>OV281287.1:2500000-5000000 GCA_923062465.1 Acleris sparsana | reverse complement strand
CGAATGTTGTATTCTCTGCTTTTCATTTTTATTTAAAACTAGCTGTTCGTGGCCGGCACCGCCCGGGTGTTATTTTTGTTTTAAGCAAACTTTGTCTTGATAATTACACACAACAAAAAATAATTATTCATATCGGTCGAGCTTGACTTGCTTCTCGAGACATGACGTGACGAAGGGAAACTGGGATTCATTTTACCCGACTGC
The DNA here is from genome assembly GCA_923062465.1 of Acleris sparsana. NCBI lineage: Eukaryota > Metazoa > Arthropoda > Insecta > Lepidoptera > Tortricidae > Acleris > Acleris sparsana. The sequence goes on along the minus strand of OV281287.1, from coordinate 4,999,796 downwards.
CGAAGGAGGAGGGTAATGTATTTATCAGTCTATATATGTGTATGTTTGTTCCTTTGTGGCGCTCTAGAAACAATCAACAAAATGGCAATCAATTTGTCATAATCTTGTGAGTGTCACTACAGATATGTCGGTAAATAAAATTGAACATGGCGGCAGCTAGACGCCATATTGTACAAAAGAAACAAAAAGTCGACGAGCTATGACAAATTGGGTATCAATGTATAGGTATTAAAAAATCATATCTATTCTTTAATAATTTTTAATTTTTAACGTGCATTTATGATTTATAGCGATTTCAACAGTCGGGTTTTTAAAAGCTTACTTTTTGTTACATATACACCGTGGGCCCGAATAACCCGACCAATTTTAACAATCGATACTTGAGCCTATTTGTAGAATATAATGGGTATAATATGTAGTCCAATAACGCATAATTTCCGAGATTTTTATTATTTAAAAATCAATTCCATAGTTAATTAAATTTGAACTCTGTCACCTTAACCTAAAGCATTATTTACTAAGAAAGATTCATGTTGTAAGTAGCAATATCATCCACATACAACATAAATTAATTAATCAATTTCTTATTAAATAATGCTTTAGGTTAAGGTGACAGAGTTCAAATTTAATTAACTATGGAATTGATTTTTAAATAATAAAAATCTCGGAAATTATGCGTTATTGGACTACATATTATACCCATTATATTCTACAAATAGGCTCTAGTATCGATTGTTAAAATTGGTCGGGTTATTCGGGCCCACGGTGTATAGATAGGCACGCGGAGTGCAAAGAGAATTAAGATGGAGATAGGCCGTTTAAAACATTGACGTAATTAATGAACCTATTTGACAAATAAACGATGTAAACAACTCTCCCACGGAAACACACATGTAGGAAACAAAATGACGGCATGTTTCGTCCTTTTTTACCAGGGTTAACAAATTCTAATTGCTAAGGGAGAAAGCCAGACGCGTGTGTGGGCGGCGTTAAATAAATAAGTAGGAATTCTGTGCCCCGACCTTCGCCATCTGTGTCCGCTCTCAAAATAAACCCCAACAGCACAGCCCTACCTCTATTAGCGGGTATTATTCTCAGTAACTTACAAAAATAGTTTATGGAATACATAGAAATTAGTAGAAACTTATGTAGCGTTATCAAACCTTGCGCGGAAATAAACGCAAGTTTAGATATCAAACATCATAAACCAACTTCATTTTTTATATCACATTTAAGCATATCAAGAACTTCACTTGAAAGAGATACTTGATGAAACTTTGATCAGTCCTGATATTGGTAATAACACGACGAAACTTTAGCAGTATAAAGACGTTGTGTCGAAGTCTTCAGAACGAAGTACTTCAGAGTTACGAAGTTTCCAAGTAGCTTACCCTAAACTTAGTGAAATAATAAGCCAGGCACCTTCTAATTAACCTATGTGTACAAAAGTAAAATGTAGGCATCAATCAAGACAAATTTGTAAGTAAGGTTGGTACGGTAACGGACCAATCAGGTTTCAATTACTACCCAGAAATCGGACAATAAACTTCACTAGTCACATTTGATGTTGATGAATAGTGGAAAGGCAACACATCATTCGACGAGAATTGGGTCAATACAAAACTTATTAGACAGGGCCAGGATCCACTAAAATGATTTACATATAACCAATATCGCTAGCATATGATTGCTTATACAAAACGCCCCAATTACGCCCGCAAAAGCCACAAATTCGAAGCGGACGGATCGGATGAATTATTTAAGGGATCCACATCCGGCTAAGCAAAGTTGATTGTGAAGCTTATTAATTCAATAGACGGGAATAGAAATTGAGACCGTTTCCATTCGCCATTCATAGCCAGCGAGGACGGAGTTTTTAGGAAAAGAAGGCTCGGAACAAATACGCTAGCCATTCGCGAGGGGCGAGCTCTCCCTTGGGAGCCCGCTCCCGGCAGCCTTCCACTGCTTAGCACTTAGAAATTTCATTTGGAATCTGTACGTGATGCCGCGTCGAAATGCGCCCTTTCCTGAGGGTCCTTTTGAGGGAAACTCTTTCAAACTTATTCAGACGAACGCCCGCTACAATAGCAGACCTCGTTGCTACGAAATTGGAATTACGACCATTCCACGATCACACTCGTTGGATAAACAAAACTCTTTATACGAAATACGAGTACAAGATTCAATTTCACCGAAGCATCAATTCGCGCTCGGCGTTCCGTGACCTTAGCCTTGAGAAGAATTAGATAGGTACTAGAAGATCTCAATCGTCCATTCAGTTTATGAAATCAGTACAAGAGCTGCCTGTTCATTTATCTGTCGAAACGTTATTGTGCGTAAGACAATGGGTTGGCTGATAGGAAGGAAGGTTAGTAGAAAAGCCACAATCGCGCAGCCTTGGAAGGGAACATCTTAGTCGCAGATGGCGACTATAACGCTGGGTTAGAACAATAAGTGTGCCGTCTTTGTCGAGACACAGACCGTGAAAATTGTTGAGCACGTGCGTCACCGTGTGTACTCCACATCAACTGCAATGTTTACGTGTATTAAGGTCAACATGTATCACATTTCTCTCTATTTTGCACGATGAAAATAGAACCTTTCAGTGTTGTAACCAGACGGCGCAATCTTAGATAGAGATCACTGACTCAGAGGGCGCGTGGGCGGACTTGTGCGAGGTTTCTTATAAGGAGGTATAGCCTTACACAAATGCGTAACGTACCTACTGATATGGTAATGAAACGGTTGCAACGTTTAGTCGATACAAGGAACTGCGAGCTGTAATTTGGAGTCGGTCCACCGCATTTAAATTGAAAGTCCGAGGAACCAACAGAGTATTTAGAATAATATTGGCTTCCGTTTGGAGTAACTGCCTATTAGGTATCATATAACGACTACCATTTAAGTTGAACTCTAGCTAGTCTACTAGCGACGTACCTTAAAAGCCAGCCTCGCTGATTTCCGTATAAACCAACTCATATCGAATTCCTGCCACTGAATTCTTTATATTCCATGCACTGAATTCTTTAAATTCCAATGTAAACAATGAAAATTACCAAATTGCATTTTCACATTGTAGCTCGTGGCCTTCGGAATCATTTACAACGCTCTCGCAAATCCAATACCGAGTGAAACCACGTCCAATTCTCGCACGTTCCAACGGTAAATAAGTGTACTAGGTACCTACGAGTAAAAAATTAGAAGGATTTTTTAAATTACATTTTTTTTTACAAATCCTTTATGCGTCTATAATATCACTAGCTGTTGCCCGCAATTCCGTTCACGTACAAATCGTTAATCGCTATTGCCTGCAATGTTTAATTTTTCGGGATAAAAAGTATTCTATCTCCATACCAATTTTGATCAAAATCGGATCAGCGGATTAGCCATGAAAGCGAAACAGACAGACACATTTATTATGTATGGATAATATAACATTACTTATGCTGTAAAAATGCAACTGTTAAGCGCTACCGCGCAGATTGGTCAATTTACTTAACCCGATGTTAGCAGCAATATACTTGTTCCCGTGTTGAATGACTCAGATTGTTTTATACGAGACTTGTTTAGATTGGTGTTGATTTGGACTACTGAGCGGTAATAAATAGACTTGGTAACTGTACAACTGACAATGAGTTAACTTTTAGCACGGATCTTGAGTTTAGGGTAGATAAGTTCTAAATATAGTTAGCCCAAACCCAAACTTACCGCCGATCGAAATCGAAATATGTAACATTAGTAGCCCACAGATAAAAGAAATTAAAACTAATCCAGAAATTATGAAACATAAACATTGTTTGAAAAAAATACACGAGGACATTGAAAGGTAAACAATGTTACTCCTACTAATATTGATTGAATTTGACGACGCGTTGGCCTGGTTGTAGGTGACCCCGCCTACGAGGCTGGCGGTCCTGGATTCAAATCCCGGGCAGATATTTGTATGATGAGCGCGAATATTTGTTTATGAGTTATGGATGTTTTCTATATACTTAAGTATATTATATTTCTCTCTACAATTATTTATATCGTTACCCAGTATTCATAGTACAAGCCTAGATATTAGTTTGGGACTGGGTCAATTGGTGTGACATTGTCCCCTGATATTTATTTTAATATTAGAAATGCAAAAGTTTGGATGTATGTTATTCCATCACGCCAGAACGAATTATAATATGAAATAGAATAAAGGCTGATTTTTATTGTCAAAATTACGAATTCCACGTGGACAAAGTCGCTGACAGATGCCAGTTCATCATCATCATCGTAATACAAAGATGCTTATGAAGAGCAAGTATCAAAACACTCCATCATAATTAAACAATTGAATCTCGATGAACGTGACCCAGGTAATATAAACAAGCTCTGTCAACAGCATTGTTTACCAACACGCGTCGGCAGTCACGTGCGGGGCTCCGCCACGGAGTCTGGGGCGGCGCGGGGTGCCCCGCGTGGCGCCGGCCATGGGTCTATGGTTACATCACCAATTCCAGGAGGATAAAGTAATCGAGGTCAGAAATACTTCCTACTATCTTTTTGGTTTTTATTTTTGATATTATTGCCTAAACTTATTTTCAAACCTGGTTTCTTTTTATAAAGAATACCTACATATTTGATATCTGGTTGGAATTCAAATGGTTTGATATAATTTTTAAATAGTTCGTTGGTTTACACCATTTCCGTGTTGCCAACTACCAGTTTATTATGTTGTCAATTCAGTCAAATATCAGGAGTTCTTTTGAAAGAAGGTTATACGGGATAAGACTGCGAGAAGGAACTACATAAAGATAAGGCGTGATGAATGAGACTGTTAGGGCAGTTCTTGGGTTTAAGGCATGAGTCTTAGCATTAAAACAGCCGTTGCGGTGGTCACGTTGAGAATTTAATAAAAAGTACTTACAGAAACACTGTCACAGAGCAATGCCCGGAAGATATTATTTATACCAACCTAATAACTTAGCAGCTTATCTATGTTCTGTTGGACTATGAATATGATCGATGCTTCTCTTTTCAAATATTTTGAATGTCTTCGCCCCCACTCGATATCTCATCTAGTTTCAACTCTTTACTGCATACATGTCTGTTACAGCATCCACGCTAATAATAGCAGGTGACTAACCAGATTCAAACATCTAGTAATTCTTATCACAATGCTATAGGGCCCATTATTCAACGGCTGTCAACCTGTCGTATCTTTACTGAAAGTTAAACAGGCGATAAATATTTATGGGAGCTGGAAGCGATCAGGTACGACAAGATCGGATGATTGGGAGCAGTCGCCCGTTAATAATTGCCTACAACTCGAACAGTGTTTGTATATGTGACTTTCCAAATCAAAAGGAACCTTATAGCTGCTGGCGTTTCTGATATTCTTATTATTATGGCAAAGTTATTCGTACAATAATAATAGTAGGAACTGCGTAACCGCCTGATACCGTAAGGTCCTTTTTAGCATTTGTACGGGCACACAAAGACTGTTATATAAGCTCAGCAGTTCAAAAGAGTTTTGTGGATGCCTTTTAGCTGTTTCTCGTTTGCTGTCTACTATGTATTCATCGACTTCTGAGGCGTTATGTTATAACTACCAGAGCCTCTAATTCTACTTTATTTTCCCGATCTTCCTTCTCTATCGTAATCTTATGGTTGGCGTTTCGGTAGCTCTTAGTCACGTAACACTCTTGACAGTAACAGCTAACGTTAACATTTGATATAGAAGCTAGAAAGACTAAAAAATGAAACAAAAACCCTGTAAGTAAAGACAATTTTCATAATTTCAATCAGACTGAACGGATATAGAAAACGTGTACGAAATTGGCATAAGCAATGTAGTTATCAATCTACCATTTACGTCAATCCAAAGATGGTTCTCACCTACTCTATTGCTTTGGGCTCATATACCTACATAATTATATGAAATGCAACTAGGCCGGCCTAATAGTCTCTAATATAACTTTATTTATTTTGAATCGGACAAAGTATACCTACACGCCTCTATACAAGCATGATAGCCTTTTATTAAAAATTGGATGTCAACATCGCAGATGACAAGGGTCCTGTTATAATGGTACCTGCCAATTCTCCCAAATAGCGTACTATTTAATATTTCCCGCTGTGCATCTTAATGAATCCTTATCGCTCTCAATACTTCCCACGAGGCCAAGCTCCTTGGCACACTGGGTCAAGGCGAATCCCTTTGTGGCCTTGGTGGCAGCGAGTCTAGCCGATTCGTTACAGTTTATAAATATTAAAATGGCTTTATGACTAAACAAGGTATAAATCTTACTGGAGAAATGTTTGCTTTTAAGTGTCTTAAGAGTTCATTGACGCATTATATTTCTTTTTTTGCAAAGTATAAAACAATGTCGCCTTCCGCGTCTGTCTGTTTGTCTGTATATCCGCGAACTCCTAAACCACGCCACGGGTTTTGATGCGGTTTTCACCATCGGTTAGATAATTTTCACGGAAGGTTGTTATGTATAATTAATTCTCGTTCATATGCGTGTGTTACAGCAAACTCACATAAACCCAATCGAGCTGCTTGTACTCCTTCTTGCTGCTTGTGTCCGTAACGAATCATATTGTATATTATTTTAAGCATACAAAACCTATACCTACAAATACCATTCACTTCATAGCTGATTCTTAGGAATAAACGTTCATGTTAGGCTCGACTGACTCGGAACTATAATAATCACAGTTATCAATTACAAATCCGCAATGCGTGAAATGCACCAGATAATGGTTTATATTTAACTTAGTTAGCTGAGTGTACCATCCTTTATGAATAGATTTAAAGGTTGTAAGTCATAATGGATGGCATTCATCTGTAAACCATTTGATTATAATTTGTCGTCAAGCCTTTCCCAAAGATCTCCATCATTATAGGTCGTTAGCTAAACTCACGTCTAAGAAAGATAACAATTAAGAAACAAGAGTGAAATTACCCGACTACCCTCCGAGGTTTACCTTTTTCGGGAGTATCTATGTGACCATGAGTTTCATTGTGGTGGCCTCCTATAGACTAAGACCGTTTTCGTTTTCGTATCGTTGGATTCGTAATCACCCAATTAGTGTCCTGGACTATAATAAAACCTTGGTCCTGATGCAGCCGAGATAGTCAGGTTATCAAAGCTTGTTTGTTGTTAGACTTATTTCTAATTCCTTTATTTGAACTAAGGACAGGACGGCCATTCAGCATAATTATGGGAATATGAACATATATATTCTCATAAACTTTATCCCGTGTGGAAGGAACAAAACTTAATAAACGACAGTGAATAAACACAAATATCCTTCAACTCCAACATTCAGAAGTAACTTCAGATTATAGAGATTCTATCAGAACAAACTTGAGTTCAGAGACATGGGAGTGAACTAATACTCTCCTAAGCATTAATCGCATAACCAACTCTGTCTGTATCCAAGCGCGACCTTCCGTTTGCTCGCTAACGATGACCGACAAAGTTTATCTATTGTACGGGCCCCAAGGACGTTTCCCGCTTTGAAGTGCCACAGATATTGTTATCAACTACATTAATCCCCGGTATGCAGTATCTTTACCTCTACTAATACATTTGCAGTTGACACTTGATAAGTTTAGTTTACTTTTAGTTTAGTTTACTTATTCATCAATGTACCTAATATTGCAATATACATTTTTTTTATGGCAATGGTAAGGCACGCAAGCATTTAGGCCACCTGCTAGTAAGTGGGACCTGAGACCCATAGACATTTGAAATCTCAAGACTACAATATCAATACTGCAAACCTAAGGCGCGTATTAATAAACTGATCTCAACTCAAATGCTCGTCTCGAGATGCGTCAAAAATGACAGTGTTCTATGGTTTGGCGTTTACTTTGACGTATCTTGTGACGGGCCTCACAGTCAAGATGAGTTTATTAATACGGCCCAAACACCTCAAATGCGTTGCCAACCCTGAGGACTGACATGCCAAAAAACATTGAGATCGTCAACATAAATAGGCATCAAAACAACATCAATAAACATCTAATGAATGGTCACTTATTCGATGTCCCTATACAAAGATTAATGTCTATATAGTTTCCATATATTCATCCACGGAATATAATGGATAACCTATTTGCACACTCGATTGTATGTTTTGTTCTTGAAAAACTACAGATCAATTAAAATCTACATTTAAGTTGTTTGTGCCGAGGAATAATAATCAAAACTCGCTTTCAAACCGAATCAACGCCCCAATAAAAAATAATACTACTCATAAAATCCGAGACAACAATATTAATTCGCCGAATCCAAAGTCAGAACACTTGGCATGTTTAGTCTAGTCTAGCTAGTGTAGGAAGTCTAGACAGAGACGAGTCGATATTACTCACCTAAATACCTGGAATAGCCACCGCCGAAGCTTTTAGTCGACATGAAGGATTCACGGCAATAATTTAACCAATAAATACCAAATGGTGCTGCTGTTTCTGTTTTAACTTATACGTATTTCAAATAACCTTGTTTTGGAGAATTCTATGACTAGTACAAATTTCCAGAAACCAACTTCCTGTAGACGAATATCCATTACATTTCCATTCCCTGACACGAAGACTCCAATCGACGTCTTCAATCCCCAAGGACACTTTCGCTTCCGATGAGACCGATACCCCCCTAAGAAAACAGGTAGATATATGTTATAAAAAAGCTACCTTATTCACAACCTTAGTATAAAGACGGATGGTGAAATTTGGTTTAACTGCTAGATTGCAAATATGTCCTACTGGCTTAGGCAACGTACCTATTATACACCTGCGCCCTTATTGATTTTCATCTTTTTCAAGCCATACATTTCAACTTGTCAATTTTGTCAAATCTTTTTTTTTATGACATAGAGAAGGCAATCGAGGAAACAGGCCACCTGATGGTAAATGGAAACTGTGACCCATAGACATTCGCATTCCCAAGACTGCAAGCCCAAGACTGCAAATGCGTTCCCTCAGGACTAAGATGGCTTGCTAGTCATTACACCGGCTGTCTTATCCCCAAACGGGATCACGACAATGTGAACACTGCTGTTTGGCGGTATATTAATGGATAAGATGGTGGTAGCGATCCGGACGGACCCTGAACAAGGTCCTACCACTCGCAATCGCAAATCATCGAAATTTTCGCCACTGCTATATAAAAATATTAAAATTTATAGGTAGATTCGTTAGTTCCAAATTTTCCCAACGAAAACGTAAACCTATCACAACGTCAGAAGTAAATGGTGAGTGGCAGTGATGAATGGAGAGAGGGTTCAGGGTTGTTTTATTTACGATAATCTTGTGAAAGAGCGAATACCGGGAGGTGTTTCTACGTTGTTTTTTGTTTTTGTTTGGCTTGTTTACTTTAGGTTCATAAGGGGTGGTTGGCGCCATAGAAATGTTTAAGAAATACTGGCAGTAATTGATTGATATATAAAAAGAAATAATGTCAGTATACATTCAGCGCTATAAGCTTGGCGTGTTCAAATTGCATCCAATTGTTAGTTGGTGTATTTTTGCGATGGAAAACCTGCAGGGGAGGGCACGGGGAGGGAAGCTAAAGCAGTCTAGACCTGATCTATCACCTTAACTACGCCAAAGCGTTCCTAAGGTACATTCAGTCGGTTAATTTTATGCCCATCTACTAAGTATATTGCTTCCGTTGAGGCCAAAAACTAGAAATAACTTGCCAAAAATGTGATTGAAAAATTGGGGACACACTTTAGAACTATTGAGTACTTGTATAGGCAAGTTTATCTATTAATTACTCAAACGCTGCTTCATAGTTGTAATAGGGAAATCTTCAAAATATTAAAGTTGAATCTGTCACCGCGTCAAACTAAACTTAGGCAAATAATACGTCTGCGAATACATGTCCAATAAACTCACATATAAATAATATAAACAACGCTACAACATCTACAACACTCTTATAAGATAAAAGAGATCCATCAGTGTACAAATAAATAATGATAAATGGTCATTGGTTCTGTCAAAGCTCTCCCCAAGAGACTGGCACAATATTCCCCTTATATCTAATAGGTAAGCTCAATCATCAGGAATGTAATTTCCTCGCTAGACTCTATTTTTTGCTGTTCATAATTCATAATATTGCTACTTACGGTCACATTTATTTACTATATAGCTTTGCAAACCATTGAAGTGATATTCGATATGAGTTGAATCATCCAGTTTGACTCATTATTTCTTTGAATGTGTGTGCTCATAGCACAAAGCGAAGAATTGTCAAAGTTATATGTCTAATTAGAAGCACATTTAACCTCTTCAGCGCAATGTCAAATACAAGAGTCTTCATTCACACGCCAATGACAAATGAAAAACAGCTCTTCATTCATTATTACGGGTATCTAAATAAGTAGATGTAGATCGTTGGCGCGTCGAGCCTGCGGAGCGGATGTATCCGTCGATGGCGTTGGACAGATCAATGACAAAACCAGTCGTCGACTCGCGAAACACGCGAGACAAAAAAAAAAACAAGCTCAACTTATAGCCATATCGCAGATTCCTTTCTCTTGATCGGCCTAATATTTTCATTACAGATTTGCCCCGCTAAACATTACCGCATATCGCATACAGTTAAACTAATCATATATCACTTGCGCTTGTACTGTGTTCAATTGAGGAGTTAATTGGCGTCAAATAGACACCGGTATTGTGGAACCAGCCTGCGTAAAAGCGGGAACTATTATAACGTACGCGCGTATGCGGTGTGGTTTTTTAAATACAAATACACCTTTTTCCGTCCGCCATTAACGCTAATCAATTATTTGTTCCTACTTGCTACTGCATATTTTTTACTATTAAATGTAACAATTTAAAAAAACTGTAAAAATGCATGACGCGACCGTGCGACAGCTTACGTCAATCCTATAAGTTTACTTTGATTTCGGTGGCCATTACTTAAAGTTTGTCTAATACGTCTTGTGACCCACTGAGGTGAAATGAAGCGAGCAAGATGGACCAGATGGACACCCGACGACGCCGACGTGGAAGAAATAAAACTGAAGGATCTTTTTCCAAGAAACTAGGGCATCCCCTTTTTCCTAAATAATGGAATCTTAAAATATCTGGACTTTTACCGTAAATTATTGTTCGTAGTTAGGCGCTCTATTTTCTTTTCTCTTTTCGTACACAGGCCATTAACAATATGTAAAACCTTTACGTACTGGAGAATATGAAATACCCATGAATAAAACTGGGCCGTTTACGGGAGCTCCGTGAACCAAACCATAAGACACAAATAGCTTGAGTAAATGTGTCTTCCGCCCGAAGCACAAGTACGCTAGTATTTATAAATGTCATTATCTTTTACTACTACTTGAGAACCTTCCTGTTGTTATTTTAGAAATTGAATAAAAAGGAAATAAAGTTTCCAGTAAGCTACTACTATTTACTACAGAAAATATTTGCCATCTATGCATATCGTTAACTTTCTCATGGTCATCCATCAAACTTTTTAACCAGTTTTTTTACGTCTGCCTCGTTTTAAATTAGATGGTACAGTTTTGTAAGTTTCCGTCGACTTTCCACACCAAGGAACAAACCGTTTATTATCTTTATATGAAACTACAACGTTTATTATCTTTATGGAAAACAAAAAAGGTATTTGTTCGCAACCGCTCATATTTATTTTCTTTATTGGTTCAGAAGATATATCACAGCCGGGAATCATTGCATGTAGTTGTGGAACTATACACAACACACAAAATAGCCAACTCCAACTCTTTCCTTCTAGACCTTAGGTACGTCTAGATTCTGAAGTACCTTAATTCTCGCTGGTTGTTGAACTTTTCAAGCAAGCGGATTTTTTGAAGAAACATTGTTTGGAACAAACTAGATTTTTTTAACATCATGAGATTAATGTCAGTTGATAGATTCGTTTGAGCTCTCCTACGTTAAGAATAATTTTCTAATTTATGTATTATCTAATAAGCTACCTTCATTTAATTTTGGTTTAAAAGTTATGTGAATATGTGATGGTAGGTACGGTATAATATTTAACTTTAGATAAAGTCCTTGCTTTCAACGAAACTCAAGAAGGCCAGTAAAAATAAAACAATCGAATAGGGTGTATGTAGGTACTGTATATTCAGAAAATCATATTTTCCAAGTGGCGATTAATATTATTCGCATATTTTACCACTTTACTCATTTTCGATTGCTACTTTTCCCGAAGGGCTTTCTAACCATATGCATGTTTTCCCACCATATTTATTTTTCAATTGGGTTTTTCCTCACAGCTCAACTATCAAAAATATGAGGTAGGTTTAGGTTATGTCAGTTTTGCAGCAGGCCCGGGGGTCAGTTGAGTTGGTTTAGCATTTCAGTTGAGCAGTGGGGAAGAAGGGGAAAATAAATATAAAGGGAAAATATGCGAATGGGTAGAAAGCCCTTAGAGAAAAGTAACTATTGAGAAAAAAATATTGGTAAAATAAGCGAATGGTATTAATCGCCACCCAGAAAAAACGATTTTCGGAATATACAGTACACTCTCCGAATAGGTACCCTTTACAGTACAGATAATATGCGAGCGTTCAAATCAAAAGGGCCCTAAGTTATTATAACAATAATTAGAACAGCTTTCCGCCAGCCGCTATAAGGGCCCTTTTGATTTAGATGGCCACATATTTCTCAAATTATGGAGTTATTGCAAAGCCAATGTTGAGAACAACGAAACCGTTGGAAACGCCTGAATCACCGTTGTGTCAGTAACTCTACAACTGTGTTTGAGTCACCAGGGTATTGCATTGCCACATGAGCGCCGGACCGTGTCCCTGGAGACAACGAGCCTTGCATTATCCGTCAGATGCATACGTTGCAGTTTCGCGCGACTGACTGCATCAGATGTAAAGACGGGTATTTACGATTCCAACACCGATTTCAAATCAGCATAACTTTTGTTTTACTACCACTAGATACAAATATTTCCACATCGCTGTTTCACCGGTTTTATAGATTGAAAGTAAAAGTCGTAAGCGAATGCCTTTTGTCTTTTAAAACGCCAGCTGTTTGTTCAAGTTTGCGATAAGTTTCAGAGAGTGTACATTTTGTTTTTAACAAAATAATATGCGAAAAAATATATTGATAGTGTTTTGAGCCATGTTTAATTTCTATACGGTATCTAAACACAGAGAGCAAGCCATGAATCTTGATGAACTATCTAAGTCTACCCACCAACAAACGCTAAGTAATCAGACCGTACTGGTGCGGAAACTAATTGGAAACTGTCTCTCTTGCTTGTTACCTGATAGAAGGCTCTCAGTATTTTGCTGTTTGTAAAAATGAGAAAAACTAGTAAGTGGGTCAAAATATAACATTAAGCAACGTGGTATTACAGGAATTTAAGACATGGGGTGGAAAACAACTCAATGTCAGGAAGAAACGTTACGTTACATTATTTCTTTACGTCGATCTAAATTTTATACTCCTGAAAAATGCAAGTTTATGCAGTGTGTATAAAAAACTAGGAAAGTACTACTACGCGCACCAGCTAAAGAAAGCCATTGAATATTCGTTATACAACTACCATTTTGGCTATAATCCAGAAAAGTTTATTGGACCAACGCAAGCCTATCAGTTAAACAAACTTTGACCCCGATAGGCTACAATCCAAGGCGCCTGATTATAATAACAGTGTCTGCCGCATGAATGGAGCAATCTGCAAATGTCGATCGCCGTCTACTATGCGTCTGCGACGGTATAACGGAGTCACGCTACGTACAGACGGACCGCAACATCGTCGACTCTTGACCTTCGTATTATGATAATTAACTTGCAAATGTTGCTGAGAGTCAACGTTATTAATGAAAATTTTCTCAAGATAGTGTCGTATTACTTTGACAAAATTGCGATAAAATATTTTAGTCATTTGAAAAATCCTTATCGTTTCAACCACCGCATTTCACCGTAGTGAATAATAAAATTTCATCTGTGTGGAAAGTTTGAAACTTTTGTTTCGACTTCGAAATCATTGCGTAAAAGACAAAGCCTAACGCAACGCCTAACTTTCCTTTAAACTCTCTCACCGACACTAAAACATTTTATTGCAGTGAAACGTTCCTTTATGAGGTCAGGTTATATTTGTATAAAATACAAATTTCACACACAGATTTTTAACGCGTGAAGAACATCAAGTTAATAAAGATAGAAAAATAGCAACTTTTTTGCCAGTTAGGCTGTCTAATAAAAAAAAAAAATTAGCATAGAGAGATTTTGGAGACCGTATCTCTTTACTTCTATGCAAAATAACTCATTGTTCCAGCTAGTTCTTTTACATATACACAGTCTATTCTGCAAGTTCGACGGCTAACTAAGCTTGAATGGGAAATCAATCACAGGTACACTATGTCAAATACACCATCTACATCATCTTCGCTTTGTCCCATTATCCTTGCTCGACCACAACATAAACAAGTCTTGTTTTATTTTCTTTACGTAATCAATTTTAAACTTACATTAACTATTCCATACATAATATCCCTTCTTTTATAGCTGATAATTACCATCACGATTAAAATAGCTGTCTTAAAAAAAAACGCATCCAAATTGGTCCATCCGTTTTCAATCTACGATGCCAGAGACAGGCACACAGACGCACACGTACACTGCCGCCCTGCCTCACACCTCAAAAAAGAGATGTCTGTGAACCTAGCATATCAATTTCTAGAATCTCAAAATTTAAACACAGTTCTAGTAGCATCCCCAATAGTTCTACAGTTCTACATATTTATTTTCGATAGTTCAGCTTTTTTTTCAGAAAAACGATTTTTTCAAAATGTGATGCTAGGTTCACGATCTGCCTATTAGCATCTCAGCAGTTCTCGATGCCTGGGGCTTAAATACGTCAGAAAATGCATAGTTCTGTCGTCTGGAGTCAACATAGCAATAGTTCTGGCTCAAAAACCGTTAAAATCTAGATATATGCTGAGATGCTGAAACATTTATGATAGTTCTACGTAGCATCTCAGCCGTTTTCGATAGCAACGCTATAAACACGTATGAAACTGCACAGTTCTATGATCTGGAGTCGATACAGCAATAGTTCTGGCTCAAAAACCGTTAAAATATAGATATATACTGAGATGCTGAAACATTTAAGATAGTTCTATGTAGCATCTCAGTCGTTTTCGATAGCAACGCTATAAACACGTATGAAACTGCACAGTTCTATGGTCTGGGGTCGATACAGTCATAGTTCTGGCTCAAAAACCGTTAAAATATAGATATATACTGAGATGCTGAAACATTTAAGATAGTTCTATGTAGCATCTCAGCCGTTTTCGATAGCAACGCTATAAACACGTATGAAACTGGACAGTTCTACGGTCTGGAGGCGATACAGCCATAGTTCTGGCTAAAAAACCGTTAAAATCTAGATATATGCTGAGATGCTGAAACATTTATGATAGTTCTACGTAGCATCTCAGCCGTTTTCGATAGCAACGCTATAAACACGTATGAAACTCCACAGTTCTATGGTCTGGGGTCGATACAGTAATAGTTCTGGCTCAAAAACCGTTAAAATCCAGATATATACTGAGATGCTGAAACATTTAAGATAGTTCTATGTAGCATCTCAGCCGTTTTCGATAGCAACGCTATAACCACGTATGAAACTGCAAAGTTCTATGATCTGGAATCGATACAGCAATAGTTCTGGCTAAAAAACCACGAAAATCTAGACATATACTGAGATGCTGAAACATTTAAGATAGTTCTATGTAGCATCTCAGCCGTTTTCGATAGCAACGCTATAAACACGTATGAAACTCCACAGTTCTATGATCTGGAGTCAATACAGCCATAGTTCTGGCTAAAAAAAACCACGAAAATCTGGATATATACTGAGATGCTGAAATATTTAAGATAGTTCTATGTAGCATCTCAGCAGTTTTCGATAGCAACGCTATAAACACGTATGAAACTCCACAGTTCTATGATCTGGAGTCGATACAGCCATAGTTCTGGCTAAAAAACCACGAAAATCTGGATATATACTGAGATGCTGAAACATTTAAGATAGTTCTATGTAGCATCTCAGCCGTTTTCGATAGCAACGCTATAACCACGTATGAAACTGCAAAGTTCTATGATCTGGAATCGATACAGCAATAGTTCTGGCTAAAAAACCACGAAAATCTAGACATATACTGAGATGCTGAAACATTTAAGATAGTTCTATGTAGCATCTCAGCCGTTTTCGATAGCAACGCTATAAACACGTATGAAACTCCACAGTTCTATGATCTGGAGTTGATACAGCCATAGTTCTGGCTAAAAAACCACGAAAATCTGGATATATACTGAGATGCTGAAATATTTAAGATAGTTCTATGTAGCATCTCAGCAGTTTTCGATAGCAACGATACATCTCAGTACGATACATATTAGCAACGCTATAAACACGTATGAATCTGCACATTTCTACGGTCTGGAGGCGATACAGCCATAGTTCTGGCTAAAAAACCGTTAAAATCTAGATATATACTGAGATGCTGAAACATTTAAGATAGTTCTATGTAGCATCTCAGCCGTTTTCGATAGCAACGCTATAAACACGTATGAAACTGCACAGTTCTATGATCTGGAATCGATACAGCAATAGTTCTGGCTAAAAAACCACGAAAATCCAGATATATACTGAGATGCTGAAACATTTAAGATAGTTCTACTTAGCATCTCAGCCGTTTTCGATAGCAATGCTATAACTACGTATAAAACTGCACAGTTCTATAGTCTAGAGTCGATACAGCAATAGTTCTGGCTAAAAAACCGTTAAAATCTAGATATATACTGAGATGCTGAAACATTTAAGATAGTTCTATGTAGCATCTCAGCCGTTTTCGATAGCAACGCTATAGACACGTATGAAACTGCACAGTTCTATGATCTGGAGTTGATACAGTCATAGTTCTGGCTAAAAAACCACGAAAATCTGGATATATACTGAGATGCTGAAACATTTAAGATAGTTCTATGTAGCATCTCAGCTGTTTTCGATAGCAACGCTATAAACACGTATGAATCTGCACATTTCTACGGTCTGGAGGCGATACAGCCATAGTTCTGGCTAAAAAACCGCGAAAATCCAGATATATACTGAGATGCTGAAACATTTAAGATAGTTCTACGTAGCATCTCAGCCGTTTTCGATAGCAACACTATAAACACGTATGAAACTCCACAGTTCTATGATCTGGAGTCGATACAGCCATAGTTCTGGCTAAAAAACCACGAAAATCTGGATATATACTGAGATGCTGAAACATTTAAGATAGTTCTATGTAGCATCTCAGCCGTTTTCGATAGCAACGCTATAAACACGTATGAAACTGCACAGTTCTATGATCTGGAGTTGATACAACCATAGTTCTGGCTAAAAAACCACGAAAATCTAGATATATACTGAGATGCTGAAACATTTAAGATAGTTCTATGTAGCATCTCAGCCGTTTTCGATAGCAACGCTATAAACACGTATGAAACTCCACAGTTCTATGATCTGGAGTCGATACAACCATAGTTCTGGCTAAAAAACCACGAAAATCTAGATATATACTGAGATGCTGAAACATTTAAGATAGTTCTATGTAGCATCTCAGCCGTTTTCGATAGCAACGCTATAAACACGTATGAAACTCCACAATTCTATGATCTGGAGTCGATACAGCCATAGTTCTGGCTAAAAAACCACGAAAATCTGGATATATACTGAGATGCTGAAACATTTAAGATAGTTCTATGTAGCATCTCAGCCGTTTTCGATAGCAACGCTATAAACACGTATGAATCTGCAGAGTTCTACGGTCTGGAGGCGATACAGCCATAGTTCTGGCTAAAAAACCGCGAAAATCTAGACAAAAGTTGAGATGCTGGAACTTTATATATAGTTCTATGTAGCATCTCAGCGGTTTTCAATTGCAACACTACAAATACGTATGAAACTGCAAAGTTCTATGATCTGGAATCGATATAGCAATAGTTCTGGCTAAAAAACCACGAAAATTTAGACATATACTGAGATGCTGAAACATTTAAGATAGTTCTATGTAGCATCTCAGCCGTTTTCGATAGCAACGCTATAAACACGTATGAAACTCCACAGTTCTATGATCTGGAGTCGATACAGCCATAGTTCTGGCTAAAAAACCACGAAAATCTGGATATATACTGAGATGCTGAAACATTTAAGATAGTTCTATGTAGCATCTCAGCCGTTTTCGATAGCAACGCTATAAACACGTATGAATCTGCACAGTTCTATGATCTGGAGTTGATACAGCCATAGTTCTGGCTAAAAAACCACGAAAATCTAGATATATACTGAGATGCTGAAACATTTAAGATAGTTCTATGTAGCATCTCAGCCGTTTTCGATAGCAACGCTATAAACACGGGATCCCCTTGGATCGCATAATATGTTTTAGACTAATATTGTTTCGCATAATTGTTGTCGCATAATTTGTATTGGCATAATAGTACTGACGCATAAAAATACTTTAGCATACTCCTTTTTTAGCATATTACGCTATTAGAATAATTTTAGTTGGACTAATTTGTATTTGACTAATACACATTATGCATATTATTGTTTGGGCTAATAATTATTTGTCATATCTTTAACCATAATATTAGTTTTCTAAATGAATAAAACATAGTATTTTTGTTACCATGCATTTGGATTTCATTTGAAATGATTTTATAAATTAGGTCACGTTAGTTACATTAGGTTAGGTTATGTTAGTATGATATCCAGGCGCGAAGCGCTCAAGCAACGCAGAATAGGAGGTCCGCGAAGCGGACGTCCGTCGACCTCGTTTTAGTTCCTACATATTTTTTTAGGACAATACTTTTATGCATTTTGTAATAATGCCAATTCATTATTATGACTTTTTGCAATTATGCTATTTGACGTTAGTCTTGATGACAATTATGCTTACTGTATTTATGCTTTTTAATGTTATGCGTAATAATATATGCGTAAAGATGATTATGCACATCATTATTTCGGCTAAAAGTAATTATGCGTAACACTATTATTACAAATAATTTTATGCCATCCAATAGAGAACCTATAAACACGTATGAAACTGCACAGTTCTATGATCTGGAGTTGATACAGCCATAGTTCTGGCTAAAAATCCACGAAAATCTGGATATATACTGAGATGCTGAAACATTTAAGATAGTTCTATGTAGCATCTCAGCCGTTTTCCTGAAAAAAAAAGCTGAACTATCGAAAATAAATATGTAGAACTGTAGAACTATTGGGGATGCTACTAGAACTGTGTTTAAATTTTGAGATTCTAGAAATTGATATGCTAGGTTCACAGACATAAAAAAGAGTTTAAAAAACGCTTAAAACAGGGCAAAATGTCCCTAGATCCATACACTAATGTAGCAAGCAAAAACACAGCTAATAAATAATGGCAGAAGTTTAGAAAATGATCATTAACTCAAATGCCAACCTTATCTAGTCCCAAGACAACGTTTAAACGCCGCAATAGTGTATCAACTTATTTCATTTGTCATAAATATTCATGCATACAGAAACCAAAGCCATTTCAAAACTTTATACATGAGCCAGACGCAAAGGAACGAGTAGAAGCGAAATGGAGGCTGTCACAAACGGCATGGCGAAATGAATCTGACCGTCAGGAGCACTCAGGTTGATGAGACAAGTGTAAATACGTCAGGGTTGTACTTTTCGGTTGGTAGGCTGCTTTCAAGATAGACTTCTATCAGTAATATTGACGAATACTATATATTTTAAGCGGTACATTACATCAACGTCTTTCTTGAAAAATACAGATAGTGTTTCTTAAAAATTACAGATAGTCGATGCCACTGCAAGCGAAAAATTAGAACGATATTACTTAACTGGTTTAAAAGGCTAAGGAGTGTTTTGATAATTAAAACTTAATTACACAAAACGATAACTTACAAATGGCGTAATCACTTGCTCAATAGCATTCTTTACTAGGCAGCCAATAGGATAAACAGAAAATAGATTTACCCTTGTTTCACCTAAACTCATTTCATAGAACGTAACACTTCGCAGAATTTTTGTTTCTTAGAAAGCTGTTTTCTGCTAAAGCCATGTAAATTTCAGGTTATCTTATAATGGTTACAAGTCTGACCTAACCTAACCTACGTGGATCATTATTTAAGATAATTTGAAATCAACACGGATTCAGCAGAAAATATCTTTTGAAAATTCTGCGAAGTGATACGTTCTATGAAACGAGTGTAGAGGAAACAAGGGGACACCCAGAAAATAACTACGGTCGGGCCAAAGAAAATTATAGTGGATATACTAAAAAGTGGATACGAAGAAAAAATGCACTTCAACAAATGGTAGGAGTTTTATTTAACACAGATCAATGGCGAAAGAAGGATCTTTTTCGCATGGGACATTCTAACAGATTCAGATAGAGTGGTTCGATTCACTATTTTTTATATCAGCACACCCTTGTTTATCAAGGAAGAATTTGCCATTCTACGTATTAACTTTAGTGATTTCCCTCCCCAGTCATTATGACAAGTGACTTACTACAGAAAATGGGTTAAAAATAACGAAAATCGACGGGATTCGCAACCCTGTCCCGAAAGCTGATAAATAATTCCACGCCACGAACCTAGAACGGCCGGCGACGAAGGAATAAGGTTTAAGCTTAGTTTTATGAGAATCAATACTACGCAGTTGTTAATTCTAATCTAATATTTACATCAGAAAGACAAAACTCAAGGTATTCGAAACAAGGATTTGTAACGGGGAACTCCTATAATACTAAACGCGTTAGCGTAAACCCGGCCCTTTTTACCTTGTGTAAATATAGATTTATTTGCGAACATTCCAGGCCCTCGCTTCCGTTGTAACGTTATTCTCGTCTGCTGTTTCCTATCCTTCAAACACTACTGTACAAAGTAATTTATTTTAAGTCATCCATTACAAACGGTTATTCCTGCTATTCCATCAACCCTTTTAGCCACAACCGAGGCAAGTATTACGGCGATTATCCGTAAATCCTTGAAACAGGACCGTAGGCCGGCCCGCTTCTGGAGCAATTACCTACGTATAATTATCAGCCTGAAGGGCCTAGGAACACCAAGCTAATGTCAATGTGAGCTATTACAGAAAGATTTATGGTATACTTGGATACAAGATACTGTTAAGAAGCTTTAGTGTTTAATAATGGGGGTTGACATTGTCTTAATAATTGAGTTTCTTGCGAAATAAGTTCCTCAACGTTGGTCCCCTCTTAGGAGGCGCTGGTGGACTCAAGACTAGGGTTTGCAATTCGAATATTCGAATATTCGAATATTCGAATTATTCGCCATAAATAATATTCGAATTTGACAATATTCATTATTCGAATATAACGAATATTTCGAATAGTGCAGAAATATGTCTGTAATTATTTACCTTAGCTAAACACGCCAGGATTAATTAAATGCTCGGATGAATTAGCCTCGCTGACATGATAAAAAGGTTCATCTTATTAAAGCAGGCTATTTTGAAGTCTTTAATCGACCTTAAATCGCCGATTTCGTTCAGTGAAGAGGACCTTGAACAACTAGAAGAAATAGCAGACTCACTGGACATTATCAAAACAGCAGTAGAGATGTTATGCCAGCGGGATGCCAATTTATTCACAGCTGAAATTTCCCTGAAGTTCATGATAGAGAGATTATCTCTTAAACAAAGTCAACTATCAAAAAATCTTGTAGATTCACTGAAGCAAAGAATTTCCCAACGAAGATTGCCAGAATTAAATGGCACACTTAAATATCTACAGAACCTGGCTAACTTCTACAAGGAGGGTTCATCGGAATATCCTTTCGAGAATCCAACAAACGAACGAGTGAAAGAAGTAATTATGAAAATAACCGCTGCTCGAAGTGCTCGATATGAACCCACAGATTTACTAAATGTTAGCGATAATCGATCTGAGGTCGAATCTGTCCCAAGTACCTCTGAAACTATAAAGGAATAACTACAAGCCGAGATTCAAAAAGCTTTAGCTGGTTCAGATACTCAACAATCATCATGCGATTTGGATTTAGAAACTCAGATGAATGTTGAAATGGCCTTGTTTGACAGCGGTGGTAAGACCCGAAAATTTGGAGCATGCGTATAGATAATTGTTAACAATACCGCCGACAAGTGTGGAAGCAGAAAGAGTATTTTCTGCGGCAGGTTACTTGTGCAACCACTTACGAACGAGAATGAACCAAGACTCATTAAATGCTTTAAGTTTCCTTAGATCGCATTATCAGGGCAGGGAGGCCAGGGAGGGAACAGACGCCAAATAAAAAACAAATATATATTGGTTTTTTTGTTGATTGTTTAAAATAAGTTTACCTTACCACGTGTTGAAATTTGAGTTTTAGTTAGTTTGTTGATTGCCAAAATTTCTGATTGTTTATACGCATACTGAAAGACTTTGCTCATTATTGATTTGTTTTTATTGTAGTTATTAAACAAAGTAAGTTTATATTGTAAATGTGCGGTTGTGATTCATTTTTTAATTGTTTTATTATATCTCAAAAGTTTATTTTTTATATACCTTAAAGCTATATTGTTTAATTTTAAGAAATTACCACTAATAATTATATTTTTCTAATTAGGCATAACGTTTTGACTTTTTATTTTTTACGTGACATATTTTACAATTACATAACTAGGAAAATAAGTTTTTATTTGTTCATTAAAGTTGATCTGTTGATTTTTTTGTCTGAAAATTGTAGTAGATTAGACTTTTTTTTGTTGTTTTACAAGAAAGAATGTAAATTTATAATGTAACTGTGTGCTGTGATTGGTTTAACAAACTGTTTATTTTAACTCAAAAGTTGTTATTATCCAAATGAATATTGTTTAATTTGTAGAAGACACCATAAATTTTATTTTTTAATTGTATGGTCATTATATTTTAATTTTACATCACGTATTTTACAATTACACAACTTAGAATCATTATTTCGTTTATTTTCAAAAATATTCGAATTATTCGAAATATTCGAATATTCGAATATTGCAAATGTTAGTATTCGTATTATTCGAATACTAAAATTGGACGAATATTGCAAACCCTACTCAAGACTTGTAAGTACCTGTGTGACCAACTAACAGAATAAAGTTTACTTAATCAGTAGTAAGTAATACATAAATAAGGTCATCACATCATATTACACACCACTTTGTTCAAACTATCAGCATCACAAACTAACAATATTTGAGATGAAACAGTCTGCAGAGATGTTGACTATTGATATTGGAGAAATTGTTTCCATTCTGCTGAAAGGATATCCAACTGCGCTCACGGAAGTGCAATTTGTTCAGATTTCCGTGCATTTCTCTGCGAGCGTGCCGAGATCGTTTTAATCTAAAGATTTGAACACACCACCAAAAAAAGAGGACGGTAAATAACAGAAGTAAATGTTTTTTTTTTTTAATTCCACAATGGACATAACCACTACAGTTACATCACGGCGTCGTCGACGAGAAAAATAATTTCATTTGTGTAATAAATAATTGTTCTTCGTTTACTAAATTTGTTAGAGCACGGCAAATTATCCATCGATCATTAAAAAAGCATAAATACATTACAACGAGATAATAGGGGACTCAAATGTTAATGAGCTTACCTTTAGCGATTTATCGTGGGCTAAATGGAGATTTGCAAACAGAACGTGAACGAATACCGATTCAGAATAAACGGTTGAAATGGGTAACGTTGAGGGTAAATTTATTGCCTATAGGGGTTACTAGTCACTAGACACCTGGAACTGGGGAAAGGATAGTTTATTGCTTAGTTGGATGCAAAATTTATTTGGATTGGAAAAGTGCATCACATAGGCTTCGACGAAGAGCCAAACGTTTCATGGTCGTGATAGAAATTCATGAATTTGTTTATCAGTTAGTTGGTAATCAAAATATGAAGCGACAGCAGTGTTCTAGTTGTTGAACAAAGCTCGTTAATCATAACAGTCTCATCGTAAATTCCCGTCTAACGATCACACTTTAGAAAATAGCTGAATAATCGCTTTTATCAACTGTACTTAATAGTTATCCCGCGTAATACTGGCAGCAATCTGCTCCAAGTCGTCAGGTAGTCAATAAAGGCGTTCATTCTACGTTTATAGCGCAAGTTAGCGCCTGCTTACGGCTTAAGTGCGCCGGAATAGCGCCCACGTAGCCTCTACTATCTCTTGGCATAATTAATTAGACGAGAGAACAACCCTTTAGGCAACTAAAAGTGTTCCTAATTTAAATTCGTAAGACCTCATTGCATAAGTCAGGGTTACGTAAAGTTTTTTCTCATATATGTAACGTATTTGCTTTGAAAATATAAAGCCAAATACAATTTTAATAAACAAACTGCGCTGCATGACGATGAAAAAGTTAATTTAAAAGTTCGTCTTATACTGGCTTTCTAGCCATTTTGAACTTGAAACTAAATGAACATGTTGTAATTTAAACTTGTACAAACATCTGGTTCTTTGGCGTATTAATAAAAATATGTCCGTACCGTACCGTATATGGCCCGACGCGACTTGTCAAATAGATAAATATGTACTTAAGACAAAGCTGATTAAAATCGACCAACGAAGAAAAATATTGCCTTTTTTTTGTAACACGATAAGTCCACAACACTTGTGTTTCGTTCCGTCCTTGTTTCAACCATTGACTTAACAATCAACCCAAAGTTATTCTTTATTGGCCCGATTTTGCTAGGACGCTAAATGAGAAAAATAGAATTGACCTAGGTTTTTATAAGTTGACGGATCGTCGCCAAAAGTTCCAAATCACTCAGTCAAATCCAAAGACAAATACATCCGTTTGCCAACAAGCCACACTCAACGCTTACGATCGCAGTCACACTACGCTCATCCGACAGTGACTAGGTGGCTCTATTAAAGCGGGCATTCAACACAAAATGAGGTCGTGCACAAAGAGATTGTTAGGGGTCCTCGGGAAATCACGAGCGGCAAGACTTCCTACTTCACTGGAGCTCGGGAAAAACGCGCCATGGGAATGCTGTGCTACAGGAGGTTATTCAAAGATAATGATTTTAAGAATGCGCTTTACGGACACCGCAGGGCGTAAAGAATGGTTTTAATAAGGAAACTTATCCCTTTTATAAAACGCAACAAACATTGTCTCATGATTATAGTTAGGGACACGGCCCGATATGTTTTGGGCTGTTTAGAAGCCTTCCTTGGGCATTAATGGCGCGGCACACCCCCTACTGTAAATACCTACCTACCTACTACTACTACTACTACTACTACTACCTACTATACTACCTACTGTAAATACCTCGCGCACCTGCGTCATCGCAACGTAACATTTTGTCATTGTTTTTTCCATTTAACAGCCGAGAAGCAATTATAAGGTTAATGACATTATGGAACAATGTCGTCAATATAAACTACAAAAATCCGGTTACTAAAACAATCTCATACAAAATTGCATCACAACAATTGGGCACGACCTAAAAACCGCCAAAACCAGTACCATAACTGTATATAAAATCAAGACAATTACGTACTTTATTTACGACAACCGCATTTAGCTAAAGCGCCGAAAGTGGCATAATCTGATAAGATACACTTAATAGCCTGAATTATTCATACGAAGAGTGTATTATTTCTAAACGGGTATGAACCGGAATCGCATTAAGTTGTAGGCAGAAAACATCCGCAAACCTCAGAAAGTTACGCATCGGTACATTTATATTTATACGCTACAGTTCGTGAGGGTTATTTATGAGTATTTTACAAAACAATTTAGCGAAAAGAAATATAGACATTTGAAAACGGAATCAAACGAAAAGACACGTTTCATTCGTCGCAGCAAAGAAGATTCGGCCAATTTAGAAACACAACTCGCTCGACCAATCACGACACGTAATTTAAAAGCTAAATAATAAAAACACCGTTCGGGGGTACGGAAAGGCATTTGGGTCAATCAATACGACACGACAAGTTGCGTCGCGTGTCCGATCGACCACGCGCCATCGCCGACCGTTCATTAAAGATAAGAACGGACAATGAAAGGTACTGGTAGCAAGCTGGTGAGTATAGATAATAAAATGCTAAGGTCCATGTTAGGAGTAACGTTTACGAATTTTCTTAGGTCATTATGGTAAATTACTTCTTTAGATACACCGAAAGCCTTACGGGCTCTGGCCACGACATTGAGCGGCGAGCGGCGGTAAATGGCGAGTGGTGGAAATAAATGCATAGAAATCGCCTCATCGCCATGCTTCATATATATCTATGCATTGTTTGTTCTGCCTTGCTAAGAAAAATGGCGGTATCTCGAACAAAACTCCTGTAGCAAATGGAACCTTATTCGTAACACGAGAGGATTGAATCTGTTTTGGCTATTGAATACGATACTGCCTATTGGCTCATGAGAGCAGTGTTGCCGTTGGTCGCTCGTCGATATCGTTGGCAAAGTCGTGGCCCGGCCGTAACTATAAAACACTCACAGCATTTTATTGAACCTGATCAGTGACAAACCCAAAATGAAAAATGAAAACTATTTACAACAGAGATAACAAATGCGGTGTATGGACTGTGACTGTGATAGTAGGTAGGTAATTAGGGTGTACATGGGGTGATGGAACCAGTAATGGACAATGCACCAATAATGGACGTTGATTCTTATTTTACAGAAGATAGGGTTATAAATTTGTTTTGCAACAATCAATTTAGAACCGTATGAAATTTGAATTAAGAGTGAAGTTTCCCATTACTGGTGCCTGTCAGCTAAAAGCGGTCATCATTGGTGCTGTCACCTTAGTCGTATTTTTTAAGAATAAAAAATAATCTCTATTAATCGATATAAAAAAAATTAAGTCCATGTAAACAAAGACAACGGGCTCCCAGGTAATTAAACCAAAGTAAAGTTTATACCGTAGTAAATCTGTTACCGGTAATGGAACTTTTTGTTTGCCTTCGATTTTGTTGACAAGGAAGATAAACTTTTTGTACACAGCATTACCTTTTTAAAAATAATTTCTACTTTTCATGGCGACACAGACATTAGATTCGAATCACGACATATTAATGTTTCTCCTGGCTTCTTAACGATAAGCAACTTTTATATCCACGATGTACATACACGTCGATTGTCAAGTGTCGCAGTGTATGAACTTTATACGACATATATACTCATACGTCATTATATTTGCATATCACTGCGAGGTACATAATTGGTTAATGCTAGTAAAAACAAATCTGCGTCGATCTATCTCTAACAAAAAACTGTAATGGCTGAGCAAGATCATCGACCCGTTCTTGCGCCGATCTACAGCCAAGTCTGCATGATTTATTCACCTAAGAATTTCAAATACATCACACTTTTAATAGAGTCTCCACTCCATTGGTTTAATTATGTATGAAACTCTGTTCTAGAGCAGAACTTGAACGGATTTGCATAATTCAACCGTGGTCAGCAGATTAATAATTCTGCGGGAGAGGCTTTTGCTTTGGGACGCAGCTATAGTGTGATTATGTTCTACTAATGGAAAGTAGCCGGCGAGGAATTCTGTTACCTTACACATATTTTAATTTAAAGTAACTTTTCACTTGTTATACCTTGGGTAATTAAAAAATATATCTAACAGAAACAAGGTCTGATTCAATAAAACAATCTTGTTGTGTTTTAAAAGATATTTGATGATTCGATAACATTTTACATCAGTTCAGTTTACTCTAAAATGATACTGCTAACATTTCAGAGTATTTTCTATTTGAACTGTGTTTTGTAAAAAGGTTAACTTTATTACAATTATTACTCTTTCTAGATTTATTTGGGGCTTTACAATACTTTACCTATTCATTGTACCAAGAACAAAAAAAACCTATTCTATTCTAGGTAAGTATAAAATCATGCGAGTTTGGTGTGCCGCTGGAAATTCTGCAGTTTAAATTCCCGCGACCTCGCCCATTCAAAAGCAAAAGCCTAATGAAATGCAAATCTGACCTTTCAGTTAAATACAGTTAGCTCTGCGATAAGGCGGTTATTTAAATTTTATACCGTGTTTCCAGTGTGAGTCATACCTTTCTGCTTGGTACAGAAAATTGCGCAGTCTATTTGAAAGAGTGTGCATTTTTCGGTGCCAATTTGAGAAAGACGGTAACATGTTTTGTTGGTTAAAATTAGCATAAATAGATCACTTTCTCATGATAACTATGATAAGACAAAGACAAGTACGGACACTTTGAACTATTGGCCCTAACTGGGCGAATTGAGAACTTAACAAACAGCATTAAATTGCTTCGAAGTAGTATTGCGGGTTAGGACGTTATCGTTCACCGAAAAGTAAAGCAAAGAAATACCAAATGAAAATAAATACATCTCACAGAACGCACTTATATATTCCTACAAAGAGTGTTAAGTGTTTGTCACGAAACGAACAAAATGAAATGTAGTAAAAAAGTGTTACTGCAGATTTACGACAATCTTGACTTTAATTACAACAGCAAGCCTGATACGGCGGCCATTATTCTTATTCCATTTTATTATTTTATATTTATGGTTACATTCTTATCGTTAAATACATGGTGACATAAGGTTGGATAAGGGTTTTAAGCAGCCAGGATCTTGATTTGTTCAGGAGTTATTACATCTTCAAGGGAATCAGGAAGCGGTAGGATCCATGTTTAAGCTGAAATAATAAATAATATTAGCTGTATTTATATCGTCAAGGGAAAAGATGGCATTGTAACAAATCAATGTTTAATTAAAGCAAATTAACATGTCTTTAACTTAAGCTTATTTATAGCTCAGCGATGAACTATAAACGTATATCTCTCTCTTTTATTTACACGGGAGCGATTATCTTTTGTTCGTTTCTTGGGCGAGAAATTCTCCGATAGTTCATCGTTCATCAATTACTCGCTCGCGATGGGACCAGTGCCTAAGGTACAATGCTGATTTCAGCTCCTAGTTTACAGAAATAATGAAATAGTGAGGTAACTAAACGTGAATGTTAATGCTATTCTTATCGATTGCTAATTGATTGTTAAATGTCGCAGATATCTGACGATACTGATGACGCATTTCAATCAGTAGTGAAACATTATCAAACGTAAGTATTGCAAACATCGCTCAACCGTAAGTTCGATTAGAGCATTTTCTTTAGTCATTTAGCTCTTTAATTCTAACTAAAATATTAAAAACAAAATGATAAGTTCAAGGATCTTCATAGACATTTCAACTACTGAAAATACTAAAATAGATCTTAGTGTTCTAAAATCAAACAGCCAACGTTCGCATTCCACGACAAAAAACAGACATGATTCCGCGCGATTTCAACTGAGATCACCTGACATGTTCCCCAAGTGTTAATTTAATTATTTATTGTACCAGCCCATTACGGTCGTGGTGATAACGGGATAAAACATCTGTCACTTTCCGTCTAGCAACTAAGTACGAGAGTGATGGATGCTTTATCCACCGCGATAAAAGCGACCTTAATACGGTTACAGGATGATTCTACCACGTCATTTCAGTGGATGTTTCCTTATTCCGCGGTAGACGTAATGGGACAGCTGTTAATTACACAGCCACATTTTTTACAATAGGAACTATAAAAAACTGAATGACTACAAATTCGAATGTGACCGTATATACTTTTACCCTAGTAGTAATTATACATAATTGAGAAGATCTTGACTTCACGAGCACCTGCATTATGTAATAAAGTAAGATGTTTGGGTGCGAGGTGTTTATAACAAATATGCGTGACCATGGGAGACCACATCTCGACCACTTACATTTTTCGTGTGATCGACAATATCGATATCCAATATACCTTGAGCAGTTGTAGAATTCCGACGGCTGTACATGGTCACAAATGATCAGTCAAGTTCTTAAACTGGTTTAAATCTAATAGAAAACGCCTTGAGTTTATTCAGCAGCCGTTCCTTCAATTTCCTTTTGCAAAACCGAGTAAGTAAGCAATTAAGGCCGAGGCCGGTCTGTGATAAACCGCCTTTACATTTTTTCAGTCGTATTTTCAATTCCAGGACGGGAAGGATTTTCTTCGTCATCGAGTTTTTATGTCGTTGAGATGCTAGAATATTGAAATAAGACATCGAAAATATTTCAAGTTTTCGCAGATTGTGTTTTTTCCTGCTCAGAATCAGGAATGACCGTAGACGGCGCGGCGGCAAACTGCTTCGTAAATAGGTACGCATTTTAAATGTAATGTGTTTAACAATAAAGTACAGAATGCTTTGACTACTACACTGCAGTTAGCCGCCTTCTTTGCTAATATGGCTGCCTACCACAGGCTGGCATAAGTGTCAACCGTAATTTAAATAGAATTTAATGGTACAACTTGACTGGTGATGTTACTAAGAATCATAATTTTATTAGAATTCTTTTTTTTCTAAACAACTGAATCCGGTAACGTCCGCGATTGTCCGTGTGAATGCGCCCGCGCTTGCGCAACAACCGAGGTAACGCACCAATCAGAGCGTCTCAAATGTCTGTACTTTTAGTGCCGTTAATTTGGCAACACGGTCACTCGATCACGGCAGACAACGAATGCATTCATAACTGTTCCATGGAAGAAAAATCAGTTCAAAAAATTATATTTATTCGACCAAAATAATACTACGATACGTAGTACCTACAGATGTAGTGATTAAAAACACGTCATTGTACCTATTTGGTCTTTGTCTTGCTTTTTCAATCGGTTTCAGTATCGATTGATACCTAAACTAATTTAGAAAGCAAGATGAATACGAAAACATTCTTCAAAATACGATGTCGTATGCTGATTATTCACTTCATACGATTGTACGATTACGAACTTAAGTCTTATAACTGATAAGCCAATAGAACCTTGTAGCGCTAGGTAGATGATTAATTTCGACGGTTTTTTCTTTATTGTTGCTTGTCGCTCTCATTACGAAAGGGTTACGTGTGGTGGAATAACAATTATAATCCAAATAAATAACAAATAATACCAGTAAAGGAAATGTAAAACTGGCCTTCGATAAGTCGAGTCTTCCTCTTCATGCTCGTTCGCTGTTACAACGGGGGCAAGGATTATATAAAGGCCGCTATTGTTACGAGTTTAAAAATGCATCGTACGTTTTGCTTACCTACTTAGAAACGATTTCAAAAATTTAGCATGTACCTGACGCTTTAGCTAGTCGGCTTACTATATTTATTTGGAGAATACCCCAAAAATGCTAACCAGGTACTTAGAGGTAAATATGCTTGTACAACAAAACATTACATTGTTTTTATTTAAATTTGCAAATTTTTAGCGTTGTTGGTAATTGTAGCACTGCCTACCACACTCTGGAATGAAGGGGTTGAGTTTACGTATGTATGCGTAAATATTGGTTTACACTCTTTACAAAAAAATAACATTTTAGCTAGAGTCAATACGTAAGCATCGGAGTAAAAGTGTACCATAAATAAGCTGTATTACAACGATCATAACATACCGATTGTAGAAAAAAAAAGATTTATGTAGTTGACGTAAGCCAGCATCCTTCTGCGTTTGAAAGCGTTAGCTTGCGTCAACGGCATACCTACGCTATTTTTTATTTCTGCCATTATTAAAAATGCTCTACTTTAGTATTCAAACTAGGGATATATCTGGTGACATTTTGTAGAAGTTATTTATGTCAAATTTTAAAGTGTGTTCTCAAGATTATTATTTCTACTATCATTTTCCAAATAAAAGAATACCCAACCCCTAAAACCAGCTGAAAGAAGCTGTAAAAAAAGGATGACCCATTTAACTTTTTACGCTATCATAGTATCCAATTCGAAGTAATGCGGATAGTAAAAAACCGGCCAAGTGCGAGTCGGACTCGCACAGAAAGGGTTCCCGTACCATTCTTGTATGGGAGTTCCCTTTAATATTTTTTTATTATACGAGCAATAGAAATACACATACATACCTTTACGCCAGTCTCCCAATGGAATAGGCAGAGACTATGGAACATACACTCTGTGAAAATTTCAACTGTCTACCTGTTACGGTTCACGAGGTACACCCCACAGCGCTGACAGACAGACAGTGAGGGCATAGCACCTACTGCGGGGGATTTGTACTTTGGGTATCGAACCATAAAAAACTGTGTTTTATTGACGCTTTTCACACTATCCAAGAAGTTCAAAGTCAAATAATTTCTTAAATTAGTTATTTTTACAACAGTACCTGTCTTTGTCGTGAGCCTGTGGGTACTGCAGGACTGTCTGTTGCTCTTCCATGTCCACCACACATTGTGTACCCAGTTCGATTTCTGAAACAAGTCGGGGATTATGTTATATCAAATATACAAGCATGATGTCATTGAAAGATAATTGGATATTCGGATGGAATCGATGTGGAAATGAATTGATTCAATCACGAAAATCGTAACGAGATTGGTTTTGGTAAATGTTGCGGTCCTGGATACATGAGCGTGGATTAAATTATTTTGCGCATTATTAATACTGATATTTCACTATATTACTGAAATTGAAATCTATTGCTGATTATAGTAATTGTAAACTTTTGATTGGACTAGCTTTTGCGCGCGACTCCGTCCGCGTAGAAGTTGCTTATCGCTATTTCCTGGGGGACTGTCCATTTTCCCGGAAAAAAAAGTAGCCTATGTGCTATTCCAGACTGTAGTCTATCTCTGTGTGAAATATCATCCAGATCAGTTCAGCCGTTCTGGCGTGTTTGAGTAACAAACATTTATAATATTAGTAAGACAGATCGGTTTCAATTTGTATAGCTTATGCTCATTTTACCGTCTCAACATCCGGCAAAAAACGAATGTATACCGTAGCTAATTGTATAGTAGAGTTTGCTTTAAAAATTTACTTCGTAATGTGGAATTCAGCCTTTCAGCTAACGTATTCCCAAATAGAAGTGTTAATATCTTCAAAGCTTTACATGATTTAACAGGGGAATCAGTGGCAATAACCCTTAATGAGAGAGCAATTAAGGCTCTTAATTACGCCTATGATGTAATTAGCAGAGTTGAAGATGAATGAATCGTTGTCTATCAGGCGTCTGACGTCGATGAGACGGTAATTCCCATTAGAATTAATTATTTGAAAACAAAACAAACATGTTTGATCTGTTTATATGGGAATTGGTAAATTTAAATGTCTGTAAAGTGGCAGTGTTCGGGGCACATTGCTCGCAGGACTGATGGCGGATGGGGTCAGAAGGTTCTGGATTGGCGTCCGCGGACCGGAAGACGAGCTGTAGGTAGGCCTCCAACAAGATGGAGTGACTACCTCATCAGGATCGCGGGACCGCGGTGGATGCGAAAAGCACAAGACCGGTCTGAGTGTTGGGGGAGGCCTATGTCCAGCAGTGGACGTCTTTCGGCTGACATGATGATGATGATGATGATGATGAAATGTCATTGACTTGCTTAATGGAATAATAAAAGATAAATTGCTAAAGATACGCGATGCTTAGTCATAATCAGTCTCAGTTGCGATAGTAGCAACTACGATATAATTCTGTTTTCTTAAAGAAGTTTCTAAGGCAATGACAGCTGAAGAGCAGCTCAAAAATTATCCTTAGGGGCTTCACTTGCCTGTTATTTGTAAAATATTTTTGTTGCATCTTTTCCACTGCGTGTGACTTGTGTCAAATGTGAGAGATCAAAGACCAATATTTGGCAAATACTGTCAAGTCAAGTGCCGCCAATATGTGTACCTGCAGAGGTCAATGTTGCGCTGTCAACCGGTGAGGGATACATCCGTTATTTGGCGTTAGATTGGCATCTATTACAATCTATTATAAGAGCTGGTAACAAAAATTGAGCTACTTGTAGTAGAGCTAACTATTAAAACAGTTTGTGGATTGGTTAGGAAGCAATCAATGCCATCATACGTAATAACCCTAATGCGCAGTTGCTGCTTACTACGTTATGGTAACGGTACTGCTTACTATGTCGTGATATTGTTGTTTCGGGACTAAAAAACTCGTTTAATTTTCAACCGCAGCGTGCGAATTGTGCGATTGCTTAAAAATATGTGATAGCAATCGCAAAAAATCATTTTTTGTTCTAATCGAAGTTAATGGCTACCGCGTTTGTCTTATTTTTAACTTAATGCGATTTAATGCAATGTAAGGTTTATATTTCAATTTATCTTCCCACTCACAAAATTAGTCCATAGGGCGATTTAGCTCAGCTTTTGCAATGTTCTCACGTATAATATAAAATTGTCTTCCCGCTCCTATTCGTCAGTTCGACACGTCCTATTTCATTCATATTAAAATTGTGTTCCTACTAAATTCGCGTCGAGCATGCTAATGATTTGCAAACGCCATATTTTAATGAACTGTCATATCTGTGAAATTCTTGGGACTGGTGCTAAATTTTAACATTGTTTTATAAAAGTTCCACCTGAATTTACAAAGACTGTCTTTAGCTAAAATATATCTTTTGCGGTTGATGGTAACAAGGCTATCTTATAATTATCTTTCATTATGTGTTTTCAAAATAATTCCTATTCATTAAATCTATATCAAAAAACTAGGTTAAGTACCTTTGACTTGTAATGAAATAATTATCAATAAAGAATGTAGTATATGTCTCTATGTGAATGTCTATTATCATAATTACCTATGACGCAACCAAAAAAAACAACTCGTGCATGTCGTAGGTAATTTATTTTTGTACGAAACTCATCACAAAGACTTGATAAATTAGCGGTATCGTATCGCGTGTTTCGTATAGCTAATACAGATCAATGTAGGCATGGATACCGGTGAGTCAACCGCGAGGCCGGCCGTACGTCCGCCGCGGGACTTCAAATCCGGTTGTACTAGCTAGACCATTGTACTTTCTGTAAAACAAGCGGTAAGACGGCTAGACGCGTTAAGATACAACTTTTAAAACAGCAATTTTAAAGGTCAAGAACCGCAGTGCCATAAAAACGGAGAGCAATCCCGTTTACAATGCAGATTTTATTTACAACTTCACCTATGTACGTGCCTATTTACGACCGCGAAAAGTATGGCTGAAGGTCGTAACGCGTTTTAACGTCGCCGGAAGTTTATTTTATGTATATTGTAAATTTTATTATTTCCTAAACAGCGAATACAAAAAAGTAGCGCTACATCTTCGCAGTTAACTTTGAAGTACCTAATTTAAACATAAAAAAATATTATAAATGTTTAATTATAAGCATCGCTACGCTTCTTTCTCTCGATAAGTCCGTCCAACCGTTTTTAACAAGAACAAACAGGTACAAACATAGAAATGTTGATTTTAATTATTATGTGTAATAGAAGATAGAGAATGATCGTATCTATGTATTGAAACATTTAAAACGATAAGTATCTTGTAGATACCTACTAGATAGGTACGTAGCTACCTGTTATTGTTGCCAATAATTAATTAACCCCTTTTACCTAGACAATTAAGGCAATTCAATTTAATTTGGAAATTAGACTGTAGCTAATTAAGGATGATCCCTATCTTTGACATAGGTAGCTCTAATTACAGACACATTTTCACGAAAGGACGGGATAGGCAGGGAGATACACAACCAATTTAATTAAACTATACCTATATTGTATGCGTTAGGGCTCTACTGCAAATCAGACATGTCGGCACTTTACTGGGCAATTACTTTTACCGTAATCTTTTTGTGTAGGTACCTACCATTTATTTCTGGTTATCCTAACTTACGAAAGCAAGTGTGGTTGATAGATTGTTTGTTCCGTGTTTAATGCATCCACGATCGATGTAAAATTTGGTTGAGGTAGTTTATACGGCCATTTACCGTCCTCCGCCTAAGAAATGTATGCCTTGTTCGGCGCAGCTACCTGATGAACCTCTCCTAACGTTGTTCAGGCCGTTACGCGTCGATCGGGCAAAATAATATCGCCGTAAACGTGGCGGACCAGGAATGTCCATGACTGTACCTTGTCTATGAATATTGTTTATGATGGAAATAACCCTCTTATATTTAGATAGGTACAACTATTTAGCATGGTCCTATCACTATCGGAAAAGCAGTGTATTTACATCTGCATGAAAGTCCGACAGTGCCGAAAATGCTAGTTTAGAGCAAGTTTCTATCGGACATTTCTCGCCGAAGATTTCCTAAATCAGGGTCGAGGAACTTGCGGGAAACCGCTAAATCACTATTGTTTTCGATAGTTATGATTTCGGTATACCTACATGTCCCACTCCTGGTATACCTAACAAGAAAATAAAAAAGCAGTAAAACAAATATCAGAAACTTTCGTCAGGATTTCCTAACCAGTAGGCCGCGCCTTCCTAGGCTTAGGGGCGAGGGGGGCACAAAATTATTATATTCTCGAATATAATAAATAATATACCCAATAACACAGATTGTGATACTTTCGGTTTCCGTTTCACGTTTCTCCATTGATAAAATGTAAAATGTAAAAATCGAAGGGGGCATGTAAATAGTATATTAGGTATTATTCGGGGAAGACTCGACGCAAAAAAAGGTTGAGAAACCCTGGTTTAGGCTATTCCGAATACCTTTGGTTTGATGCTGTGAAAGTAAACAATGACCATCCGACGTCTCGCCGATCGATTTGATTGCGCAAGAGCTTGAAAGTGGAGCGATCTCGTTACTGTGGCAATCACAAACCGCGGTATCAGCGAGTTTATTTACCATGACGAATGCAAGCTATTGTACTGCATTTGCTTGGAGGATAGTTGCTTAACAGGTAGGTAACCACCTGTTTACGGGGGATTTGTATATTTATAGGATGCTCAAATTAGACATAGACGAGGGCATCTCTATAGTTCCTATAATCAACAGTGAATATCTGCTACTATTTTGAATTTGTTACCAAAACACCAGAGTGAATGAACTCGTATAAAAATGCGCATCATGTACCGATGTGTAGGTAGGTACAATGTCGCTACATCGCACTGCATCGCAAATGACTTCAAAGTTTCCCTGAATGAACTCCATGATGTTTTATTTTGAACGGCATTACATCGCCGACAATGCGACATTGAAAATGGGTGGGCAGAATATAAAATGTTTTTTTTTATGATTACCTAGGTACTTCTATTCATTTAATAGCCTATTTTATGTTATTACTTCAGCCCTCAAAAGACTAGAGTGATAACTTTCCAAAAATAAAGATAAAGTTCCTCCACTAATTGCATTCAGAAAACTGAATTACCTATTAACAAACTACTTAATAGCGAATTATAGGAATACAGAAAATCTAACTCTCTTATATAAGGGGGACAATGTTGTGTTCATATTTCTGATGATATGATTAAAGTAGACATAACTAATTGGGTATCTACCATATTTCTTTTATATCTATCAACATTTTTATAAAAAACTGTCTGTGAAAGAGGTAACATAGAAAAATATGGACAAAGAATGCACACATCTCCTATTTATTTAAACTTTTTTGCACAA
This sequence comes from Acleris sparsana, assembly GCA_923062465.1. Taxonomy (NCBI): domain Eukaryota; kingdom Metazoa; phylum Arthropoda; class Insecta; order Lepidoptera; family Tortricidae; genus Acleris; species Acleris sparsana. The sequence continues at coordinate 4,962,354 of OV281287.1, read as the reverse complement.
TACAAAAGTTAAAAGTACAAATGGCAGACTTAATGGCTAAAGGCATTCACTACCAGTCATCCACATGATTTACAGATATAGATTTTTATATATATATATTTAATACATAAATAATCTTATGTGCGATATATATACAGCTTTTTTAAATACATAATTATTTAACAAAAAAATGTTGGCAACAGCAGCATTATTCTTACCTGACTGCCCGAACGATGGTTAAGTTTTTCAAGTAAAGACAGTAGACTGTAACAAAGACTAAGGCTGTGTAACACTGTTGATATTATTTTAATTAAATTATAGTTGAAAATGAAAGTATAGTATACAAGATTCAGTGCAATATTCTCAGTTTTTTCAACAAGATGGACTCTTTTTGGACGGCGTTGTTCACACTAGACTGAATCTAAAAGATGCTGATTATGTATTCACTGCAGGAAGCATGTGGACCAAATTATGTTATGTTCACCAGAATGTAACAAGAAATATGTAACAATGAAGGATGGTTGTAATTTAGATTTTACACCTATAACATATGTAAAATGTCTAACAAAATCCTATCACAGAACATTGATGTATGTGCATGTTCAAGACAATAAACACAATGACTCATAAATTACATCGATTTATTTGAAAGTTGTTTATAATTTAATGCAGTTTATCTGTTTGTGAGTAGGCATACACTACTGTTAAAGCTTATTTAAAGATGTACTCATTTGTAACATTCTCCTAGGACTCCCAGCTTAGCAATAATTATTAGTGACCCATATAATAATTACTAAATATTTATTTTTTACAATTGCTAGATTAACATAGAATATATATAAATAAATGAAAGCCCATAATGAGAACATTCGTACACCTATAACAAAATGATATGATGTGTGAATATGCTTGTATGTTAGCCATCAATTAAATTTAGTTTCTATTTATACTTTGAAATTGATTCAGATAATATAGTGGGCATCGTTTATTCTTTTAACTTCTAACAATAATAACTGTGATAGATAAGAGACAGCCCGATTTAAACACAAAAACATTGATTTAATAAACAATGATTCATTGGCCTGTAGATTATTCTTTGAATTTCCAATATCCATCCTCAGTACATTTCAGTGACAAGACTGATAAGGTAAGACATTACATATATAGCAAGAACAAATAAAATCATAACAGAAACGTTTAAATACAGAATCAATCTCAAATCAACATTTAAGTAGTTGAAAATAACTTTTATAAATAGCGCTTTTTAATCCAAATTCGAAGAAAAGTGTTTGTATGCCAATAGGAAAACGTCGCGATATTAACGATAAACAGGTGTATGTATGTAGTCACCTCAGAGATAGCAAATATCTTTATTTATTAGCGAAGAACCACCTTACCTCGCCTGTTAAAGGGTCGTACCCGAACAGCTACTTTAATCTTATCCGAGGCCATTATTTCACTTGAATTACACGAATACAATCAAAACACAACACTTTGCACATCAATGTTTGAAAACTTATTACACATATTCACCCATATTCTAAAACAACAAAATCCATTATTTTACGTTATGATCACGACGTTCCCAAACTGACACTGCCCGTCCGCCATGTTGTTTTTACTCGGAAATAGTGTTTGCTCGTTAGATATTACCAATAAACCGGTAACAAGTTTTGTACGATGGTTAAAAAAACCCGATGTACATGTTGCAACTTAGTCGAATTATATTCGTTTGCTGATTTGATTACCTATAAAAATACGCTAGTCACAAGATGAATACATCATACTGTTTTAATGTTAGAAAACCGAAAATAAAATATCGCCTCACTACTTGCTGACTTATGTAGCCAGATTAAAAAATAAAAAACTACTATGATATATATGATTTCCAATTAAATTCCAGTATGGTTCAAAATCAATTAAATCAATAAAAAGTTGTTTTCTATGAAATAATATTGAACATGTTACCTTACACACGTCCTTTAAATAGAAACTGACTTTTTCATAGTATTTGTATATTTGCAATAGAGAAAGAAAGATTTCATAGAAATTTTCATAGAAACCTGGAGCGTGACGTTTAGCTGTCATAATAATAATGTATTGATCGGATTTGGTAAATAATTCTCCCTATTTCGGTGCTTGTTTTGGCTGGCAGTAATTTATCAGTCCTCATAAAACTATTTAACTTTTTAATTGGTGGTAAACATATACCATCTAAATAATAGTTTTTATGTTTGTTTGTTTTGTGTATCCTAACGGATTCGTGAAAGTATAAAAGAAACAATATGGCAGCGGATGCGCTGTATGGTTGGGATTTAACTTTCAAGACTGTTGAGAGAGATATAAGACGAAAATCAGATGTTTTAATTGCATTTATACATTGGAATTTGTCTAAGAGAGGATTCCGCACAATTGGAATAGGCGATGAGGTATGTTTAACTTTATTGCGACTGGAAAAGACTGGCTAAAGGTTAATGTCGGTTTTGATGTTTTTGTAATATGTCATGACTTGTTGAAAAATATTTTGGTGTATTTTAGCAAAAGACTTATCTAGTATGTCTCACCTATATATAGATATACCTAGAGATAGACATAGTGAATGAAAGCGTAATGCACGACTTACGCCCGGTTCGTACATTCAAGAAACGAATCGTTTTGCCTCGTTAAAATTTGACACATTTTGTAAGTAGCAAATTTCATAACGCTACGGCCCGACCGGCCCGTAAGGAAAACGATTCGTTTCTTTAATATAGGAACTGGTCATTAGTGGGTACCTATAAGTAACAAGTCATCTAGTTTAACATGCCCCAGAAATAAAGATTTCCAGGAAAATTTCTCAAACTGGGCATTTTGCTATTACTAATTGATGTGACTACAGTTTGTTTTCATAAGTAGTAATGCCATTAAAAAAAAGGTGTACATAATCAACAATTTCTGTGATAATGCTGAAACATTATACAATTTTTATGAACAACCTCTGTTTTTCAGTTATGTACTAGATTCTTATTGATAACAAGAACAGGTAAAGACACAAAATCCAAATTTTAGTTCTGGAAGGACAAAGTATTGTTCAAGTAGGAACGAGTATGAAAAAGTAAGGATGAAAAACAGTGAGGAAACCTGCATAATCTGTACATTTGAACAGCTGAATGTGTAAGAGGGTAATTGCACAAAAGATACTAAAGGGTTGTAGTGTATCCAAAAGGGCCCATGTGTAAGATACAATAAGATAACTCCTGCTACTGTCTTGATGTCATTTACACATCTTGGAGAAATCAAGGGAACTCCTCGAATATTATAGGCACACATATAGCGACTTCTGTTCTTTTACTGTTACTCATCTATTGCTTTTGAAAAGTAATATATGGTGGAGTGGAACTGATGATGAATACCACAGATGGCCACGGGAACTCCTTAACTGTACATATTTGAAGGGTGGCGATAAGATATGTTGATTAAACCCTCGTAGGTTAGGTATAGGTTATGGCGGGCTCTTTTCCGCAACTCGACGACTTAAAAACTGCGCCTATTTTGCGTGAGGGGTTGGTGGTGTTACTCCTGGCAACCCAGTTCTACCAGAAAGCCTAGTAGACCCTTGACGTTGCCGACGGCGTCTGGTAGCGATCTCGGTGTTCCGAGATGACGTGCCCGGTATGTTGCCACCCCCGGGCATTCCATGATGACGTGGGCTGCGGTTTCCTCCGCCGCCATGCATGCTCTGCACAGGGGGCTGTCTGTAACACCTAAGTTGAACAAGTGTTTGTTAAATAAGGCATGGCCGGTTATGGCTCCAGTTAGCAGTCGGAGTTGGGCCCTTTTGAGCAGTCGTAACTTACGCGACAATCCGGGATTGATTGTCGGAAGAGCTTCCTTGCTTTGCCTGCAGGTGTTTAGGTTGCTCCAATAATGCTGGTGCTTTACCTTGGTATGCGGGAACCGTTTCAAAATTTGACGTTCAATTGCGGCGACTTTTGACTCGACCAGTCACGTGACATCAAACTCATAGAAATGGCGGCCATATTGAATATTTTTATGTATGGAGCTATTTTTTGTAAATTTCAATAGTTCATTGGCTACACCTGCAATCGATTTTATACCTACGGTTCTATATGAGAAAGTTTAAAATAAAATGCAGTTAGGCAAGCAGGGAATTGGAACGGATCCGTGCCTAAGGAGTCCTTAGGTAGGCACGGATCCGTGCCTAAGCATACGAAGGGTTAAGGTAGTTGAGAGACTATGACGAAGCACATTTGATATCTTTAAATATGACTATGACTTTCCCGCAGCGTAGGCTTGCGGAGAGCTTGAAACTTTCTATGTGTCTCATTAATTGAGAAGTGGGACTACATAACAGCATAAATAGGATCACTAAAAAGTATAAAATAAAATTTTAAATATATATAAATAAATGAAAAATAAAAAATGAAGTTTAAATAAACAAAAACCTATCTATGACATTATCATATTTTTTTTAGGTTTGGAGTTTAGTGAGGGCCTCCACTGGTAGAATACAAGTACCATAGAGTTTCTTTTCCATAGCCATGTTAATTCTTTGCTATTTCTTTCATGCTCCAATACCATTTCAATTTTTTTGCTTTGTTTTGGTTTTTATCCATGCTTTGGACTTTATTCTCTTGCCATCCAATGTACAAAGTGACACTTAGCATAAACGCCCAGACATAAGCCATAATCTGGGCAGATTTTTCATTTAAACAAAATAGATTAATATTCATGGGCAGTTTAGACATGAAAATGTTTTGGCTTATACATTGCACACTGGGCGTTTAGCTGATATCGCGTTTTTTTTCTTGGGTGGTACGAGGTAAAATTAAGAATAGTTTTATATCTTTTTTATGCAGCAATATTATGGTTTATGTACTTGCATTGACCCGTTATATCTCATTGATTTCAGCGGACGCTTACTGGAGATGAAGAAAGTAGTGAAGTGCTCCCAACAGGTTGGAATGATAAGGATAACTATACTTTGAGATATGTTTTGGATGGCAAATTGTATATTCTTCATGGCTTGACCACTGATGGCAACCTCATTGTCAATTTAATGGTAATTATTTGATATGGATAAACATTTTTTTTGAATATCAAGGGCAACATATCAATGAAAAAATACAAAAGCTTGTAAAGAATCAATTAATTAATTAAAGTGTCCAGTCAAGGTAAATGAATTATGTCAAGATTCATTGGTTTTCAATGATATTGTCCTATAGTGGCAAAGTTTGTGACTGTACTAGCTTGATTATATTTGTACCCTTTTGTTTGTATCTTTGAATATTTCAATACTATTTTTACAGACTTTGTACAGTCAAGTACACAAAACGACACTATAAATAGTATGTGGCGGTTTATCTCCCAAGTAAATGCCTAAGGAAGTTTGACAGCATTAGATAGCCAAGTACTATTAATATTCTGGTTTTACTGCACATGCATTGATCTAAAAAAAAAACTTTATCTTTTATTGCTTTATGATCTATCATTGCAGATTATTTGACTATGTCATGTTTTCACTTCTAACTCTTTACTAAATTTTCTAGAGATCCAATGATTTGGCTGTCTCCAACATCGCTGTCACTATTGATGAATCAGTCAAAGAGACCAGTGGGTCCATAGACAAGATGATGCCAAACAATAAAGAATTGATGTTTAATGTGAAAAGAGATCTTATTGACACTATCACAGAAAGATCAGTGTGCAATGTTGAAACACAAACTAGCAGCAGGAGTAAGTATTGGAAGTATTGAATAATGCCTTAGATTAATAACTATTCATCATTGTAAGAATTAAGAAAAACAATTATTGTACGCTTTAAAACATATTGTTATACGGGGTACCAAGGCTAGTGATGCAACGAAATCAAATACTGATTGGACTATTAAAGCAAAACTATAATTTTTAGAATTAATTTAATAGAAGGAGATTAGTACATATGCTAGTCAATATAATAGTAGATTACATGACTATTGTGTAAAGCCAATTATGCTGAGTTGCATACATTAATTATATCTACCCCCATATTGTAAAGCCTCTATGATGTGTTCAGGAACCTTCGGTTACAACTGTAAGGCTGCGGCTCTACTGAGGCGGAGATGAGCGGAGTGGAGCGGAGCTGTGCCAATATTAACCAACAGAATCTAAACTAACTATTGGTTAATATTGGCACAGCTCCGCTCCGCTCATCTCCGCCTCAGTGGAGCCGAAGCTTTATGAGCTGCATACATGGCAACAAGTGATACTATTATTTATTTGTCAGTACTAACACACGTTTAAAAATAATTAGTTATTTAAATTAGACTTAACATTTTATAAGAATAATGTTGACTTTTTGTTCATTTTCCATTACATCCCTTAAAACCATTTTGTATCTTTGTCAGGACTTTTTCTTTGGAGTATACTGCTGCATATTTTTAATTCTTAAGTCATTCAAGATCAAGTAATATGCGAGACATAATGTCAAGAAACCATTAATTCGCCTCGATTGACACAAGAATTGTAACCGAATAATTGTTTATATCTGCACGTATCATAAGTCCTCTATTATGCGTTCAAAACCCGTAGGCAATGACCAGTATTACCTGTGGTGGTTAGGTGATAGCGATGACAGCCGTCACGTAATTTTGAAATTACGTTCCGAATATTGTTAAGGGGCTTCTAAACGGGCCATGTTTTGCTGCAATTTGTGGCCGGCAACTAGTGCTATCTTACTCTTATTTCGTATGTTAGAGCAAGATGCGTATAGTTGCCGGCCACACATTGCCGTGAAAATGTTGCTCGTTTAGAAGCCCCCTAAAGTAATGAGTTTCAAATTTAAAACATCTTCCAAAAGTAACACAAATTAAATAGGCCTAATCCTATATTGAAACGTCAACTTGGTATTATTTTTTAGTACAATGTCATACGACATTTGATTTTGACCGACATGACAATAGGGACTTTAGTAATTTGTCTATGTTTATTTTTAAAAACATTCATATTCGTGACACTGACACAGTACAAGTTTGTTTTGCCGCCATTTTGTAAGTCGTTAGCTTCTGAACGCATCTTAGAGTACTTATAATATGTGTGTAGATAAAGAAATGTATGCAACTGTACATAATAAAGACTTTAAATACTCGTGTGATCTTATTATGAAACTCGCCTTCGGCTCGTTTCATAAAACGGCACTCATGTTTTAAGGACTCTCATTAAATTTTGTATCAGTTACATAAACTACTATTGTTTGAATATTCGAATTTGGAAGTCATAATAGAGTCGAAAGTGAGCATATTATACCGGTAAGATATTACAATATGACAATGCCGATTTACGTAAAGCTCGTTATAACCTACGGTTTCTGAACGCATTATAAAGGGATTAGGATATGGGTGGTGGGCAGGTAAAGTACTTAAGTACTTTAATAATCAAACATAACAAGTGGCATTTTTTACAGATCTTTTTGCAACAGATGACTTGTTTTTCTGATTGTATACATATTCCCTATTCCGCGCTAGCGAGAGCGGTTATTTTCGAGAATCGCCGGCTAGCACTAGAACCTTGGCAAAACATTTGGTGTGGTATAAAAAAACAAAATTATGGGTGCGTTCCGTTTTACTCAAATCTTTACGAATATTTTGTAAGCATTCGGCGAATACGAATATTTGGTAATATGGTGATATTCGACAAGGATGAAAATTCGTATTCGTATTCGTTGCATTACTAATCAAGGCTATAATTCCCATGTCAATTTATTTTAAATACATAAACTAATGTTATGTTTTATTAATTAGAATCGCCAAGTGTATTGGTTATAATGAATATAACTCCGAACACAGTCAAGGACAAACATGTGGTAGTGGTGCGAACCTCTAAAATATATGCTTCTACAAGTCTAATGTCAAGACTAGCTAGATAATTTGTATCCCTTTCCAGTTAGCGGTTTCTGATGGTTTTTCAATTAATGTGTCGCAAGACATATTTTCTGGAGAACAATTGGAGGCTGACTGAAGTAATGGTAAAGAACCCTGTTCCCAAGGTGATGTTCAAAATTCACCGACGCAAAGAAAGACCCAGGTGGCGGTTCAGCTGGTTTTAACCCACCCCAGCCTGAACGAAACTAAAAAAAAGTAGCACTGACTTTCGTTTTCGTTTTTGGTCTTCCACTCGTTGGATTAGCTTCTGGCGGCTGGTACGACGCTTAATCCTATCATTCGGCCAGGTGATGGTAATTATTAGTAAGTTACAAACAAAGTATTGTGAGGGATGGTTGTAGAATTTAAGAGCAGGCAGAAACGAGTGGAAATCCGCTGATTCGGCAGATGCCGTTTTAAGTGATCCTCTGCCAGCGTCCAAATTCTTTGTCGCAGGTACAATAAATTATCAGAGAGTTTCCAATGGTTGTACGTTATTTTACAGACTGAATTTGTTTAGAATTTCATTTCATATAAATTTTTTCTCGTATTATCATTTCATAGAATAATCAATATGTAGAATAATTACTTTGAAGACATTTAAATCATCGTTTTTTATTTCCAATAAAAATCAATGTTTCTTTTTTCATATCATAGAATAGCAAATTAAATATTCTTTGTTCTAATATTATTTATTTAAAATATAAAAAAATAACCTCGAAGGCTATGGCGGGAGCTTGCTTCGCTTCGCTCCCGCCATAGCCTTCTAACCTAACCTATTCAAGTCGGTTCTGCCCAGAGAGGTCTTGGTCGCTCGCTTCGCTCTCTCGCTCACTCAAAAATACACTGACCAAACAATATTCGCTAAAAAACAAATATTTTGTTTGATAAGTTTGTGTAATGAAAAAATAAAATTATAAAATTCATTGAATTGATTTTCTGTGGAATATGTTTCTTTCAAGTAAATAGTTTAAAAAATAATAATATTCGAAGCAAAAATACAAGGACCAAATAGTATATGAAACATTTTCTGTGAAACAAAATTCTGTAATTTTTCTGTCTGTAAAACAAGGGGACACCGTTTCCAATAGATTTCTCTATGACCCAGTTTCTTCAAATAATTGAACCTCCGACTTTCCAAGGGATTGTAAAAAAGCTCTCATGTCGTGCAGATTTCATGCATATCATCATCGTAGACCTTCCTAGTTTGCGTCGCCCCGTTTTCCGCGACTAACCTTTCTGATCTCCTCACTTCCACTCAATTCTTTCTTATCCACATATGGCCCTGTCAACCCTTGTTTCAAGATTACCAAGGTGTTTCTGACTGTTTGATAAGCAGCTATCGCTTTGTTTTCCTGCTCCTTGTTTTCTCTTCTACCTTATTTGACGCTTTATTATTTAAAAACAACATTGTTTTGTATTTGGTATTATACAAGAATCTTCTCGGCGCTAGATGTGTTTAACAATATAATCCATAAGAATAGGCGCAATTCGATGACCGTTTTACGAATGCTTACGACATCTAAATCACAGTCCGTTGGAACGGCGGTTTGGATTCTGAAACTTTATGTTGTATGTGCGAATGAAGCTTTACATGTCCCTTACAAGCATAAGTTTGTACATGTGAAGGTGAAGGTGAAGCTTTTACATCTATTAACGCACATAGCCTTAACAATACATCCATCCATCCATCATCTTCTCGACTTTTATTATGTATTATCTAACAACACTAACCAGTTTGCTTCAAACCCCCCGAAACCACACCTATTTCTTGTCTCTTTCGTTGACCATCTTAGGATCATTGAAGTGACTTTAAGATTTGGCAATGACTCGATGGTTTTTTTGAGAAAGAAAACTAAACTGACTGGTATCTCGATACATTCCTATTGCTTCTTCTATTTGGACTCTGACTGGCAGCGTAGTTTTGACCGCTTCTAATTAGTTAAGGGGCGTCACTACTACATATTGAGCTGAACATACCACCCACTCCTTGGTTATTACATTACCGTCTAGTTGATAAACAGACAACATCGGTTATTTGCAGACAACGCAGTGGGCACACCCGCTCTCAACGCTGTCTCAGGTTGGGTATTACAAAATCCCCTACCTGCGCATGCGGTCGTGGGGGTGATACCATGGATGCATCCATTTTCATTAAATGCCGAACCCGGTCAGTTGCTGTATATGACATTCTTCCTGCCTCCGTCCAATTAATGTCAAATCCCTTCTATTCCTCGCAATATCAAATAAATAAAAACTGAAACAGCTTATAGAATGTGTCCACTCCCAAAACCGTTCCTTGTATGTTTTTTTCGTCTATATGTTATCTATATGTTGTTTATTTCATCAACTCCCAGTTTCGGATCCACTTTTAGCACTAGCCAACCATTTCGTACGGTAAGTCTGTTTTCTAAATATGTGATTGGAGGTAGTAACGGTCGCTTAGTATAGTGTTTCCAATTCCCATTTAAACTAAAATTTGATTGGATGGGATCTGTTTTCAGTCTGCACTCTGCATGACATGCATGTGGTATTATTAATCCATACAATTTAGGAAGCTGAATGGTAAATATTTAAAAAAGCATAACTGTTATTTTTGAAAAGTCTGTTCGCTCCCATATTTTTGTCATTTACTGTTTTGATGTGGTCAAAATAAAAACACACTTCTTGATTATCAAGAGCAGAAGCTAATAGGTACAGATATTTACGACCACATCATATCGAATGCTTCTATATTTGATGCTGTCTCGACAAGTAGAAAGTTACGTGATGTAGTACCTACCTATGTCTTTCATTGATCATTTGTGTGTAAATAGGATTAAAGTACAACCGGAAAAAGCGTGTTCATTAAAAACAGATGTCTCTCTTATCTACAGCTGAAAACAATCACCGAAGGCCTCCAGATGACCCCCTCCGGGTGCCGCAGAGACCACCTCCCATCGGACCGCACCCAGACTCCCGAGATTTGTGGTATGTGTAAACATTCCCACACCACCATAGACCTTAAAACAACTGCTATGACATTTAATTCTAAACGCATCCCTTTCTTATGACACTTGTCAGATAAAACCTTCACCATTTTCCAATTCTAAGTACCAATTGTCAAAATGTATGAACTAAAAGTCTATTAACATTGATTAACATTCAACATCGTATGGTGATTTCACCATGTGGTACCCATTTAGGATCCCAATTAAATAAACATATTTAATCGAAACTATACCTACTGTTCTAACCATCGAAAATCGGATAATAACAGCGATTACAAATGAAATTAAGTTTGTGATGCCAATAATCGGTATTGTGTCAAAGAGTCAGTTCTCCCTAGGAACGTTTAATTGAGTAAATTACAGCGCCCCGGTGTGTTAAAAGTATTATAAGAGGCCATAATATTATAACCTCTAGACTTCTGGCGGTGTGCCAGTTCTTGGCAATAAATAAAGTAAGCCCTCATTGTTTTCTCCAGGGAACTGCCACCAGCGCGTCTGCCTAACATCGGGGGTTCAGACCTGGACCCGTTCGCGCCAGCTGGCGGAGGCATGCTGTTCAACCCTTTCGGACCGCGTCGGGACCCGGAAAACCCCGGCCTAGGGATCCCTGGAGGATTACCTAGGTAAGTAGATTTGGAGTGGAAAAAAAAACAGGAGACAAGATGGAATAGTGTATGAATAATTTATTTTTGTATTTATTTATCTATAGTGAAACCAGGTCACGCAAGGAGCACTAGCTTCATCTCTATATTTTAAGCAGTGGATTAATCAAAAATATAAAAAAACGGGTTCGATCGCCGAACACCAGGACTAACAGCCGTAGGTCTTACCGCTAGGGTAATTTGTCTATTGCTTCACGCGTCAATATACTAATTGCATGCTGCAAATTGCACGTGTATGTGTAAACGAGTGGTGTTGTTACGCGTAAACCGTAAATCACAGATTTAAAAAAATAAAACGGGTTTTTTTTTTCGATTAATAGCATAGATTATTAGATTATAGGCCAGTCATATATTACAAACAACAGCTTTAAAAATGCATAACGCGATGTAAAAAAATATATATATTTGAACCCGTTAGGAGAGAGTGAAACTACATTTTGCATACCCAAACTTGCAAACTGCAAAAATTGAGAAGTCTAAAAAAATGCAGTTTTCACGTAATACCGCTACGCAGAGAACTCAATCCCAACATTCCCAACCCTTTTGTGTGCTTGCAAAATGCGCTCCTAAATAACATAGCAAAAGTTCAGTTTTGCATTTTTGTTGTAAAAAAAATGACTAGCCGCATACATTAGTGACAGTCTTTCTAAATGATTTAAATTATTTTAATATTTTGCAATGTATCGCAAGGACATAGATTAGTTATCAACAAAACACAATTCGTTCAGTATTAAAAATTGCATGAAGAAAAGACGGGTGGGCGGCTTTTTTTACCGGTGAGTGTATTATAAAAACCGGTCAAGTGCGAGTCGGACTCGCGCACTGAGGGTTCCGTATTTAAGATAACATGCTTGGTAACCACAAAAGAAAATACTGATTTTGTAATGAACTTTATTTTCTATGCAATAAGGCCCATTTTGACTAGCCTAAATTTTAATACAGGTTTTCTTTTTTTTTTTTTTCTTCTAGAAAACTGTTTATATATTGTTCCCATGAAATATACGTAATTTTCAATACGTCAGGATTTTTTCAGATTTATCGATTTTTAAACTTCGGATATAAGAGGGGGAACTTTTGAAATGTGCTGATTGAGCCCTTTCATATGACACCCCATTTACTATAATCGAACCACTGTCTTTTCAACCCGCATTCTAGACCCTTTTCAATTATTTATAAAATTAATTTCATATTTATTTTATTAAAAACAGATGCGGGCAAGCAAGTTGTAGTCTCCAAAAATTAAAAAGTGGCAACACTGTAGTGTCATCCCTTTCAAATCAATCTGAGAAAAAGGGACGACACTACAGTGTTGCTACTTTTTCATTTCAAAACTTTTTTGACAGACTATATAACTATGCTAAATTTCAAGTTGATAGCATTCGTTGTTGCTGAGATAATCTGCTGTCACATACAGGCAGACAACGAAGCCGTTTCATAGGGTTCATTTTTTACCATTTTGGTACGGAACCCTAAAAAGCAACCATATGCTGTAAGAAGACAAGGTGTAATCGTTAAGTGTCTCCAGGCGATTACTCCTTAAATATAACAGATATCAGAAAACTTTAAACTGATATCTAAAGTACGTAAGAGCGTTCAAACTTAATATGTTTAATATTAGTACTTTATTTAAAAAAATATTTAAATGTGATTTCACTCATTGTGTACTTCCGATATCAGTTAAAAGTTTTCTGGTATATGTTATATTTACGGAATAATCGCCTGGACACACCTAACGATTACATCCTGTATGGAATAACGGGTAAAGGCGGGGTAGGGTTTCTTGTTTTGTATGTAACTGACCTTTATTGTAAGCCTTTCTTAGTAGCGCGTTCTGCTCACGTAATATGATTGACAGAGGTGCAGTGCCACCGGGAGCTCGTTTCGACCCGTTCGGGCCGCCGATGGGGCCGCCCATGCCCGGCCAGCGGCCGCCGCCGCCCGACGCCGACCATCTGCCGCCGCCCGGAGGATTCAACGACCACAACATGTTCATGTAGCCCGCCAATCAGATAATCAATATTGTATGGGAAACACGCACCAGTAATAGAACATTAATTTAGAGGCCGGGAAGCGAGCGGTTGCTGGACTAGTGTTAGATGAAAGCCAAGCAGGCACTACAGGCGCGAAGCTGTAACTACATAGGCTTTCGTCTCTGGTTTTGACCGGGTTGCGTGCCAATAAATACAAATTATGAGATAGGAAGAAACGCGGATTAGGCACGTTGGACCTTCCATAACGCTGTTGTGTTTTGTTATGACAAGCACCTTCTGTACTTGTTTTTATATATTCTGTGTCCCAAATTAGTGTATTGAATATAGAGATCCAGCAACCGTCCTTCCCGCCCGAGGCTTAAATAGTGCTTTTCTCAAACATGCACCCGAATGATTATTTAAATACTTTTAATGCAGATGGCACGGCATTTTTTTTATGTCCTCGTAGTTATTTATGTGGCGTGTCGTTTTGTGCCATTTAAATGTATTTTCTTTCTTTGTTTCTGACATGACTTGCATATATTTTGCTTTAGACTTAGTAGGCAAAAAGTTTTTTGTGGATTATAATATAAATCATTTTCACATGCTTAGATATTTAGTTACTTTACTTTAGGCAGAAATTGAATACAGCAGCGGCAAGCAATACATTATCATACTTTATTTGCTGACTTAAACCGGCAAAGAGAAGGTGGGCGGGCCAATCCATAAACATGAAACTTTGTGTCTTCTTTTTGTTAAAGCAGTAAGAGTAATTCCAAGCATGTTTGAGAAATTGTCTTGTTAGATTAGATTAAATTGTAGTGTAATGCTTGTAAGTATGTTGCCCTTTCTTAGCTTATACAGTGTGGTCGGCCCATTTAAATAAGTGATATTGTCCACAGAGGAGCGCGTGCCACTTTAACTTGAGTCAATGTAGGATGATCCCTGTAACCGTACATATAGACATTTTTTTTGCTAATTAAGAAAGACCCATCTTTGCGAAACCTAGACCATGTTTTTTTTTACTTTAATGCTTTTTTCATTGACTATTTATGTAAATTATTAATGAGATCTATCTGCCTATATTATGCCTCGCATGCGAGTATAGTGTTTGAAATTTCGAAAAATAGATCGTGGAGATCATCCTACATTAACTCAATTTGAACTCCATTGCACCGACAATGCCCGGACTGCGGCCGCATACGCAGGCCCCTTACCTCACCCGGTGGATACAACGGCCATTTATGCTCATCTAGTCCGCAAATGATAAACAATTTTGTATGGTAAACGGGAACCAGTAAACGGTTGCTGGACAAGTATGAAGAAATAAATATACAAGTCCAGCACCTCCATTCCCGTCAGAGGCTAGCGTTACTCAAACATGCAATCAAATAACTATCAAATAATATGCTTCGTATAAGATACTTTACTTGAGACGAGGTAAATAGTTTTACGCGGGCCGTTTTGCATTTTCTCTTCAATCATGCGGCGTACAGTCTTCTCGTTACAAATATCACTATATACCCCAGGCCACAGTGTTTTTTAAACGGTCATAGTGTTCATTTTGATGTAATCATTTTGAATCCACCGAATTATCATATCTGAGGTTGTTTAAAAAGAGGAGTTTTCAGAAAAAATGCTAACCTAAATAAATAATAAATAAAGAAACAAAGTAAAAGGAAACGAAAAAAATGCGGAATGTGGGCGATTTTCTTCACATTTAAAATGATTTTCTTATGCCCTGTATATTTCGTGCAAGAAACATTAGTATACTAAAACTGAATCCTGGGTAATAAAATAAATCAATTTAGTTTTTTTTCTCATTCATGCCTTATAGGCCCGACTTCATTAATTTTGTTATAAGTAATATAAATATTTCCTAGCATGTTTGAGAAAAATGGTTGGACCTAGATTGCGAAACACTGTTTTCGTTAGTTTTTTTCATGCTAGTGTGTTAATCCTATTTTAAGAAGTGATATTGTCTACAGAGGGGGAATGCCGCCGGCTAGGGCTCGTTTCGGTCCCTTCGGGCCGCCGCCGCCGATGCGTCGACAGCGGCCGCCTCACCCGGACTCTGACCCCCTCCCCCCACCCGGAGCGTTCAATGACCCTTTCATGTTTATGTAGCCCACAAATCAGATAAATAATACTGTATGTAAAACAGCTAAGCACCAATAAAAGTTGTTTGATGGACTTTTTATTTTACTTTACTTGACTATCAAATATCGACGTAAGTATCTTTATTCTGTTATTTATAAATTTTATAATACATTTAAAGTAAGACTAAATACGAAATTTGGGCGGCAAATTATGTACATAAATGAAATTTTGTTTATAACTTTACCTTGGCACGATGAGGATCTGCCGAGACGTACCAAAAGGGTCTAGCAGGCTAAGGAAGGAGAAGTGGCCCCTGTGACGAATATCGGATTTTTATAATGTCATTTGTTGGCTATCTCATAATATAGAAACACCCTAACTTTCAGCCCCCTATCTTGAACCGTCACCGAGATACTGTCAAAAACGTCATTTTATGGATACATTTTTCAAAGTCGTTTTTCTCCTGAACTATATAAGGTAGAGCAATCAAACCAAATCATAGCTACAAAGGATGGGTAGGAGTATAACTCTGATTTTTTTAAATATTTAATTCCATGAAAAAATATTGATTAAAATGTCAGAGAAATTTTTGACAGCAGTTTTCAACAAGTATTTGTAAAGGTACAGCTATGGAAAAAATCACATAAACTGTTAATAGTATTAGCTAGTACCATGTGAAAAATCAATTCATTATAATTGGTGCAACATACTTTAAAAAAATTAAATGTCAAAGAAAGTGTTTCACTTTGCATTTTCAGTTTATTTGATAGCTCTAAACCTCTTCGATACATACGTATACGAAAAAGTTTGTATATTTTATTATCATCTACCAGTATAATAAACAAATGCCACTCTGACAAGCAGTCTGTCGCAGTCATCATTGCAATAATGTCCGACAAATGCAAGATTTGCAATGTGTTTCTTCGTAAAGTGCAAGGAAAAAAAAAACTAATATCTTCTGCTCATGAATCCTCATTTTTTGGTTTTTTTTTTTTTTTTACAGAAACTGTTTGTACAATCTTTACCAGATGTTGAGATATCGCTTTCTGATGAAGATATTATGTTAAAAACATATTGCGAATACTGCAGGATAAGATTTTCCTATACATGGGACGACGAATATTATGATAGTCATTATCTCCGTGACTTGTATTGCAGTGTTTGCTGTAATGAGTTATTTTATACTCCATAAACGGTGATACTGAATAGGTACTAGAAACAATTGACCATTAAGTTTCTGTATTAAATAATTATAACATAGTAAATCTGTCATTTCATGGATTTCGTAGTTAGTTTCGATGAAAACTGAGTTACACAATATGTTATCTTAGATGCAGCAGTTTGACCTTTATTGACAGCCATGCGTGAAGTTCAAAATAAACATTCTGTTGCTAGGCAACGAAGTTAAACCTCATTGGATCGAAAAATCTTCAGAATGAAAAACTCATTGAACGCGTTCTTTGTTTTTTTTTTTAAGGATGTTGCACCAATTATATTGAATTGATTTTTCACATGGTACTAGCTAATACTATTAACAGTTTATGTGATTTTTTCCATAGCTGTACCTTTACAAATACTTGTTGAAAAGTGCTGTCAAAATTTTTTCTGACATTTTAATCAATATTTTTTCATGGAATTAAATATTTAAAAAAATCAGAGTTATACTCCTACCCATCCTTTGTAGCTATGATTTGGTTTGATTGCTCTACCTTATATAGTTCAGGAGAAAAACGACTTTGAAAAATGTATCCATAAAATGACGTTTTTGACAGTATCTCGGTGACGGTTCAAGATAGGGGGCTGAAAGTTAGGGTGTTTCTATATTATGAGATAGCCAACAAATGACATTATAAAAATCCGATATTCGTCACAGGGGCCACTTCTCCTTCCTTAGCCTGCTAGACCCTTTAGGGGCGCTACCCCTCCCCATTGGGGAGGGGTATGGGCAGAGGGAAAAGTTGACCAGGCGAGTAAAGTATCAATTTTCGAATCGAATGAGACCCTACCCGAAATTTAAAATAAGGTCAAAAGTAGGATTTAATCAGCAAAAACAATAGGAAACCTTTTACTCTAGGTTCTCAATCGATTCGGCGCAAAAAAATACATTGAAAATGGCACTTCACTCTACTAGTAAAATTTCCCCCTGGGGCCCGTTTCTCAAAAAGTATTAGTCTAATAATATTAGTGTTTTGTCTCATTTTGTAGTGTTATTTACGAGACAAAACACTAATATTATTAGACTAATACCGTTTGAGAAACGGGCCCCTGATGGGGCAGATCCTTAATTTCTAGTGCAGATAAAGTTATAAACAAAGTTTTATTGATGTACATCAAATATATAGGGAAAACGCCTCCAAAATTATGCTATTTTGTTTTGTTATGATATGAGACAAAGTGTAAATCTATTATTAATCACCGAAATCTTGCAGTCAGTTTAGTGGTCAGTTGGATTAAAATACCAAATCGTCAATACGTCCTAATCAAAATAACGCAGAGCGTAAAGCCCTGTCGTGGTTGCGACTTGAATATTGTAGTTCACATACACCCAAAGAGATTTAATATTACTACTATAGTAGATTGTGTCACAAGGGAGCAAAATGACATATTTAAGGCGAGGGCGTACATTGAATCCTGAATGAAGCGAAGGATTCTACAATTGAATCCCGTGCGTAGCGAGGTATTCTAAAATAGAATCCTGAGCGTAGTGAGGGATTCAAGTGTTAACGCCCAAGGTGGAAATAATTTTGCTACCGTGTGACTCATACTGCTTTTCACATCACCTATGAGGAAAATAAAAGATCTTAGTGATGAAACAAATTTGATTATTCACACATTGTAGAAATGCTGAAATTATCAAATTTAACAACAGGAAATTATCGCACTTAACAACAATTATCAAATTTAGCAACAAAATGTCCTTGAACAGAAAAGTGCCACTTTGATCCCTCCTAGCAGGGAAGAAAAGTCTCCTTTCCGAGTAGGTGATATGAAAAGTAAATTTAAAGATTTTGCATACACCCCTTAAAGCGTTTAAATGAAAACACTACACCCTAACACCTTTATATCAATTTTTACGTTAAAAACCAAACGAATTTAAAGTTACTACATAGATCCCAGCGATCGATTGCTTCTACACCACTCTGCGCAAGCGGTGCGCGTCTGGTGAGCAGAGTGCGCGGTAGTGGCAACAGCATCCTGGACATGATAGCGAGTAGGTTTGATTGCCCCTACATGGTTCACTGTATGCAGATCCATGTGGGGAGCAATCGTACTTACTAAAAAAATATTTGTTTTTAGTATATATTGTTAAATTTTTGTGTAATTTTGATTTGGATTTTAATTGTGATTTTATTTTTTAATTTTAATTTTAATATTTAATTATAGTGTGTAATATGGAAATGAATTTATTTCTGAAATAAAAATAATTTGAATTTGAATTTTTGAATTTTATAGAGCCTCAGGTTCTCCGTAAGGTCTCTTTTGCACTGCTCTGTTAGTTTACCGTATAATACCGTGCTGGGATTTACGTTGCTGATGAACTCCAGTTGCGAATATATCGGTCGACAGCGCTGAAGAGCATTTGAAAATGAAATCGCGAGTAAATGACACATACGTAATAACGTTAGCAATAGCTAACTTTATAATTTATTATATCAAACATTGTAGTATTTTAAGTTCACATTGATTTTTACTTGTGGTTTGATTTGATAAAAACCACTAAATAAATAAAATCTGCCGCCAATATTTGGTGTTGCAATTGTAAGTTTTATCTACAAAACCGGTAGTTAACGTAGTAACCGGTAGTAGTAGATCATTTACACCATCAATATCTTAATATTCAAAATTGCACAAACGCTGATTTATTTTAATGTCACCATAAGTACTTAGTAAGACAAATAAAGGGAAAAATCATGACCTTTTTAGAAGGTACATATTTTAAAGCAATTGATCTGCCCTGATCTGCATTTTGGTAGGTATGTATGTGGTTATAGAATTGTCAACACATTTTCAGAGTTGTTGGTAATTCTGAAGCTTGCTCTGCCTACCCCACTCTGGGAATGAAGGCGTGAGTTTATTTTTGTATGTTTATGTGCAAAAAATGTCTTAAAGTTTTTTTAATTACTCTTTTGACATTTAAGTAATAAAAATAAAATAATTTCTAGTCTCATCAATTTCTTGATCCAGCTAATGCTATATGTAGCTAATTCAATTTTGACAAAAAACCGATTTACTATGATTATTATTAGAGCGAGCATTTTGAGCCGGGCATTACAGTCGAGATGGATATAATATATACCACAAACCACCAGAACCACTAAATTTTAAACTTCGAGTGCCGTGTCCCTGTCACTCGTCACTCAAAACTAAATCGAGAGGAAGGGGTGGAGCTAACGTAACTTCAATTTTAGAAGTAGGGCCTCCGGATTGCTACCACAAGCCACCATATTTAAAACTTCGGGTGCCGAGTCCCTCTCACTCTCATTCAGGACTTAACCGAGAGAAAAGGGATGGCGCTAACGAAAGTTCGGACTTTGATTTGGACGCGGTTTTTAAATAAAGTTATTTTAACCAGGGTGGTTCTTAGTTGTGTTTCATGAAAATCGATTGTGCCATTTAAGAGATATCAGCTCTGAAAGAAGGGGTCACCATTAGAAGATAATAGTTAAGTTAGAAATTTACATTTAATAACGTGGCAACTACTGTTTGCCCTTTTGGTAGTTCTCAAACTTTGCAAGTTGGCAACACTAGAAATTAGTGCAGCTATTTTTTGTGCGAGGCACACGTATTCGACGTGTGTGGTGTTTTCTCTTGGCTGTTCACGGCTAAATCCGTCTAATTTTTATTCAATGTGTATGGCTGTGGTGGTAAGTAAAACTTAATTATTATTTACGTCATTATGTTTATATATCAGATATTTTGACTCACTGTAATAATTAAAGGTCGTGCCCTCCCTACGTTAGACGTCACGTTCAACCAAGCGTCATGAAACGATCTAAAATTAAAATTGTGTTCACATATTTCGTCTGAATGTGGTAGAAGTCCCTCGGACATAATTGTTGTTGTCTGATAATGGTTGACCATACATTTGGGGCGTGGGCTCTTTCAATATTCGAAATAGGCATTTACAGGTGTTTGCAGTTCGTGTTCACTTGTTTCAAACAAGCTTGTGAGAATTGGAATGAAGTTTTGTCTGGGTATTGTTATACTTCCGTATTCTGCATTAGCGCGTAAATGCGACCATTAATCGTCGTGCGTACTATTGCATGAAATCGAGCACCATCGGTAATAGTGAGTCACCAGTCGCGATCGGCTAGTTAACTTATACCTACTTTGATACTTACCTTCACGCGTTTAAAACAAGCTCGTGTATCCGTATGCATTATAGTTATTGTTATAGAACAATAAATTACATGCATCATCAAGTCGTGCAATAAAATCGGGCAGATTTGAGAAATGTCATGGCAGGATTTAATTTGATTTGTTAATGTTCAGTTGTTTTGTTTTACACCCAAGAAACAAATTTTTGTGTTTATTTTTACTTTGGATTTAAAAACTAGGATTGTATGAAAGAAACTACTCTAATATCCTTTTAAAGCATTGTAGCATCTGTTCTGGTCATGTTTGTACAGGCAGTACATTGTACTTCATGTATTTATAAACAAACTGACTTGTGGTCATTAATAACACCCATTGTCTTAACAGCATAATAAAACTGCACATTATGTAATGTCGTTTTATTTCGTTTCTCAATTGAAATTATGATTGAGTTATGAAGAACTGCAGAGACTGTATTTAAAGTCTGTATGTGTCATAATAAGAATTATACTCTAAAGGCCAGAGTATTCTTGTCTTAGCTGTCTCCTTAAAAAGTGGAGTATTTTCATCTTTTTTTTAATGTTTTTCAGCTGTATACCTACTTCTATGTATGTAAGCATGCACATTTGTTTCCTTGTGGGCTGCTGTAGACTACTGTGGATTATCCTATTTTGGTTCTTTTGTATGCACTCGCCGGAACGTCTCACTTATTTAAAACTCCTAGACTGTTTTGCGTTGGTGGCCATAATGTTGACAGGTGTGGCTTTGTGAATAGCTAGCTTTGTGTTCGAGGTTAAGGGTAGATTTCCAGATCAGCTATGGTTCAAGCGGCACACAATTCCCATCCCAACCACCCAATAATAATAGATGCTTATACTTGGAAAAACATGGTTTCTCCAAGTTAGTTTGATTGAGGTGCATATCATGGTACTTTGTGGCTTTTCATGTGGGATATAAATGGCATTTAGAGTTACTGATGGGCTGGATTCCCTTCACTGTGAAAGAGACATGTAGTCTGTTTGTTTTTATCCTCTATTTTTCAAGCCAAGCTTGAATGGTTGTTGCTTTTTATCAAATTGATTTTTATCAAATAAATGTGGGTAATAGTATTGCTCTATTAACACAAATACCTACCTAGTTACACAAAAATTGGCAGTTGAGTTCTGAAAGCCTGCTTTTTTACACATGTCTGGTGTGTATAAAAGGATTTTTTTAATCAAGTGATCCTATTGATAAAGGTTTTAACTCTTATGAGGTCAGGTCAAGTACCCATAACTTTCACTAAGGCCACAGAAATGTACATTCATAAAAACGAGAAGGGTGAAGCCTTTCAGATTCGTACCTGATCATTGTTAACCAATTTTTGATAAGGTATTCTGTTAAATTGCATTTTAATAATTTTTAGACTATGATAAATAGGTTTCATACCTGCCTGACCACTCTGCTAGCTTAAGTCTTTCTCATAGAAAGTAGTCCTCTAATAGTCTACCTAGGCTGTTTGCTATTCAGTTTGTTACAGGATTTACTAGCAATTAATTACCTTATTTACTTATTTATTAAATCTTTATACACTAAAATGAACCCAATAATTCAATAGAAATGAACAAAGAATGAAGTGGTGCTCAGAAAAAGAAAGCCAGAAATAAAGTAGGGTAATTAGGTGTTTCATGATGTATTATGTGTGGTTACAACATTTTCTTTTATTAACATTTCCCTCTGTTCTTAATATTTAAACATTTTTTTATTAGCATTCTTGCCTGCTCATTTACCCACAGGTAGCGAATGTTTTATAAGTTCGGTTTGTAAAGGCCCTTTGTTCGGCTGGTGCCTATATCTATTTAACTGAGTAATTTATGGCAGATTTCGGTTAATGACCCGAGCCTGGCATCATTTGCACTATTTGCGTTAACTATTTACATTTACTATGTTACCTAATGCATTCGGCGTCCCCGTAACATTTGCTTTATGTGAAACACGTGCAAGAAATTAGGTAGGCAGGTAGTTATACTATATTTACTTATAGCATTTAACATTAATTCGCTTATCATCAATCTTACGTAGGCTACCTAGTAGGTACCTAGTAAACCTTTTCTACCAAATGCATTCTAATCACCGTTGTTACTAACACGCAAACTCTTAAATCCGCAATGCCCTTGTCGTATCCTCTATACCTATCAGCTGATAATAAAGATAGCTGCAGGTTAAACCAAATTTATTCGTTCCTACTCATTATCTAAGCACTGCATTGCAGGTAGGTATACCCTTTATTGTGCAAGAATAAACAAAGAAAAAGGCATGGAAACTTATCCCAATATTTTCTGCACAAGATTGATATTTGTATGGGTTAGTGGTGGGAAGGTGTATCATCGCGTTAATACATTTTTAACCGACTGAAAAGCTGTGTATTGTTTCTGATCTATATGTACGGTCACGGACGTTAATGTGCTACCCATTTCAAAGAAAATCTTTTTAATATGTCTTTGTCATTAGAAATGCCAAGTCATTTGTAATTTATAGGAAACTCAACCTTATTGCTGTAGAATGTCAGATTGAACTATGGTGGGTCACAAATTTAATTCCTTGACTCTGCCTACAATAGTAAAAAAGATGGTGGATTTTATAATTTAAGAGTTTAAATGAGACAAGTCGCACGCAAGTACTAATTTATGGTCGTACGTGACGTGAATGAACAGCCCCTAGATCGGTCTCTGACCCGACCTTGGCGGGCGTGTTGACCTGCGCCGGCGCTGCTCCGTTACCCCAGAGCCCCCGAACTTGCACGAACCTTCCCGAACGCGCAGAAAAAAGCAGGACACAATATAAAAGTACAACAATAGCTCTGGAAAAGGATACTTACCTGTAATTAAATCTCTAAAGGATAAAACAGAAAAGTGTACAGTTGGTATCTACCTACCTACTTTACTGCGTGCTCGTTAGTCTCGATTTAGTGTGTTGATATTGTTTGCGAATTTAATTCCGAAACGAACTATTATATTATTGTGACCCTCAAAACAGCTATAATTCCCTCTGACGTCTTTGACTTTCAGGCAAATTGTCAGCCATCTCAAGGTTGAATAAGTTACGAGAGTGTTGCTTTTAAATTGGCAACAACATATTAAATGTAGAGACTAAGGAAATCATAAAGTTCATCCAAAATCTAAGTAGAAAATGCATATTATTATGTTCTCGTTCACTTTCAACTGGCAACAAAATTGCAAGAGGCCATGAAACCTCTAGAACACAATCTGCCTACACCAATAAGATGGCGGCGAAAAGGTGTTTACATTTATAGCGCACCCATTAGTCGACGAGACGAAAGCCGGTCGAGTAGAGTTGGTAATGTTGGTATATAAAAACACGCTGCGTCCAAAAGCAAAAGGTAGTATAAGAGTATGAAGACCATACGCGTGTACTGCCTTTTTACTCTCAGTGGTTCTCGGCGGTTACCAGCAAGGGCTAAGGTCGTTGCTCCAAGCTCCTGGCAGGCTCGGGCTTCGCACCGAACCCGCGGGCGACGCACTCAAGCAGGCTTTCTATAAATGCCGCGTGAGTCGAGCCATGATTGATGGGCATTTAGACCTCAATGAATACACCTCGTTATAGAATTCTGTGCTATTTAAGCGTGAGTTCCTTACGCATTTTGTTTTTTATGTTTATTTTAATGCGTAACGAAACAACTGAACTGATTCTTGTGAATCCATCACACAAAAATTCATTTGTAAATGAAATTGAAATTTTTTAACTATTAAGGTTCGGGATTTATGACGTTGCTTCGAATGCGATTGGTATTTTTTACTTTTTAACACTTCTCTAAAATCGAGCCGCTAGGTATCTTTATATTTTTTTGTGGATACGCGTTTCAGCGCTTACAATTAAAATAAAACAGCTACAAAAATGGCCTCAAATATGGGTTTATAATTACCACCATGAAATGTTTTTTTTAACTTTTATGTATCTTTATATTTTTTTGTGGATACGCGTTTCAGCGCTTACAATTAAAATAAAACAGCTACAAAAATGGCCTCAAATATGGGTTTATAATTACCACCACGAAATGTTTTTTTTGATTTTTATTAGGTACATAAAATTGTAACTTGATTGCACTTTCGCTCCTTCGGCCAACAGTGGGCCGGACAGGACTGAGTACGCTAGCGGTATCTTAAAATTATAACATTTTCCACTAAATTATAGAACTTTTTTAATAAAAAGATGTTTCACTAAAAAGAATTAAATATTTCGTTCGTTTTAGTATTAGACAATTTCTACCCTTGCCACAAATAAGTAGGCACTCAAGTAATATATACAAACATGGACTCCTTCGCTTTATGAGTTACAGATGTAGTGCATAATTGTTTTCGTTCGTATTTTCACGAAACGTACGAACGTGTCTTGCTATTTCAGTCAGTTACGGTACAAAAAGTACTGAGGTTGACTGAATTAGCATGACAAATACGAACATTTCCGACAAAATACGAAGGAAAACAATTATGCACTACATCTGTACTGTGGTATGTAATAGTCTGTAACAGACTACGAAATAAGCCAAGTACTACAATGTTCTATTTGTGGGTTGCCAACAGCAACAGTTCTATTCGTAGCCGCCGTCGGCCAGGTAAGGGGGTCAGAGCGGGTTCCCGAGGATCCGGGTCACGGAAGCTAGGTCGCAATGTATTATAGCGTGCCCATCACGGTCACGACTATCATTTTCTGCAGATCGATACTTAAACGCTTGCTCAAAATAGAAATACAGTGCCCTAATTCAACTTTGTTCGATGTGTCATTCCTACTCCTATCCACTTGAGCGGCAATTCAAAGGAATATTGCACCTCATTTCATAATAAAGTAATATTATAGTGCAATAGTCCTTGCACATACTTATCCATATTTTCTATGCTATGGAGTAGGTTCTCTCTACTTCGTTTGCTCGTATTGCGTCCATTTCTTTTCGCTCGTTAGAGGTGATCTATAAAAAAACTTATTTTTATACAGCTTTATTGCAGGAGCATATATTTCAAAATTAATGTTTCTAATTTGATAGTAATGACACTTATGGCTGTCATTTTCTGTTTTTTATTTCATCACAAACAGTAAACGGTCTTAATGCAGTGGAGTGCAATCCAAAATTTCTAAATTCGATATCTCGGTCTAATAATTCGATCTATTCAGTTCAGACATTAGACGACTTCTCTGACGTAATTGACCTGAAATTCTAGTGTACTGATTTTAAATTGGGCGGTGCGATTGCGCGTGACGTCATG
The DNA here is from genome assembly GCA_923062465.1 of Acleris sparsana. Taxonomy (NCBI): domain Eukaryota; kingdom Metazoa; phylum Arthropoda; class Insecta; order Lepidoptera; family Tortricidae; genus Acleris; species Acleris sparsana. The sequence goes on along the minus strand of OV281287.1, from coordinate 4,936,181 downwards.
CGCAGAACTTCACGGGTGTGACGTCATTAAAGTCTCCGTTTTCATCATAAGGGTAAAATGACGCAGACATGCCTATACATGCCTGAGTTTTTCGTCGTTTTATAAATAATCACTAATCAGTGCTCTTAAAACGCGCGAAGCATCAACTGCATTGTTTCTTAACCAATAAATGCTACGCTAAATATTTCCTTGACTTTACGTATACACGGCTAATTGTTTTTAGTTTAATGATAGTGCCTTTATAAAGCAGGCCATTGCTATAATTGCATTACTACTGTGGCCCTAATTACTAGAGATTTTCCGCAACAACAATTGGATTCACTAAGAAGTATATACAGTAGGACCTACTTTATATACCCATTTCCTTCCAAACCAACTCACGAAACTCCACCCGTACATTAAAACAATATGTAATTGAAACACGTGCGTTGATTGATAACAATCGCGTAAATATATGTAAGTAATCGATAAGCCCCACATTTCTGTCTCAATCGTCATAAACTACGTAGTTATATGTAATCATCCTTTAAAAGGAATTTTAATTACATCTTAATTGTTACAAGTTAACTAATCTATTAAATGCCGCAGTACCAGGTAAGACGTTACAAGTCTTTCCGGTATGTTTCTTCATAATCCGATGAGATCCTCATCAAAACAAAAGACCACTGAAGAGTTGAAGACGAAAATGTACTTTATTAAAAAGAACTGAAATCTAATCAAATGTGTGACGTAAGGATTTAGGCATACCCTATTCTAAGAACTTGAACTACAATTCTGATTTCATAGTGCTAGCAGACATGAGGGGGCCAAGCTAGGGCGGGTGGAGTCGATGACCGAGTATTGATCCCGGCGAAGTGGGTCGCGACCCGCTTCCCGTTGCATCCACCCATGGGTGGGTAGTGCAGTCTCAGACTAGGGGAGACATACTAACATAAGGCAGGGAACCCGCCGAATAACATTGCACCCAGCGCCGATCTTGATGCGTCTCTAAATTATGTGTGCTCCGAGTGAGCTCGACTTATTGCTGATATGTTCGCGGAAGTCTCCGTTATTAGTTTGTTATTGTTGCCTTTCAATGCCAGCCATCGGTTCTGTTCGCAGACAGATCTGATCGAGTTTGATTTAAGATCTATCAGTACGAAGTCAACATTGTGTTTTTAAATGTTTCATTTAAGTAATGCTCTATTACGGAATGAAAATTGGGGTAAATACTGCATCGCGTGTTAAACCCGGCTAACCAAACGTTTAGATAGTTACGATGACGTTAATTCAATCTAACCATTATCTACGACGTGCATGAAGAACGACACTGTTTATTTTTACCTCCAACGTTTTCCGGTCGCTTTGATATTAGGACAAAATTGCTCGGTACTTTGACCGTCTCTTTATGATGTTTATCCTGGCTTCTAATACCGTTTCAGACGTCATTCCTATTTACCTCGATTTAATGTCAGACATGCTACTCGTGCGTATATTCTGCAGTTTCCCGTAACCGGCGCTGCCGGTCAATTTAGCAGTTATAAATATCTTTACCTGAATGGTACCCATAAAATGTAAGATTCTTCCTGTTACGTCGATTGCAAGCGAACTTGGTCTCTAAAATAACGTTGTAAGACTGTCCAAGAATGAAGATCGCGAATATCGATGGCAATATTTAGTTGTACGGAGACATTTTGCATTATTCATGGTAAGGTAATAAGGTTTCGTACCGACGACAAGGCTTGCACGATCTGGGCTCATTTCCATGAATATAGCACTTCGGGAGCGTTTGTGGGAGGTGGAATGCTGCGCCACGATTGGTTGATCGCCTGTGTCAGTACGTACCTACTCGGAGTTCGTATTTGCGTTGTGAAAGTTGATTTGCACTTAGAGCTCCCTCCATTCTGTACTGTTATATTGTATTTTGCAAGTTTCTCTTTTAGGTGTTCCCTGTGAACTGTGTTTGATCCCACCTGAGCGGCTGAAAGTTTCTAGCTTGTCGCTCAGTGCGTTTCTATCCAAACAAACTGGTTAGAAAGGGATATCCGAGCTACAAAAGAGTTGCGGGCAGTTGTGCTATATAGCCTCCCTGAGAATATAACTGAGCGAGACGTGTGCAAAATAACAGTACTTTTGGTTATTTTGGAAACAACAAGTAGACATGATTATTAGAGTTTTATTCGCTTAGATAAAAATTCTCTTTTACGTTATTTTTAAAAATCAATCTAGATAATATTCGAATAGAGTGTTCGTAGTTCGTTAACTAGGCTGTAAGCATTATATTTACATATTAAATAATTATAAATTGGTTAACTTAGATTTGTTAATCTAATATCTTTCCCTCGTCGTCGTATTCGCTTCGTTTTCTTATCGGTTTAGTTTATCAATCTTACAGTGATAATCATACGATATCCAATGACGATAATAATATGATACACATCAGTCTTCGGTATATCTAACGTCTTAATATTTTATCATTCTGTGGAATTTTCGATATAACAATCTACAGAAAGATACTATAATGTTCTCGTAACGTAGCCAATGATAAAGAATATTCTGTTGCCATGCCATTGAAACTGATGTGTTGACCTTCGGGTAACAACGTTATTAGTATGTTGGAACAGTGATTGTTATTAGTCTAGTCTTATTTACTGAAATGAATGAAGATCAGTTTCCTGGCAGACATTTATTTGAAGTTACGACGCATGCAAATTATTAGTCGGTCAAATAAGAGTCACCAAAGTATTTTTTAGGCTCAGCATTTATGTGTATTTAAATTTACAAAATTATAGCTAACCGCCTGCAAGACGAGGGTTGATTTATAATAACGTCTTTTGAACGATGTATGTCAATTTAAAAGCCCGGCTCATGGCGTACCCGTCACGTTCCTTCTCCAAGGTTCTTCTAAGGTTGCTCAAAGTTTGTTTTGGACCAAATTGATTTTTAACATAAGCCTGTTGTTTTACATACAGCGTTGGGTTGTTACGCAAGCAGCGCCCTTTACGGAACACGTGCATTGGGCACGTGTATCCTGCTACTGTCGGGACACGCGTTGCCCAGTTTATAACTACGATTATACATTGCTCTTTAGGATTATGTTGTGGAATTTTGAATTGTTGGCTGTTAATTAGCTTTAATCTGATTTCGTAACACTTGTTTTTCTTGGGTTGATTGTAGAAGAGTGCTATTAATAAGCCTATTCTATCCCTTCAATCTATCTGGCTGTCTTTTTAGGGCTTGATATTTTACAAAATATCTATGTGTATCCTTATAACAAATCAACTTGAATGTTTTTGGCTGGTAAAATCTTATATTTGCTGGTTGTTGGGCATTTTTATGAGGCACGTAATTTCAAGTACGTTGGCCAAGAGGCGTCAATAAAAGCCTACTAAAAGCCCTCTCGGTCACTTCACCGCATCGAGAGCTTCGAGTGTTCTTGTTTCTAATAGCTCTCCCTTTTGCGGCAGATATAATAGAATAATATGTAAAAGGCACTTGAGTAATAAAAGTTGCTGTTATAATATGTATCATCTTGTGGTTTAACCTCTTTAATGTCCGAGGTTCTTAAATTTCCTGGACCTTGAGTGCGCCTTGAAGAGACAGCAAAGATAAAATGTCGTTCGTTGCATTAACCTTGCTTGTAACTTTTGTCCCTGGGCGAGAACTGGCAAGGCGAGACCTTTCTTATTGGGTGGTCCTAACGGTGTTATAAGTATTTTGTAGCGCGCATTATAAACCCGCAGACGTTTGTAGTTCGTTATCGCGCGCAGTAATTAGATGAAACAATTATCTGGTCGTAAAGCGTGTGGGGCACTCGTTAGCTGTGTCGTCTGAGATAAAGTATCTTTTATTACAATGCTTTATCCTGTGGGGGTACAGTAACCCAACGTGTCATAATAAACTTCAAACTGAACATCAAATGACAAGTATGACAATAACAATGGCATTCACAATGACAAGGTTTTAAGCATGCTCAACATTTTCATTGGGTGACTGTACATAATTTATAGCAGATGGCACTGAAAATCTAATATAAATCGATCGTCTCAAATAGGAATTTCCCGTTAGAGATTCTGCAGCGGTTAATTCGTACTCGTGCGGAAAATTAGCTTTATAGCATAGCCATGCGGAGTGGGTGGATCTATATTTATCCTTCGTGCCGTGGGCAGAGACATGGCGTACAGTAATCGTATGTTAGGCTGGATGTCACGGATAAGCCTGTTTCCGCTAGAGAATACAGGTTGATAATACCTGTTGCATGTCCGTGACAAGCATACAAAATGAGCAAGCGCTTTGAGGAATCATATAATAATATATTAAATATTATTTTGAACGGAAATGTCACTTTCAATTGCGATGAAAATATCTAATTTTATTGTACTTACCCGTATGGTACCTATCACCGATGACGTGTAAACCTTTTTTCCCGACTATGTATCCCATTCCTTTTCGCAATAGCTTCACATTTTCCGGGAATAGCTTCCCGTCGCGTAGGTGTCATTCAATAGCATCTAATAAAAAAAAGCGGCCAAGTGCGAGTCGGACTCGCGCACGTAGGGTTCCGTACCACTATACATCTAAATAAATGTTTTTCATTATTCTTTATTATATTGGAGTTGATTGAATGAAAGGTAAAATGCGGTTTACGATTTATAACGTATTAAAAAAAAACTAATTATTAGATCTCGTTCAAACCAATTTTCGGTGGAAGTTTGCATAGTAATGTACATCATATATTATTTTTACATTATCATTCCCTTATTTTAGAAGTTACGGGGGGGGGGGGGGGGGGGGACACATTTTTCCACTTTGGAAGCGTCTCTCGCGCAAACTATTCAGTTTAGAAAAAATATATATTAGAAACCTCAATATCATTTTTGAAGACCCATCCATAGATACCCCACAGGCCCACACGTATGGGTTTGATGAAAAAAAATAATTGAGTTTCAGTTCTTAGCATGGGGAACCCCAATTTTTTTTATTTTTTTTTCTATTTTTGTATGAAAATCTTAATGCGGTTCACCGAATACATCTACTTACAAAGTTTCCATAGTATAGCTCTTATAGTTACGGAATAAAGTGGCTGTGACATACGGACGGACAGACGGACGGACAGACATGACGAATCTATAAGGGTTCCGTTTTTTGCCATTTGGCTACGGAACCCTAAAAATCAAAGGTACCTAATAAATAAATAATGTACTTACGGGACCGGAATCTTGACAGAAGTAATCTTCAGGTTATTCTTAAATGTAATTTTTCGAGATTTCTCCTTATATCGGTGCGTGTAATTTGGCATCAATGAAGTGTGTTGATGAGTATTGCTGAAATAACTTGAGCAATTACGGAACAGAGATAAAATATCATTTCGAACATGTCGCATGTTCGCTTTGGCAAATTTATCCTGCTATTTTAAGAATGTGACCAAGACTGGCACTGCTTCTCGTGTCTCCATTGCGTGCTTCGTTATTTTTATTGGTTAATTTGAGATAGTGCTCTTTGCGAAAAGTTAATGGCCTTTCAGAGCGATTCTGTTATATAATAATGGGTAGCTAAATAAAGCCTTTATTACCTTTCGTGCCAATATTGCAAGGTGATTCCACGTTGGTTTCGTTATGAAAAGGAGTACTTAACTCCTTGATTTATTTTACAAACTCCGCTTAGTTACGGACAGTACCAGACAGCGCTGTTTCCAGTCAAAACTTCAGTCACAATACTACTTAACCGGCTCAAGTAATTGCGTTTAGTCTCCAAGCTATCATTAAATTTTGTTTAGTAGTTAGAGTTCTATCAACAACGGCAGTGTTTCACGTTGCGTGTTATCGCTGGTTTTAGTTCACCGTGCGATACGCTTTTACTCAGTTCCAATCCGTGATTGTAAGCTAGCGGACCCTGGTTGGTACTGCTTAGGATTTTTACGATTTTTCTAACATATTTATTGTGTCACTAAGTGTAAGTCCCGTCTTGATCGCTTTGACAAAATTAAGCAATTTTCATTCAATATTAAGAGAAATCGCATTCGCGCGTAGTTGAATTCCCTACGAGCGTCGCTAATCGGCTTCGGTCTGCATTCCGCGCCCCTACGTATACGTACGGACGGTCTTACGGCTTTTTTCAGAATCGTATGGCCTGAGTGCCTTCTAGTTGAAGCGTACCGAAGTTCAGAACAATCACGTTGCAAGAATGGTTAAGCTTCCGCTTATTAGAAGAAGAATAGTAAATCTTTTGGCGAAAAAGTTTGTCCGAATTCAGTTGTGCGTGCTTCGGATCGCGCGGGATGGCGGGTGGGTGCCGGCTGCTGACGCCAACGCCCCCGCCGGCGCGGCGTGACGTCGCGGTCGCGGCTCGCGCCCGGGGCGTGGGGCGCTGGGGTGCCGGCACCGCTCGCCAGTCTATGCACGACCGCGGCACGGACCGTGTCGACCCGCTGCGATGTGAACGCCTAACCTCCTCAACTGTCTACAACGACAGCTTCTGTTGCGTGTGCATCGTTTAAGTTGATTCCACCACCGATCGCTTCATTAACAATTTTGTGTTCTAATAACATTATTCGACGCGTCAGATACATGTAAGTGATGTTATTTGTGTCATCATTAACCGCCGTGGCCCGTCTTACTGACATCATTCGGAGCGCTGAATTCTTGTGTGCCGTGTCCGTGACTAGTAAAAACGAGGGTGTTCTTTTGGATATGGTCAAAATTGTTGGTCAGGTAATTTGGTAATGTTGGACGAATATTGCGATTTCATCTCATATATTGTTATTAAAATGTGCAAGTTTGTCTTAGTTTGCAGCATCGTTTTGCGTAGTTCGCTTTTTTGGAAGCAACAGGTGCTCTACTTTTAAATGCCTCATTCACGCCACGTACGTTGACGATTTGGTGCCGGCTTGATCGCTCGCAATTCTCGTTCGTCACTCGCACGCAATTCCTTATCTATGCCATTATATTTTTTTTCACATGACACTTTCGTTTTTATAGAAAGTGCTTTGTTTTTCGTAGTTATTGGTATTTTGTGGTTGAACTGTTTGTTTGCCATTTTATAACGTTATTATTTTATTATAATTAGTCGGAATACAAAGGACATAAGTACTAACATAGGTCTGTTGACCCCAAAATACTTAACGTTGATTGCCTTTTAGGTCAGTCGCCTAGTGTATTGTTCTCGAAGGTGTGGCTTATACATTAAACAAATTGCACAAATAGGAATCATGTTTTACTTAAATGGAGCTAGTTTCCACTAATTAATGTTAGGTGTTGAATAATAGTTAAAGTATGATTAATTATTGTTATGACGCTCAGCAAGAAGGTCCTTAAAACTAAGTTCGAAAAGCTAATTATACTACCTACTTTTCAAATACATTTCGGTATGGTAAACCTTGAGCAATATCCCAAACTTTTACATCGTTATTTCCAGTAACAAATAGACAGAATAAACCTATAAAGTTTGAGTACATGTTTGTCCTCAACCAAGAGCCAATGCCAATGTCATTCGTCTCATGGTCAAAGCAGAGAATTCACACATTTGTCTGTGTAATTAAGCTCGTTAACATACGAATTGGGATCTACGTTGTGGCTTTGTGTAATAATCTAATATTTATGTATTTTGTTAGTTTTATGAATGTGGACTATTTCCTTCTTAAATGTTCACTGGCTTTTGTACAGTCGACTACAAGAGATGTATCAACTTTGTCGCCTTATTGCATTGTAATAAGATTCAAAAGTGGATACATCTTTGTAGTCCCTGTATAAAATAGTTCGCCACTTTCTAACGCCTTATCAATGCTGAGTTTCAAAAGTGACTAACCTTTTCATTCCGAAAGTACACTAGTATTATTATCACAATGGAAACAGACTGGATTATCGCTGAAAGATAAACATTTAATAACACCTACGCTTTAATTGCCTCACTTTAATTAACTTCTACGCGTGATATTGAGATATGGAGTAAACAACAGTTATATATTTAGAGTGTTGTGCTTCTTTCTCTCTCTAATAAATAAGGACTATTTGAGGTCAGTTGGAGCAAGTGCGTTGTTAGCGAAAGTGCGTCTACCATCAATATCATTAAAGTTATACAGGACTTACTTTGCAAAACATGTTCTACGTACATGACTTTATGGCTTTACTTACATCAATAGTGGTTATAGAATTAAAATGTAACATTTTACATGGCTGAAACTATTTCGTAAATTTAACGATCGAAAAAATCTGTGGATCGGCAATGTAACTATATGCACAGACGTGCTTGGTTATATTAGGTACACAGACATGCTCAAGATTTAAAGTTACCCTTTTTACGATGAGGGTTGAGTTAGGGCTCAAGACAGTTGGCAAATTACATTACACAGATAGATTTCTAAATCTAACTAGATTTTTCTAAAATTATTGGTACACACGACGTAAAGTAAACCACTAATTTTCATTGAATGTTTCTACAATCCTAATAATTAGTAAAATCAAAGCTTGGCCTAGTTTTGTAAACTCCAAGTGTATGTAATTGATGAGAGAAATCTGTCTGTTTCTTAATAAAATTGTGAATTACGAACTGAAACAATAATTTTACGAATACTCTACGTCTCTTTTACTTACTCTACGAATTGAGGTTAATAATCTCTATCACCGCAAACGTCAGATACAAATAAACGTTTCTGAATCAGAATAACCATAGCTTATAACATAATCCTCATGCATACTTAGTTTATCACTATTTGTGCTCTACTTACCATCTAAGTCCGTGTCAACTAACATCAAATCTTTAATGATACATATTTCATTAATGATTCATAGTCCTATGGAATACCAAAACAACAAATAAGAAAAATAGCTAATTAAATTTGAGCTGTTTAAGGTTCTTCAAACGCTTATTAATCGTGCAAATATGTGTTTGTTATTAAAATTCGACTGTGACTCATCCACTATCTAGAGTGGTAAACAGCCTTTTTATGACGTTGATGTAATTCTATGCGGTGTGTTTGCAGCAGCTAATATTATATGCAAACAGTGCAATCCTGCATGAGATTTCTGCCTCGGGCAGTAGTCCGGCGTCGCATAATTCATACGGCCATTATGACGTCGCTTTACTGCTACTAAAAGGACTGCGTAATTTGTGTTCCACAGTTTCTGACTCAGTTCGTAAATGTTAATTATGACTTCCTTATTAGGATCAACTAATGTCAACGCTCGAATTTCTATCAAATATTTCATAGGTATATGGGTATATGTAGCTGAATTTAACTTTAATTTTTATCGAAAACGATAATTGATTTAGTTTATCTTCCCCATGCGACCTTCGGCTAGTACGAATGGATACGTGATCAAGGTATTTAAAAGTCATCAGATCACACGGCCTTGTCGTGATATTTTACTCGATAACTCCTTCCTGCACGATAAATAGATATCTTGACATGATTTAATAAGTAGGTATCTAGTCTATAAATGATTCGAAAGTTCCAGCAACAGCGTGTTATAACGTCGAGGCACACAATGTTTTTACGCGATTAAGTCCCGGTTTAGATTTATAACAGTAGGCGTGGTAAAAGCCAGTCTGAAATAGGTTAAGCACTATCTTAAGATAGTCATATCGTAAATTTGTACTCGATTTCTTCCTAGAGTAGCTGAGGTAGGTAGAGATAATGAAGACGGAGGCTGGTTGCGTACATAGAGACCTGGCGACCTCGCAGGCAACCGGAACGCAACCAACTGCACTTAATTGTGTCTAGCTATATTCTACGCAAATTTTACGATGATGGAGCGTTTGTTTTGATATAATATGAAGGCGTGTCGTCTTCAATTACTTAAGTATATTGATTTGGGGCGATTACTCTTTAGGATCAAAGATCATTCATAGTTATCCTTAATTATATTCATAGGTAATATACCCTGAAACATGTGGTTATTTTTTCCTTGTGCTGGATCTGGCTTCGTGCGTCACAGCTCTATAATAATTCCCAACAGACAACCTCAATTTCAGAACAAATTTAGCTCGACTTTAACGATTGACTTTCGATTAAGGTCAACCGAGTTATATTCGCGATGGCTTTATTTACTCTCGCAAACCCCATTATCTTTCAGAATTAACGATATTTAAGGCCGCTAACAAATCAGAATTTCTTACCAGTGCTGGTCATTAAAAAGACGTAATTTTCTGGAATATCTACATGTCATGTTTACAGTTGTTTGTTGTGATTTGAGTGTCCTCGATGGTTTGGTATGGCTTGTATGCCACGTGTCTGCCTGCTCAATGTATGAAAACAGACACGATGTTTAGCTAGCTTGTCAATTGAATCGCATTGTCCATAGACATTGCCAATGCTATTGATAGACCTTGCAACATCCGCGCATTAATTGGCATACGGCGTTTAGCAAAACCACTCAAGCCATATTGGTGAGTGAACCTTAATTCTTATTCAACGCGTCTAGACGAGCTCAAGGGACCAGACATTACAAATATTAGTTTAAAAGGTCTGAACACGTGTGAGTAGTCTGGAGTTTATTGACCGTCCATCGAGACTAGTCGCGATTCAGACTATCTTCCATTCTCCTTTCCCCCTGCTTGCAAATCGTACCTTGTCGGGCACATCTACTTCCATTTGCTGCCTCATTTTATATTCTGTCTTGTCTTCATTGCCGAATTTCTCCTATATTTTTGCGTTGTGTTTCACAAATGTAAACCGCATTTAAAGCTTGGTTAAAATTGCATTATTCTGTTGTGGATGATATTTGATATATTGTTTGTTTATCCTATTTATCCTATTAATATATTTATTTATTTATACATTTTGTTTACAGTTCCCATAATTCAGTTACTTTACCTATAACTACGCTCTCATACACATACATATGAATCGACCATCAGCGCTTTCTCCTCCTCCTCGTCATGGTTGCCCTGAAAATCAGCGTCACGGCATTAACATGTCTAACACCATGCTGAGTTTCACACAATTTGCTGCATTAAAAATATTATTAAGTTTTTGTTCAATATTATTTTCTTAACTGTCTCATTTTATTATAAATTTGTTTTTTTTTGATGATATATTGTTGAAATCCGCCGCGTGCGGCGGATCGTCTAAATATTACTACAATTTTGAAATGTTGTTTTCATCTCTTGAAGCTATTTCGGATTGCGGTCATTATCTATTTTGAACGCCTTATTTTTGTTCTGATTTTGATTTAGGTTTCGAATGACCAATTTACTAATTGCTCAACTCAAATAATCTATTGTGATTTCGTCGCAGTAACCTTTTTTGTTTTGTATAATTTCAAATTAATGAAATAGGCCCGACAAAATTTACCGAAGCAATTTTGAATAAAGTTAACAACACGTTCGTCTCGGCAGCGCTTTTCCGTTTGGCCTCTTCCCAAGTCCCTAACCTGTTTCTCCTTGATATAATCAAAAGTAAAACACTTAATGTTTTGCGTATTTTGCTTTTACCAGTCGGAATTCTTCTTTCAACAGAATACGTCCATCATGATTGCGGTGTATTTAAATGTAAACACATGACGCGTCACTTTGTGCCCACGTTGACGATACAGTTGCCAAAATCTGTTGCGCCGTGAATTTTTAAGTCTGTCTCGGGGCGTTGTCATAATCCGTCGTGTTTTCGCGCTGTGCTAGATTTTCCTCTTGTTTTATTCGCTTTTAATGCACGTAGTGATTTGTTTTCGTCTCACTGGAAATTAAGATGCCAACTTTCTATTGGACGAGTACTCTTTGGGACTTTGTCCTTTTGGCGATATTTGTCGCCCTACCTCAGTTCGTAAATAAATGCCGCGATGTTCAGTTCTTTCGTAATATGCTCATAAGTGTCTAAATTATTTAATTAAAAGTGATAGGTACAAACATTAACATAACTATTGAAAAGTTAGCTTAATATTAAACAGGTTTAATATAATAGAAGGCTAGAATTGCGCTCGCTCAGTCATTACTTCTCCCAATTTTAGACTATGCTGATGTGTGCTATTTAGACCTTACCGAGGAGCAGCTTAACAAACTTGAGCGTATTCAGAATTTATGCATTCGGTTCATATTTGGTTTGCGCAAATATGACCACGTCTCTAATTTTCGTTCGCAACTCAAGTGGCTTCCTATACGTTTTCGCCGGTACTTTCATATTCTTAATCTTCTCTATTGTGTTCTGTTTATCCCTGCTACCCCCCGTTACCTCAAGGAGCGTTTTAACTTTTTTACATCGGTTCGTTGTTCCCAAAATTGTTTATTAACTGTACCTTCCTCTTCATCTAAGTTCTACAACAATTCCTTCACTTTTCAAGCTGTCCGACTGTGGAACTCCCTTCCTGTGGAGTTGCGGCGGGCTAAATCTTTACCTATCTTTAAGAAACTTCTTCATGAGCATTTTTTGTCGCAGTCATAATTGTTCTGTCTTCGTCAATTTCTATCGTGTGGCTGTCTTTTTATTGTTTTCTCTGATGTGGATATATTGGTATTTATTTATGTATTTATTTATAATTATTTGTTTATTTATGCTTATAGTATATATCTTGTATGTAATTGTATATATTTACCTATCTATTTACAAAAGTGTCTTGTTATTGCTTGCGTGAAGTCTGCGCCACCTACTGTGTAAAATATTTTTGTTCAACACCATGTCCCTGTTAAGGTTGTCTGGAAGAGATCGCTAACTAGCGATAAGACCGCCTGTTGTTTACCTGTTGTTTTTGTTTTAATTTTACTGGATCTCTGTAATGTTTTTGTTTGGTGTTCAATAAAGTGTTTTGTATTGTATTGTATTGTTTTAAAAAAAAACAGACGTAAATCCAAATGTTCACTTTCAATTCAATGCTTGGATTGATATTCACGTTTTAATTTAACAACTCAATGATATCCACGCGTGCATAGTTTCGTTCTAATGGGCCATTGTCTGAGAGTATTGTTGTTTTGTTGCAGCTGGAGATCCTTTCTGTGGCGACATTGATGGAGTTCCGCTTGGACAGCGCGGAGTACTGCCAGGCCCAACACAAATAAGCTAGCGGCGGTTAGTGCCGGCGAGGGAGCAGCGCCGCAACTAGACCCATGCAGCCGGGAGCGCGCTCACACACGCACCCCGCGCACTTTATCACAAACACCATCCAGGTATACCTTAATGCCATCAGCCTTGCCTTTGTGTAAACATGTAGCAACAAGTAGATGACAATCTCCACGGCCGCCATAGGCCATGCCGAGGCCTTTGGAGTTTGAAGAATTTACAACCCTCCATTGGAAAGTAGAAAAAGTTAATAACAAATGATTACTTATGCTATGATTTTAAATTAATTTCATGGAAACGGGCCCCTGTGCCCTTATGGTAAAAAGCTTTATAAAAAAATATGAAATAGCTTTGTGTAGCTCGTATTTTAGGCCTCCCTCAATAGAGATTTGATAGTAATTATACAAACCGGCGTTTATTGGATAAAGATAAGTTTAATTCAAGGCTTCATTATCGTACATGCCTGACCAAGTCAAGAATTTATTGTACGACGAATCTAGTTTGCTCGTTACATAATAAGTGCTAGGAATACACAGGTATTTATTAAAATAAACACGATATTGCGTCGTCAAGATGTCGTTGTTTACAATCCCTGTTATCATTTTGATGTGTACACGAACAGTGCACAGTGAACGCGCTAATAAGTGACGCGAGTTGGCAGGAGATCAGCAGTCTCGCAAACGTTGCCGTCGCCACCCGCCGCTTCCACTGTATAAGCTCACATGACCCAAACTTCGATTCACAATCCATACCATCTATTTATAAACCTATTTTTTATACCACTCGAGTCGCCGCTTCAGATTTGACGCAAATGTATTATGTATTCCACGAAATGTCTTCCCACGAATATCACCACCCTGCCCGAACCCCACATTAACAAGTCTCCTCTTTTGTTTCAGCTACCTTAAATTCAAGAAACCACAGCTAATCGGAGCATATCATTCAGTTCCCGGAGTTCAAGTGAAAACAAGAATCTTATGTTTCTCGCATAATTTCTTTAAGTTTCGTTCCACATTTCGAACTTTCGTTTATTAGTCTCCGAATGCGTTGGAGTGGTTGAAAGCGACATCCATGCGGGTGGTTCCCATTATATAATTGGACCCTTTCTAAATAAAAGCAACGAAACTGCCGTGTGTTGTGTGGAAATAGAGTGACAATTTGTCTGTTTGACTCTGACGGACTGTGAGAGCGAGAGCGCGTGTGAAGTGAGTTTTCCATCGGTGCGAGCCCGCCCGCGCGACGCCTTCCTTCGAGTCTTGGAGCGCCGTCAACGTGGTCATCATGAAGCAGAAAGACATCCGGCCCGCGCCCTCTCTCATTGAGTACAAGGGCACGCGGTTCCTCATCACCGACCGCCCCTCTGACGTCACCATCCAGGCATATCTTCAGGTATTGTTCTTTCGATCCGCTCTCTTCCTGTTTGTAATATTGTTCTCGGAAGTTTTCAGAATGACGTATTTTTACTTTAGTGCATTGTTATTAATGTTAAGTTAATTGAATGACGGTATTGTCATCTAATTGATGTTGAATTTACGCATTTAATTTAGTACGAATAATATTTCCATCGTAAAAATCATTCTGACTTAAATCAATTTTCGTTCATTGACCGTAATCCTAGAATTGTAAGGTTTAGTTGCGAAGGTGCTTTGTAAACTTTTGTAAAAGTTACAATTCTAGGATAGGATCTTCTTATTTGAAACTTTCAACGACTAGATTTAGTTGCGATTTCTTCACAGACGTCCGTCAGAAAGAAGACAATGTAGTAGTAATTAAATAACTTATTGTTCTTCGGCTACCGCTGAGGCTCGAAACTTTAGCTGCCGTGACAAAGATATGGCAGCAATGTGTCTCGGCATTCTAGCAACTTAAATATCAAAGCTGCTCTGTGTACAGATGTAGTGCACAATAATACGAACCCATCTTACCAAAAGCAATATCCTATGTTCATACACTACATCTGTAAGTCCTTGTTAATCAAAACTAGCACGTAAACTAGTTGAAGAATCTATGTATGTTACACGATAAGCGCGATCAAAATCTCCCAGCACGTATTCCTGGATGATCAAGGCGGCTTTTTTAGGAGCTGCGCAAGCACGGCGTGTGCACAGTGGTGCGCGTCTGCGAGCCCAGCTACGACGTGGGTCCCCTGAAGGCCGAGAGCATTGAGGTGCGCGACCTGGCCTACGACGACGGGACCTTCCCGCCCGCGAACGTCGTCGACGAGTGGTTCGAGATTCTGCGCGACAAGTTAGTACAATCTTACTTAAAACTCGTTAAAGCACCAGGAAGTCTCAATTGATCGTATTTTACGCACAACCAGTCTTCTCGCTACGTCGTTATTTAGGTTAGTACCATAGAACAGTGACTCTTATAAAATTTGACCTATTGCGTTCGAGCTCGAGACATGTTAATTTCAAAACTGAGCCACAGATGCAGGACGCTAAGCGACAGACATTCTTATGACAATTTGGGGCAGTTTTTATGTCGCTGCTTCCGAGCTTGGCTACTTTTGGACGGGGAACTGATGGCTCCCTCAATTATCACTGCTAATGCATCCACACCTATACCTTTGATCTTGGTCACTTGAAATAACCCATTCGTTAATAACTGTCGTGTGTTTTTACCGAACGTTGGTATTTTTATTAATTTATGCTTTTTAACTTGCGGTAATGTTATAAGAGCCTTTATTAATCCGCTGATAATAAAATCCAAGTATAATCTCGTATGTTACAGCGCTCGGCTCGCGCTCCTTGCGTGTGGGTGCTGATTCATTTGTTTGACTTTGATACCGAGTAGTGTGCAATAAAATTCCTTGTTCAACCCACAGTTCATTAAAACCGACGGTCTTTACTTACAATCGCGACCCGGGGACAGGTTAACTAGATAATGAGCAGGACTTTGGATCATGACAACAGAATGCACACTGTACATCTTAGAGTTTTAAAATAGTTTTATATTTTGAATTTGAATTGGTGTTGATTTACTAGAGCTGCCCGAATAGTTTTATTTGATTATTTTTATAATGATTACACGGAAAGATCACGGGCTAGTCACTTTATTTAAAAATGAAATTTAAATATCCAAAATGTTGAGTTCACAGTAAACTTACAATGAGTCTTAAATAACTTTTAGTTTTTTACTTTTTAAAAATACGGTACGCGCAAATGACATACGAAATTACATGGTTCCTGTCTTAACGTTCAAATCGCGATAACTCGAAAAGTCACTATGGTGATAGATTATGTTCTTTCCTTGTACCCTTTTTATTGTAAACAGTTAAAATATAAACGCTGTTGAAAAATATTACTCGTCGCTACTCTTACAACTATAGATGACATTATTAATATGCATTTTCATAAAAGTGCCAGTTACCTACCGTAAAATTACAAACGATACTGCAACATTTTCACGCCAATAGCAGCTGAAAACAAACTCATATTTCAACATAACGGGAACATAAGGACGTCTATTTTAAGCTGTTATCCATGTCAGATGTATGCGCCTTTAGTGGTGAATATGTGCTTCGGATATATTCGTCAATGACGTTGAAAGTCACCTGGATTGCATACGATGTTTATATAGCTAGCGAATGACTCACTCTTGCTTCGCTACGGTTAAAATAAAATAAAAATTAACATATAATCGGTTTAGTAGCTCCAGAGATTACCCCCAAACCCCAACATACGACAACATAACATTACCTGTTCGTAATATGAATTTAAGAACTCTTTAAGCTCTTGTTCAGTGGATTCGTACAACATTCTCTCGGATTGGTACAAAGACTCCCTGCGAGTAGTTAAATCCCGGACACTATCACTACTACTGATGTAAAACATAAAACCAGTGAGATTTGTATTTAGAATGTTGTTTTCGTTATTATAGAGCGCAGAACAAACCGGAGGCGGCGGTGGCGGTGCACTGCGTGGCGGGGCTGGGCCGCGCGCCCGTCATGGTGGCCATCGCGCTCATCGAGCTCGGCATGAAGTACGAGGAGGCTGTCGAAACCATCCGGGAGTAAGTATCGAACAATATTCCACGATTACAAAGAAAAACGTTTATCCAAATACATCCAAAATAATGACAGAAGCACGAAATAACTGCCTGATGATATGAAACAGCCGCGGCAGGTCCTATCAAAACATTATAAAATAATTAATAAACATAGATTTATTTTTATTGCATTCCATATGGTATACATAGACAAGATGTTTTCGGCGAACGTAAGGTTATCGAAAATGTGGTTTGACTTAATCTGCCCGACGGTCGAGTCGACTGCTTATGACAATTACATACGTTGTGACAGTTTTCGAAAATCGTTTACGTTAGCGTTAAGCATCTTGTCTATCGCCACAGATCTTTGAGAGTTTCAAACTTAGAGAAAACTTGCCGTGTCCCGGTTTAAGATGGCCTAATAAGTTTCTCTTTGCCAAACGCGGAAAGTCTACTGATGAATACTTGAAGACTATGACTAGTAATTGTGCTATAATCTATAAAATCCAAACTAGGTACATACTCCAATTCGGAAAGAGATCATTTAGACTATAGTCAGAATGTAAATTAGACTGTTTACGTTATGACAACTAATATGTGTACAAGAGTTGTCTAACGTCAACAATGTAATTACGATATCGAGCAAGATGGGGTAATACCATGTAAAATAATGGTCTAGGTTTAGCCACTCGATTGTCCTTGGTTATCTTGAGTAATGCGGTTGGTAAAATAAGAACACTATTTTACTAACGTTATCCATAAGGTTCAAAGTTAAATATTTTTGTATTACACTTCTGCACTCATTTGAGAGCTGTAATTTCAAGTGGTACACAAGTATTCTGTCGATTGTATAACAAAGGATGTACGCGGATGACGTTAGCCAACTAATGCCCGTTAAATCGTTAGCGTAGTGATAGTTACGTATATTCTGTATGTACATCTGTTTTAACATGCCGTGGCTACCGCGTGGTGATTCGTCAACTCCATTGAATATTGTAACTTTTTGAGCTTATTCAGTTTCGACGTACGTTACGACGTTTTTGTGGCTGATCTAACTATTACCAACACTAACTAGTATATTAAGAATAATATCCCTATTTACGTAGGTAATAAAGTACCTTGGGTAGACAAGGTTTTCTTTATACATTACCTTTAAAAACCACAAGCGACCGACGACATTATTACGTACGTACGTTACGTTAGTTCTTAGACGTCATATGGCGAGACAAATTAGAACAACTCACCGAGTTGGCCATCCGCGAGACGAAAATGCTGTCCTGCTGCGTTTTTTCACATTTATCCACAACTAAAAGCGGGACCATAATATACCTGATAGGGAGTTTAAATAAATTAACAAACTAATAATATTGTTTCGCCTGTCAACAGCCAGCGTCGCGGCGCCATCAACTCGAAGCAGCTGTCCTACCTAGAGAAGTACCGCCCGAAGTCGCGCCTGAAGAAGAACGGCCACAAGAACTCGTGCTGCGTGCAGTAGACAGCGAATCTAGCTCTGCTTTCACACACACACCTACACAGGAGAGCGTAGACAAACTTTTATATCCTAGAATTGTCGCCACACTTTTTGACGAACACTTTACTTTTCTTGAGTTTGTTAATTTTCTTTACGAGATCATTGCCGAACAACTGGAATTCTCTAAAACACATTCCCGAAAACCTTGAGGATGCGGTCGTGATCTCTCTTACAGTCTTCGACATATTTATCTCGAGTTTTCTATGACATTTAAATGGTGAGCCTTATTGTAAGCTAATGTTTGTATGTTCAAAGTAAAGGTATAACCCTCGTGTACTGTGTATTAGTGGAATAATATGTAATAGACGCGAGCCACGATTTGTGTTCATAGATCAAACAGTCTCTCGGGTATTTATATTCCTTAAAATCATAATAAGCTTAAATACCCATAATAAAGTTAAACTGTCTGTGACATGTTTATTCCTACTTATTTTCCGTTAATGTGGTGAATTAAATCATGATATTTTTACGTCAATATTATTATCTTTGTAGACACTTTTTGTTTTATAATAAAAATGTGACATAATATAGAAACTCTTTATGGTTTTTGTGTTTCACTAGGCAATTTAAATATCTTTGACAAGCAATTTGTTATGAATTGTGTGCTTTTTATATATGTGATCGGAATCTAAATGTTCTTTGAAATGCTATTCTTTGAACTTAGGTTGATAAAATTAGTGATTTAACCGGATCATTCAATAAAATAATCAAAATAATATATAAAATAAAGTCCAAATACCGAACTTGACTCACTAAAGAAATTAAACTAGCAGTTTGATATTATTTTTCTATTTCTAATTTTACGAAGATTATTGAAATGTATGGTCTATAACTATAACGGACGGAAAAGTCACATTCATAAATAAAAAATATTTATAAGCAAAACATGTTTTATTTGTACTTACATAGTGTAATCAAATCAATTGAGGTAGATTTCAGGTACGATCTTTATGAAAATTGACAAGAATACCATAACATTAGTAATTTTAATGAACAAACTGATGAGACATTGGATTTTTTTATGGTGTACAAAATAGAAACTGTGAATGCTTAAAAATTATAAAATTCCCATTGCAAAATTCTTAAGACGAGATAAAAACTTTAAGGCCTATTAAAACTTAATAGTAATAGGGAAAACTGCCATATTCTTGGCACCCTATCGATCATTGACACTATAAACTTTATATCAAGTTAATAGAGGCCATAATTATACAATCACTAGGCGCCAATAACCGGTGGATGCCATTAATTTGGTGTTCTGCCCTCATTCTAAAACTAACCAATAGTTAGAAATGATTGAAAATTGTAAACATTTGAATCTTGCTAACTTGAAGTTCAAAGCGACTGGCGTTTAGAATTGCAGCGTTGGGCTTTAGGGCCTGGCCACAATTATAACAAATGCATAGAAATGCCGCTCTGGCCGCTACCGCCGAGAGTCGGGAAGACACTGTCGAGCGTCTCAAATATACTTTACACGGTCTTAAAGGATTTTGTGGGTACTACGAGTGAAACAAATTTAGATACAAAAAGACTTATTGCTAAATCAGGCCTGTAATAAAATTGTCATCAAATAGTTTCAGGATTTGGGACAAGAAAAAAGTGAACGCGTTATTGTTTATTTATAATAATAATTTTGGAAAATTTAATAAAGGTAAGGGCCGGCGCTGACTGCCGGCACGGCACAGGATGGCACGGTAAGTTGTGCTGCAGCATTCCGAAGGATAACACGGCCTTCCGCGGCATGCCGTGGCATCCTGCTGGCATGACACGGCAAATTATGCAGTATCCCGAAGGCCGCTACGGCCTTCCGCGGCATCCCGTGGAATGCTTAGGCACGTTCTGTCCTACCGCGGCCTCCCTCGGCATCGTTGTGTCAAAATAAAGTAACATGAATTCTATACTCATGGTAATAAGATTAAAAATGGTTATATCAGTACCGAAATCCTTTGCCATGACACGCCGTGCC
Source organism: Acleris sparsana (assembly GCA_923062465.1). NCBI lineage: Eukaryota > Metazoa > Arthropoda > Insecta > Lepidoptera > Tortricidae > Acleris > Acleris sparsana. The sequence continues at coordinate 4,915,733 of OV281287.1, read as the reverse complement.
ATGCCGGCAGTCAGCGCCGGCCCTAACACGGCCTTCCGCGGCATGCCGTGGCATCCTGCTGGCATGACACGGCAAATTATGCTGTGGCATCCCGAAGGCCGCTACGGCCTTCCGCGGCATCCCGTGGAATGCTTAGGCACGTTCTGTCCTACCGCGGCCTCCCTCGGCATCGTTGTGTCAAAATAAAGTAACATGAATTCTATACTCATGGTAATAAGATTAAAAATGGTTATATCAGTACCGAAATCCTTTGCCATGACACGCCGTGCCATGCCGGCAGTCAGCGCCGACCCTAAGTGAGGCTATACTATTGAGAAACCCTGAGTTAGAAATACTGATAAATATTCTACATAAAACAAAAGCGTAATATAAAAAAATACTTTTCAAAATTAATCTCAAAATGTAGATTCTAGTTTCGTTCAACATTCAGATTTCAAATTGTTGAGATTCTTTTTTTACCGACTGCCGAGGAGGTATAACGTGAACTAATGTGTTAATCAGTCTATATTCCTTTGTGCCACTCTAGAAACTAAACGCATGGACCGATAGTGATGTTTTTTATGGCGATCGATTTGTCTTAAATCTTGTGAGTGTCACTAAAGATATGACAGTAATTAAAATTCAATATGGCGGCAGCTAGACGCCATATTGTAAAAAAGAAAAAAAAATGTCGACGGACTATGACAAATGGGGTATTATTCAAAAGGTAAGTATTTAAAAATCATCTGAATATTTTTCCATTTTAAACGATAATTTAGGATTTATAACGATTTAAAGTAGACCAGCAACAACAGTCAGGCTTTTTTAAGCTTGCTTTTTGTATTTATTGTGTGTATTTTTATTTATTTATTGTGGATTTCCAACAGATAATACATCCGACTTATACTTATATCTATTGTAACATCTCAATCGACGCTTACCCAATTATAGGAAACCACATCTTACGCTACTTGTTTGTTATTCTATTGTGCAATTTGTAAAACCACCAAATGCGCAAGAAAATAATTTAGACACATTACGTATTAAGAAATGCACGGCAACTAGTTTCAACATACAATGTAACGATAAAAAATGCATCTGTTAAGGCTTGGTCAAACACACGGCGCGACGTAGCGCCGCGGCCGCGCCGCGCGACCGCGGCGGCTTTAAATACATGCTAACAGGTTAGCGACGTCAAACAGACTGCGTCCCGCCGGCATCGCGCCCATGTTTGACGTCGCTAACCTGTTAGCATGTATTTAAAGCCGCCGCGGTCGCGCGGCGCGGCCGCGGCGCTGCGTCGCGCCGTGTGTTTGACCAAGCCTTAACTTACCCTAACGCCCTTACTAATAACGACACTTATTTCTTGGGGACATATTTGTGTACTTTCCCGCCGTACCTCGCTACGAAGGCGGCGACGTTGAACTTCCTCTTGCACCCTTCGTAGTTCATGAAGCGGATCTTGCCGAACACCGCGCGCTCCGCCCAGCCCTGGTCGTGGATGCCGCAGATGGACCACATGCAACCTGGATGACAAACAACACAAAACACATCAGACTATACTACCTAGGCACAGTATAAATCGCGCAACTTGCATGTGTGCGTGCCTCGACGTTACGCGCCGCGAGCCACCACAAGCAAAGTCAACAGGACGTACCAAGCCGGTTTAGTCGGCGCGTTTGGGTGCGAATTACAGTTAGGTGCAAACTGAGTTAATATTAGCACCTTAGTAGAATGTTAATAAGTCTATGACAATCAGAGATATATATCAAATGCTTAATACAGAATAGTACTCCTTGAAGTTCGCTACATAACTAATTAACAAATGATTTTCTTGTCATTTTTATAGTTTTTAAGTAATTTTGAACCCAAAACAATAACAACATTTTTTTTACTAGTAATTTAGTTTTCTCTACGGCAACCCCAAATAAGAAAACTATTTAAAATAGGGAATTCCATCCTCTTTAAAACGGGGTATCAACTGCTTGAATCAGGGACGTAGTTTTCTAGTTATTGCAGAATTTTAATCTGCTTCAAAAGTGAACTAACTGAATACAAAATAGTACTACTTTTTTTTACCCGCCATTTACAGTTTTTAAGTGATTTTAACGTAGAAACTGTTAAATTTTACTTTTTTAATCGTCTAATATATTAATTCTCTCTATGGCAACCTAAAATAAGTACAATAATAAAATTAAAGAAATTAGCCTCTTTAAAATGAGTAGGAAGTTATTGAAATCAGACATATTTTAGTGGTAGTTATTGGCGACATTAGTTCGGTGCACGGTTCACTTTTGCACCGAGAAAAAAGTGAACCGTGCACCGTGCAATCATTTATTCAGCAGTTTCGTAGCGAACTTCAAAAAGTACCTTTTTGTATTAAGCATTTGAAAATAGCTTTGATTGTCATCGACTTATTAATCTTCTATCAAGGTGCTAATCTTGTATGTTTTGTAGGACGCGCATCGACGCAACCCTGGCACCCGAGCGACCATAGGTAACTGAAACTCGTAAAGGGCCGGATACGAATTAATTTTCTATACTTTCCTGAGCCCTTATTCTTGAGTTTAGCTCCTTTTGCTTCTATACCTATTGTAAACTAGCTTCTGCCCGCGACTTCGTCCGCGTAGATTTCAATTACCGTTATTCCTTCGGGAATCTTATGTGGGCTAGAGGACGCCCGCGACTTCGTACGCGTAGAATTAGGTTTCCCGCTACTCCCCCTATTTTAAAACCTTAGGGGGTGAATTTTCAAAAATCCTTTCTTAGTGCTCACATCATGAAAGGAACCCCTGTACCAAATTTCAAGTGTCTAGGTACAGTAGTTTCGGCTGTGCGCTGATATATAAGTCGGTGAGTCTGGTTTTCCTTTTATATGTATAGCCTAGAGGACGCTCGCGACTTCGTATTTAAACTTAAATCAATCAACGGTGCAATCTACTCAACCTACCAACATATCCATTGGAATCCCTCCCATCAATACTGTAGTGATCATTTAAGTAGATGGCATATTTGAGGGCATCCTCCGGACTGGGGGTCCACTCCAGGATCTTCTTGCACCAGTACATCCGCAGGAATCCGTGCATCTTGCCCTCCTTCACCAGTTGTAGCTGAGCAGAGTTCCACAGGTCGTCGTGGGTCTTCGCTTGGGCTAGTTCGTCACATGTGTAGATGTGGGACCTTTTGTCCTTTCTGTAAAGACACAACATAGGGGTTCAGTGGTAGGAGTATTTTATAGCATAGGTGTAATTCTATGGTACAATTAGATGAGCATATTCTAATATCTATTATATTAATAGGTCTGTTTGCCTACTCCATGGCAAAAATAAGTTAGCATCAGAATTATTTCTTCTATTATTTACGCTATGCTTAGGATACTGTTCACAGGACAGGATACTGTTGATACATGATGTCCCAGAACCGATGTCAAGCCGTGAAGGGGTGGTAGGCCTACTAAATGAGTAGGGTAAAGTCACCAGTGGTCAGCCGGGGACCAGTAGTCGACCTTATATGAGTGCAAAGAGTGGAGAATATAGCTTTCGCACTCTTCCCACTCATACAAAGTATAGGCAGAGGCCGACTACAGGTCTCTGGCTGACCACTGGTGACTTTACCCTACCTAACAAAAAACATATTTTAAATCTTTGCCCGGTTCCATATTGGGTTACTCAGGTTAACCTGTGAGTCAGGCATTATCAATGTAACAAGTAACACGCCTTCACTAGACTGTCTCTACTCTTCTCAGTAGTCTTGGAACTATTAGAAATATACACCACATCAAGTTCAAACCATAAATTTTGTTAATGTCCACCTCAGAGCTTTTTACACAGGATAAATAAATACCTATGGTCATCCAAAGTCTTCTGAGCCCAGTTGCTGGCTCCCTTGACGCTGTCATAGTGCTCGTTGTAGAAGCAGAAGTTATCTGCCAACTCGCTGCGAACGATAGCTTCTTCAAGGAACGAGTTCACACTCTCCGTGTGCTTCGACTTATATTCTTGGACACAGAGGGCTACCCGTTGAGTAGATATTTGACCTGGAAGCAGGAAACTTTACCATGTCTCTGGACTGGCTCAACAATGTGTTCTTTAGCTCTACACTGAATCCCATCATCTGTTAAGAGAATTGTGAGGCTGAAAATGTCCATACAAAATGAGATAATGTTTCACTCCTCTTTGGTCAGATTTTTACGATTTAGTAATATGTTGTAGATATTATTTAAAACTAGGTCTGAACATTTTTCTTTGCCATAACAAAAACTTTTACCTGAATGGGACATGATTAAGGGGTTTTAAAGGGTTAAAAAGTTATTGCTCAAGCTAAATTTGTATGCTATGTGATGGTTAATAAGGAGCAAAAAAGGATTTAAATTTTGCAAAATTTGAATTTGTAATAAATCTGGCAACATTATACATTTATATGGTATACATTTATACCTTCCCAGCATTTAGCACTTGCCTATCTAATTTAATAGAATTTCTGACTAAATGCAGCATCAGATAATTGCGTTAATACTTACCAAAATGAAACCAAGGAGACAGATTGCTAAGTGCATCCTGTGTTGGATCATTTCGTTTAGTGGAGAACAGCTTCAGTCGTTTATCAAGGAAGCTCTTTAGTGTGTTCATGGCTGCTTGGTAGCCAGGGGTAGCCCAGTCTACAGGACCCACTGACTTATCCGCCTCGCGCGACTCTATGGCATCATCCCAGTCTATGGGCTGTAAACAAACATAAAATATAATTGCCAAGGTTTTCAAAGATTTTTAAAATAAATTAATTTTCTAAACTCTGTTAACATCAGTTTAGACCCCTTGGGTCCGCAATTAGAATTTTTTGTGTTTAATGCACTTCAATACCTCAGGTTTAAATTTGCTCTTGTACGGGTGCTTAATGACTGGCGGAAACTCTGTCAGGAACTCCCCTAGTTTTGAATTGATCTTGTTCCTTATGGTTCTAGCAGAGTACTCCTGTTTGTCAGAAGCCACCCAACACGGGACTATGTTGTGAGCGTCTACCTGAAAACATTTAAATTTAGAATTAGATTTTTCAACATTTAAATTTAGAATTACATTTTTCAATATTAAGTACTTGACTTGACTGACCTTGACTAGTTACAGACATTAATATCTTAAATTTCAACTCATATAAAGCATCAACTGTGCTTTAAGTGAAATTAAATTTAACATATTTATATAGTGCAGGGGTCTTCAAACTTTTTCACTCAAGGGCCACACTGCACTTAACATAAATTCGTGCAGGCCAAGACTTTGGTTTCATGGCTGGTAATGGGGTAATAATTACCCGGTAATACATTGTCTTAGTTAAGTAGTCTTAGTCTTCAGGGGGTACCTAGATAGAGCATAAGGACTGCACTTGGTGTTGATTATGTTCATGAGTGGCTATGACCAATTATTGTCAGGGGCAAGTTTTATGAAACTAATTACTAGTTACTTGTAGCTTTATAAAATTGGACCCTGCTATAGTGGGCCGGACAGTGGGCCCTCCTGATTTCTTTCCACAGGCCATATTAGAAGGGCTCGCGGGCCGTAGTTTGGCGACCCTTAATATAGTAAATACTCATACATAAATCCAATACAAATAACATGACATGTTATTTGAATATTCATAGATAGTTACTTTTATCAACTTTACACTCCTGAAAGAGAGCATTGCCACACACTGATGCTGATATTGGTGCCTTTAATAAATAAATAAATAAATAAATATTAGGAGACAATGTCACATTAACCTAGTCCCAAACTAAGCTCTAGGCTTGTACTATGGGTACTAGACAATGATATAAATACTTATATACAGAAATATATACCTATTTATTATTATTTAATACATGGAAAACATCCATGACTCAGGAACAAATATTCGCACTTATCACACAAATACCTGCCCTTACCGGGATTTGAACCCAGGACCATTAGCTTCATAGGCAGGGTCACTACCAACTAGGCCAGCATGTCTTAATATTAGTAAATACCTGTATTAAAGGTACATCTTTTTTTAGCCCCTTCTTTGCCTTTTCCAGCCACCCCAACGGTGTTTTCAGGGGGTTGAAGTCACAAACAACTGCCCCAATCTTGTGATCAACAACCCACTGTGGCAGCACATCGCCTCCACTTCCTTCTAGGAGGTGAAAAGATATATCCAGCTCCTTACATTGGGCTGCTACTGTCTTTAAACCTGAAAATGTTTTTTATTTTCATTAAATTCATGATTTTGTTGACATGAAATCTTCATTAAGAATTTTACTATAATCTGTTTCATCTAGGATGATCCCTGTGACAGCCATACTTAGTAATTTCAATCACTTACTATACTCACGTGCGAGGGACTTAAAAATACGCGATTAATTATTTAAGTTCCTGAAGGGCGTCGCTTGGTGTGTACCAATTAAGTCTTTATGTAAAGTTAAAGAAACAAGTGTAATACCTGTTTATATGAGGTATCACAGGAATCATCCGAGTAAAAATATATCAATATTGACATGAAACATACCTTTAATCAGGAAATCAAATTGCCTCACCGAAGCGTCTAAGTACTTCGCTATCAAACAAAAACACACGTGGAGAGGTACTTCATTTTTCAGCGCGAGTTTCTGAGCGAACAAAAACGCCCAATTATCCTGCACCCGGCTGTCCCGGGACATCCAATACACGATCCCCTCACAGTTATCCGCAACTAACTGCTCCTGGGATATAATCCTTAGGCGCTTTTTGTTAAAAGAGTACTCTAAAATCGACTTGGCGGTATCATTACGTTTGCTCTGTATACTTTTCATAAATTCATCAATTGTACCTTTATTTTCAGTGCTCGATGAAGGTAAAGAAAGTTTCTGTTTTTTCGCTGCAGATGCCATTGTTATGAGATTCCTATTCCTTATAAATATCCGAAATTGTGCGCCTTTAATACATATGTTTACAAACTCATGGCCGCGCCATTTTCCTAACATTTCGCTGACAGCTGTCATGTTAGGTTTTCTCAGATCAGTAAAGGCGGCGTTACACGACGTCGTGTATAGTGCACTGCACATCTGCGGGATGCGACTAATATTCGGGTGGCTTGGCGACTGCACCATTCTTTGAGATAGACATCCGTAAGTCGCAGCCGATGCGGCAAACGCGCGCGGCACTATGAAAATGTATGAAGCTGTTTCCGTGCTTGCTAGAGGAGCCAAACGAGGGTCACCAGCCCGATGTGAAGTGATCACGGCCGCCCATGTACATTTTTGCAACACTAAGTACTAAGTACCTACTAATAATAGTTATAACTTATAATGTCGCATCGGCCGCGACTTACGGAAGTCCACCTTTATAAAACCGGCCAAGTGTGAACGCGCACGAAGGGTTTCGTGCCATTATCTATAAAAAATCACTTTCAGGCAGAACAGTGAGGCAGAACAGAACACATTAGAAACACATTAGAAGTAATGTACTGTGTGGACGCACTAAACATACGTCTCACCGGCGTTTGCGTTCACACAGTAGCAGTACTCTGCTGTCCACTGTTCTGCTCCGTATGAAGCCACTGTGTTTATTTTACCTTTACGCTGGTTTCATGCTACTATGTATGTGTTCTGTCCTGCCTCCGTGTATTACTCTATACTCCGTGTATAAAGGAGGTACATATTTGTCAAGCGAAAAAAAAAAGTTTGACTCGAAATATCTACCTATCTTACTAAATATTATACTTACTATACTTATAAATGAGAAAGTTTGGATGTTTGAGTGTTTGGATGTTTGAATATTTGTTAGTCAATCAGGCTTCAACCACTGAACGGATCGGGATGATACTTGGCACACATATAGATTAGGTTCTGGAAGAGGATACGTGGACGCACTCGCGGGCAGAAGCTAGTGGGTAGTAAATAAATGAAGTGTCAAAAAGTAGATTATAAATTACAATTAACTGTATCAATTAGGTATAGGTAGGTTAAGTTAGGTATAGGTAAGTTAACGCAGGCAGTCAGGTTATAAACTCGGGTTCTTGATAAGGTTATGAAAAGCTACATTTGGAAAACTGTTAGAGAACACGTTTTGTTTCAAATCTAATACCTTTAAACAAGCAATTCTTGTATTATATATATATATATATAAGTACTACAGGACGCCGGTGTCTTGGTACGCGTAGAATTAGTTTCCCACTACTCGCCCTATTTTAACCCCATAGGGGGTGAATTTTCAAAAATACTTTCATAGTGCTCACTTTCATCATGAAACGAACCCCTGTACCAAATTTCAAGTTTCTAGGTAGAGTAGTTTCGGTTGTGCGTTGATATATAAGTCAGTGAGTCAGGTTTGCATTTAATATACATATATATAGACAGATATACTTTGAATCTCGAACGGCTCCAATGATTTTCATGAAATTTAATATGCAGGGGGATTCGAGGACGATAAATCGTTTAGTTAGGTTTCATCTGTAGAAAACGTCGTTTTACCAAAAATAATCAAAATGTCTTTCTAGGGTTCACCGATTGTGTAGGTATAAGTATAGACAAACAAAAAATATAATTAATATTTAAGACATTCACTCATTGAGACATTTCAACGCTAGCTGACTGAGGTTTAAATTGTAACATTTGTTTTTAATATAAAACCTCTGCCTGAGAAAGAGTAAGAAATTAACACATAGGTACATACATAAATACAATACGGTACTATATAGGTGGGTAACAGGTAAGAAGTCTAAGAAGGATTATTATTTTGGAAAGGTTGCGTTTGGCGCGAGTATCCTCAACAAAGCCGCAAAAAAAGTATATATATCCCAACCCTTCATAGTATTACAGCGGTTTCATAAAAAAAGGAGAGTTTATTTAAGGAGACTTAGCAGGTACCAATTTCACCAAATGATGTTAAATTTAATCAATGTTAATCGACTGCTAACGCTCTAATCGTATGTTAAGTTTGATTTAGGCACAAAAAAAAACGTAAAAAAAATCCCTAAAAATGTACAGTTAAATTGGACGAATGAATCTGAAACGCTTTTTGAAGAAATTAAGCGTCTCTTGTGTAATCCGACATCCGGATATATGAGTAGGAGGAGGAGGGAGATATAGTTTTAGTTAAAAATGAGGCTTGCTCTTACAAGCTGGACCATTTGTATTTAGGTCCATTTAAAGTAGGTAGTGAAAGATTTAGAACATAATGTCAGCATTTTAGATGGTAACAACAAAGAAATAATGTTTTATAAGAACAGAACTAAAATGTACTAATAAACACAAAAAAAACAGTTTAAAAAAAAGGTGTTGCGTGTAGTGTGTATTGACATATATACATATATATAGCTATTAATAAGGTTTGATATTGACGGGCATGGGCAGTCTGTAAGAAGTCTTGGTATAATAAACACATATTATCTGAGTCCGCCTTTCATTTGGTGATCCCATCCGTGCAACATCTTTTTGGTGAAATTGGTACCTACTTATTATTTCCAAATAAGTAAAATAAAAGCTTGTTAAAAACTAGTAATTAAATTACAAATACTACACACTAGTTAAAGAAAGCAAGCAATTATGAATAGTGGAATATATTTCATAACAATAAACTTACACATTTCTAAATGAACACAACAGTTAAAAAATAAAACACTGACATATAAAAGCTCGATTGGTCAAAATAAAAGAAAAACAAACGGCGGACATAATGCGTAGCTACTTGGCATTCTATACCGGTCAACCAAAATTTAAAAAAGTTCATTACAAATTCAAATTCAAAGGAATTGATTTAGAATGACATAGATTCTATTGATTTGAAATAAGGTTCATGGCGCCAGTAATCGGTAGGGTGCCAACAACAGGACCTGTTTACCTTAAATTTGGGATTTATCAACTGATTATCTCTAGCAATAACCCTCGAAAATCCGAAATATTATCGTTTAGGTTGACATTAATGTTTGTTATAAGAGCGAAGGGAATTACTAAATTCCTTCTTTGATGTCGTCAAGCACATCTACGATGTCACCTAAAAACAAAAGAAAAAGAAACGTACAGGCACAGTTATGTAGAGAGGTATAATATAAGTCGGTTAGTGGCTCCGTAAAGTATCTAATTACAATGATTTTTAAAAGTTTTTTTTCCTAATCGATTTTCATCAAACCTGGATAAGAAATTTAAAAAAAAATGGTTTGATGGTCAGTTCAGTGAAGGGCCCCTTCAAGAGTATAATGATCTGAATATAGGCATCGCAATGGGAATCATCCTGGTGTTTATAAATGTATTAAACTACTATAGATAAAGTTGTAAACCCACTGCGAGCGGAGGTTGTGCGATGCGGCGAGTTCCTATGATAAAAAACCGGTCAAGTGCGAGTCGGACTTGTGCACCGAGGGTTTCGTACTGCGGAAATGGTATCCACTCAGCTATACGTCGTACCACCTATAGGAGGCGCGACGCTGGTTTTCTGTGGACCCACGCACTGGTTTTTCTAGACAGCATACATTTTACATGAACACTTAATATTTTTTTTCCCATACAATAAGTAATAAAAGTAAGGTAAGGTGGGGGAAGATGAAAAACGGGGCAAGATAAAAAGTATCACATAAATCCCTATTGCCTTTTTTTTAGTGCTGGTATCATCCTTTAAGCCGCCATTTTGTTACGATCCGCCGCTCAGTCGCACAGATTATTAAGGTATTGCCAGTCACCGCTCGGAGTGAGTAGACGCGTGTTATATGCTATTTTGTGCAGGTCAGCATTTTGTGGTGAATACGTCGATTTTCAATCTTACCCCGTGTTTAATAACTTGATTAATAAGGTGAGTATAAAAGTTCTGACTGACTATTTATGTGTTATTTGAGGTGTAGCTATTAATCATATATTGAGATTTATGAGAAGTTTCAATCTTTACTCAGCCTATTTAGATGGGGTAACATTGAAATAGTAATGTTTCAATCTTCCCCTGTTTTTGAAAGCCATAGTAAAAGACACAAACAAACACAAACAAACAAACAAACAAACAAACAAAACAATCATTCACACAATCACATACAAATCAACATACACACACATTGACATTGCTCTTAAAAAAATAATTAACGTAACGTTTATTTGCTGACCTAATCACTATAATATAAATAGTAACTAAGAAGTATAAATTAAACATGTTATTACATGTTATCTGTTTGTTTGGAGAGAAAAAGAATATCTTTAAAGTTTACTACGGTACCTACTTACTTGTTTTTTTCTTGTCTTTTAAATGTAAGTATGTGACTTAATTTGTTAAACAGATTAATATTTTGTTCTAATATTATACATGTATCTGACTTAATTTGTAACTAAATTAATCATGCTGCAAGACAAATCTTACTTTCTATTATAAAATAAATAATTGTTTTTATACATCTTTTTGGCATTTACCTAATTCCTAGCTGATCTTCCTAATATTTAAAAAAAATTGAAACGTTTTTCATACTTAGTATTGATCTCAGGATTGACTGATTTTCACACATAAGTATTGTTAAGATTATAAGAAAACTTGTTACTAAACCTATGCCAAAAATAGGTTCTTAACAATTTTATCCTTAATGTCCTATAGAATTGTGTTTTATTATTATTGAATGCGGGTTGGTATAATAAAGGCGGTTATCGACCTAATATTGATTAGGATCTGTCTTTTTCTATGATGCGGTATCAAAAAGTAATGATTGATACTATAGCTTTCTTAACCGCAGCATTAAAACTAAAAGTCGTAAGAACAGTTCGAGAACCCTTGTCTATCTAACCTCAAAGTGGGGAAAGATTGAAATAAGATTTTATAGAAAATCGAATTTCAGCGGTAAAAAATGGTTTAAAAAAGAAGTGAGGTATAGTTTTAAACTACTACGTTGCTATTCCATTGGAATGTATGGACCAAATATACCTACGGCGCATATAAATAATTTTATAAACTATATAAATCTTACCCCGTCACCATTCCATCTTGCCCCGTGAGGTTTTTTAGTAATGAGTGTATCTTTAATTTAACTTTTTCAACAATAATAGTGTTGGTAACTATATGTGTCCTCTTTACCAAAAGCATAGCTTCCTGTAACTAGTCCTCATGTTATTGGTATAATATCTCACCTTTCATCTCGTGAAAAACCATTCAATCTTACCCGACCTTACCTTACCTAATTATCTATATGTCAGGATTTTATCAGATTTTTCGATTAGACTTCGGAGATATGAGGGGGGAATGTTCATTTTTCATACATTTTTGGCTATGCAGCAAATAATAAATAATATAGTTTTGAAATGTGCAGATTAAGACCGAGACCCATTTGTTACAATGAAACCAGTTTCGTTGCTCACACTCCCTTCTAGACCCCTTTTCAATTATTTATAAATTTAATTTCATATATTGTTTACTAAAACCGGATGCTTTTGTAGTTGTTGAGAAAACCTGCTGTGACATACAGAGAGAAAGACAGACAGACAACGAAGTCTCACCATAAGGGTTACCCAAAGGTTAAAAACGGGACACTATTACTAAGACTCCGCTGTCCGATTGTCCGTCTGTCTGTCACCAACCTGTATCTCATGAACCGGGATAGCTAGACAGTTGTAATTTTCATTGATGATGTATTTCTGTTGCCGCTGTGACAAAAAATACTAAAATCAGAATAAATTAAATATTCAAGGGGGGCTCCCATACAACAAAAGTGATTTTTTTGCCGTTTTTTTGCTCGATTTTAATAACGGCAACAGGAAGACACTTGAAATATTGATAGAATATTATAGCGTACTCAAAGCTTGGCGGAGGCGTTTTTAATATGTGAACGCGCCGGACCACGCCGCCTTTGCTCTCAGTTCGTTTGCGGGTTAAGCCCACATTTACACGAGCACTTTTTCAACGCGTTAAATAGCGTTTTTAAATACAATTGGCCAAATTTACACTCCATGGGTACCGCCCAAGTTTGAAAATAGACACAAAAGCAACGCGTTAAAAAATCGCTCACGTGTGAATGTATCCGTAGGAAAACTTTTGTTCTAAACCGGCGTTTTTTTAACGCGCGTTGCGTTTTTGATGCTGCGGCCACACATAAGGGATTTGAAAAAGGTATCGCGACACGTGTGGCCAAAATGTTAGCTGTAACGCTCCACATTTGGACAAATACGAAAGACTACGACGACTTAATATTATTATACGACACTTTCATACACACTGCTGGTTTTTTTTTTTTTTTTTTTTTTTTTTTTTTTTTTTTTTTTTATTGAAGCTTTGGCTACTAGGCCATTAGCTTAAACTGAAACAATAAACCAGTTACGATGATATGTAGGACAGAGGCTAAGATAGTTTTAACCTCTGTACCACTGCGAGTCCACTTGAAACGAGAAGTAAGATGCCAGAATACAACACACTGCTGGGTCACAAGCACAGATTAAAAACCAGTATACGTCCCCAGTGTAAGTTTGACACAAACTCACAAGCGGGTTATTTGAAGAAAGAAATAAAAATATACATTTGTTTGCAACAATAGAAAGACAACCCTGGAAGCCATCTTTTAAGGGATAAGTCTGCTTTTGTACAGTCTACTTCAAACAAAGAGATGTATCCAATTTTTCGCCTTATTGCATTGTAATAATAATAAGGTTCGATAGTGGATACATCTCGTCATAGTTGACTGTACTTACTTGCTTTATTCCGTCTACTATTTGTTTAGGTGTTCTGTATAGTAAAGAGTTTAATAAACGCGTGCCGTGTGTAGTCTTAGCCCCCTTACTAATAAACGTTGAGTAACGGTGGTATAGCTATACAATATTTTGTCCTTATCTGTCAAATTAAAAAGTTACAATGACAGATAAGGACAAAACATTGTAAAGCTATACCACCGTTACTCAAAGTTTATTAGTAAGGGGGTAGGGGTGGAGTGGGTACTTTTTTCGTAGTGTCTTCAATTCACAAAATAGTGCTTAACCAATAATGTCCTTAATCAAGGTAAGTAGAATTATGAAGTGGGGCGTGCCTAGGTGTATTAAAAACATTAAGTAGGAAAGTGTACACTTAGCAAAAACATAACTGTCGCGAATTTTAACAACTCTCCGTTATCCATAGTTCTTTATTCTGTTTAGATTCGTAACTAGTTATTCCCCAAAAAGACTGTATAGTTTTAACTTCAGAAGCCGAGAAAGTGTAAGAACATTTATTTAATTATTCGATGCAGATATTTCTTTTTTTTAAATAAGTATAACTACGAATTCATTCGTAAAAGAACTCATTATAATCACAGAGCGAAGTCTCAACGTTTTACAAGTTTGTTTTTTCACGCCGTGAACAGAGTAAAGTAATATAGAATAGACGGCCCTCGTGTATACGTTTGAGATGGAGATGGTATCTATACATATAAATATGGTATCTATGCAATCAATTCTGAGTTGCCAACGATTTGCTAGATTTCCCTATAGCTACTAACTTTTTAACCGACTTTAAAAACAGTTAGTTTCTGTATGATTATTTGGTCTAATGGTAGAGAATGCCATGAGGCATTAAGTCCGCCATTTGTACTTTTTGTTGTGCCATAAAGGTTAAATAACTAAATAAAAAGGAAATTAAACGGATTATTACAATTAATTCGTATAAAAAAATACACATACGTTTACATACGTTTGTTGTTGTTAACAGTAAGTTTTTTATAGTAAAATACAAAATGTTATAGATTAAAAATATTCATTATTACAAAATTACCCAGTTTTTTGGGTAAAATGCATTTTATATCTATGACAACACTAAATTGATATTATACGACTAAATTTAATGCGTAATTCTGTATAAACGCCTGTCTGTCTTCCCACCTGGTACTAGTCCAATGCCCAATCTATTCTATTCTCCCTCATTATTATGACATTAGTTTTTAATACTATCAATCAAATAATAATTCATATTAAAACTAATAAATACACTAACTATTATAACTAGGTAACACAATAACATAACTCAGGCTTAATAAAATACAAGCTAAAGACAAATACCACACACCCACACATATGTTTAATAGCCGTTCCCGCTCGCATTTGAGACTTGGCAAAAACGTTTTAGAAAAATAAATGCTGTTCGAAGTGAAATTGATAACATGATCCAATTTTCATCCGGAAACTGTTTGTAAAATTGCACCTGTGTCATCGTAATTGTTTATTTCATCATTCTAGTTTCTTAGAAACACGTAAAACGTCGATTAGTATATAGTATCTAATCTAATCCAGACTAAAGAAAGGTCCGTTTCTTTGACTCGGTTGACTACTGTTTTTATAACACGCAAAAAGGCGGGTAATGTTTTCCAGCGTATGTATGTATGTAATATGTATCCAAGTTTCTTTGTATCATGCAGGCTAATTGCCTTGACAGATTTTAAAATGCGGGGTAGGTAACGTTGGATTGGAATTGACCCAAGGAGTGTAGTACCTACTGACGCCTCAGCTTCAGCACGCTTTCGTTAGACTATTAATACATACTTCTTGAAGGTGTAGAGAGGAACTCTGCTTTTAAGTATTCACTGCACGGGTGGCAGCCGACTCTCAGGACGTTTTCCTTCAAACATTCCAAACTGCAGAAGGAAAGTAGATTGCACGACTCGCACTTGATCCTCTCCTCTTCGAACGGCAGAGCGCATTCGAAGCATACATCAAATTTTGAATCCTGTAAAGAGTTTTTATACCCAATAAAAATATTGAGAGTATTATAAACCTTGTCATGTGCATTTCGCAGTCATTATCACCTATATCGAAGTTAGGTTTCAAGTTTAGTTCGACAAGGAAGGAAAGTGCTCAACATTTCAATTAGGTTAGGTACTGTATATGTATATATTTATTTAAATACTTTACCTATTGCAAAAAAATAAAATAGTGTACAAAAGGCTACAAGCATTCTCTACCAGTCAACCTTAAGGTGAAACAGAAATCAAAAAGTAGGAATATAGGTGCAATAAAACGACAATCCTAAACGATACTGCTGCCAAATAAGTTTTTTTTTGATAGGTTATTGGACATTCGCAGGAGAACTAAAGTAACCGATATAGCTCACCGGATTGCAAACCTTAAGTGGCAGTGGGCGGGGCACATTGCTCGTAGAACTGATGGCCGTTGGAGCGGAAAGGTTCTAGAGTGGCGACCGCGAACCGGGAGACGAAGTGTTGGCAGACCTTCCACAAGGTGGACTGACGATCTGATAAAGGTCGCGGGAAACCGCTGGATGACAGCAGCAGAGGACCGATCGTTGTGGAAAACCTTGGGGAAGGCCTTTGTCCAGCAGTGGACGTCTTGCGGCTGATAATGATGAGGTTACTCGAGGGCTTTGATAGGCCCGGTAAGGGTCGTACTTATTCGTCAAGATCCAAGTAGGTAGATCCGATTACGTCTCGCCAACGCTACGTTTTCTGTATTGTCATTTTATTTAAAAAAAACTTTTTAGTGTGTAGGTAGTGTACATACCGAATTCTTTAATAATTTAGAAGTATAAATTCATATTAGTAAGTCTTCACACGTTTCTAATCAATGCTACGTTATCTGTCAGTCTGTAACACAACTATTTTAAAAACAATTCGACTTACTTCGTTAACAAAAAGTTCCGGTTGTACATAGACCCTTTTCAATGACATCATATCCAGATCAAAACGCATAAACTCTTGATGCTCCTTCAGCATGCAAGCAATCGTATCGTCAATCATATCTCTCTCCGTCGACGTAACTGGATCCAAACGATACGATGTGTCCGACCTCATATAATAAAACTGGACCATACAAAGCAGATGTTTTAATGTTCGCTTATCGTTGTACTTTTTCCTATTGGTGGACTTCAGGAGGGCCCAAATTTCTAAGCAACGTTGGGGTACGAGCCATAAGCCAGCTGCTTTCTGGTCTTTGTGTTCCTTGAGGATCATTGGCCAGGGGCGGTGCTTGTATCTAGTGGAAACACAATGTTGATATTAAACAGGGTAGGTAGTTAGTGTTCTTGGCTAGGTATATTGCAAGATTGCAACCTTCATCTTGGCTATAAGTTAAATCAGGATTTTGAAGTACGAGTAGTTAGTGAGCTGACTGAGAAGTCAAATCAGTTACTTAATTTTTACGAAGTGTCAAAAAGATTGCTTGTATAAACTTTTGAAATACCAAGCCGGAAGTCAAGCCGTGTTTCTGATGAATGCCCAAAATTTTCCTACACTTTGTATTTTTTTCTTCATTTTAAAACCATACCGATCTATTAGCGAGGGTTTTTGTTTTGCGGTTTGTGCGACATAGTTTATCTTGACTATACTCAAAAATCCTATTGTATGGATAAGTGAATGGACGGCATACGTACTTGTAAATAACTTTGATGAGTTCCTTGGTCAGTTTCCCCTGCAGCCACCTGATATGTAAAATCCTAGCGCACTCTCTCACCAGGTCGATCGCCTGTCGGTAATTCCCAGGTTCGTCAATGACAACTTTTGGCGCTGGGAAAAGCTTTGACTTCTCCTCCTTTTTCGGATCTTTTTTAACTAAAACAAAATTTATTTGTATTTATAAGAATAAATAAACACATTCACACTGTGTCACTCTACGTTATTTTAACACGCGATCGCAACATCTTCAGGCCCTAAACAACGCTTAACTGTAAGGAACTATTTAATCTAGAGCGCAGTTCACACAGCGGGCGGGAGCAGGGCGGGAGAGGGTCGGGCGTCGCGCTGGTGATCGCAGGATCGGACGGTAATGGCCCGTCGCGGGTGCGGCGGTTGATAGGCATTCTCACAGAGCGCGTTGTAAATTCTACTCAATATACCCGCCATTACCGTCCGATCCCGAATGCCCGCCTGCGATCACCAGATTGCGGCCCGCCGCGGTTCGTCGCTCTGTATGAATACGACGACCGGCGCGGATCCCGCGCGGGTCCCGCCATGCCCCGCAAGCTGTGTGAATTGCGCTTAAGGCCCGAGTTCACCAACCAATTTAACAGAGGGTTTATTCTTAATCAGCTGTTAGTCAATACATTTGACAACGGTCAAACGGCTAACCGTCCGTTTAATTGTTGGTGAACACTGCCCTAAGACTAATACGTACCAAATGGGTCCCAGAGTTTTCTATCCATAGAGTCGAATGTTATCTTGTGAAACTTAGGAAAATGTTCAGGCAATTGCAAAGCTATTACCATTTCCCATTAAGGCTTAAGCTGTCACTAAAAGGTAGTTTTATCTCAATTTTAAATTGCACACGTGGGAACATAAAGATCAAGCATATATAACTTTCTGTCTAAATTAATATGGTTGCGAATATGGACTTCGTGATCTTATGCCTTTCCTTTCGGATGGCATTATTCGCATATGAATGTAACAAAGCTGTACTCTACCTATTTGAACTGGAACTTGCTTGATTGGAAGTCCAAAACCTCGAGCAATCTTATACGTGGAGTTCCTGACCCTAATGGACTTGGAAAGGGCAATAGAATCGGTTAAATAGTTTGATAAGGTTTCCCTGTCGTTACGGTAACGCAATCATAGGGAAAAAACCTTCGGGAAGCCAAGGGCTTAATCAAATTAATCAAATCACAAGTACTTCCGTATTTTCATCTTACTGAATCCATTGCATTTCCGTTACTAAAATATCAATTGTCAGAAGTAGCCAGTATCCAGGCCATCTTCCACTGTGCAGTTTATAATATAACTCTTCGGGACCCTTCATAAATTTCATAATCCATTCACGTGGCGTTTCCTTGGAGAGCTCTACGCACGCTCTACGCGCTGCTGCTAACTAGCGTTTCTATTCGTTTCGTGCTTAAACCTGGTAGATGACGTGATACGAAAAGTCACGTGATCTACCAGCGACGCGATTGGTTTAAAAACGAATATGTCACGTGTGGTCTATTGTAGGCCTCGTGGTGGTGTGACTTACAGCTAGTGGTGGCAGGACCTGATTGCTTTACTGGTGGTATTGATTCCATTTCGACCAGAGTTTTCTTCGCAAATTCAAATAAGTTCCTATACTGCGTATCTTGGTTTCGACAGTCCATAAGTGGGTCAGCTCCGAAAAGGAGAAGATTTGTGAGCTAAAAACATTCGCAGATTAGACAAAAATAGCTTCAATAATTTGCGGAATATAATGCTAAAACAGCACCTGGACTCATAAAAATATGTAGTTTCTTTTTATTGTGCTCCTAACAAACAAACTCAAACTAACTTATTGCCACTAAAGGCAGAACGGATAATATAAAAGGATGACGCAACTGAAGTGAAGATGGGTGGGTCACGTGGTTAGGTGGTCGAGGGCGGTTACAAAGTGGTGGCCGAGATTAGGTCATAGATTGTGATCGGTAGGCAGACCATTGGCTCGTTGGTCTGATGACATACGACAGACAGTTGGGAAAAGATGGATGGCGTTTCCACTAGACCGTGCAAAATGGCGGGAAATGAAGAGGCCTTTGCTGCAGTGGGTGGATGTGGGCTGAAATGATGCAAGGCATCAAAAAAAACTCAGCTCCGATTCGAATGTCAACAATCTATAGTCTATTCGCGTTAAAAAAATAGTTACTCATCAGCAAACCTCGAGGTTTTCAGTGCGGCAATGATTTGAGAAATAGTACAGATAAACAGATACGTCAGTCTGAGAAAAAACATATTACGCCTAATGAATAACTACCTCTCTGCGAATTATATTCACACTATGATAAATTTTTACTTTAACTCGTTATGATGTAAAATTAAATATAACATTAAATAATTACCTGCCGTAAATTTAGAGGTTGACGCGATTTTCAGAATAAATAAATAAAATAAATAAAAATGATTTATTTCGGATCTGATAATCCATATTTAAATTAGTTACACTAAAAACCTTGAAGACCGTGTTATTTATTATTTATTACAATACACTAGCAGCTCTTGGAGCTGATGCGTGTATATCACTGCACTTGTGTCTATAATTTTCTTAAGAAATTGTCAAGTCTATTTTTAAAGGAGTTCACTGAGGGTGCACTAATAACAGTTTCTGGTAAAGTGTTCCACAGTTTCACCACGCGGTTTGACAAGAAGTGTCTCCTAGGGTTGCTAGCACACAGAGGCTTGACTAGTTTCATGGAGTGCCTTCTTAACCTTGTGTCCTGGCTTAATGCGTACATGTTCTTCAAATTAGCAATGTTATAGTGTCCATTCAATATTTTATATGTTTTTTATGTGTTTTTGTATGTTAGTTAGAAAATAAAATAACAACTTTATTAATAGAAGGGGCAAGCAACGCATTTGTACGCGATTTGCCCTACTTGGCCCTCCCAATAACAAAATCGACCCAGTTTTTTGTGAGCGGGCTGCAGTCGAAACGCTCTGCCAACATCCTTAGCATACTGTTGCCACTACCGCGCATACGTGAAACTTTTTTATTTTTATATATTTGGAACCGTAAAGGTCTTGCTGTCGATATACAGGTTGATAATGACTGTTATTTTTTATCTATATAATATTAGTTTTATCTTTTCATGTACCCATAATTTTTTTCAATTAATTGTTCATATGCTAGAGTACATTCTGTTTTCTATGTCAATACCTACTCTTTGGCAAATGTCAAACATTCCCGCACCAAAAACCCCGGGGTTTGCTCATCATT
Organism: Acleris sparsana; assembly: GCA_923062465.1. Lineage (NCBI taxonomy): Eukaryota > Metazoa > Arthropoda > Insecta > Lepidoptera > Tortricidae > Acleris > Acleris sparsana. The sequence continues at coordinate 4,895,200 of OV281287.1, read as the reverse complement.
GCAACTGCACGGTAAATATGTATTCGCAGTGGAGTTAAAATACAAACAGTTTTTTTTTTAAAGATTAAGTTGAATGGATGGAAACATAATTTTGACCGACCTGATTGGTTAGGGGCGTGGCTAAATCGGTGGACAGAGATGAGTCACTTTTTTCTTAATGCGATTAGACTGTACCTAGTGTCAAACTTGGCCCATTTTTAGATAGAACTTTTATGTGTTTAAAAGACTTAAAAAAAGGAGGAGTTTCTCAGTTCGACCGTATATACATTTATGTGTGTTTGCGGATAACTTCGTCGTTCATGAAATGTTCTTGATGATTCTTTTGTTGTTGAAAAGGAGATATCCCAAGGGTTATACCATGATAAGGAAACTAGAATCTGATGAGGGAATCAGTGAGGTATTGAGGGAACTCCCCAAATATTTTTGAAAAAGTCGATGTCTAAAGCTTACTATAGGGCCGAGGACTATCTACCAGATAAAAATGCTTGGCCTAACCTAAACTAAACACCTAAATAACTTAATAATAAAATAGACATAAAAAATATATGTAACATTGTTTATTATCTAGAAGACACGGTTTCTGTAGGAGAATGTGTCGAAGCTTTGTATGTGGTTGTCTTGCACTGTCATAGGTAAGTATAATTTTTATATATTTTTTAATTAATACTACGAGCATTCTGAGTTTTGACACATTTTATAGGTACTTTTGTTGGCACATGAGAACTTGGTATTTTACATCTATGTTTTAATATTCAAAAGACAATGGTGTGTTTGGATTCTAAACTTTAAAAGGTAAATCCCAAGTTTAATTCAATGGTAATAATATTTGTAGCTTTAGGCCAGATTCGACCAAACTAGAGTAAGTTTTTACTCGAGAGTAAACCATTGTTTAATCTGGAGTAAGTTGATTTTGCATTTTACCAAATCACAATCTCAGAATAAGGTACTACACGCAAGTAAATATTTACACGGCCGATTTTGGTGGAGTAAAGGAACAAACTGAGAGTAAGCTATTGTTGTCAAAGTCACTTGTCAAATGATAAACAAATTGTCAATATGATATGACATTTCTCCAACTGTATTTACCTACAAAATTAAATGGTTACTTCGTTTAAAGTAAGGCCAGAAGAAACAATATGACACTATTCCTTGTCGGTTTATACATTCGTTCATCATTCACTCTTACTCCACAAATTAATAATACCGAGTTTAGCTTACTCCTCGAGTTCGTTGGAAAAACGTAATCCTAGTTGATCAGGAGTAAATTCTAAGAGTAAAATTATTCCCGTAATAGTTAGACTAGTGTAATTACGTGTTTGGTCGAATCCAGCCTTAGGAATGTTTCTTTTACTTGTGTTTAATATATGTATATGGGATAAGTACTATCGAACCAACGGAACCCTGACCCACCATAGAACCTTGTCACAGTGATTGACGTTAGGACTGTCATACGAAGCTATACGACAATCGTACGTCAATCATTGCAACTGCACGGTAAATATGTATTCGCAGTGGAGTTAAAATACAAACAGATTTTTTTTTAAAGATTAAGTTGAATGGATGGAAACATAATTTTGACCGACCTGATTGGTTAGGGGCGTGGCTAAATCGGTGGACAGAGATGAGTCACTTTTTTCTTAATGCGATTAGACTGTACCTAGTGTCAAACTTGGCCCATTTTTAGATAGAACTTTTATGTGTTTAAAAGATTTAAAAAGAGGAGGAGATTCTCAGTTCGACCGTATATACATTTATGTGTGTTTGCGGATAACTTCGTCGTTCATGAAATGTTCTTGATGATTCTTTTGTTGTTGAAAAGGAGATATCCCAAGGGTTATACCATGATAAGGAAACTAGAATCTGATGAGGGAATCAGTGAGGTATTGAGGGAACTCCCCAAATATTTTTGAAAAAGTCGATGTCTAAAGCTTACTATAGGGCCGAGGACTATCTACCAGATAAAAATGCTTGGCCTAACCTAAACTAAACACCTAAATAACTTAATAATAAAATAGACATAAAAAATATATGTAACATTGTTTATTATCTAGAAGACACGGTTTCTGTAGGAGAATGTGTCGAAGCTTTGTATGTGGTTGTCTTGCACTGTCATAGGTAAGTATAATTTTTATATATTTTTTAATTAATACTACGAGCATTCTGAGTTTTGACACATTTTCCTGCTCTAGCTACGCTTGAATATATATTTTATTTTATTTTATGTTAGATTCATTGTTTTATATAATGCTAGGTTAAGCTTTATAATTGTATAATATCATAAGTAGTATTTAAAAAAACGACTGACTGTTGAGTTTCTTGCGGCGGTTCTTCTCAGCAGTGGTCTCTTGTGAAGCGCTGGTAGATCTTTGACGTGTAAAAGTGCCCGTGCGGCCTACTTACTGAATAAACATCTTTTATCTTTTTCATTGTAGACAAACATGTAGCAAACTTTAGTATTTGCAGTGACAAATCAAGCATTTGCATTCAGAAAGTATCATCCCGGTTAAGATAATTGAGCGACTATAACGAAGACCGTGGCGTTGCTTGCGGCGAGTTAGAAATGTCTTAAAGTTTCATATTATCAACTAAGAAGTGGGAATACATAAGCATATTATGACCACTAAAAAGTGTAAAATAAAATAAATGTTTTAAAAAACAAAAAACATTCCTTTAAAATGGTAGGTTCTACAATATTTTAACCAAAAGGAGACTTCAGTTGGACTGACCTACCTACCATTTTAAAATAAGTTATTTTTTGCTTATCGAAGGCGCTTTCTTGATTTTTTAAACATTTATTTTATTATTTATAGGTACTTTTGTTGGCACATGAGAACTTGGTATTTTACATCTATGTTTTAATATTCAAAAGACAATGGTGTGTTTGGATTCTAAACTTTAAAAGGTAAATCCCAAGTTTAATTCAATGGTAATAATATTTGTAGCTTTAGGCCAGATTCGACCAAACTAGAGTAAGTTTTTACTCGAGAGTAAACCATTGTTTAATCTGGAGTAAGTTGATTTTGCATTTTACCAAATCACAATCTCAGAATAAGGTACTACACGCAAGTAAATATTTACACGGCCGATTTTGGTGGAGTAAAGGAACAAACTGAGAGTAAGCTATTGTTGTCAAAGTCACTTGTCAAATGATAAACAAATTGTCAATATGATATGACATTTCTCCAACTGTATTTACCTACAAAATTAAATGGTTACTTCGTTTAAAGTAAGGCCAGAAGAAACAATATGACACTATTCCTTGTCGGTTTATACATTCGTTCATCATTCACTCTTACTCCACAAATTAATAATACCGAGTTTAGCTTACTCCTCGAGTTCGTTGGAAAAACGTAATCCTAGTTGATCAGGAGTAAATTCTAAGAGTAAAATTATTCCCGTAATAGTTAGACTAGTGTAATTACGTGTTTGGTCGAATCCAGCCTTAGGAATGTTTCTTTTACTTGTGTTTAATATATGTATATGGGATAAGTACTATCGAACCAACGGAACCCTGACCCACCATAGAACCTTGTCACAGTGATTGACGTTAGGACTGTCATACGAAGCTATACGACAATCGTACGTCAATCATTGTGACAAGGTTCCATGGTGGGTCAGGGTTCCGTTGGTTCGATAGTACCTATACACTTTTTTTTTGATAAAAAGATATAGATAAAAAAAATATTTATTCAGTAAGTAGGCCGCTCGGGCACTTTTACACGTCAAGAAAGTGCAACACGTTGCGAATGAACTCAAACATTATGCTAATATGAATATGTCCCGGGATTCCTATGTTGTTGAAGGAGGATGATGTTTCTGATTTTATCGAACTCAATATCAATAGCATTGTAACGTATGAGATAAATATTTTATAAGATTGTTTTGAAATAGCCTTTGAGTACACACACTACAGTTTTGTGCGGAACCCTCGGTGGGTGAGTACGACTGTGACTTGTGTGTGAAGTGGGACTTGTCCGGTTTTTTTTAATGCTGAGTTCAAATCAAATAGGGTTTGAATTCACGACTCATTTTATTTTTTCCAATTTAAGTAGGTAATTGTGAAAAAATCAAGTTTGTAAATAGCGGCACTGGAAAATTTACGAGAGTGGGAAATAGGGCGTGAATAGGTTTGAGTAAATGCACGACCGTGTGCCCGCGTAAGTATATGTTGTGCCGTGAGTACAATTGTAATTTTCAAATATTTTGTTCACTGACCGTTTGCAACCTCTCGTTGGTATCAACCGTCTGGAAGAAAGGCATGGAGAACATCTTGACCAAAATAGTTTGGTTGGAGTCATTGATGACGCCGTTCAAGTCAGTTGCAGGGTTTTTCAGGAAGATGTCAAGCAAATCTATATTCTTCGTCGCAGCTTCGAACGCTGATCTTCCTTTGAATTGTACTAGAGGATCGCAATTATAGTCTAGGAGTACTTCCAATACTTGTTTTCGGATCTGTTATAGACAAAATGACATCCCAATTATCAGTTTGGTCAATGCCTACACGTAAAATGAGATGATTTCTTTTGTAGCACAATACTAATAGTTTATTTACATCGTTTCTTTAATACTCACGAGATAATCTGTCAAGCCATATAGTCTAGAGCTAGAGGGTCACAAGAAAATAGGCTTGGATTACATACATACATCCTCATGTCGTAATTGGGCGGTCTTGGGTAGAAAAGTCAAATACGCACGTTTTCTTCCACCTCGTTCCCAACCATTCTCCCTAAGACCGCGTGTAGGAGTGTGGGCCCGGGGATGAGTTGCGGGGAGTCCGCATCCGTGGGCTGCTCGCGGGGCACCTCCATGAACCGCAACCGGCGGTCGGCGCGCGCGCCGTTTTTCAGCAGCACCTCTATGATCCTGTAGTTGTCGAAGGTCAGAGGCTGGGCGATCGCCACGTCGAGCATCGAGTAGCCAAAAATCTGTGGGGAGAAATAGTTAAAATGCAGTTGAGTTGAATCTTGTACGTTGTTGGAAGCTTTCATTTAACTTAAAAAAAAATGGGTATTTTAGTAACACGAATAGAATACCTACGCCTAATAAGGAGTACCTACATAAGATTCACCATCTAGCAAGAGCAACTCTGTGAAACTAATGTAATTATCTTTTATATGCGGCTATAACTTTATTTCCATTACAACGACAACAAAAAAAACAAAAACTTTTTCAAGTAAGTAAGTAATAAAAACTAACTAAATAACAAGAGGGATGATTTTGGACTTGAATGTCACCAGATGGTAATGAATTAATGATAGATATTTAACGAGCCATTTCTGTTTACAGCAGCATAGACTTTACAAATTCGTACCATTGGTGACTGCGGCGGTCGGATTTAGTCCTAGATAAGTGAGCGGAAAAAGGTTTAGGTACCCATAGGTCGCGGGATAGTCGCTAGGTGTGAACAAGGAAACTCTGTCGAGCATATTTCTGCATTGCAACGGCCGATCGATCACTTTATAGAGAAAGGCACAGATTTAACATTCGCCGCCGATCATAGAGGCAGAGGCAGATTGCGATGGGAATAGCTGTTAGTACTGAAAGGAAGATGTCTGGTAAAGGCTTTGTATGTTTTCTAATCGCTGTGAGTGGATGCCATAGCAAGGGTTCCATACCACAGAGGCGGTTTCTAAGGTCCGTATTAATAAACTGATCTCAACTCTAATGCTCGTCTCGCGATGTGTCAAAAATGACAGTGTTCTACGGTTTGGCGTTTACTTTGACGTATCTTGTGACGGGCCTCACAGTCGAGGTGAGTTTATTAATACGTCTCTAATTGGTTGTGTGTGACGAAGACAATTATACGGAATTATCTTTGTTTCTACCGATTCAAAACCGTAAGTGTTTATTTTTATAAAACCAATCATCTGGGCAGCCTTCATAATTATTGCATCGAAAACTGGAAATGAGAATGAAGTGTTAATTTACTAAGCTATGAGCTATGTAACTCCAAGATATCGAATTTTGTCAAATTCCAGTAACTACTCACCTCCAATCTCATACGTATAGGTGTACAGGCTCACTTCAAATTCGTGATACAAATTACTTCATCGTGGCTCAGTTAATGACGAATAGTATATTAAATTAACTCGTGTTAAAATTAGTCTTCTTTAACTATGGTTAATTTTCTAATAAAACGAATAAATAAAATCCTTTAGGCCGGATTCGACCAAACTGGAGTAAGTTTTTACTCGAGAGTAAACCATTGTTTAATCTGGAGTAAGTTGATTTTGCATTTTACCAAATCACAATCTCAGAATAAGGTACTACACGCAAGTAAATATTTACACGGCCGATTTTGGTGGAGTAAAGGAACAAACTGAGAGTAAGCTATTGTTGTCAAAGTCACTTGTCAAATGATAAACAAATTGTCAATATGATATGACATTTCTCCAACTGTATTTACCTACAAAATTAAATGGTTACTTCGTTTAAAGTAAGGCCAGAAGAAACAATATGACACTATTCCTTGTCGGCTTATACATTCGTTCATCATTCACACTTACTCCACAAATCAATAATACCGAGTTTAGCTTACTCCTCGAGTTCGTTGGAAAAACGTAATCCTAGTTAATCAGGAGTAAATTCCAAGAGTAAAATTATTCCCGTAATAGTTAGACTAGTGTAATTACGTGTTTGGTCGAATCCAGCCTTAGTGTGGTTACCCTACATCCAACGTATAAACGGTCACGCTGTTAAGTGACCAGTGCGAGTGCAAAGTAAAGGTTACACTTTGTGAAGTAGCAAGTGCAGATGTAAAGTGATTAGTAAAATCAAGGGGTTTAGTTTAGGGAAGATGTGAGTTAAACATTGATTTGGTATTACCAATTTAAAGTCACCCTGTATATTTAGGTCATAATAAATATGTGTAGTGCTTTATATGATTAGGGATATCCAGGGCCCCTACTTAAAATGCCGTTGACGCAAAAATGACGTCACGCTACATAGAGTATGCTTTCATATTTTTTGATTGTAATTATAATTAGAAACCATTAGTTGCATTAATTAAAGAAAGGTGAAAAAAAAAGGATGCTGCCGTGATCCTTATTTTGATTGCGATCAAGCTGTATTTAACTATAATCATTTTACGGCTTCTTATTTTACTTTTTTTTATTTGTACCAGTTAATACATACCTACCTAAACACCTGTCAAATAAAAGCAGTCAGTTTTAACGTCATCGGCATCAAAACTACGACTCCTTGTGATATCGTTTATAAAATCGGGAATAGTACAGGCCCAAGGTGAGATCCTTGGGGAACCCCGGTTCCGGGTTAAAAAGTATCTTATGTCTACCCATTGATCAGAACATTTTGAGGTCCTTTATTTAAACTTATCTCGACCCACTTGAGGATAAAGCCACCAACCCCGTAGCAACGTAGTTTCTGAATTAGGATATAAGGTGGGTTGACCCGGTTGACCCTATCAAAGGCATTACTGAAATCAGTGTAAACAGTGTCCATCTATGAACGCTTATCCAGAAACTGGCACAAATCAGAGACGAAAGATACAAGGTATGACTGCATTGAAAGACCAGCTCGAAAGCCGTGCTGAAGAGGCAGGGTCAGCACAGGCCCGAAACGTTTCACCATGTTTCAGGAATATCGTATGGATAAGATTTGGACCAAGCTCCCTTAGAATGGTCCGGCTTTTATTTAATGTATAGTAATAAAGTTTAATATTAATATTAATACAGATACGAGTATATATTAATGTAGACCACCATTAGAACGGTGTGTCACAGTGACCTTATAAAAAAAATGTTTAACAATTCTTATGAATATAATCATAACGTCACTGTGACACAGTTCTAAGGTGGGCCAGGGTTCCATTGGTCTGATAAAATATATGTTTACATGTAAAAATATCTTCAACGTCGACCTTACCTGTGATTGAGCAATATTTTACTTACCTCGTGATTGATCTCATTGACATTAGCACCGTAGCTCAAGAGCTGGCTCACTAAATCCGGACAGCCGGACACGATCCCGATCAGGAGCGCTGGGTGTGGACAGCGCACCAGCCTGGGATTCGCACCCAGCTCCAGCAACTTATTGATGGTCAATTTGACTCTCTCCAACCTAAACAGTTTTTAGTGGTGTTAGGATCTTGTGCAGGGACAGCACCGATTGCTTGCTACCTTTATCTATTCTTTAACCTACCGCCTAGCTCCTCCTTTTTAAAGTCAGTTAATAAAATTACTCATCATTTTCCTACACTAGTGGTACTTGGATCCAAGGATCCAAGGTGGATTACGGTATTACGAGACTAGTTTCTTTTCACAACAACTACTGAATAAATAAATCACCCAATATTAGGGGCAATGAAGAAATATTTTTTGTAAAATTCACTAGGCTAAGCGAGATATTTTGACTCACATTTCAGATTTTCTCATGTCAACGCTGTTTTGTGAGACCTTATCATCTCTATCAACGTTCTGCCACATTGTTTCGCTGCTAGGTTTCACTACCTCTTTCGCTACTTTAGCCGGAGCAGCTTTCTTTGCACCCTTTTCTGGTTTTGTTACAACAATTTGCGGTTCATCATTTATGGCATCTTGCACAATATCACGTATGTTAAATAGGTCCTTCCGTTGCACGTTTGGCACGGAGAATAGTTCGTTTACTGAGGTAACATACTCGTAGTTGATATCTATATACAGTTTATTTTCATCGTTCAAAGACACGTCAGAGTCGTAACCTGATTCTTTCTTTTTCTGTCCAGAGACCTCTTTAATAGAAGTCAATGATTTTTCTCTTTTGGACATTGTCTTCTCTTGGTTTAGCTTTGCGCTTTTACTGGAGGATTTTTGTAACGTGTTGCCAGTTGGTGCGGTGGGGAGGTCTCTGTTAATGTTCCATTCAGAAATGTTATATGACTCAGGAGCTGAAATACATAATATAATACCCTTACAAAACATGCGAAAAACCAACCCAATCATGATACCTATATATACTATAATACCTACAGTTTGAAAAAAACCCCTATTAGATTTTTCTTAAAAGACTGGTACATTTCGTACGTTTTGATTTTGAGAAAGGCATTCCTATAAGTCAGAATCCGTTCACACATAATATTTCTTTGAATTTCATATTTTTTCTCTTGCATCGAGACTGACTCGATCACCCGTTTTATGTACATACCTGTGTACAACAAAGTTCAGTGTTATTTGTACTCACATTGGCCCGATGGGGGGGAAGGCAGCATGGCCTGCACAACCCCCCACGCTGGTATGTCGGCCTGGACGCACGCGAAGAGCATGAGCGCGATCCCCAGCGCCGTGCAGCACGAGTCGTTGAAGCTGTCCACGTCCGAGCCGGCTTCCACCAGGAAGTGAAGGATTTCGGTTTGATTTCCACACTGAAAAATATAAATATAACATTAACATATATGTGTAGTGTATTATACTTACATTGGATAACGAGTCCAAACCAAGATCTAAATAATATAAGCAGTCTGGAAGATGATTCCTGAATACCAATTTCATCTTCACAAATTACAAAATCTCCATACAATATGTGTCCCCCCCATTTTACTCCTTAGAGGTAGATTTAGGTACCGAAACTAGCGTATTTTTTATTCGTTCGCTCGACAAAAAAAAACAAATTTTCAAGCTGAATTTCATCACTAGGGGTAGGTTTAGAAAATCGCAGATTTATTATGTACTTATTATTTATAAGAGGAAATAGAAGTTATTGAGGTACGAATAAAATTGTGCTAGGGACTTCCGAACGATATTAATTTATCGATAAATTGTACTTATGACAGTTATAACTATCTACGTATTTTTTTTTTATTTTTGTATCTTTTCCATATATTAGAGGATACTATTATGCTTCACAAAGTTATAGAATTTACCTACGAGCAAATAGCCCTTTGTTGCAAGGCACTCTTGGTTTCAGTTTACTTTTTATGGAGATCGATTTAATAGCATTAAAAGAAGTTTTTGTGTAAGAATCACGTTAATGATAAAAAAATATTTAAGGGACTCATGGAGATCAAGGTGAGAGGCCTTTGCCCAGCAGTGGGACACTCATACAGGCTAGGAAAAAAAAAAGTATATTTATTTGAATTTTAAAATCTAAAATGTATGCCTAAGAAATTAACAAATTAATTTTAGTTATTTTATATTTTGTCCGGTGAATTGAATCTACTATGAACTGTCACTTTGAAATAAGTATTTGAAACAGTTATCGATAAATTTAATATCGGAAGGAAGTCCCTAGTCAATTGACGTTTTTGCCACAAAAACTTCTATGTCTGTTTATAAGCTACTGCTTATAAGGGAGTAAAATGACCGTGGCTACTGCCACGGTCATTTTACTCCCTTTGCAGCTAGCAGTCCAGCGGTTTGGGCTGTTCGTTGATATATAAAAAAAACACTTTATATTGTTTTATAACTATACAGAGAAGACAGATTGTAAACGGTACTTACGGCAGCATACATGACTGCAGTGTTTCCTTGAATGTCACTCATGTTTGGATCTACACCGCGTTCATTTACAAGAAACGCTGTACTGGAGATATGTCCTAAATAAGCTGCCATTAGTAAAGTCCTACAACAAGCAAAACAAAAGGCAAACTTAGAACACTGCCTAGAAAGCTAGAAGTTGGAACTTGAAATCGAGCTTCATAGTAGGAATAGGACTCTGTATAATTTGATCGTGTTGGTTTAAACATCTCAGTGTGATATCAAACTCGTGGTAGGACATTTGACACTGGTAATTAAAGTACTCTATTTATTTAATGCTGAAGTGGCAATGGGCAGGCCACATAGCTCGGAGAACTGTTAACCGTTGGGGAAGAAAAGTTCTCGAGTGGCGGCCCCGCACCGGTGGACGGAGTGTTGGACGGCCTCCCACCCGGTGGTCTGACGACCTGGTTAGGATCGCGGGGAGCCGCTGGATGCAAGCGGCTCAAGACCGTGACTTGTGGCGCTCTTTGGGGGAGGCCTTTGTCCAGCAGTGGACGCCCCCGGGCTGATGATGATGATGATGATTTATTTAATAGAGACACGTCACTTAATAATACAATAATTTATAGACACGTCGGCATCATTTGGAAGTCGTGTGTTCCGAGTTTTAACGATGGGAAAGGATTATTTACTGTTTGTAGTATGGTAGTACCGTAGTACACATAAACTTACTTATATAGAGGGGTTGGCAACGCCAGCGCTAATGCCATAAATACATACACAGAAAACACCCAAGACTCAGGAACAAAATACTCGCATCACACAAATATTTGCCCGTATACCAGAAATTGAACCCGGGATCGCTAGCTTCGTACACAGGGTCACTACCGACTAGGCTACCGCGTCGTCATGTACAAATGACGCTCGTACAGAAAGCCAATAAAAATATTAAGCATGCTTAAAACCTTGCCATAATTTACCATAAATAACCCTCCTTCTGACGCAGTCGAGTAAAAATACACTTATTAATAATAATAAACCTGCTATCCAGTTCATGCGTAGCAGGGCGTAGAAAATTTTTCCTTGGGCCAGAAAGCACGGAGGTCACGTCTATTTTTCGGTCGCCTTCGTTTTCCCTCTGCCATTCATGCTTGAAGCAATGCTTCATCATATCTATTACCACTTCGTTATTGTTCCACGCATAATACGAACACGTTTCTTCGGAATTCTCTTCACTCTCTGTTTCCACTTCTTGGTACTTGTCCTGGTCCTGTCGGTTAGCATAAAATGTATTATCATAGTTTTTCGCAAAGACGTAACGCGCTCCACTACTAAGTACTACTCTCTGATTTGCTCTCGATATCGACGGTTCTGTGACTCAACCTCGTATATTAAATAATGTCCAGTATAAACTGAAACGCACTAAGTACGCAAGTGCATACTTAGTGCGTGTCAGTTTATACTGGACAGTATTTAATATACGAGGTTGAGTCACAGAACCGTCGATATGCGAGTGTCTAACCAACCTACGCCGAAGCAAAGTGTATTTAACACCTCTTGCAGCATTGCATCGCACATTATTTACATCAAAACTTTATACGATTCTGTGACAGGGCGCGTCTACGTTGACAAAGATATAGATATTTTTTTTTCGAAAATGGAACCTTATAGTTTTCTTTCTTGGTATCTTCCTGCTGCAGGTAGAACACTCTTCCATTGTAGTATTCGTTGTCAAACATTTCCACGTTGCACAGGGGGCTAGCCGTGTCGGTGCAGTACTTAGGATACAGCCTTCGCCAGTTTTCGGCGGCTATCATGGGTGGTGATCCACATTCTTTCAGGAGTTCCAATGCACTATTAACTTGACCAATCTACGAAAAGAAAGATAGATACGATTTTTTACACGCTATATTAGTTTTATTTGTAGATAGCTATCAAACTAACAAACAAAGAATCAAATCGTGGAAGTCGATTCGAGGATTGTAAAGCTAAAAAAGGTCATAAAAATGATAACGTTTATACCCCCTTAGATCAAGTCCTTTTTTTCCAAGAAAAATACGGATACGTACCAACCTAGATTTTCATAATAACTACAACATATTCAAAAATCGTGGAAACAAGACTTGAATTAGGGGGTCAGAAACGTTATATACGCCAGGAGCAGGAGGAGGAGGATGGTTTTTAAGGATCCTTACCAAAATTGTAAAAAAGGAACCGTTATGGTGAGACTTCGTTGTCTGTCCGTCTGTCTGTCTGTATGTCACCGCAGGTTTTCTGAGCAGCTACACATGCTATCAACTTGAAATTTGGCATAGGTACAACTTCATAGGCGCATCTGTTTTAGTAAAAAAGTATGAAATTAATTTTATAAATAATTGAAAAGGGCTCTAGAATGGGGGGGTTGTAAGTTGAAAGTGGTTTGATTATAGAAAATGGGGTGTCATAAAAAAACATGTTTTTTCTTTTTCTGTGATGTACTTTTTGATTTATAGCCAAAAATGTACAAAAAATGACCGTTCTCCCCTCCCTTATCTCCAAAATTCATAAATCAAAAAAACCTGACGTATAGATAATTACTTATATTTTAAGGGAAAAATAATATGAAGTGTTCATTATTTACAGGTTTGTATTGTATTAAAGTTTAGGCTCGTTAAAATGGACCTTATTGCATATAAAATACAGCTTAGTTTGGGAGTCGGCCCATTCTGCCTTCCTTAGAAAAAAGGGAGCATGTCTCATGGAACCGCGTATGTATCAGTGACCTTATTTCTTAGGGTGGGGTGTTAAATTTACTTTGACTAACAAACCTTCTACCTCCTTTTTATATAGGAATACACTCAGGAGCAAAAATATCGGGTCAGAGTGCGTTTTTCATACAAACGAGACTATTTCAAAGCCTTGATTCCTCGCCAGGGGTTGTTTTGAGTGAGGTTTAATGGTGGATACTCCGAGGTTCAAAAGAGGAGGTCAAAAGTTCTTGAGATACCTAACAGATCGCACAATCAGTAAACACCACAGCGGGAGAGTTTGGGTCAGCACTTGGATTTCCTTACATTTTATTGCCATTTTAGATGTTTTTCTGAACATGCTCAATTCCTGCGTTAACCGCAGATTTATTTAGTTGGGTATCCTAGGCAATCTGGAAGTCCTGTATCGATGCTCGGGGTATTCATCATCAGATTTCACTAAAAGCATTCCCTGGGGAATAACCAAGGTTTCGAAATAGCCTCTTTAGTATGAAAAACGCACTCTGACCCGTTTTTTATGCTCCTGAGTGTAGTAAAAAGTTGTCTCAGCGCAATGCATTCATTAGCAGTCTTAGAATTACTAATCTAGAAAATACAAATGTCTAAGGGTCTCAGATCTCACTTACTATCAGACAAGTACCTAGTGCCTTATCGATATCACGATAAATAAGTTGGCAGGCCTCACACAAGGTGGATGATCAGTGATCTTGTTATTACAACTGGGACTATTGACTATTGTCCCAGGATGCGAGTGGCACATTGTCGAACACGGTGGAGATCTACGGGGAAGGCCTACTGACTGAGCGAAATCATTCGTTACTAACAGTTTGGTAGGTGGGTCTAAGTACAATGCGATGCGGGTCCACGAATGGCTTTCCAATGATTCCAGTATGCAGTTCTGGTATTATGCTGGGCACCGCCGGACGCCACGGGACCCTGATCAGATGGATCCCCCGCCATAGCCCCACGTTCTCGCGACGACACGCGAACGATTCGACTCCGGGTCCGTAGCGGACGTCCTTGTTGAATAAACCCTGGGAAATCCCATTTAAAATTAGGTACGGTTAGGTGGGGCAATTGCGTCAACGGGGCAAGTGTGACAAACCATTATTATTTTGTTTTTGTTTGTTTCTTTATTTAAGGAAAAACAGGACATATTTATAAGTGACTAGTGACCCGCCAGCGGCTTCGCCCGCTGCAAATTTCCGACATTCCCGGTGGTTTTTTTTCTTTCATACAAACCTTGCCCTGACAATAACGAATACAACCGAAAAGGAATCAGCCAAATCGGTTCAGCCGTTCTCGAGTTTTAGTGAGACTAACGAACAGCAATTCATTTTTATATATATAGATTTAGAGAATTCATAAGTCAAAACAGTTTCCACTTGTAACATTTCTGTTATTGTCATTTTTAGGATTCCGTACAGAAAATTAAGAAACTGAACCCTTATCCGATAACTCGTGCGTCTGTCTGTCTCTCCGTCTGTCACAGCCAATTTGCTCCGAATCTACTAGACCGATTGAGTTGAAATTTGGTACACATATGTAAATTGATGACAAAAACACAGACGTGCAAAGAAAAAAAAATAAAAATAAGGGTCATTTTTTTATTTGAAAATTGACCATTCCCGCCCTCTCTGATCTCCGAAACTACTCAGTCTAAAAGTTTGAAAAAAATACATGATATACACTCAGGAGCAAAAATACCGGGTCAGAGTGCGTTTTTTGATACAAACGAGACTATTTCGAAGCCTTGGTTCCTCGCCAGGAGTTGTTTTGAGTGAGTTTTAATGGTGGATACTCCGAGGTTAAATAGAGGAGGTCAAAAATTCTTAGGATACCTAACTGATCGCACAACCAGTTAGCACCACAGCGTGAGATTTTGGGTCAGCACTTGGATTTCCTTACATTTTAGATGTTTTTCTGAACATGCACAATTCCGGCGTTAACCGCAGATTCATTCAGTTGGGTATCCTAGGCACTCTGGAAGTCCTGTATCGATGCTCGAGGTATTCATCATCAGATTTCACTAAAAGCATTCCCTGGCGAGGAACCAAGGCTTCGAAATAGCCTCTTTAGTATGAAAAACGCACTCTGACCCGTTATTTTTGCTCCTGAGTGTAGTTCATTGCTTGTAGATTACAGGAAAACCTATAAGAAGTCTTTTAATTAAAATAAAGTGGTAAAGTCATTATAATACGTTCATTTACAGAAAATAGTTCACTAAAACACCACCAGATAGAGCTAGTAGTAGTTAACTGGCGTCTTACTGTGAGGATTTCAAATGTGATATTTTGTACTGTCTCATAAGCGTACGGAAGTCTCTCCACTCGAGTTCAACTCGCATTTGGACGGTTTGGAAAAAATATTGTTTTGGCACTCGCCCCGTTGTCTCATTTGCCCCAACTTGACCTTACATTACTTAATATAACCATACATCGGGGTTTTCGGTGCGGGAACGTTTGACATTAGTCAAAGACTTATTGACTTGAAAAACAGAATTTACTCTAGTAGGTTTCTACGTCATGAATAATTATGTTATTATGTTATTTTTATCATTATCTCATAAGTTTTGGTAGTAAAGCTAAAGTATCTCCTACATGAGTTAAAATAAAATTGTATCATAGTGTGTGATATACAAATATGTCTCGCTACTCTAGGCTTAACTATGATGGGAAGTCGGACGTTTAGAATGTATAAGAATAAAATATGCAAATTTTTAATACCTACTGGTAGTGTATGACTTTGTCACTTACTACAAAGATTAACTTCTGTTATCGAGCTACAATATGTGTCTCAATGATTGTCAATACTTGGTAAACCAATTGTTAGTTAAAAGCTACTGTAATGTTAGTTATAAATAATTAATAACAAATGTATAAATTTCTAATAACTACTTATGTACTGTAAAATGACGTGTTAATTTATATTTATCAATAAAATAATCAAATCAAATCAAATCAAATACAATTCGCAGAGAGGTAGTTATTCATTAGGCATAATATGATTTTTCTCAGACTGGCCTATCTGTTTATCTCTACTCTTTCTCAAATCATTCCCGCACCGAAAACCCCGATGTATGAACATAACTTATAACTAAAGACAACGCCATTTTCGAGGTTTGATAAATTGGTCAGCGATAAAGCGATAAATAATTAGTCAATCAGCTAAGGCAAAGTTAAAAAGTTCATACCTATTAACGGTATTCTATTATAGATCGCAAAATTGTTCTATTTAACTTTTGTTAATGGATTTATTATATTATGCTAGGTATCTTTAGCACGAGCAGTTTAAAACAGGTATGCTTGTTATTTTATCTGATGACTACACGTGTACTTGAAATGAACTGTTTATCGCCAGTAATACTGTAGTGACGTATCACACGATAGTGCATAGTTATGATTTGTACTGAGTAATTATTTTGTAAGAACAGTAGGCCAAAAATGTGGTCTACCACCCTACGGTTGAAGTTCATTTGCACGTCTTATACAGCAAGTTCGATTTTCCCTTGCAATAATATTATGACAGTGACAAGTGTCAACCTTAGGCGTAACTAGATCTCACAGAAACTATTCTCAAAACTGGTACAGATGTAGTGCGTAATTGCTTTCCTTCGTATTTTCACGAAAACGTACGAACGCGTCTTGCTATTTCAGTCGGTCACAGTACAAAAAGTACTGAGGTTGACTGAAGTAGCATGACACCTTTCTTAGCCGACCGCACTGACCACGAAATACAACCCCCCAAACACACAAAAATATCAAGGTAATATTACATTTGTGTTCTTTAACATTTTTGAACAAACATAGTTTTATTAGTTCCTAACGAAATACTAAAGAGCGTTTAGGTAGGGTAGGGTTTTCATTAAATTAGCATTTAGCACGCATGTCTTTAATATGTTGTTTTTAATTTATGTGTGATGAACTTCAAGAATGACTTACTATCGATTTAGGGTTTCGGAGCCTGCCGTTTGGCAAAAATATGTTTGCCAAATGTATCGTTTCCCAACTTTTTTATTTGCCAACCAAATTTTATAAAAATATTTCAGGATTTATTTCAGTACCAGCGATAGGTTAGGTTAGTTGGGAAACGATATATTTTGCAAACATATTTCCCCGAAATAAAAGTAATCCGTTTACTTATTCAAACTTTTTCCACAACAGACACACAATACAGTAAGTATAAATGGCGGACTTAACGCCTTAAGTCATAAATAATTATCTATCAGTCAAATAAGGTCAAATAGAGCCATGTGAATGTGAATTGAAAACTATATAGATTGAAAACAAACAGTAGGTACACAAAAGAGCAAAAGGAATTCAATGAGTTTGAAACGGACATGAATATTTTTGCGGGAAATACATCAAATAACATCACTAATAACATTAACATAGTAACTCTAAGGGCGAGAAGAACCCTCCATCGCATCCCCCCCTCCCAGCATGCATGGCATCGGAGAGCCCCTCTCATGGCGGTCGATTTATAGATTCTTTCATTGTAAAACCTTAAATGTAAGTAAGTATATTTGCGGGTGGTAGGACCTTGTGGAGGGTCCGTCCGGATCGCTACCAGAGAAACAGCAGTTTTCGTATTGTTGTGTTCCGGTTTGGGGATAAGACTGTGTAATGACTAGCATAGAGGCATTCCATCTTAGTCCTCAGGATTGGCAATGCATTTGCAGTCTTAGGATTGCAGTATGTGAATGTGAATGTCTGTGGGTCACAGTTTCAACTTACCATCAGGTGCCCTGTGTACTCGTTTGCCTCACTATGCCATAAAAAAAAAGAAAAAAATTAAGTACTCACCGTGAAAACCTTCCCATCGGGGTAAGACATCGCTCCATACCCATGGATGCTGTTCACGTAGAAGTTGCCCTCGTAGGAGGCGAACAGGCCCCTCCTGCCGCGGTAGCGCCAGCAGTAGTCGCCGCGACCGTGCATCGTGTTGCAAAAAAATTTACCAGAATGCCATTCGATCGACTGAAATAATATAACCAAAGGATGAAATATAAAGGGCTGTATAAGATTTTAGCGTGGCTGAGTTCAAGTTTTATTTTTTATAATCTTACTACGGAGACGCTGTAGGTATAGGTTTCTGCTACTGGCGTCAGGTCGATTGACATAGTGGTTTTTCAAATAGCTGTTTTTAATAATCTTATTTCAGAGGTAGGTAGGTATGTATAGGTTTCTGCTACTTCACAGGGCCTCTATTCCACACGGATAAAAACAAATCGTTTTTGATCTGTTATCGTATTGTCAACGTTTTGATAGCTCTTATTTACTTGACAGTAATGGCGGCCGAGTCAACAACAATGCCATATCAGATCAATAACGATTTGGATGTTACCGCCTAGAATAGAGGCGCAGGTCTATTGACACAGTTTTCTTTTCAAATCACTTTTTTTTAATAATCTTAGTACAGAGAGGCTGTATAGGTTTCTGATGCTACTGCACAGGTCCATTGATATAGTTCTTTATTTAAATTACTTTTCTCCCCTTGGGTTGATGTAAATAACTTTCAACCCGCTTCCAAGATCCACAATGTCGTACTTTCAGAGTATGAGACATAATATATTGACCTTAGTATAATATATTGAGCGGGTGGTATGACCTTGTGCAGGCTCCGTTCAGATCGCTACCAACATCTTATTCATTAACCTACCGCCAAACAGCAGTGTTCGCATTGTTGTGTTCCGGTTTGGAGATAAGACAGCCGGTGTAATGACTAGCATAGAGGCATTCCATCTTAGTCCTCAGGGTTGGCAAGGAGTTTGCAGTCTTAGGATTGAATGAAGTGAATGCGAATGTCTATGGGTCACAGACCCACTTACCATCAGTCAGGTGGCCTGTGTGCTCGTTTGTCTCCTCTATGCCATAACAAAAAGGTTTACCCAGACCCGACTAGACAAAAAGAGTAATGTTTTTCAAGTAAGTACATACCTACCGTGGTCATTTTTACTTGTCGAATATAGTAAACAACTTCCTAACCTCAAAATGAACCTTTTTTTTTTTGCTAAAACTAAAACCGCTCTTTTATCGAAATTAACGTACCGAGTAAACACTTTGGACTTCACTTGGGAAATGTATTTATTTTCTGTGATGGCTTTATTTCATTTAATCGCGGTTTTAAACAGCCAAATAAGTTTCAGTCAAAAAATACATTTTTGCGACAAGCTTTTGTTGCCAACTGTACTCTTTTTGCACAGTCATCATCAGCTTATCAAGACCAAACAAATGAGCCCCAACACGGTAACTCTACGTTAAGTATAGGGGAGATTCTGTCACCACCTTCTGACTCCATGTCACAATAGCATTGCATTGTCATCCAATGTAAACATGTGTGCAAATTTTCAGCTTCATCGAAAACTGGGAAGTGGGACAAATTGAACTTGAAGAATTGACCAGCACATACATACATTGCAAATTAAATACAAGCTTGTATAAAAAAAGGTTCGTTTTGCGGTAAGAAAGTTGTCTACTATATTAGATAAAAAGAATGAATACGGTATATTCTCTTTTATTTCAAATTGTAAACTCTATAGTGTGGATGCATACATAATTCAAGAACTTAAATTTAAGTACAGAATATGTTTATATATTAATTTGTTAACGCTAAGGTTTCGTCGTTTCGAATTTCGATTCTTGTAAGCGCTCGAGAAACCATGTAAATTTTTAATCAGGAAATCTGACCCAAATTCCTGAAAATGTGCTTGCCGCAAAGCCGCAATGCTGTTTCCGGTTGTTCGTGATGTTAGATAACCTGACGACACAGGTATTCAGGAATTTCCGGGAAGAGGTGGCGGCGGCCTTTGACTTCGACCAGCATCAAGGAAGGACGTTTTCTAAACTATTGAGTAGCTGTCCTTGCTGATTTAGTGGTAATGCTGATTGCAGTGATATTCCTACTGTTTGTGCTTAGCTTCCCTAATGTTATTTTTATTAATATTAAAGTGTGATATTATTATGTACGTAATCAAGGCAAATTAATTTAAACTATGTAATGGAAACAGAATTCTGTTTTACATGTTAAAAATTGAAAATGGCAATATGCAGCAAAAGTAACTGAACAGTAGTACCTTGCTGGTAGATAAAAATTCCTAATCATAAAAGTCCTTCTATTTGTAGCATGGTGATCCTTACGAGGATAAATTGTGTAGGTACGTTGCATTCTCTTTCTTAGACCCTTTACTAGTAGATTATCTTGTAGATATATGTCTAACGGGAACGTTAAATGTATTGCAAGCTAAGACACTACTGTAAATAATGATGGTGTACAAATATTGTAAAAACATATTTCTTTTCACTTTTACGCGTGAAGTACCTTCGGTCCCGTCCAGTGGTTCACCCCCTCCCCGTGCTTCCTGCCCTCCTCGTCTTGCTCACCCAAATAGTACTCATAATAAGGCCAACTCTTCTCTTTCTTCGTCTTCAGCGAGTGGCAAGACATCGATGTTGGCACCATGATTTAGAAAAGCTATTTACGGTTGTAAATGATATTTATTTTTTATTTACCCTTTCATGATACTATTATAACAATAAAACAGTTTTCTTTATGCGATATTACGATATATAATAAATAAATACATAATTGTGTAATATAAATATGACAGCACTCAAGTTAAAAAAATATTCATAGACACTGACGATTGTTTTTAATTTGTTAACTCATGGAGGTTGTACTCCATGTCAATTGGAATAAAATTATAAAAAGCAGATATTAATTATTGATGAAAATAACGTTAAACACATCACAGACAATTACACTGAAGACAACTTGATTTCGCTCGCTCGAAGTAAGTGTACTCCTGAAACAGAAGAATCTTTTTACACTTCTCGCTCAAAATCAAAACGCTCAAACCTAGGGCTATATTCCAATGTTTAAGCCCTTATTGCTACCATACCGTAATAATATTGCTGACTTAATAAGTAGCTGTTAATGTCAAGTAAATCAGATCGATACGATTACTATGAAGAAGTGAGATATGTAAAAACAAATTACACTATATTGTAACCTATGTAATCTGCTCGTTCCTCCCAATATCCCAACCGTGGGACCGTTGGTCCCAACCGTTGGTTAAATTGGGTTTTTGGACAGTGAAATTAATGAAATCGAAGAGCAACCGGAGCTGGTATCCACCGTAGCACCAGTATTAGGACTCACGACTCACCATGAGAAAGGACGCAGCTAATAGCAGGGCTTTGTGCCTCGGCTGCACGGCGGTGTTGGGGACAGTCAGCGTGGTGGTGAAGCTGACTAGGTCCCGGTCCCATCCGTGGGCGATCTTGCCCACCTCCCGCAACGAGTCACTTGTCAGAATCTGAAACACAAAGAAATACAGACATTGTACTTTTTTTAACTACTTATGAGGGATGAAAGCATGGAGGGAGAATGTTTTGACGAGGATTCTTAGGTGCCAGTGGATTGTGCACTTTGATTATAGAACGGAAGGCTGAAATTGCCAGAACGGTTCTGTAGGCCTAGATGCCTAATAAGTTGCTAACGTTTCTGTTTTCTATCGACTCGAAATGTATTGAGTTGACATAAGCGGTCGACGAAATCTACCATCAGCTTGAGTCAATCCTAAACATATTGTCAATTTGATAAGTTCGCTAACTTAGCGTTATGCTTCTTGACTAGGCCCTCTAAAATACCGAGAGCGGGATAGAGTTAAAGGGGTAAATTTCAATAATATTGTAGGTAGGTATGTACGTAGTTATATGAATTTATTGAAACAACGTTGACTTTCTTCCATTGTGAATCGAAAATAGTCATAAATCATAAAGTTCATTTTCGTCAGCGATTCGGAAAAAAAAGAAAATTATAAGTTTTTGAAATTCGCTCAAGACAGAACATGAAGCGCAGTTATTTAGTAAGTTTAGCTTCACAATTTTCTTTTATTTCACCACATTCTCAATGAAATCGCTCTACAACTCGTCAGATAAATTATTAATAGACCAGTTTAAATTGTCCTGTCAGAGCGTTCAAACAACATTTTAGGGCGTGCATTCTCAACCTTAAAATTATGAGTTCTATCATGGTTTACCCTTCTTTCACCGACATTAATTTCATGGGACGTATCACTTCATTCCGCTTTAAAATTACCACTTTACGTTTCAGAGATAGAGACAAAAATGTGATAAACATGATGATTTTGAATTCAAAACACAGTAAAACCCCCGAAGAAATTAGTTCAAACGTATGTGTAAGCATAGTTAGTTATGGACTCAGAGATATTAATTAAACATGGTACGAGTAACAAATAGGATAAAAAAAAATGAATCAAAGGATTTTAATTATTATTTATATTTCAGAATTTTTCTTCCACTTCAATATTCCGTCTCATTGGTGATCGCGATTCTTGGCGTAGCGACTGCCACACGTGGTTGTTTTTAAGTGAAGAGAAGCCTATCCATTTTTTGATAAGGTTCTTTACATAATTTCTGGTTTCCGTGAGTTCCTTTGGTTCTCCAGGTGAGCTTGTATACAGCAGTGCACAATGAGAGGTCCCGTTGACGACCCGCGCGGGGGTCTTCTCCGACAGGTCGCGGAGCACCCCCAGTGCGTTCCAAGGGTCCATGTCTCCGTTAGTAAACACCACCCTCGTCACATTCGGCGTGAGCCCGCGGTACATTGCGTTGGTGTTCGCGATTCCATCGTCAACTCTCTTTTTGTTGAAGTCTGGGCCAAATACACACACATTTTAACAAAAAAAGTCTACCGACACAGTAAAAGGAAAAGGCTTTGTTTTGGAATCACTAGTTTCAAAGTAGCCAAATTCGGTGCACACTTGGTACAGCCACGAGCGGTGCTGGAAATCTAGATGAGGAGTAAATACCCTTTCAAACTTACAATCTTTGCATTTAACAGCAGTAAATGTTTTCGGTTTACTTTTCTTTGAAACGTTTGGTGTTACATCGGCTTCTGCACACATATCTTTAATAATTTGTGGAGACGCATATTCAGGAACGACTAACAATAGTTCAAAAACATTATAGAAACAAAGTTGTTGGTTTTCTTTCACAGTCATATCAACATCTGTGCAAATGTTGTGTTCTCTTTTCAAATCTTCAATACCTTTTGAAGTTTTCAACATTTCACTGTATTTGGCAATTTTATCGACAACTTTCTGCAGGCAACCTGCCGTACCGTACCGCTTATATATATATCACTAATGACATCAAAGAATTCAAGAAAGTCTTTCTTTGCTAAAACAGGTGCACTGATTGCTACTGCCGCGTCCACGAGGTCTGGATAGCGGACCCGCATCCAGGCAGCGAGATTACCCGCGTATGCCGCACCTACCACTATCACCTTCGACGCTTTGAACTCAGGAGCAGATTTAATTGACCGTATCAATTGAGCTAGATCGGCAAGTGCCTGCTGGGAACTCAAAAACCTGTAATCTAGTGGCTCCGGCATGAGCTGGCTACTCCCGTAGTACCTGTGCTCTGAAGCAAACTGTGCTGCGTTGGTCTCTCTTGCCAAATCATCGATCAACTTACAAGCGCCATTTATGAATTGATCATAAACTGGGTATTGAGAACCAATATAAATCAAAATAGGTCCCTTTGGCTTCCACAATTCGAGTCTCTCACAATACTTCATTTTCCAGGTTCTATTTTCGTTGGTGCTAAAGTGGTCGAATGGTTGGTCTATCCATTTTATAGCAGTTTTTGATAAGTTTCTCGGGAGATCATTGTCAGCGATATGATTGAGATCGAGCCGCATGAAATGCGAGCCCAAGAGATCGAAGACATTGAAAGCTTGTACGTGTGCCAAGCCTATTAATATTGTGTTGATTACGATAACTAACCGCATAATTGAAAAGTAATACGGTTTACCGGTTGCTCTTGATTTTTTTTTTTATGTCTTGTCAGACTTGTCAGTTCTATGAGATCCGTTAAAGTGGTAAGTAATAGCTGTAGAACAGTTATTCTATGCCAAATATTTTGCATAGGAATGTTTAGTTAAAGTATTAACCATGCAATTGCACGTAAATAAAACTTGGTATTTCAATATATTGATAAGCGTATCACGTGTACGTAGACATGTCTTCGGAGGTAAAAATTACGACTGACTATTAAATCTCATGCAGCGCTTCTTCTCAACGGGGTCTTCTCTTGGGAAGCCACGTTAGAGAGAATGTGACGCTCCTTCAGGGCCTAGTTCAAATACAGATGATTAATTTAAAAAAAACCGCTGTTGCCCGTATTCTTCCGTCATACAAGAATCCTCAAAAAAGGAGCATATTTTAATTCCTGTATTTCTACAGCAGTTTCTTTATGTAAATAGATATTTAATCAACACGAATACACGATCTATTAAAAGCGGTCGCCCATCCTATTTTGAACTACTTACTTACCTACTCATGTTTTTTTAAATGAAAAATAGAAGCCCACAGGCTGCCTACCAACAAAAACTTACTGATTATGCACAATTTGAATGCATCAAATTGTTCGAAAGATGCTGTAAATCAGTTTTGTTCTGACAAAATGATCACATTTCACTTCTCGTATATACCAAGTTATTTTCCTGAATTCGGAGGCTTGTGGGAGGCAGGGGGCAAGTGTTCCTTCGATAGTAAAATAAAAATACGGTGCAGTATGTATCATAAAAAACAAAATCCGTGCATGCCTAGCCATGCGGCGCGGCGTGCTCGTTCGTCATGGAGCAGCATGCCGTGCTTCAAATGTTCATGTTTTATTCAACAATTAATGGTAAGTGAAATCTGAGACCCATACACATTTGCATTCTCAAGACTAAACTCTTAAAACTGCAATCCTACGACTGCAAATGCCTGCTGCCAACCCAGAGGTCTAAGACGGAATGCCTCTATACTAGTTTTCACCGGTTGTCGCAAGACAACACCGTACTGGAACACAACAATGTGGTACTGCTGCTTGGTGGTCAATTAAAGGATAAGATGGTGGTAGCGATCCGGACGGACCCTGCACAATGTCGTCTAACTTAACTCTAGGATCGACCAGATTTTCTTTACGAATTTCGTATTGATAATGTTATGGTTTGTATCGTTTTGTATTTAATACCGTATTTAGGGTTTGGCAAACGAATGGCAAAAACGTATCCGCAAAAATTTTGGTTATGCTAGTCTGTTGGTCTGTCTGTCCGTTCGTATGTTATGGGTACCTATTTAATTTACCATGTAGCCTAAAAAGGCTTTAGCCTACATGGGAATGATGTTGTGGAGATAAGGCCGGTAGGTGTATTTTGTGAACGGCTAAAAGATTTTGTGAAATCATTGAGTTATTGGTTAGGGCTTTATCAGTCAGGCGTGAGTCAGACTCGAGCACCGTTCGCTGTTTTGTTCCATTTAGAAATACTTAGCGAATGATCAGACTGACATTTATACATAGGATTTAGAGAGAAGGCAAAGGAAGGCTGTAAAAACGAAGACCCGTCTCGGAGAAAGGTTTTTTTTTATTAATTGGACTAAGGCGTTCTATCTACGAATTGTATAAGTTATCTCTTGAGTCACTCGGTCGAAGAGGATCCTATCCATTTTTTGATAATATTCTTTACATAATTTCTGGTTTCCGTGAGTTCCTTAGGTTCTCCGGGTGAGCTTCTATCTAGTACTGCACAATGAGAGGTCCCGTTGACGACCCGCGCGGGGGCCTCCTGCGACAGGTCGCGGAGCACCCCCAGCGCGTGCCACGGGTCAATGTCTCCGTTCGTGAACACCACCCTCGTCACATTCGGTGTGCGCCCGCCGTACATTGCGTTTGTGTTCGCGATTCCATCGTCTATTCTCTTTTCGTTGAATTCAGGGCCAAATATATTTTTACAAATTTTAACGAAATATTTCACGGGAACCATAAAAGGGAAACTAGAATCAATTGTAAAAAAGTAGCCGAATTCTGTACATACTTGGTACAGCCATGGACGGTATTGGATTTCGATATGAGGAGTATAGAACCTGTCAAACGTACAATCTACGCAATAATTCGGAGAAGTCAATGATTTCCGTCTCAGTTCTGATGAAACGGTTAGCATAATGTCGTCTTCTTCACATGCAGTGATAATTTTTTTTGGAGATCCGTATTGTGGCACAGCTATGTAATGTAGAAAAACCATAAAAAAACCAAATTGTTGATTTTCTTCCACAGTCATATCAACGTCGTCGCAAATACCGTGTTCTTTTTTTAAGGCTTCGATACCTTGTGAAGTTTTCAGCATTTCATTGTATTTAGCCATTTTTCCAACAATTTTATCCAAGCAACCGGGCGTCCCGTATCGTTTGTATACTTTGCCAACCACATCAACGTACTCGTGAAAGTCTTTCTTTGCTAAAACAGGACCACTGGTGGATAACGCCGCGTCCACGATCTCAGGATAGCGGATCCGCATCCAGGCTGCGAGGTTGCCTGCATATGAAGCGCCCACTAGTATCACCTTAGACGATTTGAACTCAGGAGCAGATTTAATCGACCGTATCAGCTGAGCTAGATCAGCAAGGGCCTGCTGGGAACTCAAGAACCTGTAATCTCGCGGCTCCGGCATGAGCTGGCTACTCCCGTAGTACCTGTGCTCTGAAGCAAATTGCGCTGCATTTGTCTCTATTGCCAAATCTTCAATTAATGTACTAGCACCGTCTATTAAGTTCACCCAATATCGGACCTTCTCCACCGATAAAAATTAAAATAGGTCCGTTTGGTTTCCACAAGTCGAGCCTCTTACAATACTTCATTTTCCAGGTTCTCTTTTCGTTTCCATTAAAGTGGTCGAATGGTTGCTCAATCCAATCTTCAACAACGCTCGATAAGTTCGTCGGGATTAAATTATCAGCGTCACGATTGACACCAAGCCGCATGAAATGAAAATCGAAGAGATTAGAAGCTTGTACGTGTCCCAAGCTTATTAGGAGTGTGTTGATAACACTTACTATGCGCATATTTGATAGCTTTGATAGGCCTGTGCTCTTGAAAGTGTTGCACTATGTGTTCTTAGTTCTACGAAATCGGTATTTATAGCCTTAGGTTAGAATCACTATTTACCTATGCCAAGTATTTTGCATAGGAATGAGTACCTAGTTTAAGTATATCACAATGTTAATAATTACTGGTAGATAAAACTTGGAATTTGAATATATTGATTAGCGGTACACGAGGAACTAAGCGTATGTATGTCTCCGTTCGGATACTAACACAATCTTTAATTATTGAACCACCGTGGAATAATATCGTTACGTCAATTAGAAATATCTTTAAAATCAACCAAACAATATTTGACGTTGAGTTGCCCAGCAATAATAATTAGCGTCCGTGATCACAGGTTTGTTGCCATATTAACTCAGTTCAGGTAAGATGGCAGCAAAGCGTCACATCTTAGACGATTAGCGTTACAGGATGAAGCCATTGGTAAGAATGCCTACGTTTATTACTATTAGCTTTCTATAGGCACGCAGTATTAAAACGCGCAAGGCAAGAATCATAGATGATTAGACCAGGTTACCATAATATATATCATGCATAGATTACATAACGCCGCATGTCTCCCAATGGGTTAGGCAAAGACGAACGAACGATAAACGTTGACGGAGGCAAGAGACCGGCGGATAATGTCATTGAGCGCGGCGTGTCTAGAGAAGCGGCCTGCGCTTTTTTGGCATGAAAGTCCGTGGTGACCCAGAAAATCAACTTCGTTGCCACAGGGGCATATGTGTGGAGTGCAGACCCGGACACCAAGACGTAAACAAGCAGAATTTCGGAGAGTTTCAGGATCTAAGAAAGTACCAGTATTTGGCGATGGGTGTGCATGGAGCCAGTAACCAGCCTCTTTGGTTCCCACCGCCAAAAGCCTGGCTCGCTCAGATCCTGAGTTGCTACTTACAAGGTTGTTAAAAGTTATATTACAGGTTATTTCATCCCAACTCCTCTGAGACTTTAAATTTTCTGGATAATTACTGCTTGGGTAGGCAAGATTCCAGGCATTTTTGGCTTCCTCCAAGTCAACAGTCGTGTAGTTTGATGGCAAAGCGCAAAGGATTTTACCTACTAGACTAGCCGAGCTATGAACGGAAGACAAAAAGGCTGGAAAAGAAACACAAGAAATTTTGCGGATCCCTAGTCCACCAAAGCGGATGGGGAGGGAGGCCTGAGTCCAGGATTGCTCGCTTAGCTGAATGTTCAAGATGGATTCCAAATTTAATTTAATAATGTCATCAATTTGCGTAAGGAGATTTCGAAATTTCCAAAAAGGGCAGCAGCGAAGCAGGTACATAAATTTAGGTACAAAAAGACAGAATTTAAGAACCGAAAGAGCATAATGTGGACTTATTTCGAGAAGACGATCCACATCATTTTGAAATTGTAAAACAGTATTTTGTATAAAAGTTGGGATTGCGTCTTCAAAAACAGGGGACCCTAGAAGGCTGTGTGATTTTTGGTCAACTATTTTTATGTTTGGTGTTAAATCTTCAAATTTTTGTTTTATAACAGACCAATTTAAGGAAGAATTTTGAATGAAAAGTTCGCATTTACTGAAATTTAGTTCTAAACCTATTGTTTGGAATTTAGTTTGAATGGACGAAAGGTCGGACAAAACGGTATCGATATCACCTCCTAAAGTCCCATCATCTAAATACCAAACGTTAAATTTTGAATTATTGGATTTATAGCTAAACTAAAAATTGCCGGCCCAAGAGGGTCACCCTGCTGGCAGCCGACTTCTGAAGATAAAGCGTTTCCGCGGTATAACAATTTAGTTGGGTCTGCGTAACAATGTAAAAGGTAATTATACATTTCCGGGACGTTCTGTTTTATTTCTGCCAGTAGGGTGTCCCTGTTTACCGAGTTAAATGCGTTTTTAACGTCAATTTTGATCAACACTTCACAATTTCCGATGGAGAGGTACGTGCGTAAAGCATGGACAGCTGCTTCGCACCCTCCTTTCATGCCAAAACCTAGCTGAATAGGTTCGAACTGAGCCTGTAATTTTGAAGAGATGTGCCGAACTGCAATTTTGGAGGCTAGGCGACGAAGTATTGATCCAACGGCAATCGGTCTCACTCCTCCGTCTTTTTTGGTCAGGGCGATGAGGTTAGCACCGTATAAAATGGGAACAATTTCTTGATTGATATTGCCGGAGTACATAGAGTTAATTTAATGTGAATTAGCAGACCCTGCTAGCGAATATACACTTTTTTAATGTTCTAACCGCCTCCAGACATGTCTTTTCCGTTATTAAGTACGTTTTTTTTTTTTTTTTATATATAAATGTAGTTTCTAAGAATCCACAGGTGGTAGTTCCAAACAAAAGTAGTGTGTGAGAGCGGGGTGTTCTTTATTTAAATTAACGAAGGAAGAATTCGAAAATGCTGATTTTGTTTTATTTGTAACATGACGAAAAGTCATATTGTATTAAAATTAGAAAAAGATAAATAGGCGTAATATTATTACAGTAAGGTTTATTTTGTACTGATAGTTATTCTTTGCATAACTTTTTACGGTAACTTCGAAAAGTTTTGCAAGTTTACAGAACAGAACCGCATATCACTATCGCGTGTCATCGTCAATACCCGAAGTATGCTTCTAAAATCCGAAGGTTCTTTTAGGAGCTCACGGACTGTAGTTTCCTCTCTCAGCGAACAAGAATTACTATTCAAAGAGGAAAATGCTGCCAGTAATAGTATGGTAACATAATTAACACACGATACGGAAAAAGGATTTTATTATTGTAAACAATAGCCTTAATCTTCTACCTCCGTATTCTATGAATTATCTCTCCAGTCACTCATGTGATACTTGTAGCGATTATCACTCGTAGTATGGCTGTTCTTTATCGAAGGACTGCTAAGGCATGGATAGCCATGTTTTTACGAGGGTCTTCACATCATCTCTGGCATTAATGAGTTCTATTGGGTCATCGCCTACGTAGGAATACAACGGTGCACAATGAGAGGTCCTGTTGATGAACCGCGCAGGAGCCTCCTGAGACAGGTCGCGGAGCACCCCCAGCGCGTGCCATGGGTCCATGTCTCCGTTCGTGAACACAACCCGCGTCACGTTCGGCGTGCGCCCACCGTACATTGCGTTGGTGTGCGCGATTCCATCGTCAACTCTCTTTTCATTGATGTCTGGGCCAAATACATTAGTACACATTTTAACAAAATATTCTACGGGGACTATAAAAGGGAAACTAGAATCAAAAGTTGAAAAGTAGCCGAATTCTGTACATACTTGATAAAGCCAGGATCGGTACAAACTGAAGTTACGATTAAACACTCGGTCAAACTTAAAATCTGCACAGTTTAGAGAAGTAAAGTTTTTTTGTCCAAGGTTTTTTGTATGGATATTTTCGCATGCAAATACAACATAACGCAACCCAAATTGTGGAGCATCTATGATTCCCTCAAAAATAGATAAAAAACCGAGTTGTTGATTTTCTTTAACAGTCATATCAACATCTTCGCAAATATTGTGTTGTTTTTTCAAAGCTTCAATCCCTTGTGGAGTTTTTAGCATTTCATTGTATTTAGCCATTTTTTCAAGAATTTTCTGCAGGCAACCTGGCGTCCCGTATCGTTTATATACGTCTCGTACAACATCAAGGTATTCGTGATAGTCTTTCTTTACCAAAACAGGACCACTGATGGATACTGCTGCGTCCACGAGGTCAGGGTAGCGGACCCGCATCCAGGCTGCGAGGTTGCCTGCATATGAAGCGCCCACTAGTATCACCTTGGACGGTTTGAAGTCGGGCGCAGATTTAATCGACCGTATTAACTGAGCTAGATCAGCAAGTGCCTGCTGGGAACTCAAGAACTTGTAATCTCGCGGCTCCGGCATGAGCTGGCTACTCCCGTAGTACCTGTGCTCTGAAGCATACAGCGCTGCATTTGTCTCTGTTGCCAAATGTTCAATTAAATTATCACCGCCGGCAATGAAATTAGACGATATCGGTCCTTCTCCACCGATATAAATTAAGATAGGCCCGTTTGGGTTCCATAGGTCGAGCCTCCTAGTATAGTACATTCTCCAGGTTCTGTTTTCGTTTTTATTAAAGTGGTCGAAAGGTTGCTCGATCCAATCTCCAACAACGCTTGATAAGTTTTTCGGGATATCTTTGTCAGCGTCACGATTGACACCAAGCCGCTTGAGATGAAAACCGAAGAGACTGGAAGCTTGTACGCGTGCCAAGCTTATTAGGATTGTGTTAATTACAGTTATTAAACGCATTTTTTGTAGCTTTAGTTAGACGGTGCTCTTGAAAGTGTTTCACTATGTGCTGTTAGTTCTAAGAAATCTGTAATTATAGCTGTGAATCAATATTTACGCCATGGCAAATATTTTGCATAGGAATGCGTACTTTAAGTGTAACATGAAATGTTGGTAAATAAAACTTGGAATTTAAATATTTATAAGGCATTATCGACCAAACTACTAAAAAGGCGCGTTCGAGCCGTTAGGCATTAAGACTCAAGAGAATTAAGAGAGTCCGCGAGCTGGTAATTTTTTTTTATTTATAGTTAGTTAATATGTTTATATAGGTTCCTATCTTGAGCAAAGTTAGTAATTTTTACTATTTGCTAAGAGATGGCGTAAATAACGGTACTAAAGGTTGATTTCCGCCTACGCTGACATCAGTCACTGCCGTCGGTCGAGCGTATATGGCAAATCTGCCGCGGACGTCAGCGTTGCAGTGCGGTGTCCCATGGAACATGGTGTATATTCGTACGCTCGACCGAGGTCAGAGACCGACGTCAGCTTAGGAGGACATCAAGCCCAAGAAAGTACCGATTTTATGATGAAGTAGAACTTGCTTCGAGAAAATACTCCAGGTCCATTTTAACCAGCCTACATGTTAATACAGGTTTTTCAAGTTTTTTGTTAATTTGTCCAATACTGTAAAATTTATTAGTAAGCTTCTGTAGCTTCGAAGGAAACTGCTGTAGTATACAGACAGACAGACAGACACCGAAGTCTCACCATAAGGGTTGCTTTTTTCCATTTTAGTACGGAACCCTAAAAAACGAGTATTTTATCAGATATTTTAAAATAAAACTTGTTAGGTATTAGAATAGATAAGAACTACACGTGTCATTTAGCGCATGTATTGGTGGTGTATCCATCAGCTAACCCGAACTGCGGCTGCCGCGTAGGATAGGACAAAAAGCTGTTGTTGGATTGAACGTTGAGGTGCCTACGTATTCCTTGCATTCGGTTCCCTAGGGGTCCACGTTTTTAATGTAGATAAAGGGGATAATGGGAGTCAGAGAGCAAATGGTGGTCAACGTTCTAAATAATATCTAGGAGAAAGTATCTAAATACCTGCCTACTCTGGGACGATTGCCCAGTCGGGGATGTGGGAGCTGTCACGTTATAATGTCTTTTAGGGCGATATTAGTTTATTAATAACAGCCATATGTTTCAGGGACCGCGGTGGATGCGAAAAGCACAAGACCGGTCTGAGTGGAAAGCCTTGGGGGAGGCCTATGTCTAGTAGTGGACGTCTTTCGGCTGACATGATGATGATGATATGTTTAAGGTAATTTTATTGGACATAAACAAGTTGACATTTTAATATTAACTTGCTATCAAACACATGTTATAACTTTTCCTTCTCATTTCGACGAAATAAGGTACAATATTTATATTTTTGATTTTTATTTATATATTTTAAACATGCACACAAAAAGCATACCTAGCATCATTTTAGTTGAAAGGCGTGTGCTGCTTTGCTTGACATAGGCCTCTGTCATATTACGTATGGCTTAGTCCTAGTATACTACCTACATAGGCAACGAAACTATATTGATGATAAGATGCAGAATTAAAATGACATAAATAAAATTCTAGCGATTTTGACCCTTGGCTCCATTGGAAACCATCAAGTTACTAACCTTGAACTCAGACAAGATCAGGGCGCTGCGCTTCATCACGGCCGGGCCCTCGATGGTGAACAGCACCTGGTCGTGGGGGTCCCGTACCAGGTAGAAGGGCGCCATCCACGTGCACTGCTGCTGCACCCGCCCGATGTAGTCTCCGGGGGGAGTGATCACCTTCATCTCCTTTAATTGATACATTC
This sequence comes from Acleris sparsana, assembly GCA_923062465.1. Lineage (NCBI taxonomy): Eukaryota > Metazoa > Arthropoda > Insecta > Lepidoptera > Tortricidae > Acleris > Acleris sparsana. Next base: position 4,861,995 of record OV281287.1, on the reverse strand, counting down.
AGGATAAACAAGTTGACAATTTCACTCGCCACTCAAGACTAAATCGAGAGAAAGGGGTAAATTAGAACTCCGATTTTCAAAGTAGGGTCACAGGCTGTATAACTTCAACATTTTTACATCTATCACGAAAGATGTCCCTTTCTTGAAAATAATGAAATTAATCAAATAAATTAACAATATAGAAAGTGATATCGTTGTGGCGTTAGGATTACGGAAATCGGATGATTGTCCGAAAGTTAACCTGATCTAAATAAAATTATTTGGAAGATTATTACAGTCGACTAGAGGAAGCCCGCGACTTCGTACGCGTAGGATTGGTTTCCCGCTACTCCCCCTATTTTAACCCCTTAGGGGATGAATTTCCAAAAATCCCGTCTTAGTTCTCACTTATTTCATGAAAGGAACCCCTGTACCAAATTTCAAGTTTCTAGGTACAGTAGTTTCGGCTGTGTGTTGATATATTAATGAATTTATTTATTTATTTCAAGTAACAAGACTTATCAGGTCAGGTCAGGTTTGCCTTTTATATATATACAGCAGATATTATGTTCCCGAATTCGACAGTCTTTAATTAAGATCCAATCTCGATTTCAGATAACAATCGAAACTGTCCTCTTAAAGTAAGTATATACCTGTAATCTACAAGGGAAGCAACATGAGGCGGCTGCCAGCCTCCTCTGTAGTTGCAACGCCTCCTGCCGCGTGGTATCATGCAGATGCATCACAAAGGCCCGGCCGCTGCCGCACAGGCACCGCTGGGTCTGGCTCGACACTTCACTGGCGAGGTACAGTGACTCTCCTTTGGGCACTCGCACTATGTATCGATTCTCCGAGTCTATTTTTGAAATCACTGCAATATGGTGAAGAGAGTGGTGAGTCGTTATCTTATTAAATGCGCAGCCAACCCTAAGCCCTAAGTTGTCTTAATCCTAATTACATTTTTTTTACATATTTCACTTCATAGATTGAATAACTTCATCGAATTTAATTCCTTCGAAGCTACTTTCTGCTGAAACCATGATGTTTTCAGGATGTTTTAAACATAAATTACGTACGTAGGGTACGTTAGGTTACTCCTATTGTAACGAGGTTGTTACAACCTCCTTTTTGCGTTCCTGGCCACTTTTACATTTTGTTTAAATTCTTTCCAAATTCAAAATTGTCAATGATCTATTGGTATTTGGATCTATAATTTAGTCTCTAGAAAATTTCGATAAGCGCAGACACGGGACCCGTTCTCGCTGTTTCATTGTATTTAATTAATTTTTTTATTTAAATATAATTCTGTAAATCTTTCTATTTCCAAAAATATAATATTTGAAGAAAGCGATTTATTTAAGAGTCTCCGAGATACTTACCATACTACCGTTAGAAATGGCTCTCCGGCGGGGAATCGAACCCCGGTCTCCCGCGTGACAGGAGGGGATACTTACCACTAAACTACCGAAAACTACCAAAAAAAGTTAACTCGTGCGGCGAGAAATGCCTGTGATGATGTTGAAAGCTGTTTCGATAAAATAATAGTTACCCCTTATTCCGACACTAGATCACAACAAAGGAAAAAATGTCTGCTTGATGGCAGCTTAAAGGATAAGATTGTGGTAGTGTTCCGAACAGACCCTGCACAATATTCTACCATCACTAAGAAGAAGCGAAGTGGGGTTGTTATGTTATTAAACTTATTAAATTATTATGATGGCTCAGAAAACCTGGAGTTTATTTAGAAATGTATATATATGTCGCTATTGCTTAAGGCACATCGACTTCAAATTGGAACAATTGCTTTCATTTTGTTTGCAGACTCGCCTTCGGACTGTCAAAACGAAAGTGATTGCGAGAGCGTTAGGCAATAAGCCTTCGTCACAACTCACAATCATCAAGTTCGACGGTCTGTTGGATCTGGAGACTGGAGACGCCGATGAGGAAGTCTAGACCGTGTATCGGGATGAATTGGCCGCGGGAAGACGAGCGCCAGTCTGTGGTAGACACTGGCAGCTCAGCTCGGGTGCTATCTGGATATTGGTATAAAATAATTTTTTTACAGGTTTCAAATATTGTAATAAAACCGGACAAGAGTATGTCTCACCATGCTGTGTAGGGTTGCGAAGCCGTTACTACACAAAAACTATCTCAAAAGCAACAAGAATGAACTAATTCTCTATTAAAAGTTAATTGGTGCTGTCTTAGATGATTTTAGTAGGTATAAACAAACAGTCGCCTGTATCTCAGAAATCAATCAAGTCTAAGTAGACTTAAAATAACATAAATAACGACTAAGTAGTCGTGATAGTTTTCCTGCTAAATTCGTTATATGCGCTTTCATCATTAAAGCTTAATATTTCATAAACGGATCCCTTAATCGATCGATAAAATTGATTTCACTAACCCGCAATATTTTTGAAAGACCTATCCAAAAACACCCCATACTAAATACTACTACTAATATGGAATACGAGAAAAAAATACATCCCCACGTTACGAGACGTACACAATACTACACAAAAATAAAAATTCAACATTTTATTTTCCTACTTTATTGGCGTGACTAAAAGATAAAAGATAAAAAAGATAAAAGATGTTTATTCAGTAAGTAGGCCGCACGGGCACTTTTACACGTCAAAATCTACCAGCGCTTCGCAAGAGACCACTGCTGAGAAGAAACGCCGCAAGAAACTCAACAGTCAGTCATTTTTTTTAAATACTACTTATGATATTATACAATTATAAAGCTTAACCTAGCATGATATAAAACAATGAATTTAACATAAAATAAATAAAAAACATTCAAGCGTAGCTTGAGCAGGAAAATGTGTCAAAACTAAGAATTTAATATGTATATTCATGCCAAATTACATCTTTCTAGTAATAAGAGTCCCCGAGCTAGGCTGCGGACGGACGGACATGCCGAAACTATAAGGGTTCCTAGTTTGACTACGGAACCCTAAAAAAGGCACCCAATAACTAAATATCGAGGGACAATCTCACACAAATTCCCCTAGGCCTAAACTAAGCTCAGAGTTGTGCTATGATGAACTTACTTATGAAGGGAACCGAAGGGGTACTTATACTTAAATACATAGAAACATACAAGACTGCTCGTAGAACTGATGGCCGTTGGAGCGGAAAGGTTCTAGAGTGGCGACCGCGGACCGGGAGACGAAGTGTTGGCAGACCTTCCACAAGGTGGACTGACGATCTGATAAAGGTCGCGGGAAACCGCTGGATGACTGCAGCAGAGGACCGATCGTTGTGGAAAACCTTGGGGAAGGCCTTTGTCCAGCAGTGGACGTCTTGCGGCTGATAATGATGATGACGATGATGATGATGATGATACAAGACTCAGGGACGAATTCTTGCGCTCATCACACACATGTCTGCCCTCGAATCCGGCGCCGCTAGCTTCGTAGGCAGGGTCATAACCAACCGGACTAAGTAACTTATGTCGTCCATTGGGGATGGGATTTTTTATCTTGAATATTATGTTAAACGTTAGGGTTGAAGACGCTATTTGGTGTGAAACTTCTAAGGTTATGTCAATCCTACATAATTTATGCATTAAATAAACCAGGCGCGGCGGCTGAGGCGGCCGAAACAATGAAAAAGAATAAGTACAAGGGTCTCGGCGCAGAATATAACTTTGTTCCTTTTGGCGTCGAGACCCTTGGTCCGTGGGGACCCGGTGCAATTAGCCTTTTTAAAGACATGACAAAAAGGCTAATTGAAACAACCGGTGACCACAGAGCTGGCAGCTTCCTCGGACAGCGTATTAGCATTGCTATACAACGAGGAAATGCTGCCAGCATCTGTGGTACTTTGCCACGGGGGCCCTCACTTTTCTAGTTTTTATTTAGTTTTAATCGATTTGTATTTAGTTTAGTTATAATTTGTTTAGTTTTAGTTTTTAATTGTATTATTGTTGGATTCGTTGAATATGTGAATAAATATATTCATGTACCTATGTATTTATGCATTTGTACCTATAGCGAAATGTAGCTACAGAAACGAAACTATGTGTCTAGTTCATTGATACACCATTTCAGGTTCAACTTGTTTTTTTGTCTTATGGTTAACGACTTTAGGCTTTTTAATCATTAAGTATAAATTGATATAAATCCATTTTCTAATGCTTAGAGAAATAAAAATAAAGCTAATACCATCGCTATCATTTCGGATCTAAAGAAGATAAATCTTTGTATCTGCGATTGATTTTAAAATGCATTTATTTCTATAGACAAAAACAAACAAAAACCGAGCAAGTGCAAGTCGGTGCACCGAGGAACTACCGCCGCACAGGAGATATTATTATTATTTGATAAAGCCATAACATTCAAATGGAAATAATACGAGGGACACACCGAAATGATCGGGAATAGAGTACTTTAAACTAAGTTACAATAAAACCTTTTTTATCATATGCGTACTGGCCACTGACAATTACGATGCCGTTTTAACAATTTAAAAAAATAACTTAATATTTTTTTAATTCCACTTTCAAATTGGCAAGTCGGTGAACAAAATGGAGCTCACGCGTGAAAATTTTCGTGCAATTATTTACCACAACTTTCGTCGAGGCTTATCTCCAGATGAGTGTCTCAATGGGTGTACCCTTGTTTTGTCGACAACCTTTTCATCGAATATTATTTCATCGACAACGATCCATCGAAACTTTAGTACTAGTAATATTGTTTGGCATTATCTTATTTCAACTACTATTTATTTAAATTTATCTTACTACGTGGAAATACTAATCAACGAATACTACTTAATCGCAGATTTGTTTAAAATATCTTAATTGGTACAACTACAAAACATTGCAATTCATTTCTTCGACGTATTACTTTAATGCAATTTTATATGTCCAAACATTTATACATTTTTCAAATTATGTAGTATGACATACAAATATGTACCTATAATAAAACTAAGATTCATTCTTGTATCAAAGTAGGTTAGGTTAAGTTAGGACTGCGACCCCCAAGAAAACGAACTGTTGACAGAAGTGGGTTAGGTTAGGTTAGAACTGCGACCCCCAAGAACACAAAAACATGACACATTACTATTATTACAATAAATTTTATTATTATTATCATAATATTATAATAAATTAGGAACATAGCTATAATATAATCGCGCAGAGTGAGTGATTGCGTTTAGTTTTGATAACAAAATATTACCAATTCAAAATAATTTTATGCGGAATAAATATTATTACAAGTAAAAAAAACCAAATTAAAAAGAACCGAAATGATTAGTCATGACATGAATTTTATTGAAATATGTCAACTACTAATTAAAAGACCTCGGTTCAAATTACCTAGTATCGAGTCCACGACGCAATGACTTGTCGATGAAATGAAAATACTTGAAACGTTGTCTTTGAAATAATATTCGATTAAAAGTCTGTCGGCAATTCAATGGTAAACCGTCTCAATGAGCTTGTTTCTATATAGAAACAAATTGAAGCACCTAGTCAAACGACAATATATCGTTGGTATGCAGAGTTTCGGCGGGGTCGTGCCTCTCTCAGCACCGTACCTTCAACAGGTCGGCCGAAAACAGCGGTGTCGCCTGAAAACATCACGGCTGTGGAAAAAATACTCAAAGAAGACAGACATGTGACATACGAGCAGATTCGGGAAACCATAAGCATTGGAATGACTGCAATTCATACTATTTTACATAGTGAGTTGGGTGTGAGAAAATTGATTTCCCGATGGGTACCCCATAACTTGTCAGAAGAGCAAAAGGCGGTTCGTGTTGATTGGTGCCGATCTACTCTGAAACGCTACAATGGAGGAAAGTCAAAAGCTGTTTATAATATTGTCTCAGGTGACGAAACCTGGATTTATTCCTATAAGCCTGAAAGAAAGCACCAGTCGGCAGTTTGGGTCTTCGATGGCGAGGTCAAACCAACGAAAGTTGTGCGTTCCCGCAGCGTGTCGAAGAAGATGGTTGCTTCGTTCGTCTCAAAAAAAGGACATATTGCCACAATTCCTTTACAAGCACAAAGAACGTTTACCGCTGATTGGTATATCACAGTTTGTTTGCCAGAGATGCTGGCCGATCTTCGCTGAGGGAACCCGACACGCCGCGTCATCTTACACCACGATAATGCGAGCTCCCACACCGCCCATGCAACTAAACAGTTTTTGAATGAGAAAAACGTTGAGTTAATGTCCCATCCTCCATACAGCCCTGACCTAAGTCCAAATGATTTTTTTAAGTTCCCTAGAATTAAAGATTTATTGCGTGGTCAGCGGTTTGAAAACCCAGAAGCTGCCGTAGAAGCCTATAATTCGGCCATTCTGGCAATGTCTAGTTCAAACTGGAATAACTGTTTCAATAACTGGTTTAAAAAAATGCAAAAGTGCATCAATTGCAACGGAGAATACTTCGAAAAACAATAAAACATAATTGATATATACAGTGTACATAGTTTTTTAAATTCCCGATCATTTCGGTTTGCCCCTCGTAATACCTACTTTACGGTGGTACGGAACCCTCAGGGCTCGAGTCACGCGAGTCGCACTTGACCGGTTTTTAATATTAATTGTTGTTTTTTTAAGATTTGTATGTACTGTAATCATACCAAATCTGAAGATTGTATGTTGAAATCTGCCGCAATAAATAAATATACATTCTGTATTTTTCTTACCTCCCTGCCTTGGTTGTACACTGATTACTAAATCCGGCCTCAAGTTGGACCCATCGTCTGAAACACATTTTAACGTCTTTAGTTATATTTAACGACTCGCATCCGAGTAGAAGTTAGTTATCGTTATACCCTCGGAAACCATTCAATTATCCGGGACCAAAAGTATCCTATGTCGTTTCTCTCAAACCATCTCCATAGATTTTTTTATCAAAATCGTTGCACTGGTTTAACCGTGAAACCGTAACAATCAGACAGATAGACAGACAGAGTTACTTTCAAATTTGTAATATTAAGTATGGAATTACAATACTAAACAATAAATCCTCCTTTGTTTGGCCATCACGCCGCTCTAAAAACCGACATGTTTTTTTTATCGACATTGTTAATTCTGTTAATCACATTTATTGTACAGTTTACCTTCAGTCGCTGCCTGGTTATCGAAGCCGTTAAAACTAGTACCGTTGTATTCAGCCATAACGTTTTCTCCTTTGCCACTATTTACTTTTGCTTGATTTACTTTCCTGTGTCCAAACACGTTCGTCTAATATTGTCGTTGCGATTCGTTAACACCGCGTTATCGATGTATTGGCGTGTTGTTATCGCGTTATCAATAAGATAAATCTCTATCTCTTCGTTATGTAGTTGGATTAAATTTAAGTGACTGTTATTGTAATGTGCATTATTATTGTAACATACATTAATCTGTTGTAATGTAACCATAGCTAAAGAATCGTCTAGAGATCGGATATCGGTGGAGTTTTGGTCTACTGAAATGTACTCGATTAACTAAGAAAACTATTTCCAATTACTTTGTTTAACGTAAATAACTTTTAAAACTGTGTTATTACTCTGTAAAATGATACTTAAGTTATATTTAGGTAGACAAGTTACTTTACGCTAACGTAAACGGTATTCTAAAATTGACAACATGTATGCAATGACGTAGGCGCTCGTCGCAACCGTCTGACAGCTTACGTTATCGTATAAATTTTGGACATGATATCAAACGCTGAATGTATGATGAAGATGCATTACGCTAATTATATATACATATATATAATAATTTTCGGCAACTGTCGATATGTATTGAATTGACTTGAGGGATCGACGCGATAACTACGAGTACATATAAAGTTTGCAGAATACTTCTTGTCTAAGACATTTTGGAATCAACAGTGCGAAACCGCTGAGAAAAGTATACTTATACTCGCAGGCAAAATGACGGCGTCACGCACGTTTTTCTGAAAATTATTTACAATATACTTCTGCCCGCGACTTCGTCCGCGTAGATTTCGAATATCGTTATTCCCTCGGGAACTTTTAAATTTTCCTAGATGAAATGTAGCCTTTGTGTTAATCCAGGATATAAGCTATCTCCATTTCAAATTTCATCCAAACCCGTCCAGCCGTTGCAGCGTAAAAAAGTAACAAACATAATCCTACAGTAGGTTTTTTTTTTACACGCGTTAATTTGTAGTAATATATCGCTTTACCCGCATCGCTTCGCTGGTAAAATACTTAACATAGTAAATCAGCGCAGCCCATCAGATAGGATACCATAATGGAAAAAAGTTTGGTTACTTAGATCTTGGGCGTGAAATGAAACAATGATTATTGAAAACCATTTATATTCACGAGTTTAATACTTGAACATTTTACGAATAAAAGTGATAACATTCAAGTTGTTTAAAATGAGCGGTAACATCCACCGTCTACTACAATGATAAATTACATTTATTAATATTCTATCTACTTCTTCCATGATCCCCGACTAAATATTGTAAATTCTAGGATAAACATGGTGGTAATAGAGTTCAAAGTTGCTCAAATAATATTGGTAGGATTGTCTATTCTCGTGGTTTTGGGCACATAGTCAAGCCAATTTTTGACCGGAAGACTTTGGAAGCGAGTGCCATTATAGGTACCCAACTTACGATACTTACCAAAAGATACGTCTGAATAGCCGTGTATAAGCCAAAGATTTATTGTCCAAGTAAAGTCTACGGTGCCCCGCGCCTACCGCTAACATGCTATCGGCGATCCAGGAAACATTCTTGTGTAAGTACATTTCAGGCAGGCTTCAATTTTAGAATTATCAATCCAGTGTCTCGGTAACGAATTTCTAAAATATTTTGAATGAAGTTAGTCACACTAACTATCTTCCTACGTTACATCATAAGATATAAAATATAGAATAGAATATATGCAAAATAGGTAATTAAATCATGTTGTTATTATAAGATGAAAACTTGAAACAAAGTTACATATTACTCAGCGAGTATAAATTTGATCTTAATCATTTAAAATATCAAATTACATTTATAATAATTTAGTAAGTTAATCACGTCGATAAATCTTACTTTTCAAAACACAAATATGTGTAGGTATGTATATACTTTACAACATTAATTTTCTGTTTTGATCTCATCTCGAATAGTCTATATCTAGCAGTGGCGAAGCGTCACGTAAATAAATAGACAAGCCGGAGCAAAAAAAGGTGTATGGCGTGTGTCGGTTTTACGATTTGTTTGTATACCTACTCTATGCATAGGAATTTTTGGTAAAGCCGTAAATAATCGGCTTGTACGAACGCCTCGCGACTGATATCTAGTCCTGCCTCGAATCATATTTTACATAATAAATTTATTTATTTCGCAAAAATATACCTAACATAGAAACCGCTTATGACCGGCAATACATATTTATGGTTATATAATATTAGTATTTTTCAAACGAAACGACATATCTACCCTGGTTGAATGCCTGCCTATTTTATTTTCGTCCTTGTTCTTTACTTGCGTTATACTTTTCATAAGTCGTCTCGTTAGAGAAATAACAAACTTGAATAAATATTTTAATAACACGTAACAACGAAAGCGTATTCGAAAGAGCTTGCATCGCTTAGCAATATTACTCCTACAAATCTCTGCGAAAAGCCTAATCTTAACTATATCCGTACACGTCTATGGCTGGTTAGACCCGTACGGACATCCAACAAAACAGTTACGAATTATTAACTACTTACGTGAAACAATATTTTACAAAGTGTTAGGTGACAATTAGAAAAAATACGACTAGTTATATACCAGGTTCGTCGTTAGCATAAAAATGTTTCGTGTGGGTAAAGCCTAGTTCATTTTCGACTGGAGTGCCGCAAGGAACGAGCCTCGGGCTCGTCGTTCTTTTGTCCTCATTCTCGGTCATCGAAGTGTATCTATCGCTGGAGGGCGTGCTGCCAGCCGAGGTTGAGCTTAAGCGTGGCGGGCAGGCAGGGGCTGGCCTCGCATTCGCCGTCGAGCTCATCGGCCAGGCTGTCATGCAGTTCGCGGAGTGCCATCAGAGCCGAGCGCGCCGCTCGCTGGCACCCCGTATCGCCCTCGCAGGTCGTGTCGGCTTCAGACAGGAATACCAGGTCGCAAGTCGTCGGTGGAGCTTCACCCTGAAAACCAGTGTGTTTAAAGTAAAAGCCAAGAAGTAGGTAAGTAAGTTAAGAAAAATATCCAAATATAAATATAGTGTATAATAAGACAATACTCGTACTTACGCATAGGTAGCAGATTTGATGCAGACTGCATAGAGGAAGGAACAGTTGACCACGGTCTCCGGCGAGCAGGTCCACTCCGCGGCATCTCTGCACAATCTTAGCGAGGACAGGGCAAGCTCCTGAGGCTGTACCTGAGAGTAACGTCAATGATGTTAGCATGAATTTCTATAGAAACATGAGTACCTAATGCATATACAATACTAATAAATAAAATTTATATAATACCTGTAGCAACCACGGGCGTACGATGTCTTCCACTGCCACCCATGTAACCCTCAGAAAACTGATTTTCAATCCTGCCGTTTAGGTAGAGACCGGCACCTTGCTCGTCCTCAAAGTCATTATCCTTTTCAACTTCTTTATTAAATATCGGAATCTCATTATTGTTTATATCTACCTTCTCTTTCTTGATGGCTACACGTTTTTCTTTAGCTTCATCCATGGGCATAGAAGAAGGTATAGGTTGTGTATCTGGCTTCGGTGTTTGCAAACTCTGCTTAAACTCTTTCAATGCTTTTCTCATTTTTTCCAAACTGTATGCCGCAGCCAATCGTGACAGTAATTTTTCCTTCATTTCTTGTTCCTCTTTTGTGTCTAATTCTTCACCGACGTTGGTAAAATGCAAAGCCTCATCGATAATCAATCCCTCCATATTTTTAAGTTTCTTATCAATGTTGTCCAGCTTTGAGTCTTGATTTTGAGCGGTATTCCTCTTATCACCGTCGCGAACCGCAACCGCTCGTGCGCTGTCGATTTGAAACTCAGTTTCTTCATTTTCAGGACGCTGCACGTAGTTTCGCTTTACGTTGCTGTGTTTTCGAAACGAATTTAATGGATATATGATTTCTTCGTTTAGATCGTTTAAGAAAGATGCAGATTTTTTTTTGCGTTTATCAATTCCAAAGTATGTTGACCAATCAATCGACTTCTTTTTGATAACCAGAGGTTTTTGACTGTCAATATCATGGTCATGCTCATGTGCTACTTCTTTGCCGAATATTCCCGGGTGATGCAAATTATGTCTATGTTCATGACTATCATCATCGTTTGAAGAAGAAACGTTGTGTCGTTCGTTAGTATGATTTTGAGGTATCATTGCTAGCTGTGGGGGCTTACCGTCATGTGCATTGGCTTGATGATCATGAAGATCACTACTTCGTTTAACTGGCGTTTTAATCAGCTCTACCCCTGAGTCACCAAATATTTTTGATAAGTCTTTTATGATTTTTGGATCAGTCCCTGAGCTACTCCTGAATCTTTTAGATACTTCACGTTTATCTTGTTCCTGGGCAAATCGTTTCTTCGGTTTACTCCAATCATAGGGACCACTACTGCGCTTAGTGACCGGAAATCGTTTTTCGATAAGGTCGTAGGCGTATTGATCGTCATCTGCTAAATCAGATAAGCTATCGTCATCTAAAGGTTGAAAAGCGATAGCATATTCTTCGCGAAGATCATCTTTGTCATCATCAGAGAGGTCGTAGGAGTTGTAGTTACTTGGATTCACAGGCCCAGGGAAACCCTTAGAGTCGCCTTCGAAGTCCGATAGCATCGGATGTTCGCTCTCGGCATCGGGGCTCCTCTTCTTCTTAAAAGCAATAGGGCCCCAACTGTCAGGGTAACGTTTGTTCACCATTTTTTCCTTATACAACTTTACAACGCCTTGCGGAACTCCCTCTGCATTATGTCGAGACTTTTCACTTTTGTACTTTGACCAGAGTTGACTCAGAAGCAACGCGTATTCTGCATCGTTTTCCATACGTTCTGGCTGCGCGCCTTTAGAGGTATCAGCGTCATTTTTATCCGTAAAGAGATCCCGCAGTCTATCATTATCAGAATGATGGCTTCTTTCGCGGAAAGCGGATTCTTTCCTATTCGTTTCCAACGGACCAATGTGGTTGTTCTTTTTCTTGATTAATTTATATTCAAATGCTTCATTAGGTCTTTCGTCGTCTAAAAGATTAACGATGTAGTTCGTACCCGGATGTTCTTCAGCCTCTTCAATATCCACAGCATAATCAGAATCTGTAAATGTATAAAGTTTTTTACATATGCAGTCGTATTTCTTAACATGTAGTTTACATTGTGACACTAGCGTCGCCCGGTTGTTTTTTTTTTCACATAGGTAATACTTATCGTGACCACGAACATAACTTTTTTATTTATTGAAATCGTTCGAGTCATTCTCAAATTTTTGCGAGACAAACGTACGGAATTGTTTTTCCTCAAACATGCTCGGAAAGGATTGTCTTTCTTTTGAAAAAGGAAGATGCGAAGTGCATCATCGAAAACACTTTCCGTCCATGTCCATACTGTTTTTTAAAAGTGCTCTTTATTGCATACAAAATCAAAAGGACTATGAAAAAAATCCCGAACACTACTTGGGGGTGGGGGCAGTGTGGTGCGGCGCCTGCGGTGGTGGCAGCGGCTCTTTGTGCGTGAAACTAACTAATACTCGTAGTTCTCAGAAAAACACTCATTTCGAAATAGTAAAAGAGTTTTAAAAATACTTATTATCATGTATTTGTATCATTTCCTCGCAATGTTTCTTGTAAACCGTTATATATCGGTGGAAACGGGGATTGCCTGATTCGAATTTTAGCAGGCCTCACCAAGGCACGGCCCGCCAACCACCTTCGTCAGGCTCCCTTCCCTACTTTCTGAGCCTAGGCAATAATGTATTATTATTATATAATCTTGTAAGCTCGTTGGCCTTCTTCTAGCTATAAAAACAATGTGTTGGCGCTTGACTGACCACCGTCAATGTTGGGCGGGCCGACATCATATAGATCGTAGTCGGCCACGAGCGGCGGGTGTGCGCGGCCGCGCTGGCGCCGCTGCAGCGCCTCGAGCGCGCCGCGCAGCGAGCCGCCGCCCTCGGCGCCCGCGCCCGCGCATACGCACGCCAGCGCTAGCGCCGCCAGGACCCACACTGTCGTCATTGGGATGTGCCGCGCTGGAAATTAGAGAGAAAAGTATGTATAACATCTGGTTCTCATTCAAATGTGAATACATAATATAATTTCTGTTTTAATTGTACTTTTTAACAAGTAATATTTGTTTTAATTTGGAGTGGAAGTTGAATAGATAATTCTGTGCCTTTGATTTAATTTTAATTATGCCTGTTTTAAAATATCAAGTTCGGAGTTAGTTCTTATTGTAGAAAAAATGTTATTATGGATTATGACTCGTTAAGTTCCGAATGACCGTTCGGAAATATTTATGAAAAAGTAAGTTCAAGGTTATTTTTATATATTTTTGCTTTGGAATGTGCAAATAAAGCTCATTTAAACATCTTTTTAAATATTTTTTTAGTTAACCCTAGAATATACGTAGTTGGAAACGGTTTAACGGTTTCAAAGTAGTGCATGTCAATCATGCCTTAATTATTTTGGGCCCATTTTACTGAAGCTTATACTTAGTGTAGGTACTTATGGTAGGATTGATGGTAGGATCAGGTACATACCTACACCTAAATACCTATATTCTATAAACATTCGTAAGGCCTTTAAGCCATTCGGAGTTCTCCAACCCTTCCGGGAATCAATCTACCAAACGTTAAAACCACTCTCAAACATTTTGGAGACGAGGTTCATGGTATTGTTCGTATTATTGCAGTGCAATTCAACCAATTGGATTGGAACAAAACAACTGCAACGGCCACAAATTGGAACACGTAAAACAACAACGCGCAGAAAATCTTTCAACCTCGAACAGATTCGATGAAAACTCTCCAGCTCGTATAAATGTTGAGCAAATCAGGTTTCTTGAATCCCGTGGAGGCCCTCGGGCGCCGCTTCGATAAAACGTTTTACATCGGGAACCCGATTCCAATTCCCTGAGATCAAATCAACAGTTCTTGGGACAGGGCGATTGAGAACGCCTTTTGCTTTTACTACGAAGTTGTAAATGAAATGGAAATAAGTGAACTGCTTTCAACATTACTGTAAATCGAAAGTAAAATAATGCAAAATAAACGATATTTAAGTAATTTAAAAAATAAAGGGAAGAAGGTATTGGTAAGAGAAGAGTATGATCTAATTTGAAACGTGTCGCGGGCGTCGCGGCCGTTTGTTTAGTATAGGGTTCTGTAATTTTGTATAGGGTTCTGTACTAATTGAACGAAGAATAGTAACAAAATAAAAAAACATACTTTGATCAATGGCGAAATAATTTAATGTCTGAACATGCATCTGCATAACGTTGGGTTACAATAAAGAGTCGCGTGTAGTGTTCTTGTGAAGTAATCTTTCCCCGACATGAAATTGTGCAATAAATGTGCAATATTTATCTCGTCCAGAATCAGGAGTACATACCGAATGACATTACATTACATTATGAAGTTTTAAGCACAATACGCATACCGAGCAAATTATACACGTTTCTAAACATACGAGTAGGTATATGCCCATTTATAGTATAGTATAGTTCGAAAAGTGATAGGAGTAAATGTTTCGTTGACAAAATGTTTCAGTAGCTATCCCCTTTGTGCGTTTATTTATTATATAAGTATACTCTGCACCGAAAGATTTAGTAATGATGGTTAACTTTTAACCTTCAAGTATTCCGTCAAATAATTATAAAATGAACTATTTGTTTTCATTTTATTATATCTCTGCAGCTTTTCTTCAGTGAATCGGTGTGCTGACTCATGCCCTGAGTGCATACTGAAATTACTCATGAATAATTGATACCGTGTTCTTTGCTCAGAAGATTGGATTTGATTGTAGGAGGAAAACGTAGAGTTCGTTTACAACATCAATTTAACAAAGTAGGTACTTTTATGGTAATGGGATCGTGTTTGAGAGAGCTTTAGTGATTTATAATTTGTATAATTTTAACCGATATAAAAATGTATCTACATCCAATGCATTACTTCCCTGTTCAGAAAAGATAAGCAAATGGCCTATATTAGTCTACCCGTATATGTGGTTGCATTGTAATGTTAAAATTACAGTATATGTATCCAAAACTATAATCATATTCAAATTTCGAACATCTTTTTAAAAATAAGGAATTACATTTGGTTGTGATTATCGAATAATGCTGGTAGGTAATGCTTTTTGACATTCATAGGTGCATTATAAAAAAACCTAAATAAAACGTGCCTAAATGAAACGTTAGGCATTTGTTTCGAAATTTCGAATAGTCCCGAAGAACTAAAAAAAAAGTTTTGAAAATGTAGACCATATTGTACATGTTGTAGAAAACTTATGATATGCATGTAGATAAGTTTTGTATGCGACTGTATGCATAATTAAGTATTATGCTCCAGTCACATAAATATTTAACTATTAATCCTTAACTTTAAAGTTGATTTTTTTTTATTTTTTTTTAGTCATCCTGTTGAGTGTCCCACTGCTGGGCAAAGGCCTCCCCCCTTAATTTCCACAAATCCCTATCACTGGCAATGTCCGGCCAGTTGTCAAGAAATGCGTCCAGGTCGTCCCGCCATCTCCGCCTGGGCCTGCCTCGTCTTCGCCACCCGTCTTGCGGCATCCATTTGGTGACTACGGTAGCCCACCTATCCGGGTGCATGCGGCTGATGTGGCCAGCCCAGTCCCATTTAATTCTGGCAGTTGTTTTACCAACATCAGTTATCCCGGTTCTGGAGCGAGAGTTGAATTTAGGCGACTTTATTATCCAAGGACCCTTGGTCAAAGTATCTACCTCCTTTGTTTGTTTTACCATACCAGGGCCTCCATTCAACACGGTAAAGACCAAATCTTTTTTGACCTGTTATCGTATTGTCAACGTTTTAATAGTTCTTATTTACTTGACTAATGGCGGCCGTGTTAAAACAATAGTATAAATACGACTTGGATTTCAGCGCAGACGGCTGGTATGGTTTGCTTAGCTACCTATTATTAATGTATCTATTCAAATTAAATTACAAATATACTGAGTACCTACCTACACTCGCGGACTAATAAAACGGGTCAGAGTGCGTTTTTCATACTAAAGAGGTTATTTCGAAGCCTTGGTTCCTCGCCAGGGAATGCTTTTAGTGAAATGTGATGAAGAATACCTCGAGCATCGATACAGGACTTCCAGAGTGCCTAGGATACCCAACTGAATGAATCTGCGGTTAACGCCGGAATAGTGCATGTTCAGAAAAACATCTAAAATGAAAATAAAATGTAAGGAAATCCAAGTGCTGACCCAAACTCTCCCGCTGTGATGTTAACTGATTGTGCGATCAGTTAGGTATCTTATTAAGAACTTTTGACCTCCTCTATTGAACCTCGCAGTATCCACCATTAAAACTCACTCAAAACAACCCCTGGCGATTAACCAAGGCTTCGAAATAGCCTCGTTTGTATGAAAAACGCACTCTGACCCGTATTATATGTCCGCGAGTGTAGTTGAAAAATTGCTAAGAGACTTTTTTTCATTAGTCTTATGTATAAGACGCTGCTGCGGCTGCTGTATGATGTATCATAAACTAAGTATTTTGGATGAAGCATATTTCGACAACGGAAAAATATATACCTATTATCTGAAATTAGTATGAAATTGGGTTGAAAGTAATGCTTTAATGAACACAAACGATCTCTCTAAACTCACAAACTTTATTAGAAGCAACAAAAGGTAGGCTTAGGGCGTAGGGTTTGTTATTGTGTACTTGGCTTAGTCCGAAACCCTCTTCAATTTAACAATTTGTGGTTTTATTCAGTCATTTGTTTACGGTTTAGGTAATCGAATGAAAGTCAATTCTGGAACAGTTTCCATTTATTATTATTGTAGTTAAATTTACTTTAATTTGGTGTTTTCATTTTTTTGCTTGACCGTGAAATGAAAATAAAATGATACAATTTTTTTTAATATTCTGCTTTTTGGGTGTATATATTATGTACTAGAATATCTAACAATTGATTGAAACATACTGCATGGGGTAAATTTAAAAACTTTTATTATAAAGGGAATACAATGTTTTAAACTTCTTTTTCAACACACTTGCTCAAAACGACCTTTTTATTCCACCGATTTTTGGTATATTACGCACAAGTGCCTTTAGTTTATTAACCCAAACAATTTACATTTGTAGCCTAGTACCAAGTTGTAAGTACGAAGAAGAAGCGATATAATTTAGTCGGGTTATACCTTTTTTTTCTTAGCAACAAACAGTTTTTATGCGGCAAATTGTAATTTTACCAACTGTTTTAATAATTAATTAAAATTTGACTAAGTGAAGTCTTGTTTTTTTTTCGCAAGTGTGTTGAAAAACGTCGTATGTAACACGTGTGCCTGTGACCATAATATACGCGGCTTTCTTGTGGCGCACTCGCTTTCGCTCGTGCGCACACAATAGCGCCTTGTATACAATGGTCAACTTAGCACAATAATCATAATGTACTATTATTCCCTTTATAGACATTTAGGTATTTTACCCTCAGGATCCCTTACGTTGCCTAGATTCTGACACCATTTTCAACATATCATCCAGTTTACTTATATCAGGTTATTGTTACAGGCAAATAGCGCTTTGAATTCCATTTCTTAATTGGCTAAATATTGCTCCTCTAGTACCTAGTAGCCGAAGTATGAGTACCTAGTTACCTACCTATTAGTTACTAACTTCAGCCACAAAACAGATAGGTACCTATATGTTTTGTGCTTCAGCCTACCCTGTGCCGTAGCATCAATATTGAATAATCAATTGTTACACATAAATAAGTACCTACGTCTAGTCTAATCAATTTGGAGCGTAAACCTTATTTTCTAAACAAAGAGGCGGGGGGGGGGGAGATTACGAACGAATGAATGAATATGAATGACCATGTATTCATTTGCGAAAAGTGGATGCAAAATACATGTTGCTGCCGATAAAAAGAGCTTCACCTTTATCCATGAACTTGGTGTACAAAGCACCTAAAGCAAACAACAACCAATCAATTAAATACTAGGTAATTTGTTATAAGTAAGGATGCATACCCCATAGGAGTTTTTAGAGGTAAGTGCCAGTGTAACCATCGGCTTGTGTAGTTTATATATATACGACAGTATACTTATAAGACAAGATCCCGTGTGGTCGCTTCTAAAAATTGCTCTGATACAGCGTTTATGCGTAATCAAAACTATATTTTTAGCAGCACAATTAGCCCATATCACGGGCCCGTATCTTAGGATAGAATCAACGTAGCCATTGTAAGCGGTTATGGCGGGTTGTTGACACTGCGGCTTGTTATGGCGGCGTAACAAAATATTTGAGTTACACTCATTTAGCTTACCTACACAAAGAGACACAAAGCATACCTATTTAGATTTTTGCGTTATTACTAGTTATTTTTGCCATTGTCGTTATCTATAAGTAATTAATTTCACTGTCCCTGAATTCTCTAGCTTCGACCTCAGAAATGTCACCTAACACTCTATTTACATAAACATGACAACAGAATTGACAACCCTAGGGGCCGGCAAAGTTTGGTAAGAAGATTGCAGACACTATCCCCTAAACAACATTTTATTTACGTGAAACGGAATTCGTTGTAGGTTATAATCAAATAAAAAGATTAGCGCTACCTGTTCCGTAGCATACAGCCACTGTAGTTTCATCACAGTCTAAAAAAACACGTCGTTTGTCCGGAAGTGTGGAAGGCATCCGTCACCTTCTGACACGTAAATAAGTACGAGTGTGACGGATGCTTTATCAACATTTGATACGCGATATAGACGCAGCCATAAAAGCCCCGCTAGTCACCAACAATGTGAAGTTAGCCACAACGTATCAGCAAAATATTGCCATAAATGAAAAATACTTGGTATTTAGTAGTTTTATGCGGCGCTTGTCCTTTATGAATTTCATTCTAAATATTATACATGAAAAAGTATGTTGATATAAAACGTCTGTCTTACTTTAATATTAAAGATACAAATAAAGTCACTCTAGTTTTGGTAATCGAAACCAAGAAATTCTGATCTCTTGATGTAAGGTCATTACAATAAATTATTGAATGAATTTTTAAAGCAAGAACACTTATATAAGGTATATTTGAATGCAATATGCATTTGTAAAAATTAACCAATAAGTAACTAACAAATACAAAAGGAATATACTTATTTCCTGATTAATGCAAGATTCGTATTTCAGTAGTTCAAATTCGTCGCCAGTAACATGTTTTTAATCAATTCGGCATCCGCAAGAAGTCCTCGTCTTGAGTAATAGCTCGTCTCAAGATTACAGTTTTCTATAAGATTTGACATTAACGTCGACGACTAGATTATTAATATTGCCCTAAGTTATTTAATATCCGCGCAATTCCCGCCCACATCAGGAGGCAGCTCAGGCAGCGTTCGCTCACGTATCGGGCGCATTCCGTTCCGGGTCGATGGGCCGTTATACCGGGACGAGGAATATTCCGGAACCTACTCAGGATGTAGTCTATGTATAAACGGAGGAACTGATTGAAAACTGATTATTATTAGAGGGTAAAACCCGACTTGGACCAAGAATAATACTCTAAAATGATGCACAACGATTATAATAATTATCGAAAAGTGACAAAATGTATGAAAAAGACATAAGTGCTCAACGAGACCGTCCTTCGCTTCCACCGATCAGCTGTGTATTCGATAGTGATAACGTTGGCCGAACGTATCTTGTTTAGGGCCTCGCTTTTGTATCATATGGGTATCAATATCCAAAGTATCTGAAGTGTCGCACTAAATCCCAAATAGAGACCATTGCTGTTCAAAACTCTTATACCTTTGAAACGCATGAAATTGTTCGTCGCAATATTGTTTGGTCGAAGTCCTTTTGTCTAACATCCCTTTAGGCTAAAATTACAGAATTTAATAAACATCTTTTGTGTTGATTAGTTAAGTTAATTTAGGTTAGTTGTTTATGATAGGTAATTAAAACGTTTCAATTGTTAAAATCCAGAAAACACTTCTAGTAGCAGTAGCAATAAAAGCTTGTATATGTATACTAAATTGGTAATTTAGTCGAGTAGCGAGTATTTTAGTAACTAAATAGTAATCTGTAGTAACTGAGTAGTAATGCACTAAATTACTTCTAATTTTATTTAATTTTTTTTATTCGCTGCGTGACGAAATTACTAATGCATTGTACAAGCCACTTTCATGAAGTAGTTTCCTACTGGTCAAATTAGTTTAGGCATCAATTTAGCGTTTTAAAAAAGCAGTCTTTTTAGGTTTAATTTCATTAAATGTAGTAGGATTAATTCTAGCCCAGATTCAGAGCCGTCTATTTATTTGGCCAGGCGGCCGTTTCCTTAATTAGAAAGCCAGACTAAATAAAAGAAAATCGATTCAACCTCACCCGAGCCTAATCTAAACAAATTGCTTTAATTACATGTTATCTCAATTAACTAATTGCCAAAGTACTACGATTAAATGGGAGAATCAGGGAGGAATAGTTAAAGTCATAAATAGAATTTAAGTGGAGTGTAACAGAAACAGATCAACATACAATAGTTATTGTTACACCGCGCAATATATCACAAATCCTATGACATATATAGATAGGTATATGTATACAACATACAATACTAAAGGACGCCCGCGACTTCGTACGAGTAGGATTAGTTTCCGGCGGTTTTTCCTCCCCCCCATTTAACCCCTCACCGGGATAGATTACCGCGGAAAGATTACCTTACTTTGGATAAAATTGACTCATTTTGTAAACACTTTAAATACATACTCTGATTAGCCAATTCCCTCCGCGGTTTGAGTACCTACTGGGAAAGGACATTAGGGTGATGGCTCCAATGATGGACATTTTTAGCTAACAGCCACCAGTAATGGACATTTCACCTTCATTTAAATTTCGTACGGTCCTAAATTGATTGTTGCAAAACGAATGAATAAATAGGAATCAAGTGTACATTATTGGTGCTTTGTCCATTACTAGTTCCATCACCCTACGCGTTTTTTTACTTGTACGAAATCGTTTATTGTTTGAATGTGAGTAATTACCGGTGTTATAATACTATCACAAAAAAACAAAAAGCCGAAGTTTTGATTTTAGTTCAGCAGGAAAACATGTCAAAATTTTTGGGAGACAGATAGTGGGAGAAAAGTAAAAAATACACCTACTTGTGTATATAAGACGGTGCAAGACGACCAAATAAAAGTTTAAATGTTTTCCTACATCAATGGTGTCGTCCAGACAAGATAACGTATTTTTGCATTTGAACAAATTATTATTGACTAAGTTTCGGGTTTAGGCCATGCATTTTTTCTGTTAGATAGTCCTCGACCCTATGATACGTTTTAGACATTAACGACTTTTTCAAGTAATTTTTAAGTGCTGGAAAGGGTAACTTTAAAACTACGTCAGTAAATTTATTTTAGAAATGAATGCATTGACCAACAAATGATTTATATACTTTACGGACACGGAATTTTCGAATGGTAGTTTTATTTTTATTTCTAGTATTTAAATTAGGTATATCAGAGGTTTTGGTGAAAGAATCTAAATTCTTATTAACATAAATAATATTCTCGTAAATAAATTGAGTATTATTGGAGCGTAACAGGGGCTCTAAGGTGTTTGCCAGGGACCTGTCTGTTGGCCAAAGCCAATTGATGAAGCTGAAAACCGACGACGGCAGAGTCATTTCATCCAAACCTGAGCTATTGGCGGAAGTTGAGAAGTTTTATGGACAGCTGTACACGACAACCCGAACACCCGTCGGAAATCTAGCTGAAGACCCGAGAGCTAGATTAACCCGACACTATACCGAAGATCTCCCCGACGTCAGCCTGTACGAGATTAGTATGTATGGCCCTCAAACAGCTTAAGAATGGCAAAGCCCCTGATGAGGATGGAATTACAGCCGAACTCCTGAAGGCGGGTGGTAAACCCATCCTTAGGGGCCTTCAGACGCTGTTCAGCTCCGTCCTCCACGAAGGGAGAACGCCGAAAGCATGGAACAGAGGTGTGGTGGTTCTCTTCTTCAAGAAAGGAGATAAAACTTTGCTGAAGAATTATAGACCCATCTCACTTCTGAGCCATGTTTACAAGCTGTTTTCGAGGGTCATCACAAATCGTCTCGCGCGCAGGTTTGACGATTTCCAGCCTCCCGAACAAGCCGGTTTCCGTAAAGGCTATAGTACCGTAGAGACCGAAGAGACAGAAGACCGAAGAGTATAACCTCCCCCTTTGCCTTGCATTTGTAGACTACGAGAAAGCCTTCGATTCGATCGAGACATGGGCTGTGCTGCAGTCTCTCCAGTGGTGCCAAGTTGACTACCGATATATCGAAGTGCTGAAGTGTCTGTACGAAAACGCTACTATGCCCGTCCGACTACAGGACCAGAGCACGAAGCCTATTCCTCTGCAGCGGGGAGTCAGACAAGGAGATGTGATCTCTCCGAAGCTGTTCACCGCTGCATTGGAGGATGCTTTTAAGGTTCTGGACTGGAAAGGACGAGGCATCAACATAAACGGTGAGTACATCACTCACCTTCGATTCGCTGACGATATCGTAGTCATGGCTGAGACCATGGAGGACCTAAGTGCAATGCTCGCTGACCTCAGTAGAGCTTCCGACCGAGTGGGCTTGAGAATGAACATGGACAAGACGAAAGTCATGTCCAATGTCCATGTCGCGCCAACTCCCGTGATAGTCGGACGCTCTGCGCTCGAAGTTGTTGACGACTATATTTACCTGGGACAAACGGTCCAGTTAGGTAGGTCCAACTTTGAGAAAGAGGTCACTCGTCGTATCCGACTCGGCTGGGCAGCGTTCGGGAAGCTTCGCAGCACCTTTACGTCCAAATTACCGCAGTGTTTGAAGTCAAAAGTCTTTGACCAGTGTGTGTTGCCGGTGATGACTTACGGATCTGAGACGTGGGCGCTAACAATGGGCCTCATAAGGAAGCTCAAAGTCACTCAGAGGGCTATGGAGAGGGCTATGCTCGGGGTTTCTTTGCGTGATAGAATCAGAAATGATGATATCCGCAGTAGAACTAAGGTTACCGACATAGCCCTAAGAATAGCTAAACTGAAGTGGCAGTGGGCGGGGCACATTGCTCGCAGGACTGATGGCCGATGGGGTCAGAAGGTTCTGGAGTGGAGTCCGCGGACCGGAAGACGAGCTGTAGGTAGGCCTCCAACAAGATGGAGTGACGACCTCGTCAGGATCGCGGGACCGCGGTGGATGCGAAAAGCACAAGACCGGTCTGAGTGGAAAGCCTTGGGGGAGGCCTATGTCCAGCAGTGGACGTCTTTCGGCTGACATGATGAAATAAATTGAGACGCTACAGTTAAGATATTAATTTCTTTAAAAAGTTATCTAAAGGAGTCACGGGAACGAATGGCCCTTTTTTGTAACAAAAATATAGTTTGTGTGTCAGCTGCCTTACCAGAATACAGTAAGACATAACACTATGGAAATAACTATAATAAACTAAGCAAGCTGTGTCAACATTAGTTAGTTGTATAATTTTCCTAACGGCGTAAGCTGCCGAACTTAGTTTACCTGCCAGTACAGCTATGAGTCCATTGTAAATTTTGATCTATTGTTATGCCTAGGAATACTGCCTTATCTACCATTTGCAAACACTCTTCCTTCAGAAAAATACTAGAATCTACCGGTTTAACATTAGGCAAAGCGAACCTAACACAATTAGTTTTCTTAGCATTTAGTAACAATTTGTTACTAGTAATCTAATTAACTACGTTAACTAGTGCGGCGTTTATCCTACTTTAGTCTACGGATTTTCTATCTACGAGTACCTTTAAAATGAGTGAAGTATCATCAGCAAAAAGTACAATATCACAAAGTTTGTCTACTATTAGTGCTAAGTCATTTATATAAACCAAAAATAAAATTAATTAATGAGAAACCATAGAACATTTCAAGCTCGCCGCAGACAACGCCGCGGGAATGTCATAGTCATATTTAAATCATATCTTAATCGAGATATCTTATCACCACCCTTCAAATAGGCACCGTTAAGGAGTTCCGGTGGCTGTGGTGGGTGTACTTTTCAAAAGCAAATGCACGAGTTACAATTAAACTCCTCCTTTTTTTGAAGTTATTTAAAAAGTGCGTCACAGTCGGCCGTCCGTTTTGAGCTACCCAAGCTAAAGGCAACAAAAAACAGGCCCAATAGTTGTCATAGATTTTTTATTTTCTCAATTTCAATTTGCAAATCTAAAAGTCGCGATTGAAACAGTAGCCACACGATAAACAAAAACACGTCCGATGAATTAGAATCAACTCTTTATTTATTAAGTAGAAGAATTAGCCCCGTTTATTATCTGGAGAATATCAAAACAGATAATCTTCAGCCCTGATTTTCCCGAGGGAACATTTATAAATTAAATCAACGAGACGTTTACTCCTAATATAAAGTCATTTCTTAATGACCTTAATATTAATTTAGTGAATGTACGTTAAAATTATAGTAAATAACCTTCTTAATATCACGAAAGCTACTTAAAACCGCTTTAGTTAAAAACACGCAAATGTTGAGTGGTCTGTTTTTTGTAATTAAATTTTGGTTGGAGCACTCCAACTAATTGGATTTGCTAAAAATAATCTAGAAGATGACTTTATCGGAAAGCCATTACTGAATGATATAGACCAGAGAGAGAGTTACTACGAAGCAGTAAATTTGAGACTTTGGATGCACTATCCCTCTCATTCTATAAACTTGCCATAAAAACCGAGAGAACGAGGCAGACTTATCGTAAATTCGAACTTATAGACTACTCTTGGGGCCCTTGCTATTCGTGTTCAATCGGGCAAGTGCTGTCAAGAAATAGTTTTTAGCCACTGCTCGGAAATGTGGCGAAAGATGGTCTGTTCTTGGTCCCCAAAACAATCGATAGTTGTACATTGAATGAGCAGGCCTACTATGAATTTAAACAGACCGACTATGTGAACATTGTTGGTCTGTTCCATTGACCAATAACATCGGTCCGCTGATCACTAATTCGACCAATCAGAACACACTTTGTGCTGCATATGAAATTAAATTGGCCAATGAGAAGTCGTTTTATTTTTTTAATAATATTCATCCCTTCACGGATAGGCAAAGGAATCAGATTCCATACAGCCATATATGTCTGCTTTTAATTATCTGAAATAAAGTTTTTGTCACGGTGAGAGTCGTCAGTTTAAAAATGTATTATAAGATTTTTTTTTATTTCCTCGCAGTAGTCGTGAAAAGCACTGTGTTAAGCCTCGGCCGAAAGTGCAATAGATGGACTCGTACTTTCGAGGGCCTCCGCTACGCGTCGGCCCTCGAACTAGCTCCTCCATCTATTGCTTACTTTCTAACTTCTACAACAATGTACCTTCTGTGCTAAAATACCTCGCATCCTTAACGAAAAAAAAAAGCCGGCCAGGGTTTTTCTTCTACTAAACAAAACCGTACAAACGCAACGTCAAACAAAAACGGCCTGTTAATTTACTCCAAGGTTAAACGGAAGAGATCCCATATGGGAAAATTTCGCCTACGTATATTATATATGCAAACAATATGTCTGTAATTGTTTATATGCAATAAAGAGTTTACATATATAATAACTCGTATTGTTTGTTAACTCGGCCCGCTCGGCCAGTAGTTCAATGGGATGAATCGAGATTTGCAGGGTGAATAGAAATACAATCTAAAATAAGTCATAACTTGTTACGAATAAGAACTAGTATTCAATTGGAAAATTACGTTAAAACCTCAGTCTTCTAATTAGTAGAATATGCTTTATTTTAGGCTGTACTTCTATTATCTTGTCACGGCCACACTCCATTGTAACATGAAACACGTCTTCAACAATTCCGCAGTGACTACAGTTGGGAGAGTCCATTTTACGCATCACGTGTCCGACTGGTGCCAAAGGCTTCATTCTACCACCGCACTTCTCGTCATTGCATGATGTTCATTCCCATTTTCTACACGAAGGTTCTCTAGAACGTTTCTGGCGCGTACTAGAGAACCTTTGCCCAATGCGCTATATTATGGGGTTTTAAAAAGGGTGTCATTAAATTTCTTTGAGACGGGCAACGCATAGTGACGACTGCGGCGTTGCAAAAGTGTAAAGGCGGCCGTGATAACTTCCTATCACGTGGGCCGTCGCCCTGTTTGTCCGTCGATGACAAAAAAAGTGATTAAACTGAGACTCAACTTGTTCACAGTGATGAACTTTTAGTTGTAGAACTTGAGAAGATTGGTAAAATTTTGACATTAATCACAGTACTCCGCGGCTTTACTGATCAAACAATCTAGTAAGTGGAGAGTTTCCCCGAGGACCTTACGAGAGTAAATAAAGCTCAGCAAATACCTAGTTGGAGTTTGTACAGCCATACTGAAGGATCCACGATATAATATAATATCAGTAAAGTAAACGATATAGATACCTAAGGATTTAATGCTTGAGCCGAGTGAGAGTCACGTAATATACTGGAGTTAAAGAAATTATTTAAAAACCAGTCGGTCAAAAGTTAAACTGAATAATGTTTAGTTAATTTCGGTAAGTCAGTTACGCGATTTCAGGAAACATTATTAATGAAGCGCTAATATGATCGTCAGTTAC
This sequence comes from Acleris sparsana, assembly GCA_923062465.1. Lineage (NCBI taxonomy): Eukaryota > Metazoa > Arthropoda > Insecta > Lepidoptera > Tortricidae > Acleris > Acleris sparsana. Next base: position 4,835,286 of record OV281287.1, on the reverse strand, counting down.
TGAAGTCTGCTAAATGAATATGTATCCGGTCTGGAATTGAATAATTTGTATTTACGACTATGCAAGTCTTTGTGTGTTCGCTTCCTTCAGCATTTTACCAAAGAATCATTACCGAGCGTTTAAAATCGTTGTTGTCTGGCAGACATCCGTATTCTATCTTATTGATATATGACCTTTCTTTACCCACGGAAATCTAGCTTAAAAACTTTATATAATTGTGTTTCCTTCACGAAACAATCAAATGGCACTTTAGATAAATTGAATCGTGCAAAAGTAAACGCAGCGAACGTGCAGGAATCAATGAACATTTATTGCAGTGGGTAACCCATCATTTTATCGAATTTCACTTCATCGATTGTATTATTACATCATTTGCTATTTCCTGCTGAAATTATGATGTTTTCGGGATATCTCAAACATTAATTATGTAGGTTAGGTTAGGTTAAACCTGTGGCTACGAAAAAAAACTACGTCTTGTAGCCACAAAGTAAGCATTTCGATGACATGAAAATTAATTCAAGTTCGTTGAAAGATGTTTCGATAAAATAATAGGTACCCATTGCAATGACGTATAAACTATGGTGCGTCCGCATATGGCAGAGTTTCTCAAACTGGGTTATGCGGATCCGCAGGAGTTCGCCAATGATCGTATTGTGTTCGCGAATCAGACCTAAGATTGAGATCGCTTAAAATTGCTCCAATATGCACTCCAACGTTCACTCAATATGGGACAAGAAGCAAGCCTGTCCTAACTAGAGCTGTATCTTTTGAACCGTAGCGTAATAATAGCAGGTTATTTTCCAAAATATGTGTTATTACGGCAGTTTTTTTGTATAACATAATAAATGGGGTCGTCATACAAAAAAAGGTGTCTTTTCAACGTATTTTTTTTTTGGTTCTCTGCAGTTTCGCCAAACGACGTTTCCCAAACTGATTCATTACCCAACTGTTTCTCTTGGGCAAATACTTTTTTTCTAAAACTGTTAATATATCAGGATTTCTTAAAACTAACCTAACCTAACCTATAGGGTTCTACACGATGGTCCTGAAATAAATCCTGAATTATTTACAGTTTTGGAAGAAAAGATTTGCCCGAATGAAACAGTTGGGAAATTAATCAGTTTGGGTAACGTTGTTTGGCGAAATGAAAGGAAACCATTTTATTTCAAAATGTCAATTTTTTGTAAAAATATATTACAAACATCGAATAAAAACAACGAATGTTAATAATTAATCAAGCGTGAGTCTGGCTCGTGCTGACTCGATTCAAAGTCGAATTCCAATTACAACTACAAAGTAAGTAATAATATCTACTATGCAGCGGCGGTACGTAACAGATTTCATTTCTACAAGCTTTACCGAATCCGTCTTAATTAAACGTTTCGCAATGATTTCATGGCGCCCGCACATAGAAACTCAAACAATGGGAAGCCTAACGTTGAATCTAAATATAAATAAGAAATAATGCCCTTTGTGGCTGGCTCCTTTTATTCGCTGTACCAGAATAAAACAGGAACAAAGGTTCCTGGCTTGTATTCGGCACGGCATCAGAGATGTTAACTGTCGGTTTGTATAACGCTTTATTCTTCACACATAATAAAATCAAATACCACTTGAAGTATTTTTCCAGAAGTAGTTTTAAAAAAAAGGCATTTCATTTTTTTATTATTTCTGTCTCACCTTAAGGTACTGGTTGAGAATGCTTGTGTAATTAAGTCTTCGTTTTGTACACTATTTGAATTTTGTGCAATATAGAATTTATATAAATTCATTAGTAACATTTTGACTCTCTTTTCATTCCATTATTAGATAACTAAGTTAAGACCTCCGTCTTTCGTCTTACAGAAAACTCATATTGATAATCGAAGCGAAGCGAGGGTGGGTAGCTAGAAACATAAATAAAATACAAGCTTTAAAAATCCAACTGAATCTTTTGATACCGTCGTCGATATACCTATAAGTGTTAAAACATTAAAGCGCATAAAATCCACCATTTTGATTTTGTATGTACCCTGTGACATGACGTATCATGAATCAAAGTCGTTTGAGCTGTTGAGTAGTCGCGAGCGGACATAGGAACGGTCGTACATAGATACACAAACACGTAGCCCTTTTGGGGTCCGCCGCAGTCGGGTAATAATAAAGTGCTATTGAAACAGATCGGTTTTTTCACTTCGATAATATCGTGTATAAGCTTGAACCCTAAATCAAGCGGGGTGGTATTTAATTTATGATTGATCAGGGAAAACACGCGAGTAACGAATATTGCCGAAGGTTGCCGAGGGTTGTCGAGTATTGCCCAAGCAGGAAACACCAACAGGTGGCCCGTACTCACCAACAGCTCCGAAGTTCCGAACAAAGAAGGGGTCAGGGCCAAGTTTTCCTAATCGTTTATTGCTTAATAATAGACAAGGAAGCGAGTAAGTGCTGTCTTGTACAGGTAAAAAGGTTGAAGTATAAATTCGTGACTGTACAGCAATAGAGTTGAGTTCACAAGTTACAAATAACTTAGCATCTCTAATGACATTGACAAGTCCAGGAATTTTCTTTGAAATGTGTCCTAAAACGATCCTGAAATAGTGACCGTACCTGGCAACGAATAATTATTGGAAGGAGGCCCAGTGAGTTTTGAAGAAAAATGATAAATATGTGTAAGTAACTTTGTTTGTTACAGTTTCAAGGACAAACTGCTAAACGGATTTCGATAAAATTTGGTAGGTATAAAGCTAGCTTGAACCCCGAGTATCTCGGAAAATTGAACGAATCCCAAAAGAGGCGCGGGCAACACCTACTTATTTTGAAGTTATTTAAAAATATTTTTTTAAGGTTATTTATTCAATTGTGGTAAATGTCTAGAGCTAGACACTAAAACTCCTAAAAATGCCCAATATTTGGGAGTTAACTGAGCAGAAAATGAAAAAAAAGGCGACTTCACCGTTTATTGTAATAACAATATAAACTAATAAAGTACTCCGAATAATGGACACTGTGCTTTTAAAATAGTTGAAATCACTTTGGCAAATTATCCTAATAGCACCGTCGTCGGGCTTGGTTCAATTATCCTCCAAAAACGAATATTAAATTCGTATTTACGACTTTTTCGTTCAACCCGCAACGACGACGCAAATGGATCTTCTTGAAATATTGAAAACTACAAAAAGAACGAAGAAATCTTTGAAATTAATTTAGCATCTGCTTTTTACGTAGATTTTAATATGCATCTCGTTACGCAATTTAATACCACTTGTCCGACTTCGCTAGGTTAATTGGGAATTTGTACTTTCTTGATTTATAATAAATCGTCCAATTTCCTAAGTAAAGAGCAAATTATGAGTAGGTATTTTACAAAGATTTTAGCGTAACAGAGTAAGTAGAATATAATGGAATAGAAATAGCCTTTATTGTTGACAAATTACTTTGTTTACATGAAGTTAAAGTCAGAACTATCCCGAAGTTATTTTCGATATCCTAAGAATTTTCACTTGGACTATATTCACGTTGCCGTGCAGAACGTTAGTGCTTGTTCATGCACTTTCCCAAAGGGCATATACACTCGTGGACAAATAATACGGGTCAGAGTGCGTTTTTCATACAAACGAGGCTATTTCGAAGCCTTGGTTAATCGCCAGGGGTTGTTTTGAGTGAATTTTAATGGTGGATACTGCGAGGTTCAATAGAGGAGGTCAAAGTTCTTAGGATACCTAACTGATCGCACAATCAGTTAACACCACAGCGGGAGAGTTTGGGTCAGCACTTGGATTTCCTTAAATTTTATTGGAATTTTAGAGGTTTTTCTGAACAGGCACTATTCCGGCGTTAACCGCAGATTCATTCAGTTGGGTACCTTAGGCACTCTGGAAGTCCTGTATCGATGCTCGGGGTACTCATCATCAGATTTCACTAAAAGTATTCCCTGGCGAGGAACCAAGGCTTCGAAATAGCTTCTTTAGTATGAAAAACGCACTCTGACCCGTTTTATTAGTCCGCGAGTGTAGATAGAGGGTTGGTGACTTTGAGAGTAACTAAGTAAATGTTATATTTTTAACCAACTTTGAAAGAGGAAGAGCTCGATTTGCTGGAATCTTGTTTACCATCGTATGTCTGAGTCTTTAATTAATGACTGAGATTGAAACTACAAAAAAAAACCTCTGGCGAGATCCTTTAAGATATCGTTCTAGACGATTTTTGATAGGTTCAACTGAGTTTCATAAAAAACTAGCGACCCGCCCTCGCTTCGCTTCGGTTTATGTGAGTTTTCTGCTACACCCGTACATAAACCAGAATGTATATAATAAAAACCTTCCTCTTGAATCATTTTATTTATTGCTGTAAACTGCATTAAATCCGTTTAAAAAGATCTAAGCGTACAGCGCGAGCGACTTTGTTTTATACTCGTAATACTAATATGTAAAGAAGATAATGATGTTAGCAACCCCCTTCCGGGATTGTGTCAAGGAGGGGGCGTTGATGCGTGAAATTAAGATTAAACAGTTTAACACTCCTGCGAGCAATGTGCCCCGCCCACTGCCACTTCAGTTTAGCTATTCTTAGGGCTATGTCGGTAACCTTAGTTCTACTGCGGACTGATGGCCGATGGGGTCAGAAGGTTCTGGAGTGGACCGGAAGACGAGCTGTAGGTAGGCCTTCAACAAGATGGAGTGACGACCTCGTCAGGATCGTGGGACCGCGGTGGATGCGAAAAGCACAAGATCGGTCCGAGTGGAGTGCCTTGGGGGAAGGCCTATGTCCAGCAGAGGACGACTTTCGGCTGACATGATGATGATGAGTTTAACACTAGGCGATGGTAGGCTGACACACAGACTAACAAAGGCTACGTACCTATAAGAAGATACCGTTTTTTTTTAAATAAAAAAATACCGCATTCACGTCACACAGTTTCTAACCCAAAAAAATTAGACTCAAACGAAAGCCTGTAGCGATTTTACCAACTTGGTTATACTCAGATACAAAAATCATCCCGAATAGAGGTTGTAAACCGATTAACCAGTAAAATTATGACCCGAAACCGACGTGCGTGCATGACTCGATGTATGTATGTGGAAGAAGCGAAAGACTTTTGTCAGGATCGTAGCAGGTGGAAAAAAGTCGTCTCTGCCTACCCCTCTGGGAAACAGGCGTGATTTTATGTATGTATGTATGTATTATGACCCCCAACCTGCGTCGCTATGGCCTAACGCACTCGCAATCGCAATTGGCTTCAAAGCGGAACAATTGTTTTCATTTTGTATGAAGATAAGCCCTCGATTTTCAAAATGAAAACGATCGCGATTGCGAGCGCGGTGCCCCTCAGAACTTTACCTTGGATGAAAAGCAAAATGTATTGCGATTTAAGACGATTGTGAAGCTAAAAATCTCCATACAAAATGCGAAAACGTTTCTCTCCCCTTAATACCTATCATGACAAAACTATGTCTGTACGTTTTCCTTTCTAACAAAACAAAATTAAAAAAACAAAAATTCTGAAACGTACAGACCTAGGTTCTCTAATAACTACAAGATATTCAAAAATCGTGAAAATCGGAGTTGATTAGGGGTGGAGAAACGTTTTCGCCCGGAGCTTTTGGATGGTTTTTTTTGACAGCTACGCGATTTTATCGGCGCTTCACGGCGATTTTAAGTGCATTCTATACGTTACGAACTCACCAGAAATTATCATTGAGTAAAAATTGGGTCTCAATATTTCAGTGCAAAGGGTTTTTGTGTTAAAATAATTATTATAGACCACGACTAACCATTAATATGTTCCAAAAGCAATGGTTTACAAATTACAAAATGTATAAAACTTTCAGGATAATCTGGGTTTATCGGCTTACCTATACTAGATTATTAATGCTCGTAAATAAGAGTTCTTACTTGTTTCAATCAAAAGCTGGCAATTGCATTCCCTAGTTCCAATATAAAATAAACAGCCGTCCCATAACTCTCACATAGGAAGTTTTCCGTCCATCCATCAAGGTGTCCGAAGAAGTAATGTGGATGTGGGTGTATGGTGTGCGACCAGGTAAGCTACGCATTCGTCTTTGTTACACTTGACACTGCAATTTGCAGTTAAAACCCTTTGTTATTTGCTGCGATGTGGACTTGTAGTAACTTGTATATAATATACTAGTTTTTTAAAAGTAGTTTAACGCTATTCCCTAGGGAATTGACCGCATTTTACGTCGATCGCTTACGGCGTTTTACCATTTTAACTGTGGTCTCAATTGCAACTTTGGTGCGCCACCGGCGGCACTGGCGCTGACTGTCACGAAATGTAAAAAGTGTTTTTTTTTTTAATAAATACATAGCGTGCTGTTGAAGGCAGTCTAAAGTGCCCTGAAGAATATGCGTCTAAGTGCATTTTGTATATTTTGATAGATTTTTACATCTTAACTTGATTTGTGTACCCATAAGAATTATGCAAAAATACTGTACCTACTGGTATAGGTACTGTTTCCACAGTAAAAACCACTTCGAACAGAATAAAGCCATAATCCACGGGGCGTAAAGGCTTTTGCGTTAACGGACACATTTAATTCAATTTTATGCGTATTTTATGGGCGAGCTTAAAAATAGACGAAGCGTTGTGGCATGGAAGGATAGTTACATATATAGGTTCAAAATTTGTTCTTAAAATATGTTTTTTATGAGTATGAAAACGCAAGAAATAGTTTTTCAGTCGTAATCCGTTTATAATTTCAAACTTTTCTAGAATATTAAAATATATTCTATACAATTATCCGGAGTAAAAAGTGGTCTCTATCACGTTCCAACGGTGTGACTGTTAATTTTTCAGGAAAAAAAAAGGAAAAACGACTTCCGAATTATGAAATAGGATACCCAGTTACGCCATCAGTTTTTTAAATCTGTCATAGACGGACAACGCAGTAAATTTATAACAATTGCTTTAATGCCATGTCCCTGCTTTGAACTTGTCAAATGTCCAAATAAAAGCAACAATGTAGGTACAGTAGCGTCCATTTATTAACGACGTTGACTGTACAACGTTAACTAACCCCGTTTTAGCATAAAAACAAACACAAAAGAACCCCGTCTTCAAACATTAAAAAAAGAACAACAACTGGCAAAACACAATTTAGATTTTCCCACGCGTTAACAACCTCGAAATCAAATACCATATCAGCGTGTCTTGTTTCTTTTTAGTTTTGGGCTAGGGGGTTGTTTTGTACTTACCTTGTTGTTTAAAACATTGATCAAGCCACAGTGCGCCGCTGGGTCGCGTGCGCTCGCTGCAGGCTCCGGAAAACAACTGAGCGTCTGGGTGCCGGCCAGTGTGACCAAGGCTTGCCCTCGCTGACGGTTGAATAATGCTCGGTAAAAAGATGAAAAGTGGCTAAATGCTCAGATAATTCAACAAGTCGGCTTTAAAAACCAGACAGCATATTTTTATATTATGTGATCTTTCATTCTCATTCATTTAACTTAAGGGATATGTGGGTGGATTGGGTTACCTTTGTTTCGTCAAAATATTTTTGGTCAAATATGTAATCATTTCCCAAATTTTCATTTGCCAACCCGCTTTGTTTTCTGTAACCGTAAATATTTCAGGATTTTATGAAAACTAACCTTACCTATTAGGGTTCTACACAATGGTACTGAAATAGATTTAAAAAAAAATACAACATTAGTTTGGGAAATGAAAAATTTGGGAAATTATACATTTGACCAAAAATATTTTGACGAAACGGCAGGGTCGCTGGTGGATTAATAGCAAATTTTCTCTGTTTTTTGTCAGCTTTTTCATCACCTGATCGATAGGCTTTTTGTCTTAATTGGCTGAAATAAGTAAACCTAGGTTTTATCACTAGAATGTTCAAAAAGAGGAATAATAGACGAAGATTGATTTCAAGATTAAATGTATGTATGTATACTGTTTATTGAACAAGAATACAAAAAGAAATACTAAACACAAGCAATATTTATAACAAAAAAAAACAAGTACAAATGCGAATTTATCCATTTAAGGAATTTCTTCCAGATAACCCTTGTTGAAAAAAGAAAAATTGTTAAATAAATAGCCTAATATACATATATGTACTCGGCAAAACCATATCGTTTATAAAATGTATTGTCAACGTTACCATAGCTCGTGCGTGCTATTCCTGTATACCTTCACTGTTCTCTTTATTCATTTGTATGTCAGTGTGTCTTATGGTTGGTGAATGAATCTGTCTTCTTCTTCTTCTTCTATTTGTATAGATGCCTGTGAAGAGCCATATGGTTTTATCGAGAAGAATACAGCCTCTGTACGTAGTGAACATACATTTTCAATGGCTTAATTTGCCAAAAATATTTACATATACATATAAAAATATGCCAGAATTGGCCAAAATATGTTTAATCGGCAACACTGGCTCCCTGCGCAGTACTGGATGCGCAGTGTCCAAGGGGTTCCAAAGAGAGATGTTATACGGAACCCCGGTTATGAATGGGGGGTGGGGGGGTTACGCAACCGATCGATACGCCGTGGGCTCACTCGCCTATCGAACTGCCCGAGTTTTATAGCATTGCTGTAAGCCGGTTAAGCCTTTGCCTTATATTGTTTTTGGTTGATTTCATTTTTAGTATCACGTTTTGCCATTACTTTGTAACGGTATTGCTTTTTCAAGAGCTTTAACGTATTGGGAGTGAACTATTGTACGGTCCGTAATTCTTTTTGCGTTTTCGTAATTTAGTTATTGGCTGTTGACATATCAAAACCCGCCAAAGGCGTTCGCAAATGTAATGAAGATGGAAGGTTCCTTGCAAAAGGATGTGAATAATGTACTAAATTAATATTAAGATTATATTATCTATTCAGTATAATATATATTTAATAATATTTGTTATAAAGATAATTTAACAAAATAATTTACTTATAGTACCTAGTTATGTTACTACAACTCTTCAAACAGCGCGAGCTACGAAACGTCTACGGCGTAGCATATACCACGTAGAGCTTCCGAAGTATGGTACGAAGGCCATACGTTTCATTGGCCTCTATTCTAGGAGATATAAATCATATCGTCTTTAACATGTTATGGGAGTTTTTAACTCGGCCACCATTACGGTCTAGTAAATAAGAGCTATCACAATGACAATACGATAACAGGTCAAAGACGATTTGGTTTTTCACCCCTACAATCTCGGCCATGCAGCTTCGGTTCTCGGTCAAACTCAAACGTTTCTTAGAAACGGAACACTTTAAAACATTGAATATTTTACGTAGCCTAAGAAGCAACACTTTTATATTAGTTATTTAATAAAAAAAGGTACTTTATTTACGTACTTTTTTTGGTTGAAACCCTTGCGCGGAGCAAACTTTGAGAATAAATGCTTTACATCGTACATCATGATGAATGAAAACTTCTACTTAATTCTATGATCAAAATACGGTGCATGAAGTGAATAAAATTTTAGGAGACAGTAATTTATAAAACGTGACCTATTTATTTTACTAACAAACCATAATATTTTCTTTCTGCTTACGATTTTAAAACATCACTAAAAATAATTGGGCCGGTATCCTTAAAATAAACGTTTGTTTTGGAATAACAGAATAACGAAAATGGTAAAATTTGTTAGCTTAGGATAAAATTCGTTGAACCTATAATAATATTTCTTAATATTTCCAAGTCTGCCTTTACACGACCCTCGTCCAAAATGATGGATCTAAAAGATTAAAGAAGAATTAGTTACACTTAAAATAAATATATCACAATACGCAAATTAATTTATCATACGACAGTTACTGTTGATTTTACCCGACTACTTAAATGGAGGGTAATATTTTTCAGGCGTATGTATATATCCATGTTTCATTGCAATCTTGCAACAAAAAAAAACACGGAAAAAATATGCCTAAAACACCATTGTAATACTTTATAATTTCATTTTATCTAAAACGTTTTAATTTAGTTTTAGTAAGGATTTTATACTTCTTAATGAAATACTTGAAAAAGACGGTTATCTATATTTATGTATAAAAAATAATCTCTGTTTCCCTCGGTCACGCCATAATTCGAGAATAGCCCCAACGTGTTGAATAAAAATTTATTTGCTGTATTCGTAATTATAAGGACGAAATTGTATGAAAAAAATTAAACCCCACGCGTCGCTGGGCACAGACAGGTAGTTTATAATATTTTTAAAGGTCAAACCGTATAATATAATAAATATAAAGCAGGGTTTTCACTGCTAGCAGAGAGGGCCCGGTACGGACTCTGATTAACATACAATGGTCCTTTCAAAAGATGGCAGTGGAAACCGTGCTTTACAAACAATTCTATAGTAGGTAAGTACGACGTAGGGGAGGCGGTTACGCGTTACTCAGGCACATTTAGAGACAGTTAGTACGTTCCTTTTTCAAACTGGTATATGAAAAATCGTTACAAACTGGTACGGAAAATAGCATGGAGGCAAAATATGTACATGGCTCAACAATCCCATGTCGAGACAATGTTGTACATCAATGAAACTTAACTAAACTAAACTTAGTCAAAATAATTCATAGCTTATTCTGTTTTTTGCCATCCTCATGCGTTGTCCTCACCCAGTCATTACAAGGTTAGGTGGATGAGATCGCTTAAAGGGATAAGTTCGCCTTTGTACATATTTTTTATTCATATATTTGCTTTTTTGTAAAACGATTTCTTTTATGCAATAAAGAGTTTACTTACTTACTTACTTTGTTTACAACTTTATCTTGGCATTAGAAATGAGGATCTGCCGAGTCCTACAAAAAATTAAGGTCTCATTCGATGCAGCACAAAAAAATACGTGAATAATGTAATGACACTTCACTCGCATAGTAAAATTTCCTTCCTACCCTGTTCCCCTATATTAGGACCCCTAAATTTTGATATTACTCGGCAGATCCTCAGATATACATAATTTGCCGCCCAACTGTCATATTAAACCTGTATTATCTGAGTGCGGCCGTAGGTTTTCTGTCTACATTTCTTTACCTTGTTTTTCCCGATGTTTGTTTTTCTCTAATAGGTACATATTTTCCTTGAGAAGCGACAAAGTAAATATACCTATTGGTAGAGCAGCAATGTTAAACACCGTTGTATATTTACCTCACGCCGAGCCATAACATTGTTGACGCCCACACTGTCATAGTATAAATAGAAAATCGCTCCACAACTGACGGGGAACCAAATATAGAACCTCTTTCCTTTTTTTTAAATTAGTTCGTTTTCGGACCTTCAGGAGTCTCTGTTACCTATTGTGGTTCGGGCGCTAGGGTTGCGTTGATTCGCGTCATTCGATACTTAATTCGCTCGGAACCAAACGAGGAGACGATGGCGCGGCGCGGCCCCGACTAAACCGGCTTGTTCCCTGCGGGCCGATTATGGTGACACTTATCGACGCGATAAAACGTTTTTATCTCAAGATCATCGACATTATATCACTGTCGACGTAAGCTAATATGGTGGCATCGGTTACATTGCATTATCCACTTTTGACAACGATATACGACAAACGTCATATTTTATCGACTTTGCTTAATATGGGTGGCCACTTTGGATCGACTTTTGACATCTCAATTCGATAAGTTTATACAAGTGCCGGGTTGGTGACGACAAGACATTTCATTTGGAAAAATACTCAACTCATGTAAAATTTAAGCGTAAGTATTGGTTTTATAATATTTTTACTTATTAAAAACCGTTTAGTTACTTATAATAAAGGCGTTTTACATTATAATTGGTATACCTAAGCTGTATTTTTTCGTAGAATGTCTAGATACTACTACTACAGTCTCACGCTGCAAACGGAGAAGGAAAGGCGAAAACTACAGCGCAGGACGATTCGAGACGCGTCGAATCCTTTCGAGCTTCCGGAGGAAGAGTTCCGGCACGTCTACAGTCTGTAAGGAGATGGCTCTCCATTTATGTGCCGAACTCGACGTCGACCTCCAGCCGCACAATAATGACGGTTTACCAGTCTATATTAAGGTAATATTTATTGTTTATCATACATATACATAATGTTACTTTAGGCACAAGGTGAAGAGCCAGAAAATTGTTGTTAAAGCAATTCGTAAAAATGTACCCTTTCACAGGTTCTAACATCGTTGCATTTTCTGGCGGATGGTAATTACCAACGCAGAACAGGGCAGGACCACGGTTTGTGCATTGCACAATGCACTGTGAGCAACTATCTGGCTCAGTTTACGGACGCTGTAATCAGAAGGTAGGCATGAAAGTTGAAATAATATATAACATTATCGTTTTCTAAATTGTTAACGACCCAATGGACCTATAGTTTTGAAGTGAAGTTTATTTACTTACTAACATTTTCATATGTGCTACTTGCTTTAATTTTTTTCATTAAAAAGTCCATCAGTTATAAGTCTTCCTCCGGGATATAACTATCTCTGTACCTATCAAATTTTTATAGGTATATTTTAAGGCTTTGAACAGTATAGACCAAACAACAAAACAAACAGGCACACTTGCACAATTATAATATTTGATTTAACCAGTGCTGCAGTGTTATTAACACACCATCCCGTGGGAAAATTGCTTTTAATTTATTTTATATTTTGTAACTTTTTAGTGTAATAGTACTAACTTTTGTATATTTGGGTTATCTTTTATTTAGTTTTCAAGGTTGCTATACCCTAATATGGTTCATGTTTAGCACTATATTACACTCATTTAATATATAAATGAAAATTTAATTACTGTCCTCACATTATGGCACATATATTTCAGACAGGAGTTGTTGTCTTAACTTAGCTCCACATGGATACCCTGCATGGGAACCACAAATAATATACCTACTCAAGTTTTAATACTAACATCATTTAATTACTACAATAAATGGGAATTTGGTTTTTAAATAAAACATAAAAATTGTTAAATATGAACTTATAATTATTCACAAACTTGATGTTAAATCCAAATGCAATTACAGTAGGTATAACTAAGTATTATTTTCAGGCTCATGAGAAGATGGGCAAAGTTCCCTGGAACAGACCCCAATAGACAAGCTGTTGCTGGGGAGTTTAGCGCAGCTTACAGAGTGCCCAATGTGTTAGGGACCATTGACTGCACACACATCAAAATTTTCCCGCCACCACTTCCCCACAGCATAAACTACCTCAATAGAAAGGGGTTTCATTCCATGAATGTGCAGTTGGTAAGTAAAAAACATTAAGCAGGTCAAAACCCCCATGTAATTGCTCCTATACCCCAACAGAATTTTATCGAACTATAAAAACAAGTTTTTAATTTAAATTAAAATCCATTCAACCTCAATCATTTAATATAATTTAAAAAAATAAAGAAATAAAAAAGATTCATGGCTCCTCCTCAGTTATAATTTGCGTGTCCTCCAGCCTGAAAAGAAAAAGGATATCATTTTATATTTTATTGTTACATTACATTATTATTAATTGTTACATGTAAATTAATTTGCCATAACGATAGAGAACCGTTTTTTTTACCTATACCTAAGTACATACATATAACTTGTAAGAGTTTAGAATTTAATTTCTTATTTACATATTATTTTTCAGAACACTTGATATGGAGCTGCCTGCCACAAACAGCAATGAAATCCTCACCACCCAGCAGCTACCGGCAAATGGGCTTTTACTAAGAGTGGCCCAAGAAAAAAGGGCCACCATAGTAAATAATTATTTTGCTTACTATTGTGTTTTATTCCATTCCCATATAAACAGTTAAAGTAGAAAACTATATTTTAACAGTATAAAAAATAGGATCAAGCTATCTGTACCAAACTCAATTAAGATTAAGGTTCGGTTCAGCAGTTTAGCAGCTAGAATGTAAAAGACAGACTGAGTTACCTTGCATCTACATATTAGTGTAGATTATAAATGATCTACCATATTATGTTTGAGTATGGATAAAATTAAAGCTTGCTGGTTTCTCCTTAAAATCCTATTCTGCTCCCTCAGAATGTCATTGTGTTCTGACTTGAGCTGATTCAGTTTTACTAGTTGTTCTATTATATTCTGTAACATAAAATACAATTGCATTACTTTTATATAAAAAAAGTCATTATGAAACAAAGGGCATTAGGTAAGTTTGTATGGACAATATGGTCATATTTTTTCCCAGCGGACATGGATAATTTTCTTAAAATAGTTTAGAGGACCTCTACCTACATATAAATATATGACATTAAATGTCTTTGATAATATTCGAGCCAAAATATTAAAAAGATATACATTTCAATTTTTCATTACTAAAAGACAGTATTAATAGATAGAATATATAGAATTTTGAATAGATCATTCTGTCATAATAATACCTTCATAACTTTTAGGTATGCCCTTCTTTTTCTTCTGTTCTTTGTGTGCAATGTAATGTGGTAAATAAGGCGATGTAGGCTAAAACGTTAATGTTACCCGAAAAATATGAATGTATAGTTAATAAACCAAATACTTACGATTTTCCATGATGCGACGGATTTCTCCGGGCTAAACTCTCGCAACATCGAAGCCAGATTTTGCCACTCGGACTCGTGTCTTTGAGATCCGAGTGGCCCACTGAACTCCCAGTTTGCGAATAAGGGGTGGCTGGCCATATATTCAATATTTTTTCTTTATTGTACTGCTGTACAGCGACTGTAACACAACATGATTGTTTTAATCATTAACAATAAATAAAGAAATTGACAATGCACTTAAACTCATATTAGTTCACAGTGTTAAACTTACACTTTTGTTGTTTGTCTCATTTTCGGTTTATCCAAGAACAATTTCGGACCGAACTAAAATTCCAAATTTCCAATAGAAACTTTAAACTTTCGTAGGTACTAAACTACTAACCATAAACTAATAACCATAGAATATAGAACTACCGAATCAAGATGTCAACATAACCCATATATTTTTAATAGTATGGCGTCCGCCTTCTTTCTATTACTAATTTATAACTTCCCATTTTAGAAGCATTATATAAAGTCCGCCATTCAACATCCAACATGTGCAAAAATGTATTGATTTCGTGACACTAGCAACTTTTTTGCAAATTGGTAGTAATCTCATGTGATTCTTGTCACACTGCGGGCCAATTATGCGTGGCACCTTTTTATCGTGTGGATATGTATAAATTTTTAACAAAGTCGTCTATTTTATCGAAATCCCTAATATGGTTGACAATGTCGATAAAGTTATTGCGTCGATAAAGCGACGACTATTGTGTTTAAGCCCAGTGTGACAAGAATCACATGAGATTACTACCAATTTGCAAAAAAGTTGCTAGTGTCACGAAATCAATACATTTTTGCACATGTTGGATGTTGAATGGCGGACTTTATATAATGCTTCTAAAATGGGAAGTTATAAATTAGTAATAGAAAGAAGGCGGACGCCATACTATTAAAAATATATGGGTTATGTTGACATCTTGATTCGGTAGTTCTATATTCTATGGTTATTAGTTTATGGTTAGTAGTTTAGTACCTACGAAAGTTTAAAGTTTCTATTGGAAATTTGGAATTTTAGTTCGGTCCGAAATTGTTCTTGGATAAACCGAAAATGAGACAAACAACAAAAGTGTAAGTTTAACACTGTGAACTAATATGAGTTTAAGTGCATTGTCAATTTCTTTATTTATTGTTAATGATTAAAACAATCATGTTGTGTTACAGTCGCTGTACAGCAGTACAATAAAGAAAAAATATTGAATATATGGCCAGCCACCCCTTATTCGCAAACTGGGAGTTCAGTGGGCCACTCGGATCTCAAAGACACGAGTCCGAGTGGCAAAATCTGGCTTCGATGTTGCGAGAGTTTAGCCCGGAGAAATCCGTCGCATCATGGAAAATCGTAAGTATTTGGTTTATTAACTATACATTCATATTTTTCGGGTAACATTAACGTTTTAGCCTACATCGCCTTATTTACCACATTACATTGCACACAAAGAACAGAAGAAAAAGAAGGGCATACCTAAAAGTTATGAAGGTATTATTATGACAGAATGATCTATTCAAAATTCTATATATTCTATCTATTAATACTGTCTTTTAGTAATGAAAAATTGAAATGTATATCTTTTTAATATTTTGGCTCGAATATTATCAAAGACATTTAATGTCATATATTTATATGTAGGTAGAGGTCCTCTAAACTATTTTAAGAAAATTATCCATGTCCGCTGGGAAAAAATATGACCATATTGTCCATACAAACTTACCTAATGCCCTTTGTTTCATAATGACTTTTTTTATATAAAAGTAATGCAATTGTATTTTATGTTACAGAATATAATAGAACAACTAGTAAAACTGAATCAGCTCAAGTCAGAACACAATGACATTCTGAGGGAGCAGAATAGGATTTTAAGGAGAAACCAGCAAGCTTTAATTTTATCCATACTCAAACATAATATGGTAGATCATTTATAATCTACACTAATATGTAGATGCAAGGTAACTCAGTCTGTCTTTTACATTCTAGCTGCTAAACTGCTGAACCGAACCTTAATCTTAATTGAGTTTGGTACAGATAGCTTGATCCTATTTTTTATACTGTTAAAATATAGTTTTCTACTTTAACTGTTTATATGGGAATGGAATAAAACACAATAGTAAGCAAAATAATTATTTACTATGGTGGCCCTTTTTTCTTGGGCCACTCTTAGTAAAAGCCCATTTGCCGGTAGCTGCTGGGTGGTGAGGATTTCATTGCTGTTTGTGGCAGGCAGCTCCATATCAAGTGTTCTGAAAAATAATATGTAAATAAGAAATTAAATTCTAAACTCTTACAAGTTATATGTATGTACTTAGGTATAGGTAAAAAAAACGGTTCTCTATCGTTATGGCAAATTAATTTACATGTAACAATTAATAATAATGTAATGTAACAATAAAATATAAAATGATATCCTTTTTCTTTTCAGGCTGGAGGACACGCAAATTATAACTGAGGAGGAGCCATGAATCTTTTTTATTTCTTTATTTTTTTAAATTATATTAAATGATTGAGGTTGAATGGATTTTAATTTAAATTAAAAACTTGTTTTTATAGTTCGATAAAATTCTGTTGGGGTATAGGAGCAATTACATGGGGGTTTTGACCTGCTTAATGTTTTTTACTTACCAACTGCACATTCATGGAATGAAACCCCTTTCTATTGAGGTAGTTTATGCTGTGGGGAAGTGGTGGCGGGAAAATTTTGATGTGTGTGCAGTCAATGGTCCCTAACACATTGGGCACTCTGTAAGCTGCGCTAAACTCCCCAGCAACAGCTTGTCTATTGGGGTCTGTTCCAGGGAACTTTGCCCATCTTCTCATGAGCCTGAAAATAATACTTAGTTATACCTACTGTAATTGCATTTGGATTTAACATCAAGTTTGTGAATAATTATAAGTTCATATTTAACAATTTTTATGTTTTATTTAAAAACCAAATTCCCATTTATTGTAGTAATTAAATGATGTTAGTATTAAAACTTGAGTAGGTATATTATTTGTGGTTCCCATGCAGGGTATCCATGTGGAGCTAAGTTAAGACAACAACTCCTGTCTGAAATATATGTGCCATAATGTGAGGACAGTAATTAAATTTTCATTTATATATTAAATGAGTGTAATATAGTGCTAAACATGAACCATATTAGGGTATAGCAACCTTGAAAACTAAATAAAAGATAACCCAAATATACAAAAGTTAGTACTATTACACTAAAAAGTTACAAAATATAAAATAAATTAAAAGCAATTTTCCCACGGGATGGTGTGTTAATAACACTGCAGCACTGGTTAAATCAAATATTATAATTGTGCAAGTGTGCCTGTTTGTTTTGTTGTTTGGTCTATACTGTTCAAAGCCTTAAAATATACCTATAAAAATTTGATAGGTACAGAGATAGTTATATCCCGGAGGAAGACTTATAACTGATGGACTTTTTAATGAAAAAAATTAAAGCAAGTAGCACATATGAAAATGTTAGTAAGTAAATAAACTTCACTTCAAAACTATAGGTCCATTGGGTCGTTAACAATTTAGAAAACGATAATGTTATATATTATTTCAACTTTCATGCCTACCTTCTGATTACAGCGTCCGTAAACTGAGCCAGATAGTTGCTCACAGTGCATTGTGCAATGCACAAACCGTGGTCCTGCCCTGTTCTGCGTTGGTAATTACCATCCGCCAGAAAATGCAACGATGTTAGAACCTGTGAAAGGGTACATTTTTACGAATTGCTTTAACAACAATTTTCTGGCTCTTCACCTTGTGCCTAAAGTAACATTATGTATATGTATGATAAACAATAAATATTACCTTAATATAGACTGGTAAACCGTCATTATTGTGCGGCTGGAGGTCGACGTCGAGTTCGGCACATAAATGGAGAGCCATCTCCTTACAGACTGTAGACGTGCCGGAACTCTTCCTCCGGAAGCTCGAAAGGATTCGACGCGTCTCGAATCGTCCTGCGCTGTAGTTTTCGCCTTTCCTTCTCCGTTTGCAGCGTGAGACTGTAGTAGTAGTATCTAGACATTCTACGAAAAAATACAGCTTAGGTATACCAATTATAATGTAAAACGCCTTTATTATAAGTAACTAAACGGTTTTTAATAAGTAAAAATATTATAAAACCAATACTTACGCTTAAATTTTACATGAGTTGAGTATTTTTCCAAATGAAATGTCTTGTCGTCACCAACCCGGCACTTGTATAAACTTATCGAATTGAGATGTCAAAAGTCGATCCAAAGTGGCCACCCATATTAAGCAAAGTCGATAAAATATGACGTTTGTCGTATATCGTTGTCAAAAGTGGATAATGCAATGTAACCGATGCCACCATATTAGCTTACGTCGACAGTGATATAATGTCGATGATCTTGAGATAAAAACGTTTTATCGCGTCGATAAGTGTCACCATAATCGGCCCGCTGGGCTTAAACACAATAGTCGTCGCTTTATCGACGCAATAACTTTATCGACATTGTCAACCATATTAGGGATTTCGATAAAATAGACGACTTTGTTAAAAATTTATACATATCCACACGATAAAAAGGTGCCACGCATAATTGGCCCGCTGTTGAGTTTGCTTGTCGTGGCTCGCGGGGCGTATAATCCAGGCACCCACACATGCAAGCCACGTGAAATACATTTGTTGAAGACGGACTACTGTTTATACTGTGTCACGGGTTTGAAATACAAATACTTATTACTCCAAGCGTAATGTAGGAACAATAAAATTAATTAAGTTACATTGAGTTCGACTGAAAATTCATTTACCTACAGTTACTCGAGCACAAATATTACGGGAACAATCTGTACCCTTACCATGAGTTACACAGAGCATTAGACTCGCTAGCGAGTATGGTAATCGTAACTAATAGCAGGAAACCCTAAAACATACTCGCGTTTCCAGGCAGCGGGCCTAGTATGGTTGCGTTTATCGCGTGATAAAATGTGCATAAAGCATCCGTCACTCTCGTAACTACTTATGTACGTGTCAAAAAGTGACGGATGTTTTATAAACATTTTATCACGCGATAAACGCGGCTATATTAGTCCCCCATATATATTTTACGTGTACTAGTCAACATTGCCAGGAGATTTCGGTACTATGTAGATACAAACGGACACAGGGGCGCTGAATCAATGGCCACACAATTTTTGTGTATACTAACGTTACTTAATAAAAGGAAAATGTCCGAACTTGAGGTAAAGGTAATATTATTGAATTATCGACAAATTTATACTGACGTGAGTACGGTACAGCAGCGTGAGGCCGAGGTTCGATAATTATAGGTAACCCATATTAAATTGCTTTTAACATGTTATCTTACTGTTTTTAACTAGGACGCCGTTACTGTTGAGTCAATATGAGCTATCATAACGTTGAAAAAATATGAGAACATGTCAAAGAATAGAGGATTAGAGGCCCAGCACGGTTAGCACAATTTGCATTTTCTCGCTTGTCTCTCAGTGCGTCTCTATCGTTACTGATTAGATAGAAAGGGAGATGAGTGACAAACATGTCGCGGGTAACTTGTGCTAGCCGTGCAAGACATAGAAAAGATGCATTCTTGCTCATCTTCAAAATTTATCTATACGTAGGCTGTCAGAGAGTCGCGTCGAGCGCGGAGAGACGTACCTAGTACGTCAATTCCATACACTTAGTAAGTTTTCAAAAACTTGTCTAGCCTCACAGAGGGTTAGTCTCTTAAAAACAGGTTCTTGTCAAACGGTCACTCCGTGATCATATTAGCTTTATTTCGCGCCAATTGAGTTTATTTTTTAAGTATCATCTTGCTTCTGAAATTCTTCAAATACTCTTGTAGGCATAATTAATCCCCTAAGCTTTCAAATAATACTAAAACCTTGGTCAAGATTAACGCTCTCAATGGTTATCGGAATCGGAACGATCGATCTTTAATTATGCGTTCAGGCGCGTCAGAACATTCAAAGCCACGAAGCCTAGTTTCCATATAAAATAGACCCATTATCAGTAGTCACGGCATTGAATGCCCTTATCTATAAACGCCTGTCGAAAGGTCGCGTGACTTCGTGAAGGCATTTCATTTGTTCTCCGCAATTTCAATGAACGCGCGGTTAGCTCGCCCCATTGAAGCTTCCGACAATTTCCGTCTTTATTTAACGGGCTAGAATCGATAGGGAGGGATCGTTGTTGATTGGGTCTGATTTGGCGGCTAGCCGAGATTTCCTCGAAACTTTCACACATCTATCAATTTAATGGCTACCCTGCACATACACAATTACATATTTAAACACACACACACTGTTACATACAGACACGCTAGTATGCTTTCATACTATAAAATTGTTTCATCGTTTTTCTTTCTAGAGTTAATTCTTTGGTTTTAGTGTTACTCTTTTACTCACATTAACATTGTTCCATATGTTTTGTATTCTTGTGTTCATTGGCTTTATTTACAGTGCCTATTATAAACTGACGTCCCAAATAAAAAAACATATTCATTAAGGCAGTAAAAATTATAAGTAACTAGCCATCGCCCTCGGCTCCATCCTATACGTTAAAGTCGTTTATCGCTACTCGCGGACAGAATCGGACGAACCCTACATCCTCCTTCGGGTAAACCCTGAGCTTTAAGCTAATTCCATACCGTATACACCATAGCCAAAAAGGTTTATTTTGAGGTTAGAAAGTTCTTTACTATATTAGGCAAGTAAGAATTAACACAGTATACTTACAGTATCGTACCATTTATCAAGTAAACAGTATGTTACCGGATCGCGTGCCAATTTTATAAGAAGTTACCATAACTGTCTAAAACGGCATAACGATTCTATAATGAAATTCGCAAGCACTTGTCCCATATTATTTAAATGATCGGCATTCGGGCAGTCGTAAAAGCCTTTACGTCTATATGGCGTTATTGGAACGGCGTTTCATTTCAATTCTCTCGCCGCAGTGGTCCGGGGCCTGAATACTGAGCAGCTGATCCTAACATAAATTACGAAAGCTACAATAAGTCTCTAAAACCGCGGAAAAGGTAACTTATTAACTGTCATTGACTTTAGACAAGAAACAATGTCAAATACACAGCCCTGTCAAGATGTATAATTGCCGTCAAACTTGAACATTAGGCGAGGTAGTGGGGGAAAGTTCGCGCATCGTACACATACGTGCAAAAAAAGTACCTAATTTTTGTTACAGAATATTTTCAAATCTTAGGATAAATGATACACAAGTGAAAAAAATATGTTAATATTATTATTAGAATAACACTAAAAAATACAGGAAACTATTTAAAATAGATTAGTCTTGAACTAAAAAGGATATTCCTTCCATTAAGTCAATACCAGCGCTGGTACTAGGTCTTGGTTCAGGGGAGCTGGAGGTAGTCATTGTTTCTTGACTATCATCAATATCATGAATATCATTCTCAAATTGATTCAAAAATCAATATCAAATTATAACAAGAAAATTAATGATAACTATCGGCTTTATCAGTGCACGCAAGTGTACCGTGGACGCAGTGCTGGACGCAACTGTCAACTGATTGACCAATGGTGCGTGCTCCCCCGCCGCCACCTCCCGCCGCCCGCGGCCCCCCTCCCAACGAAAGCTAAAAATCGCTTCTGCGCAAGCAAGGTTACGTGTTCAAGAAGTTTGCCGGCAACTATACTACGCTAACTAGCGTTTCTTATCGTTTCGTTTTTGAACCAATCACGTCACTGGTAGATGACGTGATACGAAGTCACGTGATCTACCCGTGACGAGATTGGTTAAAAATGAATCGAATAGAAACGCTAGCTAGCGTAGTGCATCTTGGCAGGGCCCTTTGGACCTCTATTTTAATCGGTAAGACCATATCGCCTTTGACGTGACGTATTGTTTTTATTTTATTTATAACTCGACTGCCATTACTGTCAAGTATAAGAGAGCTAGAGCTCTAAGAGAGAGAGAGCAAAAGCGATAAGGTTACCGTGTAGCTCGGCCGTGTAGCGATCATACAAAATTAAAGAAAAACTAGTTTTAAAATTGTGCGCCCTTTCATATGTCACCCCGTTTGCTATACCTAATCAAACCACTTTCATATTTTAAGCCCCCATTTAATTTTTTTTTTAAACAGATGCGGGCAAATGTACATCTATGCCAAATTATCTTATTAGTTTTTGACAATCATGATGAGAATACTTTTAATTTTGACGTGTAATGCAAACTTATATTGTAATTTTTTTTCATGAAATAAATAAACTAAACTAGCGTTTATAGTTGCTGAGATTACCTGCTGTGACATACAGACAGACACTTTTTGTACGGAATCCTAAAAATGGCGGATACCCGACCTTGTTTTAATGGGTGTAGACAGCTGATGGCGGACTCACTGGGCGTCTATTGCAATTTGTGTTAAAACTTTGATACAAAGTGTTTAAAAAAAAAGCGGTTAATAAACTAGTACCGCTATACTAGACAGATAGACAGACGTTTTTTATCACCATATAACATTCAAGTCCTTATTTTATGTTTTGCGATTAAGTAACGAAGTTTACTGTCGAAAACTACTAAAATGCATGGAATTGACGTTGGCGCTCGACGCGACCGTCCGACACCTACGTCAATCCTCGTTTTCGATAACGATAACGTTCTCGTAATGCATTCTTGTCTAGGTCCGCAAAGAATCCAACTTGGTCCAAAATAGCCTGTACATATAGATGAGCGTAAATATGTATAACACCAACACTGTTCCTGCCACACCAGAGTACAAAATATGAAAGCTTAATGCACATAACGTGAATATAAAGTAGACTTAATCGCCCGATAAATCTGACGCCTAACATTCCCTGGAATATTACAAGCTAAAGAACTTCCTGGAATTATCCTGAAAGGAAATGAACTTGATTCCTTCGTATTTTGTGTTACCAAAGGAATTCTTAATTTTTTGTTAGTAGCAACGGGATCCGTTTTATTAATTAATTCTCCTTATTTCTGGTTTTTATACCTTTTAAGCCGAAGGCAATGAAAATGGTATTTAAAAACTTCATGAAGACTTATCGTAATAGAAGTGTTTGATTATATAACAACAATCTTTGAATAGATCACTATAATGGCTTCTGTAAGGAGATCAAAGCCTACGCACGCCTTCTGTAGTAAACTCCACTTACCGCCTGTTTCACAAACACAGATAAATTTCGCCCTTTCTCTTTCTTACAATTGAAAATAAACAAGGATAGAGCTAACTTTAAATGGCAGATTTTACTCGTCGATTGTGAAACAGGCCCTTAAATAGTAACGCGTTGATGAGATGAAATAAAAACAACCCGAGCATACATCTGGTGGCGTGTTTTGTTAATGTGGGCGGATATAATGAGAGCACAGAAATGTATGTATTTAACACTTTTAAGCAAAAAGTATAGTTACTACAAAGAAATATAAAAA
Organism: Acleris sparsana; assembly: GCA_923062465.1. Lineage (NCBI taxonomy): Eukaryota > Metazoa > Arthropoda > Insecta > Lepidoptera > Tortricidae > Acleris > Acleris sparsana. The sequence goes on along the minus strand of OV281287.1, from coordinate 4,811,406 downwards.
CTATCTCCATAATCCACAAGTGAAGTGAAGTTGAAGATATGAATAATATGATTGTTTTTTAAGCTGTGTGTGTCGTTACTAGTAAGAAATAAAAGTCGAGTGAATATAATTATTTATATTCTTTAATTTATAAAACATCAATAATGCCAATGCTGCAGCATTGTCTAAATCCACGCAAGTGGTACAAAACTTTACATAAAATACTCGAATTACGTAAATGTGTTACAATAAATTAATTTACAATTAAGTGTTTACTGGTTAGTACTTATAGTATCAATGGCACAGATCATTTTAATGACAAAAAAGTAAAATGATGTAGGTTTATAAGATAATACGCCACTAAAAGAAACTTTTACAACAATTCAAACTACAATAGAGATTAAATGTTACGTGAGAGATATATCAGAGGTTATATAGTGAAAAAATAAGTATAACATTTAAAAAAAACAGTCAAACATACCTATAGCTGTGTGAAAATATGTACTAATAGTACTTCTTTTACAATTGCTACATTTAAAAAAATACTTGATGAACATTATATGAACTTGACATTGAATCACGAATGTAACTTAAGCAGTAATGGCAAGAAAATTGGAAAAACGGTCAACAGCGAATAATCGTTGCGATATATTATTATTTTGTTAATTTTTACTAGCGTTATTTCAAATTAACATAATCATAATTCTACGTCTATAATATAACCAAACAATAAAGCAAAGCCTGATGTTTAAATTATCAGATAAAAAACAGTCGGTTATATTTTTAAAGTTTGAAAAAGAGAGACCTAAAATTAATTTGTCAGGTAGATTTATATCTTACAATAAAAATAAAAATAAAATCAGCACTAAATCAACTATTTTGTTTCACGTAATAGAAAGGACACTACAAAAAACGAAAATGTACTGATCTCTTGCAAATGGGAAAAGGAAAAAGGTTTTGTACACAGACCGGTGCCCATATTTTGTCCTGGACTGTACCTCTAGTATTTAAATATTTAAAACACTCGTAAATGGCACTTGTTTGACTACACAACAAAATTACTATCACTATTTTTCGTAAAGCATCCTTATTGGGCCGTTGTAAGGCTTACATTTGCCCAGCTTACAATAGTACATTATGATACGGGTGTGCTAAGTTGGTCATTACAGTCGGGGTGGGATTGCAGCCCAAGTCGTAGTCAAGGGCGTAATGTAGCCGAGAATGTAACGAGCAATGCTCACGCGTGTCATAAGACATTTTTCAACACACTCGCAGGGAAAAAATATAAATAGATTGTCTCATTATGTTTTTAATTTTACATTAATGCACCAAAGCGTTTTTCACGTTACGCTTTAAAATTAAATAGTTGGATATTATATTTTAATAAGGACAATATATTCTTCAGCGAAATATTTAAAATGTTTTAAGAGTTTTATATGCATCATTACAACCTTAAAAACGCTGCTATAAAAGCTACATTACGAGCAAGTGTGTTGAAAAACATTATTAATTATTAATAGTATTTATAGTTAGTAACTCTAACTAGACCTAACCGTTTCTATTTTAATACCGGCCAGCAACAACGAAATATGTTATCTAACAAGATACAGCGATATTCAAAATTAAATATTCAAAATTCGAATGCTTTACATTTCTTGGTTCGGATCGTCGACATCGGCCAGTTTGATAAGGCCGATGAAACTCTTTTCTTGGTCCATGAGGGAGTGTCGGTCGCCGCCTGTGTTTCTAACTGCCAGTCTGTCGCCGTCTTTTAAGAACAAAGCAGAGGCAGAAAAACAAGAATTGGGTTTTTCTAAGCGTTCACTCGAGTGAGAAGATTGAGCGCACTGAAGGAGAGTCTCGCGCCCCTCGATTTCGGCATTCGTGCGATGAAGAACCCATGATATTATGTCATGGGTATCCAAATAGTAAATCTGCGGAAATAACGAACAATTAGGTAACGTGCTTTTGTACGACCGCCTGAAGCACTCCCAAGCGATTAAACTAGAGGAAACTATTGCAAATTACGTTTGTTATTCTCGGCTCTTTGAAATCCAATGGGAGTAGGTACTTCTTAGTCTTGATACATTACGTAGGGACCAATGGGAATTACATATGTAGAAAGATCTATAGGGTGATGTTACGTTGATTTGAATTAATTTTGTAACGGTTTAATTAATTAGTTTTTTTCTTTCATTTCAAATTTTAAATATACATTTTCAATTATAATAACACGTAGCGTACTACATTACACATTAATTTAATAATGTTCTTGGTTTCTTGATAAAATAGGTTTAATACTCGTGTAGCGTAGGTACGCGTGTAATTTTTGACTACTACTGTACCCAGTCTGGGGCCCGGATACGGCGAGACCATGGCCCAGGGACTCGGGTACATTGACTCACTCATCATTACACATATATAGAGAAACATACCCTAAGGCGGTCAAAATATCTGACCTTGACTCTATTGTTGTAGGTTTTAAAACTCTTTCAGGGATTTTTAATACCTTGTATTGTTCCAGTATAATTGGTGGCCACGTGTACACCGTGTAATGACCCCTGGGGCGTTATTTTGACATAGCCATGGAGTTCAGTTTACTCTGAGAGAAAAAGACAGAGCTATAACTGCTATAGCAATGTCCTTTACGCTCACCTGTCATAATAACCGCCCTGGTACAAAAACTCACCTGCACATAGACAAGGTAGACGCCGGTGTGGCGTACGTGTACATGACCCGTAGACGTGAGTGTCGGGCGTCCAGCCCTAGGCGACGCCATGGTCCAGGGAGCCGGGTACCATACGTTGTGAGGTGCTTCATGCGCTACTCGTACCAGACCATTGCCTGTGAAGGACGATGATGAATTTATTATCGGCCGTAGTTAGTTGATGTGTCTTGAACACGGTTACAGGCGAGTTCATAAATATGTATACACTTTAGTACCTTGTCACTTTAATCGCTGTGACAATTATTATATGGCATTTTAAACATGACATTAAATATACAAGGTAGTAAAGTGTACACATATTTATGAAGTCGACTGTACATAGACTGTCAAATACTTGAAACTTCAAATCTGAATTCAAGATCAAACACTGAATGAAAATGAGGAAAACACAGAACGAATCTTTGAATAAATTCATGAAAATAGTACCTATTCATATACGTATGAATATTCAAGGAATTTATTTCCTATTTCATTTTGGACTATGTCAAAGTAACACTGTAAATAAAATAATAAGAAGTCTCTCACGATTTGATTGATTACGTCACATTGACATAGTCCAAAGTGCTAAAGGAATTAAATTCCTTGACTGTACCTACGTACTTTACAAAATACTTACACATTTTTATACTTTTACTGTCCTTATATTTTAAACGTAGATAAAAGTCTAAATAAATACAGTTTGCGGCTCTTCTCATAGTTTAACGCTACCTTTGCCCATAATACAGAAAACTGACGGCACCAGAAGCGTCATATATTTACCTTTATAATGTTCATGTCTCTGGGGGTCGAGGTGCGAGGTGTTGCCATGGAAATGGGCCGCCACGAACGCCCGCCGGCCCTGCGGGATTAACAAGTTAAATGACTATTATAATTATCTCGATCATGTCTCGTTGGGAGTTTTTCTCATAATCTCCCGTTTGAGACTCAATTGGGACAAACCGAAAATAGATCCGTGATGGTTTCACATTTATATCTGCAAGAATATGAATTTTAACGTTAAGTACCGGATTTTTATTCATTTCTTATTTGATCTGATAAACTCAGATTTGGTATGGTGAGATCTACATTTTTTTTAATTAAATTTTTAGCTATTTAATTAACATTAATAAATAAAAAAATGCGATCTATGCCAAAAAGCATATTTCTTTTTTACTGAAATTCAACCACCTTTACTGGTATTCAATAAAAAGCGCGCCTTTTTTGATTTTGTTGCACTTCCATTAAATAACAGTTTTAGTTTTTTTTTATATAACGATGCCTAAATTTTCGATATCGTAAAATATTGTGAGAGTTGAAGCGAATCGAAATATAAAGCGCTTGTACGAGATGCTACCTGTAATGTAACAACGAGCTTAAGCTCTCTATTGAAGGAAGCTTTCAAGCTCTCTCAATAGAGAGCTTAGGCTCTTTACGTAGCAAAATATTCCATATAATGCGCTACGCGACCCGCTTCTAAGCGGTTGCTACTCAGTTGAAAGAGGGGGAAGGAGGGGGTTATACTTCAACAAAACCGAGGAAAACGGCTATATTTTATTTATTACGTCGTGTTAAAGAATACATTAGGTATAACGCAAATATACGACTTTTTCCACCCTGTATGGAGTAGTGACCTTTGTCCGACCGCGACTATTTAATAAAATTAAAAATTAAAATTCATTTATTTCAAGTAATAATACTAATAATATCCAATTAATATCAAATTATTAGATTACATTATAAAACATAACTTAAACATTAACGGTAAAGAAAATTGGGCACATGCCTTCCACACTGTTTACATTCATACATACATTTATCTGGTGCTAAGTTAATTTATGTCTGTCGGCGCAAATAACAAACGTAAGGAGCAATAATAAACCAAGCGAGGGCCGGGTTAAACCCCAGCGACGTCCTTTACACGTGTAACATTCGAAATAGGGTACTTTGGACATTTCACGGTTTAGTAAATGACGTATATTTTAATTTGATGTTTATTTTCTTTGTTACCCGCTTTTATTCAACTTTATAATGTTTTTTTTACCAGGGGCTATATTCTACTCTGTAAAACCATATTGCTCTTTTCATTGTCTTATTGGGAACGTCACGATGGCTGTTTTTTACTTGACAATAATGGCGGCCAATAAAAACAATACGATAACTGTTCAGGCATTATAATCTTTTAATATGTGGGTAAGTCACATCTGCGGTAGGTCGGCGCGTGAAGAAATTTGAGGGTAGCAAAAAGACAAGCGCTCGGCACTTGGTCCTAAATCGGCTCCCAAATCGGACGTGTATTTCGGTGTGTCGTTGTGTGTACGAGTACCTAGGCGAAATAGCTGGCCAGCTCGGACTCGCAACCTAGACTTTGGAGTGTTCTGGAGTAAGGCGTGACTAAGGCGTGCCAACGGACAGACCGAGGTGAGTGGCTTATTTCATATTGAACGAGTGTAATGCCTGTGACTGTAACCCCTGGGGAAAACTAGAAAAACCAGGACTGCATCACTGACTTATCGAAGGGTTCCTTACACGAACAATAACTAACTAAGTACCGTTAATGGAATGAGTTAAGATTTGTTGAGAATGCAATAGTAATCCCTTATTTATAAACTGATATCTCCTTGCTAGAAAATATGCTTTCAGATAGAAAAAACGCATCCAAATCGGTTCACCCGTTAAAGAGCAACGGTGCCACTCAGAGAATCACACATAGGCGTCAAACTTATAACACTTATTTTGACGTCGGGGGTTAAAAATAATGTTCGGCTTACATCGTTGCTGTCCCTCACAGTCCGGGACACGGTGTGGGCTATGTTGATTACCTTGGAGCTCGGAGCCGGGAACTTCTTGGTCTTGCGCCGGGGGCTGGGGAAAAACAACACCGTTCATAAAAAAAACATACATACTAATCTCATGCCTTCATTCCCAGAGCAGTACTAAAAGCCATAAAAAAAAACATTGAAAACTGGTTGCAGGGTTAGAATAGTGCCACTCCATGTCTTCCCGTGGATGTCGTACGTAAGAAGCCACTAAGGGAATAAAGGCTTGTAGTACAGATAGGCGATGGGCTTGCAACCTGTCACTAATATACACTGGTAAACATCTTAGCGTAATTGTACTAAATGTGGCTACAGAATTATCATTTTTTTTTTACATTTGTTGGTAATTCTGTAGCTCTGCCTACCCCACTCTGGGAATGAAGGCGTGAGTGCGTATATGAATGTATGAAAAATTACAAATATAAATACCTAACTAATCTTAGGGCTGATTTTCCCAATGCTGAAGATAATGGCAGTAGTATCAGTTGACAACGTCTTAAGGTAAAATATTGCAGGTAGGTTGGAAGAGTCCGACCATGATCGACTTGCCCATAGCGTATCACAACCCCCTCTTTCAATGGAATAAGGTGAAAAATGTAAAGATACATATCTCTTTACAACTGAACGTACCAAGTGACCATCCCAATTTGGATTATTCTTGCACACGATGTTTTTGCAATGTCATTACGTAAAATATCATTAACCATACCAATTGATCTTGTTTCTACTTACTTGTCGGGTAACTTTAGAAACTAAGTAAAAGGAAAAATCACAGCTCTTAATAAAATTGTGAAACTAAAAGGAAAGTAGTTCACCGTAACTTTTAATGAAGACTTTCAGTCTTTCAGACTTTGACGAAGGAGAAAAACGGCGCCCCGGTGAGACATAAAAGAACAAGTTTCTCGTGATTTGCTCGGAGGCTCTTACCTACAAGAAAGTTATAAATTCTAATTTTTCCTTGATGGCGCGCAATCTGCCTTAGAAAAACCGGGCAAGAGCATGTCGGACAAGGTTCAGAGTAGGGTTCCGAAGCCACAAAGTACTACAAACATGAAAACAACAAGTAACAACTAATTTTATATTTAAAGTAATTTGGTGCCGTTTTAGATGATTTTAGTAGGTATAAACACTTTAATCTCCTGTATCTCAAAAACCAATGATGTCTACTTAGTCGTGATAGTTTTTGTTTTAAATTCGTTATATTGAATCAGATTATTAGTATTTGTAGTTTTGGCTGTAGGGGGCGGTTTAAAGCTTAATATTTCATAAACGGATCCAGGATTTTTTCAAGATTTTATTTTACCTTTTTGTTGGCGTGACTAAAGATAAAAAAGATAAAAGATAAAAGAAATTTATTCAGTAAGTAGGCCGCACGGGCACTTTTACACGTCAAGATACTACCAGCGCTTCCCAAGAGGAGACCACTGCTGAGAAGAAACGCCGCAAGAAACTCAGCAGTCAGTCATTTTTTAAACTTATTACATATTTCATATTACAATGGTATGTACAACTTAATCTAGCATTATATAAAGCTACAAGTATTAAATTAAATATAATATCAAATAACAGTAGTTCAGCAGGAAAACATGCCAAAAATCTTACGGGAGAGAAAGATAGAAAAGAATAAAATAAAATAACTACAACTACCTACTTATATATGTGTATATAAGATGGTGCAAGATGACCACATAAAAGTTTCGATATGTTTTCCTGCATCAACGGTGTCCCCCAGACAAGAAAAAGCAGGATAAAGCCTTTGCATTTGAACAAATTACTATTGACTAATATGTATATTCATGCTAAATAACAGTTTTCTAGTACTAAGAGTCTCTGAGCTAGGCTGCGGACGTACGGACGGACGTAGCGAAACCATAAGCGTTCCTAGTTTGACTACGGAACCCTGAAAAGGCACATGTGATTCAGATATCCTATTGTAAATGCGATATTAATTTTAACTGGGACGGTACAAAATTCGTTTTTTCAAATTATTTGGTAATGTGCCGTCTTGAAAACTGAAGAAAGAGAACTCGGATTGTTTAACTTGAAAATACTGGTTTAATGCCCGGAGATTGATTTTCCATATAAGCTTGACCCCAAAACCGATCATTTTTTGCAGCGTGCATAAAAAGAATAGGCCTTTGTCTAGCAGGGGACAGACATGAGCTGATGTTGACGAATGCCCTAATAAAAGCGGCGGCAAGAGACATTACACTCGTATGACGTCATAATGACATCTGCGAATGATAGATGCTTGTCGTGTGAAATAAACTAGACATGTTTTATTCATTAAGTGATACATTATTTCTAGTAGTGTTTTACCACAGACGGGGCTCAAAACGTTCTGTTGCCTTTGTATTTGGTTCAGGACTGCACATTATAATAATATCCGAAAGTGTGATTGTGTAGAGCGTAGAGCGATAGTAGTAGGAGATTCGAATAGGAGACGATTTGCACCGAGCTGTTTATTCGATAAAAAGTATTTTATATCAAATTTTATATGCTAAGTAAAATATGGCGAATTGGGATTTAGCGGGTGGTAGGACCTTGTGCGGGGTCCGTCCGGATCGCTACCACCATCTCTTATCCATTAACCTACCGCCAAACAGCAGTGTTCGCATCGTTGTGTTCCGGTTTGGGGATAAGACAGCCGGTGTAATGACTAGCATAGAGGCATTCCATCTTAGTCCTCAGGGTTGATAGCGCATGGGCAGTCTTAGGCTTGCAGTCTTGTGAATGCGAATGTTTATGGGTCACAGTTTCCACTTACCATCAGGTGGCCAGTGTGCTCGTCAGCCTTCCCTATGCCATAAAAAAAAAAAAAGGTTGGCTGAAAAATTTCAGTCCAATATAAATCAATAGAAAATTTAATTAACTTTGATTAAAAAAATGGCAATTGCTTGTTTATTAGACAAGTTACATACCAATCGAAAGTATGAAGCCTATAGAATGTGCAAACGTTAGGTTGACTATTTTTTTCCCGTCAAACTATTGGGTAGGCAGGTATAAACAGGTTAGTCGGTACTAATAATTTGTACCAATCCTTATAATTCTATCTAATAAACAAGCCTTTGCAATATAAATAAATAAACTTTTTTTAATGATATAATTACTGGACAGAATTTTTTCAGCCTACCTATTTGCCACATATTATTTAGCGTATTAAATTTGATATAAAATACTTTTCATTCAACAAACAGCCCGGTGCAAATCGTCTCCTATTCGCATATTAGACCATAGTATATTATAGAAAAGATTTAGGTCCTTTTGAGACTAAGGTGAAACACAAACCCATTTTAGATTTATAAAAACTATACTACGTATTTTAATGCGGTTTTTATCAATACGTAGACTGATTCAAGAGGAATATATGTGCAATAAATTCTAGATTATGTATGTACGGATGCTGCAGAAAACACACAGAAACCGAAACAAAGGGTTGCTAGCGCTCATGCAGTAAACAATATGTAAAATTACATATTTAAAGAAAATTAACTTAAAGCAAAAAGAGAAATTGCGGTAAACAGTTTTATAAAATCATTGCTCGAACGCTCAGTTAATTTACTTCCCTCGGGCGAAAATATAATAAGTCGAGCAAGCTGGGAATATTCCTGGGGTGGTAACATTATTTAAAAATGCTTGCCTAAGCAAAAGAAGGCATTACTGAAAATATGCATTTTTATGCATTTTACAGTAGGTAATGCTAAAAAGTTGACTCATACTTGCAATTTTGTCGAAAAAGGAGATACATATGATACATTTATACATATATACCATACAGGGCCTATAATATAGGCGGTTAAAACCACATTGTTTTTGACCTGTGCCTCTATTCTAGGCAGTAAAAACAATCTCGTTTTCACTCGGCCGCCATTTAATTACTGTCAAGAAAATAAGACCTATCACAACGTTGACAAAACGATAACAGATTAAACAGGATATGGTTTTTACCGTGTTAACGTATCTCAACGTTTTGATAGCTCTTATTTACTTGAGGGTAATGATGGCATTAACGACAATATGTTTTTTTCCGGCTCCCACGTCTCCCTGACATGTAATTCTAACAAAATAAATTCACGCGTTACCTGTATTGGAATTTGTATTTGTACTCTATTTGTACTCCGTATGGTTGGCTATAACAAGCTAGAGGTCAGAAGGAACTTTGAATTGGCTCAAATAATATTCAAATTAATTAGAGGTAAGTCGCATAATCCAGGTATTCTTGAAATGGTAAGTCTATCTGTGCCTGATAAGTATATAATGCGGCGGCGGCGACCTAAGTTGTTCAATGTTCCGCGCGGCCGGACCAATCTCCTAAATAAGGCCCCCCTCACTCGAGCCTTATTTATTTTGAATGAAGTGGCTGAGAAGACTGATCTGTTCTCATGTTCTTTGTGTGAATTCACCAAAGTGACTTTTTATGTTGTAATGTACGATTTGAATAGGCAGTGAGTCAGTTTATACGATGTTGGTATACTATCGCATTAGGGTGTCCTGTAATGATAGTGTAATGTGTTACTAAATAAATAAATAAATCTGTTTTTAGCACCCTAAACTTAAGAAAGAACCCTACCCTGATAGAATTTGCTACAGGCCCCGCCCTGGCCTAATCAGGCACGAGATTACGTTATATTTTTAAGACTATTTATCTCTCTGTTTTTGTTATTTCGGTCAACTTGTTTATTCTACATAATCAGCTTGAAATACGGACTCAGTATCCAAAATTTTTGGCTGTGACATGATAAGTACATGATATATTTTATTAATCATAGTGTAAGATGTTGTCTAACGGAAGATCCCGTTGTCTGAAGCCTGAGAAGGTAGTGAGTGATAGTGCATGATTTCAAAACAAATTCATAGCTAATTGAAGTTAAAACAATGTTTAAACTACACTGGATGAAAACAGTGAAACCGCTTAAAACCGGTTCAAATTAAGTCCTTTATATTAAGGAATAAATGTCGTATTATAGCGTGTTCCAGAAAAATTGTTGTTTACGTAAAGGTATCTGTAATTTGATACTTGCGGTCACATCGAGGGCCTTTGTGACATGACGTCCGAAGCATATTTATATGTTTCAGAAAAAACATTATAAACGTATAAAGCTTCTAATACATGGGTAACCTTATTCAGAGCGATGGTGAGTTCAATTTGCTATAACTTAAGAAGCACATAAGCTCATTTAACTCGGAAGGGTGTTCCGGCTAATATGATATAGGTAAGTGACGTCTGACTCTATTTTGCTTTGTTCAGACGAGGGATATAATTCAGATGAAGGTTGTAAATAGGATAACGCTTTGTTAAGCGAATAATGGTTATTATTGACAAGTGACAGTATATAACGGTGTATAATGAAAACCTAGGAACCTACAGATGAATGTACGAAATTGTGTGATAACGTGCAACGAGGTATTACAAAGAAACAAACCTTTCTTGGGAAGGATTGGTAAATCATTAAAATATGTGAGTGAAATACACAAAAATTCAAGAAATGCGTAACTTGAAGAGTTTTAAAATAGAATCAAATATTCCCAATAGACAACCCTCCTTAAGTAAACTTTATTTATTACTGAACTAGAACCGAGTTGTTAAACGAGGACGACAGTCTGTTCTTTTGTAATAAGTCTTACAAAAAATAAGTTTTAAAAACCTAGCATGTACCCAAACTAAGCTCTTTATGGAGAGGAATACATACGTCAATACATAGAAAAGATCTAATACTCACTCAGTAACTAATTTTGCCCATGCCCAAAATTTGATCCGTACCGGGAATTGAACCCGGAGTTTGCTTCCTAGGTAGAGCCACCAACTAGGCTTACGCGTCTTGTAAATACAGGTCCTTTTTTTCGGGTTAAAAATTACCACGCAAGATTACAGTATTTAAAAAAAATGGGGTTGAGCACTGACGGCTGAAATACAGGTCCCCACAGCTGAGGCTAAAAATAAGCGTATAAGATATCTGTATTTTTATGATAAATAGATGTAGGTATAATTTTATTGTAGGCCGCTAATTTTTTTTTTTTTTATGGCATGGAGTAGGCAATCATGCTCACAGGCCACCTGATGGTGAGTGGAAACTGTGACCCGTAGACATTCGCACCGGAACACAACAATGCGAACACTGCTGTTTGGCGGTAGGTTAATGGATAAGATGGTCGTAGCGATCCGGACGGAACCTGCACAAGGTCTACCACCCGCGAAATGTTTTAATGTAGTTAATGTATACAACATAACAGTCTACCAGTTTCTTAATAGTAATATTGGCAATAGCCCGCCAAACGCTGTTAAAAAGCTGGGAGTATTGTACAAGTGCGTATCAATTTAGATTTGTAGTATCGTTTTTTGCCAATAACGGTTGTGTACCGCTATCTGCCAATGATACTGCAGATTGCATAAATAAAACAATCTTAATTGATGTTATTGTTTTTTTTGTTTGGCAGTATAGGTTATTACGACGACTTTGCTCAAAGTCAAACCAATTAAATTCTAACACATTTCCCGGGAGGGCTCAGATGGAAACACGATTAGATTGTTTATTTCATCTCTGTACGAGTAGCTATATGTTTTCAGTTGTCGTGTATGGAAATCCGGAAATATATCATATTTAATACCTAATACATCTATTTTGACGCGCTTTGCGAAACGTTCTAGAGTCGAGCACAGTAACTAAAGTACATGGGAGTGAACAATAATGAACATCCTGCCGATGACGAGAAGTGCCATGGTGCAATGGCAACTATTTTCAAAAGTTCCTCGGAACAATCCCTTTATCAGACAGTAGAAAACGCAGAGAGATGCAGTCGTTAATTTTACATTTTTTTCAACGTAATTTAAGTTTCTTAAAGTCATGAGCACTTTTATAAAACGGTTTAAAAAAGGTACCAGCTAGGTATTATAGTGACCGGCATATATTGAGTATGTCCACGGATATAGCTGTATATCTAAGCACATTACATACACTAAGTATATACCTACTGCATAAAACATTTTGCTTTCTCTTAGGTAAGTGTAATATCCACTTAAATGGCTCGGTGCTAACCAACATTAATTAAGATTGATTTATTATTTAACCACAGCACTGTTGTGGTTGCGCAGGAAATTGTTTTCTCGAAGACCTCCTTTTCTAAGAAACGAGTTAGCTTTATTCAACGTCTAGATTAATGGCAGTAATTGAAGAAATTAGGTACATTCAAACCTATATAATAATTAAGTTATTTAATGCATTTTAGTTTAATTCAGTAAACCCATAGGTACTAAAATAAAAATGATGTGACTTATTTATAAAAATAAGTTAGTTAAAAATGAATATAAAGAAGAAAATGAAGATACCAAATTTAATCTCAATTGCAGTATAAATGCAACTCTGTATACTTACAAAAGGTATAGTATAACTCCGTCCCCGCAGGCATTTTATCGCTATGTATTGGATAAAAAGTTCCCGATGTTGGTTTTTTATGTCGTTTAAATTTGTGTGTGTCAGAGAGCCAGGATGGTGTGTTACCTGTCTTCGGGCTTGGTGACGACGGCGTCGGCGTTGCCGGTGGCGTCGGGGAAGACGCTGCGCTTGTCGCGGCTTGGGGGCTCCATCCCCGGGACTCCTGAAATTAATACGTTAACAATTGACATTGATATAAATATGATTAATGAAGTAAATTCGCCTGATTCTGTAGTGGTGGGAATTGTAATAGGCAAGCGGGTAAGAGCTATCAACATGTAGGTATCCAAAAATATAGTCAGATAAACAGTCCAGTGATGCACTTGCCCAAGGAAACAAAATATGTTCGAGTCAAACTTAAAGGAAATATCTTATAAACTATACTCATACGTACGTACGAGTATATAGGTACGTTATTTATCCAAGTTGGTACTTGTAATTTATTCATTACTTTGCTGGCTCAGACTTTACATGTTTTTTCTTTTTGTAGTTTTAAAATCTAGATGTATTCTAGACCGATGTTTTCGTCAATTCCATTAGAGCATACGTATCTGATCAGATATGAAGTCGTTTAATAAGTACGACCATGTAAGGTGATATAATAGTCCGAAATCTCAGAACTACTACTCGCAGTCGCTCATACGAATAGTATAATATACACATATTCCGTCAAACTAAACCTATTTAATAATTATTTATAAACTTTTTTTTTTTTTTATGTCATGGAGAAGGCAACCGAGCACACAGGCCACCTGATGGTAAGTGGAAACTGTGACCCATAGACATTAGCATAAGACTGCAAATGCGTTGCCAACCCTGAGGACTAAGATGGAATGCCTCTATGCTAGTCATTACACCGGCTGTCTTATCCCCAAACCGGAACACAACAATGCGAACACTGCTGTTTGGCGGTAGATTAATGGATAAGATGGTGGTAGCGATCCGGACGGACCCTGCACAGGGTCCTACCACCTGCAAACTTATCGTAGAGTTTTTAGTTTTTAATCAAAGCTGAATAGCTCGAAAGAAATACGAGCTAAGAAAATAATATTAATAAAGGAATTAATTAAAGAAAAGGTCAGAAGTCCTAATAAGACCGTTGAATTTAGAAAACCTAAGAAAGCTCTGCCAGATGTTTTGTTGTTAATTAACTTCGTGATTGTTTGTTTATATAAACGTCGTGAGCGACTCTACCACAGTATAAACAGTAATTGGTCTTCAAACAAAAGTATAACGCGCGGCTTGAGTGTGTGCATGCCTCGACCGTACGCGCCGCGAGCCGACACAAGCAAACTCAACACCGGTGGACCGAGCCGGTTTAGTCGGGGCTGCGGTGTGTCGCCACGTTAAGTATCGAGCGACGCGCATCAATGTATTGCTAGTCCCCGAGCGGCAATAGGTAACAGAAACTTCTAAATGGCCAGAATCTTCTCGGTTTATGCTTTGACTCTATGTCGGATATTAAAGGGTAAAACGTCTTGAACTATGTTAAATGTTAAACATTATTAAATTAATGAATAAATAATCATAACCGCAGAAAACACAGGGCATGCTAGTATAAATATTTACTATACACCCCACTCCAAAGCTTTTATATGTATACAAGAATAGTTCTATGTTTTATCACGTTTTCCGTGCTTATTGTCAGAAACCCATGACTTAAAGGCTTTACCGATTACTTGTTTGTGCAAGAACATGATGAAAATCCTCGAGCAAGCAGAATATACTGCCTGAAGATCCCGGAAATTTCAGGAAAATCCATGTACCTATGCAGAATGAAGGAGTTTGTATTTTACCTCATCCCACACGATTAAATATCAACTAGATAAGACTTTGTTGAACTTTTTCAATCACCTAGCTTCTTTCTTCGTTCTTTATTTGACGAGTATTTTATGAATATAGTTTAGATTTTGAACTAGTAGTAACCGGCCCTAAAGTGTATGGTAGGCAGATAATGTCCGTTTTTCTTTTTTCATAAAAAAGATCGACTGGTAAAAAGCCGTGGCACGTTGCTCAAACCGAATAGAGCGGGATAATTACTTACGAGACACTTCTAAAAATGAGCAACCCAATCAAATTATATCAGTAGGTATCGTAATCCTCCTAAATCCTCTAGCCTAGCCGATCATTTCAATGCAGGTGAAGATAACCATTAGGTCCTTTCTTCTGGCCTACACTAAGTATACTCATCATACCTGCGTCATCCTTCAGCCTGACCAAAATAGTGTACCTCCATCATTCTTGAGCCTAGCTAATCGTACCTTCGTTGTTTGTCCGTCTAGTTATTTGTGAACATAAAGGTTAGGTTTCTTCGATCGTACCTTGGTTGCGTCTGACTAAAAAATTATGTACTTGCATAATCTTTGCACCACCATTACGTATCATACCTGCGTGATTTTTAGGCCTAACTAATCGATCATCCGTAATATTCGGATTGTGGTGAACTAGCGACATCTAGCGTCAACTTGCAAAAACCAATTCGACAGCGCCACCAGTGTCAGACAGCGTAACTAAATCTGACAGAGCACTACATCGCAGTAAGTTTCCCTAGTCAGTTGACCTACTCTTAACTTCACAGCTTCCAAGTTCATCCCAACGGACTTCGGTCCCCTGGTATAACACCTGCCTGGAGAGAGAACTGTATATTGTCCTCTCTTACTACATTGGTGGCCCCGACGTGATCATTCCTATAAGATCTAATTCATCATACCTGCGCGATCCTTGGCCTTAACTAATCGTACCTCCATGATCCTTTCGCGTAAACTCGTAAGGCCCACCATACTACAAACAGGGAGTTTTTTGTGAGCGGGACCATGAATCTACCACCAAGGCAATAAAGTTTAATTACGTTTGTTCGATAATGCCATTTTCAGTTTAAAAACGTAGGAAAATAAACTTTATTCCCATTGCAAACATATTGCAAAATGGTTCTAATTAAATAGCCTTCATTATGTACATCCTATTGCATATTGGGCCTTTCAAGGATAACTAATCTTACTTGCGCGATCCATGGGCCTGGGCTCCGACCCAGGCTGCAGCATGCGGTGGATCTCGTGGATGTTAGAGGGCGGCCGCTCGCGCCCCATCACCCGGACCACGGAGCCCGTGAATTCTTCCGGCTTCAGACGAGGCATGGGCTGGAAATATATACGAAATTATTAGGCATCAGACGTACACTTTTCCTTCTTTTTATCACTAGATAATTTGATGCAAAACGACACGTCATGTGACGTCTTAGCTTTCAAATTAAAATCTAACACGTTCATATGAATAGAGATGTAAATCAGTTAAAATATACATAATTGCACGACAAAGAAGGTATAGAGTAACAACGATACACTTTTAGAATGTGATCTTAGGATCAGATAATGTTTTGTTGAATCTATTGTCCATGGTGAACTGGGATGTTGTTAAAAGACTTTTGTTTAAATATAATCTGCAGACTCGCCAGCTACGTGCGTTAAAGACCTCTGGTGTCAACAATATGGTAGATTTTCGGTTTTGGTGTAGGTAAGTCAGCAACAGCATCTCTATTAACTGACCATTAGGCAGCCTTATTTTAAGGTGACAAGATTGACAAGATTCACAAATGCGGAGTTAACTGTGTTGCTGATGATACATCTAATTAATCTTGAATGTAATCAATACGATCCGACAAAATACGACGTCCTTTTATTATTTCCTACATCTCTACAGTAGTCAGTAGCCAAGATGTACGCTCATTGAATACAAAACGGACTCATTCCAAAAGAATTTCCTCATGTACTGAAAATCTTATTTGAACAGCTTCAAATTTTAAAATGCAACACAGACTGATTTTGGAATGTGTCCGTTTTGCACTCAATGAACGACGCTGCTAACGTTTCTGTTTTCTATCGATTCAAAATGTATGAAGTTGACATAAACGGATGACACGATCCGTCATCAGTTTACGCCAATCATATATATTTTGGCCATTTTCAAAATTCACTAGCTTAGCGTTAAGCATCTTGACTGTACTCAAAATGTGTATCGGAATAAAAGTAGCTTTTATGTCAAAAAAGTCTACAGTTTTCATAATTCGTATTCAAACTTAGGTATGTAATTTTTACGTTTATTTTTATTTTATATAAATTAGCCTTCAAGTAAAGCTGCAGGGGATAAGGCATAATTATATTTTCTCCTGAGAAATGATTTCTCAACGGCATGTACAAAATTATGAGTCGTGAAATTTTATATAATTTAGCCAAAAAAAAATTATCCTTGAGCTTACTAAAAGCTCAGTACAAATACCAAACAAGGTGAAAAGCCCGCGAAGGTTTAACGAGCTTATAAGCTTTATTCAGATAGGGATTATAGGAAACATGGCTTTAATGTGGCTTCTTTGGAATTCCAGAGCCACGCACGCACGCGCTCACATAAATTCGCTTAGTATCGAAATGGGAGCCCACCGTTTGGGCAAAAATATTTTTAGTCAAAAATGTATCATTACATTTCCCAAGCAGCATTTTGTATGATTTTTGCTTTATTTCCGAAAAATCGTAACCAGTTGCTACTTCTTTTAGGTTAGGTTACAAATGTGATTACATGTTCCTATTTATGATGTTATTTCATATTTTTAATAAATAAATAAAAATAATAAATAAATATAAAATATAATCAACTGCGACGGGCAACAAATTTTTGGGATATGTTTGGGAAATGATACGTTTGACCAATAATATTTTGGCCAAACGGAATAGACCCTATCAAAATATATGTAGATACTCCAACAGAGGCAGACACACGAAATGACGTCAGAAAAATTGATCCACATGGCTCACATGTGCGGCGTGTGCGCTTAGGTTCGCTTAGGGCTTGTTAACATAGGCGCGGGGCGTCGTGCGTAGCGTTGGGCGGCGCGTTCTGCACTAAATTCAAACATATGGTGTTTTATGAAAGCGTGTACCGAGTATTTTATACGCGTTTGCTTCAAATACAGCGTTACTTGCGGCGGAGCCCGCGTATGGCATCGCTGCGTCACACGCATCTTCGCACGCGTCAATAAAGGCGGTACCCGCCACCACGCGCCGCGTCACGCCCCGCATCTTTATAAACAAAATCGTATATTGCTATGTTTGTTTGCGCGTATGATGATGCAGCACGTACGATCAAGCCGCACGCCACGCGCGACGCCCCGCGTCTCCATAAACAAGCCCAGCCTGCACCGCAATGTAAGTATTCCAACTGTGAAAATTTATACTGAAACCAAAAGGCTGGCTATTTGAGTTCGTGTAAACATTTAGTGTAAATAAAACAAATGTTTATAAATTCCAGGAAGTAGCTAAAGAGCTGGTTGCGAACTTGCTGATCGCCAAACAAAATGTTGTAGGATATACAAGATATGGTTAACCTGTTGGGGCCATCGGAAATGGTCTCATTTAGATTATTGTTTGATACCTACAATCGTATTTTACTGTTGAGTATTAAAACAGGCAGATGGAAACTCCATATAGGCTGAATAGGACCAATTAACGCGACAACCGAAGTTACGACAATCCATCCGTCATCGACAGACGACATACAGGTGCAGTGCATAATTGCTTTCCTTCGTATTTTCACGGAAACGTACGAACGCGTCATGCTACTTCAGTCAACCTCAGTACTTTTTGTACTGTGACCGACTGAAATAGCAAGACACGTTCGTACGTTTCCGTGAAAATACGAAGGAAAACAATTATGCACTACATCTGTACCGACGTCTATAATTATCTTTTTAATTTATCTCCCTAGGTATAATCATAAGACCTTGAAAAATCTTTAAACGTTGCGGCTTAAATCTGAAAATTTCCACGCAATAAAAAACATAAAATGAGGTACCGTATTATGGTCGACTTTATCGCCATGGATAGATGTGGTAAAGCATCCGTCACTTACGCACTTACCAGTCAGGAGGGCACAGACGTTTTATCCACGTTTTTCGACATCTACATATAAATATTGATTTATACAAATAGCTAGACGGGTTGTACAAACAAAAATGACACATTATGTTTGGCCAAGTCACCAAAGCGCCATCTCTGATTTATTACAAAATACGTCGCACTAAATACTGTCTCACAGATTTCAAAACAACACAATAGGGCATTTCAAAATTTAAAAACACAGGTTCGGAAACGGCGCGGGACTGGCGTGGCAGTGACTTCACCATTAATTTGGCCAGATTTATTGACCAAGAGGCAAATGCGAAGATGCGAGTAAGTCCATAAAAGTAAATATGTCTATGATAACGGACGCACTGGTTTCACTTTAATATGACAAAACCAACCTTGTCCTTCGAATCGTAATCGGCGTAGATGTACCCGCTCTCCTCGTCGTCCTCATCGTCGTACATGTCCTCGTCGTCGGGCAGGTCTTCATCGTCCTCCAGCACTGTTAGCCCGGTCAGTTTGCCCAAGGAGTCATCCTCCTTGGTAGAGGGAATCACGTCACCTTCTTCGCCATCTGCGTAGATCTGGAAACAAAACATTTAAGGTTATAAATTAGGTTTTAATACACCGAGAGAAGGTGGTTTGTTTTACGGGTCTATGTTTAGGAAAATGCCACTGGCGGCAATGACGAAAGATATACTCGTATGATGATATTTTGCCCTCAGCTTTCCTTATTCCTCGTTTTAATAAGGAAATAGAGATACAAGCCAAAATGGAATCGCTCTGTTAATCTAACTCTCACCCTTTTTGACGTGCCGCTGGCCTAGTTGGTAGTGACCCTGCCTACGAAGCTAGCGGTCCTGGGTTTAAATCCCAGTAAAGACAGCTATTTGTGTGATGAGCGCGAATATTTGTTCCTGAGTCATGGATGTTTTCTATGTATTGAAGTATATATTTCTCTATATAAGTATTTATATCGTTGTCTAGTACACATAATACAAGCCTAGAGCTTAGTTTGGAACCAGGTCAATTGGTGTGACATTGTCCCCTGACATTTATTTATTTTATTTTACCCTCCTTTCCTTGTAACGAAATCGGTTATCCATCCACTTATCCTATCAGCCTGTATAGTATACCCACTGTTGACTATAAGTATAGAACTCTTCCTTATCATACCCCTCTCTTCCAGTTCTTGCGCTAATCGCATCCTTTGTCTCCCTGCCGTTTACAAATGTCAACCGTATGGCCTGCTCACGAATCAGTAGGAAATCCATTACAAATTCGTATATAGGTAAATAGGTAAGCACCTAATCGAAACCTTTTAAATAAGGTAGTCGGGTGACTTAGACACTTTACTGAATAATTACTTTACTCTTTAAACAAAAGAAGAGCGGTAGGTAAAGTCTACGCTCCGAGCCAAGGTTTCTTGTCTGACATAATTACAAGCTAAAAGGAATATAAGATCCAAGAAAATATGGCAAAGTAAAATCCAATTACCAGTTTACTTTATAGAAGTTTTTCTAAAACAAAAGCATGATTTCCAGGGGAAGCGCCTCAATTACGTTTTAATACATTAATTAGCTACTTCCCGAGCAAGCCAAGTTTGTAACGAGAAACTAATTTCAATTAACAACGATAGTTGAATATTATTCCGTTGCGCTTAGATTTTGTCCCGTTTTCTAATTAGTAATTAATTAAATACTTAATGTGTTAGGTATAATGACTTTAGTGATGAATATTTTTATAAACACATTTTTTTTATTGTATTTTAGTTACATGTATTTACAACATAAACAACCCCAAGTATTTAAATGAGTTTAATGCAATATTTTCAAACCTTTCCATATTTTTTCTGTATTGATTGATACACTACAAATACGCTATATGCAAAATTTCTCTCAAATTCTCTTCTATAATGAACAAAAATCAAAAGCAGCGACGTGGCCTTAACTTTCGTAAGAGGTCTCTTAATGGTCGTATAAATAATCATCTCAAATAAAATATACGTTAAGCCAAACGGCAAATCTATACCCAAATTACCCAAATGTCTGGTAAAAGTTCAGCATGTATATTACTTACTCAGCATTTAATATCAGAGTGATCAATCTTCGCGTCATAACCACGGAGTGGAACAGAGATACTGACAAGACGCTTTTTATGGTTGTACTTTCTGTTACGTAGACTGATGAACATCTACGTCGTATTTTTAACTCCTAACGCAAATGAGTGTCCAATCAAAACTGTTTTATCGCACTTTGACGACGTGTTCTGCTTCTATTGGCTGACGAAATATATCACGTGGTGTTTCGTTAAGTACCTAAAAACACGGAGTATGGACAAGGTTAATAACGCAATTTTAGCGAATTTCGAAAATCGACAATGTGTGAAATTGACGTAAGATGTCGATAGAAAACAGAAAAGTAAGAAGCGTGTATATCTTGGCTACGCCTACCGATAACAAATCCCCACTCGCAAACGAAATCACCGCGGAAATTAATTTTAAAATTATTCATTTATCATCATTGACATTAAAAACAGACCCTCTGGGAGCAGGGTCGCAATGATTTCGAGAGTGTCTATATATTTAACAGTTATTTGATACCTAAACCAAAGGCTTTATTAGCTGATTTAAAATTGAACTTATCAAATGTTTAAAAGCGAATTAGTTAAACGATTTGGAACCTTTGGATCTTTCATGTTGTAAAGTAGAACAAGAAAACACATTTAACCCGCATTCTGAACATCAAATGTTTTGCTGAATGTAGATTTTAGGGCGACACCTACGCAATACGAAAATACCTGTTTCAAAACAAATACATCACAGATTTTCATTTCTTAATGTCGACCTGATCGTTCGAAAAAATACGTTGGAAACTGTTATTTATATCACACTTATTTAATAATGATAATGATATATTTGTCAAGCCAATTAACAAGTAATTTGATTCAAATATGTATATAAAAAGGTAATTATGTCACATTTTTTGTACTAGCAATTATAACAGTAATAGTTACAGTTAAGTAGGTATAAAAAGGCTAACTATTAACAATTCCAATTATTAAAATAATTGCGATGGACCATGTCATTTCTATAATTGTTCATAAGTATTACAATAAGAATATAATATTAGGTCAATATTACAAACTTACGAAAACGCACTTAAAATGTCATTAGAAATTTAATAAGCGTATTCCTTATTACTAAACACAGGCAACCCTGTCTAACATGAGTGGATAAGGCTAAGGTCGTATTTATAGATGGATAATAACATCTGTCACTTTCTAATCAGTATGTAAGTGTAAGCACGACGGATGCTTTATTATCCACCGCATCAAACAATTCGCATCTTGTCTCAGATTCATATTTCAAGTTTGATTTTTCTCCCAATCTTTACTTTAAATAATAAATAATATAAGGGTTTTTATTAATCTGCATTATTTGTTTATTTCTTTAAAAGAGATTTGGAGGGTCAGAGAGTAAAAATATTCTTTTTATTTATACCATAAAATGGCACCTACCTGTTAGTCCTCAAAAGTATCTTAGATAAAGATTCCACGTTGACAAAGACGAAAGTAAAACGCTAGTATTAGAGTGCTAGACTGGCGTTTTATAATAAAAGTGGTTTATAGGTCACAAAGAAAACGATAAAGAAGCCAAGTATGTGGAGGTAAAAGCAAATGCCGTAAAAATAACAACTTTCGCAAATAAGTTTTGTTAAGGAACCTTTAGTTGTCCCGTAAAACTTTGTTGTTAACAATGACATTTATTAAATCTTATAATGTTTTTCAAGTATTTCATTATAAAAGATTTTATTTGGCCTTCGCCATATTGTGGATTTTCAGTACCTACTAATATATTTTACTGGCAAGGAGTACTCTTTGACAACCAGACGTCGAACGTCATTGAATGTCACCGATGTAAACAAGAAGAACATATTTCGTAATTATAAACGACTTTACCACAAAAATGCTAAAAAGGATTTCCAAACATATTTATTACAATAAAATATTTACATTTAAAATAGGACGAAGGATTGCGTAGCATTCCAATAGATAATGTTTTGAAATTGGACGTTGACATGAGTGGTTGACATTTTATAGTGCGGTTGTATTAAACTGGTTGGTTGTATTAAGTTGATAGTTTTCAGTTACAAAACATATTTAATGAATAGAATTTATTTTTATTATTATATTCGTTTAAATTAGGATTTAATTTATGACTGTTATGATTTCTTATTATCCTTTATAATTTATTATTACATAGGAAGTCACTCAAGAAAATAGGAGTAACTGCTGCGACCATGTCAAAAAAATTGAAGACGAATACTATATAGGAAAAAAGATCCTATATTTGAATCCCAGACCGAACGTTTTATAATCGAGGTAAGTGGTCCTGAAAACGACACATAAACTGAAGAAAATCAAAAGACATTTAGTCCGAATTTGAAGAATATTTAAATATTGAATATTTGGAATCGGATTTTGATGAATAGGTAATTATGAATAGGTAAACTATAAAGCTCAACATGTTAACTTCGATTGTCTGAAATCATTTTTTTGAAATTCTACAAATATTAACACGAAACCAATACACACTGTTTCGACTATACATGACGTACGCACATTATTGCCATTATGTAAGCTGTTGTAGCGACACTATTTCAGGGCCAAATAGAATCTCGTCAGGCTTGACATCTTCATATTCTTTATATCCTTCCATTAATGAGCGTCAGTAGCCTAGTGGATTAGGGGGTCGACTCGTGATCGTAAGGTTCCGATTTCGAACCCACACGGTCACCTTACCAAAGAGTTTTTCTAACTAACTAACTAAAAACATCACGAGGAAACCTGCACATTCGAAGAGCTGTGTCATTAAGAGGGAAATTGCACAAAAGATCCTAAAGGGGTCGAAGTGTATCCGAAAGGGCCCATCTGTAAGAAAATATACCTATCACAACAAAATAGGTTTGATTAGGTATGTTGTATTGATCTAATACCAAGTTGTTGTAGCTTATAAAGTTCGAGATTTGAAAAAGTGAGTTCCCCTGTAATATATACCCTGTGTACGCGTAGGACTCAACCTAAGGTTGTGGCTCCACTGAGGCTGAGACGAGCGGAGCGGAGCTGTGCGAATTTTAACCAATAGAAGGCGCATCCGGTCACGTCGAGCGCGCCTTGCGCACGTATGTTTAGTCTCTATTAGTTAATATTGGCACAGCTCCGCTCCACTACGCTCATCTCCGCCTCAGTGGAGCCGCAACTTTACCGTAGTGTATATTCCATAGGTATGCTTATGATATTAACTTTTTCACCCTATATAGGAAATGTTGGAATACAATTGTGTTTACCTAGGACAGGCACGTGGCAGGCGCACGGGACTCGGTTGTATGTGCCGTAAACAATATAACACAGTCAATTTACTATTTTACCAATGTTCGTACATGTGATCTAAGCACATGGCAGTGTGTCAGGAACTCAGGACAAGTTCGAAGAAAAAGCTGATCGACACTGCAATCTGTTTATTTACTCGAACCTATGTTTATAACTTTAAAGGCAATTGAAGTCAACAAATAACAGTCATCTCACTATAGCTATTAATTTCTAAAAACGGCGTATTTGGCACTAAAGGGTATTTTTCGATGACTAAGTAGTTTGATATCAAGGTTGGTTTTACAGCAGACGTAGAGGAAAAAATACGAATAAAAAATACCTTTGGTCGGAAATAATAAAATTACTTAATATCCTTTATATGTAACTCCCTAGCTAGTATTATGACATGTTTTTTATAATTTTTTACAGAAATATCTAATATGTGGGAGCTTTATATCGACTACCCACTAAAAAGTAGTGATATCCCACAAAAACCATAAACGAAAAATGTTGTCAATTGTCTTTAAATATCGAACAGATTGCTAACTGCTAAGCTAGGGCGGTTAATGCATTTAGTGGCAATATAAATTCTATATTATATAATACATATAAGTCTATATTGCGTCAAATGTGGATGAACCATCCGTCACTGTCGTACTTATTTACGTGTCAAAAGGTGACGGATGCCTTATCCAAACTTTGTCACGCGATAAACGCAGTCATATTAGTGCCCCTGACACCGTGTATAAACGTTAGCATTGGATATACTCGTATTCTCGTCCTTAGCAATAATTAAGTGATACAACTTTTTATGCCGTAATTATCTGAGGCCATAAGTTTATCTTAAATGTTCGTGATTTTGTTGTATTCTGGATCGTCATAGCTTAACCAGATCTGTTACAGTGTCGACGCTATGAACCTAAATATATACTTTTTTAGTGTATTATTGAGTGTTTCGCTTCGCTATGAAGTTGTGGGTAAGAATATTACATCTAAACACAGTGTTTTAAACTATCCAAACGTGCATAAACCTGTTGGTTCGTTCGAGCAATACGAAGACGTTCAAGAAACGAGCAACATTCATCATAAGCGGTTCAAGAGATCAAACAGGACCAGGACAGAAAATGCGAGCTATAAGTTCAATACAATGGAGCAGACAGCTATATCTCATTCGAATTCTAGAAGAAAAACTACTCAAAAACCACATAGCTACCCGAAAAGCACCACCAAGAGACCGTACTACCCGCCAAGTACTCCAAGATATATCCACCTCCCGATCACCACCAAGAGATATGTTAACCCGCAGAATTCTCCTGTTTACCCCCGAAGCACCACGATGAGGGTATACTACCCGCCAACTACTCCACAATACACTTACCCTCCTAACACGATTAGGACCAACACCAATCCACCTAGGCCTCCTGTTTACCCACCAAGCACCACAATGA
This sequence comes from Acleris sparsana, assembly GCA_923062465.1. Taxonomy (NCBI): domain Eukaryota; kingdom Metazoa; phylum Arthropoda; class Insecta; order Lepidoptera; family Tortricidae; genus Acleris; species Acleris sparsana. Next base: position 4,785,768 of record OV281287.1, on the reverse strand, counting down.
GGGTATACTACCCGCCAACTACTCCACAACACACTTACCCTCCTAACACGATTAGGACCAACACCAATCCACCTAGGCCTCCGGTTTACCCACCAAGCACCACGATGAGGGTATACTACCCGCCAACTACTCCACAATACACTTACCCTCCTAACATGATTAGGAACAACACCAATCCACCTAGGCCTCCGGCTTACCCACCAAGCACTACGACGAGGGTATACTACCCGCCAACTACTCCACAATACACTTACCCTCCTAACACGATTAGGAACAACACCAATCCACCTAGGCCTCCGGCTTACCCACCAAGCACTACGACGAGGGTATACTACCCGCCAACTACTCCACAATACACTTACCCTCCTAACACGATTAGGAACAACACCAATCCACCTAGGCCTCCGGCTTACCCACCAAGCACTACGATGAGGGTATACTACCCGCCAACTACTCCACAATACACTTACCCTCCTAACACGATTAGGAACAACACCAATCCACCTAGGCCTCCGGCTTACCCACCAAGCACCACGATGAGGGTATACTACCCGCCAACTACTCCACAATACACTTACCCTCCTAACACGATTAGGAACAACACCAATCCACCTAGGCCTCCGGCTTACCCACCAAGCACTACGATGAGGGTATACTACCCGCCAACTACTCCACAATACACTTACCCTCCTAACACGATTAGGAACAACACCAATCCACCTAGGCCTCCGGCTTACCCACCAAGCACCACGATGAGGGTATACTACCCGCCAACTACTCCACAATACACTTACCCTCCTAACACGATTAGGAACAACACCAATCCACCTAGGCCTCCGGTTTACCCACCAAGCACTACGATGAGGGTATACTACCCGCCAACTACTCCACAATACACTTTCCCTCCTAACACGATAAGAATCAACACCAATCCAACTAGGCCTTCTGGTTACCCAATCAGCACCACAATGAGAGTGTACTACCCCCCAAGTACTCCTAGAATATATACCAGTCCTCCTTTGTTCCCTACAACTACCGGGCGCTATGAGAAGCATCACACTTCAACATATCGTCCGATCAACACCAATCTACCGACGAGCACCGCAAAACCCAGAAAACCTGATGGAAGAACAGAATTGAGGAACATGATGGAGGCTGTATCGAAGTCTATGGCACTGTTATTGCAAACTGTCCTGGGAAAGCTTTGGCTGTTTCAATTCTCGGTGCCAGCAGCGTAAGCGCATGAAAAAAGAATAAAAATGTATCTGTTACTCTATGATTTTTACTAACGCTGTTCGTTATTGATAATAGGTTTTTTGAGGACGAATATTTTGTCGACATCTATTCGTGTTTTTAAATAAAGGACAGAGGATGCAAGCGCCCAGCGGGCTTAGTATAGTAAAAAATGGAGATAAAGCATCCGTCACTCTTGTACTTATATACGTGAATACGTGTCAAAAAGTGACGGACGTTTTATCCACATTTTGTCACGCGCTAATCGCAGCCAATTTAGGCCCTCTGAGCTTAGAAATTTAACCATTGGTCGTCAACCTGCCGCCGAGTAAGTTTGTTATTGTTGTGTTTTGGTGCGGGGATTAAAACGGCTGGTAAAACGACTAGCATTTGAGCCATTATATCTCAGTCCTTAGAGCTGGAAACGCAAATTACAGTCTTGAAATTGCAGACTTGAGATCCCAAATGTCCATGAGCCTCAAAGCTCACAATTAATATCAGGTCTCCGCACTCGATGGCACTGTTCGTGTCATAACAACATAAAAATAATTGACCTAGCGGCCCTCTGCGTATTTTGATGTCATTAATGAATCGTCTGTCGGCTACTACAGAACAAATTGTTGTATAAAGTAAGTATCTTAGTTACATAAGTCTCATTTACAATGATAAGCTATCAGTGCACTGTTCGTACTTAATCATAAGTGGGCTTATCACTAAAATGAAACCGTGCCTGGAACATTTATAAGTTGAAATCCGGTTCGCTCCAGTTTTTTGCAACTTATGCAAAATTAAACCTTAAGACATGCTTAGGTAAGACTGATTTTGCCCAAGTCCTCTTTAGTGCTTCTTTTCTTCATCATCAACAAATTCTCTAAAAATATTTAAGGAAATCATACGAAAGAGGCAATGCTAATTTGATTTAACCCACATTCACCTCCAGACGACTTATAAGTCGTAAAAAGCTACACAAAGGTGACATTAGCTGTAATGATACTCAGCGGCAGAAGACCGACCATTGACAACCCAATCGGGCTCTGTTTGGGCTACATTGCGTGGAACTAACGCGGGGCCCGTCCTCTGCGGCGTCTTTAAGGTGCTTTACCAACGGCGAGGCAAGGAGAGGAATTGATTGGAGAGAACTAATTTGAATGGTAAAACAAAGATTGGTGTGAATGTTGTGATATTAAACCGTATTAGGTACTTATCCATAGGCGTATGACTTATTTGAGAGCAGGGGTATGCATGAGGGGCGGGGAGAGGGCAATGGTGATTAGAGTCTGGCAAATGAAACATGACAATGAATAAATGGCAACACTGTAGTGTCGTCCCTTTCAAATCAACCTAAGAAAAAAGGGACGACACTACAGTGTTGCCATTTTTTCATTCTCATGTTTCATTTGCCAGACTCTAGTCGTGATTTTTCGTACCTCATCCCCGCAACTTATGCTTAATTGCTTACCCCGGCTCTCAATAAGTTTTCGACGCCTCTCGCCTCTCTACCTATATATATAGTATAAAACAAAGTCACTTCCCGCCGTCTGACTCTCTGAATATACGCTTAGATCTGTCAAACTCCGCAACGAATTTTAACGCAGCTTCCATCAATAGATAGAGTGATTCAAAAGGAAGGTTTTATGTATATTAAACTCTGGTTTATGTACAGTTGTTACCGAAATCTCACATAAAGGTCGCTAGTAGTAGAAACTGTTTATTAACTATGCAACGTAAACCTAATTCACGGCATGGCTCGCGAGATGTATCTCGAGCGAGCGCGCGCTAGCCCATAATTCTTTTAATATTCTTCACGTTTTCGCAAGTCATCGCAAATAATATATGGATGGCGATTTTGGGTGGAAATGCGGCTTGGCGAGTTTTCAATCATCGTCTCGTCTGGAAAAACAACTTCATTAGCCTGGTCACTGGACAACCGCCTCAGCTACTGTGGAGCCGCAATCCTACATGTAAAAGTTACTTTGCTAGTTTGTTTAGCATTTCTCATCGTTCTTCATGTAAGTTATGAAACACGAATGACAAAATATGATGTCAGTAACCAGGTTGAACACACGGTACTGTTTTTAATTACAGGTTTAAAGCGACCTGTAATTAAAAAAACCTGTAATAAAAATAATACAGGCACTTACGTTTTAACTGATCTTTGTAAGATTGATTGAGTGCTTACTGTGTGTAACAAACCTACTACTTACTAGTTTTAAATAAAGTACAACTATTATTATTAAATAAAAAAAAAATACACACAGAGTAACGTATAAACTCCTCCTTTTTGTAGTCGGTTAAAAAAGGCAATGTTTATTAAAGAATAAATATTTAAAACGGGTTTGTTACACACAGTAAGCACTCAATCAATTTTACAAAGATCAGTTAAAACGTAAGTGCCTGTATTATTTTATTATTTATTGTTATGGCCTGTACTATTGTGAGCTGTATCACAGCACAGGTACCGGCAGCTTCCATTATGTACCAATTTATGGCAACGACGTGTAAGCGTGTAATAATGTTTGAGTATGAGCGCATGCGTGAGAAAAATTACTATGGAAATAAATGCTTTATTGTACAAGACTCAAAAACTAAATACAATCTTCACCTTATCAAACAGGCTAAAGCTAGTGTAGGTAGCTAAAGACCGAGCTTCATGCCTTTAAAAAAAAAAGCAAAATATAGCAAAAATGTAGATGAGAAAAAATATTAAAGAAATTTACCGAAACGAATACGTAATATCCACGCAAAAATACATTCAATATGATCTCGAAAATACACATGCACAAAAACTCATGCAAAGAGTTTTTCAGAAAAAGCGAATAAATCCATTGTGAACCTGATACCTTTGAGCTAAATTTACTTTTTTCACGATAATACTGGAGGCAAAACGTCGCGCGGTATTACGCCGATATTCTCCGAATCTTGGCTGTTAGCGACTCGACTGGGTAAGCTTGACGAGACGAGTGTCGAGAATATTCTATTACGACTTTTTGGGTATTATTATGCTGAAAACGCGTGCAAAGCAAATCATTCATCTGTGATTGAAGTTAAAATTAGTTTCTCCGTTTTTCATTTATTGATAATGAATGTTCTAGTTACGTAAGATACACAACGGACAGACAGTCGTACAAAATTCTCAGAAGTCTTCTTAGGTATATTTGCATCCTAATGAAAGGTAAATGACTCGAACGTGAACATTAAATTTTAGATGAGCTATGCAAACTAGCCTAGATTCTAGGCGGCCAAACCCATATCGTATAGTATTGTCAACGTTTTGATAGATAGATAGATAATATACACTGCATACTACATTCATACTTGCTGTTAAACTCATAACCATTTTATGACTTCGCGCAGTCGGTGTATAAAATAAGCGTTAACAAGCCGCCCTGAGCGCCTCCATAAAATTGCAAACGTAAACGTAAACGATTTTCGAAAACCGAAAAATAGACGGAATTGAGATAACATTCGGAATAGAGTAAACGGCCCCCAAAGTGAGGTTAGTGCCGATTCAAGTCGCCTGGCGTCACATGTAGCAATGTGGCGTGCGGCGTACATTTCGCAGTGCTACGCCCCGTAGGCGCTACGAAAAAGCAACCCACCTGGGGCCGTGCCGTAGCAAAGATGCTAACGTTTTTTTCTTTTCTATCACTCAAAATGTATGAGATGATAGTTGACCACGTGGTTTATCACAACGCCCAAGTATGTAAATAAATAAATAAATAAAATAAAAATTTCTTTATTAAAATAACGAATACACACATTGGAAATATCTGTTGGTCCCACACTAGGCAATGCCTGTCAAGTGGCAACCAGATTCGGAACACAAATTTTAAAATAAATGTAACTTAGTGTCTACTAGTGTCTACAGTTAATAACGAAGAATATTGGATATAATTTACTAAGAATAGGTAATCTTAATCTAATTTTACAATAGGTATGGTATGGTTTGTATGTAGGTATGTGTGTGCGTGTGTGGGTGTGTGTGTGTGTGTGTGTGTCATCGCATACATTTAGAGTGATCGAAAAGAAAAACGTTAGCAACATTGGCATCTTGGTTACGGCCCCTGGCCCCTGGGCCTCTACGCGATCCACTTTGTTCTAAACCATCATGTTTTTGAAAACCTGTTATACCTATATACTTCAAGTCGATAATACATATATACCTATTTGGTTCTATTTGTTAGGTGTAGTAGTATTTCTTTATTACGTACAAATCGTCTCCTATTCGCATCTTCGACCATAAAAACAATACGATGCCTACAGGGGTGAAAATAGAATAACGCCTTCTCCGCCCTCGCGCTTTCACCAGTCAGCACAGTAGATACGATAAACCCAGAAAACTTACTAATCGACTAAAGATGGCCACTTGATATCTCAATTAAATCCGTAAGCCAGGCTTTTCAAGATCGTCTGCGATAATTTTTAAATTAATACGTCATTCCATGATCCCGCGCTTATCTCGTTACTGAAGCAGAATCACACGGAACCAAGGACTCCGTTGTGGGTTCATTTTGCATGAGAATCGAGGAGAACGGTGCCGAACGACATTGCACTGTATGCTAAAGCAGATTTGACCTTCTCAGTTACATTGTTTGTTATTTAGGTTGAAATAAAAGTGAGGTTAAAAAAAAAAGTCAAGTGTGAGTCTGACTCGCGCACCGCCGCACAGTAGGTATTATTATATACATACATACATGCATAAAATTACGCCTGTTTCCCAGAGGGGTAGGCAGAGACGACTTCTTTCCACCTGCTACGATCCTGACAAATGTCTTTCGCTTCTTCCACATTCATACATCGAGTCATGCACGCACGTCGGTTTCGGGTACTCAAGATTCGGCCCTTTTCCAGTATTTCTCCGATTTGATTCGAAAAAGTACGCCTAGGGCGGCCTCTTCCGACCTTCCACTCACTTTCGCTCTGTATATCTCTTTCGTCAATCTTCTTTCATCCATCCTTTCCAAATGACCGAACCATCGAAGCATGCCCTTTTCAATCTTAGTCACTACATCTTCTTTTAGTCCACATATTATTATATTCCCATTTGAATTCGATTTCGTATAGAATCAGCGCGAGCCCACTCACACTTGACCATTTTTTAATTGTTTGTTTTTCTTTAGGGTTAGTAATAAAATCATACCAAATTTGACGCTTGTATGTTTTACCATTTTTACGATGGAACAAAAATAAAAATATGTTGAAAGAAAAACGTTTCTGCTACTTACTAAAGTCGGGGTCAATAGAAATGGCAAAAGATGTAAACAAACCAGTACTGTTTGACACATAACCTCAATATGTCTGCAAACGAGTTTTGATTTTAAAAGACGTACTTATAGTTAGTAGTTACTAAATCTTACTTGTACGTGTACATCATTAAATATACTTCTAACGATGTCCAAAAATACGTGATGGTGTAATAATGGTAAATAGATCCGTTTGGTTTTGTTACATCTTTTGTCATTTCTATTGACCCCGACTATACTATGAATATTTTATTTTTTTATCATTATTCGTAAGTTATCCCGCCGTAATTCTGGATATAATCAACTCGCTATCTATTACGGTTCAAAAGTTAGGACGAACGGACAGCTAAGCACATAAATAGTGTCAAAGGACAATGGGCAAATTTGTATGGGCACTGTCCCCCCCCACCAACAGTAACGGGATGCATGTCTATATGTTTATAAGGACCCAAAAAAAGACAAAATACTTATTTTAGTAGCAAAATCAATGGGATTTTTTTAATGAAAACAAGGGCCAAATAAGGCAAATCATCCATATATGTGTTCATTTTCTAACAAATTCCATACGATACGATTATGGTTTTCCAAGAAAACCCCATACATCTGGTGATCGTCTCCATAGTAAAAATACATAATGTTGCTGAGATCTATTAAATGAGACATGTTTCATTTCTGTTGGTGGGGGGGGGACATTTCTGCCCATGGTCCTTTGGCTCCCTTTTGGCACGAAACCCTAAACAGGAATTCCAAGATGAAGATTGGTGCCATCATTTGTACGTCTAAATTGCTCCGGACAGCCGGCTTGCTTTCAGGTTATTTTACGACGTCATAAATGTTGCCCGTCATTTGATAACTCGTAATTAATTTGTGCAGTTGGCATGCCCATTCATCCAGCCAATTACCCCACATCAATTAGTTACAATAACATCCCGTGCGCTCGGAACGTTTCGCCGATTGTGTGATAAAAGCTTAAGTATTTTAATTACTTGTGCCATGCACATTTAAAGCGCAAGTAGCCCTTATTGAAACAAATAGTCAGGGGACAATATCATTCAAATTGACCCCGTCCCGAACTAAGCTCTAAGGCTTGTAGTACAGTCGAGTCCATAAATATGTATGCACTTTAGTACCTTGTCACTTTATTAATTATATGACATTAAATAGACAAGGAAAAAAAACCTTGGGGAAGGCCTTTGTCCAGCAGTGGACGTCTTGCGGCTGATAATGATGATGATGAAATAGACAAGGTACTAAAGTGTATACATATTTACAAACTCGACTGTAATAGACAACGATAAACATACCTATACAGAGAAATACATACGTACCTCTAAATACATAATGAAAAAAACAAGATTAAGGAACAAATACTTACGCTCATTACAAAAATATTTGCCCATACCGGGAATCGAAACCGGGACCGCTTGCTTCGTAGTCAGGGTCACTACCAAGTAAGCCAACAGTAACCGGACGTCGTCAAATAATAATCACACGGAACCCCCAACATAAAAGAGGACTGTTATAAGTGTTAACGTGTATATCTGTGTATCTGCGTCTGTCTATGGCACCGTAGCTCCCAAACGGATGGATTGATTTGGATTCGGTTTAAAAGAAAGCTAGTGCAATCGGGATTGTCCTTAGCTACATTTCATGAAAATCCGTTTGGCCGTTAGATATCCGCTCTCGAGGAAGGTATTAGCGGTTTTTAACTTTTAGGTGGTGGTTTATAAGTGGCAGTGGGCGTGGCACATTGCTCGCAGGACTGATGGCCGATGGGGTCAGAAGGTTGGAGACGAGCTGTAGGTAGGCCTCCAACAAGATGGAGTGACCACCTTGTAAGGATCGCGGGAGCGCGGTAGATGCGAAAAGAACAAGACCGGTCCGAGTGAAGAGCCTTGGGGGAAGGCCTATGTCCAGCAGTGGACGTCTTTCGGGTGACATGATGATGATGACCTTTTAAAGTTATTTAGTTTTATTTACTTAATTTCATGAGTTCACACAATTAATTAACCAAAAACACTTGCGATTTAGCACCCACATAAAACAGCTGCTCCATTCCCAATAACACTTGAAATATAAATTAATATGACTTTGAATCAATACCGATTCTCGTCCAATCAAGAAGCGGACGGAACGTGAACCAGATGTACGAGTTCAGGAGTTATTTAAAAGTGTTTCCGACGGCGATGTATGAATTTGTTTAAAGTCTTCAAAGCCCGTGGGCGGACTTCAATTTATGAAGTCGTATAAATCATCTTGGGAATTATGGGTTTAACTCTGCATTATTCGTTGGTTTTTACGGGTTTATTGCATATAGCCGGGAGGTCACCTTCATCTTACATAGTTAGTCAAGGACAGCTCTCCTACTAAGTTATTTATTTTATTGTCAACATTATTTATTACTATTATTTGTTTATTAAAATTTACTAACGAAACAATTGGTTACGATATAACAGTAGAATATTGTCCCACAAAACTGATTGAGTCTCTTTACCAGGATAGTGTACATACTTACTTACCTTCACGCCTGTCTCCCAATGGAGTAGGCAGAGACTATGGCTTCCTCTACATTCATCAATCTCTTCCACCGAACCAGCTCGCATCTTACTTGAGCCTGTCGCGAAACCCATTTTCCCAAAAAACTCACAAAGCAGACCAGCGAACACAAGACCTACCAGAATCTAGGACCTGTGGAGTACGAAGACGAGGAGCCCCAGACGTCAAGGAGCTTCCACCACATTTACCACGTACGCCTGACTATCGAAGTGCATTTCCTTAACATGGAAAACTTTACCTAATAATAATTTTAAAATGTACACAAAACTAACAAAATAATTGAATTGTCTTCTTTATGATGATGGTTCTTATTTACATTACAGGGTCTACTCGGTAAAACTTTACTGATTTTGACAGGTTTTCGTAGTGTCGACATAAAAGTGTCGGCACTCGCCGGCGAGTTCAAAACAATACGATACCATGACAAGAGCAATATGGTTTTCCCCAGTAGAATATAGCCCAGGACCTTTATTCCTAACGGAAAAAAACATATCGTCTTTGACCTGTTATGGTATTGTTTTCACGGCAGCCGCCATTAACTTTCAAGTATAGTTGCCGGCAAACTTCTTGAACACGTAACCTTGCTTGCGCAGAAGCGATTTTTAGGTTTCGTTGGGAGGGGGGGCCGCGGGCGGCGGGAGGTGGCGGCGGGGGAGCACGCGTCGTTCGCACCCATTGGTCCATCAGTTGACGTTTGCGTCCCGCACCGCGTCCACGTCCCTCTGCCTCCCGAGTACACTTGCGTGCACTGATAAAGCCGATTGTTATCATTCATTTTCTTGTTATATTTTTTTGTTGAGTTTTTGTTGATTGTTTTATAGTAACTTTGTTGTTATGGTTAGTGGTTGACTTTTCGTTATTGTTTTAAAGTGACAACATAATGACACGCCAAAGGAACGTAGTTTTAAAAAGACAAGCTCGGAAGATGGTGTACGATGTGTATTGTTTCTTTAAGAAAGACGGAAAGGGTTTTGTGGAGACAGTGAAAAACACTGCCGAAGCTACGAAAACGTCTGTTAGAGTCTGGCAAATGAAAGATGAGAATGAAAAAATGGCATCCCCCCCCCCCCCCTTTCAAATCAATCTAAGAAAAAAGGGACGACACTACAGTGTTGCCATTTTTTCATTCTCATCTTTCATTTGCCACTCTAGCACAGTCAGTCGAATTATTAGGGAAGCGAAGGGCTCTGACCTGCTCACTGCATTTCGGACTGTATTTAAGACCTAGTACCAGCGTTGGTATTGACTAAATGGAAGGAATATCCTTTTTAGTTCAAGACAAATCTATTTTAAATAGTTACCTGTATTTTTTAGTGTTATTCTAATAATAATATAAACATTTTTTTTTCACTTGTGTATCATTTATCCTAAGATTTGAAAATATTCTGTAACAAAACATAGGTACTTTTTTTTGCACGTATGTGTACGATGCGATGTTCAAGAAGTTTGACGGCAATTATAAATAAGAGCTTCGAAAACGTTGACAATACGATAACAGATCGGAAACGATATTGTTTTTACCGTGTTGAATAGAGGCCCTCCTGGTCTAATGAACATTCTCTATAGGAAATAAATAAGTTTCAGCTGTTTTTCTCGAGCCCTCCATCTACGCAAGAGTATTATAGGGACAGTGATGGATTATGTTTTGCTGTATCTGGCTATCTGCAGCAGCTGCATTAATGACGGAAATTACGAAAATGTAATACCGAGTTAATTCGTCGAGTATAGCACTAACCTATATTTGTTTAAACGAATAGTTGTAACGGGTTTGGATTTTAAACCAAATAGGTTGTCAATCCGATTTAACTACTTTAGAAAGACCATATTCAGTACCAGGTTAAAAGAAAACTAATGTTTACGAGCCATTTTATCCATCATGCGGGTCTATTATCTACACTAATATTATAAAGAGGAAAGATTTGTATTCTTGTATAGTTGTAACGAATAAACTCAAAAAGTACAAGACCGATTTCAAAAACGATTTCACCATTAAAATGCTATATTATGTCTGAGTAAAATAGGCTATGTATTCATTTTTCTGCGTCGACGAAGTCGTGTGCAACAGCTAGTGGTACTCGTAGATACTTCTGTTGCGCATTAGTGGTCCGCATGAGCAGAGGATATGCATCGTTGTCTCTTCGGCCTCCGGATACAACCTGCATGTCGCCTCTTGTTTCATACCCGATGGAAACAGATATCTGTTCAGTGGCCAGTTAAGATCCTGGTCTATGCGCGTCTTTTTTCTTTTGAGTTCTAGAATCTCTTTGGAGAACTTCCTTTAAAACCTTTAATTAGTAATGTTTCTGTCCTTCAGCGGACTTCCACAGCACGATTGCCCTAGATTTAGATGTCGCTTAGAAGGATTTTTAGGTAGGGGTAGGTTTTTCGTTTTGTGATGCCAAAAAACGGTTCCATTGCAGGCTGACAGTTAGTGTATGTATGAGTGCAAAGAATAGCATCCGGCTTGTATTTATCTGGCTGGCAGCGTATCAAACATCGGTAAATATACTGCGTGTTTCTGATCTTTATTTTTTCCGCTCGATCGTTGAACTTACAGCTGTTACGCTTTTAGATTAGTGAAACGTCAAGGTTAATTGATAGTTTTAGTAGTAAATTTGATTATTTTTAATGACTCTCATGCTTTGAACACGTATTGTTTTGTTTAGCGTATGAAATAAAAGTAAATAATTAAGACTGTTCAAATGCCTACTTGCGAATTAATATGACGAGGTCACGAGGCACTGAAGTTTTGAAGAAAAACAACCCGTTAAATTTGCTCGCAAATGCAAAGCTAAATGAAATGTGATGCACGCGGTATCTTTACATTACGTGGTTAATTTAGTCCTATTCAGAAGAATAGTGCGAGAGCTATCTATAATGCACTTGTCCCACCGCTAACGAGGATGGGAAAAGTGTCTCAATGGGATTTTATGCCCACATTCAATGAACATATTTTTTTTACAGTTTTTCCTATTCTTGTCTCTGAAAGTTGATTGAGAAACTATTTAGCACTATAGGTTTATAAAGTTACGATAACTTAAAAATATCCTTTCACCACAGCACCATACGTGAGGGACGTATACATACATTTCTAGGCAAACAGCATGCGGCAGTACAATAAGATATCCATTGAACCTAAAACCTTTCCACGAGAGGTAGAGGTTAACATTCAGAAGAGGAAACTAAAATTTAATTTAATAAAAATGGTTTATATCGGGTCCAAACTAGTTCCAAACTAAGCTCTAGGCTTGCATTATGGGTACTAACCAACATAGAGAAATATTAAATACATAGACAACCTCCAAAACTCGAGAACAAATACTCACGCTCGTGACACAAATATTTGTCCTTACCGAGAATTAAACCGGCGACCGTTAGCTTCGTAACTATACTATAGGATCACTATACTACACTACTATAGGAGTAAACTTAACTGAGAGCCGGGGTATGCGGGGTAATGATGGTCTTGTCCAAAGCGCTGGTAGATTCACTCCATATTAACGACGTGTAAAAGAGCCCTCATGTGGCCAATTTACTGAATAAATATTTAGAATTTAGAATTTTTGAATGCATGAGGTGCGGGGAAAGGGCTGGTGACTGTTCGAGCTTTGTCGTACCTCATCCCCGCACCTCATGCCTACCTAGGGTTAGTTAGTCCCGGAATTTTGTGATTATTTATCTCGTGTCTAGTAATTTTACTTTCCTGACCCGGAATTTTCGACGCCATGGAAGTTCACAAAACATAATACATATGTTCAAAAGGCTACCAAGCGCAGTTTCTATAGGAATTCTTGCTCTGCATGCAATAATGGCACATGATAGCATTTTTACCTTTTTTGACACTTGGTCGCATTGTATCGATCTCCACCAGAGCCACTACCTTATATTAAACCCTCCTCCCCCCGCTCGCCAGAAAGACAACGTCTCGGAAATGATAAACCGAAATCTGGCAAGCTGGCAACCCTATACCTACCCCAGAATACCCCTAAAATGTAGAAAGCCTGAATGAGCGTTATGAATTTAAAATGTAGAAATTTGAAACTTATGACATAAGACGTTTTTACTTTCGTACATTATGCAATTTGACTTTGTATATTTTCGATTCGACTTAAACGAAATTATAAAATTTGTGTTAGATGTGTTGCTACGTAACCAATGAAAAGCTGAAGTAGGTAGGTAAGGTCCCCCATTATACCAAGGGGCTTCACTTTCTCAACAATTATTAAAATAAGATTCGTGCGTCAGTCACGACACGACCTCTAAGCGACACGTGTAGAAACCCTACTTTAACTCGGTATTGCGAAGTTGAATTTCTTTTTTTATTTGTTACGAAAAGAAGGAGTTTATATTTTAACAAAGAAACAAACAATGCTGGCGCTCTGAAACAATTCTTGAGAATTGCGAAATCCAACAAGTTGTGACTTGTTACGCTTGCTCGTTCTGTTGCCTGGGCCCCTATTCTTGTAACAGTCGAGACACAATGCGTTGGTACTTATTATTTTCACTAATTCTTTGAGTTAGGTTAGGTTGCGTTCAACCACTCATTTTACAATTGGTCGAAGAGAACGGAGAGACTAAGTTGTCCCGTCAGAGACATCTACTTGGCAAAAACATATTGCTAACATTACGATGGCTCTTATTTGCTTAACAGTAATGACAGCTGAGTTTAAAACTATACGACAACATGTAAGTAATATGGTTTAATCAAGTAGAATAGAGACCCACATCAAAGTACTATTTCATCTTCAAAACAGCTCTGCCCTACGAGCTAGCTCTAACTCACGTGCCTTCGAGCACGCGGCAGAACTCTAATTTTCCGGTTTATACTTCATTCACTAATAATATGTGAGTGGTTTGAGAATAGAACCCCAGTCCCTTATGTGGAAGTTGTGGAACCCTTAAAACGTGAAGAAAGAGTTGCACAACTCGTCACGTTGTCTCTACCCCTCGGGCACGAGACTGACGTACACGTGTTATTATGACCAATTAAAAGTTTAGCCAATTTTTCATTTTCAGGAAGTTGGGAAATCGTTGGGTATTTTTTTCTTGATAGGTTTAATTACTGGGGCTCTATTGTTCTACATACTTCTACAAAATAAATAAATAAATATCAGGGAACAATCTCACAGAAATTAACCTAGTCCAGAACTAAACTCAAGGCTTGCACTATGGGTACTGGACATCGATAAACTTACTTGTACTTATACGAATATAGCGAATTACATCTAATTCATTAATTCATTATAGTATGTTCATCGTTGTCTAGTGCCCATAATACAAACCTAAGAGCTTAGTTTGCGACTGGTCAATTTGTTTCATTTCGTTTTTTTTTTCTTTTTTCTCTCATGCTGTGTCACACCAATATGACTGATTTCGCACAATAATACTTTTTAAAGCTTTGCGGTTTAGATAATTCATCGGATTGCTTAAAATGACTATTTATTTTCATTATTGGAATTATGAATAAAATACCGCGTAATGAAACAATGGACATTAAACTCTTAATAATCACTACACAAATAACTATCAGTATAAAAAAACAAACTATACACCAGACAAGTTACCTATAAAAGATCTTTTATAAATCTTTGAGAGGGGTACATACTACGTTTATGTATATTATTATTTAGCTTATAAATTATTGCTGATAATACAATCCAGAAACGCCTACTAGCAAGAGGTCAGTTTGACAACAGGACGTAATATCGTCAATATACGTCGTTAGTATGAACAGTCGGTAGAGTGCATGTGGAATACAAAGTGCGCTTCAGCCCTGCGCTAAATTCCAGCGTGGGCGTTTAAAGCGTGGGCGTCCAGGTGCACGCCGCCCTACGGGCTAGTACAAACACGACTTGGTATCAATTAAACAATTTTATTAAAAACAGGATTTATTATAAATGAGCTGTGAAAAAAATAATGGTTATATAAGTTTGACTTAAAAGCATACTTTTTTAGCACCCACACTCACACCCACACACACACACACACACAGACACACACACACACGCATGCACGCGCACACGCACATGCACACGCACACGCACACGGATATGCACACGGACATGCACACGCACGCACACGCACACGCACATGCACACATACTACTTACAGTTTATTTTGTCAGAATCTTTTAAATAATTAAAAAAAATATTCTTAATTAAAACAGCGATGTTCACTAAAAATACCCGTTATTTACAAATATTAAATACTTAAAGTAGAAAGTATAGACACCTGTCCGCATGAGTGACGTAACAGCATGGCGTCGAAACGCAAAATAATGTTAACCCAGATATGTGACTGAAATAGCTCGGATGCGGTTGCAATGCTGAATATTACGTCAATTTGAATTGCGAATTTGCGTGCAGGATGTAGTTGATGAATTTCAGACTGAGCCTTGATAAGGGACAAATGCGGTTAATTAAAATACCTCCTTAGCAAATTAATTAAGATACTACAATATAACTCTGTTTAATTGGAGCAAATCAATTGAAAAGCTACATATTTATATTGATTATGGATACAGTCAGTTGTTGAATGTAGTTGTGAGTCTAGCCATCCATATAAAATTTGTACTATTTTCAAATGAGTTCAGGACGAAAGTATGACTAGATACATAACTACGAATACAACTTCATTCCACCTTCTTCCGCCGAGCTCACGTTAAGCGGTTTGAAAATTGAACATTATACATTTTTTTCAATGTTTAATGCATCGCAGCCTCTTTAAACGTTATGATGTTTAGAGTTTAAGGTTACTATCGTTAACATGTGCAGGCGAGAACGATGCTGCCAGCATATTTATTTTGGATGAATTCCAAATTTGAATAATGTATTCAGCCAGAGTTAAATTCGAATCGAAATTTAAAAAAGTTGTTAAATGGCAACTTTTAACACCACTTGTCTCTTCTTGACGGTTCTGGTCAGTCAATTTTAAAGCAGTTCTAGTTATTGGAATGGGCTGAAATATGGAAAAGATATATGTAAACCTAATGAATGACAGGCAATAATATTATATGAGCTACTGATATGATGATGAATACAAAAGTTTAACTTTATAACCTCTATTTTATCTCAATGAGCAGGCAATGTTTAAATACAGTTCTTCTCGTCTCGTCATCTAGTCAGGAATGTTCTTTGTGATATTATTTAAAACATCGCTGCAAGTAATTACAGAACTATTTTATTGGGCATTGCCGTTGCAGCGGGGCCGCTCCCAAAACCACAGATACAGCTCTAGTGACCACTGTGTTGCCACCAACATCCCCCATTTTACAACTAAACAAGTAAACCTAACTTACGATATCGTATTCAACTAATTAGACTCTGAGTTGGTACAATAATCCTGAGATTTTTCCGGTTTCCGAATATTCGTCCACTCCTAAAAAGCATGTTCAAATTATCCTCAGGCAAAGTTCTTTGTAAAATGGGAACCGGTTCGTTAACATTACACTCAATCGGAGGAATATGAGCTCGAGTCTGAAATCTCAATATTATCAATCATTTCTTGCAGTAGGCATAGATTTCTCTGAATTTTTACTTTCTTCATCTTGCTGTACTTTAATTGAGATATTAGGCACATTTTCAAGACAAAAAAGGTACCTAGATACATCATTATTGTAATTATAATTATTCTTTACAATATTATCATTAGCGCGAGTAGTAAGATATTTGACGATAACTAACTAAGAATTGTTGTGTCCTTTCATTTCGCCAAACAACGTTTTGCTAACTGATTCATTTCCCAACTATTTCATTTGAGCAAATGCTTTTATTTCCAAAACTGTAAAAAATTTAAATGAAACAGTTGGGAAATTAATCAGTTTGGGAAACGTTGTTTGGCGAAACGGCAGAGAACCAAGAATTGTTTAGAGTTTCGTTCCACAAAAGCTCATCAAAGCTATAAAAGAGCTTTCTCGCAAAAATATAAAAACGTTATGTAATACCCAATTAGTTCTCTTTACAAGCATAAACTTACAGAGGACTGAACGGCTACAAACGGCGTTGTAATAAATTAAGGTCGCAGCCGACTTAATTTCAATCTAGGGTTTCCTTGTAACAAACGATTATTAACTGGTTTAATTCGAAGACGTATCCAGGGTAATTATAAATACCAGCGGGAACAAAGGTTGGTTCTGACATCAGCGCGGGGAATAGCCGCAGCGGAGCGACTAGTTCTGAATTGATTTATGTAATCATTTTATGGAATCATAGTGATCTTTGAGGTTTGATGTAATTTATTACCGACTTTTAAGGGCACCACAGTCGCATGCTAGTCGTCTAGGATTACTGGTTGTTACTTCTTCTGTTAGTGAAGAAATGCCTCTATGTAATGGCACTGGTTAAAACAACTGGTTAAACACGAATGTGACTGGTTGAGTGAGTTGGTAGTGTTGGATTGGACGCCCTCAGACTAGATGGAGCGACGATCTTCGCAAGATCTGGCTAGAGCTGGATGAGAGTGGCCGCAGATCGTGCTTGTTGGCGTGCAATGGGAGAGGCCTATGTTCAGCAGTGGACTAATATAAGCTGATGGAGTTTAAGTGACAAATCATTTGCCAAACAAAATGGGTCCGATCAAGTTAATCCTTGTTAAAAGATATCCTGCGCCCGTAGGTGCAGGTCGACAATTGTCAATTGTCCACTAAATTCAATTATTTCTGCCAATTCTATTAAGTGTTATTAAAGCCCACATTCACCCACGGTCGTAGAATTAAAAAACAACCGAACAGTATGGAGCTGCGAAACGAGTGTAAAACAAATTAGGACGCGCCAAAAGAAAACCACTGGATTATTAAAAAATATCTGTAAAGCATTTCAATAACGTTTTTATGTACAAAAAAGCAAATGGCTTAATACCTGTAAAAGACTAAAACCTAGTGTAAGAAACCATTTTTATATAAGTGTGATAGTTTTTTGAATAAATAGGTATTTATTGTCTAAATGGTAATTAAAAATATAGTGTAATTAGGTAACCCAACTTCCTGTAAAACCCTTTCACTTTCCGTCCTCTCGGCATTTATGGCTCCTTTCCCGACTATTCGCATAATTACAAATTAGGTTTTTAGTAAGGTGACAAGTCTGTTCAAAACCGATTATTACAAGGTCAACAAGGACTTCATGCCCGTAGTTCACCAAAATGAAATTCAACACAAATAAATAGCCCGATATAAAAAGAACTACAAATTTGAAACTTCATCTATCGATACAAAATACTATATATTATTATATAACCTTGTCTTTATTAATATTATAAATACGAAAGTAGCTCTGTCTGTCTTTCTCTCTGCTTTTTAGTATATAATATTTGGTAGGGAGATAGCTTGATAGTTTCCGAGGGAATACGTTTATTTCAAATTCACACTATTTTTATTTTCGCGTGCTATCCAGAATGAAACATTAATAACAAGTCATTCGTGAGTAATTAACTTCGTGACATTACTTTAATAAAATAATTGAACTTTGCTTCGTCATTAGCCGACCGCAGAGCACAGCTACTATTAATTTAATTGTTTGTTAAGCCATGACTAATTAATTCATCTTTTGAATTAATAGGTTTTAAACTTGGCTTTCTACGTAAGTATCAATAAATGGTCAAAAATAATTTTCAATAGTGTTAATTTTGTTATGTTTTGTAATTTGGCTAAATACGTATAAACATTTTAAAAGGGTAGACGAACGGTAATTGGGTATGACCGAAACAGTTAAGGTTCATTAATTACGTATTACAAACACACAAAGCACCAAATATTATGTTATTACTGTTATGAGCTACATACATACCTACTGAATAAATATTATTTAGTATTTACTATGTAAACTTCTGATTGATTATTTGGTCGACTAGTAGAGAATGCTATTAGGCACTAGGTCCGCCATTTGTACATATTTCTGTGCAATAAAAATTAAATAAATACTAGCGACTCGAAGCGAAGCGCGCTTCTGTTTATATGAGTATAATATTCTAATCATTAACCACAAAATTTCTTCTATTGTCTGTTATAGTATCTGATAGAGTTCTACACTTGGCTCAGAACTTTAATCTGTCCTACACCATTAAACAACAAGTCTAATGAAAAGCAAGCTTTAAAAAAAACCAAGTGCTGTTTGGATAATGTCCTCTAATGTCGACGTCAATAGAACTTGTGAACTATGTAAACAAATTAGTACTGTTTGACACATAACCTCAAATAATCACCAAGCGTGTTTTTATTAAAAATAACGTATAATTAATAGTTATTCCATCTTAAACTTAATATGAAAATAATGATCTAGTATATAAATCATTGTAAAGACCTGACTTGATCTTTAAAAGTACGTGATTGTCGAGTAATCATGGTGAATTGGTTCGTTTGGTTTTGTTTACATCTTTTGCAAGTTCTATTGACGGCGATCTTAAGCAAAGTTACTTATCATGTATTTATTTTTTATTTCGCCAATTTCACATTTAAATAATTTTAATATAGCCTATATATGGACCCGTTTACAGTGGCCTCTAAACTTCCTAATTTTATTTAGGTGTCGCTATAGCAGTTTGCTATTCTATGAGCAGCTGTCAGAATCAAATGACAGCGCTAATTTGAATCCGAGACTGCTTATTTTCGGAGGTCTATTCAACATTGACATTCTGGAATAGCACTTGTTAAATCTGCCGTGTAAACTATGTCTAAAAAATTGAAAAAATATTTTTAGGCTATTTACACGAATCTAACCACGTATAATTTATACAATCGGTTTAGCCATTTAGTAGTTACGAACGGACATTGAGTTGGAAATATATAGAAGACAAACACATAACCCTCGTTTTGGGCTTTGCCGCAGTCGGTTAAAAATATAAAAGGATCAAAAATACGGTAGGTACTCATCAAAATATTAAAGTTTTGTTTTTATCACTCTTGTCTCTTTATAATTTGTTCGTCACTTAAGCTGTTTAATGCAAACCGGAAGCTGCGTCACAGCGGCGCGTGCTCCAAGAAAAAACGTTTATAAATAATAAGGAAGTCTTGTTATATTTCCTCTTGATGTTATTCCATAAATTTAATTAACATCATTGCATAAACTAAGCATTCAACGCTTTCTTTAATAAATGAACAAGTACCTATAATAATAAAATAACATACTTTAAGCCTCAATGTTACAAAATACAGGGCATTTATACAACTCCCAATAACTTTGCAGCCCGCGGCTATCGCGTTAATAAATGGAATATTAAATAAAGTCTTAAGTCTGTTAACATTGGGGTTTCGGTATTTTCGGTAGCCTTTGGAGCCCCACATTTCTCGTATTACAATTAATTACTAAATAATTAAACATTTATTTTAGTTTAAGGCTTGGTGGCTCAAGCTGTTCTCCCAATTCGTTACGGTGGACTTGATATTCGATGCTCTTCTGGTTTGGCACTACCGGCTTTCCAGTACTCCGCCTATGGTTAGTTGCTTCGCGTCAGTATTTTTTTAAACCCACAGATACTTGATGTTGAGATTGCGAACCTGGTGGAGGCCAGGGATATTTGATGTGAATCGTGGGCCTGAGTGGATATGCCTGTTAAAAGGCATATCCAAAGAGCATGGAATTCACCTCGACTTACATCAAGTCATCCCTCCTACAAAACGTTCCGGACGATTCAGATCGCGCCCGTCTCCTCGCTGCCTCAGCAGGCGAACCGGGTCAGTACATGCACGCGCTTCTCTCCCCATTTATCCGCAAAGTCTTGGACCCAAGCTGCTTGAGTATAGCAATAAGCTTGCGATGTGGGGCTAGGATCTGTGAACCTCATACTTACGCGTGCGGCAAGGAGGTGAATGAGCTGGGACGACATGGAGGACACGTTATTATTTAAATAGTTTCTTTTTTTCAAAACTCAATCTCAGAAAAAATATTACGTTAACATTATAAGCCACATTTTAAACTACACAATTCTATAATTAGTAACCCTTGGCACTAAGAGCCTTGCACCTAGACGTTATATTAAACCTTAAAATTATGAGTATTGTGACTCATTATATCTCGTAAATTATTATTAAGTATACATCATTTCATTCAGTACAGGAATAAGATGACACACAATGCAGGAAAATCACTCAGCATTAATCAATAATAAACATTACCATTGAACCTGGAAAGCAATTCAATATTTGTAATGTAAGGGCACACAGAAAGCTTCTTACTAAACTTATCTCGAAAATAACAGGAAAATATTTAGAAATATGCTACAGGGCAAAACAAAACAGAATATTATCTGAATAGTAAATACGAGAGTTCATGTCGTAGACTGGAACGTAGAGGTCGTCAACGACCTTGCTTTTGTTGAGTTAGATAATAAGTATATCGCCAGGTATTCCGAGAACGAATGGTTCGACAACAAACCCAATTATCACATTACATGAATAACGAAGTACGTGATATAAGAACGAAATACTCCTGATTCGTTTTCTATTAAAGTGACTTGCTTGGTTAGTAATTGGTAATCTTGTTATTTTATAAATAGAAGGTAAGTCATTCAGAGCAAAATAACTACTACTTATGTAACAGAAAGTCAGAAATAAATTAGCGTAGGAGGAACTTATTAAGTTTTCAGTGGGAAGTCAAGATTAACCAGAATAACCAACCATTAAGAAATAATAAGGGGCTCTTAACAAACTTAGTAACTAACCAACGCAGAGGCAATCATTTGAGTATTGTTTACAAAAAAACGGCCGTAATAAGTCTCTTTTAAATATGGCTTAGCCTAATCGCCTATTCACGTTTTTTTTTCAAATTTCGAGCAATGCCTTACAGTCGGGACGCATTTTTTTTTTTCGGTTGAATATTCGGGCGTTTGTCACCTACATCATTGTTCTCTACAATATATTAATAAAAATAATGACATCCGAGCAACTTTTGACGTTAAGAGAATAGAAGGAGTACTGAGCCTGGCCGAGGAGTTAGACAAATATGTCGAAGTTTAAATTATTCAAAAGTTAAAACATTTGAGGGCATGAAAATGTTTTTTCTTGATTCATTGGAATATTCTTAGAAAATTACTTCTTCTTCTTAGCGTGTCGACGGCGTGTTAGAAGTTCGGTAGGTACTGGGTACTTACTCAAAATTATGCTAAGAATTTTTTACGACTCGAGATATAGCTCGTCGGTACAAAGCTATCAGGATCTTCAATGTGACATTATTTATACGCGAGGTTAAAGCATTTAATGGCTTCTATATTAAAATGGCCGGTCTAGAACGCAATACGATCGCGTCGACTGTCCGCTGGCGTTTATCCAAGGAAAGGGCTAGTAAACTTCCGCTGGACTATATTTATAGAGAAATGTACGTAGCTCACGTGTGCCGTCTATCGTTACCTCATATCTCGTGCCGTAACAGGATAACAGGCGTAATGGAAAAGGGTATTTCGGTCTGTGAGCATAGAGTAGGTGATGACTTTACATGTCAATGCCTTTTACGTCATTTGGGTCAATGATGTTCCCACCGTAGATTTCAAATGATTGTTTGAAAGATTTTGTATTTGTTTATGAATGGTTTATAAATAATTGATTAGCTTTATAATTGTTTTGATTATCCCATAATAATATTATGTGAACGTCTTGTAGTGTAAGTTGTTTAAGCATATAAACTTAAGTAATCCACAAAGAGGGAGGTATCGTCAATCGCCAACAGTTAAGTTGCCTGCAATAATGTCTTAGACAGTATTTACCTAAAATATTTAATATGCTCATTCAGTTCTTATTACTAGAGTATTAAGAGGAGAGAACTACAAAAAAAACCATATTAAGCATAGATTAATTGCTCTCCACTATACGCACAAGGAATATCAAAGTCAACTGTTTATCATTCTTCACGCAAACAAGAAAATTAACTAAATTAAAAATAATGAGACGCACAAATTAGTTTGACCTAATAACTGAGAAAAAACGCTGTGAATATTTTTCCCTGGGAATCGTTATTAAGGCGCTTATCTTAAACTGAAATAAAAAAAACTCGTAGGTTAGAACCTTAATATTTATATGACTGACGGTGTTATAATGGAGGTTGAATAATGAGCCCTTAATTAAATTAAAAGGTTTAAAACTCATTCATTAAATAATTTGAAACAAGTGCTGCTTGTGAGACTTGTCGCGTCACTATGTAAGTAAAAACATTGACAAAAATCCTAAAGTTTGTGACTAACAACAACAGACAAACTGTATTCTGTTCCCTGAAGAAAAAGGGCTTATATCTCATAGAACCGCGTATTAATTAGTGACCTTATTTCTTATCATGGGGGTTGAATTTTCTTTGACTATTATATTGCTCATGCGCTGCGTCTTTTTAATTAAGACTTTAACAAGTGTAGTATAGTATAGCATTGTCGTAAGCTAACGATATATCGCAATGTACCTACATTAGCGTTATATAAAGTCAAGAGCAATGAAAACAGGCCACGTGGTATTGAAATACCATAGAAAGTGGCTATTGCCTAACGCTCTCGCCATCGCAATCATTTTCATTTTGAAAATCGAAGGCTTGTCTGTCTCCTTTGAAGTCGATTGCGATTGCCAGTGCGTTACGCAATTGCCCCTCTGTTCTCATGGCTCCTGAGGGTAGATGCGTCTAGGCCCCCGCAGCCACAGCTTTTATGCAGCCACAGCAGTTATCGCCTTAATAAAAGTAATTAAGTAATTTACTGAGTAGTTGTTTTTTGTCAAGAGTCGTTGAGGCGAAGACAATAGGAATTCATTATCAGATCATTCAAATGGGACTTACTGAATGACGACATTACCATTGAGTTAAGTACCTACTCGAAGACCTGATAAAAATAACTAAGTACTAAACATATACTGAGAAACAGGCGTGGTTTAATATATGTATGTATGTCATATGTAAGTTTTATCAGGGACTTCAAATGTTAAGCCATAATAGAAACCATGTGATACTGTCTTCTACTATCACAGACCACAGATAATGATTTAATTATTTCATCTTTATTGCATTGATTATAAAGATGAACTTAATGCCTAATGGCATTCTCTACCATATAATAATGATGCAGTATCAAGTCATAATAACAGAATAATAAATAAATATCAGGGGACAATGTCACACCAATTGACCTAGTCCCAAACTAAGTTCTAAGCTTGCATTATGGGTACTAGACAACGATATAAATACTTATATGGAGAAATATATACTTAAATACATAGAAAACATCCATGACTCTGAAACAGATATTCGCGCTCATCACACAAATATCTGCCCTTACCGGGATTTGAACCCAGGACCGCTAGCTTCGTAGGCAGGGTCACTTCCAACTTGGCCAGTGCGTTGTCAAATGAAACAAAAAAAAAAAAAACAAGATAAATAAATAAAGTAAATCAATGCATCAGAACGTTTTATTTGCTATAAAAATTTAAACAAAAAAATGTTTATACATTTAAAAACATTTTTTTATTTATTCAGTATGTATACTTACTTGATAAACATCGTTTTTTATCATTAAATACCTAAAGGCCTATAGGCCGCACGGGCACTTTTACACGTCAAATATCTACCAGACTACCAGCGCTTCCCAAGAGGAGACCACTTGGGAAGCGCTGCGAGACCACCAAGAACAGCTGCGCGCGCCGCAAGAAACTCAACAGTCAGTCATTGTTTTACATCATAAAATTAATACCACACGTACATACATGTATACATTAAATCACGCCTGTTTCCCAGAGGGGTAGGCAGAGACCACTTTTTTCCACCTGCCACGATCCCGACAAATCTCTTTCGCTTCTTCCACATTCATACATCGAGTCATGCACTCACGTCGGTTTAATACTCACTCAGCATATAATGTCTATTCACCTTGTCAGGTTTATCGTAATTTCACCACGCCTTATTAGTCTAAGTGTGTTCAGGACTCTTGTGTTCAGGCACTTCGAGAGAACAGGTGAACATATTGGCAAACAAACATAAATAGATTACTAAAATCACCTTATTTTCTGCTTGGCCGTAGTCAGGTAATCAAACTATTTAAAACATATTACTAACGTTCTACGAAAAAGTTGCTCAAGAATTTGAATTTGGAACTGTAGTAGGATGAGTATCCACCAGAACTGTGCGAGGTAGAGGAGCGATGGTGAGAGGAAAAACTCCACCAATAGGAATGCTGCGCGAAACGAGACTAGGACAATTAAATAATCCTATTGTTGGATTTTTAATCGCACACCGTTGCGCAACCTCGCACAGCTGGGGTACATTTATAAATAGGAGACAGCAAATTAGAGAATATTACACCCCTAACGTCCAATTTATTCACCACCACTGTTGGTATTACAAAAGAATAAATGAATATTAACGAACTATTATCACCTCGATCGATCTCCACAAAACATTTCTCACTGCGGCCCAAAAGGTTCTAAATAAACAATATTTCCCACACCTAAATAAACATAAACAAGGTTCCTCTTATCTGATACAGTAGATACCTATACAGTATCCACTTTTCGACTTTGTTACTATGCAATTAGGTTCTATGTAAAATTCACCTCTTTTTGGTCTACTGTACCTCCCCGGGGGCCTAGACGAGTCTTCAGGTATCAAAAATGTATTTACATAGTAAATATTCTCTTTGATGCTCCTTTATCTAGGCCCGAAGGCTTGAAAAGGGTAACCGATGACCTGTAGGTAAGTACATATGTACCTAGAGTAAGTTAAACGAACAAATTATTTGGTCCAACGAATTTAAAAGGTAAAAATAATCACATAGCTTGACTTTCTTCTCTCTCTTTAGTTTTTTGTCTTGCCCTAGTCATTCATCATTCTTTCTGTAAGCTAGTGCATATTATTGTGCCTATATAAATTTATAAGTAAGCATGTAAAATTATTTGATTCATAATAGAATTTAAAATAATAAAATACCATATTTACAATATTTTTCAGTTTTAGTTAAAAAAATTGAAAAGACTGACATGTTATTGCTGTTACCTAGTTTTTGATTTCTGTTTTACCTAAAAGACTGGTAGAGAATGCTTAAGTCCTTATGCACACTCTTTTTATTTTGTGCAATAGAGTATTTACATACACACCTTCACGTCCGTTTTCCAATAGGGTTGTCAAAACAAAAACAAAAAATCTCACACCGTTTGACCTAGTCCCAAACTAACAAGTATTATGGGTAGGTACTAGACATCGATGTAAATACTTACATAGAGAAATAAATACCACAAGCTTCGTAGGCACTACCAACTAGGTCATCGACATACAACTATCGCTTGCAAAAACTAAAATATAGCATGAAGATTGCGTCTTTCTACCGGATGGATAGCATAGTATATTCCGATGAGGATTGTGGTCTTTGTGTGCACTGGTTAAGCCATACATACACACATTCAATCTCGCCTGTTTCCCAGAGGGATATGCCCATACCACTTCATTCCACCTACTACGATCCTGACTAAGTTAAGCCAACACAACAATAATTCAACACAAAAATGACGCACACGTCACGAAGCTTGTGTAAGGTGCATGTTGGCCAACGTGTTGGGCAGCAGCAGCCAATATCATTAGTGCCGATAAAGCGCCAATAGGCACGCGAGGACAACAAAACTGCCCTCGTGGGCCAATAGGGAGTATCTCAGATAAAACTCCTATAGCAATATCAACCTTAACATTAACAATAGAAAATAAATTTTGTTTTGGTTATTGAATTTGAGATACTGTTTATTGGATAAGGTAGAATGCGAATAGGCAAGCGGAGTCTATCGGCATTAAAGTCAGTTACGATTGTCATCTATTTGCACATGTTAACACACGTTTGATGGGACGTCTGATAAAGCATAACAGTTGCTTCATAAACATTCTGGAAGGAAAAGTCGAAGAAAAAGGGAGATGACGACTTAGGCTTAGTTATTTCGGCTAAATAAGTCGAGTAGTAAGTATAGATTTAGAAGATGAAAAAGCTGGCAGAAAATTGCGGAAACTGTCAATTATTCCAGTGACAATGACGCCACAAGCATGCAGACGGAGGGCAAAATTATTTCCACGTAACGTAAGGTCTGTGATGGATCTCTGGCAAGATTTTGTCGTAACCTGTACCGAGCAATGGACGTCTGACTGATTTGTCGATGATGATGATAAATGATCATTTTATTCGACGTGCCTATTTACTTTGTACAATAGCACACTTATTCAGGCTTCCTTTTACTTCTAATAACTCCTATATAACGTGACTTGGAGACAATTAAACCGACAATGTGAAGTAATGGCTATTTGATCTGTTGTCACCAAAACTGTAAAGTACTTAGCTCCGTCCGGAAAGATTATTTTTTATGAAACTAGCAAAAGAAACACGGGACTTTTAATAATTTAGCTGGGTTCCATTCCAAGTGAATAAGGGTATAAGACGACTTAACTCGTACCTAAGAAGGGTGTAGGTATACTTAAACGGAGAACACTACACTTAAACTCTTTTTCACTTGAGGACCTCAGTTTATAGTCCTTAGTTTTCTATCGCTATTACACTCATTTCGCATATATTATATTACTATTTATGTCACTCATGTTTCTAAGAAGCACGAGAAATACCGAAGACTAATAATAAGTCAGACGAACCAACTGATGCTGTAACGGTGTACCGCAATTAGTTATGCGAGTCATTCAAGATTCTGTCGCTTAAATTAAATTTTGAAGATTTGTACATTCTCATAAGATTACAAATCAAAAATCCAATAGTAACAACCTCTGGCAGCTAGCTAAACACCATTTTACGACTAATGTGTGAACACACATCCATGGTCATCAAATATTAATGATCCTCTCAGTTTTATAGAGTTTTAACAACTTCAGTAGCCATAATCTGGCGCGAGTTACTATTACTTCTTGTTAAAAGCTTTATTTTCTCACCGATTACTTCGTTCACTCCAGCTTTTAGTTTAAACATTGATAGCGCAAAGAAGGTATTTTTTCTTATCAGCTACAAAGTGTTAAGTGAGAATTTATGCCGCATCACGTTTATGAGCTCGCTCCCGTTGGTTCATGTTATTATTCGAACGAACAAAGAAATTAAAAGAGATGCAATAACAAACGGTGATCTAGAATTCCATTTCCGTGCCAAGACGATGTTTATATTTGGTAGTAAAAATAAAAATAGTCAAAATCAAACTGGCTAGGTACGATGTAGAAATAGACTGTGCGGAACATGACATTTCGCATACACATGGAGTTCGTTCATTTGATCAAACGTAGGTCTGACAACTATATCATTTTACAAACTTTCATATTGCTTTGCAAATGATGATTTTTTAAAACATTGTAGAACCCATACAAATGCATATAATTCTGATCTGAGTCTAAGGAAATATTATTACAGGCTAGGACCCATAACATGTCCTTGTTTACCTTTGTATGTATATTAATTATACTAGAATACTTGGTCGCGTTCATCCAACGCGGATCTTTTTATCGCCGACAGAATGAAATGTTAGTCTAAATGCGTAATACCTTTACGATACCAATATCGCATAACATTACGAATTACGATATACTCGTAACTGCAAAAAATGCGAGAAATATTTTGTCTTTTTTCAGGTGATCTAATTAAAGTACAAATTTGTAGTTTTTTCGTGAACGTAGGCCACAGCATAACGGGTAACGTCAATTCGGCTCGAGCTGGCCCCAAGCCAAAGGCCACAGCCCACGGTCGGGCAATAAACTAGGACCGCGGGACATCCACACGCAGGTAAAAACTAGCTTAGACCCGACTGACAGTTGTGCGTTCGCTTTACACTCGCGTTTTACCGTTGCGCGTTCGGTTGCTTAATATTTCAGAGTAACTGGAGTGTTCTCCAGCTCTCGAGCATTATATTCACTACTGTTTTTAACTCAGCAGCCATTACTGTCAATGACAATACGATAAAATGTCAAAGCGATATGGCTTTACCGAATAGAATAGAGGCTCTGGTACGATGTTAGCCTCGACAACAATAAATTAAATAAAAAATAAATGGAGTCCTTATTCGAAGCACTTTTTTATAATGTATAACTTTGTACTAACTAGGATGTTCCTGTATATCAGGCGTGTAAGGACTTAGAAAGTGGTTTGAAACAAATTAATGAAACAAACATCAAAACTGACAACTTTAGAATTGTTCTTTTTTTTCAAATGGCTTCCTAAATATACATTAGTAAGCAAAAATAACAGAGCAGATCCCTTGGAAGAGAACTTTAGTTTCACTGGTGTCTAAACGATATTTATTTGCCACGCGTCAAGAAGACTAACTATGGAGTACGACTTACAGCAGTGTCTTGAATTATTCTGATTCTTTATTAACTAGCCTCGTTTCCTAGAGTAACAAAAAGCATATCCTTACAAGACGTGAAGGATTTTTAAATGGCTTTCGTTGTTCGCAACACCACCTTAACTTGGTGAGGCGTGCCTCCACGGGCGCCCTAGCTGCAGGTTAGTATCTGCAGCTGAGTCGGAATGAGTACAAAACGTGACGTTTCCACCTCATCTACAATGTGAGGTGTCTTGCCGTTCAATCCTATTTTCAGATTTTATAACCGTCCCGGCTAAAGACAACCATTAAGCCGTGATTCCTGTGAACGCCTCATTACTCCACTAAAATGGTTTTAGTGTCCCTATTTCAAAGAGACTAGTAGTTAGTGAAAGTGCAAAGTAACCTTAAACCGAAGCAACATCTAGTTAGTTAAGTATTTATTATTTCTAAACGTACTGTGGCCCAAGACGAGACGCGTGTTGCCAACCAGTTGCAAAGTATGTCTTTTTTCATTAATTAAAGTAACAACTATAATAATAAACTGGCATAAACGTATTTGGACAAGACTTCCTACTCTCTGTTCAGCTATTTGTTCAAGACAACTCGCGACCTACAGCGATGTGTAAAACGAGCTTTAATCATTCGAACCGCGAGGAGGATAGCTATATGATAGGTGCGTACACTCTTGGACCGTTTATAATATAATATAATAATATATTATAATACTAAATAAATACCAAATAAATATCAATGGACAATACAACACAAAAAAATCTCGGCCGAAACTAAGCTCTATGCGGTAACGACTTATACAGCGAGTGCATTACATACGGAAGTAAAAACCTCTATGTATTGGAAAATATCTAGACTCAGGAATTCGCGTTCATCACATAAATATTTGCATGCCGGGGATCGAACCCCCGGGACCGGGGGGGGGGGGGGGGGGCGCTAGAGGATGATCATGATGACGATGATTATCGCTACCGATACATCTCACTCAAGCGCCATAATGTGTGAGCGTTAATTTTGTTCATAATCTTAGTTGTGTTGGGTTCACCTCTATACTACCGTCCAAGGTTAAAAGGCAGTATGTGCATATGGATTGTATACTCTTATCCTACCTATTAGTACCTAATAGCTGTATACCATATAGCACGGTGCCGTGGTACTATGGACATGGAGCCAGCGACGCCGGCGCAGTCTTGTTTACATTGTAACTGGTTTGGTGTGCGAACCAAACCTGTTTCCGTGCTTATTGGCTACATGACATAATATTATGTATATAATATCAGCGTCGGAATTCGCTAATGGTCGCCTTGAACCCCATTACTCTGGTATTGTATAATAATTGTTCAATTGTTAAAGATGCCGTACACATCACGCACGCCTGCCAGTTTAACAAAATGTACTCGAATAAAAAAGTGTTCAATTCGACAATGAAAACTTATACAGATATTCTGGACAAAAGAGCTCTTTTATGCTGTGATATTGATAAAGTAAAACGTGTAGTGTTACGACAAAATGACGGCGATTGGCGAAGCAGCAGTGTTAGCACTGTTGTTGTTTTACGGTGTGGAGAGTAAGGAATGTTAATGATATAATTCGGTTACATGTCTAACATAGAGGCATTCCATTGTGGTGGTATATGTGGTTTTAGCGTATACCACTCACCTCCAGGCTTCAATAAAATTTTGGGAAAATAATGGTCCCCATCAATGTTTCGATGATTCTGTCAATGTCAAAGTTAGATAGTGCACTGACATTTGACGTTTTGCCGTGTTCGGAGCGTTTCCAGTGTTCGCTGGGATACCAAGAGGCTCGTGTGTGGAATTGGGCGGTAAGTAAATAGCCCATATTCCCATAAGGCTTAATATACCTGGGTAAAAACTTGATTTTAAATAAATAACTCGTAGTAACCACCTAGTAGTACGTTGCACCAAGAGATATTATGCTAAAAGCGACGAAAAGAGGTACCTGATCAAATACCGAGTAAATTGGATATTAAGTATACAAATGAAATGAAAGTATTTATTTGCCGGAATACTTATGAATAGCGTTCAAAGTGATATGGCAGTTTGGTGTTAAGCATTCGGGCGAAAACAATCGACATGCAAATATTAGGAGACCACAAATACTTTAGTAACAATATGAATGTATCGATGGTGCAAAATTTCCGATTCTTGAAACTGTTTCACACTATAACAGCAATGTTCAAAGAATATTTTGCCAAGTTTCTTCTTAAACTCTACGCCCTTTAATAAATTGAGTTAGTGTGGAACAGAGTTGAACAATGCACATGTTGTAGGTATTTTTGCTATAAATTCCACTGCGACAAGGAGCTTAATGCAAGAGGTTTTTGGAGGGATTTTGTGTATGTATAAAGGAAAAAGGTATGTCTCCTCAATGCCGTAGTATTGCTCAAATGTGACATAAAGCTTTCAGCCCACACTGGGTTCTGGCAGAAAAGACTTTGACCCTCCGCCCTTCAAGAATAGTGACCGTTGCCAAGTACAGGTGGAGTGAATAATTATACTTACGACGTATTTATCTTGGCTCTTTACGTCCATTCCCAATATCCAAACCGTGGATAAATTTGAAACATCGGGTTAAAATTTAACACATTTGTACGTGGCGAATTGCCAGATGGTCGGGATTTGTCTGGATTCTCCGGATATTTCGTATGTTGCCCGGACTCCCGGCAAAATACAGAATCTCCTAAAACTTTCAAATTCACTCCTATGTCAATTTTCGCCATTTTTTTTATAAACTGCGTGTCAAAAGACTTCAAGAATCTTAAGAAAATTATATAATTAAAAAAACGTAAATGCAGATTTGGTGTTGGTGTTGTTTGGTGTTGTTTGATGTTGTTTGGTGTTGTCAATTCCTATAGCAATGCTTACTGTGTAATGTACTCGTATACGCCAAAGAGAGAAATCGTATGGCTATGGATTAGATCAAAGCTGAGTTAATAATTAGACTTAGGTAAGTTTAATGGTTGGAATTTTAAATCTTTTCTAATTTCTACTAACGGTTCCAAATTGGGGACTCAGTTAAATCTAATAATAATAATAAGCGTAAATTAATCACGTGTACCCATCATGTGTTTTTGTAAGCTGTTGATTCAAAAAATACAATTTTGATATTTAAATCTCCCGACAACAGTCCCGAAATCCCGATATTTTGAAATTTTGTCTAGATATTGAGAATTTGGTCTTCCGATCAGGCAACCCTGGGCGAAAGTTAACTTTTAATCTGAAGTAACCTCATCTGCCCGAGGTTTGAATATTAGGAAAGGACGTTAGTTATCTTCAGTACCTACTGATAGCTAACTAAAAAGCCAAATATAGCAAACATATGGAACAAAATGATTCGTATGATTATTCACTGCAGCTGTAATGGGTTTCATAGGCCAATTACGTTGATGTGTTTATGTAAATTGCAATGTAAAATATTCCAGAATACCAAATTAATCATCGAGATACCTAATTTAATTATGAAATTAGATATTGAACTGTAAACATACTGTGTTTATCAGTTTAAGTATGACTGTACCACAATCGTGTTACCGCAACTTTATTTGTTTGGAGGTTATTAGTCATTTAATAAAATAATATTAGTGAAATGTTTAATCAGTAAAGTCCATCCGAATTCTTTTTAAGATTGGTGCGTCACCCATTATTGGTTTTTACCGAATGGTAAATTATAATAAACTAATAATGAACGTAATAATTATTCATAGGGCTTTATAAAGCTTGATTTTTGTTGGTTAAGGGTTCCGAAGTGAAACTAGAAAAACCCTCATACTTCCTCCTCATATCCTCCCACCTCCCACAGCCTACAAGTACCTACTAGAAATCTGAAAGTTATATCTTAAATGAAAGCACATAATAACGGATTAAAGTAAAACTATCACGACTAAAAAGACTTAATTGTTTCTTGAGATACGTACTACGAAAGTGTTTATACCTACTAAAAATCGTCTAAGACAGACAAAATTTATTCATGATTGTATGTTTTCCAAGATAGTTGCCCTACACTGAGTATGGTCAAAACTGCGCTACAGCAAAGAACAATTTGTGAAGGCGACAAGCGACAAGGTACTGAGATGATCATCTACTTATGATATTGATTACGAGTATACTAGATGTTGTAAGTAGATGCTACACAAGCGCGTCAATTGTGATATACTTGTGTGATAGTGGAACAAAGGATAAGTAGACATACTTATACATTGACGTGACGTCTAGTAAATCGCGGAGTCAAGTGGCGACTCCGTTGAGCGGCAATTGTCAGTAATTACACCATTAGCTTAAATGAGCAGTGGGTTGAGAAGGGACCGAGAGCTGGCCAGTTAGTTGTTAGTTCTTTTGTACGAAATATAGCGAACTTTATACTGCCGTTATCATAGGATGAGCATGAGGATGAGCATTTGAAATTTAATGTGGTTACCAATAAATTTGACATTGCAGTTAGCCTGCTTTGGTACGACGGTAGTTTTAATCTGTTTGATTGGCATTACGTCAAAGCTACTGTTCCACGGGTAGTACGTACCAGGTAGATGGTTATGGTCTCGTTGGACCAGCTTTATGAACGCCGAATCATACTATTTAATATTTCTCTATGGGAGTGTTGATCAATCTATAAAGGATAAACAATTATTATTTAAATAAGTAGGTCATTATGTGGCATTCCGAAACTAAATGTTACGGTTATTTGTTATTGGGAACCGAAAGGACCTGATTTTGGGAGCCTTAATTTATGTAAAAGAAATATTTTTTTGGAAAGGGAAACGTACAGACCTAGTTATTCATAATATAACATAGGTAAGCATTCAAATTCGTAATAATCGGACTAGGTTTAATGGAAGAGAAACGTTATCGCATTATGTATGGAAATTTTCAGCTTCACAATGCTCATAAGGATACATTTGAATTACAATAATGGGTATTCTGTCTTGAATGAAATCTGACACAGTAAGTTGTATGAGGGCACACATGTTTCTAGACAGATACCCTTTAGCCTTCAACGCTTCTAGTTGGAATTACTTTATCTAGATCTACACTCGAGTACCTACTGATTATAGCACATACGTTATTCTCGACACGTTTTTATGTTATGTAAGAAACCTGTTAGACCTTCGACTATCAACCATTTAACTAGTTAAAGTTATATGGCTTTGAAACTTAACAAAATAAGGGCAAAAAAAAAGTCATTAATTATTTATCAATCGCTCCAACGTTAACTGCTACATTTCTGTCTATTTTTTAATTGTCATCTATCTCTTTTGTTATCATACATCGAGATGCTTGCAATTTCTTATACAACGTACCTATTTTATGCCAGCACGTTGTCTAAAGGTAAACCAACTGTATTTAATATTTACGCTCCAAACCATATGGTGTGCATGGCGTCATCATCTACGTAAAAGTGAGACGTCCATTCACAAACGTTATAATTCGGTCTAAACTACATAACATTTACCAAATTCTTCATGCAGTAGGTACTTAAGTACCGATATTTTTGTTGCACATCGGCATATCGGCGTTTGTGTTTGTTCTAAGGCTGGATAGCTAAATAAAAACAAACCTAATGCTATTAACAAATTGCTCTAATATAACACTAAATAAAAATTGTAATGTTCTCCGATAAAATATTGCTCGTAAAGTACTTCGATCTGTTTAGACACGAAAGTCAACTCGTCCTCGTAGTTATTACATATAAATTGGGTTTTAAATCGGTGTTTCTTCCTTTATTTATGGTTAACTTATAAAAGATAATAACACCGATTATATTTGGACCGATTTTTATGAAACAGCCTTAATATTGCATGTGTGATCGAATACATTCGTCAAAGAAAGAAATAAACAAATAAAACAGACCAAACGCTACACTCCCTATGTTAATTTATCAAACTGTTGTCTTTTGGGACCTTTTGAGGTAAGGGAACCTCCCAGTGCCATAATGGGTATTATACCTGCCATAATAGATAGACCCGTGGCAAAAAATGCAGCCGCTTACCTGTCTGTAAAGAGACGACTGTTCATTGTCTAATATAAACACTTAAATTTTAGAAACGCAGCGCCCAAAAGTGCATTTGATACACTGACTCGCTACAGAAGTAACATTTATTTATAAATAATATACATAAATTCAAAACCTTACATTTCTTAACTTCAATTTACGTCCTGTAAAGATATTAAAGGAATACAACGTTTTAAACAATTTTCGCTTTCGTTTGTAGGAATTTTGCTACTTAAGCTACTAAACAAGAGCGCAACAATTCAATGGTCTGATTTTTAATTTTATGTTATGCTAATTTTTACCTCGAGTTTAAATGCGTAATTAAATTGGCATCATTAAGTTTTATATATAAAGGCAATATCAAAAACTAAGTCTTCTATCGAAAATTCGGGATTTTGATCACTTCGGAATCATGACTCTTCGGAATTATGTAGTGCACCCATTTAAAGTACTTGACACAATCGTAAGTGCTAGTTTTCACTGCAAAAGGGTTTATTTATAAACGCGATCGTGTAACATCAAAAGTCTCGTACGCGGTTAGTACTTAACCTAGTCTAAAAGATGTTAAGTATAGGGTTTTAATGAAGATAAACTGTTTTTTTTAGGGTCAATGAATTGTATAATCTCGTCATAA
The DNA here is from genome assembly GCA_923062465.1 of Acleris sparsana. Taxonomy (NCBI): domain Eukaryota; kingdom Metazoa; phylum Arthropoda; class Insecta; order Lepidoptera; family Tortricidae; genus Acleris; species Acleris sparsana. Next base: position 4,749,848 of record OV281287.1, on the reverse strand, counting down.
CAAACTCTATAAGTTATCTTAAACGGTAAATGGATCAGTATGCATTATCTACGTTAAGGAGTTGACCTTACACCTTTAAGACTGGACCATAATATCCAAAATATCCAAATAAAAGTAGGTACCTACCTATATTGAAATGGCGACTAGCATCCATATATTTTTTAATACGCTTTAACTAGCTTCAGCTGTAACCTGTAGCTCTTTCAAAACCCCCCCCCCCCCCCCCCCCAAAGAAAACGTCACGACTATAACTATCAACTTACAATGTATTGAAATCTAGAAAGTAGATAACCTACTGATACGTAGTAGTCTGACTGACTTGAAGTTTTGCATACTTACTTATAATGTAATTTCAATGACTATACAATATAATATACCATCGAGCCGGAATGATGATGGAGGCTGAAGATGGCAATAGATACTCCTCAATGGCTTATGGTCGGTCCGTCGAGTTAGAACTCGTATTCAATGACTCCTCTTCTAATAGCGACTAGTTACCATTGATACAATTTGTTTAAGCATTATTTTTAATAAATAGTAGTGAGATGGATTGGGAGTGCCTCCTCTCTCTGAAGAGTCTCATCGGGTGGCCCTGAAAACCAGCGTCAAGGCTAGTAAGCCTGACACCATGCTGAGTGGCAACCTTTTCGGTGTTCATTTTAGATTAAGTACTCTAAGTTTATTAGTACTAGTTGTCCATTTTAATTTTAGCACCTAATAAACCATTTCTATTCTATTCTATTATATACAAGTATAGTCCACAACTTCATTGTAAGTGCCTGTTACTTTTTTTTGGGTCAATTTATTATACTCTATTATATATACCCTATCTCTATATTCGGGGTTACATAAGCTGAATACCAAAAAGTTATTCATTATTTTAGTTAGTAAACTCCTTTTAAACGCAGGGTCAGCAATGAAACATGACACTTCAGCTTGTGGTTAGTGTACACACGTACTCATTGGAAATTTATAAATACCTCTCAACGGTACAGTCATATCAATTAACCGGAATATTACTGTGGAAATAATTCGATCCACCAGTAACAGAACGCGTAAACGTACATGTTGAAAAGATGTCAATACTTACATGTGAACATTAAGGAAGTTGCGAACTTTCTAACTGGTTTTTGATCTTTTATAAATTTCATAAAGCGATCCACTTGTTACTTGATCACTTTAGAATAGGATAATTATATGTGAAGGGTCTAGACACTTTTTTTTTGAAAATGAGTTTTGAATCTCGAAATGTACAGGACGAAATGAACTATAAATAATATAACTTGTATTTTTTCACTCTTAAAAATCCTCTACACGAATATAGCGTACAAAATGACATGGTTCCTAATTTTCAAATCGCGATATCACAAAAAGTACCTAAAGTGACTAGACATGTTCTTTCCGTGGACCCTTCATCTATAACTGACTATAACTAAACATTATTTCACCAAGAAGGTCAAGTATTTGGCAGCCGATGGTGCACGTGGTCGACAGCTACCGGTGTTTGTAAACATCTCCCAAATCGGCATATTTTATGTTCCATATCGTGCCAAAGGGGGCATAATATTTCACTGAGATATTTCAGGACTTGTGCAATTGTTGTTCTGGTGCAACTACTACAAATTACAACTTACCGTGTCCTCCATCGTCCGGAATTCGTTGAAGAGTTTATTGCTGGTCAGTTTCTGGTTGAGGGATTTGATGTTGGCTGTAACAGCGAGCATGTTGACCGTGAGCTGGTCGACTTCGTTGCGGAGGCGCGCGATCTGAACCTCACGCACCACCGTCAAAACTGCCAGGCACAGGCCTAGGCCGGCCACAGCTAGAGCGAGGGCGATCGTACACCGCCTCCTCTTCGCCGGTTTTCTGTACTCTCTCTCAAACTCACCGGTCACTAAATTCTTTGACATGTCCTTCACCTCCTTCAGGGCTTCCGTTTGGGTATACATAGCGACGGCGTCTGGTAGTAACGAATAGTTTTTAGCCATAACAGACTTGCCGAGACACTGCACTCGCGGACGGGGCAATTAGCTATCGGGACATTATGGGGTTCGGAGAAGCCGGTCGCGATACTGCTCGTAATGGGTGCACGTGTGGGTGCGCTCGCGGCGGGGACGCGCGTGCGCGCTGCGACGGACTGGCTAGGAATGGCGCCCGCGCCGCGCGACGTAGCGCCTCGCGCATTCATGGGATGCAATTCGGGAATAAACAACAGCGCACTCCAAATTACACCACACAAAACGTTGAAGCACTCCAAGTAATAACACAATTTTAAATGCGAATGTGTGTTTGTTACTCCTTTACGCTTCAACGGCTTTACAGATTCGGATGAAATTTGGAATAGAGATAGCTCATACCGTGCATTAATTCAAAGGATACCATTTATAGCGAAAACAATCTCTGCTCCCTTGGGATGGGGAATCCTCAGACAGAAGTTAGACAGTCTGTAATAAATGCCGTATCAAATTTGCACCGCGTCATTGGTAAACACATGATAAGGACACTGTTTCCATACTGTTTGGTCGCGTTGTTTGTGTGCTGATAACGGTGTTGTTCTGAGATAAATTGCTTTGGTTTTAACTGTAATATGGACCAGTATGCAGTAGTGAGTTCGCGCCACTCAATTAAGATATGTAGCTTATTTAAATGGGGTTACTGAGACTTTTGGGTATTTACCCTTACGATTACGAGATTTAATATGTACTTACATCTTGTAATAATTAGAGCAGCAATGGGTGCCATCATATCACGTGACCGCCCGCCCTCAAGCAGGTGGAAACTAAAAACTAACCTAAGCTAACCGCATTGGTTCGGTTACTGTGGTATTCCTGGACTTACAAGTGGATTATGCTATGCTATGTTCGTATATACTGCAGGATTTGTCGCAATATTGTGTCTCTAGGGTACCAATACTTATGAAGTTGATTTTCATTTTGCTTAAATACTTGTATAGGCACTAATTTATGTTTTTCTGTATCTCTTTGATATTTCTTTAGATACAATTACACTAGACATGCCCCCCTCAAGACTTGCGGATTCAAAAGAATTCCGATTCTATTTTAACCGTCGCCACATCGTCCGTTCGTTTTGATGGGACGCCCACGCTTCGGATTCAGGTATGCGGTTGCCACTCTTCAGCCCCATCAGCCATCCATTCTAAGACCAAGAGTCACTTACCATTAAGATAAATATCTAGTGCAAAGGAAGTAAAGTGGAGTTTATTTTGTTATTATGACAAATGAGTTTATTTCATTCACAATAGATTCATATTCCATTGACAAATTTAGTTGTATGGTGGCCCTTAGGAGGGTATTACCTTAGTTGGTGGCACGAATTATATGGCTTGAATAGGTACCTACATTTCGAGTTTCTCAAAGTTGACGATTTATTTACGCTAGATTGGGCTAACGAGCTTTTCTGTTACCTGATGTGAAGTGATCGGCGCTGCCCATGGACACCTGCACCACCAGGAGAGGAACCGCAGCTGCGTTGCCGGCCTTTTAGAAAGGAGTTTGCTCGTCTCATTGGGGCCCCGCTAAATGCAAGCTCATTTAATTTAAAGTGGGTTTCACACGCATACTTAAAAGATTCTTATGGGTATCCTTAAAACTAACTAACTGCGAACGTTCGTACGTACGTAGAATTAGTTATCCTCTACTTATTCCCGTTGGGGGCTGGTTTTAAAAATACCATAGTGCACCGTTATGGTACTCAAAGTATAGGTATATTATGGTAGTTCCAAGTTCCTAAATCGTGCAATTTAATTTGTGCGTTGATTGTCAGTCAGTTACGGAAGAGGATAGGACTCTCGGACATGTAGGTATAGATAGAAGATGAATCAAGCTTCTAATAAGTGCGTTACGCAAGCACTGCACGCTGTAGAGCCCGCTCCATTACGTTTCTAGCACGGATGCGCCTGCGTCGCAGCGCGCCTGTGATTGTATTCCTGCGCTCTTAATTAGGACAACGCAAGCGCAATAGATCAACAGTAAGTCTTTCAGTTGAGATGATAATGATTATACCATAGATTAAATAATGGTTTCTATGTAAATGGAGTTATAAGTAGTATGCTATACTAGAACTAAAGATTTTCTAGGGCATTTTGTGAAGGGGCTCTATTGTAGTCCGTAATACCTAATTGCTTTTGTCATGTTATCGTATCGTTTTCAACTTGGGCACCTTTACTGTTTAGTAAATAAGGGCTGTCATAACGTTGCTAATACAATAACATGTCCCAGTGCTAGCGACAGAGATCAGCGACTAGCGATTATTAACACTTTGACAGTTATTATGCTATACACAGGTTCTTTAATATACGAGTTGCAAAAAACTGATCGTTGCGGATATCGTTACGGAATAATTACAGAAAATACTATGTCGAGCAGGAGACGCCTTTAGACTGAATATGATAATGATGATAATATAATCTTTGAAACATTGTATTCCTCTAATTTTAGCGCATGAATCATTTTCACTGGCCGGCTATACATAAATAACATGTAACAGCAGTATTCGTATTGTTGTGTTCCGGTTTGGGGATAAGACAGCCGGTGTAATGATTAGCTTAGAGGCATTCCATCTTAGTCCTCAGGGTTGGCAACGCTTTTGCAGTCTTAGGCTTGCAGTCTTGTGAATACGAATGTCAATGGGTCACAGTTTCCACTTACCATCAGGTGGCCTGTGTGCTCGTTTGCCTTCTCTATGACATAAAAAAGAAAAAAAAGAAAATGTAAGTATATCAACAGTCAGGTAATCAACTGCTTCCGACCTCACGTAGTCCCAACACTCCCAACTATAAGTTAGCTAGTAGATAACTCATACTGTGATCAGCTGCCATCCGAAGTTCGCATCGACCGTCGCGGTCACTATTGGTGCCGCATCCAGGATCTCAATTCAACTCGGTACAGATGTAGTGCATAATTGTTTTCCTTCGTATTTTCACGGAAACGTACGAACGCGTCTTGCTATTTCAGTCGGTCATAGTACAAAAAGTACTGAGGTTGACTGAAGTAGCATGACACGTTCGTACGTTTCCGTGAAAAAACGAAGGAAAGCAATTATGCACTACACCTGTAAAATCATAGTTTTTGACCTGTTATTGGTTTTAACTCGGCCGCCATTACTTTTAAGCAGGGCTGGTTTGAGCACTAACAGCGCCCTGGGCCTTCATCAACGTACTTTTGGCCTGCAATAACAAAACTTATATTGTAACATTACATTGACGACGCGCTGGCCTAGTTGGTAGTGACCCTGCCTACGAAGCTAGCGGTCCTGGGTTCAAATCCCGGTAAGGGCAGATATTTGTGTGATGAGCAAGAATATTTGTTTCTGAGTCATGGATGTTTTCTATGTATTTAAGTATATATTTCTCTATATAAGTATTTATATCGTTGTCTAGTACCCATAGTACAAGCCTAGAGCTTAGTTTGGGACTAGGTCAATTGGTGTGACATTGTCCCCTGATATTTATTTATTTATTTTATTGATGAATACATAAACAACCAAACTAAACTATGAAAGCTATATTGGCAACCAAAACAAACAAAAACCATTAGGCGCGTTCTATTTTTGCTTGCAGTAGATAGATACCTAGGTATAAGTAAATGCATTCGATACCTTCCCGTTACTCTGTTGCAAATACCGCGGGCGTCAGTTGTGCAGCTTTTATTAGGCGCCGGACTATTTATAGGAAAAAATCTAGACTCCGCCACCGACTGTCAGCGTGCCGCGATACGTCTAGCTCAATTACGCTTGCGCTCGCTTGGGAATGTTTTAGGGTGATGGAATCAGTAGTGAACAAGGACCAATGACGGACACTTGATTTTTACGGTACAGAAGATAAGGGCTATTTATTTGTTGTGCAATAATCAATTTATAACTTTATGATTTAGAATTAAGTGTCCATTATTGGTGCCGTCAGTTAAAAGTGTCGAACATTGGTATAGAATAGAATAGAATAGAATAGAAAAAACTTTATTCACCTTAATAAGTATGCCATGGACATGCAAATACCATAGAATTACAAAAAATACGAAACAAAATTTAAAACAATGTAAAATAATATTGTGAAAGTTCTTAAGTACTTAATATAAATAATTAACAATAATTCAATGCCACGGCATATCCGTGAAAGGGCGCCGGCTCAGCATGTGCTGCAGCATTGCTGCTGCAGCGCTGATATTCTGCCGGAAACCATGGGTGCGGCAGGTGACGCCCTTAGAAAGTCACTCACTCAAAAATTGGGACATACAGACATATTTTTAATTTGAATAACACCACAACCTTAATACCAAAATAAAATCTAATTTTAAAATCTACTTAATTATTAAGTTACTACTGAAGTATTATCCAACCGGAAAAGTTAGGTATTGGCCTGAACTTTCTGCAGATTCAGCAAATGCAGTTTATATTTACTTTTAAAAGCTAATTTTGAACGAGCATCTCTAATAGGCGGAGGAATGTTGTTCCAGCACCTCGAGGCCAGATACCTAAAGCTTCCCCTAAAAGCAGCGGTCTTGTGTCTGTACGGAACCAAGACGCAAGATCTCGCCGATCGGTGCTTAGCTGCCTTGGACGACCAATTTAGTTTGTCATGCAAGTAAACAGGTGTACCGGTCTTCACAATCCCAAATAATAAACTTGCAAATAATAACTCCTTTCTGTGTGCCATATTCAAAGTGTTTGCTTTATTCAGAAAAGGAGTTATATGCGAACGAGGAGGGACGGGAAAGCAGTACCTAATACAAGCATTTTGAACACGCTGCAAAAGTTTATGAGTTTTAGCAAATAGGCAAGAACCAAACGAAGTTAAACAGTAATTTAACTTTGAAAGAATCAGCGCTTCGCAAAGTCGAATGCGCAAATCAATATCCAAATAATGCCTAACTCTGTATAAAATTCTTAACCTATAGAAACAGTTGCGCACCAGATCAGCGACGTGATTTTCAAAACGGAGGCTTGAGTCCATAAGGACACCGAGATTTCGTGCCTCTTGCACCTCCTCTACCTGATTACCCAACACAGAAATCGTGGGATTCAGAGTTTTAACTTTTTGCTGTTGATGTCGAGATCCTAAAAGCATAAATTTTGATTTACTAGGATTTAAAACCAGGCAATTCTCAGATGACCAGCCGGCAATGTGTTGTAAATCTTCATTTAAAAGCCTAATCGCGTTGTCAGTCTCAGTGTGTCTAAAGGATATGTAGACCTGTAAATCATCTGCATATAAATGGTATTTACAGTGTTTAATCCTACTGCAAATATCGGAAGAATAGATAATAAATAGCAAAGGTCCCAAAATTGACCCCTGAGGGACTCCTCTATTCACTGGTCTCAAATCTGAAAACACACATGAGCCATCAGACTTTACAACTTTTACCTTCTGCCAACGATCTGTAAGATAGCTTCGAAACCACTCCAAGGATGAATCAGTAAAACCGTAATATCTTAACTTGGACAGCAAGAGAGACACATTTAACGTATCAAATGCCCTCGAAAAGTCCAAAAGCGTCAATGCAGTAACCATACCAGCGTCTTGGGCAGACAAGATTTCGTCAAAGACGTCATGCAACGCGGTATTGGTACTGCGGCCCCGTCTAAAACCGGATTGCATAATTGGGAGTATGTTATTATCTTCGAGATACTTGACCAGTTGGTTATAGACGACTTTTTCAAGTATTTTCGACATATAAGGCAATAAACTAATAGGCCTTAGGTCTTTTAGTTCTTGAGGGTTACTATTCTTTGGGATCGGACTTACGATCGCTGTTTTCCATAATTGTGGGAAGTTGGAAGTCAAAATGGATGAATTAATCAGCTCAACTATAAAATCTAAAGTGAAAGGAAGTGTCAAAAGAATCATATCAGCGGAGATCCCATCGCAACCCTGTGCATTGGATCGCAAATTTAAAATGATTTTTGAGATGGTTTGCTCATCAACAGGAACTAGCTTAAATGTAGAAAGACCATAACTGTTTTCCTCAAAATAATTTAATGCCGATGAATTTGCGCCTTTCTCCCCCGGTACATTTAAAAAGTGTACGTTAAGTTCATCAGGATCTTTCAGATGAGCTGGTATATCATTTGTTTGCCTAAGATCTGTCAACACATTTTGTTTCAACTGCTTCCACAGAGTCTTCGGATTTGTAATGTTAGAGTTTATGCTCTTATCAAAATAAGCCTTTTGTTCCTGGAACATGCACGAAATCACCAAGCTCTTTAACAACTTGTACTCGCTTTTGTCGTTATCTTGTTTAGTGTTACGATATTTATCCTGCGCTGCATTACGCAGACTCATCATATATCGTAAGTTAGGAGTGAGCCATGGCTTAGATCTAGACTTAATGGTAGTTTTACGGATCGGAGCATAGGAATCAAATATGTGTAATAAAAGGTTGTTGAAATGCTGAACCTTCTCGCTAACCGTCTTCAAATCATAAATTAAATTCCAATCCAACTGCATCAAACTATGAGAAAAATCCGCGATATCCATTCCCTTTAATGACCTAGTCAACAGTGACCTAGGACGGGACTCAGGCTTTTTAACTTTTACATTAGCTAGGACGAGAGCGTGACTATTTAGGTCGGCAATATAGTTTGTGGAGACGTTTGTGAGGCCACCATTAGAGCAAATCAAGTCTATAAGGGTTTCACTGTGAGCAGTAAAATGAGTGGCAGTCGTAACATAGTTCTTTAAGTTAATTGAATTAAAAAATAAGTTAAGTTGTCTTGTTTTAGGATCACTGTGCTACTTTCAAGTAAATTGACATTAAAATCACCAGTTAGTATAATCCGATCATAATGTGAGAAAGAGGTTAACGTATCAGTTAAGCTATCCAGAAATATCTCCAGATTTTGCCACGGTGGTCTGTAGGCTGTTCCAATAATAAACTTAACAGAATTTATAGTAAGTTTAATCCACATCTGTTCTATATCGGGAATCGGTGAAAAGGGGCAATTTTGAAATTTGATTGCGCGACTTATGTAGAATGCTACCCCTCCACCGGCTTGCCGAGTGCCAAGTATTCGTGGAATATGTACGAACTTATAATTATCAAGATAAGGAGCTCTAGCCTCTTCCCCGCGCTGCAACCAAGTCTCATTAATAGCAAGTATATCAGGTAAATGCTGTTCTATTGCCACGATAAACTCATTATGCTTTGTACTAAGTGATCCTGCATTAAAAAACCCAATTTTAAGATTTTTTGGCTTAACCATTTTGATATTTTACCGATAACAAACCATTCAAGATTATACAGCAGCCATAAACATTGATACAACTTATACTGGGACAACAACTATAACCACAAGGTAAACTTAAAATTGAAACTGTGACAGGCGATGTTAAAAACCTCTGCAGCGGAATACTATACTTATAGAAATACACACATGAACAGGCAATAAGATTACAACAGATTAAGAAATGTTCAACTTTCCACCACACTATATAAGGATTGGTGACACTTATCCCATTTGTGCCGATGTTATGATTAAAACGGTCCAGAACTACAACACACATTTGTTTAACATTAAGAACAAACATTAACAACGACCAAAAACTTTATCCAAATCGACGTCAGAGCGCAGCCGATGCCCAGTTTCTCCAGGTCCCCGACGAGCATAAATCTTTCCATCACGGGTCCACACATACCTCCATCTGGCTTTGACTGACGCTTCTCGCGCTCGATAAAACAGTTGTCTGTTGAGTCGTGTCAATCTCTCATTAACGTAGAAGGGCTTCGACGGTACAGTTAGGCCCATATCAGCAGTAGTGAGGCCGCGTCGCACTCTCACTTCCTTCAAAAGTCGATCCCGCAGGGAGCGGCGAGCGAGCCGTACGACTACAGGCCGTGGGCGCTGAGCAGAGGTCCCTTCCACAGGAGACCGGACTGGCCCGGCACGTTCCGCGCTGACGATGTCGCGTTCTTCCAACGTGACTCCAATTTTGTTCGCTATGGAAAGCACCAGGTGGGTCAACCTTTCCTCCCGCTCTTCGGGGATGCAGGAAATCTCAATGTCGTTAGCTAGTGATTCTTGCTCACGATCATTTACTTCGAGCCTTAGGTCTTCAATTACCTTCTCCAGGTGAGAAACATTTAAGTCTGACGCAAGGTTCTGTTCCCGCTCAAGAGTTTCTACCCTCGTTGAAAGGGCTTCAACACGCTGGTCGCAAAGACTCATTGCGGCAGTAAGGCTCGTCAACGCGTTCCTGAGTTCTTTAAATTCAAAATAAAAATTGGTGACATCACCGTCGCCCTATAGTGAAACAATTTACTATCTATCTATACTTGGATAACGATTTGAAAACAGGAACTTGTTTAAAAGGTATTCCGAAGATAATCATGATTTCGAGGTTTATCTCAAAAGCAAACATTTTTTGACAACGTGCTGGCCTAGTTTGTAGTGTCCCTGAGGTGCCTACGAAGCTAGCGGGCCTGGGTTCAAATCCCGGTGAGGGCAGATATTGGTGTGATGAGCGCGAATATTGGTTTCTGGGCCATGGATGTTTTCTATGTATTTAAGTTTTTTTTATGACATAGAATAGGCATACGAGCACCCAGGCCACCTGATGATAAGTGGAATCTGTGACCCATAGACATTCGCATTCACAAGACTGCAAGCCTAAGACTGCAAATGCCAACCCTGAGGACTAACGTCCTTACTGATGGAATGCCCTATGCTAGTCATTACAACGGCGGTCTTATCCCCAAACCGGAACAAAACAATGCGAACACTGCTGTTTGGCGGTAGGTTAATGGATAAGATGGTGGTAGCGATCCGGACGGACCCAGCACAAGGTCCCACCCGCGCCACATGTTTACCTATATGTTTCTCTGCATACGGTCGCCCAAACGCGCCCTAACCTAAAACCGCTACTGCTTTTAAGTACCTACATACTAGCTAACAATATGGTAAATATTTATTTATATACTCGTTTCAAAAATTTGTCTTGCGCTTCAATAATGGAAATGAGCATCCACAGGATGTTCTTAAAAGCTAATATTAATCCACTTAATAATGATACAAACCGGATTTCGTCGTGTGACATAGCGATACAAATATTCTCACACCAACAACCACCCATTCACGAAACGGTAAAGAAAAAAAATTGAGAAATCATGTTTTTTTTTTAAAGTTTACGTTAGCATAATTAAATGGGAAACCCAACAAAAAGCTAAATATCGAGCTTTGAACATGTGTTGCTTCTGTATTTCAACGAATTTTCGAGGTCACGAAAGCCTTAAGACGTTATGAAGCAAATATTCCTTTAACAATTGTGAAATTAACCAAATAAATATTTTCCGTTTTGTTTGTGAACATTTGCTTGTTTTACTTTTAGTGGTGGGGTTGTGAAAAACCTTACGACCCTGTACCGTACGACTCATATGAGTCGCAAACTGACTCGTCGATAAATTGCGTATGTTGTTAGCGTAGTAACTTATAGTTATATTGTTATTTTCTACTACTCCAAACAAACAAATTCTAGTTGATTGTACCTATACGGTAAAGACTTTAAAAGACGCCTACACTTTGAATCATAGCAACCAACTGTGTAGGTGCCACAAATAAATTCAATTCTGAGCGTCACAGGCACTTCCCCCGTTCTCTTCTCCGAAACGAAAAGAGGAGCTCAAAGGCTTTAAGCGTACATAACTTACCTCGTGATCGAAAAGAATGTGTCGTCGAGCAAGAAACTCCTTTACGACTTATTTCTTCCGCTTTGAAGGTATTACAAATAAAATGGAGACGGAAACTTTCAAACGAGTTTACAACATACAAGGTGGGTGCGCTAAGTAACCAGATGCTTTAATAGTATTTTTTTTAACGCCATACGTCGTCGAAAATACATAATCCTTACAATCATCATCACTGATTTAATTTTTTAACTACCATTGTAATTCTGTGCTAATACTGACGTAGTTTATTTCTTGAAATGTCATGTTAAGTATATGAATATGATAGACATTTAAACTGTGTTGCCGCATGTGTCATGTATAAAGCTAATAGTCCACACTTTTTATTTTTTCTAAGTGTTATATAATAACCAGTGTGCGAAGTTTTCATAGCACGGTAAGACTAAAGAGAGATATGGAGTCGACATTCATTAAAACCCGCGTCATACTCATACTCATCTTCAATCATTTATGGCATTCCACAATTTATTTATATTATTATTAACGCAAAGATTTACTTAAATTATACATTGCTTTGTATGCATTAACATAATCAGATGAAAGACATTTTTCTTGTAGCTACATGCTTTATGGATATTGGCACTAAGATATCTAACTGCGCATGGTCAATGATTAGGGCCCGGATTTTTGCGTGCGGCTAATTGTCAGATTGTAGGGAGAGAGCACCGCTTTTTATCGATATTATCAGCCTATTATTAATGACAGACTTTGAATACGAAATCGATATTTAACTGATAATTGAGTTGTAATTTTAATACATAACGGTATGTTATTGATTGAAATATTATAATCAAATACTTTATAATTGGCAATGTAAAAAACTGAAGGAATACTAGATAATATTCTATTTCATTATATCAAATGACAGGCAAACAAGCCACCCAACGTTAAGTGGTCTCAGAGGGATATTTTCTCAAGTTATTAAATATAAAGGTTTTCGTAATTGTACTGATTTCAATAAAACAATTTATACGGATTAAACTTTCCGATATTTCGAACTTTTTTCATCATCGTCCGCTGAAAAGTTAGTATCATCGGAAAGTTAAAGGTTCTATTTAATAAAAAGTCAAATTAAAAAACTATTGGTTTGACGATAACATCGATAAAGAGTGGTGTTCTCTCCCTACAACGTGTCAAAAGCCGCGCCCAAAAATTCGAACCCTAGTCATTCATTATCATATTAATTTAATGTTTTATTAAATTTGTAATTAAATAAATAATAGAGTTTGAGTATGAATACTCGTATATAACTAGTTTTAATTAATGTCGACTCCATATCTCGCCTTAGTCTTACCATGCTATGAGAACTCCGAAGCCTGATAATAACAATAACAACACTCCATTAAGGTATTGTTAATATGTGATGCGTACATCTTTAGGTAGCAATAAAGTAATATTTGAGTCTGAGATTTCAAATTGTGTACATAATTTAAGTGAAAAGTGCTATTTCCTATGCCTTGTCAAAAATTATCATTTTTGAATTTCTTTCCGTCTATCTGAAGCTTTATCTGCAATAGTTACAAATTATAACCGAATTTTGAATTGGGAAAAAAACCAAAACAAAAACTAAATTAAATAAAAAATAAAGGGAACCGTGTCATATACAAAATCTCGTGGATTTCCCAGCGCTTTACCTAATTCTTTTGATCTTTTTACGAATCCGGACCCGAAACGAAAGACCTTTCATAGTTAAGCCTTGGTTCTGTTACCGAAAGGTCATAACGCAATATCCTCCGCCTATACAGGGTGTTCGGTTTCTAGTGGGTCTTAAGGGCTATCAAATATATATACAAACATATCTCACGAAAATATCCTTTAGATCGATCGATTTCCATAACCAGCTTACTGCCTGCGACCATGTTTACATAAATATTATTGACATTTATTTATTATACGTAATTTAAACTTTATTGCACAGTACGAAAAATAAGTACAAACGGCCGACTTTAGTGCCTTTACGCATTTTTTACCAGTCAACCACTAGGCCAAACAGATAATAGTGCGAACGGTATACCTTTACTTCCCAGAATTTCATATGCCCGAATTTCACCAGCCATAATTTACAAATGGCATAATGTTACATCTTATAATTTCATATGATATACAGATTGTTTAAAATAGTAGTCAAATAACAGAATCTTTGTTTTCCATAATATTAATTTCAATAATTTCATTTTTCATAATCATTTTAATCCATATTTGTCACATGCCATAATGTCATTTGCCATCCGTGTAAATGGTGAATGGTGATGTTTGAATTAGGCAATATTTACCTACATAGGTTAGGTTAGGTTAGAGTTGCAACAAGGCGCGAAGCGCCTCAACTACGCGGAATAGGAGCTCCGCGCAGCGGATCTCCGTCGACTTTAGTTTCGATCATTTATGTCCATATCAGTCGTGAATGAACACAAATATGTTAGGTTTAATTACATTAGTAATATAATAATAAAAAATGTTATTCAATCAATATAATTATTTATTTATTTCAATATGACCAAGTGTAACATAACAAATATAATTACTTAATGTAAATACAGATTTGACGCTAAAGCACGCAAAAAATCCTCTTTTGAATACTCGCTTTTGTTGGATAATATGTCATTTATTTTATTTGTACGATTAATAGTTTTTTTTCTTCTTTTCATTTCTGGTTCACCATTGATTGGTTGCATAGCCAGGATGGATTCGGAAATAAACTTTTTAGTATGGCGTTTAAATATTCTATTAAATAAAATTATTGCACTTAATAATATGGAAAACATTACCTATGGCATCAGTATGTTAAATAACTTTTCTGGGAAATGTAACATTCGGGCATATAAAATTCGGGCAAAGGAAATTCGGGCAAGTGAAAATTATAGCATATGAATTTCGGGCAAACAATAGATAATCAGTGCGAACATTTGATTCCCTCAAGGGTCAATTTTTTTTTTTATGGCATAGAGAAGGCAAACGAGCACACAGACCACCTGATGGTAAGTGGAAACTGTGACCCATAGACATGCGCATCCACAAGACTGCAAGCCTAAGACTGGAAATGCGTTGCCCACCCTAAGGACTAAGATGGAATCCCTCTATGCTAGTCATTACACCGGCTGTCTTATCCCCAAACCGGAACACAATAATGCGAACACTGCTGTTTAGCGGTAGATTAATGGATAAGATGGTGGTAGCGATCCGGACGGACCCTGCACAAGGTCCTACCACCCGCAACATATTTGCATATTTGCATAGGTATTTCATATGTGTGTCTAATGTTATTTATATCTCATTTTAGGGTGACTAGTTATAACATCATAACACCCACATACTTAAATTAACTTAACACGTAAATAAAAAATAAAAAAACACTTAAATTAACATCCATGTGATCCAACCAACTTCACAAAGTACCACAATTGCAATGCTAGTTTAGTGTGACAATTATGTGTGTATTTAAACTCAATATTGCACAAAAAATAACAATGATGAGTAAGCTGCAGTCCTTTTTTCAAGTATTTCGAAGTTGATATTGTCTTATGGCAGGTACAGCCACGGACTACACGAAAGAGCCTTGTCGAAGAAAAGCAATAATTAATTTTGACGCTACTTTTCGTATCCTTTAGCTCAGAGCAGTAACATGCAATGGGTAGTAAAGACTCGGTCTAGTTATGACATTGGCTACTATTAATGTGACCCTGTGTGCAAGCACAGTCTCTCTTTAAGAGTGCCTGCCGTTTGACAAAATGCACAATTTTCCGCACTGCAATAAAAACTAATTTAGATGTGAAAAATCCCTACTAGATGCGGACGACTGAGGAAAATCCCATTGTCAGCGTGTAGGCAAAGAGGTTGGGACAACTGGGAATAGCCGAAACAAACTCTTTAGGTGTTTATTGAGGACATGTTTGGTTTCTGTGCTGAAATTAATCTCATAATGTGATCTTCTTTTAACGTTAACGTTGTTGTGCGTGATTTGGTCAGGTAACACACATCTTCAGAAATTGACTTCGTAATATTTGTTACATTTCAACAGTGTCAATTTCTTTTTATTCGTTGTGTAGGAATCTGGTGACATAACATTTGAGTTCCTCTTTCAATGTCAGCATGCGTGACGCACAAAAACAAACAAAGACCATCATAATAGATCGTTAGTCAGTCATTCGACGCCTCTGCGCCTGCGCCATAAAACCACTCGTAAGTGCATAGCGCACAGCATCATCAAGTTATGATTGTTATGAAATATTTGCAAGGGCGTTGTACTCGTCCATTCATGAACTCATGGCAAACAACATGTATACCTATACAATTAAATCAATATAGGTAGAAGATCCATATAGATATATGATCGTCGTGGAGGTCCCAGGCGAAGGCCTATCTCCAGCAGTGGACGTCCTTCGGCTAGTATGATAATAATGATGATACGGTGTTTAATGTACTTCAAGTATTTTTTATTGGGCGATAACTCTAGAACGGCCAATTTCCGTCAAATCTAGATATTATAGATATCTAAAGCCTGACCAGAATAATAAAAAACTTCTAACGGGGTCGCTACTAATGCTTTTTTACCTGTGTTCCGTGAATTGCAATAAAAATTACAGTTTCGCAATACGGCGAGGTTTTTTTATTTTTCTGGTCAGGCTTTAAATAAGAACCATACCAATTACATTAGCTTTCAATTTGACATAACTCCACTTATATCTCTTGATTCGTTTGGATGCTAAGAATCTACGACAGACACATATACATATATACAAAGGTAGACAAAAATACCACGCATAAGTGTCTCGCTTGTATGAGATTTAATATTAGTTGCGCCTGTCCCCCATGTTGCCCATTTAAAGGTATGTGCTTACACACACGTCTACAAAGACAAGGCCAAAGTAATCTAAGTATACGTTTATATATGAATACAAATTCTCACAAGTCTGGCATCTCTACTGATAAAGCCAACACCAAGCTTCCTTTGAAACAATCCCACGGACCCACGGTGACATTTATAATAAACGCCTACGCATACCAACTCTGCAAAAATTCACCGCCTGAAGACCCGACGAAGAGCTTACGGTTCTGAGAAGCGGAAATTGCACAGTGCTAGTTCGATAGTATAATTAATAAAGTATCGAGATTGCTGAAGCATTCAAAGTTTTCAATAAGTTTCTGATTGCGTTTATTGCAATATCGTTTGAGTCGTAGCTCCGAGAGTTATCAATTTTATTATACACTCAGCAGCAAAAATACCGGGTCAGAGTGCGTTTTTCATACAAACGAGACTATTTTGAAGCCTTGGTTCCGCGCCAGGGGTGGTTTTGCGTGAGTTTTAATGGTGGATACTGCGAGGTTCAATAGAGGAGGTCAAAAGTTCTTAAGACACCTAACTGATCGCACAATCATTTAACACCTATGTCCTTACATTTTATTGCCATTTTAGATGTTTTTTTGAACATGCACTATTCCGGCGTTAACCGCAGATTCATTCAGTTGGGTATCCTAGGCACTCTGGAAGTCCTGTATCGATGCTCGGGGTATTCATCATCAGATTTCACTAAAAGCATTCCCTGGCGAGGAACCAAGGCTTCGAAATAGCCTCTTTAGTATGAAAAACGCACTCTGATCCGTTGTTTTTGCTCCTGAGTGTAGTGTGTACTGGGTGGAAAGTTGGAGTAATAAGACCGTCATTGCTACAGAAAAATGTCTCTATATCTTTTAAACACTTATTTCCCAACCGCACAGAGAGACTTTTATGTACGGTTAAGGAGAAAAACGCATTTTTTACTATTTCTTGCTTTGCTTTCGGGTTCTATTTCTCATAACCAAGGTGGTTTACCTACTTTAAACGTTATCGTCAGTCAAAAGGTAATTTATGATCCCTGATAGCCTTTTTCCTGAAGCCTACGTAGTTTGGTTTTCTTCCCCGTGCAGTCATAATGTGCGCTGCATGAAAGCTAGCATAACCCTAACAATACGAAACAATGGGGGAAAAGACAATGTAGAACGAGGTCTTTAGACTCTTCTACTTTAACTTTAGACTCTCCTACTTTAACTTTAGACTCTCCTACTTTAACTTTCCACCCTAAACACAGACAAAAAATACCGGACACACCTACATTTTTCATTTCATAGAAGACATTGCAAAAAACAACTCCCGCGCAGACAGTTACGGAAAAATTAGGTACACAATACGATAGAAATTACCACACAACACGTGTCGATCACCTATTAGGGGCGTGATACTCACATTGCGTCTTGCCCTTATTCAGACATCAAAATCCATTCTAATATCAGCCTTGAACTAATTAGTCAAGACCTTGGAGGATCGTCTGACAGTCCATAGTCCATAGTAATCGAAATATATCCCCGGTATAGAGGAGCTCTACCTATAGTCGACTCTCCGTGAAACTTCCGGAAAAACTGTTACAGTGTGGTCCTGTAAAACTAAGTGAGCATGTGCCGAGTTACGGCAAAGGTTACCGCCAAGCAGCCAGTGTACGCATCGTTGTGTTTCGGTCTCGGAATAAGTAAGACAACCGGTAAAATTACCGACCGTAGAGGCATTCCATCTTGATCCTTAGGGTAAGCAAAGCATTTGCAGTCTTAGGAACGTATTAATGAAATGATATTGGCTGAAAACGCCCGTCTCAAGACATGTCACAACTCACAGTTTTCTATGACTTGAAGTTTACTTTTACAGTAGCTAAGTTTTTAAGTAGCTTTTGTAGTAGCTTCTTAGCATGCGACTGGTTATCGCTGTCACACTTGCACTTGCAGCTGACAGTGGGTATATCTGTCGGTTGTTTCATAAAAAAACTAAGTTTGCCGATAGCTGATAAGAAAATGATAGTACTGCATGTATCTTGAGACGGGTATTTCAGCCAAGATGAGTTTATTAATACGGCCTTTAAGATTGCAATCTTGAGATTGTAGTTTCGATTTTGTAAAATTCTACGGGTCTCAGATCCGTTAGGGGCCTTAGGGCATAACGCAACGAGTCGGCTATGTGGGACTGTATTGTTGTTTGTACTCGAAGAGGGGGAAACAAAGTAATGATTTTAGCCACATGGGTTTTCATAGCAATGAAGTAGGTATAAAGTTGGTATTATAATAACGTGTATTGTTTTGCCAAACAAATATTGGGCGCGGAGTTCTGACACATTAAATTATCTGTGGTTTATAATAACAAACTGTTAGTCAGACTTGGAATACCTATTTACTGTTATTATTTATTAATATATTCGTATTTATTTTCAGTTATTCCTTATGTTGCAAGTATGGTATCGGACGTCCGAATTTACTTTTATCAACTGTTTTAGAACTTAGTCAATAATTTATTTCTGAACTCTTTAACTCTCCAAATGTAGAGATAACCGCCGAAACCTTTATGCCTAGTATGGCTGCGTCTATATCGCGTGTCAAATGTGGATAAAGCATCCGTCACTGTCGCACCTACTTATTTACGTGTCAAAACAAACTTTGTCACGCGATTGACGCAGCCATGTTAGGGCCCCTGTATAGGTTAGGTTAATTTTGTTTTAGAACAATCCAGGAAAATTAAACGGCTTCAGAAAACAAATCTTTATGAAAATAAAACAGTCGGTAACTGAAATTCGATTTTCAGATAGATAACCGGCAAATATATTTTAAAATTAAACTGAAAGCTATAACTTACACATTTCTATAACAAATGCTTATGGAGTGTTTTTTTTTTAGTAATATAATTATGATTTTTGGTATTATTACATAATTATCATATTACGTACTATCAGATCAGCCCAATGGACCCTGACCCACTATAGAACGGTGTCACAGTTATATTATAAAACAATTTGACACTTCATACGACTGTGACATAGTTCTATCGTGGGTCAGGATTTTATTGGAGTGATACAGTACATAGTAAACTAATTCTTTTTAGGTAGATTCTGTTTAGTATTACCATTTATCATGTAGCATGTAGCAAAGTAGGTACCAGCCACTATGCTTTTTCCATTGAAATAAGGTCCAAACATATCTTTGACGTCGACATTACATCCGAATTAATGTTAACCGGCCAATTGCGAGTCGAAAACGCACACGAAGGGTTCAGTAACATTCATTACGTAGGTAATAAGCGGCATTGGAAACACTCTGAAATTTTCAACTGTCTAGCTGTTATGGTGCTTGAGTTGAGAAGTTGAGATATGCCTTATCAGTCAGCGGGCGCTATCATATAGGACAGGCGGACGGACGGACGGACAGTGGAGGCTTAGTAATAGGGTCCCGTGGGCGCTCTTTGGGTAGGTACGGAACTCAAAAAAGCTTTAAACTTTGGTACTCTCAGGCCAATGGAACCCTGATCCACCATAGATCTGTATCATAGTGACAATACGAGTCAAGTCATAAGAAGTGTCAAACAAAAATTGTACCCCATCCAGCATTAATTTACAATATTTGCAT
The DNA here is from genome assembly GCA_923062465.1 of Acleris sparsana. Classification (NCBI taxonomy): domain Eukaryota; kingdom Metazoa; phylum Arthropoda; class Insecta; order Lepidoptera; family Tortricidae; genus Acleris; species Acleris sparsana. The sequence continues at coordinate 4,729,743 of OV281287.1, read as the reverse complement.
TTCAGAGCGGATCTTTCCAGATCTCATGAAATATACTAAAGTCATCATCATCATCATCATGTCAGCCGAAAGACGTCCACTGCTGGACATAGGCCTCCCCCAAGGCTTTCCACTCAGACCGGTCTTGTGCTTTTCGCATCCACCGCGGTCCCGCGATCCTGACGGGGTCCATCAGTCCATCGGCCATCAGTCCTGCGAGCAATGTGCCCCGCCCACTGCCACTTCAGTTTAGCTATTCTTAGGGCTATGTCGGTAACCTTAGTTGTACTGCGGATATCATCATTTCAAAGTCATACCTTTTTTTAAATCAGGCGAGATGAGTGATATAACGAACTTCCGCCCCATTTCCATACTACCAGTTTAAGTAAAGTCTTTGAGAAACTAATGCTGAAGGATATGTTAGGTCACTTTAACAGAAATAAACTACTTAGCAATAACCAGTTTGGCTTTACCAGAGGTCGATCAACAATCGATGCGGCATCTGTACTCATTAAATATATATATATATATATATATATATATACCTACGAGGGGTGATCCAAAAGTAATGATAACTAAATACTTTTTGCATCGATATACAATAATGAAATATAGCGTTACTGGCAGTAGAGACTCCTCAGTAATATTAAGAAAAAATTTTTAAAAAATATGTATTTGTCATTGAGTTTCAATTGTTTTTTCACGAGCGGTCGGAACAATAACGCAAAACTGGAGAAAATTGAGTTGAGAGCGGATATTAAATACTTCTGTTTAAAAAAAATGAGTACTAAAGACATATATGCTGAATTAGTGAGGACACTAGGGAACTCTGCTCCGCCGTATTCCACAGTAGCACGCTGGTCGAAGGAGTTTAACTTAGGAAGAACATCCACTCAAGACGAACATCGCGAAGGCCGCCCTTCTACGGCCCTTACGGAAGATAATGTAAAAAATATCAATGAACTCGTGTTAACAGATAGAAGAATGACTACCAGACATCTAGTTGAGCTCACGGGGATTTCGTATGGCAGTGTTCAAAGAATATTAACTGATGAACTACACATGAAAAAAGTCTCCGCCCGTTGGGTACCTAGAATGTTAACGGCCGAACAAAAGTAAATACGACATAAGATTTCAAAGTGTAATCTTGAAAAATTTCGAGCTTATCCCGAAACTTTTTTGCGTCGATTTGTCACCTTGGATGAGTCTTGGATCCATCATTTTGATCCTGAGACAAAACAACAATCAATGACGTGGAAGCGACCCAGTTCCCCTACACCTAAGAAATTCAAGGTTGCAAGCTCAGTCGGGAAGATCATGGCTTCCGTGTTCTGGGATGCCGAAGGAATCATAATGATAGAATACCAAGAAAAAGGAACCACTATTACAGGCTCTTACTACGCTGCCAGATACGAAGATTGAGAGAAGCAATCAAGGAAAAGCGGCGGGGCAAACTTCGTGCTGGTGTCCTCTTTCACCAGGACAATGCACCCCCCACAAGGCCGGTGTTGCGATGGCTGCTATTCGTGATGCATGCTTCGAAGTGCTTGAACACCCCCCATATTCGCCAGATCTAGGCCCCAGCGACTTCTATCTCTTTCCACGCCTGAAGGAAGATCTTAGAGGTAACAAATTTTTGGATGACAGTGAAGTGATAGCCGCTGTGGAGGCATTTTTGACAAGTCAAGAAAAAAATTTTTTTTTAAAGGGAATTCAAGGTCTAGGGAAACGATGGTCTAAGTGTGAAGACTTGCAAGGAGACTATGTTGAAAAATAAATTAGGTTTTTTTACATTTTATGTGCCTTTCATTCTGATTATCATTACTTTTGGATCACCCCTCGTATATAACAGTTGGGAAAAATCTTGCGACGCAATAGCAATATTTTGTGATCTTTCTAAAGCTTTTGAACGCTTGGAACATATGACCCTTATTTTAAAATAAGAACATTATGGATTGTCGAATAAAGCTTACGTCTTCTTATCTAAGTGATAGAACTCAAACAGTTGTTATAAACAAATGGCAATCTGAAACAGTGAAAATAGGTTTGCCTCAAGGCTCTATTTTAGGTCCTTTTTTATTTTAGGTTAACATAAATGACTTGCCAACCCAACTTGACCAACAGTTGACAAATATTGTGATTTCGTTTATCTGACTCAGTTATATGGTGGGTCAGGGTTCCATTGTGATGATAGTACATCATTTGTTATTGATAAACATCACGCCATACGCATAGTAAGTCACATAGGCCAGTTATACTTAGAAATTAAATCGGTGTAAATGCAATTTAGTTTCAAGAATCCAGCAATGCATATTTAAAAAAATACGTTACAAAATATGGAGACGTGATTCATCGTGGACTGACAAAAATACGAAGAAAACAATAGAGCTGAAACTCGACCTACTTTAGTTAGAGTATCTTTAAAAACGAAGCTCGGATTTTATTAATGTGTCCTGTTCCCTTATTATTATAATATTTTTTGAACTATCAAACACTCTTTTATGGAAGTTCAAGTATCCTAATCCAGACCTGAATTATTTCGTTTATCTTTATCACAAACTTTATAGAACAAAGTCGTTTCTCGTCGACTGTCCCTCTGTGATTTTAATGCGGTATCATCAACAGATACTGATTCAAGAGAAAGGCTTTGAGTATAATTAAACCTGGTTTATTTAAAGGTGGTACATAAACCGAAGCGAAGCGAGGGCGGGTCATTAGTAACCGTCGGGGGCCTAGTATGGTTACGTATACGGATAAAGCCTCCGTCACTCTCGTACTTATATACGTGTCAAAAAGTGTCGGATGTTTATCCACATTTTGTCACGCTTTAAATATTGCCATATTAGGCCCACTAATGTAGTAAAAGCCATCTGTTTGTTTATTTGTTTCCTTCAAATATTTCAGTTTTTAGCTATAAGTTCATGTAAAAATAGGTACAGGTTGGGTTATCATTCGCTACACAGACCTTAAATTGAAAAGACGGACAAAGGGCACTTTTTATCCCCGAGGGCCCTACCAATTTTTTTTTTTTATGGCATAGGTAAGGCTGACGAGCACACAGGCCACCTGATGGTAAGTGGAAACTGTGACCCATAGACATTCGCATTCACAAGACTGCAAATGCGCTGATAACCCTGAGGACTATGATGGAATGCCTCTATGCTAGTCATTACACCAGCTGTCTTATCCCCAAACCGGAACACAACAATGCGAACACTGCTGTTTGGCGGTAGGTTAATGGATAAGATGGTGGTAGCGATCCGGACGGACCCCGAACAAGGTCCTACCACCCGCAACTACACTATGCTAACTAACATTTATATTGGTTTCATTTTTAACCGATCGCGTCTCTAGTAGATGACGTGTATACGAAAAGCACCGGAGACTAACAAGTTACGCGATTGGTTAAAAACGAAAGGAATAGAAACGCTAGTTAGCGTAGTGCATCTTGGCAGGGCCTTCAGGCAGAATAGCACAGAATAGAATAGAAGAACGTTTATTCGAAAAGATAATCGAACAGATTTTTAATGCCGAGCCTGAGTAGATCAAGAGTATTAAGTTCGGGCAATGAAAACTGTTATTCCAAGAAGCAAACAAAGAAAACAATGGAGGCGCAAACATTTCCACGCGTGCGCTGCGCGTACGCACGGTTTGTCAACAAAGCCATGAATCATTGCGCGCGGCTCGGGTGGCGGCATCGCTGTGGCCGACACGCAGTCGGGCTGGTCATCGCAGACTACTATAGTGGCTCACGCACACCTACTGACATAGGTCCCACTAGAATTATGGGCTTTATGGCACTTGTTCCACTGCCAGCGAGAAAGCCATTAGCTATCGACTATTTTTCCGCTCAAAAAACGAACAAAATATATAGATCCCATGTCAATATGGTGGTCCCTCTGAAAACCAGCAGCGCCGCGGCTTGCTGCGGCACAAAGCCGAGAGCCCGTTTCAACGCCATATTAATAAATGTTTTGTTCTATTTGTCATTTGTTTTTTTCCCAAATGTGTGTATGCGTTGAATAAATTATGTCTATTAAAAGTATATATAATATATATAATAAAAGTTTCAAAAAACAAAAACCTACGTTCAAAAATGCAAAAAATGACTGTGTATAAAATTGTAGGTAGGTCAATCCAACTCTGTATTCGGCTTTTGGTTTAAAAGATTGTAGGACGCCGACTTCAGTTGGACTGACCTACCTACCAGTTTAAAAGAAGTTATTTTTTACATTTTTGAAGGTGGGTTTTTATAAACCTTTTATTTATTTTATACTTTTTAGTGATCCTATGTATGCTGCTATGCTGTTATGTAGTCCAACTTCTAAATCAATGAGAAACTTGAAACGCCGCGGGAAAGGTAAAGTCATATTTAAACAATTAAATGTGCTTGGTCATAGTCGCTCATCTACCTTAATCGAGATATCTTATCGCCACCCATTAAATAGGCACCGTTAAGGAGTTCCGGTGGCCATCTGTGGTCTTCATCATCAGTAGCAAATGCACGAGTAACAGTGAAAAATACCAAAATCACTATAGGTGTGCCTATAATATTTGAAGAGTTCGATTGATTTCTCCAAGATTCAAGACTGAGAACCTCCTCCTTTTTTGAAGTCGGTTAAAAAGACACTTATATTCATAGTTGATCGCGGGCTGTTCAAACTGCGCCGGCGAGAAATCGAGAACTCTTTCACTAGTTTGTCCAAACAAATATAAAGATCCCATGTCAATAAAAGAGACATATTATGTTAATATTAAATCGCTGTCTCTACTCGCTTCCTGCTCATCGTCAGCGGCGGACAAGTGCCTCTGAAGCCGCACCGCTGTTTCCCCTATCCTCTGTGGCCGGGATTACGGGGGGAGAGGTGCGTTGGTATTGAGATCTGCCCTACCTACCCTCCGCAATCTGGCAGGGCCGCAATGCTGTTTTCGGCGAGATGAGGCCGCAGAGAAAGAGGAGTGCCGGTATTACGGTGCGCCGTTCTCCCTCCTCTTTGGCCGAAACGTGTGGACGGACTTGCGGGTGATGGATCGGAGGGTCTGTGGCCTTCTTTGGTCCACTGGACAATGAGCGCCCTGAATTCTCCCGGGGCGGTCTTTCAATGTCGGAGCCCGCACGGAAGAATATCCCGCGGCTCTCGGCAACAACGGCTTAGAGGGGAATCGCTGTATTTTTAGTGGGTATATTCTGGTCACTCTAGATTGGTGAGTCCCATATAACCACCTTATAGGCTCCCCGGGCCCAGGTGGTATGCGTAAATACATTTTCTCAGCAAAAAAAAGGCTAGTTTGTTAGTTCTATAGTCTGTACCGACAGTACTAGTGTGTGTCATCGGCTGACCCCTGGAACGACCTAACCCGACACCGTACATGCACTCGTCATTAACGGCCTCCAGTTACCGATATTAAGAATCGATCAGCATTTTTTTACGCGAAACCGTGTGAATTCGATATCGATGCGTGTTGACAACACCTGTTTTTTTAAATTCCATTGATGTGGCTTACTTACCTACTTAAGCTGCTTACTTAGCGAAGAGAATAAGATATTACCTCGATAAAGTATAGTAGTGGACTTATATTGGCACTTTCTCTAATTATTTAGAAATTATTTGTGGTAATACTAACATAAAATTTAAAACTTGGTGTTGACCTCTTTTATGCGATGCTTCGGGAGTTAAATAAGAGTGAGATGACTAGAGGCTGAGGTGAGCAACTCTGCCTCTCTGGTTGTCTTTGATGGTACCACGTGCCTTTTTGGCTTGAGTATTATTAATAACATCGTTCTCAATACTAAGTAGCTTCAGTCTTTTAGCCTATTTCCGACCTTGGTGCTTATAAAAGTTAAGAAGTTATAAGGTTTAACTTAAAAATTGCGATTTCTGGGCATAGCGGGTCGGTACCCTCATCCAGCACTTATTATTATAAAGATAAAATAAATGAATAAATATCACCGGACAATCTCACACAAATTAACCTAAACTTTAGGCTTTTACTACACATACATACATTCATATCTTCACGCCTGTCTCCCAATGGGGTAGGCAGAGATTATGGAACGCCAGGTGCATCGGTCCAAACATATACACTTCGCTTCCTCTACATTCATCAATCTTTTCATGCACGTACGTCGGTTTCGGGTGCTTTTGATTTGGCCCTTAATCAGCACATCGCGAATCTGATCACCGTACGTCCGTGTAGGACGTCCCCTACCGACATCTCCGCTTAGGCTTAGGCCGTCTTAGGCTTTTACTATGTAATCTTATATACATAGAGAATATCCAAGACAGCACAAATACTCGCGCTCAAGACGCAAATATCTGCCATTACGGGGATTAGCACCTATGGCACCAATAGCATCGTAGGCATAAGTTCACTACCAAAGCTAACGTGTCGTCAACAACTCATCAATACCATGGTTATTCATGAATTTCATGATACTTAAGTTACTTATTCAAAAAAACTCAAAGTGGGTCAAATAAACAGGGCTAAACAAGCTTACACACACTAAAATAAACGTAAGGCAAAACTCGTAAGTGATTTAACTATACTTTGCCCTGACTCGTGCTGACCATAAAGGAGATGTTGACGTTTACTGAAGGATCTTTAACCCGTTTATCACATGAACAACATTCATTGTGTACAGTCACCCAATAAAAATGAGCATACTTAGAGCCTTGTCACTGTGAATGTCATTGTCATTGACATATGTGTCAGTTGATCTTCCCTTTGAAGTTTACTATGACAACGCACTAAAGTGCTTAACATTTTGGTTGGGGTATACTGTACATACAAACCTCACTGGAACATACATGCCTTTCTGATCTTTATGTGAGGCTTTAGTATATTTATCAGTTTAGAAACAAATTGACAAGTGGTCGTTTGGAATACACCACAACATGACGCAGCCAGAAAAAATATATTTTTGCCTTAAACATTAAAGAACAGAGAGGGAAGATGATAAGGCACTTGATATCATATGTAAAAAAAACAACATACTAATTACATGTGACAAAAAATTAAGAATAATATCGGAAATAGGGCGACGCAAACGAACTTACTTTGAACAAAATAAAGGAACAAATTAAGTAAGTTAAGAATCTGAAAGACAAGAGAATAGTGGCTATTTTTTCGCTCAAACTGGCCATTTTATATAAGACTAGCTTTTCCCGTGCCCGCTTCGTTGGGTAATAAACATTTTTTTGGGTTAATATATAGCCTTTACCACTCACAAATAACGTGGCTTTCAACTGGCAAAAGAATTTTCAAAATCGGTTCAGTAGATCCAGAGTTTACCCCTTACAACTTCACTAACTTTACCTCTTTATAATATTAAATATAGTTTATTTTGCATTTGATCCAGTTGTTTCTTTTACTATTTTATTTATTGATATAGTGGATGACCGCATTATATTAAAAGTTTAGTGATTTAGGTTTATTTCTCGTTTACGTACCTACCTTTCAGTCGGGGTTCCACTCCTCCTGAATAACTTTTTGTATTATTAAGTTTTTTTTTATTTAACTAAATTAGTGCGACGTAACTGTTAAGAATATTATTTAGCTTAATTATCTATTAATTAACATATTTAGATATGGTAAAATCATTCGGAGGAATAAATGTAAAAACCAGTTTCACCAACTATTCATACTATTTTAATTAAATCTTAAGATGTTCATACCATTGTTACATTTTTATTCTAATTCAGTTATGTTATATCACTGTCGCCCAAGTCGCTCAAAGGAACGACGTGAATTTTCTATAAAAAAAATAAGACACTCGAGAACGGCTGGACAGAATTGGCCATTATTATTTATTAAATCTTCGTAAGGTTTTTAAGGGAAAAAGATTGAAAAGTGGCATGAAAAATAAAAATAAACAGCCTCTGTGTCGGCTCGGGTCAACTACCTAAGTAATAGTCATTACGTTAAGAAATAATTATATAAACAAAATTATTTCATCACACGCAAATAACAATGTAACCTAGATTATCTTCCTACATCAAGTAGTTTACCGGCAAGTAATTACTTGATTTACCTACCTACGTACGTAAGTACATACCTATGTGCAAAAGACGAAATTGCGTAATGGCTCCATTACACTATCGGCGATGATCATTCATGAACAGATTGTCTATAATCGGCACGATCACCGTGCGAGCATCCACACTGTCGCCCGTAGTAGTTTGTCGAACGGCAAGCGTAGCTGTACATACAAGATTCCCTTTGATGCGTGCCCGAAATACTGACAAATCATGGGTCGCAGGCGTCGCAGCCGATCATCGGCGCCCACGACGATCGTAGACGATGATCGGCGAATACATCCGAGTATGCCCTACACGATCGCGCTTACTTAAAAGTGGGCTATGAATGAATATTGGACACTCACGCAATTTGAACTCAATCCAAATTAAGCAGGCTTGTACTTACTGTGAGTAATAGAAAACTATTAGTAAATAAATAAATCTTGTATACATATAGAGGAAAACTCACTAAATACGTAGGTATGTAAAACTTAATAATAACTGAGTTTTTTCTTTATATACTTAGATGAAATATTTAAATTTAAGAACAAATCGAAGACTCAGCTACAACAAGGGTGCTTATCACACAATTATTTTACCCTTCATCATGTCAGCCGAAAGACGTCCACTGCTGGACATAGGCCTCCCCCAAGGCTTTCCACTCAGACCGGTCTTGTGCTTTTCGCATCCACCGCGGTCCCGCGATCCTGACGAGGTCGTCACTCCATCTTGTTGGAGGCCTACCTACAGCTCGTCTTTCGGTCCGCGGACGCCACTCTAGAACCTTCTGACCCCATCGGCCATCAGTCCTGCGAGCAATGTGCCCCGCCCACTGCCACTTCAGTTTAGCTATTCTTCGGGCTATGTCGGTAACCTTAGTTTAACCCTTACCAAGCGCAAATCAAACTTAAATAAACTGTCGTAGTATGTATTTCCATTCCTGGCCTGTCACCCTAAGGTGGAAATCCACGGTGGAGGTCAACAGGAACCAGCACCCAGGACCAGGAAAAGGAGACCGAAGCCAAAACCCCCCCCGAAAGCAAAGGAAACGGAATAGGTTTGGACTATGGCGGCGACTTCGCTGACAGGATAGCAACCAGCCTCCTGTCGAACAGTGGTGTCTACCAGAGGGCAAGACTTCAGCTTGCCTTCTTTAGACACCACAGGGACGCGGCCATAGACTCAAACTCTTATGTGGCAAACAAGATTGTGTTGTCAAACGGCGGACTGCCGGATGACGACCAAGATCTGGAGAGGGTATACATCAGATTCTGCTTGGAGAAGGGACTGGACCGGGAACTGGTAGAGAGAGACCTGGTGAACGCTCGCTCAGAGTTAAACTCGAGGTGGCTAGCGCAGAAAAATGCAACCAGGAGGAACTTTGACGAGTTCCACGGTCTAAGGCAGTCGGTCTCGAGCCCAGGACCACAGGCCGGATGCGATCCTGAGTGCACCATTCTCTAATCAGCGTCTGAGGTAGACCTTTCGGCCCCCCTTCCTTCCAATCCTCAAACCCTCGTACCTGTATCCCCCCTTTAAACCCCCAATTTTCTTCTCCTTCATCCCAATCCCAACCCAACGCACCCCTAATCTTGATGATGCAATAAGTATTACCATTATAAAATCTTCCAAACCCTTACTCCCATCTCTAATAACCTCTGTTTTATCCTTCTTTGTATTAGCGTAATTATGGTTTATGGTTTAAGAACTTTATTCCCATAAAGAATTTACAAAATTCACTTACATGAGAATAACGATACACTGTATAATTTATTAGAACAAGCGCACAGGCTGTGCTTATTAAGGAAAAGTCGCAATCACATTTTTATCACATCACAACACAACACTGTTTTCAAATACCTTAACAATGAATTTCTTATTTACTTCTAGTATACTACATTTTAAACTTGGCAAATATTACTTGGTATCATTTACAATCTTTTATTTAACGTTATTTTAAAATTAATCAAACTAAACTGTGAGAATTAGTAAAGGTGGGTAGGAAGTTACTTTCTAACAGTTAACAAAAGCGCAGGCGATAACAAATCTGTAGTCCAAGATTCACTAAGACTGGAGGGTCATGGATGCGGTATAATTGCTTGTTATTGACAGGTTATACTATGTTAGTAATTTATGATATTTCAAGACTCATTGTATTGTATTGTGTGTTAAGAAATTATTAGTAATAATAGGTATATAATAATTTTGAAAAATAGTTATACTGACATAACAATTCTCAAGACTGAAATTAGATAATTATTAAATTATTATAATACATTTACATTATTTTGTTTTAATATTTTTGTTTTATCTGTTATTGTTGTTTTATTTTATTTTTTATTGTTGTTTATACTTATTTATATTTATTGATGATAATTTTAAACATAACATTCACTATTTAATTAGACATAGACATGCTTTTTTAACAACTAATCTTGGTACGATATTTTACATACCTAAGTGGAGTTTGAGAAGTTTTTTGAATCTAGTCATGGACTTTGATGCTTTTATATCTTTAGGTAGCTTATTGTATAATTGAGCACCTTCATAGATAATACTTCTTTTTCCATACTTCGTTCTAGGAGATCGTAGTACTAGATGGTCTGCGTTTCGAAGTTTAATTTTTTGGACTTGGTGTTTTTTGGTAAAAGTAATATGCGAACTTATATCTTTTTGGAGAATTTTACGAACCAATACACAAGAATTGTAGACATATGACTGTGCTATATTCATTATTTTGAGTTCTTTGTATAATCTTTCGGTTGACATTAAAAAGTTATAATTAAATAAAACCTTCAGTAATTTGTTTTGTGCTGTTTGTAATTTAATTAGGTTACTTTTTGCTGCAGATCCCCATATTTCCACTAAATAATCAATGTGAGGTTTAATTAATGAATTATAAATTAGGTATTTAACTTTACGGGGAAGACAGCGAGCAATACTACGTAAAGCACCTGTTAATGAAGTAAGTTTTGATTTTATTTTTTCAATATGCGGCTTCCATGTTAATTGGCTATCCATAATTAGACCGAGATATTTTTCATTCGGTTTTCTATTGATGATTTGGTGGTTAATATAAGGTTCTACAAAATTATCTATTTTCTTGTTTTTAGCGGAAAAAATTACATAATTCGTTTTTAAAGTGTTCATGGTGAGTAAATTGTGTTTAAGCCACATGTTTAAAAGCTCTAGATCACTCTGTACGTCTGCGATAATGTGCTCAATTTTGTTACCGTGATAAAAAAGACTAGTATCATCGGCGTAGAGTGTCAGTTCTCCTTTGAGTCCTATGTCCTGAATGTCATTGATGTACACAAGAAACAGGAGGGGTCCCAAGATTGAACCTTGTGGTACACCAAACGTAATAATTTTCGGGTTGCTCTCATGTTTATCAATTTTAACCACTTGGTATCGATTTGACAGGTAAGATTTTATCATATTAATTACATCTATGTTAACCCAGAGCTAGCTCTAACTTTCAGTGTATAACATACACTTAAGGTTAGAGTTAGATATATTCCTGACGCACGCACCTCCCGAACACCTAACGGGTGTTGGTAGGACGGGGGATGGGGAATCCTGCAGCCTCCTAAACGGGAGAATGACTTTCTCTCCCGGCCCTTCATCACTGGCTGGGGTAAGGTTCCGCGCGCGATTCACTGGTCCCCCGTCAAATTGACACCGGCCCTCCCATTAAAAAATGTATAGGCTAAGTTGCAACGGAAGAGGTCACAAAAGAGGGCAGCGCAAGGAGACCCGCGCAAAAATAGTATCTCCAGGCAAAAGAGAAAGCCTCAAAAAGGGTAGCCCCACCCATAAAGATGGTATCAACAGCCACACAAGTGGTCCTAAAAGATCTCCGACCCAACCCTTCCATTGTCGGGCAAAAGAAAGGAAGCCCGTAGTCTGTAAGCATGCATGCGTCAGGATTTCCACTCCGCGACTCACATAGCTATAAGTCTCCCCCCCATCCCAACCCCCATTCCTATCCCCCCTAACCCCGCGGATAAGTAAACGGAGGAACGACTTTCTCCTCCGGCCTTTCAGCACTGGCTGGGGTAGTATCCGCGGGAGTCTAAATTCTAGTTGGTAATAGGGGCATTGGTGTTTTTAGCCGGTGCGAGCCCGGCAGTACCTGGGCCCTCCATTCCCAGGTCTCCGGAAGGGATTTTCACCTCTGCCCCTTTTTCTTAAAAGCAAACAAAAGCAAGGACTTTTGTCTTTGGCCCCTCAGGCGATTACCAAAAAAAAAAAAAAAGGTGGAAATCCTTTTACACGTCATACATCAATAAGGTTGATATTTGAGATGGGTAGGGTTAGCGAATTCCTTTTTTATGAGAAAGTTGTGTCAAACTTGTAAATAAGTTCCCAAGTTCCGCCGACGACTTTACATTACATATTTTGAATCACTGGGCATTTTTTTGCAAGGAGTATAGAATGCACACGAAAGTGGAATCTGAGACCCATAGATATTTGAAATCTCAAGACTGCAATCCTAAGACTTCAAATGCGTGGCCAACCCTGAGGACTAGATGTAATGCCTCTTGTATGCTAGTAATTTCACCGGTTGTCTTATCCCCACACCAGAACACAACAATGAAAACTGCTGCTTGGTGGTGGGTCAATAAGATGGTGGTAGCGATCCGGACGGACCCCGCACCTTACCTTAAATAAACCAACTTCCAAAGAATACCCTCGCCCTACTAGAACATTCGAAACAGATTTCAATGGGGAAGTTAACATTCAGCAGTAGACTACTGTCGACTGATGTGATCATCATAATAATAAAATGAGGTTCTTAATGAAAAAATAACACAGGTCATGGTCAAACACTTGAATACTAAAAAAAAAACTATTACCAATTACCTACGCTACACGGCGGCCCCGTTCCACAGTAGTAAACAACTCACGATGTCTCTTATTTCTCCAATCAATCAAAATTACGAGGTAAATAGGAATATCGCTGATTTCAATAATTCGATATTATATAACACGCAAAGCCCGTCGATTGATGCTTACCGTTCTCATTTCATTATTGTCAAGAAAGCGATCAGAATAATAATTAATAATCCTTGCTGACAGCACTTTATGAGGCGTAAACAACTGCTTCTGGCCTATTTAACTTTACCTACTTGGTACAATGTACGTTACGTTATAGTATATTGTTCAACAAGGGACTAAAACAAGTAATTATGTCTTGTTTTAGTTCCTTATTGAGCAGTCTACTTTTATTTTTGCTCTTGCTCTTGTGAAAATTCTGAGTTTTGACACGTTTTCCTGCTCAACTAATATGCATGATATTTTAATTTTTTTATTTCATGCTAGCTTGTGTATTATATTTACATAGTATAAACCGACATCGCTTCCCTAATTAAACCTTGTCGAGATAATGTAACGAACATAAACTTGTTATTTTTACGAGGTTTTTTCCAAAAAAATATGAAGAAAGCAGGCATCTTATTTTTTAAAACCACTCCTACGTTTTTTGTTACCACTCTGGAAAAAACAAGGACTAACAAAGTGCGTTATTGATACAGTACGCGACAATAACTACTTAGTAAACCGGTATATTAACATACTTTTTCTCCTCAGAATTAGCTTTCACTGTTCCACTAACACATGACTTGAGCAAAAGATGGTAACGGTTGACCCCATTCAGGATCGAAGTACCGCTAAAGGAGATGAAAAATGTAAACGACCTATGCTGCTGACCAAAGTAAAGAGACAGTATGCTCAATATGGACTTCATACTCTTATGATACCTTCTTCTTTTGTATAGTTGATGCCACAGCCTAGTTTACTTGCCATTGTTAGTTCAAATCTATTTACCTAACGGTATTTTTCAACTTACTATAGTACACTGCGTTTTTTTAACTTAAACCCTCTTCCAAGGTTCTAAATAATTTTAATCCGGTTAAGTCTCCTTCAAGTCCTTTCGGATCCTAATTTAACGACTACCTTTATTTCAAATACTTTTTTTTTTAAGAACATGCTAATTAAAGAATGCGCACCGTTATGTTAAGGATATTGCACCTTTGTAAGTATGTCTTATGTAACTGAGAGTTCGCCACGAACACCGACACGCGTGAACCAAGTACACTCAACCAAGACATGAAGTGCCAAAATTCTCGGTAACTAACGTCACGGTTAGTACCTTACTATACGCCTGAATGATGCGTCACCTTGTGGCCCGTTGTACCTAATTCACAGGTCAGTAACCCACATGACTAAGAAAGAAAGACAAAGTAATGGTATCCTCAGAAGGTATGCGTGCCGCTAAATTAATGAAAGCATTCAATTTTTTGCGGAAAAATGAATCATTGGCAATCAAAACCTTTTCATAGACATGTATTTCATAATAATAACGTCACCTACCGCTCGGTGCCATGATGCTGACTTAGCGATGTTGAAAACGTAAAAGTGCTTCGAGTCAGCGTTTTCTAAGATGACATTGATGACTTGGTATAAATATATTGAATAAGTAAATATAAAAATAAGCTAGGATATGTTGTCGTTGGCTTGAAATATACGTAGGTCTTTAGTTTTTGTTCCGTTCTACTAGACAAGGTGTCGTACCATGAGTTACAAATTACCGTAACTAGCGAATCGAGGGGCAGAGCATTCGCCTCACTAGCGAGTACGTTAATTGTTACTCATGGTAAGGGTATAGAATCCTGTCGCAGAAAGCCCTTAATAATTCATTACGTAATTAGTAGTGACCGGCGACCGGTAGCATTTTATGTCACTTTAACGTCAAACGTAAAAACTAATATGGATAAGTCTGTGTTGTTAAAAATAAAACCATAATTATATTGTTAAATACTCACTGAATTTAATTGTAAATTATCATATTTTTTTCTACCTTTCATGTTGTCCATCGACACATTTATATAAAGAGAAACTAAACCAACATTATTCAGGTATTTTCGATGGTTACTTGTATACCTCAGAGCGGAAAGTAGAAGGCCCGCTTAGCGGGGTTCCGTCGACTTGCGGACAGGTGCTCATCTCCTTCAAACCACCACCTCCTCCTCCCCCTCTCAACACCCTTTCCCCTCAACCCCTTAGTAGGTCAGGTTAGGTTAGGTCAATGACATTATGATATGATGACCTCTATTAGGGCTATTGAATATTATGCTTTTAGTATATTAGTACATACAATATTAGGGCAAACAATATACGACCAAACAAAATGTTACGACAATCGCATTAGGGCTATTGTGCGTTAGGACAAACAATCACTATGACTAACGATATTAGGAAATTCGAATATAGAATAGACCAAAAAACATTATGGATCCAGACATAGACCCGTTATACTCTCACTTGACATAAGCAAAAATCATTACAGAACCGCTATAAATAAAATGAAAAATCCGGGCTGGAGCATGTCGGACCATGCTCAGTGTAGGTTTCCGAAGCCGTTACTACAAACAAATTAGACCTCGCGACAAACTTAACTATGCCGTTTGAAAACTGTCCTCCCCATACATCGACATAGTTCGTGATCAGTTTACCAACATCGCAAATAAGTTTTCGGTAGATATTAGAAACTAACCTTTTGTTACTCAAGAACCAATGAAATCTACTTAGTCGTTATAGTGCTCCTATAAAATTCATTATATGTGCATTCATTAGGGGTATACCGGGGGGGACACACTTGACTCTAACAAAAAGCTTAATATTTCATAAACGGATTCACATATCTATAGTATTTTTGAAGGGCCTATTCAACGTCACCCCACACTAAAGGGTAGACGAGAAAAAAAACCCACGTTACGTTTAAGTAGTAAGTACACCAAAACAAATTGTTTATAGATTTTATTTTACCACTTTGTTGGCGTGTCTTATATGTATATTCATGCCAAATTACAGCTTTCTCTGAGCTAGGCTGCGGACGGACGGATATGGCGAAAATATAAAGTAGATAGGTACTAGACAACGATAAATACTTATATCATTATATAGAGAATTACAGACACACATACAGACAGAAAACATTCATGACTCAGGAACAAATATTCGCGCTCATCACACAAATATCTACTTATCTACCCTTACCGGGAATTGAACCCAGAACCGCTTACTTCGTAGGCAGGGTCACTGCCAACCTGCCAACTACACGCGTCGTCAAATACACTGTTAAGTAGACAATGACCCCTTAAGTGTTAGAAATAAGTCATTAAACCAAACTAAGAACTAAATAGTTATGAAAGTCATGCCGAATTAATTCACAATAAAATCACAAAAAACATCTGTTAAAATACGCAACAAAAGCAAATACAAAATTATCTTATATCTTTAAATTAGACTGTACTTACCTTAGCTGTAGAATTACCTACTTGGCTATGCTTCGTAGAATATGCAATTTAAGTACTTGCATGTCATGCATACCCATTTACTTATTAGCAATATTATAAACATCACGCCATACGCATAGCAAGTCACATAGGCCAGTTATACTTAGAAATTAAATCGGTGTAAATGCAATTTAGTTTCATGAATCCAGCGATGCATATTTAAAAAAATACGTTTCAAAATATGGAGAAATGATTCATCGTAGACTGACAAAAATACGAAGAAAACAATAGAGCTGAAATTCGACCTACTTTAGTTTAGAGTATCAATAAAAACGAAGCTCGGATTTTATTAATGTGTCTTGTCCTTTATTCCTTGAAATCTTTTTTGAACTATCAAACACTCTATTATGAGGGTTCAAGTATCCTAATCCAGACCTGAATTATTTCGTTTATCTTTATCACAAACTTTATAAAACAAAGTCGCTTCCAATTGACTGTCCTTCTGTGATTTTAATGCGTATCATCAATAGATACTGATTCAAGAGAAAGGTACTAAGTATAATTTAACCTGGTTTATGTACAGTTGTTACAGAAAACTCACATAAACCGAAGCTAAACGAGGGCGAGTCGTTAGTGAAGTAAAAAATCATAATATTACGATGACAATGACCCAATAACTAGTCACATTCCAGTGTTGTTTACAAGCGCAATTTGGCGCCAAGGTCGCTAATATCCGCAGATCAAATGGCGTCCCAGATGATAGCCACCGTTGACAGATGACACCGTGACACACTGAGGTGTCTAATTAGTCATTAAAAGCCGTTCATAATCCATACAATTCAAATATGCCATTGAGATAATGATTTGGCCGTGTCATGTCTCCTTACTGTAAGTAGTATACGAGTTGTCGATATCTTTTGTAACGAAAACCACTACGGTTTTAATTTGGGCAGTTGTGCCGCAGCTGTAGTCGGATTAAAGTAAACATATGTCGTACAATATTAAACTATCATCTACATATAACTACAAACCTTATATGTGCTTCCTAAAAAAGTATATTGGTATGCAACTATGGATATATGCCACACGTGTTCTTGAAAATATTTTGCCTCATCATTCGTACTTCAATCCAAACTTTCCGCGGTTCTCTGCAAACCTTCATTTAGCTCACTACTAGGCAACCATGTCTATATTCATATAATAAAAGCGCATGTGGCGGCTCTGAAAAATGAGGTACTTACGTCTTTTGTGGCGCTAAGTGCAAGATGGTAGGTTGCCTATATTTTACATCATCTTCTATTTACTTTTTTCTTCCTCCACGCCGTTGTTGGCAAGGCCCGCTGGTTCGGGGACTTCTGGAGTTTCATTCTCTTTAAAACGGCCGAACCGACCGAAGTCGGTAGAACGAGTGAACGAGTGAACGCGGCGAACCAGCTAGTTTAAGTAGTCCTGTCAGAGCGTACAAAACACATTTTAGAGCGTACATTGTCAATTAGGCAGCTTTTCTACGTTCGATCGTACGACAGAAACCCCGCTGTCTCATTGAGAATGCACGCGCAAAAATCTGTTTTGTACGATCTGACGGGACTACTTAAACTCGCCGGTTCGCCGTGATCACTCGTTCACTCGTTCGACCGATCGAACGCCGTTTTTAAGAAAATAACACCATGCGCTTGCGCATTCGACTACGACTACGACCCTCACGTGCTCCGACATTAGCGGCCTTTACACGTAAAGTTCGGACCGCGGGAAACGCCACGTGCCGTTCCAATCTTCGTTCCAAACCGAACATTTTGTACTATTTTACTATTTCACGTATTTTACGTACGGTTCGGAACGGCGCGTGGCGTTTCCCGCGGTCCGAACTTTACGTGTAAAGGCCGCTATTAAAAGAGCGTCTGGGGAGAATTTAGGGCGCTCATAGTCCAGTGGAGCAAAGAAGGCGACAGACTCCCTGATCCATCACCCGTAGGTCCAAACGTTTCGGCCGCATAGGATAGAGGGAGAACGGCGCAGCGTAATACCGGCACTCCTCTTACTCTACGGGCCCCCACGCCGCAAACAACGTTGTGGCCCCGCCGGATTGCGGAGAGTAGGGAGAGTGGCAGATCTCAATACCAACACGCGTCTCCCCCCGCAATCCCGCCCACAGAGGATAGGTACAACGGCGCCGACGCACTGTATACTGGCCATCTTCCTCAGCAGCCTCCCTCTCCCGTAGTCCACCCATCACGTCACATACAGGCTCTACGGAGCCCACTTGGAGCTCCACGGACCAGGCCGACGCCTCACTCAGACCGGCTGCGGGTGACTCTTAGCTTCACCGTGGTTAACCAGTCCACGGTTACGACTACAAAGCGGGTACCCGCGGGGGGATATATTACACCAATGATTTAACCTAATTTATGACAAAAGCTACAAAGCTACTTTAATTATGACTACTTCTCGTCACAGTGATAGCAAAGACACGCTTAATGAAACACGTAAACAAAGCCAGCTGATTTCTTTTGTTTCTGGCCACTAATAACATAAACAAACGGAAACAATGACAGCTCACCTAATTGTAAATAATATTTTTATACTGCACATGTAGCAGTTTTTTTAATGCTGCTCATGTGAATCAGGACTGCTGTATTCAGTTTCAGTACAGTGAGTCATTTTTTCGGAGTCTAATTACGATTGGACTTCTCTGTAAATTTACTTTTTAGTCCCAGTTCAACACGTTTTTAAAAACCACAATTATGTAGGTGCCAACGTGCGTAATGCATAATGTCTAATTACTATGTTTTTATCCTCATTTATTTGGGGTTAGTTTTAATTTACGATTTGACCGTCAAATTATTAAAGTTTTTTTTTAAATTATTTTATTTGATTTTATACGAAAATAAATTTTATTATATTCTATTGACAGTGCTGAGGTCAGCAAAAACAAAGAAAACCCAACTTGAAAGGAGCTAAACACAGTGCCCACCCGAGTATGTATTATTAGTGCCTAGGCGAAAGATAATTTTTAAATTGAACAGCCTAGGACGCCGAATACCCTAGGCCGCCCCCTCGTTCGCCTATGTATACTATAGTAGGTATAAACGGGTCGGGCCGCTAGACAGAAGCTACCTAAATACTGAGTGGTTGCTTACGCTTACACATTCATTAAGAAGATAAGATATGTTTGTAAGGGGAATCCCTCACTCATATTTCATGCTTAAAGGGTATTAAAATATGAGTAAATCTACTTTGGAATTTATTAATAATTATTCCCTCGTGAACTTTCAAATAGTCAGGGCGGCCTTCTTACCTTATCTTGCAGATTTTAAATACACTTCGACCCCTTTTGGATCTTATGTGCAATTTTACCATCTTCATACTCAGCGGTTCGAATGTGCAGGATTCCCCGCGATATATTTTTTTTCGCCGTCAGGGGATTTCGGATAATGTAGGTACTTAAATGAGACAGAAAAACTCATCACGAGTCGACCCCCTAAGCCACTAATAGGTCACCGATGTTCTTCGTCAGGGCGCGTAGACAAGATCGCTACGTTAGCGAATTTCTAAAATCGACATAATGCATAGGATTGATGTAAGTTGATGACATATCGCGTCGACCGCTTAAAACATACATTTAGAGACAAAAAAAAAGTGAGCAGCGTTTCCATCTTGGCTACGCCTAAAATAATCCCAGGCATATTAATATTGGACACGGACAAATTTCATTCAAAAAGAAATAGCCGTTCACGTAATTGAAACACAAATATTTCAAAATATTACTAGCTTATGAGCGCGATTCCGTATCGGCCCGACTGTCTTAGAGGCTAGGCTCTACATTTAAAATCGAAGTTCAAAGTTACGAAGCTCCATCCCTTTCTCTTGATTTAGTCTCGAATGGCGAGTGACAGGATGGAGCTGACGTGACTTCGTACTTCAATTTTTAAAGTAGAGCCTCAGGGCTCCGCGCTTTTCTTTGTACCAAATTCACATTGATCGGTTGAAATATGTTAGCTTGAAAGTGATTATAGCAGGAAATTAAGGGCAGAAGGATGGCTGTCTACAAGAGTAGACACTGTCCTTACTGTAGACTACATTTTAGAGTTAAGTCCTGGTGCCAAAAAGTTAACATGAAACCAGTATAATATGTAATCTAGTAACAATCACACCCGAAGTTATCCTTAAGTATTTTTGTATTTATTTTTAGCATTAGCCCCAATCTCAGAAATTATTTGGCAAACAGTACCTACCTATTAAATCCTGTCTAAAAGTAAAGCAATTTGACCCACCGCTTTAGATTACCCACAAAACATAACATTTAATTTAATTAAAAGTGAAGTACTATGTTGTGTCGTAAGTGGACGTTTCAGTACCAATATTATTATTAAGTAGGTACATGTAACAACTTGGAATGCATGAAAGATGCATCCTTGCTGCTAAGTTCGGCGCGTGCGGCTAAAATAGTTATCTAAATTCGTCGATAGTCTGCGAGTCCCGCAAATGGCAAGCAGCTGTGCATTCGCACATCATCCACATTTCCACATACCATAAGGCAACGATGCTCAAACAATATTAAAATTCAGTCGAGTTCATAAAAACGAGTATATATACATTTTAGTACTTACCTTGTTTATTATATGCCATGTTAAGGCTGCGTTTCCACCAGAGATGTGCGAGGATGCGTTGCGAGGGATGTGTTTGTCATTAACCAATAGAAACGCTTCCACCAGAGCTAGCTAAGCGAGGATAGGTAAATGAAGCGTTTCTATTGGTTAATGACAAACACATCCCTCGCAACGCATCCTCGCACATCTCTGGTGGAAACGCAGCCTTAAACTGCCACATATGAATTGTATACATTTTTATGTTATGAAATCGACTGTATAAAACTTTATACAAGAGGACAATAAGTTTCCCGGGACTTCCCCTATTTCTGTGACTACCTAAGTGAAAGTTTCTGCATTCTAACAAAATTACTATCGAATTGAGAACCGCCTCCTCCTTTTTAAAGTCGATTTTACAATAATTAAACGGCGAAATTACTCTGGTTTGTTGGTTTATATCTTTACTCAATGTTTGTAGGAATCCCCACACAATTACATGTCACCAGAGATTAAGTAGAGATAACAAATTATAATTACTTTTGTAAGAACAGGTTGTTCTTACAAAAGTAATCCTTACCGCCCTACGCTATCGCTCTATCATATCAGTCATAATCTCTCGCTACCCAAAGTTTAACCTGTCATTAAACAAACCAATGGCAAAATAATTCACAGCTAGGCCAGTTTCTTCTAGATTCTCTCAAGTGTGGACTGAGAACTGAAAATGAAGTAAAAATATGAAGTTTTGAATAGGTACTTATAGTGTTCTAATAATCCCGCCAAGACCGAAACTGCCGAAACTAAATAACAAACTGTGATTCTTGCATATTTTACGTGAGCACATGGTTCGTTGGACCATGGTTGTCGATATGAACGTTAAATAATTTCAAGGCACGTTCGCTGTACAAATACCTCGTACGAAGTGTACAAAGTATACCTGTTTGGGCGAGATAAGGGACCTTCACAAAGACGGCCAGGTAATAAGCGTAAAAAGCATTACGAGCCCGTTTTCGAAGCTTGGAATTTAAACTAACTTGGCACATTGTTGTTCCAAAAACGTAATGCCACGCGCGCCTTTAGCAACAAACAGTAAATTAATTACATTGCTCTCGACATGTTCTAGTCCTTGCTAAAGCCCTAATAAGCAAATATTATGGGTGAAGTACTTAGTGTTCGATAATAATACAATGTTTGTTGTTTTAATTTAAGGGAAAGTGTTTAATTTTACCGTCACCGAATAATAAGTGTGGGATTCCTAGAGTAAAAGATTTGTAGTTAGATAGGAAGGTAAGTACCTCGTTACTGTATTTTGCTGTCGCAGGTTATTTTAAACCTTTCAAAGATACTTTATCGGTATATATAATTTAAGGATTTTTATTACTGATTCCTTTTAATAGCTAATACTGAGCTATCTGAAAGTCCAACTTACTCATTAGGTAGGTATTATTTTTTAGTTAAGAAGTTCCAATCGTAGATAGAAGGACTGGCGGTTGTTAAACTAAGACGTTTATTTGGAAATCAGTTGAGGAGACTTAACTAACTTAAGACTAACTTTAAGCGGGCGACATACCATCAGTTTTAACTGTACAGTGTTATCTAATGAAATTTTGATTAGATATTTGTTACATTGTCAGTTTAAGTACGCAGTTTGCAGTGGCTACACACATACAGTTTCAACTGAACAGTTCGACTATACAATTAAAACTGATGGTATGTAGCCCGCTTTAGAAATTATGGGATAAGTGAAACAGTTCTAGGTACATACCTAATTAGGGGCTCCTAGGGTTTTTATACCTGCTTCCCTAACAAAACAAAACAATAACCCAATACGCTGGTCGCCGGCCGCACCAGCTGGTGCGTTAGAAAGAGAAAGGTGCTTCTTCTCCGCGATTTACGCGGTGTTTACTAACCTTATTTCTCTGTCGATATCTATGATATTCGTACATCAGTTCAACATTACCCTTAATGAGGTAACCAATAAAATAGTGCTGAACTCATCAAAACTTTGTATGAGCAATAGCATGAGAACAGTTAAAAGGGGATCCGCAGTGGTTTATTTGTATTGTTTAGTTATCAAGCAGCCAGCGTAGTCGAAACGCTATCGCGGCCACATTCCTCGGCCGTTCATTCGCACGCCTTCAGTTTGAATTTGGCGCCGCAACAGAAGCCGCCTCGCGCGCTGCAGACTTGACAGCGAGAGCCTGGCGCAGCTACTCGCCTCTCAAAGTTAATGCTCGGCAAAGCCTCGAGCTTTATAGTGTTATTTTGTTTTACTTTACCCGCGTATGTGTGCTAGTGATTTTTGTTTAACATTTCAAAAACTTTAAATGTTACTTTAGTTTATAAAAAGTTGAAAGCAATAGAATAAACAGTGGCTTGGGGTTCTTAACGGTATGTAACTTTTTTGTTTTGATTGTGCGACCTCGCGGTTATCGCGCGCCTGCGAAACTCGGACTTTTAATAAGCTTTGCTTCCTTTGTTTAGGACGCCGACGCCTACGTTCGAGATATCGTAAACTGTAGTACGCTGTACTACGACCGCAATATTTATAATAATGTTCGAAGAAAGAAAAGTTAACGTATGCGAAGGAGTACCCTTGAATTCGGCGCCAACAGGTGCGGCTAATATATTTCTGAATACTGGCAAAAATACTAAAGCGAAATCCGATGGGACTGCCATTCATCTCGACACAGGTGATTGTCAAATACCTACCTTATTAAATTAAGATATTCCTCCTCATATTTTCCTGTAAAACTAGTTTGAGCTTTTTATTTTTTTTGTAGCGAACCCGACTGACATCGGCGTCCACATAAACACGACGTTGTCCATAGCGTCTTCTAAGAAAATAAGACTGATGTTCATATTGAACTTTTTGTTAAGTGTCATATGTATTGTTATAAGTGGCACCATTGCTTTCTATTACTGGAATGAGTTGGTTTCAATGAGGAGACAAGTAGAGAGTATGAAGGAACAGTTTGTGATTCAAAGTTTGGGAGATGGACATCAGGACAGATTGCAGCAGAGCGCATTAATTTCACACCTGAGGCCTCCATACCGAGGGTCTGATATCCGGGAGCCACGGATGGATATTGGACTTGAAAGTCCTTCGGTACCTAAAAAGTACTATGTGGAAGACTTGGGAGATGACATGCTGTTGGTAGACTCTAAGAAAAAAACGAACCCACCTGATGTCACTCCTGGAGGCACTCCGATAGATAAAAATATTCTTGCGAGAGGTAAATTATTCTCTTTACCGACAGTATTATAATGATGTTTATTCAGTGATCAGGTGACTTTATTATTTTCTCTTAATTTTACAATTGCATCTGGATTATGTACTTACTTATAGTAGACCAAGAAAGTGGTAAAGAATTTTCTTCTTTCTTCATTGACTATATGTTTAGTGTAGCTATTTTATTAATATTTATAATATATATTGTTTTTATTTACAGATCCCCTAATAGTGCATTTTAATGGTGCTATGGATGAAATCCATCTTGGGAAAAACAGTAAGTACCTAATGAATATAACAAATATCTTTCATCTGCCCTTAATCATCAATAACAATGTTTTCCTGTATTAATCATTACTCTATGCTTCATTCATGTAAATATGAACATACCTATATCAATACCATTCCATAATGTACAGGTGTTTTTATCACTAATTCTTATTACAACATGCTAAAGTCTATATTTGTTTGTACCAGATCCAGTGACTAGATTCTAAAACATTGCAAATATGTTGTCATTATGATAATTTATGTGCGAGTACCACAGGATGTGTGGAGTGGAAGCAGCCTTGATTATTTGCATTATTACTTCTGAATTATACTATTTTAAAATAAACCTAGTGACACAAAAAATACAGTTGATAGTTCATTACATATAATAAAATAAAGCAACCACATGAAACTATAGTTAGAAATACTTTATCTGTATAAAGCTGAGTTCACACAGTGTGTAGTTTTAAGAATTGGCAAGTTACAAGAAGCCAAGTATAAACACATTAAAAACTTACATGAAACAGTGTCATATAGCTAGGATGTCTATTTAATACTTCCGCAATATTTTTGACCATTATACTTCCCTTCTATACTGATTCGCGTATAAGCATTTCGTAATCTAAAGCAAGTTCTACTCTATGACGTTAAGAATAAGGTAGCAGATACCATAAGACTTATATAGTTCATGTGCCTTTTTGGCCCTTAGCCCTGGGATTGGGTGATCAAGGCATTGTTTATTTGAATTCATCCTAAGAATGGCTGCCCAGTAGCTAATTAGTCCCATACGTTACAGTTAAATGACCAGACGTAACGTGATCCCTTTTTTGTATCAGTTAGAAAGCTATCGTTAATCTTAATTGGTTTTATAAGGAATGTTTTAACTGCACTAGAATTTAGGTAGGTATTCAGCGCTTTTCCCTATTTAATAGAACTTAAACAGTAAAAATTGGCCGTTTTCTAGAATCATTTCCTTTTTCATAAAACGAAAAAAAGGCTAACGAAACGAAAACTCCCTGATATTATCGTATTTTTTTTGTGGGTCAGTAATAAAAGTGAGACTTCACCTGAAATGAGTTTTTTTATAAAAGCCTTTGTTTAATTAGTCGATAACTGGGTCGACACACCACTACCTTACTAGGAATTTCTACCGCAACAATTCGTGTCATTTAGTGTCTCTTTTTCACCGGCCACACGGGATTTTTCCCGAGTTTATTGCGTCTTGGATCCTGCTATATCCTTCGTTGATTTTCGACAAGTTAATAAAAGTAGGTACTGTACATAACTCATAAAATATTCATTGAAAAATAACGGGATAGTCACGCACAGATTGACCTAGTCTCAAACTAAGGACGGCTCGCAATCGCAATATGGTTACTAGACAACGATAAACATACTTATATAGAGAAATTAGCGACGCCCTTGCTTCGCTTCGGTAACTCACTTGCATAGACTAGGATTGATTATTCACAACAACCTACCGTGAAAAAATATCTAACCTTTGGTCGAAACCACATCAAAATCCGTGGCGTGGTTTACACGACAGACGCGGAAAGCGACTTTGTTGTATCTGTGTGAAAATAAAGATACAAACTTAAATATATCGAAAACATTCGAGACCAGGGACGGGAACACATACATCGCGCTCATCTCACAAATATTTGCCCATACCTACTGGAGACGAACACAGGACCGCAAGCTTTGTAGACAAGGTCAGTCTTGAAGCGCATATGGAATGGCGAAATGTGCGACGAAGACCCAGATTTTACATCTTATCCGATTACTCGTTATCTTCCGATATGTGAATTACGTTTTAATTTGTTTTTAATCTTGTTATTCCGTAAATATTTGTATTAAAACCTGAATAGTATGTCAAGATTGTCTTCGGTTCATTATTATCAGTTACTAATCAAAACGGTGAACTGAATTTGTTTTGTTATGGCCTGCCTGCGTGTGATTTCAGATAGACGCAGCGGACAGTTTTACATACACAGGATTTTATTTGATAAGTCAGGTGATTCCGTTCTTATTCTAAACTGATCCAAAAAACGCACATCAAATTTAAGAACAATTTCATTCATATTTTTGTGAATCATGCATTCCACGTTCCTTCGAGAAAGTTAAACATCTTCGCAGTAAGATGATTAAACCCGGATAGAGACAGGGACTGACGAAAAATCAGAGTATAATGTGAAATCTGGCAGGTACCGGACACGCTCACGCGCCGCTCTTTTGCCGCAATGATGATGTCCGGTTGCGTGTATAAATTTACTTTAGTTTTACTTCTTAGTTTCGTTTGTTTTATTGTTTTTTTTTTTGACAATAATTGTATTTTCTTTCTTTCTTACCTACAATACTTAAGTACCTACATATAATTTAGAAGATATTAATAGAGTTGTAATCCCAGAAAATATAAATTCAATGTTGAATTGATTCTCTCTGTTAATATGGTACTTGCACTCAGCGTTATTTTGCATTTTTATGTCTAAATGGTTACGGTAAATTATTGCAAAATCTATCAAAATCATTTCCCAACTTCAAAAAAATCTCCTAAAACCATTATTTTTATCTAGCCCCAAGGCCTAATATAGTTGAGGGCTTTTCATACGATACATTGCATGTCCATCTGACTCAAGTTGGCTGATTAATAAGGTCCAAGGTCAGTCGTATCCAATTCGATCGCGCCCAAAAAGAAATTAAATTGGCGAAGCGTCTGTGTTGCTGAACAATCAGATTGTTAGCCAATACATTCAAGGCCAATCAAATTGTCTAGTGTACAAGATGCTTAACTTAACCACTCACTAATATTTCTTATGATTTTATTAAAAGCCAAACCCATTTTTTTTTATTAAGTACTTACTTGCCTTTACTTAAAACCTACTTACTTAACTTAATAATAACATTAACATATAGAACATAAAAAAAATTGTACCAAACCTACGTACGTCCGGAGTGGACTTTAGAAACGAAGTAATTAAGATCCACCTATTTAAGTTTCCTAATTCTATTTTAATTACGTGTTTCTGTAAATAACCCAAATAAACAAGGAGTACCGTATCTTGTAAAAAACAATTAAGTAACTAAGTAAGTTTTATAAGATGTATATATAGCATTATGTCGAAAAAAAACAGCAATAGATATTGTTTTTGTTACTTTGAGTACCAGAAGTTTTATTTCTGAGTAAAGACCATTTAAAATTACTAATTAGATTTAAAAAGGTATATGTTTTTATTATTATTACCTAAACAATGATGTAGACAGTACACTTACATCTAAATAAAAATAATTACGTTTTAAAAGTTAAATCGGGAACTAAATAATTACAGTAGGCAAAAACAAATAAAATGATCAGAAATGTATATATGTACTTAACAATTATTTTGACTGAAATGTAGTGCGTATTTCAATGATGGTATGTATATCATCCGCGCATTTCATGCCAGCTTATCTTATACCACAACCCTTTATAACAATTCAGAGCTAATAATTGTCAACAAAGGCAATTAAACAACTCAATGACTAAAGAAATTATATTTGTCATTGCACTGATTAGATACTACTTAGCAAACGATATGGGTTCTAAGTGTTTTCTATTTAATAACAATATGACATCATTAAAACATCAACATTTAAGTCTCAAGGAAAAGAGAAAGCGGAGTTCGCTCCCACGGGTCCTCGATTTAAATTAGCCTAAATATTTTAAAGCAGCAAAGTTGCCAACTTCAAGGTTAGTTAATAAAAACGCGGGAAATTTACGATATAGCTAGGGACTAACCAAGAAGTCCAAGAACATTCTTCTCATATTTAAAAAACAAAAGACTAGATTCTTATTTCAAATTTAGATGCTTCTAATTTTCAAATTTGATTCACATCGTAGATACGTTTTTTTTTTCTAACCACACTTTTTATAAAAATATGTCGATTATTTATCGTACGGTATTTTGCGTTTGTTTATCTGTCGTTTGCATGCATGGAAACGATAATTTATTGGATTATTAGCTCAAGTTCGTTGCGAAGTCATTAAAAACATAAAACATTGTATCTATCGATTACTTTATGTTATAAATGTAGGTTTGATAAATAGGCAACTATCTAAGTGGCTGGCGGCCTACTTTACCGGGGACTTAACATGGATTCAATAAAAAGTGATTGTCTCTTTATCTTTTAGTATTGATAACGTTTATCGTGTATCTTCCTGATCGTTTGATATCCTAAGAAAAAAACAGCTTTGGCATTATCCCTCTTGCTCATTGTCATTAGTGAAGTCGTCGAGATTATTATACCAAGCAGTAGTAGGCGTTGTAGCTGAAATTAGGTATTACACTTCTGTCTTCTAAGACTTGTGTACTGACGCCACATGTTTTGGAATTCCTGTGTTAGAAACTGCCATTACCTGGACTTTGGAAAGTTAAGGTTTTACATATCTAGCTACATGCAGCGGAACATAGAACCTCCTCCTTTTTTGAAGTCGGTTAAAAATGTCGTTACGTTCCGCAGAAGCCATATAACATCTAATACTCATCTATATTAGTGTCAAATTGTTTTATTTATACTAAAAGTTTATTATATGTATATGCCTAAAAACATGCTAATCAATTCCTTTGTTTCAACATACTTATATGAACGATAACAAGTGCTCTTTATTTATTTTTTAATGTGAATCACTAAAATAATGCTCTTCCTATATGGCCATATGTAGCATTTATTTTATTAGCAAAACAGCCTCTAAGCAAACCTACCAAATCCCTAAAACAAAAGCAAAAACTCAAAGTCATCATTTTGTAATAAAAAATAAACATCAAAATATTGAAGATCTCTAAGCTTTATATATCCGTGGTAAAGTTCAAATTAGGATGTACTTTTAGCAGTTTTGTTTTAGTTTCAAATGAGGATTCCTGGTAAATATGCATTCTTGATTGTTCCAGGCATCATAGGCCCGTGGGAGCGAGACCTGAGCATATCGTCGAACGGGAGCGAAAGCAAGATAGAGCTACACAACAACTACGTCACCATACAGGAGACTGGGGTGTATTTAATCTATGCACAAGTGAGTGGTTTATCTTGAAATTTAAAAACAACAACTACTTTTACCTACACTAAACCATTGAAACAAGAAGTAAAAAGACTAGTAGGGTGACGTCACATTATGCAGCTTGCGATTCCCCCGCCACTGATTGTGTATGGGGGTCATCAATTGGCGAGTAAAACCATACGAGACAGCGAGCCCAAAGAGCGCCTGAAGACCGCGGACTTTTAGGTGCTACTCTAACTAGTACTACTTTCGGCGTCTTCGGCTACGATCGCGTATCGCGAAGACGCCCGCGGTCAAGCTGCCGACCACAGCTTGGTAATGCAGACTTTAAATACTGTGTACATGATTTAATATCGTTTAAAGATTATAAAATTCTTTCGGATCCGATGCGATGCTAGCCGCTTGGTGGAAACCATCATTTAGACCTTGGCTCGCTGGCTCGTACGGTTTTACTCTTCAATGGATCACCCCTTTTAAAGAAAACTCACATAAACCGACGCGAAGCGAACGCGAGTCGCTATTATGAAATAAAACGTTAAAACCCGACTGTCTGTTACGTGGTCTACTCTACATCAAATTGTACTCTGCTTAGTAAAAAGGCCTTCTAAAATAAATGGGATTTTAGAAGTCGTGTTGCATATGCGGCCTTATACATAACCTGAAAAGTTCATTATAGTTCTGTTATTAAATTATAGATAAGTCATTTTTACGTTGGTGGGGCACTATTGTCATTCCCCGCAAAAATCGAACGCACAATTCCCGACCACAATGACGTTATATAATTTATTTGTCTTAATACATAATGACTTATTGTATTTCTGTAACAATTAAATGCTGATATGCTTTCGCTTTGTATAAATTTACCTAGTAGCGTCAGAACCACTGGTTCTGACTGTTTCATACGTATGATAAGTGCAACACAACAAACAAGGTCGACTATTCGAACAAATCGTTACCCTAAGGATGTAATGTTGTAATGAATTATTCAACTTTATTTTGAAAATTCTCGTTCCTTTTTCAAACTTATTTATAAAAAATCTTCACTGAAACGACTTGTTCGTGCTTTTCAAGAAATGACTTGAATTGAGAAGAAGCGCTATCGATTTCTAATATGCCTGAAAGCAATTACATTTTCGAGATGTTCTTTCGGTCGTGAGCAAGCTGTCTTGCTACCAGCTTAAATATATTACTAACTTTAAAGTATAACTTAGTTTAGTATATTTTATTCTATTAGCAACACTTCAAAACAGCAAACAGTCCCTAATAGTAGTTTATCTACGCACATATCATAAGCCCTCTATTATGCGTTCAGAAACCGTAGGAAATGACCACCATTGTTACAACCAATTTTACTATGAGAACTTTCTTGTCTGTGGTAGTAGGTAAAATCTTTACTGTAATATTATAGTATCAATTTTTGTAACGTA
This sequence comes from Acleris sparsana, assembly GCA_923062465.1. Classification (NCBI taxonomy): domain Eukaryota; kingdom Metazoa; phylum Arthropoda; class Insecta; order Lepidoptera; family Tortricidae; genus Acleris; species Acleris sparsana. The sequence continues at coordinate 4,698,902 of OV281287.1, read as the reverse complement.
AGAGTTTAAATTTGGAACAGCTGTCAAGACTTAAGAGATTTTAGAATCCATAGATATTAAAACAGTTATCGATAGGAAACGTCAATTCAGTATGTTTTTTAATATAAACCGCACGACATTTGATCTCGTGTGACATGAGAATAGGGACTTCATTCGTTTGTCTATGATTTAAAAAATCCCCTTCATTGTCGTGACACTGACACAGCACAAGTTTGTTTTACCGCCATTTTGGTCGTCAAGTCTTCGGCTTCTGAACCCATCTTAGAGTACTTATGATATGTGTGTAGATAAAGTCGTGTATGCAACTGCACATAATTAGGCCTTAAAAAACCCATGTGATCCAAACCACACTCGTACTTTAAGGCCTCTCATTATGCATCAGTTAGTAATTTATCTGCACACATATTATAAGTACTCTAAGATGGGTTCAGAAGCCGAAAGGCAAATGACCGGCATGACCTGTGGTAGTAGGTGACAGCGATGACAGCTGTAACGTAATGATATTACGTTATCGAACATTGTAAAGTAATGAGATCCAAATTTGGAACATCTTCCAAAATTAACAGCTGCACCCACAGGTAATGCTGTTCAATGCCTACGGGTTTTGAACGCATAATAGAGGACTTGCGATTTGTATGTAGATAAAAATGATTAAAGAGTTGCCATCCAATACGCTTTTAATAAATTTGCCATGGACAGTGGCGCCCCTATTATTTTACACTCTTTTTTGTCGAGTTATAGTGGGTTTTCAGGGCCGTTATTTTTGTTAAACATTTTAATCAACTACTATTTGTTAACAGATCGTATATCTATCTCGGGGACCGAACTGCTACTTCATATTCGCGCGGACTTCAAACAAGGGTCGTCTTCTCTCCACCTGCGCCACGGGAGACGACAGCAGCAACCGAGAGCTCAACCAGCTTCAGATGTCCTGCGGCGTCCAGACCGTTGCTCGGCTGACCAAGGGAGACACAGTCAACATCGCCCAAAGAGAACCCAACAGGACCCTGTGGCTAAGACGAGGTAACTCGTACCTGGGTTTCATTAAACTTAGTTCCTAGAATGGCTGTGAACTTAGTGTTAAAAGACTATGGAAGCGCGATGCCCCGCGTATGACATTGAATTGTAAATTCAACCAAATACAGTGTATTTGTTTAAATAACTGGTGTCAAAATGTTTGACGATAATCTAAATTTAAATCAAGAGAACAGGAACTCGTTTCCACTATGTACATCAATATTGCTTTTGACATGTTATTGTATTGTCAACGATATGATAGCTCTTACTTGACAGTAATTTGAAACTATACGATACCATGTGAAGACCAGTAATGTTTTACCGAGTGGAGAGCCCCAGGTTTTTGATTCAGCTGAATGTTAGCTATGTTACTTATCTTAGTTGCTTTCCGTGTATTGATGTACAAGGGGCTAAATGAAGAACACTGCCAATGTGTTTAAGAATGGTGCTAATAGTTAAGAGCGAAAGTGATATTGAGATACGAAATTTTCAAATAGTCATAGAATGTTCTAGATTCTAGAATCACTAAGATTCTTACCCAACATTTTGGTATACATGTGAAGTATCTTAGATTTTAATTGTAATTACAGCAATGTGCCTTAAGTAGTCAGTGATTTATGTATTCTTTTATAAATATAGGTTATTTGTTGCGGTTTTTGCTTAGGTGATAATAAGTGCCATAATTTTATGGGATTGAAACATTTGCATATTTTTTCGGAACTCGAAAGTTCGAAACAAATATGAAAAAAGTTGACACATTATTTTATTGTACTTTATGTGTCAAAATGTTATGTGTACTTAGGTACGGTTAGGTATACTATGTAAAATATTTGATATGACTCTATTGATATAATAGTGCTTCCAGTGGTACATGTGAATGCTTTGTACTTTGTAAAAATGTATAAGTTTTTTTAAGATTATTGATCTCTCAATTTTGATGAAAATACCCACTTACGAATAGTCTTAAGTTCAGCTTGTTTTGAAGAAATTAAAGTAAGATTGTTTACATTAATGCGCTTTTTACTTTATGCGATTGCTCAAGCATTGATAACGTTTTTAGTTATTGTATGGTTGCGATCAGAACTGTTGGAATTGTATTTTGCAGTTTGTGTGACTGAACTGTATGTTGCGAACAAAGTGTTCTAATAAACGTCTATATTTTCAATACAATGTTTTATTTGTAATTTTTATAAGTATATCAAATACGGACTCAAATTAAAATATTAAAGTACTTCGATTAAAAGTAGTAAAATTTCAGAAAATGCAGATATTGAGTTTGTAAGGCCGTCCCCTAATTAGGTGAGTTGCCATCAAAAATTACCCTTTAGTGTTAGTTATGTTCAAAGACGTAAAGTAATAATTTGATGAATATTCATTACTTTATTTTATACGTGAAATAATGATTGATGAACTAGTACAGGTGTCGGCAACCTGCGGCTCGCGAGCTACATGCGGCTCTTTAGTCCTTTACGCAAATATTATTTATTCATGCAAGTAATATTTATTGTTGGTAAGTTTTTTTTTGTGGCTCTTTAAAACTTTGATATTTTGTAAATTGTAATTTTTGACTCTTCCCACTCGAAAGGTTTCCGACCCCTGAACTAGTAGGGTAGACGAACACAATCACTTATTGTCTTAAGGATTACTCTGATTAAGAGGCAGTTCTGTCGTCAATAGTAGCTAATGCCTACGCGGCAAGGGTAACACGACACCGTTTAAAAGAGCATTACAATTACAGCATTTCTACTAGCGAATAGGGCAATTCCATGGCAGAGCAACGTAAGTTACCAATTTCTAGCTTTTGCTTGTTTTTTTTGTTGTACCTATTGCTAAATGGAAGAATTCATTTATCTCTATATACGTGTTTAATTTTATATATATAAAAATATTAGCACTAAAAGTTTTGTCACATTATCGTGGAATTACCCAATAGCGTTTTTGGAATGACACCTAAAATCTATCTATCTTTCTTTATCCCTGTTTCCCTTGGTCACCCCGTAACTCGAGAATGGCTTGACCGATTTGATTAATTTATTTGGAGATAATGCCTATTACTACAGTGTACCTACAAGAGTATTTGCGCAAAACAAATTGACAAATTAGAATAATGTTTAAGCATGTTTAACATGTATTTGTATGCCTTTGGGCATGATGATCATAAGTTCCACTTTATCGCATAAGTACAACATGAAAAAAACAGGAGCTACCTCATTCAGTAACCCCTTTTAAGCCCGTCACAAACGGAGGTATAATACATATTAATAAACCGGAATAAAGATTATAAAGCAAAGGAACACACATTACTAACAATAAGATATGAAAATGTATATCCATCCCATTCATTTTACTGGTGAAGGAAGGAGATAAATATATGTTACATCTGCGTGTGTTGACTCTCTCAACTAGTACGCAAAATATATGGTAAGATACATTGCTATAATATATATTATAACTCCGTATGTGACGCGCCTTATCGTACGATTTTGCGGAACGCAGCTTTTAGGCTAGAGTAAGAAGGTAACACATGGTACAGTTCAGTGCAAAAATATGTATTGAAACAATCCTCTTATGAATATATTACAAAGTTCTTAAGAAACTGGAATAAGGTGCATTGGCTCATATTTTTGAGATACTTGACAGTACTTGCTCTAATCTATAACGCTGCGGCCTAATATAATAATCTAAAACGTAGTGATTATATACTCTTTGGCTGCGGCCACATCTCCGTGCTTCCAGATACGAGGTGGAATCTTATACTTTTTTCTTTAATATGAAGAAAGAACGACCTCGCGAATATTCGTCGAATCTCGCATACAATTGTATGTAGCCCCAGCGAGACCGGCGTTACTGCGTCTCGTCCCGTGTGTAAGGACATCGTATCGGGTGGTATCGGTTAATGTAGACCCAAAAACAGCAAATTATTCAATTCGCGACTACGAATGCAACTACGAATCTAAGTCCCTATTTTGGTAACCGAAACTTGAATATACGTATCTTGCATGAGTTTAATTTCTAAACGAAAGTCAACTGTCAAATGTTGAACATTCCGTTTTGCATAAAACTGTGAAAAACCCCTCGGTTATTTCTATATATGTCTATAGTTATTTCCAATATTTATAATTGAGAAAAGATGCCCTTAACTTTTATACAAATATGTTTATGAACATATTTTATATTAATCACTCAAACAAAACTTAATTTAAACATTGATTCGTAAATATAATACTAAAAATACGTCAGCCAAGGCTTTATTGTGATTCGGAACGTATACACTTTTAATTTCTAACCCATACCTTAATAATCTGTGTTCTAACCTTAATCGTGCTCACTTCAAACTACAAATATACAGAAATTATTATTAAAAATTACTCGAATAATATTAAAAATGCTGACCAGGTTCCGTTTTGTTTATATTAATAATTTTGGTTGCTTGTGCGTGGGTATTTTATGGTTATAATGGACCTTTGTTTGAATTTTACTATTCCTATTTCAGGTTTCGTCTGAGACGGGACTTTAGGCTTATTGCAAGATGTTTATCTGACAAACCATCAGACGGAGATGACCAAAAACTAGAGAATAAACCGAAGGCTACAGTCACAGACACGGGAAAACAAAAAGACGCAAATATGGACAAGATCCAGGCTTTACTAAAAAGTATGATGAGTGAGCCACTGTCAAGAGAGGCAGAGTATAGAGCTAACTTTGCAGGGGCTCCCGATGTAAGGCAGAAGCGGAAAACTGAAAAAGTTGAAGTCAAACCCGAGAAAATCGGTATAATTTTTACTTACTTGCTTAGTCGTGATTGTTATAGCCTATCAATGTTTTAAAATGAAAAAACGAAAAGTATTCACATTAGCTGTGCTTGTATAATTTTCAGAAGATACAATCACTAAGGCAGCTGGGGATATCGCGCAAGCGCTTGGCGGGGATGTCAAAAAAAATGAGGCAGAGCTTCTTTCTAAAGTTTTGGGTAAAATCGATCAGACCTCAACCAGTCTCAGGTAAAATGTGTAACTAAGCAGACTGTGTTAGTTAATATTAAACAGTCTAACAGTGCTCATGTATGAAAAAGACTTCAATATTACAGTTGAATCCTATTGGTGTTTAAGCGAAGCTTATGACTGATTAGTAAATGCTCTATGGGTAAATACATTTTTTGAAGTTTCCTTACTATTGTGAAACCATTTGTATGCTGGATTTAAAACAAAAGTTCATCTCTTTTTTTTCTTCTCTTTAACACTTTCATTGCCAAGAGCTCTGATTTTCATACAAAATGGACTCGCCTAGTGGGATGTTGGCAATGAAAGAATGAATTATGATTTATACCAAAACTTGTCTTTTAAATATAAATGTATAAGAAAATCTTTGCATAATTATTATGAGAGGTTAAATAGGAAATGGCTCGTTTAGTCCTTTCAATTAGATGCAAAGATCCTTTTTTAGTTGCGAAGTCCAAGGAATTAGTATTTGGGTAAGATTTACAAGCCGATGAATCTTTGAAAAATTATGGCAAATTAGTTATTTAAATTAGGCATCATTTGTTAAACCTGTTTACAAAATCATAATTTTGACAATTGTTGATGAAGATTAAACAATTGATTGTCAGTAAGACAATAGTATACAGTTTGAACCCCATATCCTCCCGTATCCCCATACCCCATATCCTTAGCCGGATTGTATTTCTGTGTTATGAAATATTTAATGTGGAGAGTGATGAATTGGATTTCCATTAATTAAATATATGAAGTAAAGCCAAGGTTCTAACAGGATTCCTCTAAAGATAATGTTCTAAATATTAATATCAGCAAATAATTAATAACAGAAAATATTAATTATCTTGTATAACGCAAGATGAGAGGTACAAATGCTTGTAACCCTTACCCATTTATGTACAGCACCCCAACGAAAATATTAAGCACTTTAGTGCGTTGTCAAAGTAAACTTCAAACAGAACATCAAATTAAACACATGACAATGACAATGACATTCACAATGACAAGGTTCTAAGTATGCTCAACATTTTTATTGGGTGACTGTACATAATTTCAGAAATTAAGTACATGTGTTTTTGTCCCCGAGTCTACGTTTTGTACAGTAAAGACTAATGTATAAAACACAGAAATTCAATTAAGGATGATTTCCACCAAACGGCTTGCATCGCATCGGATCGGAAAGGATACGTACGGATGCGGCAACCACCATATGGCTCTATTGTAATTATTATTGTCTATTGATGACGGAGCCGATCGCACGTCGCAGCATACTTACGGCGACGTACGCGTGTCGCGGAAGACGCCCGCGGTCAAGTTGCTGTGCGCGGCTTGGTAATACAGACTTTAAATACTGTGAACATGATTTAATATTTTTCAGTGACCTTCTAATTGGCATGAAGGTAGATCATTCCAAAGGTGGTGAAGATAAAAGGCGAGTACAAAGTGAGACCAGAGGAGAACAGGTGAAACGTCTCGTCAGCAGGTCACAAGCTGATGGCCCAAGAAACAGGCCATGGCAGCAAACCGCACCGAGACAGGACACAAGGATGACCATGAGGGAAAGGGGAAGGTATGTTGTAAACACATTTCAGGAAGCTTTATTGTGATGTTGAAATTAGACCTTAGCAAATTTAGGAATGTAATTATAGAACAATCTTAGCTGTGATGCCCATCTTAGTAAATCTCAGCCTAGATCATTTTGTAAATACTGCAGTTAGTACTAAGAACTCTTCTGGTCTGAAGAAGTACACATGGATTGTTGCTCAAATTCAGAACATTATTTAAATTATTTAAATTGTAAAAAAATGGCTTATAATTTTTTTTAATGGTCTATTAATAATACTTTTCAATAAAAACAGGATGCATTACTAGGCCCATATTGTCGTCAGGATGATGTTTAATATTGGGTCCATTTTGTTTGAAAACCTTGCTCTGCATGTATTATAAAACAGGATCAATACTTTTAGAAATGAATTATGACCTTTACTTCAATTCTAGCCTGCCGCAACCCACCACAGTGAATATATTTGGCGGCGAGCCTCTAGGCATCTTTAAAGCGGATGAATCAAACCATGGTACCAAATTGGAAGTCTGGGAGAACCTGAAACAAAGAGAGCTGTCCCTCGCCACGTCACAGCAGCCTACCAACTACTTCCAGAAGATGATTGTGTGGACTGAACAAGGAAAAGTGTGGAAGTTCCCTATCAATAATGAGCAGGGTAAGTTGAAATGTTCTTTTCATAGATATTACTCGCCCAAAGGACAGACGTTGGCATATAAATGTCAAAACATTCCACCAGTATAGGGATTCTAGTCAAATTCAGTAGTTTAGTACCTTTACGCAGTATTAAAGTGAGAATTTGAATTCTTGAGGTAGTCCAACCAACCAACCAAAAACATCTGTTCATCCAAAAAAAGAGGCTGGCAATAGGGACGATACCATGATCGCTGCCAATTCTGGAATGAACTTCCTGCTGGGATTTTTCCGCTGCAATACATACCCTGAAGACTGCACACAAATTTCACCAGTGAAAATGACAGGTGACAGGTGATATTTCAGTGTACATTGCACAGCTTAGATGAATCCCAGAGATGTAAAAGCTCGTTAACTTTGCAATGTATACTGAATTAGAGGACGCCCGCGAGTTCGTACGCGTAGAATAAGTTTCCCGCTACTCCCCCTAATTCACCTCCTTAAGGATTCAATTTCTAGAAATCCTTTCTTAGTGCTCATGCACATCATGAAAGGAACCCCCTGTACCCAATTTCAAGTTTCTAGGTACAGTAGTTTCGGCTGTGCGTTGATATCTAAGTCAGTCAGGTTTGCCTTTTATATATACAGGGTGTTAGGCAGAAGGTTGGACAAACTTCAGGGACTAACTCTGTAGGTCATACTCATCAACTTTTATTATGGGACCAACATCCAAAATTGCGAAAAAAAAACAGCTTTTCCAAACAAACTTTGAGATCTAAACAGCCGAAATGTATGGAACAGGTGTTTTTTTTTTCGCAATTTGGATGTTGGTCCCATAATAAAAGTTGATGAGTATGACCTACAGAGTTAGTCCCTGAAGTTTGTCCAACCTTCTGCCTAACACCCTGTATATATATATAGATAGATAGAAGATTGTGAATGTCATTTCGTGCGTTTGCCGCTGTAGGAGTATTTACATACATTTTGACACAAGTCTAATTTATGTGTGTTTGCGTAGCTTGCGCTGCTCCGTGAGATCTTGTTTATTAATGTTTTATCTGTTCTTATTTTTTAGGTTTGGATGAAGAAGAAAATGTCCATTTCTCGGAGCATGTATTCCTTGAATCGCATTTAGAGGGTTGGTGCCCCACCAAAGGCCCTATTAGACATTTCATGGAACTTGTGTGTGTTGGGCTTTCGAAAAACGCATTTTACACTGCAAAGGAGAAAAAAGACCACATATTGTGGTATAAAGAATATTTTGAGTCCAAGAAAGATTTGCTTACTGATGTGGGAGCTTGGGATATCGGCAAGACGAAAAGTAACGAAGCTTCAGTGTAAACAGCCATTCATTTAATATATTTATAGTTAGAAACTAAATTGCCTTTGTATTTTTGCTGTTATTTGCTTATGTATGAACGATGATTTCTCCATCAAAATTGTGGACCGATTTTGACATTCCTTTTTTTTGTTTGACAATACTCCGTTCGATAGGATAGGTGATCCCATTGTTACAAAGTCGGTATCTGATAAGGGGATTTTCAGTAACAAGTCCATTCTGAAAATATCATTTGGTAAAGTTGAACTAATGATGAAGACTACAGATAGCGTATTTAATAAATCTGGGCGTATGCTTGACCTAGTATTGTCCACTGTAACAATGATCAACGTATCTGAACTTATCCTATTACTAACTTTGACCAACTTCACCCACCTCTCAATATTACAATATCAATAGCAATAGACTAAACGACATAACTTCTACAAAGCACAATGCGACCTTATTTGTAAAAATCTTAGCAAATGCAACTAGTATGAACTTTTCACTGACCTTGAGAATGTTAGTGATATGGTGGCTATTCTTTATAACATTATTAACAATACGATCACAAAATATGTCCCGTTTGTTAAACCTAAAAATCGCCGGTTTAATAAAAAGCTTAAGAGAATGTTAAGTGAAAAGAATAAACTAAGAGTTAAGTATAATAAATATAAGAATCCACTAGATTGTATTGAATTGTAACTAGTTGGTAAGAAATGTGGAATATTAGCCAGTATAACAAATATATAGCCAACCTGAAAAATGATCCTATTTTTTTTTGGTCTTATGTTAAAAGCCAAGCGTGGCGGGTCAAGTGCTTACCCGTCAACTTTAACGAATGGAACCAAAACTACATCAGACAATGTTGAAATCTGTGAAATGCTCGCCAGTTATTTCTCCTCGGTATACAGTCTTGACGCTCATCGAAGTGATGAATACAAGTCAGAATACATTAAATCACTTGAAACAAAAGTCAGTTATTAAGTACACCAAACATAGACTAGGTAACCGTATACAAGAAATAAAAGGTTTAAATATTGCTAAGGGAGCTGGGCCCGATGGGATTCCACCAATGTTTATTGTAAATTGTGCGTCGGTTGTTGTTTATCCATTATGGACTATATATTAGGTCCCTGTCTACTGGTGTCTTTCCATCGCAATGGAAAAAGGCAAAGGTATAACCTGATGCAAAAATCGGTTTACCATTGAATTGCCGACAGACTTTTAATCGAATATTATTTCAAAGACAACGTTTCAAGTATTTTCATTTCATCGACAAGTCATTGCGTCGTGGACTCGATACTAGGTAATTTGAACCGAGGTCTTTTAATTAGTAGTTCACATATTTCAATAAAATTCATGTCATGACTAATCATTTCGTGTCTTTTTAATTTGTATTTTTTTACTTGTAATAATATTTATTCCGCTTAAAATTATTTGAATTGGTAATATTTTGCTATCAAAACTAAACGCAATCACTCACTCTGCGCGATTATAGCTATGTTCCTAATTTATACATATAATGTTATGATAATAATAATAAAAGTTATTGTAATAATAGTAATGTGTCATGTTTTTGTGTTCTTGGGGGTCGCAGTTCTAACCTAACCTAACCCACTTCTGTCAACAGTTCGTTTTCTTGGGGGTCGCAGTCCTAACTTAACCTAACCTACTTTGATACACCAATAAATCTTGGTTTTATTATATATATTTATATGTCACACTACATAATTTGAAAAATGTATAAATGTGCAATAGGACATATAAAATTGTATTAAAGTAATACGTCGAAGAAATGAATTGCAATGTTTTGTAGTTGTACCAATTAAGATAATTTGAAACAAATCTGCGATTAAGTAGTATTCGTTGATTAGTATTTCCACGTAGTAAGATAAATTTAAATAAATAGTAGTTGAAATAAGATAACGCCAAACAATATTACTAGTACTAAAGTTTCGATGAATCGTTGTCGATGAAATAATATTCGATGAAAAGGTTGTCGACAAAACAAGGGTACACCGCAAAAATCAGATGGTGACGATGTGACATCTAATTACACACCTATCTCTATTTGGTCCTCTTTCGCTAAAATCTTTGAATCGTTAATTTTTTCCGTCTATTCAAGGTCATTTAAGACTATACTTGAGTGATCAACAACACGGGTTTGTTTCCTCTAGGTCAACGTGTACAAACTTCGTCGGCTTTACAGATTTTTTTAGCTATTGTAATCGATAAAGGCAGTCAGGCTGATGTCATATACACAGATTTTAGTAAGGCCTTTGACAAAGTCTCTCACAAAAGTCTTATGGACAAGTTAAACGCCTATGGAGTATCTGATACGTTACAAACTTGGCTTAAATCTTATTTATCTGACGAGAGTATTTTACGTAGTAGTCAATGGTTATCAATTTAACCTCGGCATAATAACTTCGGGCATCCCGCAGGGCTCCCATCTGGGTCCAGTCCTTTATAACCTCTTTATTAACGATATCCCATGTTTTTTTTCGAAATTGCGACGTGTATGCGTCTGTGTATGCTGACGACCTTAAGTTCGCACCACCTATTACATCCGCAGGTGTGGCACTTTTGCAACGTGATCTGAATGAGTTGGTTAACTGGTGTAAACATAATCAAATGTCCACGTAAAATTCACAATAATGGGTTATCAAACTAAAATACGCTTATATCCTATCTCTTATATCTTATGCCTGGTCCGCAGTATCTTGGAGTACTGCAGTGTAGTCTGGAGACCCCACTATGCCACACTCATTGAGATTGGAACGCGTTAAAAAAAGGTTTCTTTGAAATTTAGCATGTAGCAATGACGGTGCGCTGGGCAAGAAATTAATTTCGTACAAACTAAGGCCCGTATTAATAAACAGATCTCAACTCTACTACTCGTCTCGAGATGCGTCAAAAATGACAGTGTTCTATGGTTTGACGTTTACTTTGACGTATCTTGTGACGGGCCTCACAGTCAAGATGAGTTTATTAATACGGCCCTAAGACTGCAGCACTTCAAGATGGAATCCCTGGCTAAACGAAGAACGACACTCGACGCAATGTTTCTATTCAAAATTGTCAGAAATAAAATAGATTGTCCATAACTACTGGGTATGATACGCTTTCGCGCTCCACCAAGAATTACTCGCAAACCGATCACACCACTCTGTCCCCCCTTTAGAAAAACTATCTCAGGCGGCAATTCTCCTATTCCGCGCTTATACAAAACAGTAAACAGCTGTAGTGATGCCGTATATTTCGACTCCGTTAGAGAATTTAAAAAGTCCATGTCTGACTTTACTTAAATTATAAGAGACCTTATAGTTAATTTCGAGCATCGCATGTTATTTACCTCCATGTAGGTAGGTACTTGTAGTTTCGTACGTCTTTGTTTCTAAATTCTAAATTGATAGGTTTTAAAATGTTTCATTTATTGTTCCTTAATAAACAATTGTATGCGGTGTTTACCTAAATGTGGGTGTTACACTAGGTTTGCTTGGTATTTGTAAGTATTGTTATCTAAGTACCTTAAATAAATGAAAAAACAGCGGACAATATAAATAAAACAAATGAAATCATTTTATTACTTCACTTTATTGCACCTATTGAAGTACACTTCGTTGCTAACTTCGATGTTTTAATCACTCTACATACTTACAACGATTTCATACTACGGCATCGTTCGATGCTAAAATGGAAATTGCCTTACAGCTTTAACATGTTCATTTTACAAAATGAGTCTTTCAAATTACTTATGAGGATCTTTACATTTAATTATAATACGAAATGGTCTTATAATATTGGTACGTTTATACCTTTGTACAGAACAACGAAGGGTGTTTGTTTTCAAATGCACATGGACTACAAATAACTATTGAGCGTATATATCAGGGCCAGATGTACTTAAAATTGTACGTATGAGCTTGTGGAACACATATACATACAGTTATCGGCGAACCAAGAGGCAACACAGACCGACAATCCGCCAGTTCATCGATTGACGATCGGACGATTCTCTTTCGGCCAAATCGCTGTACGTTAAGGGAGGGCGCCAAGTGGCGCTCGGGCGATCTCGAGCCGTTGTTTGACAACTGATAATGCGTGTAAGCGACATTTTCAAAGCCGGCCGGATTAATACTGACGGCAGGCATCTTTCAACGCGTGCGGTCTATTGATTTTGAACATACTCGGGACTGAAGGTAATCTGTAGATCTGTGGTGACTTTGACACTGCTCAGGCGCATCTCTAGCTCTCTGGTACCGTACAGCTTGGCAAAAAAGAGTTTGGAATAAAATAGGTCTCTGTTTTGGAGTTAATTTGAAAGACCATGTGATATTTCTGCGAAAAAATTATATGTATTTCCACATATCGACGCGGTATTCATTTTTACCAAACTGTTACAGTAACTATAAACAACCCGTCGCAGCGTTAATCATGTTCTTGTTATTGTGATGGATGCTGTCCCATGATACAGACAGTGTGATTTTTTAGTTTATTAAAACAATAAACAGCGCAAACAAAAATATATGATCAGAGAGCTCTCGGTTGTGTTCGATCACATAGTTTTGGTCAAGCGACACAAAAACGCTTACCTACATTATATATTTCAAATACTCATTCGTATTGTTGTCCGTACCGTTACAAACAAGGAACTCGTTATATCTAAGTACATATTCTTACATTAATCGTCGTATACTTTAAAAGCCTCCAAAATTCTTCAAATTAAAAAAGTACATAATAAAAAATGTAAATAAAAAAATCACTTCAATTTGTACAACTCGTTTGTTTATGTACACATTTAAAAATTTACTTGCGGAATGTTATTAAGAATTGTTTTTGGAAATACTTTAGAGGCAATCTCGGGAATAACAATATTTATTCGTAAATACAAGCTAAACACTGATTAAAAAGTTACGGGGCAAAAGAGTTCGACTGTATCGCAAATGATTGCAATCTCCAATTTACAGTCTTCAAAATACTGCACCATCTGCCCCATTGAAGGATAACTTAAGTGAATACAACCATAATAGAAGCATCTGTCAAACCGATGCACTAACATAATATTAAACAAAATAACGCTGAGTATTGTGACGACCGTAGAACTATGCATACGTATACTTAAATAAAGCAACTTGACTTGTCTATGGTTGTCTACGTTTGGTGTTACAGCTGTCTTTATCGAGTATGTTAGTAACCTCAGATTACGAAAAGGAAAAAAATGTATAACAACCCAATTATTTGAAAATTGGAAAAAGGTGTAACATGTCCCGACTCATATTAAAGCTAAACAACAAGTTTATCACAAGAACGAGAAACAAGAAGACTTAGGAAAGAACAAAACGAAACTTTATAACAAATTAATAGCAAACAATTTTAATATGATTGGCAAGATATTATTAAGATGTATTAGGACGGGACTTAATCTAATTTAATTGTTATTGATGAATATGCAAATTGTAAAGGTGACCAAATGAATGTGAACAAAATGTCCACTGAAGATGAACTGCACATCTTAAGAGATTGTACCGGAATTTCGTTTTAAAATTACATTTACAGATATTCTTCTAATCGAATTGATTTTAACTTTATTTTTGATTTTACAGATTCAAAAATCTAACGTTAGAGAATAAACTTGATAGCAGTTTAAACTGTGTATGAAACCCGCTGTTCCACTTCAGCAAAACATTATAATATTCATTACGTACTACGAAACTTGTAAAGAGTTAATATACCAACGGAATGATGTTAATTTTACTTACAGGGGTTCATTCGTGAGTCGAACGGTAACAGTTTTTATAGTTATGAAAACGATGAAATAGACAGATTGTAGCGATCAGAAAAGGCTCCTTTGCAGCATTGGGAAACATAAGGGACACAAGTACCCCAAAGTAAGTCTGAAAATAACAATTATAGGAGCCCAATGGAACTAACATTTTAGACACTGTTAAAGCGACCTCTTATTTGTTTTACTAACACTCGCTTTTCTCAAGTCTAAGGGCAATTGAAATATTGTTATATGGAATGTGTTTACCTTTGATACTGACCCCCATACAATATTGTCTTGTTATTATGCAGAAACTGTCCGTAATTGACATCGCTGGGGTGGACGGCTGAATGACGATCACAGCGTCATTATATTACATCACCTGAAATTAAAAAAGTTGATGCTTGAAAACTACGGAAATAGCCTAAATGGCAGGACCGTGCGCAGTGCGATGCTCTTCGATCTATTAAAAAGTCATTGCTAGGGAACGTCATTTTATGTAAGACGAAACAACGTTGGACCGAATATACTCCCTTGAGGAACACTGTATCCATGGCGTCTTCGGCTAGTATTTTCCTACATGTTTTTTTTTCCGTTAATTAGCTGACAGGTTGCTGTGAAATAAGCAATAAGCCATTTCTAACACAGGCTAGCTCCAACTCTTTATGGAAAGATCACACATGAATGTTCTACATCCGAATTCAGGAAGCGGTACAGTTTTTAGCGGCGTTTCCGCGACCTCGTCCAAGGCGAGGGAAGAAACAGGCCAGTAGTTCTAGTGGGTGCGAGGCCGATATAACCAATTTGTCCCATAATATATATCAATGCTTTTTGTAGGATGCGCAAGCGCTTACTTCTGAGGGCGGTACTTATGAATAGCTGGGGATTCTTAGTAACCTGACATAACCATCATATCTGCCGTAAGTGCGGTGGTATCTATCATATTTTTCCAGGCAAAAAGGTTACCTGCAGGATCTGGCTGGCTTCGAAGGCGGTGCCGGGAAGCAGAACGATCGGCGCGGCCACGCGGCCCGCTTCCACGCACACCATGTTGGGGAACTCGTCGTCACCAAAGTCGGGGATCTCCTTCGCGTAGTCTGCCCATGGGTTCCAGATTACTATAAAGAGATGAGAGGTTTTGATGAAGTTTTTGGGTCAAACACAAACCAATTTAATGACAAGACGAGGTCGCCTGAAGGTTCATAGCTAATACAGAAGGTTTGAATGGCTAAAACCAGCAAGACACTTGTCAAAATCAAATCGGATTAAGCTTCAACTGCATCACATGTGCTTCAACTGAGAATCGCCATAACACCCGGTCTTGAGTTGCTAGTACTACCGTACTGCGATCTTCACCAGGTCGTTGGCCAATTGCCCATGCAGTTTTATTACTCCTGGATCTTCCTCTAAATTGCATTCTAATTCAAAAATGAGAGGAAAAATCTTCCAATGTTTGGAAGTTTGGTTGAGTCCATATCCAACAGGGTGCTATCTTTTTTTAGTGGAGGCATACGCACTAGTGGGTCACCTAATGTAAAGTAATCACCGCAGCCCATGGACACCTGCAAACCCAATCGCAAAAGGAATCGCAGATGCGTTGCCGCCCTTTGAGAAAAGAGTATGCACCTTAAGGTCCCAAAGTCGTAGCGATCCGGAAATAGGTAGGTACCATAAAATGAAGTTATAACCCACCAGTATCGGGAAAGTTGTACTTCTGTATCCGCATCTTGCGGCCGCTGACGACGTTAGTGATGATGTGCTCCTGCATAGTGTTCTGGTAGATGCGGTCTGTCCACTCGTTGATGGTCACCACCTCGCGCGTCTCTTGGTACAGCGCGCCTTCACGCGTCTGCAAAGAATTTGGGTGTCTTTAAGCCAAAGCATCAAGAAACAGTTCCAGATGGCGAAAAGGCTTATAAAGCCTTTCCAGATGGCGAAAAGGCTTATAAAGCCTTTCCAGATGGCGAAAAGGCTTATAAAGTTCGGGCTCTGCATCAGACCTATCCATTTTTGCCGTGATCGGGGATATAAATTATATGTATAGGAAGCAGTGATACAGATTTAATTTATAGGTATATAATATATTACCATAGGTAGTCTCAATTTTAGATTTCGACAACATACCTAAGAATACGTACAGTGCAATCACTCTATTCTTAGCTCTTAAAATTCGAGAGACATACAAACCCAACTGAGAGCAAGAGCTGCACTAACATATACATAAAAAAAACATGCCCGCATTTGTAGTCGCGCGTTGCCGAATACATTTTAATAATTTGATTCTCATACCTACAACACACTACAAACACCTGTTTATACCGGATGGATAGCAAATATATTCGTAACATAATGACTACCTAATTTTTTTATAAATAACATGCCATATCAAAAGGTTACAAAAGTCGTCTCATCTTTCACTGAGCAGATTGTACCTTATATTTGAATGGGCCTACCTTATCAATGAACATGCAGCCGTGCATGCCGGTGATCTGGCAGCGACGCACGTCGGGCACCTTGAAGTAGGTGTGCAGGAGCATCTGGCAACTAAACGTCAGCTCCTTGCTGGGGTTGTACACGCCAATGTTGAAGTGCAGCTCCTTCTCGCGCAGGATCAGCCGGTACGTTAGTCTGAACCTGAGGAGACGGACGAGACAATGTAGTGAAAAAAGTATAAAGGGTGGCACATTTAGACCGGTCAGTATAGGCAACTCTCTAACTATAAGACATTCAAAAATCTGTTCTTAGGGACCGTGTCATCGATTTTAGTGACAAGTAAAACAGAGTTTAGTCAACTGAGAAACTAAGAACAGATCTTTGTATGCCTTATAATTACAGACTTGCCCTAGTGGTGGTAGTATGTCGTGGTATTTGTAGTGTTGTAAGTTGTGGTAGTGGTAGTAGTGGTCTGCGATCTTCCCCGGGGAAGAAGAACACCTTGGCAGGGACGAGGCATTGTGATGCTAGCAGGGGTAAGTTGTGTAGCAAGGATGGGAAGCGCGTGCTTTTATTACCATTCAATTCTCCTCCCCGATATTCTGTCACTTTGGAAATCTATTTCTGCCGAATTTAATTCAAAATACTATTTGTTTTTAGACGAAAGTCCGCACACATGTTGTACACCATGCCACCCAAAAGACTGCAACATTAGAAGGCTTCTAATGATCATCTAACAAATTACCATTTCATCTATCATATTCCCATCTTTTTTAGGGTTCCGTACCCAAAGGATAAAAACGGGACCCTATTACTAAGAATCCGCTGTCCGTCTGTCTGTCACCAGGCTGTATCTCATAAACCATGATAGCTAGACAGTGGAAATTTTCACAGATGTATTTCTGTTGCCGCCATAACAACAGAATAAATTAAAGGTCAGGAAAACAGGTCCGAGCCTAGAGGACACATATTTTACGATATATGAAAATAAATAGAAATGCCTTGCATCCGAGTGCCTATTAACATGCCCAAATTCATCTTAATCGTCTGATCCACGTCCAACTAAAATTTTGTAGGGTATGAAGTCTTACTGGAAGTGCCACATGGAGCGGGTGAACTCGTCGTCCATGAGGCTGAAGACGGCCTCGACGTCGCCGCTCGGCAGCCGCTCCGGCATCTTCTCCACGTGCCAGCGCGCCACACGCGCGAACCCGTGCTGTGGCCCGAACGCCCATTGCCCGAATTGAGCTACAAACAAGGCGGAAGGGTAGAACATTATTGGTATCCAAAATATCGGATAGACTTAGGACTAAGTCGCTAAATTACCGACTCCGCAGAACGACCACGTCGCTTTAAGAATACATTATAAAATGTCCATGTCGCAAAACAATCACTTCGTTTCTGTTAATAGGTAGGTTAGGTTCGTAAGGTAACTTATAGTTTTGAGCTCTTCTACTCCTTGTAATGTTTTTCAGTAGTTGAAATGAAACTTTACTTTCAACAGGAAAATATATATACTTACGAAATACAAATGGTATCCCGCCTCGTATCGACCTCTTGCCATCGAACACTGCTTGTTTACTGGAATCAAAAAGAAAATTTATTCAAACAAATGTTAACTTTAAAAAACAATACAACCACCTCGACCGTTTACAACAAAGAAGCCTCACTATTTGGTAGTTTTCTTTTCAATAGGAAAGTTACGTCACTATTGAAATTGGTGAATTTATTGTGTAACTGCTCCAATATTACTTTCCAATGAGTCTAATTTCTGAACAGTTGTTACACTTTTTATTGTGTTAGAAAACCAAAACAGTTAAGTGACTCAGTGAGCGGGTGGTAGGACCTTGTGCAGGGTCCGTCCGGATCACTACCACCATCTTATCCATTAACCTACCGCCAAACAGCGGTGTCCGCATTGTTGTGTTCCGGTTTGGGGATAAGATAGCCGGTGTGATGACTAGCATAGAGGCATTCCATCTTAGCCCTGAGGATTGGCAACGCATTTGCAGTCTTAGGCTTGCAGTCTCGTGAATGCAAAAGTCTATGGGTCACAGTTTCCACTGGCTTATGCCATAAAAAAAAACTCAGAAAGATTTCCAGACTGTTTTCAAATTGAGGCCATTTAATATTCCGGAATTTACGAAAATTAGATCGAAACTAATAAATCTGAGTCGCGAATCGGGCTACATTAGGCTGAGCGGTAAATAGGAAAAATGCAATGAATACTTTAAACACACTTAACTAACTAGCGAAGATCAGTGTTTTAAAACCAGGATTATGTTTTTTACAATATTTGGACGCATCATTCTTACTATCTAACAGAAGACACCTACTCTGTTTTAAAGTAATTCGAACATTCAATATCCCTTATTAATTCTGGGGACCTAGTGAAAAAGTACAAGTCTTCTGAAATTTCTGAAATTCAAGTGAAAAAGGGTTTATGTCTAGTATGCTCCGTTCATCACCCTTTTTTATTACGAGTCAAGTTGACTTGTACCCTTTTGCACTAGGACCCCAGAACTCAACTGGTTATCAACCGAAGTGCACCTGTTGAAATTTCCATTCTTAAGTCCTGACCTCAGACACACACAATTCATGTTTGTTTTAAGTTAAGCACAATTAAGATATAGAATAAAGCGAGTCATGAACTGTAAAAACCAAGTTAGATGTTTTGTATAATTGTACACTTTTGCGGTGACCCTGTGACTTGCGTACAACAGTTACATCTTTGGTTACATCATTAGGAAAACCCATTCAAAAAAAGGTCTAGCTTATGACGTAGACTGAAATGAACTTTTCTCGTTGTTTGTTGTGTTTATACTTTGAGTCATTAACGTTTGGGTATTTATTCAAAGTCATTGATAACAATTTTATATCTATGAGTATTTCATTATGCTGCCATCCTCTAACTTAGGTAACTCTTAGTCGATAATACTATTATTCGTAGGTAATTATTATTAGGTAGCAATATTAGCAAGGAAAACATAGATAAGTGTAAAAAGGAAATGTAAGATTTATATTTTGTCATAATAAAAAAATAAAAAAGCTCTTTGCCTTGATATTTAACATAAGTTACATGACTAGCATACAAACATTGGGCTCCTTACACAAAGTTTCGTCGGTATTAGAATATAAGATCTTCCGTGCAATTCCTTCCGAAGAACCACTAAACGAACGTGTCAGTCAATATGTATGTATGTAAGTAAACTCATACTACACAGACAATTACAACATATGTTTGCATCAATATAGATAATATACGTAAGCGAACTTATCCAACATGGGATCTCTGCTCCTTCTTATTTTTCTTCTCTTCTCTTATATAATATAAGTAACAGGAAAGTTTTAAAGTCTAACGCCACAAGAGCAATCATGATTATGGGTGAGGCATCACTAACAAGCGGGAGGCAGATATACAAAACTAAAAGATTATGTAGCTTCAGAAGTAAAATTTGTAAAGAATATCGCATACGCTTGTCATTTTAGGGTGGTATCATTGTGACTTATTGTTTGTTAAAATATACCTACCGGTGAAGTAAGCCGAAATACCCACCCGGGATAAATTTATCCATTAATCGCTAACAAACATGAATAAAAGTGAGGCAATAAGTGAAGTGAAATCCTAATTCTTGTATCACATCACAACCCTTGTTAACTCGCAGGTACAGGCTCATATATTAAGTAATCATACGACAACGACTTTCGTCGGATAATTTCCTATTCGTCTTGCTCTCTCAGCAATAGAAATAAAAACAGCTCCGACCAAAAACGATGTCATATATTTATGCACTACATCTATAGGTATGTAATGCGGCTTGCACGCATCTAAGCAAAGACCGCGACCATTGTAATAATGCATTCGTCAGAACCACAGCCACAGCCTAACCGCACAGCATCCAACATTACTCTCCAGCTCACGTCGAAACAAGATCAATTTTGCCGGTTGCATTCCAACACGGCCCGGGTACGCTGCAAAAAGCACCCTTATATTATAAATGCATCAGTGGACAGGTCGGACGCGACAAAAACGCAGCCAGAGCAAGGCGAGTATAAATTATTTATGCCATTTTAAACATTTTGGAGTCTGCGAGTGGACACCGCTGCCGCTCCTCGGGAAGACGAGTCATGGACGGATGGTGACATCTCGCACGTAAGATGGCGAGTGAACGCAGTATTGGTAAACGCATTACAATATACCTGGGATGATATAGGATGTTTCCTGTGACACTAACTTGTTTCTTTGAATTCACAAAAATACTACAGTGATACAAATCTTGCAACAGCCAGCGTTTAGCAATTGAAAAAACTAATCACCTTTTTTATATGCCTAAGCTTGCAATCATAGTCAGTGCCTGAAATAATAAAATACTGCCGTCACACGGATCATCCCACTTATAAAATTCATAATTATCTGTAATAAAATAACATTAAATTATTCAAGAACTCTCATTAAAAGACCGCTAAGTAACCAATACATGCGGAGTACTGAAAGTAATGCTGATTACTTTAAACTCCAATTTAATATCCTAGCTATTATAATGCCACTCAAGTAAAACCTTTAATTGGCTTAAATAAAACTCCACCTATAATGTCAGGAAAGTAAATAAGTGACATTATTCCTAATACCATGTATAGAAGTCACCCTTTTATGATCTCCGTAAAAAGGAGTGGTACGATAAAATGCAGTTACTCCGATAAACCGTTCGCCGTCAAGAATACATTCTTTATTCGAGATCCATTTGCTTTAACATTTATTGCATTTAAGGTTCCTCACCTCTTTATCTTGTACAAATATATGCTACTGGATATCATGCACTTAATGACATGTCATGCATGTAGACATCTTACACAGCAGCGTGCGTGCGTTACCCCAATTTCATTGATCGTGGCCTCCCAAATCTTAAGTTCAGAGGAACCCCAAATTAGGCAGAGCAATCGGAACGCTTCCACGAATCAGTAGAGGGACTAGACCAACTTTTAATTGGAGATTCCGGATGAAATTCCTTCATGAGCGGTCGCCCGGCCGATACATTCCCGCTTCGGCACCAGCCCAGTTTTTATACAAAAACTTGTTTCATTCTGCCATTCTCTCCCAGATAAATAGCGACAATAAATATAACTACAAAGCCCAATGCTTTCTTTTAATACCTAATTGTTTCACCAAATTCTATTGGGACGGAGTGGTAGACGTATTTTTTGCAATTAAAAACTTCTAAGTTATGCTAAATGGGCCATTTAAAAACACCATTTAGGTTTAGGAGTTCCATGGCAATGGAAACATGCGATAACTCTTTTTTCTTAGCTTTTGTCAGTAGCTTAAAAAGGTGTTGAATCAATTTAGTAAGATGAGAATTTTATTGTTTGACGCGGCTCGAGTGGGATCCGTCTAATTTCTACGAATCTTGTTTGCCGTGATTAGATTTTGCCGCGGCGAACAATCGCAACAATGTTAACCGCTAATCCGCCAGCGCAGTCTCTAAGCCAGGCCTCCGCAAGCGGATCGCAAAGTTGCGCAAAAACCCCATGACCCGCGACAATTTCTCGCGGCCGGGTCCCAGTCTCATTGTTCTCAACTTTCATAAATATTGATTAAATATGAAGCTCATCATGTTTCTCAACATTGTTAGCGGCGTGCTCTCGCGGCACGCATCCCGGCGCCGCGCCCGCGCCGCGGCTACCGCGCTACTCCACGATAAGCCTTATAATTACATTAAGATGCAATTTACAAACAGACGAGTAACCTGTTGTGACCATATATGGAATTTCATTAATATTGCTTCAACGCTCACGTCTACTAGGGGTGTCGTCAAGAAATTACGCTTGCAATTTATAAGACATTAAAAAAATACCAATAATAATGTGTACCGTAGCTTTCGGTTCAATTATAAAAATTGCATGATCAACATTCCACAGCTTTTTCCACGGAAGTGTACACTATCTTTGGTCAGAACTTTGTATTCGCAAACCCGAGTAATTGGGGAAAAAGTAATCTTAAACATGTAGCAATAAACACCCTTCCTAATAATAAATGGACCCTCTAATTATTTTAACCGGTAGCTCGTTGTGAAAAAGAGTCTCACCTGAAACAAAAAGCGTGGTAAAACCTTTGAGGCGCTGCCAAGTTAATGACTCGCAGCGAAGCGTGTTACTTTGACATATTAAGAAGAGACCGTAAACTGGTTTGCAGAAAAACATAATGGATAAAGGGCTAAAGGCTCGAGCATCAACGAATAAAAGGTCGCATGAAAGATGCGACAAGTCAATAGGGTGCAATTAGATCGTTTTAGGCGTCCGGGCCACCTGGAGCCCTGGCCGACTAAGGGCCGGTAATGACAGCCCCCGACAGCAGGCCCATTAAAGCGAGCTCTAATTAAACTCGAGCTATCTAAATATAATTAAATTGTTTGTCGCCAGCTACTGGATAACGAAAAACAGCTAAATTACTCGTCAACATTTGCATAATTCCTTCCTTAACTCCTGTAACCCTCTGGTTGTAAATGGTTATGCGTCACTAGGTTTTGCAAATTGTTTAACAAAGATGTATTCTACAATAGTAAGTTATGTCCTCTTCCATGATATACAATACAATATTCCCTAGACAGTAAATATCAATTTAGTTAAGTGTGATGATATCGCACACTTATTAAACGCTGTAAGAGTAAAAAAGGGAAGGATGATTTAATTTAACTGCTTCTAATAAAAGGTCTACAAATAGAATCGATACTTCATTCTAAAGCCTAGCCGTCAAGAAAACAGCTTTGTGGGAGGTCTATTAAAATATACAATTACTAATTGCCAAGTAAAGCGTAGGTCGACATCATTATTGTGGCCACAACTCCTGTTTGTCTCGCCTGTGCTACCCTATTTGGTTAAAAATGTTTTAAGATGCCAGTTAGCAAGTATGTTGAAGTAAAGAAATGGATGTAGGTAAATATCTAACAGATTTTAGCAGACGATGCAAGAACTCCTCTATTTGACGGGGTTTTATGGTTAAGTAGAAATAGTGCACAGTTGATCAGTTGCAAGAGTTGCAAGAAACGTACTAGTCACGGACAACAGTACTTATTAATAATACTAGCGGACGCCCGCGACTTCATACGCGTAGAATTAGTTTCCCAGTACTCCCCCTTTTTTTCCCGTTGGGGGTCGATTTTCGGAAAATCCTTTCTTAGTGCTCACTTACATCATGAAAGGAACACCTGTACCAAATTTCAAGTTTCTAGATACAGTAGTTTCGGCTGTGCGTTGATATGTCAGTCAGTCAGTCAGTTTCTCCTTTTATATATTTAGATGAACGTTGACGAAACTGGCAACATTTCCAGTTGCAAATCTACAACATCCGACGTTTTTTGCAATGTAAATAATATCCAAGCAAACGAATAAATGCATGAGAATAAAGTGTATCGAACATAGATCCTTGCACCTCAACCCAGAAATGAATTTCCCGCCAATTCACATCATGAAATAGATTATAATTGATAAAATTACATGTTTTCAAAGGTTACTATAACAAAACCGACGCTACGATTAGTTTTGCCTTGTGCCGTGTCGAAGCTTAGGAGTTAGAGCCTTAAAGCGGTAACCTTCGGGGCACCACGGCCGCGGCCCGAATGAAAGTGTTTTAACCGCGCGCCCGGAAAACGTAGGTGGCAAGCATAGGCTCCGCACGTGCCTAAAACATCCACGAATTTTGTAACACTTTTGACTGGAGTGAATCATGCGGCGTTGCATTTCATTTCATTCAAGGAATTTACCAGACCCGTAACAGTAGACCGTGAAGCAGTTTAGGTAATATTACTGCAACATAACTAAATATGTATTCAAATCAACTGGTACAAAACAAATGTGCTACAAATGGCTGTTGGGTAAATTTTTGATTGATACCTGACGCATGTCTGCTCCTATGATTAGTAGAGCCACTTCCTCGTACAAGTCGTTGATAAAGCCTTATAGGCATACGGAACATTAATAATACAGTTGAACGTGAATAAATTTTAATTAATGCTCTTTGCATTTTGATGAAGGAACGTGTAATTTGTTAATGCAAGTTAAGATAGTGATCTCTGATACTTTGTAGTTCCAACGGTACCACTAATAGGTAATTTGCAGGCTTTGTGGCGTCCTTTAAAAGTAGTATGGCGCGGCCTGAGGGGACAATTCTAGTTAGTTTTTTTGCAAACCGTCGCGATATTAATTAGAACCTCAACGTTTATTTATAAGCACACAATAGCTGGTGGAATGTAGAAATACCGATGGAACACATTAATTTTAGCAGAACCACTGTTATTTAAAAAACTAGGTTTCATTTGCTTTTTACTTGTTTATTATCGAAACAAGTGTCATCTCTTCTTATTTATTGCATCAATAACTGAGAAGTAAGAGTCATCAACACCTTTTTTGCTGCAAAGATCATAAAGGCATCCCAATTAAAACCGTCGTCGGTTATCAAATAGGGTATCAATTGTATTGTAATTCGTATTGCGACATTCGCCACTATCCACTATTGTATCTATCTTCACACAATTGTTCAGATTAACAAATAATGTACTAAAATAACTGGTATACTTTAGTTCATCGTTGAACTACAGTTGTCATTTTGACTGAATCATCGTACTTTTAGTGCCGTATGCCTACTTATACCTAGGTGACACGTTACGTGAATAATCCCAACACATGTTTAAAATCTTTTCGAGATCTGGTGATGTTTTGTTGTTTATATCGATGATAGCTTAGCTCAAGTTTCGTCACACATTTCTGCAAACATAACCTAATTCAACCATGAATCGAAAACAAACATTGCACCTAATAATGAGAAAGTAAGTTATTGTCTTGACCGTGGTATATGTAAACTAGAGTGAAACGACATCAATAAACACAATAAGTAAAAGTAAAGGATTTTTACGCAACAATATTCGTCAAATAGTTTAACTATTCCAAGTCCATTGAAACAATTTGCCATTACATTGTTTTTATGACTTCTCTCCGGTTAATATCGGTTCGGCCACACGAATACATAAATTTATCTTGATTTATCGCTTCCCACACCTCTTCCCGTCGGGAGCGAGGAATGGAAGCGATATTCCCGAACAGTTATATACCAACCCAATGATTTCACATGGTAAAGTAAATAAGCAAGAACATCAGATATTCCTAATTCCAAAAGCGTAAACAGACAGTGACAAACATCGCAAGAACAAAGTGGTCTCGGGCTCACCTCAGGGGTCAGCGGTACACAACGTCCGCAGATGCTCCGGACAGCCGATTAATACGACAGGGCTCCGCCCCGGGCTGCGGCGACGGCTAACAGCGCCAATTTACAATCCACCCCAAGCCGTGAAGATAAGCCGATTACAAACCTCGGGAGACAAATGCAACCAACCATGCTACAGATACGAGAATTACGAGAACATTACCGAAACGCTTTTACCTTTGTTAATGTATATTCATGTTCGAGTATCTTTATTGATTACGAGTAGGAGTGTTGTAGGAGGTTCTAAATATGTTTTATGCTAATAATCTGTTGAGAGATGAAAATAATTTTGATAACTGATATTCGTGTTCGCCCGAATTAATCAATCGCACTGATGCTGATATACCGTTCCAGAGAAGGTGCGTAGCTTTAAGAATATCTACATTACTATAAGTTAAAAGTAAAAGTACTAGAAAATTCTGTACTTTCAGGGTGACCCAAGCTTTATGATGTGTGACTGCAATATACAATCTACGTAGTACAATACTAAGATGTAAGTATAATGCATGCATAACTCTTTTCTAGAGGTTATAATATAATCGACAAATGAATTCATTCAGCGGTAATAAACTTAAGGCAACAGTATTTTGTGTACTTACTTCGCATACGTGCGTGACTAACATTCAAAAATTACATTACCTATTATTAATTTCAGACATCCTTTTTTTTCAATACTCGAGGAAAAGCAATTAAGTTTTTACTAGAGCAGGTACATCCATTAACCTACCGCCAAACAGCAGTGTTCGCATTGTTGCGTTCCTGTTGGGGATAAGACAGCCGGTGTAATGACTAGCATAGAGGCATTCCATCTTAGTCCTCAGGGTTTGAAACGCATTTGCAGTCTTAGGCTTGCAGTCTTGTGAATGCGAATGTTTATGGGTCACAGTTTCCACTTACCATCAGATGGCCTATGTGTTCGTTTGACTTCTCCATGCCATAAAAAAAAACATCTGCTTGGTAACATAACTTCGTCTAATATTACTAGTATTTCTGAAGTTCTCATTTCATTGTCATGTCTTTTATGTCTTCTTACAGTTGTCTACAAATAAACCTTATTACGACAGCAGTGTAAGCACAGATACCCTTTATGACCACCACAATAATTGATGACATGCATAAAGCAAGCAACCGAACGTTAAGCGTGCCCATTTTTAGCCGGATCCCGAACTAAATATCGCGTCACGATCTGTCAGCTGTTTACAAGTACCGAGTTGTCGATAGATCATACACGCTGCGTCCATGTAAGGCCTCGACAAGACCTGATGATGTCATGCCGGGCTCAAGTGCTAGCGCCGAATCGAACCGATCAAACAAAAGGCACAGCTATCACGAAATGATAGAACTTTTAATAAGCACCCAGTCGGCGCGTAGGAAGATAATGAACCAAGTAATGACAGAGTTACAAGCAAAATGATCGCAGATAAAGATTAACGCGATTATGAAATGTGTAATGAGGCGATAGAATTCTAAGTTCTTACAGAAAACGGATGTAATAATTTGAGAACATCGATTTACATCGGCGCAATTTAATTTCGAAATTTAGATTTGCTTCGTTGAAAGATTACGTGGCATCATTACAATTTGGAAATAACTGAAACCCCACACTTCAGCAGAGTTAAAGTATTTTTTACGTTAGTGGGTTTGAAATTAAAAACCCGCGAGCGAAAGATACCGCAGTATACCTAATTGACGGAGGCGGACTTCCCAAAATACTTTAGTTCATGTTTGCGAATAAAACATACTCAACAAAGGTCAGGTGTTGAGTGACTGACGTCGAATATTATACAAGTTCCTTAATTGTGATAAATCATCTTCCTTCACAATAATTACGAGTGTTGGTAAAGTCAGAGCCGGAGATAAATCATGTCCGAGTTAGCAAACCTAAGGATAATCGTAGTAAATCACCCGGGCAATCAGACATTGAATATTCCAAGTGGGTGTTTGCTTGGATTACTAAATTACAAATTGGTCCGGTAAATCGACAATATCAGGAATAGTTTAATCACAGGCCCATGCAATATCCGTTGATATTAATTTCGTGGTTATGCACCAACGTGTAACATTTGGAGCCCCGCGTAATATTTCATCACAGCTGTGTAACGCGTGTAATAAGCGGTCTTGGATGTCACTCGTTGATGGAGATTGAAAAAAATCAACATGTGTGCGCTGTTCATCGCCGTCGGCCATCGCACGTGTGACCGACAGACTTTTGGACGCTTCGCGATTTATTCACGTCGCGATAGACAAAAGGAAACCAGTACAAGTTTGTTTCTTGCCCAACAAGCCGCTTTTATCTCAGTTTCAAACAAAAACCCATCCTTACATACATTACATTTACAAATATGGTACCGGTGATCCAGATTTGCTCGAAGCAGTTTCAACCAAGCAGATATAGGCCATAGGCCAGCGCGTAATTACGTTGGTATGAGTTAGAAAGGGTCGTGTTAGCGGAGTTTACACTGTCTTCGAGTCTAATTACTGCCCTCAGACCAAACTTGAGATTAAAATGTAGGTATGTATGAAGCGAATTGAATCGAGAACTGGAGATAAGAGCGGCGGGCGGGCCATTCAGCGAGGGCAATGGTGTGTGACCGCCGAGACGCGGAGGTCGCAGCCGCTGCGCCTGACGCCTTGCATTCTTTGCCCACGTCGCATTCTATTTTTGATTCAAACTTAACACCGTATCTAGGCACGTCTACGCTATCAAGAGATAACTGTACCCACTTCGGATTTCAGTATAAGCTTTTCGGATGGTTTACGACATCGCAGACCCTAGGTATGTTCCTAAACAATCTACGCTACGCGAATTTCTATTACACATTGAAAACGTCACGAAAAAGAAAGTAAAGGACGGAATTAAAAGGCTTTACTTGAGTAGCAAACCAAGGATGGATATTCTGTTGTGAACATGTATGTCTAAGCAGCAAAGCGAGTGAACAAGAGTGTTGCATCTGAGGCGCCATCAATCCCCTTCCAAAGCCGCGATAAACCCGCTTCAGCCGTGGTGATCCGTGAAGCCGGGAAATAAATAGGTTGTATTCATTGACGCGCGTCGATCGATGGAGTAATCTCGCGGTCATCCCGGCCCGTCCTGCACCGGGAGCATAAAATTATCTGGGCATTAGCGGGCCGAGGGGCGGCCGGGGACCATTTGTCATCGGCAGGGGGGCGGGAAGAAAGTGCCGGCGACTCCGGGCCGCAGACTCGCTCACAAAAACAAGACGCGGAGCAAAGGGAGGGCTTTAGCCGCAGCTACCGCGCACCGCTGCCAGGGTTGCAGCTCCCAACTTAAA
This sequence comes from Acleris sparsana, assembly GCA_923062465.1. Lineage (NCBI taxonomy): Eukaryota > Metazoa > Arthropoda > Insecta > Lepidoptera > Tortricidae > Acleris > Acleris sparsana. The sequence continues at coordinate 4,669,632 of OV281287.1, read as the reverse complement.
TTAAATACATTAGGGCCGCACCATTGTTGTTTTTGAGGCTTGTTGACAAAGGTTCCTTACGTAATCTCTCCACTTTTTCTCCAAAGTGCAATATTCTCAAAAGTGGCTCGAAAAACTTTCGAAATGTGGAGGCTCCGAAAAATCTCAACCATAAAAGGGTCAAGTGGCCGCGTCACGTCGGCTCGCCGGCAAGGCACAAAAACCTTCCGGTACAAACTATATCGGATATTAAAGCTGCAGAAGGCGCGTGCCACCCGCTTTTTGCCGCCCAGGGACCCTGTTGACGCACTATCCCTGGACTCTGAGCGCGTTTTAATTTTCACTAAGCAAAAACTTTCCTAACCCTATCCCTTAATCGGTTTTTAAGGGGCGCGTATACGTTCTGTCGTTGAATTAATAAATAATTAAAAGGATCTCATTAAAGCGAAGCTCAGCGTTTTAACATGAGGTTTTTCGCGTGGCTCGCGTCGTTCGCTGGCAACAACTCGAGTTAACAATCTTAGATTAAGAACAAACGAATTGTAACTCATCATAGCTCTTGCGAGGTAGTAACCGAGTAACGTAGCGATATAACAGCCGTATAAAGGTATAGTTGTGTGGCACATGGAATCATTAGCGGCAGTCGGTCGTTTGTTAGAGCCACTCGCGTCGGGGAGACGGGTTTTTGTATCTACGCCAAATTGCATCCGCACAATACGTGTGCCTCTAAATTGATTTCGTATTAATTGCTATATAATACAGATAAAGGTTTGCGAAATCAATTATAATGTCAAAATAGACGGTGTCACAGCTTTCATTATTGAACACGTTTATATGTATTCTAATAAAGCAGTTATTTTATTATAACATGTTTCTGGGATATATGATATATATATGTACTAATTGATATTTTCTGTTATTATCTATGCTCTTGCTTGTCCTTACCTATTCTATTCCAAAGTTAAACGGAAGAGGTCCCATATGGGATAAGTTCGTCTATGCACATTATCTATATCGATGCAAATAAATGTCTTATAGATTTAAGATATAGAATTTTAAATGGAAATTTAGGTAGGTAGCGACAAATTTTAGTTGTTATACAGTTTTTGACGGTATCAGGAGGCTTTTAAACCTATGCCCTAAATTCTGGACGATGTAAAAAAGATAACAAAAAACTGTCTCTTCATGAAACATTTACGGCTGTGTTTTCATGAAACATTTACGGCATTCGTGATAGCTATATGCATCGACGTGGGGAATTAAACCTACCAACTTTTTAATGGCACTCACACGACGGACGTTATAATTATTTATGACACGAAACTATCAAAGCATTTTTTTTCATGATCTTTTCTGCTGTCACAGCTTTACATAACCTAACCAGCTCAGAAGTTAAGTGGCGTGGTGGTGGTGGAGTTTTATGAAGCCTTCCTTTGTTAAGGAAGTACTTAAGTACCTACTCATGGAAGTACTACAGAGAAGAGCAAAAGAATACGTAGCAATAAATAAGCAAGAACTAAATCGTAATGTTGCCAATATCTATTTTTACCAGACTGCAGAAGGATAGAACTTGTTCCCTTGTAAAGCCTGAACTGCCCTGAACGGACAGCACGATTTCAACAAGCGAGGTGCCGTTAGATTCGTCTTAGCGTCGCGGCCGCGGGTGTCACCTAGGTGCTTTATTTTTTTTAAATGTGAAGTTGACGAGGTATAATGTATATTGACGACATTATCCAAAAAGCAGTTAGGTTTTTAAAGCTTGCTTTTTGTTATTGCTGAACACATGTACAGTTAACAAAATGAATTTGCGTAATAGAGCAGAACCCTGTCGCAATGATCACTCAAACTTAAATGACGTGGTGTTTTACACGTCACCTCATTTCGACAGAGTTGTACAGAGAAACACGATACATTTCGTTGATATCACCTGGGAATAAACGTGGGCCGTGGCTCCTTTTATCAGAAAAAATCTCTTTTCATAAAATTAGCGAGTCTTGTGAAAATATATTTATAGATTGGGCAAAATATTCCATCGCCCATCCTTTATATTACCTAACGCAACAAACAGCACCCACTACATAAAAGATTCGTGGACCAATTAGTAGTGACATGACACTAATTACGTTTGATTATGATTGAATCTATATTTAGACCTTTGACCGCTGAAAAGCGACGTTTTGAAGTAATTATTTTTCTCAAACATGGTCGGAAATGTATGCGTTAATATCTCGAAATGACGACATGAAGTTTCTTGTTTATGGCTCCCTACATTACTTCTTGGCCTTAGGCTGATTAACCGGCATTGAAGGACTCGTTTTATCCTCTACTGATCCTCTACCTATCCGTCTACCCCAAACTCGTCCAGCAATCCCTAGGCATACTTCACGCCCTTGAAAAAATTTACTATCGATTCAAAAAATATTTTGACCTATGTTTAACCCCCCCAAAAAAGAGAGGTATTATAAGATTTATAAGCTTAACGTGTGTCTGTGTATCAGTGTGTCCGTTTTTGGTATCGTAGGTATCTCCCAAACGGATGGGCAGAGTCTAATGCCGCTTTTCTTTAACGAGAGCTTGTTTACTCGGCACGGTTCTTAGCTAGGTTTTATTGAAAACAGTTGCGCCAATTGAGATATAGCATCTAAAGGGGGGCCGCACATACCTGGGGATTTTATCTATTAAATATTTCTGGGGTCCCAGTGAAAAAGGGTATGTCTCTTGAATATCGAGTGAAAAAGGGTTTAGGTCCAGCATACTCCGTTTATGTATGTACAGTCGCCATCAAAAATATCTATATTCTTCAGGGTGCTCAAAAATATCTGAACATGTACTCTAACACACAACATAGAGACATAGAGAGTGTTTAGATATTTATGAGCACCTCGTTCGTTGCGATATATCTGATGGCGACTGTACCGTTTTTTATAACGAGTTTAGTATACTTACAGCCTTTTCACTAGGTTCCCAGATTTTGTCTGTCTAGGTTTGATAGAACAACGATGGGCCGTTTAGAACTCGTCACAAACGGAGCGATAATATACATGAATACATCGGAACGTATATTATATTATAGCAAAGGATCACACATTGCTAAGATATGAAAATCCCATTAATGATACTGGCGAGGAAAAGAGATAAATACATATATGTTATAGCAAGGTATCTTAAGATACTTACTAAAATACATAGTAATACATATTATAGTAACGTATGTAGATTCTGTCAACTAGTGTATAAAATATATCGTAAGATGCATTGTTATGCATGACGGCTGAAAATTTGCGCTGACTTTTAGTCTCAGCATGTTGCTGAGCTGATACCCCTTTTGGTGCTTAATGTATGTTATTAGTAATACGTTTTTAGTTAATAATGTTTCTTCTTCTTCTATATTTTGGCATATTCATTTATATTATAGATCCGTGTGTAAGTTATCGGCTTCGCAAGCTGAGGCCGCGTATACGATGATACTGTTGAAAATCACTTTCAAATTACTCCTTGGCCATACAAAGACTGTAAGCCATTTTTAAATAATTAACGAATGACTGATTAAAACGCCCGAAAGTTCGTTAATTTACATTGAAGCTACGGCGACTTGATAGGCAACTGTTAAAGTTCCCAATTAGCAAAATTAACATACAGGCGATCCTGACAGCCTACAGCCCAATATCACTGCCCCGCGGTAAGACGAGAAATTAAAATACAACGTACGTACACAAAAACCGAAATTTTAATAACCTGTCATTAAAATTATTGGACGATTGCTTCGCTTGCATTTAATATAATATCATCAATACTATTCTGTCTGTGTGGGTGTGTGTGTGTGTGCCTTTCTCGACCAAATTTGATGAAATTTGGCGACACCTTGAGAGTGAGAAATGAGTTTTGATAGTTCTCGAGGGTATATCCATTCCATATAAACAAATCGTAAGCGGAAAAAGCCGTCGGAAAATGCTAGTTAGGTTATGTGCCTCTCTTACATTTTAATATTTTTAACATGTCACTAAAAACCCTTAATTCGCTGTTTAGTGGGGGCCGAGCCCTAAGAATTGCTAACTTCCTACATGGCAATGCCATTTGAATTAATACATGCAAATGTTAACTCCGACCGCAATTAACGCCATTTTAATTGCAGATATCACTGCGCAGTGCCTGATCATTTGCATTCACAATTGATATCATTTCAAAATATTATCTGTTTTCTCGTAGACATGGAGATAACGGGTGCACTGTTTTAATAAGTATGACATGCAATTATTTAGTGATAACAAAACATTTGTTATAACATCGCAATTTATAAACTAGTTATTACTTAGACTAGTTATGTATATATGATGAAATAATTTTGGTATACAGCAATCATGTATTTATAAATTCGCTGCTTAAATACAAAAGCGCCACAAATCAAAAACAAATATAGTTTGATTTAAAACTGAAAGTATATAGCATTCCGATTTCAAATGCAACACAGACATATTTTGTTTTGCGTCGCTTTTGTATTAAAGCAACGAATTGTCCGATACTTACTTACATACTTACATTTTACTTGACTATTTTAGGCAAATGAGTGGAACAATATTGCGGCAGATTCATTTAATAATGTGTAGTAGTTTTTTCAATTAATAAATATAGTTAATTTAATTAATAATATTAGATTGTAATTAGATTTACATTTACATTTAATGTAAGTAGCAACAGATATCAGTATAAAGGCTATTTTTATTTATTTAGTAGTACCCCTTTTCCTTTTGAAATAATACTTAACAGTCCTAAAAGTTATATGTAGAGTAATTTATTCTTACCTTACAAATAATTGTTCTTGATTGTTCACCCTCCATGATACTACCGTAGCTCCTAAAACAACAGCCACCATTAAAAATAACTCAAATTATATTATTTCTTAACTATGAATTAATAAATAATAAGATATGGGCAATGCATTTAGTAACATCAGAATCAATAGTTGGGTATTATGGCACTCATATGAAATTGGTCAATTTTAAAAATAACAATGATAATTTATCCTTAGGAAATTATATAAATATTTCTATTGTAATTAATTACTAGAATAGATGTTAAAATAAACGCTTAGTTTAACTCAACTCAAGTAATGAATTAAATCCTCTAACATTTTGTTATGGATAGTAATTATCACCGGATTTTGATGGGTTAGGAAGCCTAGCATTAAAGTAGCAAGGCCAGGGAGAGACCTCTGTAAACTACGAATAAAACTAACTTAGCTATAATTAACTTCAACAATTTATTATACATTACATCATTAAGTTCCCTTAGTCTCAACTAGTTACTTCTCAATTAGTTTCTCATACAAATGCTGGTTATGAATATTACTTATGAATATTTTTTGTGAGTACATCAAATACCAAACTACAATTTAAAAGCAAGTACCTAACTAGAGTTAACTTCCTACAATCCAATAGCCAAGGTCAGACTCGCCACAGACGGCTTATTCTATTCATTCAGAAAAAACTCGTTACCACCAAACTAACTCGGACCACGCTCCACGACTCACTCAACAATTGAAAGAACTTAAATAATTCTTAATATGGAAAATTACAACAAACAGTTTTAAAAATTCCGCGCGTTACCATCAAAATAAATAATAATAAAAGTAAAGGTTATGCGGCGACTTCGTCTACACCAAAATATGCGTAATTAATCGTTTTCATTATTAAATAAACTGTATCACAAAATTGCTTAACAATGCACAGAACAAAAAAAGATCACTTACCGAAAAGATTTACGGTACAAGTTGTATTATTTCCTCGGTCGAGAACGACAACACTCGACGCTGCCATTTTCCGATTGACAGAAAGCAAAGCCGAGTTGCTTGCTAGGGTAGAGCGTTTGTCAACTGTGAAATGTCGATACGAATAAAATTTAGCTGAATTATATCGACCTTTTACTTTTTAATTTTATTTATATTTTAAACGTTTAAAATTAATCAAATACTTAAACCGTTGAGACTTTATATTAAAAAAAATACTTAGTCCAGATCATCAGTTTATTATTTATGAACGCATCCAGAATTAACCAATCAGAAACAGCCAACGCTGTGCCGGCTTGTGTCATTTTTGCAGCATCATACGTGTATTTTTCCGGTCCTTGTCCTTTCCATTCCATTCTTTAGCTTAGCTTCTGTTCGGCGGCGGGTCACTGCGCACGGGTCAGAAAGTGCCGACACAAAAATGATGGGATCACTTAAAGTAGTGTTATTCTTAGGTATAATTTATTTGTGTAAGGCTGCTGAGGAAGACGTATTAGATCTTACAGATGCGGACTTTTCGTCTGTGTTATCTCAACATGATACTACATTGGTCATGTTTTACGCTCCATGGTGAGTTAATGGCAGTGAATCGCGTTGTGGATTGTTTTAATGAGTAGCGTGTTAATTGATTTGTACGATGAGTATTGCTTTTTATTAGGTGCGGCCATTGTAAAAGACTGAAACCGGAATATGCGGTGGCGGCCGGCACGCTCAAGAGTGATGACCCGCCCGTCGCGCTAGCCAAGGTGGACTGTACCGAGGGTGGCAAGAGCACCTGCGAGCAGTTCTCCGTCTCCGGGTACCCTACTCTTAAGATCTTCAGGAAAGGAGAGATGTCCCAGGACTACAATGGCCCTAGGGAAGCGAGTAAGTTGCCAACACCACACTTCCACTTTCATTCAATCCTATGGTATCATCACAAAAGTTGCAAGCAGTTGATCAAATGATTTTCATATGAAGTTACTTAGCTATTTTTTTATCAGATAAGAGCTGATTTTCTCAAGTGCATTGAACCTAGAATACCTGTGATACCTATGACGATCATTTATCAAGTCTACCCTCTAAAGTTAAATTGATTAGGGTAGATATGATAAGTAATGTTTGGTACTATGACCACATGTGCTTGAATGATAGGTTCTGTCCATTAAATTTACAGTCGTGTGTTATTACTTTACCTTGGAATAGTAATTATGATTAGCACTAGAAGCTAACTAGGGACTAAGTCTCAAAACCTTTTCTTTCATCGGTCTGTATAAAGGTGTTCATGTTTTTTATAACATCACAAATAAAGAACAACAATCTAACATGTTTCTTTCATCATCAGATGGCATTGTGAAGTTCATGCGTGCGCAAGTTGGACCGAGCTCCAAGGATCTCCTGACCGTTGCTGACTATGAGAGCATCATCAAGAAAGATGAAGTGGTTGTGCTCGGTTTCTTCGAGAAGGAGTCTGACCTCAAGGGAGAGTTCCTGAAGACCGCAGATAAGATGAGGGAACAGGTGGTGTTCGGACACTCCACTGCCAAGGATGTGCTAGCAAAGGCTGGATACAAGTAAGTTCTCTATTCTTATATATGAAAAAATGATCATTGTTCACTTTGTAAGAATTTTTTGTTTTGCATTTTACTAAAAAGTAATTTTATTCCTCATAGGGATCTATTTTATGCATAATTATTATTCTAGCTATTTAACCTTTCGCACTTGGTGGCTACCGAGAGAGCCAGTGTCAAAAACTACTTGATTTCCATCTTAAAACACTAGATGTCTTGAGTTGCGAAATATCAATAGGGTGAAGCTGAAAATTATGTTACGATTAATGTTCTACAGACCTCTCATATCTTAACAAATGGCATGCAAAGATTCTTCTTTCCTGCTTATAAAATCTCTTTTTCATAATGAAAAAGAACCTTGTATGCATTCTTGTTGAAAATCTATGATCTTCCCCGTGGATACTTATAGGTTATAGGTTGTGGTATTAATACATGTTTTGTGTTACTTGTTAAATTGTGTGTGGAGTCATTTGAGTATTGAAGGTAATGTGACGTCTGGGTAACTTTAACTATAACTTATTAAAATTAATTATAATACTTTTTCTACTAATATGGTTAAAAATTTAATTTACTTAAAAAAAAGGGATACTGATAAATGTGTATTGGCAACATTGTTGCATCACAACTTCATTACTGTGGCCCTACTTTGAAAATCGAATTTTTAAGTTACATTAGATCCATTCCTGTCACTCGTCATGCGAGACTAAATCGACAGGAAGGGATGGAACTTATGCAACTTCGAACTTCGAATTTTAACTTCAAAGTACTTATTGTAGGTCCCAATGTCATTGTGTCAAACTGTTTTCATGCATCAAATTATGCAAACTTTACTTAGCTGGTAACAGTACAGTACAGATAATATTATTTACACAGGTGTGGAGTTAAAAAGTCGTAAATGAATAACAAAATGATTAATGGACAAATATGAATATGCCACACATTAATAAACTTAATGTAATCATTTAAAATGTGTGTTTTACCTTATTAAGTACATTATGTTACAAATATTTTTTTAACATGATAAGCTATCAGTAAACGGTTATTATACCAGGAAAATAACAACTGAGATTCACTATTTAAATAAAAACGACTATTCGGGTTCCAGAGCGTGTTATAACTTATTATTAAAATTAAAATTTACGAACTCTAAACTGAAGGTCTAGACTAAATACGAAACTACTGAAACTTTTACCCTTTACTGCTAAATTTGGGCTATTCCGAGTTGTCCACACCCTTTTGTCATGGCCAATTGGGGAACAAAACCGAGTTGTCCACACCATCGAAATTATTCCCCACTGTGTTAGTTTAATATCTACTTAATTACATTAATAAAAACTAACACAGTTGAGTCAAATTAAATAATGCAAACAGCTGGGAATAATTTCGAGGGTGTGGACAACTGTGAATAGCCCCAAAATGTCAATGAATAACAGTGTTTATTTGAATCGCGAAATTCACAGTTATTGTTTCTATTTACACCTCGTTTTGTAGACAAGTTTAATTATTCTACTATTTGGTGGCCACCATTGTTATGTTCTTACAAAGGTTTAGTTGGGAGGAAATTTTGTTAGCGTAATGATTGTAAACTTTTCCAAGACTTCTAGCTGAAATTAAGCAATGACATATCACACATTGCAATGACACATTGTCATGATGGGTCCTACAATTAATATGATACCGATATGTTCAAGTTTGTAATTATTCTAAAGAACTAATCTCGAAAAAATATTTAATTACAGTGTTATTATTAGACTCCTAAAAACTACCATAAAAAACATTTACTATTTCTACACTTTTAATGATTTTAGAAATTTTAGAAAGTATAATTTTCAGGATAAAATGTGGTCTTGATAATTATAATTTCAAAGCTATCTAGCAACAAAGTCACTCAATAAGATTCCTCTCTTCCCCCCTCCCACTTCTCCCTCGACCTTGGAACCAAAAACAGACTTTCTTCAGGCACTTCTTTCATGTTTCAGCATTGTCTTACGATTATTATTTTGTTCGCAGAAACGATGTGGTCCTGTACAGGCCCAAGCGTCTCGATAACAAGTTCGAGGAGTCATCTGTAGTGTACTCCGGGGACCTCGGCTCCACGCCACTAAAGGCCTTCATCAAGGAGAACTTGTAAGTTGTCTTCTGTCTGCACTTACCGATTGAAAAACCTTTGGTGAAATCTTAGTTACTCCAAGGATTAGAAGTTCTAGCAGAGTAACAGTCACCTCACCAGCGGCAGGCAGGTCAAGAAGCGGAAATGAATCTTATTTGAATAGATACCATTGGCACAAATATACCGTTTTAGGATGCTGAGTTGGTGAATGCCGCGAGGGTTTTAAACCGTCTGCCTACTATTGCGTTACGAAAATGTTAATAATTATCAAATAATTTAATGAAAATAGGAGCCGTGAGTGGATGTGAAGTGGGTATGTCACTTCTTTCGATCTTTATTTTTATAGCATATGAATTAACGTATTAAGTCATAATTAATCTCGCAACGTCTTCAATACGTATCCCCTTCCTCCACACGCGTCTGCAATATTCATTACGTTATTTTTAAAGTAAGTTGTAAATGCTATGCTATTTGCCATTTTACTCATATTTTTGGTTACACAAAACTTGGATGGTTCAAAAAATCAGCAGCCTTACCTCAGACAAATGCAGTTTCCTTATGGTTTTGTTTTTCATGTCTTTCAGATAGAGCTGGAACTATACCAATATACACATAGAGATGAACCAAATCTAGGTTTCGACATAGATGTTAAATGTCTATGTTTGCATAGCGTAATTACTAATTTTTTTGTATAATTCAAGAATCTGTAGGATGTTTTTCGGGTCCATAATTATAATAAACCAGTAATTCAAGTATAACTGGAAAGTTTCACGGACCATAGTTGCCATTCTCCATTTATTGAAACGATAAATATAGCAGCAGATAATACGTAATACCTATAGTTGTTATATGCGTGCGTGTCGTGTTTTTCGCCCACATAGGTTTTGCTTTAATGCATGATGACAATAGTTCCGTTATCAAGTACCATCAGCACAATGTTGCAGTACATACCTGTTTCCATTGATATACTAGTACAATATAGCCGAGAGCAATGGATGTGCTGACTGCTGACTTACTTAGGTCATGTGAGGTGCTGCGTATGAATGGGTTTGCAGCATTAAAGCATTAAATTTTTTATTCGATTTTACCTAGACGTCTTGTTTTTAAGACAGCGATACAATACGACGAGCTAATGTTATTCAGTAACGTGCAGCATCAGAACACTGTAGACAAAAATAGACGAGACGCGTGGTTCTAACGGCAGGGTTGACCCAAGGGGGGCAAAAGGCCCATGTCCTAAATAACGGAAAGGAAACGGTATAACTGCATCGTTTCAACTGATCAACATTGATAGTTCATACATAACACAGCCTAATCTCCAACCAGTCAGCATACCCTGATCTCCAACTTCAAATAGCTCTCGAGATCTTGAGGATCAAGATATGGAAGTGGATCATCATTAGTACATTTATTTCAGTTCTAGTTTATTAAAGTTCACGTACCTAATTAGCTCTACAAGGATGCGCTGACGTCACGCTTTTGCTGCAATCATTCTGGGGCTCTATTCTAATCTGTAAAACCATATTGCTTTCAACATTTATCGTATTGTTTTTACTCTGCTGCCTTTACTGTCAAGTAAATAAGCGCTGTGTCGAAACGTTGACAATACGACAACATGTCAAAGCGATATGATTTTGACGAGTAGAATACAGCCTTTGGTGGTATGATGACCCTTGTTAACATTATTGAAAGCGTTTGAGTTCAAACTGTTTTATTTGGTTATGCAGTTATGACATGGTTTTCTCACAAAGTAGTGCGCATAATGAAGCGCAAAATTAGCAATTTAGTTGCTGCGGTAAATCGCAGCGTGTCAAGTATGTTTATGATCGAAGAATAATATTTAGTTTCTGAGCATTTACTCGCTATGAACTATTATTTTATTGCAAAAGCACAGTAAATTAGTAATTAGTGGTTGGTTGGTGCTATAATCTACTAAACGGGCATGAAAATATTAACCAATCAGTCATTTGCAAGTGTAGTTACCTTATGTGACGTGTGTTATTGAGTTCATTCCACTTTAATTCACAATCAATTATATCCGAGACTGTTCGAGTTGATCCTACGGGAAGCGTTTTTGATTTTTCGGGATAAAGGTAGGTATCTAAATTAAAATGTAATTCATATCCGTTCGGCCGCTTCAACGTTTATGGCCAATTCACACAAAAACTTTCGCATTTATCATAATAATAGTGTGTTATGTGTAGTGTGACTGTGACGAAAGATAATATTATCGTATTATTGAGTAGATAGGTGTAGGTTTAGTTTAGGTAGGTAGTGTGATGATAGTTATGAAGACCAGGTTATTAGCTTGATATTTATGATTTTGTTGTTGTTTATATAATTATTTGTACAATAAGTCATTGGAGATTTAACGGTCAGCATACCAGCGCTCCAGCCTTCATTAGTCTTAAAAATGGCTACGCTACATAATTCCGAAGAGTCATAACTCCGAATTAAGGATGGAACCTAACCTAACCTACATATATCAATTAATTTATGCATAGAACTTGCTTTAGAACCCCCCTCCCCCCCTAGAGAATCGAAAAAAGTAGCCTTAATTTTTAGCCCTTGCTTTATGGCAATGTTGAGGTAAAGGAGTATGGACAGAAATGTCCCCAGCCTGGGAACCAATATCAATATTTTATCAGAAAGGTATTTTTATATTATATTGCTTTTTTATGACGTAAAACGTCAAATCGCTGTGAGGTTTTACTATGGCTGAACTAGAATCTCACAACAAACATGTTATTATGTTTGAACTCCTATTGGCTTTATGTGGCGATACATTTTTTACACAAACATCTTGGACTACCTGCTGCAAAAAAAGTAATAGAAATAAAATAACCAATCCAGAGACATATTGGTTGTCGTTATTAGCCAAATAGGCTGATTTGCCCATCCTTCTATTACTCTTTCTACTTTACGTTTTAAGGAGTTGTTCTTTACTGTATGCTGTTGTCAACAGCCACGGCCTGGTCGGAGTCCGCCAGAAGGACAACGTGCCCGACTTCTCCAACCCCCTCGTGGTCGCCTACTACGATGTTGACTACGTCAAGAACCCCAAGGGTACCAACTACTGGAGGAACCGTGTGCTTAAGGTACCATTTCACACTTTAATACTCTTCTAAATGATTTATAGCTGCAAAAAAATGTTTGCAAATGCTTTGGAACCGACAATAGAAATACCATACTGTGTAGAGTTAGTTATAAGGATTTGTAAGGGTCAAACTGAAACCTCAGTTCTGCTTTTCAGTATTTCAGGTGTGTATGTCTTTTTATACTGATTTAAACTGACACGATTTTGATTCATTATTACTACACGGGCCTTAATAATTAAGGGATATATAATTAATTACTAAAATTAATTATTACCTCGACGTTTCGGACGTGACGCTACGCCCATGGTCTCGTGGGGGGTATGTCTTTTTGTTATCGGCAAATAATTCTCTAAAATCAGTCAAGAGGAGATATAAATACTTAAAACATATTGAACATCCAACCAACTAGCCAACACCAACCAGCCATCAACGAATCACTAGATCACTACACAACTACATAATATAAAACGAAAGGCCCCCGCCGCGTCTGTCTGTATGTTCGCGATGATCTCAAAAACTACTGATTTTCATGCGATTTTCACCATCAGTTACATAAATTTTCACGGAACTTTTTTATGTATACATTCATATTCAATACATTCTGGTTTAAGCACGGGAGTAACAGAAAACTTTCATAAACCGAGAGAAGCGAGGGCGGGTCGCTAATAAATAATAATTATACGGCACGTGGCGCGAACGCAAGTCGCCACGTCCTCGCCACTTCTCATTCTATATGGTCGGGACAACCGCGCAACTGACTCAAGGTCTAACTGTCCTTAATCGAGACACAAAAAATTGATATAGAGTAGACAAGGACAGCCAAATTGAGTGAATTGAAGTTGTTTTTTATGGTATTGAGAAAGCAAATGAGCACACAGGCCACCTGATGGTAAGGGATGTGACCTATAGACATTTGCATTCGCAAGACTCCAATCATAAGACTGCAATCCTGAGACTGCAAATGCGTTGCCAACTGTATGCCACTACTCTATGCTAGTAATATCACCGGTTGTGGTATCGGTGCAAACAATGCAGTTGAGAAGACCAGGTAGAATACATATAAATGGCATCTAAATAAAATATAGACGTACAGTTGTCCCAGCTTCTTAATAGAGTTCGGCTAGGTATCGCTATCACACTTGCTCTCGCAACTGACAGTATATTTGTCACTCGTGTCATAGACAAACGAAGATCGACGATTGCTTTTAAGAAACTGCTTGTACTGAACTGCCCTCATGCTAAGCTAAATAGCAGCATCTCTCATAAAAGTCCTATTGCAATCACAACCCTATTGCTAAAATGAGAGGATTGAACCTTCTTTGGCAATTGCATTTGACATACTGTTTATTGTCTTAGGGGGTCAATGTACTTGTGTGTTTTATTTAGAGACTTTCCATTCAAATCATGATCTCCTCTCAGGTGGCCAAGGAGCTGTCGGAGGTGACCTTCGCCGTGAGCAGCAAGGACGAGTTCACACACGAGCTGAACGAGTACGGCGTTGATTTCGCCAAGGGCGACAAGCCTGTCGTGGCTGGCCGCGACGCCGACGGCAACAAGTACATCATGACTGCTGAGTTCAGGTCAGTGTCAATACCATCTTTAATCCACACACACATCCCCATCATCCTCAGCGGGCCCACAAAGACCGACAATGAATTACCCATAATAAATCGAAGATCATAGTAGTATTCGCTTTTTTTACTTTCCAAAAGTGGCCCAAATTCTTGTATGCTCTAGGGCCCCAGCAATCAGCATAGTTTAAGAAGGCCTTGGGAAGTGTTCCGTAGCTAGCTGATACAATAAACTAACAACTATGGAATTAACTCAGTAGAGTTTGGAGTTTCTCGCGACGCTTCTTCTCCGCAATAATGATCTTGTTCCAAGCACTAAGTAGATTCATTCCATATTACCTCATATGGGCCAATTTACTGAATAAATGTTTTGAATTTTTGAAGAGTTCTTAAGCGCTATATCGATGATCTATAAGGCAAATGAGCTGAGTACAAAATTTTACATTTAAATGTCAATTTTACTAAATAGACATGGTTATCCGTTTGCTCATATAATGTAAAAAAAAAAATGTTGACATGACATCCAACTACGTGGTAAAAAAAATATCAACTTTTTTATATAGGTTCCACTGGAATTTTAGCCGCGTTCTCATTTTTGAAATAAAATAAAAACTTGTGTAAAAAGTGGTTAGAAACACCTGTAAGTCATACTACGGTTAACAACCATAAAACAAAAGTAGATTTTCTTTGTCATTTTAATTTCCATTTGGTTCATACTTTTCTTATCGGTAACGACCTGCTTTGTGCATTCTTACGACGGTATTTCTTATCAACACGCATTTTGCGTGCTTTAGCGCTTTTTAATTTTGTTTAAAACGCACTTAATTAAAAAGTAACTATTGCGCTAAATAAACGCGAATCCCGCACTTAACCTAGATTTTTTAATACGATAGCTGTTCATATTTTAATGCGAGTAGGCAGTCAACCATAAATCGTACTTACTTGGAGAAAATATCTGTCAGTTTTGATGCATTCTCTTTTATTGAAATTACACGGATTTCGTATATTCGTTCTTTACATAGTATAAAAAGTTGCTTCCGGCCGTCTGCCCCTACGTATGTACACTTAAATCGTTCAATTTTAATGCGGTTTTCACCATGCATCGGGGGCCGACTGCATAATAAAGAATAAGTTAATAGTTGTACTTTATTATGCAATAGGCCCCAGTTAGATAATTGTTCATGAAAGGTTTTAATGTATAAACAATTATTCTGGTTTATATACGGGTGTAACGGGAAACTAGCTTAGACCGAAGTGAAGCGAGGGCGGGTCGCTAGTTTGTTTATAAATGCGAAACTTAAATGTTTTGATTGGGAACAATGACTATGGTTTTCAGTTCAATTCATGGCATCAAGAGAGTTTAACTACTTTTGCTTATTAACACATTCACTGCCAGTAACACATATAAGTGTTCTCTTTTCTTATTTTACCATAACTTCAATCTGATTTAGCAGTATGGTATTATAAAATCCCTATGTCGCCCTAAATGATATACATTACTTTTACCTAACCTTTCCACGAACGATGGATAAATCCATTCAGAGTTATAGAGCGAAATTAACTTGCATGTGTATTTGTAAAGTTGTAATCGCGGTGGCTATGGCTCTCAGCTGTAATTTTTAACGTGTGACTTGTTTATTTGACATGGCGTTAAAAAGGTTAATTTAAAGAAATGGCGGTTATAAACTTATAACTAGTAGAACAGTGTCGGTTTATTTACTTGGTGTATCATTTTTACATGCGTTCGACATCGTCTCATATTGTGTGGCTGTCGAACGAATGATGTCTCTCTTTCAACATACCGTATTATCTATTGTTCCAGCATCGAGAACCTGCTCCAATTCACCAAGGACCTGCTAGCTGGCAAGCTGGAGGCGTTCGTCAAGTCCGAGCCGGTTCCGGAGAACAACGATGGCCCCGTGAAGGTGGCTGTTGGCAAGAACTTTAAGGAGCTGGTGACGGACAGTGGTCGCGACGCCCTGGTAGAGTTCTACGCGCCGTGGTGCGGACATTGCCAGAAACTCACGCCCGTGTGGGAGGAGCTGGGAGAGAAGGTACGAGGTTTCTTGATTAGGGGGAACTAAATGTTTCTAACGGATCTGATTTCCTATTTTCTTATTAACAAAATTCTTATTAATTAACAAACTCCAACCAACGTTTCGAAATCTAATTCTCTTAACATACATTGTGGTATACGTAGTGATTCAAATTCATTCATCTGGCGTATAGAAAATCACAGACACTCACACTTGTATTGTACAATTCCCTCAACAGCTGAAGGACGAGGAAGTAGACATCGTGAAGATCGATGCAACCGCCAACGACTGGCCCAAGTCGCTGTACGACGTGTCTGGCTTCCCCACAATCTACTGGAAGCCCAAGGACGGCGGCAAACCCGTCCGATACAACGTGAGTATTCGGTGGCCAATATGAACTAATAACCTTGGGAACTTGTTGTCCTATCTCTTTTGCTCATCAATCGAGATTAAACCGAGAAAAAGTTGGAGATAAAGTAACTACTATTTTTAAGGAAGGTATTTAAGGATGGATGGATCCTGCTTGTTACAGCGTGGGCAGTAGCGCGTTAGGGTAGGGTGCGGTTGGGCGCCTGTGGCTGGTTATTCTATTCTATACTTTTATTCCTATGGATTGAATGGCAGATAGGAGGGAGAGAAATCTCGCCCAGGATGCTAGTAGTGCTAAAACCAGCACTGAGAGCGGGTTCTAGTATTGAAAATAACCAAGTCAACACAGAACGCTGATCTGGTACTCAGCAGAGAATCATGCTTGCAAATGAGAAGCCTCTATGCTATTTTTTTCACTAGCTGTGTTATTGTTGTGACTAAGGCATTCATTTGGTTTTGAGACTTCCCATTTTTTTTCATTTTAACATAATTTAATGTTTATAAT
The DNA here is from genome assembly GCA_923062465.1 of Acleris sparsana. Lineage (NCBI taxonomy): Eukaryota > Metazoa > Arthropoda > Insecta > Lepidoptera > Tortricidae > Acleris > Acleris sparsana. The sequence continues at coordinate 4,652,632 of OV281287.1, read as the reverse complement.
TTGACAGGGTGGGCGTGCCTTGGACGATTTCCTCAAGTACATCGCTGAGCAGGCCTCGAGCGAGCTCAAGGGCGTCGACCGGAAGGGCAACCCCAAGAAGGATGAGTTGTAATCTAGTGAAGTAGAACTTTCCAGATCTGTGAGTGAGTGCGTGCGTGGGCGAACCGCGCAATCTCGGTGTGAAATATCTAACTTATGTATAAATGTCTCTAATCAGAACAGAAATGAGCATCCCTTTTCACTAGTTTAGCTTCTATGGGAAAGGATGCTAGATTTTCATAACTCAGTTGAAAAACTGACTGCAATAGGATTGTATAAGTATATATCATTCCACCCATTTCTTCTGGTGATTGAACAACTGAATCCCTGCATACCAAGATTGTGGTGGGTCGGTTAATATTTTCTAACTTAGATTGCTCTAAATACAGTAATATGATGCATTTGGTAACTGTCAGTGGTTAATGAATAAAATAGGTTGTATTTATTCTAATTGTTTTATTTATAACTGCCTCCCAACATCAATTAATTTTGTGATTCAACATTACACTGTAAACAAGCCCTCTTTTCTTATTCCTGAATGTGAACCATGTCTGCACCACAGGTCTGATGCCAGCAACAGTTAAATCCTTAAGATTGGAATTTGCAATGTTTTTCAGTCATTGGCGTGCAACTGATAACCTGATAACCTTGATTATGTGAAGAATTTGTATTTGATATCGTGTTAAAACACCTTTTAATCTACTTTCAACCTTAGAAGATAGATAGAGAAACTTTTTGATCCTGGAGTATGTAAGCAAAACCTCCAGCAAAAGTAACAAATAAAAACGACAAAAACACTTATATTAAGTTTATTATATTTTATAAATTCTCCTCCTCCCACCTCTCTACCCAAAAAACACTTATATTAAGTTTATTATATTTTATAAATTCTCCTCCTCCCACCTCTCTACCCAATGCACAATATAGTTGACGTTTTTCTGGAGTTGGTCTTCATTATCATTCTGTACTTGCAACACTATATCAGGCTTGTATGATGACTGTGCCTCCTCTAAAAGTGTTTCAAATATTTCACACTGGATGTTATCATCCAGCTTTTTACCTGTGTAGCCCCTAGAAAAAAAAAAACTGTAATAGTTACAAAAAATAAAAGGTTCATTATCATCATCATCATCATTGCATATGGGCACTCGTGTGATATTTGAGAAAGAATACTAAATAAGGCTGAAAAAAAACAGAGCTGAAAGATAGAAGATAACACAGAATTCTCAACATGTCTCTGATGGTATTATTGGAATCAAATTCTACATAATATACATCGCTCATGGTCGGCCGTAACATCGTAGTAGCGAAATATGAGATTGCCAGATGCACCACATTTATTTAATATCACATTCCCATAATACCACATTTTCTATAAAATGTGAATAGAAAATATGGTATTATGCGAATGTTATATTAAATGAATGTGGTACATCCGGCAATCTAGTATTTGGCTAGTATGGTGTTACGGCCACAAGCTATATACATTACGTACAGACAAGTCCAATACCACAAATCAATCAAAGAGTAAATGCAGGAAGCAGGATAGGTATTCCTATAGCAAAAGGCAAAAAGCAGGGCAGAGGTGATTTTAGTATAAGAATACACCACAATGCACCATACTTGAGCTTTGTGTGCATTTGCAGCTAAACATGTACTCTAATTATATCCCAGGGTGTATCACATGCACTTTGAAGTCTCCTGTATATGGGGAAAAGACAAGTATACCTGGCTGTAAGTCTGTCAAATAAAACAGTGTTGTTGGCCCTAACCACAAATACTGCATCAAACCATCTCTCTGGGAAGAACTCGCAGCCATGATAGTCCACAATATTGCCCCCCTTTGCCAACAGTCCTTCCATTATATCCAACAACTGGAAAAAAAAACAAATCAATACTAATTAATTTAATTAAGTACATAGTCTATTTCTGTTAAAATTCAAAGGGGGTTTGGTATCCCTCTTATGCATAAAAGCACATCTCTTTTTACATTTGAAATAGATACACAACTGACTAGAACATGTTTTTCAAGGAGGAAATCAAATCTTTGTTAGGGGAGAAGCCAGGTTATATGGGATTAGCCATGCATGATTTGCATGAGTGGATATGGATTTCACAACTAAAACCCCCTCGGCAGTCTATCACCGTGCATTGGGCAGCTCTGGCTACCCATCAAATGTATGTACGTGCACCAATACAGGGTTTAGTAACTTAATTCTATAATTAAAGTGCTGTCACCTGAATGTATACATGAAATGCCCAGTTACCAACATTCTCTCATCTACAAATACGGGATCTATGAGCTGTTGCGGTAAGGGTGTATCGAGGTTAGATGGAGGTATTGAGTAGGTAACGGCAAATCAAGTTAATATTCGTCATGAAATTCAAAGGTGTAATATAAAAGATAAATAAGAGCTCCTTTTGAAACTGAAGTTCAATAGATTAAACTAAATATGGTATACCTTATCTTCATTTAAAATTGGACATTGATACTCAGGATCAAACTCATCTAAACAACTGTACTCTTCAGCCATCTTTGACACTTCTCTCCAAGTAAATTTAGTTCTCTCTGCTACAATACGGCTTATAGTGGATTTTCCCACTCCCGGGGTTCCTGAGAAACAAGTTATACAGAAAATAATATACAAAAAAATAAAACCTTGCAACAGCAACCAGTCTTACAGAAGCGGTCAGTGTATGGACCCGTGAAAGGAAAAAAACTTACCTGTTATTAATATATTTGGGACTGCTCTCGGCGGCGAAGCCATTGCCGCCATTACAAAGCCGTACCGATGAATTAAAAATACTTAGGGTTCCGTTTTTTACACAAAAGATCCCACAGGGTCGAAGTGTATCCGTAAGGACCCCACCATAAGATAAGATAAGATAGGGTTCCGTTTTAATCGGTGTTTTTAAATTAAAAACAAACAAACCTTCGTTACCCACGTTGTGCTATTGCAATACTTTTTTAACCACAACCACAGATTGTATTGTTTTTTAACGGATGGACGTGACGTTTGCGTTCTGTCAATGTGACTTATGTGACACTATAATTACGTTTAGGATTTTTTATCCACAGGCATGCGGCACCAAGGACCTTTTAGTAAAAGGTCCTTGTGCGGCACAATATATGGCAACTTAGTACATTAGAGGTCGCTGGCTTTTTTTCCTTTTTTTTAAGTGTGACAATACCACTAATACTGGACAAGATATTACAATCATTTTTCGTTTACGATGAATACTCGTCATCCACCATCTTCGTTTCCTCCATTTCTTTTTAATTTGTTTTTTACTTTTAATGTAGAACTTGTTACGCCGTCGAGCGTCGCGCGAACAATTCTGTGAACACTGCGAATGTGGAGCCTAGAAGAGAACGTAGCCCGCGAATTGCGCGTGAATGTAGAGCACATAACGCCCTCGTAACGGCTACTTTTAATTGCGATATGAAGAAAGTTAATAATGATCTAATGCGTGCTTACACTCGCCCCCGAAACTTGGCCGCGATTCACGCGTGATACCCGCGTGAAAAATTTGGCCTAAACTCCCGAGACGTTAAAATTGAACGAGTGGAGTCACGTTCACGCGTCCTTTATCGCGGAGCAAAATATGGACACCGAACGGGGAACGCCGCCAAGGCGAACGCGAAGCGGCGATACTAACGCAATCATATTTCGCGGTTGTCGTGGCCCGAGTGTAAAGGCTGCTTGCTTAACTCGCGAATCAGGCGCGATATTGCGGTCCGATATTTCGCGGCGTGACAAACCATGCCTCCACATGTAAACATATATATTATTATTGTTTATTTATTTAATGGCAACCGGTCGCAATATCGAGCAACCATTTCTGCCAATGTCAAGTTTGTATTTTACATTTACATATCAAAAAAATCATAAGGCAACGTTGTACGGTGATCCTCTAGCCTCCGTAAAACGATGTAGGTAGAACTTTACGAAGACCAGATGCGATTTTCTTGGAGCAATCCTTCCAAAGGCGATACGTGTTCAAAGTTGAATTCTTCATTATACTGCACATTTGAATGTTAATTTACTGCATATTAATACATCATTACTATCCATTAAACAACAAAATATGCAAAAAAATTAAAACAAATACGAAAACGACACCATCTTGTCAAATACCCAAAGAGAATCCTCTAAACATATATAATTATCTCTTTGCTTTTACAGGCTTTTGCACGTCATTTTGACATTGACTTATTTGACATGATATACCTACAACTGCTACATTAAATAAATAAATAAAGATTAATTTATCGTAAAGGTTTTCCATAACACAATTTCCCTAAAAGAGCGCGCTTGTTACACGAGTTCAATTTGGTGACCAATAAAAATAGATTTAAACGGGCTGTCGTAGAAGGTAGAGCAATTCGAATCTATAAACTTGAGGTAAAATATTTTTTTATATCAAGGGGATACTTTTTTAGTAATTGTTCAAAAGGAAAGGTATGTGACTTATGAATTTCAGACAATTATAAATATTTTACAGAAAAATAATTATGGATGCCCTAAAACAGCGGTTCAGGTCTTTCAGTCCCTTGGTAAAATGTTTATTAGCAGTATCTTTCACTTACGCCTGCATAGCGGTTCATAGATTAGTGTATGAGCCATATGCAGAACGAGTGAAATATGGGCAAGCAGAAGCATGGGCTGACCTCATAACAGAACACGAAGAAGCTCAAAAATTGAAATCAGAGGAAAAATTATAACGCTGGGATATTCATTTCTACCTGCAAGAAAACTTTTATGCGAAATGTCCGGCAGTGGTGGCTTGCATATCACTATCCTCCGTCGAACATTTCTAGTGGAAATTTTATTGCGGATGAAAAAGCGGCTTTTATCTTGTTTTTCTTTAGTGACTACAACCACAAAAACCACGACCACGGTGAGTGGTTTATATTAAAATAAAAGATGCCAACTTGACAATGAATCTTCGCCGAAGCTTGTAGATATGGCCGCAGCGTAAGTAAGTAAGCCAAATGTAAAAAAGGTAATCTTATTCGTCTCTGTGTGTGTGTGTGTGTGTGTGTGTGTGTGTGTGTGTGTGTGTGTGTGTGTGTGTGTGTGTGTGTGTGTGTGTGTGTGTGTGTGTGTGTGTGTGTGTGTGTGTGTGTGTGTGTGTGTGTGTGTGTGTGTGTGTGTGTGTGTGTGTGTGTGTGTGTGTGTGTGTGTGTGTGTGTGTGTGTGTGTGTGTGTGTGTGTGTGTGTGTGTGTGTGTGTGTGTGTGTGTGTGTGTGTGTGTGTGTGTGTGTGTGTGTGTGTGTGTGTGTGTGTGTGTGTGTGTGTGTGTGTGTGTGTGTGTGTGTGTGTGTGTGTGTGTGTGTGTGTGTGTGTGTGTGTGTGTGTGTGTGTGTGTGTGTGTGTGTGTGTGTGTGTGTGTGTGTGTGTGTGTGTGTGTGTGTGTGTGTGTGTGTGTGTGTGTGTGTGTGTGTGTGTGTGTGTGTGTGTGTGTGTGTGTGTGTGTGTGTGTGTGTGTGTGTGTGTGTGTGTGTGTGTGTGTGTGTGTGTGTGTGTGTGTGTGTGTGTGTGTGTGTGTGTGTGTGTGTGTGTGTGTGTGTGTGTGTGTGTGTGTGTGTGTGTGTGTGTGTGTGTGTGTGTGTGTGTGTGTGTGTGTGTGTGTGTGTGTGTGTGTGTGTGTGTGTGTGTGTGTGTGTGTGTGTGTGTGTGTGTGTGTGTGTGTGTGTGTGTGTGTGTGTGTGTGTGTGTGTGTGTGTGTGTGTGTGTGTGTGTGTGTGTGTGTGTGTGTGTGTGTGTGTGTGTGTGTGTGTGTGTGTGTGTGTGTGTGTGTGTGTGTGTGTGTGTGTGTGTGTGTGTGTGTGTGTGTGTGTGTGTGTGTGTGTGTGTGTGTGTGTGTGTGTGTGTGTGTGTGTGTGTGTGTGTGTAGTATGTATGTGGGCCCATTTTACTGTTTGTTACTCAATCCCGCCCCGCATTCACGCCTCAACCACTGAATGGTTGAGGAGAGCTGAAACTTGGCACACATAGAGGTTAGGTCCTGAAATATGATTATACAAGTCCCGAGAGAGTAGCGATAAACGACTTCTACGCGGACGGATACGAGGGCGAAACCTAGCACAATGTAATCGATTTTAGTGCCGCTTGATTTTTCCAAGGGTTACTTACCCTACTACTTCATACCTACCCCATTACTAATAAATAAACGTTGTATTTACTAGTTATTTAAACCATCCTTATCTGTCATTGTGACATTTGAACTTGACAGATAAGTACAACAATGCGTGGTTTAGCTACACCACCGTTACTCGACGTTCACTATACTCGGATTTTTATAAAATGATGTCTGTGACAGCTTATATAATCACTTTATTACACTTATTTCTTCAACTTTACATAAATACTATAGGCACAAACCTAGCGACCCCGTAAGGAATTTAAATAATAAATCGCCTATTCTTATACAAATCGTTTGTGAATAAAGTAAGTGATTGAAATTACGAAATATGGCTGTCACAAGCATCATCTTAGAAAAATCACAGTATAGTAAGAGGGCTAGTCTATACCTACATCATAACTACATATAGAGTCCTAAACAAACAAAGCAATGTTTTTACCAAGTGGAATAAATGGCGTTGGTGGTTGCCACTTGAGAATTGTAGTTGCACCTTCTTTCCGCCTTGCCAAGCTATAATGACACTAAATTTTCGTTTAAAAATAAAATAGTTATACGTTTAACTCTGAAATAGAATATCGCCTTTGTGTTCTGAATGTTTATGCAAACAATTTATTTAATAGGGACGAAAAACCACAGATTACAAGGTATGTCTCAAGAAAAACGCCTCTTAAATTAAATATTTTAAGGTTATGTTGTGATATAACCTAGAACAGTTTATGTAAAAGATATTTTTAACTATAATTTCGTATATTTCCTGTGATTCTGTCAACAAAGTATTCAAAGACAAAGTGTAAGCATGCGAATCTACAAACCTAGAGGTATAACAAGAGGTCAAATTGTATTAGTGTCCGTTTTAGGTGTTTTCGGTGGAGTTTATATCTGGAGACCGCTAATTGACGAGCACTACCCTAGAAAAAAGCGAATTACAGAAGCTACAGAGGTCTTAGAGCAGTCTCCGAAATCTCAATAGTCATGGAGATCGTGAAGCGTTGGTTCAAGACTTCTAGTCCCTTGGTGAAGACCCTGATGGCAGTATCGATCTCATCCGCTTTGGTCGTGGTCCATAGACTAGTGTATAAGCCCTACTCAACGCGAAAAAGGTATCGGCAAGCAGAAGAATGGGCTAACATGATAATCGAACAAGAAGAAGCTCAAGCTGCCCTAGAGGCAGGGTCATACAAAGGCGACAATGCTTATTAATCTAAATGTGCATATTAGTTATAGTTCCTTATTTAATAAATTTACGTAGTTACTGTTCGTTGATTGATTGTTTACCTCATAACTTTATAGTATTAGTGCGTACCTACCCATTTCCCTAAAGAATCATATTTTTTAATCTAAATTTGTGAAGTTTACGGGGGGAAAAAAGTAAGGAAAACTTGTTTAATTATATATTTAACAACCCTGTTTACATACAATTATTAAATGAACGTGTACCTATTTTAAATAAGTACCTTCCGCAGCCGACGGCCCATTATTCAATGTACTTTATGCCGACGGCAACGCAGACTGCAACGGCAATCGTCCAACGCCGTCCGTTGCTGCCGTTTGCGGTCGGCTACGGAAGGTATTTCATAGAAATACATAGAAACCAGTAGTGATGACTGCCGGTGTCGTCTGCTGCTGCCGCCTGCGCTCTGTCTGCGGCATCACTATTGGGGCTGCGGTCGGCTGTCAGCAACGCCTGCGGATTGATTCCTTTTTCGGCACATTCCTTTTTGGACATATTCCGTTTTCGGCATATTCTTGTTTCGGCACATTTTAGTAAATAAATTATACTACGAAATACTTGTGACTACTTGCGTAATAAAATAAAATAATATTTATTAGTAAAATATTATATTTAAATCAATAAAAATAAAAGACAAAAATTAAACAGTACCTACCTACCATCAGTAACCACTGATGATTGATTCCTTTTTCGTCGTATTTTTGATTGGACATATTCCGTTTTCGGCATATTCTCGGTTCAGTACTTTCAGTCTTTGGCATAAATCATTAATATCATTATATACAACAAATGAAATTAATCCTAGGTAAGAATAAATTCTTGTAAATAACGATACCTAGGATTGATTTCATTTGTTGTATACCTATAATGATTTATGCCAAAAACGGAATGTGCCGAAACAAGAAAATGCCGAAAACGGAATATGTCCAAAAAGGAATGTGCCGAAAAAGGAATCAATCCGCCTGCGGTCTTTAGACATACCTTAATAACCTGCGGTTGCAGTCGAGCGGCAGGCGTCGTGATCGTGACGCTCGCTACGGAAGGTGCTTCGAAATACATAGACTTAGAATAGATTGAATAATAGGTCTGTACTGCAGTGGCAGTCACTGCTTCTGCGTCGTGAGGTTCGTTACGGAAGGTGCTTCATGGAAAAATACAAACCTGACCTTTGCGTACGGTCGCATGATACCACAGACACACGACTAGTAAACATTAAAAAAGTGTAGGTAGTAGTAGCAGGCAGGTAATTCATTAAAAAAAAACCGTCCATTATCTATCGGTAAATTTTCGTAAAATGAATAGACTAATTTTGTGACCAGTATTCACGATCCATGGCTATCCTTCATTAGGTACCTACCTAGTACCTACCTGTGTAAGAGAGGTCAATAACACTAGCCCAGTCTCGTCGATGTCTCGTGGTCACGGTCATTGAATTCAGCAAATAAAATAATTTCAGTAGTCGGTAGCGTAATTTTAAGTGGGAAAGTATGTATGTATTTATTAATATTAAAATTTTAACAAGCTTACACTGCCCTAAATAATTATAACTATGGATTTTAAGTTCTTAGCTTCTTACTGTGTTCAAATGCAGATTAGTACCTAGTACATCCTTCTAAGTCAAAGAGGTTTAATATTATAGGTATTTAATATGAATACTACTATATAAGTACATTTAATGATTGTTCTAAGTAAAGGCAAACATCGTGAGGAAACCTGTGATAAAGATTATTAATCATAATCATACTTTATTCATAAATTTTATATTACATGTCAGCTTATTTGTATAATCGTAAAAAAAATAATTATATATTATTACTTAAAAGAAAAACAATAGTAGTTAATAGGTAATAAAGTTCCATAATTAGCGACTTCACTTGCGATGGGTTTGGTATAATGTAGATTTTAAGTTATTTATCTAGCTACAAAATTGAGATGAAAGAAGTTAAAAACAAATAGATGAAACCAGGAGGAAATAGGTGGTAATATTTAGAAAAAAAATGCATAATTATAGGTCAATCACTTTTTCCTTGAAATATCACTTAAAACAGGGCAAGAGCATGTCGGACCATGCTCAGTGTAGGGTTCCGAATCCGATTATTACAAACATAAAAACAAAAAGTAATAACAAATTTATCATCGTTTTAGATGATTTCAGTAGTTATAAACACTTTAATCGCCTGTATCTCAAAAACCAATGATGTCTACTTAGTCGTGATAGTTCTTCTATAAAATTCGTTTTATGCGCTTTCATTGAAGATATATTTTTTTCCTTAAATAATATTAATTACCCGGAGTCCTATAGTTAGCCCCATTCCAATTTTCATCAAAATCGGTTCAGCTGTTTACTTGTAACAAACAAATGCACTTGTAATATTAGTGAGCAGGAATTGTTGTCATGTGTGACAAGATTCATATATAGAATGTTATACGTAGGCCTACGTTTTTTTGCCTTTTCTGCGAGTGACAGACCAGCTACTTAATTTTGCAGGTCGTTGACATTTGGCAAAGAATATTATCTTTGTATCTATCTAATCCTGAGATTAATTTATTTTCACTGTTTACTTTTTCATCGACTACGATCATGGCAGTTGTCTAGCGCTGACATGCGCATGGAAACTGCCCTGAGGTGTCCCAGACAGGGACTTCCAGACACCGCTATGTACATACGTAGAGATACTGGATGCAGACTATTGATTTGATGCCATATAACGCCCTTCATTGACGGACGCGGCCACACAACAGACGGCACGACATGCGTACGTATTATACATCCGGACCAGAATAATAAAAAAACCTCAAGACGGTTGAGCTAAGATTTCCGTTATGAGTTGCAATTTGCAATGAACGGGTGTAGTGGTTTGTCATATCGATGGTAGTCAGTCATAATATACATTGGCAAGGCGTTAAAAATATCTATACGTCCCTATGACTGGTAAAAAGGTCTATACCTCGTAAGGCCCTCGTCAAATTTCGATAGTACATGTCCTACATATAGGTCGTTGGCCGTACGAGGCTATGTATACACATTTTTAGCGCGATGGGGCGGTATAGATATTACTTTGACTGTAGATCTATACACACCAATCAATATAATGCTAGGGTTCCACAAATGAAAGTAGAACACCTTTCTCTTTGATTTTATGTGAAAAAGCTACTAGTGCAAGAGACGTTTGATATACAAGAGTAGACATACGAGAAAATTACCTTATATAGGTACCTCATCTTTTCAAAGTTTAGGATGCCATTAGAATACGAGAAAAAGCGACTCGCAAGGTATAAAATGTTCTACTATAGCCAGACTATTAGCAGAATGATACTTTTATACAATCAAATGTCTCGTTTGCTTCTTTTGTTTCAACCTTGAAGAGAATAACTAAGATAATGCAAGTTTAACAAATCCTTTTAACATCTCTTTAAGCTTGAAACATAATATGGCTCAATGAAATAATTGTGAAATGTCAGGAAATTTAACTTTATTTATGTACCATCACTTAAAACAACAAAATAAATTATCTTCTGTATCTAATCCAAGGTTACAGAGAAATGATACAATCATTACTGGAGGCTACCTTTATTTCTATGAATTTACATTTCAGTTGCAGTTGTAACAAAATATTTCAGATATATGTATAACCTTATATAAATTATAAAATAATGTTACAGTATAAGCCTTGTAAAAAATATAGAAAAGGAATGAGTTTGTAGCCCTTCTTTCCTTCTGAACACCTTTCGGTGAATGAAGTATCGCAGTTGGATAAAAAATTGTGCTGTTAACAGCGCTAGCTACTTCTTGCCCTTGGTGGCCTTCTCAGCAGCTTTGGTGACCTTGCCGCCGCCAGCCTCCTTGAAGTTGACAGCCTTGATGACGCCAACGGCGACTGTCTGCCTCATGTCACGCACGGCGAAACGACCGAGCGGGGGGAACTCTTGGAAGGACTCCACGCAAAGGGGCTTGGATGGGACCAGGTTGACAATGGCAGCATCTCCAGACTTGATGGATTTGGGATTGTCTTCAGTGGACTTGCCGGTACGGCGGTCAACCTTCTCTTTGATTTCTGCGAATTTGCAGGCAATGTGGGCTGTGTGGCAATCCAGCACAGGCGTGTAACCGTTTGAAATCTGTCCAGGGTGGTTGAGCACAATAACCTGTGCGGTGAAGTCAGCAGCGCCCTTGGGAGGGTTGTTCTTGGAGTCACCAGCGACGTATCCACGACGCAGCTCCTTGACGGAGACGTTCTTAACGTTGAAGCCGACATTGTCGCCAGGCACAGCCTCCTGCAGGGCCTCGTGGTGCATCTCCACGGACTTAACTTCAGTGGTGATGTTAGCGGGCGCGAAAACAACAATGGTACCAGGCTTGAGAATACCAGTTTCGACACGGCCTACGGGCACCGTACCAATACCACCGATTTTGTATACGTCCTGCAGGGGAAGACGCAGGGCCTTGTCTGTGGGACGGGCAGGGGGCAGGATGGCATCCAAGGCCTCAATGAGGCACTTGCCTTCAGCCTTACCTTCCTTGCGCTCGACGAGCCACCCCTTGAACCAGGGCATTTTGGTGGAAGGCTCCAGCATGTTGTCTCCGTGCCAGCCAGAAATGGGAACGAAAGCGACAGCGGCAGGGTTGTATCCGATCTTCTTAATGTACGAGGACACTTCCTTCTTGATTTCCTCGAAACGGGATTCGCTGAATGGGGGCTCAGTAGAGTCCATCTTGTTGACTCCCACGATCAGCTGCTTGACTCCGAGGGTGAAGGCGAGGAGCGCGTGCTCACGGGTCTGGCCGTTCTTGGAGATACCAGCCTCGAACTCACCAGTACCAGCGGCGACGATGAGTACGGCGCAGTCAGCCTGTGAAGTACCAGTGATCATGTTCTTGATGAAATCCCTGTGTCCGGGAGCATCGATGATGGTCACGTAGTACTTGGCAGTCTCGAACTTCCACAGGGCGATATCAATAGTGATACCACGCTCGCGCTCAGCCTTCAGTTTGTCCAACACCCAGGCGTACTTGAAGGACCCCTTGCCCATTTCCTGGGCCTCCTTCTCGAACTTCTCGATGGTACGTTTGTCGATACCACCGCATTTGTAGATCAAGTGACCGGTGGTGGTGGACTTGCCGGAGTCGACGTGTCCAATCACGACAATGTTGATGTGAATCTTTTCCTTACCCATTTTTGGTTAGTCTAAAACAATAGAAAAACAACGTTAAAACGACAATTCACACGAAAACTAGAACCCGAAGATGCGACCGACAAGGTCGGGAGACAGTGCCTCATGTACCGATATGCGACCGGCAATATGGCGGCCGCATGGCCGCCTCGCCCTATCTTGACATCTCACAATGGATGTCAGCCATTACAGTTGGGGAAATTTTATTGATTGTGTTTATTCGTATTTGCAAATCAATTTAAGCATATGATTTAACTGGAATATGCATGTAAAGAAAAGTATACAGAAACAAACTTTTAAACTACCACGTGGTGCAACTCATGCCGGTCCGCGAGTATGACGCGTAAGCAAATCTCAATTAGTCAAATTGGGTTATTTTAACACTGTCTGATAGTTAAGAAACAAGTGACAATAGAAAATGCTTAGGTTTAGAACCGAACAAAAGAATGAATCTTCAACTTCTTAACGAATTCGACAGGTTTTAAGTTGCACCAGTGTGGCAGACGTGAAGATAAGTAAGAATTTAACTAATCACGGGAGAGATTTACCGCTTTAGAGAGGCAAGTAATAACACAACGAATAAGATTAATTCACTTTTCACTGCACTTAACTACTTTCTTCTGACACTCACCACGGATTACTACGTGTAATATCCGAGAAAGACTCCAACAGAATGGACGAGAAATGGTTTTTCCTTCAGCTGGAAGGACAAGAGTGACTTCCGGTCCTGTGCCAGTGTGGCCATTCAGATATTTTTTTACCCCATCAAACCCGTATGTCACATTACAAGATGGCTTGCTTGTAAAGCTGGGCATTCACGACCGCTCCAACAAGCCGAATAGAGCAGCACCTAGCCAAATCGATCCGTGAAAGTCAAAACTGCGTTTAAAAGTACTTGGCGCGGTCTGATGGATTTCCAAATGGAAGGAAAGCCAGCGCGACACGCCACCGCGCAATCCGAATTGAACTATCGTGAATGTCAAAAATCATCGTTGGAACACGTCACGCCACAGCGCCAAGCCAAATGGTGTCGTCGTAAATGAGTTCTATGACTGCCATTTTCTAATCAGTCAGTGTTTTCCGTGATGTCGCACCGTTGAGGCGTTTTTTTTGTTATCGTGGTAAAATACTTGCGGATAAAAAATGTTGCTCTTTGTCTTTCGCTCATTTGAATACAGACAAATTGCAGCAAGAGATAATAATTCCTCAAGTCAGCATCGAAACTCATCGGTGAAAAAACACACACGACCACCTAGAATGTAAAGAAGCGGGAAACTAAGTGGCCCGGCGCGCCCGTGATTGTCGTCAAAATATTACGCCCATCGCTCCATCTATGTATACCCGAGACAGACCGCGCGTCCGTGAATGCCTAGCTTAATATGTACCGTATACCAATTTACTGATCATGCTTCCTAGTCCTAGACATGGACGAAATCAAACGCATCATTATGAGTTATCAACATTAAGCCGTTATGATTCAAAATGGATTCAAATTAATGTTAATTATAACCTCTAAGTACACAAGTGACAATAGTAGTGTTACAATTACATTTATCTATAGTTATACAGATAGCCTCTTTCAAAAAAGTACGTTTTGTATAATTACCACTTTTACATTCTCAGATGTTCGAATGTGCAAGTTTCCTCACGATATTTTTCCTTCAACATAAGAGCATTGGGAAATTCAATTAAGTTAGAAAAAGTCACTGGTATACCTATATGGCAACCGACCGGTGGTACGGCGGGGCAAGATCCATTCTGCGAAGCCTTCTGATGGTGCAAGAAGACGGATTTAATAAAATAAAGAACCATCTCGTTCACGGCTTTTGATTCATAAACTTGGCGGCACCCACGCTGCCACTGCTATTTCTTTTAGAGGTCCCAAATTTTAAAGTATGGTTTTTTAGTGATAATCTCTATACAATACTATGCTAATCCGATTTTAATGCTAATTATTTAACGGATGAAAGGTACATTATTTCGGAGTGACGTAGGTTCCCAGAAAATCAACAAGGGAGAGTTCGAAGTACTATAGCTTTTCTTACTAAGAATTATAAAACTCTGTAGCTATCAAGGTAAGTATATTATGATTATGCAGGGTGGAAAAAAAACAATGGGCCATAAAGGGGAAGTACCTCAAATCGTCGGGATAGTTTATTTTACTTGAAGGAACATGTTTTTTTAAGCTGAAACTGTACATACGTACATTAGCTTCTGAAAATAAAAACTTTCATGAAATCATAGACGGTCGGTGTGTTGTTTTCACTTGCATCCTCCTCCTTACTTTAGACAACGGCGTAAACAGTCTTTGAACGCACACTTATTTCGAGGCGAACGAGTCGAACGAAACGAATTTTAGATTTCTGTACTACGAAATCTTATGAAACCTCGCACACTTCCGGTTGTTCCAGATTCGGACGATTTGACGCACGCAAGTGTGCGAGGTTTCATAAGATTTGAGCCGACAGAAGTATTTCATGTCTTGCTGATCTAATTTCGTTGCGACGTACTCCATTCAAATATTAAAAAAATTGCAGTTGTTAAGTTGGCAAGTAGCAAGTCGTAAGTTATTTATAGTATAAGAAGTCGGTAAATTCTCTCAAATGTGGGTAATTATTTTGTAACAGCAACACTAAATTATATTGACGTCACTACCTTCGACAACTTGGTTAGATATTTGCGTTCAGAAATTACCCTTAAAATTCAGATTCGTTTTAATTTCATTTCATTTAGGATTTATTAAAAATATTTTTCACAAATTTGAGAAATGTTTAGCATGATATTATCACTTATCATGTAATTATCGTAAATTTGTTTTATACTTGTTATTACATTTAGTTTGACAAATGCTGCAAATATCAAGTGTACTTTTTGTATTTTTAATAGTTTAAAAACAAAATTGTCTTTATCAAGTTATAAAGGATTTATTTAATTATTTTAGAACGAAGACCACCGAGAAATGTCATCATCGTTCTCCCCTCGCGCCCCGCTCTAACCCCTCTATCTTAAAGACATCAAAAAATTCTAATGCGAAAATCTTGAAACAAATGAAAATTACACGAAAATTATAAATGGAATCCAAACAAAGTTAACACAGTGGGCGAAAAGCGAAAATGTTAAATTAATTTATACTACCCAGTGTTGATAAAACACGCGTTAGAAGAATTAAGCGTCATGTTTAAGAGTCGAGGCGATATTGTTTGTAAATGTACAGTACGGCTATTAGAAGATACAGAGATATTAGAATGTGAATTTCATGTGCGTATTGTCTCTTATTATAAAATCCTAGTGATGTAATGTGTGCTTACGGCTAGTGTAACTTTATGATGGCTTTACTTTACAGCCTAGTTACAAGGGGAAGTATCTATTAGAACATGTGTGCCAACAGCTGAATCTTACTGAAACCGATTATTTTGGGCTTCGGTACGTGGACGCTAACGGCCAGCGGGTAAGATACCGACACAGACACCCTGTGGACATGTAGGACAATATTTAATTAGCATAAAAACAATTGATTATTTGTTTTTCAGCACTGGCTGCATTTGGCTAAGTTAATCCTTAAACAAGTAAAAGGTGAGTTATTTTTACTAATATGTGGGCTCTATGTGAGTGTATAGTTTTGTTGTTTGTTAGCTCTACAGTCGGAACATGGACATCAAAATATAAAAATCAGTTGTTGGTCAGTATATGTATACATTGAAGAAGTTAATTTGTTTCTAAGTGATTGGAATTCCTTTTCTTTTTATCTGGTATAAGGTTAGGTGTAGAAGACTAGGCATTGAAAACAGAACATTAAATATTTGGTTATATGCAGAGCTCGGAATAGGTAGTGCCTATATACCTAAACTTCACAGGAGGACGTTAATAAGAGTGGGAACAACCACAATTTTTTTTTTTTTTTCGGTGGATGTTAATAAGATTGGGAACAACCTTGATGTTTTTCATTTTTTTAAATAGATATGTAGGATTTCCTGAGATTTACTGTATTACTTTAAAGGTTCAATACATTTAACTTTACTTATAAATCTTATTATATTGCATATTATTTATTTATTTATCTTGAAATAACAATCAGTCATCAAAACATAATATGGATCGAATTGAATCAAAGGGAGTCTGAAATGAACCAAAAAAGATCAAATGTCAGGCTCCCTTTGATTCAATTTGATCTATGTTATATTGTTGAATTGAAGTTTAGATAAATTGGCATTACCTATTCCAAGCTCTGGTTATATGTTTAGATTCAAAAACATTGTTAGAAAAACTATGCAAAACCCTAGAAAAATTGCAGAAATATCCTCCAATTAACTGTAGTGTAACAATAAGGCCATATATTTACTGATTGACTTTATTAAACAATGAGGACTTCGTCTTATATGTTGTTTTCAGATGCTTCACCAATATTGTTCAGTTTCCGAGTGAAGTTCTACCCGCCAAACCCACTGCTGCTCAAAGAGGATGTGACAAGGTTCCAGATCTACCTGCAGCTGAAGAGGGACCTGCTGCATGGCCGGTTGTACTGCACCTCCAACGAGGCAGCCATGCTTGGTGCACTCATTATACAAAGTATGATTATAATATGAATCCCGGAGGACTGGTATATTAATAAACTCATCTTGGCTAAGATGCCCGTCACAAGATATGTCAAAGTAAATGTCAGTCTATAGAGAGCAGTCATGCTTGACATGTCTTGAGATAGCAATCACAGACAAGATCAGTTTATTAATACGTCCCTTAGGATTGCGGTCTCGAGAATGCAAATGTCTATGGGACTCCGAACTCACTTACCATCATGTGATGTTGTGCTTGTTGGCATTCTCCTTGCCTTTATGTAAGCCGCTTAAAGTAACTAAAAAACCTTTATGAAAGCTGCTTAAATCATTACGGATCATTATTGTAGCCAAATATTAAGATAAAGCAAGTCTTCAACTCTCAAGGAGTGCCATCTATGGTTCATCCGGTGTTCCATATCATCTCAGCCTCGGTCCCCACTCTTTGTTTTCCTTAGTAACATGATTTCCAGTAGTTACTCATTTGTAGATTAATTATTTTTCCTTTCTATTCTATAATCAGATTATTGTTGGTTTAAGCCCTTCCGGTACATTCAAAACTGAACTCAAAATAACTCATTACTTAATACATCCTAATTTCATGATTATTAAAAAGATGGCTAAGGTCCCTTGATTTGAACGGCCATGTTTTAAAGAACACAAAGTGTTGTATAATATCTTTTAAGATTGTGCTTAATTGTTTCAGTTGAGCTAGGCGATTATGACCCTAATATCCATGTGGGAAACTATGTTACGGAAATGCGACTGTTGTTGAGACAAACTGACGCTATTGAAGGGAGGATACAGGTAAATATAAACTTTAAGATATTTATTTTCTCAAAAGAGTACAATTCACTTAGACTCTTAAAGAGAAAATACAAGTTTAAATCATAAACAATGCATACTTATTTTAGCTTTAGCATAGGTAGTATATAATTCAAACACTTTGCTAAACATGATTATGTTTCAGGTCATTTTCATTTTTATCGTTTTAATACATAAAGATGTACAAAGAACATAAAAAACATCTCTATGTAGTAAAAAATGTATTAAGTAGATTTTAAATTTCAAATAATGTAAGGCAGAATTAAAAAACCGTTCAAGTGCGTGTGAGTCTCGAACACCAAGGGTTCCTTACCTTTCTTGAATGGGGGCCCTTTTATTTTATTGTTGTAGTGGCAATAGAAATGCACGGGTGTGAAAATTACAACTATCTACCTTTTAAGGTTCATGAGATACAGCCCGCTGACAGACACAGGTGGACAACGGAGGCTTAGTAATAGGCTTCAACTGTCACCTTTTGGGTACAGAACTCTAAAAAGCATCAGTAGTGCCACCACTGCAGGCTTTTTTAATCATCTGGTCAGACTACGGCTATATGTACAAACATGTTCACTGAAGTGTGTCTTACCTGTAGTGACCCACTAAATATAAGATTTTACTTTAACCTCTTTTATCCGTCTTTGCAGGAGCTCCATAGAGAGCCGGTGGAAGGCACGCCGGGTGGCAGCGGAGGCGTCCAAGGCATGTCCACACAGGAGGCCGAGCGGACATTCCTGAAAATAGCATGCCAACTCGACACCTACGGGGTGGACCCACATCCCGTTAAAGTAAATAAAAAACAAAACAGCATTCAAAATATTTTGTTAGTCAATATATATAATAGTGAATCTGCTAGCGCTTCAGACAAGTTTTTTTTTGTCCTTTGGCATATATTACATTAATAGTAGATTGTTCAACAAGGGAGTAAAACAAGCCATAATGACACGAGATGTTTAGCCACGCGAGCGAGCTTGCGAGCGAGGGTGGCTGTAGTTCGAGTGACATTATGGTTGTTTAGTCTCGCGTTAAACACTCTACTTTTCACTTTGAATGCGAGGAAAAAAACGACGTTCTAAACAAAATTACAACAATTATTATAAAAGAGTTTCTAACAATTAAAACGAACAATTAGGTATCTTAACAAAGTACGCTCAATACATTATACAAGTTATGAACATCTATTCAAAATACAAATAGGAAAAAAAGTTCCGCGGTTTTTTTGTAAAGTGATGTTTTAAATGCTTGCATATTTAGCCAACAGATTCAAACTTGGAAAACATTTTAAAAGTAATTGGACCACGCATAATACAAGAGTTCGGCCTAATATGATGAAATAGATTCATATTCGTAATAATTAATCGTGTTTCACGAAATTAAATCCTTTTTTTTTAAATATATTTGCACAGTTGTCATTTTGAGGTTATTTCGATACCCAAAAATATGGTCCATACACAGTCACTGAAAATGGCGACAATCCTCCATTCACAAAACACCGTGATTGGTTGTTTAAGGGTTTCCAAAGTAAATTAAAAAAAAAATACTTTAATCCCTAGAGATTAATAAGGAGCTTTAGTCCCGATTCGCAGAGATTTAAGTAGCATTTTAAGAGCATGAGAAGTGAAATAGTACATTGTGCATCAAGGGTAGTATGAAGGGAATTACTAACGAGAGTGTTAGAAGCCCGACGCCGAAGGCGGAGGGCTTTTAATGACTCGAGTTAGTAATCCCCTTACTGCCTGTGATACACACAATGGTTTTCATCACATTTGCGAGGAAAAAAAACAAATAGAAAACACTTTAACTCTGCAAAATATAAAGAAATAACTTTTGACGAACGGGAACGTAAATGGAAACGATATTTTTTTTGTGACCTCTACCACAGATAATTACTGCGTTTAGTTTCGACCTGGATTCGAGCCAGATTTAGCCAATTTGATAAAAATGTATAATTACTAAAATTAATGATAAATGTTGATATAAACTTGAAATAGGTATAAAAATAATGAAGTTTAATGATGCGTATAGGTTTTGTGGAATGAAGTTAGTCTATAGCTAATTTTTAAAGATGAAATTAGAAACCGATTTAATTTTTGGCTGAAAAATAAACCTCCTTAGTCAGAAATGATGTACGAAAGAGTTGCAAATTTTAAAAAGAAAGTCATTACTCCCTAGGGATGACAAACTCGCCATAATTCCCGCGGGAACAATTTAGGCCATTGTCCTTCTGTATACAGGCATGGAATAACACCATTTACGAGCATGTGTGATGAAAATAATATTATTTAATTTTAACTTCTCTTTTTAACCCCCGGCTCAAACAGAGTGTATATCTGTGTATCTGTGGCATTGTATCTTCCAAACGAATGGACTGATTAGGATGCGATTTTTTTAAATATAAAGATAGTTTAATCTGGGTGGACCTAAGCTAGTGTTCATACAAATTGGTTGGACCGTTAAGGAGATATCAGCTCTGAAAGAAGGGGTCACCATTATATCGGGGTTATCTCTCTATTTAATATTCCTCTCAATTTTTTTATACCACAAACAGGAAAACGTTCTGAGTTTCTATATCTAATTTGTAATGTTTTTTCCAGGATCACAGAGGGAACCAGCTGTACCTGGGCATTAACCACAGCGGCATCCTGACCTTCCAGGGCAGCCGTAAGACCCACCACTTCAAGTGGAGCGAGGTCCACAAGATCAACTTCGAGGGCCGCATGTTCATTGTGCACCTTAACTATCCCGAGGTAAGAATTCTAATATTTACAGGGTGTTTAGTGATCTCAAACACTTGGTAGTGCATTTTAACTATACCGAGGTACGAATTCTAGTATTTACAGGGTGTTTAGTGATCTCAAACACTGTAGTGCTCCTTAACTATCCCGGGGTACGAATTCTAGTATTTTTAGAGTGTTTAGTGATCTCAAAAACTCTGTAGGTCAAACAGTACCTAGTACCTTTTACCATCGCTGTGTATGATTACATGGGTGACATGCCACAATTTTAGGGTTACATATTGCCCATGTAAGTGCAACTTAAAACTTACGCGTGCCATTTTTTAAGCAGTTATTGCCCGTCATCACTCTGCTTTTATGTAATAGAATCAGGCGTCCGTCGGGTTGCTCAGTTACTTGCGCGTGTAAGAACACCGTAAGTAACGACTTTTCATACACCATTTAAAAAAAGGAATGCGTTAACATACATACAGACATACCATCACGCCTTCATCCCAGAGTGGGGAAGGCAGAGCTACAGAATCACCAACAACTCTAACAACTTGTTGTTAATTCTATAACCACATTTTTACATACAGGCCAACATGTTTACCAGTGTATATTAGTGACAGGTTGCAAGCCCATCGCCTAACAATACTACAAGCTTTAATCCCTTAGTCGTCTCTTAAGACTTTCTCAGGAAGGCATGGAGTGGCACTAATTTAAACCGGCAACCACACGCGTTAATCGTCGCTTATGTATCTGAGAGAGCTATTGGCTTAAATCTATACATACATATATATAAAAGGCAAACCTGACTCACTGACTTGGATATCAACGCACAGCCGAAACTACTGTACCTAGAAACTTGAAATTTGGTACAGGGATTCCTTTCATGATGTAAGTGAGCACTAAGGAAGGATTTTTCAAAATTCACCCCCTAAAGGTAAGGGGTTAAACCTTCTGACCCCATCGGCCATCAGTCCACGAGCTGTATGTAGGCCTCCAACAAGATGGAGTGACGACCTCGTCAGGATCGCGGGACCGCGGTGGATGCGAAAAGCACAAGACCGGTCTGAGTGGAAAGCCTTGGGGGAGGCCTATGTCCAGCAGTGGACGTCTTTCGGCTGACATGATGATGATGATGAAGGGGTTAAAATAGGGGGAGTAGCGGGAAACTTATTCTACGCGTACGAAGTCGCGGGCGTCCTCTAGTTAAATAATATGTTTAAACTAGATGCAATTTTAAAATATTGATTTATAAAATCCATAACTAACAATTATTAACTTGCATTACAACAGACTCTAGGAGGCATTTCAGAGCCCTCTACAAATACATGTCTTTAGTTAAACCACCATTACTTACCGCAATAAAAACATAATAATATTTCCATTCGTTTAGTCACCATCATAACATAAGTGATCAACTAATTACCTACGTACTTTCATACTTTGTCGCATTAACGTCAGGACCACCCTGCTACACGAAGTTATCTCACAAGTGAAAGCGATAAGGTACTATAGTGATCTACTTATACCTGACATTGAAGTAAATATTGAATAACGGGTCATATGCTCTGCACGTGGCGGTCAATAGGGTAAGCCGATATCAAGGTCTTGGGTGAAGTTAAGATAATACACTCAAGAGCAAAACGGGTCACTTTCTATGGAAATTCTATACAAAGTGATCCGTTTTCATTGTACTTGACTATATAATATCCTCTATTTACTTTGTTATAGTTATTTGAGTGTAAAAACAATTCTAAACGCTCAACACAATTTAGTTCAAATATGCTTTGTCACTTTCTGTTAAATTTTAATTAAATACTGAAAGATAAGCTCATACTAAATTTCCATTAAAGGCTAACCAAAAGATTACTTGGACAAGTTCGCCTTTGTACATCTCTAGTATATTTTTGCCTATTTTATAGTTGTCACCTTTCCGTTTAAGCCAGGGACCCGACCACATTAAATTGAAATCAGTAAATTGATATCCCTCTCTTATTGTATCACCAAATATAAGGGTAACCCTTATAAATAGCGTTTGAAAAGCCAATCGAACGGCTTTTTTAAGAGCATATTGGTATCACCCAATAAGTATAGTGCTTTAAAAGCAAAATCGAACAGGACTTGGACGAAACGGATTTTGATAGTTAATCCTTTCGATATACCCATTCCAAACCCTTGGTAAGGGTTATTTAATAGCTTATTTAAAAAGCAATTACAAGGGCTTTTAAGCGAAACGGCTTTTCTAAATAAATCGAAATCCTTAAATAAATATATTTCTAAATCCTTATAAAAACCCATTCTAAACCTCTTAAATGGGATAGCGGGCCGGTCCCTGTTTTATGCAATAAAGAACACGTTCGTTATCTATCGTATTCCAGTATATGCAAACATACATTTTAAGCATACGTTTGCTATTTTGCATAATTATGATACTGTGAGAAACGAGACTCGTTATTGTGAATGATATGATTCAAGATTTTTTGTGCAGTATGTGATTAAACTGATTTGTTAGTTTTCTTGAAATCAGTGATAAGTATGTGTGTATACAAATAGTTACTATTTCATATTGCAAAAGAAAATCTGGAACAAAATGGATGCAATTCATCTGACGATTTAAGAAGTCTATTCTTTGACTATAGTTAGTTTGTTTAGGTACTTAAAAAAATGTAAACAAGCCAAACCACGTGGCATTGTTAAACAGCCAATCAAAACTGTTATATCGCACTTTGACGTATCAGTGTTCTGCTTCTATTGGCTGACGAACTATAAAACGTGGTTCTTTTGTTTACATTTTTTTAAGTACCTAAACAAACGGAGTATAGTTACTGAATTATGTTGTAGGTACCGAATATTTCATTAACCTTATTACCAGGGGTCGGAAATTACCTAACCAGTTGTTTGGGGGTGGACTCAATTTTAATTTATTAATAAAATTCCCGGGACTTCTGAATAAATAATTTACGCCAGCATTAAACCTTAATTAAGTATTTACATTACCTATTTGAAGTTATTTTGTATAGGAAATTATATTATTAAAGCCATATTCGCTTAAGTTTGTATGGGATTCTGCCAAGTAAATATCGTACCCAATTTCCAATCTCTGCTTATTATATAGTATAAATAGAAAACTCTCTCCCTTTAGGAGTTTCTATTACCTATTGCCGCTTGGGTGCTTTAGTTGCGTCAGTGCGCGTCGCTCAATACTTTACGCACGCATCCAAACCCGGCGCTGGCCCCGACTAAACCGGCTTGTTGCGCGCTGTGGAGTTTGCTTGTGATGGCACGCACACACGCAAGCCACGCGATATACCATTGTTTGAAGACGAACTACTGGTTATACTGGGCTTAATATGATACTTATGACTCATTTGCTGCTTCTACTTCAATCGACTACTACATATCTAAGACTAGACCTTAGGGCAAAATTTCAAAGGCCATAATAAATTTATGAATAACATCGTGAACAAGGTACAATATTAATACATTTCCTCTTTTATTTTAGAAAAAGCATACAGTGGGGTTCAAATGTCCGTGCGGCGCCGCGTGCCGCCACGTGTGGTGCTGCGCCATTGAACAGATGCTGTTCTTCACGTGAGTTGTCTCACGGGGTGAAGTATTTATGGTGCACCCTTTGCGTCGATCATGATGCATCAACAATAACATATCAAAAACGCACATTCATTTAACAGCATCGACTGACGACGCGTTGTGAGTCCTAATCTATCACAGTCAATGTGTTATTAAGATGTTATATTTTTGAAAATTAAAGCACTTGGGGAGCCTCATCTATGGGATGGCAAAGCGTTCCCGCGACCTCGTTAAGGCGAGAGGGAGAGAGAGAGTCCGACATAACCACTGGTATCCCTAATCGATCTCCCTTGGCGGAAAAGGATGTAAAATGTCCGAGAGTGCCAGCTTGGTAATAGGGAAAAAATACTTTAGGTCTTGTTCCCCAGTAATCTTGATAGGCAAGTTTCTTAACTAGTAAATTATTAAGTACGTCTTGATAAGCGTAGTATACAGTCCTCAAAACCTGAAACTTGAACAATATCTGACCCGCTCTTATACCTCTATAGAATTCCGATGTTGAATAATGCATTATTACTGGCGGCTATACTGTGTCGTTTGGCCATAACCACATGTGAAACAACCACACTCACACTTTATTATGAACTTTTAAGCAAATTCTAACTCTCGCTTCACTCGTCGTCGCACCGACCGCATTTACACCGTGCCGTAACTATTCACAGGCTAGCGTCGTCCTCCGACGCGTGCGTGTACTCGGGTGGCGGGCTGTTCTCGTGGGGCACCAAGTTCAAGTACTTCGGGCGCACCGAGCGGGAGATACTCGAGCGCGACGGTCTACTAGCGCCCCGGGACGGACATGTAAGTATGCCTATAGTCCATTGGTTTAGGTTATTAACTATATGTAAACAAAAAACGTGATATAGTTCGTCAGCCAATAGAAGCAGAATACTGATACGCCACAGATCAACAAAACAGTACCTAAAGAAATTAATATACTTCATTATTGTATATTTCAGGGCCCGTATTATGGTCCCCTCTATCGCAGCGTCCGTCACTCTCACACTTACGTACTGGTCAGAAAGTGACAGATGTTTTATCCTCGCTTATCCACATCAATTAACACGATCATAATAGGCCCCCAGGCAATAATGATTGTGTGTGAGTTACTATTTAAAGCTATTAAGCGTAAAACAGATAAATTACTTAAGACACTTGGAAATTAGTTGGAGAGGCGTTGTCTCTTTAATCCACCCTAATGCTGCCTCTCATTATGAGAGATACCCACTTCTCAATAGTGGTCTCCTTGGGAAGCAATGGTACTTAATTAGATTCTGATTTCGTTTGTGTTTGTGCGACCACTTACCTACAGAAGTTCATTATTAAACCAGACCTCTGCCCAGGGTAGTGAAGTGTCTTTTTGACAAAAAACCCCAGAAATTAAGTTTGATATACATTATCTTCTAATTCAACTGGAAATAAAAGAGAAAAAACATATTTTTTTAGTTTTTGAAAATGAGGGTTGACCCAAGTTTAAGCTGATGGGAGAGGCCTGGTTCGGACGCAACTAACGCTTCGTATCTCCGTTCTCGTAGGATGACCACTCCGGCGGCGGCAAAAGAAAAGCTTCCAGCGTTCCAGCTACGCCATCCACACCTATAACGGGAGATTTCGGTACGTCACAGTCCATTTGTTGATAAATTCAACATACATGTGTTTTATAACGGGAATTTTTCTAGAAGTTTTGCTTGAGATCACTCATTCTATTGACGGTCAATAGTTAATTTTCTCGAATATGCTCGGAAACATATGCGTTGATGTCACGAATGTATCATACGTTCATGGCCTAGGCCAAGAAGTAATGTATGAAAACCCTAAGAAAAAAGATTTTCGGCCGCTGCTCTACCTTTTTTAATTTGCTAATTTTATTAAACTGACAAAGGAAAAAATTAGATACTGCCAACCGAAACTAGACCATATATTGGGACATTAAAAAAAAACAAAATCTATGTTACTATATTTATGTGCGGTTTTAAGATTGCCATCGTAAGTAGTAAGATTGCACATTCTGAGATTGCCATCTTAATATTGCACAGTCTTAAGATTGCCATCGTAAGATTGCACAGTCTTGAGATTGCCATCATAAGATTGCACAGTCTTGAGATTGCCATCATAAGATTGCACAGTCTTGAGATTGCCATCTTATGATTGCACAGTCTTAAGTCGTAAGATTAAAGTAATGTACTTTTAATATTTAATCATATTGCTTGAGAAAAGCAGTATACAATCCTCGGCCGGAACAGGGATTGAAGGAGTCGTTCTATCCGGCCTTCGTCCATGACTCGGCCGTCTACCCCAAACTCGTCCTTGAATTTCTTACTTTACGGCCTCTGCAGTAATGTTAGTACATTTAAATATTGAGGACAGTAAGTTTTGCCTTTTTACCAAAATATACAAAGGTCACATTAAAAAAAAACAATGTCGGCATGATCTTGTGATCATTGTCTTGAAATTGAAGAGTAGATTCCAAAATTATACATAGGAAACGTCCCTAATGTAAGATATTTATGATAATATTTTGATAACTTTTTGAGCAAACACACAGACAATTTCTGAACATACATAGGGGTTAAATCGATAGCTTATGAGCTGTATATTAACAGCAAATGGGGTGTGTCATAAAAAAATAGTAATATATTTTTTGATTTAAAGCCTATAAATAATAATCAAAATGGCCGTGTCCATTCTTTAGTTGTTCTAACAGCGTATGTTGTGTTATGTACAGGGTACAGCAGCCTGCCGCGCTCGACGCACAGCGCGCCGCTGGAGGAGCTGTCGGACGTGTGCAACGGCGCCTGCCTGCTGGCCGGGCCCGCCGTCGACATCGCGCTGGCGCAGGACCCGAGGGACAAGCCAGGTGCGCCACTATCATGTTTTTCATATCTTATTGGGCCTATTACAGATAAAAATCAAATATATAAAGTTACGGTATACCATATGTCTAGAATTACTTTCAATTTTCCGGAAAAAAATGGTTTCCGTCTAAAATTATGGTTTTACTCGATCAGTAGATACATCCAGTTAAATGGGCTGATTGTACAAGACCCAAATGAAAATTTTGTTAAAATTGTCTTTGTTCACAATTGATACATTCGCGACACCCTTTTTTGTATTTCTACTGTGGCTGTACCTAGCGTCATTTCTGGTCGCGTTATCGCGAAGGCTCATTAATTTTTGTGAGCAAATGTTCTCTACTTTCTACTTGTTGCATTTACTAGTTCTTTGGCCCCTCCCCTGACGTAGAAGTCAATCGGAGCGAGGTCTGGGGATCGAGCAGGCCCTTAAATAGGCCCACCTCCCCCAATCCATGCGTTCGGGAAAGCCTTGTTCAGGTGCAGGTAAACAAAATAGTAAATTTTTGGAAGACACCGAGAAAAAAAGTATATTATATAGAAACATTGTGGATGGGATTACACATTACCGTACTCGCATTAATTTTGGTATTTTCGATTTACAAAGTCGCGCTCTATTAGATTATTTCCCTATGTTCTATACTATAACACATTCGTAAAACGTCATAAAGAGTAGTGATGCGCGCCGGGCTTTAGCGGAAACGAATTTGTAAATAGTCGGTTACACAATTATTATATAATAAAAGCTCGAAAGATACGTGTCCCAGACTTACCGAGTCAGTCAATAAGAGTGCTGAATTTTGGGCATCATTATTTTAATTATAGATTTATGTTCTCGTAATTGTAGTGAAAAGTAAAATGTTGAACTGTAACAGTGCCATAATGGCACCGGAACTCGTGTGATTATGGGCTATTAGAGCACCTTTGATGAAGAATGCAGCACCCCCCCCAGTGTCCCCGCCGCCGTTCGGGGCGCGGCCGCCGTCGTCGCGCTCGTCGTCGGAGTCGGGCGGGTCGCGCGGGCCGGCCCCCGCGGCCTGGCGCGCGCTGCCGCCCGCGCGGCCCTTCTCGCTGCTGCGCGCGTTCGTGCCGTCCTTCGTGCTCGTGTGCGCGTCGCTCGCGCTCGCCACCGTGCTCATCTTCGAGACGGACTGGGCGCTGCTGCGGCCGCTCAAGCGCAAGCCCGAGCTGATCTCCCTCCGGCACCACTACTACGCGCCCCTCAAGGACTACCTCAAGAGGAAGGTCGTCGAGCTGTTCTGATTTTGATCCGCGCCCATTCGGCTCGAGGTAATCGTGTCGAATTGTATGTTTTCGCCGCCGCGGTGTCTTAGTGGTGAGAGTTGCCGTCGCGAAATGTAGATAGTCTGAAAATACCTGTTGAAATCACGTTTTCGCTCCCGATTAACCTCCTAATCTTCTATCTATCTTACAACGAAATTTGTCTATGGAATATGAATCTATTGTGAATGAAATAAAGTCAATCTTCTAATTTTGATCATTTTGATAAACAAAAGAAATTCCACTTTACTTCCTTTGCGCTAGATCTTTGTTTCAATGACATTATGTAGTATTTTTGGAAGTTAACAATAGCGCTGTTATTTGTTTCTCTGAGGGCCGAGTTCACCATCAATTAAACGGACGGTTAGCGGTTTTACAATTGGCAAATGTATTGACTAACAGCTGATTAAGACTCAACCGTCTGTTAAATTGGTTGGTGAACTCGGCCCTTAGAGTTGCGCCTGCTCGGTCTTTAAAAGAAGCGCTCCGATCTCAGTCAATCAGTCAAAGGAACTAGTTCGGTCTTTTACTTCCTTTAGGTCCTTTAGGTCCGGAGCAAATTTTGAGCTCTGAGCAAAATACGCTTTATTATAGGTACGTGTAATTGTCTCGTTCACATCGAGCGCCATGCCGTGTGCTCTTCACTCGTTCGCTCTGTTTCGCTCATACGTTCAAAAATTGCTATTGACCTAAAGGACCGAAGACCAATTAAGATCGTTTACGACGAAATAGTTCCTTTCGGTCTGTGACGTGGATTCATTGCTTTTAGTACTTAGTTCCTGACCGACTCAAGCCTAGTTCCTCTATTCACTTTGACAAAAATATACATAGTTATTAGGCTTCCGTTTTTCTGAGCATGTTTGAAGGCATATTTTAATCATATCTTACAGACCGCTTAAGTGAGAGTGAGATCTTTCAAAACAAGAGCTATTAATGAAAAGTGGAGAGCTTGTTATAAATTAAATTTTAAACTCTTATATCTAGAAACTTACAGTTCAAGCTTTTACATAATCACGATAATTTAAACCATTTCAAGAAGACCATTATTTTCAATATGAAGGTTCCAAAAAAACAATATTAGGATTAAATATTATACTTAAATGCAAAATCAAGCCAAATTGAGATGTACAGATGTTTGCTATATAATATTTACAAAGTTATTATAAGTAAATGAAAAGCAATAACAATAAGTGATACGTACAATACAAACAATAAGAGTTTCCTGATAATTTCGATTTGTTGAATTTACTATAAATAGCAAAATATCCATGCTTTGTTTAACTTATTTTAGGTACTTACCTTGTCTTTGAACAAGAATTTGTTTCCACAGATATTCTATATTCCAATAGTATTACATTCAGCAGTGGTATATGTAGTATACATAGATATATCAAACATAGACTATATCTGATCTGAAAATTTAGCCTCACTTAGTTTTCTTAAAAAAAACGCTAACTTGGTATTTTTTATCTGGACTTCTAATTTAAGTTCACTTCCTTTAGATCTAAAATGCCATTCGCCACTTTGAACTTTGTAGCCACTATAAAGTAATATTGATTATATACATTTACTGTACACGGAGCCGCAGAAGTTTTAGAGCACGTTTTTCTGTTAACTAAACATCACCCTGTAACTGTTTGACAAGATTTTATATTTCTAAGACTATATTTTTATTTGTTCTCTGTATACTGTTTAGAAGAAGGAAGACACTTAGAAACACACGTCTTAAATTTTCCCTATAATTAATATTTAATTTATTATTCATTTATTAAGATTTATTTGTTCAAAAAGGGCGTAACTCCAGTTCTACGACACAATAGACACATTACGTTAGTCTAGTTTCTATTCAAAAAATAGTAAGTAATGACACTAATGACATCTGACGAATGAAGTCAATATTTTGTTGTGCATCACGTGCTGTCACTTTATATTCGAGACTAAATCGAGAGAACAGGATGGAGCTAACGTAACTTCGAAGTTCGATTTTCAAAGTAGGGCCTCTGTTTACGTTTATAAATGAGTGTACCGAGTGTAACGCTTCTCATTATAGCAATTCATAGAGTAGCAGTATGAAAACCGGCTCAAACGAAATATTGTTTGAGACAGAGTGAAATAGCCGCCTTAGAGAAACAGGGTGTTGTCTGGTGCAACAGTAGAGGGTGTTTATAAACCTTGTTTACGTATAAAAAAGTCTACAGCAGATCTATGAAAAATCTGGAGGTATCTGTAGTATTCTTCAGTTTTGCGCACTTTAAGTATGCGTTTAATCAAAAAGGGACTTTAGGGACGTATTTTTTAAATTATCTAAGTGATCTTCGAGTGGCTAATTTTCTGAACGTTATTTTTGGTTTGGTCGACCGCAACATAATGTCCGGTGGCAGCCGCTGCCCCAGTCTTCTAGTTGGATAAAGGATTCCAAAGTGTCAAATTTTTGCCAGACATTTTGATAGTTTTCTTAGTATTTGTATAGAGTAAGAATACAGTTTCATCCTAAATAACTCGCAAATGTTAGGTTAGATCACCGCTATACGCTTTTACAGTACAACTAATTATACTATACTTAGCACAAATACTTTATTCTAAGCACAACCATTTGTGATAGCAGTCTTGAAGGGGCTACTCCCGCCCCGATTTATGAGATGGTAAAGATCCCCTACACAGGGATCCGTGGTTTTTACTCTGTATATAGGCAGGGAAGTGAATAGCGTCTTTTTTGTACATATGACACGCTATAGGCAATGAAATATTTTTTAATTAAATTAGAAATTGTTTGCTGGATTCGAATCTCCTAATAGATGAAGAAGCACAAATGTTTTACAAAATATAGTGGTATTTTTGCATGTAAGTTGACTGTAATCGTACCTTATTTATGGTACGTTAGCCGGCCAATTATAGGTAGAAGTGAGAGGATCATAATGATATGTAAATGAATAATTTTCGCGCTTTTTTTAGTCGGCTGGCTGGGCCGAGATGGTAAAAAACATATCGTCTTTGATCTGTTATCCTATTTTCAACGTTTTGATGGCCTTTATTTCCTTGACGGTAAAGGTGGCCGAGTTGAAGGACGATATGGTTTTTGCCGTCTAGAATAGGCCCTGGACAGACAAATAGGTTTCTAAAAAAAATAAGGTATTAATGTAAAACTGATGTACCTGTGAATCTCATCTTAATTTTTATTTAACATTCCACTTGGTCTTATAATAGTCTTCCAAGTTAATTTATAATATTATTTTCTTAGACAAATAATATACGCAGAGCATTTATTTTTTATTAACACATAAGTTTTATCCTCATGATTTAATCATATTCGAGATGTATCATAGAACGATATTGTCAATGCAATGTGCCATAAGGAATTCACACTAGTCATATGAATATATATTTGAATTGAATGTAGGTATAGGTCTGAATTGTAAATGTTCCTGATTTTATTTTAGGCACAGTTTATTTACACTTAGCATTTAAGCATTCTGTATAGAGTAAAGGAGCACAAGTAATGACTATTAACTACGAGCAAAAAAATCAAGTTAAGGAATAGTAAAAAAGTAGGTGAGAAATGTACTTTGATTTGTATTTGTGTTCTCGATTATTTGTAATACAGCCTTTTGACAGATTGTAACATTTGGGAGTCATAATGTAGCCATTGATTTTTAAAATATATGATTGGTTGGGCTTTAGGGTTATATATTATTATTATTACATTACTGCACTCCAAAGCCAATGGGCAATATGTCAGATAAAACTCCTGTAGCAATATCAACCTTATTATTAACAAATTTAAATTTAAATCGCGTTGGTTACTGAATTTGAGATACCGCTTATTGGCTTAGGAAGGTAGATTAGGGATTTGTGAGCATATTCCAAGCATGGAGATTAAATCTGCAGCCATTCATGCTAATCGTAATCATGTATAGGGTAAATCACCCAATTATTGGCATCCTAGTGATTGTAGAATTATCACCTCTATTGTCTTAAAATAAAATTCAAAGTGGCAATCATCGGTAGGGTGCCAACAATAGAACGGTTTTACCCAGCCTTGGATATTTTCTATGCGTTTCATTATTTATTTCTCTGTAATAAAATAACTATAAAGATGTATGTACTTATTAATTTATCGTTATCTAGACCTATAATACCAGTATAGTTAAGTTTGTGACTAGGCTAAGGTTTATCGGTTTAAATGCTCGCGTATTGTTAGTGCCCCAGGAAAGTTACGATTTCTTTCCACGGAGGTTGACCTACAACAATATCTATATCAGTAATTTTATTATGTCAAAAATTTGATTGGCAAGCTCATGTCTATATTTATTCCCCATTAATCTACTTACCTTTATGGCCGTGGCAGTAAAAAAGAAAGAAAATGAACTTGTTTTAATTATGTACAAAGAGCAATAATGCTGTAAGTATTGTTTACTTTGTAAATATATAGACTAGACAATTTTCTTTCAAATACATTAAAAATCCACTTAATTTCGTATCGCAACACGAAAAATATGCAGTCGATTTCATAACTCGAATGAAATGAATCATTTCAGTTCAGTTTTGTTGTGCTCATGTTTCATATATGCTCCTTATCGTATGTTCAAGTGAATCTACCCGAAAATAGACAGGATCATTGAAAATAATTTTTGTTTTTAAAAAAGTCGGCCACTGTAAGCTCAAATTTTTATTACTGCTTACATTTTCACTATTTCTGCTGAAAAAAATTCAACCTCTTTTTAAGGTTAACTTTGTAATTAGCAACTTTTGGTATGATAATTTGGTGGGTTCAAAAATAAATATATCAAATGTAGACTATGACCATTTACAAACTATTTAGCCTGATTAGCCGAATTATTTCCAAATAAAATAAATCGTAAGTGTCCTGGGGTATAGTGCGTCGTGGTCCGTAAAAAATCGATCTGAGCGATATTTTTTCTTCATAGCTTTATATTTGAATGAACGTTTCTTTATTAATGTTAACAATGCCTTATTAGAGTGAGTGTGTTAGAATAAACGATATGACGCTCCTGTGCAGTCGCTTGACTGTATTTTTCTTTGTACTTACTCGTTTTTCCGGATGGAATAATGTATAAAATCGCGTCACAATAATCTACCCTTTATTATTGTAAACATAGTTGTCTCAGAGAACGTGTAACGGCATCATTTTTATAATTTAACTATTATTATTTCCTAATCAGTTTATTACAAAAAAAACGCACGTGTATGAAATGTAATGTGCGTTTATACGTTGAACGTCTATTCTTTTAATAGTAGTCGAATATCTCTCGATGTCATACTTCTAACACCTGACAGTATTTTTGTTTTTTGTTACAATTAGATACGTAAAGATAGACTATGAAAGTTGATAGCTTATACGTACTGTATTATTACTTCCTTCTTCTTTCCTGTCCTTTTGGGAAACTTTCCTTACAGGAATATGGCCTTATTTAGGTAGAAAAGTAAGTAAAACTCCTCTTAAATGTAGTTGTGTACAAAACTAATATGGGATTTACGTCAAATTTCAAATATATAATGTCGAACGGTCTGTACAGATGTGTTACAACTACATGGAAGAGGAGCTTTACTTAAGTTTTTTACCTATAGTAAGCAACGCAGGGCCTGTTCTAATTTGTCTTATCCGAAACCATGTTGCTTTATACGGCCTTTTTACCGTCAAGTAAATAGGAGCTACCGAAACGTCAAACGTATAGATGAAAGTGGAATAGAGACTCAGCCACTTGTATCGTATTGTCAACGTTTTGATAGCTCTTACTTGACAGTAATGGCGGCTGATGGAGATAAAAACAATACCACAACACGTCAAAAGCATTATGGTTTCACCGTGTTGAAGAGGCCTTGATTAATTCATAACCATAAATCATGGATTTAATCCGTATTCAGTATTCTATGGGATGTTTCCATTCCAGTCACAAATAGTTGCATTTTACAAATTTGTGCTGGCTTATAATAGTACATTATGATACAAGTGTGCTAAGTTGACCATTGCATACGTTATTGGGCGCCACAAGAAAGCCGCGTATATTATGGTCACAGGCACACGTGTTACATACGACGTTTTTCAACACACTTGCGAAAAAAAAACAAGACTCTTCATTTAGTCAAATTTTAATTAATTATTAAAACAGTTGGTAAAATTACAATTTCTTCATTTTCTTTACTTAAAGAAGACATTTTCGTTAATATTAAACTTCACAATAATTAATCCAAACTATCTTCGTCACAGCCGTCAATTATTTACGAAAAATGGCGGCTGGCGCGTTGTTTTTTTTTCTTGCCGCGATACCGATGCGCGCGCAAGGCTAAGGCGCGAACAAGATCGGCCAACAGCCAAATTTAAAATGTAATAATTCATGTTTAAAATACAAATTACAGAAAAATTTAAATGATTTTAATGAAATTGAGTTATTTTTTTAGTAATAAAGCTGATTTCACTAATTTATTGAAATAAATATGTAGATAATGTTATTTGCCGCATAAAAACTGTTTGTTGCTAAGAAAAAAAAGGTATAACCCGACTAAATTATATCGCTTCTTCTTCGTACTTACAACTTGGTACTAGGCTACAAATGTAAATTGTTTGGGTTAATAAACTAAAGGCACTTGTGCGTAATATACTGAAAAAGCACGCGTGTTTAATATCTAGGTTTATGAGCCAAAAATCGGTGGAATAAAAAGGTCGTTTTGAGCAAGTGTGTTGAAAAAGTTCATTACGTATACAGTTGTTTTATTTCACAAAAGTGGGTTTATCATACGTGTAGGTTTAATTCGTAATAGGACACGCGGTTTTGTGTGCGTAACGGCTGTGGCGTTAGCAAGTTTATCTTTAATGAACAAAATAATATAGATACATGTTCGATTTTATTAGAACATTTTTTTTCATTGAAGAGCGTTTTTAAACGGACTTTGTTTTTGTTCGATATGAAAATCTAGTATTGTGCTCTAAATGACATCAGCCGTTTGTCCATCAAATGTCTACTTTATTTCCAGTCCTTCGATTTCTAATCGTCCGTTTAGATGTTGTAGATGTGCTAGCGACATCTCATTAATGTTATAATATTGATATTTCTTTCTTTAATAGTTTTTCCACTGTTCTTTGACTTTGACTTTGTGTTTACGCAAATTTGGTTCTCGATGAAGCTCCGTGAATTGATAATCCATATTTGAGAAAATGATAATCACTTGCAACCATTTGACGGACCTAAAAATAAACAATAACATCACGTTTATTGTAATTATTTAACTAAAATTCAATACCTACATTAATTAATTACATACATCAAAAATGAATAATGATACATTACTATGTTTTACCTCACTGCGAACAACTTTTTTCCTTTTATTGACACCACTTACCCGGCCGCGACTCAACCGAAACTGAGAACGCCTGAGCTTACGCACTCAGAGACAAAGTGCACGTGCATCACACAAGTATGGCCTACCCGCTTTAGTGAGTTAAAACATCTGTACAATGTATATTTACAATGTGGAGTAAAACACCCAGTTAGGGTGCAAAAGCTCTCAAAGTATTTCAGGTTCGGGTAAACGGTTGTGGAAGCACTATCTTATTTTTCACATACCGAATGATAGAGATGCAACGAAATTTGGCAAATAACAGCCGAATGTGGTGCCGCCATTAAACTCGCATATGAGCGTATGGGAGTGATTGAGAGAGAAGTACAAACTCGAACGTTATTTTGAGAGCTATCGTCCTGGATCAGTTACTGGCACCAAGTAATAGGCTAGTGTCCTAAAAAAATTGTAATTAATCCGTCATGTATCTACAATTATCAAAAAACATTTAACATTTTTTTTTTCTTTTGTCAATTAAACAAAAAAATATGAAGTTAAAGCGCGTTGAAGTTTGGCGTCGCGTGGCACACTTTGTACCACGTTGTGACGTCACTATCCCCACTCCCGAACTTTGATGATGCGCGTTATATTTGTCAATTTTTATTGATTTAAAAAGCAAAAAGTACGTGTTAAATATTTTTTGATGATCTTACTGACGGCTAATTAGATTTTATTTTTATCCAGGACGCGCCCCCATTGTAGAAGTATGACCTCTACATTGAAATAAAGTTAATGATGCGAGTAATCGGTAGGGTGTCAACATCAACAACAGTACCGTTTACTCTATGTGCCCGCACTTATTATTTACAATGTTTAGTCAAGTCAAAGTACCTAAGTAGTAAAATATTAAGGCATTTTGTAGTTTTACCAGTTAGATATTTATCTGTACCTTTATAAAGTCCACCATGTGCAGTCAGCTGGTTATTCAAGCAGAGACAGGGAGCGATGTAAAAATCTATCCATTCTAGAACCACTAGTGTCACCTCTCTCTCACGATGTATCAAGTAATACACCTATTTCGCTTTTACACGGCCGGAATCGGGGGGCTATGCCCATTCAATTAGACACGCTAACACTTAATAAAGGTGATCACTTGATAAGAACTGACCTAAATTACGAATCCATCCCTGTTTACAGTCTTGTTAAGGTCGAAAAACCAACTGGCCGTATGTGTGGGCTTAATAGATCTCCGCAGTAGGTTTTCTGTATGGACCAACATGCTAAAACGCTAAGTTGTATGTACTTATACAAAACTTATTTTTATATTGTTATTGCTTCGCGCGGTCCCGGCCGCGGCTAGCGTCAAATCTACATTCAGTCTGAAGTTGTAGTCGACTAAGATTGGTTAGTTACCGATTAAGGTTTTGGAAATCTTAGGGGGTTATGAATAAAATATCCTGCCGAAAATTGTTTATTTGTTTTATTATTAAAAATACCTCAAAATAAGCAACAAACAAGTAACAATGTAAAAGTACTTATAATGGTGTCGTTAGACAGTAGATCAGGGGAGAAGAAAGCCAACGCCATCGACAGATGGTATTCTGTACTTAATGTAGCTTCACCCGATGACGGAAAAATCCGTCTCGCCTGACAGCGCAAAATATACCTAAATTTGTGCCAGTTTGAAATTTGCGCTGTCCTGCCATGAGTGTAGACTTTGTATTTCAGACGGCGTAGAGGTGGGTTCGAACGGGTGAAATGATTTCATACACTTGTATTTTGAGGCCACATACTGCCTTTCAATTAGTAAGTTAATTGAATTGAGTTATACAATATTTCTGATCACATTTGTTCAGCTATTCCTCTCCCCTAGACTTCTATCATTTCATAGTATAATAGGAAACCTTTCAATATGACTACCGACATAGTTCCAGCCTGCTCTATTCTAGCGTGTCTCCATACACAATAACAATCCCATTCCAGTTGATCCTCTCAATAATTATGGCACTTGCTTAGGTCATTTAATAAGAAAACTACACCTTATAACAAATTTTACCAGCTACATTACTTTCCAGTCTCGTATTATTCCATTCGTTTTCAATTAGACGGGTCCTGAGGGCCCTGGTGAGAGGCACTACGCTAACTAGCGTTTATATTCGTTTCGTTTTTAAACCAATCGCGTCACGGGTAGATCACGTGACTTTTCGTATCACGTCATCTACCAGTGACGTGATTGGTTTAAAAATTAAACGAATAGAAACGCTAGGTAGCGTAATGCATCTTCGCAGGGCCTCCTGAGAGGAGCAAAAACGAATTATTTTTATTGTTAAAATCAAGAAGCTTCAATAGCAATATGCAAGATCTTCTCTCGAAAGTAATGGCGGCCGAGTTACAATCCATTATGACAACATATCAAAAGCAATTAGGTTTTACCAAATAGAATAGCGCCCCATTGGCAGTATACCTAGTATTGTTATTTACTCGGCCGCCATTACTGTCCAGGAAATAAGAGCTATCATACCGTTGACAATACGACAGTCGCGAGGCGTTCGTACAAGCCGATTATTTACGGCTTTACCAAAAATTCCTATGCATAGAGTAGGTATACAAACAAAACGTAAAACCGAAAATAACCCGGTATACTATAGCTTTACCTTGCATTACCATCTTCATAATACGATGCATAACCAAAACGCAATTTATTTACAAAGCCGAAATCTATCGCAGTAATACTCGCTCGCACATATTCACTTACCTACAAGAAAGAAACAATAACAATATATACACACGCGCAGTTACATTTCACTGCGCCCGAACTTACACCCACAAAATTATTACAAGTCCTGCGGTCGACCTTTGCCGCACTTGAAGTAACACATTCAAACATTTTTCTAGCGCTTCGAACTCACACACAGACACGGCCGCACGTGAGAAAACAATAAAAATCAGAGTGAGAGAACGCTCTAGTCTGCAATCGGGCGCCGGCTTATTTCAAACCATTTTCAACTTTAAGTGTATAGCACGCGTCACTTTCTTTTCTCGAGGACGCCGTCGCCGCCACCTACGACCTTCAAACTTTAATAATATTTTGCATCCTTTTTTCATTACGCAATATTACGCGACGCCATTACTTTAGTTCGCGTCGTCGCGCAAAGATACAGTGTAGGTAATTCTTGTGAAAGTTGTTTTGAATTACCTATTTATTTAGTGTTTTATGATTCAAGTAACTAGTGAAATTTAGCTCGCTAAGTGTTCGTTTCGTTCGTGTGTTCATGTGCTGTAATGATTTGTTTGTAGTTACCTACTGTTTGGATTATTTGTTTTTGTTCACGACGACGGAGGTTGGTGTTTCTATTCTATTTTTAATACGTTAGGTACCTATAGGTTTTACCCAAATCTAATTTAGGTTATATTCGTGGTTTTTCAATATTTTTGTCTGTCTGTAGGTACTCAAAGTAGGTACTAAATATGGCCGCATTGGTTCAAATTGAGTGTTGTCTTACAGATTACCTACTTAATGAGCTAACATGACATGTTTTTCAAGGTTATCCTTTGAAAATAAAAAACATGTCATTAAGTTAGGACGCGCTCGCCCAGACCTAAAAATTGATTATAAGCGTAGAGATGGATTCTTCAAACACTTCCATAGTGAATTATATGATAAATACAATTGGCTGACTGGCAGCTGCAAATTAAACAAATTGTTTTGCTATTCGTGTTTGCTGTTTTCCGATTCTAGCAGTGTTTGGAATCGAACCGGTTTTGCAGATATCAACAATATATATAATTCAGCTAAGAAACATGTTCAAAGCGAGAAACATATACGGAGTTGTATATTATTACATGAGTTCGGTAACAGTAGAATAGAAACTTTTTTTGGTAATAACTTTGAGGCCCACAATCTATGATAACGTATTAGCTCATTTTGTTAAAAAACCCCGCAGAATTATTCTTGAATATAAATAAGTATCGAACTGTACCTAGCGTATTTCAAGTGTATATAATTATATTGAGTTTTCAATCGGTTTCTATATTTATTTGCATGAACTTAGTTTAGGTTTACTTGGATTGTTATGCGTGTCATGGTTTTCTTAATAGGTACAGGAAGGCGGGTACGGACGGCGCATGCCGCGGGCTGTGGGTTTTCTTTATTCGGTTGATTTTGTTGCACGAATTTGTAAATATATGTTTAATTAAGTCTTTTTTTTGGTTTCTGTGTGCAGACCTGCGGTGCATGTATTTAATTTGGTTTATTTTTGTTTTGTTTTTAACAAAGGACAACTTTTTATTTTGCGTGATAGACCGTATTAGCAAGCTAATTTTTACTGTGTTTTGATTTCTAACGTAAATTAACTATATTGTCTGTGTGTTTAATGTGTGCGTACGCAACTAACGGCTTTTTTCAAAGCCACTTTTGTCATACTTGACATACACTGTTCATGTAATACCAGTGATGTCATGTATGGCGAAGGTGGTGAACACTAACTGCAAGGATCGCACGTAGAAACAGTTACCGCACTTACTTCAGCACTGCCTTTTGGGAACTAAAAGATGACATCTATGGTATGTTTTTTTTTTAATTAATGGAAGGGGCAAACACGTACACAACACACGCCATACATACACCTTTTTTTGCTCCGGCTTGTCTGTTTATTTACGTGACGCTTCGCCACTGCAATACGATAACATGTCAAAAGCAATAAGATTTGACAGAGTAGAAAGTCTTAAAATATTACCGATTTAGGAAATACTTATTTAAGTAGGATTTAATGTTGGTCGTTTTCGCTTTTCCACGCTCTGACCCGTTTAAGTGGAAACGCACCCTTAGGGACCATCGCAGGACGGGCGGAGGCTTTTCAAAATAAAGTCGCTTCTCCGTCCGTGTGCTCTGGCCCTAATACAACCTAACTTTAGTGCTAACTTTTCATACAAAATGGACCCCATAGAGTTGGTGGCTCTGATTGACGGAGTTTTCCGTATTTGTGATCTTAGTCACTCCCGATATCAATCTGTATGTGCATTAAGTAAATATAGAAAAAGCTGTCGCTATACTTGATTCGATCTAGGTTGATTTCTGTGACAGCTAATATAAACATTAATTAAACTTGTTTCTTCAACTTTTTATAAATACTATAATATTTTTCATATCTTATTGGGCTTGTGACAGATGTCATTTGGCTAATTTATTGACGCTGCGAATTAAAACCATGTTTTTTTCTCGATTATCGATTATCGATTATGTTTATAAAGGAAATATAATTAAGTAAGGTAAATGATATGAAAAATATTATACATTGATAGTATCTTGAGACGATGTTCAGTAATTTAAATAATTTATCAAATATAGTAATTGTTTTAAATTATGACATACTCGGTACTTGAGTCGCATTGACTTAATTATAGTAATGACGAATAAAGGTAGCTAAATCTGTTAACGATGAGCATTTGAAAATAAGTGTTGGTATTGCGCATAAACTATTAAACGAAGGGAACATACACATTCTCCATACAGTTATTATCTGTGACATTCCCGACCGACTCGCGTGACTTGTGAACTTGTTAAAACAGGTAAGTTTATTTTGTTACGCAATAAATTATAATTATGATAAATTTAAAATATTTTGCATTTATCGTGACGTTTACAGTTTTTATCAGTTAATTAAAATTAAATCAGCATTTCGCAAAATCAGAAAAACATACAAATTAATGTTTCGTCACCAGTATAAAAAGATAGTATAGATATAGTCATGGAATACTAATAAATATCAGGGGACAATAATACTTCATATATTTTGTGCCGTATTTTTTTCTAGTCCTTCCATCCTGTGCATTGTGCAAGTTGCTTCTATCACAAGTGTCAAAGAAATATGGTTCCCCTATGGAATCCCTAATCGTCATTTGTGCTAATGCATCTATTGTCCGAATTTTCATTTATTTTACAGCAATTTCCGCCTAATCTTTTTAGTGTTGTTATAAATGTTATAATACAACCCTAACCTAACCACAGGTGTAATTGGAAAACTTAAAAAGTTGCCTGACTCATCTGAAGACCAGTTTAGGGCAAACGAAAATTCGGACTAACGATGTTTAGGACAAACTTTGTTACGGATTTCGAGGGACATCCAAGAAATATCGTCCTGTCAAGAAAATTTGTACTGTTCTAAGACATGATCTTCCCAACATTACTAAAATATTCACTCTGTATACTCGTTATCATAATAAAGTTTGAACCTAGTAGTTTCCTAATTATTAAAAATATTTCCTCATGTGCTATATCTCTTATATACTTTCACTTACTATCACTTACTTATTATCAGTTTTCTTCATCCTACGGGCCTATTATGGTCGCATTTATCGAGGTGGCTTAACGTGGACAAGACATCGGTCACTTTCTGACCTATGTACCTGACCTGCAACGAAAACTTCATCCACCGCGATAAAGGCGATCGTAATACCGGCTCTGGACTATTAATGGCATGGCATATCAGTAAACTTAATTAATTAAACAATAATTCTAAATATAAGCAATATAAGAACAACGAAATGCATAAAATTATCAATAGTTCAAGAGAAATAAGCTACGCGAGGATTCGTGATATGTGGACTACGGACGAGGTTGGATGGTACGGTCAAGTTAAAGCCAAGGTTCCATCAATATGTAAAACAGTCATTAGTATGGGTGTCGTACCACAATAGAACCCTATCGCAATGACTGATTATAAAATGTAATGTAAATTGTAGTGATGCTGTGTTAAAATACGTGAAGACATCACGACAGGGTACTTTATGGCGGTATTATAATCAAGTATAATTAATACATTTTTTAATTGACTCTAAGTTGGTTTGATTATGTTTCATTATTTATAGTCAAAACGTGAAATAAGATTGTATACAAGTACCGGCATTCTATAAGTAGTATCTACATGTGACACATTGAATGACTAATAAGTGCTATTTACATTTCATCAAGTCCAGTGATCATTGACGTGCCACTAAAAGAATAGAACCGCATTTCTAACACGAACATCTCGGTCATTATCCGGGGCCCCCAGCAGCGGTCAAGGACTTAGTCATCATTATAAAAATAATATTGATAATCGCGTAAATATAATAAATTCAAAACGACTTAGATAGAAATTACATCAACTTGAGCTACAAACGATAAAAGTAAAATCCATCATCCACCCATAGAATGTGTACTCTGAAAATAAACACAGGAAGAGCGCATCGGCTGCGGGACTGGCGTGCATCAGTCGACGATGGAGATCTGCGCGTAGCCCACGAGCCCGTCGCGGTCGGGCGCGGCGCGGTCGTGCAGCGGGAAGGTGCTGGCGCGCGTCAGTCGACGATGGAGATCTGCGCGTAGCCCACGAGCCCGTCGCGGTCGGGCGCGGCGCGGTCGTGCAGCGGGAAGGTGCTGGCGCGCGTCAGTCGACGATGGAGATCTGCGCGTAGCCCACGAGCCCGTCGCGGTCGGGCGCGGCGCGGTCGTGCAGCGGGAAGGTGCTGGCGCGCGTCAGTCGACGATGGAGATCTGCGCGTAGCCCACGAGCCCGTCGCGGTCGGGCGCGGCGCGGTCGTGCAGCGGGAAGGTGCTGGCGCGCGTCAGTCGACGATGGAGATCTGCGCGTAGCCCACGAGCCCGTCGCGGTCGGGCGCGGCGCGGTCGTGCAGCGGGAAGGTGCTGGCGCGCGTCAGTCGACGATGGAGATCTGCGCGTAGCCCACGAGCCCGTCGCGGTCGGGCGCGGCGCGGTCGTGCAGCGGGAAGGTGCTGGCGCGCGTCAGTCGACGATGGAGATCTGCGCGTAGCCCACGAGCCCGTCGCGGTCGGGCGCGGCGCGGTCGTGCAGCGGGAAGGTGCTGGCGCGCGGGCCGGGCGCTGCGCGCGCGTCCACGAGCCGCTGCAGCTGCGCCGCCACGGCCGCCGCGTCGCGCCGCTCCACCAGCCCGGCGCCCACCAGCTCCGCCGCGATGCCCTCCGCCGAGTCCTTCCCGGGCGCGAACTCGAAGCGGATATCGTTCAGCTCGTTGTGCGCGTTCCGCATGCGCAGCACGAGGTTGATCTGCGGCGCCTCCGAGGCCGAGCCGATCGTGAACCCGGCCGCGGGCAGCTCGCCCTCGCTGTCGGACGAGTCGGCGCGCGCGAGCGTGTTCATCGGGCGGTCGCGGTCGGCGGCGTCGTCGTCGTCGTTGTCGTCGTCGCTCTCCCAGACCCACTCGCCGGTCTCCATGCGGTGCAGCCGGCCGGACGCGCCGGGCTGCCGCCGCGACGCCTTGTGCGCGCGCGTCTCCATGCTCGGCCCGGTGGAGACCAGCGTCTGGACTAGATACTTCCGATCCTTCGCTTTCTTGAAGAACGCGTGCTTCAGCAGCTCGAGGGCGGACGGCCGCTTCGCCGGGTCTTTCTGGAGGCACTCGGATATC
Source organism: Acleris sparsana (assembly GCA_923062465.1). Taxonomy (NCBI): domain Eukaryota; kingdom Metazoa; phylum Arthropoda; class Insecta; order Lepidoptera; family Tortricidae; genus Acleris; species Acleris sparsana. Next base: position 4,608,508 of record OV281287.1, on the reverse strand, counting down.
ATCTTTCGGAAAGTCTTGCCGTACGCTTTGTACTGGTCCTTCTCCTCTGCCCCGGTGTCGAGAGTAGGCGGTTCGTTCTGCAGTGTCAACATGAGCACCTTCATCGGGGGATACTTGTGGTAGGGCGCGGTGCCAGTCGCCATCTCTATTGCCGTGATTCCGAACGACCATATGTCGGCTTTGAAGTCGTAGCCGTGATTTTGCTCCATGACTTCAGGCGCCATCCAGCAAGGCGTGCCGACGAACGTGTGGCGGACCTTCTGGCGCGACAGGTCGCGGCCGGTAGCGAGCCAAGCCGAAACCCCGAAATCGGCGATTTGCACTGCTCCGTCGTCGCCTAGTAAAATGTTCCCGGCTTTGATATCGCGATGGATCTGGCCATTTTGGTGGAAATACTCCAGCCCTCGCAAGACCTCCTTGAGGACCGTCGCGATGGTCGCCTCGTCGAACACGCCGTGGCGGCAGTTGGCGACGCGGACGCGGTGTTTGATGATGTCGAGGAGCGAGCCGCCCTCCAGCAGCCGCAGCACGAGCCACAGCTCCTCGCGGACCACGAACGACGTATAATAAGTGACGACGTTCTCGTGGTTACAGGAGGACATGGCTTGGATTTCCTTCAGCAGCTCGTCCATGGAGGTGTTCCACTTGTCGAGGTTGATGCGCTTGATGGCGCACTTCTCGCTGCGCGGGCGGCAGAGCGCCGCGTGCACCACGGCCGTGGCGCCCACGCCGATCACCTCCAACAGTTCATAGTCCTCTTGGCTGTTGGGCCACGACGTGCTCCCACTACTCATTGTAACGACACACTTCACTACACTTCCCTAAAATAAGGCCCTAACGCTAGTTAAAACGTCTGAAGAGTTTTAAAACTGCACCGGGATAACCCGATCGCCCATATCTATGTGGTTGGCTTTGTAGTTACGTACGACAAACTGTTTCACCGAGTCTATCGTTTCGAAGCGGTGCAAGGTTTGGCAGCCTTCTCTCAGTTTCAGCACAGTCTCGTCTTTTTTTACTATTTTATCATTGTAGTCTACATCTGATGGATAAAGGTCGTCACCTGAAATGGGAACAAGCCAAACATTAGCACAATATGCAAATTCAATCTTTGTGAAAGTATTTCTAGCAGTAGAGCGTAAATAACAACAAGGGATCAGTATAATATGAACTGCGCCTATTGTTGTTCTATCAAGACTCCATTGAAAAAAGCGGATCGCACTTTGGGGACTATCAAAACTAATATTATATGGGCATAGTACCCGGAAATCCCGACACCGTAGGTAGGTATCGACTCTCTTCCCTACCTGGCAGCAAATGTATCTCTCCATCCTTTGCCTTCACAATGGACGGGTAGATCAGAGCATTCCCATCGGCGCTCCGAGCGGCTGCGAGACGAATCAACCGTTCGCAGTCGGGCGCGAACCGGAATCGGTTCAGCTCGTAGGCTTGAGGTGGGAACAGCACCAGTTCCTTCTTGAGGCACTTGTCTAAGGTTTCCTCGGGACTCGCCCACTGTAAGTAAAGTTTAACTATTAATGGCTGGCTACCAACCCGCTACTTTGTTCGTGAAGACAGAGGCCTATCGTTTTTCTCTCGACAACTATCAAAATTTGTAGTATGTGTATTAACCACCGTACTCACCGATCTTAGCGGGTGGACATAAACAGAACGCAATCCCCAGGATCAGCGATTGCTATGGGAGTGCCTCAAGGTTCAATTCTGGGCTCAATTCTTGTTTTTGATTTATATCAACGACACAAACATGAAATAGTTCTGCTTGCCGATGACACTTCACTTTTACTTAAAGTAGATAGAAAACAGGCAAATTTTAATGACATTAATGATACGTTGTCAACAACTGTTGACTGGTTTAAAGCCAACAACCTACTTTTAACTGCCAACAAAATCAAGTGCATAAAATTTTCTCTAACAAATATGAAAGGAGTGAATGGGAACTAATGGATGAGACAATGGGATTCGAAGATAAAACAGTATTTTTAAGTATTACTTTAGACTCAAAACTGCAATGGAAAGCGCATATATCCACCCTTGCGGATAAACTTAGTTCTGCAGCGTATGCAGTAAAGCGCATCCGTCAACTTACAGACGTCGAGACAGCGAGACTGTTGTATTATATGTAGTTATTTTCATAGTGTTATGAGTTACGGGATTTTGCTGTGGGGAAAAGCGGCTGACATTCAGGCCATCTTTGTATTACAAAAGCGGGCTATACGTTTTATATATCAGCTGGGTTCACGGGTCTCGCTCAGAGATAAATTTAAGGAAATTCATATTTTTACTGTCGCGTCGCAGTATATCTTTGTAAATATCATGTATGTTCGCAAACTTATATATGACTTCAGGTATAACCGTGACGTTCATAAGTTTAACACGCGAAATAAGGATAAACTCCCAGGTCACCGTCTTCGTAAAGTAAGCACATCGTTCGTGGGGAACTTTATACGCTTCTACAATAATATACCTTCTGGCTTAGAATAATAACACATAGAAACCTAGTCCGCGCACCAAAACCGTCAGACTTAAACTACACCATTCTGGTGTACTCGGCGATCGCCGCCTGTCAGTCGCAATCACGTCACACAGCGTCAACAGCTCCCGGATTTTTATTGATTATGACGATTTGTATTGTTAATGGGTGCCACAACACTTCAGACCAAGAAAATAAACACTATAAAATAACATTCCACGTGTAAGTAATATGTTTTGACTTGTTGTTTTATGTAAAACATTCACTAAAATATTAAATTATTTTCTAACGACATTACACGAAAATGTTGCCATTATAACGAAATTTTTCCCCCTAAATTGTTATAGTAAGTACTTGTTCTATTTTGTGATATTCTGTGATACGAATTGAATTACTTGTTTTTCTCGTTCAAGATTTCCTTCTAATCCGATTATTGCCGCACGTTGGATTAAAAAAATTAGGCTTAATCGAAATGAAAGCTGGTGGAAGCCGTCTAGGAGGACAACAATATGTTCTGTACATTTTAATGACACAGACATATATCTTACTAAAGGTGGCTTGTGCAGACTACGTCGGGACGTGGTTCCTACTAAGGTAATTGCGAGTATATACTGGGTGTCCCTGGATAAATTGACAAACGAATAGGGATGATAGAGCAGCTAAAAAATGTTAATAAACGTTTGTATTATTACTAAGTAACTACAAAAAATGATCGAATTTAACAAAAATGATTATATGAAAAAATCCCCTAGTTTAGGGGGAAATGTAATCCGCTAGCAACATTATTTGTTTACTTGTGTGCGTGTTGTCGTGTGTTAGTACGCGTTGATTTCATTTAAAATTAAGTACGTAAAATCTACACTATAGTCACGCTGTTCTTAGAGGACCTATTTGACAGATGTCAACGCAGTACAAAATACTGCTGGGGTGACTGTGGCGTCACCCCTACGGAATTTGCATGTTCAACATTATTAGAAAACCGAAGCGAGCGCGGGACACGCGAGCTCAGTCCGCTTCCTACCACCATTCACAACGGTATCCCGTCCGTTGTGTCTCGCGCCCACCTGGTCACGCCTGTATCATTTAACATAAGTTTCTTTCAGTAATTAAAATAGTAATATAAATTAAGTGGTTTCTTTTGTCTCCGCTCACTAAATTCCCTTCGGATTCGGACATTTAATAACTGCAAGCAACAGTTATATTGTGTTATTACATTAGACAAAAGTGTATAAAAAATACAAGGAAGTGGCTAGAGAAAAGCATGAGAAAAATTACGCCGACGGAGATCACTGTGACGCCGAGGTCACAGGCTCCAGTGTATTAGAATACACCAGTTTTGTTTTATTTTAATTTATATTCAATTCATGCATATAAGGGTAGCTGACATTGATAATGGTTGGTAGTTCATCCATTCCTTGGTAAATTTCTTGCCATAGCATGGAATCAGAACTTCTTAAAAACCATTCTAATTTCCAAGTAACCATTGTGGCGCCGACATCACAGGCAACAATGAGATTTCTTTTAACATTTCTTTCTTTTCATGATCGGATGGTTTCCAAACCACATTTATTATTATGTTTTAAACATAACTTGTTATTTACATTTCATGAATTCGTTACATAGAATTACACTCGTGCCTACGTGCAACGTTGTGTATCATATTAAATAGGGTCAGCTAAGTGTAAACATGACCACCTACTCGAGTACAGTGCGCTGTCAGCAATGAGAAGCTGATGCGCGACGCATTGTTTATACATTTAGGGTTCCGTAAAGGAAATATAATTGTGTAATATTTTTCTTTAATTTTCTTAGTTTACCATAAGATACATTTCTTTTCAAAAAGGGGGGGGAGTACTGTGGCGTCACCCCTACGGAATTTGCATGTTCAACATTATTAGAAAACCGAAGCGAGCGCGGGACACGCGAGCTCAGTCCGCTTCCTACCACCATTCACAACGGTATCCCGTCCGTTGTGTCTCGCGCCCGCCTGGTCACGCCTGTATCATTTAACATAAGTTTCAGTAATTAAAATAGTAATATAAATTAAGTGGTTTCTTTTGTCTCCGCTCACTAAATTCCCTTCGGACATTTAATAACTGCAAGCAGCAGTTATATATGTTTGTAGGTTAACTGGAAGAGATCCCATATGGGATAAGTCCGCCTATGTACATTATCTATAGTGATGCAAAGTGTTTTGTAATTGTTTATGTGCAATAAAGAGTTTACATACATACATAACGTCAAACTTGGCTCAACACAAATATTTTGTAATGCGGTGACTTTTAAACGACGCGACTACAATGAATGGCTTGATCGCCGTTAACTGAGCGAGTGCGACCGTAAATGCCACCCAAATAAAGTCGTATAAACGTTATTCAATTTTATGACAGTTATAATAATATTATTATGATCGAATTGAAATGATCGAAAAGGATAATAAGTAATTGTGCCTATTCTGGTATTTGCCTGATTAATACCTACGCCGTCACGGTACAATAACCCCGCAGACTAACCAAGGTCAAGTGTTGTCTTCTCAATTTCAATTCCGTTGTTCAACTGACGTTTACTTACACGATATACTGGATTGTTAACCAAGGGATGAAAGGCACCTATATCACACGCTCGCGCTCCAATATTTCGAGTGCGAAATAAATGTTGACTTTCACCCAAGTTAAACACTACTTTTCATGTCGAATGAGGAAATTGAAAGAAAAATTTTAAGTAAGACACAGAATTGAGCCAAGTTTCAGTACCTACATGACAAAAAATACACTATCCATACACCATCCTTGAATCGAAAAGAAATTTGTAAGTTTTTTTAAATAATCTTACTACAGAGAGGCTGTACAGGTTTCTGCTACTGCACAGGTCCAAATAGACATACACATGGCGCTTCTAAAATGAACAATCCTACGCCTATTCTCATAATGTGAGACATGAAAAATGTTTTGTTTAACTATAAGAACCACGTGACCTTGGTTGATTTGCGTGATGGTTCCCACCGTGTAGAATAGGATTAACATAATCCAAGGTCAATCGTATCGTATCCGAATTGATTACAACCGAAAATTGAATTAGCGCCACAATTGCGCACCGCGAATAAACAAATAATGAGCCAGTTCTATTTCCAATTACACACGTCAACAATGTCCAAGGAAAAACAATAATGTAGGGATGTTTTTGATCCTTACATATTTTTGTTATGTGTGGATATCCATAACCGGATTTGTGCTTTAAATTGGTACGAGTTTTTCCACGAGATCCTAGGTACCGTTACAAAATTAATATTATGCTTTGTAAAATAGAATTGGCTGTAGTCTAAGAACATGCATCACCCAGTTTTTCGTGACATGTGCAACCATTAGAACTGTATGTACTACAAATTTATCTTTTATACTTTAATAGCGACCCGCCCACGCTTCGCTTAGTTTGTGTGAATTTACTGTAACACCCGTAGATATAACAGAAAACCTTCGCGGAAAATTATCCTGACTGATAAAACAGCATTAAAACCTGTTCCCTAGTTTGAAAGATCTGAGTGTACATACAGGGGGACAGACGGCGGGAAGCTACTTTGTTATATACTATTTAAATAAACAAACCACGTGACTATGTTAAATAGCCAATCAAAAATATTTTGTCGAGCTTTGACGTATCATTGTTTTGCTTCCATTGGCTGACGAACTATATCACGTTGTTTATTGTTTACATTTAGTTAAGTACCTAAACAAAAGGAGTATAGTTATTTGTTATAAATACAAGAACATTAGATAAAGTTCCTGTCTACTTCCTTACCTGAGCGTGCACCACCTCAGTGTTGGAATCCAAGCGCTGTGGCCTCTCTTCCAAGGCGGTGATGAAGAAGGCAGTGTCGAAGCGATTAGGCAGCCGTGCCGGAGTCAGCCAGTTGCTCCAGTAGTGTAGCGCCCATATGTCTGGGTAGCATTTGTACTCTTTGCATAGATTCAGCAGGTCGCCTGGGTTTTTGGATACCTGAAAAACAATGTGAAGAAAAAGAGTTAAATGCTTGGAAGAAAATATTAATTGAACCAGCTATTTATTGCAATAGTTTATTTAAATAAGGGCGGGGTGGGTTGGCCATGTTGCCAACCACAACAAAGCTGTCATACCAGATATGCCTGAATTTCTGCATAAAAACAAGAATAGGGTGGTGTTGATCAGATCCCGAAACAAGATTCAGAATACCGAGTGAAAAAAAAAACCGACCATATAATTTTAATGTTAAGTTTTGGAATTCCAGTTCATTGATAGTTGGGTATTTTAAAATTATGATATACCCAGCATGATACAAAAGAAGCAAAATGGCTAATTGGCCACCGTACAAAATATACACAAGTCAAAATTAACTAACCAGACTCCCGCGACTTAGTAAGTACGCGTAGAATTAGTTTTCCGCTAACCCCCCCTATTTCTTCCCGTTAGGGGTCGATTGTCCGAAAATCCTTTCTTAGTTCACCCCTAGGGTGCCCAAGGAATATTCCCTCCAAATTTCAAGTTTCTATGTCCAGCGGTTTCAGCTGTGCATTGATCGATCAGTCAGTCACTTTTTGCTTTATATATATATAAACTTAAATTAATATACAGTTTTCTAACATAACTTTTTGTTTTATTTCAATTACTTAAATTGATGATTGCACTGGGTCAGAAAACAAATTAAAATATAACAAATGTAGCATAGCTTTAATTTTGTTAATGAAAGTATTTCATCAAATTACCTGCTTTTGCCAGTGTTTGACATCTACATCAGACAGTATGTCGGCCCACAGACTGCTCCGGTCCTTCTGATGTTGTTTGCTGCACAGCAGAAGCCCTAGCTCCTCAAATGTTTCCCGTATCGCAGTTATTCGCAACGCAATGAGCCTAGAAAGAAGTGATATTGCATGGTTTGGATATTGAATTATTGCAGTTTCTTCTGCACTTGAGAAGATTGTGATTGTGCGACGCTATTTCATTAGCGGCGGGTAACGCTTCTCACCACCTAAATCAAGTCCCGATTTTGAAGATCTTTAACCGACTTCAAAAAAGGAGGAAGTTCTAAATTCGTCGGGTTTCTTTGATTATGTTCTAGTTATTATAAAGAACTCGGATTATACGTTTCCGTTTTTATTTTCTTGGAATGGAAAGAAGGGAGAGAAACGTTATCGCATTTTTTAAGAAATCATCTGCTTCACAATCCTCTTAAGTAAGGATAAATTTACACCATTGACCTAAATATACCTAGATTGGCTAAAAATATGTAATTCAAACAATAAGTAGTGCAGTGCCTAAGTTTGTGCAACTGATACTTGCTCCCACTAAAACCATTGTTTACCTTAAACTTGTAGCCGTAATAAGGTAAGTTTTACTATTAATAGTTATTTATGTGACTGGAGCATAATGAGAGGCATACACGAGTGTGGTTCTCTCGCCTTTCGGCTCGTTTTATAATAAGATCATAAGAGTGTTTTAATGCCTAATTATCCGTACAGTCGCATTCAAAACTTTATCTACACGCATATCATAAGTTTTCTGCAACATGTAATATCAATATGGGCTACGTTTTCAAGTTGTAGATAACTTTATTTTCTGTTCTCCGGAACTATTCGAAAGTTCGAAACGAATAACTGTGCGGCGGAGCGGCGGCGGCCGGGCGCGCCCGACACAGTGCGGACGACTCACACGTTACACTGAAGGTTAGGTAGGTACTTCTAATGTGTATGCACTCCTAGTATATGACGTTAAAAAAAATCATTTTGTTTGTTTCATTGTGTGAATTGATTGTAATATTTGAGATTCAAAAAATTGTATTGAACAAGAATTTCTCACTTAATGAAATTACAAATTGACTTATTCACATGTGATTAAAGTTTTTGTAATTTAAAAACTTCGATGCAACCAACAGATACAGGTTTACTAATATGGGTAATTTTCTTATTGTTTATGAACATATTATAGGGAAGTAATGCCATGGATGTAGATAAATGTATTAAAACCCCCAATATATAGACCACCTTTACTTTTAAAGCTGATATCTCATAAACCAATTTAACTAGTTTTCTTTAAAAAACACACTTGGATCGGTCCATCTGTTTGGCAGCTACGAGGCTAAAGACACATAGTTACGTACACACATTCTTAAAATACCTCTCTGTAAATAGTACTTACTCACTAGCAATCTGTAATTGTAACAGTAGCAGTTGCAGCAACGAGCTTCAAGTGGAGAACAGGCTTGCGAGCTGCGTACACATCACAATTCGCAATTTTACATGCAACAGTTACAGCTCGCTAGTGAGTACTCGGCTTTAGGGGGATAAAAAGGTGATTCACAAATTACACAATACACAATTAAATTATCAGCCTAATAGATAAAATCACAAGGCTTGGTTTTAAATGGACAAAACCAATTTGGTATATAAGGTTGTATTTACACTCACAACACAAGGAGCTCTAGTTACATAAATAGCCCTGTATGCTTCAGTAATCAAACAACTTTAAACTACTGTTTAATTGTAAAATATACCTAAAACCAGATGAGAATCTAATCAGATGGTGACTCAACCAAGGCATTTTCAAGGTCAACAAAGAAAAGTGAAGAGAGAGAGAAGATAGTTCATTGTCTACCATAGACATTACAGGCTATCTACATTGTGTTTTCAATTGATAAAAACCATTCGAGCATGTTACTTTAACTTTAAACAAGTACTATTTTCAGTCATATGATCCATACTTAAAGCAAAAGTTAAAGACTAAAGTTGTGTGTAGAGCAGTTCACCTGCGTTCCATAGGCTCTGCCTACCCCATTGGGACACAGGCATGAAGGTGTGTATGTATGATCCATACTAATATTATAAATGTAAGTGTAACTTTGCATGTCTGTTTGTTATGCTTTAACAGCTAAACAGCTTAGTTAGGTCCCTGGGAAGTACGTAGTGTACTTTCATCCTCAGTAAATTGGACAGTTCCCAAGAGCATGTACCGCTTCTATGAGGATGGAGTCGCAGGCAACAGCTAGCGTTATAAATAAATAACTAGCAAGCTTAGCTCGAGAGTAATGTGACCCTGAACAGGTGAAGTTAGCCCATGTTCAGGAAGTATTAAAGCAACCTGGACAAATTCATAACGCTAGCCAGTTTGTGTCTTAAAAGGAGTAACAGACAAAGTTGGCCAATTTTAACTGCAAAAGGAACTTTTGGAATACTATTTTCTATTTATTTACTGTAAAAAACAATTATTGCTTTTTTTTATTTATTTAATTTGTCAGTGTTTGCTATGCCTACTTCAGACTAATGGTTGTAATGTCTTTTTTTTTTATGTCTCGCTACCTGTGACATAGAAACGTCCATGTAGCGTTTTAGCTCTTTAGCCATTATTTTCAGTAAACAATGAACAAAAAACAAATACAGTATGGATTTTGGACAAACCTCTATAAGCATGAGTATTTTCAGAACACTTTAAAAAAGTTTATATTCAGCCAAATCTTGCACTTCAATGTTCCCATTATTGGAATGGAATACAATTTGGGGGACATAATATGAAACCTGATGCAATATCATGGTGCTCAATAGCTGATCGGACAGTTTAGTAGGAAGTTGGCAACAGGATGTCGGTTGTACTTAACATAGATGCAACAAGTTTGAACTTGCTAGATCAGTCTTGATAAAGAGCAGATAAGTATGTAAAAAAAAATTTGCTCTACCGAAAACAGTTTTATCAAAAAGTCATTTTTTCAGAAACATTTAATGAGTTACAGTGCTAGTTACAAATTGTACATGTAAACAATGCAAATGTATGTGTTATCATCAATTACACATTGGTGCTTTAGTTGAAATTATTAGAAATGTGTAAAGGCATTGAAGCAGACATGTAATTCTCTTATACCTACTTCACAAATTTCAAAATCACACAAACTAATCCAAAAAAATACATCATTGCTACACACAAATGGAAAACTATGATAAGATACCTGCCACAAAATAATTGCTTATGCCTAATCCCCTAATCCTAAGAATACAAAGTGGCCCTGCAACTTTTGTTTAGTCAGAAAATTCCCTAACAACATTGTTTACATTACCTTTTGATAGGGTTATCGCGAAGTATGGGTGTGACAGGAGCCCCAGCGCTATGCAAGGCGTTAAAGTGGCCCTGTTTGAACCCAAATGTCTCAAACAGATGGATCCAGTCGTCACTGGCGTCCGCGGGCTCACTCACTCCACCAGGAAACACCACGCTGTTCGCAAACGAGGCGCTCGCAGTGCGCGTCTGAAACAAGATGTCGTAGTTTACTTCCTGCCGCGGCGCCACCACTGGTTTCTTCCTACTAAGCACTATTAACGTTGCAGCGTCACGCCAACTGGTTCTAATGACATTTTTCATAATGAGTACACGATGTTACTGCGCCGAAAACAAGATAAATACGAACGCTAATTACAAGGTCTCATTTGATAATCAGTTACGTAGCACGATACGTTCAGTACTTACATAAACAAAACGGTGTCGTATCTATTATCTTAATCATGAATTTGTTTCCGAGATGGCATAGCATAGAGACCATTACAAAAATAGCATTCAATTGACGTTCGCTCACATATTTTTATAATTCCAGAAACTTTTTTATTTGTGTAGTCCTCTTGCTAAAACGCCTTATGAATCAACGAAGAAACATTTACCAATGTAGCTAAAAAAACCTATGCCATACTTGTAATAAGGTTTAAATTCTATCTGGTCATAGATAACCCTGTACCGAGAAAATAACGACAATAGCATCCACTAGTTTTGCGAAAGGGCAAAGGAGCAAGCATACACAGCCTTTGATAAGGTTAACACATTTCTTATTATACAAAATTGATAACAACAGCATGCTATTAATATTATTTTTTAACGGACGGTAAATTGTGAGATGATAATTTAACGCGAAAAATAATATAATAAATGCTAGGCTGTTGGGCTAGGTTACCAAACTTGATTAGCGAAAGCGCGAAAGTGTGAATGTGGAGGGCATTCGCGGGTTCGCGCATGGTTCGCACTCTCGTTAACCACTTGGTGTCGGTATTTTCGCCCGCTACTACTGGAAAAAATATTACAAACATCATTCTATTATAATGAATACTCGTCATACACCATCTTCCTTTCCTCGATTTCTTTTTTATTCGTTTTTACTTTTAATGTAGACCGAGTTACATCGTCGAGCGCGCGAACTATGTGAAAACTTTGAATGTGGAGCCTTGGAGATTGGAGATTGGTGGCGTGAATTGCGTGCGTATGTAGAGCGTGCATAAGGCTGAATCAGGGTAACGATATTTTTCAAAAGGTTAGAAGTCTGTCTAATGAAAGCTGAACCTGGATTTTTCTTGGCTGACGAGTCTGGCAACACTATTTAATATGTCGTTTGGACTTTGTTGTTGTTAGAAACTTGTCAATTCGAGATCTAAATTGATAAAAATACGGAGTAATCATGCCGTCGACGATAAGAGGCGGTGTCCGGGAGATTCTGTATACTATTATACAGAAGTACAAAGAAAAACAAGAAGAAAGAAAAGCATTATTGATGCAAAAAATTAATTGTTTAGTTACGGTGACCAAATTTATAGGTTAGTACGGCTTTAGTACGGCATGTTCATTTTGATACTTCTTATTTCTCTATGTGCAATCCTAAGTTTAATTTACCTTTTTCTGTCTATTATACGATGAGATTAAGAAATTAAACGAAATTAAATTCGTTTCAGAAAACCTGGACGTGCACGTTGACAAAAGTGTGCTGGAAAACGTAAAGCAGCTGAAAGAGGTTGAGGAAACTGAGTTAGCCTGCCAGACTCAGACGAAATATTTGGAAGAAGTATCTTCAATGACCGGTAATTACTAAAATTATCATTGTCTTTCCCTATATAATAGGTGTAGGTACCTATTGTCTGTCCCTATATCATGTTGAATCTCTTAGCATTCACAATTTTATTAAATTAATTTAATAGACAGATGATTAATGTAACTGACACTCATAGTTTCAATAAAACAATAAGGAGGTGTTTAGTTAAAAGATATCATAAACATATTATTTGATATGTATTTTCTGTGTGCGGAGCAAACAGCATTTTGTTGTTTATGAACCAAATGTACACTGTACAGTCGATTTCATAAATATGTGTACACTTTAGTACCTTATCTATTTATTTAATGTCATTTTTGATCGGCCAGATATAAAAGATGTTCGGGTTATATGAGTCTTCCTTGTTCTTAAACCGTTGCGATTAGAACCTCACCGATGCAATTTCATTTCACCTAAACCCAAATGTTTTTAGGGCTGTCGGACTGTACAATGGGGCTGTACTGCGCAACCACACAATGTATTTCTAAATGGTGTTCTGTTTATTTAACACTTTCTTTCTTCTTACAGATACCTATCAGTGTTTCATCTTTAAAAAGAATAAGTAATGAGGGAAAATTAAACAACGGTGTCTTTTGTACTCCCGGAAAAAAGCGACCTCACAAGGCCACGGTGTCTAATTTGGATAGCTTTGACATCCAAGCTAACCGAAATAAAATAAATGAATTTTATATTGTAAAAAAACAAGTGCCTACACTCAGATGCTTATTGGCAGAGTTGAGAGAAAGCATCGGTTTTACCGGATGCCTTGAGACTTTACGCCGAATACTAATGGCAAATGGATACGAATTTAAACAAAATACTGAACAACGTTCGATACTTATTGAGCGTTTTGACATAGCAGCTTGGCGACACCGCTACCTAAGGACTATTGCATCAAAACGTGCTGAAGGTAAAAAAATAATATACCTGGATGAGACTTACGTTCACCAGAACTACAAAACAAAAAAGTCGTGGCAGGGGCCTTCCACCCAAGGTGTAGTTGGCAATATCTCAGCTGGAAAACGATTTATTATTGTTCACGCTGGATCAGAAGATGGTTTTGTGCCTAATGCTTTATTAACGTTTAGCACAAAATCAATCAAAGCAGACTATCACCATGACATGAACGCCACAAATTTCAATAAGTGGTTACGTGAGAAGCTTATTCCCAACTTGAGTGAACCAAGTGTCATTGTCATGGACAATGCTAGCTATCACACGGTGCAAATTAATAAGGTACCAAATACCAACACCCGCAAAGCCGAAATAAAAGAGTGGCTGCGTTCTAAAGAAATTGATTTTGAAGAATATTATACTGTACCAGAACTTCTTGTCTTGGCACATAAACACAAAGCAGACCCAATCTATGAAGCCGATGAAATTCTAAGGGAGCACGGTCATGAGGTTTTAAGACTTCCGCCCTACCATTGCGACCTTAACCCCATTGAGCTAATCTGGAGTTCGGCGAAGAGAAAAGTCGCGAGTAGAAATGTTGGCGTATCAGCAGCTGAAATTGAAAAAAATATTAAAGAGTCTTTTGACAGCATAACACCGGAGCATTGGAAGAAAATGACTAATCATGTGCTTAATATTGAAGCTCAGTACAAAACCAGGGATGGAATAACTAAAGAACTAGAATCATTCATTATAAGTGTCCGTAATGATGACAGCACTAGTTCAGATGAATCATTAGAAATAGAGTATTTAGAATCTGATTTTAATTACAGTTCCTAGAGTCTTAGGGTATCATCTGAACTGGAACTACTGGAAGGTTCACCATCACATACACTTATTATGAAGCTTTCCAATCGATTAGTAATTACTCAATGTTATTGAGCGTACATTTGTAACGACTAAGTTTGTGTTGTTAGAAATAATTATTAATTACTTTACTACCTTGTAATGTTACTTTTAAGAATAATTGTATTTTATGATTGGAAAAAATGATCTGCTGGAGTTTCTTGCGGCGCTTCTTCTCCAAGATATAATTGTCGTTAGATAGAGGTGTAAGGGTGATGAGAATAATGTTACCTCTAATTACTTTATTAAAAAGGTTGAATATAATATTCCTCATCATCATTGTTTTATTATGTTGTGTGCGACACAGACGAAAACCTCTCGTATCAATGAAATCTATCAACAGCACGACTAGCACAAGTTGCTCGTGACTTGTTTGTCGCTCGGATCTCCCTTACTATCTAGTCTGTTACGATAGAGACGCACAGAGCGACAAGCGAGAAAATACAACTTGTGCTACACGTGCAGATCACTATATTTTCATGTCAAATATATTTCGAAAAACCAAATGTGCTCCAGTCACTGTCATCGTATTTTACCTAAAGTGCTTTTCATCAAAATATAGCGCTCGTAATAAAATATATGAAAATATAGTACGCGTTTCCTCTTCCTTTGTGCCCACCAAAATAAATAAAATAATAAAAGTATCAATATCGTTTATTCCTTCATTGATCGGTAATACCATATCAAGATTTTTTGAATTTGCCGCTTTTTCCCAGGTTCAGCTTTCATTAGACAGACTCTATGCGTCATTGCAAAGAAATTAAAAACATAACTAAACCAGAATAACGTTAAGAATAAAGCGCTGTTGCCGGTTTATGATTTTAATGCCCTATATACTTAAGTCATAGCATTGTGCAACTGGTAACTCTTATAATGCATTTTATGATCAATATGATGAATAATACCTATGGACCCGATTTATAATAATAACGTCATAACGGGTGAACAACTAATAAATATAATTATAACGTTATCGTAAAATAAAGCTATTTGCAGGGCTGAATAAAAGTTTGACGTGGCGATAGGTGGAGTGCTACAGCAATATTTTCAAGTGGCAACCATAATAGTAAGAAAAAAACCTTAGTTGTTAGTTTTCAAATTCAACCAAGTGATGTAACGTAACCTTCGAGTGAGTGATGTGATGGAATCGACCATAACTTGCATGGCGAATTTACCTTACGGGATATTCGTTTCACTCGTTTAGTTTTTTTCATATCTAGCTTATCACTTTCTTATTCCCCTTGATGAAAAGTGGGACGTTAAATTTGATGGACGCTTGTCCATCTGGTCTACCCCAAATTAACGAATGCTACTAAGGACAAAATATCATCGACTTTTAATAATAGGTATGGTAGTTACTTATAGGTACAGTCTGACTAGCAGGGGGTTACAAAGAGAATATAAGGGAGTAAGATAAGGTATGAATAAAGGGGTAGGTTACTTTAAACAATTGTATAATCCGGAGTCCTGCGCCTCTATTACAGGCGGTAAAATCCAATTGACCTATGGTATTGTTGTTTAATTTGACCGCTATTACTGTCAAGTAAAGCGCTTCACAGAACGACGCGGCCTGCGGTGGCGGCCGCGGTGGCGGCTAGGTAGTTGTTTTGGCTTGCAATGTACCTAAGCACACTTGTGCAATATAGGCATTACATTGCATGCAGCCCACACGTCGTCTGTGAAACGCTATCAAAACGTTGACAATACGAGAACAGCTCAAAAACTATATGGTTTATTACCGTGTTGAAGAAAGAGCCTGTTATAACTAACTCTGTACCAAATAACCCATCAATCCAAAGCACGAAAATTCCAAATAATAAAAATATAAAGCGTTTATATCATATGTAAATTGATTCAAATGCGTTAAAAAAGTTCCAAATGATACATGCTCGAGCTCGCTCGATATTGAAATTCAAACCCTAATTAAGTTTTGAAACGTTAACAATAGGCACCGATTAAATTTACTAAAGTAAATAAAGGACACAGTCACGTTTTTAAGAAACGAACACGAAGCGGCGCCGGCTGTGCAAACGGGTCTACCCAGTAATTCAATACTGTACCCTTACCATGACCTTACTATTACCGTACTCGATAGCGAGTCGAATGTTCCGTCCATCGTACTGTATAAGAACTGCACGCGGCTAGCACATGTTGTCCGCGACTTGTTTGTCGCTCGGATCTCCTTTTCTTTTCTACTCTGTATCGATAGAGACACACTGAGCGTCAAGCGAGAAAATACATGAGCTACCCGTGCTGCGAGGTCTGCGAGGGACTGAGCATAAGACTCGCAAGCGAGTACGATAATTGTAACTCATGGTAAGGGTACTGCTGTAAATATTGTGTTACGTGAGTCGTTACAGAGAATTTCTTTTAAAATGCAATCGTCGTAGTCGTCGGCGTTTTCGCCGGCTACTTAGCCCGGTAACTTAGGGCTTGAACACAAAACGGCGATGCGACGTCGCATCGTAAAAATCAGACATCATATCATATGTATTATTATGATGTGATTTTCTGCGTTGCGAATTCGCATCGCGTCGCATCGCAGTTTTGTGTACACTCCCTTAACCCGTCAATGCTTAGGTACATATTTGGTTTACCCTTGAAATATCGAAACTCACTTCATAGAACGTTTCACTTCGCCAAATTTTCATTTTATCGACAGGCATTTCCATGTGCAGGAGCTTTATTTTTTTTCATATCACCTACTCGGAAAGGGGACTTTTCTTCCCTGCTAGGAGGGATCAAAGTGGCACTTTTCTGTCCAAGGACATTTTGTTGCCAAATTTGATAATTGTTGTTAAGTGCGATAATTTCCTGTTGTTAAATTTGATAATTTCAGCATTTCTAGAATGTGTGAATAATTAAATTTTCACTTCTCATGCTCTTAAAATGCTACTTAAATCTCTGCGAATCGGGACTAAAGCTCCTTATTAATCTCTAGGGATTAAACTAAATTTTTTTTTATTTACTTTGGAAACCCCTAAACAACCAATCACGGTGTCTGTGAATGGAGGATTAGGTATCGCCATTTTCAGTGATTGTGTATGGACCATATTTTTGGGTGTCGAAATAACCTCAAAATACGATTACTTATTACGAATATGAATCTATTTAATCATATTAAGGCCGAACTCTTTTATTATGCGTGATCCAATTACTTTTAAAATGGTTTCCAAGTTTGAATCTGTTGGCTAAATATGCAAGCATTTAAAACATCACTTTACAAAAAAACCGCGGAACTTTATTTTCCTATTTGTATTTTGAATAGATGTTCATAACTTGTATTGAGCGTACGTTGTTAAAAAATTTCACTAATTAATTGTGCAACTTTAGAAATTACGGACCAGAAATGTCATCATCATACTTTAGAAATTACGGACCAGAAATGTCATCATCATCATCATCCAGTGAAGAAGAATTAACGCCTAACTCCAGAATGGAGAAGAAAGCAAAAAAAATGATACGAAATCTTTTGCCGCCAAAATCTAGTGGCATTTATTCAAAAACATACCAAACTTTTATTGATTGGAAATGTGGGAAACAAATAACATCATTAATGTTAGATTAACGATAGTAATAATAAGATACCTAATTGTTAGTTTTAATTGTTAGAAACTTTTTTATAGTAAATGTTGTAATTTTGTTTAGAACGTCGTTTTTTTCCTCGCATTCAAAGTGAAAAGTAGAGTGTTTAACGCGAGACTAAACAACCATAATGACACTCGAACCACAGCCACCCTCGCTCGCAAGCTCGCTCGCGTGGCATCTCGTGTCATTATGGCTTGTTTTAGTCCCTTTTTGAACAATCTACTATTGTTTCATCACTAAGATCTTTTATTTTCCTCATAGGTGATGTGAAAAGCAGTATGTGTCACACGGTAGCAAAATTGTTTCCACTTTGGGCGTTAACACTTGAATCCCTCACTACGCTCAGGATTCAATGTACGCCCTCGTCTTAAATATGTCATTTTGCTCCCTTGTGACACAATCTACGCACAATAGTAGATTGTGTCACAAGGGAGCAAAATGACATATTCACAAGTCTAACCTAACATAACCTATGTAACGAATGCTCAAGAAAACCTGAAAACTATAAGGTTTCAGCAGAAATTAGCTTTCGATGAAATGAAATTCGGTGAAATGACACATTCGATTAAACGTTTGTCGATATTTCAAGGGGATCACATATATTAATGCGGCGCGCGAGAGAGACAATTGCTAAATTGACTAGCATAGAGGTATCATCATAGGAAACAATGGCAACGCACTTGTAACGTTGAGATTGTCATCGTAAGATCGGTTTTTCGACACAGCGCTGTTATGATCAGAGCTCGGAATATGTAGTGCTTATTAAGCTAAACTTCGCGGGAGGACGTAACTAAGAGTGGTAACAACCAAAAATAATTATATATTTTAATTGAATGCGGGATTTCCCGGGATTTTATGTATTACTCTAAAGGCTTAATTTAACTTTACTTATAAATCTTGTTATATTGCATATTATTTATTTGTTTATATTGAAATAACAATCAGTCATAAGACAATATAATATAGATCAAATTGAATCAAAAGGAGCCTGAAATTTAACATTTTTTAGTTGATTTCGGACTCCCTTTGATTCAATTATTTTATTGGTGGTTGTAACCACTCTTACTTATGTCCTCCCGCGAAGTTTAGGTAAATAGGCACTACTTATTCCAAGCTCTGGTTATGATTGTAAGACTCTGTCTGGACCTAAACAGTTTGAGGTGACCAATGTGGTCATAGGTAGTACAATAGTCTTATGTGGTGCCCACAAAATAAAGCACCATTTTACATACATAAAATCCTTTACGCGGCGGAGGAGAGTGGGGTAGGCAGAGCTAAGCAACATTTTATTGGGTAAAATAGAATTATGTTGCTAATGGACCCGATTCTACGTGCACATGGCTTAAATAGCCTAAAACTAAATTGTCAAATTTTTAGACATAGTTTAGACGGCAGATTTAACAAGTGCTATTCAAGAATGTCAATGTAAAGTTGGAAAGACCGCCTAAAATAAGAAACGTCAGATTCAAATTAGCGCTTTCATTTGATTATGACAGCTGCTCATAGAATAGCAAAGTGTTTGTAGCAACACTTAAATAAAATTAGGAAGTTTAGAGGCCACTGTAGAATCGGGTCCAATTTCAAATCGAATCCAAGTCTAAAAGTCTACGGGCGTACGGTTCAAGTAATGATGGTCAATCAACATGAGAATCGAACAAGCGAAGTAAAGAATAACACCCAAAGGAGGAACCGATCGTAGCGATTTAACTTAATAGGTTGAGTGATATTTATTAGATATTGGTCCCGAGGGCCCCGCGGAGTGTACGCGACTTTATTATGGAAGGAACGACGTGTTACGAAGTTACGATGTTTATAGACGTGAAATGAAGTCTGCATATATCCCGTTGAATCGGAAAAGGTAACACTTCAGGTGTTTTACTTGAAGTATGGTACAAGAGTAGGTAAACGAGCACCTAGGCCACGTGATGGTAATCTCCAAAATTATTAAATAACACACACATAACAGGGTGTCCCAGAAACCGACGTCCATCCGCCTAGGGATGATAGAGCTAAAAGCTTAAAGCTATCGTTTTAAACTCTATGTATGCTCAGCTATTTTTACTAGTTTCGAAGATTAGAATACCACTGACCATTAGACTAATGGAAGAAGACATAAAGAATAAATAAAAAAATAAAGGATTTTCTAATACCTAATAGCTTTTACACGTTGCATGATTTTTTAGATTTTAAGTATTAGTGATAAGTACATAGCTTAAGTTTGTGTAAATTAATAAACTTGTAAATGGCTGTGCCCTTACAGGCTTTATGTTGGACTATTGTAATAATTGTAACACCACTATATTGTAACACATAAAAGCAATAAATTATATGAATATGAATATGAATATTATTCATTTATATCTAATTTTTTTAATTATTTCCCTTGTGTCCACGTCACGAAGACATTCATAAGATCAAGGGCCTGTTTCACAATCGACAAGTAAATTTATCTACCATTTAAAGGTGGCTCTCTCCTTGTCTATTTTCAAGTGCAATACACAGAAAGGGCTAAATTTACGTGTTAATATGCTTTATTTGTCGGTTGTGAAACAGGCGGTAAAACAAATCGATTGACATTTATAAGAATCATCAAAATCGGCTCACGCGTTTATTTTCTAGGGCGCCATAAAGGAACACATTCATACATATATAGGCTCATGGACACATTATCCTCCTGCTTTGCTGCGGACGGACGGGTGCCGGAGGCTTAGTAAAGGGTCCCGAAAACGAATCAAGTCTCAACTTAACTCCCAAAGTGGTACCTACCCACAGTTTATTTATTTAATCAATAATCAAAATGGCATGCTCGATATATATATTTTTTTTAAGATCCTGACTCTACAGTGACATACGGGACCCGATTCTACAGTGGCCTCTAAACTTCCTAATTTTATTTAGGTGTCACTTAAACACTTTGCTATTCTATGAGCAGCTGTCGCAATCAAAATGACAGCGCTCATTTGAATCTGACGCTTCTTATTTTAGGCGGTGTATTCAACTTTACAGTGACATTCTGGAATATCACTTGTTAAATCTGCCGTCTTAACTATGTCTTAAAATTAGACAATTTAGTTTTAGGCTATTTAAGCGATGTGTGCACGTAGAATCGGGTCCACTGTGAGGTTTTATAATTTTGTAACCTAGTCCACGAGCTTTAATATGCAGCTAAATCGAATCATTACAGCTTTGCGTCTGCATACGTGCTTGCAGTCATGTTCAGTCGAAAGCATTAATGTCTATGCGAATATACCGCCTTTGTTAGATGACAATCGCAACGGACTAATCTTACATGAATCTTACACATGTACAGTGACGTGTGTGCCAAATTGCCAATTATTAA
This sequence comes from Acleris sparsana, assembly GCA_923062465.1. Lineage (NCBI taxonomy): Eukaryota > Metazoa > Arthropoda > Insecta > Lepidoptera > Tortricidae > Acleris > Acleris sparsana. The sequence continues at coordinate 4,587,433 of OV281287.1, read as the reverse complement.
ATAATAACAAATTGGATAATTTAAAAGTTAAAAATCATGCGTCATGAAGTCAATTTTTTGTTAAATGCTATGACACTCTACATTCTTAGAACCCGGTCCTATAGTTCAGTAGCTAAAAATAAGAGCTATTTTTTTTAAAGATACCAAGTACATACATACTACACACGTCAACTCTTAAAATGTTACTACCCTTTATTTTATAATAATAATAATAATTTAGTTTTACAGTAAAATTTACAAAAAAAGATTAAAAAATAAAACAATAAAATCAAAATAAATACATACATACATACATACATAAAATCACGCCTGTTTCCCAGAGGGGTAGGCAGAGACGACTTCTTTCCACCTGCTACGATGCTGAAAAATGTTTTTCGCTTCTTCCACATTCATACATCGAGTCATGCACGCACGTCGGTTTCGGGTACTTAAGATTCGGCCCTTTTCCAGTATTTCTCCGATTTGATTCGAAAAAGTACGCCTAGGGCGGCCTCTTCCGACCCTTCCACTCACTTTCGCTCTGTATATCTCTTTCGTCAATCTTCTTTCATCCATCCTTTCCAAATGACCGAACCAAATAAATACAGTAAAAATAATACAAAGACATAAGAATGCAGCATATACAAACAATTATTTTAGTTTGGTTTCTCTTCATTTTTACCCAGCCTTGTAAAATAATATAGCCTGCATTCGAACAATCCTCTCACGTTCCAATTCTATTTTATATCACTCGATGGAAATAACGATTTCGAACGTCACAATAATGTCGTACGGTAGACTCGATATCTACGTATCTCGAGCTCGTAGAAATGGAGTCGAAAATTCCAATTTCAAAATGTTTCAGCTGCATATTTTTATTTTAAACCCGGCGGAAGCAGTGCAGCATTATATAAGTTTAACGTCTGTAGAGATGTAGTGAATATAATCCTTGCCCATCGTTTTTAGTCAGATAAGTTGGTATTTATCTTGCTGTGTCAATAAGCTTCAGTATCCATATTCGATTGCGAGTGCGTAAGGCAATAGCGTTTAAGCTCCTTAGCACAGAATAAGTAATAGTAGAAGTCTTGCACCTTAGGTTTCTATACTACAAACACAAAACACGGTGCAAAACAAGTGCATAAAGCCATCGCAACGAATTCTAAATCTTAAGTCTATGGTTAACGAAAAAATAAAAGTCGAGCTACCGGATAAAGCCAACTTAATAAACAGTTTTGAAGGTATCGGGTCAATTAATATCAAAGGGGTGAAAATGTTCATTAACAAATAGCACAATTTGTTAATGAACATTTTACTAACAATCAGAAAACACATTTAAATACAAAGTCAGTAATTAAAAATGTTAATAATATAAACACCAGTATGTTCATCGCACCCTGTACTACAAGCGAGATTTTAAACTACATAGGATCTCTAAACAATACAATAAAAGATTATAAAGTTTTTTTTTAAAGTTTTTTTTTAGGTTGGTTTTAAAAAAAGAAGATAAACAAGCTTAAGGCAACTATCGCCCTATCACTTTCATAACATTTTTTTCTAAAATATAAGAAAAAGCTATGCATTCGCGGATAACACAATTTATAGACAAGCATAAAATTATTATAATTAATTTATTATAGTCAAAGAGCAAAATGGTTTCCGAAAGGGAATATCAACATCGCACGCTTGCTATTCTCTTGTGGAATCGATTACTCAAAATATTGATAAAGGAGTTCCAATAACGAAAATATTTTTTGATATGAGCCTTTGAATGTGTTGATCATGACATACTAATAGCTAAATATCAACGACACGAAATTAGAGGCCTCCACTTATCCTGGCTACAAAGTTACCTTTTTGGTAGAAGGCTAAGAAAGAAAATATTCAATAATACCAGTATTTGCTACGCCCGCTTTGGCTTAGTAGTCGGAATGACGTAATTTTGTTTGTAACCGCGTTACGTCTAGCTTGGCGTAGAAAATACTATATGGCGTTTAACTCCTTAGGAACTAGTAGAAATTTGTTTATTTATTTTCGCATTAAATAATAAACAAAAAAAAAACTATGCTTTTAAGATACCTAATTTTCTATAATCATGTTTTTTTAATAACACCTTTTAAAAAAGTTTCTAGGAGTAATACTTATACGATGGAACAAAACTCTCGTATTTATTTTATTTAAGGATTAGTTTATTATATACATAACAGGAACAAACAGTCATTTCAATTCGATAAAATACACTACCGAGATGACAACTAATAGAAAAGTATGGAAGAAAAATACATGACGCGCCGATTCCAAAAAGGTTGGGACAAGGGCAAGAGAATGATGGCACACAGAGGAAAAGAACTCAATATAATATATTATGCAGTTTATTTACAAACTTGATTGTACGTTTTCAGTCCCGTGTCCACGGGGAGATGGGGGGCAGTAATTGGAAAGCCGGGCCACAGCCCACACGGAGAGGATATAGCTTAACATTTACTAGATGTGTATTAGGTACGTGTGTATAACATGCCATGACTATGCAGAAAATAAACGCAGAATTTTATCGATCGAATTGATCTACTTGTACTTTTATTTTAATATCACACGTGACGCTTACACAAAGATAGACGTAAGGCGTAATTATCCCATGAGATTTTGCGAAACTCACGAAAACCCAAATCAAACCAAAAAAGTGCGAGTCGGGCTCTTTAGACAGAAGTGTCCTGACAGATAGACAAACGACAGACATTTGGACAACAAAGTCATCTTATAATGGTTCCGTTTTTCAGTATTTGACACGGAACCCTAAAAATCAATAAGCTATCTGTTATGGTTCAAATGATACAGCTTAGAGTTAAGAGTGATGGACTAACGGACGGACCACGAACGCTTAGTAATAAGGGCCTGGTACTAAACCTTCGTTTGTTCCCGCGAAAGATACATTTTTACGGAACCTTAAAAATGTATCGCCGAAACGAATTTATAGAAAATCTCGTCAGCGCGATGTGGAATGCGGCCGCTCGTACGATCGCCAGCGCCATCTCGCGATCCATACCAACTACGAAAGAATTTTAAAGTTAGAGCTGGCTAATTTTCCGCAACTCTACGAGATGGTGTACGCGCCTTTTTTAACCGGCTTAAACAAATGGAGGAGGTTCTCAAGTCGTCGGGATGTATATTCCCCAATTACTCGAAGACCACGGGACCGATTTGTATTTTTTTTTCGTTGTTTGAATGGGTATACTTTCTAGTTGGTCCCATTGTCAATATGTAATGATCTGATTTTGGAATCTTGGAGAAATCAAGGGAACTCCTCAAATAATATAGGCACACCTATAGCGATTTTGGCATTTTTCACTGTAACTCGTGCATTTGCTTTTGAAAAGTACTTTATGGTGAAGTGGAACTGATGATGAAGACCTCCTTAACGGAACCTATTTGACGGGTGGCGATAAGGTATCTCAATTAAGGCACTTGAGCGACTATGACGATGCACAATTAATTGTTTAAATATGACTATGACTTTCCCGCGGCGTTGCTTGCGTTGCCGCAAGCTTGAAATGTTCTAGAGTTTCTCATTAATTGAGAAGTGGGACTACATAACAGCATAAATAGGATCACTAAAAAGTATTAAAAAAAAAAATCGTTTCAAAAAACAAAAACCCGCCGTCAAAAATGCAAATATAACTTCTTATAAAATGTTAGGTAGGTCAGTTCAACTGTATTCGGCTTTTGGTTTAAAATATTGTAGTACGCCGACTTCAGTTGGACTGACCTACCAACTATTTTATAAGAAATTTTATTTTTTATTTTTATGGCGGCATTTGTTTTGGCATGCCGAGTTGATGGCACTCTTGGCACTACTTTTGCCAACCCAGTTCTACCGGAAAGCCAAGCAGATCTTTGATGTTGCTAATGGCTTCTAGAAGCTTTATAATGTCGAATATATCGATGACTAACACACCGATACAGCCCTATAATATCACGAAGCGTTCACCTTAAACGCAACATTATCTACATGCTATACGAGTACTTGCGTTGTAGGTACGTTACGCAACCTCCTAACTCGCAAGCCTGAAAAGGTCATCAGCGTATCTATATTGCCGTTACTCTTATGGTATCCCGATACCCTCATGCGAGATAGCGGGAAAATTTGGGGGGGTAGCATAGTTTAAAGTGCGGGAGTTATGGGGCTAATTTAGGAGGTGTTAGGGGTGTTTTTTGTTTGTGCGAGGGGTTATTAGGGGGGGTTTCGCGCGCAACAAGTGCGGCGCAGGTGCGGGGGGGTTTCATTGATCAGCGCCTGTTGCGCCCCGCCGACCCCATGACCTGAGGTTGTATTATGAACCGTCAAAACCATACTCGTATAGCTCTATCCTTGTCGCTGCCTGGCATTTGGCTGGATTGTACAGGCCGTAATACGGCCCCTGCCTCCCCTTGATGTGCGGAGTACGTTTAAAAAGTACACACCATAACACGAGTTTTGCAAGTAAATATAAGTTCAACGTTTCAAGAACCAACAGATATTACAAAAAATCTAACTTAAAAAGTAACGCTCCTTACAATTTATTTTAAACCCGGTTTTATAAGTTTCACCAATAATTAACTGACTACATAATAAAAGATTCGGTTTTGACCTAATTAGTAGTTGAAAAGACTTGAAAACAATACTTTAAGCATAATGCAGGCGGAAAGTGGTCATAAGAAGGCCTCAAAGGCGGGTTCATGTAGTTTGTTCGTTTGGCTGTTCTCTAATAGTGAGAAAGTTATTTATTACTGATACAATTACAATAGACAACAATACTTAAGCCGTATCTTAAATATTATATTATGGTTTTTTTTTACTTTCCTGAATCAAAAACCCTTTACGTTACCTACCTCTATTATAAGATTATAACAGATCTGCGAGTGCAAGAAATTTAGTACCCATTACAATAATATTCTCTACATTATTGTAATGGGGACTTAACTTGGTTGTAGTCTGTTATTCTTTATAATATCGTTAGTTCGAATGCCTGCAGTTGTGTGCCCCTTGCGGCTGCAGAAACTCTATTGTATTTACAAGCGGAATGCCCTGTCTCATATGTCGGGCGTGTCGGGCTCCGCCAGCGTCCGCCGCCATTGCCGCCCTGAATACAATTCCGCAGCAGCTTCCGCAATCCGCAACTTGAAGAGTAGCGTATTTAGAGAGACCCTCGTTTGTAACCACGTAAGTCTCCTACGCGTTTAACGACTTTGAATCTTTTGAATCACTTCTTAGATTCGATTTCGAAGACCGCGTTAGATTTGTTGAGCTTTTTTTTCAATTGTTATGGATATGACGGCTCATAAGCGTCTCTCCCCGCGCGTGCGGCTTATCTCGGAAGTTTGTTTACAGGGTTATATCAATATTATGATAATACATTAATGTTTATGCGCATTTTTCCAAACACTCCGGGCTTTATGATTTTGGGATTGCGCGTTCGCCCCGTAGAGCGAGGGGCTTGCATATATTCATATACATATTCATTGATACATTGACATTTCTTTCGTTGTTACGTGACGCGAGGGGTGTAAAAGCAATGTGTAAAGCAAACATGAAGCCAGCTAGTAAAATAATATAATATAGAATTCGTAAATGCTATAGTAGGAATCTACCTAAGTCAGTTTAAGTCGGTACAAACTATATTAACTTAGAATTTTCATACACAATTCCGCAAAGCTGTCTAGCGGGGAGAAAGTTGATGAGAAACACACTTTAGTAAACCTAATCTCGTCTCAAGCTGAAAGAAACACACAAAGCATATATAAAACACGCAATAATTTTATACGAACAAATTTACGGGCATCTCGTACGGAATAAGTAAATTGGGAATAGGCGGAGGAAATTAATTGAGTATTTCGAGCGTATCGCGCCGCGGACAGACTGATAACGAGACTGGAGCTCGTTCGATTGGCCCGTAGAAGAAAAGAGTCCATTTCCAAGACTATTCAAACTTTTCAACTCCTCCGAATGGATCTGAATTTTTGTTTCAAGTAAAAAAATGTTAGTAGCCAGTCATTTAGGATTAGGATATGAATTGTGCTCTCGCCCAAATAATAAGCAACGTTTTTAGAAATAATTTGCAACGTCCAATAAGCTCCAAGCCCCCAAGCTAGGTAGAATATTAATCTGCGCGTGAATATCACCTGGCATTACAGGCCGGCCAAAAGGCGTATGCCCCGCTGACAACTAGATGAGTGTAGGGCCAGGTGTATTGCTACATTGGTTGGGTTTGACGTTGGTAATTGATTAGGCGCCGGGCAGTCACGGCCAGATGAATCGGGGTCCGATTAAAGTTGACTTGCCACTGGAGGCGCCTGGCGATTAATAATAGTCAAACCTGGCTTCTAACCGGCTGCTCTACATTAGTTTGATTAAATCTGAAACTCGAATAATTTGCAACGTCATTGCATACTTGGTAGCTATTTACTCGATAGGGTTTCTTTTGTATCTTTTATATTTTTTACGGCTAGTTGTAAATATAAAGAAGGAGACAAAAAAAACTATAAAAATCCCCAAAGAAAGCCGTTGAAGTACACGGTCACTATTTTTTTGTCATAAAGTGTAAAGTTATTTCTTTTAGTAGGAGTAAAAGTACCTTGCATTACACATATCACCTGGGAGACGAGGTTATGGAACGCGTTAGCACTATTCGCGATCTAGGTCTTGAGCTTGATACCGGGCTGGATTTCCATACCCACGTAAACGCTGTAGCTAAGAGTGCTAATAGGACACTGGGTTTTATAATGCGTACAGCGCCGCAATTTAGCAGTGCCACGGTACCCATTTTATTATATAATGCGTTTATCCGTAGTAAACTCGAATACAACTCGATAGTGTGGGACCCTTCGGAAGACAATTATAGACTCTTGCTTGAAAGAGTTCAGCGAAGGTTTGCACGTTTCCTATATAAAAAACAGTACCTATGGATACTATCCTTTTCTCTACCCATCGCTGTTTGTATCGGGAATGGTTGGGCTCGAGACACCTAATTTTAGGCGTAAGCTACATCTCGCAGTACATTACTGTCTTCTGTTAAGAGGGCAAATTGATAACCCAGTTGCGCTGGAAGGTGTTCGCTTATTTGTTCCCGCGAACTACGCGCGCGCCGGGCGCCGGCGCCGGCCGCTGTTCGCGGCGCAGGAGGCGGGCACGCGGCGCGCCGGCAACGCGCCCGGCGCGCGCGCGCCTGCGCTTCTAAATGCGTTGGTACAGGGGCAGGATGCCGACGTGTTTTCCGATAGCTGGAGCTCATTACTGCGTGCGTAAAATAATTGGCTTTTGTGATTTATTTAGTTAGATAATTTAGTACGTATTTCATTTAGCATTGTAAGCGATTTGGTGTCCTAATGTTATGCCTACATTGTATTTTCATGAATAAATAAATAATAATAATAAATAATCTCGGTTATTTTAAAAGCGATTAAAATTTATTTATTTTCGTCTATTGTCACATGAATCAGCTTTTAAAGGCACAAAGTAAATTATCAAAATGCTATTGACTGTCTTCCTTGATTGTCTGTCTTTAAGGTTCCAAAATGTGCTAACAATTAAACAACAAACACCTTTCTTGAATCATAATCATTAACCATAAAGCAGAATTAATTCCGTCTTGCATCAAAGTGTTTTTGCACCCTATTAACTGCTAAGAGGTAATTAATCAACGCATTAACACCCGGCCGCTAATAGTTAAGCTGTATACACGACCGAATTAAGAAGCCCAAGCCTTTGTTTAGGCGGGATATCACGTCTGTCCCATAAACATTGAACAAGAATTTCTTCGTCGCTTATAAAGGTGCATTTACACGGGTAACTTTTAAGGGGAAAAATAGCCGTCTTGGTCTAATTTTGGGTAATGAAAGTGAAATGTCCATACTGTTGACATGTAGGTAATTATTGCTAAAGAAATTGCCCGTGTAAGCGCACCTTTTAAGACTCGTTATCTAAGGCTGAGGCTACACCGGAAATTACACGTAAAATATAGAAAGGGCACCATAGACCACCCGGCCGACCGATAGGTGCGTTGCGTCATCACAACGCTGTGGTTTTAAGATAGATGAATCACGTATTTCAACATAACGGTGTAGCATGTCATTCTAATTTATAGGTGTGTAAAAAAAGTATTTAAAACCACGTGCCCGTGTCGCACACCTCTCCACCAGTCCTCAGCCGATATTGGCCTGTCAGTCTTCCGTACTGTAACACTGTCTAATACCGTGTTATATTAAGGCTATAAGGGTTCCTTGTTGAATTATAAAAACTCGCGATATTGAACTTGCAGAGCTGAAAACTTTTAAATATCAAGCCATTTTCATCGGACTTAGTGCGTAGTAGGTACACCATACACTTAGTGTACCTATACATCGAGTGTATCTTCCTAATTTCCTATAGCAGCCTAGACACTCCGCGTGCACCTATACACACGAGACAGCCGCGAGTGCCACAGAGTGTTCGATGTATCGTGTCAAAGAACTTTTTTTTAAGAAGTCTTTTTAGCTTTATAACCGTCCCAAATAACCTAGTTTTATTTTAAAATACCGCGTCAGATCAGTCCTTCCGTTTGGGAGGTACAATGCTATGAACAGACACATAGATACACAAATATACAGATACACAGAAACACACGCTAAATTGATGTCACCCCTCTTTTTGCGTTACGGGTTTTAAAACTTGACGTGTAAAAGTGCCCGAGCGGCCTACTTACTGAATAAAATTATTTTATTTGTTTATTTTTATATTCTTTAAAAAAAAAGCTGGTAACCACTGCTGGTAGCCACCACTGTATGTTTACTAAGGCACTATAACCTTATAAATACTTAACTTTTTATACCTTAACTAACTAGCGACGCCCTTCGTTTTGTTTTACGTAAGTTTTTTCTACCATTATACATAAATATATATATATATATATATATATATATATATATATATATATATATATATATATATATATATATATATATATATATATATATATATACCTTATAAACCAGAATAAAAACCGTATAAATTACATTTACATATTGCACAAAATTTAAAATTAACATTAAAATTATAATTAAAATCAAAATCAACATAAAAATCAAAATCAAAATTAAAAAAAAAGCAGTTAAAATTAAAATTATATTAGACACAAGTATATCCATATAAAAACTAAGAAACTAAAACACAATTAATAAGTACAATTGCTTCCTGCATGGAGTGCACCATGTAGGGGCAATCAAACCTACTCACTATCTTGTCCAGGGTGCTGTTGCCGCTGCCGCCACCAGCAAACCAACAAAAACCTTCAACAAAAATCTGTGAAAAAAACCGCATTAAAATCCGTTGCGTGGACAGACAGACGCGGAAAGCGACTTTGTTTTATATCTAAGTAAAGAAAGAAGATAAAGAACATTATCAGAATTTTTCGTTTATTTTCTTTTATCACCCTGCACATTTCACGTCCGTTTAAACCAATTCACATAACTTACACGCTCCACCCTCCCCTTCTAACTCCCAGCCTACAGTAACCCCCCTTTGTTTGGACAACGATATCCAAAAGAAGTATATTACATTTCTGTAAGTAATTCGATGAATGAGCGTCCCTTTTGGCAAAAAAGCTGAATTACTGTCCTTCAGGAACCCTTCGCCGTGCGTCGCTTGAGGGACACAATAAGAGGATAAACATTTTTATTTTTGAAACACTTACGATGTTAGTCGTATTTGGGCAAATGTTTGTAATACCCTGCCGAAGAAAAAATAAAACGGGTAATAAAAAGGACTTAAATAGGACTACGTCCGTGTAGAATTCTGCTATCCCTCGGGAATAGTGAATTGTTTCGAAATTGAAGGTAGCCTATATGTGGTATTCCTCTGTATTAATCTCTCTACCAAATTTCATCCAGTTCCCTGTAGCCGTTCTAGCGTGATTGAGTAATAAACATCCATCCATCCGAACTTCCGCATCTATATAAATAAAAATGAAACGCTGAAATGTAGGTACGAGCATAACTTCAGGAAGACTGCCACAAATTGGATTACACTTTTTTTGTTGTGTTCGTTATTGTCAGGATAGAGTTTGAATGGGAGAAAACACTTTAAAAACTGCAGCTAGTTTTAATTTAATAATAGTAGTAAGATTTGAAGTTAAATGGGACTTGATCTTAAAGTAGTTAAACACACTAATAGTAAAAAATCGTAACTATTTGTTAAATCTCAACCAAATGTGTCACATTTTCCATTCGATTATTGAATTTTAACCTCTAGTTCAGTTAGCTACTGATCACGAAATTCGCCCTTACTCGCACCACCGGCAGACATCTTCAGACCGTGATAACAATGATGATGAATGAACGAAGATTAGCCACCCATATGTGTGAATATTGCCATAATTTAAGACAATCGAATATTATTAAAGGAAGAAATACAAAACACAATAACTAAAGATGCTTGAAATATGGTTTATATCAAATATGAATAAAAAAGGTAATTCTCTAGACCTACTACAACAATTGCCAATAAGTAAATCGTAACTATTACAAATAGGCTTTGATCTCAGCAAAATTGCTTCAGTAAAATAAACTTCGTAGAATTGTTTCTAACAATGTCCTTATCTTAATATCTATATAAGAATCTGCCAACTTGTTCATGGTTCGTTGAGCTACAATGTCTATTTTATTTTACGTACAGAGCTCACCCATAACCTCGGCAGTATAAAACAATGTACTGCTAACTGGATGAAGTTTCTGGTCGTACAAATGATTGCTTTACTCAGAATGATACTTCATACATATGACCCGTAAACGCCGTAGCTTTACATTTTATTGCTTTTGCTCATGACTTTTTCCACGTAGATATTTATTGTTCTTTTCGAGGAAACGTTAATTCACGAATGTTCTACTTTTGATCTAGAATATGGGCTATCCGTAGGCAAAGTAGGTGATTATCTTAGCCAAAGAGTTTACGTTGTCCTGTTAGAGGGTATACACGACATTTTGGATTATACTCAATTATGGCTAGCATAGTTTAGTTCGCTCAATCGACCGTTTAAAACTTATAAGTCGTTTTTAGGGTTCCGTAGTCAAACTAGAAACCCTTATAGTTTCGCCATGTCCGTCCGTCCGTTCGTCCGCAGCCTAGCTCAGAGACTTAGTACTAGAATGCTGTAATTTGGCATGAATACTCGTACATATTAGTCACGCCAGCAAACAGTAAAATAAAATCATGAAAATAAATTTATTTTTTTTGGTCTCATCTACACGCAACGTGGAAATGTTTTTTTTTTTCTCGTCTACCCCGTATTGTGAGGTGAAAACCATTTTTCGATTAAGGGAACCGTTTATGAAATATTAAGCAGTTTTGGCTGTAGGGGTACAGCCAAAACAACTAATAATAAAAAAATATGTATCTTCTATGAAATTCGTTATATGCGCATATAACGAATTTCATAGAAAAACTATCACCACGAAGTAGACATCATTGGTTTTTGAGATACAGGCGATTAAAGTGTTTATACTCGTACCTCTCAAATCATGTCAAACGGCACCACATGACTTTAAATAGAAAGTTAGTTATTACTTGTTGTTTTTATGTTTGTAGTATTAGCGGCTTCGGAACCCTACACTGAGCTTGGTCCGACATGCTCTTACCCGGTTTTATGACTAAGATTTCATCATTTCGTTCTAAGAGCTCTGCCCATGATCATGCACAATATTAAGAGAGGAATTGCAGATGCGTTGCCAGACTTTGAGAAAATAAACAGCAGTGATCGCATTGGTACGTTCGGGTGTGGGGATAGAACAACCCGTGAAATAACTAGCATAGAGGCTTTACATCTTAGTTCTCAGGGTTAGCAACATTTGCGGTCATAACATTGTAGTCTTGATAATGCATATATTTACGGATCTCCTTGAATCGCGTTTTATTTAGGCTATTATGGTTTCGCATAATGGTTTTGGCATAATAGTACTGTTGCATAATCATATTTTGGCATACTACTTCTTTGGCATATTACGCTATTAGAATAATTTCAGTTGGACTAATTTGTATTAGACTAATACATATGCATATTATTGTTTGGGCTAATAATTATTTGTCATTACTGGCTTTAACTATAATATCAGTTTTCTAAATGAATAAAACACAGTTAAATTAGGTTACATTAAGTAAGTACATTAGGTTAAGTTATGTTATGTTAGTATGATATCCAAGCGCGAAGCGTCCAAGCGTCAAAACTGTTATGCATTTTGTAATGATGCCCATTAGCTATAATGACATTTTGCATTTATGCTATTTGCCGTTAGTCTTGATGACAATTATTATGCTTAAGTATTCTATTTATGCTTTTTAATGTTATGCGTAAAGATGATTATGCACATCGTTATTTCTGCGTAACACTATTATTACAAATAATTTTATGCCATCCAATAGAGAACCTATATTTATGGGTCACAGATCAAGCTTACCATCTGGTGGCCTGTGTGCACGTTTGCCTTGCAATGCTATAAAAAGTACACTAGTATCTTGAAAGTGTAGTGAATACGACATCGCATGTTGTCGGAAAAGTTTTTAAATGTATGTTGTTTTCTCAGACGATTTTAGTAACCATCAATAAGCTAATTGAGAAAGCAAGATGTAGGTAGGTATGCGATCTTATTCGACCAAATACGTTTTCGTACAGTTATGCACTAGATTATTATAGCGGTCCGGTATATAGTGTGGGTGGGCAGCTGCCACGAGTGGATGGATAGCGGAACTAAGCGAGAGGATAATTAAAGCTTCCTCCTTGTGACATCTTGGATTTGATTAATATTAGATCAATGCCAAGCGCGATGATTTGCATAGAACACGGATTCGCCTAGCGGGTTGCTGGCACTGAAAATGTTATAGGTAACATAAAGGTAAACCTCTTGAAATCAAAGGTTGATTTATTGTTGTACAAATGAATACACAATTTAAAGGGTAGGTACATGACAGAACTAATGAACAATGCAAGTATGAGTGAGTAACTTAAAGGAGTTAAATGGCCACTTTTTTCCGTTAAGTTGACTACACGACGGTTAAAAGGTTATTAAACGTTGTCATATACATATGCATGTTGTGTATACATATACAACAAAAAACCATTCTTCAATTTCAAGACAATGCTTTACTTTATTACAAAACACAACAATAGCCACGAGGGCGCCACTGGACGCTCGATGCTGTCTTAAATGATAGGAGGCAATATTTAACCAAAAAACAAAGATGGTGGCGGCTATGTCGCTACACGCCAACTACGCATTACAGAAACATTCAAGGAAGAAAAGGAACCACAACAAAAGGAATGGTAAACTGAAGGAACTTTCTTAAGTAGGGTATCAAAAATATATGTTCCAGGGTAAATGTAGTAACGGCATTTTGGTGAGAATAAAATGCAGTACATAATTATTTATTTTAGTTATTTGTTAGCCAAAAGTGTCCTAATGCTGAGGCCCTACTTTGAACATCAAAGTTCGAAATTACGTTAGCTCCATCCCTTTCTTTCGAATTAGTCTCGAATGACCAGGGACAGGGATGGAGCTCATGTAAGTTCGAACTTCGATTTTCATAGTAGGGTCTCTGGGCAAAGGTCTCCCTCTCGCACTTCCACGCACCCCTGTCTTGTGCAGCCTCCCGCCAGTCCCTCTGAAAACGTCAAGTTGATCTCGCCATCTGCGCCTAAGTCTGCCGCGACGCCGAATTCTGTCGTGTGGGATCCATTTTGTGGTTGATTTTGCCCAATTGGTATCCGGCATGCGACAAATATGTCCGGCCACGTGCTACTTGAGTCTAGCTGCTGTTCGAGCTACGTCATCAACGTGTACCTAAATATAGCTTGCTTTATGACAGACTCGTTAAATTTCCAGTTTAAAACATGTAAATAAGCAAACACATATCCTCCTAAATAAAAAGGACGCATGCGCAATTTGATAGTCAAAGCAAATTTAACCCCATACCTTAAGAAATTAGGTCACTAATACATACGCGGTTCTATGAGACATACGCCCTTTTTTCGAAGGAGTGCGAAAATAACCAAACTGCATTTTTTCATGTTGCCGTCTGTGTATGTTGAATTGTTACTAGTTTTCCTTTGTTTAGTGGCCACCTCTTTCATATCATATCTTTTTTATTTCATCGGCAGAAAATTTTGTGATAGTCACAAGTTTAACTTTAGTTATCTACGTGATTATTATTAAGATAACTTGAAAACAACACGACTTAGCAGAAAATATTACCCTCCTTCTTCGATAGTTGGGTAATAAAATAATACAGTTAAAATCGCTAATATCTATACACATCGCGTTAAATATATGTAGGGCAAACCTTAATGTCAGAGGTATAGAGGCGTGTAGATATTGTCCTTTGAACGTATACATATTTATGACTTTGACTGTACTTTCTCTATGGAGACCGTTTGTAATATCCCTTCGCGCCGTAGTTCAGTATTAAGGCACTTCACCCACTGCCGACGACGTTTAATATAAATATGTGTCTCTTTTATTAACACGGGTCTATATCTTTTGTTTCCACAAACTAGTGCAAAGCGTTCTCGCTAGCAGTATGAATAGCCATCTATCAACTATGAATATATGCGTCTCTTTTATTGACACGGGTCTATATCTTTTGTTTCGACTAACTAGTTGAGAGTTCTCGCCACCAGTGAACAGCCAGCGATCAACTATTAATATGTGTCTGTTGTATTAGATATGTGTGTGTGTATATGTAGACGGGTTCTACATATATCTTTTGTTCGTTTCTTGGGCGAGAAAATAGTCCATAGCTAATCGCTCCCTCGCCGGTAGTGGGGAAGTGCCTAAATAAGGACGGGGCGTGCTCTGGACGATATCCGGGATTTACATAACATTATCCAGGAGATAAGAACTTGATCGCCGCAGCAAATCCAAATGAAAGTAGGTAATTAATAATCTATATAATATGTATAAAAGGCAAACCTGACGGACTTAGATATCAACGCACAGCCGAAACTACTGCACCTAGAAACTTGAAATTTGGTACAGGGGTTCCTTTCATGATGTAAGTGAGCACTAAGAAAGGATTTTTGGAAATTCACCTCCTAAGGGGTTAAAATAGGGGGAGAAGCGGAAAAATAATTCTACGCGTACGAAGTCGCAGGCGTCCTCTATTAGGTATATTTTATAAATATTGAAACCTGTAAATATTAAAGGCCTGACATGAGTTATGACGAATACAGTCGGCTTTATAAACTACACCTTTTTTGGCACCTTGTTGCTTTTACGCCTGTGACAGATTAGTGCAGCAATTAAACATAATGTTAAAGTGACAAAGGACTAGTGTAGTACCTACAGCTACTTAATCGGTTTTCTGTACCGCTCTATAAATTGTATTATTGTAGGTAAGTACCTAGTAAGAGGGACTGTGGCCGCAGACAAGATGCTTTGCGAACACGTTATCGTAAGCTAAAATGTATAAATTGACGTAAGCTGCCGGACGGTCGCGTCGAGCGCTCATGACAATTCCATATATTTTGACAGTTTTCGACAATCGTTTACGTTAGCGTTAAACATTTTGTCTGGCTGCTGTTGGGTTTGTTGAGGAGCTGTATCTCATGAACTGTGATAGCTAGACAGTTGAAATTTTCACAGATGATGTATTTCTATTGCCACTATAACAACATATACTAAAAACGGAGTAAAAAATATTTAAGTGGGGCTCCCATACAACAAACTAATTTAGTGTCTGATGCAGTATAGATAATGTTACGGAACCCTACGTGCGCGAGTCTGACTCGCACTGGGCCGGTATTATTTTAACCTTGGTCTCCTCTTAGGAAGGTCTGGTAGATTCACATATGTTAAAGAGCCTGCAGTAGGTACCTACTTATTGATTACCTTCATTTCATATCAGGAGGGGATTGAAACTCAGCTGGTGATTTAAGTTTACCGAAATAGGCGATTTTTACTGATTTCTAAAAGTTCATAGATTTATCCCCCCAGTGGCTGACGACTCGAAAACAAGATCACTATGTGACTAAATTTAATTAATATTAATTTATCTCAATCATCAGTGAGTCAAAAGTCAGAGATTCAAAAGTCAACTCCGTAGCTAAACAAAATAACATCGGAGAGATGGCTACAACTTTGTAGTGCTCAACCGCAGCAACGGAGAGCTCGCTCCGTCGAACTGGCTTAATTTGAACCCTGCAAGTGCTAGCATCGCATTATAATTCATTTACGCGACGCTGGTTCGGTATCGCCTCGGGCAAAGCAGCCTCGTTCCTGTGAAAACACTCGGAAAATAACACGACTGGGGGCTAATCAAGATGCATAACATAACGCTGAGTTGGTTTTTGAAATTCGATACATAGACATAGACATAGACATAGTCAGGGACATAGAGAAACGCAAAATACAACTACACTAATAACGTTTTTTAAACTTTGTAAGTCAAATATAAATAACAGCTTAGGTCGTAAAAATAAAAGTGTTATTATAATATTATTAACTTTAAATTGATGTTTTTAATTCTTTTCGCGATATGCTATTTTTTGGACAATTTGAATTTGTGGAACTGTAATTTGTATTTTTTTTTAATAAACGAGGATTTATTGTTATAATTGTTAAAAATGCGCATACTAAAGAAAATAAAGTTGTTGATGGCAGACCGTTTATGTCAACCCTACATTTCGAGTATAGAAAACAGAAACGTTTGCATTGGCTAGACACACTGAGGCCCTACACAAGATGCATTCCGCGTTCGTTATCGTTATCCTAGAATTTCCAAAAGTTAAGTTAAAGCTGTCAAGCGGCCGCGTCGAGAGCCTACGTCAATACATTTGGTTCGTTTTCCAAAATCTTTGACGTTAGCGTTAAGAAACTTGTGTGGCCTAGTCTCACTGGTCTGTGTGGGCATCATGGAGTCAAGTACTGCCTCATAAGCCAATAAGCAGTATCCCAAATTCAATAGCCAAAGCAGTATGAATTCTCTTCTGTTAGTAATAAGGTTCATATTTCTACAGGAGTTATCTGAGATACTGCCTATTGCCTGAGGAGGGCAGAGTAATAGTACCTCTACGATCATTGATTTACACAACTAGTAGGAAAAGAAAAATGACGCATATTTTTGATCATGCAAGAATACCATGTTTAAGATTCCTTACAAACTACGTCGCGCTAAATAGCACTGTTTCACAGATTACAAAACAACCCAATTCGCCACTCCATTTTGCATTGTATGGTTTCGAGTGACTAAGCACGTCACAGTGATGTCACGGAGTCATAGGTATCAATTTTTAAAATAGAAATAGTAGATTGTGTCACAAGGGAGCAAAATGACATATTTAAGGCGAGGGCGTACATTGAATCCTGAACGAAGCGAAGGAGTCTACAATTGAATCCCGAGCGTAGCGAGGGATTCTAAAATAGAATCCTGAGCGTAGTGAGGGATTCAAGTGTTAACGCCCAAGGTGGAAATAATTTTGCTACCGTGCAGAGATGGTCATTTCGTAATCGATTCCTGATTACACGATTAATTGATTTTACTTTGTAATCCGCTACTACGTGTCAGATTACTTGTAATGTATTCAAGTGACACGGTGAATTACCATTACATATTAAGGAATCAGTAATCATCTATACAAATATTCTAATTACAAGTAATTGGAATCAATGTCGATTCCAAATTACTGGAATTGTTGACTTGATTACTTCCAGATTACTTTTATATATTAAGTAGCTGAGTTCACGTTTGGGCTTCGGGCGTCAAAACTATCAAAATTATACTCACTTCTCGCCGCTCGCCAACCATTTTGTATAAATAACCAATCCTGATAATCCTAACGAGCTCATTTTGCTAGATGTAAACAAGAAATAATTTTAGATACCTTTAAAGATTATTTAATAATAGTCAGAATATTCCTTCAAAAGCAAAGTTAATTCAAAACTACATTGTTATTATATTTGTAGCAGTAAATTTAAATATTTAGCGACTGGCTTAGATAGATATAAGATGTTTATGTATAGTTGTGATGGTAAGCCGTTATTTTACTTGTGTATTCGGCTTGGATCACTTCAACCTTTTGATTGAAAAAAAAACTTCAATTATAAATAAACAATAGTTTAAAGAGCTCGTCTGATAATCTGTTGCTTTTAGGAGTATTTGTCATCGTCGCGTACGAGAACAGTCGTTCTACTGGAGCTGAAGAGGTCAGAGGTGTATTATACTTTAGGAAAACTTTTTTTATCTCAGGATATTTGTTCAGGATATCCAGTGACCGTGATGTATCTGATAGATATCCTAATGACACGTTTGTCAAAACAATTTTATCTTAATTCTTAGCTTAGTGACATTTGAGAAACTTATAAAATAAGGTCAGACTTAAGTAGGTAATCTAGCCTGGAATTGGAGTAAAGTAATTCAGATTACTTTAGTAGGTACTTGATTACTGAAGAATCAAGAATACAGTAGTGGTTTACAATACCGATCCCAAAGGAGTGGATTACAAATGTAATCATGGTACTAGTATTACAGTAATTTAGATTATTCAAGTAATCGATTACTGAGGAATCATGATTACTGGAATGTAAACGTGTAATTAATACCCAAAGTAATTGATTACGCCCATCTCTGCTACCGTGTGATACATACTGCTTTTCACATCACCTATGAGGAAAATAAAAGATCTTAGTGATGAAACAAATTTAATTATTCACACATTCTAGAAATGCTGAAATTATCAAATTTAACAACAGGAAATTATCGCACTTAACAACAATTATCAAATTTGGCAACAAAATATCCTTGAACAGAAAAGTGCCACTTTGATCCCTCCTAGGAGGGAAGAAAAGTCCCCTTTCCGAATAGGTGATATGAAAAAAACATTTTTATGGTTCGTTCTTAACCTAACTATGGTTGATATGGCACCTTGTCTTCCGATTGTTACACCGAGTTAACGTGACATTTTCAAAATTATTATTTGACATAATGGTATTTACGTGTATCTGTGTCCATAGGTGCCTTGCGGTAAGATCGCCTGTTGCATGTTTGTATTGCATTGTAATTTCTAAAACGATCTCCCCGAACCTATTATAAATGTTTGTGCGTTGAATAGAGTTGTTCATATTTATTGTCCGAGAGGCCATCCATTCGAAGTTAATAAATATATTATTATGTATAACACTTTGGGTACGATACGATGAAATCTTGAAGCAAACGCCAAGTTCAAGTTTATTGAATAAGACCCTTGTTACCGAAGGCGCAAAGTCTAAAGAAGGGTCGTATACATATACATATAGACGAAGGGATGCATGTGATCAAAATCCGGGGATTTCTTTCTAGTTCAATACCTATCGGATCGATTGTAATAAAAAGGGTGTCATAATGCTATACATACCTTCATATAAATTCGTTAAACAAGGCGCCAGTAAGGTTTTAGTTGTGTTTTAAATTATTCAGGTTTTCAGGGCCAAAATAATACTAGGCAGCAGTCACTCAATTGGGCTACGTTACAGTGTTACTTGGGTGTGTAGGTATGTGCCCGGTGTATGTATGTGTTTGTGTGCTTTTTAAAAGTACATTCCTTGATATTTATTTTTACTAACTTTGACCGAAAATAAACAGTAGTAAACGCCTCAATCTCGAAATACATGTGGTTCTTAAATTTCGAACTTTAAGGAATATAATTCCTGATATTTGTGTTGTTATATCTTTTAGTTTTTAAGTCAATGTCCCTTATAACTAGCGCGGATGCAGCACAATGCCGAGTAGGACATTTCGACGCCATGGTTTTATTTTGCTTGTCATTTATTTTTATGCTGAGCTTTTTTTTTGTTTGCATACAATTGCATACAAACAGTTAATAGAATAGTACTCTTTTCACCTGTTACAAATGCCCTTCGTTAAAAAGAGACGTCTATATATGACCTCTTTCAACAGTGTACCACTTTTTAGGTTTGTTAGTGTGCGTCACTATGCATTAGTGTGCGCAAGTTTGTAGTTAAACAATTTCAATATTAAATAGTTTAATTTAGATTAGTTTATGTTATCACTTCTGTCGGGCGTCCCGCGACGCACGTTTTTTATAAGCGAGGAACTCAAACGAGCACGCGGGTTACCTGATGGGCAGTAATCAAATCACCACTGCCCATAACACAAGCAACCCAAGAAGAATTGACAGTCCTTGGCCAGCCCATGAGGGAAATGAGAGCTCTTTTATTGAAGGTTCCCATTATAACTGGTTGGAAATACCGCCAAAGGGAGCTCGGTCCACAGTTTCATTGTACGAGGCAAAGATGGCCTAGTAAAACGCACGGTGGAAGAACGCCATATATTTAGTGGAACTCAGCGGCCGGTAAATTCCGAATAATCTGCGAGTGTTTAATAAATAATTTCTATTTTCCTCAACCAATGTACTTTTATCATACGTCTTACTACATTAGATGTTTGTCCTTGCCCCGAGGACCACGAGTAACGTATAGTTTCCGGACGAAGGTAATTCTAACCTTGCGAAAAAGGGTACATGACGGTCGACTTACCTCGTAATGAAAAAGGGGTAACCTATCGCAACCTCGAAAAGTTTTTGACCGAATTTCATTTGACCGAAAACATTTCGTTTTTTATCGTTTCTCCGATGGCACGATTCGTCATTTTTTTATTTCACCATTTGACTTTAAGTAAATGGTTCGTTAGTCCAAGCAACTTTTCTCCTTGTAGTCACGTACCCTATGTATTATGTTACGTATTTTATTTCAAAGCCCATTTTTCATTACACCAATGCTACAACTAGCCTGTGGATCGTTTTGTATTTTGTTTCTTAACCCATTTTTCACTTCATCAATGTTACATATAGATTTTGCTACGTTACGTCAAATATTCATTTCGGCCAAAAAATCTTGCTTGTAATTAGTTTCAACTATCTACAAAATGCAACGAGCAAGACGAGTCAGGGCAGAACCGACTCAGATAGGTTAGGTTAGAAGGCCAAGGCGGGAGCTTTGCTCCCGCCTTGGCTTTCGAGGTTATTTTTTTTCTGCCCCGAAAAACTTGCTTAAGTATAATTTATCCAGACAATGCAAAGATCAAGACAATCAGGGTAAAACCGGGTGCTTTACAAAATGGTTCAACAACAACGTGGGTAGATTGACACAGTTTTGTTTGCCAGGAATAAAAAAGTTTTCGCTAACGTAGCAAATAGGAAATTAAAAACTTAGTTCATATTTATACAATTACATCTAACTTTTAACATGTTATTGAAAATCAAAACCAAAACTTATCAAACATAACATGGTCGATTTAAAATTAGGTAAACTATGAATAAACCGAGCCGTAATATTGGGCAAAGGATACTAAGGTAAAATCAGAAATAGGAAAAAGACAAATAGACAAAGCATTACATTGGACAACTGTTGATACGCCGAAACCAGTAATGAGGTATAGATAATTTGTCAAATCGTTAAAAAACCAAAACAAGTAATGAATAAATAAAACTATTCGAAATGATCATTCGGCCAAACGTAAAAAAACCCAAACCGTAATTGACGAAAAGTATTTGTCGAACCAAAATTCGGTGAAACATTTTTCGAAGTTGTGATAGGTAACCTGAAAAAGGGTATAAAAATAAACGGAGCATATCAGACTTACCCCCTTTTTCACTTAATATTCACGAGACTTATACCGTTTTTTCACTAGGACATGCACTGCACAAGTTAAATAACTCCAGTAACTTCAGCACCAGTGTGTGTTCCTTAGAACAGCGTGAAATCCATGAATATATTATCAGGAATTCACTGCTGCAGACACAAAATAATCACCAACGACGAAGCTAACTTTACCCTTAGTTTATGTATTCGTGACGGAGGTGTCATTAAAAAAAACCGGCCAAGTGCGAGTCGGACTCGCACACTAAGGTTTCTGTACCATTACATCTATACAAAATTAACAAAAAACGGCAAAAAAAATACGTTTTTTGTATGGGAGCCCACATTATATATTTATTTAATTTAAATTTAATTCGTTATTTTTATATGTATATTATTCTGTGAATATTTCAAGTTTCTACCTGTTGCCGTTATAAATATCGAGCAAAAAAGGGGTGAAAAAATATCACGTGTATAGTGTATAGTATCTGTTGATAGCGGCCACAGAAATATATCACGGTTCATGAGATACAGCCTGGTGACACACAGACTGACGGACAGCGGAGTCTTAGTAATATTGGCGGAACCCTAAAAACGACCAAGTGCATGTGCAGCACGCATATATTTAAGGACGTGGTAATGGTAAATATTAACAACAAAACAATTTTTTTTTAGAGTGCCGACATAGTCACTACTACGAGTATACTACGCAATAGTCGTTTTCGTAAAATGGCTCTGAGATACAAAAAGACATAAAAACGGACATGATGTAATAAAAAGGGATTTTTTTGACACCGGCTACTGAAGCCAAAAAGCATACAAAATATGGGTTTAATAATAACGAAACCTTTTAAATGTTGGACTTGTCAACTTGAATAAACTAGACACAGAAACATTGTATTATGGAAAACACCCTCCCGCGTAAATTCGTCAGCAAAACCTTTTCTCTCCCATCCTTTCCTGAAGTAAAAAGCTAATCAAGATGATGAACTCAACAGGTTCAACACTGATTAAAGGTTAGCGCAGACATAACCGCACGGCACCGGATCAGCTCAAAGTGAGACATTGAACAGTGAGCTTCGATTCATGTTAGTACGGTAACTTTTTTAAACTTAAAGTGGAAACAATGGCCGTGCGCAAACTTTGCGCCGTCCACTGAAAAATGTATCTAAAGCTAGGTACTGACCAACGTTACGAGGTTTAATATAACATGTTACACAGCGAGCTTTCAGAGTCAGTACGTAATTGCTCGCTGGTTTCCCCGTAACACTATATGAATGCTCGCTGAGTAACATGTTACATTACACCTCGTAACGTTGGTTAGTACCCAGTTGTATATAGTCTGTCAAGAAAGTCATGAAAAGAAAATGATTTTATAATGGATCCAAAGAGTCAAATTACAGTATAAAATAGCATAACTAATAAAAAATACAGTAAACAGGCTAGGTATAATACTATATTTCTGTGTTTTACTATGCTATCTCACTTTGAGCTAATCCTGTGCCGAGCAGTTATGTCTGTGCCAACCTTAAAGGGGATGGACGGGTCCGCGCAGCGCCCGATTTACCATCGGCCTGGCAGCTATCGCTAAATGGATCTTTACTGTAATTAAACATCGCTTCTTGCTTTCATTCTTGGAGTTTCGTGGGTAATACGAACATTCTAAGAAGAAAATTGAAAATTGAGGAAAGAATGAGCAATTACTTTCACAATTTTTTTGAGCATAGAGTAGAGGTTTACTTGCCTACGTCCAGCCTCTTCAGGCCCACCATATTTCGAAATTTTAAAATTCGATTGTCAGTCAAGAAAACAGAGGAAAATACATTATATCTCCTTAGCAATGGATCTTTATTCCAATGGCTGTATTATGTTTTTTTTTTACGCGGGCCTTACTTATGTGGCCATGATGCGGCGTAGTAGAGTAAAGCGAGTGGGAAATTAACTGAAAGCCTATGCGACGCACGCTCCGCACGCACATGATACACGAAAGCTTTGGGTGCGTTGGTATTATTTACAGTTTACTATATCACGGCGGCGCCGCTTGTATGTATCATAATTTGTTGCTGTGCCCTTTCAGAGCGACGTATGTGCACCAGTTAGTGTAGTTTCGCTGTTATAAGATTATGTGACGCGCCATAAATTATTTAAATTTTGAACAAACTAGAACTATATGCGAGTCCCCTATATTGTTTAACCGAACTTAACTTTTTTTTTTTTTTTTTTAATATTCTGTAAAAAAAGTCAACTGGCTTTCTATGGTCGGTCCAAATACCCTTTTTAAAGTTAAGACGGACGGAAAAAAAAGCTTAGTACCAAATAGTGTCCCATTTGGCACTTAGCCTTTAGGAAAAGGGATTTGACGTGTATAAGGGAGGCGATATTCAATGTCCAGCGCATTTTAAAACGCAAATAAACATGATACTGACGATAATAGACCGGGTTCTAACTATGGTTGGAATATAGACTTAAGTAAAATAATGTCCTAAGTTGAAGCTGCTGTCTTATTCGGAATCCCGATGCAATTAAAACGAAACGAAGCGATTCCCTGTTACTTTCTATCATTAGTTACCAAATGGAGAGAAAGAAATATAACTGACACAACTTAAAAATAGATTACCGGAATAGGGTCGTAGCGTGCTAGAGTGCCGAGTGCTATGTCGCATCCACTTATTTATTCATCGTGACATTACTATTTCAAATAAAACTAAGTTTTAAACCTGGAAAATATGAAGTAAAGTAAAATTGCGCGTTTTTAAAGCCTTATACTTAAAGTAAAAGTTATGTCTGACTATAACTTGAGTTATGGGCTTGGCAGTAGAAATTTAAAGCTAAAAAGAAGAAATTCTTACTCGCGCAATATGAAATTCTGCTTAGAAACTTTACAATTCTATATTGAATTTTCTTCGGGAAAAAATATTTCTAGGATTGCGCACGTAGGCACACGGCACGCAACATATATATATATATATATATATATAATACCTCCGAAGAAATATATATATATATTTATTTAATTTACACATAAGCCAGGGCCTCTACTCAAGCCGGTAATTATGGCAGTGACAAGTGTCAACCTTAGCGATAATTTGGTCTCACAGAAACTTTTGTCAAAACTGGTGTCTAATTATGG
This sequence comes from Acleris sparsana, assembly GCA_923062465.1. NCBI lineage: Eukaryota > Metazoa > Arthropoda > Insecta > Lepidoptera > Tortricidae > Acleris > Acleris sparsana. The sequence continues at coordinate 4,562,703 of OV281287.1, read as the reverse complement.
CTAAGGTTGACACTTGTCACCGTCATAACATTATTGCAAGGGAAAATCGAACTTGTTGTATTATGACGTGCAAATGAACTTCACCCGTAGGGTGGTAGAGCACATTTTTGGCCAATGGTACCATCAGGTGGTCTGTGTGCTCGTTTGCATTCCCTTTGCCATAAAAAAACCCACAGCAGGTATAATGGGTATATTTCTTCTTGCTCTACCTTAAGCGTAAAGGCACATGTGCTCACCCTCGTTCGTTCTCCCACACTTTAATCACTCAACGACATGTAGGTACATACAACTCGTAGTGTACAATTCTTATTCCGACATAATTCCGACTAATGCTAATGAAGTTAGAGAACTAACTTTGTTATTTCAGCTTCGGACGTTTCCCAGCTCTAGGACAAATGATTAAATTAAATGCAATAATGCAATTCTTAGCTGTGGGTGCACAATGGCGGGTGCCTGGTTATCCATTCACCGGGGTGCACAACGCACAATGAACGACCCGTTCTTTGTCAATTTACTACGACAATGCCCCCGTCGTCCGAGATGAAAACGTCCCTTTTGAAATTTGTAACAGTAAAATTTGTTGGAAATTGAAGGCTTTTGTAATCAGGAAAATGAACTCTTTCATTGCTGGCGGTGGTTGTTCAGAAAAAATAAGCTCGTTCAACTGTAACTGGGAATCGAAAATCATTTTTAGGATTAGGCATCTTTTATTTTAATGGAGCTTTGAATGTTTAACTGTTACGTATAATTAGATAAGAGTATGTTAACCCTTTGAGTTATTCAGGGTCCGTGCGGTGCGGATCGCTACCACCATTCTTGTGTTTCGGTGTGATGATAAAAATAATAATAATAATTTATTTCAGAATTATTTCCATATAATATGTTGGTAAAAATAAGCCTTAAAACTATGTTAGGTAGTGTAACGTTGCTAATAGGTACAACTTATCAGTTAGACACCCTGTGCAAGTTGTCCTAATGGAGCAGGAAGGGTCCATCTAAGCGCGCCGCCACGGTCTGTAGGAGGCTGTTCTGGCTGCCGCGCAGGCGCCTCACCGTTTTCACATGATGGCACGGAAACCATCCGTCCGCGTCTCGCTAAACATGGCGCGGCAGCACCAACAGCATCCTAAGGCATTATTTTTTCTTTCGCGTATAGTTGATCCATAGACTGCAGGTGTAAAATGATTGACAGAACGCCTTAAAAATGGTAATGTAAAGTTATTGCTACACCTTGCAAACCTACGAATCAACATGTTGCTACTGACTGCCAGCGCCCTACGCTCCCTCTCTATGTCAATGTGGTCGCTCAGTCTCTCAGTAACCCAGTGGCCCAGGTATTTGAACTCCTTTACTGGTTTCAGAGGAGGGCCGTATAGATTAACCGGTTTAGATTAACTGTTTATATTTGTGTCTCTTTTATTGACACGGGATTTGTATCTTTTGTTCGACAAACTAGTGGAGAGCCAGCGATCAACTATTAATATACACTCAAGAGCAAAAATACCGGGTCAGAGTGCGTTTTTCATACAAACGAGACTAATTCGAAGCCTTGGTTCCTCGCCAGGGGTTGTTTTGAGTGAGGTTTAATTGTAGATAGTCCAAGGTTCAATAGAAGAGGTCAAAAGTTCTTAAGATATCTGACTGATCACACAATCAGTTAACACCACTGCGGAGGTTTTCGGTCAACATTTGGATTTCCTTGCATTTTATTGCCATTTTAGATGTTTTTCTGAACATGCACTATTCCGGCGTTAACGGCAGATTCTTTCAGATGGGTATCCTAGGCACTGTCCAATGGAACTGCACAAGTCCTGTATCGATGCTCGGGGTATTCAGCATCAGATTTCACTAAAAGCATTCCCTGGCGAGGAACCAAGGCTTCGAAATAGCCTCTTTATTATGAATGAAAAACGCACTCTGACCCGGTATTTTTGCTCCTGAGTGTACTTGAATGTGTCTCTTTTATTGACATGGGATCATTTGTTACTTTCTTAAGCGAGGTAATATACTAGGCCGCAAAACTAAGTATCACACTTTATATGACATGTTCTTTAAAAGTGTGATACTTAGTTTTGCGGTCGGTGTAGTCAAAACCTAATCGCTTTCTTGCCAACGGTGGGACAAGTGCCTTAGTCCGCAGGGTTGGCAGCGCCTTTGGAGTCTAAGGGCCGTATTAATAAACTCAAATTGTCTGTGAGGCCCGTCACAAGATACGTCAAAGTAAACGCCAAACCATAGAACACTGTCATTTTTGACGCATCTCGAGACGAGCATCAGAGTTGGGATCAGTTTATTAATACGGGCCTAAGAATTGCAGCCATGCATTCCAACGTCTATGGGTTTTAGATCCCACTTACCGTCAGGTGGCCCGTGGGCTCGTGTGCGTTCTCCTTGCCATAAAAAGCCCTCATATGGGTTTGTTTTTGGTTAGGAATGATAAATAGGGTTAGGATTTTGGTGGCATTTCGTGGTTCTAGAATCCATGGAGTAGATATTTCGTAATTATACATAACACATTGATTTTGACCTTCGGTATTATCATATACAAAAATGAACTAAATACATATGTAGTTCGGTTATTTCATACCTATTAATATTTGTTTGTTTGTAACGCTTTTACATCAGAGATATCCTCAATACCAAAATTAATTTAAATTGGTGCGGCCGAATAACGAATAAATTAATTAAGAAATATTAAAATACTGAAGGTCAAAATCAAAGTCTTATGTATTATGATAATTAGGAAATAGCGACTCCATGGATTCTGGAACCACGATTTGCCACCAAAAGTCCTAACTCTAATGATAACCATTTAGGTCACTCCCTTCTTAAGCTATTTCTTTTTGTGTAACGTAATTTGATAACTTCAATTACTGGATCATGTGGGCCTAGTATGGCTGCGTCTATATCGCGTGTCAAATGTGGATAAAGCATCCGTCACTCTCGTACTTATTTACGTGTCAGAAGGTAACGGATGCCTTATCCAAACTTTGTCACGGAATAAACGCAGCCATGTTATGTTAGGGTCCAAGGTTTTTCTATCGAACGTTTTATCAACAATCTTCAATTATAAGCACGTTATTTACAATTTAGACCGTGTACTGTGTACCACCACATGTACGTGTCTGTGTGGTGTGTTTAACCACTAGCAATAATAAACGTACAAGTTTGTAGATGTGGTTATTATCCCAACACAATGCGTAGTTTTCCGACGAAATGGACCACGCATCGAGGACCGCGGTTGTGGCGGACAATGCGGGTACTTTCACTAATAGAGTATTGTTAGAATTCACTGCCATCCAACCAAACGCCACTTGTTTATAGCCGACTGCGAGCAGCTGAATCAAACTCATTTATTCCCCAAACAATAATGTTAAATAAACATGTTACAATTTCTCGTTGGATATGGACAAAGGGTATGATCTATTATTTTATCACCATTAATCACCTTTCAACAAACGTATCACTATCTAGTACAATCAAATTGTCTGTTAAGTACGCATATTAAAAAAGATTAAAAAAATGTTAAAATCTCAAATAATTTGGAAAAACATTTTATATAAATTCCACGATCTTAGTCTCGCTAGGAAACTCCTTGTGAAACTCCATTTTTTGGTGTACTACTGTACTCATCTCAAACAATAACCATGTGCGGAGGTTGCTGTGGAGTTGCTACGGCGGATGCTGCGGCCCATGCTGCCCATGCATCACCATCTACACGTGCTGCACGAAGATCTACTAACTATGGTGTCTGCGGCACTCCGAAGCCAAACTTCATGTCGTGTTGAAGTTACATGTGCCGTTTTGTGGAATAAAAAATATGAGATAGTATGCAGAATTTTCATTTCATCGAAAGGCATTTCTCGCCATATGTTTTGGTAGTCATAAGCTACCCTAACCCACGTAATTGAATGTTCAAGATATCTTGAAAACATAATAGTATCAGCAGAAAATAGCGTTCAATGAAATGAAATTTGATGAAGTCATACAGTTAAAGTAAAATTCGATAAAATTATGCCTTATCATGTATTTTGCGGGTGGTAGACCTTGTGCGGGGTCCGTTCGGATCGCTACCACCATCTTATCCATTAACCTACCGCCAAACAGCAGTGTTCGCATTGTTGTGTTCCGGTTTGGGGATAAGACAGCCGGTGTAATGACTAGCATAGAGGCATTCCATCTTAGTCCTCAGGGTTGGCAGCGCATTTGCAGTCTTAGGCTTGCAGTCTTGTGAATGCGAATGTCTATGGGTCACAGTTTCCACTTACCATCAGGTGGCCTGTGTGCTCGTCAGCCTTCCCTATGCCATAAAAAAAAAAAAACGCTATACTTGCGTCAACAATTAGGTATTAGACATTTGCATCGATCTCTTCCATCCTAGGGTTATCGTATTGTTAACGTTATGATAGCACTTATTCATAAACAATACGATTGCGATTGTAAAAACGTATTTAGACAGTTGAATGGTTGACAGTAAATAATTTAAAAGTTAATATTAGTAAAACTAAATTCATCCAATTTCGTAGCGCTCAAAGTCGACCTGTAAAAGTAAACATTAGTTATCTCGGTCAAACCATAGAGGAAGTCTCTTTAGCCAAATTCTTGGGAATTAATATAGATTGTTTTTGTAAATGGAAAGACCATGTAATGTCTGTCTGTTCGAGAGTTAATAAATTTACCTTTGCCTTGAGAAGAGTAAGCCAAGTTGTATCGATTGAAGCGGCTATAACGACATACAATGGTTACGTAGATTCCATATTCCGGTATGGCATTGTTATTTGGGGAAATGCTGTTAATAATGAAAAGGTATTATTAATACAAAAACGATGTATCAGAAATATTTTCAGCCTACGTCAAACTGACTCATGCCGTCCCTATTTTATAAAATATAAAATACTAACTGTGCCGTGCCTATACATACTGGAGGTCTGTGTTTTTGTTTTTAAGTACAAGAACTTGTTTAAACAGAAGCAAGATGTATCTTCTCGAGCATTAAGGTCTCGACATAAAAATAAAATCCACAAGCCATTTGCTAGACTTAAACTCTCTTCAAGCAACACTTATCTGATGTGTATAGATATTTAATAAACTGCCGGACGCATTTAAAGAGAAGAGCCTCAAGCAATTTATTCATTTGACGAAACAATTGTTGATAGATAAGTGTTATTACAGTGTGCGAGACTTTCTTTGTGATCATTTATAATATAGAATAATAATATTGATTGATTGAACATGTTAAGAAAATATTAACTAATAAAATAATAATAATATGATATAGTAACAAAAGTTCAAGTTAGATTTTAAAATTGTTTGTGGTCTCATTTTATAATTTCGTGTTATTTGGTTTATGTTTTATTGTTTGTTATAGTTTTACTTTTTCTAAGGCGTGTACACCTGTAAGGGTAGGGTTAAGTGAAACATAATTATAAGCGAATGTACCTGCAAACTGTAACCTTAATCTATACGCAAATAAATAAATAAATACATCTTTAGTAGAATAGAGCCCCATTTACTCTTACTTTGGCGTATATCTTTGGCTATACAGTTATTACAGTCGAACGAAGTGCTCATCTGCTCGAAACGGCTCACAGTGTGTCCTGTAGCCAAGATTCATTACGCTTACTAACGTTTCTATTCGTTTGGTTTTTAAACCAATCGCATGGCTGGTTGATCACGTGACTTTTCGTATCACGCCATCTACCAGTGTCGCGATTGGTTTAAACATGAAACGAATAGAAACGCTAGTTAGAGGAATGCATCTTGGCTAGAGCCACTGTACCCTTACCATGAGTTACAATTACCGTATTCGCTAGCGAGTCTAATGATCTGTCCCTCGTATTCTATAAGAATACTGGGCCTGTGAGGAACAGTATCCTCAGTCTAGTATCTACAGTCGCTAGCGACTATGGTAACTGTACCTCGTGGAAAGAGTACCGTATTTTTACGACTCTCTTCGATGTATCATAAAGGTAGCAAACGAACTCATGTCACCTGATACTAAGAGGGTTCTGAGGTACATTTGCAGTCCCCAGAAAGCAAACCCATAATTTCAATATAACTGAGAATGCGTTGCCAACCCTGCGGAATATAATGGAATAAAATGCTGGTCATTTTCGCAGAAATCCATTCATAGCCGTACGACAAAAGTAGTAATCCTCTCCACGGCGTGCAAAATAGATAAACGACTAATATTCTCATTCATATTATAGGCCAGCGTTACATTCGAATATTACGAGCTCAGCACCTAAGCCACTTTTTGTTTTATCCCCCGAAGAGTCACGTACGCCAGTTATATCTCTAAAATGACACACTGCAAAGGTTAATGCAACATTCACATTTACGAAGAAAATCTCCTAGTTTATTCAAGACACGCCGCCATTTAACTTTTTATCACATAAGCCAGACATAAGTTAGACATAAGTTAGAAAATGGTTTAATTTAGAAAAGACCAAGAAGCTTATTATGCATATTATGGAGATTGCAAAGCAAACTTTGGATTGAAGTTAGAAAATTTAGCATATAGCCTTGAAGAACATCACGTATATTTTGCATCTTCCCTTGAAGAAAAAGAAAGATCCAAGACGGTGGCCTAATATGGCTGCGTTTATCACGTGACAAAACGTCTATAAAATGTCCGGCACTTTCTGACACGTATATCAGAAACACGTTTCGTTTATCCATATATTGTCACGCGATAAACGCAAAATACTAGGCCCGCTAGTCCTCTATTCTAGGCGATAAAATCCGAATCGTACTTGCCCTGTTATGGTATTGTTTTTAACTGTAAATAAGTTATGACAACGTTGACAGTACGATTACAAGTCAAAGACGATAAGGTTTTATCGTCTAGGATAGAGAGGCCCTGTTTGTTTTATGTCTTCCTTCCTGGAGAAGAGGATGCTTAAGACACTTGACGTGATAAAAGGTATTTTTTTTATTACAGGCGAGAATACACATGCCTGTAAGACGTATACGAAGCCTTATTTGTATGCGAGATACCGGTATGTGCAAGTAACTAGCACACTGTGGATACTTTTTTACTTTACTTGCATACAATTTCATTTAGGCAGGTATGCCAGTAGTTGTCGCGTTCATACACCGTGCCATAAGCATACCTACGTTTGCAGCCTTCCGCGTTCCCTCCGTCAAATTGAATGCCAGTTAATCAAATGTTGTGCTATCTGCTGGATTGCCAGATACAGGCATGCACGTTAGCGTATACATATGACAATAGTTGACACGTGACGCGTGCCGGAAATAGGAGACTATTCGTCTATTTTACGGCAGTATATTAATGTCTATGGTTCGCTCCATAAAATTTAAGCTTTTTGAAATAAGGCTCTTCTTCTTTGTCCCGCGGCGACTTCAACAGCTACTACCGCAGGGATATGGCATTTCCACGATGAAGTGATTTCGCCAGTGTCAAGTGTATATAAGTATAAATCAATATAGCAATAAAATACAATCCCATCTTCTCTAGGAAGATTGGGGGCAACGTTGTACGGTGATATGTAGGACAGAGGTCAAGATAGTTTTAACCTCTGTACCACTGCGAGTCCACTTGAAACGAGAAGTAAGATGCCAGATACACGAAATAAGTCCAAGTCTTCTATCACTGTGCACAAAGACATAAAAAGGACAAATCACTAACAGAAAAGAACTTTGAACACCTAAATACACAAACATACAAAACTAAAACAAATTACACATCCGCCATCTTTTAACGTTGCAAATGGCCCCCCGGCATCAGCCTCACGCAATTTGACATGTAAATTCAGAACTAACAGATAAGTTAGAACTCTAAACATTACGCAATCCACGTTTTATTGTAAGCGCCCCGTAAGAATGAGTTTGAATAACGTAAGAAAGTCCTCGAGCGAGAAATAATTACAATTACTCAAAAGAATTTCGTTAAATGCCACGGGAATTGGGATTAGCACGTAACAACGAGGGCTGACGAGTTCCCTTTTAATTTAAATATAATTGCCAAATCAATCGGTATTTGTCGAAAAGAAAAATAATGTGTATTTTTTACTTTTGTTTGGTGTTCCAAACCTTTTTCAAACGAATTGTTATAATTGGCTTATTTAAATCGTTTGAGACTTGTGTTCACATTCGTGTGTACTAACAGCGCAAAACCAATGTTTCCTTTTACTAATTTAGCTTTATTAAATATAAAAGTAGGTGTCAGTTAATTTGGTATCGTATGATCCGCTCAAATAAAAAATGTTAGGCATTTATTTTCAGTTCAGTTAACGAACGTTTGTTTTAACTTGATTGCTAACTAAACAAAACCATACGGAAAAATTACCAGATAGAAATTACCGATGTATGTACAATGAAGGAAATTGATTCCTAGACCATTTTGGATCATGTCAAACTGACAAGTGAGCCTCTTACGTTTTGATAAATTACTTTGACATAGTCCAAAGTGGTCTATATATGAGTATGACCTTTAAATATAGGTAACTTAAAAGGAGTGGCGTCCGCGGACCGGAAGACGAACTGTAGGTAGGCCTCCATCAAGATGGAGTGACGACCTCGTCAGGATCGCGGGAGCGCGGTGGATGCGAAAAGCACAAGACCGGTCTGAGTCGAGAGCCTTACGTCTTTCGGCTGAAATGATGATGATGATGAAGAGCCACTTCATGTCACTAGTAATTTAACTTTGATTTTATTTAGATATAACTAGCCACCACCAGCTTCGCTTCGGTTTATATCAGTTTTCTGTAACACCCGTAGGTACATTGTCTAGAATATATAATAACATTAAACTTTCCTCTTGAATCACTATCTATTGAAGCATTAAAATCCATTTCTTTTTTTTATTAAATATAAATACTAGATCTAGAAAAGTACGTGTGTAATTTTAATTGTCTAATTAATTCCTATTCAATATTAATTTACCCGGAAAGCCTCTATTATGCTACGACTAGCTTGTATGAAGACTTGCTACCCCCCTTTTGGCTGTGGCACCCCCCATCAGTGAACCTTTACGTGGCGGAAGCTTTTAGAAAGCTTTTCCGGTGCTCCTCGTTTACTTAGCTCTCTGGCAACACCCAAGAAACAATTACGATGACGCGTTTAGCCAGTTGGTTGCTTACGAAGCTAGCGGTCACGGGTTTGATTCCCGGTATAGCAAAAGAGTACCTATAGTACAAACATAGAGATTCAGACTAGATCAATTAGTGTGAGATTTTCAATTGATAATGATTCATTATTATATTTTATTGCTATATCGGCACTTTATTGTGGGTTATGGAAGGTTCCATTGGGCTGATAGTAGGTATATACTTAGAAGCCTAACTACGTCTGTTTGTCTAAATTATAAAGCGTTCATAATCATTCTCGTCACGTTCCTCACGTAAAATACCTTCAGCTGTCAAAGGGAGAAAGGGACAAATTCCATAGACAAACCTTGTTATGGCATCTCAATTTACTCTATGCGGCTGTTTCTGCTAGAGACGTTCCATTTAAGTAATTTTCTTGTATGTAAATCATAATTATAGTTGCAATCTTGGACGTCACAAATAATAGTAAAATGAGTGATTGATTGAAGTGAGTGAATGTGCAAAATTACACTAGTCTATGCATAATTATATTTTTCAGTTAAGTTGATAAATAATGTATGATGTAATGACACTTTTATTTCCTATTTATGAACAAAAAGGCTAGTCTAAAGAAAAGCTAAAGCCAGCTGTCAACGCGGTGTCGTCAAATCACAAATTTAATTAAATTTCCTTTACTAATTATTAAGGTAATACGAACTTAACCGAGGAAAACGAAGCCATTGGGTATTCACTATGTTTGTAATTATCGTTGCGTTTGTTTTAGCACTACAAAATATATCAACGTCCTTTATGTGATTACTTGAAGGAAGGAAAGGAAAATTAATTTACTAGGAAAGTTTTGTAGCTATGTTTGGTGTACCGCCGTTTCAGCGAAATATACACTCACCGGCAAAAATAGTCGCCCACCCGTCTTTTGTTCATACTCGTACAATTGCTAACAAATCTAACTTCTTAAATCAGAGAGTAAGTTAAAAAATACTGAACGAATTTCGATGTAGGTTGTAGTTTTTTGTTGCTAATTAACCTAGGTCTAAAATGGCACACAAACATTTTGAAAGTCGTACAAAACACAATAATTTACTACGAACAGGTAATTTATGGATCTTTTGGGTCCTTTTGTAAAGAGTTGCGTCCTTTAAAAAGAATACTTGGTGGCCGTTTTGGTCCTAGGTTAATTAGCAACAAAACACTACAACCTACATCTAAATTCGTTCAGTATTTTTGAACTTACTCTCTGATTTAAGAAGTTAGCAATTGTATGAAATCGTAGCTAGTTATTAGTGTTTTAGTTGTCGTTATTGTTTTTGTCTATTTTGTAATATTTTTTTTCCAAATTTGCTGTCTAACTCCGTCCGTTCATAAATGTTATTATTAATGTTGTAATGTTATTGTTCTGCTTATCACGTATTTGTATCCTCTGAGCATATAATTGTACTAACTAGTAGTGAAAACTGTTTTGGCTCTTGTAAAAACAAATATAATGATAATTATAAGCGATTGTATAAAATATTAAAAATCTTACCAGTGCATGATAAGGTTAGGTATTTAATATGTATGGATGATTACGGTCAGGATAAATTCAAAATGCGTAGAATACCGTTGCGTACCCTCAGAACAACCGCGCAAAAAGCGTACGTAGAATATAAAGCGAACAACTGCTATGGCCAAAGAACGCGCAAGTATATTATTCCTAAAATACTTAACAAATTAGGCCCTACAGTAGAAAAGTGTAGTAGCAAGCAGATATTTAAGAGAAGACTCCAAGCAAAACTGTTAGATTTGTATGATAATATTGATAATAGTAGCGAGTAATAGGGTAATAATATATTGATTGTATGGCATAACTGAAGTATACCGGTAGCTCTAGTTAAGTAGTGTATAACTTATGAGGATGTAAAGTAGCTATACTATAAGTGGATAGAACACAAGTGCATAATGAGCGCTTTATCCGCCAACAAACTGTCCTCAGTTTGGCGGAATATAAATATGTACATACCATTTAAGTTTTTTGTGATAAATAAATTAAAAATTATTAACCATATTATTCTATATTTCGTTTTGTAATATTTAAGCTGTTTGTTTTCCAATAAATAAATAAATAAATATATAAATAAACAAATGAACAAAAGACGGGTGGGCGACTATTTTTGCCGGTGAGTGTATTTCGTCATTTCCCAACTAACTTATCGTAGTACTTCAAACCAATCTTTAGCACATTTTTGTTTTGTTATTGTTCATATGCTCAAATTATCATTTAGCAAAATATCATACACATCGAGGTTTTTCGCAAATAGCGGTTAAAAAACGTTTTACCAAAGCTCAATAAATTGCGTTTTTTATTGCATTTATCCCATATTTTACGAATTCAAGGTTAGAGTAGAGCTTTGACCATAACAGAAACAAGATGCTAGGTTAGGTTTACCTAGGCGAGAGTTTTGTCAAATTCAATGTGTCTGATTGGTCTTAAATTTGTATTTTATTTCATAATGAGCAAGGTTAAAAACTATATGCCACGCTATATTTTGGGAAAAGTACGAGTATGTTATGCGAATCGATAAATTAGACGAAAAAATCAATGGCATATTGAAAAATTACCAAGAAAATATTAGCTTACCAACACCATAAGCCACCAAAATCATAAGCTACGAAAACTTTTGCCGTCCTTTTGAAGTCCAAATAGTTGTTTTGCCAAATGATCATTAACCGAATTTAAAATATGTTATAAATTGTTTGAGAAGTGAAACTTTGCGATACCATTCTGCCAATTCATTAGTGAACCGTTCCTATAAGGTACGGAACCTCAAAAACCCAATAAGTCTGTGGACAAATATACGTGCCGTATTTGTGGTATATCGCTTGAAAGAACATTACATTATCGTAGAACTCGTTACGTAACTGTCAGCTTGTTAGTGTTAGAATATGCCGCAGCGTTGTCGTCAGAGCCCTTATCCGCTAGTTGCTGCTAATTGCTCCACAATGTCGCGTAATTAAGCTGTTAATACGGCAAACGACTGTTATTAGTTAGATTTACGTAAACACAGTAAAATATTTGGTTTGCGTTGTCTTGTTTTGAAAGGGTCGCAATGTCAATAACCTCCATAATTTGGAATTTTAACATTTGCGCATTCACATTGGCGCCATAAAATAAATGTGGGACGCCATTTTGTATTTGTATACAAAATGGCGTTAAATGTATCAATATTTTGGTTAAGATTTGTATTTAAAATCAGCTTTAAGGTGCATCAAAAATTACAGTTTTCTATTAAGTATTTGTTATTTACTTGGATTTTTTTTTCTTTGACACAGACATATGCCATTTAAAAGTATTATATTTTAAAAGTGCCGTAAAACGGCAACCAGGAGTTTTTATTTAATATTAACTATTTATAGTATACTACAAGAAGTCTTAGAACAGATATCTTATTTCGTTAAAATAAATATTTACTTCAGTAACAAATTTCTCTCATCAATCCATTTTTTAAGACAAGCGTTTACTGATGACTGTACTTTTCTGCCACTCTCGCATCATCTGCTTATCGAGACCAAACAAATGAATCCAAATTCAGTAGGTCCATGTTTTAAATAAACATAGATTCTGTTACCTATCCATGATCACGTCAATCTCTAGATACCAAAATTGCATTATCATTGGCTTTACATATATGTTTTCCAAATTCCATCCAATTTCAGTAACAGCAAGTGGTTTAAAATTATCTATTGACTAGCAAGATTTGACTCCCACAGACGGACAAACATTTCATGACTGGTTAATAAAAATGGTCGGCTAAGTAGTGACCCACCTTAGGTCTAAAGTCAATCTACCTTTCAACAGCAGTAAGGTTGAGTTTCCTATAAATTGACAAATACACGACGAAGCCCTTTTTTTGGAAATGGATCCTTTGTGACCGTACAACGTTCGATTTTCCTATCTTTATCACTTGCCCTTTATTTAAAGGTCGGAGTACCCTCACCTTTTTGTCTACACCTCATTTCATTGAACCGCATACATTCATTAGCGTACCTAATTCGGAATAGTTCGCAAACACCAAAACTTTATTAATTAAGGCTTCCACACGAATCACCCGCTACCGTACCTTTTAATTCTACAACGCTGCACTAAATCCAATTCAAATTACGTCCATTATCATATTCGTTGAGTAAAATGGCGGTTGTTTGGGCAACACGTATTCTGGGCTCAAATTGGGCAGAATAAACAGCTTAGTTGTCTTTATCGTCTTTATTCTGGCTCGATTGAGCGATAACGGCGAGGGTCGACTTTGGAAATGTCACGCTTTCGGGTTCAGCGATTATTGGCGCCGAAAATGTGCAGAATACCAACCGAAGGGTATTTGACACGTTGCTAGGCATACTAGGGGCTTGGGATGGTTTTTAAACCTTTAATAGGGTTGCTTGTGTATTATATTATCTTTTCTTTCAACAGTTGGGCTCGTTCGGATTTATTGTAACTCGAAGTGTATTTGCGATAGTGTCGATAGTGCTTGTAAAATTATTAATTTCGGTTCTCATATGTAGCTATATTTATTCAAGGTTCTTGGACCTTATCCAAGACAATAATATACATTATATACGCTATGTGTATTTATACATATTTTTATCTTGTCAGGCCTTCGCGTTCAGCTATGAAAAGCTGAACACCAGCGCTGTGGCTCCGGCTGCAGCACATGCTGAGCCACTCGTACTGAGTCCTATTTGACTTCACACTACAGTGCAACGATTCTAATTCTGCTCAAATCATAGGATTCATTTATTGTGTCATTTTTTTAACAGTATTATTTGGTATACCGTCTCATTTCGACTTATAACCCGCGCGGTGTCAAATGATTATTCAGATCCGCGATACAGTGCACAAGCTCTCAAAAGAGGCTTCGGGTGGGTATGTCTCTCTCACTCGCTCTCACACGCTCCTATTTATCCGAACACAACTTCTAATAGGCTATTGGAAGGGTGCGTAACGATCGATATAAAAATATTTTCTATAATATCAGTCGATATAACGCTCATTTGATATAATAATTAAATCATATAACAACATTTAATATATTTAAATATGATATAATTATCATTTTATATAACGATCATTTGTTCTAAAAATATTTTATATAACATGCATTAAGTATAATGCATATTTACTATAATCAACTTATGATATAAAGCTAATTTCATATAAAGTACAGTTGGTATAAAAAAAATTAGTAACCCCTATTGTCGAAGTTGTTGACCAAAAAAACACCCTGTATAGGTTAGGTTAGGTTAGAATTGTGTCAAGGCGCGAAGCGCCATAACTACGCGGAATAGGAGCTCCGCAAAGCGGAGCTCCGTCGACTTTGCCTCACTGTCAGCGTTGTACCTGTAGTGTAGGGTATGTCTTTTCTTGTGGCTATCAATTAGAGGGTAGTTCCAAGTCGGGTGTTGAGCGTGTGACGGAGATGAATATAATCATAGAACCAGCTCGGTGTTTGATTTCGGCCTGCTTCCCTATATTTCAGTGGCCAACGAGGATTCGGGATATAGTTAGCGCGTGTGATACGTCAGAGTGTGCGGAACAATGTCCATCGGGAAGATTAAGGAATTTTGTGTGTCAGACGGAAATTGGTCGTTATACGTCGAACGACTGGAAATGTACTTTAAAGTGAACAGTATCGAGGAGGACATGTGGTTACCGACATTAATTGCCGTCATCGGCGAGGAGACATATGAATTGCTAAGTAATTTAACGAGTCCAAAGAAGCCAGCGGACTTAAAATACAAAGATGTGGTTGAGGTGTTACGTAAGCACTTACAACCGAAGCGGTCGGTAATGGCGGAGCGATATCGTTTCCGTCAAAGAAGGCAAGGCGTGGAAGAGAATATTTCGCGATACATAACGGGACTAAAGCAAATGTCAAAGTACTGCGAGTTTGCGGCAACATTGGAAATTAATTTGCGGGACCAATTTGTGTGCGGCATAAGAAGTGAGGTTATTCGACAACGGCTGTTCGCGGAGGAGGATTTGAGTTATGAAGATGCGATCAAACTCGCGAGCGCACTAGAAGCCGCTGAGCGGGACGCGGCGGCGGTGGAGCACGCGGTCGGGAGCGGCGGCGCGGGCGGCGCGGAGACCCTGCACGCGCTGCAGGCGCGGCCGGCGCGCGCGGCCCGGCCAGGCCCGAGGGGCGCGTGGGGCCGCCCGGCAGCGGCGCCCTCGGCAGCGGCGGCGGCACTGTGTTCGGTGTGTGGGGCACATGATCATGTCAGTGGAGCCTGTCGGTTCAAAAACTTTGTGTGTCGGCTATGCGGTAACAAGGGGCATCTCAAACGGATGTGCCCAGAGCGCGCGGGTTACGCGGCTAGAAATAAGGGGGGCCAGAATATGCACCACGTTGACGCGGCGGCGGCGGCTCAGCAGGCGGAAGACGCGGCATCGAGCGACTCCGAGCTGGAGGAGGAGCTGCACCAGCTGTGCCTAAGGGACTACAGACCGGTGAGCATGTCGTTATCCGTAGATGAGGTTCCCTTGAAGATGGAAGTGGATACTGGATCAGCAGTCTCGTGTATTAGCCAGGCTACATATTTAAAATATTTTTCTCATAGACAGATTGAGAACTGTGAAGTTGTTTTAAATTTTTATGATGGCTCTAAAATTAAACCGTTAGGTATTATTAGACCAACAGTATCATTTAAAAATAATGAAAAACAATTGGAGTTATTTGTAATCAAAGGAGGTTCGACCTCCTTACTAGGACGCCACTGGCTCTCAGAGTTAGGTATTAATGTGCTGGAAATACCGAAGCCGAATTTGGTATCACATAATTTTAAAATAAACTGTAACGATTTATCTGTGTTGATTGACAGGTATAAGGAGCTATTTAGTGGGGGGCTGGGGCGGTTTACGGGCGGCAAAGCGACGTTGCGGGTGCGGGAGGGCGCGGTCCCGGTTTTCTGTCGGGCGCGGCCGCTGCCCTACTCGATCAAGGATCAGGTGGACTCTCAGCTGGATGACATGCTCCGCGAAGGGGTCATCGAACCGGTGGAGACGTCGGACTGGGCGACGCCGTTAGTACCGGTAAGGAAGTCGGACGGAGGTCTTCGTATCTGCGCTGATTATAAAATTACCTTAAACCCTGCCTTGCTGGTCGATAGGTATCCGCTGCCTAGAATAGAAGACTTGTTGGTAGGACTAAACGGGGCTCAAGTATTCTCAAAGATAGACCTGTCCCAAGCCTATAATCAGATCGAATTAGACGACTCAAAGGAGTTCACGGTTATAAATACTCACAGAGGTTTATTCAAATACAATCGGCTAGTATTTGGTCTAGCATCAAGTCCTGGTATTTTCCAGCGAATAATGTCAAACATTCTCAGTGACATTCCTAATGTCGAAGTCTTCTTGGATGACGTCATAGTTGCTACTACAGGCATAAGTGAGCATATTACAACCTTGGAAAGATTATTTAGTCGCTTGCAAAGTCACGGGCTCAAGCTAAAAAGGAGCAAGTGCTCGTTCTTAGTCGACGAAGTTAAGTACCTAGGCCATATTATATCTAAGGAGGGCTTAAAAGTTGATCCCGCGAAAGTAGAAGCAATAGTTAATATTCCACGCCCCACTAACGTTAACGAACTACGGTCGTTTTTGGGCTTAGTGAATTTTTATGCAAAGTTTATTAGAAACATTAGTACAGTTTTGGCACCATTATACCAATTGTTAAAGAAAAGTGCGACTTGGAATTGGAATTCGAGTTGCGAAGAATCCTTTAAAACCATTAAATATATTTTAGTTAGCGCGGATGTATTGGCCCATTACGATCCAAGTAAAAAGTTGACCCTCACGTCGGACGCGTCGTCGCGGGGAGTGGCGGGGGTGCTCAGCCAGCCGGGGCCGGGGGGCGAGGAGCGCCCCGTTGCATACGTGTCGCGGTCGCTTACGGATGCGGAAAAGAATTACTCTCAAATAGATAAAGAGGCCCTAGCGATAATTTTTTGCTTGGAAAAATTACATCAATATTTGTACGGTAGACGATTTACTTTGCGCACTGATCACAAGCCGCTTGTAAGCATATTCGGCCCTAAGCACGGGGTCCCGGCGATGGCTGCCAGCCGTCTGCAACGATGGGCTATTAAAATGTCCGCGTATTCGTATGACATCGAGTACGTGAACACGAAGCTCAACGGTGCCGATGGGCTGTCGCGCCTGCCGCTGCCGCTGCCGGGCTCGTCGCGAACTCCGGCGGTGCCGGAACAGACATATTTGCATTTCGCTCAGGATGCTATGTCGTTAGATTTTAGTACTGTTAAAAAACTTACTGCGCGTGACCCAATTTTAAGTAGAATTCTAGCTTACGTGCGGGACGGATGGCCAGCGGAAAATGATATTAAAACATTACAACCTTATTTTACGCGCAAAAACGAACTGTATGAGGAGTTAGGATGTGTAATGTGGGGCCACAGGGTAGTTGTGCCTGAGGGTTGTCGGGGCAAAGTGTTAGAAGAGCTGCACGGGTGCCATATGGGCATTGCGAAAACAAAGGCAATGGCTCGGAGTTACGTGTGGTGGCCGGGCCTGGACGAGGCACTGGAGGCGCACTGCCGTGCCTGCTCTGCGTGCGCCGCTGAGGCGGACGCGCCGGCGCGCCATGCGCCGTGCTTGTGGCCTTGGCCGGCCAAACCGTGGTCGCGCATACACGTCGATTTTTTGGGTCCAATCTTTGGTAAAATATATTTAATAATTGTCGACGCTAGAACGAAATGGTTAGAAGTGTTTGAAGTGCCTAGCACGGCCGCGCCTCATTCAATAGATAGATTAAGTGAGACGTTCGCTAGATGGGGTTTGCCCAGGCAACTAGTTTCAGATAACGGCCCGCCTTTTACAAGCGCTGAATTTTCGGCATTCCTATCCAAATTAGGAATACAACATACTTTTACAGCCCCTTATCACCCTGCGTCCAATGGCGCGGCGGAAAATGCGGTGCGCACTATTAAACGGGTAATAAAAAAAGCGGTTAGACAAAATAAAAAAATAGGGCTGTCCATATATACATTTTTGCTTTATTACCGCAGCACCGAGCACTGTACTACGGGGGAGAGCCCAGCGTCGTTAATGCTAGGCAGGAAAATACGTACTAGGTTAGACGTTCTTCGGCCAGATTGTACAACCAAAGTGCACGACGCGCAGAGACTACAAGCGGGCAGTAGCGGGCATTCTGAGTCTACTTTAAAGTCAGGAGAGGAAGTGTGGGTGCGCCAGTATCACCGGGGCCACAAGTGGTTGCCGGGGAAAATTTCGCAGCGGTTAGGTAGTAGGAACTACACAGTTGTGGATGATTTAGGAAAAACCTCACATAGGCACATTGACCAGCTAAGGCAGCGGCCAAGAAGTTCTTTAATTTGCCCAACCAATCAGACAGATCGAAACCCTTCGGAAGGTTCCGGGAGGGAGTCGCGAGTCATCCAGCCTGAGAGTCCAGCAAGATCTACACCTCCGGCGGCAGTCGGCATAAGTACAAGCCCCGCGGTTGCATCTGGCGGGAGCCTGAGCGTAGGGGAGGGCGGGGACGAGGCTCCGGGGGCGGCCGACCTGACCCCGCAGGTATCAACTCCGTCACGTCCTTTGCCGTCTCAGGTTAGGCCGATACGTAAGTGCCGTATCGATAATCCAGCACGTTACAGACTGTAATTACTAATTACGAATAAAATAAAATTGTTGGTTCGTATGACAAATCCATACTTATTTATTAAAATGTGAAAGTGTGTACATTTGTCCGTCTTTCACGCTTCAACCAATGAACGTATCGAGGTGAAACTTGGCACACATATTGGTTGGGTCGTGAAAATGGGACATAGGATAGTTAGTCTAAATTGTTAGCATACCAAAGTGTAATAATTAGTTATAAGCATATTGAATTATGTATATACCATTAGAATAAGGGTGGAGGTGTGTAGTGTAGGGTATGTCTTTTCTTGTGGCTATCAATTAGAGGGTAGTTCCAAGTCGGGTGTTGAGCGTGTGACGGAGATGAATATAATCATAGAACCAGCTCGGTGTTTGATTTCGGCCTGCTTCCCTATATTTCAGTACCAAAAAAACATGCAACAAAAAAAGTTATTCCAAAGATTTTAAATATGGGGCAATAAAAAATAATATACCACTTGATAGTTATACAATATGATTTTTATACAAAATGATGATTATACCAAATGATGTTTATAATAAATAAACGATATACCAAATGATAATTATAGTAAATAAAAATAGATATTTTGATAATATACCAATCGTTTATTATATAAAATGAGTGATTATATCCTTTAAAATTATATCAAATGTTATTATATTAAATGAAATTATATTAATTATTTTTATACCGATCATTACACACCCCTATTGGAATAATGTTAGAAAACCTTTTTTAATGTATCTTTATTACATAATAAGCACATTGATATTTCCATGAGATTCTACTGTATTATCAATAAAAAGCAATGTTAAAGTTTTTAATTTTCAAAACGCTGTGTCTATCATGGCGTTCGCCATATGAGAAGTGTGACGTCACACGCAAGTAAACAATAAACAATCATTTGAACCTTTATGATCTGTGGTTGCTTGCGTTTGACGTCAGTAGTAAGTAACCACAGCTGCAAACCAACACATAGCGATCTGACACAGATTAAATTTCAAAAAGTACCTATTACATTTTTTTTCGTGTAATTTCCACAAAAATAAACATAATTTAGTTTAAAATAAAGTGAAATATGTTTTTGTTCGCTATTATCTGATAGGATGACTACAATTATAAGTATTTTTCGATGTAGTCAAATAGCCCATTGATCACTTTGAAAAACCTCTTTACACTAAATTGAATATTTGACCTACAAGTATACAAAAATATTGTTACAATTGTACCTTTTCCTACGTCATGTACCGGTTTGTATATTATGTTTCATTTAATACCCCGTCTTTTAGGAACACGTCATCACCATATGTTCGACAACTGTTCCGAAAATCATTTTTCAGCGGCCCGCCCGTCCCGTCTGCCTCGTGTCACAGCCGTAAAGAGATACGCCTGGTTAAGACATGCTAGGGTATACCTACTCGTTAAAATACTTGTCATCGGTATCCACGTGAGAATATGTATCAAACACTAAACTTTTTAAGCTTTAAAATGTGTGACGTAACTTAAGGAGTTCACACTTTGACACTTGATACCTACTTACATGTTTAAGTGATAAGTTCGTCTTGGTAAGTTCTTGCTATATTTATGTCGATTTCATAACCCTTATCTCTTTTGTTTCTACACATACCAACATTTTTATGTTAGGTATATGAAATACATACTTCCATATTCAGTGCCTTAGGAAACTGATCTGAATGTTACATCTGTTCTATATTCAAATGTTTACCCAATAAATTGTTGAATTTCAATTTGATCTTGCGAGATGCCAGTGTCGAGACGCGTCAGAAGTTACAAGTTTAAATGGCTTGACTTGACGTTTATTTTGACGTATCTTGAGACGTGTACCTCACTCAAGACCGGTTCATTAATACAGTGTCGACTCCATAAACTGACACTTGACACTTGATTTCATATTAGTGCAAATTCTCGCATTGTATACGCGCCTTTAGCTTAGCTAGCCGTTTTTTACACATTTCTCAAATTACTTTGTCTAAACCTCGATACTGGCATCTTTCCGATTAGCCAAGTGACCATAGAGTGACGTTACGATTTATTATTATTTTTCATTCAGCTTCCCACTGAGCGCATTACTTAAAATAAAAACTAAACTCTTTTAAAGTCGGCAATACATTGAGAATAATATTACTACCTATTCGACAAACCTCACGAAATGTGAGACTATTCATACAGTAGGTAATAGCAAATTCTATTTGAACTACGGAAGTTGAAGCTAGGTTGATAATTATAATCAGATAATAGGTACAGGTTTAAAGCTTGAAGATTACTTCACACGCTCCAAAGGAATCCAGAGTTCGTCGACGCTCAGATTCATTTGAGAACTAGTCAGGTAGAAATCCAATCGAGTATGGTTCGGTTTTTTATGAAATTTATTTCGCAGGTATATTGTGAAACAGATTTTGCAAGTATTTTTATTGGGGTTCTGTGTTCCATCGGCTATATGGAACTATCGCTATGCTGTTCGTATTTCATGAGTCTTTATGTCAAAAATTAATTGATTTACAACCCTACATTTAGAATATTTAATGCATTTCATATGATTATTTTATCATTAAAAATAAAAAATAGCGCTTAAAACAGAATTGACAGTACAGTGACAGTTTAAAATACGATTAGTTTTACCGCTGTACTCAGAGGCGTCAATTATATTTAATGCTTGATTAAAGGTGCTGCTGTCACTTTCCTTGCAATAGCAATAGAATAAGACAACACGTCACTAAACAAGCATTAAATTTAATTGACGTCTCTGAGTGCGGCAGCTATTAACGTTAAGAATTTGGAATGTTTGTATAATAAATACATAATATCGAGGGACGATCTCACACAAATTGACGTAGTCCCAAACTAAGCTTGTATTATGGGTACTAGACAACGATATAAATACTTATATAGATAATATTTGGAATGTCTGTATAACGTTTAAGACATTAAACCTATTTTTAACAACAAATACAAACAAATGTATTTGAAGGCACCGGAGGGCCGGTATCAACATTAACATCACAATCACCGCCATCTTCGTTCATCGCAGGGCGTAGGATTTAATATTCGGATCGAATAAATAACACTGCCAATTGAACGATTAGAATTTAATAATGTTTTACAATTGGTTTTAATCTAATAAGGAATCAATTTCAATGAGATTAGTTCGGATACAAAATAACGGACGTCGGCGATCCGTCTGCCATGACATGCACCGCGCTCGTTCCAACCAATAATGGCGGCCCGCGCGCCGAGCTGTCAGTTTGACGTTCCGCCAGAGTACGTTTCGCTACACTCTCGTCCGATAAATTGTGTTAACTGATTAAATCATTTTCAAAAATCAATATAATAATCGACGCGCCGTCACGGCCGGACTGACATACGCTCGTCCTCGAGCGATCCTAGTTGTGTGGTAGTTCTGTAACAAAATAAAGATTTCACCTGTATAGCACGCTGCTCGTTCATCCTGACTAAACATGAGCTTTCTTAACATCGCCTGGTCACTGCACTCAACATCGATATAACATTATCACCATTTTCAGCTGTACTCTCAAAATAACTTTTCCCAAACTACACCAATTCGGCCTCGGCGATTGGCGTGCGTGGACCGGATGTATGCGTCTCAACTACCAGTCGACATGTCCCGGCAAGACCACATCATCCCTTCGACCAGCCCACCAGATCACCGGCCTGGGTCGGATCAGTGCGTCCCTTCGACTAGACACCATGACGTGACATAGACCGGACGTCACTATCCTCCCCAATGATCAGCTAGTTTTTCCAAGTACCAACACACAATTATCTTCAGAGACATTCACGTTACCCAAATGAAACTTACTAACCTCTAATTTGCGAACTATCTTGCTCATTATAACAGCAGTCGTTGGTCCAATCATACGAACATGCAGATAATGTGTCTGAATCAGCAGTCATGGTATTAGATTCTGCGCTAAAAGTTTTGGAGCTGGCAGTTAAAGTAGCGCTGTAGTTAGATTGTGTATCCGCCTCAACCTCCGATTGCGCAGATAATGTGTCCGAGCCCGCAGTTAAGGTGTTGGAATCGAGGCTAACAGTTTCTGAACTAGCGGTTATGGTGGCGCTATCGCTGGGTTGAACTTCGCGTTCTACTAAACCACCGCCGTCATGGTCATCACGGTGTGACTGCTCATTTTCCAACTCGGGTTCGTAATCCTCGTTCATTAAACTACTCGCGATCTCAGTTAATCCCTCATGACCCCTGGGCACAGCTCGCAAATTCTCATGAGAATATTTATACGTACGACCACTACCGCTCAAATTTTTAAGTTCGTACCGATCATTGTCTAACACAGCAGAAATAAGAAAAGGTCCTTTGAACCGTGGGTCCAGTTTGGTCTGATTCCTTTCACTACTTTTGAGGAAAACGTAGTCACCTACTGAATACGTTATTACTCTAGCTTTGCCTCGATTGAATCGTTGTGCCTCAGATCTACCTGCCTTAACCATATTTCTAGCTGCATCAGCACGGATTGAATCTAAGTTTAATCTACTTTCCTGCTCAGTACCCGTTCTTATCCTCGACATACCTAACGAATCTGCACGTATACCGAATAATAACTCCGTGGGTGTATATCTGGTTACCCTAGACTTTGTACTATTTAAAGCGAGCTGAATATTACCGAGCTCGTCGCGCCAAGTCTTGTTACCATCGTTTTCAACAATTGTAAGTAAACTTTTTAGAGTTCTCATTACCCTCTCGACTTGCCCGTTTGCCCTACTTGTACCTGTTGCTATGAAGTGTAATTCAATATTATATTCAGCACAAAAGTTTTTAAAGTCTGCACTACTATAGCAACGGCCTTGATCAGCGATAATTCTTTTTGGAGCTCCGAAAATACAAACCGCCTTTTTTAATGCGTTAATCGCGCTCGCTGCGTCTATAGTAAGGGTATGTTCCAAAAGTACGTATTTACTAAAAGCATCAATTATTACAGAGCAGTACTCTTTTTGGTTGTTCTTGCCACTTAACTTCCCTGAAAAGTCGATGTGAATCGTGTGCCACGGCATTGGTGTTTTAGGGATAGGATGCAGTTGAACTGGGGTAGCACCAGAAGGGCCTTTAGATGCCTTGCACACAATACAGGAGTCGATGAACTGACGAACCCGTTTAGACATTTCCGGAAACCAAAATCGTTCGTACAACTTATCTAAGGTCTTATCGCTGCCTAGATGTTGGATCTCTGTATGAACTTGATTTATCAGAGTCCATATCAAGGAGCGAGGCACTATAGGAAGCCAGGAAATTAGTTTGTTACGAACAACTTTTCTATAAATAATTCCCTCCCTAACATCGTAAGTATGAGCAAGAGACTCAGGCATTTCGCCATTGTTACGCTTCAAAATAAGGTCTTGTATTTCAGAATCACGTTTTTGCTCGACAGCTAGCCACCCTTGGTGGAGTTCAACAAACTGAACAACCTTAGATGTAGTAGCAACATTTTCACTAGGTATGGACGTCGTGTCTAGAGCATGATTCCTAGAAAGATAGTCCGCGTGCTCCATACTTCGACCTGGTTTATATTCGATATTGAAGTCAAATGCCTGCAAGAAAGCCCACCACCGGTGCACTCTAGGTGTCAAATCAGTTTTCGACTTCGAAGCCTTTAAGGAGTTGCAATCTGTAAATACAACGAAGTGACGCCCATATAAGTAATGACGAAAGTGTTCCACAGCACGTACAACCGCGAGAGTCTCGAGCTCGTACGAATGGTATCGAGACTCTGCGTCGGTCGTACGTCGGCTGTAATATGCGACTACGTGAGGCAGAGATTCTATCCTTTGGATTAGAATAGCTCCGTATCCATCGGAGCTAGCATCAGTATGGAGCTCTACAGGGAGATCGGGGTTAAATATAGTAAGTACCGGTTTCGATGTTAATACGTTAATTACCTTTCTGCGTACTTCTTCATGTTTGTCGGTCCACTTTATGGGGCCCTTTAACTTTGTCAATGGATAAATTGGACCAAGTAGGTTGGAAAAGTTATGAATAAACCTTCGGAAGTATGAGGCTAACCCCAGAAATTGACGCACCTGCGTGGCGGTTTTGGGTGGTGGAGCATCGACCAAAGCCTGGATTTTGCGTTGATTTGGTTTTACTTTGCCTGCCTCTATATAATAACCTAGATAATCAACTTTCTGCTTCATAAAGCTACACTTGCGGATATTAAAGGAAAACCCTGCGTCTGTTAAGGCCTTCAAAACTTCGTCGAGTCGTTGTAAGCCGTCCTCAACTGAAGAAGAATAACTAAGGACGTCATCCATGTAAGCGAGAGGCTTCCCTTTAAGATCCCTGAGTGCCTTATTGATACACCTCTGATACACAGAGGGGGCGTTGCGTAAACCAAATGGCATGGCGAGATATTCATACTGCCCCTCTGGCGTTACGAACGCTGTCCTCTCAATGGATTCTGGATGGATCGGGATCTGATGGAATCCCGATGCCATGTCCAAGGACGAAAAGTAGTAAGCTCCGGTTAAATTATCGATTTGCTCGTCAATACGCGGCAGTGGGAAGTGTTCAGGGTGAGTATTAGAATTTAGTTCACGAAAATCGACACACATCCTATACGTATCATCTTTCTTTTTGACGAGCAAAATGGGACTCGCAAACGGTGAAGAACTTTCGCGAATGACGCCGGCGTCAAGCAAATCTTGTACCTTCTCTCGAACAACTTGCTTTTCACTAGGAGACAGCCGATATGGAGATCTTTGCACTACTTTATTAGAATCTATCAAATTTATTTCAAGCTGACCCGTAGTAACACGTCTAGTAGGGGTACCTTCTATAAAGTGGCTGGAATATTTATTTAGAATTTGTATCAACGCGGTTTTATCCTTTCCCGTCAAGTCTGTGTCTATTTGGGACAAATTAAACCCTAATGCACTATCGTCACAGGCCTTCACCGTTTCCCTATTCGTCGCGGACAAAAAGGTCAAGTTGTTCTTGTCTATACGAACGTGAACACCCTGGTCAAAGATATCCCTACCTATTATAACAGACTCAGTAAGGCAGTTGTCAGGTACTATATGAAAAAGGAGGGTCAAAGTAATGTCTAAAACCTTAACTGTGCTGAGAATCTGCGAGGTGCAAAGTATGTCGTCATTTCCAATACCGGTAAGGTAAACAAAGCAATTTTTCAAAGTACCCGTTAATTTAGAAGCAACACTAAGCTTTAATAGTGAGCAAGATGACCCGCTGTCAAAAAGAAAAGGAACTTTCTCACCGGTAGATGTCTCCAACACTCCTCTGGAAGCTCTATGACCGCAAGTGTTGACTTCTTTGACTGCTGTACCGCTGGTCCTCTTCTCCGGGCAGGCAGTAGAAACGTGGCCTGGCTTTTTGCATGAAAAACAGATGAGTGCATGTCCCTTTTCTGTGTTGTTACGTGGTTGAGTCGAAATTTCCGGGCGCGGCGACTTGTTGAAGCTGTCTTGACGTTTTCTGCACTCTGTCTGTTTATGACCTGTCACCCCGCACCAGTGACATCTTCCCGTAAACTTCGCATCGGCCAAACGGGGCCGTTTGACATCCATGTCAACACCCTCCATAGTTTCTGATCGTCGTTTAAGTGATACACCTCGAAGCACACGGAATAACTGAGCTCTATTTGTGATAACATTCGAATTCAGCTCACGTCGTATAAAATTGTCCTTCTGGCAGAGAACAGATATTACAAATCCGACAATAACTTCTTCAGTCATTTCAGTGTTAGGGATACGTTCGATATGATCCCATAGCCGAGACGCCGCTTCGCAAGCCGTTTCTTTAAAACCAATTTGAAATCTCAAAATGTCATCAAAATAATCCTGGATTAGTTTGGGCTTACAAAATTTTGCCATGAGCGTTCCTTTCACGTGGCTCCATGTCATTTGGTCTAATCTCAACTTTGTTAAACAAGTTGCAGCTCGACCCTTCAACGCCTTTGTAAGCGACATCAGTAGTTCGATTCCGTCAAGATTTTTACTCGATACAATCATTTCCGTCACTCGGCACCAACCTTCTATATCCGCGTCACTATCGTCTGGGTCGAATTGTATCAGTTGCGTAGTTGTTGGTGTACCCACAGTGGCTGCCGGCGCTGGCGGTGCCGTTAAAAGTCGGGTCAGCAGCGCTTCCATATTACTCAGCAAACTCGGCGTACTCGCGTTCCTACCGGGCCGTTCTTCAGGATTATCGGATGGTTTCCCATCAAATCCCACTTCTGATGAAGGCACCGGAGGGCCGGTATCAACATTAACATCACAATCACCGCCATCTTCGTTCATCGCAGGGCGTAGGATTTAATATTCGGATCGAATAAATAACACTGCCAATTGAACGATTAGAATTTAATAATGTTTTACAATTGGTTTTAATCTAATAAGGAATCAATTTCAATGAGATTAGTTCGGATACAAAATAACGGACGTCGGCGATCCGTCTGCCATGACATGCACCGCGCTCGTTCCAACCAATAATGGCGGCCCGCGCGCCGAGCTGTCAGTTTGACGTTCCGCCAGAGTACGTTTCGCTACACTCTCGTCCGATAAATTGTGTTAACTGATTAAATCATTTTCAAAAATCAATATAATAATCGACGCGCCGTCATATTTTTTAGTAACTAAAACAAACAAACATACAAATGCAAATATTTACGCCAGGTTCTAGGACACCTGTATACAAGACCAAGCCTGCAGTGATTCATCTATTTTTAAATGTCAACCAACGCACAGTAATTTCATTTCTATTTTTTTTCAATTGTTTCTCAATTTAATTAACTCGTCCGCGGCGAAAACAAGCGACTAGAGCTAAGTGTAAATTTTCGTCACTTTCCGAGCGAAACAACGTAAACAGCTGATTTACCGTCTTTTGTTCCGGAGCCCATTCATCCGACTCATTTGGCGCGTGTCGGTGCGAACTTATTCGGCGGGACCGAGGGGCTGTACCAAAACTAGAAGTTTACTACACCTTCAGACTGTTGCGTCCCTCTTTAGCAGTTGCAGCTTCGTGGGAAGGAGACGGGACTACGGTAATATTAGAATTAGAATGTGAGGGTAGGGTTGTACTCCTGCCGATGTCATTTCACCCATGTCAGTGAAACATCTATTGGCATATGACTGGGCCGGAGACGAAAACACCCACGCGCCCCGAGTAGAGTACGTAAATATATTGGAAGTGTAAAGGATGTTTTCTTAGAGAACGGACTTCAATGACATCTTATACAATGAATGGACGGTGGATCGTTACGTAATGAATCGAGTTGAATTCAATCCGTTTGTAAGTATATCTATGTGATTCCAATTGGTCCCATTATTTAGGTAAACTCGTTAGATTAACCGACCTATTTAAACTATTTGCGCTGTTAGTGCAATAAAACTATCTTTCTTATACAACTTTGGATTTCGTTATCGGTAAAAGGGAGGTCAAAAAACTGCTTCGTACCCAGGGCTCGGAAACGTTATTCAAAATAACGTTTTAAAAACGTTTCAAACCGTTCTTTGTTCAACATTTTGTTCGGAACGGAAACGAAACGAGAACGTTATCAAAAACCGGTTTAATCCACGGGACGCGGCCGCGCGCGGCGTTCGGCTACAAAGCGGCGACAAGCATGAGCTTGTTTAGTAATGTTAGATACTACCGAACCCAGCAAATGGAAAAAAAAAACGGTTAAAAACGTTATATGGATCAAAAATATTTAAATTTCGTTCTTGTTCAAAAACGTTTTCTATAACGTTATTTGCGAACGAAACCGAAACAAATCGTTCCTTAGGCATTTAAGACGAAACCGTTTCGAAAAAAATACCGTTTTCCGAGCCCTGTTCGTACCTATCGTTTCCGGGAATTGGATTTGAAATTCACTGCGAGTTTTCAAGTGACAGGAAACGTGGTTGGCCCACGTGCAGGAAAAGGAAATTGTTTCTTTTATAATGAGACTTGGTTAGTGAACAGCAGTGGAAGTACAATAGTCACCTGAAATGGAGTTATTAATCTGGTGGGAATATTAGGTTTTGATCCCTTCTCTTCCCTGAATTCAGATTGAGATTTATTTCTGAAGGTAATAATTATTACAGCACAAATTGTGCAGCATGTCACATTATCATAAATTACATTGAAGTCATCAGAATTAGAAGTAAAAAATATAAGCAAATAATAATTTTATGCGACATTAAGAGACGTTTTAGGCAATCCCTTTTAATTTTTCGATTTCATGCAGTGTTCCAAAATACGTTAATAACTGATTACACCCACCCTCCCCCAACCTCGACGTAATCACTCCTGATTTTTTCAAACCATGTTTAACTTTAAACCAGTGGAGTGGAGGAGTCTATTTGGTCTCAACCTATTTGCTTTTGACATGGTATCGTATCGTCAACGCCATAATAGTTCTTATTTACTTGACAGTAATGGTGGCCAAGTTACAAACAATACGTGTAGAGACCAAGTAGAATAAAGGAGGCCATTTGCAACGTCGAAAGATGGCGGGTGTGTAATTTGTTTTAGTTTTGTATTTTTGTGTATTTAGGTGTTCTAAGTTCTTTTCTGTTAGTCATTTGTACTTTTTATGCCTTTGTGTTGCACAGTGATAGAAGACTTGGACTTATTTCGTGTATCTGGCATCTTAATTCTCGTTTCAAGTGGACTCGCAGTGGTACAGAGGTTAAAACTATCTTGACCTCTGTCCTACATATCACCGTACAACGTTGCCTGCAATCTTCCTAGATAATTTTTTGGATTGTGTTTTATTGCTGTATTGATTTATACTTATATATATTATACAGTGTGTGGCCCAAAACCGGGGCGAAAAAAGTAAATGGGGATTCTTTAGAATATTTCAATTAACTATTACAAGAATTTAATATTACAAAGTCTATAATTTTGGAGAAAATAGCCTACAAAGTTAAAAATCGTAGGTAATGTATTTTCCCGTCGCGATATCGTCGCTTGGTCACTTGGTACGCGGTATGTCTGAGTACAGGGAGCCATTGACAACACGCGGTAGATTTAGCGGTGTTTGCATTACATTGAATTTGCGATTAAGTTTGTTAGAAAAAAACTGAAAGTTAAGTTTTGATTTTAATTAGGTAAGACCATTATAATGTAATTACCGGTGATCTATAGAGCCCCTGTTTTTAATATTATCCCCGGTTTTGGGCCACACACTGTATACTTGACACTGGCGAAATCACTTCATTGCGGAAACGCCATATCCCCGCGGTAGTAGCTGTTAAAGTCGCCGCGCGGGGGATGGAAAAAAAAAGAAATGTGGAATAAAGTCGCTGATTTGACGGTCGTCCATACAAGTATATGGCTACAACATTGATAATTTCACGCCCTTTTTCACGACATTTTCCATGTTGCGTTCTAAGTCCGTTTAAACTATTTGTATTATCGAACAAATTCCCTACTGCGCTGGGAGAAAACGTGACAGATTTCCTCCACAAGTGTACCGGAGTACAGTCGGCCTCGTAAAAAGTTAACGAGGACACGGGAACAGTAAACCTCTACATTAATCACTGTAATAACTTCTGATCTCTAGCTCTAATGGCGTTACTATCATGTCGTTATTTGTGTAGTCCTATTTACAGACGATGGTATAATGGATTTTTTTGTAGAATAATAACAGTCGCAAATGCTTGGAGCGTAAATAAAATAGATGGTGGCGAAGTGGTATTAGAGAACCACTATCATTGTATACGGAACTTATTGAAAAAAAAAAAAACCTCGACGTTTCGTTTCTCAGTTCTCGATTTCGTGGAATCCGGTGATTAGCAATGCACGTGTGCTGGTCGGTGGGTATTCCTATAAAACCAAAACAAGACCAAGTGCGGGTAGTTTGAAAAACTCGCACGCAACGTGAACACCATCCCTCTTAAGTCTACTATCCGACCATCACTGACGCAACTGACATTGGCACAAGCCCCGTGTGTGTGTGGCCGCCATTAACGAGAAGAAGAAGAAGAAGAAGTCTACTAGTTAACACGATCTGAAACTCGAGGTATATGAGTAAGTATAATGATTTTACGCGATTAAGTCCCGTTTTAGATTTATAAACAGAACGTGTGAACGTGTTAGAAAGTTAGAAACAAACTATTGTCATTGTAATAGGCAATGTTTTAAAAATGACTTGAAGTTGAGTTTCTTGTGGCGCCTTCTTACTAGAGTAGCAGTAGTCTCTCTTGGGAAGAGTAAGCTGGAAATGTTGACGTATAAAATTGTCCATGCGTTCTATTTACTGAATAAACATGATTATTTTTCTTTATCACAGGTATTTTAAAAAAGGAATACGCTTCTTATTCATACACATAAATATAACGTGACTTGAGGTAATCACAAATTCAACCTTAACTCTCGTGCTGTTACCCATAGGCCCCTAAATCGATTACAATGTCGAATTTTCGTTATGGCCCAACATTCTGCGACGTTGCAGAATGTTGCTTCTAACTGTATTTAATTCGGCCGCCATTACTGACAAATAAACAAAAGCTACCAAAACGTTGAAAATACGTAAACACGTCAAAATCAATAAGGTTTTATTGTGTAGGTTGAATCTCAGGCCTGAACTGGAAACACCTTTGTTAGCAACACGAGACGCCCCCTAGTGGCATTTCACGAAACTTGCCTGTTTGAACGGCCATTACCGCGCAACGAGGTGTCAGAAGGGAATGCACCGACGGGCGCGGGCGCTTGGCTCCTGAATTCTGGAGGAGATTTAACTACTACTAACTAAAATAATACTGTTCTGATTTGTGTCAATTACTTTAAAATAAAATAGGCTCTAAAAGTGTGCTGGTGTTTAAATTGTTTACACCTTTAAATTCCGATATTTTCTACGGATATTCAATTGTCCGGTGTTGATTGTTTCAGAAAGCAATGTTATACTGGAGCTATTTAAAATCAAAATTACATTTTTTTTAGGTTTGATTTAAAAGCAATATAAGAAAAACATATCTTTCTAAACACTGCATTCATTCGGAATAATGTAAATTCGGAATTTCTATCAATTCGGAATTATGTAGTGTATCCCCTTGAACTGTTGATCTGTCGGAATTTTTATAAGTTAGAAATGCATTTTTTCATAGATCGAGATAAACACACAATTTGTAATTTATTAGTTTTTGGACAACTTAAACAGCTGGGAACGAAGACCTTGATCACATAAAACAGCAGCATGAAAAGTTTTCCACGTGGGTACGTGACGAGGAGCTAGAATAGATGAGTGAGGGTTTAAGTCAGTAGCTAGGTTGAAAATATTAATTATTCATAAATAACCTACCTAGGGAACGGCAGTATAATAACTCATACGTCTTACCTATATCTTCATTAATATATGTCTGTGTTGCGTAGTACAGTCGGAGTAAGAAGTAGCTGATTATATTACTTCCTTATCGTAGTAACGTTTTACGGTGAGAGTAGATTAAATGTAGGATATCAATAGTATTTAGCAAATGGTTGCTGAATATATGCTTTTTAATTTTTAAACGCTATTGAAGGATATCTGTTTAGGATTTATACCAACGACGGATTTAAATTTGTAAAAGTTGACAGCTCGAAATATCGTTGCCGCTGCAAAGTTGTTATTTGTTCTGCATTTTAGCTGTCACTAGCGCGTGATGCATAGTCTGCTACTAAGAGATGTATCCATTTTTTACCTTACTACATTGTGATAAGATCCAAAAGTGGATACATCTTTTTGTACACGACACTGTACGTAGGGTCGGTTAAAGTTATATACGCTTATATAAGTAAACATACAAAAATACTTCTTTTTTATTTTAGTCGTCTTTTCTTTCATATAACAATCAAAAGGAAAGTAATAACTTGAACTTTCAGATACTTTTATTGGTGGACCTGGGAAAAGTGGGTGAATACTATGTGTGTGTATTTCACTACACCAATACTTTATCTTTACAACCAATTTGAAACTTCTTAATACAAAAACCAGCCCAATAATCAATTGCATACAACTTTGTTCTTCGTACCTAGATCTCCATTATTTAATTTATATAATTTGGTACAAGAAGATTACGTTAACACAATAGCATAACAACATAATTCACGATCTGATATTGATCGATTTTCACGACATTTGTATCTTTATAGACAGTACTTACTGTATTTAACTTCACAAAGTCAGATTTTCCTAATCCTCAATCAAAATTAACTACCAGTTCTCTTAAAGAATAGGGAAGGAATAAACTTTATCTGAAATATAGTGTTGTGTGAAGATTTAGAAACCAGCCCTAAATACGGCGTGATAGCAGGTATTCTAGAATGTTTTTTTGTAGTTGCGCAAAGTGTAGAAACAATAGGTTCTTTAGACCTACTAGACCTGCAACACAATACCTATTCTGATTTTCCGAGTCATGTTTGGATAGAGCGCAGTTTTCCACATTTCCGGTCGTCAAGAGATTTCGCCCGTTACGCCGGAGCGCTATTGATGTGCATTTTATGTGTGTTGTGATCGTTTTAGTGCAAGCAAAACTAATAATGGTTTATCTAAGACACATGATTCTTCGTGTTTGTTTGACACTTCGAGTTACTTTTTCAGATAAAACAGAAAAGTTACAGGAAACTATGAACATTAAGTCAAATTGTCCTCGGGTAGAATCAGATGCGAAATAAAAACAAGAGGGCAAACTTTTCGTCAACATCGATTTCCGTATCTGCCGTTCAACATACTAACTTATCGACAACTGTGTTTTTTCCTCGTTTACCTTCTTTCTACTAATCTTAAACGCAAATAACGTTTTTTCCTGTATCTCGTTAGATGTTGTTTACGCGGCTGATTATACAGTCAACCGGAATCCTCAGAGGACGAAGCCAACTGTACCACTAACTTGGAATAATGAAGTTTTCTGTGTTGGTATTGAACAACGACTCCCGAAGTATTTTAATTTCGTATTCATCACTGGCCGAAATAAGGGCCGATGGAAATTTTGATTCGCGCTTTGAGGGCAACTCGGAATAATTTATTGGATTGGTTTTGAATTTTCTTCCGTTTGATCGTTATCCTTTAGGGTTATTTGCTCTATCTACCAAAATTGAGAATGTTGAGTTTTGATTTATGTGTTTTTTCAAAGGAAATTGTATTTAGAGGTTAATGGGTAATAAAATGAAACACATTTACGTGCAAGAGAAGCTTAGATTATACGAACATTACTGTGTTATTTACTGACTCTCCTCCGCGGGGATTTGTTCGAATTTCATTAAAACAAGGTAAGATAAATGTAGAGTACCATTACCGTTTAAACCCTCTTTTCATCATGTCGAATCATCATTCGAAAAAAGACGAAACGAGTTTTTTTTCAAATTTCCGCGCCATAAAAAGCCGACTTTATTTTGGTTTATAATCTGTCGGTCGTATTTGGTGTCAAGCTACCATCTCATATAAACTTAAATATTTATTTTCCGTAAATATCCTTACCTATTTGCTTGATTCACTGTAAAATTCTACACTGTTAAGAAGTCGAGTGAACCTACTTTTCCATTTTCGTGTTCCTAACTTTAGTACCTATCTCAGATGAGTCAGCTCAGTAAATTTGTCTCTTTATTATATTATAATAGACCCCGTTAATCTGTTTACTTAAAAAGCACTACCATTATTATCCACGCGATGTATTTTTAAAAGTTTCCGTGTTACAAAACCAACATTTCCTTTTACGAGCTCGAATGGGCGCAACAATTCCCACCGCGATTCAAAACAACGTTCGTTAAGCGAACTTCTAAAGCGTACGTCGGATGGAACTTTTTAACTCCGAAGCAAAGGGTATAATAGGGGTTTTTCAGCTGCAGTTGCAGGGCACCGGCGTGGTTCCGTGCTCGTACGGGGTGGTGGGACGGACCCCTTCCTGCACCATTATTCGGAGGGTGCCGGGTCGGGGCGGGGGGGCAGTGTGGCCAGCTCGAATATAGTGCTATTACGATGCAATAAAGAGATATTTGTTTTGGTGTTCGCGTAAATATTGTTTGGAGTTTTTAGGTAAATCTACCTGCCATTTGAGTCTATAGTTAACACTTCAACCTATTAAAAATACGTTGCAGTTTTTTTAAAGGGACAAAAAAACTAGCAGGAT
Organism: Acleris sparsana; assembly: GCA_923062465.1. NCBI lineage: Eukaryota > Metazoa > Arthropoda > Insecta > Lepidoptera > Tortricidae > Acleris > Acleris sparsana. The sequence goes on along the minus strand of OV281287.1, from coordinate 4,527,872 downwards.
TACTTCTTGTTAGTTGGTTTAGTGGTCAATAAATGTTATATGCAATATGAAAACAGCAAATGCGTATTCAACACCTTAACCTTAACCTTGAGAACTAAGATGGAATGTGTTTATACGAATCATTTCTCCGGTGGTCACCCCGCGGTAACCCATCAATTCATCGAATTTCACTTCATCGATTGTATCATTTCATCGAATTTTACCGAATGATATCATCTGCTGAACTCATGATGAGCCTAGACATGTGACTAACAAATAAAATAATGCGGCGAGACCTTTCGACGAAATGACCATTCTGCGTTATGTTCCTTAAAAAGTATTTCGATAAAATCATAGTCCATCGTCCATCGTCCCTAAACTCACCCAAAGCACAACAAAGAAAAAACAGCTGTTTGGTGGCAATTTAAAGAGGATTTTTTTAGACGGATTATCAATGTCGAAATATTTTTGTAACAGTAAATGCATTAACTTTGAAAGCAAATCCCAATTTCAGGACAAAAGCGCTCTTTTTGGCTCGCAAAGTGGGTAGTTTGCGCATGTCAGTGGCACTCCAGGGAGGCGGCAGGGCCGGCTCCTCCGCGCGTTAGTCCGCGGCGCGCTTCGCGGCAGAACCCTGCTCCGCGACCGGCCGGGCACCCACCGGACGGAATCGCCCTCTGGTACGTAACACACACAAAACCCGGCACTTGAACCCCTCCTCCTCACTTCACATTGGTCTGAAAGAGACGCTCTTCCCGCGCTAAAGTTATGCAGCAACAAATTTGCCGCGATTTTGTTTTAAGCGCCACCCTGTTGCGCGCTGCACGGCAATGTTTATGTTAGCTACTGCACTCAACGTACAATGGTACTTGAATTAAGGCTTCACGATGTGGAATTATTTGCTCTTTTTGAAGAGGATTTGCTCAACCATTTTTGTAATATTTATTATTGATTACAACTTTATCAACCCAACGATAACAACCCTTGAAGACTCTTTAAAATCTAGGCACGTAAATGACACAGATAAAAATCAGAAAACCAGCAATAAAAAAAAAGTGGTCATTAGGCACGTCATTCAACTGTACACGTAACACGTAACACGTCTGTAACACGTGTTGTGCTGAACATAAGCGTGTTCTGCCGTGTAACGGCTGCCGAAACTGCTGCGATCGCTGTAACGATCGCGGCGAGCGGCATCATTGCGATAAACGCAATCTATCTATAGTTATACGAGTATCTATAGCTTAGATAGGGTCAGTACGTCGATAAAGATCTAAACTATCTAAATTTGCATGTATGCTCACGTTTGACGCTAGATTTATTTCCGATATTAGCATTAGGTAGGTCACTGTAGGGATCTGCATATGCAATACACTGATTGGACTTGCATACTAAATGTTCGAAGATTAACGAGACGTTTGGTTTAGATAGTGGTTTTGTTAGGATATATAGATATGTATTGTGCTTATGCTATTGCTTATTAAAATCTCGGCTCTGCTAAGGCATTTGGTAAAGATTAAACGGAAAAGGAAACTTAATTAATTAAATACTTCCAGTCTAGCGACAAGTTATAATTAAATTTATGCCAAAGACAACATTTATTGAAAACCGTGAATTAAATATCCCCCGAAAGAAGTTTAAACGTACCTGAATGATTTTTTCACACATATTTTTATTTAAGTACTAACTGTTTGTGCTCGGCGTCGCACGGGTGTTTTTTTTTATAAAAAGCTTGGCTTGACATCTCAGAACACAAAATAAATATGTTCTTATCGGTCGAACCATTTAGAATTTTTGCGAGACTAACGCACGGCAATCGATTTTTTTCGATTTTTATATATAAGAAGTTGATTAGTTAAGGCATGGCCTCCCAACTCGAACAACGTATAATTAATTACTTTAATAAACTCATAGATGGCGGCACAGGTATCGATCCAAACATTTGAACCAGTAATCGTGATGATTGAATGATTTTTACACGTTAAGAAATTCAACGCATCTTAATTATATTTAAAAACATCCTTCTCTACATAAAATAAGGGTATATTTTATAAGTTTAATAAATGCAATAAAAATTATATGAACACTATCTAACTCATACAATACGTGTGAGCTTTCAAGCTTACTGCGTCTTATTGGGTACTTTCACTAGATGGCGCCATCACGGATCGCGAAAGTTCTATGGAATCACAGGCTCCATGCGTTTCGTTTTTGTAAATTCTTGGGTGATGCGTAATATTGTCTCAAAATACTACTTTTATATTAAAAGCAAAAAAAACGTAATAGATAAAATAATGTCTTAACAAACATAAATGGCCATTACAAAATACTGTTTTGGCGGTTTTGGTGTATTAAATGTTAGTACAAACACGGAACGATTATACATGATCAATGAAATGAAATGAAATGCAGTGAAATGTTTATTCACAGAACATATTATATACTTATTCAATTATCAGATTGGTACCTATTGATATTTCCAAAAAATTAAGCGTACCTATTACAAAGTGTAGTGATTACACAGATACCTACTCGTAAACTGAATAAGTAAATAGGTACCCTGTCCTACTCTTCGGGTCCTACTGTTTAGAACTTGTTATATAAGTACGTTATATAATAAATAAACCAGTTATTTTTTTTACCTATTGCTTTTATTTAATGTCAGCAAAAAACTTCCCGAACATGTCCCATTCCTATTTTATCCTGGACATCATAGTCAGGGCAGTTCCCGTGAATTAATAAAACGCCACTACAATGTGACCGGTAGGAATATAGCGATTAGATATTAATTTATAATGGTCTAATATCCGAATAGGAGAGAATTTGCACCGGGCTGTTTGTTTATTCGATGAAAAGTACTTACCTATTTTATGTCAAATTAGATGCCTACGCTAAATAATATGTGGCGAATAGGTTGTGGCTGAAAAACTAACAAAACATGTTAAGTACCTAGATGTTTAAAAACATCAAAAACACGGCGCAGCGGACGCGGCTAAACATTTTGGCCACGCTCCTTTTCTGTTCGGAATAACATGATAGATGTTAAAAATATCAAAAACGCGGCGCAGCGGACGCGGCTCTAAAGGCAAATTATATAGGTACTAATCGAAAGTATGAAGCCTATAGCACAGATAAAAGAATACAAGTCCTATAGAATATGTAAAAGTTAGGTTTGGTGCGAATTATTAGTACCTACCGACTTAGCTGTTTATACCTGCCAACCCAATAGTTTGACGGGAAAAAAAAATTCAACCTAACGTTTGCATATTAGATTAGTATGCAATTTGTCTAATAAACAAGCAATTTGCATTTCTTTAGTACAAAGTTATTTTATTTTTTAATTAATTATACCTATACCTACTGGACTGAATTTTTTTAGCCTAACTATTCGCCGTATATTACTTAGCATATAAAATTTGATATAAAATACGTTTTATCGAATAAACAGCCCGGTGGAAATCTTCTTCTATTCGGATCTCCTACTAAGTACAACAATTTTCTAGATGCCTCAATTTTAAAGTCAAATATATTTTTTGAAGTCAACGCCATCTGGTAATATCTCAATAAAACGAATAGGTAGGCTGCCAGCGTCATAGTAGTGGTGGCTCAGATACGCCATCTACTGGTGTGACTACGGGACTAAAATTGCCTACAGAATTGCCTACTTTAGGACGGCACGCTTTTGCTGTATGGGATTGGGTATCTGTACTTGTATTCTTTTATCTGTGGTTAAGGTTCATTCTCAGATAAAATTTCCTACAAAAGCATTGAACTAATAAATCTTCGTGTTTATATTTAGACATGACCTTTAGGTAATATTAGTAATTTGCATATGAGGGGATTGAGGGTTACTTTTATTATAACTCGCCTATATTTAGCGTTGTTGAAGCGATATTGTTAAGAACCGCTCTAACATTGCTCTTTTTTGTTTAAAAAACTTAGTATTTAAAATTAGTAACTACTTATTCCCCTTTTTTTTATTCCAGAAAAAAGGTCAAAACATAGACACTCACTCATTACTCCTGGCAAACCAATTTCAACCACGATCATTTCGAACTCAATTCAAACAGTACGAAAGGATCGATTGCTTCCTTAAGCACACTCAATTTATAGTGGTTGAGAACCCGGGTCCTCATTTGTAAGCTATTCCTGAAAGCACTTGACCCTTTCTTTTACCTGAAAACCCCACGTTACGTGGAAAATCATACAAGTGAATTCCCCGACGGACAATTTGGCCTAATTCACATCCGGCCCGTTTCAGCTACATTAATGACCCAATTTGACTGAAAATTTGACAGGATTGTAGGGCTTCCGCATTCGGGGAATTGCGGAAACCGCAGAATTATTTACAGTATTTACGTTTTACGTGGGGGGAGCGGATAAAAGGGATTCCTTATTAATCTCACCACAAAGAAACACCATAAATATGGGAATGTAGATTAATTGTCTCTGGGATGGTGATTGCGAAGATAATGGAGTTGTGTTTCCCTTGTTGTATTAGGAAAAGTTGCAACGTAGAGGAGTAAAAATTTCCACGTTCCTTTTGCAAATTAGCATGTTATTGACCTAGTTATATTAATGTAAAAGCACGTCATTTTATTATAACATACTTTAAGCGATATTACAATAATATGCATACAAATATTACATTTTAAAATATAATATTACCTCTACCGAAATTGTACGAAACTAGGTATGTATGCTTTATACTTAAATACAATACAGTATACAATAAAAGACGATAAAAAAAGTTTTTTGTACAAGTAATAAGAAAAGTCCAATTCCAACTGCTTCAAACTATGAACAAAGAGTCTTTGAATGCTATATCTTTCTTGCCCATGACAAATAGATTGTGGTTTTCTTGCCAAAATTCATCGTCAATTTTATAGAAACAATAACTAGGTAACGTACAGTCGGACAATAATATGCATGGGAGCCAACGTCTCGCAAACATCCACAAAACTTTACTCTCAACCTTTAAACAATCAATATATAAGTTTGCACGCTTTTTCACCTAAGATGAGTCCTGTGGCAGCCGTATTTCGTAATGTCAATCAGGCCCATATATTCCTGATCGGCGTCGGCGTGGGCGTGTCGGTGTGTACCAGTGTATTTTTCATGTAAAGTTAAAGAAACAAGTGTAATTCGTGTTTATATGAGTTGTCACAGACCTCATCTTAGGTTAAAAAGAGTGTAGTGGTGGTAGGAACTTGTGCAGAGTCTGTCCGGATCGCTACCACCATCTTATTCTTTATGCTGCCGCCAGACACCACAGTTCGCATTGCTCGTGCTCTGGTGTATACTGTTAACTTATAATTGAACCGGTAAATTAATATGTTGTGTTCCGGTGGGGGGAAAGATAAGATTAAATAACTAGTATAGAGGCATTTCATCTAAGTCCTGAGGGATGGCAAGCATTTTCAGTCATGGGTTGGTCACGAGACGTGATAGCCTAGTTGGTAGTGTAGTTTGTAGCGACCCTGCCTACGAAGCGGTCCGGGGTTAGATTCTTGGTATGGGAATATATTTGTGTTATGAGTGCGAGTATTTTTTCCTGGATCTTGGGTGTTTTCTATCTATTGAAGTATGTATTTATCAATATAAGTAAGACTACCATTGCTCTGTACCCATAGTACAAGCCTAGAGCTTAGTTTGGGGGCTAGGTCAATTTGTGTGAGATGGTCCCTTGATTTTTTCATTTTTTTTTATGTTGACATTATCTATGGGCTTTACATTCCACTTATCATTTGGTGGCCTTTGTGTGCCATATAAAAGGCGTAGAATAATTTCTAAACTTCGTCAGTTGATATATTTTGGTCCTTGAGTATCCAAAGCCAAAACAATGTCTCCCTTTATAGCTTCCCTAAAAGGTGAAATATTATGACCATTTTAGTACCCGGATTTTCAAGATGCATCAGAGCAGGGCCCGGTAACAAATAACCGGATTTGAATTCAGAATCCCTTCTTGTCTTGAAAGGAGTGCTGTGGCGTCTTTATAGCGCTATTAATTTTGGGCATAGAAAACACTGTAGGGGATCAGATAGGGAGCTAGGGTGCGAATAAGTCGAATGTGCAATGTTTTCCCAAACAGTTTTTGGAAAATAGTTTGTTGATGTCTATGGCATATATTTTTGGAATTAGGTACCTACTTATTTATATGACATATACCTACATCTTTACTTAAAATAACATGCGGTCATACTGAGGTACGTAAATCGTAATAACATAAAATACCAAGAATCGCATTTAAAAAAAAACTGGTCGTGAGTTTCGGCGCCATAGTTCTACGGAGCGGATTAACATTTGACATTTACAGTAAGTATAGGTGAAAAACTTAAGTAAATGACCTCTTGCATGTATTTGTAACACATCAGTACCCTTACCATGAGTTACTATTACCGTACTCGCTAGCGAGTCGATTGTTCTGTCCCTCGTACTGTATAAGAATACTGCGAGGTCTGCGAAGGACAGAACATTGGACTCGCTAGCGAGTACAATAATTTTAACTCATGGTAAGGGTACTGAGGGCCTAGATAAGATGCCAACGCCGCTAACGTTTTTCATCATCACAAATTGATCACGTGGTTTATCTAAAATAATAGAGAAGTCCTAGACAACGTGCTTATTTTCGACAGTCTCAAATATGTCGAAACGATCAGAAAAACAATCAGAGCTGTCACAGTGAGATAGTCCATACAAATAACTAGCCAAGCTGTATTACCGTTCGACATTCTATATTAGAAATTTGACGTAAATTCTATATTCGTTTTGTACACAACTACATGCAAGAGGTCATTTACTTACGTGTTTCACCTATAACATACTATAGCACATTATATCACGTTCAAAATACGTTTAAAATACTGAAACAATTTGAAGGATCATACATAATTCTCATTCCTGAAATAAAAATTGCACAATAAAAAAAAAAGGCAACAGAATCAGCCGAGAACTTTTCCCGTGAATTCATGAGCTCGGCCGTCGATGTGTGCGTATACCTTATAGCCTCACTGAAACACGAAAGTATGGAAATATTGACCTCGCCGCGAGCTTCATACTTAATATAACTCGGCGGACTCGCAACAAGGGAATAACTCCAAACTACTTCGAGTTACGACTTACTTTTCTATTGTTCAAAGTACATTTTAAACAATGCTCCAACTTGTTCACAAAACGCTGCTCTTTGGCTCTAAGTGCAAACTTCCAATTGTCCTACCCACGTAATTTTTACATCCATGGCAGGGTTTGTTGATTAAATTATTAGGGTTGTTGCGTCTTAGAAGTACTTTAGCAGGTAACGGTAAATTGGACCTCAAAAAGGTCGGTTGCTAGGTGCAAAAAATGGACAGGAGCAGAGGGAAGAGGCTTTGCGAGCGCTCGGTAACCGCTGGGAGGGCTTTAGAGGCGTTTGTACCCGTTTCGCAGGAGGGACTTGAACTTTGCCCGACTATTGAATTGTGGTTGTTGATTTTAGTTGATTGCGAGGCATTAGGGCTGTTCGCTCTGAAAGCAAATACGCACTGTCAGTATGGTACAATTTAATATACTAACTGGTGATAGCAATCACATTTAACATGATCAAGAACGTGAAAAAATGAATGATTTTTAGTAAGTTATACTGAAAAACTGTAGTAAAAGTACCTATTTATAATTAGTAATCATCAAACATTATTTTCAATACGTAGTCTAGATTGGAATACGAGACTGGGACAATGTTCCATGAAATTTCGAGAAATGCTAAATTATGTACTTTAATTTTAATATTTCGGACGTTGTCACTTGATTATATCATAATTAATTGTCACGATAGGTTGCAATAAATACGGTCAATTTTTCACTTTAATTTCCGTACTTTGTTTTTGCTGAACCAAATTTTTTGTAAAAAATATCCTGTTAAGCTTACTGCTAATTAATCCTTAAATGAACAGGGAGGTATTTACATATAAATGATACAGTTCAATATTTCAATTGTGAAAATAGGAAGAAACATGACACTGTTCAGTTTTGGTTGTCCTGTCCGGCAAATATTCAGTGAACCAACCGAATAATTCTCCTCTAAAGAAAATTTGAGGCTATTGATAAATACCTATTTGTGAAACGACTAAATTGCCTGTTTCCGAGATCGATTGAGGTCCCGAGCCGATTTGACAGATTATCGATGTTGTCGCCAGGCTCTTAGCTCTTGAGATGTACCTCAAGATGTAGGGTGAGAGTGGTTATTAAAAATTCATACAGTTCGGAGGCGGAGGGAGGATCCATTTTATCAATTAAGCAAGCTTTCTGTTCGTAGCTGGATTACAGTAGATGTTGATTGATTACATGCAGGGTTATCCAGGACCTTTTTATGATGTAATCCACAAACTTCGTTATTAAGACCTTTTTTATAACATTTAAAAGCAAGGCCGAGACTTGCTTCTAGGTGCTACAAAAAAGAGCTTAACAACGAGAAATTGGTTTTGGCAGATCTAAAGTTTTATTTTAGCTATTTAATAACTACAGTATTATGATTTGTGCTTCTATAAACACTAGAGGTTTTTTAAATAGGAGATAATTTTACTTAATTGGTCTTTCAACAATTCACGTGTATGCATATGTACCTAACATAAAGAAGAGTACCTAATATTAATCTAAAGTACACAGGTAAAAACTCATTCGGTTTCGGGGAAAGTCAGTTAAACTTGTATAAGAGTATACGGTTACAAATGAGAAATAATATCAAATTTGAAAGGGGTTTTTAAAAAGCTACTATCGCTCTGTACATACATCTTCTTTATTTATGAGAGTGTTCTACTAAGGCGGCAAAGGATAGCCTAAGCCTATTGTGAGAACTTACGTTGAAAAACCCGAGACATCTTATCTTACTTATTACTAACATAGTCAAGAGTAATGAAAACTGGTCACTTTGTATATAATTTCCATAAAAAGTGACCCGTTTTCATTGTTCTCGAGTGTATTATAAGTGCGAAAGTTTGCACATATTTTTTTCTCCGGAAAAATGTACGGTTCCCGAGGGAAGAGAGATATACTTCTACATGAATAGAGTCACGGGCACCAGCTGGTAATAAGCGAAATATTTCATTAACTCATATCGCAAGTCACAGGAACACAAAGGTTCCAAATTAATCACATTAACATCAACTTTCACGATTGTATCGCATGCCGGATGACTGGCTCTTTACCCCTCATCTGTCATGCTCGCCTGGTCCCTACACATTCTACGGTACCCTTCATACGACTTTATTCAGTCTTTATCTGCAAATTAAACTGTTATAAATTCATAAGAACCATTCAGGGTTTTAATTGCTATCTCAGAATGCGGAATAGTTAAGTATTTCATCTAATTTTCAATGCGCCGCGCTCATCATGCCATTCCAGGTTGCAAAGTACGCTGCAGCAAATGAAATGTTTTAAATTTATAACTCAATGTACTTACGGAGTGGAACGCTGTAATTTAATTTACAAGCGAAATTTTGTAATTCAGTTTAAAAATATTTCAAGCTTGTTAAATGGCGGACAGGTACTAATTATGCAGCAAAAATATTTTCATAAACCACAATGCAGGCTTTAAATTTCGTGTTGTTATTTGTTAAATAATTTATAATTAATCGGCCCAACATACACGACACTATTTTCGTCCATCAATTGATCGATTATAATATAACGGATGCCGTATACCTAATTAAGTGTCTACTTAACTACCAAATTCATCAAATGATGTTAAATGCTAATCAATCTTAATCGACTGTTATTTCATACATTTTGATAGCTGTTAACACTCTAATCGTCTGTTAAGTCGTTGGTGAAAATGGACATAAAAACCAGCCAATAAAAGGGACAGCAATAGAAGTCATAAATCTCTACCTTTTTTGCTGCCCGGCACTTGTTAGTTATTGATAGTTAATAATAAGACCCGGTACAATATTTAATTTAACAATTATAAATAAATAGGACAACATTTTTTTACTAGTACTAGCGACCCGCCCTCGCTTTGCTTGGTTATTGCGAGTTTTCTCTAACACCCGTACAAAATCCAGAATTTATTAAACATAAAAACCTTCCTCTTGAATCACTCTTTCTATTGTTGAAAACTGTATTAAATTCCGTTAAGGAGTTTAAAAGATCCAAGCGAACAGACAGCGGAAGCGACTTAACTTTATATACGTAAAGATAAGCCAGAGGTTTTAATTTCAGCTCGTCAGTTGCTTCTTTTATACATATTTATATAGTTAGATGAACATAAAAGCCTGATATACGCCAGTCGGGCCGTCGAAAAGGGCAATGCCTTACAAAGGGTAGGCCCTCTACGAACGTATCTCACAACTTACACTAATAACTCCAAACGACGCGCGTGTGGCCCCCATTAAGGCAATCGCACACGTTTAACGATAACAAACGCAAGCTTTTATAAATCATTACGCTACTTGGAAGTGTTTGCGGCACGCGAAATGGTAGGGTGAAAACGTAGTAGCGTGTCGCCGTGTAGCGTGATTGGAAATTGGGTGGATGTTTGACATTTGTGGACGTCAAATTCAAATAGGGACGTGTGGGAAACGATTAGATTATCATGTTTGTTTATGAAATTAAATAGTGCAAAATTTTAATAGTGTACTGTAAATGCAGATTGAATGCTACAAGCATTCTCTATCAGTCAACCTTTAGGTGAAACCTAAATCAAAAGTAGGAAGGTGCAATAAAATTACAATCTTTTCCCTTTACGTGTAACAAATCTGGAAAAATATTCCAATTATTATTAAACAAATAATTATACAAAGTCACGTTTTGTATTAAAAGTATAGGTACACATAGTAAATATATAAAATGTATGCAAATAGACAACGGAAATAATGACAACATCTAAGGCTATTGTTTGTTTTTATATTAATAACACCGCAGGCCGCAGCTAAAGTAGTCGCTGTTAAAACAGTGTAAACGCCAGGCGTCTTATGATCCCTTGGTTTAGGCGACCACATTTGCATGATTGATGGAGACACGTCGAGCGTCTGTCTCCACAACAAAATATATAGTATCCGCGGCGAGCTACCGACAAAAAGTCACAAAATCATTTCCTACTTCATTCTAGACTAGACCATATCACAGGGGACTACATTAGCTTTTTGCTTCGGAAAAAATGTTGCAACGGATATTGTTATATTCGCCGCGGATACTATAAGAACACTAATAATGCTTCTGACACTAACCTTTACCTTTACGGTTTGTTTTAACCTTTATGATGTTATGGCACCGTTGTCATAGCAGCTTAGCATGTTGTGCTTACAAGCCGTTAATGGGTCTGCATAAAACATTTTTAGAACAGGCATTTTTCATTCGTTTATAACCAATTCGACTAGTATGTATGTAGCTAACATTATTGAGTATTGAAGAGTATAATATTTTTTGGCATTCATGTGTTGACGCGTGGCGTGAAAAACCTAAATGTAAGAAAACCAGTTTAGAGTGAATAATAATTCGAGCTCGTGATGCTTTAGGACAAACTTCATTAGGTATTGCAAGGGACCCCTTACGACGCGTCGTTACCTAAAATATACCCAATATTTTACTTCGTGTAAGTATCACCTCCTTTAAAGGTTTCATTAAGCCTTTGAAGTGATAAATTGACATTAACTTCTCCACCACCAAACTAAGTGAGATACTTTAGAAACATATACATAGATTTATCAGCAAGCCTCAGTATGAGCCTCATGAATATTGCGCATTCTAAATGGGAGCGAGACAAATGACGGCATACAAAATGAATTGAAATTATGTGTGCGCTGTATGAAAGGTCACGAACAATTGATGAGCCACTTTGAACCATATAATTCAGATAATCTCGAACAAATGATTGTATTTGATCCTTCATATTTGTATTTTAACGTTGTTTTGTGTTCAACGTGTCACTTTCCGTCTCTTCACCAAGCGCTTCCATCGGAAGACCAGCGCTGGCTTTACGGCTAGCGAATGCTGAGTTGGGACCGTTTCGCAACTGTTTCTCTGTCTTGTTCTTTTTGTATCTATGTGATGTGGTTTTGTATTGTGCGAATGAATGATTCTTTATCTTTATTTTTATCAATAATAGTGACGGATGTAATATAAAGCACTATTTAACCAGTAATAACAGTACACGGAGAGTAGAGGAGTCATAGTATGTCAGAACTAATTCTGTGCGAGGAATTCCTTAAGGCAGTATTTTAGGCCCTTGCTTATTTTAGCATACTAACGACTACCCATGCAGGTATTTAATTTATCATAAAATGGGAAAATACAAAATATTTAAATACATAGAACCCATTTAAAACTTAGAAATATCGCTAAATTGGGCTGGACTGGGGTCACAAAACGGCACGTATATGAACAGGTCAAGAATATTTGACAACCTTGACGACCAATCAAAATCAATCCTTTTTTTAATAAAATGAATTACGGAGTGAACCAATCAGAGCGCGCCGATTTGTTAGATTGCAAACATGATTACGTCTTCACCAAGTATTCACTAAACAGCAAAATGAATGGTAAATTAAATAATTTGCCGAGAAATTTTGACAACCTGAAAAGTTTACGTTAAATGAATTTAAATAAGAAATCCAAGAAAAAGGCAAATAGCTCTGTAAAAACGCTTTTACTTGAGTATTTCATTTCTACAAACTTTCGAGGTCGCTTAAGCCTTGTTCGTCATTAAACTTTTAATCTTTTATTAATTTTATAATGCCACATAATTATAAACTTAAATTTACCTATTGTACTTATGTAAGTAAATATTATTGTTTATTTCCTTCCACAAGTTATGAAAAGCACTATGTCGACCTCGGCGAAACAGGCAATTACCGAACTCGTAAATAAACTGCGTGTTTTCCGCCCTCGAACTGATGGACCGATTGAGACCATGTAGGTTTTAGTTCGATTTAATAAGAAATCAGTTCTCAAAAAAGTAATTCAGCATTTTTTATCTTTTAATTAGGTTTTCCAACTAAGTTATACATTGCACAACACAAATGTTAACTCTGTTCTGGTTAAACAATCAGGCGACGGTACGTCCGCGACCTCGTTTGCTCCCACTCGTGAGTGCCTTGATGCTCAAAATTTTAATTACCAAGTGCTTTAACTAACTTGACTCTGCTTAGAGGAAGTCAATTCTGTCTGTTTCCCGGGAAGCTGCAACTTCAGTTTTTTAAAGCGAGATTTGTAACTGAAGTAGCAAAATTTATCTTCAGCCGTCATTTAATATCAGGAGCGCTGTTCTACTTGGTAAAATCTAATTGCTTTTGACATGTTATCGTATTGTTAACGTTAGCTCTGTATTAATGGCGGCCGAGTTCAATACAATACGATAGCATGTCAAAACAATTAGGTTTTAATGAGTGCAATAGATTTCCTGTCAAAAAACTACAAAGTTGAACTTTCTTCTAATTATTTCATTTCAGTGAATAGGTTACACGGCTCTTTTACACGTTGCATATCATACTAGCTTCTGCCCGCGACTTTGTTCGCGAAGATTTCGGTTATTTATTTATTTAGTCTTCTAACAGCTATTACAATGTTACAGTTTATACAAGTCTTAAAAATAATTAATGAACTAATTGCACAACTAATTACTGATGGACACCACATGCAAATAATCCTAGATTAGCTCAATACCACCATACCAATAGCCAACTATACATGCATGTATAATTGTACTATAAAAACTTCTGCACCTTTGAACGGAAAAAACCTACATATCTCGTTGTTTTTGCAGATTTTTGTAATTATTTTAATTCAAATAATTACTAAAATCCCCAATCATATCTGACTTAATATTCTCACTATTGTAATATAATCAACAACGGGTACCACATTAAAAGTAACTTTATCCAATTTTGTCCACGTTTTATACGAAAAACTGCTTCAATTCGCCCATTATTATTCTAATCTGAAAAAACAAGATGAATATTTTTAAATTTATTAACATAATAAAAACTGCCGGTCACGGTCCAGATAGAAAAAGCATTCAAGATAGCAATTTCCATTAAAACAGTTTCTCCTGTAAGCGACGTTCCCCTGCCATGCACAGAAATAGCTTGAACGCGTAATTGTCGCTCCTTTGTCGCCGCTGGGAGCTTCTTGCTGTTATAAAACCTTCTGCCGGTACAATTATACAGCCTATATGAGTCGTCTAATGAGCCCGTTTGCTGCGAGTAACCGGGTAACCGACATAGCAAAAGCCTTTTGCCGTGCTACATTCTCTAGCAGAAGTTTTTATTGTGATTGCTTTTCTAAGCTTTACAATTTACAGCATTGGCCTAGTGAGAGAGCACACTGCAGTATTTTCACGTATTGGATATTGGCGGACGATGTAAAAAAAAAGCAAGTAGGAGGTGAATGCGAGTGGCGAAGGACTTCGTTGTGGGTCTATAACGGATGACAAAACATTAACGGAAATTTAACTTTGCATATCATAATTAGTTCCAACATAGGTTACATGTTCGATGACACGCTAGCCTAGTTGGTAGTGACCCTGCCTACGAAGCTAGAGGTCCTGGGTTCAAATTCCGGTAAGCGCGAATATTTGTTCCTGAGTCATGGATGTTTTCTATGTATTTAAGTACATGTATCTCTATTTAAGTATTTATATCGTCGTCTAGTACCCATAGCACAAGCCTAGAGCTTAGTTTGGGACTAGGTCAATTGGTGTGACATTGTCCCCTGATATTTGTTTGTTATTTTGTTATGTATCGTTATCAGCTCAATTTTGTTTGGAAACCAAAAAACCTGGCGTTGAATGTTATGTACCTACTTACGTGGTTTATGTATTTTTAGTCGATACATAGTAGTAATCATATATAATCCAAATTACTAAAATTAGATAATAGGTAGCACTGCCGCAATTAGATTCCATATGTAACAATAAGAGTTTCATGTTCCACGTTATAGTCTAATCATTGTACCTAATGCGGGTTGAAACATAAAAGCCGTATAAGGGCTAATGGTCGGGTAATTATTTTACGATTAGTGGTCGGCCATTACGGTGTAATTTCACTTATCTGCCTCACGGATTGATATCTTGTTTGTTATGGATATTCGTTAGTGGGGTAGATTATCGAGTGTAATTATCTCAATGTGAGTATACATATACATCAACGATTTAATCTTCTTCATTATATTAGTGACGCGAAAAGGGTTAAATCATAGTAGAAAGTTGATTTCCGCAGCTTCTATGAAACGGAATGTCATACTGCCACAATATAATAAGCAAAGCGATTTTATTGACGTGGTTTGAGACTAACACAATTTTAGTTTGTTTGCTCGTGACCACGGCTGTTGTAACACAGTCGAAACGTCGAGATAAATGTTTATCTATTATATTTACCCGATGACGTTAAGAGTTTTAGTAAATATTTATTTAAGACGTAAAACAAGAGTAATAATTAAACTAACAGCGTTCCAGGGCCATTATGAATTCGATTTTAATACTATTTAGTTACTTATTCAGCAAAAAACGAGACGCTTTTACAAAGAAACCTTTCAATGATAATTATTTAATAAATTCCAATAAAAAATTCCTTACCCCTCAAGCGAAAACAGAGTGGTTCTTTGTGAAAATTACCAGGTTGGTGTGGACAAACAACATCTGACATTTTGTATTTAAGCATTTCCAATTCAAGGGCACTCTCGAGGGAAAATATCTTGCTCCGCTAACATTTACCATAGACATTTTTAATTTGACTCGGATTATATTACACCCTTAAGACTGAACAAAAGAAAAAGAAATTGAACACCTTTCTACGTGCTTTATACCTTGAATTTAAAGTGCTTTCAGTGTGTCACGGAGATTATCTACCTGAGTGTACGGGAGAGGACGTGGCTCGTGCACATTAAGCTACAAAGCCGCAATGTACGACAATCCTCTTAAAGGGAAATGCTTGTGTTTAAGCAAAGAATTTAGCTAGGTTCACCTTAGCGCAATAGCTCATAAACCGGCTATCAGGTTTGTAATTCTGTCTCACTTGTCCCCATACGGTCTTGTGCTAGTCAAACTGACTTTAACACCCTAAGCACGATTTTTAGGGCTCCATACCAAAATGGTAAAAAAGGAACCTTTATGGTGAGACTTTCTGCTTGTCTGTCTGTATGTCACAGCAGTCTCTCTGAAACTATAGAAGGTAGAACTGGCTTGCCCGCATCTGTTTTTGGTAAAAACAGTATGTGACGGGGTGGGATGGGGTCTGGAAAGGGGGTTGAAAAATGAAACTGATTTGATTACAGCAAACGGGGTGTCAAATGAAAGATTTCAATGTGCAATTTAAAATTTTTCATCTCACTAGCTCGGAAAGCCCTTTTTGTTTGATATCTATTGAGATAATTGGATAATTGGTTGGATTGGTTTTATCCACATGTGAAGAAAGAGTTTTGACATTTGAAGGCAGCTTAAGTGATATTTGACAGTTAACAAAACGTAAAACGTTACAAGTGCTGAATTTTTAACATCACAATTTATGAATTGCATCGAGTAATAAACACTAAATACAGACTTAACACTATTTTTTTAATTCATAAATATCAGCATTCAACCTTCATTCTTGTTGTAAAAACGGATAAAATTTTCTGACAGTCCAAGTAAGTCGATGTGCGAACAAAACGCATCTGATTTTTTTTTCTCGCTGTAGTGAGGTGAAAACTTTTGTGTTATACACGGGTGCAAAGTTATTTTACGTCTCGTGTGTTGAAACACTCGCAGGTAAAATACAACTTTCCCCCATGGTATAACAAATAACTATTCCGTGACATTTATTGTTTTATGTAATATGTAAAAAATGATCGTTCTCCCCTTTATCCCCGAAGTTTATGGACCAAAATATCTTTAGCGTTTTCCAACCATATTCACTTAGATACGGAACCCTCGGTGCGCAAGTCCAACACGCACTTGACCATTTTTTTAAATCTTCTATCGAGTAAGTAACGTTAATGTATCATTATCGAGAAAATGTGTAAGGCGAGTCCGTATTTAGTACTAAAATTTCATAGCTTGTTATTCTTCTCTTGTTAAAGGATACACTACTCGCGCCCAGAGGCCCATTACAAGCGGAAGTCTCTTTCTAACTCCTTTTGCTAGAAAGAGATTTCCGATTGTAATTTGTAACTTGTCGCTTCGTGAAACGGGCCACAGAAGGTCGCGTTGCTGATCGGCCTGCCCGTTCTCGTGCATCTCTGAGGTCTATTTCGGAGCAGGAGCGTGTTCAGGCCGGGCAGGACAATAGGTGACTTATTGTCTGTATTGCCGTCCCATAGATGCATTGGATGCTAGAGTCTCCAGCAAAACCCCATTTGACAAGGTATTCCTTACAACGGCCGACCTTTGTACGGAGCTCGTTTAGCTAGTTGTCATTGACGTTGTCTCTCGTATTAAAGGTGAATCAAACGTAAAATAACGTGTAGTAAAGTGAGTTTGTATCAAGGGATCGTGCGACGGACACGTTTTCGAATAGACAAGGCGATTCGAAAACGTGACGTAACTATGATTGAAATGTGTTTGCTTGAGCTAACGAACCTGAAAGTTGAGAGAAAGAACGAAATTGAATGCCTCTTGTAGTTGAAACGTAATGATATCTGGCTGTGGTGGCAAATTCGAGATTTAACAAGTCACATACTTATTAAATTTGTAGGAACCATTGGTAAAATATTAAAATGTAAAGCAAAGAAAGAGGTTTTTATATGTAGCAGCGAAATATTAGTAAAAAAACGAATGGTGATACATAACGTACAGTCAGCAAAATAAGTGATCATTTAATTTTGACATTAGATTAAAATGTCATTAGTTCAATTTGACACAAGCATCTTATCGACCTTATTGTTGAGGTGGCCGACACACATAAATATAGTCAAGAGCAATGAAAACGCTTATTGCCTATCGCACTCGCAGTCGCAATCCTTTTCAAAGTGAAACAATTGAGTACTTTAGGCAATAAGCTGCTTTGTATTGAATTACCATAGAAACTGACCCATTTTAATTGCTCCTGAATTGCTTTTAAAACATGGATAAACAAAATGGCTGACTGTAAAGCCGGTTTACGGACGATAATTTAACGTGATAACGTCATAAGTAAACATACAAGCCGAACGCTTAGGCCGATCGTACCTCTCAATCGCTTGTTCCGCGCTCTCACTTGCACGCTCGGCTTAGACGGAACGTGACAATGAAGCGGAACGTGACACTTTTTTGTGAGTGCAGCCGGCGTTCATCGATTAAAACCCCCTGATATCATGGTGAACCCGACTTCCAGAGCCGATAACTTCTAAACTCCCAAATCGATTATCGAACTGCTTTAGTATGTCATGGTAAACCCTTGGGTTAAAAATTTAAGTGGCTTGCAGTCTGAATTGTAAACGCCATAACTTGTTAATTGCGAAGTATGGCGGGTGTGAACTACCTACGTGACCTCCTTAGTAACGTGCTATAACTTGTACCCAACTATTCCCAACGCTGCTTGTTACCTAAATAAATTCAAATCTAAACTGGACGCCGTCAAATTCACTCCAATCTGAAGCGAAATCCGGCTGGGAGGACCCGCACCTGGCCATGAGAATGTACAATTTCGAAACTGCCACAGTTCTCTCTTGTGCTCCAACTGTTTACGAATTGAGTGAGAGGGACGGACGGAATTTCAATTTACGTATTTTAAAGTCTTACATCTAGTTACTCGAGTTACTCTTTAGACAGCGAGCATGTCCTTGTTGCTATGCTGTGGATAGAAGATCTCGAGGCTAGATTTGAACTATTTAAACAAAAAGGTTATCTTTTTTTATATTGAAAGGTACACGTACAGCAAGTACAGAAAGCACTTATATCATACAAACAGGTTAGGATATTATGTGTAGTGTACAAGCCAATTAAAAGTATACACAGCATTTCCAGACAACTTTAAAGGAGTAAAAAGAAACAATAGGTAATACTAACGCACGCTTCGGGGTCATTCTATGACCGAAACTTAAGCTACATTTTTTTTTAGATTTAAACCGCAGCTAGAAACCAAGTTAGTCCATGTTAATTAAATTATAATATTACCTACAGCGAAATAATTCTAAAGAAAACATTACCTTTGTTCGTGGGCGGTCAAGTAAAAAAGCAAACCAAAGTACATAATTAATGAACAAAAACTTACTTAACTTAATATTATTATAGAAGGTAACAGAGTCTCCGAGTTTCTATTATAAATGATGGTACACTTCTAATTTAAAACCTTTTATCTTGTCCTGTAGCAACGTGCTTTGGCAAAATTGTATAATCTGCAAAAATAATAGAGAATGGGCTATAGGCAATTTTTCTTTCTCTGTTATTATCAATTCAATAAAGTGGTTTAACTGTGAACCCACATAACTTTAGCATCCGCTGCAGTAACTGCTAAGCTAAACCGTAGTTAGTCCATCGCATATCACTTTCCCGGGTTGTATAGCAAGAGGGTCAAATGAAGCTACTTGATTGTTTTGTAAGACTAACATTTCGGGCAACACTAAGCCCAGGTGCCGGGGAAGTTCCCGTGGGGCAAAGAGTTTAATCGGGAGAAAATATTGGATATCGCGGCTACCTCACAGAAAGTTGCGCTAACTTAATAACAACTTAAATATTGCGTAGGATTAATTTTCCGATCATTTTTGGCCGCCTATACATACCTACAGGAAACGAAGGAAGTTAATTATCTGAGTTAATAAAACGATGGGATAAGATTATGATATTGCTGCTTCTGTCTAGATATCTTTCCTCCAATGCTAAGATTAATGTGTTGTCTGGTGGTCTGCTGGTCAGTTTCAACCGTCTCAAGATCTCGGAAATTAAAGGTGCAACGGGTCTATTCAACAGGGCTTATACTCGTATATTATATTCGACATTGGCTCAACAATTTTCCGATGGTGATTGAGTGAGTTACAAAGTAATGGGATTGAATATGGGCAAACTTTGTGTGATAACTGATAAACGAAAGTGTATTCGAGTAATAATGTTTCACATTTATCTGTGTATGAATAAATACTCTTGTTTTATCGACTCACAAGGATTGAAAGGTAAATGAAAGTTTACACGTGAGAATAATGAATACAGGATTTTTGTTTAATGAATGGCTTTTAAGGTGTCGCTAAAGTCGAGTTCTTTGGAGACAATCACCATTGCCCTATTAGAGAAATAAGTCCATGGCTACCACACGCGAGGATAATTGTTCAGTTGAAGCATTTATTTACCCTTGTCATGGCCTCCCAACTCGAACAACGTATAATTAATTACTTTAATAAACTCATAGATGGCGGCACAGGTATCGATCGAAACATTTGAACCAGTAATCGTGATGATTGAATGATTTTTACACGTTAAGAAATTCAACGCATCTTAATTATATTAAAAAACATCCTTCTCTACATAAAATAAGGGTATATTTTATAAGTTTAATAAATGCAATAAAAATTATATGAACACTATCTAACTCATACAATACGTGTGAGCTTTCAAGCTTACTGCGTCTTATTGGGTACTTTCACTAGATGGCGCCATCACGGATAACGAAAGTTCTATGGAATCACAGGCTCCAAGCGTTTCGATTTTGTAAACTCTTGGGTGATGCGTAATATTGTCTCAAAATACTAGTTTTATATTAAAAGCAAAAAAAAACGTAATAGATAAAATAATGTCTTAACAAACATAAATGGCCATTACAAAATACTGTTTTGGCGGTTTTGGTGTATTAAATGTTAGTACAAACACGGAACGATTATACATGATCAATGAAATGAAATGAAATGCAATGAAATGTTTATTCGCAGAACATATTATTATATACTTATTCAATTATCAGATTGGTACCTATTGATATTTCCAAAAAATTAAGCGTACCTATTACAAAGTGTAGTGATTACACAGATACTCGTAAACTGAATAAGTAAATAGGTACCCTGTCCTACTCTTCGGGTCCTACTGTTTAGAACTTGTTATATAAGTAAGTACGTTATACAGGGTTATTGGTAAGTCGACCTATTCCCGTTAGGAGGTGATAGGGGTGACTATTTGCGATAATTTTGACCCCCATATGCATTATGCAAAAGTGAACCATTTTTGAGTTACCGCGTTTATTCGTTTTTTTTTTTAAATTAGTCGGAAATTCAACTTGAAAAATTCATTACAAAAAAAGTATCAATTTAAATCTTTATTTCTTCTGATTTACAAAACCGATTAAACACTGGTTATTTCTCAATATTAAAACAATAATTATCGGTCCAAATTTAAAAAAAGCGAGACGGAAAACGAAATTTTTTCAATATTTTTTTCGATCGCTTTCCACTAAAATGCCTTAAAAACAAAAAAAAAAACTTTATGAAACTTGGCTTGCAGATTATTTTAAAAACTTAACTGTTTTCTTAGATCTTCGAAATTTTTTCAATATTTCTTTCGATCGCTTTCCACTAAAATGCCTTAAAAACAAAAAAAAACGTTATGAAACTTGGCTTGCAGATTATTTTAAAAACTTAACTGTTTTCTTAGATCTTCAAAAACGCATAACAAGTAGAAAATTATTAAAAAAAAACCTGAAAATTTAATCATATCACAAAGGAAGCGGGCGGAAACGAAAGTCACAAACGCAACTTCAAAAATTAAAATTAAAAAACATACCAAATTAAAATCATACATTTGTTATTTGCTTTTGTACAAGATGAATTTGTTGTTCCTATGCAAAATTAAAAAAAATATTATCTGTACACGTTTGAGAATGCGAGGCCGAAAACTAAAAAATACATGTTTTTTTATCAAACTCCAACATAAATTACACGAAAACAGAAAAATTTACCAATACATTTGGCGTGCAGATTACACATAAAACATTGACGTTTTTCCAGCTTTCTAACGAGCTATTAAAACTAAAATGAGTTTTGTTAAAGATTGCTGGAAAAAATTGATCACAAAGGAAGCAACAAGGAAGTCACGTCCGAACAAAACTTAAAATTAACGAACTAAATCTACCAAAACTAACTGTTATACCTACTCGTAAACAAACAAAAACAAATAACAACATTAACTTATGTAAAATGTTACAATATTAAAACTAATAAACAATTAAAATTGAAATAATCAGGATTTTTATAGTTCATTTTCAAAATGGCTGTCCATTTCTTATTCTAACATAAGTTAATGTTGTTATTAATGTTTACGAGTATAACAGTTAGTTTTGATAGATTTAGTTAGTTAATTTTAAGTTTTGTTCGGACGTGACTTCCTTGTTGCTTCCTTTGTGATCAATTTTTTCCAACAATCTTTAACAAAACTCATTTTAGTTTTAATAGCTCGTTAGAAAGCTGGAAAAACGTCAATGTTTTATGTGTAATCTGCACGCAAAATGTATTGGTAAATTTTTCTGTTTTCGTGTAATTTATGTTGGAGTTTGATAAAAAAACATGTATTTTTTAGTTTTCGGCCTCGCATTTTCAAACGTGTACAGATAATATTTTTTTTAATTTTGCATAGGAACAACAAATTCATCTTGTACAAAAGCAAATAACAAATGTATGATTTTAATTTGGTATGTTTTTTAATTTTAATTTTTGAAGTTGCGTTTGTGACTTTCGTTTCCGCCCGCTTCCTTTGTGATATGATTAAATTTTCAGGTTTTTTTAAAATAATTTTCTACTTGTTATGCGTTTTTGAAGATCTAAGAAAACAGTTAAGTTTTTAAAATAATCTGCAAGCCAAGTTTCATAACGTTTTTTTTTTGTTTTTAAGGCATTTTAGTGGAAAGCGATCGAAAAAAATATTGAAAAAATTTCGTTTTCCGTCTCGCTTTTTTAAATTTGGACCGATAATTATTGTTTTAATATTGAGAAATAACCAGTGTTTAATCGGTTTTGTAAATCAGAAGAAAAAAAAGATTTAAATTGATACTTTTTTTGTAATATATTTTTCAAGTTGAATTTCCGACTAATTTTAAAAAAAACGAATAAACGCGATAACTCAAAAATGGTTCACTTTTGCATAATGCATATGGGGGTCAAAATTATCGCAAATAGTCACCCCTATCACCTCCTAACGGGAATAGGTCGAGTTACCAATAACCCTGTATAATAAATAAACCAGTTATTTTTACCTATTGCTTTTATTTTATGTCAGCAAAAAACTTCCCGAACATGTCCCATTCCTATTTTATCGTGGACATCATAGTCAGGGCAGTTCCCGTGAATTAATAAAACGCCACTACAATGTGACCGGTAGGAATATAGCGATTAGATATTAATTTATAATGGTCTAATATCCGAATAGGAGAGAATTTGCACCTAGCTGTTTGTTTATTTGATGAAAAGTACTTACCTATTTTATGTCAAATTAGATGCCTACGCTAAATAATATGTGGCGAATAGGTTGTGGCTGAAAAACTAACAAAACATGTTAAGTACCTAGATGTTTAAAAACATCAAAAACACGGCGCAGCGGACGCGGCTAAACATTTTGGCCACGCTCCTTTTCTGTTCGGAATAACATGATAGATGTTAAAAATATCAAAAACGCGGCGCAGCGGACGCGGCTCTAAAGGCAAATTATATAGGTAGGTACGGTCGGCCTTATAAGAAGCTGCACACTTTAGTACTCTGTCACTTTAACGTCATGTTTGAAATGATGGACTAATCTGTCAAAGGCGTTTCAGCGACAAGGTACAAAAGTGTGCACCTACTTATAAGGTTGACTGTACTAATCGAAAGTATGAAGCCTATAGCACAGATAAAAGAATACAAGTCCTATAGAATATGTAAACGTTAGGTTTGGTGCGAATTATTAGTACCTACCGACTTAGCTGTTTATACCTGCCAACCCAATAGTTTGACGGGAAAAAAAAAATCAACCTAACGTTTGCATATTAGATTAGTATGCAATTTGTCTAATAAACAAGCAATTTGCATTTCTTTAGTACAATTTATTTTATTTTTTAATTAATTATACCTATACCTACTGGACTGAATTTTTTTAGCCTAACTATTCGCCGTATATTACTTAGCATATAAAATTTGATATAAAATACGTTTTATCGAATAAACAGCCCGGTGGAAATCTTCTTCTATTCGGATCTCCTACTAAGTACAACAATTTTCTAGATGCCTCAATTTTAAAGTCAAATATATTTTTTGAAGTCAACGCCATCTGGTAATATCTCAATAAAACGAATAGGTAGGCTGCCAGCGTCATAGTAGTGGTGGCTCAGATACGCCATCTACTGGTGTGACTACGGGACTAAAATTGCCTAAAGAATTGCCTACTTTAGGACGGCACGCTTTTGCTGTATGGGATTGGGTATCTGTACTTGTATTCTTTTATCTGTGCCCTTGTGGACGTGACAGAATCACATTGGGTTAGTTCCACGCACTTCTGTCAACACTTCGTTTTGGGTTCAAAATGACGGCACTCACATAATCACCGGTGACATAGTTCATTCGTGGCAGCACTCGATCAAGATCAATGTTTGTTCAGTGTCAATAACCGATAGTCCAGTTATAGAATAACCTTTAATGTAATTCAGCAGCAAGTCTTTTATTTCCGAGCACTTGTATTCTTGACACAGGCTAGATTAGCGAGTAAACTGTCACGTAGCGAAGTGTCACTCGGCGTGAAGGGTGAGTTTAATTCCCCCGCGCCAGCACTCAAGTGACAACAGGCATCAAGCCTCAGGTGACAGCGCAATTAAACTAGCTAATTGGCTTGATTCTCATTACGTAAATAACGAAGTTTCCGAATTGCTCGAGTAAAGGATGTACAAGAATAAACACAACAAAAGATCGAAAGGTCAACGTGAAAACATATTTCTTCTATAGGAATTGCAGCGATTGCTTTTGTGCTCCTTTTCTGGTATTTTTCTAACCTGATTTCACGTGTGATTCATATTGATCCGTAAATAACTATGAAATATATATACCCACCTGATATACTGGCGACCCCTACTTCACCATCTTTTAAATGGATAGCAGATTTACATGAAACCAACTAAGGACTAAAATCCAGTGTTCCAGTGTGGCGATAAGAGAACCGCTGAAATTACTAGCATAACGGCATTCCATCTAAGTCCTTAGGGTTGGCAACGCTTGCGGTCTTCGCTTTGATAATGCAAAAGTGTATAAGTCACAGGTCACAGATTTCACTTATTACCAGCTGGTCTGTGTGCTTGTTTCCCTTTTGAATGCTATAAAAAAAACGTTTCCAAAAGCATCCGCTTGGAATCACCGATGTCACCAACAAAGACACAGACACACACGAAATTGTTAATGAAGAAAAACAAATTAACTACGTCGTCCTAGACAAATTAAATTCTGTTGATATTCGTAATCAATGTTTGCCAACGTTTCTTAAATCTTTGGATAAACTTATCCTTACCCTCCTAAGCTGTAGGTCCGTTTAAGTACACTGAGATTATTTTTTGGCATACTGAGATTATATTTCGGATTCCTCTTGCACGTTTTTTTCCAAGGATTTTCCAAGGAGTGTAAGCGGGTAACGTTTAAATCTACATATTCATTGCGTCGGCTGTATTTAATGTGGGTTTCAGGGAAGGGCAGCTTACCAATCGGGCAATTATCGGCTTTGCTTCGTTTCGCTGAACAGCTTTGTTAAGCTCGGGCTTCCAATAACGACATTATATTTGTATTAAAAGTAACCAGCAGTGGCTTTGTTAATATGTGGCCAAGCATATAAACATTCATAAAATAATATAAAACAATTGAAATAATGTTTATTTTATTGTAATTAATTCATTTCAAGCACTAAATTTATTGGAAGAAAAAGATACTTTTTAGAAACCATTAATTAATACGTTCCTTTTTCAAACTTGTGTGTAAAAAAATGTCTCTAAGGGTCTGTTTTATGAACGTAATAAGTAATTGTTAAAAATCATAATAGGTTGAAATCTCAAGGAAGTGTGTCAGATTTTCAATTCTGTTTTCGAATTTTAACAATTAGTTAACAACTAATCACACAACGGGTCCTTAGGGACCGTCTAATCGTCATTTACTTTCGAGTGCGGACGTAAGTAGGTACTCCTAGGCTACTTAGGTACTACTCAATTGTCATATTAAAAAAGATAACCTTGATAAGTTATTTCGTCGTTTAAGTTTTTTCAAACTTTAGACTTCGCCGCGTCTGAAGTTTGTGAAATGTTTAATAGAAAAAACAAATGAAAGGAAAGTGTGTTATACCTCAATAATATGGAGATAGCTTATGTCAATCATGCTAAGGTCGCCGGTTGGCCCCGAAGTCTAATTAATTCCTAACAACCAGTATTGATCTGAAACGGCCCGAGTTCTAGAATGTTGTGGACCCGTTGGACGTGGCTCGTGGCGTTGGCGAGCTAGGTAAGGAATTTATCAAGGGTAATAATCTCTTGAACAATTCACTGTTCAATTCCACTGAGTATTAACCGGCAGCCTAAAGATGCCCACGCGCTCGTAGGTACGTAAGACAGATTTAAGTACCTACCAGTTTCGCCGAGCTGCTACGTCAAATAAATTCAAAATACACGCACATTTTTATGATTAAAATGCCATGTGTTTAAGATTCGAAAACGTATTCTAAATATATCCGTAGCACGAACTCCTTAAACAGATCCGACTAGACGTATCCACCAATTAGGATTAGGTTATTTTTTTGGCATAGAGACGGCAAACAAGCACACAGACCACCTGATGGTAATTGAAAACTGTGACCCGTAGACATTCGCATTCACAACTGCAAGCCTAAGACTGCAAATGCGTTGCCAACCCTGAGGACTAAGATGGAATGTATGCTAGTAATTACACCGGCTGTCTTATCCCCAAACGGGAACACAACAATGCGAACACTGCTGTTTGGCGGTAGATTAATGGATAAGAAGGTGGTAGCGATCCGGACGGACCCTGCACAAGATCCTACCACCCGCAATTAGGTGTATAGGTACTCGTATAATTTACCTTTAATAGTCGTACCCCATGAAAATACGAACATCGATGGCAATATCAACGTCCTATCAAGTTATAGTCTTTATAGATATTTTCTCTATGGCGATACGTTAACGTAACATACGGGTGTAGTGCATAATTGCTTTGTACTTTTTGTACTGTGACCGACTGAAAAAGGCAGACACGTTCGTATGTTTCCGTGAAAATACGAAGGAAAACAATTATGCACTACATCTGTGCTCGATAAAAGAAAAAAGTTCGTGCCCAAAGTACTAACGCGACAACTTAGGCTCCTCGAAAATAATTTGTCGGCGTATAGTAAGAATGTTTGGAGATGATCCGATCTCCTAACAGATCACTTAGTAGACAAGGAGAGAGACTTCATAAAATTCGCACTATACCGAAAAGCGAGTGGATTCAGAAATCACCTAACAGCATTGATTAAAACTTAATCGGCTCAAGTACTGGAATGTTGTGGTCTCTGGTCGAAGCGTTGGCGAGGGAGGCGAGGAATTTATCAGCATTGTACGTTTTGCATCCACTTTAATCCGCCAGCTGGAGCTGAATAGGTAGTGGGCGTTTTATTCTATTTTATACTTGCTTTTATCCGACTGTGCGAAGCTAATAGAGAGAGTAACGTGTTTAACAGTCTACGTAAGTTTATGTGCGATGAAAAATGGTGGCCGGTTCAGGATATCTTCTAAATAGTCTTTACGTAGTATAAAACACTGTCGCTTTTCGCGTCTGTCTGTACATCCGCCAACTCCTGCTTAACCACGCTACTAATTTTGATACGGGTGCCGTTTTCTAAAACCTTGTAAGTACATAGTTAAGGACAGTTAAGGCCTCAATTAAAATGCTTATTTTTTTTCCATTTCGTAACGATAATACTATACTCGTGACGTGTAGGGCAGTTTTACAGTACAATTTAGTTGTCCTTTACGCCAATTGTCACTTTAGCTTCAATTATTTCGGTTAACTTTCGTTACGAAATGGATTTTAATTGGAGCTTTAACCATGTACATTTTTTTTGCAAACGGCCCACGTTTTTAATAATCAGAAAGGTCCTATAGAATCTAACACTAATCTAATCTAATCTAACAGAAAGATCCTATACAATCCTGATATGAATCAGGATTGTATATATAATCAATTCAGGTTTATACATAATATACGGCTGTTACATTGAAATCACATTTAAACCGAAGCGAAGCCGGGGCACGTCGCTAGTTGATTATATTATGACTCGTTAAGATCGTGTATAGACTGTATTAAGTTATATGGGCGCATCTTACCTTAACTTATTATTTCTCGCTAACTACAAACATAAAAAACCATAAAATAGCTACTTAAGTTCTTAAAGAAGCCAGATAGAAGACTGATCGTTACAAATTTATTATAACTCGTGTGTCTGTGTTCCGGCTTACCTTGTAATAATGTTCCGCCATTTAATAAAAGTTATGTTAGATTAAGTAGGTACTGTTTCTTAGGGAATCTAATTTTATTCATAATCTTTGCTCGTCCGTTATTAAATTTATAACCTAAGCGCTATTAAATTACATTGTCTAGGGATCCTAGTCTTGCCACCTAACCCGGCGCGGCACGTCATAAGTGAATTAATTAAAACATGAATGATACATTGTTAAGTAATTATCCTATATCAAAGTCTGGGAACTAGCGTGATTGTGGCACTATCTTTTTAGGGTTCCGTACCCTAAAAAGATATCCGGACCCTGTTACTAATTGTAAGACTGCACTGTCCGTCCATCTATCTGTCTCTCACCAGGCTGTATCTCATGAACCGTGATAGCTAGACAGTTGAAATTTTCACAGATGATGTATTTCTGTTGCCGCTATAACAATAAATACTAAAAAAAAAAAAAAATTAAGCGGGGCTTCCATACAACAAACGTGTTTTTTTTGCCGTTTTATTGCTGTATAGCAGGCAGCAGGCAGACGGCCCACCTAATGGGAAGTGGTCACCGCCACGTATAGACATTTGCCGGAGGCATCACCATTGCGTAGCTGGACTTTTACGCAACTGTTGACTCATACTGGGAACTTGTCACCCTTTACAGGAGGCCTAATATGGCTGCGATTATCGCGTGACAAAATATGGATAAAACATCCGTTACTTTTCACACATATATAAGTACGAGAGCGACGAATGCTTTATACTAGTCTCGCTGGACCTATATTCGACATTGCCGGATACAAGTAGTACAGAATCGATAAAGGTTGAGTAGGTATCCATTTGAGGAAGGCTTTTGTCCATTCGTTTTTTTGACGTGACAATAGTGATGAATCAAGAATATAGACAATATACGAATTGATTATAACGTCATCATGTTTAGAATTGGTTTTTAGAACTAGAAGTATAAACTATAAAGTAAAGTTTAACGCCGGCCACCCAGCAACTTCAGTGCCAAAGTAGTTGTTTTCGGGCCCACTAGAAACGGTTACGTTTATTGATTCACATTTGTATTGAGATACATAATTTAAGTCATATTTTTCAGCATTCCGGTTAGACACGGTTAAAAAAATTAACCGCTGTAATTAGAGGTTAAGAGGTACCAATCGACATATGTTTTATTAATATACGTTGCATTACGTGTTTGGGGGCAAATTCCTGCTACAGCAAAAATGGCTCCTTTGCGTCATTTTATTGAGTTAATGGTAAAGGAAGAGAGAGAAGGAACACAGTCACGTGATTATTCTATGTATAATCAAAATCAATATGACGTTAAAAAACTACTGGCAAAATATCGTTTTTCATATATTTTTTATTGACATCGAACGTAAATAGGAACTAAAATTATACAGCAAATCTTACTATATTGTTAATGCAATCGGCTACATAGAAACACATCCAATTTTCTCCTTATTGTATTGTAATAAGGGCCAAAAGTTGATACATCTCTATAGATTAGACTGAACAGGACCCTCAGAAACAACTTCAATATCTCTGGGCGTATTGAGACAGAAATCCGTTCAAAGTTAGACAGAGATAGTCTTAAGAGGCTTAAATAATCTATCTCAAGATAAGTAAAACAAAGACCGAACGATAACAAGATGCCATTGTGATACATTTTGGTTGTGAGGTTCTGAAAATACAAAAGTAAGTAAAAGTAGTTAAACTTCTTAAGCCTCGAAAGATACCGAAACACGGCAGGGAAAGCCAATATTGATTTTCATTTTAATGTCCTTTTAACATGGCTCAGGCGCGGCAGAGCAAGTAACTCGGAAAGTTTCTACTTTTTACAGCAGATACTTGTTACGAATACATAACCAGGGACCCCAAAGCGTGTCTATTTTGTATGCGAATCAGAGAGCTCGGTTCCGATCGTGACAAGCTTCATATTGAAATTGAATATGCACCGCTACGTTCGTTGGGCTCGGAACGAATTCTAAACTAAAGTACGAAATCGCAGAAGGATCAGGAATTTCCACTATGGGAGCTGTTTGTTTGCGCTCCGTTTATAGAAGCAAACAAAACGTTCCGCGTACATGATCTGGCATACAGTAGTTTGGATGTTAGAGTTGTTTTACCGTTTCATGTTTTAAAATTGATTATTTGTTTGTTTAGTTTGCTTTGATATTTGACCAGTGTGAATGGTTTAGAAAGCTAGTTGACGAAATTCGTGGGTGTAAATATTTTTTGATCCAGATTGACATGAGACGGAAGAACTCTCAAACATGTACACATGTGCAAAGTATTTTGATATTTACCTAATCACCAGTCGGCAAATAAGGAAAGAAAGAATATTAAGAAAAAGAGTCGAGGTAGTAGTTTGTATGGAGATATAATGAAATTAAGTACCTGCTTATGTAACATTGTCAGAAGTCACTTTAATCAAAGAAGTCTTCATGGTTCACAAAAATAAGTTCATCTCTGTACTGTAAAATAAAGTACACTTATTTAGTCGTGTGGCAATTCTGTAGGTACACAGTCAATCCTTATTTGATTAAGCTTCTCTTGCGTAAGTCCTAGAAACAGCATCACCTGACCACTAATGAACCCTATTGCAAGATGACAAGGCTCACAAGTGGTCAGTCAACTGTGTTGCTGATGGTACCTCAAATAATGCAAAGTCAAGTCATAAGCTTACTAACAAACATCACCCGTATTTATAGTCAAGAGTAAAAGTGATGACTTAAGTACTTAACGATTTTTAGATGACTTTTGATTTACTATTACTCAAGTAATTACTGGTCTTGACTATAAATACGGATGTATGAAGGTACTTGCTGAGTCATATTAACCGGTTTTTAGCGTGTACGTTAAATCATGTACTCAATGAGCTCGATTGAAACCTTTTCATGCTTAAAATTCAATCAAGACGGTCACCGTTAAGGGCCAGGGCAACGCGCAACCCCCAATATGTAAAGGCACAGTTGGCGGGGGTGTTTAATCAACCCCGTAGCTCCAGCCCTGGGGTTTTACGAGTTGAACCGACAGCTAAGGCGTCGACTAAATTTGAAATTTACTTGGTTTGTCGGTAAGTGGAAACTTGGAGTGCGCTTCAACTTGGAAACTAAATTTTGGGTTTGCTAGTTTTATATTTGTATTTGGAAATGCATGGACTTTTCTTAAGTGTGTTACAATATATTACTGTTGTAATACTACTCTTGATGAGATATGTTAACTGTCTATGCTCTTTCTTTCTTGCCCTTTTTTGAGAAAGCAAGAAAATAGCGTTGTAATACTGAGGCGTTAGCCAAGATGCAAACTCTAATTAGCGTTTTTCTTTTCGATCACTCAGAACGTATGGGTTGATGGTTGACCACGGGAGTTATCTTAACGAACGAGAATGAATGTCATCCTAAACAATTTATTAAAAATGCAAGAATCAACATTTAACAACTTTGTTAAATATTAACTGAGATAAATATGTTTTTGTACTCGTCGATTAAAATCTGTGTACTAAGATTACATAGAGAATACTGCAACGTCACTCTTTTCATCGTTGACACTTCCGAAACAACCGAAATAACCATTTCGATACGCTCAAGACAACTGAAAAAAATTTGAAAATAGAACTTCGTATTTCAATAATATGTGTCCTTGTTTAAGGAGACTCGATCCGATACAAAATTGCCAATCTATGGCGTTTCGGAACGTAGCAGCGTCGCGTCATCTGTCAAAAATCTATTTAAACCTGCTTCTGTATCCAGGGCATAAAAAAAATAAAAAAACTACGGTTTGTGATTGGCTAGTTTTTAGCCAACAGAACAGCACAGTACTGCAACAATTACGGATGCCGTGGTTTGATACAAATGTCGATGTGGTGGTGATTGTATGAATGACTTAAATTATTAATTTTAATGAATTCGTACAAAAAGTATTGTTCACAATAGTGTCATAATTAAGCTTTTTAATCTCGTACCTTACTTAGGCCACTCAGCAAGCTTCGTGGCCTAAACACGGTACTCGACTAAAAAGCTCTCTATTATAACACGATTATGAAAATAACTATTTCGTTTGAGTTTTGAAATATTCTTACAACTTAGTCATGTTTTATTCTAAAATAATATGACTTTTAATGGTAGCACGTCTTTTTCTAAGAAACAAACACACATTCATTAAAGTTAACAAAGATGCTAATGGCTAAAACTTCTTAATTAAACGTCTACAATCTTTCATACTTACGCCGGTAAGTTCTTGGGAGTTATAAAGTTATTTGTAAATTATAAAGAACTACGATACACAAGGTTACTTACTTAGTTACTTATTACGAATACGAATAAGGGTACTTTTTCGAATTATATCCGAGAAATACAGCTTAAGGGCCGAATATTAAGTACCCAAAACTGACGTGCATGTATGACTCGATATATAAATGTGGAAGAAGCGAAGGAGATCGTAGCAGGTGGAGAGAAGTGGCCTCTGTCTACTCGTCTGCGAAACAGGCGTGACTTAATGTATGTATGTATGTATGTATGTAGAATAAGAATAAGTTTTTTTTTCGAGCAACAAGGTTTTTAATTACAAATGTCTTATAGATATAAATAGGTACTCGTAACAATAAAACTTAAAACTAACACCGGTGGCCTGTATGGTCGTTTATTTATTTATTTATTTCACAATAATAGGCTTACAGTGCATACCAAATCACCTACTATGCTAATACAAGTTTGCCCAAGCGGAGCGTGTCTCGCGTTAAACACTCTACTTTTCACTTTGAATGCGAAGAAAAAAAACGTGTTGTCAACGTTATACCGTGTTGAATAGAACGTTATACCCTGTTTGTTGGTCCAATAAAGTAAATAAATAAACATGGTATCGTATAATGGCGGCCGAGTTACGATAACATGTCAAAGGCGTTATGATTTTACAGAGTAAAATGGAGGCCCTGTCTAGCCTCTTTGACCGCGATTGACACCAAGTATCTATCAAATGTAGGGAATAAATAATCTAGGTGTCTGAGAGCTGACTTTGATATATCGCTGGAGGCACTCGGGAATAAAGAAAGAAATAATAAGTTTATAAACACTTCTAAAGAGAAAATACAGCGGCTTTATGTCAGTCACGTAGTAATAAATAGTTTGAAATGTGTAGAGAAATAGTAAGGAAATAATACTGTTTAGTAGTTTCACATAATACGTAAATTAGCCGTGGTATACATTTTCCGGCATGAAACGACTAATGATACGAATTGTATAACCCGGCAAATTAACAAAACTCCTAAACAATCAAATTCCTCGATTGTACGTGTTAAGATATATGTACATACTAGCTGTTGCCCGCGACTTCGGCCGTGTAGACGTCGTTTATCGCTCTTCCCTTAGGGTGTCTGTCCAGTTTTCCGGGATAAAAAGTACTTCTGTCTTTTGTGGGGGTTCAAGCTATCTTTGTACCAAATTTTTAAGACAGTTTTGTGTGAAATCGGTCAAGCGATTCAGTCCTAAATGGTACAGTTGAGTTCATAAATATGTGTACACTTTTGTACCTTGTCACTTTAATCGCTCTGACAATTCATATATGGCAGTTTAAACATGACATTACATAGACAAGGTACTAAAGTGATATTTGTGAACTCGAATTTAATAAACAAAGTTACGTTCATATTTATAACATTGGTGGTTGGATACCAAACTATTGCCACACATCTTATCTTACACATACTAAAATGATAAAAATTACACTTAAACGCGTCATTTTTTCATTTTCCTCGAAGATTCAGCTGTGTTACATTACAACCGCCATGGTTACCAGTGTTAGAACACGATCATAAATAAAGTATTTAGGGACGCCGTGTCTTAAAATAACCAATCGCGTCACTGGTAGATCACGTGACTTCTCGTATCACGCCATCTACCAGTGACGCGATTGGTTTAAAAATGAAACGAAAAGAAACGCTAGTTACCGTAGTGCATCTTAGCAAGGGCCTCTGGTGATACAGGTCTCCATGAGCGACGGTGATGATGACTTACAGGCTCCTTTGCCTCTTCTAGCATAAAAAAATATGTAAAAAAAACAAAAACCCGCCTTTATAAAATGCGAGAAATAACTTCTTATCAAACGGCTTTTGATTTAAAATATTGTGGGACGCCGGCTTCAGTTCGACTGCCCTAACTACTTTATAAGAAGTCGGTTAAAAAAATAACAATAGACAACCTCAAGGCATTATTTCGTTGTTTAATGAAACTGCCCAAGAACATGCTCATAGCTTTAATGGACAGTGCCCTAATCTCCTGCTGTCGAATTAATTTCCTGTCGGGAAATTAATCCCGTTCATTATTATCCCCCAAATTAATTCCCTATTGAAAAATCCGACACGCAATCTAAAGCCCTGGGAAAAGCATTCAGGTTTTATGCGTCATCAATAGAGCTTAAGCTTATAAAGGTACCAAACGTTTTTTTGCTGTGCTATAAAACAATCATAATTATGATTGCAATTACCAGCTTTACTGAATATATTGATCTACTTAGCTGTAAACTAGGGTTCTCTGTACTTAGGATACTAAACCAGAATCCATTGAATTTAATAGTGAGGAGAAAAGGTCGATGTTTCAGTGACTCGATCTACAATGTCTGTTAAGTCTGTGTTATACTGCACTACACTATAACCATAGCACATGCCCAGTTATGTAAATTTATGACAAATATTCAATACTGTAAAAAATCTAAAAACGTTTCGGTAGTGTTGCAATGGTCGTGGTCCCGATAGATATTTAGAACGGGGACGAATCTAACACAAATTGATCTAGTCCTAAAATAAGCTTTAAGCTAGACAATGATAAACATACTTATAAGACATAAGACATAAATACATAGAAAACATCCAAGGCTCACGAACAGGTGAGTTCGCGGGTGGTAGGACCTTGTGCAGGGTCCGTCCGGATCGCTACCACCATCTTATCCATTAACCTACCGCCAAACAGCAGTGTTCGCATTGTTGTGTTCTGGTTTGGGTATAAGATAGCCGGTGTAATGACTAGCATAGAGGCATTCCATTTTAGTCCTCAGGGTTGGCAACTCATTTGAAATCTTAGGCTTGCAATCTCTTGTGAATGCGAATGTCCATGGGTCACAGTTTCCACTTACCATCAGGTGGCCTGTGTGCTCGTTTGCCTTCTCTATGCCATAAAGATAAAAAAAAAAAAAAAAAGTCGCGCTCATCACAATCTTACTGTCCCTACTGGGATTTTAACCTGAGACCGCTTACTTCGTGGAAAGGGTCACAACCAAATAATAACGGTCGTCAAAATACAATGGTGAACTATAATTTACAGACCAAGTAAATATATTGGTAACCCAACCCGAGCACTCATCCTGTGGCATTTGAGTTGTTAAACTAGTCCGTTGATTAATAGACTAAAAACCGCGATGTCACTAACGAATTAATCAGTATCTAGTCATGTAAGTAATTAAACAACACTCTGTATAAATTACTCGGTCGATTCTGATATACAGACGGTTGATGTAAACCAACCGGTGTGAACTCATGAAAAACTGCGAGGGTGATTAAAAATGGCAGGTTTTTTTTATGCCAATGAGAAGGCACGCGAGCACTCAGGCCACCAGATAGTAAGTGGGATCTGAGACCCATAGACATTTGAAATCTCAAGACTGCAATCCTAAGACCTCAAATGCGTTGCCAACCCTGAGGACTAAGATGGAATGCCTCTATGATAGTCATTTCATCGGTTGTCTTATCCCGATACCGGAACACGGCAATGCGAACACTGCTACTTGGCGGTGGGTTAATGGATAACATGGTGGTACCGATCCAGACGGACCCTGCACAAGGTCTTACCACCACTGAAAGTCTGATTAAAAAAGTCTAAATTAAACCAGGGAGAACTCAAAAATAATATGCACTCTTTAGCACTTTTTCTTGGGCACTTCTCAGCAATATCTTTACTCTCGACTGAATGCGGAATATGAGAACGAAGACGCTCCGGGGTTCGATTTAAATTAGCTTTCTCGATGCCATTTTTAGGTAATGTAAAGGGAAGAAATTTAAAATCAGATGAGTTCTTAAGATTATGCATCTACATTATGTTTTTGATACAGAGACGGGCGTTTACACATTTTGCTAATTAACATCATAGGGGTTTAGGTATAAGTGTTATCATTTGTAAAAGTTAAAAATATTTTTAAGGTGAGCGGCCAATCGTACGAGTGTTCAATTAATATATTAAATTAATAAACATGTTTTGTTATGTTATGTAATAGTCGTAAGTGCATTGAAACCGAGATATTAAAATAGTCATACATTTTTAGTACTAAAAGTACGCCCGTACTTTTAGTACTAAAAACTGAATATTTAAATCTTTTTAAATATTATTGTTTTTGTGTATGTAGCTCTAAACTTTTATAAGAAAATCATCCGTAGCCGTTGAAAAATAAAATGACAATAATGTTCATACAAACTGTCTCAATGCCCTTTGATTGGCTCGCAAGTATTTCAACGTAATGTTTTTAGCATATTAATTAAACAAAGCAGTTAGCCCGCCTACAGAAGTTGCGTCAGGGTCACACCCACGCCGACATCCCTAATTAACGCGTTAACGATCAATTAATTAATCGATTTAATAAATTGATGACCACTACGTGGGTAGTGTGTTCATGTTCTGATTTAAAATAAACCCAAAGAGACACGATATTGATTTGCAATTAATGTTATTTCATCATCACCACTATGTCAGCAGAAACATGCTCACTGTAAAGCATAGATTTTCCAAATGATTTTCGGGAATATCGTTTTGAATTCGAATATGACTTAAACAGAAATAGTAACGTGTATAGTATCTTATCTACACATATTATTCTACTCTACCTTAGATATGGAATTAAAATTATGATTACTTTGTTCATTTCTTTGCTGTCCTCGATTAGGTAAAGTGACCACCACTACTATGTGGTTATTTCCACTCGTTTTCGGATGCTTAGACACTCATTTTTCACTTTACCTATTTATC
The DNA here is from genome assembly GCA_923062465.1 of Acleris sparsana. Taxonomy (NCBI): domain Eukaryota; kingdom Metazoa; phylum Arthropoda; class Insecta; order Lepidoptera; family Tortricidae; genus Acleris; species Acleris sparsana. Next base: position 4,490,552 of record OV281287.1, on the reverse strand, counting down.
TGAAAAAATGGTTTTCTTATCGTTATGAAAAATTCCAATGTACTTTTTTAAAGTATTTGTAAAGGTACAAAGGCGAGCTGAACCCTTTAAGTTAACCTTCTCTAGCCAAATAAGTACAACATAGTAAGTTTTATGCTTAATTATACTGAGATAGAATTTCAATTGTTTCAGCGAGTTCTGAATTGAGTAATTTAGCTTTTTGTACACCATTTGTCTGTTGTTGATAAATATTGCTAACGTTGCAAAACAGCCTGGCGGCATTTTCTGCTGTCATAGACTACGTATACACGACGCTATTCCTAAAACATTAAGAGCGGTTGTACCTTGTCAGAAGCCAAAAATAAAATACAACTTTATAAGGATCTCGCTTAATTATTCTTAAATAGAATTTAAATTGAATTACCATTTGTCATCGTCCGTGTTTACGCGTTGTATAATTTTGTGTCGTCGATATTACTGAACACCCTTTGACCGTTGTTTATATATAAAGTTGCAGTAGTTAGATAAAAGGTCGTATTTTATGATTATCCCGTACATACATATTACCTATTACCTAGTCGCGATTAGAAAGGGATTAGAGGTGATAGTTTTACCATATACTTACCAATTTGTTTTATAATAATTTTGTTTTAAAAACTTACGTCAAAGTGTATATGAATTGACAGCTATTCCAACCCCAAACTATAATCGCCGTTTCATAATACAGATGTAGTGAAAAATCCTTTTCATCGTATTTTCTGGGAAATGTTCGTGTTTGTCACGCTACTTCAGTCTGACTCAGTACCCATCAAGACAACGTAGGGGAAGGTCGCATCGCGGGATTAATTATCGATATAGAGTGGTTTATACCACCATATTTTTTTGTTTGTTAATATTTAAGTTTGTTTTCAGTTCTTTTTTATAGTCATCATCATCATACGGAAAGCATTAAGACCTGAAATTATCTTTAACATCAAGTTTTCAAATTTCTTAATACTTTTTTGTAAATTGTAATGAATTTTATTTAAAAAAACCGAACGAGAGCACTTACAAGCTTACTTAAAATTACACTAATCTAACAAACGAACAAACTTACAAACTTACCTAAATCTGACAAACCGCTACAAGTAGGCATTGTTCCCGAAATCAAGGCAGCATTGCCACGATGAATGGCAATGCTTAATCTTTGTGCCAAGTACAGGCCATCATTTTGGTCACGAGTGGTGTCGATCAGGCGCTTTGATAAAACCTTAAAAATACGGTGTGCTCCTGATCCCCACGGTCCTAAAGTTTCGACCCCAAAAGGTTCAAATATGTAACTTCTATCAAGTTGACTATATTTCCATTAATTTATAATTCTTCTTGTTTACCTACGTGGTGGTTTAAACATATCAGTAGTTTGACATTGGACACTGATAACCAAAGTACTCTATTTCTTTAATACATTTGCGTCACGTAATAATACAATAATTCAACACGTCGGCATCATTCGGAAGTAGTCGTGTGTTCCGAGTTTTCACGATGGGGCAGAATTATCCACTATGTCTGTATGAAGGTAGGACAAATAGCAGTTGTAAAAACATTGGTCCCTCCGATCAACCGCATGTGACGAATGCACAAACAACCGCCGGTGTAAATAAAGCCGGTTCGACAAATACTTCGGCGCTTCGTTAGTCGGACCAATTTAATTGAAATGCTGAGTGTGTACGGGGTGGATAAATTATGTTGATCTAAGAGGGCTTGAAAATTGGTTAACAATTGTTGGCCACTTTTTTTTGATGTTAGAATATATTTTACTGTTAAATGTTTCTAAAAGTCACTCTGTATAGCTGACGGTGGATTAACAGACTCGAAGTGAAGAGTAGTTTAACGGGAGACTTAGTACCGAGTAAAACAGATGGCGTTGCGCTTTTTCTCCGCTACCATGGTCTTGTCTGTAATGCTAGTAGCTTTACGACGTGTTAATAAGCCTTCATGTGGCCAATTAACTGAATAAATATGAATAATTTAGAATTTGTAGATTTTCGATTAGAACCTGTGTATGGTTTGAGTGAAATTCTAAAAAAACAAAAATTATGCGGTGTTCCACAATTTATTAAGGTAAAAAAGCCCCTTTTATATTTTTTTGCGGATTCCGAGTGTAGTTTTAACTTTGTGGAACAACTTTGGTTCCCTTAGATGAAAAAAGATATAATTTGAGATTCGGGGTACTTAACTTCTATTTACTTCAAGTTTTGGGACATCCTGTGTACATAGCTGTATTATATTATATTCGTTGGTGCTCAGACAGATAACTGTTTTGTGTCTTAATAACTGTTTTTTGTTATGTGTTAGATTACGTCTTAGATACGGCGCGCTAGGTAATTAACGTTCATAAAATACAAAGAGTCAAGGAATAAATATTCTAGTAAACCGTGATTTCGTACACAAAAGCAAGTGAATTATCCAATTTATCCCAGTTATAGTAGTTCAAAGGGTTTAAATTCAAAAATGGCCTCGAAATAATCCAATTATGATAAATTATCAACTTTGAAATTCATAAACGGCAGAAACTTTTAACTGCCCCCTAATAAGATTACTTTTACGGCCGGAGCTTTTAAGTCGTTAAAACGAGTTGGAATCTAAAAGCTTCAATTAGCAAATCGAACGTCAAAGCTCACGTGCGATATTCTTTTTGCGACGTAGAAATCCCTCGGCCACTACGCCGTAGCACTTTTATGGCATATTCGTAGCACGTTCAGGCGTCGTAGCAGTGCGCTCGTAGCTTAGATTTAAGGATTCTAGTGATGACGTGTGCACTAAGTAATGGATGGTGTCGGAGATACATTAGGCTACTGGTGGTATATATTTTTAAACTTTCGCGATTACAAATAAAATAAGGTCTTCACGTAATAAAAACTAACGACAGGTATAACATATTACTTCGTTATTAATTCGACGTTACGGCTGGATTGCAACAGCTGTTTGGCATTTAAACAACGTTTTTGGAACATGCTTTTTATTATAAACTGTATCAAAAATAATACTGACTACGATTGAAAAAAAAATATACTGTAATAAATTGATACAAATTACACTACAATCTTTACACTCTTTATTCCAAATTTATTTCAAAATAAGCTGACAAAAGTTAACTTTACCCCACATATCCATACCATTTTCATTGGCGCGAAACTCGTACATTTAACTAAATCTCTGTAACTCTACTAAAAACAAATTTGGTATTCAAATAGCTTGTTATGAAGACTTGAAAATAGTCCGTGAAAACAAATTTGCATTGGAGCACCAGCTACTATTTAAAATCCGTGTTCGTGAATAAATTCATTACAATATCGTGATAAATTGTACAAAGTGGCGGTCGGGTGTAATTGCAATGTTGAAACGGGGACTTAATGGGTTACAGACACTTATTGAGAGAGGTTGATAATGCAATACCGCGTAAGTAACAAATAAAATAAGTTGCAAAATACACCTTAATGACTTACTAGAAGGGGCTTTTTGCCCTTTATTTAATTTGTTAGTTGCGGTATTGCATTATCAACAACGAATTTATTTATTAGTTTGATCAGTACAGATAAACAGAACATCCTTTATACCGGTCTCTGTTGGGTTTATTTTCAAGATTATTGTTTGGCTAGCTACACAATATGGTTTCAGATTGTTTTGTTTATAGAGTACGTACATACACAAACTCACGCCTTCATTCCCAGAAATAAAATAAAAAAAGAAGGTTTGGTATTTTATTGCTTTCCGTTTCTTGAATAAGCTTGTGTTGAAACAATATCAATAAAGTTTAAGCAACGTCAGGTTTATATCTGACGTTAACACTATTATCTTTTCAACACATTCAACTTTATTTAAATATAACTACACTCAGGTGCAACGTTATAAGATGGCGGATGTGTAATTTGTTTTAGTTTTGTATTTTTGTGTATTTGGGTGTTCAAAGTTTTTTTCTGTGAGTGATTTGTCCTTTTTATGCCTTTGTTTTGCACAGTGATACTTGGACTTATTTCGTGTATCTGGCATCTTACTTCTCGTTTCAAGTGGACTCGCAGTGGTACAGAAGTTAAAACTATCTTGACCTCTGTCCTACATATCACCGTACGACGTTGCCCCCAAACTTCCCAGAGAAGATTGGATTGTATTTTATTGCTATATTGATTTATAAATACTACACTTAAAAACGCATAAGGGATCATGCATTGCATCGCCTCCTATTTGACCATCATGACAGTGATAAATCACAATTGTATATACAATGCAAACTTAATAAGATTAATCACTGCTGCTTTAAAACTGCGCCATGTACATTCAAAATGTTACCTGTTACATGTAATTCTTAAGATAGTGAAATAAAAAGCGGGTCTCGGGCTCTATTCTACTTCTGCTTTGTCCATTTCATATTTCATCCAAATCCATCCAGCCGTTGCAGCGTGAAGGAGTAACAAATAAACACCAACTTTCGCATTTATTGTAATTAGTAAGATAATAAACAGGACGGGAACAAACATAAAATTAATTAACAATAGTCCAGGCTTACTTCACAAGTCGCTAATGAACTAAATTAAACAAGTTCGGTTACAATTTCAGTTCAGAAAGTCAAAGACAAACTTTGCTTTTTATTAATGAATCGAAAATTAACAAGTTACCAAATGAAAGTTGTTATCTTTTATTAAAATACTTTGGAGAATGTAAATAAGAGTCATTTTATAGATTTTTGCCAAGAGACCAAATATTGACAAAGGACTTAGAATATTATAGTATCTTTATCAATTTATTATTAGACAATGGTTGATCGCTATTTGACAAAAAATGATGTACTATCACGAACGTTTATTCGTTACCCATTTGTGAAAAATATGCTTGAAGTCGTAATGTCATTATAGATGTCGTCATTTGTAACTTTTAGAAAACTCAACCTTGTTGTTGTATTTCAGATTGACTTTGGACCTAAAAAGGGTCCCAAATTTAAGCTCTCGACTGTATATAAAGAGAAATGCCTTTCAATCAAAATAAATCATGTGTAATGATACATCTGTTCAAAGTTACTTCGATAAAACAATAAGTACTCGTACCCCATATTTACACTCTGAAAACTCTATCTTTTGCTTGATCAAATAAACGTACATCTAAAGTAATACAATATTTCCCAGCAAACAAAATGCACCTCCGCCTCACCGGGGTGCATTTTATTCTTCTATCGATCAATAGATACCCGCTGCGTCCACTCCATTTTCCGGATCAGAGAAGGTTATAAATAAGCCGAAACACACAGAAACTCGCTATTTGATGAAATGCGCGCGTCTTGAATCATTGATAAGGGGATACCTTGAGTTGAGTACACAGCTGGTCACGCGTGAGGGGTCAGGGGATTAAATATGTATTGTTATCTTGCTGCCATGTGCTGTCGTTGATTAAATAAATGGATTGGAAAACCGGTCGAGTGCGGACCGGACTTGCGCACCGAAGGTTCCATACCGCCAATGCCTACCCATAGTACAGTCACAACATGGGAATGTTAAGCCACTTGCTACTCTTCGTAATTTAGCTGAGTAATACATACTAGATACACGAGTATAACCGACTAAACCAGATTTGCATTACACGGCTAAAATACGAACAGGGGTAATAGGTGGCTCAACAGTCCCGTGTTGTGACTGTACAAGCCTAGAGCTTAGTTTAGGACTAGGTCAATAGGTGTGATATTGTCCTCTGATTATTTTTGTATAGACTAAGTCGTGACCATTTATTTTGTGTTTGTTGTTTCAGGGATCACACCAAATTTGACGCTTGTATGTTTTACCGTTTTTACGATACAACGATGTGTTCAAAACAAACGTGTTTTGTATGGGGCCGCTTTATTATTTCACTTCCTTTTAATTTTATTTATTAGTAAATCCGCCGTAACACATATTCTAAGGTCCAGATAAGACGAAGTCAAAATCTTTAAACGTCCTTGTCGTGTATTGTCAAGGTCTTACAATGTCAAGGTCTTACAACGTCAATATCTTACAACGTCAATGTCTTACAACGTCAAAGTCGTACAACGTCAAGGTCTTACAACGTCAAGCTTCATACTACTCTGACATTCTGCGATATAGGCATCTTGACATTTCAAGACTTTGACTTTAAAAGATAATGGTATTTTACTACCTGATCATTCTGAGACTGACGTATTACTACTGTGACATTATAAGATGTTAACGTTGTACTAACTGGACATTCTGAGACTTAAAAGATAAAAAGATAAAATATGTTTATTCAGTAAGTAGGCCGCACGGGCACTTTTACACGTCAAAAAACCACCTTTGACATATTGCTACTCTGACATTCTACTATATAGGCAGCTTGACATATCAAGACTTTGACTGAAAACACCGTAGGGATCTATTTACGGTTCAAAAGATACAGTTCTTTAAAGTACGGACGGACAGGGTCACCAAAAGGGTTCGGATGTGGAACCCTAAAAGGACGACCATACCCTTGTTTAAAATACGCATGCAAATTGAGCGACATAAAAATCACAAGAAGTAATTACATGGCATTCTTTTAGACATGACCACACCGGTCGGCGTAAAAGACGCATTAAAAAAGTGATGGAGGAGTGTAACTGCGTAAATACTGCGTCAGCGTATTTAGAGCTTTTGTGTGGTCGATTATTTAAACTAGCAATAAAAAATGCATAACTTGTCTTGCTCTCACTCTGTGCTAGCAAGAGCCCCAGCTTTACCGTCTTTTCCTGGCTTAAAAGTTAGATTGCAGTTAACTCCCGGCTTTAGAGTTTGGAGTTAGAGAAAAAAAGCATGACAAAGCAACCGTTCGTTCGTGCTGGACTGCTCGTGTTGCGTTCTGCGGATACTAAATTTCTGATTCAAATAGGACGCGGTGCGAAAACTCCCTTCAGTATATTGTTGCCGAGGTTGGAAAATAAGCGATTTAGGGACGAGTCTTACATATATGTAAGGGTCTATTAATTGCCCTTTCCGCCGAGGCTGACATAATCGTTTTCACAACTACTGCGAGGAAATAACATAAAATATTTAAAATTTATTTCTATGAGTCCTCATTTATTTAATGTAACCAGAAGATACGGAACATTGTAAAGTTTGTATTGTATGTTGAATCAGGTCACCACGTGACAGGCATAGCCTAGTGCGAGACCACCAGCTGATTGTATCATGTAAATAAACAATTTATAATTATTATTTATTATTATTTTGGTAAATTTTCACTTTGTAATATGCGACACGATCTCTTAAAGAAGTTTGTTGAAATACGCAAGCAACACGTTTTCAGAGATCGATTCTGCTGTATCTTGGGTTTTCTATGAAATCAAGGTAAAGTAAACATTTACACATTTCTTCCAAGTTTTTTAAATCAGCAAATTATTTACCACTGATTGGCCGTTTCGTGAATAAATATAAGTACTTGTTGGTATGAGAATGTTTATATCACTACATGACTTAAATGTATAGGATGGAGTAGTTAGGTTAGGTTAGGTTAGGTTAGGTTAGGTTAGGTTAGGTTAGGTTAGGTTAGGTTAGGTTAGGTTAGGTTAGACGGTCGTGAATGTCATGATAAAACTACATAATAAAAGTTAGCTGAATTACGAAACCCTAAAAATTAAAATCTAGCAAAATCTAAATGTCCCCTTCACAGAACAAACGTCAAACATTTGTCTACAAACCTATTATTAATGCTCAATTGCCGACTAAAAGTTTTCCCGCCGCTAATCTTATCCTTTAATTGATCCATTAGCAAACATAACTCCCTCTAATTAATAGCAATGGTCTCATTCGCCTAGAAACAGCTTCCATCTGAGTGCCGCATTAAGATTTAAAGGCATCATTAAAGTTAATCACGGCATTATTACTTAGGAAATAAGGATGAGATTCGCGTGACAACACACGTTGTGTTGACATTACTTGTTATTCCAAAGGCAAGTTTATTCGGCGAATATTTGATAGAAGTGAAGATAGTGTATTGATGATGAGACTTTGCCATGTTTCATATCTGCTTTCTTGTCGGCTCAATGTTGATATTATCTTTACTTTGATAAAGTAAATAGTTTCTTTACATTAATATAATAACTGGTAAACATGTTAGCCTATTTGTGCAAAATATGGTTACAACTGTAAAGATAAAAGATAAAAGATAAAAGTCATTTATTTAGTAACTAGGCCGCACGACCACTTTTACACGTCAAGGATTTACCAGCGCTTCCCTAAAGGAGACCCCTGCTGAGAAGAAACGCCGCAAGAAACTCAGCACCCAGTATTTTTTTAAACATATTTGATATTACAATGGTACTAATTAGTCTAAGCATTATATAAAGCTATATATATTAAATTAAATATAATATCAAATAACATGCGTAGTTCAGCAGGAAAACAGGCCAAAAATCTTGGAAGAGATATAGGTGCAAGACGATCAAATAAAAGTTTCGATATGTTTTCCTACATCAACGGTGACCCTAGACAAGATAAAGAATTTTTGCATTTGAACAAAATAAATGATTATTGACTAAGTTTCGGGTTTATGCCATGCATTTTTGTCGGTTAGATAATCCTATTTTTATTTCTAGTATTTAAATAATGTATATCAGTTTTTGAGTTTTTGGTGAAAGAATCTAAATTCTTAATAACATAAATAAAATTATCGTAAATAAATTGAGACGCTACAGTTAAGGTATTAATTTCTTCGGGTCACGGGAATTTTAACTAATTTTTTTTTAAATTTATTTGTAGCTCATCCTACCCCACTATGGGAACGAAGGCGTGAGTTTATGTATGTATGTAATATAATAACTAAGAGGTTATAATAAGAAGCAGTAACTATCGCTAGTACTGTTGTGTTCCAGTGTGGGAGTTCAGACAGTCAGTCCTCAGGGTTGGCTAAGCCTCTGGAGTCTTAGGGCCGCATTAATAAACTCATCTTGACTGTGAGGGCGGTTACAAGATATGTCAAAGTAAACGTAAAACCATAGAACACTGTCATTTTTGACGCATCTCGAGACGAGCATTAGAGTTGAGATCAGTTTATTAATACGGGTCTTAGGATTGCAGTCTTAAGATTGTTCTTTTGAGAATGTAAATGTCTATGGGTGACAGATCTCACTTCCCATCAGGTGTCCTGTGCGCTCGTTAGCTTGCTCCAAAGGCATAAAAAACCATTAATTTAGTCTAAAACTACGCGTAGCTTAGTACATTTTATAAACAACTCTAACCTAATCTAACCTACGTAATGAATGTTAAAGATATCCTGAAAACATCATAGTTTTAGCAGAAAATAATAAACAAATATCAGGGGACAATGTCACACCAATTGACCTAGTCCCAAACTAAGCTCTAAGCTTAAATTATGGGTACTAGACAACGATATAAATACTTATATAGAAAAATATATACTTAAATGCATAGAAATCATCCATGACTCAGATAAAAAAAGATAAAAGAAATTTATTCAGTAAGTAGGCCGCACGGGCACTTTTACACGTCAAGAATAAATATTCGTGTTCTCAGGAATAAATATTCGTGTTCATCACACAAATATCTGCCCTTACCGGGTATTGAACCCAGGACGGCAAGCTTCGTAGGCAGGGTGACTACCAACTAGGCCAGCGCGTCGTCAAAAGCGTTCGATGAAATAATATTCGATGAATTCGACCCAACTAATGAAGTGAAATTCGATTTACAAATTGTCATTGATGACAGGAAACATTGGGATAAACTTGTCTTATTATTCCTTTCATTGCAAAGGTAATATTTTTCCTGATAAGTTTATTCTTTGATCATCTAAGGGCGAGCCTTAATAACAATCATAACGTATCAGCATCACACGGTCAAAGAAAATGGGCCGGTCGAATAACCTTCAATATCTTGCATGAGATAAATTGTAAGGTTACCCTACAAAACATACGAGGAAAGAATTACTAAACCCTGTTCAGATTTACTTGTCTTTTATGGTAAACAACTTTCTTACCTCAAAATGAAAGTTTTTTGTCTAAAACTGCTCTTTTCGTAAATAAAGTAAACAGAGAAAACATTTTGGACATCACTTGGCCAATGTATTGTCCGTGATTCATCATCATCATCATCATCATCATCATGTCAGCCGAAAGACGTCCACTGCTGGACATAGGCCTCCCCCAAGGCTCTCCATTCAGACCGATCTTCTGCTTTTCGCATCCACCGCGTTGCCACAATCTCGCGTTCGCGCGATTGCTTTATTTAATTTGAAATAGCTGTTACATACAACAAAATTTGCATATTGAAGTTAGAAAGTTGTTTACTACTTACGACAAGTACGGTGAATTCGCTACCCATTTCAAGGAAAATCTGCTTGAAGATGTCATTGTCATTAGAGATGTCAAGTCAATTGTAATTGATAGGAAACTGAACCCTATTTCTGTAGAATAAAGGTGGGTGGCAAATTTAATTCCTTGACTGTACCTTAGTCTCAACAGGGTTTAGAATAGTTTACCTCCTTATTGAGATCAGATTTGAAAACGAAATATTCGTACAGTGAGCCTTAAAAATAGCTTAACACTTTTGTACCATGCCACTTTAAAGCCATTTAAAGATTAGTGCAGCAGTTCAAACATGACATTAAAGTAACAAAGTACTAAAGTGTACTAATAAGGCCAATCCCTATTGCCTTTACCATGAATTAGGATTACCGTACTCGCTAGCGAGTCAAATACTCCGTCTCTTGCACTCTATAAGAATATTGCGAGGTTTTCGAGGGACAGAGCATTTGATTGGCTAGCGAGTACGTTAATTGTAACTCATGGTAAGGGTACCGCACTGTAACTGCAACGAACAAAACTTACAATGTCTCAGCCTCATTTCATAAAATCTACAGTAAATTAAATCCCACTTCCAAATATAAAAAAAAAGTTTAGAATTGTTAACTTCACACCCTGGGATGGCCAAGATACAGGCTGAGCCTAGTTTGGGATCCGCTCCAAATTACCCTTAATGAACAAGTAATCTTGTGGATAATAAATAATTCTTAAAGATAAAAAAAAAAGATAAAAGATGTTTATTCAGTAAGTAGGCCGCACTTTTACACGTCAAAATCTACCAGCGCTTCGCAAGAGACCACTGCTGAGAACAAACGCCGCAAGAAACTCAACAGTCAGTCGTTTTTTAAAATACTACTTATGATATTATACAATTATAAAGCTTAACCTAGCATGATATAAAACAATAAATTTAAGATGAAATAAAAATAAAAATAAAAAACATTCAATGGAAAGGGCTTATTTTCACTAAGAAGAAAAATAAGATTAATTTATATATTTCATTTATTTGAAATAAATAGCTTCCTATCTACTGAGTACGCCAGTAGGAATAAAAGTTTAAATGAAATGAAATGAAATGTTTATTCACAACATACTTTATTAAATTATTAAATGAGGGCGAAACTAATATTTTATTCACTAGAATAGAAAACATAGTTATTTGCTGCAGGTTATAATTGAATAGTCGATGAGTTTAATATTCATTTGTTTTCCTTGCCCTAGTTCTCGTTGCTTTCCTTTTATTAATACATTTAATACATAAAAGCAGGCTTTAAAAACCTGACTGCATCTTTATCGAATTTCACTTCATCGATTATATTATTTTATCGAATTTTATTCCATCGAACGCTGTTTTCTGCTGAAACCATGATGTTTTCAGGATATCTCACACATTAATTACGTAGGTTATGATAGACATGTGACTGCCAAAAAAAACCCCATGGGGCTAGAAATGCCTTTCGATGTAATGAAAATTCTGTGTAGTGGGGGACATAGGACCAGACATACGTCCATTCATACCGGCCAAAAAATTTTGGGCTTTACCGCAGTCGGATAAAAAGAGGTATTATTGTTTTGATTCTTTATTTGCCTGTGTGCCTGTATTTTAGGTTCGGCGAAAATCGATTGGGCTCGTTCAAAATGTATATCTCTTAAAACCAGTTCCAAGTTAAAAGTAAGTAATAGGTAAGTGAGTGTTTCTTTCAATACTACCTTATACATAGAGTCAAAAGCAGAAAAAAATGTTTTTAATCCCCCCCCACCCAAACCGATCCTACTATATTCCAACTAAAAATACATTTGTCTCAACTACTCTTATAAACAATTTCATAAAGATAGTATAAACTATGTAACTATCGTCAACAACCAAACAGCCTGTAATAATACCCGTTATTTGGTATATAATAGACAACGAGTAAACAACTAGTTTCGACACAGTATCCCCAAACGAGCATCAAACTTCACCTGACCACTACCCCCTCGCTTCCACGGTCGTAGCAGGCAGTTTGTGTGCGCCCTGAGATTATCGAGGACTCAATATAACGGGGTTATTGTAGTGCAGGGATCATGAATAACCCGAAGGCCTAGTTGTGTTATTAAAGCAAACGTTTACCTTGGAATATTGCTGGTTTGTTTGCCGACAAAGCTTAATGGAATAAGTAGTTACAGTGTAATAGAGTGTTTGAACTGGCTTTAATGAAAATTCAAGCGGTTCCCCACGACTCCATTTACGTTGAAGTGGTTTATTGATAATCCTTCGGGAACTGTCTAATTTTTCGGGGTAAAATATATCCGTTATGGGCTATAAACTATTCTTGTACTACCACGACGCATTAGCCTAATTGGGAGTGACTCTAATGAAACTAGCGGTCCCAGGTTCGATTCCCAGTATCGGAAAATATTTGTGGGATTAGAGCGAGTATTTATTTCTGAGTCTCTGATGTTTTCTATGTGTTTATTTATATAAGTATACCTTAGCTAATCAGTAAAATTACATCAATAACTTTTTTAAATCAAAGGAGAAGTACCCAAAATTATGACATTAAAAACATTAAAATACATTGAGTATGAGATTACTAGGAACGTTTGTTTCCTTATTATAAAAGGTTGTTTTAGCTTAGTACTGATATTTAAGGAAACTGTTTAACCTTACAAAGTAATCAAACAATCTTTTAGTTTATAAATATTTATTTCTTAGTAATTACTTAATAAATAAATAAGGAAACTATAACCTTTCTACTAATCTACTATATGACATACATAACTGTAATTTTACTATGAGGTAACTTATTTCCGATATCAGTTTAATTTTTTTTGATATCTGTAACAGTTACGGGATAATTGCCTGGTCACACTTAACGATCACACCCTGTATATATCTTTGTCTAGTACCCTTAGTAAACACAAGCTTAGTTTGGGATTGGCCATCGATATTTATTATTATTATGTATGTCTTTACCAATCACGGGACTATGGGAGACCCGGACCTTTGGAAGGCGTACATGGAGCCGAAGCCAACACGCAGAGGCCCTTTAGACAAGTTTAATTTAGTAAAGTGATGGGACACCAACCGGCGATTGTCCCTGAGTTCAAACTAAAGAAGTATGCTCCCAGGACAACCACCGGTTAGTGTAAGACTATTTTAGCAGGACTGCCCTGCGGCCTTATTATTATTATTATTAAAGTACACGTCGATCGGTGAAGGTGCTGTACGTTTATGGCATCGAGAAGGCACCCGAGCTCACTGGCCACCTGATGTATGGATCTGAGATTTGCATTCTGAAGACTACAATCTTGACAGCAATTGGAATTCGTTGCTAACCCTGGACTAAGAATTCGTCTATGCTTATAACTTTACCAGTCATACACAATGAACACTACCACCTGATGGTAGGTTTTAGTATAAGACGGTAGTAGGTATAGTGGTGGTCGGACCTTGTGCAGGGTCCGTCCGGATGGCTACCAGCATCTTATCCATTAACCCACCGCCAAGTCTTAGGATTGTAGTTTTGAGATTGTAGTCCAGACAATAGAATATGGACCTGAAAACGGAACTAACACACCCACTTTCACATTTGCATAATTACTACCTAATGTTTAAACCTATATAACTAGAACAAACAGAACAAAACAAGGTACAGGTGAGAACGGATTTCCATTTTAACATATTCAGTGATGACCCGATAGTTGGTTCACTGTTCGTAGCAAATTTACGCTACGTAGCGCAATAATGCTGCTACAAGCTACAGCGTAGCACTTGTAGCATTGTTCGCACTAAATGTGTAATTTTAGATGTTGAACAAATTGTAACTGATCGACCCTTTTAAACTCATGAAAGTTGTAGATACTATAGTTTTATTGCATGTATTGGACATATAGCTAGTATTTATTGAGCGATTCTATAGAACTTAATTACATATTATATCGGGATACTCTAGAGTATTGCTTTCGATTGTTATTGTGTGAGCTGTACACAGAAGTGACAGAGGTGGTCTATTCCGACTAGTTCCGTTATTAGTTCCATTGACGGAACTAGTTGGACTTTTTTTCCAAGTAGTTACATTAATAATGCAGAGTTAATTTAATAGAACTAAAAAGCTATATCACAGGTTTCACTTAGTGCGTTTCTTATAGCATGATGATGTCTAAATTGGACATACGGCATTGTATTGTAAAACCGGTAAAACGCCTTGTTCAATAGGCCATGGAAGTAATGGTACAGTCCATTTAGTTGCATTACATTAAACCCTACATTATTAATGTAACTACTTTTCGAAAAAAGTCCTGTTAGTTCCATTATGGAACTAATAATGGAACTAGTTGGAATAGACCACAGAAGTTTGATATCAATCGATTGCATACAAACTTTGGCTTTATTCTACATGGTAAAACCATATTGCTTCTGACTTGTTATGGTATTGTTTTAATTTCAGCATAATTATTGTCCTGTGAGTAGAAGTTAGCATATTGAGGGTCCGCCGAACTCTTTGTATTGAATTTAATTTGGAAGCAACAGTTGTAAGTAATATCGACATCCCTTATTTGATAACTAACGCACCCTTATATTTCTCAACTATTTTATTTTATGGCAATTGCAAGGATCTTGAAGTTCTTATAAATATAGCGCCTTTTTCAATGAACTGTTACTTGTTATCAATCCTCATAACTAAATTACCCTTAAATAAACATAGGTAAACAAGTTTAGATATTAAATAAAAACGCGCTATTAAAATAAAGCTGTTGTCTACCATCCACGAGGAAAATATTTCAAAAGTACAGACAAATTGAATTAAGAATCCATTTCAATTTCAATCTTGAGCGTCAATAACGCTTAAAATAAGTGTCTTTATTTGCAAACTGCGCGTCTGTGTTTTTAAGCATACTCTATTTAAAAAAACACGTTCAATGTTCTGTTGGCTGGTTCCACTCTAAAAAGACTCAGTATTCGTAAGTAATGTTCGACTGAAACTAGTTGTTAAGGCCGAAACCAAAACCAATACCTTCCACAAAAGGTCATGTTTTTAACCAAAAAAATAATTAAACGGTATCTGTCTTAGTTTTTTAAATTACATATTAATCAGACTCTTAAATGGACAAGGAACAAGCATGTTTTGGTAGTCTCCATAACCATACAAGTCAGACCTAATCAGTTTTTGTACTACTCGGTAACTTTTTCGTTTTTGCCATTAAATATATCCTAATATAATTTACTTGACTCAATAGTTGTATTTTTCAGGAGAAATACTTAACGTACGTAATTTAAGTACGAAGCCGAAATTCTGTCTCTACCGATACTAGGCCGAAACCGAAGCCGAAACCGAAAGTTCGTTCGGACATTATATTATTCGTACTTACGTGTAAATTTGTTAAATACGCATTGTGTATCGCGTATTGCAGTGCAGCCGGCGTGAAATTATTCGGCAACAGCAAGAGCGCAGTCGGCCGCGAACGCGTCCATCACCCGTCAATCGTTAATAATATTGTCAATACAGTTCGTTATTGTGCACCAGTCACCAAGCCTCGCCCGCATCGATTCAATTTGCAGCATAAATGGCTGCTAGGTAATGGAATAGGTTATATGTTTTATGTTCGAATGCGACGTTTGTGGCGTTCTTTGTTGTTCGCAATATAGAACAATGGAATAATAGCCACATTGCCAGTGTCTGTTTTAATCAAGCTTTAGTATCGTTTTTTATCAAACTAAGTTGCAGTCTGAAGCGTTTAACGGTTTAAAATGGTTATGATATCTACTGCGAGGTTATCTTTATTTCATACTAGCTAATGCCTGCGACTTCGTCCGGGTAGATTTCGACTATCGTTATTCCCTCGAAAACTTTAAATGTTCCGGGATGTAAAATATCCTATGTCCTTTTCCAGGACCTAACCAATATGTGTGCCAAGTTTCATCCTGATTCGTTTGTGGTTGAAGTGTGTTGAGTACCAAAATCCAACCATCAATCCAGTAAGATCATTATTATCACCATTTCAGCCGAAAGATGTCCACTGCTGGACTTAGGTCTCCCTCAAGGTTTGCCTTAAGGTATGGTTTCATTTATGTAAATAATATTATAAAGAGTCTATTCTCTCTAACGTAATAATAATCAAATAATGAGAATCGATGTACAAATACATTATGTCTATCCTAAACGGCTGAACTATTGATGAGAGGACCAAGTAAATAAGGAAACATTTGTCCCTAGTTTATGAGTTCTGAAGCATGGAAAAGCAAACAAAATAGAACTTTATTTTGTCAATTTTGCCGGTCTCATACGCGCCTTTCCACGTTTACCTCTATGATATTATGACGTATCTGTGCCATTCATTCAACGCTAAGAGAAAAGGATAGAGTTATTTAAGTGCTATAGCTCGGTCCTTCACGCTCACCGTAAAATGAACTCCATAGCCATGTCATAACAACCTTTTAGAAGTAGTCGTTGAGTCACGGACAATTTATTTTGATTTGAAACTATTTTCTGATAGAGTGGTTGTGAAAACAAATCTCCGTGAGTACCTGTTTGTTCAAGTTATTTATTTATCTTGGAGTTTCAATATTTATTAGGTACCGAGTTTGAACCCCCGCGGTCACCAATGAGTTCTTCAAACTTAAGTGCATTACCCGATGCTCTTGCGGAGAAGGAAAAACATCATGAGGAAACCTGCACATTCGAACAGCTGAGTGTGTAAGAGAGAGGGCACAAAAGATCCTAAAGGGTCGAAGTGTATCCGACAGGGCCCATCTGTAAGATAAGATAAGATATGTGTTTGAGAGTTACTCTTTATCTGTAAGTATTCTATATTTGTATTATGTATTCGGGAACGTAAATATAAAGTATAATCTTCATTATTTATTCACTTGATGCTACCAATCGACTGAACATGAAACGATAGAAGGAAAATTGAATAATCGTTACTACTCACACAAGTAAGCAGTTTGTTTGTATCCTATTTTATTTTACTTTGTTATACTTGAGACCTCTAAGATAATAATATAAAACTTTATTTTGTATTGTTTGAGTTCATAAGAAAACCACTATGTTATCAGGATATCAAACACTAATCCGCGTAACCTATGTAAGGTTACGTAGACTTACCACTGCCAACAAAAAAATTACTCAAGCTGCAAGTACACCCTTTCGATGAAAATTCTGCGTAAGTACGTTTGTTGGAGGGTATTTCGATAAAATAATAGCAGTACCCAAATCTTACACAAGTTCCATGCCGTTCTTCAATTATGTTCTGAATCATTAGTTAGATTTACCTATGCTGCCCCCCTACAGAAAAAAGGCGCATCTACTATATGAATTGTATAACATTTCCAACCTTATTAAAAGCGTTGAGAGTTTAATATGCTTCAATTAATTAATTGCACTTATGCCTTTTCTCCATAGGAGGGCAGTATGCCTCTCATTCGCTTCTCAAACTTACTCAGCCGCAATGTGTTTATTTAATCATCTAAAAGCTCACGGGTCATTGGTTTATCCTGAACTCGTCGGCTTATAACTTTCCCTTGTGGCAACACTGCGCCAACTCCTCCTACTTAGCCAAAGATTAAAGAGCATGACACCCTAAAGACCCCCTATTTTACAAAAACTAAACTTTGTTAAAGCTATCCTTTTTACACGCGAGTCTACACCAGTTTACGTGAGAGAGCTAGGTATAGTGTCTTGTAAGTAGTGTGCTAGTTGTGTGTGCATCTGAGAAATGTAAGCGGTCAGAAAGTTCGGTTGAGCCAACATGACTTTGAAAGCGCGTTGGGGTGTTAAAAGTTCAAGGGTTTAGAGATAAATTTGTTAGTTTAATCTCATTTATGTTTATCCTTCTTAAAGGTGGCACCACACTTATTGGCGTATTTGAAATTTTTGACAAATACTAACGAGTATTTTTAAAATTTGTGGACGTTATAGTTGTCAAGTCATCAAATTTTTGCGGGTGGTAGGATTGTGCATGGTCCGTTCGGATCGCTACCACCATCTTATCCATTAACCTACCGCCAAACAGCAGTGTTCGCATTGTTGTGTTCCGGTTTAGGGATAAGACAGCCGGTGTAATGACTAGCAAAGAGGCATTCCATATTAGTCCTCAGGGTTGGCAACGCATTTGCAGTCTTATGCTTGCAGTCTTGTGAATGCGAATGTCTACGGGTCACAGTTTCCACTTCCCATCAAGTTTGCCTTCTCTATGCCATAAAAAAAAACCCGTTTTTGTGTCATTGTTTGTTTTTTGATACGCATCAAAAAAGCCAAATATATCATTAGGGTGAAGCCGCTTTTACATGGCTATATCCATATTAAAACTGAATAACAAACTGAAGGATCCATGTACAGTTGTTGGTTATGTTAGTTATTTGTAGCAACGTAAAATATTTGTCATAGAATTAACGTACTCGCTAATTAATTAGCGAGTCAAATGCTCCGACCCTCGCAGACCTCGCAGTATCCTTATAGAGTGCAAGGGACAGAGCATTCAATTCGCTAGAGAGTACGGTAATTGTAACTCATGGTAAGGGTACTGATGCGAATTCATACGCACAAAAATGCAACGCCACGTATAGTGCCACAGTTACATATTTGTTCAAAATTATTTCTTTAATGTGGTCACCCTAAATAAAGGTTCCCATACAAATCATATCACTATTAATGGGAAAATGGATTGGATCCTCGAATTTAAATATGCCCGCAGATTGATTGCTGTTAATATATTCTCTGTGTCGTAGCTGCGGACGCCAATATTACGCCACAATCGGGTTGTTTAGTCACGGACGTCATGGTCATGATCGATGCCATCGTCACACCATTGATGCTTGAATCATCTAACAAGATGAATAAATCCTATGATGGAGAATGTTTATGCTTTTTTTTTGTCTGGTGCAATCTGCCAACAGTATTTCCTGACTATAATCAGATGTGTTGGGTAAATGTAGATAGCTTTCTATTGTGAGAACAGATGCTGACCTTTCTAGCTATTGTAACTATCATAGCTATCATAACGTTGACAACGTTTTACCGAGTAGAATAGAGCCCCTTGTGTTGGTATTTAATATTAAGTTGTTTTCATGTAAAGCAACAGATTTTGTAAAATATCAATGCAATCCGTTTAACATATTTTTAAATAGTGTTCTAAAATACCAAAATTTACTGCTGCACAATAGGTGTCATCGTGAAATATGGTACATATGAAAATTATGCGTTTTAGGCAAATCCTGGTCACGCAACCGGTCCATTTATCAAGTCCATGATGCCAGTCGGTAAATGCCAGCTATTTTATATTATTTGATGATTGATGATTTGTTTGCTTTCGTGTAGTGCTTGGAATTACTTTATAAGTGCCTCGAACTATTTGGCTTCCGGGATCGTTTCAAATGTATTAGGTACTTACGTTTAATTGATGGGCCTTTGAAGTTTCGAGGTTTATGTTACGTAATATTTTATTGGGTTAATTGAGACAAATTATTTGTATTTTAATAGAACACTACAGCCATCGATCCTAAATATATATGCACTCAAAAGGACTTTATCCTTTTGAGTGCCATAGGGGTGTCTAGATATTTTTGAAGTCTTGGGAACGTATTTATATTCATGACTATGTCTGAATTTGATATTTCTATCACACAACAGTTTCTCGAGTAAATGACGTTAACGTCTCGTTTAAAAAAAAAAACGTATACTCGTAGCTATCGTAACAGCGCACCCTAATATTTCCTAGCACGAACTTTGAAGTACCCATTTGGTTTAGTCATGTAGTAAAGGTGAAGTTTACGTAAAATATAGTCAAAAAAGGTCGTCCTGAGTGTACTTTAAATAATTATGAGTATGTTTGAGTGGTCTTCGGATAGATTCCGTTTAGTTTAGTCCACGTTTTCGAACAATGAGGCAATTCGAGAACGTTACATACATGCTTGAAATATTCGTGCTCGAGGTGAAAAAATCAAAATAATTTGATGTAAAAACTCAGATAAAAATATCGTAACATGAAATTCCGGTAGAATATTTTACTTTTTCCTTTGTGCCTTTAAAAATTGAGGCCTTTACAGACGTCAATTTCCGTCGAGCTGATTGGGCCACAATGCGGTACACTTCCGCAAATTCAGTTCCCTTTTTCACGATTGCACCGTAAAACGAGAATGAATGAAGGTGGTACACGGCGTTACCCGACGGTGGAGGTGCCATTAGGCCGGCGGCGGGAGGGTTAGCTCCTGACCCACAACGTTTGTTTGTACCTTTTTAACCCTCCTCGGTATTTTTATTCAATCGAGGATACATTTTGTTATTACACGCGATCTTCCTGAATAATATTTGCGTAGCAAATTGGATGTTTGTTTATAAAATATGTTTTATTTGTGCAGAACACGAGTTTGAATCAGGTATAATTTTTTAATACGAAGACCGTGAACTGTGATGTATTAAAATTAATGAAACAATTTTCAAAACACGGAACAATTTGAAACTTCAGGAAATAACGCTTTAACTTCTATAGGAAAAGCGGGAAATATTAAATTTCCCCTTTCAGAAGCGTCGGGAAACCGCAACTGCTAGCGTAGGTTAAATTACATTAGGGTATATTTGAATATACCCTGTGTGTGTAATGTTGATACAACTTCAAAATTTAAAAACCCTAACGTAATTGCAAACCTACAGAGCTGTGTGCTTACCCACGGGCCTCATGCTTTGTCTTTGATTTATACCTAATTATCATCGTATTGATTTTATCGTTACTAAGCAACAACAAAGGGCGAATGTTTGCTGATTATTTATCGAATTTAAATTTCGACCGGTTAGAATTCGAAAATCGAATCAAAAAATGTTCACATTTGTTTTAGATTCAACAATTGGGTGCGATTTATACCTTCATTAGTTCAGTTACCTAACTACAGACCAAACGGTCAGCCCTTAGTTGTTCCTTAGTGACAATAACGATACGATAACTGAAAATGTGTAAAGACAAAGACTGACGTCCCAGTTTACCAAATGCCTTGGCGTGGATAGAACGTAAGGCCCCAGCAGAAAACAAAGATTTTGAGTAAGGTGCGTTTAGCGCGTTCGCCTGCTGTGACGTACATTTAGACAGATTCCTACAGCTTTCAGCATTTGTAGAAAATCACTTGACTATAACATATAACTCTGGAACGGTCAAACCAATTTTCATCAGCCCATCCACTAACATAATATTATAACACTAGCTTTCAGCAGTGAAGTAATCAGCGATCTCCTAATACAGGAAAAATAACATATTTTGGAGGCAAAATATGTACATGAATATAACTTCGTTTAGAACTTTATCTTGGCACTAGGATATAATGTAGTTGATAGTACCTAGCGTTACAAAAAAACAATTGTTTTTGCTGATTAAAGTCTACTTTTGAGTAGGTATATTTTCTGTTTTTATTTTTTTCCAGCTATGTGTGTGATCTCATTCGATTGAGCGCCAAAAAATACATGGAAAATTACACTTCACTCGCCTAGTAAAATTTCCCCCCTAAGGGAAAGCTTCTAGGGACAAGATAAAGTTATAAACAAAGTTTTAATGATGTACATAATTTGCAGCTAAACTCTCATATTAAGTCTTGCTTTGCTTGTGTTATCCACCCATCAACGACGTAGCTAATAAAAACTAAACTAATCCTTATAATGTTTGTTCGCAGCAGGTGGTTTTACCCACACTCAACCCGTATTACCTTTAATTTATAAGCTCAGTTCACCTTCAAGTTTAAATTAAACGCGAACACCGATCAATTTCAGCACTCATTATGCATATCGAAACTCGATCGTTATTGTTTTAACTTTATCGTTAAGCCTAAGCAAGTTGTATTTTGTATTCTAAAGATAGTAACAGTTGTAAAAAATATACCTTGAAATTTAGTATACGAATTTAAACATTAATTTGTTTGAAAATAGACGCAAATTCCGTTGCCCTCTTGCATAGACTTAAGCAACTCACATGAGCAAATTACAGGTAGTTTACGTCGGCAGCGCATCATTTTATCGAGTTTCACTTCATCGATCGTTTCATTTTCTCAAATTTTATATAATCTAACCCTGTCTTATACGTGGCTCACGTTAAAAATGCCTTTTGATGTAAAGATTTTTTTGCGTAAAACATGCGAAAGAAACCGTTATTGCTTTTTTAGCATAGGCATTTACAAAACTACTAGTTTTTATTATGAAATTGCTTAGATGATCATATAATTTTATATTACCGCCTCGTTTATTATTTGTTATTAAAGTGAAGCGAAACGTTCCCCATTAAGACCCCCTTTAATAATAACGTAATTACCTAGGTGGGTGCGGAGGAATAAAATAATTCTGTAATCGATACGATCGATTGAGTGCGACGAGTCCGAACAAGCCAACGCATGGAATCGTAGTTGGTAGGATTGTATTTAATATTATTTTTTAGTCCCCCCCACCCTTGACACAAGAAGTGTAAAAAATTGTACGTGTATCTGAGTAGATGAAACGTTTTTAAAGGAAGCTTGTTTAATCTGGTTTGTTCTTAGCTTAATTTAATCAAAATCGGTGGGCTGTTTGTAAGGTAAAGTAAAGCTCTGAAAGACGATGTCACGATGTGTGTGACGATCGGGGTAATCTATTTAATTATGTGACAGAAATTTTAAAACTCGAATAATCTATTGGCCACTTGGCTCAAGTTATGTAATAACTTAATAAGGGTGGGTTTGGGCGCAACTCGTCGGAACTTGTTCAATATGTTGCGTGCGGTCGTTCGGTATCTTGCAGCTCTTTTAAAGTTCGTTCAAGTATTTATTGCGCCATTAAGAGGTAGTGTGCGAGGTATGTTCGAGAATACAAAACTGATCGCATAAAGATGCTTTCGTAAGTTGTACAGTGACATTTGCACAATATAACTTCGAACATATGTGTGAGATGACATAATATGACATACCAAATAAAATAGACTTTAAAAAAGGAGGTATCTTTTTTTATGAGACTGAAATTTAAAACTTTGGAATAAACCAATGGCTTCTCAGCTCAAGTTACGTAATAAGGGTCGGATTGGGCGCAACTCGTCGAAACTTGTTCGAGGTGTTGCGTGCGGTCGTTCGGTATCTTGCGGAACTTTTAAACTTCCTCCGAGTATTTATCGCGCCATTAAGGCTTGGAACCAACAAACCGTCGGAGGGGCTTGATTGTGATAACGGCATTGAAATTTAATTAGATGTTTTGTATTTTAAAACTGTGGGTTATTTTGAAATAGAGTTTTTTTTTAAATTAGACACATTAGAATATTACACCTGCTGCCTTTACTGTTTTCCTTATTCATTTGTATATTTGTGTGTCTTATCGTTGTATTTATTTCTTCTTTGTCTAATTATTATTGATAGAAAACTCCATTATAATGGTGACCTGTATATGTGTATGTGAGTCTGTCTTTGGCGTCGTAACTCCCAATCGGATGGACCGATGTAGATGGTGTTTTTTTAAGCTACTTTAATCAGAATGGTTCTTAGCTAAGTTTCATGGGATTCTTGACAACCGGTTAATCCATTGAAGAGATACCAGCTCTGAAAGAAGATAGTTATTTACAGTTCAGGTGGGTTATTCTACTTATTAGCTTATGTTACAGCGAGCGTAAAGGACAGAGCTATAGAAGTTATATGTCTGAATCCTTTTATATTAGCGTTCACAACTGCATAGTAATGTTATAATATTCCTTCTGGCCACCTGACTTACCTAATGAGTAATGACCTATTTGGAAAGTGAACAGCGCGTACGCAAGTCGGCCGTTGCAAGGGAAACCTAGTGCGATGGGGCCTTTTTGGTGGGTACAGTGCAATGTATAATTGTGGACAGGCGCCCGAGATAATGGCACACCTGTTGTCCTGCTCGGCTTGCCCACCCTGTAGTGAAGAAAACGTCTAAGATGTAACCGACAGGGTGATCACCACCGCTGCCTTCTAGGCGCGAATTATCTAAACCATCGAAACGATAATAAGAATAACCCCCCCGTACAATAGCGGACTACAAAATATCATTTAAAGTTAGTAAAGTCAATATGTTTATAGGATTCAACAAAGGGAAGGCGGTTTCTGTTGACTTATCGAACTAACGCAATTCGAAACTTCGTTGCCTTGACTTTGCTCAGAATTTGAAACCAATTAAAATAACGAATAATTAAAACAAAGACGAGAGCGCTATTACGAAATGTTTTTATACTTCTATTTATAAATATTTTTTGAAGTATGTCGACGATATCACTTGACAAGGCAGTAAAAAGTATTAACTAATGTAATAAGTAATTTCAATATGTTAAATTATTTAAGAAATTGAAGCATATTTTATTTATTTTCCCCAAAAGCTGTATTGCGTATTTTTATTTTTTTTATTGTGTTCATAGACAATTATTGCGCGATAATTAATTAATATTGGCGCCATCATATTATTTTAAATTATTCCATTACACACATCAATGCAATAAACACATTCTTGCTTGCTCTTGAAAGGATTTTAGGTGTTTTTTTTGGGTCCTAATGAACGTATTGACATGCATCCCGTGATTGTTTTCAGGGTGGGGCCGGGGTCCTTACAAAATCCACCGTCATCCTTTAAGGCGATGCCAGCACGGTTTTCGTAAAAGGCCTTATAACCTTTAACCACATAAATGGACCTTACTGAGCCTCTGTTCATCTCAGTTAAACCATATTGTCTTTGACGCGTTATAGTATTGTTTTAAACTCGGCTGCCATTAATGTCAAGTAAATTAGAGCTGTCAAAACGTTGACAATACGGTTTTCACAGCCTAGAATTAAAGGCCCTGCGGACGTACAGCTTCGGCAACTAAACAGGATTGAATAGTAAATATGCCCGCGGTATCTCATAAATGTAGATTCGAGAAACCAATCAGCCAGCTGACGTAAACTAATTTGATTCGTAGTGGCTGTTACGTTCGTAGCGCTCGCTCGTAGACATTAACGTGCTACGGATTTCGTAGCTTAGTAACAGTAGCGTTATACATATTTTAGCTCTAGATAAATAATGAACTTTTTCATCACACTTGCTCGTAAATGGTGTTATTCCATGCCTGTATACAGAAGGACAATGGCCTAAATTGTTCCCGCGGGAATTATGGCGAGTTTGTCATCCCTAGGGAGTAATGACTTTCTTTTTAAAATTTGCAACTCTTTCGTACATCATTTCTGACTAAGGAGGTTTAATTTTCAGCCAAAAATTAAATCGGTTTCTAATTTCATCTTTAAAAATTAGCTATAGACTAACTTACATTACACAAAACCTATACGCTTCATTAAACTCCATTATTTTTATACCTATTTCAAGTTTATATCAACATTTATCATTAATTTTAGTAATTATAGATTTTTATCAAATTGGCTGGCTAAATCTGGCTCGAATCCAGGTCGAAACTAAACGCAGTTATTATCTGTGGTAGAGGTCACAAAAAAAATATCGTTTCGATTTACGTTCCCGTTCGTCAAAAGATATTTCTTTATATTTTGCAGAGTTAAAGTGTTTTCTCTTTGTTTTTTTTCCTCGCAAATGTGATGAAAACCATTGTGTGTATCACAGGCAGTAAGGGGATTACTAACTCGAGTCATTAAAAGACTCGAGATCTTCTAACACTCTCGTTAGTAATTCCCTTCATAGTACCCTTGATGCACAATGTACTATTGTGTGTAGCTAGTCGTTAAAAAAATAGGTAAATACGTAGGTAACCTCTAAATCAGTCACAGTTAAGTCACAATTTGTAATGTTTAAATGTCATAAGTTTTGTTACGTGCCCTGCCATGCTCAAATTATGTCGAATAAAGATTTGGTAATTTATCATTTGTTATGTACCCGTGACTATGAATGTACAGCTAAAACTACTGGGCATAGAATCATAAAATTTGCTATATACATTACTTTAGTAAGGTTATACTCGTAATGTACGAGAATGTGCAATAAGACTTTGTTTTCCATTTAACCCCAAACTTCAAAAAATGGGAGGATACTGCGAACGGAATTCTACGCGTACAAAGAGGTATATTTTTTATTCAGTATCATATAATTAAATATAATTATATTCCCTAACCCAACTCAGCAAGTCCTAGCGGTGAAGCCAGCGCTGGTCTTCCGTTTGGACTAGTAGTAATACACATTTCATGAAACTATAAACACGTTTCGAAGCAGGCATGGTATTTTAAAATGAATAGAAGTATAACCACTGCAGCTCAGTCTCAACATCTCATTTAATTAATAATTATTATTATCTAGTCCCAAATACCTATAACGGAGAACAATGACCCCAGAACTCGTTATGAATGCGCAAAACAATAATCCTAACGTCCCTTTACACTGATTTGAGTGAGCAGTTACACACAATAACGCGCGCAGGGCGCATAACAGTAAGGTTTTATGGCCCTTGGGGAGTAAGTTCACTATTACTACTTTATTGCGAGAAAACTGCACGTAAAAATAAACTTTCTCCTTCCAAATTAACTCATTATAGTCCGATTTTATTGATACTGGGCTTAATGGACGACTAATTAATGATGACTGATGATAGTTTACTTTAGTTAGGAAATTAATTTACGTAAATTCTGGTTTATTTTCATGTTTTAATCATAAAAATATATAGAGCTCTCAAAGTGCAAATTGAAATTACTAGTTGTGGAGATTGACGATACTGCGACTTCCTATTGCAAAGTTCGGCCTAACGACCCGAACATCGATTTAAGCAATTATCTCAATTAGGTACTGAACGACATATAACGTTTCCACTGGCGCCAAAGCAAATACACCGTATTTTCTTTAACTTTTTAAAATTAAATCGTAAATTGCACAACAAAAACATCCTACAACGATAAACAACATTGCTTTTGACCTGTTATGGTTTTGTTTAGAAGCAATTTTTGTTTTACGGTATTAAATAGACGCTCAGTTCTTTCCCCAGGAGCTGCAACTTTGATTTATTTGAAGCTTGTAAACTAAATGTACAGTCACCCAATAAAAATTAAGCTGTTTTAGAACCTTGTCATTGTGAATGTTATTGTCATTATCATGTGCGTTATTTGATGTTCTGTTTAAAGTTTACTATGACAACGCACTAAAGTGCTTAATATTTTCTTTGGGGTACTGTACATACGCGTTCAGGTACGCGAGTTCCCAATAATGGTTCACAGGACAGCTCAGGCTCGCTCGCTGGATTAGAATCGCTTTATACTCGGTTCAATCTAGGATGATGCCTGTGACAGCTATATTTCGTAATTTAATCACTTACTACACTCACAAATTCCTGAACGACGTAGTATTTATGTAAAGTTAAAGAAATAAGTGTAATAAGTGTTTATATGAGCTGTCACAGGCATCGTCTTAGATTAATCAGAGTATAGGTAGTAATATTCGTCGTTGTTGCTTTCATTATTATTATTATATATTCAATCCCGATCGATTCGATAGCAAATGTCACAAGTA
Source organism: Acleris sparsana (assembly GCA_923062465.1). NCBI lineage: Eukaryota > Metazoa > Arthropoda > Insecta > Lepidoptera > Tortricidae > Acleris > Acleris sparsana. Next base: position 4,462,844 of record OV281287.1, on the reverse strand, counting down.
TCTATTATTTTATTATTATTTTACCTTTCAACCAACGTATCGTTGTTTTTAGGGTTCCGTAGCCAAATGGCAAAAAAACGGAACCCTAATAGGTTCGTCATGTCTGTCCGTCCGTCCGTCTGTCCGTCCGTATGTCACAGCCACTTTATTCCGTAACTATAAGAGCTATACTATGGAAACTTTGTAAGTAGATGTATTCGGTGAACCGCATAGATTTTCATACAAAAATAGAAAAAAAACAATAAATTTTTGGGGTTCCCCATACTTAGAACTGAAACTAGTTTTTTTTTTTCATCAAACCCATACGTGTGGGGTATCTATGGATAGGTATTCAAAAATGATATTGAGGTTTCTATTATAATTTTTTTCTAAACTGAATAGTTTGCGCGAGAGACGCTTCCAAAGTGGAAAAATGTGTGTCCCACCCGTAACTTCTAAAATAAGGGAATGATAAATGTAAAAATAATATATGATGTACATTACCATGCAAACTTCCACCGAAAATTGGTTTGAACGAGATCTAATAATTAGTTTTTTTTTAATACGTTATAAATCATAAACTGCATTTTACCTTTCATTCAATCAACTCAAATATAATAAAGAATTAAGAAAAACATTTAAATAGTAGTACGGAACCCTACGTGCGCGAGTCCGACTCGCACTTGGCCGGTTTTTTTGATACTCACAAGTCTAACCTTAACCTAACCTACGTTATTAATATCTAAGGTATCCTGAAACATTATGATTTCGGAAAAAAAAACATTCGGTGAAATTAAATAACGGGTTACCAGTCACATTAACCCAAAGACCTCAAATGAAACAGCGTTTCTTTGTCTGTTTCGCAACGGCTTTTATTCTTGCAAGCGCCAATTACAACAAATAAATGACTAAGCAGTCTGCAGGCTATTACAGAATTTCCAGACTAACAAGTTCTCAATTTCATTCAAAAACAATAACTTCGTATTCCGTTTAATTCCGGCGAACATTCCACAAGTCCGGTTTGAAGGGTATTATTATTTAAAATATCCAAACGACGTTGTCGGTCGGGAGTTTCTACCAGTCTCAAGTTTGATTTTACACGGCTAACGTTAACCGGATTTTGATGAATCCTAGTTACTAATATTAATTTCCTCTGAAATCGTTGAAGTTTCCTGCGGATTGTTATTAAACTAACCTATCCTAAATGGGTTCAGAGAAAAATATTTTCACACGATTGAAAATTTGATTGAAACAGCGGACAAGTCTTTCGAAACACCGATAGGTTACTGGAAATTTGAAATAGTTAAAGCTTATACTCTGGATTATTATTTGTAATAGCGTAATCTATACATATTCTTGAGACTTAAATTTAGAGGTAATTTTCCTTGGGGTGCAAAAATAATCTTTAGAAATAACGGGAAAAATAATGGGGAAAGCGGGAAACTAAACCTACGCGCACGATCTCCCAGGCGTCCCTAGCGTACAATATAACAAGAACGATTTATAAAATCATATATCAGCTTTCTGCGGCAATGTTAAAACCAAATGACACATTAAGTTGACGACACGGTAGCCTAGTTGGTAGTGACCCTGCCTATGAAGCTAGCGGTCCCCGGTTCAAATCCCGGTGAGGCTAGATATTCGTGTGACGAGCGCGAGTATTTGTTCCTGAGTGTTGGATGTTTTCTAGGTATTTAAGTATGTACGAGTATTTCTCTGTTTAAGTATGTATATCGTCGTCTAGTACCCATAGTACAAGCCTAGAGCTTAGTTTGGGACTAGGTTAATTGGTGTGGCGTTGTCCCTCCCGATATTTATTATTTACTAGCTTCTGCCAGCGAATTCGTCCGCGTAGAATTCGTATTTTTGTGATCCCACGGGAAACGTTCATTTTCCGGGATAGAAACTCTGGGATAATGTAATGAATGCAGCATTAATGAATTTATCCGTTACAAACAAACAAAAATACAAATCTTTTCTCTTTATATTAGTGTAGATTATTATTATTACATATCAGCTTTCTGTGGCAAGGTTATTTAAAGTTGCTAATTAAACATAGAGATCGATGTTTACCATTTGCTGAATAACCCCCTCATTTTTGCCGACGAAATGCGTAATATTAATATCATTTGGCAGCCAACTTTAATTGAAATGCCAGTGAGTTTAGATTGGAATAATTAACAGAGTTAATTACGAACCTCGGACCCGCGGCAGGTTTTACATTCTGGCCCTCTTCGCGCCATATTCGACTCTCGTTCATAATGCAAAGTGGTGGCTTTTTAACGATCCTATTCATGGGAAAACAAATTTTATTTGATTTATTATTTTTGATGTTGGATGAGAGAGAGAAAAAAGCAACGAGAGAGAGAGGGGATATTTAACAACTGATAAATATTTGTTGAATTGTTAAAACCAACTTTCATAAATTTAGACTATTTATAGAGATTCTTCTTTAAGTGCCTTAGGCTTATTCCCTTGACAATAATGACAATAGAATTTATTTGACGTGTAATGACTAAATTTAGTTGATTATTTTAGGGTTCCGTACCTCAACCTATCCGTATCGTAATCTGTACATTTTAATTAAATCACAGAAAACCGGCTCTTTATGCAAGAAACGGCTCCAAATTTTGAATCGAGTTAACTGTGTATTGTGCGGAACCCTCGGTAGTCCGACTCGTATTTGTCCGGTTTTTAATAACTAAAAACCAATTTCCGGTTCCGCCGTTTCAGCTACGGCCATAGGCCAATAGGCCAATGTCACGCATTTGTTAGTTTTTGTGTGATTGACAGATTTTTGCGGCTGATGCCCTTATCATTTCTTTTGAAATATGTATATATAGAGTATATTTATCATTATAAATAGTGTAAATAAATGTGGTTCTATTCTTTTTAACGTTCTTCACACTCGTTAGTACTTTGCGTAACCTTTGTTGATATTTTTGATGACATCGCAAAAATAAGCAACCAGAATTCAACACGTCGGCGTCATTCCAGGCAAACTACCCACGGGATTTTCGCATCATTAATCACAATCATGAAATTGTTCGAGGCTTTTTTCTGTTTTCTGCTATAATTACTCATGATACGTGATATTTAATGATATTATAAAATAGCCCGGTATTTTTACGTTAAAAATCGTGGCAATCTGAGAAGAGGAAGCGTCTATGTCAAGGAAGCATAGAAAGTATAAGGATAAGGTTTATAGGAACTCGAACGAACTACGGAACATCACTTGAGAACGGGTAGAACGGAACCCTTCGCTTTCAAGTCCGACTTGCACTTGACCAGCTTTGTTGTTTTGTGATCAAAGTTTAACACCTCAACTTACCAATGTACAGAAACAACACACATTACTATGGAAGAACTCTAATGCGGCATTAATAGCACGATAGCAATGTATCAGGGCAATATGTAATGTAGACATTTTAACATCCTGCAGACCATTGTACAGAGATCTAAAGCTGCTTACGGTCCCTTGTATGTACATTTATGAAATCTGCTTGATTGTGAAAAGACAGCCCAACTTGTTTAAAACATGCAAAGAAACTTGCAAGTTTAACACTAGGTACCCCAACAAATTGGTGATTGACAAGTAGTAATGTTAACAGTATGTCAGTAAATATTTACAACTGACTGCACGATGAGATAAAAGAACCGCTACTAGTCCGCTTTAAGCGTGCACTCAGAAAATGGCTTGTTCAAGAGTGTAATTAATATTTTGATTATTATAAATAATAGACTTCTTATTTTTTTTATTTTTTGCATGCCAGCTGCTGATGAAATGTGTGAGACTGTTAATTTTAATACACTCAGGAGCAAAAATAACGGGTCAGAGTGTGTTTTTCATACTAAAGAGGCTATTTCGAAGCCTTGGTTCCTCGCCAGGGAATTCTTTTAGTGAAATCTGATGATGAATACCCGAGCATCGATACAGGACTTCCAGAGTGCCTAGGATACCCAACTGAATGAATCTGCGGTTAACGCCGGAATAGTGCATGTTCAGAAAAACATCTAAAATGGCAATAAAATGTAAGGAAATCCAAGTGCTGACCCAAACTCTCCCGCTGTGGTGTTAACTGATTGTGCGATCAGTTAGGTATCTTAAGAACTTTTGACCTCCTCTATTGAACGTCGCAATATCCACCATTAAAACTCACTCAAAACAACCCCTGGCGAGAAACGAAGGCTCCGAAATAGTCTCGTTTGTATGAAAAACGCACTCTGACCCGGTATTTTTGCTCCTGAGTGTACATCCTATGCACCTACCACATTTTAAGCAAAATAAAATTATTCTTATGCTTATTCTTACTACAGAGATTTATTGTGTAAGTTACAATTTGTAACCCGGAAATGGAGCAGGTATTTGTCATTCCAGAAAATAAAATATTTTCCGTAAACATAGTGGCATACAACCCGTAGACAAAGTCGCGGCAGCGAACCAACTACTCACGAGTATTAAGAGAATTGCGAAGCTATAATTTCCGTACAAAATGCTGTAACGTTCTACCCTTAAACCTTGTCAGACTTACGATTTTTGAATATGTTGTAGACATCATGAAATTTCTGTCCAATACATTTTTTCCTGGAAAACGTTACGTTCTGAATATGGATATCGAACTTAATTTAACGCGTGAGAAATGCCCGGAGCTATATTTCTATTCTATGGAACATTTTGACAGCTACGCGATGCTTTCAATCTTCTTAAGCAAGACGAATAGTACTTCATTTCATATTCTGTCCTAATGCATCGTATATGTGAATGAAAGCGCGAGTATCACCGCACTAGTGAATAATAGAGTTCGCTGAAAAGTCCACGGCCCGACGCTTCTCTCCATCCGCCACGGCTCGTGAACTCGCGCTTTTGACTGACTTTACTGCCTTAACATCAAGAGTGTCGCTAGGACTTATGAAAGGACTGACGTTCTTTAACATGGCGACGAGCTTATTCATGGATGAGAGCGTTGGTAGAAAAAACATCGTTTCTAACAAGATTGTGATTATTGTGCATTGCGTCTTGATTCCATGCGAGCCTAACTAGAATTTTACAAGATCAACTAAAACGTTAGTCACTAAAAAGATCGCATTTTTTTAGTATTAATAAATCAATATATGTTGACAAATTCGTACAAATGCATGCGTCACTCTCGCACTTATATACTAGTTGGACTAAAACATATGTTTTATTAAGGTTTATCTATATCTATAAACACTACCATAATAGCCTCGCAGGCTTGTTATGATGATGATCTCCTCTTTGACGTGAACGTCAACGGCGAACTCAGCTAATTCCGGAAGTGTGAGCGAAGAGTGACTGGCAAAGCCTTTGTTCTTAAAGGTACGGTTGCAAGACGTACAATACAAGTGACTTGTAAATTGTACGTGTAAGTATAAGAGGGATCTTGTACTATGTTACCAAGACAACGATAAACATACTTTGTTACTTATATAGAATACCACAAAGATTCAAGAATAAATACTCTCGCTCATCACACCAACATTAGTCCTAACCAGCCACCGTATTATGGTTGCCTTTATCGCGGTGATAAAGTATCCGTCCCTCTCGCTCTAACGCACTGGTTGGAAATCGACAGATGTTTTATACACAATATGCGGGCCTAGTATAGTTGCGTTTATCGCATGACGAAATATGGATAAAGCATCCTTCATTCTCGTAATTACTATATACGTGTCAGAAAGTGACGGATGTTTTATTCATATTTTGTCACGCGATAAATCTCTTCCTATTTTAGTCTCCTTGATATAATGACCATAATAGGCCCAAAGGAATCGATAATGGGACATTTAGCTTCGTAAGTCGGGTCACTACCAACTACGTTAACCACGGCGTAAAAAACGTAATGATAAAAGGACAAAACTAAATGTGAATGTAAAATGCGTACACCAGAGACTCAACTACAGGTACCTTGTAAAACAAAGTAGGTAATTGGAATAATAAAGTCGGAAATTGAAACATTGTTCCATCCCTACGTTATTTTCACATGAAAGTCACGGGGGAGATATGAATTTAGTTTTTATTCCGACCAGACACAGAGTTTTCAACTTTAGTTAAACTTTCTTAACTTATACTGCAAGTGACATTTTGGGTGCGGTTTTAGCTGACACCGAGCACTAACTGACGTTACAAAATAATAAAATAAAAAATGTTTAACCTGCCCGTCCAGACCAGTTGCAGTCGACGTAATAGTACATTGTGCATCAAGGGTAGTATGAAGGGAATTACTAACGAGAGTGTTAGAAGCCCGACGCCGAAGGCGGAGGGCTTTTAATGACTCGAGTTAGTAATCCCCTTACTGCCTGTGATACACACAATGGTTTTCATCACATTTGCGAGGAAAAAAACAAAGAGAAAACACTTTAACTCTGCAAAATATAAAGAAATAACTTTTGACGGACGGGAACGTAAATGGAAACGATATTTTTTTTGTGACCACAGATACTGCGTTTAGTTTCGACCTGGATTCGAGCCAGATTTAGCCAATTTGATAAAAATGTATAATTACTAAAATTAATGATAAATGTTGATATAAACTTGAAATAGGTATAAAAATAATGAAGTTTAATGAAGCATATAGGTTTTGTGTAATGTAAGTTAGTCTATAGCTAATTTTTAAAGATGAAATTAGAAACCGATTTAATTTTTGGCTGAAAATTAAACCTCCTTAGTCAGAAATTATGTACGAAAGAGTTGCAAATTTTAAAAAGAAAGTCATTACTCCCTAGGGATGACAAACTCGCCATAATTCCCGCGGGAACAATTTAGGCCATTGTCCTTCTGTATACAGGCATGGAATAACACCATTTACGAGCAAGTGTGATGAAATAGTACATTGTTGCCTAGGCGCGGAAAGTAAGGGTTTTCCTGACGAGGTGGTTAGCAGGCCTGCTAAAATACGAGTCAGGAAACCCTCGTTTCCGCCGAGGCATACATAATGCTTTTATCAAACATGTGAGAAAATAATACAAATACATTTTTAAAAAGCAAGTAATTTAATTATGCTGAATGAACGAATGTTACCGACTGTCAATTGTTTTTAAATACTAACCATAGAAATTGGAATGCAAATTCAAAAAGAAACACACGCACTGTGCTAAAAAAGCGAGCAGTTACCTTGGCTGTTTGGAATTTTTGTCTTGGTCCTTTTGATTTTGTATGCAAATTGACAGCATTTTTAAAAAAAATATAGACATGGACGGAAAGTGTTTTCATATGGTTTTTTTACTCCTAGGAGTAAAATGAGGGTCTTTCCGTCCTTGTCTTTCAATCGGAAAACCGTTTTTTCCGAGCATGTTTGAGAAAAAGTTATATTTTTGGGTTCCTAGTAAAAAAGGGTATAAGTCTCCTGAACATCAAGTGAAGAAGGGTTTAAGTCTAGTGTACCCCGTTTATGTACATACCCTTTTTAGTACAAGTCGCCTTATACCATTTGCTAGACTCCAGATTTACACTTTTGCACTTACCCATAATTTCATCGTATTTCACTTCATCGACTACAATTTCATCCAATTTAATTTCATTTAACGTTATTCTCTGCTGAAACTTGATGTTCAGGATATTTAAAACATTTATTACGCAGGTTAGCTTAGAATTGTGACTACCAAAAAAAACTCATGCGGCGGAAAACTCCCTTTCGGTGGAATGAAAATTCTGCGTAATGATTCTAAGAACTCTTTTTTATAAAGCAAATGATGCCTTATCTACATCTTATATTATTACATTGAGAGGGAGAAATCTCTCTGAAGCATCGTTAACGGCTTTCTTTCACCTTTTTCTTTTCTTTCTTTATTGTTTGAAGTACAACTCCAACTGAATATAAATGCACAGCCTGAACTGACTGAAAGTGAGGCACGAAAACAAAGTCAGGTAACTCACGTCTACTCGGTTTTCCGAGTTTTCTTTAATGTGTTTGAGTTTCGATAAACATTCGAAGCTTTTATAATTCTGAATCGATTTAAATCCTGTGAATTAGCACGGTATTGAAAACACTTTTTTTTTACTCGGTCTAGTGCGGCCATTTAGAACCACAGGAATATTTAGCTAAATATATGTACAAGATATAGATATCCCGCAGGAATATTAAAAAATACACGAGACAATAATACAGTTGGCAGAACAGAATATACATATATTAAAAACAAAGATCACTTTAAATGTTACCTCTTTATTCATAAACGCGCATTAGATAAATTATGCTTGACAGAAAGACACAAAAAATTAAGTGGGGTATGTCTTTATCTGCTGGACATAGGGCTCGTCCATCAGCCAGTTACTTTTGTTTATATTTTAAAAAGCACATCTTTACTAGAAATAATTTAAGCGTAATATAGCTCAAAAAGTAGTAGTAGGTGAATGAGCTATTTACTCGTATTTCGAGAGAACCTTTAGTCAACGTTGTCGCACTAATGTAAGTGATTGCCTTGGTATATTGTCGTTTCTATTCCTTTGGTTATTTGGTACAACATAGCGAGAAGGGCCGATAGTCCTAATAGACTGGGTTTCCTCTATTTGGCATAACATTTATTGTCCGAAACTGTTATGGCATAACAGACTTGGTATAATCCGTTTACGTCGAATGGCATAATTCTGTTTAGCATAATTTTATTCGGCATAATATTATGAATTGTCCAAAACTAACTTGTGATATTTACAAACTTAAATGCTACAAGAAAAATATCTTAGGTTAGAACTGCTACCATAATTAACAAAAATTAACTGCTACCAAAAAGTAGATTAGGTTAGGCTAGAACTGTGACCTTATCAAAAACTAACTGCTGCCAGAAAAATCGGTTAGTTTAGATTTTGACGAAACATATTTCTGCAACGATAGTTTACGGCAAAACAATGCTCTTTTAATTTATGTTATTAATTTATATTTAACGTAATTCTGCGAAAACAAACTATGTGAATTTAGATTCAGCGATAACAGTTTATGCGCAAAGCCTAATATGGCTATATAGATTATACCACAAAGACTTACAAAGTTATGCCAAAAGCAGGGTGAACCTAATAGACTAACGATGTTGACTGTACAAGCGGTATATACTGTACATAGTTCCTCGCATTAGCCTCTTGCTCGGCAACCACGACCGGCCGCGTTTACTCCAAGGGAGATGCAGCCATCTCTAGAGACTTAACTTTGTTGAATCTTAGTGTGCAATTATTTTATACAAATAAGGTTATTATTACAATAATTCTTACATAGAATATAGGAACATTATTATTAAATAAAGCAAAAAAAGGCGCATTTGTAAATTAACTAGCGAGTTATTAGACATATTAGACACTGATACGTTGTAAAATATTAAAAAAAATACAGTCAAAATTAGGTCCATATCCTTTTCAGACCGAATTTAGCATCAAGTCAAGAATGATGCCGAATCTAATTGAATCTTCCTAATTAACAGACAAAAGGACTCATTTTGTCTTGTTTTTCATTAAGGTTTAAATTAATTTGTTTTTGCGCAATTTCGAGTCACGGAAAAAGGGTTCATATTCTATGACGTTTAACCCGCACGAAATTTATAAAGATATATATTAATAAATAATGTAACTCTTCCGTCACTGACTGACTGGCTGACTGACTAACAAGTCTAACAACGCACAGCCTTAATTGCTCAACCTAGGGACCCGAATTGTAGAGGCAATATTCATCATTCAAAAATCATTCATCATTCAGCAGAAATAGTAGTTGGGGGAAAGTAATTCTACGCGTACGAAGTCGCGGGCATCCTCTTGCTGTAAATATATGGAAATGCCAATATGGGTATCCCAGTAGGCTATTACTGCTAAAAAATTACGCTTAAAAGCGCAAGGGCATAATTAATTACAGTTGTTACCAGTTGTTTGCATATCGAGCAGTGAAGTTGCAAGCAATTCAACCCGTTGTAAAATTCGTCGGTATACGCGGCTTCAGAGAATAATTGAGCAGCGCCGAGCACGATACAACAGTTTTAAAGTTTAATAGAGAATATCCTTACAAATTTGCGGTGCCGTGGCACCGGCAAAATTTGCCGTGAATCACAGTTTATTTTAACTTGGTAGTATCATATTTTTCTTACCTATGCATGCTATGAAAACGTTTTAATTGATGGCGAATTTTAATCGCTGATGCCTGTCTTCGCTGGAGTGGGATCAATATATTAATTTGTTAATGATAGGTGACCCGCATCGAATATTATAGTATTAAAGAACGCACAATCAGACATGTTTTTTTAGTACCAATAAAAAAAATCATGTCTCATACTCTGAAAGTAGGCCATTGTTTATCTTAAAATCGCGTTGGAAGTGATGCATGAACCCCCCATGAGGGAACAAAAGTAATTTGAAAATAAGAACTATGCCAATAGATCTGTGTACGAGCAGAAACCTATACATCTTCTCTATAGTAAGGATGTTAAAAAAAAAAACTAAACCTGTACTAAGCTCTGCTACAATTTTATAGCCAATCTTTGGTAAAACTATACTCCGTCTTACTTTTATAAGTTTTATTATCAAGATCACATAGTCCATAGTCCACATAGTTGATATGAAAAGTAGTGTTTTTAACTCGGGTGAAAGTCATTTTTGACGGTCACGGAGGGCCAAAATATCTTGTGTGAAATAGGTGCCTTTCATCACTTGATTAACAATCTACTTAATTTTAAAATTCTTACGACCTTATAAATGCCTCCAATAGACGCTAGCATTATTTTCTTTTTCATTTTAATTTTCTTCAATTTTAAATGCAGCCGGGATCTTCCCTTCCTTTCTGTCCATTGCAAGAACATACATTGAGCCTTAATACATTTATTTACAGGTTGATACATTTTGTATACATGTGGCACATGACATTTTTTTACTCGAAGAATCCAAATCTATTCCCGTTTTGAATATTGGGTACGAGGAAGAGCATTATTGTGATTCGTAGTTTCGTTTGTTTTTACACCGTTGCCTGCCAAACAACGAAAATCAAGTTTAAAATGACATGCGACAGGACTCGGTAGTGTAGGTTTGCGCAGGGCTTTATCAGTAACGCTCGCTTTTCAGTTCCACGCCAGTAACTCGATATTTTTTACTCATTTTACACGTTTCCGGGGCGTAAAGTTTATTGTAGAAAATGTTGCGTCTATTTTTGCTGTATAATAAAACAACATGCAAAAAGGATCGCTGGTTCACGGCTGTATTTCTTGGAGAATAGGTATATTTTTTTGTAAATTTGTTGCGAGTAAAAATTGTTTGAAACAAGGTCGCAACAGTCTAGTTCGGTCAAATGTTGACTGTACGAGACGAGTATATAAAACCATTTAATGTATGATCTCTTTTGAGGGGTATTTCTGAATCTAAAGGGTGTGCCAAAAGTTAAGGTATAATTTATCGCACATTTTTAGTTTAGAATTTAACGACTCCTTCAATCGACATTCTCTACATTTTTAAATATTCCTTGTGGCTCTTAATAATCGCAGTTTATAGACACTATTCTGGAAAGGTTTCTCTTCCTACAGAAATATTCTCCATCATCAAAGGGTAAATAACAATTGATTTGTTTTGTTGCATTTTTATTATCCTAGCAGCGAAAACGAGTACGTGACATAAGTACAAAATCCAACAATTTACATATTTCTGAGCCTTTTACCTATTTAAGGTATTTATTTATTAAATTACATGGGATGATAATTAAAAAAATAAAAATTACATTTTTAAATCTTATTCTATTTTAAAACTAAAAAGCTATATCTAAAAAATGGATCCAGGAAAGCATTTCCGCGCTGGATAGTTAAACTTATGCGTTGAGCGAGGATACTGCCAGCTCTTCGGTCTCCCGTGACGTCGATGAGCCTCTTCGAAATTTCTTTGAGGAGGCTTTGAGCGCTAGGACCCCAGGGACCAAGGGTCTCGACGTCGAATGGAACAAACATATATTCTGGGCACAGACCACTATATTTGCCTACCTTAATGCTTTCGGCTGCCTCCGCTGCCGCACCAGCCCTATTAGAGGTCCGGTGGAAATGTAATGGGGCTAGCGTGTCTACGTAGGTTGCATCCCACACTAGTACCCGTCCCATATTCCACAGGACCAAGGACATTCCATCAGGTCTCTTTCCATCATTTCTACAAATGCCGGTCGGCTCTAAAAGTGCCACGTTTATGGAGGCAAGAGACCGACGAATGATGTCATTTAGTGCGGCGTGTCTGGAAAAGCAGCCAGCACTTCTCTGGCGAGACAGTCTGTGATGTCCGACCCGATCTACGTCACTTCCTCAGGGGCACCGATGTGGAGTGCAGACCGGGATCCCAAAACGAAGGGAAACTGAAAGTCGGTGTTAGGATCTAGGAAAGTACCAGTGCTTGTCGAGGGATGAGCTTGAAGCCAGTATCCAGCCTCTCTTGTACCGACTGCTAAAATTCCAGAACGATCCGCTGCGCAGCACTGGCTTAGAAGGGAATCAACAGTCAATTTACAAGCTATGTCATCCCAAAACTTCTGCGATTTTGGGTTAGCAGGAAAATTTAAGCAGTTAACCACCCACTCTTTGCGTCCTCCAAGCCTGAAGTCTCATAGTTTAAGGGGAATCCCCTAGTAAGGATTTTACCTATGAGATATGAGATTGTCCAGTTCATGAAAGATAAGTTTGAAATAGATAATATTGTATTAAAGTTTCCCCATATTATAATTTATTATTTGTTAAACGACGGCTTTAACACTCCGTGCAAATCGCTCGCGCCCCGATATCCCACTCGTCATTAAGGTGATGCGCGTCATAAAGGCGCCTTGTGTCAACAACTCACTGGCTCATATTACGTGTCTGGTAACGACATTGGTATACACGGGGTGTTGTAGATTTTTCATTAAATGAATAGGGACTGTATTTGCAAGTCTTCTTTCTATTAAATGAGGATGATGTTAGCAAAAAGACGTCCTTATATCTTAATGTTACTGAGTTATATATAGGTATTATTTTTAGGAAACAAAATATCAAAGGCATTTTAACGTGTCGCCTGATAAACTAAGTTTGTAGAACTGAGTTCACAACACTACGGTTAAATTGCGACTTTAAAAAAATATAATACTGTGTTGTCACTTAGAAGTTGAAAAGGCGTAATTTAAATTATTTTTAATTGTATTTAGACCGCGGCCGGGCAAACAGATGAGCAGAGCTAGACCCTAGTTTGATTCAGAACCCTAAAAATGTGTGTGATTCATCAGATGCACACATATCGAATGAAACATCACCTCAATTAACACGAGAATTGGGCTATTACAGTTACGAGTAGGCTTCGCAACAACCGGGAAATCGTTTAAATTTATTACACACATTTTGTTTCCACGCGCAATAAATTAACTAACAAGCATTCGGTCGTAACCTGCTGACTACAGGTTGTTACAAATATAACAACTGAAAATAACAACTAGGTTTGAGTCGTTACTTCAGGTTATAGCAAAAGCGATAACAATAACAAACACATACAACACAACGTGTTCTTCGCCTGGGGATATAACCCTGGCCCTATACAAGATGTTTATAGCAACGTTACAGCTGTATATAAATAAGCCGGTAGATTATCGCAATGGCGATGGCTATTAGGTCCAGACAAAACAGCCCGTAACGCTTAATATGGTAGAACAGTTATTCCGTGGTGATAATAACAATTACTGACAGATGGTTGCTGTAAATGTCAAGTAAAACGGCGCTCCGAGATAATACTTCGGCTCCAGTGGACACAGTGTGGTACACACTATACGTACAGTCCGCGCGGAGTGCCGATTACGCTCATTGCCAACATGGACTCGCTTGTTACTTTGTTTAATTGCTATCAACTGCTTTCGTGGCTACCTACAGAATGTTCCCAACATTTGGAAATAATAAATATCTTTCCAATAGATTTTTAATCCTGAAACCGATGTGTCAAGGGTCCGGTTATCATTTGTGATTTGTGATTAACTAGTTTTCAGCCGAATCAAGTAAAAAATAAACCTACGGTTATGTTAAGTTAGTGCATATATTGTATTGTATTACAATAAGTCAACTACACTAAAAAGTTCGGAAGAAATTGCTTTAGGTAGAATTAGGGTCAACGATAATTTGGGTTCCATAATCGTCATTTGTCCTAATGCTTTGTTAGTCCTAAAGCAATTTCTGCTTAAATTCTACAACTTTTTAGTGTTGCTACAACCCTAACCTAAACTAATCGCAGGTATAATTGGAAAACTTAAAAAGTGGCGTAACTCATCTGAAAACCAGTTTAGGCCAAATGAAAATTCGGGCGAACGATGTTTAGGACAAACGTTAGGGATTTCGAGGGAAACTTATACAAATGGAGATTTCCAACAAAGAACCTTTCTTAACTGAAAGCAAAAGCGATGACAATTAAGTACACACAATACAGTCCACATATCGCAACGCCCTGAGACTGTATATCCCCCTGTGCCTACACATTCAACGTGTGTATTTTAGGGCCCGTAAAGAAACGTAGAGGATACAATTTCCTCCAGGCCGGCCGCTTAAGGGGCAATTTTATCTGCCCTCCAGTTTATGAGTTGACTTAGTCGATGTAAAGCGAATAAAAAAGCGCTAAAGTATCGCACCGGTCGACGGTCGATAGGAGAGGATGGGAATTAATTTCAACGGCGAATCACGCCTTATAAAATATACAGGTGGCACATTATTATGCATGAGTATTCGGCTATAAAATATAATTTATTTAACAGCTTTAATATCGCATTTGCGGGGTTGGGATTAAGTATATAATTTTAAGGTCACCTTGAAGTATTGAGTTACGCAAAGACACTAGGTAGTATTTATGTTATGGGCCTTTTATAAAGTGACCTGCTTCTTCTACGATAGAGCGAGAATAAAAACGGATTCAGGGTAAAAAATACGGGTATATTAAGCGTTTTAAGTCGTTTTAAGTCGTTTTAAGTAGATCCTAATCATAACCAAATCCTCATTATCAGGCTTTAGCTACTTCTATTAATATATCACGAAATGTACTGACAGGTCTCTTTGTCTTTTTTCGTATCACATTTTCTAAAATATATTTCTCCCTAATACAAGCATGTTTATTGTGTTCGATCGCGGTGAACCGACACCTCAATTAATCGAAGGATTTAACTCATCGGGAATCGTTCCGCATTCGCATATTTATCCGAGGCTTGTTTGCGCGCGCCTGCGGCGGCCGCGCGGCAATATATCGCACCCGAAATTCTTGCACGTGCGCGAAATGCCACCCGCTCCCGAGAGAGCCAAATTTACATACATTTGCGTACCCACGGGATCTAGTTCCCTAATAGGAAGGTAGGTGTGCCATCGAATCGAGTTTGAACGTCTGCCGACTTATTCTGCTGTTGATCTACGAAAGTGCACACGTATAGAAGTGTTCCTTGAAACTAGTTGAAAGTATGAAACACTCAAATAAAATGGTAGAACGTAAAGTAAGAAGCAAGTTGGTTGCCCTTAAGCAGCAAGAAAGTTGTTTACTTCAGCTTGTAGTGCAGACAACTTTTATGTTTTATAAAGTCGCGTCATAATAGTACGACGTCCTTTAAATTTTCACAAGTACGTCTAGTTCAAATTACTAGTACAGTGCACCCTAGTGCACATTAAAAGTGACTACGCATAGTCGCAGTGCCCATTGACACTGCCATAAGCGACCATAACGCCCAAAAGATAACCATGACCATCACAAATTCAAAACATATAAGTAAAATTAATTTGTCTCTTGAACGCAGAAGCGTTTCGCCTGAATCAATTCATTCATTTTATGTTGCCTTTAAAAATTATGATTGGAATTTTATTAACGATAATGACATTGACATAAATGAAAAATTTAATAAATTGTTGAGATTGTTTACCTATTACATTGACTTACATTTTCCAATTAAATTATTTAGGTTAAAAAATAAACATAGTTTATCTTGGCTAACAGACACAGTACGCGAACACTTAGTGAAATTCGAAGACTTAAATATCTTACGTCGGCAATATCCTACTGAACAAATTATATCAGACTGCATATCACACTACGCGAATATAATTAGAGAATCAACCATAATAGCTCGTCAAAAATATAATAAGCAACGTATGGCGGACTGCAAAAATCCTGCAAGAGAAATATGGCGAGTCATAAATGATGAGATACGTTTTAAGCCAAGAAAAGGAAACGTGTGTCTCAAGGACGACTACAATGTTGACGTGCCATATAAAGATATCCCTGACCAGTTTAATTCATATTTCTTAAGTGTAGCCAAAAATTTTGCCCTCCGTTGTAACAACGAGCAGTCCGCTGGTTATTTGCGACGTCATATACGCGATCTTGATGTTCCGGAACTCACATTTCCCTGCGTCACGCAAGCTGCCCTTGACTCAGCGCTGCAGTCAATGCTCAAGACACGAAATACTTTGGATATATACGATATTTCAGTAAACACAATCATATCCATTTGGCCAGTTATATCCATCGTCCTCGTCGCCTTGATCAATGACATGTTTCAGTGCGGTGTCTACCCCGACGCACTGAAGAGCACGCGTGTATGCCCGGTGTACAAAGGGAAAGGTGACAAATACAGTGTTGACAACCATAGACCTATTACTATTGTTCCCACCATATCTAAGATGATAGAGGGCATTATTTCGTCTCATATTATGCATCATTTGGAGACCAATGAATTATTGACCGACAAACAGTTTGCCTATAGACAGAATAAGTCAACGTCACTAGCTGCTTGCCAGATCATTGACTCGATTATTATGGGCATGGACTCAAAGTATAGAGTTGCCGGAATTTTTTGCGACCTATCTAAGGCATTCGATGTCGTAAATACCCAGCTGTTGCTGGAAAAAATCAAAATGTACGGTATCCATAACAACGTTCATAAATTATTAACTTCATTTTTATCTCGCCGCAAGCAAATAGTTGAGGTTGCCGGAGAAGATGGTGGCAAACATAGATCCAAGCCCGGGGACGTCGAGATAGGCATCCCTCAAGGATCCTCCTTGGGAAATGTCTTATTTTTGATGTTTGTAAATGATCTCCCTAGCACAATTACTGACGGCCTAACTGTATTGTTCGCTGATGATACTACTGTCGTAGTATGTGCCCCCACTTATGAGCAACTTAACCAAAGGATA
Organism: Acleris sparsana; assembly: GCA_923062465.1. Taxonomy (NCBI): domain Eukaryota; kingdom Metazoa; phylum Arthropoda; class Insecta; order Lepidoptera; family Tortricidae; genus Acleris; species Acleris sparsana. Next base: position 4,445,738 of record OV281287.1, on the reverse strand, counting down.
ACTAAAGTGTGCGAGCAGCTACAGCAGTGGTTCTCAGCGAACGGGCTTATCCTTAACGTGGCAAAGTCAAGCGTCATGCTGTTTTCTGGTAAAGGTATAGTGGCACCCCTGTCTATAAACAGTCCCTTACCACTGTGTCAGCGGTGTAAATTTTTGGGCTTCACGCTTGACGGAAATCTAAACTGGAAGCAGCATGTCGATTTACTTTGCGTTAAGTTGAGCAGTGCAGCTTTCGCTTTACGAAAGCTAAAGCCAATTATAACCAGTGATGGGCTAAAGCAGGCATATTTCGCTTATTTTCATTCATTGCTGTCTTACGGTACAATGCTGTGGGGCAATTCCACGGACTCAAATCGCGTAATGATCCTCCAAAAACGAGCACTCAGAATCCTTGCCGGTATTAAAAAACGAGATTCATGCAAGAAGATATTTTCTCAATATCGCATTCTGACCCAATATTCCGTGTACCTGTACCAAATTATAATGTATACACGTTTAAACCTCCATACCTTCGCGCGAATGGGAGTCGAGGGCAAGGTCACTCGCAGCACTGGCCGCCTGCGGCCGGCTCCGAGCCGCACGGCGCAAGCCAGGAAGAACCCGCGTATTATCGGCCCTAAATTCTACGAGCACCTACCCGCTGACTTAAAAAATGAATCCAGTGACGAAACATTCAAGCGTCGATTAAAAAACCTTTTGTTGGATAAAGCATTTTACTCTGTAAGTGAATTTATTGACGCTGAATTATGACTTATACCTATACTTTTGTGATTGTAGTATTTGTGTGCTATAATAATCCATTAATTTTCGACATTGGCTTTTGCTAAATGATTATTATTATTATTATTATTTTTTTAGTTTTACTTCTTTGACGATCATAATATGAACTCTGTAAAATTGACATGCTGTTCAATATAACTGTAGCTTATATTATGAAATAAATAAATCTAATCTACGGAGGTACTTATTATTTTAAGGGACACAAGAGTATTATCCGAAGCGCACTCCGCGTAGTTTTTAAACCACGAAGGTATACAATCAGTCAACCGATTCGTTTCCAAAGCCGCCGCATGTAGTTGAAGCAAGCCAACGACAGAATTGGTAGATAATGTCTCTATGGTATTGAAAACTCCGATGTCTACAGAGTCCAATATATTGAATGCTGGCTTCTTTATTTGGACACACTGCATAATATACCTACCTATATTCCACTTATTTTTCGAGAGCAATTCCTCCAAATATTCGACGTCGCATTTAACTGCTCGAAACTCATCCGGGACACATGTACATGTAGCGCTATAGCGGGTACCAGCTTTTCCACTTCAATCTTGTTAGGCAAAGAACCGGGTACGTCGCCATTTTGAGCAAATCGCGGGAAAAACGCGCGTTACGACCTGGCCGCCATTAAATTCCACGTTTCACGACACAGGGAATTAGTTTTTGAAACACGCAAGTGTTTTGTGAGAATTCTTTTCCGGAGATTGTTGTGATTTTATGAGTTATTGACTGCGGTTTATTGCCCGGAAAACGGGCGGAACTCAAGAATTTAAGGCATTGTTGTTTTCTATTATGGGGCTAAACGTTGATAGAAGTACCTATTTTATATTTAAAGCTGCATAAATGGTGTTCTCGTAAGGTAAAGTAGTATTTTTATTCCGAACAAATAGTCTATTAGCATCGTGAAATATTAGGTACGCCGTACGTCATCTAATTATTTATTGCACATTCGTTGTTAAATTGTAAAAATAACTAATATTAAATAAGACTAAATCTATATATACACGTCATCTAATTAAATTTAAACAGGACATCCGTGTTACTCGCTCCTGTGCACTCTTACGCTCTCTAAATCTACGGAAGCTGTGTTACATGAACCCGAATAACCTTTTGAGATCTCGCAATGTGCTCAAACTTTGAATCGATCAATAGTTAACTAAACATCTTGTATTTCAAGACTAGTGCTCGGGATACGTTTAAAACGCAAGGTTAGAAATCGTTGAAATTAAAATCAGTTAAATGAACTGTAGCAAAACTCTATGATCAAGTTAACTTTCGATTAAATTAGAAATGCAGCGTTTTTGGGATGCCTCCGTAGCTGCCGTCACGACGATCTTATATGTATATAATTTGTTATAAATTACCGCAAATATAGTGTTTGTAATCCACCATGACGCGCCTAACTAATTTTATGCACCTACATTGACGAACACGTGCAACCTCAACTTGAGTGGCGTAAGAACTAGGTTTGTACGTTTCCGTTTCTGTTTCTGTGTTCTTGGAAAGGAAAACGTACAGAAATACTTTTTACACGGCTGCTCAAAAAACGTGCAATGTTTTCAGGGTTCATGTACGTATGTATGCAATGATTCTTTATTACACCATAACTTTTAACGGTGAGCCGATTTAAATGTGTGTGGTATCCTTAGAATCCTTTCACCATCCCGGGGGAAATAGGATACCTAATCTGTTAAAATTATATTAATACCGGGAAAGATAAACGTTATTGCATTTTGTATGGAAATTCTTAGTTTCAATCGTGTTAACGTCCGTTTAATGTGTTATAGTGTTGATTGTCATTGCGGCGGTGGGGGGGCGCGGGGCGCGGCGCCGGCCGCATGGCGCTGCTGTACCGCGCCACGCGGCTCCGGGACCGCGGCGACACGCACGTCTTCACGTTCGTGGTCACGCGCAGCGCCTCGCGCGAGCCCGACCGCGACGTCTCCTCCAAGGACTTCGGCTGCGCGCACCAGCGGTGGGCGGTGGCATTCAACCGCTCCGCCGATGCCTCTCTCGGTCAGTTACGTTCTGCGGCCTGTTGTCGATGCGGATCAATGTAGATAAACATAGGTTACTTTCTGACCCTGTACCCTTACCAAGAGTTACAATTACCGTACTCGCTAGCGAGTCGAATGCTCTGTCCTTCACAAAAGGATCGAATACGTGATCAGTCAAATAAAATTAAAAACCCCAACTACGCTTGTGACTACGCATACCTACTCGTACCTATGTTCAATTTGCTACTTACAATGTAAAGTGCAGTTGTTGAATTCATCCACCGATTCAGTTAACAACCTTTAGAGCGAAGTTTCATCAAGTTTGTAAATGAAGTCATTAATTTATATTACAGTGGTCGTCCTTAACGATAAAAGTTTATTTCTAAGTTCTAAGATCCTGAAATGGCTTTGTAGACAAATATTAGACCCGTTCGGGGAATAGAGTTTCTAAAGTTAACGAGCCACGAACTATCGAGATTTGACGAAGGTTATCATTATCAACTTTGAACAGACGAGTTACTTACCTAAAGCAATAAAGTATTTTAATACGTTCATTGTTAACTCTTTTAAAAGGTTGACGGATAATAAAGTTTGTTTAAAAGTTTCCATGCGGTTTCTTTAGGTAAACGAGGCAATTTAAAAAGTAATGTAATATTGCATTATTTCTTCTTCGCCCCAGGCCTTGCGGGATCAGGTTGAGACGGTTCCCCTATGGAATCCCTAATCGTCATTTGTTCTAATTCTTCGTTTTTCCGAATTTTAATTTATCCTAAAACCATTTTCACCTGAATTTCAAAAACATTTTAATGTTGTTTATAATACAACCCTAACCTAACTTAACCGCAGGTATTTTGGAGAACTTAAAAAGTTGTCTTACTCAGATGAAAACCATTTTAGGACAAATGATAATTCGGAAAAACGATTCGACAAACGTTATTAGGGATTCCGAGGGACACCCGGTCGAGACACTTCGATAATATCATTTTTTATTTTGCAGGAGTGTACCTGGTGTGGCGTGGCGCATGCGAGGGCATGCGCGTATATGTAGACTTCACTTTCACGCTTCTCAGTCGCGACCACTTCACCGCGAATGAGGGCTTCTCCGGCAAGCAGGTCCGCTTCAGCGCGGGGTGCGCGGCGCAGGGCCGCGGCCGCTGCGTCACTCTCGCCGAACTCAACACGAAATTCGCTGACGCACGCGGAGAGTTCCAGCTCGAGCTCTCTATGTCGCGCGTGCGCACCTTCTACTCGTGCGAGCTCCGCGCGCCGCGCATCGACACGCCGCCTATCGCGTTTGCCGGCTTTGACTGGACGGTCGCCGTCAACGGCTGGAGCAAGGAGCCGCTATCGCTACGGCTCGTCCGGCTCTCAGGCGAAGGACAGCAATGCCGCGTAAAATACGCTCTAGCTCTGGGCGAGGGCGAGCGCCGCGTACAGTCCGGCGTGTTAGAATGCGTGAGCGACGCGGAAGGGCGCACGCCGCCGTGGACGCCGCGGCCGCCGCCGCGCCCCGTGCACAAGGGGCTGCGCCTGACCGTGGAGCTGATCCACGCGCGCGCGCTGGCCGACCTCTCCGTGGCTGTCGCGGGCCGCGCAGCCACCTGCTACGACCGCGACAAGCAGGCGTGGGCGCTTCGCTGCGACACGCACTCCGACACTGTTCGCTTGCACATGCTATATCGCGACGTCCACAACGTCCCACGCAACCACTTGCGCTACGTCAGCTGGTCGGCGTGGCTGGTCCGAGATAACCCCGCCGCTGGCGAATCAGACGCGGAGGAACTCCCCGGCGCTCCCTTCTCTCACTACTATGCGCAGGAGAGCGCGGACGAAGGCCTGATGATGGAGACAGCTTTACGCGTTGAAGACATCAATCGCGCCTCCTGTCCCTTCCTGCACACCGGCGGCGAGCTACGCGTGCGCCTCGAGTGGGGCGAAACCTACTTACTCTTCCAGGCTACTTATCATATCTACGACGACCTCTGTCGGCTTCAGGCACATCAGATGAGGTGAGAGCATATTCACTTTGATGCTTACTGTTTTTAAAAATATATTATGTAATATCAAATAAACCATTTCTTGGTCGACACTTAGAGGATAATACTGCAATAGTTAGAAGGAAATAACATTAACTGAGGAATTTGGGCTTAATTTGGGAGAGGATTTAAATTTGTTTTAGAACATTCTTAACACAAGAACTTGTTGTTAACAGACGCGAGATCACAGCTCTTCAGGCCGAAAACTACTCTCTAGAGCGGCAGCTGTTCAGCTACCAGAAGAGCCTGGCGTACGCGCAGGCGCAGGCGGGCGGCGCGGAGGCCCCGCCCGAGCCCGAGGCGGGCCGGCGCTCGCCCGCCGAGCGGTCGCTCTCCACCGACACCGAGTACGCGTGAGCCCGAGTCAGCTCGCCCGCGGCGCCCCGCCCCGCGCCCCGCTCCGCTCCCTTCTATCCATTCGACTGACTCAGACGTTTTTGAGCGATTTATCTATTTTTCTAGACGTTTTACGGCGGGGTGCGCCCTCGCCCGCACCGCTGCTCGCCGGCCGCCTGCACTCTCGCCGCTCGATCTATCGATAGCCAATTATTATACTCGACTACTTTTCTATTTGTCTGTACATAAAATATATTTAGATATTATATATTATGTATATTTCTTAACTTGAAACTCGAATTCATATACTGCAACAGTCGATTAAGAGTAAAAGTCTATGAAAATGTTGTGTGCATTTATTTAAATACCCGCTAGGTATACCCTTTCACTATCGCAGTCTGCTCTTGACTTTCTTGCCCATCTTCCCCTATACAAATTCTCACTTTAAAGCCCCGGGTACACGGACTAGCACTGTAACCGTAGGAGTTTCAGTAACGAGTTCCTAGTGGGGAACAGGCTCGCGAGCCGCGTACACATCACAATTTTGTTACAGCTCGCTAGTGAGTACCCGGCTTAATAGAATAAATCAATAAAAGATACTTAGCTTGTTCGAACTGCAGCTTCGTTACGGTATACAACTGTCATATAATATTATACAGCTTGTATAATATAGGCAGTACCTACAGTACGATAAGTAGCTCTTGGAAAGTGATTCTGGTTTGTACTTGTCTTTCACTCGCTCTCATACGCTCTTATTAAGAGCGACCGAGAGAGAAGTATAAACCCAAAGCACCTTCTAAGTGCAGTCAGACTACCTAATTGTTGAGGTTGACAAGGTTCAATTTGATTTGGTGTCTGTCAGAGTTAACATTCAAAATTGGCCATCCATCTATCCATCTCTTCTCAGTTATCTACTCTTACCATCTGAACCCATTTTAATAAGAAACATATCGAAAATAATATTGTTTAGGCAAGCGAATACTAACTCATGATGTGAAGTAGGGAATCAGACCTGATGTAGACATCCCTACCTATTAATAGAGGCGATAATTTTTCAATCATTAGGAATCAATAACAGGCTCTATTCTTCTTTTAGTTATCGTAATGATTTTAACTTAGCAGCCATTGCCATTACTGTCTAGTAAATAAAAACTATCATAACGTTGACAATGAGTACAATATGTCAAAACTACAGATGTGTACAAAAAGTACTGAGGGTGACTGAAGTAGCATAACACGTTCGTACGTTTCCGTGAAAATACGAAGGGAAACAATTATGCACTACATCTGTACTTTTGACATATTGTACTCATTGTCAACGTTATGATAGTTCCGAGGACCGCCATTATTAAAAAAAGAAGAATAGATTAAGAAGAACCAAGTATCAATCGTGATGGTGAAGAAGGCAGTTAACGACCGAACGAAGTAAGTAAGATCATTAGATCGGATAGTTAACTATAAAGTTAACTTAGCCGGCCTGCGAATATTTGTATGTTTGTTTGACGATAATTGGAGTATCGTTGATCCGATATTGATTAAATTAAGAGATGAGTTAATAAAAAGTTTTAACGCTGCTACGATTGGTCAGGGTTTCGTTACGGAGTTAGTTGAGATAATCGCGAGGCGCAGGTTTGGCCCCATATATTAATAAAATAAATATGGACGTCATTTATTTTCAACGACGCAACGCGACTGCTGAGCTGTCGCTTTAGCGATTGCTAAGATAGCTCTGCAGAAGTTGTTTGTTTTATTCGCATCGCGTTTCATAGCTTCAGGTTCGCGCGCAAATTGCTTTTATACACAGAAGGCAAATCTTTAAGATTGCCTTGAAATTTTTGACAGTTTCTGAACGCAGCTATCCTGTCACTTCACTTACGTCAACGATAAATGTCAACGTCAATTGCACGTTTTGCCCCTAAAACACACTGAGAAATTACGGCGCATTAGTTTATTTTTGTGAATAAAATGGCTCAAGGCAAGTTAAAGGTAAAAGGCAAGGTGCCAGCAGGTGCTAAAACGAAGAAGGCAAAGGGTAAAGCCGTTACCAAACGGAATAACGCGCCTGCCAAAACTAAGGCAACGGCTGTACAAAGGAACAAGATGAAAGCGAATGTTACGAAGATGGTGAATGCTGTTGCAGAGAAACAGTTGAGGTCTAGGGCTTCGGAGAAACCTCAGCTGTCCGCGGCGCAGCAGAGAGCCGCGGCCGCGCCCACGGCTCCCGTTCCCGCTAAAAAGAAGAAATAGGTCAATCATTACAAAACTGTGAGGCCATGAATAGGACACGATGTAAAGTGAGACCATGTGTCCTTTCGATTGGGTCGCTCTGTGAGTGTCAATTGAATAATTACCAAGATTATAAATGTATATGTCGAAGGATAAGTAGTGTTATTACAATGCAACCTGTAACTAGTAAATGGTTAAAATGCTGGAATAATGTTCTAAAAGTTCCTAATCTCTTGTTTGTAAAGGTATTTATTTTATTGATGTTGCTTAGGAGCCCATTGGCTTGTTTGTTTTTTGTTTTGTTTGAATTATACTTATTTAATTTCAATAGATCCTTTTTAGAAGTTGTATAGTTTTTGTATTACTATTGTAAAGAAAGACTATGCTAAAAGGTTGAATAGACCAAATAAAATGATTTATCTGTATTGAATTATTTATTTTTACATAGACTTTTTTACACCTATGTACCTATGTATGCGATGTTGGCAGATATTTGGCTAAGACGTTGATTCCATTGACATTCGACAGGCTAACTGATGCAGACCAATATAGGCTAATTCACAATTTCATGTGTTGATCTTGAATGACGGAGTTAAGAGATGTTTGTAATTCCTTTTTGAGGATGGTAGAATTATTTTCCTTTTCGTTTGAAATATTCTTTTTAAACCGAGGATTATAGCTGTGGCTCTTTTAAAGTAGTGGTCCTGATAACCGTGTCACACGCGGAACTGTAGCTCCGTGATCTTAGCACCGGCGGTGCTAAGTTCCTGAACTACAGGGTCAAGCCAAGATACGTATCCGTGTCTGCGTTTGGCTACGTATCTGCGGATCTCGGCTCCGGCTCCGCTCTGCACAGTTATTGAATGAAAGCTTGTCGAATGGAGCCTTATTAGATATGTGATATGTGTTATAGTTTATTTTTATTTGTCAAGCTTTAGTTATATTTTTCTTTTTCGTAATTAGTGGTATTATTCTGTTTTCTACATAACCAGCCATTATGAGTTAAGACAAAAACAAAACCAAGGACTTGCCGAATGCATTGCATGAATATGAAAATGGACCCAAGAATAATAGTCACGGTCACGGGCGGATCGGATCTACGTGTAAATAAGAAACGTATCTCCGTGTAACACGGAGCTACGTATCTTAATTACACGTAGCCGAATTTCACGTGTCGAACGGGCCGGATCTCCGTTGCCGTATTACTCGGTAACGGAGATAAGGCTATGGGTACACGACCAGGAGCCCTACTTTAAAGTCAGACGCCTTTGAGAGAATTTCCCTAAAAAGTGTTCTTATAAGCTATATATTATATGATAACATTTGGCACATTTGGAATCCCATAAAACCGCATTAAATTCAGTATCATCTCAAAATGGATCACATTATGATCGGCAAATGACCACAACTAGGACAAAGGCTTAAATCATACTATATTTAACACCCATCTTTTTTACCTGACTGCTGAAAACCACAGGAAGGGTAATGAGTGTAGCACTATACATAGTCTATGATAAGGAATGGGAAGTTCCTCCTTGGCTTCAGGATTATTGAACCAACTATTAATTAATGAGGTGTCATATAATTCACCAAGAATTTTAGTGTTGTCGGTTACATTTTATAATGTCTGGTTATGTACAGTCAGCGTCATATAGTTTGTAGCGTACAAAGTAGCCAAATAGTTCGTTACACGCTCTTGTTACTACGGTAATAATGACGTGTAACGTACTATTTGGCTACTTTGGATGCTACCAACTATATGACGTTGACTGTACATTCCTGTGTTAACCTAAAAATAATCTTAGCAAGAATATAATATTATTAATATTTTTTCACGGCCGAACCCTTTTGAAATGGTAAATATTTTACAGAGCCCCTAAATTGGCAAAACAATATATTTAATTTTATTCGGCACATCAACAGCATTACAGTTTACTGTTCACTATAAATAAAGCCAATTAGAGATGATCACAATAATACAAAACATACGGAAAGATGTTAATTTGTGGATTAAGTTTTGAAGTAAAAAAACGTACTTTGTATGCATACCAATATACCAATGTTCTTTAGATTGATGTTTTAATAGATTGCCGAGATAATTATGAAGCCCCATGATTCCGCGAGGTACACTTTGAGAATAACTGTCATAGCCTAAAAAAATATAGGGATTTAAATTTTTAAATGATAGGTAAGGTTTGCCTGGTGTGCCTCGGAATCCTTAATAATGTTTGTCTAACGCATTGTTTGTCCGAATTGTCATTTGTCCTAAATTGGTTTTTAGTTGAGTGAAACAATTCTCCTCTCCTGTCTCCTCTAACTTCTCCAAAATACCTCCGGTTAGGTTAGGTTAAGGTTGTACCTATTATAAACAACACTGAAATTCTTTAGAATTCGTCCAGAAATGGCTTTAGGTTAAATAAAAATCCGGACAAACGATGCATTCGGACAGATGACGATTAGGGATTCCATTGCATAGGGAACCGGTTCGCCACTTTTGAAACTTAACGTACCTAAGTGAAATAAAGTTATAAACTGACGGACCTTTTATTCCGCATCTGTACTGCGCCTCTATTCTAGACTGTAAAATCCAAACCGTATTTGACCTGTTACTCGGCTGCTATTACTGTCAAGTTAATAAAAGCTATCATAACGTTGACAAAAAGATAACAGGTCTAAGGTTGGTAAGTACCAAATGACATAGTAACTTAATAAATGTATTCACAAATGTAACTTAGTTAATTAATCCAATGACATAATGCAATTAAATTTATAATGATAAATAGTTTATTATGCTATTGAATATAATATTATTAATGTAAAAATGACTATGTATGATTATTACAAATAAATAAATCTTATCTTATCTTATCTTATACGATATGGTTTTTTATCGTGTTTAATAGAGGCCCAGATAAAGACATCCACTAATGCACCTTGCACCCTATTTCTAAGGAATAAGGTGCAAAAGTTAGATATCTTTGTAGTTGATTGTACCTTCATCAGTTAGATGGAATCTTGTTAAATTATGCACGTTTAGACACCGAATGTATGTACACACATAATTGAAAATGCAATAGCCAGTAAAGTCAGTTTGAACTCGATCAGCATACAAATGGATGTAACTTGACCTTGTATTTCAAACTCATGTCATCGCGTTCACGTTTAGGTACTCTAAGAATAACAATGCGATTTGCTAACAATTGCATTATTAATATTATTACAATGGTTTACCTGACAGGTATTTGGCGCCTAAATGATAATTTATTTGTATTCTTGACGTTGGGTTTTTTAAAGGCAAGGAGAGAGGAAACGAGCACACATGCCTGATGGTATTCGTTTCCAACCCTAAGGACTCAGATGGAATACTTATCTGCCCTGCTAAGGCAAAAGGCAGTAACTCTGATAAAACTTCTTTTGCAATATCAACCTCATCACTAATAGAAAAGAATTAAAACTTCTTTGGCTATAGAATTTGGGATACTGCTTATTGGCTCAGGAGGGCAGTTCTATACTAGTAGGTAATTGTATTATTCTTACACGGGAACACAGCAATGTGAACGCTGCTGCTTAGCAGTAGGGTAATGGATATGATGGTGGTGCGATCCGGACGGACCCTGTATCCGTCCCACCACCACTCAAACTCAGGCGGTGGAGGGGTTATATAATTCAGTGTCAAGTACCTACTTGATAACGTTCTGTATGGAAATCTACGGCCGTATTCTATAATATATCTGGCAGTAGGGAAGACGGAGATATCTATAGCAGTCATATAGCTCTACCCTTTTTACTGTCAACAACATGGCAAAATTTACTATTGTTTCCGGTTTTATCGTATTTGCTGTTTTGTTTCTTTTTTCCTAGCTTCAATATTCTTTGCAAATTAAGACCAGTCAGCAATGGTAGAAAACTGTTGGATACAATATTGTGTTGGACACGTCGAATACAGCCATTACAGGCCCTGGGCCTCTAACCTACACGGTAAAAAAACGTGTTATGTTTTCAACTCTGCCGCCATTATTGTCCAGTAAATAACACCTAACAAAACGTTGACAATACCCAAGACAGTTGAGAATCTAATTGCTCACAGACTGTAAGTAAATATGCAAATATCTATCACAAACCTAGGATGCAGTTATGCTTAATCTTCTTTACATAGCTTAAAATGAAGTCGCCTAGATCTTTGAAACTGCTCAACAGAATTTAATGCAGTTTTCAGCAATAGATAGAGTGATTCAAGAGAAAGGTTTTCATGTATAATAAGCTCTGGTTTATGTACGGGTGTTTCAGAAAACTCGCAAAAACTGAAGCGAAGCGAGGGCGGGTCGCTAGTGAGATAGGTACATATAAACTCAAGTTGCAACTGTTTAAAATCCTAGTTGCCACTCCTACCATGAGTAGTTACAACAACAAATACTCAAGTAAGCTATACGGCAATGAATGCGTTATTGCATTTGCGTGCAAAGTGGGTAAGTATTATAACTTGATATGTGACATGATAGGCATATAATTTAGTCGCTAAGCTCTTGCTGCTTTGTGATAGAGTTGAAAACCTTCGTGTTGGCTTGAGAGTAACATTTATCCAAGGTAATGTCCCACAGTGAGTGAACGTCCTGCCACAGAGTACGTATTAAAAACAATAACACAACGGAACGATTTGTAGCACAGGGAGCTTTATTTATACACGGTAAACCCATTTGCTTTTGACATGTTATCCTATTGTCAACGTCACGATAGCTCTTATTTACTAGACAATAGTGGTGACTCGAGTTAGGAACAACACGATGACATGTCAAAAGCAATGGTTTTACCGAGTGGAATTTTTTCCGGGAGTATTAAATATTGATGACTTTATAGATTTTGACGTGCTTTTTTCAAATGTTCACTTAACCACCTAGTTAGTACCTTTGCCGCTCGCGCCGCCATATTGGAAAAAATGGCGCCTGAAAACAGTTAACTGCTTAGTTTTAACAAATTGCGCCAATGTTTGATATAGGAGGCCATCTTGGTCTAGCAGAGCAAATTTTTATGAGTACCTAGAGTCAAAGCTGTTAAATATAAGAAAAGAGAAATGCTTAATAACTATGAATTTATTTCAAGGGTGTGATTAAATACATTGCTACATCATTGCGAAATAATATAGGTTAGGCTTTGGCTTATAATGCTTACTAAAAACTAAATATCTTAATAACCACTAAGCTAATTAACACACTGGATTCTGAGATCTTTATTGTGGACTGGCGTGAAAGGGGCTGATTTTTTTTTCTTTGCCCCGCGGCGACTTGAACAGCTACTACCGCGGGAATATGGCGTTTCCACTATGAAGTGATTTCGCCAGTGTCAAGTATAAATCAATATAGTAATAAAACACAATCCAATCTTCTCTAGGAAGATTGGTGGCAACGTTGTACGGATATGTAGGACAGAGGCCAAGATAGTTTTAACCTATATGCCACTGCGAGTCCACTTGAAACGAGAAGTAAGATGCCAGGATACATAAGTCCAAGTCTTCTATCACTGTGCAACACAAAGGCATTAAAGGTACAAATCACTAAAAAAATATTTAATATTTACGTCAACTTCTGGGAGACCCTGTATATAGGTAGTTTCGATTGCTTCCTTGATGTATTGACTACAATTCCTAAGGTTTACTTTCGGCACACACGGTAAATTACAAGTAGTGCCTCTATTACAAATAATTCCATTTTTTTTTGTCCATCCTACTTCGATATCGTGATCATATTGGTGACGTTATAACTCTCTTACTACCTATCAAGTAAATAATGAACATAATGAAGCATGATGGGCTAATGCCAAGTAAAATAAAGGCCCTGCTCAGAGTCTCAGACAGCCGTACTGTTGTGGCTCTGTGCACCTCTCCCAGGAAGGGGAGGCGGGGGCGATGCGCCGATTTCTCCGAATAAGATTAATAAATGCGCGGGAGCGGCTAATGACACGCCGCGTGTATTTTTTATCGCGAATCCGAAATGAACTGGTCGGTGCGGTCCCTGCATAGTTCACCGCTCCTGGTATCGACGAGTTTGCCGAGACTTTTTTTCGAATAATCGGTGATAATATTTTTTGTTAACGTTTAACATGTAAAAGTACTGAAAATATTAAAAAGCTGTAAATATACGATCAGGGTCTTGGGGTACTCGGTAAAACCAAAGTAAAACCATATTGCCTTTGACATGTTATCGAAATGTCAACGTTATGATGGCTCTTAGGGTCTCTCCAAACTTATCGACGCGAAATAAAGAGTAAGAGTAAAAAAGGCGTTGTTCGGTTCGGCTCCGCTCGATTCGGCGTTGCGAACGGAGCGACATCGTTTTCGCTCTTATTGCATGGACATAAAACTTTTTCTTACCTGCTCAAGTCGATTCCGCGTCGATAGGTCTGGGGAGACCCTTACTTGTTAGTAACGGCGTCCGAGTTAAAAACAATATGAAAACATAATGTCAAAAGCAACACGGAGGCAATTTGCAACGTCAAAAGATGGCGGATGTGTAATTTGTTTTACATTTGTATTTTTGTGTATTTAGGTGTTCAAAGTTCTTTTCTGTTAGTGATTCGTACTTTTTATGCCTTTGTGTTGCACAGTGATAGAAGACTTGGACTTATTTCTACTGGCATGTTACTTCTCGTTACAAGTGGACTCGCAGTGGTACAGAGGTTAAAACTATCTTGACCTCTGTCCCACATATCACCGTACAACGTTGCCCCCAATCTCCCTAGAGAAGATTGGATTGTGTTTAATTGCTATATTGATTTATACTTATATATACTTGACACTGGCGAAATCACTTCATTGTGGAAACGCCATATCCCCGCGGTAGTAGCTGTTGAAGTCGCCGAGGGCAAAGAAAAAATATAAAAATAAAAAAGGAACATAGCTTTACTGAGTAGAATAAAGCCCCAGTAAGGACCACTTGCACGTAAAACGTAAATCCCGGCGACATAAACTAGATTTATCTCTCTACGACTAGTGGTATTACTTAAGGGCTCCACAGGCTATCCGCTTGCCAGCTAATTTTTGGCCTGTCAGTTCATTTTATTAGAACACAAACAGTCAGTTTTTTTAAGTTATCATATATTCCTAAACTGTCTGTGGACCCTTTAGACTGTCTTGGCAATTCTTGTCAAAAATAAATTGCATCGCAAAATATACGTTTTATAATTGGTGTCCTCTTGTTTCACTGCCACTCATTGCATAGAACGTATCAGTTCGCAGATTTTTTCGTTTTATAGAAAGTTATTTTCTGCTGAACCTGTGTTGATTTCCTATGATTCCCGTAAGTTAGGTTAGATTAGACTTGTAGCCATCACAAGACAACCTGAAATCAACACGGGTTTAGTATAAAATAGCTAGCTTTCTATGAAACGATTATTCTGCAAAGTGATACGAAATGAGTGTCGGTGAAACAAGGGTAAACCGTTATTATTACTAATATTGCTATCGGTGTGGGCACCGACACAAACTCTTTGGCAGTAATTTTCTCAGAACGTCGTTTAATAAGTAACAAATAATGTCAGTAAACTAAGCAGCAACTAAGTAACTAAGTATACTGTTATTCTCTTAAACGGGATTATCTCGTAAAATCATGATATAATAGCTCGACGTTTTGATTGCGATTTCTTGGTAAATTCCTAAATTAAGTTTATACAAGATTATGGATTAGAAATAACAATTTGTAACCTAGACGTGTTTGGAGTTTAAACTAACATGACAAAAAAAATAAAAAAAGTCAACCAATTATTATTTTATTTTACAACAATATTTATTCGGTAGGTCATCAAAAAAGTTCAATCATTTATTGGGTTGAAGGTTTGAAGGTTATTTGAAGGTTTTTTTGCAAAATTCCTAATTTCTAAATGACCTTTGATTATTTTTACAACTCAATATCAATAACCAAGATCTAAACGACGAGAGTAATTAAATTTTCATTATTAATTAACGAATTTGTGGCGCTTGCCGTGGAAACAATGGGACCTTGGTCAGCTGACATGAAAAGTTTTATTAAGGCCCTGTCATCCCGGCTCATTGACACCTCCGGAGACCCTAGAGCTGGCGCTTACCTTTCCCAAAGGATTGGGCTAGCCATCCAGAGAGGTAATGCAGCCAGTGTCTTAGGGACCATGCCGCGAGCGGACCTGCTAGAGGGGGTGTTCTTTTTATAGTGGTGTTTATGTTTAATTTTTAATATTTGAGTAGCTTAGTTTTATTTTATTTTATTTTAAATAAGTTTAGTTTTAACTTTAACTTTTAAATTTTAATGTAAAGTCCGTATTTATAGTTGTATTAAATATATATATATATATATATATATATATATATATATATATATATATATATATATTTAATATATATACATATTTTATATAAATATTTTTTTATTACTACTATTTATTACTCCCTATTAAAAGGTTAATTTATAATTAAATCTTAATGCCTGCTTTTGAATGTTTAAATAAAGTTTAATAAAGCGCATTGTCATTTATTTGAAACCCGTTGAAGTCTATAATAGAACGAACGAATAGGCAACATGTTTTGTCTCACTCAGTTTATAGCTGTTCGCATATCGCACGAGCGAAGCGAATGAGCGATGAGTGATGCCAGATTAATGGAGTAAATCTACAAGGGAAAGTGTGGGCCGAAGGCGAGCGATGCTATAAGGAAATTGTACTTTTATATTATGTTCTCTTGGTACCGACATGTAGTTTAAAATTTTTTTAAGGACTACATACTAGTTATAGTACATTTTAACAAAATAAATAAGAAAATACGGTCACAAATAATTTACCTTAGTGAAAACCGGATCAAATTGTACAGTGCAAAAGGTTTTAAAACGACTTTCAGGTTCGGCTATAATCGGGGGAAGACTCGCATAAGAGTGAACCTATAGTAGCAAGTGATAGAGAAGTACTAACCGAAGGACGTTTTAAAAGCTCCCCGCTGTACTTTACTTGCGAAGTTTACTGCGAATTGTCAAATAGTTATTTATAATGTACTTAGTGATGATGATGCTACAGTACCGTAATAAAAATGTTAAGCACTTTAGTAGACTTTGAGTCATAACCAAATGATAAACACTTTTTATATTTAGCCAATGCTAAAAATGACAGCGTTTTAGTTGTAACCATCCTTAACATTTTCATCGTGCGACTGTATAAAGTAGTGATGCATTGCCAGTACGACGGTAGCTTATAAAGCTCTCGGTGGCGAGTTGTAACCTGCAGGTTTGGTTGCACGCGTCTGCCGACAGGAGACAATCGATCCGGTTTGTGCAGCGGCTGCAATTAAAGTAGTGTCGCGGACCGTGCGAAAGTGAAGCGACATAGCGCGTCGCAGCGCGGTCACTCCGCGTCTGCCCGCCGAGGAATAACATGTAAAACTATAAGAAATCTACAGGGTAATTTTTTTTTTCGGCAACATGAAGGCAAACGAGCACACAGGCCACCAGGTGGACATTTGCAACCGCAAGGCTGTAATCTAAAGACTGAAATCCAAATAATATTATATTTGTAAACCATTGGAGTACCCTCAACCGGCGCACGTGTATGAAGAGAATTATGAGTGTAGAGTAAGCAAAGGTCTGGTATGCATGGTCTCTATTTGTATGTATTTTGTATGGTAGGGTTTGTACCTAATATAATAACGCTGTCACATCCTTTTACGCTTGTTATACAAAAAAAAAAAAGATTCTAAATCGAAGACTGCGTTGCCAACCCTGAGGACTGAGGAATGCTTCTATGCCAGTAATTTCACCGGTGGTCTTATCCTCACGCCGGAACACAACTGTTTGGCGGTAAACACAACACCACAACGTTATCCCTAAATAATATATTGTGGGTTTTAGTAAAGAGTTGAAGCTTATAGTGTTAACCTACGTCATCAGCCTGTCTGTCCACTGCTGGAGACACGCCTTTTTTATTGCACGCCATTCATTCCGATCTCAGGTTGTTCTCCTCCAGTCGCTGCCAGCAACCCAGCGTATATCGTCTCTCCACCTAATCACAGCCCACATTTCGGTAGCTGATTCGTGGTCCTCTATGGATCAGCAGTTGTAGGTCCTGCGGCAAATATGACCAGCCCACTGCCCCTACAGCTACATTTGAATCCTTAGAGACACACAGAGCGTAGCTATGGCTCGCAAAATACCTTGAATAATCAAACGGTGAGTGTTCACATCTGTTCATATCTTTACGGGGACGACACAAAAGTGAAGACTTTCCTTGTTTCGATTTAATTCTTCATCTTCATATCTATTAGACAAAGCAAACTACTCTTAGGGATATACAATTAAGACAATTATTTGGGTAAGTTCGTTTTTATATATCTCTATTTTTTTTCTATTTTTTATTGTTCTTTTTTCTGTGACAAAGTGTTTATGCTATATACTCGTACATTAGTAATCGTTTTTTTTATTTACAAAAACAAGCAGGTAATAAACATGTTTTGCTTACATTTTTTAATAACTCTTACCAAAGCAATTCGTGAACTGTCAGCTTACTTCGTCTAAAAAAATACAACTAGTGGACTGGATAGAGGTCGACATCGCACCCGAACATTTCCGGCTTTTATAAGATAGAGATGGTTTCAGGCGTTTCAGCTAGTGATAGCTGGCCCTCACTAGTTGAAGAAGCACTCAAGAAAATGAAAAGTTGCTTTGGTATCGTGTGGCTACCGCTCCCAAAAATAAAATAAATATCTTGGTAACTTCCAAACTAAGTTCAAATTCAGTTATATGCTGTCACTATGGATACAGACAGTCTGGTTTTAAATGCAGTTTAGTGGTAGCAATATAGCCCTATATATTTTCTTTTTATAACAAACATATTTGACTCTATTTTTCGTTGCACTGGCACCAGATTTTGTTGGATGTTTGCTAAATTTGTACGTTGTAAATGTAATCAGGTAAAGCAAATCAAAATTACGCCAGCTTATTTTCATTTCATTGTAATTTAACTTAGGAGGGATCGTAACACTCGTCGGGTTTAGAAAATTGGGTTATTATTTTAAATTTGGGGCTCTATTCGACACGGTAAAAACGAAATGGTTTTTGATTTTGTAACTTATCGTATTGTCAACGTTACTCGTACTTGTATCTTACCTTTAGGTAAATTAGGTACATAAAGTCCGATTTTTACGAATTAAGGGAAACGCGAGCTAGTATTTTGAAGAGCGTTTGAAGAAACTAAAAAGCATGAAGTCGCGCGTGTAGGGGAAACCAAAAATAATAAAAAAATAGCTTTGCGTTTTAAAACGCATTCTTCATTTATTTCATTTATTTCTTCTAATAAAGTACACTTTTTTTTTTCATAAACCAGTTCAAACTGCGGTAATAGTTTGTTGGCGAATTTTAAGAACACTCTTAATTATATCTACTGTGTACCTACTTAAATCAATTTAAAAAAGAAATATGTTAATCTAAATCCATGCTTAGGTCCGTTTCTCAGACGAGGCAGACAAATGCAAGCCATTAGCTACTTTTGCCTGCCTCCTCCAAGGAAGGCATCTATTAAACACATTTTTACCTTATGTTTAAACATATTCTTGCTCGTGCAATCACTTTTAAGGAGAAGTTGATTGTTGCGTGGTATAAGGAGTTTCCTAGTTCTCTGTCCATAATAATTATTTGATCTCGGTTCTACATATATATAGCGCTTCGTTACTCTAGACCTAGATTGGTATATCTTACATATTTTAAATTGTTGGCACTTACATTGGTCTATTGCTAACAGATATTTGTATGCCCCATGTACAGGTTTTTTTTTTTTTTAAATAGATTATTCTTCTTGTTCACTGGATTCCATTTTCTTTTTTCTATTTTCTTAGTTTTTTTCTCTTGGATCGTGTTATAGGTCAGTGACTCAACAAAATGTTTATTTTATCAAACAGGGTTCTTGTTACGTCCTGTATAGCCTACCCATAACGACCCTTATATGACTGCTGTTAAAAACCTCAGAATGTCCGGTGTGTGCGCTCGCGCAGGCTTTCAGGGTAGCGGTGGGTCTGCGTTCGTGCGCTGTGCGCGAGCGGCGGGCAGTCCGCGCGCACCCGCCGCCGGCGACGCACGCGCTGACTGCGCTCGCGGCGCCGCATGGTGTACCCCGAGCCCCAGCGCTGGGGCGCGCCCGACGCCGCGCTAGCCCCCCTCTACGATGACGTTTACAGAGGTCAGCTGATCACATAACCACCGAGTAATCTAACTCCTAACGCTTGAAACCCTTCGCAGTGACTCAGGTAGTAAATAAACTTTTTGTTACGCCGCAACTTGCAAATCCAGTATGATTCAGCAACGTTTGCAAACGCATCGCGCCTGAGTCACAAGCTCGGGGCTTGAAGCTCGACTTTATTAACTCGATTCCGTTTTGTAAATTCTTATTGGTTTTTTGTGCCATATTCATGTTTAACGCTTAAGGCCAGATCAGCTGATGCGTATCTACTTTGAATTGTACGTGCCTGAGGTACGTATTTGAGAGGTTTGAGTTTGTCAAAAGGCGCCGCCGGAGAGGTCTTAACGGAATTCCAGAATATGGTAATTGCCGTAGAGTGCAGCTAAAACGTCAAACAATGCCGGAATAACAAAGGTAAATTAACCTCCTGGCCGCGAGGCGGGAGAGAGGCGACTGTGTACTCCGGTTCTAGCTCTCAGCCGGTCTAGGCAATCAAACCACCAATAAATATATTCAACAAAAATAACTGTATGGAAACTCGTTTACTGGATTATTTATGGTGATCCTTTTGAGGTTTTAAATTGCGTGAACGGTCTGGCTTTGCATGTCGACGTTCAAGTAAATTTCGGCTAATATTCCAATTAGAGTTTGTTGGTGCAGTTTTTAAATCAAAATTGAGAAAATAGTACCGAAGGTGTTTTTTAATGCATTTGCATCAAATTCAATGTGTTTTGAGAAAATGTTAGTATTTATTTATACTAATAATTGCCCGTCTGTTAATTAAAGATTAAAGGTTGGAGCAGGCTAATATTCCGTAATTTGAAAAATGTGAATTAAAAAAAAATTGAGCTTGATTTTTATAAATACAAGTTCAAGTTTCACAACTATCTATATCACTTTCTTAGTCAAGAGATTAATGTCGTAATCAATAAGAAAGTATCATCGTTTTTTATAGATGTAAAAATATGCAATCTTAATTATGAACGAACTTAATATACCTGAGTTTGTCCTCCTAAAAATATTTATGAATAAAGGGGAGGATTCGGTAACCTTTGGGGAGGGAAGATAGTCGATTGAAAAATGTCCCGCTTTTATTGGGATTTTTTTTCTGGTTATACACTTACTGTACTTACAGAACAGTAGGAGACCGCAATATATTAAAAAATAAATAAATTGGTAGTATATTGTGATTGTTAAAAAACCTCGTATCTAATAATTCGTGACGTACGATTTTAATCTTAAACGTGTAAAGAATTAAGTTCGAACTCATACATCTCGAAATATCAGCTATACGAGTTTTTTCTAAAGTAGTTGAACCACTAAAATCCCTGTCAAAGATGAATTTCGCCGTAGCCAATTTTATTTACCAATATAGAGTTCTATGATAGCTCAACAACACTGTCACACATTATATTACAGTAGTCAACGAGTGTCATTTTTTTTGTCTCCATTGTCTTATATTAATTGAAAGCGCAGTCGCAGCTTTCGCACGATTTTTCTTTCGGATTAATTTTATCCTGTTTAAAGTGTTGATGTGCGTTCGTTGTCCTTTGTTCCTTTGTAGAGGCTAAACAGCCCGGTGAAGACAAGTGACAAGCGTTCAATTTTGTCGTAACGTCGTATGTCACTAGGTAGGTACCAACTTAAGTTTAAAAAGTACTAAAATTGCATATTAAAATATAAACACAAGTATTGACGACAAATCAAAATATGCAGCCGGGGTTTTAAAGCATTTTTTTTTACACCTCTTTTGTTCAGACCAGAAATGTTGGGGATTAACTGTATCTAATGTTATGTAGAAAAAATATGCGTAACTTTTAGCGTTACCGTCATTCACAATTACTTCAGAGCTAGAGTCATCAAGAATTTAAATCGTCAATTTTAACGCGTAAATTAATTGCGAGTATGCATGGTTTTCTTTAATCACATTTCTCAACAAAGTATGAAAATACCGTTAAAGAGATCACCAAAAGTGATATAAAAATTTAAATCGGTCAAGAAATGCGGATCATACAAGCATTACTGCTAATTAGACGGAGAAATCCGAAGTGCCGTGTGACGTCATTGTCGGTCGGCCATATAAACTCCACATAAAAATCTGTTTTGCTGGAAAGAGATAGGAACAAATCTTTGTTGGCTTAAATCTTGATTATTTTTGTAGGTATCCAAAAAATATTTCTCAGCTGTTTGTGACATGATTAAGCTTATATTGAAGTAGTGAAAAAAAAACATGAACGTTCCAAATTATTGACGGGTGGATAAAGTTGATCCAGAAAAATAGTGATAACTTCAACATTATTTTTTTTCCTAGCCTGTTTTTTGTCCCACTGCTGGGCAAAAGCCTCCCCTCGTTTTCTCCATTCGTCTCTATCCAGAGCGCACTCCCGCCAATCCCGCGCAAACGATTTTAACATTAGAATTTGAAAAAAAAACTTATTTGTGTTATACTGTTACACATGCAACGTGCTCACAGCGCCGTGGTGACGAAACTCTTAAGCAGTTTAAGAGTTTTTTTTTTAATTTATTGTTTTACGCGCCTTTATACAACAGTACATATCGGCACTATTAAAGTTAAAATAATTGAAAAAACAACATAGAACACATAATATTACAGATACCGCAAAATAATGGGTTTCTAACACCGTCAGCTGATCTATAGACCGTGTGCCAAACCTGACGTGGGGTTCGCAAGAATGCCAATAAACGCACCAGTGACATATGAGCTCAGATTGCTGCTATCAACGACTCCCTTTGGGCGCGATTCAAGCTACACCTCATCAGTAATTGCTGCACACCCTTTATAGTGCCACATGTGCCACATAAATTTCACCACTGGAATTACGGGTTGCATATCAAAGGGTCTATATATTCAATAGTAAATCTAACATGGTTAAACAATTATTAAATATTTAAATGTGTTTATCTGCTTTACATAAACGTCAAAAACATATGTATGGTACCTATACATGGGTATCAAACGTGCTTGTAAACCCGATGTTAATTAAACTGAGAGCGATTAATCCGCCCGTTAGCCGTGCACAATGAGCAATAACGACAGATAAGGAGTAACGTCTTGACACTATCAGTGCCAAGCTTTGTTGTTATAAAACGAAGTTGACCCGATCAGGAGTTCTTAGCACTGAAGGATTAGGAGAAATTTCAGTTTATCTTCGGCTTAGAATATGATGGCATTTATCATTTGTATATGGGTCGTTAATTTATTCAAGAGTTACTCTTGTTTGTAAAGTAGTTTCCACTTCAGTCTACTCTCCCGATTATTTGAATTCCTGATACTTTTCCAGCCTACTCTTTTCTTAAAGGCCGGCAGCGCACCTGCGATCCCTCTGATGTTGCGTGTGTTCATGGGCCGCGATGATCTCTTACCATAAGGTGACTCGCTTGCACGTCTGCCTCCTTTTTCACATAAAAAATGTCCTCTTATTTTCTCAATCACACGGTACTCTAACTTAGGCATCCTTAATCTCATTTCCCTTTGATTGGTACTCCTAGACATTCATAAGGAAATTATCCAGGTTCGGTATCAAAAGTAGCTGATCACTTTTCTACCTTATCGCATTAACACATTTGACAAACTTGTTTGATATTGCGTACGTGACTTTAAAGCGAAAAGGCACAAAAAAATCGAATCTACCTTTAACATTGACTGTACAAAGTTTCCTAACAATAACACCCTAGCCTATTGATCCATAGTGTGTGTAAACAGAATGTTTTCGTTTTTTAGAAATAAGAAACAGTTACGCCACGATGGACTTACAAGGTCCAGTTCTTTATTTACCAGTTTTATTTACAAAAAACTCCGGCATCGAATTTCCCTTGAGAAATATGGCATTTTCTTACAAAATTATTGTATTTCTAATCCAGGAGAGACCACGGGCAGTCCATGTTTGACTAAATGATAACCAATAAGTATCTTAAACACGAAGAAAACCTGTGCGACTAGGCCAATTTATGTCAGATTGTCCCTTCATATTAATTCTTATTTCTTTAATCCGTGAAAATTTAAAAGGCGAAGGGACAAAGTTTTATGCAGATTACGGAGTTTTTCTTCATTTCCAGGATTCCCACGTGGACCACTTATCCCCCGATAGGGATCCCGGGGGAGCCAATTCATCTCTCTGTCAAATTGCAGGGAGAAAAGATTGATTACTTTATTAGTTGCGCGAAAGAATATAATTTTAAGTAGGCGTTTTTGCAGTTTATTTGAGGATAATTTTAAAGACATTAGGGAATTTGGGTGGCAAAATATATGGTGTTTTTATCGTTTTACTTTCGTTAACTTTAACTTATTTAAAATACGATGCACAAATGATAATGATTATCTACGTAATCTGCTTGAAAATGGGTACAGATGTAGTGAATAATCCTTTCCCATCGTTTTTTGTCGGATAAGTTTATCTTGCTTTCTTAATTAGCTTTAGTACCCATCAATAAGCCAACTGAGAAAGCAAGATAAATACGATCCGACAAAAAACTATGGGAAAGGATAGTTCACTACATCTGTACCTATTATTTTATCGAAATACCTTTTAACGAACGTAGATATCATTACGCGAAATTTTCATTCCATCGAAATTCCTCGCTGCATGAGTTTATTTGTTAGTCACAAGTCTTACGTAATCTAACCTGCGTGTAATTAATGTTTAACATGTTCTTATTACATCATGGTTTCAGTAGAGAATCGCGTTCGATTAAATGAAATGATTCAATCGATGAAGTCAAATTCATGATCAAAATGAAAATGATACGTCGCAGTTAGCACAGTGGCACAGAGTGCCTTTGATTAATTTTTGAAACAAGTCTAGCACTGGAGCTTTTTTCTACTTCTTCTTTAGGGTGACGGAACCAGAAGATAAGGGTTATTCATTTGTTTTGCAACAGTCAATTTCTGACCGTATGAAATTTGAATTTAGAGTTAGTGTCCATTACCGGTGTCCAAAAATGTATTATTATCGTTTTTTTTTTAACTCGGCTGACATTACAATCAAGTAATCTTCTTCTGACTGCCCTCGTACCATGGGCAGAGTGAAAAGTCTGGAAAAAATTAAACAATTTTTTTTTGGTCCAAGTAAATATTTATTTTTTAACGTAGTCCCCATGTTACTTAATATGCGTATAGTTCGATTTCTCCAACCGTTCAGAATACGCATTAGATTCTGCGATGATTTCTTCGTTGGAACCAAATGTTTTTCCACCAAGCCATTTCTTCAAGTCTCGGAAAAGAAAATAGTCGCAGGGGGCCGAATCTGGACAATAAGGCGGATGCAGGAACAATTTGTAACGCAAGTCGTCGCTTTTAGCCATAGCAACTGCACAAGTGTGGACCCGTGCGTTGTCTTGGTGAAAAATGATTTTATTATTCGCCAAACGGGGTCTTTTTTCCACTAAAACTTCATGAAATCGCTGTAACAAGTTGGCATAATATTTCGGCGTTAATCGTTTTACCTTTCTGAAGGTAAGCAACGTAAACACCACGAGCTTCCCAGAAGACAGTAGCCATAACTTTATTCCCCGATAAAACTGCTTTGGCCTTCTTTGCTGCAGGTTCACCTAAAGCAATCCAATGTTTTGACTGCTCCTTGATTTCTGGTGTACGACGCAAGAACTCCTTTTCATTACACCTAAACTTCGCCAAACATGCCTCTGACAGGGTCACCCTAGTGCGTTTTTGATCCACTGTGAGCAATCGCGGCACCCGACAGGCTTCGTCATATCCAAATAAGGGTGAAGGATATTACGAACCCGTTCGTCTGAAATGCTTACAATATCAGCTATCTCACGAACCTTTACTCTTCGGTCGTTCAATACGATGTCATGGGTTTTGGTGATCATCTCTGGTGTAGTGACCTAAACTGGGCGTCCGTACGGCCACAACGAAAATCCGTAAACCACTTGTGGATCATTTTAATCAATAGAGCAAAGTTCTAATTATTTTTTTTGTAAACGTAATGATATTCTTTTCGAAAAAAAAATGTTTAATCAGAACACGTAACTCACTTTTCTCCAAGTTTGCAAACACCAAACTGATTGTTTCTTTAAAGTAAAGAAGCCATGCGAACTGGCTGCATTACAAATTGACATTAATGAATTTGTGAAAAAAAATACCTTTAATATGTTTTTTACCAGATTTCTCACTCTGCCCTAGTATAAAAGATCTTCTTTATAACATGTCAAAAGACGAATAGAGCCTCTGTGCTTCGCCATTTCTCAGCAGCGTGTTTAGAGGTTATATATCTCAAACAATCTCTTCCGTGTAGTTACTTGTCAAGAGATAATTTAACATTCAAAATAAACTTCAAGCATAATGGCAACATGTTTATGAACACTTAAAGCTTCGTCGCGAAAAGCTAATCTATATTTCAAAGCAAGCGTTTGATTGAGCTTCAAACTCAATTAAGCTTTGCAAATTGAACATCTCCAGGAAGCATGAGTTAATGGGAGCTTTTACGATTCCTATAAACCTGGAGTAGACCCGACCAGCTCTTAACTGCACATGGGAACAAGTTAGAACTATAAACAACGCTTTTATTACAATGCACATAAGAACTAAGGCAGTAGACAGTATTCATAACAGTGCGTTTTGAGAGTAGTCTTGACAGTGATCTTAAATATGTCTTGTCAACGATAAGAGTTTTTGAAGGTTTTTTTTTACATTATTATGCACAATTCACACCTGTTGCCATCCCTTTGTTGCAACTGAGAACTGTTGTTTCTAGCCTCATTAGTTACCCCATGAGTTCCAGTATTGTTCCGAGCAGTACGCAATTTTATGGGGAACACCTTAAAATTCAGAATTATGTTTTCTCAAACATGCATGGAAAAAAACCGTTTTCCGATTGAAAGACAAGGACGGAAAGAGCCTCATTTTACTCCTAGGAGTAAAAAAACCATATGAAAACACTTTCCGTCCATGTCTATATTTTTCTTAAAAATGCTGTCAATTTGCATACAAAATCAAAAGGACCAAGACTAAAATTCCAAACAGCCAAGGTAACTGCTCGCTTTTTTAGCACAGTGCGTGTGTTTCTTTTTGAATTTGCATTCCAATTTCTATGGTTAGTATTTGTATAAAAACAATTGAGAGTCGGTAACATTCGTTCATTCTGCATAATTAAATTACTTGCTTTTTAAACATGTACCTATTTGTATTATTTCCTCACATGTTTGAGAAAAGCATTATGTATGCCTCGGCGGAAACGAGGATTTCCTGACTCGTATTTTAGCAGGCCTAGCTATTGCGAGGAAAACCCTTACTTTTCGCGCCTAGGCAACAATATACTATTTCCGAAGATTCAGTTGTCCGAAGTTTTGTTTTTCTGAAAGTTGTGTTGCTGAAGCTATTTCAGTTTAAATGGGTATTTTTATAGGTTAGGTTAAGTTTGTTTTAATAAGCGATATAAGAAAAGAAAGTTTTATAGTTAATTATAAATTTTAACTAATAATGTTTATAATTCCCGAAGTCGCGCCCCACCTTACAACGTCAATTTAAGTGGCACGCCTTTGTAGATTGAATACACGATAGCTAGGTACGATCACGTATGTATATACCCTTATTCCCTTGCAGCAGAGCGGAGTCGTGTTTTCATATTATTGTAAGTTTTACTGTGTCCATATTCTTGGACGTGACTGTACATTTTACTCTAAATAGTTTACAGAAGTAACATAGGGGTTAAAAATCCAAACAGACGTTTTTCTTGAGGTTTCGGTTCACGATTTTAATGGCGGAATGTGTTATTCCAAATTTTGGTGGCGGCATACCTAAAACTTAATGTGTTCTATTCTTATGTGTGATTGATAATAGCAACAGTATTGTACACATTTAAATATCGAACGATGGCAAAATAAAACCTGCTACAAACTAAATTTACATAAACAATTCAACATTTATATAGTACTTATCAGATCAATCATATTTACCCTACAAACCTGAATTAAACATTAAACATACATTAGCGTCCATGAACATAATCACCACTCTCATAATCTCTAAGACATGTCCGTTTCGAAACTAGGTCGACCCTGCGGTTTTGTTCAACTGCTTACTTGACCGTTGCAATAAAATGTATATACTTAAAGGTATACATTGACAGACATTGCGTAAGTTGTCTGGCAATTGAATTTATTGGTTTACTAATATGAATAAGTATTTAATTATAGCTTGACCAGAAATACATGGCCATAAGCGGTGGTGCTTCTAGAGTTTCGTAGGCCGATTAAAAACGCTAAACATACGGCCATTTGTAAACATTCCTGAGTTAAAGCTTATTTACATGGTTACTGTTATCTAAATTAACAATTACCTTATAAAGTTATTTTGCTGATTGCCCATCTTTAGTGTTAATATTACCTAGGGCTCTATTCTACGCGGTAAAACCATATTGCTTTTGACATATTATCGTATTATCGACGTTATGATAACTCTTACTGACAGGTGTCGAACGGTCAACCGAGCAAGCGAAGCCATAGAGCGAGTTTTAAGATTCTTAATGGAGAACACCACGCCCTAAAATGTTGTCTGTTTCACTCTTACGAACAACTTTAACTTGCCGGGTAATAATTAGTCCGTCAAATTGTAAACCGACTTAGTTCAGACAGTCATCTACCTGAAAACACTTAACATGTACGGCAGATCGTCAAGCATACTGTTATAATTATAAATCCAAAACGGGACTATATCGCGTAAACACAATTATATATATATATATAGGTACCTCGACCTTTCAATCGTGTTGCAACCTGCGGGTTTTGTATGGTTGCCTTTATCGCGTGACAAAATGTAGATAAAGCATACGTCAGTATCGTACTTATACAGTGTGTGGCCCAAAACCGGAGCGAAAAAAGTAAATGGGGATTCTTTAGAACATTTCAATTAACTATCACAAGAATCTAATATTACAAAGTCTATAATTTTGGAGAAAACAGCCTACAAAGTTAAAAGTCGTAGGTAATGTATTTTCCCGTCGCGATATCATCGTTTGGTCACTTGGTACGCGGTATGTCTGAGTACAGGGTGCCGCCATTGACAACACGCGGTAGATTTAGCGGTGTTTGCATTACATTGAATTTGCGATTAAGTTTGTTAGAAAAAAACTGAAAGTTATGTTTTGATTTTAATTAGGTAAGACCATTATAATGTAATTACCGGTGATCCATAGAGCCCCTGTTTTTAATATTATCCCCGGTTTTGGGCCACACACTGTATAAGTGTCAGAAAGTGACGGAGGTTTTATCCACATTTAGTCAAGAGATAAACGCATCCATATTACGCCCCCTGAAGAAGGCTGATGTTTATTTATGTTACGTGCTAGTTTTTCGACCTACCCGCTCTTGGTCTTGTTTGTACTATCGGAATACCCATATGTAAAGTAGACTTAACATAAAGCTTATTTGCATAGTTTTTCTTATCTAAATTAAGCCCTACCTTATCACTTTGTTTTCTTGATGAGTTGCGCATGTTTAATGTTTATCCATAAATCGTGTTGGAGTTCCCTGCATTATCCCCGACCCAATCAAGCCGGGTGCACACGGTCTGTTTGCGGGGCTTGTGTGTGCACGGCACTAAGTCTGATGAGGCGCCGACACTGGCATACTAATGAGATGGAAAATATAACTCAAATATTAAATTAAAAGTTGAGGTAAATCTACATATTCTAAAGTGCATCATATTGTGAGCAAGGGAAAAAAAGGTTAAAGGGAAATTTTGAAATGCATCAAGACAAAAGTTTGGTTAATTTTATATTTAAAGTTTTTGGTGCAATTTTAGAGGATTTTTAAAAGGTATAAGCATTTTAGCCGCCATAACTTATATTTACACACAGCCACACTTGCACCATCCTCAAAAAGCACACGCGTGCACAAACACACACACATACACACACTGTAACTCAAGAACCAAGGAATACCGCAATAGTTTTCTTTTAAAATTCGTTATATCGTACTTTCATTTAATTCCAAATTGTTTTAATTTATAGTTTTAGGTGAGGAAAGTACTAAACTCTTGCCACAATTAAAGAAAGAAAGAAATTTGATTATTCAGAATTTTTTTTTTTTTTATAATTCGTTGTTTTCTAAATGGACCCCCAAAAAAACTTGATGTCAAGCTACACATAATAGTAAATTTTTAAGAGCTATCAAACAATACCTCACTCAATGTTGTAGGTAGGTAATATAAAAATAATATTAACATACTTGCTTTACACATATCCTGTTTTTTTAAACAATTTTTTTTCTATAAGGCAAACATATAAGGTTTTTTTTTTTTTTTATGACGTAGAAAAGGCAAACGAGCACACAGGCCACCTGATGGTAAGCGGAAACTGTGACCCATAGACATTCGCATTCACAAGACTACAAGACTAAGACTGCAAATGCGTTGCCAACCCTGAGGACTAAGATGGAATGCCTCTATGCTAGTCATTAACCGGCTGTCTTATCCCCAAACCGGAACACAACAATGTGAACACTACTGTTTGGCGGTAGGTTAATGGATAAGATGGTGGTAGCGATCTGGACGGACTCTGCACAGAGTCCTACCACCCGCAAAGAAAACTATAATTTCTGACGATGATTTTATCATGTAAGAAGGAAAGTTACAATATTAACCTTTTAAATAACAACTCAGAGACTTGGCCTTCTCTTGTACAAGGAAGTTTGTTTGTTTTGTTACATAACAACGGACACTATAGATTAAATTAGGCGTTAGTTTGTGAAACCCTAATTGGCCCGTTTATAGGTTTTTTTTATAAGAACACGGACTTTGTCTATGTGCCCTCTTTTCCCTGAACTTGTTCAGATGGATTCACCAAAGATTAAGGGTCTGAGCGGGCATTATAAAAACCACCACCAATAAAGATTATACTAATAAATATCATGGATGGAGGTCTAGGCTTGCTATGGGTAGGTATTATGTAGATAACGATATGAATACTTAGAGAAATAAATACTTGACAACATCCACAACTCAGCAACAAATACTCGCGCTTATCACAGAAATATTTGCCTTTACCGGGAATCGTTCCCGGGACCGCTAACTTCGTGACTACCAACCAGGTTAACGTCGTCACACACACACACACACATAGTAGATTTATAGTATTAATAGCACTCGAGTATCTATCGCTGTCACACTCTTACATCTGTCAGTATATTGTTTATGCCTGAAAGTGTCGAGTACTTTTATTACACTGGTTTTACAGTTTCTATCTCACGAAAGCGGGTTTGCCATACTTGTGTGTGTAGATGATGCACGTGCACGTTGTCTTTGAGTGCGTACTGTGCGTAGCTGTCGCCGCCAAGCGACGCCGTAGTGTGGGTGTCTGTGCGTGTTACAACTACAGGTTGGCATACCCGCTTTCGTAACTGTAGGTACTGTAATAGTAGTAATAAATCTATTAAAAACTAAGCTTTAAAATTCAACTACATTTTTTGATATTGTCGTCGTTTAAAAAATAACCCTCCCCCCCCCTCTCAGTACTTTGATTTTAAATTATAGTCTATGTTACTTTCACAAACCAGCCGAATTTATTGATACATCTAAAATCCATCAAGCCGTAAAATATATCCTTCATTCTGATCGGTAAAAACCGTAAATGAAGTTTTTTTTTCTTTATTAGCCTAGGCACTAAACACGATTAGATTAAAAACTTGCTGTTGTACTAATGGCTAGCAGTGTAGTGTGGTAGTTACCGGTTAATGAGATCATAGTAAAGATACCTATATACATACTATTAACCGATTTTAAGAAATTATACGTTAACCATTAGAGTGTCATAGGCTATATTGAAATGATTCAAATATGACTTTGGCGAAATAAAAAACAAATACATGATAAGTAACACTACTTTGATGATATTATCCAAATAGCAGTTGCATTTTTTTTAAAGCTTGCTTATCGTTAGACTTGTTAACATTGTCCGTTATATATTCTTTTTCAATATATGAACGATGTCTATTCCATCTTGACATAGCCTTTGCTAAAGTCAGATTGTGTGTGGCCAGTGGCAACTAGCGTGGGCCGCCCGTGGGTGGCTACCGTTAATTATATAACACATCTAAATAGGAAAATTACCATTTTGCAAATACCATCAGCGCCGTGGCTAATCACATTCCACCTCCTTATACGACGCGTTGCGCCTAAAATCTGAGCAGTCACTAATTAACCATGCGAGGGATTTGCTTTTATGGTCAAGACAAGGTTTAATATGGAACTAGCTGGGGCATTAGTTATTTACGGATTTAACTTGAATACTTAATAGTCATTTATACATACCTAAAATCTTTCTAATAACAAAATATACAAAATAAAAAGCAAGTGTTAAAAACTCAACTGATTTGAGAATCTGAAATATTAATTTGTAACGAGAGACAGACATATCGTTCGTTGAAATAATGCCATACTTTTAACTTTACGACGAAACAATGAACCATCCATAAAAACATACAGTCAAACCAGTCTATCAAAAGGTAAAAAGAACAATCTTTACACCTCTGATATAGATAAATTAAAATCTAGTTCTCTACACCAGTTATTATTCGCAAACTTTTCCCAAGATTTCTATAGCTCGATAGGTTTTCACACGCCGCCGTTACTTTCTAGATTTGCAATGGAAACACTACAAGCTCTCTCGAGCTACAGTCTACGGCGCTTCCCTATTTGAGATCAGTCGCCGACCGGCAGACATCTTAGCAAGTTCGTTGGGCATAATAGAGCGGAATTCGATTCTCACTTATTTGAAAGCAATGAATTCCCTCGTAAACTTCCCCATTGGAGGACATAAAACAGGTGCTTGATTTGTTTTTAAACAGTTGAGGTTAACTGGAAGAAAAGCGTCTTACGGCATCAGAGATAAATGAAATAAATATTAAATGTTTGCTCTCAAATGTTAAATTGTTTTCAGGCAACACAATTACAGCGTTTATAAATAGCATTGTTTATTTATAATAATTAGTAAATAGGTATATTTAATAATCAATTAACAAGTAAGGAATTAAGTTACTAAGCTTTTATAACTGTCGAATGTTTACGGCAACATTAGCTAGTTTCTTAGAAAGAGATGTTACAACCATCACATACATAAATTTATAATTCACGTCTAATGCTAGGTAAACTAAAATAATCTATTAATAAAGCACTAAGGTTTATCTATAAAACTGTTATCCATCCATCCGTTTAATGTATATTGCATAACGATCGATTGAACTCCGATTAGAGCACGTCGAAGTTGTAATGGTAGTTTGCCTACGAGTCTGATCCCGATCCATTGTTAATCTATCAGAAGCGGGAAATGCAAATCGAGAGATTTCCCCGCTTTTCATGCTTCTATACATTGCGGCGCGGATCTACTTTATCGCGTTTGACGTTGCTCGCCTATTTGTATCTCTTTTGTTTGAGTAACAAAGCCGTAAGCTTGAAATGTATCAACATATTTTATACGTCTAACAAGAAATAGAGCCGGTAGCGCCGCTGGTAGAATCGAGGCGCTGGCAGAATCGAGTTGTAAAAGTGATCGTTCGTCCTACGGTACCACTTACAGAATAAAATTCATTTTATTCGATCAACTATGTACTATGTAGGATGTTCTTTAGGGCATTGTTATAGGGTCTGAGTGATTCGAGAGGAATTTATTGCCTATAAAATGGTACATTGTTTTTAAGTCAGTTTGTCGAACCGAAAACAAATTATTAACAGTTCAGCACTTGGCGGATTTTTATTTCTCGCAGGCAGGTGTGCATATTAATTAATACTCGTAGAAGGTTGGCGCAGATAAGTTTATAGCTTTGGAATTGGTATTAGTAGCAGTGAGCTGTTTTGCAAAAAAATACGGAGTTATCTCAGATGTCCAGAAACATAAACGCTGGCATTGTTCTTTATTTCAATGATGATGTGATGTTGAAGTTATATTCAAACGATGGTTCAAATGGTAAGACATCCTTTAATAGAATTTAACTTTATCAATTTTATCATTTCATCGAATTACATTTAATTAAACGCTTTTTTCTGTTAAAACCACGATGTTTTCAGGATATCTTAAACATTAATTACTTAGGTTAGGTAGACTTGTGTGGCGAAAAAAACTCATGTGGCGAGAAATGTATTTCAATTAAATTAACATTTAATTTTTAATTCTGCTGATTTTTACGTTTGTTGAAAGGTGTCCGATAAAATAATAGGTACCCTGTTGAACATACGATCCACTCACAAACGAACTCTTTTATTTTGTTGCATGCGTAGATTTCGTGAAATAATATGGTCCTTCCTCCACAGCTGATGGCGTCCTGTCGACAGTGAACGTGGTGGAAGCCCTGCAGGAGTTCTGGCAGGTGAAGGCATCTCGAGGAGGAGCGGCAGGCGCGCTGGTCATCTACGAGTCGGTGCCCGCTGCCCACCCGCCCTACGTTTGCTATGTCACGCTGCCAGGCGGCGCCTGCTTCGGCAGCTTCCAGGTATGATTTACCTTAGCTCATACAGGTGGAGATGAGCTAAGTATCTTGAGGTTAGACGGGGTCGTCCTCACCCCCGTTCTTATTCATAAACGTATGATAAACCTATTTTAGTTATAGTGTGCCTTGTCACTTTCTATCTAATTAAAATGTCAGAATGAAAGATAAGGACAAACCTTATTTAAAGCATACTTTAGTTTTTGTGCTTTTATTAAGAAGAGCTTTAAAGTTATGAGTTGTCGTACACTGACTGCTTCTTTACTGTCATGCGGCCACGTGGAGTCTGCTTTGGTAGCTTTGAGATGAGTCTTGGCAAGATTAGCCACGGTTATTTACAAGTCAGTCCACACTGCCCACCACGTCTGCTATGTCACGTTACCTAGTGATGGTGGTGGTGGTGATGATCAGGTAATACTGATCTAAACTCTGGCAGATATGCTACCTGTTCCTATTGAACATCCGTGTTACCTTACTGGCTGGTGGTAGCTTTCATGCGAAAGCGCAGAGTTCTGATATTCAACGCGAATGGCCATCTTTCAGTTGGTCCTGGCAGAGACTGCGTCGACAGGATCTAGAAAACAGAAAAGAACAAGTTCAAGTAACCACACACGGTCTTATTTACTTCTGTTTACCAGAACTGCCCGACGAAGGCCGAGGCGCGGCGCAGCGCAGCGAAGATCGCCCTGATGAACAGCGTGTTCAACGAACACGAGTCGCGGCGCATCTCGGAGCACTTCATCGAGAAGGCGGTCGCGGAGGCGCGCGCCAGCTTCGCGGGCGACGCGGCGGCGCACCAGGACCCTAGCGCCGGCATCGCAGCATTCAGGTGAGGCTACCGTTTTTTCCATGGATAGTATACAAGCCATTTGATGGCTAACGACATATCAATTTAGAATCTCAGGAAACATAATGCGTTAGCAACCCTGAGCACGAAAGTGGTACTCCGTAGGCTAAGTTGTATACAGTGTCAGAAAAATATAGCTGATGAATGGTAGTTTTTATGACTGGAGTAGGTACTTATTACTACAGCTTAGAATACCTCTTCGCAGAGAAAGCGGTTCCAGGAATAGTACTTCATGAGTCTTGGATGTTTTCTATGTGTAGTAAGTTTATCGTTGTCCAATACCAATAGTACAAGCCTAGAGCTTAGTTTGGGACTAGGTTAATTGGTGTGAGAAGGTCCCTACATGAACGATATTTATTTATGAATTTATTTATGTCACTGGCAGTGAGAATAGCCTATAATTTCGTACTCATCTGACCCATTCGTTACCAAACCCAGATCCAGACGTTACTCGTGTTTATTTCTCTCAGTCGTGTTAGAACCGTGGAATGAAAAGAGAAGGGAAGAGGGAAGGAGAAGTACCTATCGTGTTTAGTACCAGTTTTAATATAGGTACAGTATCCACAGTTCCAGACGTTTCAGTACAAGTCGTATTCCATTGGCAGGTTCATGCTGGAGGCGAACAAGGGGCGCACGATGCTGGAGTTCCAGGAGTTGATGACGGTGTTCCAGCTGCTGCACTGGAACGGCTCGCTGCGCGCCATGCGCGAGCGTCAGTGCTCGCGGCAAGAGGTGGGTCACACAGTTTTAATCCAAATTATAAAGTATATATAGACGTCTAACTTATTACGAATGTAATGTTTAAAATGTGTAGACGTCATTTCAGTGTAAATTATCACAGAACCTTTTTGATTGCATAACACCGTAAATTAATATGGCCAGCTTTCTTTTACGTCATCTGTGTAGCAACCGCTAAAGCCTAACGCGTTCTAAACATGATAAAGATAATTTAATAGTACATTGTGCATCAAGGGTAGTATGAAGGGAATTACTAACGAGAGTGTTAGAAGCCCGACGCCGAAGGCGGAGGGCTTTTAATGACTCGAGTTAGTAATCTCCTTACTGCCTGTGATACACACAATGGTTTTCATCACATTTGCGAGGAAAAAAACAAAGAGAAAACACTTTAACTCTGCAAAATATAAAGAAATAACTTTTGACGGACGGGAACGTAAATGGAAACGATTTTTTTTTTGTGACCACAGATACTGCGTTTAGTTTCGACCTGGATTCGAGCCAGATTTAGCCAATTTGATAAAAATGTATAATTACTAAAATTAATGATAAATGTTGATATAAACTTGAAATAGGTATAAAAATAATGAAGTTTAATGAAGCATATAGGTTTTGTGTAATGTAAGTTAGTCTATAGCTAATTTTTAAAGATGAAATTAGAAACCGATTTAATTTTTGGCTGAAAATTAAACCTCCTTAGTCAGAAATTATGTACGAAAGAGTTGCAGATTTTAAAAAGAAAGTCATTACTCCCTAGGGATGACAAACTCGCCATAATTCCCGCGGGAACAATTTAGGCCATTGTCCTTCTGTATACAGGCATGGAATAACACCATTTACGAGCAAGTGTGATGAAAAATGTAATATTAAAAAGGCCGTTTTGAATAGTCAAAACAGTATGCGTCAAATTTCATGGAGTAAATCTACGAAGATGCGCTTCACTACTTTTTGTGTTTATGTACATACACTTTCGCCACTCTGCAACCAAAATTAAGTGGCGTATCACGTCTTTGTGGGTTCAAAACATTTCTCTCTAGCGCACTCAGATTAAAACAGTTAATGTGTACCTCAGTGTCTCTTTTCTTTTGATTAAATTTTGGATTATACAATACAATACAAGTACATTGAACACCCAAAAAAAACACAGAACAGTACATTTAAATTATAGGTATGCAACAGGCGATCTTACCGCTAAATAGCGATCTTTTCCAGACCTTGGACAGAGAAATAGCCATGGATACAGATACATGGATACAGAAGGCGGTGGAAACTAATTTCTTTAGAGTTTATAATTATATAAAGTAGTGCTCCGTTCGCCGGTGCAGTAAAAGACAAAGGCTAGGGTCAGTTTACTTTTTAGTCCCTCTGTGGACAAACTCAAGCATCCAGCTTAACTATGAATAAATCCAGGTGGTGGCACACTACTCGGCGCGTGCGCTGGACGACGCCATGCGCGAGCAGATGGCGCGCGAGTGGGCAGCGCGCGAGCGCGAGGCCGCGGCCGGGGGGGGCGGCGTGCTGCGCCCCGAGCTGGCGCGTGCCGAGCGGGAGCTCCGCGCCGCTCGCCTGGCCGCCCGCGAGCTCCGCTTCCCCAAGGAGAAGCGCGACATCCTCACCCTCGCCGCGCGGCTCGCCCCGCCGCAGCAACAGTGATCTCACCGCCACGTCGCTATTTTGTTATTTAAGTATAGTCTATGTAGTGTAAGACGACTGTGTTTTATTTTACCTCGATCCTTGAGCCTAAGGGCTGATTTATAAATCCTAAGTAAACAATTTCTGACATATAATGTTCTTTAGTTTTCTAAACAAAGAAAATAAGTTATGAGGGACAAGTTTGACGGACACTTCCATCTTCCGATTGCCGAAACTCACCCCGCACTGACTGATAGTACTTAATATAGAGATTAAATTGCGTGAAGTCTACAATTAATCATATTACAGTTGCAGCGAAATATATAGTAATGATAATAATACAGTATTTCTTCGTAACATAAATTCCTAACATATATAAAACGTTTCAAAATAACAAGTAGGTAATTATTTAATTTTACACAAGTTTATATATTTTTGGTTTCGAAAAACCTGATACAGAACTAAATAAAAACGAACAACATGCCTAAGATTTAAGTACGCCGCATCGCGCGCAGTACCCACGTCTTGTTCCACTTCGTCCCCACCGAAGGAGGTGCGGGTGGCCAGCAATATCATCTTGGCTCATTTAGCGTCATCAGTCAGACACTATAAGTAAGTACTAAGTAGGTACAGATAATGATATATTATTATTGCTGGTAGTACCTGGGAGCCCGAGCTAGATCGGATAGAAAACGAGTTTTCCCGAAGATGGCAACGTAACAGATCGAGATCGATGATAATTCATCGGTTCCAGAAACCCTAAAACACAAAAATTTATTAACTGCAAAGAACAAGAAGTAGGTTAAAAAGTACAGAACAAGTATCTATGGTAAAAAAATAATAATATTACATATTATAATTAAAAACGAAATTAATTTTTAGACTAATTAGTGAATTCCGGCTCCATCATCGCACTCGAAAGCTCTGATCTTTCTTCTTGTGCCCCTTATTCTCATGGAAACAGCTCTTATGACTGAAATTTGTACCTTTACTTTAAGCCAATAAATTATTAGTGAATATGGTTTATGAAACCCTTCATCTGTTAAATCCTCGAAAATTGGTTAAAATGCTACTTAGAAACCAATATGGACATACATAATACGAGTAAATTGCTAGCCTAAAATAAAGAGGTGCTGAAACAAAAATGTTTAAATTAACGGGGGCTCGAATCCAATTTGTTTTAACATTTGTAATTATATTGAGAAATGGATGAGTAAGGCAAAAATATAATTGCCCTTGTTTTCTCGACACAAATTTTATCAACAGCTTTTTTTAGGCGCAAACAATAAAATTTCGTGAAATTGACATATGAATTCGAAGGTGAAATGATATAATCGATGAAAAAAATATCGGTGTACAAAGGGAAATTTAGAAGTAAGATGGGATAGTACAAAGTGTATAAGAATCCCCGGTGTCTAACTAAAAAAAATAATGTTTTTTTTATAAAAGTACGGTTTTCGCTCTAAAATTCAACTATTATGTAACTTCTTAACATAGTCGTATAATAAAGTATATAAGGTAAAACTCTAGCTACCGCAGGCATTCAAGCACTGAGCCACTTTCTGTCAATGCAACATGTCGATAAAAGATGAAATATTCGCGATAACGTGCGCTCTTTCTTTTTGCGGTTAGATGAAGGAAAGTAAGAGCGAGTACGTGTTCTGGTCGCCACAGCTGCGGGGCCCCGGGCGACACTAATGCCTTCAGTACCATTACCATGAGTTACAATTAACTTACTCGCTAGCGAATCCAAGCTCTGTCCCTCGCAGGCCTTGCAGTATTCTTTTAGAGTGCGAGGGACAGAATATTCAACTCGCTAGCGAGTACGGTAATTGTAACTCATGGTAAGGGTACTGAGGAGTTACGAGTTTAATCGGCGACGGCATGCGAGGTCTGCCCGCCTCGGAATTACGAGTAGTGTTGTTAAATTAGTTGGAGTCCGTTTGTCACATGCTTCGCTGGAAACAGAGTAAGCATGTTAACTTTGTGGTGCTAGTCGCTCGAAATGTAGGGATGATATTCTCGTGCGTTGCGATAAATCACGTGGTCAACTGTCATCCCATACATTTGGAGTGGTAGAAAAGTAAAACGTTACTAGCGTTTGCATTTTGGCTACGGCCCTTGGTTACAAGCTAACTACAGATGGCGCCAGACAACTTGAGCCTGGTTTCACACGGCATCGTATACTGTAAGTGTATTCCATACTAATGTTATCGAATAGCAACCGAATACGGTAAGATTTATATTTTATGTCTTGAATGAAAAGATACAAGACTTACCTAGAAGACTTACACAGAAGAGAGAGCTGAGAAGGAACACCACTCGTTATGAAAATTGGTCTAGGGCGAAACCTGGTTTTCTTAATAAACCGGCAATATAATAAAAGGATACAAGTAAGTTTATTCGTAATTCAAACACCCCATGAGATATGAGCAAATACATTATCTTAGTTTACACGGTAACGAACCCCTAATAAGTAGATACATCTCAAAATAAATTGACTGCCACCCCTGGGTTTCACCCACAGACGCCTAATAAACCTTGTTGCGAAAGGGGACCCATGTCTCGATCAACAGAACTCTAGTTCACCATAACCAGTATGTCATAACTTGTCCGCAGTCATCACTCGAAAGTAGGTACAACTAAAAATGTTTCACTCTGTATGCTTTAGGAGCTGGGCCAGTTAATTACTATACCCTCGTTAAATCTAGTCTAGCCCCTGTCTTTCGTAAAGGACGACGTTTATTCCGTTTAACTTTTACTGAACCGATCGTTGATCTACGGGCGGTAGGCGCGGTGCGTAGGGTTGTGTCAATATTGGCACTCGTGCGCCGCACCTGATCACACATGCCACGCGTGTACCATCGTCCAAAGCAAAAACAGCGTATGCGCATATGTAGGTACTTCCTACCTTACTACCTTTTTCATTTGAACGACAGTACAGCCCTGTGGAGAAATTCTTTAACACAACCAAGGAAATCGCCAATGCCCTTTTAAAAAGTCATATTCAACGTAGCGATAGGAGATTCACCTTTGCGCTTAAGAATAACGTCGCATGATTTATAGTGACTTTATAACAGATGTGCCCTTCTTATAATGTGAGTTATATAGTTTAATCCGTCTTACAAGCCTGATTTGAACCTTGTTCACTCGAATTACGTAGTAGCAATCTAAGGGGATACGATTTTATATACCGTGTTGAATATGGTCTAAGATGGTGGTCTAAGATGGTCTAAGATCCGAATAGGAGACGACCTGCACCCAGCTGTTTATTCAACACAACGTATTTTATATCAAATTTAATATGGTAAG
This sequence comes from Acleris sparsana, assembly GCA_923062465.1. NCBI lineage: Eukaryota > Metazoa > Arthropoda > Insecta > Lepidoptera > Tortricidae > Acleris > Acleris sparsana. The sequence continues at coordinate 4,405,212 of OV281287.1, read as the reverse complement.
TAGGTAAGCCGAAAGATTTCAGTGGTACTTATACATATATATGTTTTTTTTTTAATATAAACTTTTTAAATTGCATTTGCTTGTTTAATAGACAAATTACATAAGTAAGTACTGATCGAAAGTATGAAGCCTATAGAATATGCAAACGTTAGGTTTAGTGCAATTAATTAGTACCGACTTACCTACCTACCCAATAGTTATGATGGGAAAAAATAGTCAACCTAACGTTTGCATATTCTATAAGCTTCATACTTTCGATTGGTATGTAATTTGTCTATTAAACAAGCTATTTTTTTTGCTGTTTTAAAGTAGTTTTATTTATTTTATTTATTACATTTTTCCTCCAACAAGATGGAGTGACGACCTCGTCAGGATCGCGGGACCGCGGTGGATGCGAAAAGCACAAGACCGGTCTGAGTGGAAAGCCTTGGGGGAGGCCTATGTCCAGCAGTGGACGTCTTTCGGCTGACATGATGATGATGATGATGATGATTACATATTTACTGGTCAGACATTTTTCAGCCTACTTATTCGCCATATTGAATTTGATATAAATAAAATACTTTTTATCGGTTCGGATCCTCTAATTAAAGGCTCATCGATCCTTGAAAGCTCAGATTCCCTAGACAAGATGCATTTGTTATCGTTACCACATATGTATAGGATTGACATCAGCTGTCACATGGTCAGTTTTCGAAAATCGTTAACGCTAGCGTTAAGAAACTTGTCTAGCCTCACTGCGGCACAAACCCAACGTCCGCCTGACACATGTCTAACATTTAGATGTCAAGAGAGATCCACCGCATTACTCGCTGCGTTGTTAATCCCTCACACAAAGCGAGTCCAGGTGTAGGTAGTGAATAATCATGCGACGTCGTATTTATGTTGGATAAGTCCAGCTCCATTAGCTGTAGATAATTCTGGCTGTGATACTGATCCCTTACAATATAATTAAATGGAACGATATGATTTAGTCTTTGTTGTTATTTTAATTGCATTAATTTATGTGTTTTCGACACCCATGACCGTAATTTAACACTCATGCCCTGGATACCCTTGCGGAGATTATTTTGTGGTGTTTCGGTGGTCATGGTTGTGTTCGATTTTATTTTATTTATGCTTGGCAGTGGAAAAGACTTTTGGCTGCGCTTCACTGTATTTGCGCCAGCCTTAACAGTCCGTCGGCCGATATTTGCTTGTCAGTTTATTGTATTAGAGTGTCAGTTTCTCAAGAGATACATCTCATGACCACATCAGAGCTATTTCTCTGACACGGCAATTGCAGGGGCGTCCCGCGTTAAGCATTGGGCGGTGTGGTTTGCAGTAAATTCAAACATATGGCGTTGTATGAGAGCGTTTATGGAGAAGCGATTTTAAACGCATTTGCTTCAAATACAGCATTACTGCAGCGTCGCACGCGTCAATAACGGCGGTACACGGCACTACGCCCGCGACACCGCTTCTCTTTACGCCGCGCACCACGCGTGCGTCACGCTCCGCATCTTAATGAACATCATCGTACATTGCCATATGTTTGTGTTTGCGGGTCGCTGCACGCGCCGCCTCTCTATAAACGGAAAAAAACGCCCGACGCACTGCACGACGCCAAGCCGCACGACACGTGCGACAAGCCCAGTCTGCGAGAGCCTTAACACCACTGCATAGGCGTATTATATTATATTAGATATTACATTGGTGAAACGACCATTAAAGAGGTAACGAGCCTGTTATACAGCCAGGATTATACGACAGGATATCCTACAATTACCGTGATAAAGGAATAAACAATGTGCAAGCGAGATGCGAATATCGATAATAGTTTAACTATAGCTTTGTTATGTTTATTTATAAGGTTATTAATTTAATTAAACTATGTGTGTAAAAAGTACGAATGTTGGTTGTAATGCCTGGCTTTCTCTAGCAGTCAACCTAAGTACCAAACGTACTTACATGTAATAAAGCCTATTAAAATCGGACGTTAACTAGATACCAATAAAGAGTTAGAGTAATAATATCTTACTTAAAGGAGTCAAGATGTTTTAAGTATCTGTGTGAATGTACAGTCAAGGAAATCGAAAGACATACTCGTACCTTTTTCTCGCTTGTCAAAATGTGCATAAGACATAAAGGTACACCTACGTGTTTCAGTTTCCCTTACTGTACCCCACTACAACATTTAGTAGGTATACATAAGAAAATACGTTTTATTAATATACTAAGGCTACGCGTCTATGTATAATTAACGTTATCAATTATATATCGATGTCTTTAAATATCTTAAGTCCGAAAAACGTTTGCGCCCAGTTTCGTTCGTCCGAATGTTCATAAATCAGAAAACGTTTTTATTCTAATAACCGTTTAACTTTCCTGGATTATTATAAAACAGTATAGAAAAAAAAATCTACCTCATGACCTCAACGGACAAATGTTGGACTTGTGATCAGTTATAGTGCGAGTACATAACGACTTTATTCTTAACAGTAACTTCCTCTGCTCACTGAATAATTCCGGCCATTTTGACACCATACAGCCTTACCATTATGACGTTTTTATAACACGCACATTATAACGGAGGGACTCTTCGCGGAAGCCGTGCATTACATCGGAGTTATTGTTGAGTAAAACACAATTTATTCCCGCGTCCGCAGCAAGTTGCACAAAAAGGGGTTATATTCGGGAGCGGTTGCATTTTTCTCGGCTCGGGCTTTTTGCTTGTCCTTTATTTGAACAACGCCGACGTGCGACGCGGCACAGACGTGCTGCCGCAGAGGGGTCACTTCAAATCAATTTGTGCACTTTATAATGGGTGTTCAAAAACTTATCCAAGGTTTGAATGAAATAGAAAAAACATGGGATAAACCTTAACTACATAGGATGGGGTTATGTATGAAATAACACATCTGGAAAATGTCCACCATGGCTTTGCTGGCACATACGAATTCTTTTAATTAAATTTTCCATGACCATTATTCACTAACCTCCTCTTTTAATGCGTTAGTGGTTGTGGACTTCTTGGCATAGACCTTTGAATTCGAATAACTCCATAGAAAGAAATCTAATGGTGTTAAATAACATGACCTAGGGGGGCAATTCTGATCACCGAAACGATGTCTCATGCAGTAATTGCATCGATTCACGGGCTGTACGGCATGTTGCACCGTCTTGTTGAAACCACATTTCGTACATCAATACCGTTCGATTTTGGTAAAAAGAACCCGACTATCATGCCGCGATATCCAGAACCATTAACAGCCACTGCCTGATCAGCCGCACCAAACAGTGACACGTTGCGGATTCATTTGTTTTTTGACAGTCGCACGAGGGTTTTCTGAACCCCAAATGCGGCAATTTTGACGATTAACGAAGCCATCGAGGTGAAAATGAGCTTCATCGCTGAATATGATTTTGCTCGAAATTTGCGAACCGTCGCAGCCGAACTATCATTATTTTTGAAATATTGTTCAACAATAAAAATGCGTTGTTCTCTCGTGTAGTGCTCCTTTTTTAATAACCCTAAACTGTCAGCTGTCAAATTGTTTTATTTTTTTAGTGGCCCGTACTTTTCCGTACAACAGGAGGCCGATTCAAATCTTGCGTAAATTTTAGGTCACCTTTTATTGTAACCTTTTGAACTCCTATCCTAACGTCGAATACAAAACCTGTCACTCACACGCAATACATGTTAGCTATGCTATGCAAATTACAACTTAATTGGTAAGAATCGAAGTCTCTTTTTATCTTGAGTTTGTGCCGGCTAGAGCCTTCCATCGCGTTCAAATGGTTAAGGGTTTATGACATGAAGAAAGAAAACGAGCACACAGGCCACGTGAAGTTAAACTCGGAGACACATACATCTCTGCAATCCTGACTGCAAGCCCGTTGCCAAACCAAAGGAGTAAGATGGAATGCCTTCTCATGCTAGTCATTAGCTTCTATTTAGATCTTCAGTTGTCCGTTAACTTCTAATACTCTTCTCTATCCATTACAAGGTAAAGCAGATATAGTACCGTGGAGATCCCAGTCCACCCTCGTTTCTATTACCTACTAAATAGTCCAGCTAATGTTTAAATGCAAAAGTTTGAATAAAATTTCGAATGGAGATAGCTTATACGCTGAATACATAGACTACATAATTATATATTCGCAACAATACAAAATTACATCACATACATACAAAAAGAATAAGACAGAGAAATTGAACAAATAAAATAACGTATATTAGAAACAGAATTAATTTTGAGACTAATGCAAGGCAAATCAATATATGATTGGAAAGATCATTAGTGAATTCCGGCTCCATCTTCACAGTCGAATGCTCTGATGTGTAATCTTGTTCTCCATATGTTACTGTTCAGCCCGGAAAATTTTAAAGTTCCTGGGGGTACAACAATAATCGAACATTCAGGCAAAGTCGCGGGCAGAAGCTGTAATTTATACGAGATTCTTAGGAAACATTTAATTTTGGTGAATTGGCCTCGTCCTGGATCATGCGGAACCTTATCACTATGACACTCCAGTTGACTCATCGTCAAGTTAACAAAGCATGAAAAAATTGATCACTATATTATGACAATATTTAATCCAAAACGCCTTGAAAAGGATCGTAATTTGATAACCGAAAACGTGAATCTTTTTAACCGTGAATTCGCGTATAGAAACAATCCGTCGGCGTACTTTCTACACAGTATTATCTGCCCGCGGGGTGAAACTGGCTCGGAGGGCCTGATATGTTGCCTTAATTGGGAGCGCTTGCGCATACAAGACAAACAACTTGCCAGGTAAGCTGCAGCCAGCCGCTCACTTGATCATCAGCTACCTACAGCTGAATCGCGCGGCCTGGCGCTAGCTCATGTGTGTGTAAAGACGTACGATGAGTTCGATGACAATCGCATTTGACATTCTCATATGCATCGTGACGACAATTTACAGTGCTCTAATTTTTTTAATCCACGAAAGCGCTTGCCAGTTCGTAATATGGAGTAGCGGGGCGCGATAATGTAGATTGAAAATCACTGTAGTTTTGAAGCACTGTCGTGTTGGTTTTAAACATAAAGATCGCCAGTCCTTATGTAGGTATATGATTTTCCACAAAACCTTCTACCAAATTATACAGTTTACAAATAGAAATAGAAACATTTATTCCACGAACACAGAATAATAAAAAATAAAATATATACCAGGGGAAAAACATCATGAACAAAGGATGGCAACACAGAAATCGAAACAAAGACAGTAAAGAAGGAAAGAAAAAAAACACAAAAAATGTAGGATAATGTTTAGGAGTAGGTACAGTCGAGTTCATAAATATGTATACATTTTAGTACCCCTTGTCAGATTAATCGCTGTGACAATTCATGTATGGCAGTTTAAACATTACATTAAATAGACAAGGTATTAAAGTGTTCACATAACTATGAACTCAACTGTACGAGTACATACACCAACCTGCCAACACTATTGCTTACAAAATAAGTAACTTTTTAAGTCACGCTAAAAAATTACGAGTCTATTTACTGGAATGAAACAGGATCGAGACACTACACACACATAGTCAAATAGGGGTCAAAATAGGGGTCAAAATAGGCTGATCGATGGGCTAATAAACGGGTAAGTTCAGTTGCTTAACACCATCTCAACCCGAATAAATATTTTGTTAGTGCATAGAAGACGTATTAAAAAATAAATAAATGGGAGCTGGTATATATACTTTCCTCATATTGATTACACATCCGACTGACTTACTTGAATGCAAACATCCGCATGAAACACATTGCAAACTAGTATGTCCACTCCCACCAGTCCCGGCACGTTTTGTACCGTAAATAGAAATTATAAGCAAGTGTCACGCCGCGGACACTCCATTTTCGTAATATCTTTATTTAAGTGTACTTAGTAAATAATGATGCTGTTCTGAACGGACGTCGTATTATATGAGCTGTCAAGTCCTACCATGTTACAGGCAGAGAAGGGGCTGAGTTACACCAGTCAGCTCCTGATCTAGGGACTTTGAACCTTAATGGAGTATAACTCGGTACCTAACCCTCAGGGTAATGTTTTTTGATGACCATCAATGGTGTGTGCCTTCTACTATGGCGTGAAGAAGGCAAACAATTACATAGGAAAGCTCGGCATTCTACTGGGTAAAATCAAACCATGTCGCCTTACGTTATATTGTATTGTTTTTACCTCGGTCGCCCTTGTCAAGTAAATAAGAGCTATCAAACCTTTGACAATACGATACTAAGTACCGTAATCTGGGGTACTTTGATTTACGGGGTAACATTGCCCACCCCAAAAACTATATTTAATATTTAATTATTCTATTAAATGTTTCATCAGGACTAAGCTACTCATACAGTTATATAATTACTTCAACAATTTAAGAAGATAACAACTAAAACAGTTATCGTTTTAAGGTCGGGCAATGTTACCCCGTAAATCAAAGTACCCCCAGTTTACCGGTATGTCAAAGGCAAAGTGTTCACCAGTAATATAGAGGCCTTGCGCCTCTATTCCAGGCGGTAAAATCCAAATCGTATTTGGCCTGTTGTCTTATTGTCAACGTCTGATAGCTCTTATTTACTTGACAGTAATGGCGGCCCATTAAGAAAGAACTCCATATCAGTTCAAATACGATATAGTTTTTACCGCCTAGAATACTGGCCCTGATCATTATGTGCGCTGTAAGGCCTATACTTAATGTCAACATTGCAAATGCGTTTTCAACCCTGAGGACTTGGATAGAATTCGAAATTGATACAACAAAGGTCACTGACTCAATGTTAATATTTATTATCTTTTTAATTTAGTTTAACCGTTTACGTAACGTAACCGTACGACCATTATTAATGCAGCGACGCTTCAAAGCGCATGCATCTGACTTATTCAACGAAGTCGATTCCAAATCATGCGCAAGAGCAAAGTTTGATTTAGAAACCGCAGCGCAGGTAAGCCGCAACAACTGGTTTGGCACGAAAGTGCGGTGTCGCCGGCGCAGCGCAGTCCTTCGGTCTTATTCTCTAACGGCGGCGTATATGTAACAGTATATATATGTAGCGCATACAGTTTGAACCTAATTAGGTAAAGCTATTCAAGGCATCTTCTGGATGAGCCTGACGACGCCTCATCTCACCTCATCATCATTTCTCGGCTTCTCTAGATCAAACTAATTAAACCCAACACGGTGGGTCTATGTAAAGTATACGGGAAATCCTGTCGCAGCTTCTGACTCTATAATCCTATCAGCACTTAGATACCATAATATTGCATTGTCATCGGGTTTACATATTTAGATCCAAACAGCCAATTCCATTGACGGGAACTGGATCAAAATTGCCATGCAAGATTTAAAACGGACAACTTACATATGTACTATACACACAAATAGGGCCGAGATTAAGGAGGTAATAACCGTATCGTCTTTGACCAGGGGGCTATTGCCTAACGCTCTCGCAATCGCAATCGACTTGAAAGCGGACAAGCCTTTGATTTTCAAAATGAAAACGATGGCAATAGCTCTGTGTTGGTATTTTTTTTAAGTCGGCCGCCATTACTGTTCAGTACATAACAGCTATCAAAACGTTGACAATACGATAGCAGGTCAAAGGTGATATGTTTTTTGCTGCCTAGAATCTCGGCCCCGTGAGAGTTAAACAAAAGCTTGTAATAAAAATGATGAGATGAATGTTTTGAATTGAAGCGATTTCTGGGAAAACTGTTATCAAAAGTTAACGAGTCCTAGATAGATATCGTATTGGACCCTGTGAAACTTCTTGAGGAAGGTACGAGTGATTTTCCACTGGGCCTCTATTTAATATCATCCTCAGCATGATGGGGAGCAGGATCGACTGCCCTTACATTCGTCATTCTTGTGGGCTACATGTGTCAATTTTCACGAAATAAATGATTCTATTCTACTCTAGGCTGCAGTAACTAGGCTGTAGTAAAATCCATATTGTCTTTGACATGTTACGGTATTGTTCTTAAGTCGGCCGCCATTACTGTGAAGGCAATAAGAGCTATTAAAACGTTGACAGTACGATAACGGGTCAAAGGCACTAATTATTTTTACCGCTAAGAATGCAGGGCCTGGGATTAACCTTGCGAATGAAATTGCAATTCGATGTCGAATTCGATACGGCACCGTTAGAGAATGCACCGCTTAGCTACTTACCTATATTTTGTTTTTACAATCGCTTTCATGTATTTTAAGCGTCTTATGATATAAACATTACTTGCTGCCGAATGCAGGTTAGTGAGGCGCGTTACTTTAAATGATACCCAACAGAATGGTAGGTTTATCTCGGAATCGGTAATGTATATATTTCTACAGATTTTTTGGACTTAGGGACATATACAGATCGATTAATGCAACAGGAAAGCTCGCTTTAAAGCGATTTTTCAAGAGAATTATTAGAGACCTAAACTGCCCTCCTTGGAAAAAAGAGCGTATATCACATAGAACCGCGTATCTATTAGCGACCTTATTTCTTAGAAGAGGAGGTAAAATTTACTTTGGCTATCAAACTGCGTATTATTGAGGAGGGCAGTAAAAGTATAAGGCTTTTTTGACATAGGTAGTTCCATAGTTGCCCAGATATTAAATTGGTTGAACTGGTGGTAAATAACACAGGTCAGCGACCTATATTCTTGTCCAGCCCAATTGTATACTTTATCCACAAATGACAAATACGTTGAGAAATTAAGTTACTAGGTTTTTAACACCTTGTCTGTTCAACGTTGTTTTACTGTCACGCGTATTATCAAAGGGTTTGTAGTGTTTGTACAACGATATAGGTACTAAAACGACACACGAATCCTTAATTCCCCGCCTCAACACCACAAGTGTCCACTTTTTGCGGCGCGCGCGCAGGGTAGTTGCAAAAACAAGCGGCTCCCACGCTCGCCGAACGCGGTCGCCGACCCCGCTGCAACCAGGGTTACCAGATCCAAAACTAAGATTTCTTGACAAAATCCCTGATTATGAACTACGCAGGCAGCGGTGGTAGCCCCGCATGCCTAACAACAATACGAGTATGTATAATAGTGAGATTTTATTTTTATTATTATCTCACTAACTTTTATGACTTATTTCTACCTAAGTTTATTAAGAGGTAAGATACGATAGGATAATTATCTATTTCCAAGAACATAGTCATTAAAGTAAAAATTTTACATGTGTATGCCTAATAGTGTTACTCAAGATTACGAAAATAATGTAACATGTTTTTTCTAATGGCGTTGAAGGCAAACGAGCACACATGCCACTTGAAAGTGAGATCAAAAACCCACAGGCATTATCTAAATAACATTCTCAAGACTGCAAACCTAAGACTGCAATTTGAAATTCAAACGCAAAAATAATGTTTTATTTCGTCATTTCCTGAATAAGGACCTAATATCCTGACATGTCCCAAAACTCCTGTCATCTGGTAGCCCTAGCCGCAACTGACGAATATTGATCACGTGATAACGATGCCATCTTCGGGAACTGCAATCGCCAAATTCGGCCATGTTTTTTGGAACATTTACTTTTAATGTGATAGAGCGCCTGCGGCAAGAACATGCAATTTATAATTGACTTTAATACCCGTGGCTCATGGTTGTTTTTAGAACTCCTGTCAAGATGAGAGTTTGGGAAAGTTGCATCTCCAAATTTGGTTCATACTCGTTGTGGTAAAATGCTCCGATTGAGATTGTAATCAGTTCCATCGTCAACAGTTTACATATGCGCCCCTAGTATTTAGTCAGTCATTTTGGCATGAGTAATTGTCGAATTTCGGCATAAACAAGATTCCTTAAAATGTAAGGTATACAAAATTTAACCAGAGATTATGTAATTAAAAAAAAAACAGTGGCAGTTTTAGCCGTCCTTTGCTTACGGAAAATGTACCTATAAAAATTGTAAATCGACTGCCAAGAAGGAGACAGGGATGTTTGCATGTATTTTGCGACTGTTTCTATATAGGTACTTTGTTTTTTTATCCAGTAGGTATCGTTAACGTATCGTGTCCGTATTTACTACTATAATTTGACAGCACGTTGACACTGACTGACTTTCGTCTCGTCACCGAGTAGTAAAGGTGAAGTATACGGTAATTATTGTATTGAAACATGAGCTCCTGGGGCCTTATTCTACTTTGTCTCTATACGTATTGTTATCGTATTCGTCAAATAAATAAGAGATATCATAACGTGGTCAATACGATAAAAATAAATTAATGTAGAATACGGTCCCGGTTGCCTTGACGAATTTTGAAGAGCGAGCTATATTTACTCCTTAACCCTTAAATTCTGGTGGTGCAAATTAGTTTAAAAGACATTTTCACTGCATAAATGTCTAGTCCTGTCAACTTCTATCCAATTTCCTAAATGTATTTATCGTACATGTACATTTGCTTTTTACGATGTCACAGTTGATTCATTATATTTCAATAACCGTTAATGAATACAAATTGATTGACACCTCATATATTTTTAACTGTCGTGCCAACATTAAATTCTAATTTCAATATTTTATCGCCAGTCATTAATATTAAAGTCGTTAGTATTTGATGGGCTAGTGGCACTGCGGTGGCACTAATGGCAGACTGCTGAGGTCAACTATAAATACACTTAATCATTTGATGACTGTATTTATTGTACTTTTTGTTGCTTCTGCGTCATTACGCCCGATAAATCCACAAAGCCAGCGTAAAAAATGCAATTAAAATACATTGACCCTTCTGTTATATAACGTTTGGACAATAAGTTATGAATAGCAACGATGAGTGTTGTTTGTATTGCTAGTAACAGACAGCATTTTTTTGGTGCCGTTTATTTATTTTCAAGTTTTCAAGGGTGGACACATGATGTCCGAGCCCTGGTTGTACAGCCAATGTCATATACGAAGATGATTATTTTCGTCTCAGCGTTGGAGGCGTATCCACCAATAGGTGAATTTATTGAAGATGCACTATAGCAACTTATGGGTATATTTGGCATACCAATAAGTTATCAAGAAATTCAACATTCATGCCAATATTTCAGTACAAAACGTCGTTATGGCTAAAATCGGTGAGAACGTCGTTACATACATAGACTTTATTTATTATTTACTAGCTTTAAAACGCGACTTCGTCCGCGTAGGAGTCGTTTATCGCTCTTCCCTCGGGAACTCTCAAAAATTCTAGTTATATATCTAGCTCTGTGCCAAATTTCATCCAGATTTGTTTAGCTGTTCTGGCGTGATTAAGGAACAAACATTCAAACTTTTGCATTTATAATACTAGGCTCGAAAACTTTATGAAACGTAGCCTATGTGTTGATACAGGGTATAAGCTATGTAGATTTCAAATTTCATCCAAATCCGATCAGCTGTAGTAACAAACAAGGAGTAACAAAGTAACACACAAACTTTCGTATTTATAATATTATTAGAAGTGTTAAGATAATATTAAAGGAAAAATTTAATTTTTTTACACAATAAACCCACAATATAAATTACAGATACATAACCCTTCTTTCGGCTTTGCGCAATCGGGCTACACAGTCCTAGAAGATTGTTTTTTTATACACGTGTATAAGTAAAACAAAAACATGGTTAAAGAGACTCACCTTTAACGAACTCAATGAATGCAGTTGAAATATGTGAGTGTGTTTACACAATCGCTTCTCCTTTGCGAGGAGAGCAGCCACTTGTGTAGAACACCTGCATTGTGAGTCGCTGTGGAGACGTTACGTGCGGTTTACACGATGCCAGTTGCCGGACGGGAAACAAGGCCTGTATTCAACTGGGGCAAGTCAAATTGCCTTGGACGCCTTATCGTATTGTGAATTTGAATATAGCTCTTATTTACTCGACAATAATGGCGGCCGGATTAAAAACAATACCATAACACGTCAATAGCTCCTGGGGTGGGGTCGTTGACGAAGTATTAACCTGATGGCCGGTAGTTCCTCTCGCTCGTAGGCACGTCAGGCAAGACTACTTTGACCGGGCTGCTTTGTTAGTGAAGCGAACATATTAAAAATACATGCATTAACTTGCTAATATTGCTCTGACAGAACAAGCAAGACTCACCGGTTAGTACTTAAAGTGCGGCCGCTGCTTATCAGTGCGTATATTACGGTGCGTCAAAATCTGCGCCATGTTGTTACTATCACCCCGTCTTTTGTTTCGCAACGACACCGTATTTTACGCAGCGGTGGGGTCGCACATTTAATCAGACAAATTAAAAGCGTGTTGTTTTAGAGTATCACCTAGGTATTTCACTAGTGAAATGATTTTTATGGAAACTAAGTAATACACTGCAGAGGAATGGTTCTCATTTTAGGTTTGCAGCAGGCAGAAATGCGTTTGTATTGCCCACTATGCTCAAAAAATACCGAAATGCAAACCGTGTCGTATTATTGGGTTAATGATTACTTACGTATTTTAGTATAATACTCATGTACTTATAGGTATACGGCAGATATTAACGCGCACTACCGACACACCTTTTTACAGTGCATCAAGTCCGTTCGAAAAACCTTGTCGAAAGTAACTCGTATCGTGTCAACCAGCCTTAACTCGCCGCTTAAAGCACGCGCCACCCAGGACGAACAGAAATTAACGTAATGCCACTGTTTGGGCAACCGTTACTTAACAACTTCAGTGCCCAGCCCTTTTTTACTGTATAAAATTTACCCTATACGGTGTACTTGGCAATTAACATGCAGCAATTATAATTATGATTCCGTTTAGTGACCACGACACGTGATGATAACGATTTTTATTATCAATAGCGATTCCATCATTTGCTTTCCCTTGTAGGTAATAAAGTTTAATATCTAATTAAAATGGTTTGTAGGTGTGTTTACGTTTCGCCATCAGTGGTCATTAATTTAAAGGTTAATGTGGAATTAAAAGAGGAATTAGCATGCATACTAAATGTCAACTGCAATACTATTTGAAATAGGCTTGCCTTTGAACTGTAGTAACAACATAAATACACATCGGCTTAAACCGAAATGGAAAAGTTTATTGTGAAATTTTAACCTCTTTTTAAGTATTGGTAGGTACTTAATACCTACTTGTCTTAGGAGTTGCCGCTCCTTTATGATACGATAAATCGCATGGAAATGGAGCCATTATTGATATAAGCTTGAAAGAAATCAACGAGCTGTCGCTTAACGTACTAATTATTTACAGAAATAATACGCATAAAGCAGACTGCAATTGTGAAAGTTTCTTAAATTCTCGATAATTTATAAGAACATTATTATTTTTTCTATGAGAACATTCCATTGCTTTCAAATACTTCTGAGAACATTTTGAAATCACTATTTAAACATATAAACAGGTGTGCAGGGGGTCACGGTTTTAGGTCATAGGTACCTACATACATACGGCATACTCTTGGAGTTATTTTAACATATACTTTATGACGTCACGCTGTTCCCAACAGCCGTTCATACATGTATAAGTATGTTTTAATTACACATATTGGTACAAAATTGGGCATTATAGTCCTCAATTTATGGGGAAGAAACATACTTCTGAATTTAAATGCACTGTTTGAAGTTAAAATAAAATAACCTACATAAAACAAGAACAATTAAAAAGAAAGTTCTCTCGAATCCAGTTTGCGGCAAACAAATAAGTACTATTAAGTTGACGGTAACATCACCTTATTGAGCAGTGTTAACGCGAGTGCGCAGGTGCATTAAGATTTGGGTGATTGTGGGCTGTTGCGGGCCGCACGCGCAGCGACAACAATGGCGGGTCGCGACACCGCGCGGTAGGGTTGTCAACTGCAATCTATGTGCCACACAGGGCCTCTATTTTAGACGATAAAAATCATATCGTCTTTGAACTGTTATAACACTCAAAGGTCAAATAAAGGTCAAAGACAATATTATATATTGACACTTTGAATTTCAGCCTAAAGCAATCCTCAAGTAAGAGAGGATGTCATCCGTCTAGGGTAGACAGTAAAATATCCATCTTGATATTGTTTAAATCCACAGACGTAAATAAGATTGTAAGTGCACACTTTGGAGCCTTGTCGCTTTAACGCCTTCGACAGATTAGTGCAGCTGTTCAAATATAACGTTAATGTGACAAAGCACTAAAGCGTGCAGCTCCTTATATATATATAAGGCTAGTCGTACATTGATGTAACCGTGCAATATCTAATTGAGTGGAAGGGCGCGCCGTGGTGGATAATCACACAATTAATTTTGGTACACATTTTTTTATCACACCGTATCAATTGGAGTTTTATATGGCCGTCGCGTCGGGTGATAGCGCAGTACTAACTTCTACACTATAAGTCATATTTTACGTTAAGTGTTACAATGATAATCAGCCAATCGTGCCCTCATAAACTTGAATAACACTTGATTTTTAACAGACTTCAAAAAAAGGGGTTCTCAATTCCTCGGGATCTTGTTTTTTATGTATGTTCCCCTATTAAGGTCATCATCATCATCATGTCAGCCGAAAGACGTCCACTGCTAGACATAGGCCTCCCCCAAGGCTTTCCACTCAGACCGGTCTTGTGCTTTTCGCATCCACCGCGGTCCCGCGATCCTGACGAGGTCGTCACTCCATCTTGTTGGAGGCCTACCTACAGCTCGTCTTCCGGTCCGCGGACGCCACTCCAGAACCTTCTGACCCCATCGGCCATCAGTCCTGCGAGCAATGTGCCCCGCCCACTGCCACTTCAGTTTAGCTATTCTTAAGGTACTTTACGTAAAATAGGTTTATTGTGCTCGGGGGTAATTATTTTGAATGCGCGTAATAGCGGCCCTAGCGCGCTACGTGCGCGCGTGTGTTTGCTGTTTGCCGAACAAACAGGCTGCGCCCGCGCCGCGCCTCAAACAGCGCTGGCGCACGTTACTACCGAGTTTTAGGGATCGCTCGCAGCGCCTTTACGACGAGTGTTTAGCGACGACGAACACCACTATATTACTAGTCACGTTCAAACAGCCATTAAGTGACGCGCGTGACTGTTTGCTGTATTTGCTTGATGCGGTTAATGTCAAATACTATCAGTTATAACGCATACCGTAAACTGCGGGTACTTTGATTTACGGGGTAACATTGCCCACCCCAAAAACGATCTTTAATATTTAATTATTCTATTAAATGTTTCATCAGGACTAAGCTACTCATACAGTTATATAATTACTTCAACAATTTAAGAAGATAACAACTAAAACAGTTATCGTTTTAAGGTCGGGCAATGTTACCCCGTAAATCAAAGTACCCCAGTTTACTGGTAACTATTAAATAGATACTAACTTACTGGTTAACTGGAAGAAGACCAACTTTGCACATTCCTTTTGTGTTTGTTTGTTATTTCCTGTTTGTGCAATGAAGAGTTTACATAACATACACATATATACTTACCCTCGATATAACGGCTAACAGTTTCAGCGCTGATATCTATAAAAAAAACGACTCAACAAATTTTCATGAAACATAGCTAAATACCAACCTGATATAACTAGCTCAACTATTCTCTGTCACGCCTAGTGGTCCACTGGTAAAGAAGGCCTTCAGGTAGTAAGTATTTGTACTTAATTTTTTATTGTGCAATAAAGTTAAAATAAATAAATAAACTAGCTAAAACCGCGTCTAAATCGGTCCTTTTTTTCGGGAGCTACGTTACCACAGACATATACATACAGACACAGGTACAGATATACACACGGTAACTTGTACTTTTCTCTCCCCCTCTCTCTCTCTCTCTGTCTCTCTCTTGGTACATATTATAAATGCTTAAGTCTGTCTGCGTGAAATAATATGTACGAATAGAAAATTATGACAAACGTCTTCGGCCAACTGTACTTTATTTACAAAGTCTTGAACTGCTTATCGAGAACAACGTAATGAGTACAAACTCGGTGGGTCGCGATATGTAGCTTACTTATAACCGATACTGTAGCACCTTGATCTGGTCGACTTCTTACTCTGCAATTAGAGCAGCTCTTGCACCGCGCAATTCAAAAGGGGTCAGCTACAACACTAACAATCTGATGATAAGGGATCGATGTGTTTCACATCACACACTGTTTATTAAAGATAGTTATTTCTTGTAGAAGGGTAGGAGTCAATTGGTCCTTCGAACCGGATATAATGACTCTTGGTCACTGTGAAGATTCTAGCTTAGCCTTGCCTTCTATCTGGTTATAAGAAGCAATGTTCCAGTGTTTCTTTTTTAAATCGCATTATGATATCACAGATAAAATCGCACTTTCAACCGAAACATTTAAGTAAAATGTAGTCTAGGTGCTAAGCGATTATTGGACCGTAGCGTGTGAATACTGTATGAACGACCAACTTATTTGCAGTCTCACAATAGTGCTACAATTTTAGTCTTCAAGAGATACCGGTATAAATATGATAGTTTCAATTCGGGCCAAATGTTTTGATAAGTTTGTAGTCTACAAGATTGCCAGGCAATTAGTAATCCGTTATTGTTACCGTAGACCAGGATAAACGCTATGACTAATTGGTATCAATTGAATACGCGTGTTTGAGATGAAATAGTTTTTATCTGACTAAATTCGAATAAACATGGGTATCTAGAGATGAAACAATATCATTGCCTGTTGCCAGGGTTTGGTTAAAATACAGCTTAGTAAAAACATAGTAACCTAACCTAACTTGTTCACAATTCGTTATTAGTCTAAGTGTTCAAAGTTTTTGGTTCCAATACACTTAGACGTTACAAAATAAGCCACAAATTGAACAAGGGACAATTATTTTTCTTGACTAAATGTTAAGTTACAAAACGTAGATTAAAAAATCAACTTATCTTTAGATTTAGTGCGTTTATGATTATTATTTTTTATATAAAAAACTAAATGTAAGTTAATTAATAAAAAATCTATAAAAACATATTAACTTACAAATGTGACTTACTATCTTTAAAAAAAAAAAAACGAGTCAAAAACCAAGTTCACGCTCACGCTTGACGATGCGGTTGTTTGCCTACCGCCGCCTGCGCAGCCGGCGCCGCCAGCGGTACCGGGAAACCGCGGGATCAATTAATAGGGGCTTCAGAGAACACAAGAAAAACGCGCGCGGACCGGTTACGATACTCAACGTCTCTTATTTTTGGGTTAAACACATTCAATATCGAATTTACAGTTTTATTTTCCAATAAGGCTATGTCCATCAGCAAAATGGAATCCTGACCTATTGTAGCACTGTGTCACAGTGACGTTGTAAATGAAATCGTAATAATTGTCGAGTAAAATATTACTGTGACATAGTTCTATTTTATCCGACTTAAATCGTAATTATGAACCGAAGGATTTAAACAGCGTTCCTGTGTTAATTTGGAGTGAAAAAAGATCTTATAAAGTTACCTTAATTCGGTCTAGTTTTTGAGATATATTGTATACATTTTTGTGATATAGGTAAATAAAATAATAATTATTATTATTTAACTTCGATATTACGTCACTAATCTTCGAAGCCTGCTTATATTTCAAAAGAAACCATGCAAATATACTTTAAAAGTATCAATATCCGAACACGTACTCAAGAAGCCAAACACAAATCAATATTCAAATGTAATAAAACCTGCGACTAATCACTATATTTCCCAGTTCCTCAATCTCCATATCATTGCCACGATTAGCAATTCCTACCCCCTGCTATTTTACAGTCGTATCACAGGGTAAATGCCGCTAGACCCGTTTAAAAACCGATGGTATCAGGCCCTCCGACCCAACAGGCTATCAGGCTTGAAACTGCGTAGATTATCTCGCAAGTTTCCTAACGGTTTATGGAAATCAATGCATGAGATATTATAATAACTTAATTAGCTGCGGACGTTTATGTTAACTTTAAACTAAGCGTTAGTATTCTGCTGAATATTCATTGAGACATTATAGTTGACGTTGTCAAAGCTACTATCGTGATTTCGCCCAAAATTAGTTGAATTTAATTACTTTGATGTCATTTTGCCTACTGCCAAAAGCTAGGAGCCTAGTCGGTCATCCCTGTCAACCCCTGGCAATGTCAATGGAGATCGGGATTGGGTGGGGGATTGGGGATAAAAATGTATAGGACTGACGTAAGCTGATGACAGATCGTGTCGACCGCTTATGTCAACTCTATACATTTCGAATTGATAGAAAACAGAATCGTTAGCAGCATCCGCATCTTGGCTACGCCTTCAGATGTCTTCATATATTCTGAACGTCATAACCAATTTCCAATTGCCAATTGTTCTGTTTTACACCGACAAAGTAACGTGGTAATGTAGTTTTAATTACAGTAATAAAACAATTTTATTTAAAAAAAACTTGCACCCGATTACATCACTCAGATCAGTCTATACATTTCCACTGCTAGACATAAGCCTCTCGCATTGTAAGCCACCAAGCAAGTGGATCGCAAAGATGGACCCTTGCATTGTAAGGCACGATAACTATAAATGTTCGGTTACCAGTTCTATGGTTAATATGGTCGACCTACTGCCACTTTAGCGTGCTAATTCAATGGGCTACGTGGATGACTGGTTTTGTTTCGAATCAACTCGTTACCGATCCTTCAGAGAAACTCCTAACATAGCCATTACGATAGCTCGCTGGATGACTTTTAATTTGTGGACCAGCCCTACTGTGAGTGAACACGTTTCGGCTCCGTATGTCATGACCGATAGGTCGGACGAATAGAAAACTTATGTCATTAGACTCTGGGGAAAGGCAATGTGAAAACTCAACGTAAGTAACTTCCTATTTATACTATTCCTGCCCAAGCCAGCTGTCTTCTTCTGTTATTCTGTTGCACATATTTTTCGCAAGCACATATTTTTCACACATACCACGCACGGGTCTAAATACCTTTAAATAGCAATAAGGAACTTTTTATTCTTATTTCGTTGAAATTATTTTTTCTTTATCCTCTTCTTCTTTATTCTGTATACCGACACTCATTCAAACAAGTACGACGGTTGACGTCTTGAATGTATTTTTTCAGTACCTATACAGCCATGAAGCAGAAAAATGCGGTCTTCATTAATTCTAATTAATTTTCAACAAAGCCTTTGCAACGAGTTTTTGGTACCTACACTACCTACATGCTGAGTCACTTTATCATCTGTGCGTAGGGGGCGTATTTTCTAAACGGCTGGCAAATGATCCACTTTTTAAGGCAATGTGTGCCCGGCAACTATTCTGTCTTACTCTTCCTTCGTTTGTAAAACGTGTGGCCAGTGGGTCTTACCCATAGTTTTTTGGCCACAAGTTTTCTGTAACAATGTTGCATGTTTAAAAGTCTCTTTAGATTGTAATTGTATCGCAAGGCGTTGCGTTGAATTGGAATCCCAGTGGTGATGATGAAGTCAATTTATTGGTGTGACAGCATTGCTAAGCCAACTCATGAAGCTATTAAGAAAAGTGAAAAGTATGTATGTAAATTGTAATTTGCGGATGGTGTTAAGAAATTAGATTTAATACTTTTGTCCTACACGGTTACGAACGCGAGTTCAACAAACGCTAAGCATACTAAGCATGTATAAGCATTGAATCGACCGAAAGCTTCCCAAATTGGGAATGTTTCTGATGACTAATTTTCGGCAACTCATAAGAATATTCTCAATACGTTCAAATGTTACCAAGAATATTCGCAGTGATTTCTTGGTATGCTTTCCAAACTTCTGGGAATGTTAGGCAACTTGTACATTGCTAGCTGCATGCAGCAATCATGCTTTGTCTTTGCCGAAACTCACATAATTACGTGTGGTTTTTGCTTCGTTATACTGTCGCCGGTTTTTATCGGCTCTCCTTAGTCGGCGTGCGCCCGCGCCGGTATGTCCATTTCCAACTTTTTCTGAAGTATCAATCATAATCGGGTGCGTTTCGGGCCGCGCCTTACGAGCCTCTCGACTCTAAATTATTTATGAGCCTTTCTTGTAGTTAATTCAATCTGATTCTTATATACGTGAAATACTTATTGTAATAGAGCAAATTCTGGGAAAGTAATATCAAAAGCCGCAGAGAGTACTTAGGTTACTTAATGATTTAGGGGAGATCTACCTATACCATAAATTAAATGAAATTCATATCTATAAATAAAATAAAAAATCACATCTATGTAAATAAAGATTAAATGCTACTCGTCTGTTATCGCATCATTTGAGAACGGCTAAACCCATTTTTCTATATTTGTCAATGGTCGTAATAGTCTCTTGGTTCTAGTTCATTATGGAAAGAAAATTACAGGATAAAGTAAATATTGAACTCTCAAGCGTGTGTGGTCCTCTTCCAAAAACTGAAGTGGACAACCAGCAGGGCACAGTCTTTTTACTATCTTTTTTAATAATTACAAGGCGGACATTGTCTACTAGACATCGCATACTTAAAACATGATAAGTACAGTCGGTCAGCTAAAAAAATATAGTAGCATCCAAACTTTGAAACTGAGCTTAAACTCCTGGCAGTAGAGTCGTGTATATGTTTCTGGAATTGTAGATGCTATAAATTTAAACCAAACCCTATAATCAAACCGCGGATAGATAAGGCTTACTAGGGGTTAAAATTGGATACAAAATGTGTCAAATTTTAATCCGAAGTAAGCCTATCTATCCGCGGTTTAAATATAGTGTTTGGCCATAAATAAATATCACTCTGGGATAATTTCACTAAGATTTAATAAAGTACTGGTTAATATGACTAACTACAACGCAAAGTTACAACATAAGTTATAGATGAACATTTTTACTTATTCCAGGAGTTTCAACTCCAGGACTATCTACGAAGAAGAATGAAGATGAAGAAATCTAGTGATAAGAGTTAATAGATATACTTGTTGCCAGATAACACGGAACAGTAGATACCTAATTAGCGTCGGCAGCTTAAGTAATGAAGCTTCAGCAAAAACACGGTGACAAGGATTAATGCTGCATCGGATTAGGAATCTAATTATCGTAATGGCAATGTCCTGCGTTCTTAATATAGCAACTGGCTTTATCAGCAATGTTATTATCTATGTGAATAAATAAATACATTTTTGTGCGTAAGTATAGAATAAGAAGTAACAGACTTCTTATTCTAGAAAACCTGCTTTTCACGGGTGACATTCATTTCGCATAACACCCTTTTAGGCTGACATTGCAGGATGTAATAAACGTCTATTGTGAAAATTAGGTTAGGTTAAATTTTCCTCCCTCTTTTTTTCTTCCCTTTCTATTGTAAAAACCGTTTTATGTCAAGCGATTTTATGCCATATGTTACGTTATGCGAAAAAGCCAGTATGGATTCCGATATATTAACCAGTAAGCAAATGCAAATGTCTATGGTTCACAGATACCACTTATCATCGCCCTCTATTCAAGGACTGGAAAAGCTCATCGTTTTTTATCTGTTACGGTATTGTTTATAGCTCGGCCGCCATTACTGTCAAGTGAATAAGAGCTAAAGTCTGGCCAATGAAAGATGAGAATGAAAAAATGGCAACACTGTAGTGTCGTCCCTTTTTTGTTAGATTGATTTGAAAGGGGGGGACACTATAGTGTTGCCATTTTTTCATTCTCATCTTTCATTTGCCAGACTCTATCAAAACGTTGACAATACGATAACAGGCCAAAGGCGATATTGTTTTTACCGCCAAGAATAGAGGCAGAGGGCTGGAATTTACACAGTATAACCTCATTTATTTGACGTGTATCCGTATTGTCAAAGTTTTGATAGCTATAATTAACTTGACCGTAATGGCGGCCGAGTTAACAGTATAGGTATCAAAACATGTCCAACACATATTGTGTTGTTTCACCGTGTTGAATAGAAGCCCTGCAGTAAGACAGGGTTATTTTGGGTTAAAATTAGACATTTGCCGTGTACAAAATGTATTATTTCGTTAATTAAAACTTGCGACCTATCCTCGGATTGAATATTGAGAACGGATAATAATCACATCTAACGGCCAAACATTCAAACCGCAAAGATAAGGCTTACTTCGAGTTTAAATTTGACATTTGCCCACACAAAATGTGTCAAAATTAAATAAAACAAAGTTCCGCGATTTGAATTGGTTCGGCCATAAAACAGATAGCAAAAAGTTTTCTGAAACAGATTAAGGCACTGTAACCTCAACTAGCGAGAAAGACATGTAAGTTACAAATAAATACGGAAAAAATAATATTCGGTTCGGAAAAACAATGTTTAGAATTTTGACGTGTTTCCTATGATATACATAAGTAAACGTATTACGTTAACTTACACACAGATGCAGCATTAGGGCCGTAACATATGAGTTATATTGACAAAAATGAGAAAAAGAGGGCGCTGTTTGGAAAAAAATTGACATCATGATCCAATACTAACCCAAAAATTGTTACCTACTTTACGTATACACCATGCCACTTAAGAATATTATCGCAAACTTTTGTTTGCCAAGCTATCTTTCTTCTCTTACCCAGAGAGGAACAACCCCTATACTCTACTT
Organism: Acleris sparsana; assembly: GCA_923062465.1. NCBI lineage: Eukaryota > Metazoa > Arthropoda > Insecta > Lepidoptera > Tortricidae > Acleris > Acleris sparsana. Next base: position 4,382,783 of record OV281287.1, on the reverse strand, counting down.
GCGATTTCGAGAATCGTCGCTGGCTGCGTGAACGCACGCGCGGGTGGCGGGGTGGGGGGGTGTCACTGTGCAAATGCACTCGTAAACCCGACCGAGGTCAACGCCCCCCGCCCCGCTGCGCCCGCGTCTCCGAACGTTTACCGCTACGATATATTTATTTTACTATAGAACTGCCACTACAGGGTCAGTCTTGAAGCACCCTTTGTTTGCGGGATGGCTGTGCTGATGTAATAGGCAAAGATCATGGTTTGTGTTTGACAGGATGTGGGTGTTCTAGGTTTAAAAATTAAACTATTTTTGTATCACCGTATGACAACGGTAACAAATCGATTGATCCTTCGTACAGTCTAAAATCGATATTTTATTCGATTTTAAGCAGTTTTCCAGTTGTATTTTCGGGACCGGTTTTGACAAAGCAAAGTTAAATACTTAAATTTGTGACCAACCTTAGGTCCAAAGTCAATCTGATATTCTACGTACAACAATTAGGTAGGTTGAGTTTCTTATAATAAGTTACAAATTACTTGAATAGTAATGGCAACGTCGAGTTCAAGTTTTTTTTTAAATTTATTTAACGTCCATCACCTTACTCGAGAAAAAGCCCATATTTTAAGTCAAATGTAACACATGTTTCTTTACGTATTTTATTGCGTAAAAATTAGAATGAAAAATACTAGGAAATCATAATTATTTTCTTCTTTTATGGCAAAGGCTGATTATTGGGATGTTAAACCCAATTAAATGTAAATGTAAATGTATTCTTATTTATCAAAACCAACCCCAAAATGAACTAGGTATTTAATTTCAAGCACTTTGTAGGGTGCCTTTGTTTCGGCGAAATATGTTTGCCAAATGTATCGTTTCCCCATTATTTCATTTGGCAACCCGCTTTGTTTACTGCAGACGTAAATATTTTAGAGGTTTTATAAAAAGCTAACCTAACCTGACCTATAGGGTTCTACACCGTGGTACCATAAGTACCGAAATAAATCCTGAAATATTTACAGTACAGGAAAAAAAATGGGTTGGCAAATGAAAAGGTTGGGAAACGATACATCTTGCACTTTGTGCACCAAAACAAGGGTCAAAAGCGCTATTGTCAAAACTTCATCTGCCATATAATACATAATCTTAGACAGGGATACGTTTAAGTGCCTATTTGCAATTTACTGCCAGCGTCGGAGTTCCTGCCCTGAATTGCTAGTAAATAAAATTTCCATAGTAATAAACTCTAGGTAAACTATTAAGTTTACGGTCAATTTTAACGTTGTTATTTGCAGGTAAAACGAAACATAATTACTTACGTGCTAGAGCTCGTTTAATGATCTAAAGTGCGTTGAACTGAAAAAATAAAATAGGGACCCGCTTTTTTTATTGAAAGTACTTGTATTTGCAAATAGCTATAGAACTAAATAACAGATAAAAAATAGATAAAAGATGTTTATTCAGTAAGTAGGCCGCACGGGCACTTTTACACGTCAAAGATCTACCAGCGCTTCGCAAGAGACCACTGCTGAGAAGAAACGCCGCAAGAAACTCAACAGTCAGTCGTTTTTTTAGATACTACTTATGATATCATACAATTATAAAGCTTAAACTAGCATTATATAAAACAATAAATCTACCTTAATATTTGAATATGGGCAATACAAGGCCGCACTCAGTCAGTGAACGATGATCAATTTGTTCCTTAGCGACGAGTTTTCCCCCATTATAAATATATAAAAGAAGACTCTGACTGACATATGAACGAACAGCCCAAACCCACTGGACCAAGGGACTTGAAATTTCGAGGGAGCATTCCTTGGGTACCCTAGGGATGCACTCCCCTAAAGGGTCAAAAAGGGGGAGTAGCGGAAAACTAATTATACGCGTACAAAGGCGCGGACATCCTCTAGTAGTACATATATGTAAACCCGATAACAATGCGATTTTATGGTTTCTAAAAATTGATCTGATGGAGTGGGGAGGTGGCGACAGGTCTCCACTGTACACGTAGACCCACCAAGTTTATACTCGTCACTTTAGTCCCGCGATAAGCAGATGATGACTTTGTATACCCTAAAATAAGAAAGGATATTATGAAGATCGACACCCAACGGGGAGAAATGGGGGAGTAGCGGGAAACTAATTCTACGCGTACGAAATCGCGGGCGTCGTCTAGTTATTCATGTGCATAAATAGTCCTTATATGTCACAACACTTTGTCACTACAAAGAATGCTTTAACTAAAATAGATTTATAGTGCATCTACTTATGAAACGGGGGAATACAAGTTTGAATAAGGAACGAGTCAGTTGACTCTAAAATGTTTTTATCGTACCTAGTCCGTTACTAATTTCAAATAAAATACAGAACGTACTACAAAAAATAACAAGCCTATAACGTAGAGTTGCAGTTATAAAGCATTTTAACCGACTGCCCAAAACGTAGGCTAATGTTTTCTTATGCCTATTGGCATGTATGTAATATGAATACTTAGGTAGGCATTATACCTAGTTGCATGTCTGTCGCTTCGTTATCCTCAGAATGATAATCGGATTGTTTTGTGACCCAGGAGTGTTATTCATGTAGGCCAGACAAACTTACTCTCCGATAGCCAATTATAATAAATAATAATTTCTTATTTCATTTTGACTTGTAAAATTTTATGATTTTATCAATAAATGAGTATGTATAGATTTGAGTAATTACGCAAAAATAAATACGAGTACGCAGTCGAGTTTAAGTTGGCTTTTCGTTAGCCTTTTTAAGATAAATCTTTTCTGTTTAGTCCGGATGTGTGAGCGCCGGCGAGGGTTGATCGCGTCTCGTTATTGCGTCGAGATGGAAAATTTCGCGCAGGACCTGTCGCGACACGTCCGCGCCACGCGTGGCGGGCCAAGCACGACGAGCGGAGCGAGCGACTTGCTTTAGTTCGCCAAGTTATACGTTATAACAGAGTAGACAGAACTTTCCAAGACTTGAAAATTAAGACATAAGAAGTTACTTTATACCGGTCCAGAATATATTTTCCAAAAGTTGATTAGTGTAGGAGTAATTAAAGTTTTAATGAAACTCATTTAAACGCTCGTAATTCCCTAAATTTATGTTAAGTTCTGGGGCACCCTGTATAATTAAGTAATTGTATACTAGGTAAAATAATTAATAAAAAGATTTATATTATTACTTATTAGGAAAACTGCTAAAGTAAAGAAATGAGAACAAATGAACTAAATAGGCCCCGACGATAAGTGCTCAGCTCGTCTGTGATTTATAACTAATTATAACGTATCGTCAGATTAAGCCTGATAGTTTTTGCAGTTTGTCAATTGTTTTTCGCAGTTTCTCTTTGCTCGTCGTAGCACAGCTCCTACCTACGGACCAACCTATTAAAACGCTTACCGCCTGTACATTCGATGTTGTATAGGGTTAGTCTCATAGCTAATATGAAATAAACTATACATTGCTTGAATGGTAACGTTTAATATGAATATTACATAAACGTGTACAGAGACAAACTTCCCTGTAAGTAACTCTCCTCTCTCCCAATTAATGTCTATCCACATTGACATAAAAAACTTAGAAAGAAACATAACAATACATAAATAAATAGCTAAAAAGCCAGCTTACACAGGACGGTGCTAGCCGCGTCCGCAAGAAGGATGCAAGACTGGTTCTGCGACCGAGCGCTGACTCACGCGTCACTAAATGATCGCAGGCTGGTGATTGAAATGGTATCAATGATTTCATTAAGGTAATAACGCCGTTGAAGTGTTACGGTAAACTAGTGCTTCAGGACTATTTAATGAATGGAACAAGCCTAATAAAAAACGAGCCAATCGATTGCATTTTTCGTTATTATGGTCGACGTCAATAATATGTTTCTCTCCTTATTTCAATAGAGCAGGGTAAGCAAATTTATTCATGTATTTAAAGTGGACCGCACCAATAACATGTCGATAACCATATTTGTACAGGTATGTATTTTTAATGGAAATACCCGGTCTCGCGTCGCTGGCAACTGACGAAAACAGAACTGTTGCTGCCTTTGTTGTCAAATTATGGATTTATTTCAGCATAGGTAACTCATAAGAAAATAACACATTAACATATTCTCAGCAACAAGCTTCGTCAAGACATTTTACACAGGTATGACCATCGGCAACACGCCTCGTCAAATTCCCTTAACACTAATCAAATTAACTTTTGGACACCTTAGAGCCCCCTCACACCTAGCGTTTTTCGAACGTTAGCGTGTCAACAACGCCCGCGCAGCATCGACGCCACGTTTGCGCAGCGCCCGTGGAACGTCGCAGTCGCGCTGCACGGGCGCTGACAAGACGTTCCGACGTTCGATATTCGCCACTGACGTCGCGGTGGCGCTGCACGGGCGCTGACAAGACGTTCCGACGTTCGATATTCGCCACTCACGTCGCGGTGGCGCTGCACGGGCGCTGCCAAGACGTTCCGACGTTCGATATTCGCCACTGACGTCGCGGTGGCGCTGCACGGGCGCTGACAAGACGTTCCGACGTTCGATATTCGCCACTGACGTCGCGGTGGCGCTGCGCGAGCGTTATTGAGGCACTGACGGTCGTAAGACGCTAGGTGAAAGATGGCTATTAATATGGTGTTTTAATGGGAGGGTGGGAAAAAATTGTGTTCTTGTCCTTCGGCCCATTCTAATAACGGTAGCTGATTAAAATAGAGTTGAAAAACGCGAGTAAAATGATAGAAAATACATCTTGTTAAGTAATCCTGCTATACTTGCTCAAAGTCAATCTTACAAGAAAGTACATTTTGTTTCACGAAACCGTTTTCTCCCAAATCAATTCACTAAAAATAGCATTATTTCACAACACACCTACTGTTGTACTGTTGGTGTGTCAATAAATAACTCAACATAAGGTTTCTCTGTTCACCTTCCTTATTGCTCCCGGCATATATTATCGGAACACTCCAAAGGGTTCCATTACGGATTCCCACAGATCCTCGACGAACAAAACACTACCTAACCTTAAGTATCGACCTCTCAATTTAAGTCTTTATTCACAAGATTCCTCGGAATCCTCAGGAAGTAATCAAGGATTGAGCAATCTCTTAAGTCTTGCATTGGCTAACGTGTGCGTAGGCGTGTAACAAACGCAGCACTGCTACGTGTCTGTGTGAACTTTGTTGTAAAGTATTGTTGTGATGATTAAACCACTACAAATAAAGACCGCATTCATCGAGTGATTCAGTTGTATCTTCGGGACATCTTGTAGCAATTGTTTCCGCAACCCGCCCGTGTCGGCGTGACAAAGGAATCAAGGTAAGAGCCGTATTGATTTGAGACACCGTTATTTTATTTGACATTTTCTTGACTTGGGTATTTGATCGAGGAACGTTCCAGTAGGTTCTGATTTCTCATTACAAGTCTTTATTTAACTATACTTGGTTTTTGCTAGTTTGTAATTATTTAGCTCAAGTGAAGCAAATCATTTTTAATCTAGTTCCTGTTGCAGAATTGAGCCGCGGAAAAGACAAAATCACACAAAAACAAAGGCATGCGCATGACTTTTGCCAGTTTTCATTAGCCGATAAAAACAACTAAGAGAAGATAAAAAGTAAGATAAAATACGGTTACCTAAGTAAATATGCCCTAGGTAATAGGTAAATAGGCACTAGGTACTGCTGAAAAGAAGCGCCGCTAGAGATTCAACAATCACTACAATCAGTCATTCTGTGTCATATTTTGATATTACTTTTTATATTTAGTCACCACAAAGAAAAATCTACTTTGAGTTCTCAATTCTAATCATTTATTTTCACGTAGATTCACTATAATAAGCATCACACTTATTAGATATTAATATGGTTATCATATTCGACTGAATAATAAATGCGTCCTACCTCAGCACCAGTTGCGTTATCAATCTAATTTATTTTTTACCGTCATTCTCTCTGCCAAGTATTTTATACCTCAATAAAAAGCAAAAAGCATCAGGCGGCTTTCCTCATTGAAAAATATATCTTTCATTTACCTGTTAAGGGCCTGCGTTACATGCAAATGAGTTTCTATCACCCTCGCCTACGGTAACGCGAAATATTACCTACTTCATTATGTTAACCTTTGCTGACGGCGTTTTATAAGTACGCCGCTTTCCACTTTTTGGGAAGTTGCTTTTAGCTTTATAACAGTCAAACATTAAAGAGCTATTTGACAGGATATTATTTTTTATGGGTATATTTTTCATCTCTTCCCACGGGTGATGAATAGGCGCCTTAACTCACGATGTTTTATTAAAATTTAAACCAGATGTGAGTTATACCGCACCGTGTATTTAAAGGAGATTTTTCATACAGGAAAGTACAATGTGTTAAGTTTCTAAGTTCCAATAAAATGTATACCCTACTTTATGAATTCACTTTGAAAAAGCCTGGTTATCACATGACATAATCAATTTAATCTTAAGAAACGTTTTACGATTTATTTACTTACGTCACCACTGCTAATCGACTGATTTAGTGTAAGATCCGAATAGGAGACGATGTGCACCGGCTGTTTATTCGATGAATTGTATTTTATATCAAATTTAATACGCTCAATTATATGTGGCCATAGGTAGGCTTAAAAATTTCAATCCAGGGCTAACATCATTTAAAAAAAAAGAACGATAAAAAAAATTGCAAATGCTTGTTTAATAGACCAATTACATACATACATGCCTACCCAATAGTTTCGGGAAAAAATAGTCAACCTAACGTTCTCTCAGGGATCGGATATTCGGATCGATATTTACCTATACTTTAGCGGCGTGAATGGTATGGAGACGGACTCAGCTTTATTTTCGTAATAAAATTCCCGGGATTACTTAACTAAGTAACAACCTAACAACGTAGTTCAAACTCATATTTGAGAGTTTCAATACGCTTATTTTTTATGTATTTAATGTAATTTTCTATGGGAAAATATTAAATCTAATTTACCTGAGTTTTATTCAACTAGGGAAACATCATTATCATTACTTAGTTTATTGGAACTTGCCGTGAGTACTAGTACTTTTAAACTACTAGTACGTTTAAAATTGTTTACTTCCGACGTTTCAAGGACAATATTATCCCCGTGGTCTCAAACCCCACCGCTATCTCTACTGCCGCCGTTGTCTAATACCCATTAACTAATTATGTTACTAAATTTGTGCCTTCTTATGTAATTTTGTGCGATCCCGGAGTCCCGGAGCATATTTATTAAACTGATTAAAATTAAAAAGCCGCCTCCATATTAGCCCAACATTTTCCGGGATTTTGCCAAGTTTAGGTAAATATCGATCCGAATATCCGATCCCTGGTTCTCATACATTCGATTGCTATGTAATTTGTCTAATAAACAAGCAATTGCTATGTTTTAAAAGAAAGTTAATAAAAAAAAAATACTGGACTGAAAATTTTCAGCCTACGTATTCGCCATATATACTTAGCATATTAAATTTGATATAAAATACTTTTTCTAAACAGCCCGGTGCAAATAGTCTCCTATTCAGATCTCCTACTAAGTACATCCCTTGTCCTATCTACAAATGTTATGTGTCTAATCATTTTATTAAGAACCCTACTTGACCCAAATTAATAATTGTAGAAGTTCTCTTATCTTTTTTAACCGCATTTGCATATCAACTGAGTTGAGAGGTAGGCTGATCCTTTGTTCAGCCTGTACTGTCATTTCTGAAGACGACTTAATACGGTAAGCGGCGGCTAAAGTCATCTCGTCGAATTTAAACTTCCATCTAAGAAAAGGGGTTGAATATTTAGCGAAAGAATGATCTGGTATTTTATTGTCATTATTTTTATCTTAACGCTGTAATAAGTACGGGCCCAGGTCATCTCGTTTGGTTTTGGGTCCAAATTGTCTGTATTAAATACAATATATTTTATGTCCTTCTTAGCTCAGGTATGCCTGGTTTACATGTTTACAAGATTTTGTATTTCTTTCGCTTATATTAAATGTGTGTAATGCAATATTAATATATTACATTATGCATATTTTTTAATTATATCTATCCCTACATTGTCGTACTGTTTGTAAAACGTTTACCTACTGTTAACAAAGTGTTTACGCTGTAATTATAAAGTTATGGCATGAATTAGCACATTGCCTAACATATGACTGTTAGTTCCTAGTCCTTAGGTTTGGCAGCATACTCTCAAAAAAGTTCACCTCATCAAGAAAATCCTTATTGGTCACAACAAATCTAATGCGCTTTTCCACGCGTTGAAGAAGTTAGTAGATTAATTCTTAAACGCGGCTAAAAATCGACATTTATTAATACTACGAAGGTGTATGAATTTAATTTTATCCATAGTTTTAATGTAGGTAACCTATTTCATATTTACCAATTACTTAAATAATTGTTTTGAATTGAAACCAGTTGTTGAAATTTCAATTGTCTATGGGTATTAGAGTCACCTACCATCTGGTTGTCTGTGTGCTCGATTGCCTTCTCGTTGCCGTAACAAAGAGCCTAACTGACTTCCCTACAGTTTTTACCTTCTTATTCATAAGCGTACAATAACTAAAGTGTGCTTGAAATCGAACCTTTATACTCTATCCTTATCTGTCATTGTGAAACTTGAGTTTTGACAGGAAGGAACAAAGAATACTTGATGTCGGCGATTAGTTCCAAGTTCTTAATTTTCCATGTGTGAAATTTTGCAAATTATTATTGGGACGAATTCTTCTTAATGAAAAGTCTTAGTTTTACCTACTCTTAATTTTCGAATGCTTCATTTTCCTCTTTTCTTTTACTAAAATAGGTTTAATTGGTGAGATTATAAATAATTGGGTTAGTATTTAAATTATTTTATCACTTTAGTAAGAGTCCTAAATATTTTCAGATTCGGTCTTTTCACTTTAGTGCTACCTTTTAAAAATGAATATTTTCTTGACATTTTTACAGCAGTTATAGCTCTTATATCTATGTAACTTTTAGCTAAATCCTAAACTAAGCACCGACTTCTTGCGCAAACACCGCGGCAGCCGAGCCTCGGAAGCCTGTCCGGAGATATCACCCCATTACGTGACTTTTAGATAAAATTTGTACGCTATCTCCCGCCGCGGGCGCACCCGCAGCTATAGAGGCTTTGACTTGCTTTACATACTACCTACGTGTTAGGCTAAATATTATGAGGGCATTGCTATCTATTATGAGTGAAAAAATGAGTTAACAATGCTGAAATTGTAAAAGGACTACGTTGCTGTCGCGTATACAATGTAGGTATATACACACACACACATATATATAGTCGCTGGGAGAAGCGACTGCCAGCGACTTCGTCCGCGTAGAATTCGTATTTTTGTCATCCCACGGGAACCGTTCTTTTTCCGGGATAAAAAGTGGCTAGAATTCGAATGGTGGAACAATTTAAAAAATCGTTCTCGTAGTTTTTGAGTTTATTCGTTACAAACATACAAACATGTAAATATTTCCTCTTTATAGTGTAAGTGTAGATAGATATGGGCCTGGATGCCTTGATTGGAAACCAGATTCGCCTTAGAAGAGTAGGTTTCATATCCTACCGACTGCGCCATGTCAGAGGTTAGAATCAGGGGGCGAGAGTCAAACACCGGTGTTGTGCCTAGACTGCTTTAATATTTTAGTGTTTCCACGCTACCCTTACATACAATGATTCTTTTGATTTTTTTGACGACGCGCTGGCCTAGTTGGTAGTGACCCTGCCTCCGAAGCTAGCAGTCCTGGGTTCAAATCCCGGTAAGGGCAGATATTTGTGTGTTGCGCGCGAATATTTGTTCCTGAGTCATGGGTGTTTTCTATGTATTTAAGTATATATTTCTCTATACAAGTATTTATATCGTTGTCTAGTACCCGTAGTACAAGCCTAGAGCTTAATTTGGGACTAGGTCAATTGGTGTGACACTGTCCCCTGATATTTATTTATTTATTTTTTATTTATTCTAATAATAAACACACCCACAAATTAAACAATTAAACAATTCTTGTTAGACAAGAATTGAGTTTGACGTTTCTAAATTAGAGAACACTGATCTGAACTGTCCCTTGCCATGAGTTACAATTATTGTACGCGCTAGCGAGTCTAATGCTCTGTCCCTCGCAGACCTCGCAGTATTCTTATACAGTACGAGGGACAGAACATTCGACTCGCTACATACGCTACGTACATTACTCGCACCCTTTACACTTACAATGGCGCTAAGAGACAATATTAGCTGACGTAAAACGAAGTCATACCATAAAGGTACATTTCTTCCTATTGAAAAATCGCTATTCTTTGGCACTTTTGGCATTCGGGTAAAATGGCTGACAACTTCCACGCGACATGTCTTCTTAATATATTTTAGGAAGCGCTGTTAGTCTCAGACATGTAAAGGTGCCAAAGCAACTTGCAACATAAAGCTCATTATTCATTATACCTGCTTCTCTTTCCCAGTCGGCCGCGTGTGCTCGCCCTTAGTGGTCTGCCGGCCAATAAAATAAACTGCGAACTAGGTATTTTTATTACTCCCGGCAACAACCCTTGTGGCACCTGCCTTTTATATTAGAACGAGGCTGAGTCCCGGCTACTCTACAATTAAATTTTTAACCGATTTAGAAAATGGATATTTGATAGAAAATGAACTTGCGAAGAGGCTGGGTTTCTTCATGTAATACATAATTTAATGTGAAAAATAATATCGTAATTTCTCCTAGTTTTTTTCATGGTATCCTATTTCAAGTCCGAAGTTTTGTTTCCCAACTGTTTGGTTTGTCCGAAGATTCAAAAGTTAAAAAATCATTTTTTTTCTGTACCCATTAACTTTTCAAGATTTCCCTTAAAACCTTTTGTTTATGTTGGGTTTGTTTAATAACAATCCAGAAAATTAGATATATATCGGTTTCAGAGAGAAATACCTTGTGATAGAACTTTTTTTATACATCTAGATAAACTAATCTTTTGTGTGAGTAATCTGAATTCATTTCAACCGCAAGGCAGTTATTAGGCTCAGGTCACACCGAGTGAAATGATACGCGCATTGTTGCGGAGGGCGTTCGCCCCGACATGCGACGCCGCGCTGCGTGTGAACCGCCTTTATTTTAACTGCCCATTGACGCGATTAGTATTACATACGTGTTCCAATGCCTCTAGCGTTAGGGTAGTCGGTTACTTTGAGATGTGACTGTATCCGCTTACTTATACCTTTTCATGGTCTGAGAAACGAAAAATGAGCACATCGGCCATGTTGGAGAGGAGGTTCAGAAACATAAATTACCATGAGGAGCTCTGCAATCGCAATGTTGCATAGCATTACCAACTTTGAAGGACTGAGGTGAAGCTTCAATATATAGATTCTCTATTTTTAAGGTACTAAGCTGTAACCAAATACCACGTGATGTAGTTCGTCAGCGGGTACCTTCCAACCTATCAACGGACGTATTATTACGCACAATTTTCATTTGTAATATTTTTTTGGTAGTCATAAGTCTACTGTCTAATCTAACCTAACCTAATCTACGTAATAATAGTTTCAAATAAGTATTTATTAATAAATCATGGTTTGAGCTGGAAATAGAGTTCGATGAATTAAAATTCGATAAAATAACCGCAATCGATGCAGTGAAATTCGGTAAAATTATGGGTTCCCTTTGGTTCAACAAACGTATCATTATGCAGAATTTTAATTTCATAGAAAGGCATTTCTCGCGGCATGAGTAATGTTATTTTTGGTAGGCACAAGTCTAACCTAACTTAAACTACGTAATTATTGTTTAAGATATCTATCACAGTTTCAGCAGAAACTAGTGTTCCATGAAATGAGATTCGACATAATCAAATTGGATAAAATATTGAGTTACCTCAGCAAATAGAAAAAGATAGCTGACTTGATATGTCAAATCTTGACAAAACAATTTTGATTAGATCTTTAACATTCGGTTTCGTCTGTTTATATTAAGTTAAGTAAACAAATGGAGGCCATTTGCAACGTCAAAAGATGGCGGATGTGTAATTTGTTTTAGTTTTTATTTTTGTGTATTTAGGTGTTCAAAGTTCTTTTTTGTTAGTGATTTTTACTTTTAACGCCTTTGTGTTGCACAGTGATAGAAGACTTGCACTTCGTGTATCCTGGCATCTTACTTCTCGTTTCAAGTGGACTCGCAGTGGTACAGAGGTTAAAACTATCTTGGCCTCTGTCCTACATATCACCGTACAATGTTGCCAGTGTTGCCACCAATCTTCCTAGAGAAGATTGGATTGTGTTTTATTACAATATTGATTTATAGTTATATATACTTGACACTGGCGAAATCATTTCATAGTGGAAACGCCATATTCCCGCGGTAGTAGCTGTACAAGGCGCCGCGGCGCAAAGAAAAAAAAAAAACTCAACAAATGGAGCAATACTTAAGTATTTCACAAACTGGAAAACTCTGTCTACTCTAAGAGCTGGTTGGATGTTGGAGTCAGAAGTAGGCACCAGAATCTCCGCTATACTTTACGTAGACCCACCGAGTTTAAATGCTGGTCTCTCATGTATATATTTTTAAGCAGTTATGTATTAATAATCCCTGGGCATGGGTACCTTAGATCCTTATTAAATTATACGCCTCATCTAGCGCCAAGAACTCCGTATTCAGTTTAATGTGCATGAAAATCAGGCAGGCTGGTCCCGAACGTGTTAACAGTCTTTGTGATACCTTTAAAAACATTAATTGGCCGACAATAAACCGCTGTTAGCAAATTTATAACTCGCCGCTGCAGTTTACAACTACCTGTCGGAAATGAGTAATTGGCAATTCTTGTCTGTATGTTTATTGCGGGAATAAAATGCAGAAAACACTTTATTCTTACTATAATTATTTGTACGAGTCCGTTTGTGCATTGGAAAGCAAAAGCGGCAGCCCTCAATTTGATCTCTTATTATTGATTTTATTCCTATTAGTCTTATTATATATATAATGTAAAAAATCATAAAATTATATCACGAAAGATAAATCCACACATTGCCTACATAAGTGCACACAGCTACCCAGTGTAAGATTGGAGTCTTTAGTTGTAACTATATTGTACGTACACTGTCCCATTAAGTGGTTAGGTAATCAATTTGGCGAAAGATCTTTCTTGTTATAATTACCTAATACATCGTATGACAGTGTTCTACTATACAAGTTCTTAATGGTGCAAGTTCCACATCGATCACATTTTCATCATCATCACCCTGAGCATCTAATCCTTAATTCCTTGCATTGTCCCACTGCAACATAGATAATCGACTTTACCTCGAAGAAAAATCCGGAACATACACCGCTTTTTGGCCAACCTTTAGCTTCCGCATAAGGCAGTAAGAAAAAATCCAGGTTTCACATCCATCTTCATCGGTACACCTTAAAGCAATCCCACTGTCCTCTACAGTTCACAAAGATCAGTCAACCAGTTCTGATGTCCGTATCCAGTAGGTTTCAGTGAATTTCTAATCCCTTATCCTTTGTGCCGAGAAGAACTATGGGTCGGATGTAGTTAGATAAGTATTTTCTTCCAACATGCCTCATAAAAGCTCTATGAATGGCAAAAACAAAAACAGTTTGATGCTGAGACATGAACTACCTAATTTTAAGTTAATCATCGTATTAAGAATTGGATAGCAACAAATCTTAAGATTGCCAATATCTTCCAAATCTACTTACTTGCAAAGCCATTGTCCATTGAATTTATTACGAATTCGTAATGAACTGTCGATCGAATTCCAAAGCTACCTACTAGGAAGTTCAGAAAGCCGTTAAATCCCCCAGACGTCCTAATAAGTTACCTACTTAGTAGCAGACAGAGTTATCTCCGAAACGGCATGATTTATCAGAGAAACCCGATTATCGTGAGATTTTATGTAAATGAGTCGCGCGGTGAGATACCTATGCAGATCGATATAAATAAGAAAGTAGAATGTCTTGCGAATGCGACCCGCGCCCAGGGCTATTCTGTGTCGTTATGTCGTATAACGTTTTGTTAGACATGGAATAGCCATAATAGAAATAGAGAGACGACTAAGATGTTTTTGTCTGTCTAAATTCGAAGCATCAACGCACAGTTTATTGAGCACCACACAGTAAAGTAACAAAGAAAAATATCGCAATCTTTTTCCTGATGATCTTTTTGGCTAAGTCTTGCTTTGTTAACAAAACCATTTGGAAACGATCAAAAACAAAACTTTACAAGACGAGGAGTACATACCAACATAATTCATCCTTTTCTACCATGTAAACATCCTCATCATCGTAACCAAACCTAAGTTCATTAGCTACTCCGAATACACTTGTGGTTACATTCTGCCATCAAACTGCTAATAAAAGGAATTTTATAAGAAATGAAAAAAGATAACAAAACTACTAACTATTTTTAGAGTTTCGTTATAACCATTCCAGCTTTCACATACACAGCATGTGTCTAAGATATATTTACTTGTACGTAAAAGTATTCTCAGAGCCGTCATTAGCGGAGTAGGCACCCTCAACGGACAGATTTTTCATCACGAGAGGATCAAGACTCTTCCGCGGACGCCCATTGGCCCAACTGTGTACATGAAAGTGTCAATTCAGATCTATTTTGGGACAATCAACTGTCGTATTACAAGATACTTGAACCCAACACCGTTACGAATATATTTTTTGTCTGATTCGACATAAATTCTAGTGGTATGATATGGCTCAAAAATCATCAGAACCAAGTTCACGGAAACAAGCACTTATTATTAATTAAGGCTTTGATTTGATCTTTTAACTGCACGCACAAGGCAAACGAGGATACCTACAGGTTACTTGATGGTAAATTGGCTCTGAGCTCCAATGTCCACACATCTAAAATTGTCCAGTCCTGGGGGGGTTATTATTACATAGCTATGCAGTTCAGTTAACGCTGAGAAAAAAGGACCGATCTATATAACTGCTATAGCTCTGTCCTTTACGCTCGCCGTAAAATGAACTGTGTAGCCATGTCATAATACTGAGCACCCAAGAGAAATGCCTCTACACTTGTCAAATCATTGCACCGGCTGTATTGTTTCAACACCGAGACAACAGTGCAAAGACTGAAGAGCGCGGGGAAACTCACAAATAATCGTTATCATCTTTAAATAGTATAAGACAAAGTCGCTTTGCGCATCTGGCATCTGTCTGTCTGTATATCCGCTAACTTCTCCTAAACCGCGCAACGGGTTTTGATGCGGGATTCACCATTAGTCAGATATTTTTTCACAAAAGGTTGGACTTGAATTCTGGTTTATGTACGCATGTCACAGAAAATTTACATAAATCTGAGCGAAGCGTGGGGGTCGCTAGTCAAAGTTATAAAATTGTACAACTTCATTACAAACCTATATCGGCACAGCAACTCTAAGAGAATGTAGTGGTGGTAGAGGAACCTGCAACAAGCCCTACCACCGTGAATGGTCGAATTAGTGCTAGAATAGCCCCAAGCTAAGGAGAAATGATGTCGTTCGTAAGTCTACCCGCTCCCAAGCCATTCTGGATTCGCAATCGGTTTTCAATACTGTGCTAAATTATGAAACCGCTTCTAGTCGCTCAGTAGCCTTTCACTGAGAGGTTTAGGTCATAAATTCTAGTTAGTAAGGCGAAAGTAAAATTAGAACTTGGTAGTTACTAACGGTGTCTGTTGATATTGTAATAGGCATTAGGGCGCATGGTGCTGTGTGTTATTTATTGCATGTCAGAGAGAGCTCACGTGCCACATAATGCTCATGAGCTTTGAGACCCAAGGAGATTGCAATCTTAAGACTGTAAATCCGTTGCCAACCCTGAAAACTAACACCCTGTGTCTAAATCCTAGTCTCCTGCAAAAGAGTCATCATAGCCAGAGTAAAAGACGTTTTGAACTCCTATGCCGCGCCGCATTTTATACCAATTTGTACGTAATTTTTGACCTAATTGCGCGACTTAAATGACTTCTCCTCATCCATCATAGCTATTCAAGAAAGCAAGTTCTTGATAGTTTGTCAAGGCAATCAATAAGTGAAGACCCTCTGATAAAACAATTAACCATAACAAGTCTTGGAAAGGCCTTGGACCACCTTTGCCCAGCTAAAACCCGTTTCAATTCACAATTAGGTATATGCTTTCGAAAACGAAAAAGAATTCCCATCGTCAATATTTGGCGCGTTCACTCTACTTACTTTACATCTAAAGCACCTTCTGACAATCTCCGCTCAAACTTTGGCATTCTTATTAAAGGGGATCCTTACGACCATTCATTAAAAACCCAATGGTTCAAAGACCTTTTATTATTATCACCATATAGGTAAAATATTTCAAAGACACGGCGTTAAAAAACGTTGCAAAAAAGGAGATAATATTTTTTTGTCTGAATATAAGTGGATAATAATTTAATAGACGTCTGGGAGTAAGTCGACGAGCGCGGTGACTCACCGTCGCGACAAAACCAGCAAGATCCTCGTTCTTAATAAGTTTTCTTACATTTGCCGGGTGCTGGTATAATGGTTATGTTGGTCTGGACGATTTAAATCTGGTTTTTGTAAACTGGCGCACAAATCTACGGATTAATCGGATCTAGTGGACAGGTTTGGCAGAATGTATACAAATATAATTTATTTTTGCTTTTGCATGCATTGCCGCCAGTTTACGGTAAAGAAGACGAGACGTTTCAAAAAATATCTACCTTGAGTTTACTTACGTTCCAGTTAGGATTGGAAAAAGGGCAGTCTTGTGTTTGCCCCGCCAGTATTCATGAAAAAAATGTTTTTTTAATGTTTGTATCTTAGGTTCCTTCGGACCCTAGTTTGGGTCTCGTGGAACCTCCCTTAGACACTTGACGTACTCACAGCGACCAACAATAAAAAATGTGTCTCTTTTATTGACACGGGATCTAAGTAATTTTTTTTTCGAAAAACTAGTACAGTGTTCTCGCCAGCAGTGCGAACAGCCAGCGATCCACTATTAATTCTATGTATCCCTTTTAATGACACTGGATTTATATCTTTTTTTCGTTTCTTGAGGGAGAAAATAGTCGATAGCTCGTCGCTTCCTCGCCGGCAGTGGGACAAGTGCCTTAACTCCTAGATAGACGGGCGAGTAAGTACGCGTACTTAAAGCTCGACGACTTTTTTCGCCCCTGTTTACCTTTAGAAGTTCGCGTACTTAGGGTGACACACGGGCGAGTAACGTCGCCGAGCCATGAGAGTGGTCTATCACCCCTTTTGAAGACGCAGATGGTTTGCCGCTGGGTTTTTAGTGGGAACTGTGGGTATTCCGGCCGCTTTTGGCCAGCCAGTCCCTCAAAACCAATTTGGGTCTTCCCGGTCCGGACGGGTGGTATGCGTAAATTTATTTTCCCTGTCCAACACAAACGTATTAGTTATTATTATTACGATTGAAATGAAAAGTGGACTACAGTTTGACGTACCTAGAATAATTCGAGATGGTTTTTTTTTTGGAGACGACATATAAAAAAAGTTCTCATGTTCAAGTTTAAGTTATTGTTTTTAAAGATAAAGAGATAAAGAAATAAACAGTTTAATTTTAATAATTATTACTTACTTATTAGGGCGGATTCGATCAATCGAGACTGCGGAGGCGGATTAGACTAATCTCGGAGTAAGTCTTATTCCATTTTGGTGAAATATGTGGCCTTTCGAAAGTAACAATAAAATGTTCCAAATAAGCTTAAGCACCTACCTATTGCATGATGAAATCCAGAATGAGGGTTATTTTCTGAAATAAATTTAATTGAAATTTATTCAGCTCATAATGTGAGATTGAGGAAAAACCTTGAAAATTTTCTCATATCCACAGTAGGATATTATTTTCTTCTCTTTGTTACGCAAACACAAACATATCTAGGTTGAGCTCCATCTATTGTGACGGTTGCGCATTACTCTGTTATTTTACAACCACGCCATCTAGCTCACGCATGGTAAACTACATCACGCCATAGTGGAGTAATACAAAACAGTTCTCAATTAAACCAATAGGTGGTCTTGCTAGCGAAACCGCATTATGGAGGTGCCGAAATGGAACAATGTGAAGCTTGGTTGTATTAGTTTATAAAATTATTGCTCTTTTAAAACAATGTCAACAATATGAATACTATACTGAGTAATGGATGAGTACATAAAAAGACCTTTTAACGATTGCTTATGGTTTACTACAGCAACACAAAATTAAACTGTCACGTTGACAGTTAACCGATGGTCGTCGTCTGTCTGCCAGTAACTGTCAGTTAGACAGTTAAGTCAATTCGAGCGAGTGGTGGTGAATGGAGAGCGGCGATGCGCTTTCTAATCGCCGTCTAATTCGATTGTTATTACACACGATCAAAACAAAATATCTCGAAGATTAATTAACGCGTCAGTGAAAAATGAAAGTTTGTGTCAAACGGCTTTAAATCGCCGAATTATAAAACGAGTAATAATTGTTTTTACATCGTATTCTATTCATTAGATAAAAGATGGACAAAAATCGAGATAGTTATAGACCTGTGTCTTATTGATAGAGTGGCTAGGTGTTATGTGAAATAGTGTGGAAGAATTAAGGATTATCGAACCTGTTGTAAGTATACAGCAATAATAGTTCAAGTAATACTTATTATACTTCGATTGAGTCCTCTGCGTCCCAGCGGTCTACGGCGCTCGTTTGTAGCAGCAATGCTCGCATTATGTGATTGACACCAATAATAAAAAACTGACATAATGATTCATGACAATAGTTTATCATTTATCATTTCTTTCTGCTTTCTTGTACATTAATTTATAATACCTATCTGGTTAAAGTTTCGAGCATGTAAACTCGTCATTGTTTCAAGTAAACAATGTATGAAAGTTTATTCAAAAGTTTACCAACAAGTTGTAACAGTTTTGAGACATAAACTAAAACATAAAGAATTAATGTGATTTAATTGTGTGTTTATATTTTAAAAGCAATTTAATAGATATTCTTGAACTCTTCTGCTTGAACATTGCTAACTAAACTTAAGTTATTTATGTTAGTATGTATGTAAACAATTAACTGGACAAAAAATATATATAAATATGATCCCATGGGATTGAATTTTTTCAAGTTGCAATAATGCAACTTGAAAAATGTTTATAAAAACATTGCATTGTTTTATCTAATTAGGGAGTTTAACCAGCACAGGTTTCTTTTTATGCTGATTGATTTGTAAAAAAATGACAGTATCATCCTGAACCAGTTTATAAACTTACCTATTATAAATATTAATTTTATTGTGAATTGCTGAACAATAAAATAGGTACCTATTTGTTCTGATGTGGAAGCAGAGAATGATTTAAGAATTCACCTTTACTAAAAGTTTCATGTGGCTATTCTTAGCTCTCTTATTCAAGCTTTATAAATGCTTGTAACTTGTGTGGAAGTACTCTTTTTAATGCATATGGTTGAGAGGAGATTTCTGCTTGTAATACAAGCAACAATCTTTCGTCATAATTCAGTTGTGTAATATATAGGATGTGTATATGGACTCATGTAAATACCAAACATATTCAGTATTTACCCTCTAATTTAGAGTGCATGGCTATTTCAAATTTATATTTAGTTGTTTTCTCAAATGTTACAGACAGATGTAGCCTAAATCATTCTGTGATTTCAAACTATGTGTAAAAGTAAACCTACACCCTAACATAAATTGCAGGGTAGGTAAATGTTCAATGACTGATCCTTTGATCACCCCTGATCACCTATGGTTGCTGGCGACTTGATGAAGTTTATTCCCTATGATCCAAAACAGTTATCAGGTTTTTAGGGTTCCGTAGCCAAATGGCAAAAAACGGAACCCTTATAGATTCGTCATGTCTGTCCGTCTGTCCGTCCGTATGTCACAGCCACTTTATTCCGTAACTATAAGAGCTATACTGTGGAAACTTGGTAAGTAGATGTATTCGGTGAACCGCATTAAGATTTTCATACAAAAATAGAAAAAAAACAATAAATTTTTGGGGTTCCCCATACTTAGAACTGAAACTCAAAAATTTTTTTTTCATCAAACTCATACGTGTGGGGTATCTATGGATAGGTATTCAAAAATGATATTGAGGTTTCTATTATAATTTTTTTCTAAACTGAATAGTTTGCGCGAGAGACGCTTCCAAAGTGGAAAAATGTGTGTCCCCCCCCCCCGTAACTTCTAAAATAAGGGAATGATAAATGTAAAAATAATATATGATGTACATTACCATGCAAACTTCCACCGAAAATTGGTTTGAACGAGATCTAATAATTAGTTTTTTTTTAATACGTTATAAATCGTAAACCGCATTTTACCTTTCATTCAATCAACTCCAATATAATAAAGAATAAAGAAAAACATTTATTTAGATGTATAGTGGTACGGAACCCTACGTGCGCGAGTCCGACTCGCACTTGGCCGGTTTTTTTCATAGGTGTAATTTTTTTTTTAACTTGTTCAGTAACAATTACCGTATGTCATATGTTTTACAAAGGATCTTATTACGTTCACGGAAACGTATGCTATAGCATTTTCGTCAAAAAGACGGGGGTCCAATTAAATGGTATAGTAACACTGTTCATAATTTTTTAAATGCAGGTTGACCGATGCAGCCATGTCCAGTGACGAGTCCAGTGTCCGTGTTGCAGTCAGGTATGTTACCTATTACTCTGTTACAATCTTCATTCTTCATTATTCAATTAATTGTTACACACATAGTTTTTTTCGTTCTTATAAGTATTGGCAGTAAACATAGGCTAAGTCACTACTGTGAAATTTCTAAAGAGTTTATTACCTAACTTAATAAAGTTTATCTATATATATGCAGTAGAGTCTTTTTTGCATATTTTTGAAAGTTTAACTGTGTCCATATTATTAGACGTGACTGTACTTACTAAGCTAAATTGGATGCAAATTCATTCATACGTGAGTGAGATGGGAATATGGTGGTGTATGCACATGCATCAAGTTTAGGTAAATAAGAACTATCTATTCTGACACCTGGTTATTATATGACACAGTAATATTGCTTTTGACACATTTTTGTAATGTTAACGATATTATAACTCCTATTAACTTGTTAGTAATGGCGGCCCAGTTAAAACAATATGATAACATGCTGAAGCACTATTGTTCTACCAAATAGAATAGAGCCCCACTAGTGTATTATGTTAAACATATATCATTGTTGTTTGTTATCATTATAGTCAGCATTAAACATAAACATGCTGCTTTATGCTCTGTTATTCTATTCCTTTTAGCTTATTCAATTGTAAATAGTGAGATTATTTTGACCTGCATACACATAAGTACGAGAGTTTTTTTTTCTCAGATAGGAAGTCTGAGGACTTAAGATGTATTCAAACATTTTTTTTCTTAAAAATTAGTACAGTATTATAACTTTTTTTAAACCTTTATATTTGTAGGTCTTGTAACTATTATTCTTCGAAACTATTTAAAAATAAACAGTAAAAATCCAATGTTCAACTGTAGTTTTGAATTCTTGGTCGAACAAAGCAACATTAAACTTAGAACACTAAGGGCCAAGCGCACCAAAAAAAATACACTTGTTTGACACTAACTCGAATTAAAATTACAGTTATCTGATGTTTACTAACCGTCGCCCAATCAAATAAAAGACTGCCTAACCCAAAAAAAGGAGTGAAAGGTTTTTAATTTTACCAAATAATTAAGACCGGCATACATTGAAAGATGTAAATCTATTCAGTAATAAAACAACACTCAAGGACAAAAGCCTTGACACAAAGACCCGACCCTAATGACAATAGTTTCTTCCATTCAATGACAAACAGAATTTCCACCGCGTTACCACACCAATTTTCGCCGGCTAATGTAACAAAGGAGAATAAAGTGTGGTCAGGTACCGTCAGCAAAACATGTTTTATTTCGACATGTATTTCGAAAAAGTTTACATATTTATATGTATAAACTTTTGCGAAAAACAAAGGCTTTGTTATACATTCGAAGTGAGAATTTTCGAGGTAGATATAAATAGGAGGTTCTACTTACGTTCTCGGTTTTCGTCAAATAATTTTTTTTTAATTTTATTTCCCGATTACTCGAAGACGGGCTGGACCGATTTGTTATTTTTTTAAATGGTTTTCCCATTGAAATCAAGGGAAATATTCAAATATTATACTTAAAGCGATTTCGGTATTTGGAATCAGTATATCATTTTTTAAAACATATTACAGTAGAACCCGCTTAAGACGATTCTGAGGGGACCTAGCAAAAAAAGTGTCTTAAACGGGAAATCGTATTAAACGTGAAAATTAAACTAGTATTATTTCATGTACACATATTTACATATAATTTGTTTATTTTAAATGGAAGATACAAAAAATTATGTTTATGTAAAAGTACATATAGCCGATCGCTTAGTCGCAACACACAAACTTACCTGGAGGTGTCGCTAGAATCGCGTCCCCTTGCGTAATATTAGTACGATATGCTTAGTTGCAACTCTTTTTGACCCGCGTACATAACTTGGTATTATGGTTTAGAAGACGTATTAAGCGGGACGCGAGTCGTATTAACCGTGAAAAAATGTATGAAAACAGGCCTTAAGTTGCAGGGACCGGCAGAAAATGGCGTATTATGCGGGAAATCGTATTAAACGTGATCGTATTAAGCGGGTTCTACTGTATTATTAGTAATTTATTGATGTCTATTATTTTAATTCTCTCGATTTTGTAGAGATGAGAGGATACTTATAAAATGAACGAACATAGCATTAAAATTGGGAGTAAATGGACAAAGAGATGTGCATAAGCGCTTTTCTGCTTCTCTTTTATCCGAGCAACAGACATCGCGATCCTTGAATTAAAGTTCGTAAAAACACTTATAGTTTTAATTGATACTAATGTCAACAGCGTAACATATGTAACGTGATGTAAGGTGAGGTGACATGTAAATTATTATGAATATCGTAAAATATGTAAATGTGTCACAGACCCACGGTGTGCGTAGAGTGCGTACACCATTGTTTTGTTTATACGCTAACTGACACGTGAGTAATTGGTTCATATTAATAAGAATGGGAGTTGTCGGCTTCAGGGAAGGAGATGGAGCTGCGAAATATGTAAATGGTCAGTTTCAACGTACATGGAAGGTGACGAAAACGTGTCGTTTGTTAACGACTGGTTTATTTGAGTTATTGCAATCAGTAATGACTGTGGAACTAATGCTTTAAGGTAGGTTTCCACAGAATCTCTAAATAAATATGTTTATCGTTGACTAGTACCCATAGTACCTACAGTGAAAAATACCTAGACTAGCTAGGTAGACCTTTTTATCAGTAACATAGGAACGTATTTCTGACGACTTCGACCAAGTCTGAGCCTAGTTTGGGACTAGGTCAATTATAAATACATAAATAAATAAATACTTCTCAATGCATCATATAAGTCTGTCGAGTTTGTAATCATTTGCTACTTTTATAATAAGTTTAATCAGTGTAAGAAGTACAGTCGGCAAAATTAAGTTTTTGAAAAAACCTGTTTTTACAACTGGAGATTAATTATTAAAGTTTTTAAAATATATTAACCATCGCAAAACTTCTAGTTATTTCGTCTCGAATTTACTTTTTAAAACTGGTTTTTAATATCACACTTTTTCAGTAAATTGAACTGTCATGTTTTCATCATACATCGTGCAGATCGTGCTAAACTTGTCAGTTCGATAATTCTACCGCGAAAGCCGGGATTTAAGGGTTACTTTGCCGCGACGCGAAGATTTAAACTCTAAGGTTTAAAATATGCAAAACTTTATATTTAGCTTTTCAGTCGAGTTCATACATATGTGCACTCTTTAGTACTAAGTCTCTATGGCAGTTTAAACATGACATTGTATGACAACGTACTAAGGTGTACACATATTCATGAACTCGACTTTGCAATTTGTCGGTTTTATTCCGATCGATTGTGTCCAAGATCGGTTCGTCGGTCTTCGTTAGGGTCTTCCTCAGACGTTCTAATTAAGGAAAGTGAGGCTAATACTATGATGGTACCTTTCTCCAAAGCGTTGCTAAAAATAATTGCTTTCTTACTTTAGCATCCGCCTTGACTCTAGTTAAAGACCGCGCAGAAATAATAAAACTGATTGAAAATCCTTGAAGTCATAAACTACAACAATACCCAAGCGGAAGCTGTATAAATATTTGCAAAGAATGCACACTTGACTCGGACGAGCGACGTTCGAAAAAATGTTGACGTATTTATGCATTCGTATTAGCAACCAAATAAGGCATGCGCCTATGTAATCCTGGTAGGTGAAGCTCTTAAACAAGTTGCTTTTCACTCGACGGACGCACAAACGAAATTTTAGGGCACGCATTCTTAATTAGGTAGCTTATTAACAGTCGCTCTTACGAGAGAAACTGCCCTCCACCTCTAGCTAGAAATATGCTTCAAGAATTCGACTCGTTTTTAAACTAAATGCTTCTAGGCAAACTTTTTTGTTGACTGTCGTTGTATGAAACAACTCGCGGAGACCAATCTAGCGATTTCATACTCGATGGATTTACGGTAACTATAGCCGAGAATCATGAACGAGATGGCCACGGCGGCCACCTTCTATATCGGTATCTTTTCTCGGCAATTAATAGGCGTCTCGTTCTGTTAGTTCTATTCCACGAAATCAGAGCAAGAACTCTGTAGTTCCCGGCTGTATTGCTGCAAAAATTGCTCATGTGCTAAATGTACCTACTTATACTAATCGGCCTTGGACTCCGTAAAATAACTTTAGTGCGTTCATTACAACCCTTTGAAGTCGACTTGTGCGCGCCGCGGCGGCGTCTATGTACCAATTTTTGCGACGCATCAAAGCATGCGAACTATTTGAACGAACGAACAATTATTCGGTATTATCGACCCGCCCTCGCTACGCTTCATTTTATAAATATCGGAATTTAATATTCATAAAACCCTTCAGTGAAAAAATATCTAAGTGATGGTGAAAACCGCATGTAGGTATATCCGTTTAATCGAACCGTCGAACATACAGACAGACGCGGCAAGGGACTTGTTTAATATTATCTATACAAAATGTTCCTCCAACCAAACATACAAACGCGTTCCTGCAATTTCCCCGCTGCACCCCTTTACGGGTTTTCGCGCGAATGGCCGACCGTCGCGTGAACTCGCGTGCATGGTCGTGAATAGCGGGGCCGTAATGACGCCGAGGTGGGTCCGATGATTTATTGCCCGGGTCGCTTATAAAATCAGGGATTTCCTATTTTTATACGCCTTTTACGAGTACGCCGGCCCCTATGCGTTTTTTGTCTGGATAAAGCACTTTTTGAACTTTTTCCAGTGACTTTCGAATAAAGTTGCGTTTATGCAACATTTTCATGGCAATGTGTGGCCGGCTACTATGGGTGTTTGCTCTAACATACGAATTATGAGTAGGACAACAATAGTCAGCTTTCTGTTACCTTCTAGTTAATTCACATTAGTCTTGTGTTATATACGTATGTGGAAGCATTGTGAAACAAAATTGACACATATGTTAATGCGATTAAGTATTAGGGTTCTATCTACTTTTGACATTGTTTATACCCTATTTTGAAAATGGTAACATCTAATCATGCCAATATTAATAATTCCATAGTATTCTTATTAAATAAAAACATTTAAAATATGTAGAAAACCGCATGAAAATCTATTTGCAGGTTCTAAGATCAGCGAGAAATTACATACAAACCTTATTTATAATATGAACTTGGTGATAGATAATCCTGAATGCTGTTTTTTTTTTCAATTTGATTATTCATGTAGAATAGAATGTGCCGATATATTTTTTACAGTAGAACAACGAGTGAAGCGAGGGGCGGGGCCATTGTCGGCAATCAATATGAGTTTCGCATATTTGATTCACGTTTTGTTTTGTGGCACGTTGTACGTGCTTTTTAGGCTTTAGTGATCCCGTGTTTATGAAGGATTGACAGAGTATTTATAACATCGAACTACCGTATAACTTCCGCAACATTATGATCAGTATGATCAAACCAAAAAATATATATAAAAGAATAGGTAATTTGAAGTGACCAATTTCATTAATTTTGTTTTCGTCCCAATAGTTTTGTTTTAATATCTTTATTTATTCAGCAGACATTTTATGGATGACATGATTATTTCAAATTTGGGTAAACATTTTCTAATAAATTACAACAGTTAAATGATATCTAATCATATAAAGTGATTGTAATAGTGTTTTAAAACATATTTTTTCAAGTGGTTTTCGCCTAACCCGTAAGATACACCTAGGAGGGCCGAAAACCAAATTCAAACAAAGGTTAAATACACTGTTGTCGAAATATCCGAAATAAATAAATATTTCGAAAACTTAATAATGCAGAACGGCTTTAAAACCCTATTCCTCGAAATGGTTTTCGAATTAGAGTAATTATAAAAATATATTTTTTCTAATGTTTTTTTTAATTTTGCCACTCGCCGATATGGTTTTCTCCGGAATACTCTCACGGTTGTTAGCGTAATGGAGAGTTATAATCAGCGCGGTGATCAGCTGACATCTAGTGGCGTGTGGGATGCACCCGGCGCGCTTGATCGTGGGAATCCGCGGCCTTGTTCAGGCACACATGACGTACAGTTAGCCGAAAAAAGCGCTCAGTCAATATTGACACAACTTCCTATCAAATAAAATGTCATTTTGTAACCCAAGATTTACCCCCTTACTGATAAACGTTGAGTAATTGTGTTGTTAAACCATGCTTTGTACTTATCTGTCATTGTGACATTTGAATTTGACAGATAAGGACAAAACATGGTTTAGCTACACCACCGTTACTTAACGTTTATTAGTAAGGGGGTTAATGTATATTATAAGTTAAACCTGAAGTTATGTGTGTGTGTCTGTGGTAAACTAACTCCCAAACGGATGGACCGATTTAGACAAGGTTTCGTTTAATAGATAGCTAGTTTAATCAGAATGGTTCTAAGCTAGCATTCATGCCCATTGGGCCGTTTTAGAGATATCAACTCTGATATAGGGTCGCCATTATATTGAGCGTGTTTTTAACAATGTAATACTCGTAGTTAAATTGAAAAATGCATCGTATCAACGTTATTGACGTGAAAACAAAATTCAACTTTAATGCAGACCACTTATTTGATCAACTGAACACGGTTTTCTAAAGCGCAATAGGTAACCAACAACTTCTTCCTTCAGTCTAATTGTGTAAGTCTGAATGTTGAGTTGGGACCGTTTCGCAACAATTTCTCTCGTCTTGTCTTTATCTAAAGTCACAGTCCTCGTCTCGTTATCAAGACCAAACTGACCAGTCTAAATTCTGTGGGTCTACGTTAAGTACATTGGAGACTTGTCGCCCCCTTCCCCCTCCATCAGATCAGCTATCACATTGTTATCTGGTTTACGTATACTACTAGAGGACGCCCGCGCCATCGTAGGCGTAGACTTAATTTTCCACTACTCCCTTTCAAAAATCCCTTATAACACCCCTAGGATAGGGTAAAGTCACTAGTAGTAGGCCAGATACCCTGTAGTCGGCCTCTGCGTAAACTTTGTATGAGTGGAAAGAGTACGAAATATATATTTCCCACTCTTCGCACTCATATAAGGTCGACTACTGGTCTCTGGCTGACCACTGGTGACTTTACACTGTCCAACGAATTTTCCTTTAAATTTCAAGTCCCGAAGTCCAGCGGGTTTTTGCCGAGCGTTGAACGATCAGTCAGACAGCTTCTTCTTTTATTTATTTATCTATAGATAATGCCATCATAAGCCAATATATCTAAAATTGAAAAGCCAGAGCAGATTCTGGCCTCTGCCGGTATTAATGGGAATGTATTTGCTACAAGAGTTTTGTCTGAGATAACGCCATTTGTATCGACAGGGCAGTATAAATACCTGTGCTAGTTCAATCAGTCACAGTTATTATTCAAACAAACACAAGGAAAAACGTATGTCAGTGGCTAGTGAGGCTACAAGCGGTGTAGTTAGCAACAAACCTATCATTACTATAATGAAATGACGAAGTCTCCGCCAACGCTCTGTCATCTTCATAGCGGGTTGCCGTGAACTCT
This sequence comes from Acleris sparsana, assembly GCA_923062465.1. Classification (NCBI taxonomy): domain Eukaryota; kingdom Metazoa; phylum Arthropoda; class Insecta; order Lepidoptera; family Tortricidae; genus Acleris; species Acleris sparsana. The sequence goes on along the minus strand of OV281287.1, from coordinate 4,354,743 downwards.
GCGCCATATAGACAAACATACAATTAGCTGTTCCTAATTGGGATACACCATTGTATTGTATTTCACAAACCATTTGGAGGAATAGATAGAGTGGAGGTACATCTATCAGCACCGATTCGCGTTTTGTCTATAGAAAATGGCAGTTTTGTGTCAAGGATGCGTACGCATCAGTTCTCCTTTCGCATGCGTACGCATCAGTTCTCCTTTCGCATGCGTACGCATTTTCATACAAAACAGCCATTTTCTAGATAGTATTCTGATAGATGTAACTTCACTCATAGGCTTACTGGCCCACACTCAGTTGTTAGATTGGGTCGGTTCTTGCTTGTGATATTTATTTGACCTGTACGTTATTTTATAGGAAAGTCATGAAACATGTCTAAGCTTATCGTAATACTTACGAGGTAGGACTATTTTTTTTCTAAAAATTCAACGCTAATTTTAAAAGGTGTATCTCAATGATTGTTGGCAAAATAATGTTAACTTTGTTCGCCAATATTATAGAGTTGGTTCTTGTCTAAAACTTCATGTTTGCTAATGAAACAAGTGTTAATTCTCGTGTTTTGGGTGATGTGTACACAACAACACGTTGGCTACTGTTCAATTGAAATAGAAAGTGACTAAACAAATATGTGCACGCGACTCGTGAATTTTGTGTGTTTAATAGCGAAAGTGAATAAACTTTGCGCTTCCGTGTGATTTATGATTCTGGTCATTGTTTATTTTTGTTCTGTTGCAAGATGTAGTCGTTCCATACCCAAATTGCAGAAACGGGACCCTTTTATTTTTTTATGTCTGTCTGCCGAGGACGACGCGCTGGCCTAGTTGGTAGTGACCCTGCCTACGAAGCTAGGGGTCCTGGGTTCAAATCCCGGTAAGGGCAGATATTTGTGTGATGAGCGCGAATATTTTTTCCTGAGTCATGGATGTTTTCTATGTATTTAAGTATACATTTCTCTATATAAGTATTTATATCGTTGTCTAGTACCCATAGTACAAGCCTAGAGCTTGGTTTGGGACTAGCTCAATTGGTGTGACGCCCCGAGATATTTATTTATTTATATATTTATTTATGTCTGTCTGTCCGTATGTCAAACCCATTTTACGCAATGACCATTGGAAAGATGAAGCCAAATTGAAGTAATGTAGGAATATGTACTTATGTCTTGAATCGCTAAGATTTAATTTATAAAACTAATCGTGGTCAGTGAAATGGCACGCTAACTACTTTTGAAGATGCGTAATAGTGTAAATGCGTGTTGTTCCTCTCTCGCCCGTTCTGCTTTTAAGTAATCTTAAAACACAAGTGACAATATCATTATAATCGTTGTACAAATGAACCCATCCCTGCTAATGCATTTTGTCCGACATATTGTCCTCTAAGATTGTCTTTATTGCATCAGTTTGTTACCTTAATGGCGTTTATAGCGCTTTAACGGCGACCCAGTGCCAGTGTTGATTGTGTGATGACGTGATCTAGCATTGGGTTTATTAAAATTGACTAGATATTGCCTTCAACTGTCCGCGAACGGCTTTGTAAAAATTTGCCGTTTCTGATATCCCTTTGATATCGTTATTCAACTACTATCAAGCACTGCTACTTAATTTGGTAGGTCTACTTTAGAATTTTGTAATTCCAACCGCCACCGACGCCTAAAACGTTTTTTACAAAGCCATTGCTACTGTTTTTTTTCTGTTCCCGGAATATCTCTTTATCGGAAAATTAGTATACAGTTAATTACAATTGTACGTTGCGTACATACTATTAAGAGGCAGGCAGTATATCATTCGCCTCTACAAAAGTACAGGCCAATGAGCCCTTTTCAAACCCAAATGAGAAACAATTACGTACGACCGGTGTCGTTTCATATATACAACGTACTATTTTTGGGTAAAATTAGTAGAAAGACAGCTATAAATTGTGTCAACACTGACACTATTTCGGATTAATTGGTATACCACAAAAGGCGTAGGCGATTCGTTAAACGACTCGTGGTAGCCGACAAGTCAACACTTTATATGTTAATGTTCGTAACCTAATAATGTTGAAGTAAGAGTTGTTCATTTATGGAGACCATCGTTTGCGTCTGGAACGCGAAAACCAAAGACAAATCACACGTCGTTAAGCTTTATTTCAACGCGCCAAAGAGAACCTAATGTGTCTTAGAGTGTCATCTACAACTGCATCATAAACAAGCTTTCTCGACTTCCGCGTCGAATATTCTTAGCTCGTTAGTTACGTACTATTACAACGGCTAATTATAAAATACTGCTCGTTCCTTTTGCGATTTCTTAGCTAATGCGGTCTCGATGTCCAACCGAGCGAGAACAAATGATGAGCGCTCTTGTGCATGCACATTCCAGAAGTTTACAGGAGTCTGTTGCTATGCGATGATGCTAAGAGATGTTATGAACTCCTGGTTTTAGGATAATCTGAATGTCAAAGGTAACTTTTTGATTACAAGCGACCGATTATTGTTCAGTCGAAGTATTTTCGTTTTCGAACCACATTCGACATAATATCTAAGGTAGAGTTTTAAAAAAAAAGTACGGTGTGGCTATGACAGTCCGAAATATGAGATTGGTACCGCTCAATTCAATTCTCCGGCCACATCTGATACGGGTACAAGTAATCTGGATCGGATCGAATTCGAATAAGGCCATTAAACCAATTAATTTGGCCATCTTAGCTGTGAAGAGTTCGTTAACTACCTGCTTAATAAGTATGTAATAACCCTCTATTATTATTCTTAACGTGAAATGTTACGTGTAAATAGTTGCTGATAGTGGAGCCGCGTTGCTTTAGTATTTTGACGATATAAGTAAGAAACTGACATTTTTAACGAATGATACGCTTGGAAATAAATAGAATCCATGATGAAATTCTTCACTCCCAATAAGATCCAGTTGCAATCCTTAAGCGGCAATTAACCGTCTCAAGGTGCTGCAGCGAATCAATTTCGTTTTGAAGTCACGACAACTCTGGCGAGACAGCTTCAAAGCATTCATTTGCATCTCGGCTTAGGTTGAGTTCCGCAATGAGCGATATTTCGGTACAGAAACCGCTCATTCATCAGCACCTTAGCACACTACGAGTATACTAGGTATGTGGTCCTTACCGTTTTCTATATTCGTTGCAAATGTTCATGAAACATTTAACGGAAGGGAAGGAGACATTAGTGTTCAGCGTTTCCGTCAAGAATTCGTAATCGGAATCAATCCTAAGTAGGTATGTTTAAAGCCCTCGAAGGCACGCCATTCAGTTTGATGTGGCATGGTTGCGTCGATGTATGAAGAATTAATAACACTACAAATCTTTTCGGTACTGACTGACTAGTGTTAATTATATGTTTTGTATTATAAAATGTGATATTGTATTAATAGTACATTATGATACAAGTGTGCTAAGTTGACCATTGTATACAAGGCGCTATTGTGTGCGCACGAGCGAAAGCGAGTGCGCCACAAGAAAGCCGCGTATATTATGGTCACAGGCACACGTGTTACATACGACGTTTTTCAACACACTTGCGAAAAAAAAACAAGACTCTTCATTTAGTCAAATTTTAATTAATTATTAAAACAGTTGGTAAAATTACAATTTCTTCATTTTCTTTACTTAAAGAAGACATTTTCGTTAATATTAAACTTCACAATAATTAATCCAAACTATCTTCGTCACAGCCGTCAATTATTTACGAAAAATGGCGGCTGGCGCGTTGTTTTTTTTTCTTGCCGCGATACCGATGCGCGCGCAAGGCTAAGGCGCGAACGAGATCGGCCAACAGCCAAATTTAAAATGTAATAATTCATGTTTAAAATACAAATAACAGAAAAATTTAAATGATTTTAATGAAATTGAGTTATTTTTTAGTAATAAAGCTGATTTCACCAATTTATTGAAATAAATATGTAGATAATGTTATTTGCCGCATAAAAACTGTTTGTTGCTAAGAAAAAAAAGGTATAACCCGACTAAATTATATCGCTTCTTCTTCGTACTTACAACTTGGTACTAGGCTACAAATGTAAATTGTTTGGGTTAATAAACTAAAGGCACTTGTGCGTAATATACTGAAAAAGCACGCGTGTTTAATATCTAGGTTTATGAGCCAAAAATCGGTGGAATAAAAAGGTCGTTTTGAGCAAGTGTGTTGAAAATATTATAATATGTGATCTTTGGTGCCAAATGTTAATTCACTCAGTGGTTTCGTATTAAAATCTACGCGGGTAGTTTGTGCCCTTAAATGGCAACACTGCGCGAAAGAAGTTCTAAAAAGCAGCTGGGTGTCGCTGCTCATTCACTTTCTGGTCTTGGCTCTGATCACCAGGTTTTAAATTGAGCGTAATAAAATACACAGAAAAGGATTCAGTTTTATTATTTAATACTAGAAAAACTGTCTAGAACTGTAAAGGAGAAAATCAATGCGTTTTTGGGAGGGAATCGGCTATTCGAATCAACCCCATCTAGCTGTTAGTGGTTAATTTTCAGAAAGTGTTTACATTGATTGAAGCTAATAGCGGGATGTTAAGAATGTCGCCGGCATCCTCTTAAGTCGAGTAAAATGTTTATAAACTGATTGATTTACAACAGATTCAACGAGCGAATTCTACTGGAATATTGTCTTTTGTATAGCTCATGTAGCCGGTGCATACGTCTCCGGCGGTGCCAATTGTTATCAATCACGACATATAAGGTGTTAAATCGACTTACCGGCTCTACAACGTGTTACTTGTCTAATGGCGACGTATGATCACTTCGGACGCCATTACGGAGATTATGCGAACTCAATCGATGCTTTGAAAGGCAATATGTTGTTTTAAAGACATTGAAATTCTTAGCACGCGTGTCGTTGGTGCCTTTAGGTCTGACGGCTTGGTGGAGGAAATCTGACGGTTTAGAAAATCTAGATGCTGTTGTAGATATGTGGTTTTATAACTTGAATGAAATGTGTAATATGGTTGTGATGTTTTCGCCTACATTGCGCATTAGATGATATTTAATTGATTGGAATCTACGTCTAATTCTATTTGCCGTAATTGCTTTTGTTCTATTGAGGTTTCAGACGTTATTCCGCCAGCAAATAGCGCTTGTTTTCTCTCTTATTTGCCTTTGTTTATATAACAGCTCTGACGCCACGAATTATTAGGTGTCAAAACATGCAAATGACCATACATTGAACGGGACAATTTTTTTGTAATTTTTTTAGAGATTGTCATTTCCCTTGCTTATGAAGTCACAATACAGCCTCTAGTATAGCTATTTAAAAGTCCTAGCTGTAAACAAGAGAGATGAAGCTTGTCTTTCACTTGTTTTTCTAAAAACACCGTTTACTAATTTGAATGTTAATAACAAGGTCTTGCTAACCTTGCTGTGCACTTAAGAACCCTCGCAGCGGTCGCACGTCCTTTTTCGGCATCACATTAACAATCAAAATCAATCTGAAAGATAGCCTATCATAGATAGAAGTTATATAAAATTTCCTCATGGATTTTTCCAGAATTTAGAACCATTAGTCATTAACTCGACAAATTAGGAGCCACCGACAGCCCACACGCAAAGTGTAATGAGTTGTTCTTAGAAATAGTTGAGGTTCGGTGTTTGTCGCCATATTAGAGAAAAGATGGTAGTACAAATTACAAAAGGCTGTTCCTCACAAAATAGCGTTTAGGTTGGTCGGACGTGCCTTCTCTGTGCTTCCTTTTCTATAGCATTAACGATCGCTCGGTGTATACTTTCACACGCAAGCCAGCCCATTGAAAAGTGTAAAGAATTCCCTCTTGGAGTCAGACTTATTAATAACCGGTGAGTTTTAGTCGTTCCGTCAGAGCGTCAAACAATATTTAAGGGCGTGCATTCTCAATTAGTTTGCTTTACCTGCTGAGTGAGCCCGCTCGTATGACTTTGCTCCATCGATCCAGTGTTCAACGGAGAGCCGTCTTTATAGAATAAAACCTCTTGTAGCTTTATGCCTAAACTGCTTAGTGCGCCGGGACAGGCCAAAGTCAAATGAACCATTTATTATATCCACCTGTTCGACCCTGCGTTTAAATATATAATGCGACCACGTGGGCGTTTACGAAGCTACTATCGATTATCTTCGTTATTCTTGTTAACTGTCATGGTCCTAATTTGTCTGAAATCTAGAATTATTTATTGTGTTCTACTTTTCGTCCACAAATTACATACTAGCGTTTCTTTGGTAGTAACGCGTACGTTAATCACTCTCGTCTGTCGTTTTAAACGGTGGAAATGGAAACTAAACCCTGGTATAGGGGTTACCCATAAAGACGCACCCTAGTACTTAATTGGATGTCCATTTACGTACTCGTGCAACGTAAATCTTGACTGGTGACGCTTGTCTTCGTGGTTTTGTAACCACTTTTGGTTTTTACTTCTCTCTCGCTCTCTTTTATGCTAGTCTCACCGACTTTTTCCAAACCCGAAGATGCTATTGCACTGTAATATAGTCGCCCGACTACAGTCTTTAATTTTAACAGAACTTTACATGGAATATTTTTTTAATTACGCATTCTATAAACCTTATTGTTTTATGACGTGCGTGAAATGGATATCATCCTAAGGGTCAAAGTCCACATATTAGGCCGAATTTAAACTCAAGAAATGTATCGAAGCTATTAAGGTTGAAAAAAATATTTATCCTCAACGCAAAAGTCGTTAGGGATATTTCTGAGAACTTTGTCTGCTTCGATATATCTGCCTATATAATTTGCGTTGTAGTTCTGAAATACGCTACTTATCAAGACTTGTAATATTGAAGAAGTGACTAACTACATAACCGCCTTAACGATTGTTATTTCTAAGTGTAACTTGAAATCTTGCATAACAAGAACATCCGGCGAACCGTCACTTCCTACGTGCCGTGAATGGCCAAAACCAGCTTGGAATCGAACCGGCATGCTCCCGCGTTGTGTGTCAGTGGCACTATTATTCGACACGTGATGTTGACAAAACTTGACTTGTTTATTGTTTATTTGCATCGCTAGTCAACAAATCGCGAGCACACAGGCCACCTGATGGTAAGTGGAAACTGTGACCCATAGACATTCGCATTCACAAGACTGCAAGCCTAAGACTGCAAAGGCGTTGCCAACCCTGAGGACTAAGATGGAATGCCTCTATGCTAGTCATTACACCGGCTGTCTTATCCCCAAACCGGAACACAACAATGCGAACACTGCTGTTTGGCGGTAGGTTAATGGATAAGATGATGGTAGCGATCCGAACGGACCCTGCACAAGGTCCTACCACCCGCAAACATCGGGGTTCTTCAATTTAGACCCAATGTCACTGTGACAAACTTCAAATTTCAAGTTAATAATAGTGCAAAATAGAACCCTATAATATTGGGGCAGTGAAATAACTAGGTATATATCGTAGCGGTTATTTTATCCATACACCTCTATATATAAAAGAAGTTAAAGACTGGCTGACTATTTACGACTATGACTAATCGACCAAAGCACAGCCGAAACCGCTGGACCCTGGGATTTGAAATTTGGAGGGAATATTCTTTGGATATCCTAGGGGTGCAGTAACAAGGGTTTTATTGGAAATTCATCTCCTAAGGGGTTACAATACGGAGAGCAGGAAACTAATTATTCACGAACTTAGTAGAATTCTAAATTATGTTGGGTATTATGCATTCAATCCATAATGCTCAGGTAGACAGAGATTGCCGCACTGCCGACAAAATTATGTCCTGATTACGCAATAGGCTTTGTCGGGCTCGACTCGGGAATAAGGCTGTCTTCTAAAATTCTAGCACGTATAAATTATGTATAGTATTGGTTTGTTTACATTCATATGTACAGTCAAAGAAATTTTTACCTAGACCACTTTGGAATAATGCCTGTTATACGTAGATAAAATCTTACCGTATCTGCGTAGTCTGTGTGAGGCATAAATCCAAGTGACACTGTAAATAAAATCATAACCACGTTTTGATTGCTTACGTCACTTTGACATGGTTCAAGGTGGTCAAGGAACCATTTTCCTTTACTGTACAGTCAATGGCATTAATATCTATACACCCATCGCGTCAAATATGTGTATACACGGACGTTAGCTCTTTGAAACCAATGAATGAAAGTAATGAATTCCAAATTTCAGCAATTTTTAATAACGGGAATTCATTTCAAATTTATGTTCACCCATTGCCAATTTTCAATAAAACTGCTCGTGCTCATTCCGCTTAAACTCTTGTACAAGGAAAACTGGGTGCTTAGTAAAAATAATATTAAAATCAGCTCAAAAGTCAGGGTTGCGGGAGACATTTCTATCCTGCCCACGTTGCTGTGGGCGGCGTTGGCAAAATGTTTAGATCGCGCCCACGCCGGTCTATATAACCTTACCGGTTGGCAGAGATTGCGTTACTATTATGATTTAGGTTCTACTGTTTTTGCACATGGTCGTCGATTGATTGCGACAGGATCTTGTTTAATTATAACGTTTGTGGTTGATTAGACTAGATAATAGGTACTAGGGTAAATAGACTACGGTTACGAAAATTAAACTGTTATACCATAGAGGTGTACACATATCTTCTTCCTCAAGCCCTTTCGTTACCTACTCATCGTAGACTTTGCAAAGGCTACAATGAACTATTCTGCTCTGTATGCCATTTTCGATATAATACTCCGAAATATGTCGCAGCCATGACAACTTACCCACACAACCAACCTGTGTTTTTCATCTTTAATTTCAACTATCGTTTCTATTCGGACTGCCAATGACAATAACAAGTATACCTGACTGTAATAGTCTTTTCATCACACTTGCTCGTAAATGGTGTTATTCCATGCCTGTATACAGAAGGACAATGGCCTAAATTGTTCCCGCGGGAATTATGGCGAGTTTGTCATCCCTAGGGAGGGAGTAATGACTTTCTTTTTAAAATTTGCAACTCTATCGTACATCATTTCTGACTAAGGAGGTTTAATTTTCAGCCAAAAATTAAATCGGTTTCTAATTTCATATTTAAAAATTAGCTATAGACTAACTTACATTACACAAAACCTATACGCTTCATTAAACTTCATTATTTTTATACCTATTTCAAGTTTATATCAACATTTATCATTAATTTTAGTAATTATACATTTTTATCAAATTGGCTAAATCTGGCTCGAATCCAGGTCGAAACTAAACGCAGTTATTATCTGTGGTAAAAAATTGATAAAAATGTATAATTACTAAAATTAATGGTAAATGTTGATATAAACTTGAAATAGGTATAAAAATAATGAAGTTTAATGAAGCGTATAGGTTTTGTGTAATGTAAGTTAGTCTATAGCTAATTTTTAAAGATGAAATTTGAAACCGATTTAATTTTTGGCTGAAAATTAAAACTCCTTAGTCAGAAATGATGTACGAAAGAGTTGCAAATTTTAAAAAGAAAGTCATTACTCCCTAGGGATGACAAACTCGCCATAATTCCCGCGGGAACAATTTAGGCCATTGTCCTTCTGTATACAGGCATGGAATAAAACCATTTACGAGCAAGTGTGATGAAAAAAATATAGTTTCTATTTACGTTCCCGTTCGTCAAAAGTTATTTCTTTATATTTTGCAGAGTTAAAGTGTTTTTCCTCGCAAATGTGATGAAAACCATTGTGTGTATCACAGGCAGTAAGGGGATTACTAACTCGAGTCATTAAAAGCCCTCTGCTTTCGGCGTCGGGCTTCTAACACTCTCGTTAGTAATTCCCTTCATACTACCCTTGATGCACAATGTACTATTAGATAGAGTATGAAATAGTGATGAGAATAATATTACCTCTAATTAGTTTATTAAAAATGTTGAATATATATTCCTCAGCATCATACGATGCTGGGTGTGACAGAGACGAATATCTCTCTTAAATATCAATCAAATATATCAAAACATCACTACATTTTCATGTCAAATATATTTCGGAAAAACAAAATATACGTCAAGCACCAGTCAGTGCCATCACTGCCATAGTGTTTTACCGAAAGTGCTTGTCACCAAAAAATTAAATACAAGGTTAAATAGAGATTACTACCTCAAAATAAACATGAAGACAATGATTTAGTGTTTAAATAAATGGAGTTATAATGGTAAATTGATTTGTTTATAAGAGTGACGGAATGAATAGACTGTATTTACAATACATTGTTTGCAATATCCTTCAGTTGCGACATGTCACCTTGCTTTATAAGTTTATAACTTTTACCAAGAAAAACTATAAAGAAATCCGAATCCCCTGCCATTTTTCAAACACAAAAGCTGTGCTTTCATGAGTGATTGAGCCAATTTGCCGCAATATCCGGCGATTACGATAGGAGTGACTGCGATAGCCGTACAATGGCACGTGGGCCATTGTGACATGTGCAATAATAGCTGTAATAGCACCGACAATGCGCCCCTACGGCTCACACCGTTCTTTTGTACAGTCGCCATCAATAAGATTACGTATAGTGGTGGTAGGACCATGTAGGACCTTGTGAAGGATCCTTCCAGATCGCTATCACCATCTTATCCTTTAACCTGCCGCCAAGCAGCAATCTTTGCATTATTTTGTTCCGGATACTAGCCGGAACCTGCCGTTTGGCAAAAATATGGTTGAAAAATATAGCGCTCTTTGCGTAGTATGTGTGGTGTGAAACTGATTGGTAGAGTAAGGAATGAAAAGGTCAGAGAGAAATGTGGACTAAAAGAAGATGTAGTGACTAAGATTGAAAAGGGCATGCTTCGATGGTTCGGTCATTTGGAAAGGATGGATGAAAGAAGATTGACGAAAGAGATATACAGAGAGAAAGTGAGTGGAAGGGTCGGAATAGGCCGCCCTAGGCGTACTTTTTCGAATCAAATCAGAGAAATACTGGAAAAGGGCCGAATCTTAAGTACCCGAAACCGACGTGCGTGCATGACTCGATGTATGAATGTGGAAGAAGCGAAAGACATTTGTCAGGATCGTAGCAGGTGGAAAGAAGTCGTCTCTGCCTACCCCTCTGGGAAACAGGCGTGATTTTATGTATGTATGTATGTATGTATAAATATATCGTTTCTCTATTTTCTCATTTGCCAAGCCAATTTTATATAAATATTTCAGGATTTATGTCAGTACCATCGTGTAGAACCTTTTAGGTTACTTTTTATAAAATCCTGAAATATTTAAGGTTACAGAAAACATAGCGAGTTGGCAAATGAAACGGTTGGGAAACGGTACATGGCAAACATATTTCGCAGAAACAAAGGTAACCCGATACTAGCATAGAGGCATTTTAAGTAGTCCTTAAAGTGGCATCTCATTTTATTTTTATTTGCAGTCTTAGGGCCGTATTAATAAACTCATCTTGACTGTGTGGCCCGTCACAAGATACGTCAAAGTAAACGCCAAACCATAGAACACTGTATTTTTTTACTTAACTTTAGAATAAACTGATCTCAACTCTAATGCTGGTCTCGAGATACTTCAAAAATGTCAGTGTTCTATGGTTTGGCGTTTACTTTGCGTATCTTGTGACGGGCCTCACAGTCAAGATGAGTTTATTATTACGGCTATTTGTGTTGAAGTCTTGAGATTGTAGTCTTGACAGTGCAAATGTCCATGGGTTTCATATCTCTTACTATCAGGTGACCTGTATGCTAAAAAAATATCCAAATTTGGGCTAAAAAATATTTGACACATCTCAATTACTACAGCCACAAGTAAGAGCGTGTCAGATATTGAAATGTAGTTTTGGTGCTGGTGACTGTACCTACTTCCTTATAGGAGCTCGCCGGCAATGGTGTAACAAATGTCATAGCTCTTCTATAAATGGGCGCCTGTCAGAACGACTCGTGGAGTAGACTGACTGCACTTGATTTATTCGAAACGGATACATTCAACTTCTAGTGTTAGCGTTAGAAAATATTGCCTCGCAAGTCCGAATCCACGTACTTTGCCCTTATTTTAGTTAGCGTCAATATTCAAGAATACACAAATCGGGAATTCAGCTTAGTCCCCTCCGGCTCTCGAAGCCGACCTAATGATAGACGATTGAAGATTCATATAATCATGTTTTTTTCCCGCTTTTTTTAGTCTACCAGCATGTTTATACGTTGTTCTAATAATATTAAGAGTCTATGCGCTCTATTCTACGCTGTAAATTGCAGTAAAACTATATATATCCTTTATAATAGCTCTTATTTACTTAACAGCTATCTTAACGTGTCAAGAACAATATATTTTTACCGAGTAGAAGCGTCTGGGTTCTCGACTTTGGCGAACTTTAATATTTTCAAAATGGCGCCCCTACGCAAGTCACATACTATTATCCTTACAAGTAACGTGTACTTAGTTGGCGAAGTAAAACAAAACGCATGCACTTTACGCCTGCAAAGTAAGTTGTTAACTTATTGACGCGGGTGCCACTGAACTCGGCTTTGTTTCCTTTCGAAACGAGCTGTGGGAGGTGTGACGATTGAGACTTTTGTGTTTGTTACTGATTTGGAGCTCCATGATAAATGTTATTAATAGATTAGCTTGCGTAAAAAAAGGAATAATGTAAGTTTTTGTTGATTCGTTTTTTTATTTAAGTTATTCAATGAGGCAAAGGACTCTTAAAGTTTAAGCTCAAAAAACTGTTCTGTTGTATTAAATGAATACTTTAAGCGAGTTTAAAACGATCTTGAAATATGCCAGTTCCAATACAACGACTATACTTACAAGGAAAGGTACCCAAGTATTCGGCTCCGATTTTGTTGATTTTGATATATGTTAGAGAGTAGTTTAAAATAACACACAAGTATTTTTTTTTGCTGCCCAAACTCAACCTGTTGGGAGAAATTGACCTCCAAAGTACTGAAAAGTGACGAAACCCTCTAACTTATATAGTTTTTTTAATTTTTATTGCAAGTTTCATAGTGGTTTGATTATACATGTTAAGAAGATGAAAAAATAATGAGCACGTGTATTGTCATATCGACTAAAACTAATCTCGCGCACGTAGGGTTCCGTACCACTATACATCTAAATAAATGTTTTTCTTTTTATTCTTTATTATATTGGAGTTGTTTGAATGAAAGGTAAAATGCGGTTTACGATTTATAACGTATTAAAAAAAACTAATTATTAGATCTCGTTCAAACCAATTTTCGGTGGAAGTTTGCATGGTAATGTACATCATATATTATTTTTACATTTATCATTCCCTTATTTTAGAAGTTACGGGGGGGGGACACACATTTTTCCACTTTGGAAGCATCTCTCGCGCAAACTATTCAGTTAAGAAAAAAAATATATTAGAAACCTCAATATCATTTTTGAAGACCTATCCATAGATACCCCACACGTATGGGTTTGATGAAAAAAAAAATTGAGTTTCAGTTCTAAGTATGGGGAACCCCAAAAATTTATTGTTTTTTTTCTATTTTTGTATGAAAATCTTAATGCGGTTCACCGAATACATCTACTTACAAAGTTTCCATAGTATAGCTCTTATAGTTAAGGAATAAAGTGGCTGTGACAGACGGACGGACATGACGAATCTATAAGGGTTCCGTTTTTTGCCAATTGGCTACGGAATCCTAAAAAACCAAAGAAAGTGTATCTTTGAAGGGTATTTTTTCATAAACAAAGGCCAAGGCCACTCTACTCCATTAATGGATATGAATGTACAAAAAGTCCACTTGACCGCTCAAATGGATCTTATCAATGGATCCTACTGGATGGAGGGGAAGCATTCTATACTCTTCTGCTAAATCTAAAATGCTTTTACTATTTCTATGCCTTCTTTGGTATAAGGGCAGAAGATTGAGAATAATACGCATTGAACTCATCGCGTTGTTCAGTCGCGTGCGCATCCGATTCCAAGTACACTCGTGCCCCATTGTGTGCGCTTGCTCGTCTTACCGCGCTTGCTTATTACAAAGGATTAACAAGCGTTTGATTACATGTTTCTGGAGAAATGCTAAGAATCGCGGCACAATTCTTCACATTTTGTTATTGCACACAGATTCTCTTCTTTATATACAGTTTGTATTCATATTTATATTAATTTATTGCATGTTACAGCTACACCTTAATTACAATAAAATACAGTACGAGGTAACATGTGTACCCATGGGCACAGCAATATGTGACATAGAGGCAGACATCGTCGGTAGTCGAATTATTGGTGCTAGTTGTATGCTTTATTTACTCAAAGTTCCATGAATGTATTCATATGTTTTTTTAACCGACTGCGGCAAAGCCCAAAAGGAGAGTTACATGTTTGACCTGTATACATATATGTCCGACTTCATGTTCCCTCGTAACTACTTAACGGCTACACCGATTTTAATAAATTATACGTGGGTAGATTCGTTTTTTTGTAATTAGAAATATATTCATGACTAGTGACCCGCCAGCGGCTTCGCCCGCTGCAAATTCCGACTTTCCCGGTGGTTTTTTTTTCTTTCATACAAACCTTGCCCTGACAATAACGAATACAACCGAAAAGGAATCAGCCAAATCGGTTCAGCCGTTCTCGAGTTTTAGTGAGACTAACGAACAGCAATTCATTTTTATATATATAGATAGATAGATAGATAAGTAACATTATTTTGACGACATAATCTAAACAGCGGTTGGGTATTTTTAAATCTTCCTTTTTGTTAGACGTGTTAAATTAGCTGTAGAAGTGTAGACTATAACAAACACACTGGCAGTAAAGTTTGTACTTAAGCTTCCTTCTTGTCAGTCTTGTTTTACATTATTGCTGCCCGTACGTCCAATAACAACAACACTTTAACGTTTCATCTCTGACGCTACTCCAAAAAGTTACGTCATTTTTGAACACTGCTTGCTATCTGTACATGTACGTCAATATCAGACCACACAAGTTGCACTTACTCATTCGCCGGTTCTTTTGTGTGTAGCTGTCATAGGCTCGCTTCCTTTTCTGTCACGCCATATATAGAATGCTTCCTCTTTTGTTCGCCGTGGATGCACCGCTGCAGTTCAGGCGGTGGAACGTTAATAATTGGAACATCCTTTTAACCTTTATTGAGTCGCTTACGCTTTGCTATAATGCTTAGTTCCTGAGGGGTACAACTCTATGGTTCAAAGGGCCTTGTCCGTGACAAGTAATAATTTTGTTTTGAAAGTTACTGCCAAACTTTTTTCTTTATTTCATAATGTATCATTAATGTTGCTCTTGCTAGATTTTATACAACGAAGTGCCGTGTGGTTGCCGGCTTAGAATAGTGCCACTCCATGCCTTCCTGTGGAAGTCGTAAGAGACGACTAAGGGATTAAAGGCTTGTAGTATTGTTAGACGATGGGCTTGCAACCTGTCGCTAATATACACTGGTAAACATCTTGGCCTGTATGTGCAAAATGTGGTTATAGAATTAACAACAAGTGGATGAAGTCGTGACGTATGTATGTGTTTCTATGTATGTAACTACAGTTATTATGAATGAATTAATGAATGATATTTTTTTTCCAAAGTAAGTCACAGTATACATTGCATGTTATGTCAAAAGTACTAGAAATTACATTACAATCGTCAAAAATATACACAAATTTCACTATAAGCAATATAAATAAGAAGTCAGGATAACAGGATTAAGCTGGTAATTAGTCGAGTGAGGAGAAATTATGAGAAAATACCTATGATGAATATTTTCAGTGATTTCAAAAAATAAATTGTGTGAAAGTTTGTGTGTTAGTTTTTTATTACTCCTTCACGGTGCAAAAGCTATACAGAGAAAGCTTTTACCCTGGATTAACACACGGCTACTCATCATCGGGATGAGAGTCGGGTTTCTACGAGTTTACGCGAATAATAACTTCCGTAACTGTACGACTGTAATGGTTATGTAATCCAATGGTGTACTTATGTGAATGCAATTACCAGAACTGGCGGGGGGTCTGCGAGTCGCTATCGTAGAACATAATAGGGCTAATTAACTTCGCGTAAACGCTATTTCTGGACTCAAGCTAACGTAAAGGGGCTAGCTAAACAAAACGCCGATAGTGCATACTGCAAGGCGATATCTTTAAAACGAATTCAGGTTAGGCGAGCCAGTTCGTTGGCATTGCGTGCTGCACAATCTGCGCATTGCAAGCGCCGTGTAGAGGAATAGAGGCGGTTCCATTACCACGGCAAACAATGGTTTGTTGTGCACCTCGAAAGGAAACGGCCGTATCGAATAAGAAGAAAGTAAATTGGCTACACGCCTTTAGTTTCACTATGGCAGTTTAGATATGCAATCGTGAATTGTAACTGCTCTTGTCTGACCTGTAAAGTTGGCAAGGTGCCTTTGAAAGATCGTGACGATTGTAGAAAATAGAAGAGATACGTCAATGCCTTAGAGCATTGCTCCTTTTGTCATTACGAACGCTTAAATATGTACCTAACTAACTAAAGGTGAGGACAAACTTTGTCTTCATTTTTAATGAATGAAATGGTTTATTTAGTCTGTCGATGCGATCCCGCTACGAGCGGTCAGTTGTTCTACGCTGCGCGTTGATTATGATAATGTATGCGTTGGTTTGTTTGTATCTCTCCACAACTTTGTGTGTATTTCAAGCCCATTCCATCGCATAGATCATTCATGTTTAAGCACTCGGAACTTTTGGCACCATAGCCAGTAAATTTTTACCCGCAAAGCAAAAAGGAGGGTTATGATGTTTTAAGTCCCTGTACCTAGGTATGTTAGTTATTCAATCTTAACGTAGAGATATTTTATCATAGGTTGAAAATGTCTATGGGTTTCACATCCTAATTAAATGATAGCCTTGAAATGATGAAAATTATAATCTTGCTAATGCGTTTGCAGTCTTGAAATTGGAAATGAGTCTCTAAATTTAATTTGCTTTCCACATCTCATAAAAGAACAATACCAATATAAAATTCGAAAAAAACAATACTTAATCATGTTTCCTTGTCCCAGGATACGACCGCAGACTCCAGGCGAGCTCGTCGAAGGCTGCGCGATATGCGCGCGCGCGGGTGGCGCCGCGGGCGAAGGGGGCGTGGCCCTGGGGCCCGAGCGCGGGTTCACCTTCGACTTCGCTTTCGAGCCCAGCGTGGACCAGCAGGACGTCTACGAGACCTGCGTGAGGAAGCTGGTGGAGTCGGCGCTCGATGGCTACAACGCCACTGTACTGGCGTATGGGCAGGTCAGTCGATGTTCATTTATTTAGTGCCTGGTGCTATGTGCGCTCTGACCAATGAACATCTACAGAATTTCAATAATTGCCATACTGAAGGCGAAGGTTGAGCGTTGGCTGCTGTGATGAGAGGCGGGTAGCGGAAACAAATGAATAGAAATCACCTCATGGCCTGCGCGGTGCTTTACGCTTCATACATTTCGTCTTCTTTTTAGGGTTGCGTACCCACAGGATGCCAACGAGTCACTACCCTTCGTGTGCGAGACCGACTCGCACTTAGATCGGTTTTTTTATCAATGGTGGTCAACCGCGGTTCACAAATTTCTATTCATTTATTTGTTGCCGGCTGTCGTCACGAAGTCATCATTTAGTTAGGTTTTTTTTTTGAGGTGAGTTGCCAGTGACAACAAATTAAACCAAAAGTCAATTATATAAATGTATCTTTCTTTCTTCCTAATACTGACGGAAAAAAAACGCCGTGGATCCGATAAACATGTCAGAACTCGGCTAAGTGTAAACTTAAAACCGCACGGCAAATGACATCTTGTGTGCTCAAATTGTGAATTAAACGCTTAAAAGTAAATTATAGCGTATCCTGACCTTTGTAAAACCGGTGTCATATGCTCATGTAGGTCACAACGGCAGATAGCAGCTGCCAGGCGGTCTCGCAGCATCGGTGGCCAGTGACCTTAACTTTAATTTGGCAAATGAGCGGGGTGTGGCTTTGGCACTTGACTAGCGCGGATCATCAATTTAGTACCGTTTGCGGCCAGTTTTATTACAGCCGAGACGAGGTATAGGAAGCCATGATGAATATTGACATAGGTATTTTTTTTACTGCATGTTAAAGGCACTGATCTTAAACCCATATTAGTAATTTAAAAATACTACAATCTCAAGACTGCAATCCTTACATTTCATGCTAGTAAATTTACCGGTTGCTTTATCCCTATACCGGAACACAATAATGCGGACCCTGTTGCTTCTCGGTAGGTTAAATTGTCGTGACAGTTATCGAACGTACATTTCATGTTTCTATTGACTGTTGACACTCAGTGCCAAGCACTCAATATGGGATCAATTTGATCTCATAGTAAGGCCGTTTAAATTGTCTTCAAACACCAGATATCGGGTCGTATAATTCTAAATATTTCTACTTCGCTACAAAAATATCTGTTTGAGGTTAGTGCCCGAGTTTATCCACGACAGTTAAAAGAAAGCATTTTGGATGTGGGTTAATACATTCTTTGCGTGATTGAGTGACATACATTCGTCACATTGAGGAATCCATGGTTGATATCATCCAAAACTTAGGTATTTTATGACTGTGCTCGGGATGTTTTTCGCTTTTTAATCTGTCTACGTAGATCTCATTTATCGCTATTCCTTCGTCGTCATTGTACTAGCTCCCAAAACGGATGGATCAATTGGCCCAAAAGGCTATTTTAATTGAGATATTTCATCGCTAGGATACATGAAAATATAAACCGTATATGTCAGCTCTGAAAGTAGGGGTCAGCAATCAGCATTATATAGGTGGTTTATATTTGATTGTTATGTTCTGCCCTTACTTATAAACGTGGTTGGTCCTTATCTGTCATTGTGACGTTTGAATTTGACAGATAAGAACAAATCATGGTTTAGCTACCCCACGGTTATTCGACGTTTATAAGTAAGGACACACGAGTATACCATCGACGGTTAAACGTGGAATAACCGTGGGGTAGCTAAACCATGCTTTGTCCTTATCTGTCATTGTGACGTTTGAAATTGACAGATAAGAACAAAGCATGGTTTAGCTACCGGCTACCCCACGGTTATTCCGCGTTTTTTAAGTAAGGGCACACAAGTATACCATCGACGGTCACTAGGTAATTTAATGGTAATTTTCTTGTGCCGTTTTTATGCGATTCGTGTGAATTGTCCAAATTGGCCGGAAGTCAGACCCGAATGCTGAAACTGCGTTGAACAATGCAGCTTGACGCCTTTACCGCGGGTCAACAACTCCTAGCTCTATCGCCAAGTTTGCACGACAGTGTACTTAAAACAGTGTCGCGTGAAGTAGATAGCCCTTAACTTTATGTGCAATTAAACTGTTCGAAGCTTACACACAAAAAAATAACTAACCTAACCTAACCTAACCTAACCTAACCTAGCCTCCTTAACTCCTTATCTGTCATTATGAAATGTAAATTTGATAGATACAGATAAATGATACTTTAACTATATCAGGTTAATGAATAAGGGGGTACTTGTAAAGATAAAATAAAATATTCAGTTGATGATATTTATTATGATGAGAGTAAAACCCCTTGCGACCCTTGAGCTTAGTTTGGGAGTATTTTACATAAAGAAGTTTTCGAGTCGAATTTTAGGGTGGTTTACCACCTACAAAGCATATCCACTGAAAATGCGCTAGCACTTCTTTTTAATATAAATTTCAATTTTTGTCTCGCCTCGCCTCGGCGTTGGAACAGCACCTTTAACCCTGATGTAGGCTATCACTGGAACAAACGTTTATACGTATACGTTTTGCTCCATTGACTTAAATCGCTACTGTGTAAACGTCAGTTTCCGCGTTTCTATAGCGTTCATGTATGTGTTATTCTTGCAGAAATACGATTGTAGAATACTTCTTTACACAGTCAGTATAAAACAAAGTCACTTTCGCCGTCTGTCTCTCTGTATGTACACTTAGGTCTTTTAAACTGCGCAACGGATTTTAAAACGGTTTTCATCAATAGATACAGTGAAATATCTCCTCGAAAAAATTCAGAGGAAGGTGATACATTCTGGTTTATTTACGGGTGTTACAAAAACTCACATAAACCAAAGCGAGGCGAGAGCGGGTCGCTGGTTAACTATTATGTTAAGATACATTAGGCTTGTTTCGAAAATAAATCATCGATATAAATGTTACATTTTCATTTCATCATGTCAGCCGAAAGACGTCCACTGCTGGACATAGGCCTCCCCAAGGCTCTCCACTCAGACCGGTCTTGTGCTTTTCGTAAGGTCGTCACTCCATCTTGCTGGAGGCTTACAGCTCGTCTTCCGGTCCGCGGACGCCACTCCAGAACCTTCTGACCCCATATCGGCCGTCAGTCCTGCGAGCAAAGTGCATTTTTCATTTGTAATTAATTAAATAAGTACGCTTTAGGGCTTATTTATCGATCTCCAAATAACAAGTATATAACAGATAAAATGTTGCTCCACCTTTTTCTTCCCTATGACAGACAAAATGAAAGTGATGATTTTTACTGAACGATATTTTTATCTGTGTTAAATAAAACGGACATAAAAAATATGAAATGTTATCGGTCGGTTTATGATTTATATCACCCCGTAGTTGTACCTTTTAAGGCCGGTTTATATCTACAGATATTGAACGTGCCAAACACGGGCCGTGGCAGACAATAGTACATTATTGCCTAGGCACGGAAGTAGGCAATTGCGGGGCGAGGATTGGTTTAAACGGACGAGCTTGCGAGTCCGTTTAAAAATACGAGGCCCGCAATTGCCGTTCCTGCCGAGGCATATATAGTGCTTTTCTCAAAAATCGCAAGAATAAAATTATGTTGGAGTAAAGTACTTTATTAAGGAAAGAAATACCACACAATCTATACAGACAATATTATTACCTACTCTTTACCGTCTTTTGTTTATGACAAGGAGAAACGCAAGCTTTTTTTTTAAAACTACTCAAGCTATTCGAGATACAGATAAAAAAGTTATATTCCGAACAAAATTTAGATGTAATAAGACTTGTGCCCTCATTTTATTAAGGCCGTTTTCACTTTTTAAAAAGTTAGATACTAGATGGTAATGAAATTTGTATGCAACATTGCGTGCTTGTGTAGCGAGCACGCAATGTTTTTTTTTTTTAATTTGAGATCTGTCAGTAAACTATGTACTTCGCATCCCAATATATAGATAGTAATGTCAACTTTTCCTGTCATTTTTGAGAAAAATAATTTTCTTCTATACAGTGTCTATTAACGTATTTATATCATTCGTTACACGTCGCGCAGACGGCGACAAACACGGGCCATATAGAAAAATAATATTTTGTCTGCCACGGCACGTGTTTGACACGCCCAATGTCTGTAGATATTAACTGACCTTTAATCAAAAGCCCGGCAATAAATATTTAAATTCAATGGTTACTATAGTGGCTAGTAAACTGGACAGTTTAGATAACGAGAATGCATACTAAATTGATGACAGATTTCAATTGTCCTGTCGGGTCTTGTTTAAGACAATGCATTGTTTTGTTTCACTTTCCAACATCGTCTTGTCGTGGAATTTTATTTTAGTACAATGTGTGTAGTATCTAGTACGGTCAAGAACTTTAGTTGTTAAGCACCTATAGAACCCTGTCGCAGAAAGACAATAGGGACTTGAAATTTCAAGTTTTGCTGTATGTGTTACGGATTTTTCGAGAGTCGACCCTCAACGGGAAGACGGGAGTACCGGGAAACCAATTATACGCGTGTAAGGAAGTCGCGGTCATGTTCTTTTTTATTTAAAATATTTTTTTCAATAGACTTCGTACGCGTAGGATTAGTTCCCCGCTACTTTAACCCCTTAGGGGGTGAATTTCCAAAAATCCTTTCTTAGCTCACTAAACGATGAAAGGACCCCTGTACCAAATTTCAAGTTTCTAGGTACAGTAGTTTCGGCTGTGCGTTGATATCTAAGTCAGTGAGTCAGCTTACTCTCTGTCACAATAAGCCTAACCATATTTTGGCATACCTACCACAGCTATTATGCGTTTATAACACAGTGTTAAGGTTTAATATTCAAGAAATGCTCATTGTCAATAGACAGTTCTCCAACAGGTTAACCAATTTACATAATTTGCAACATAACGCTTAGCATTACTGTCATGGAAAACAAAGTATCTTAGATAACTCTTAACATAATTACTTCTTGCTATTGCAACGCCATTACGGTCGCGTGATTCAACTGTAAAATGTGTTCATTTCAGAACGGTTTTCGACTACATTTAAAGTTTCAACTCCTCAGTGCTTTAAATCTTGCTTTTTGTAAGAAAGAATCATTCTTAAGACTTCGTACGCATTTAATTACAGCACGGTTAGCACAAGTTGCCCGCGACTTGGTTGTATCTCGGATCTCCTTTATTCTATCTAGTCTGTAACGATAGAGACGCACTGAGCGACAAGGGAGGAAATACAACTTGTGTTTCCCTTGCAGGCGTATAGCTTAATTGAGATACGGGGTAAACATTAGGCGCGGGGGTGAAATACGAAAAATCTCGACTAGTAGTAGACTAGGTTGTGTACAACTTGATCGAGAGCTATAGATTATTTGTGCTTTTTTTATATGAGAGGGGCTGCTTTTTTTTGGGCGAAGATGCGTCTTTGTTCCTCCAACTATGTGGTTAATAATAATCGCTGCTCTCTAATTCGTTACTCAGTTTTGACTTTTAAAAAAAAGTATTTAACTTAACATTATAACATATTCGAATTGCAGTCTGGGATTGTAAACTGAAAGGGCAGAGCTATATTAAAACTCTGTCCCTTTCCCTGTGTGGAAACTGGCATGACAGCTCATAATACGGCCTCGCCCTCCCGTCCAGTTTATATCTAATATAGACTGGCAATGTATGTTTTTCTATATAACACGAGTGACAAATATACTATCAGTCGCGAGTGCGAGTGTGACGACGATACCTAGATGGCTATTAAGGAACTGGTAGTACGGTAGGTATGTACACGCATTGTGCCGTGCTCTATGAGCTTAGATGGCGTTAAGGCTGCGCCTGCGCGTATTAAGTTACGACAGCCTCCGCGAAGGTCGGCGAAGGTCGCCGGTCCGTGACAGCATTAATTGCGAGAACTGGTAATTAGCACCTCTGTAGCCATGTGGCCAGGAATGCCTTATTTGTGGAATCGATATCAATACTAACTCAACTAACCAACATATAATAGCCACGTTACTAATAATATGGATGTGTATATCTGATTTAAATGTATTTTTATTTTTTTGTATAATTTGGGTAATTTAATATCAGTCCACATGTCATGGTCTTTTTGAAAATGGTCATGTAAAGGGTGGGGGTGGGACGTCAATTGAAAATTTAATAAGAAATCCAAGAATATGATGAGGGCTAATGTCCATTGAGCCTAGAGAGCCTTAGTGATGTGCCCCTGAAAATCGAGACGTCGCGTAAATCGGGATGTCTGGCAACACTAATTATGACTATAGTATGGAATATCGTGTGTAGGGATTAGGAGTGAGCAAGGACAACCAACTACCTAGCTGTAGGTAGGCCTCCAACAAGATGGAGTGACGACCTCGTCCGTCAGGATCGCGGGACCGCGGTGGATGCAAAAAGCACAAGACCGGTCTGAGTGGAAAGCCTTGGGGGAGGCCTATGTCCAGCAGTGGACGTCTTTCGGCTGACATGACAACCTAAAATAAATCATAACTTTTTACAAATAAGAACGATTAAATGGACGATAACGTTACGTCTATTGGAAATATTTCAGTCTTATAATTAGTCAAATACGCTTAATTTCAGGCTGTGTCCCTACTCACCCCGTTTTACGGTACCTATACGGTACTAACGTAATATGACCATAGTGGGCTGCAATCCTCTGCAACAATATGTTGAGATCGCCTGGTATTCCTGCTTGGGCATACTGTACCATTTTGTCAACACTTTAGGTAAACAATATTTCGTTCGAGCAAAACCCATATAATGTCAAAGTTAGAAAGAATCGCGTGCTTCCAGCCAGTAAGTCGTACAAATTACTTAATTGCGCATTTAAAACTTTCAATAAAAATGTTACACGTCGACGCGGACCGCCGCTAAATCTGTTACGATCTTAATAATCTAAGTATAGTTTTAGTGTAATGGCAAGTATTGAAATGTTGAAAGTTAAAGATTACGATGCGATAAGAATGAATGGCAGCCATTGTAGCAAAACTAAGTTTAGTCTAAGTCTGCTTTTGTCTATTTTAACTTTTGTTGCAGGCAAAACTCGGTGAATCCACCTTAAGTACAAAATAAATCCTGTTTCAACGTTCCGTGATCACATTACAATATATATATATTGTCTTCGTGTTGTTTACATGTGATAAAATTTCAGCCTATTTCAATATCGCGAACTGTTTCAACTTGTAAAATTTACATAAATGCTTTTACAATTTTATTTACAAAAATTGTTTGAGTTATAATATTATAAATGCCTGATATTAGTTATTTCTCTAAAAAACGTACCTTTTTTTCGACTAAATGGGAATGTTATGCAAAATTAATCAACAGTCAAATACAAAGCTTAGGCAGAATGAAAAAAATGTATAAACTAATCAAGAATTAGGCAATGGCCGTTAAGAACAGCGGTTGGCCTGAGCACTTTTTTGGGAGATCATTAGTCATCTTATCAAGTTACCAAGGCCAGTGCAATATCAATAAAAACTGTTGTTAGACATTTACGATTATAACACCGTTTCTAAATTATGGGTTCCGTGTTGTTTTCCGTACATTTTACGGATTAGTTGGCACGAAGTCGCACGGTAGAGTCGTATTTATGTGAAACTTTAATTAAAATCCGGGAAATGATTGGACAAAGTTCGGACCTTAAAGTCGCAAAAGCATTGAGAGCGGAGCGTTCGAAAAGCGTGGCGGAGGCGGTTTTAGTATGGGACCGCGCCGCCTCCGCTGTCAGTGCCTTTGCGGCTTAATTGAAATAGCCGTATAATGCGATTATTAATTGTATGATGAGGACAATAGGTGCAATGATTCAAAATAATGAACTCTGAACTTTATCATTGTGATATAGCGTGCGATTGTCTAATTGTTTTCTTTTTCACGACAAAGTGCAACACGTTTGACGTATTTGACGAGATGACGATGAAGAGAGGCTGTTGACGACAATAACATGAATGTCACGTTAACGCTTTAAGTAGAATATGCTTGTTTTTGTGCTAAAAGTTATCTTTTATTCAAAACTCCTAGCCGCGCGAGTTATTCATTTAAAAATTGAATGAAATTGGTTGCACCAATTTCGCCCGTTTGACCCGCGCGCATAAAGACGTAATCACATTAGCGGTCACGGCCAATTTGTACTCGCTCAATGCGCCGTGTAAATGAGCCTTTATTTGCGTTCACTGGTGGAGTTATTGTGCCATAAATGTAGGTATTCTGCGATTGTACATTGCGTAACTCTCTGAAAGCGAGCTGGTTGGTCGGAGAGCAACGAGCTTCAAAAATATTCGCTAGCGATACTCTCAAATTTCCCCGGATAAAAAGTATCTTATAATATCCTATTCCACAACGTGGACTATCCTGTGAACGAATTTTTATTCAAATCCGTTCAGCCGATCAACCTTAAAGGCGAAAATTGTTCTTGAGTACCTACCGCTACCTCCTTCCCCTCCTTCCTTCCTAGCTGCTTTTTTGGCCAATAAGTTAATTAATACTTGGGTCATCATATTGATCTGAGTAGGTAGGTACCTACCGTCTATGTTGTCATTATTTCTCAACAACAAATAAACAATATTTCAAATCACGCTGTTTAAAAACCAAAATAGACTTTGTTTATCATTATCACGAAGATCATCTACTCGTACAACGGATCGATCAGTCTGTACTGCGCCCGAGTGCCTTTTGTTCCTAAATAGCCTTTTGTGTTTGACTACATCCTGTAAGATATTCGAGTAGATCCACAAAACAATATCACACTTTAATAGTTTCTCGTAAATCAGGCGAATTGTATCAATTAATTAGTGTCATATGTTTTGACGGATAACGTTTATATCATAAAAAATGGTGGTGCCTTGAAATTGTATATCCCATAAAACTCTATATATATCAATCCAAATCGTAGTGCGGATTTTTTGTCGATTTATATGGAATACGATGGATGGTATACAACTTGATAAGATCTTTGTTTTTTTTTATTGAGGACCTACTAGGATGGATATTCGCATGGTAGGAAATGTTAAAAAATATATGTACTTATCTATTAAGAATACATTAAATTTTGAACATTGTATAGGTATAGTATGCAGGCAGTCAACCTCTTTCAAGTAAC
This sequence comes from Acleris sparsana, assembly GCA_923062465.1. Classification (NCBI taxonomy): domain Eukaryota; kingdom Metazoa; phylum Arthropoda; class Insecta; order Lepidoptera; family Tortricidae; genus Acleris; species Acleris sparsana. Next base: position 4,328,545 of record OV281287.1, on the reverse strand, counting down.
TGGTTTTTTAATAAATTCAAACATTGTAAAACAAATCAGAAAAAGTTCTTTGCAATATTAGTGTTGACAACATAGTGGGCAAATTAAATAACTCTTATGAGGCGCATGACAAAAAATCTCAATAAGTAACAACGTCAAAAAATGCAGTAGGTACACAAATTCCTACACCCACATTTGCGTCAAAAAATCTTGAATGGAACCTCCGCGCATATCACGACCTCACAATGACAAAGTTGTATTTTAATTGATTTAAACATGAAATAAGACCTTGTAATACTGAAGCGATTTGCATGTAATATCGTGGTGATAAAAGTTATGTGCGCGGGCGACGGTCCTTGCGCCTACGCGGCTCCTTGGCTGAGATTATTACTCTCGTGTATTTAATTGCTGGCCACTTCTAATACCAGAAACTGTTTACTATATCTGTATCCGGCTCATTTTGTGTAGGTGAACATTGGATCAGGCACTGAACGATTTAATAATGTCGCCTTTTGACTTAGTGGTTCTAATTTGTATTGCGGAAAATGACAGATTTATAATACGAGTAGGTACCATTTCAAATATGGCCGTGGGGGGTTATTTACGTTCTTGCCTTTTTGGACAGATATCTAATCGAAAAGACAGACAGACAGACTTCAGGGTGCTTTAGGGATGCCGGATTTACCTCTAGTCAAATCTAATTGTTAGTTTATGAGCTTTTACGGCTTCTGGAATAAGATTAAACTTGTCAAAGTTTGCTAAAATTTTTAACTATAATTTGAAAGGTATTGTTCTACAGAAGTAAGTTTACTGCGAACAGTTTATCAGTTAAGTTATCAACGGATATCCGCCACTTAGACACTTAACATGCCCTTTGTGGGAGTATACTCGGAGATTATGCCTAGCGCTGGTGCGTCATGCAGATAATTTAATATTTAAATATGATTTTAATAATATTCTGTAAATATATATTTGTAGTTCTCTCGAGCTAATAGAGATGTCAGCATCAAATTTATTCCGTAATACGACATCTAGCCAAAGATGTTTTTTTTTACAATGTCGATGTAGTTATTAAAGATAAAGATAAAGATAAAGAGACATTTATTCGCAACAATCATAACCACATTACATAGATACAAAAATATCAACACAGAAAAGTTGTTGCGAAACGGTCCTAGCCGTAAAGCCAGCACTGGTCTTCCGTTGGAAGCGCTTGGTGAAGAGACGGAAAGTGACACACTTAACACGAAACAACATTATTACTTCTTATAATCTATGGCAGAAGGTTTGCTTGCACTAATTGCGAGATTGAAAGGAAAAAACGCTTAATTCATCTATATAGTACACATGCTGTGATACCTTAATTATTCTTGTGTATGTATTTGTTTTTTTTTAATATAAAGTAATCGTTCTGTCTACGTTTCATTGACAACAAAACTCGTTTTCTGCCTTGGGCCTCAGCGCCTGAGTATTTTACCTAATAGAAGCTATATTTAACCTTTTAAAATACCTACTGAATCTAACCTAACCGTTTAACAGGTTATCTATCGCCTCGATAAAATTTAATGAAGTATTTTAACATCCCGTATATCCAAGTGGAATGCTAAACTGTCGTTTGCCACATACGTCGAATGAAGGAAATCATGGCGAAGTTATACGTACACGTATAAACACGTTTACTTGTTTGGTTTAAGCGACCTTGGCCTTGCGCGGGTATAATTGTTAAGTATAATTCACACTGATTGCTAAGATCTGGGCAATATTTTGAGCGATTTTGTGAGAAACGCGGTACTGTCACGCACTTTGATGAACCTCTATAGAACCGTGTCGCATAAAACCTACGTTTAATTCCTATGTAATCTCTATCTCGTCATTTGCCGCTGTCATTATGATAAGGTTCCATAGTGGCGTAACAATTAAAGTCCTGGACTGTACACGTATAACCACGTTTACTTGTTTGGTTTAAGCGACCTTGGCCTTGCGCGGGTATAATTGTTAAGTATAATTCACACTGATTGCTAAGATGTTGGCGATATTTTGAGCGATTTAGAGAGAAACACTGGTCGTACGGTCACGGACTTTGAAGAACCAGTATCGACCCTGATCGCATAATTCCAGAGATTTAATTAGTCATTTGACGCTGTCATTATGACCAGTTTCTATGGTGGATCAACATGTAAAGTCCTTGGTGGTATAACTTTTGCTAAAAGCATGTTCGTCGCTAGGACTTTTCTGTTTTGTTCTTGTTTAGGTGTTACTTAGATCAACTTTGCAATCGATAATATCACTGAAATTCCAGAGAAATTAATCTAATACAAACTAATAATACGATAAGAGCTTTAAAGCTCTGATTTAATTTCGCGTATTTATTATCTCAAACTGAAGTGATAAAAGGTATGATGATTTCGACCAAATGCCACTTTCGCATTTGACACGACCTTTTCACATTTTCCTTTATTTATTTCAAGCGATATATGTGGCAATTTCTTAATATTTTATTTATCGCTGTATCGCTTCTCTTCTCCTACAACACAATCCCTGTCATCGGCTCTTATGACATGCCCCTTAAGACAACTTTGAACCAACAATCTCGTACAAATCATTTCTTGTTCCGAGTATTTTACATACTAATTACTCGTTTAGTTAAATTTGTTTTTAATGATCAAACGAATATTTTAAGGAAATTTATAACGTTTGTTTTTAACTAGCGCGCCGCCCTCGCTTCGCTTCGGTTTGTCTAAGTTTTCTGTAACACGCGTACATAAACCAGAATTTATTATAAATAAAAACCTTCCGTGAAAAAATATCTAACTGATGGTGAAAACCGCTTTAAAAATCCATCGCGTAGTATAACAGATCTAAACGTAGTCGGCCCAAATATGTGGTCCATCACCCTACGGTTGAAGTTCATTTGCACGTCACGATACAACAAGTTCGATTTTCCCTTGCAATAATATTATGACAAGTGCCAATATTAGCCATAATTAGATCTCAATGAAACTTTTGTCGCAACTGGTAGACCACTTTCTTGGCCGACCGTACATACAGAGGGGCAGACAGCGGGCAGGGAACCGAGTTTGTTTTATACTACACTCAGGAGCAAAAATAACGGGTCAGAGTGCGTTTTTCATACTAAAGAGGCTATTTCGAAGCCTTGGTTCCTCGCCAGGGAATGCTTTTAGTGAAATCTGATGATGAATACCTCGAGCATCGATACAGGACTTCCAGAGTGCCTAGGATACCCAACTAAATGAATCTGTGGTTAACGCCGGAATTGTGCATGTTCAGAAAAACATCTAAAATGGCAATAAAATGTAAGGAAATCCAAGTGCTGACCCAAACTCTCCCGCTGTGGTGTTAACTGGTTGTGCGATCAGTTAGGTATCTTAAGAACTTTTGACGTCCTCTATTGAACCTCGCAGTATCCACCATTAAAACTCACTCAAAACAACCCCTGGCCAGGAACCAAGGCTTCGAAATAGTCTCGTTTGTATGAAAAACGCACTCTGACCCGGTATTTTTGCTCCTGAGTGTATATGCAGAGATTAAAGTAGTCGGAACTAGGATTTCTGTTTGTTGTCTTTAATAGTGAACACAATGTGGTTGTTAAGATTTATTCTTTAAAGCAGGGGTCACCAATTGGCGGACCGCGGTCCGTTTCCCGACCGCCGACCCATTTTGTGCGCACCGCGAGAACACTGCAAGTACAGAACACTGATGAACATCTGTAGGATTTAATATCAAAAGCTTGCACCAATTTTATTCCAAACTTCAGACAGATAGTCCTCAACAAAAAAAAAAAATAATTTCTCATTGATATTATGTAAAAAAATACCTGTGTTATTGATATATTTTTTCTATAAAATGTTGGCGATGGTCATTTCGTTTCTTAAAACGGTCCCCGAGCGGAACTAATTGGTGACACCTGCTTTAAAGTATACTGGCTTAATTGATCAAGTATCATAATCATAAGTCTATGCCGTAGAAACTGCTATTCTTGATCCTTTATTACGAAGCGTACTGAGACGTGTGTATAAACTCTCAATAACAATATAAGTAATTCAAGATGGTTTAAGATGATACATTGGAATAAGAACTAGACCTCTCGCGACTTTATAGTTAGATTCGTTTCAAACGAGTTCTGCCATTTTTTCTCCTGAGAGGTTATTAAAAAAATCTTTGCCAGATCTCCACATTAATAATAGGGTATTACTTATGTTACTTCTTACTAATATTATAAATAAGAGAGTTTGTATGTTTGGATGTATGTTACTCAATCACGCTTCAACCACTGAACGGATCCGGATGAAACTTGGCACACATATAGGTTAGGTCCTGGTCATAGAGGAGTGTTTACCACGGAAAAAACAGTTCCCGAAAGAATAACGACTTCTACGCTGACGGAACGCAATAGCTACTTTATTATATTTCCTTAATACGGTGTACTAAATAAAATAATATACTAGGGATACCTATAACTATTCACTTTGATGTGTATATGTGTCATGAACGGATAATTTTACTCACCATAAATAATCTATTACACAATATCACATCAAGTACGTAAACCGCCTTGTCCGAAGGTGATGGATTAGCGAAATAAAATACCGCTTGCTTGACATTCAATGATCACTGCGTATGAATGTAAAACCTGTATCACTTACTTACTGTTGAGTTTCTTGCGGCGCTTCTTCTCAACAGTGGTCTCTTTGGAAGCGCTGGTAGACTCAGACTTGTAAAAGTGCCTACAGGGCCTACTTACAAAACTTTATAAATAAATAAATAAATAAACATACATACCTATACACTTGAGTCAAAAAAACACATCGTTGATGCTGTACAGTTTTAAGTTATAGGTAGCTGTACCTTGTCGCTTTAACCTCTGACAGATTAGTTAGTGAAACAGTTCAAACATGACCTTAAAGTGACATAGCACTAACTATTTGAAGGCAGGTTCTCTAGCGGTGGTCCTTAGCGGGCCTTTAACGGTTGTTGACACCGATCATAGTTTTCAAAAATATAACTACAGCATTAATTCTCCGTATATGCCAGTTAACCGCAGGAGCAAAGGGTTAACAGATAACAGCTCTGAAAAAAGGGGTCACCATTATCGCGGGTTTTTATCTAACGGGCCTGGCAACCCTGACTGACTATTACGACATTCAAGCCCATTTGCATCTCAATAGCTTTACAATGCGTGAATGCAGTTCGGTCCGCCCACGCGGTGTCGTGTTTGGGCTGTTCCGTATTCATGCTGGTGCTAAGTTGTTAATTGATTCAGATTTTAAGATGACTCTAAGTAGGCCATGACTTTTTGGAATGTCGAACGAATTAAATGTAATTGGGCTGTTAATGTACATAGTCATCTAATAAAAATGTTGAGCATACTTAGAACTTTGTCATTGTGAATGTTATTGTCATGGTCATATGTGTTAGTTGATGGTCTGTTTGAAGTTTACTACGACTATGCGCTAAAGTGCTTAATATTTTCGTTGGGGTACTGTACCTCCCATACTTGTAAGTGTGCGGCTCCACTAAGGTGGAGCGGAGCGGAGCGGAGCGGAGCTGTGCCAATAATAACCAATAGACGGCGCGTGCCGTCACGTCGAGCGCGCCTTGCGCACGTTAGCTTTGAATTTATTGGTTAATATTGGCACAGCTCCGCTCCGCTCTGCTCGTCTCCGCCTCAGTGGTCGTTTTGTACGAGTTCATTGAAATTAATAATTTAAGTCATTAATACGAGTAGGTATATAAGAAAACTAAATATCGCAAGTACTATATTGTGTAGGTAGTTCTACTATCCGACTTCTTTTCCACCGGCGGCCGTAATGTGCTGTGCTGTGCAGAACTGTGCTGTGATTGGCTAGTATTTAGCCAATCACATGATGATGTATTTTTGTTGCCGCTATAACAATAAATACTATAAACAGAATAAAATAAATATTTAAGTGGGCTACCATACAACAAACGTGTTTTTGTGCCGTTTTTTTTTCTTGATATTAATAACGGCAACGGGTACTTTAATATTTGAAACATGGTTCGGAACTCTTCGTCGACTCGCGTCCGACTCGCACTTGGGTGTTTTTTTTGTATCGCTTCTCGGACGACGTAGTCGTTTCAAAAATACCAAGTATCAGTACAACATCCCGTTAGATACCACTTAACAGCTGACTTTATGGCGGTAGGAAACCGGGCATGCGCGGCACCGATATAGATCAGATGCGCCGCCCGCCCTTTTACGGACGGCGCTAGGCGGCGCGCGCGCATGGCATGACCTTACGTGCTAATACTAACTCACGCACCGACATAATTGGTGCTCCGGTTGACGGGTTGTAATCCATTATAAATAGACCTAAAGCTGGGATCAACTTATCTGGCTTTATGATAGAACAATGCATTTGTGTTTAAAGAATTCAGCAATACCATTGCCAAGTTGTTTAATGTTACATGAAGATAACTGGGTAAGTTACACGCAGTGTTTTCAAAATAAATCTTTTGTTATGTTTTTCAATTGTAGTTATAAACTGACTTGCGATTTGACATGATGTACTTTTCACACCGTTTTATTATATTGAGCAATATAATAATAATAATTTTTATATAAAGCTTAACGTAACATACTCGTATCTAAAAAAAAATGGTTACTTATTTTAGGTTTTAATTCAAAATATGCCCAAAAATGGGTGCTCTATTATTTTGTCATAACACCTTTGAACGAACGTGTTGAACGAATTTTCATTTCGTTGAAAGGCGTTCTTCGGCGCATGAGTTTTTTTTGGTAGTCTCAAGTCTAATTTAACCTTACTTACGTTATTTATGTTTACGATAGGTATCCTGAAACATGTTGGTTTCAATTCAGCATAAAATATCGTTCGATGAAATGAACCAATGATGAAGTGAAATTCGATAAAATAAGGGTACACCCGCTAAAAACGGAAGTTGCACTAGCAAAGTTTTGAGGCAATCAAAGGGTCGTCAACATGATCATATTTTTGTTATTTGGGACTAGGGCACATAGGGAGAAATATGTGTGGAGAAAACCTATCAAAAAAATAAACAAGTTTCATGTTTTTGTTCAATACACACACGATGTTATACTGCGCATTGTATGTTACTCGTATTGCATACTATCGATGTGCTCATTTGCGTTCGATAGTTCGATAAGATTTATCGGTCGATATCAGCCGCTACTGGTCTAAGTGCAGATTATTTTTACTACAACTGCTAGGTGTATGTTTACTACTTAAATGAATACATACCACGATTAGATTCCTTGAAAAAACTATAACTGACATTCATTTAAAATGACAAAGCGTATAACTCGTTGGTCGCTCTTTTTTCGGGAACTGACTATTTTTTCGGGATAAAATGTATCCTATGTCCTTGCCGCGGGTTTAAGGTATCTTCATACCAAATTTCATCAAAATCAGTTCAGCGGTTTAATCGTGAAAGCGTGACAAACAGCCCGATAAAGTTACTTTTATATTTATAATATTAGTTATAGTAGAGTCTAATATCAAAACATACAATATTGACTAATTACAAGTTTTAATAGATTTTCTGGATTAATTATTTTTTATTTACCGAGAAAATTGCTCAATACGTTATGTTAAGCTCAAGTAATTAAGTATACACATTACATTTTTCATTGGAACGGTCGTACCAAATAGATTTTCATCGCTTCTGATAAAACATTCGACTCTATGGGAAAGTCTCGTGCAGTCGTAAGTATACACGAGATGTGACAACGTCTGTTCGTAATAGATGTAATCTATTAAACAGCCTTGGGTGACCCCCAAATGAGGCTAATGTCGAATAACACAAGTACACGGTCACTTATCTCACTCTAATCCGCTATCATACTGTTTAAACATGTTATCTGAAGACGGCTTATCGAACGTAAACGCGATACTTTAGGAAATAGTAATAGTGTAGTGCTGTTCGTACTGTAGGTATTGTTTAATATAATGGCATGTGACATGACAGGAAATGTGATTGATTTCAAGGCCTTTACTAATCCGCCGTGTGGTTGCCGGCTTAGAATAGTGCCACTCCATGCCTTCCTGTAGAAGTCGCAAGAGACGACTAAGGGATTAAAGGCTTGTAGTATTGTTAGGCGATGGGCTTGCAACCTGTCTCTAATATACACTGGTAAACATCTTGGCCTGTATGTGCAATATGTGGTTATAGAATTAACAACGAGTTGTTAGAGTTGTTGGTCATTATGTAGCTCTGCCTACCCCACTCTTTGATGAAGGCGTGACGGTATGTATGTATGTATAACTAATATATATGAGTATCAATTATATAAAGGCGGTTGGTAGTACAATACAATGACTGAGCGGCAGCGACTGCAGCAACAATTGCATAGAAATCGCTTCGTCGCAGCCTCGGCGAGTCGTGGCATCCTTTATATAGGTACATCTCATTCTAATCTATTGTTCGTTACCGCTCTACGCTATTGGTCCTGCCTTCGTACTGTCAAAATCCTAATTCAAAATTAAAATTCATTTATTTTTCGGAAGTATTGTGAATATTCTATTTTCAAATGCCGTGGCTAGACCCTTAGTCTTATTGTTTGTTTCCTTTTACAAAGCACTTAGACAGTTAAGGTATGCCAAGGTTCTGATCTGTTTCATACTAACCATGGAAACTCTAACGTCTTCGTAGGCTTGTTTACTTTTCAACTTAACGAGGCACGAGCAAGTACTTGACGTTGTTTATCTAAACATGCGGCCCTCATTCCATGAGCCTAGCCTACTAGGCTACCGTTAATTCTACATAAAGTCCTGTCTCCGCCTCCCTGCCTTAATCGACTGACGAGTTTCAAACGGAGCCTTGTTCCTGATCTCCTTATTTGCGATGCGCATGCGCATACTGAGACAGTTAGTAACCTGATTCCTTGTTTAATTATCTGATGTACATTGCTTAGCATAAGTACTTTTCAAAAATTATATTTTGATTTCAAATCTCTTGTTTGAAAACAACGATCTTTGTCGGATTTTTTTGGTTAATAATTTTTGTAACAGGATGGAAAGAAATAGCAATCGAGTAATAAATAACCAAAACACAGTTTTTTGTACAGTCACCTGCAAAAATATTGTATCTGACACTGGGCTTAAAAATATCCAGTAGCGACGTGTCAGATGTTTTGGTGGCTAATGTTGGATAAATAATATTGCCCGTAAATTCCAAAGTGTATTGAAGTTGAAATGTCACCAGGCCTCAACGAAAACGATTGCAAAAACTACAACTGAGATAAAAAATTCTCACATGTAGCCGAAAGTATTTCATGTGGGTTTCCATAAAATATAAGAGATTTGGTGAGTGTTCGTTACCCTAAAAGTTTAGTCCTTTGTCAACTCCTATACCTACTGGTCCCACAATTAATGTCGATGACAGATGGTAATAATTGAACAAGGTCTTTAATACGGTCTTTATTTTTTATAATACCGAGATTAAAGCTGTAATGTGATGGCTCGTCTGAAGTCTAGACATCGTGAGTAATGGCCCGACTCCACACTGCATACTAAAATGCATTGTCACTTTCGATTTCAAGCACGACTTTGTGGAGTCCGTGGATAATTGAATCTGGGATAAGAACTTCTCTCATTACTAAATGGAACTTCAAGACTAATTTATTAATTTGTTCAGAGTGTTATTGTCTGCGAGTTACTGCTTTAGCCTGCAACAGCTGGATAGATTGGGATGAAATTTGAAATAGTGATAGTTTACACCCTGGATTAACACAGGCTACTTTTCATCCCATAAAACTTTAAAGTCCCGAGGGAATAACGATAATCGGATACTACGCGGATAAAGTCGCGGGCAGAATATATATTAGAATAAATTTATATGTTATGTAAGACTGAGCATTTATTGCTAATGCAGTAATACCTTCTCTGTCGCGCTTCATACGCAACTGTAATAAAATTTACATAACACAGTTTGCCTTGCGGGCCGTTATTCTAAGTTTCGCACGGATGACATCAGAGCAAACACGGCAATCATGCGCATTTGCTGACGGTTCTCGGTGACAGGGACAGGTGACAGGCTACAAGCGACAAGAACGAACCTACGTCACTAATTCATAAACATGACAAGGGAATATTACTTGAGTTTTTGTTTTACTAGTTTGCCAGATATGTTGTTTATGAAGGGTTGAGCACGAGGGAGTGAATTCAGGCAATTGTTACTTTCATCACCATCATCATGTCAGCCGAAAGACGTCCACTGCTGGACATAGGCCTCCCCCAAGGCTTTCCACTCAGACCTGTCTTTTGCTTTTCGCATCCACCGCGGTCCCGCGATCCTGACGAGGTCGTCACTAAATCTTGTTGGAGGCCTACCTACAGCTCGTCTTCCGGTCCGCGGAACCTACTATTACCTATTATTATTGTTACTTTGCCTTAAGATAATTACTACGAATAAAGAAAGAGGTGATCTAATCACTTCATTTTATCTCTTGTTTCAGGCTTTTCTTTGCTTAGTTAGTTAAATATGGAAGTTGAGTCATCATCGGATTATCACGTTATAGGAAACATAGGTATTTAATTAAACTGAACACACAACACTAAATGTAAATGCTCTAGTTGTTCCTAAATCACAGGTAAGTAACAGATAAGAATGATATTATCATTTTGTGACTCACGGCTTAAGCAAATATTTGATCGACTGAAGCACCTGAAATCCTATTAGGTACTCTAAAATTAACTGTAGATGCTAACGAGACGTCATGCAGATTTTAATAATAATTATATTGAGCCTTCAATAAGTCGGTTATATTGTATCACTGATAAGAAAATTGTAAATTTCTCTTTGAATTGACAAAATATATTTTTTTCAAAATGTTTTTCATTAAAATCACGCTTATAGAGGTGTGTCTCAAAAGCATACTTTTTTTTTGATAATTGTTTACCGAGAAAAAATGTTGAATATTATCGGTGTTTGCTACGACCGCTTTGGACTAGTGGTCGGAATGACGTCATTTTGTTTATGTAGCACTAGCTGTGTCGTAGAAAAACCATGTGGCGTTGAAACTCTAGCTATTAGCGGACATTTGATTTATTTTTTTAGTAATCAATGAACAAAGGGAAGTATGCGTTTGAGATAAGTTTCAGAACACAGTTCTGTCAGTCAATTATGTTTCACATATATTTTTTAATACGTTAATGACCGATCGCTATCGCTTGTCAATTAAACAATCAATTAGAGGGTAATATAAATACGCCAAGATGTACAAGGCGACTAAATAGCGGCAAACACGTTTAAAATGTATTGATTTATATCGTTACCTTGGTTAATAGTTGATTAAAAACATCCGTTTATGAATATTTGATTCGGTCATTATATTTCAACTTACTATAATCGCTTCGGAAAGAAACATATAACGTGCTACGAAGTAGTTTTTGAGACTTGTGTTATCTTGTGATTATGCTTTAATGTAGTTTGACCCACTAAAGACAAATTTTGGCCTAGTCTCAAGACCAAAACTCGAGGTCAGATCGTTTTACAGTGAAAATAAGTTAAGAAAACTTAAGCATGATGTCGTGAGGTTGGTTTATTAGTTTCTTGGCACTGTTTTGTCGATACTTACAGAAACGTCGTAGCTTTGTTTGTGTCGCTGATTACAGCAGCACAATTTGCGTTGCTGTTAAATGGTATGTTTGACCGATAAATATTTATCGACAAGCTCTACCATCTCAAATCATGTTGCCGATTCCTTTCTGCGCACGCACTCGAGCGAGCCAGCGCATCTGTTGCCCTAGACAAGGCGCAACCGTACATTTTTTTATATGTTACTATTACAGTGCCTTTGCACTTACGGTTCAGAACGAAGATTGGAACGGCGCGTGGCGTTTTTCGCGGTCCGAACCTAACGTGTGCAGGCCGCTATATATCTCATAATAATCTCAAGCGCTTATGTCAATTCCGTACATTATGACAGTTTTCAAAAATCGTTTAATTTAGCGTTATGAGCCTTGTCCAGCAACTCTGCGCATCTATTCTAGGCGGTAAAATCCATATTGTATTTGGCCTGTTATGGTATTGTTCTGAACTCGGCCGCCATTACTGTCATGTACAGTCAACGTCATATAGTTGGTAGCATCCAAAGTAGCCAAATAGTACGTTACACGTCATTATTACCGTAGTAACAAGGGCGTGTAACGAACTATTTGGCTACTTTGGATGCTACCAACTATATGAAGCTGACTGTACATAAGAGCAATCAAAACTACGATAATAGGTCAAAAACGATATTATTTTTACCGTGTTGAATTGAGGCCCTGGTACGAATCGTTATGCACCGCTTACGGCCGCATGTTAAGTTTATTAAAGCTCATCGATTAAGTTCATAGATAATACAGTCGCAGGCTCACAGCTAAGCTGACAAAATGCGCTTTATTACCTTAAAAAAACATTCAATAATTTCATCATGAATGACTTGAGCATAGCTAAGTGGACTACACTTAATCCATTCATTCACTGCCCATGATTGCCATCGGTGCCATTCTTAACCCGAACCATAGAGTATATGTAATACTTTATGTATGCCCGAACCGAATACACTGTCGTGAACGGCCTGAGGTTTTCTTTAATATTCAAGATTTTTAGTTATATTTAATTCACTATCGTGTATTGAAATTATATTATCATTTCACCTTTAAAACTATATAAAGTTGTAGTAGGTTTTGCAAAAATATATTATATTACTAATATTTGATCTCGGATGCTTGTGCCGCTGATCTGCTTGTGTCTGCGTCCAATTCAAGTAAAACCGAACGTCGATTGACGTCACACTTAGCTTTAGCTGGGTGCTGCTGAAGCCAGGCGTCAAATTTAGCTTAGCCTCAAGGCCACAGACGCCGATCGGCGTCATGCTTGAGAAAGCTTCGGCATTTCGGCATAGTGCGGTTGAGGACTCTTCGCAATTGAAGGGTTAAGCATTTAGAGTGGCTGTTTAATTTCGCTGTCCTTGGCTTATTAGCATGCATATGTTGCTTGCATAGTCTGTGTAGATATGCGTGGGCGATAATTTGATGATCAAACTACGCGACCTTCCTCAATATTAGTGGCAGAGATCGGATGCCTAAGCTGGTACAGTTAAAGTGTTCATGCGATTCATAAACGCTCTATAAAACCTATTCCAGTCAAACGGGTCTGGATGTTGGCACACAGATAAATTATAGATAGTTGGAATAACACATGCTTTACCTTTATAGGCTACCTTTAATCCCGAAATAAATCACTGGTCATGGCAAAATTACGAATTCTAAGCAGACGGAGCCGCGGGTAGAAATTAGTATTACAAATGTGATCATTAGTATCTTTGTTACTTCTTCACGCTGAACTGACTGGACGGATTTGAATGAAATTTGGAGATAAATATGAACAGTCGCCATCAGATATATCGGAGCGGCCGAGGTACTCAAATATTTCTGAGCAGCAATAAATTTCAATAAATTCTTTACGGTAAATAAGATCAATAAAATCTGAACATCCAATTCGCCACAAATATATGAGCAGTGGTTTTTCAATTAAATCTGAACACACAACGAGACAAGGATATCTGAAAGCACAACTCTTCAAAGTTATCTGCACAGACAGGATGATCATAAATATCTGAACATTTAGGGAAAATATACCTTAAATCACTTAGCATACAGTTTAAAATTATTTGCAATGAATTATATGCAACGACAGTTATGCTACCGTTTTTGTGAATTGCCAAATATTTTATTCAAATGTGTCTCTTCTCTTGTAACAAGACCGTGAAGTTGCTTTTCGCAGATTTATATTTTGTATTCCTACTTATTTTGTAAAAGGAAAATTCATTACATCTGTACGATTACATTTAAACTGTATGCCTAGTGCTTTAAGGTATATTTTCCTTAAATGTTCAGATATTTTAGATCACCCTGTCTGTGCAGATAACTTTGACGAGTTGTGCTTTCAGATATTATTGTCTCGTTGTGTGTTCAGATTTAATTGAAAAACCACTGCTCATATATTTGTGGCGAATTGGATGTTCAGATGTTATTGACCTTATTTACCGTAAAGAATTTATTGAAATTTATTGCTGCTCAGAAATATTTGAGTACCTCGGCCGCTCCGATATATCTGATGGCGACTGAACATAGCTTATACCCTGACTTAACACATAGGCTACCATTCATCCCAAAAAATCACTATTCCCGTGGGATAGTCAATCGAATTCGCGGGCAGAAGGTGTCCATCACTATTGACGACGCGCTGGCCTAGTTGGTAGTGACCCTGCCTGCGAAGGATGTGTCCTGGGTTCAAATCCCGGTAAGGACAGATATTTGTGTGATGAGCACGAATATTTGTTTCTGAGTCATGGATGTTTTCTATGTATTTAAGTATATATTTCTCTATATAAGTATTTATATCGTTGTCTAGTACCCATAGTACAAGCCTAGAGCTTAGTTTGCGACTAGGGCAATTGATTAGACATTGAACCCTGATTTTTTTTAATTTTTTTTTTTCATATTATAATGAAAGTTCGCCGCCGCGTCTATCTGTCTGTTCGCGATGATCTCAAAAAATACTGAAACGTGCGGTTTTCATCATCAGTTAGATATTTTTTTACGGAAAGTTTTTATGTATAATACATTCTGGTTTATGTACGTATGTTACAAAAAGCTCACAAACACCAAGGCGATGCAAGGGCGGGTCGCTTCTAAATACACTCAGGAGCAAAAATAACGGGTCAGAGTGCGTTTTTCATACTAAAGAGGCTATTTCGAAGCCTTGGTTCCTCACCAGGGAATGCTTTTAGTGAAATCTGATGATGAATACCCCGAGCATCGATACAGAACTTCCAGAGTGCCTAGGATACCCAACTGAATGAATCTGCGGTTAACGCCGGAATAATGCTTATTCAGAAAAACATCTAAAATAGCAATAAAATGTAAGGAAATCCAAATGCTGACGCAAACTCTCCGCTGTGGTGTTGACTGATTGTGCGATCAGTTAGATATCTTAATAACTTTTGAACTCCTCTATTGAACATTGCATTATCCACCATTAAAACTCACTCAAAACAACCCCTGGCGAGGAACCAAGGCTTCGAAATTGTCTCGTTTGTATGAAAAACGCACTCTGACCCGGTATTTTTGCTCCTGAGTGTAGTAAATAAACAAGCGTTGCTCGTCTCAGAAGCAGCAGCGGTAAACAAAGCCAATCTAGTGACATTTGCAGAGACCGCGGTGTCGCAACGGCCAGCCTCGCACACTCGCGAGCTCTCCAGCTTTCTCTGCACGACTCCTGAGAGCTCTCTGGCCGGTCACGACGCTTTAAGTTGCCACATGTTGGAAACTCTCGCTTGTTTAGCCTCTGTCTTACATACTCTGATTATCTAGTAGGGAATAGTGAGTACTTGACTAAAAGAAACTAAGTTCTCTGAGAAGTTAGGTACCTACATCATAAGATAAATAATATAGATGATGTATACATATAAGCAAAAAACCCTTAAATCAAAAGACGCAGTGTAGTGCAGCTAAAACTTTTTTTTAACCTTGCTGTCACCGTTTTAAGCAGCGACGATTCGGTAACAGAAAATGTCAAGTTACTTCAAATAGCGCCCAGGAAGAGCAAGTTTACGCAAACTGAAACTATATTTTTGATGAATTTACTTCAATTAAAGATACTAATATATTCCACCAATTCAAATATTATCTTAGCTTGATCTTTCCACTGTTAGGAAACTAATTACGTAATAATTGATTAATAATGACAAAAAACGTCCTAGTATTGTCTTTGAGCGGTTGCACCAGCTGCAACTACTCTGATTACAAGAATGTCTTGTGTCTCATGTTACTATGAATGAGTAGCAAAATTAAACACTACGAATAATTGTTTTAATTCGGTTGCGCATTGTTTAATGGTTATTTTAAGTGGCCAGCAATATTCGTTATGCATTCACCGCCACTAAATAGTAGTTGTAGATCATTTTGACGCGACGTGGTGTCATCGGTCCAGAATTTGTTAAAATTAGTATGTTTAAATAATAGGAAGACACTGTGGATTCAGTTGAGTTAGAAAGCGAGTTGCCCGCGGAGCGAGACCGTGGAACCCCTCTGACGTCACTCCCCTTCGTTTATGTGACGCACTCTAATTGTTTTTGAGTTAATTAGTACGGTTGTTGACCCATGCAGCAATTACAAGCGAAATGTTAATTATCTCAACCGCTTTAGACTAACTGACGATTAAATAATCGAAAGTTTTGTTGATTCATAAAGACCATTAAAGACTAATAAGCTCCCGAACGGATGGACTGATTTGGAATCAGTTTTTATTTAAGAATGCGTCAAAGCTCCTAATCACCGAAGAGTTAATGTGGCCTACCTGCCTACTGTGCACTGTGTGCGTGCAGCAATCATGTTGATAATGATTAATGGCTTTGACTTCCGGGTCCCATCATAACCAACCACCATCATATAAGAAAATGTTAAGTGCCTTTATAAAGGTCCTGGTTTCCTAAGTCCAGGCCTGCCACTAGATATATTGTGTGCACTGAAGGGCTAGCACAAGTTACCCGCGACTTGTTTGTCGCTCGGATCTCCCTTTCTATCTACTCCGTAACCATAGAGATGCTCTGAGCGACAAGCGACATAATACCAATTGTGCTAGTCGTACTGCTCTGTGAAATGACTAGAGCCATTCCACCACAGTGCCTATTGTCTACGGGCCTCAGAGCCAGATAGGTATCACCAGTTGGACTTTGCGCTCGTTAACCTACTCCATCGTTACACTCTACCAACTCTAATTCCTCGAGAGATAATTTTTGCCCTGGATTCAACATATCGCCTTATTTTAACAAAATTATTTTTCCTTCCCCAGACTGGATCCGGCAAAACCTACACGATGGGCAGCGGCTGGGAAGGCGAGGACTACGGCGACGAGCGCAAGGGCATCATCCCGCGCGCCATCCGGGACCTGTTCGCGGGCGCCGATGCGCGCGCGGATGAGGCACGGGCGCAGGGCCAGCTGCCGCCGGAGTTCTCCGTGCAGGCGCAGTTCATCGAGCTATATAACGAGGACATTGTTGATCTGTTGGACCCCGCCAAGGACCCCTATGCTAAGGTATTAGAGGCAAGAGCGTCGGTAAACTATTTTCGAGACTGGTGATCATTGCCATACCTAATGGGTTTTCCTAACTCAAGGTTATTATTTTACCCAATGCTCTTACGGTGAAGGAACAAATATTCTCGCTTTAGCAAATTAACTTCCTAAGTAGCTTCAGTTATCTATGGTAAAGGACAGAGCTATTTAAAGACGCGATTTGCAAACTATAGGTACTTCAGAACTTATAATCTGATTGCAATACGTGCAATTTGACAAAACAGGAAATATTTCAGCTTTTAAACTGTCCTTTGGTTACAAATTAAGTTCCTATTGCTGTCAGAGTCTGCCGCACACGTAATCTTTTTGTAAGCTTACTATATTTTGCCAAGGTTTTCCAGAGCTATACAATTTTCTTGATCATATTCAGTCTTAAGCCTAGGTATTCTATTATTAGATCATTCCCTTAGTTTATCATTCCTGGTTGTACGTTATTTTACAGACTGAATTTGTTTAGAATTTCATTTCATATAAAAATTTTCTCGTATTATCATTTCATAGAATAATCAATATGTAGAATAATTACTTTGAAGACATTTAAATCATCGTTTTTTATTTCAAATAAAAATCAATGTTTCTTTTTTCATATCATAGAATAGCAAATTAAATATATAAAAAATAACCTCGAAGACTAAGGCGGGAGCTTGCTTCGCTTCGCTCCCGCCATAGCCTTCTAACCTAACCTATTCAAGTCGGTTCTGCCCAGAGAGGTCTTGGTCGCTCGCTTCGCTCTCTCGCTCACTCATATTTATATCATAATATAGTATTTATTATGAAAAAATACACTGACCAAACAATATTCGCTAAAAAACAAATATTTTGTTTGATAAGTTTGTGTAATGAAAAAATAAAATTATAAAATTCATTGAATTGATTTTCTGTGGAATGTGTTTCTTTCAAGTAAATAGTTTAAAAAATAATAATATTCGAAGCAAAAATACAAGGACCAAATAGTATATGAAACATTTTCTGTGAAACAAAATTCTGTAATTTTTCTGTCTGTAAAACAAGGGGACACCATCATTCCTATAATTAGTTCATCGTGATCTGTCTGTAGATAGTGTATCGGGTTATCTCAATGCCTGTGCATTGATTGGCCAACACGCCGTGGACGGCGTCGAGCCTCCTTTTATGTCATTTCGTTGCAATAAAATTAGCATACGATTACGTGAATGGTGAATGAATTCGTTGTGCGAACTGAATGAGGCGATTTTATCTGTTGACGATTGAGTTGTGAACATTTTGTTTTGGTGTGCTCGTAAAATAGGTAAAGGACATGTTTTTATTCATCAAGTCATGAATGATTTAAATTTGTTTATAATTGGTTCCAAATAGGAACATACATCGTTTCCCATTACTTCATTTGCGTAATGCGTTAGGGTTGCTTATTTATCTTATATCAAATGCATCTTCGCTTTTTGTTACTTTATAATTACCAAAATAAAAACCCACATATCCCAAAAACTAAATTCACAAACAAGAAATTGGTTGTTTATAAAGGTGATTTGATCTGTGTTTGTAGAGAACAGGCCGGATTTTCGAAAATTGACATTTATTTAAATAGTAATAAATATAGTAAATAACTTAGCGCACCTTGGTATCTTGATAACTTTTGCAAAGTACGTAATAAAAACGCAGATTTATTCAAAAATGTGTTCACTAATGGATATCAATTCGACCATCTATTCCAGGGTGGCCTCCGAATAACCGAAGACGGCTGCGGCGGCGTCCGCGTCGTCGGCGCTTCGATGCGCGCCGTCCGGGGCGTCAAGGAAGCCCTGGGCGCCCTACGCGCCGGCGCCCTCGCTCGTACTACCGCCGCTACCAACATGAACTCATCCTCATCTCGCTCGCATGCGGTCTTCACGCTACTCATGAGGCAGAGACGACTAGCCCCCGATCAGGACATGGCAGAGAAAGACGCGGAGGCCGAGGCTCCTGAGCAATATGAGACGTTGACCGCCAAGTTCCATTTTGTGGACTTGGCTGGCTCTGAAAGATTAAAGAGGACAGGTAAGACGAAGCACAATTAAATCTATATATGTTTCTGCGAAATTATTTAAGAGGCAGTCCATTTGAAATCGTATCCATACCTTAACGACTACAGAAGCGTTTCGAGTGTTTCGACCGCCGTTTATACAGTGGTCGCCTCAGTTAATATTGTCTGGTGTGGTTTTCTGTGTCAACTCGACTTGGTGTTTCTCGCCTCCATTCACGATCACCATCGCGGACGAATACAAGAGACATTGATTTTTTCTAACATTTCATAACCTTTGTCAATTCATACTCAATATATTGATTATTGCAGGTGCGACAGGAGATCGTGCCAAGGAAGGTATATCGATAAACTGCGGTCTGCTAGCCCTGGGTAACGTGATATCGGCGCTAGGAGACCGGTCGCGGAAGGTCATGCACGTGCCCTACAGGGACTCCAAGCTTACCAGGCTATTGCAAGACTCGTTAGGAGGTAAGACAACTTTCGGGGCTACTTGTATTTGTACGTAGCAACAGCCTAGCCTAGATAGTAAAAATTGAATTGGATTTTGGACAATATGTAATTTTATAGTCGCCCTAGAAAATGCTTTACCACTTTTGGACCTTAAAGTAATGGACTCTAAATGTGGTAATTGGGTTTCTTGGTTGAGTATACAAATTCAATGATCTATTTTCCATTTTATTATTGGTCGACAATGTCGACAAGTTGTTTCTCGCTAGGAGAAACATGAGAAGTTCGAGTAGTAATACTACAAAGTTATATTGGGCGTTTGCCATATTCCTGTTCTTAACTGCATAGCGCAACTATTATAATCTGTTCTGGCGTTACATCAAAACAACTTTCTCAGGCAACAGCAACACGGTGATGATCGCGTGCGTGTCCCCAAGCGACCGCGACTTCATGGAGACCCTCAACACCCTCAAGTATGCCAACCGGGCGCGCAACATCAAGAACCGCTGCGTCGTCAACCAGGACCTGACCTCGCGCACCATCCAGCTGCTGCGCCAGGAGATAGCGCGCCTTCAGCAAGAGCTCGCCGAGTACAAACAGGTAGGCTTATTGACGACGTTAAGTTCGTAGGTAAATTCTAACTACCCTAACGGTCCCCGGTTTGAAAGGCAAACGTATAAAGAGCGGAATGTAGTTGATCTTGAATCTTGGATTTGTCATACGTATTTATCTGATTAAGTATGTTTATTGTTATCTTGTACATATCCATATTACAAGCTTGGAACTTGCAAGTAGTTTGATTTGTATGAGGTTGTCTGATGATATGGATGATAATGGTTAACTAAAAATTTGTTCTTGATCGTTTGTTGTTTTGACTTTCCTACTCGTAAGGTACTACAAATACACAGGAACCAAGGACCATATATACTAGGACTTACAATCCCATACAAAAAAATGTAACTCTTAAATAGCTCAAAATTCGGTATTAAAACTAGATGGCGCTGTTTTGTAGCCTGGAAGTGGCAAAAATGTTATTTTCACAAATACTTTCTCGTGTTTTTTTTAATTTTTTAAGGACAAACGTCCAATTGCTTTATTTTAAAACCATAATATCACTTATATACACAACTTATAAATATTATATTTTTTATTCGTCAACAACGTGAAACATGTCGTATTTAATAGATGGCACTACCTCTGGAATCACTGATTGCTCAAAGCTGCTCGCGGTTTTGTCAATTTTTGCTACATTAAATAACTAGATGGCGTTGGTGCACTGGTAAAATGTGGATAAAATTGCGTATCGCGTAATTATTGACAAATTCGATATTTTCCGCGAATAAAACAGTCACTAACGTAATTTGGCGATGTTAGTTAAGTTTTGTTTGTAAGTACGTAAGAAGTTTATATTTCGTAAAATATGGATGTAATAATCAAGGATGCAGGTAAGTATAATCAATAATAAATGAAAACCTTGTATTCCTCTCGTTTCCCGCTGCCGCAAATATGGGTCAGATTCAAATGTTTTTATTTTCAGGGTTCCGTAGTTCTACAAGAAACCTTTATACCTACTTACTTACCTAGTTTCGCCATGTCCGTCCGCTGCTTAAAGCTGTAATTTTGCGTCGGTCAGTAGGTACCTTAAAGGTACTAGGTACCTTTCAGTCGCGAGGCGTTCGTATAAGCCGATTATTTACGGCTTTACCAAAAATTCCTATGCATAGAGTAGGTATACAAACAAAACGTAAAACCGAAAATAACCCGGTATACTATAGCTTTACCTTGCATTACCATCTTCATAATACGATGCATAACCAAAACGCAATTTATTTACTAAGCCGAAATCCCTATTACCTATTAATTACCTATTTATTACCTAATTAATTACCTATTTATTTAGTGTTTTATGACTCAAGTAACTAGTGAAATTTAGCTCGCTAAGTGTTCGTTCTGTGTTCATGTGCTGTAATGATTTGTTTGTAGTTACCTACTGTTTGGATTATTTGTTTTTGTTCACGACGACGGAGGTTGGTGTTTCTATTCTATTTTTAATACGTTAGGTACCTATAGGCTTTACCCAAATCTAATTTAGGTTACCTATATTCGTGGTTTTTCAATATTTTTGTCTGTCTGTAGGTACTCAAAGTAGGTACTAAATACAAAATAGGTAGGTGTCTAATCTGGGGGTAATTTCCATTGAAAAACATTTACTTCTTAAAATTCAAAAGAAAAGCAATTTCCATGATAACGTTTTAGCTCATTTTGTTAAAAAACCCCGCATAAATATTCTTGAATATAAATAGGTATCGAAGTAGGTATTTATAAGTATCGAACTGTACCTAGCGTATTTCAAGTGTAAGTATATAATTATATTGAGTTTTCAATCGGTTTCTATATTTATTTGCATGAACTTAGTTTAAGCTTACTTGGATTGTTTGGCGCTTTATGCGTGTCATGGTTTTCTTAATAGGTAGGTACAGGAAGGCGGGTACGGACGGCGCATGCCGCGGGCTGTGGGTTTTCTTTATTCGGTTGATTTTGTTGCACGAATTTGTAAATATATGTTTAATTAAGTCTTTTTTTGGTTTCTGTGGTCTGCACACAGATGCAGTGCTTGTATTTAATTTGGTTTATTTTTGTTTTGTTTTTAACAAAGGACAACTTTTTATTTTGCATGATAGGTATTAGCAAGCTAATTTTTACTGTGTTTTGATTTCTAACGTATTTTAACTATATTGTCTGTGTGTTTAATGTGTGCGTACGCAACTAACGGCTTTTTTCAAAGCCACTTTTCATACATACTGTTCATGTAATACCAGTGATGTCATGTATGGCGAAGGTGGTGAACACTAACTGCAAGGATCGCACGTAGAAACAGTTACCGCACTTACTTCAGCACTGATTTTTGGGAACTAAAAGATGACATCTATTTTATTAAGGTAGGTAGGTACCTATGTTTTTTTAATTAATGAAAGGGGCAAACACATTCACACGCCATACACCTTTTTTGCTCCGGCTTGTTTATTTATTTACATGACGCTTCGCCACTGCTACCTTTGCAGTAAGTAGGTACGTAAACCTTACCAGGACCAAATATTTTGACCCGTGCATGTTTAGACGAGAAATACGGTTGGGGTAATTAGCTATTTGAAATAGGTGCAGAGTTGCAGACACTACTTACTTATAACTTTTAATCTATAAATAATGGTAACTTAATTATAATCTTGTAACGCCCTGGTATTCATTCAGTAAGGATTTACATACCATAGTACAACTTTATGGGGTTTGACGTTTCACTTTTCATTTCAACTCGCGCAGGAACTAAACTTTCTTTTAATATTTTTAAACTAAAATATAATTGCGGACACTATTTGGGTTCCGAAAATAAACTATAAATAATAACGAACTTTGAAATATATTTCATTTGTAAGTATTATGTTAGTACAAATAACAGTTTAAAAATAGTGAACTGAGCCGGAACGGAACGTAGTAATACAACATCGCACCTAACGCCATCTATTCACTTTTTACTGTATCAATTGAAATGTCGTTGAACGCTCGATGGCTCGCTTACGGGTATAGATATTGTAAAATTACGACTTTTGAATGAATTGGTACTCCTAGCGCCATCTAGCCACTTAGAAAGATACTAACTAACGGAGTACGGTGCGTAGTATGAAGATTGTAAGTCCTAGTATATATGGTCCTTGCAGGAACGTATCGCGGATACAAATGTAGTATTTAGCCATAGCTTTCAATCCCAAAATAACGTGCGTTATCGCTTGTTATAGGTTTAATGAATTGCCGCACTGGTTGTCACTAGATTTAAAGTGTTTCTTTGGCTTGAAAAAAGTTTAACGAACGTTTATTTCATTTTTTATTTAACAGGGCAAACGCATTATATCAGAGAACGGCGAAGAAGCCTGGAGCGACGTCGCCCAGGAGAACGCTATACTGTCCGGCGAAGTGGAATCCTTACGGCGCCGAGTGAAGGCCATGCAAGGGACTATAGATCAGCTGTCCGCTAGGAATAGCGAGCTGGTGGCTGAGAAGGCTTTGGGCAATTTTGCTCCGAAGGATGGAAGTCCGGAAGCAGCGGATTGCTCGCTCACAGCTCTGGTTCAGGTAAGATAAAAGAAACGAATAAGGTGTTGAAACAACTAGTTAAGAATGAACTCACTAGGATGATCCATAAAAATGCTAAAATGAAAGTGAGAAGGCGGCATAATCATAATCAGCTTCACTAATCGCAATCACAGTTGATTGCAAATAGCGGAGCAAGAGCCTTGAACATGCGACCATTGTAAAAAATGTTAATACCAAAAGATGTTGCTATACGTGAGTGTATGAGATGTGGACTACTTAAATCGTTACCATTGCTCAATAATAATTATGTGCAACTTCGACCTTTTAATTCTAGGGCTATGTAAGCGAGATAGAGGAGCTACGAGCGCAGCTAATGGAAGCTAACGGGCTATACGAAGCGAGTCGACGACGCGAAGCGCACGCGGCGCGCGCCCGGCGTGAGTCCGGCCATGACCCCGCCACAGTCATCGACGATGCCAAGCGCGAGTTGTACAAGGTAACTTGGCTAGATTAAAAAATACCAAGTACTATATACCTCTACCTTTTGCACGCCACTACTCGCAGAAGGGGTTTCTCGCTTTAGCCTCCGCTAAAGCACTGTATTTGCTCTATAATTTGATTTGGCCAACTTATCTCTTACTTAAAGAAACATCTCTTTCTTAGGAAAAAGAGCTCCTAGCGCGCAGCATGGGTGAGCTAGAGTTCGCGCGCAAGCTGAACATGAGCGACAGCATGACGAGCGGCGCGGGCGACACCTTCGGCGTGCGCGAGCGCGCGGAGGGCGAGAGCGCCGACGACTCCGAGCCCTCCGACCAGGACTCCGACTCGGACGAGGAGCGGGAGGACCAGGACCAGGACCAGGACCAGGACCAGGTGCAGGAGGAGGTTAAAGGTTAGTTCTTAACCTTCTACTCTATATGGGTGGGCTGGATATGCGATATTTTTCAATTGGAAGCTAGTTTAATTTGTTTGTTAGGATTGAGGACAATTGTTAGGATCTTGTGCAATGTCCGTCTGGATTGTTACTTCCATCTTATACTTTTACCTACCGCCAAGCAGGTGAAATTACTAGTACAGCAGCACTCCATCTTAGTCCTCAAGGTAAGCGACGCAATCGTAATCTTAGGATTGCATTGCACTCTTTAAATTGTAGTATTGAGTATGCAAATGTCTATGGGTCACCACAGATCCCATTTATCATCAGGTGGCCTGTGTGCTCGTTTACAAGTTATCAGCTTTGAAGGTAGAGGTCGCAAATAGGTAGCTGGTTTACAATCAATTTAAAATACTGTGAATTTTAGTCGTAATCACACTTTTCACAACCTCGACGTGTACTTCCCAACAGCTCAACGCGCGCTCTCCGCGCAACTAGCAGCTTTAAGCGACGACATCGACACTAAGGCGCGGCTCATAGAACAACTAGAACTGTCGCAACAGCGGCTGACAGCGCTGAGACAACACTACGAGCAGCGGCTGGATACGTTACACACGCAGATAAAGGCGACCCACGCTGAGAGGGACAAAGTGCTGTCGACGCTTAGTGAGTATTGGGTTCAATCAGCGCTTTAAGCGATGAAGCCGAGATAAAACATCGGCTTGTAGAAACTGATAGATGTCATAGCTGAGTAGGGTCTTTTACGGGATCTCTACGAAGCCACCATCTTGACTGCAAACCTTATATCCAACCAGCAGTTTTCCGGAGTGCAGGGTGAGACGACGAAATTAATAGCATGAAAGGATTCCATTTTAGGCTCTCAGGTTGGCAACACATTTGCAGTTACCTTTTGATGGATTTGCAATTCATTTGCACTCCGTCGTCGCCGTAAAGGCCCACTATGCATCACGTAATGAAAATGACCATTACCAGTGAGCGAGAGACTAACTAGTGAGCTCGTTTACCTTCCCTTCGCCGGAAATAGCAAATTTCCAATAGTATTTTTTTTCTAAAGTTCCGGTTTTTTTTCTAAAGTTTTTTCTAAATGGGCGGGACACTTGGCTAGGCGAGACGATGGTAGGCGGTCGAGGGCGGTTACAGAGATAAGGTCATGGGTGGGCAGGCCATCAGCTCGTTGATCTGATGGCATTTGGCAGACAGTTGGGAAAAGATGGATGGCTTAGCACCAGAGCCGGCATAATGGCATAAAAATGAAGAGGCCCGTAACCCTGCAGTAGGTCGATTTGGGTTGAAATGATGTTTTTTTCTTTCACAGCATCCCAAGCCTCCCCACCCAGCGAGAAGCTCAAACGAGTGAAGGACGAGTACGAGCGCCGCCTGAGCGGCATGGCGCGCGAGCTCAAGAGGCTCCAGAACGCCGCGCGGGAGCACACGCGCCTGCAGCGCTCGCAGCGGCAGACGGCGCAGCAGATCCTGACGCTGAAGAACGAGCTGCATTCCATGAAGCGGGACAAGGTATGAACATGAACTTTAGAGTTCTTTGTTGAATAAAGTTTATTTTTCTAATGCCCAACTGCTGGTCAAAAATAACCTTTACCGTACTTGTTGCCTAAAATAATGCGTTTGTTCTCTGCAGGTGAAACTGATCCAACGGATGCGGTCGGAGGCGAAAAGGCACGCGCAAGCAGAAGCGGTCAGAGCCAAAGAGGTCAGCTTTTAATTCCATTCCAATATGGACAATCATAATCAAATATAAAAGATCCTACATGCGCTGTGCGATAGCTAACACTTCGATATATGCGATCCGATTTTTTTATTTTGTTTTTACAGGTGGCACAGCTGCGCAAGGAATCTCGCAAGAACGCCAATATAATTAGATCTCTTGAGGCCGAGACGAGGTTAAAAGAACAGGTACGTTTTAGAAAAATATACTGAGTTATTATTTTACAATTCCTCATACAGCACTTGCTTGCAATTTAAACACGCCTGGCGTGTCATCGGCGCTGAATGCTAATAGCTGGATGGATAAAGTATAGCGTTTTATTTTAGGTGTTGAAACGGAAACAGGAGGAGGTCACAATACTTAGGCGAGGGCACCGAGACAAGCTTAGCAGCCGCGCCGCGGGTAGATTGAATGGTAAGTAAAACCTTTTATACCAAACTCCTTTATTAACGTTGAAGAGCGTTATTTATTTTGCTTTTAGATATTTCAGACCCTGTCAACATTTTTAGTGGCTTTATATAAATCATATTAAACCGCTCTCATGTTTTACCTGGTTATAATAAGGACAGCTAGCTGACACTTTAGTTTGATGACTGCGGTTTTCATGTAAATGTTATTTGTTTTCATATCGACTATTCTGTGATAAATAATTATAATACAAACTCATGATAATCCGTTCAAATTAATCCGAATATGGGCAATCAGGGGAAATGATTCGTGTAGTTTTAAAACTTGGTACAATTATACCTTGCGGTATCCAGTTGAACATACTAAAGGTCCTCAGGGGTATGCTGAGGGTGCAAGGGAAGGTTAAAGGTACCTTTTATCAGATTTTTGCTCATATCTCGAATATCTGTACAAATAGCATTATGATCACTTCTGACAAAAAATTGTACATACGATTTCCTAAAAGTTTGGTCATATTAATTTTAGCTCTACGATCAATACTTTAGGAGCTACAGGGTGTGTAATTTTTAATAATTTACTAACTTAAAACCGCTATAAATCTTAAATGATCATTAATAATGAAACATGATGAAATAAACATAATGATGAATTTTATATACCTATTAAATGATACCCCACTTGTTATAGTTCGTCGACTTTACTTCTTTTTCTTTTTTACAATATGGCGTCTGGATGCTGCCATATTGAATTTTGATTTCTTTTATATATTTAGTGACACCAAGGTTAAGACAAATCGATTGACATAAAAATCATCATAATCGTCCCACGCGTTTAGTTTCTATAGTGCCCTAAAGTAACAAACATACATAGAAAAGGTAAAGTGAGTGACGTTGTAAGGGGTAACCTCTGGATCTACAGAACCGATTAAAAAATATTTTACCAATAGGAAGCCACGTTATTTGTGAGTGTCATATGCTATACGTTTTATTGCCCAATGAAGTGGGCACGGGTCAGCTAGTAATATTATAAAGAGGTAAAGTTTGTGACGTTGTATGGGATCCGCTGAACCGATTTTGAAAAAATATTTTAATAATAGATAGCCACGTTATTTGTGAGTCATCATCATCATCATCATCATCATCAGCCTATATTAGTCCACTGCTGGACATAGGGCTCTCCCATTGCATGCCAACAAGCACGATTCGTGGGCACTCTCATCCAGCTCTCGCCAAGAATACGGTAACTCCAGCGATTATCGGTTCTGCGGCACAAATGACCGGCCCACTACCACTTCAAGCTGCTAATTCGATGGGCTACGTCGATAACCTTACTTTTCTTTCGGATCACCTCATTCCGGATCCGATCCTTCAGATAAATTCCCAACATAGCCCTCTCCATAGATAACTGAGCGACTTTAAATTTGTGAACCTGCCCTATCGTAAGTGTCCACGTTTTGGGTCCGTATCTCATGACAGGTAGGACGCACTGATTGAAGACTTTTGTCTTCAGGTTCTGTAGAATAGTCGACGTGAAGGCTCGACGCAATTTTCCATATGCTGCCCAATGTATTCTTCTGTTGCCCTCATTCTCGAGGTTTTTTATCTAACTGCAGAGTTTGCCACAGGTAAACATACTCTCTAACAACTTCAAGTGTACCACCCTGTACTAAAATCGATCCCCGCATGACATGTTCATTGAACATAACCTTGGTTTTGTCCAAGTTCATGCGGAGACCGATGCGTTGAGAAGAATCATCTAGACATATGTTGTAGATCCTGCAACGTTTGGGCCATAATGACGATGTCGTCTGCAAATCGCAAGTGATATGAATTCGCCGTTAATGTTAATGCCACGTCCTTTCCATACCAGCGACTTAAACATATCCTCCAGTGCATTTGTAAACAACTTAGGGGAGATTACATCCCCTTGCTTCACAACTCGATACATGTGAATAGGTTTAGTCCACTGGTTCTGTACTTGGACGACCATGGTTGCGGCGTTATACAGACATGTCAACACTTGGATATCAGTCAACTTGGCATCGTTGCATGGATTTCAGAACTGACCAGGTTTCGATAGAGTCAAAGGCCTTCTCATAGTCCACAAAAGCTATACACAGGGGCGGATTATACTCCTCGGCCGTTTGTATAATTTACCCCACTGTATGAATGTGGTCTATAGCGCCCAGAGGCCGGCCACATAAAGATCCACTTAGACGACAATATTCTTCAATTCTAACCACCAAACCCCTGTCCAGGCGCCCGCTCGCGCACGTCGTACCGCGACACGTGGGCCAAGCTGGAGGCGTGGCTGTCCCGCGCCGGCGCCGCGCGGGCCACGCTCGCCGACCTGGAGGCGGCGCTCGAGAAGCATCTCCGGCAGAGGGAGGCCGCGCACGCCGCGCAGGACGCGCCGCTGCTCGACTACCTGCGGGGGGCTATTGCCGACACGCACCATCAGATCATGCAGATAGAGGTGGGTCCGGACTAGTGCAGTGAGGCAGGATAAAGGGTTGATAGCGATTCGCTAGTGATGTATAAGTCAAATATACAAAACAGTACAATGACTGACTGACAGACAACACCTAGACTAAACTGGGATTTGAAATTTGGAAGGAGTATTCCTTCATTACCCTAAAGGTACTTAACCAAAAGGTTAAAAGTTACCAGATAAAGGTACTCTAAGAAAGACTTTTACGAATATCGACCTCCAACGGGAAGAAATAGGTGGAATAGCGGGAAACTAATTTCACGGACGAATTCAAGGTCGTCATCTAGTTTTATGTTCAGTATTTCCTTCATATGAAAATCATTATTGATTATCAAAATCAATAAATCAGGGTTTTTTATTTATTTCAGGAAGAGAACGACGAGAACGAGCTCCCCCGCCTGCTGGAGTCCATCGACTGCGCGGAAGCCGGGCGCTACGCGCTGACGAGGCTGGCGGCGCAGGCGCTGCAGCTGGCGCACGACGCGGCGCGCCACCAGCAGGCGCTCGGGGACGCGCGCGCGCAGATCCAACAGGTTCTTAATCTTTACTTTAACCTAAGTAAAATCTTGTGCAGAATCATTGTATTTTTTAAAGGTTTTTTTCACGCATTTTATTATTTCTTGCCAGTTTTTATAAGACGACCTTATATCTAACTCGGCAACTCACATTACACATACTAAGTCAATTGATCATCAATGTGTTCTGCCAAGTAGCTAACTTAAGCATACAGGTTTTTTGACATACGGTGCTTGGTTAATCTCTTTTTTATTTTATTCAGCATTCCTACTCGTAGGTAACAGACTCACTCAAAGATATAATCTAAATTCAAGCAAGTCCTTGTTGAACACGATTTATCTTTACCTGTATATAATGTTGTGCAGATGGAAGAGACCGCGGAGCGCGCGGCGGCGGCGCTGCGGGCGGGCGACGACCACAACCTCAACCCGTGGGGAACCAGCGCGCTGTGTGCGCTGCTGGCGCGCGTGTCCTCCGGGACCAGCACGCGCTCCGTGTCGCCCGTGGACGGGTGAGGCGATCGATGCGGGTGGGCAGCGATAGATGTGGACGGGGAGTCGATAGATGTGGACGGGGAGTCCATTGATGTGGACGGGGTGTCGATATATTTGGGCAAGGAGTCGATAGATGTGGACAAGGAGTCGATAGATGTGGACGGGTGTCGATATATTTGGACAAGGAGTCGATAGATGTGGTCAGGAAGTCAATAGATGTGAACTGGGAGTCAATAGATGTTGAAGAAGACTTGAGTAACTTGATAAATGTGGCCGAGGAGTTTTTAGATGAGGTATGTTGAGTTGTACCAACATAATGCTTGTTTTCCAGTGCGCCGCTAGACCGGCCGGTGATAACAGCGAACAACACGCGGCAGTCGCTCACGGCGCCCGCTTCGCCGCCGGACGACAACAGAAACTCGCCCTTCCAGCGGAATACGTAAATACACTTGTCTTTAATCACGCATGGACGGGAAACAGATTTAGATCTCTCTCTGAGAAGTCTTCAAACATATTGACTGGCATAAAACCCTCAGCCTGAACCGCTGAAACTGGTTTTGAAATTGAAAGGAATATTCCTTGGGATGCACTAGGAAAGGATTTTTAGAAAGTCGCGGGCGTCCTCTAGATTTTCTTATATGTTTATTTCCCAGATGTGCAATAGACATGCAGGGTTCAATCGGGATGGTTCTTAGTTAGGTGCCATGACATCAGGTGAGCCGTTTAAGACATCCGTGGCCCGTTTCACGAAGCTACAAGTTACAAATTACAAGCGGATGTCTCTTTCTAGCAATAGGAGTTAAGAAACAGACTTCCGCTTGTAATTTGTAACTTGTAGCTTCATGAAACGGGCCTCAGCTGTGAAAGAAGGGGTCGCCATGACTTCGGGTCTTTTTTATATAATTAACAGGATAAACCGTGAACACTGTATGTCGATGATCAATTGTACAGTCGGCCAAAAATGTGGTCTACCACCATACGGTTGAAATTCGTTTGCACGCCATGATACATTTCGAAGTTCCCTTGCAAAAATATTGTACCAGTGACAAATGTCTACCTTAGCGATGATTAGATCTCACAGAAACTTTTGTCAAAACTGGTAGACACCACTTTCTTGGCCCATCGTACTTGAAAATAGTTTCTTGAAAATTATGTTTCTGACTGTTTGTGTTCCTATAAATAAATAAATAAATATATTGCACTGATTTGTATGCTGTCCTTGTATCGCATTGTCTCTTGCGGAAATAATACCAAATATAAAGGGCACCCATGGTTAAGTTCTCAAGGTGGTGGTAGGACCTTGTTCAGGGTCCGTCCGGATCGCTACCACCATCTTATCCATTATCCCACCGGCATTGCTGTGTTCCGATATGGGGACAAGACAACCGGTGAAATGACTAGAATAGAGGTATTCCATCTTGGTCCTCAGGGTAGGGACGCATTTGAAGTCTTAGGATTGCACTTTTGAGAAATGTCTTTGGGTCTCAGATCCCACTCACCATCAGGTGGCCTGAGTGCTCGCGAGCCGTCTCATTGCCATAGAAAAAAAAAGGTACTGGGGGCTTACGAGGATATCACATTAATGTAGTGGTCGCCGCGGCTCGGTGCGCCTGCGCGACCTGGGCGTGATCGGCGCGGAGGGCGACGCGGACGTCATGACGCAGTCGCTCATCGAGCCCGCCTCCCCGCGCCCCGTGCCCCTCAGCCGCGTCCCCAGTGCGCCCGGCAGTCTGAGGTACACTATTACTATACGTATATTCACAATACACTGGAACGTTTTCAGTAAAAAAGTGAATTATGAAGTTTTGTCCCCTCTTTTTTGCTCTTAGAGAAAGACCACTTGACATAACCTACTCATTAAAAAAAATCTGTTGACAATTGGCGGAGAAAAACAAATTCAATGAGAAGAGAAAAAATTACGAGTTAAAAATCTCTTTTTCTGATGTCGGCTGTAGGTGACTTTTTTAAGTATACAATTTATTGTGAAAATATGAATTATGATTCATTTAGGTATTACGTAACGATCAAGTTAATTACAATATATTTTGACACCTATATATAGTAGTAGTAGTAATTTTTAAAACCTAGTAACTTTTCCCGGTGAATCGATCTGTCATAGACAACTTTGAGCAAAGGCATTCTGTTAAAGCCTAGAAAAATAAGTTCAATCAAAACCTCAATCGTAAGTTCGTAAGTTATACTTTTAATATCAAAACAGCGTTCTTTGTTTCACCTTTTTTTAAAGACCTAGATACTAGATGCATCTTTTTTCAAATGTTCTTATATTACACACATATAAAGCAAATCATCTTTAGTTAGCGCGCACTTGTGACGCACCACAATGTTCTATGTCCGTTACGGCACGTTCACAGAGGCTTGCAGCCAGTCAGCGGGCTCGCGTCCCCTATGACGTCACGCCGCGCCCCGCCCCCCGAGAGCCCTCGACTAATCAGGCGGCAGCACAGCCTGGCCAAGCCAGCATCATTGTACGTACAATATTTTTTATTCTAGCGATCGTAGCCCAGTTCTGCCAAGGAACTGCATTATCTGTCATACTACGCTGTGCCTTTCTCATTTGGTATTTTTACCTTTGAGTTTTTTTTTAATTCCATGGCAGAATTCGGCTACGAATTGAGATAAGAATGGTTAAAGCCTGATTTACACTGTTCGGTTTTGTCAGCTTATTATTAATGCTGTAAAAAACAGAGTAGTTCTGTGTAAATTTGGCTTAAAATATTAAAAATAGGTACTTTAATCGACGTATCGATGATAACTTTTACTTTCTTTATGTAATGTAAAATTTTGTTTAATAAAAAAAAACATCTTGTCCGTTAAAATCAACGTTAATTCCAAGTTTCATATAAGCTAAATAAGTTGGTTTACGTTATCTATCGATTATGATTATTTATTAAGTGTGCATGGTAGTCTCTCTCTACCTCAGAAACTGTCCATTTGCATGGAACTGCTTGGGTATATGTGCTATGTATACTTAGTTTGGATAACAGTGTATTGTAGATATCTTTCCTAAATGTTGGTATTTAGATAAGGTTACGTTTTCAAATCAACATTAGTGATACTCTACTGATTGAACCACACCATATACGCATTTAAATTACTGTTTTATACGTCGACCAAAAAATTCCTTTATCACTTTTGGACCTTAACGCCCTATAAATAGAGTCGCAAAGTGATATTGAAATTTCATGATCGAATATACGTTATAACCATCTTGTGGTTTCGGCCCCTTGTACCTGGATTATTTTTCTGAGTTTTCTTTCTATTTACTTTATGGTGTCGGATATTTTGTAGATGTTGACTTGAAAATGTAATGTATATTGGTGATGTGACCTAGTACGATAGCACTGAATTGGCACAGATTTAGGAGATACAGCAAAATAAACTATCGGGAGAGGTGACAGTGACTTGATACTTAGGCGCAGGCGCGAAACACGGAGAATTTCGTACATTGACTCATTACTTGTCTCTGTCACTCGCGCACATCACATGCCGTCGCGCTCTCATACCGACATTGACCGGTGGCATCACGGATTGTAAACCTTTTCTCTATAGTAAAACGGCGCCCTACAGTAAAGGTCAACGTACGAAATTCTTCGTGATCAGCTTTTGCGTTTTACCAATATTTTACTATCTTTTAATACCTATTGCAACATCTACATTGATCTATAGTCAAGAGCAGTAAAGGGTCACTTTGTATAGAATTTCCATAGAAAGTGACCCGATTTCATTGCTTTTGAGTGTATTTAAAATTGTACTCGGTCTTACTTCTCACTTAAAACCTTTTTGGAAATCAATCAATTAAGTTTTAAGCAGCGTAGGAGAAAAACTGTATTGAACAATGTATATAGGCTTCATGATATTTCTAATGTAAATAGAAGCTATGATAAAAGCTTGAAAGCTGAAAGAAGGGTTGGTAAAGGCATGTAGGAATAAATTATATGAGCGTTCATAATCATAAACGGCCATTGGCTTACTTGCAATTTCACATAAAAATATATTTAAGCAACATTCCAGCTTACTATTCGAACACAGGCCGAGTTAAATGCACTCAGTCAATTATACAAACTCTACAGTATGATTTTTATTCCGAAAATACTGACTGAAATACTGACTGTACATGTCTGTTGCAATCCAACAGTTCACTTACACGTTCAAATATTCTTGTTACGCCTATATTATTTATTGTTCTATTATGAGTATTATGAACCAAAAACACCTTCAGCCTTTGAATACTATATCTTAAAGATCCGCTGTTGACAATGATATAGATGTTGCGAATAATATTATCACATCGTATTTTTGTCGGAAAAGTTTGTAATAATCGTACTTTCTCAGTTGGTATATCGATGATTTGTGACCCATTTCAAAAATAGTACGCTTGAAGTTGTCAATGTCGTTAGAGATGCCCAGTCATTTATAACTTATAGCAAAACTCAACCTTATAGCTGTGGAATGTCAGATTGACTTTGGATTTAAAGAGGATCATAAATCTAAGTGTTTGACTCTACGTACCGACATATCCGATAAAATACGATGTCGTATTAAATATTCTGCATACAAATGAGTCGCTTAACTTCAATCTCGGATATGTCCTTGGGTATACGAATTTAAAACTTACTATGTTTGAAAAGAGACTCAAAATTCCGTTGTCCTTTTGCATGGAAATCCGAGTTTGAAGTAAGAGACTCAAATATTCCAACACAAATAACTGCGAAATAAAGTCTAACCGGATTTTTAAGAGCTCGATAGCGTTGTTGGTATGGGTGGCGGTTGTGGCGCTCGGCTCAGGCGTGTGCTTGCTTGCAGCCTCCTGACCGACCTGAACATAGTCGAGGACTGACCGACGGCCTGCCGATGACGCTCCGCACCACTGTACATATTGTGTTAACACTAGATACGCATGCTACGTTGCTTGGTAAAGCTTGCTGCTAAAATGTTAACGTTCATTTTCTGAACTTGAATTTTAGGGGGCGATTGTATTTTATTTTTCACGGCATCTATTTTTCATGGCCCCTAAGAATAAAAGACCTAAAAACGTAAAGGGTACCATTGTTTTATCTCGCGAAAGGGGGTGGGCCATACTTGTATTTATATTGCGTATAGACACGCACGCTACGACGACGTGCACGTGAGATATAACACCTGTAATATTTTATTAACCAGAAAAGTAGGTACCTTTGTCAGGCACATTTTTAATGAAAAAATGTTTTTATGTGCTTAATGCTTCCTCTAATAAATGTTCCACAGTTGTTCTTTAATAAACACATACAAGATTGTTGTTATAGACACTAACACAATGTTTTTGACTTTGGAGCGAAGTATATATATATGTCGTTTTAAGGGCTAGTATCTTGGGCTTCTTCCCCCATGACTATAGTAAGATAAATATTAAGCCATACGGCTTGTACCAAGCAACGTGGCGTGCAGACATGTTATTTATAGGAACTAATTAATCCAAAGGAGAATTGTATAGCTCAAAGCGTAATTATTGCATTTTCTTTGTTGTAATATAGTTTAGTCACGTAACGTTTTATCTACGACTCTTAAATAAGCTTTAATAACATTTTTTTTATGAAATCCTTCTGTTCCGTAATGCTTCAAGTCTTATTCGAGATTTGACTTATAATCAGTATAAATGAAGGTATTTATTTAAATTAATTATTTAGTTTTAATTTGCTTCAATAACTCTAAAGGTATTTGTGCTAAACTGGAAACTGGTGTTTTGCCATGTTTCGTAACTGTCGACTATATCTACTAAATGTATATTGGGAACAAAAGTTAATAATTTATTTATTAGGATAAATGTCTGAGGCGTAGATAAATCGTAGGCTTTCTCGTTTGGAATAAAAGTACCGTTAGATTGATATTGTTTGTTAATATATTTTTAAATGTGCACCTTCTCCATGCTACTCAAATCGTGACTAAAACAATTTTAATTGAAATTATTTAATTTGCCTAGAATTCGTTGCACTTAGTTATCTAGTATTTATGAAGTGATGACAAAGTACGCAATATATTACCTCGAAATCGCCTGGCTTTTTACTATAACATTCAAATAATGCCAAATACAGTGCATAGTTACAACAAAGTAAAATCGACGACTTTTTGGTATCATTCAATACCTCAAAGTTTACTCTAAAGTTTTTGTAACACCAATATGTTATTAAGATCCAGAATTATCTAATCTGACAGCTTATAAGGTGCCATTTAAGCTCGTTATGATGTCGTTTTTAGGGACAACCTGTATGTGACAATATTTCGTATCACATTCGACTGTTTTCCCTCATAGGGTGTTCTTTTTTTAGAAACTATATTTATCTCAGTGCACATTTTATTCCAAACGGCCAGCTACACTGTACAGTAGATGTAACGTAACAATCTGTAACTTAGCTTTAACGAGGAAGGCAGCCATGTACCGGTATGTATATAAGTAGGCCTCAATAAATACTTGGAAGTACGCTTGTGTTTGTTTGCATCCCCGCATGACGCACCCGAGGCATCGAGATGCATGCTCTATTTTGTACCTAATATGTATGACTTGAAAGCTTATATTTAATCAGTGATAGGATTAAGCAGATGAAATTTGCTTAAACTTGCTTTGATAACTGGGCTAACACCTAATTATTTGCAAAAAAGAAGTTAAACTGTTTCACCTCTATAGACTGGAAATAAAGTTCAGAGTGCGCATAAGTCAGTTTCTTCATAAATAAAGTATTTCCTCTATGGTTTCTCGTATATGGAGTAGCTAATTTAAGTCAAATTAAGGGAAATTTGCTCTCACTGATGATACATGCCTACACGTGTTTTATATGTGCACTTTTATAATAATATTAAGTATGATGTATTTTGATAACTTTCATGAGCGTTGTCAAGCTGAAAAAATCCATACAAAATGTGATAACTTGTAGATATTATAAGATACTAAGTCTGTACGTTTTCCTTTCGAAGAAAATATTTAGTGGAACGAAACTAATAAAAAAAATAGAAAAACAGAAACATTCACACCTAGTTCTTTATAATACCTTGACCTCATTAATAAAAGAATATACAAATATAGGTATAACGACGGTAAGTAGTTTTTTATGTGTGTGATGCCCGCTGAACAGCATTAACCATTGATCACGGCTGGTGTTGTCATTCATCCCCATTTTCCCATTTAGTCCCGTGAGATGCGTTTCAAGCGAAGCGATGTTAACAAGTTAATAACAACCAAATTATAACCGAACGTGGTCTTTTTTGTTTAAATTACGATAAAAAAATGCTTTTTAAATAAATAACTTATAATTTCAACCAAACTGACGGTAACCATATCAATCACACACAGGGTGTAGCAGAAACATTTCACCACTTTAAACAAACTTGATCATTTACTTCTATAAAATATTTCCACTAACCAATCACCAAATTCAATCTTCTCATCATTGAACCTTTCATTGACAATTTACTGCTCACTCGAATAACCAGTCAGTTTGAATATAAATGTCTAAAGAGCTTGTTCCTACGTACGTACGTTTAATGGCATAAACATGACTGACTACGACATAACTCATTTAAAACCGCTATAAAAAAAAACCTACGACAATTCTCATTATTATAACTTTTAAAGAATCTTAAAATTCAACCGGTTTCCAAAAAAGTTTAATATTATTCAGAAAAAACTAGCTATCAATTAGTAATAGTCGTATCCGTTTAAAAGCAACAAAGCCTTTAAGTTTAAAACTGTCAGTGACAGTTCCGAAGTGGACCCCATAGATCATGTATCGTTAACCTCTCACCCCGCTAACCCGCTTGTCCGGCTTGCGCGCGCGCAGGGAGCCGCGGCCCGACACGCCGCCCGCGTCGCCGGGCGCGGCGCGGCGCGCGCGCGACGACGACGTGTTCCTGCGGCTCGCGCCCGCCGCCAACGAGGCGCCGCCCGGGGCCATCAAGGAGGTCGCACCGAAGGTAAACACTGCTCTATTATTGCTTAGGGTTATTAGACGAAGGCTATCGAATCGCGCGCTCGTATCAGAAATGAGACGATCTGCGCCAGAACCAAAGTCACCGACATATACCTAAGAATTGCTAGATTTAAGTGACAATGGGCGGGCCACATCGCTCTGAGAACAGTGGTCCTATCTAAAATGTACAGGATTGACGTAAGATGCTTGATGTAATATGTCAATTCCATACATTTTGTCAGTTTTAGAAAATCGTTGACGTTAGCGTTATGCACACGCGTCTAGCTTCTCAGGAGGCCGATGGAGTCGAAAACTTCTTGACTGGCGTTCGCGTACCGGAAGCCGGAGCGTGGGAAGGCCTCCAACAAGGTGGACCAACGTCATGTCTAAGGTTGCGGGAAACTGATGGATTCGAGCGGCGCAGGACCAGTCCATGAGCCAAACCTTGGGGAGGCCTATGCCCAGCGGTGGACGTCTTCCGGCTGAATAGATGATGATGAGATGCAACATCCAACCACTTTTTCAGAAAATAGGCCTTACCCGTAGATATTTTTTTTTTTTTTTTTATGACAGAGAAGGCAAACGAGCACACAGGCCACCTGATGGTAAGCGGAAACTGTGACCCATAGACATTCGCATTCACAAGACTACAAGACTAAGACTGCAAATGCGTTGCCAACCCTGAGGACTAAGATGGAATGCCTCTATGCTAGTCATTACACCGGCTGTCATATCCCCAAACCGGAACACAACAGTGCGAACACTGCAGTGTGCACAACAGTGGGAATATGGAATTTATTTACTACTGCAACTTCTACCCGCGACTTTGTCCGCGTAGATGTCTATTATCGTTATACCTTCAGGAACTTTTAAATTTTCCGGGATGAAGAGTAGCTTATGTGTTAGTCCAGGGTATGCGGTCTCCATTCCAAATTTCGTTGGAATCCGTCCGGCCTTTGCAGCGTGAAGGAAACAAACAACAAATTTGATAAAAAGAGTTTAACTTAGTGCTAGTGGTATAGTGTGGGTGGTGTAGCTACTAGCTACAATATTAAGTCACCTTTTGCTAGGTAAACTGCACTTCCAACAGTATCCTCAGTTTTTCCAAAGTGCAGAGTATACCCGTGATGCGAGTGTTTTCATGATAGCCGTGTTTGCAGCGGGTGAGCGGCGGCACGGGCGCGTGGCTGCAGTGCACGCACGT
Organism: Acleris sparsana; assembly: GCA_923062465.1. Lineage (NCBI taxonomy): Eukaryota > Metazoa > Arthropoda > Insecta > Lepidoptera > Tortricidae > Acleris > Acleris sparsana. The sequence continues at coordinate 4,289,201 of OV281287.1, read as the reverse complement.
GGCGGAGGGCCACGCGGGCGCCGCGCTCTCGCTCGCCGTGGCCGCCGACGCTCTCTACAGCGGCGGAGTCGGTGCGTACAGTAGTAGACGTAGCTAATACTTATCTATAGCCAATATAACTCACAGTCTTGCGTAGGGAATTGTACGACAGGTGGCAGATGAACTTATTTGCTAATCATGTTTTTTTTGGTACTTTGTTGAATTGTCTGTTCTTCGATGAAATTTGCCGTTGTTTTGGCATCGCGGTCTAATTGTCCATCCTCCCCGGGCAAGATATCTTTCGGGTTACTCATATGGGCCCAGCGTCCTAAGTACGTCTCGCTAGAAGTCCGGACGGATGGATAACTAACAATACCTTATGCTCTTCTTCTGGGTTCAAACTATCACCAGACCAGTTCGTACCTAATCGGTTGAGTCGTGAAAGAGTAATTAGAGACGAAATGACTTCCACATTTGATATTAGTATGGATTGTGAATCTTTGGGTTAGAAATTAGGTTTGTTAGTTCGATGGAAGTACGGTCCGCTCGATATTGTAGTGATCTAAGATGATGGTGTCCCCTGTGGCAGACCGCACGGTGCGCGGCTGGGACGTGCGCGCGGGCCGCGAGGCATGGCGCGGCTGGTGCGGCGGCGCGGTGGGCGCGCTGGCCGCGGGCGAGGCGGGCCGCGCGCTGCTGGCCGCCGCCGGCGCCGCCGTGCGCGTCTTCGACACGAGGCTGCAGGGACCCACCGCCACGCTCTGGTCAGTATTTTAAACCTTTGCATCATTCTTTTCAGTGTTCCATATCTATTATTTATGCCATGCTACTAAAATCTAGTAATTATAGAATAAAGGAAAAAATTGAATTTACGAAATACTATAGAATAGAATAGAATAGAATCATTTATTTCGAGTAAATTTACACTCATATGTTGTTAGTAGTTCCTTAATCCTAATTGTTAGTAACTTATTACACTAATTGTAAGGGGCATGTAGCCCACAACAATGACGCATATAAGGGCAGTCTACCTTGCTCCCTATCATGCTGAGGATGATATTGGGGCTGGCCCGCACGCGGCGCACCAGGGACGCGGCCCGCTACACAGATACAGATGGCTACTATACAGATGTCCCCCCGTTTCAAGCTTTTAAAAAATTTCTTCGCAAAATAACATCTTATCTCTCATCTTATTTGCCCCTGAACTCTTCCCAGGTCGTCGGGCGCGGTAGGAGCTGTGCCTGCGACGCGTGGCGTGGCGGGCGAGGTGGCCGTCACGGCACTCGCGCTGGCCTCGTCCACGCGGCTCTACACCGCCGCCGGAGACAAGCTTCGGCTCTGGGACCTGCGCATGTGAGTACATCACCTTACCCTCTTTAACAGAGCATAAAAATAGCTATTCTATGTGGCCTTGACTTCGTCCACGAGGGGTGGCGAGACTTCTGCCAAAAGTATCTACATTTTTACATCATCACCAGCCTTTACTGGTCCACTGCTAGATATGGACCTATCCCATTTTACATCATCAAGCACGACCATTCTCATCCAGGTCCGGCCAGCTACCTTGCGAATATCGTCGCTCCACCTAGTCCACGATCTGTTGTGGTTTAAATTAAAGTATTACAAATACAGATTATTTATTGCCTTGGACTTTAGTTTTCTAACATCGTAAGGCCAAAGTAAACTTTAAACCGGTGTACCTAATGCGACAAACCTTTGTTTCGTCTCTGGGGATATGTCTATGCTTACTGGACCTAACGGGAGCCGTGACGCTTCACCTTTCACACAAGTGGCTGCAGGACCGCTACAGTAATCGAAACGCAGCCGCCCAAATGCAACATTCTGAAATCTTAAGTTTTTGTTGCAGGATGGAATGCGTCAGTAAGGTCTGGTCTGGTCACGCCGCGGCCGTAATGTGCCTGGCTCTAGGAACTGCCCCGGCCGGTGACTTGGTCGCCACTGGCTCCAAGGACCACTACGTGCGCACAATGGACCTCTGTGCAGCTGATACAGGTCAGTTTGCACATACATATCCCCTCAGCTGGCAAGAGACCGTCTAAATATAGCTGTGCCAGTAAGAAAGAGTACGTGATCCATTTACAATTCTAGACATTACATATCATCATGCCGACGTTGCTGGATCTTTGTCGTTAGTCTTCTTCCTTACATGTGAAGAACAATTAGGAATTTATAATTTCTTACCATCATTATCCCTTAAACCCATCAACAACACACACGAAAGCTAATATTTTCCCATTGTCTAATGCAACCTTTCATAATATTTGCTTAGAAATGCCAATCTGAAGCCTTCTCGTCTTGTCTCAAGAACATCATTTATAGGTGAACAATCTTCCGTCCGGTTTTCAAGCAAGTTATCCCATGGATGCTGGGTTCAATGAGCGAGTGTTATTTTATCTATAGTTATGTTATCTGTTATTTATGCTGACATTGGGTCTGGCAGGTGGATGGGAAGCGTGCAATCGTCGCCTGCTTGAGCCGCCGCACTATGACGGCGTGCAAGCGTTGGCGCTGGCAGGGTCCTCCTTGTTCAGCGCTTCGAGGGACTCCAGTCTGAAGAGATGGAGTTTGGCAGACAACACGCTTACTCATGTGAGTATATACAGTATTGTATGTATCCGGATAAAGCTTAGGAGACGTGCAGCCTTGGGCTGCTCAGTTATTATATTTGGTGAACGATGCGCATTGCTGATCGTAGGTTTCTCCCAAAGGCAACAAATGGTTTTAACGGGGTTTTGTGATGCTAAATACTTTCAGTCTATTATTGTGAATTTTAGAGAAGACTTTTTGGGGAGGATTCCTTTATTACATCTGTCATGTGTTTTGATCATGTTTTGCTAAGTGGGTAACTACTTGACTCACCTTGTGGTTAGTCGTTTTAGCTGTGCTTCGAATGATTTTTTATTTGTGTCAGAGCGTGATGAACGCGCACAAGGGCTGGGTGACGGGCGTGTGCGTAGTGGGCGCGGAGGACGCGCCGCTGGTTGCGTCGTGCGGGCGCGACGCGGCGCTGCGCCTGTGGTCCGGCGCGCTCCGGCCCGCCGCGCCGCCCGCGCCGCTCGGGGACGCGCCGCACGCGCTGCGGGCGTCGCTGCCGCACCAGCCGCCCGCGCTCTACACCGCCGGCAAGTGAGTACTGACTGCGTCGTTGGTCTTCTTCTCGATCCTCTTCTGTGAAGGGGATGAGGATCCGGAGTCGGGCTTTTAACCCCCGACCGGGGTGCTCTGCGCCGGCCCTAAAAACGCTGCGCAGGCTGCGGGGAGTTGAGGGTAGGAGAGTAGGAGGGGATTTTGGATACGGGGGGGCGAGGGGGCATTAAGTCATCGCGAGATCAAGCCGGCTAGGTGAGAACCCGTTGGGGGAGGCCCGGCTACGAGCAGAGCAGCGTCTTCAGGGGTCCAAGTTAGTTATCGACGTCTTCGCTGAGTCGAGGTCGCGGGGGTACGCCTTGCCGTCAGGGGCCCGCGCATGCTGTGGCGCGATGTCACTCAGGTGGGAAAATTGCGATACGTCCGCGCGATTATTTTCGTGGCAAGGCGACCGATGAAGTCGTCCAGGCTCTCGATCCTAAGGATCGTGGCATTCCTCACGTAGCGAGAGGCATCTGTGATGGCGCGCAAGCACAGGTTTTGCTGAACACGCAGTGAGGCGGAGAGGAAGGCTGAAACAGAGCACTGGACGCAGCAGGAAACGGGCGTTCTCGCGGAGGCGATGACGGTGCTGGTGTGGGGACCCATGGTGAGTCTCCTGTCAATAGTGATCCCCAGGTGCGGGCGCGACGCGGCGCACAGCCTGTGGTGCAGCGCGTTGAGGGCACTCACTCACTATGGCTTCATATGGCATAGAGAAAGCGAACGAGCTTTACGCCTCCTGGTGGTAAGTGATCCCTTGCCGTGGACGTTCTCGTTCCAAAATATCCTCTGTGCTAGTGATTACAAAAACCACCTCCCACACGTAGTAACATCAATGAAATTTTGCTGATTGGCGACCGGATAGTCGGTTAAGATAGAGGTGCACCCCGCGTGGTGTTCTATGATCCGCAAAATTCATTTTTGTAGTTTAATGGAACGCTGGCACGCTGACCAGAAACAGAAACCATTTTTACCTGTTTCTGAGACTTGCAGGACAGGAATAGACATCAATATTATGCAGTTTGAATACTAATTGACCACTGACCACTAGTCTCTTCATTTATATATGATATGAATAGTTATCTATCTCAATAAATCCTTTACGAAAGCACAGATTAACATTACAATAATTCCACTGCTACCATAACATTAATTTTTACTGTTTCTTTAGACCTGTCAATCAAAATCTTTGATCTCCTAGTTCCTCAAACAACCCTCTCTGGTCAGAACACTTAAGGGTTATTAGTGTTGTTAACGTGTGAGTGTGTTGCAGCGGCGGCGACGTGCGCGTGTGGCGCGTGGTGCTCGACTCCTGAGACGCAGGTAGACTCCCGCGGCACCAGGGACGCGGACACGGCGCTAGGTGGCGCTAGTACACAACCCAACCCATCCACGCTAGTCTCCACGTCTTGACGCCACTTCGCCAGCTTGTCGTTCAGAGTACCTCTTTTGAAACAAACTACGTAGAAAGAGGTTTTTGAGCGCGAACAAGGCGTGGACAATTTGTTCTAGCCACATGAGTAAACCGAGAACTATTTGAGAAAATACGGCTACACTTATGAAGGCTACATCCTTACTCTGCCCATGTTTGACGTTAACTAGCGCCATCTGTGAAATTCGATTGTCCTGTCCCTGATTTTTAGAACACCTACATTTTATTTTTGACTGGACGTTTTTACATCTGCTTTAAAACTTTCTGGTGGAGCAAATGCTTGCGATACTTTTTATAAGAAAAGTTTTAATAAACTACTGTACAAAATGATTAAATACAAAATAGAAGATATGTGAACGAAGATTTCAACTTTATGCCCAATAAGAAAATATCCGAATGCCATATCATTCATTCATTCGCATTACACTTGCGTTGTTGACACCACAGTCATTTTAGTCTTATATGCAAGTAAATAATGGTACATCTATACAACACAGATCGTTTTTATTAGGAAATAGTGTTTAGCACGCCCCGCCGCCGCTTCATCGCATATCATCACTGCAGACAAATCTAAGCTTTGCTGCCCATTATTTTACGTACCTATTTCCTGTGCAACATACCGGTCACTAACACTACAGCTTTCGATGTGTTTATTTCTCATGTGTCACTAACATTGTATTTTATTGTTGTTGGTATTTCTTCCTTACTTCTTTATTATATTCCAATCAGAAATATAAAAGCTATATTATCGAACGGCTTTTTTTTCAACTTATAAGTAGTGGATGTTTGTAGAATTAACTTTTCTACCCATTTGATACTTTGTTGATAACCGACCTTTCTCTTCCTATTTTTAATAAGCTAACTTTAATCCAATGTTTTTTTACTCTCCTTCATCACAATTTGGAAATGACAATAATGATTAATGATTTATTATACTTATTACTTTTTTATCATTCCCAGTACGTACTTGTGATAGTAAAGTAATAGTGTGTATATTATTTTGGAAAATGAAACGTTTCAGATAAAAATAGCAATAATAATCTTCTGCGTCGACGTACCAGTGAGCAAAAACTGGTAGCAGTCACGAGTGATTTCATATTTTGTAATTATACTCACCGTCAAAAATACCCGCTCACGCGTCTTTTGTTCATACGAGCATAACTTCTTGAATCAGACAGTCACCTAAAAAAGGCCTTCTAATTTCGATGTACCAGTAGCTTGCAATATTTCGTTGCTGATTAACCCAAAAGATACACAAATTGGAAATTCGTGCTAAACATAATCATTTTGTTCCTTTGGAAAGAGTTACCTTTAAAAATAATATTTTAAACTCAACTGTAATGTGGTTTAAGAAGTTTTATTTGAAAACAGTTGATGAACAAAAGACGGGAAAAGGTGCGTTTATTACGTTGCGTCAAAAACGGCGCCATGTTGTTACTATGACCCCGTCTTCGGTTTACGCAGCGCGTGCTTTATGGGGTCGCTCCTTTAGCGAGTATTTTTGTCGGTGAGTGCAGTTTAGTAACCTAGCTTGACACAATTTTGTTTGTTAGCGATGGACGAATTCGCTGCTGGCGCGTCCGAATGAGGTGACAGTCGGAGTCCCCCCGCGCGCACACGCCGCCGCTGCCGCCGCGCCGCCCGCGCGTGTGGCGGTGACGCCATTGGCTGGGACGATACCGCGCTCGACTGTCATTCGCTCAAACAGGCCAGCAAGCCAGAACAGGAGATAGCTAGAACTAGTGACAGTGATAATGGATTAGAGGTTGACTGCAAACGCTTAGGTATGCTAGAAACTGGCTACTTGTGTGGCATTAAGTTGAATAAAGAATGTTTATGTGTAGGAATGGTTTTAATAGGCATTTTAATCTGTTTTTATTTTGTACCCTGATGTGAGCGTAGCGAGACGAATTTTAAAATTATATGCCATTTGTTTGAATATTTAGGGACGTGTTTCAAGTCGGGGTACGAAAAAATAAGGATATCGAATGAGGGTGGAAAATCATGCAGAAAATCCTTTATAGTTTTCTAAATGAAAATCCGATGTTTATGAAATTATACAATTCTCAATGTATTTTATACACTATAGACTTTAGTTATTAATTATTTTGTAGTAAAATTGATAATCAATATAACCTAGGGTATAACTAACCTGTCCATACCGACACCTCATAAAATTAATTATAGATTAAAAGTAAACTTTAGCAGAACTCGCGTGACTTAGTTCAGTCAATTGCCCTTTATACAGTTTTATAGACGAACATTTTTGTGACAGCTAATTAAATCGGTATTTTACCTAAGAAAAGTAAAGGTAGTGTATGATATTTATTTGTCTTAGATGTCGAAAGTTTTAATATAAGCAATAATCATTTTATTTACACACATTTTATAAAATCAATCAATAGTATTTATTTTATTAGATTTTTTAATTTTCTAAGGAGCATACGATCAATTTTAGCAATAACTAATATCTATTATATATTAATAACATGCATTTTTTATCTCCGTGTATTTTATGTTTTAATGTAAGCTAACGATGATTGTGGTATGGTTGGGAGGATACTGAGGGTAGAGCTGGGTCTTTTGTGAAAGGAAGTTGATGACCAATATGAGATGAAAAATAGGCCATTTAGTTAGGTAACCAATTATTTAAGAGCCAAGTAGTAGTAAATTTAGGAAGCAAAAATAAATACCTTTAGGTTTTGTCTGTAATAAAACTTATTTAGAAATTTTAAATGACTAACATTTGAATTAATCAGTTAACGCTAGAGTAGGTTGTATTGTAATAGAACCTGTTATACAATCATGTTCAATATAAGCATTAATATGTTATAAATTTCGCACACGTTGTAATGATGCCAATAAATACAATGGTGGCCAAATAATAACAAAGGTTTGGGTATTTTCCGCCTACTAATATGACATAGCAATCAAATAATTTGACCATCAATCAAACATAAACCTGTTTTATTAATGATTACATTTTCGTTTAGATTAATGGTAGGTTGAAACCTCTGTTGACCTTTCATTCGTATGAACGCCTATGGATTTTTTGTTCAAATCGTTATAAAAATGAAAACTTTGTTTTCACCACCAACCTTACTTCATTAGTTTCTTAATAAGTATAAATAACAAAATAATTGTTCATAAATCGTATTGTTTATTGTCATATCTGTTAGTAATTATATGGAAAAAAACACAAGCGTTTCTCATTATCCGGCCACTATTGTATTTATTCACATCATTACATGTGAGTCGCATAGAATCAAAACCGGCTATCTGCCATGAGACTGACAGTCACTGTTGATTCTTTACGGTTCATTTTTCCATGGATCGCATATTCGGGTAGATATTTACCTAAAGTTGGCAAAATCCCGGATAACGTTTAGCAAATATGGCGTCGGTTTCTCAAAATATTATTTTAATAATATAATTTCCGGTTTTCCGGGACTCTACAAAACGTTTATATTTGTTATTTTACTTTTAGGACAAAACTTTACGTCAATTTCATCTTCAAACTTAGTTAGTTCAATGACTTACAGGCAAATTAAATAACATTTAGTAAATCTATACATGGAAAATAACTTCAAATAGCTAATGTAAATACTTAAATATGTATTTATGCAGGCGTGGTTGGTTTATTTAGAAAACCCACGATGTTCATTAATAAATTAAAACTGAGTCCGCTTCCATACAACTGAACAATAACGCCACCGCCAAAGTTTAGGTAAATATGTATCTGAATTTCCAATCCGTGACTTTTCACACAAGCTCACAACCTGTAACTTATTCCATTGTTACTAACTTAAGAGTATTTACGTAGTTTCTACTCAAATTTAAAATTAATTTAGTACTTACATAATTTTGCCAACTTCTTCACGCAAAATTGATAAATATGGGAAAAAGTTAATTATAATATAACTTTCTAGAGTAAACATCATCATTATTGAGTAAGTAATATTCGTCCGTATTATCTATAAAAAGAAAACCAAGGCCTTCAAACAGATAATAAATATGGCAAATCACAAATACTGTAATCGGCCTTACGTAGAGATTAATTAGGAATCTGTATTTTGAGTGATATATTGAATGATATGCAATAAAAATGTATATGGTCCTAGTGATTTAAGTCGCACGCACCTTTAAAATAATAGTGACTCATTGAAATTTTAACATTTTGACTTTATGACTATAACTTTATGACTCTAGTCGAACGCTTAGAATTTCGAGTTGTCACTATAATTCTAAAGGTGCCTTGTTAGTTTATTGTTAACATGATTTCTTTAGTTATAATAACGAAACTATAATTGATTGTAGAACTTTGTATGCCAACGCCTTATTGCCAAAATCAACGCACAAAAGACATTTAGGGAACTTTAGACTGCAAATATCATCACAAAAGGTTTACTTTAGATAGACCAAGCTCTAAATACGTTTAGAGCTGAACGCTTAATACAACTCGTATTTTCTTGCTTTTCGCTATGTGTCTCTTTCGTTATAGACAGATTAGAGAGAGATTACCGAGCGACGGAAAAGCTAAGAATCAGCGCATGCATTGGCTGCTTACTTGTCATAGTTATCAAATGAAGTTGCAACAGTAACTTGATTGGGCCAGAATCTATATCTCTGGTTATTTTTAATCTGTGTTATTGACGAGATTGGATAAGCCTTTAACAATTAACCCAAGTTTTTATTGATAAATATTTAAAACTTATTACATACGAATAAATTGACGGAAAATTGTAATTTAAAGTTCCGACAGTTTATTTTGGGTCAGTAAACATATTCCCCTAAATGGTTTGTAAATGAACAAACATTGTAAAAATAGCGTGTAATCCAAGTATGTGTCTGCATATTCTGTTAATTATAATCAACGCAGTGGCGTAACTATAGAATGGCAGAGCGGGTAAAATGCCACGGGGCCGCCGGAAAGGCCGTGAGAACAGGCGGGGCCCAATATTTATTTCATTTTTAATTAAAGTGCATGGAAGGGCCCTATCCGACGAATTTGCGTCGGGCCTCAGTTGGTATAGTTACTCTACTGCCAACATAACCATATTAACCATACGACACCACTGCCGCAGTAAATTACTGTGTTCTTTAGTGGTAGCGTTGATGATGAACTGCGTGTTCTGTTTCACGAGGCTGTAGACCGCTGCTAATTTAAGCCAATCTGAAATTAGTACATCTCGTGTATCAGCTTTATTAAATATTACCTATGTGAAGCTTGACTAGTAGTCTCCACGTCTCACTTCAATTATAATCTGTGATGAATCGAACAAGTATTTTGTACATTCCTGTGTTACGGGTAGGTAATCACATTTTAGTATTTTAACGGTAGGTAGCACTAGGTGTAACTCGGATGGCCACGGACTTTAATTGTTAAGACTTGGTACAACCTTGTCGTAGAAAGGCAATGATCAATTCTGACGAAATTCCTTTTTAATTTGGTCTTATTATTATTATGACAGGGTTATATGAAGGCTTAATTATTTAAGCCCGTGATGGTGCGTGATTGAAATACGTGACAAGGGACTGAAGACAGGAATTCTAACAAATAGTTTCCGCATTTTTACTTATCCTATTTTTTCTGAAGTGTCCCAAATAACAACGCCTAGGTACTATGTCCAAATATTAACTTAGAAAAGACTTAGAAAGAAATATTTTATATCAATTAGGGCTATGATTTACTGTTTTTATTATTCAATATTTTATAGTGTTTTTTTTTACATTATTAAGTCATTTGTTTTTATGTGTGTTAAACGTGTGTTTTTCAGTATTATTCAATTTAGTTTATGAATTTTGATAAGGTAAATTGAATTTAGTCCTTTCTTATTAGCTGCGATGTCAGCTTACTAGGGCGAAGTAAATTTTACTATAAATGTATTAAATCTGCGATCGACAAGAAACCTAACATGTTTAAAGTATACGTAGTGCGCTTTAGGTTGACATAAGACCAAAAAACAGTTTTTCTCTACAAATATAAACTTCATATTAGCAAAGACTAAGCTGTGTCAACCTAGTGCCAGCTAGCATGTAGCTAACGAGGCTATGAGCATTCAACCGCTGGAGCTTTATTAACAAGAGATGTATATCGATGTTATGATTTAAAATGTATATCGCCTAGCAACTAGTCATGTAGCGCGTGAAAATTATGGCCCCGTTGTTTAAATGTGGATTACTGTAGGAATTTGGAATGAACTCCCTGCTGAGACTTTGCAGTAATGCGTTACAATATGGGGCTTTTTAAAATGCGTAATATTAATTTTCTGCGAGACCTGCCACTCATTGGTGGGTGTTTGTACCTTGTAAAGGAGAAAAATGAAGAAACGTTAACTTTTCCACTGAGTTACGAAAATTAGTTAAACTTTTATAAAGACAAATGGTGGTATCTCAGACAAACCTGTAGCAGGTGCAAGAATATACTAACGGGTGAGGAATGAATCTACTTCATTTATTGAATTTAAGATACTGCTTATTGGCTTTGAGAAGTAGTATGTAAATGTACGACTAATTTTTGTAACTCAGCGGAAAAGTTAACGTTTCTTAATTTTAGTCCTTAGGTACAAACTTTTAAAGAAATGCCCTGGTGACGCCTCCGGCGTTGCAAATGTCCATAGGCGGCTGTGACCACTTCCCATCAGATGGGCCGTTTGCTTGTTTGTCCGCCGAACGCAGGCAATAAAAAACCCCGTATGTTTAGGCACAGATGCTTAACGCGTTACCTGTCCGGGTGCCCCCAATATGGGGTCATGAACCTTTTGTTTAGGAGTCCGTGTGGAAGCACGGGGTCAGATCCCCATACTGAATGCACAGTTGGACTTGTGACATTGGGCGATTGCTTTGTATGGGGACAGTGAACGTGTTAAACATCAATCCAAGATCAAATTTTGAATATCTTTTGGATTATATCACAATCCAAAGACCAGAACTTGTTGTGTTTCTACCTACTACGAAGGCTTGTAAGCTTAGTTAGGGGTTGGTTGTGGAAGATTGGTCCCAAGTATTTAAAATGATACAAATCAGCGGAATAGAATTTTCCGTACATTTCACCAAATCTGCCACAAACACAATTTTACCTTTTCCAGTGTTTATTGTTTGATTCCAAGGTAATGATTAGCTTGAAGGCTAAGTTTAACTTATCCATCTTAAGATATTCTTTCATAGGACAGAGAGTAACAGGCAGGTATTTTATTTCGTGATTGAATGCATAATTTAAGCAATAATTCTAATGAAAAAATTATGAAAGACGTGAAATTGTATTTTATGTTTATCGTGTTTGGGGTCTCATTCTTCAAAAAACGGGGCCTAATATGTTTTATAATTAAGACTATTGTGTAAAAGTATACAGCCTAATTTTTTTGCTCAGTTTTAATGATCTTTTATGTATTGTAAGTTACCTTTTATGCTTCATGCTCTCTAAATAAATACAATTTATATTGTGTGGTATTTTTAAAATTTTACAGTGAAATTTTGTGTCCTAGAGTTGTGATTTTTTTAACGTAAGTAATTTCACACATTGGAAATTGCGTTTTAGGAATTATTTTTGGGTATTGTTTGATTTAAGAAAAATGTGTATCTCTTCAATGAAATTACATTATAGACTAAAATGTTTATTTAAATAAAAAATTACATCAGCTATATTCAGCATTTAATTTATACCCTTTTTCGTTTAGTACAGTTTAGAGACGGTGTGGTGGACAGTTGATTTAAAATCATAAAAATACAAAGGTAAGGCAAGGGTACTACTGAGACAGGGAAACAATAGTTTGTAAATAAAATAAGAACTGAATTTAAATTACTGCCCTATCTAATCTACCGAGCGATCATAGAGCTGCAGTCTATATTTTTTTGATTTTCAAAATATTTTCTCTTTCTCGGTAGTTCCCCCTAATTAAGTGTATCAATCCTAAGACCATCATGCAATGACATTTCCCAATTGAATATGCAAGGCCAGTCATAAAAAAAGGGAAATTCCACTCTCTCATCGCAGGGTCTTACCTAAATATGTACATGCTTGAGTTTCTAACCTAAAACATATAGTTATTAAGCGCATTCACTGCCGGAATCACAATTTGAACTTTTGCCAGTTGCCGTATCTTATGTTTTATACGGAGCTTGCACATTGATAGAACGCACATATGCGTTTAAAGCACTAAGACAAAGTTAAGAGAACGTTTATATGCGTTGCCGGCAGGAAATGCGTTAAACTAGACATACAGTATCGACGCAAGTCAAGCAAACCTCTTGAACGCTATATCAATATAAAGGAACTATATTTAAAAATCGAATTTCACTTCATCAAACGGTATTTTCTGCCGAAACCATGATGTTTTCAGGATATCTCAAATATGTATTACGTAGTTACACTTGTGACTACCAAAAAAAAATAACTCTCAGTCATCTTATGTACGTACAAGCGCTTATAAATGTTCGCGACCAAGAACGCATCTGGCCTTCAACGTGTACCGACATAATATTTTTCATTATAAACTAAAATGATTCCTATTTTTTACAGCTCTTGTTTAATACTCAAATGCTGTGACAATTTTGAACAACCCTTATGGTTAACTTTCAGAGTCGTCAAAAATACTTGTATATGTATGTACATTTGTGTTGACGGCATATGGCTAGCGACTTAATATAGGCCGTCAACTACTTTTTAGCCTTTTACACTCCATTAATGATCACTATTGTAAGTCATTCACTTCAATACAAATCAGCCACTCTCCCTAAGTGCCCAACGTATCTGGAAACAACATCACGCTCAGGATCGTTACTAAACTTCACCCTATCCCGTTCACTCGTCTAGACTGAATTGGGAGAGAGAGTTGGAGGTAACGTGATTTCGAGTTTCAATTTTGGACCTTAAATTAGCTTAATCGTTACATTGTCCCACGATTAGCAGTATAGACAGGAACAGCGTCGTGCTGCGCGGGCGGCGGTCAGTACTTGTACTTGGCGTGCTTGCCGTGCTTGCGGTGGTGCGCGGGCGGCGTGGCGGGCGAGCGCCGCCGCCGCTCCCGCTCGCGCTCCCGCTCCCGCTCACGCTCCCTCTCCCGCTCCCTCTCGCGCGACCGGTCCCTGTCGCGCTCGCGCGACCGCGACCGTGAGCGGGACTTGCGATCACTAGGGAATAAAAAAACAATTGTTCAATTTTTCAATATCATGGCAATTCATTTTTGCGCCAAGAATGCGTTTTCACAGATTTGGGGTCGGTATTGACTAAAGCAACGTTTGACACGTATAAAGGCAAAAAGGAACACAAATGAATTTACACAAAAACATCACCAAGATTTTTCCACACAAACCCTATTATACCAGGATAAATCATCCACCTCAAATAATCAAAACCATCAAATCATCCAAATAATACATACGTATGCCGCGATCTCTTTATGGGCGGCGACAAAGAAGGCTCGCGCGACTTCTTGGACTTTTTCGATGACATTCTAAAACAAAACAGACATAATAAATTAACAAACACTTCTCCAAACGTATATTTATGGATGAACTTTCGCAATGTTGTATACATACTATCCATAGGCGACAACGATATCTCTCTCTATTTGTGTTAGGCCTTCATGAACACAAAGAATTTCGTACATTGACTCACCATTACTTATCTCTGTCTCTCGCGCACGATGATATTGCCGTCGCGTTCGCACAGCGACATTGACCGCCGGCATCATGAATTGTAAACCTTTTCCCTATAGTACAGTCAACCTTATAAGTAGGTGCACACTTTTGTACCTTAGAATACTAACACATAGAAACCTAGTCCGCGCACCAAAACCGTCAGACTTAAACTACACCATTCTGGTGTACTCGGCGATCGCCGCCTGTCAGTCGCAATCACGTCACACAGCGTCAACAGCTCCCGGATTTTGACGATTGATTATGACGATTTGTATTGTTAATGGGTGCCACAACACTTCAGACCAAGAAAATAAACGCTATAAAATAACATTCCACTTCTAAGTATATAGTATATAATATGTTTTGACTTGTTGTTTTACGTAAAACATTCACTAAAATATTAAATTATTTTCTAACGACATTACATGAAAATGTTGCCATTATAACGAAATTTTTCCCCCTAAATTGTTATAGTAAGTACTAGTTCTATTTTGTGATATTCTGTGATACGAATTGAATTACTTGTTTTTCTCGTTCAAGGTTTCCTTCTAACCCGATTATTGCCGCACGTTGGATTTAAAAAATTAGGCTTAATCGAAATGAAAGCTGGTGGAAGCCGTCTAGGAGGACAAAAATATGTTCTGTACATTTTAATGACACAGACAAATATCTTACTAAAGGTGGCTTGTGCAGACTACGTCGGGACGTGGTTCCTACTAAGGTGATTGCGAGTATATACTGGGTGTCCCTGGATAAATTGAATTTTAGTCCGCCAAAAAACCACCGGCCAAAAAAGTACCTTAGAACATTTAAACTACCTACTTAAAATATGATATTTTATGCGAATTAGAAAGAGACAAAACATTTTCTTATTACATAAGTGTTAATAAACGTTTGTATTATTACTAAGTAACTACAAAAAATTATCGAATTTGACAAAAATGATTATATGAAAAAATCCCCTAGTTTAGGGGGAAATGTAATCCGCTAGCAACATTATTTGTTTACTTGTGTGCGTGTTGTCGTGTGTTAGTTACGCGTTGATTACGCCCACATGAATCCATTTTGTGCGACACTTTTGACGGGTTGGCTGTAGGAAACTATCATTCTATGTGTTATTATTCTAAGTTTTGTACCTTGTCGCTTAAACGCCTTTGACAGATTAGTCTATCATTTCAAACATGACGTTAAAGTGACAGAGTACTAAAGTGTGCAGCTTCTTATAAGGCCGACCGTACCACGGCGCCCTACAGTTAAGGTCAATGTACGAAATTCTTCGTCGTCGACTTATTGTGTTCTTGTCTTTAGATCATGAACTACTTACGAGTAGGTGTCATCGTCCGGCGAGACTCGTCGCCTAGGCGAAGGCTCTAGCGTCTCTTCGACCGCTTCTTTAGCTTCACGGGACGCCTGGTGGAAAACAAACTCGTTATTATGATTTGAAAATACCTGACATGGATAATTTAAACTTATGGTTTAAACCGGAAAAAAGTTTAAGACGTACAAGGTCCCAATCCCACGCAAAAATTGGCTACCGACAATCTAATAATGTTTGGAGAAAAAGAGTTTGCCCCCACATCAAATATTTTGCTTTATTTTGGGAGAAACAATGGCAAATGCCACTTGCGTTCTAGAAATGATGTTAAAACAATATATTCCAAATTTGACTAACTGGTGTGTTACTGGCATGAGGGCTTATGCTGTGGTGTGTATTGACATATACACATATGTATAGCTATTAATAAGGCTATTGATGGGCATAATCCTAATCTAATCCCGACCTCTGTTTTGTCTCATCTGACCGGCAGGGCCGTGCCCTCGCAGCTTCACGTAAGATCCTATCCAACTTTCCACATAGCCAGCACCGTCCGGCACTCGTAAAGATAGGTCTAGAAGTACCTCTGATTAAGTCAGTGCCGAAAGCTCGATGGAATTTCCAAAAAGCAAACTGGAGCGCTTACGCTGCCCAAACCGATGCAACAGTAAGATGGCTAAAGCCTATTTCAAACAACTACGAACGCTTTGCGAAGGTTCTCATCGGAGCAGCAAAAAAGCATATACCCAGAGGATGCCGTAAGGAATATGCCCCCGGATGGTCAGTGGAGACCGAAGAGGCCTTCCAAGAATACCAAACGACCCAGAACCAAGAGGCGGCTACTAAACTTGTCACCGTATTCGATGAGGCCCGACGTAAAAAGTGGATGGACTCTGTAGAGGGAATGGATTTTACGCACACTAGCAAAAAGAGCTGGGCACTGCTGCGAAAACTTGGAGGAGCCCCTCCGCCTGAAACCAGGGAACCGGATGTTCACCCCAATGCCATAGCTAAACGGCTCAAACAAGTGTCTGAAAGCGCGAAATCAAACAAGGTGGCCACAAGGGACATACGTAGAAAGTACAGGGAGGACGTCTCCAAACTGGAAAATTGCAGGGACTTCAGCCGGGAATTCTCACCCCATGAGCTCAACCGTGCCTTGCAAAGCGTAAAACACGGTAAGGCTGCGGGCTTGGACGACGTCTACCCAGAATTCCTCCTGCACCTTGGCAACAACGGGCGCAGATGGTTGGTTAAGTTTTTCAACAACATCCTTGAAACGAATAGCCTACCTCCAGTC
Organism: Acleris sparsana; assembly: GCA_923062465.1. Lineage (NCBI taxonomy): Eukaryota > Metazoa > Arthropoda > Insecta > Lepidoptera > Tortricidae > Acleris > Acleris sparsana. Next base: position 4,272,386 of record OV281287.1, on the reverse strand, counting down.
TTCAAAAAATCAAAAGTAGTTGCCATACTAAAGCCGGGAAAGCAAGCGAACGACGCAGCAAACTTTAGACCCATATCGCTACTGAGCGTAACCTACAAACTGCTAGAATGCCTCTTGTACAACCGCTTGAATCCTGCAATAAACCCGCATATCCCACCCGAACAGGCGGGTTTCAGACCGAACAGGTGTTGCGCAGACCAGGTCCTCGCTCTTACCAGCTATATCGAGGCCGGTTTCCAGAAAGGCCTTAAAACATTTTTGGCATTTGTAGACCTCAAGGCTGCCTACGACACGGTTTGGATCACCGGGCTCCTGCACAAACTTAAAACCCTTGTCCCCTGTGCGAAAACGCTGCGCTTACTTAAGAACATGCTGGGGCCCAGGTTGATTAAGGTTATCCTCAACTCAAAAGAAAGCCGGTTTACCCAAATAAAAAATGGCTTGCCACAAGGCTCTGTACTTGCACCGTTATTCTTTAACGTATATACGAGGGATATGCCTGCCCTCTGCGCTGAAAAATTTATTTACGCCGATGATCTAGCCCTTGCATATCAAGCCAAAAAGTTCAGTGACGGGGAGCACACTCTTACTGACGACCTCCAAGTGCTTAACACCTACTATACTGACTGGAGACTCTGTCCTAACCCGTCCAAAACGGAGGTGGCGGCGTTCCACTTAACCAACGCTCTTGCCAACACTGAGCTAAACGTCCACTTTTGCGGGAAAAAACTGGCGCACAATTTCACCCCCAGATACCTGGGTGTAACGTTGGACCGGTCGCTAACGTACAGAAACCATTTGGAAAACGTTGGACAGAAAGTTAAAACCAGAGTAAACCGCGTCAGCCGCTTAGCGGGATCCACCTGGGGAGCTCGAGCTGATGTCCTGCGCACTTCCACCATCGCCTTAGTCTACTCGGCAGCCGAATACTGCGCGCCAGTCTGGTACAATAGTGCCCACACCAGCAAGGTGGATACCCACCTACACAGAGCTATGCGCATCATCTCGGGTACGCTAAAACCCACCCCCTTGCCATGGCTCCCAGTGCTTGCAAACATCGCACCGCCGGACATACGCCGACAAGAAGCCGCGGCGAAAGAGCTAAAAAAGGCTATGAAAACGAAAACGCCCTATACCATGCCAATCGTCAAAACACTTGAACAACTGCCGCCGGCGCGCCTTTCATCACGCAATCCTATCTGGTCGGACAAAAAGCTCGAGAACTTTGATGCGGCTCGAGAATGGAGAGCGAAATGGGAGTCATCCGAATGCTCCCAATCAGAACTGGTCTCCGATCCCACCTCTGGCCTCCCAGGAACGCTGCAACCCCGGAAGATCTGGTCTACCATCAACAGAATCCGCACAGGAGTAGGTCGATGTAACTACCACCTTTACAAATGGGGCTTGCGCGAATCGCCAGCCTGCGATTGTGGTGCCCCGGAACAAACCATCTACCACCTCACAAACGAGTGCCCAAATGAAAAATTCCCTGATGGAGTTGAGGGACTGAACAGAATGACACCGGAGGCTGTTACATGGCTTCAAAACACTAACCTTAATTTATAAAGAAAAAAAAATATGCGGGAATGACCGTACGAAGAAGAAGATTGATGGGCATAGGCATTCTGTAAGAAGGGTTGGTATAATAAACACGTATTATCCGAGTGCGCCTTTCATTTGGTGATCCCATCGGTACATGGCGATCTTGCCAGGATACAGGATACTATGTTGTGTAAGTAATTATTTGCAGGTAACGCCGTAAAAGTCGAAGTTAACTAAGGTAACGCTGCAATTTTACTTCGTAGATTTTAACTACCATCAACGTATAGGAGCTATGTGTAAATATCGTAATCAGTATCGTTATTACTTGGTACAAGGCATACATTGGTACAGGGGCAAAACATAGGGAGTTATTATATTAATACTCCTTGAATTTGTCAGATTTGCCGGTAACGCTCGTTCAGTTATTTAACACTTTAGAAATTAAAACAAATCTAAAACAATCCAAAAGATAATTCTGAAGATATACTTCATGAATCCTAAAACAAAATAATTTTACATGCCGAAAAGTACCGAGCAAGTATTCCGAGCGATAGTCAATATGTCAAAGCGCAGGAGCAGTGAAACGTAACGCACGCCCACGCTTGACCGAAGATTTGAAGGGTTCCGTCATACTCTTTCTCCATTCGTAACCAAAGTGAGAGAAAGGGACAGAATTAAGTGTATTCAATCCTCGATTTTAGTCAGACGTCAAATGGGGCTGCTATGGTCACTTTTAAGCAAACCTTAGTTTGGTCACGTGACTTTACTAATTAACTTTAATGCACAATGTACGAGTTTCTTGCTTGCAATTTCTCTCTTGTTACTAAAACAAGTGTGTACTATTTTTTTTTGTTTTAATTAAAATAATCATATAGGTATACTAAGGAGTTGCCCATTGTTACTCTATATCAAGGAAAGCCCTCATGCCAACTGTAACACACTGATTACAGGTGTTGCAAAAACCGACATCATTGTCACCAGATAAAATGTGAATTTTGATTTTTAAATAAACAAAAGAGATATTGAATTAAAACAAAAAAAAAGCTGCGTTAAAGTGAAGTCTGGTCATGGCGCTATCTATCGTTATCTATACAAAAAGTGAAAAAAAAAATTTAGGCGATTATCCTACTTAAGTCCTATTCCCAAACTAAGGCTTAATTAATGGTTGGCGTGTATGGTCGAGCTCATAAGTAGGTAAAAAAATTAATACTTTGTCGCAGCAATTGATATACTAAATTCAAACCACTCTCAGTTCATTACGATAAGCTACTGAAACTTACAGCTACGTATGAGTTTGACTGTACCTTCTTGATGAGTTTGCGCCGGTAGTGCTGCAGCTGCTGCTGCGCGCTGAGCCCGGGCCGGCGCGCGCGCAGCCCCGCCTCCAGCTCGTCGGCGTACTTGAGCACGCGCACCTCGATGTCGCGCAGCACCGAGCGCGCCAGGGACAGCTCCTCGGTCATCGGCGCCGTGGGAGTACTTAACAATTCAATCATTCAATCATTATATGATTCCGTAAAACCGTGCATTATATTTTTGGTGCCCTAAAAAGGTTAAGGAGTACACACTTGATGATAAATTGTCTCTAAGGCGAATACATTTTTTTTTATGGCATTGAGAAAGCGAATGGGTACGGTTTCGGCTGTGCGTTCATCGATAAGTCAGGTAGTTTCTTCTTTTATATATATGTAGGTTACACAGTTAGAGTGGTTCCTGCTGGCACTGACCTGTCCTGCGCGGCGGGCGGCGCGGGCGGCGGGGGCGGCGCGGGCGGCTCGGGCTGCCAGGGCTCGGCGGCCGGCTCCACGCGCTCCCAGCGCGACGGGACGAAGCCGCCCGCGGGCCGGGCCGGCTCCAGCGGGACGCCGTCGATGTCCTCGTCCACTACAGGGAAACAAAAAAAGTTACATATGATATGAAACAATTCATTAATAAAACTAGCTTTGCCTGTGATTTCGTCCGCGCAGAAGTCGTTGATCGTGGAAGCACTGACCGGGCACGCCGTCGATGTCGGCGGCGGGCTGGCGGCCCGCGGCCAGCCGGCGCAGCGCGGCCCCGTCCAGCGGGCCCGCGCCGCCGCCCTCCCACGAGCCGGTGGACGCGGGCGACGAGCCGCCCGAGCCCTCCGACACGCCGTCGATGTTCTCCTCCTCCTGCGGGGGAACATCTCTATTCAACTAATCACCCCACAATCGCGGACTAGTATTCAGTAGATACTAGGGGGTCAGGTCGTGATCGCACTGCGGAGAACAATGGTTTGGCAAACCAGGGATTAGCCTCAATTTTTTTTACGCATGAACATTTTCCGTCGGCAGTTCATCCGTAACTTTGCATTGTCAGGTCCACATCACAACGCAGTACATTGCAAAATATCAAAACGATGGAGGAATATTTTTGATCCTCGACACTTTTGATGTATACAATTAACCGTGTTGAATAGTAGTAACCAAAGATCTGTTACATGTCCACTCTGATTCCTAAGTTTAAATGACCTGAGGCTGTCCGATGCGGCCGAGGAGCGCGTCGCTGGCCGCGCGCAGCAGCTCGGCCGGGTACACGGCCCAGTCGGCCCAGGCCTGCAGGATGCGCAGCGCGCGGGCTCTGAACCCCTCCTGCTGCAAGCGGGACCCCATCGCGGACCACGCTGTGTGGCAGTCACGCATTATTTCTAGCAGGCGGACTTGGATGCTGGAAAAATGTACATAATTATTAACTACAAAATTAAATCGAACTCACATTCTAAACGTAAACTCAACCCTGCATCGGCTTTACCTCTACAATACAGGAATTCCTTCTTAATCCTCAGGATTGGCAACGCATTTGCATTTCATGTTAATTGTTACTCAAACAAAACAAACTAAGCCGATAGAGCGGAAGCAAATTCTGTGTAAACTGACTTTGACGGCGTCATATTCCGCAACACGACGGGCGACTCAACGAGGCACTGTGGTATATCCCAATTACTATCTCACACCCTCATTCTAATACCAGTTCAGGCACCTACCATCAAATAGAATCGGCTACTACTTACGCGCCCCTAAAAGCACTGGCGTTAGTCAGCTTCGCGCCGGCGTTGTGCAGTATGTCGGACATCAGGTAGAGCCGGGCGACGCGCTTGTGCGGCGCGGTGTGGTCGCCCGCGAGCGACTCGGCGAGGCACTGCGCGACCTCGCCCGCGGCCTCGGCGTGCTCCAGGCACCACGCCATGGCCTCGCCCACGCTCGCGCGGGACGGGGTCAGACCGCGGATCAACTCCTCTAACCGATCGCGTTGGCTAAGGAAACAGACGTTATAATTTAACGCGAAGAAACAAACAAAAATGGTACCAACGACTTCCGAAAAGATTACATTAGTCATATGCTCTAAGTGTCGATTTTAAGAAAGCGTTCGACTTCGCTGACTGCTAAATCAGTGAAAGGATGTTGGTGTTTGAGAGATAACACAGGTGAAACAATAAGGTAAATAAAAATAATATGAACCCTACTTGCTAAATGGTTCACCATTTTAAGGATCTGAGAAGCAAGAACGTTTTTTTTACCTGATGAGTTCCCCAAGGATCCCGTTTGGGGCTATAACTATACCTACTTGCCAGAGTGGTACTCACTTGATGGATAGCGTGCCACGGATATTCTCCTTGGCGTCGTCCTCGTCGACGAGTTCGTCGGGCATACCCGCCGTGTACAGGTTCATCACCGGGGGCCGCCACACAGACCCACCTGGACAAAAGCAATGAATTAAACATTATACGTGAACTAAGAGCGTTAAATAAACCATCGTAAATTTAATCTTTCGTAAGACAATTTATTAAACTGACTTTTGTATTGTGTTTAAACCATTCATTTTATAATCTCAAAAACGTGACGCGTGTATGTTGTATGTGAATTTTGTTATATCCCACTGCTATGTTGACTTTACCTTTGAACATTCTAAAGTCATTCGGAACCCACTGTTTAGGCGAGTCTCCTTGCAGCATAGAATACAGTTTCCACCGATAATACACATGCGCCGGCGACTGGTTCTCGAACAGGAACCGGAAGAACGGGTTGTTCATCTCTTTGTTCATGATGATCGCCTCGAACATGGGCCCTTCGCGGATCACGAACTCGACCATACGATGGATCAGCATCAGAATGTTTCTGCGAAAATATTGTTTGTTTTACAAAAAAACAAATATCTAGGGACAATCTTACAAATTGCCCTGTACAAGACTAAATCTAGGCTTAAACTATGGGTAGTAGGCAAAGATAAATAACTCTAAATATAAAAAAAAGCTTAGTCTTAGGAATACATATTCATGCATTTAATATTTTGTTTCCTTGATTCATATTTGATAGTAAAACCAAAAATTATAATCTAATTGTTATTACATCCATATTAATTAATATCATAAATTTTATCGTGTCTCTGTCTGTCTGTTTGTTACGCTTTCACGGCTAAACAGCTGAAACAATAGCAATGAAATTTAGTACGGAGATAACTTGAGTCCCGGGGATAGATATGAGTACCCGGGGGCATAACAATAACCGACTTCTAAGTGGCCGGAGATTAAATTAGATGAATGACTACCGATTTATTTGCGGTAAGGGGTATTCAAACCTCAACAGCGGTTTTTGTAAGGACAGTCAAACCTGCCAGTGATCATCGCCATAAAAATGTTGGAGCTGGCCCGCACTCTACACACCTTGGAAGTTATGTAGGTACATATTGAGAGTTGAATAAGTGTTTTTAAATGACTTACCTTTCCGTAGGAACTACAACTTTGACGATTGATTGTGATAGAATCTGTTAATCAAAATTTTTACATTAGATTTGTGTCTTCATTGACGTTTCATGTCATAAAAATGTTTATATCTTTTGTTGTTAAAAAAAATCAAAAGTTTAATGTAAATTAACTAAATTAAACATTAATGTGATAATAGTGACTGTTGTGCATGTTATGATCCCTAACCTCATCATATGCTTGTTGGTCCTCCGGGTCACTGGGATAGTAGTCCCCAGGTCGCACACGAGGTATCTGCAAAAGAAACCTAATTTGAGAGAAAAATAACAAAAAGCGCAATCTCTAACAAGATTAATAAATGCATGCGCTTAGATATTCTATTTCACCTACTAAATGGAAACTTCCTCGCTCACGAAACTAGTTAAATCAGGAGAAAGACATGTAAACAACGCGACTTTAAACCTTGATCTTCATACCTTCATACCTTGGGGTCTATTTTTGCACGGCCTATGAAAGTCAGGGCTCGAAAACGTTTCCAAAAATACCGGTTAGATATTCTTCCTAATCGATTTGCGAGCGTTATAATCGAAGGGATTAACCCGTTTTTTTTTGTTTTTGTTTATTCCTGCACTTGGGTGTTTTAAAATGATAAGATTTGCTATTACGTATGGAAACAGGAGTTAATGGCGGGGGTGCGGTGCGAAAGACATATCGAGCGAAATCAACCGTTATAGCGAGCAGGAACGGTATTATTATGCTCTTTGATCAAAACTGAAATAATATTAGTTCTGTTCGAGTGGAATCAAAAAGAAAATGATCTTTTTGAAATGTATAGCCGTGCTGGTAAAAAATTATAGGTTTCCGAGTTGGTCCGTGATGTTTATAGTGAATGTGCGCGTCCTGTGCGCCGTGTGGCCGGTGTCGGGCCCGGCGGCTGTACCTTGTGCGCGCGGTGCTTGGGCGGCTGCGCGTTGAACGGCAGGCCCGAGGGCGGCGGCGGCTGGCTCGGCGTCTGCAGCGACGGCGGGATGTAGATGGGCACCGGCGGGATCACCACCGCCTTGCCCCAGCCCAGCTTCATCTCGTAGCTCATTATCTCCTTGCCTGATCAAAAACAATGCTATAATGTGAGATAACTCCAGAGGTTTGTAGTTTGTCCAAGGACATCAAACAATACAACGAAATATAAATACTGTGGAACGAGAAACGAGCTAGGGCCGCCGGAGGGACTCTTCAAGAAACGAACACTTGATTTTCGAAGTGAACTTTAATGTCTCTTAACAAAGGTGCAGATACAGTGAGGTTTATATAACTAACTTAATTTATTGATCCAGATCGATCACACGACCTTATGCTACCGCGATGGAGAACGTAAGACACTCGCGGCACCTTGATTCTCACCAAAGTCGATAATGTTCACTCAGCACTTTCGTGGGAGTCCGGCAATCGGTTATCGGGAAAATTGGGTGACTCAGTGAGTCACGTTGTCGCCGTGTGGGAACCGTATGGCGTAACACCTCCCCTCCTAGACGAGTGACTATTTGCCAATGCTTAATGCAAATGTCGCGGCTCGACGTTCTTCCAGAGTTTGGGTACCAGTGTCCATTCTCGGGAGTTCTATCTCAGTCTGCGTTAAAGTCTTCGGCCGGTGTTTGTAGTAGTAATAAAAGATAATCAGTAGAGTTGCACTGAATAAAATGATGCCATAAGTGGGTATCGTTGTATGGTATAAACTCGAGAAATTTGGTTCGTCTGTCACAGCTGGTTGTTCCATAAGTACTTGATGTTGAATATTGTGCAAGGTGTTCAAGTCGATTGTAGTTAGATTGTAACGAAGTGATTGTTTCGTTGAAGTCGGAAAAAATGCTGATTTGGGCAGCGTCATGATTTCGACAGCGTATCCTCGGGATTTGTCGTCCATGTTTATGATTGTGAATTCGGGTGTCCGTATTTTGCAATTTCGTGGGATAGTAGCCAAGAAACTTCCTTTAAGAGTACGGTGTTCCTCCTGTCTGCATGATATCTGTACTTTAGTTTCTGCCGGAAATGAAATTATATAATGTTGACTATCAAGTTCCAAAAGGGCTTCTTTAGTAAGTGATACGGGCGTGGGTGTGCATAGTGTGTCCATTTCTTGTTCGTGTATAAGGCGGGCTATACAGTCTCGTTGAGTCCGGGTCTGGTGGATGGTTTTTTGCTTGCAGATGTACCATGTTTCAATCTTAGGGCATTCAGCCTCCATGTACACAAATTCCTTGGAATTGGTTGCCATAAAGGGAGAGGGCGGTATAATGATTTGGGAATATTTATTAGGTGTAGGACATAGTCTAAAAAGATCGTAATTTTCTGGGGACAGGATGGGAACTTTAAGTACGATTACAATCTTGTGATCAATAAAATAAGATCCTAAATTAATCATATCATAGTAATTTCTTATATCTATGTCTAATATAGAGACAGGTCCGTAAAGAGCCTTTATCTTACTTATCATATTTCCTAAGTCATTTATCGTTAATAGTGAGTGGTGCATGGAATTGGTGTGACTAAAAGCTAATATATTTTCTAACCTAGTTAGTTCAGATAATAGATCTTGAACATTTTCACTGAAAATACTAATTATCTGGGACAAGTGAGTATACTCAATAAAAAGGTTACTAGTTCCCTTTGTGCTATTAATTAAATGTGCAACCGCTTTTTCTAGCCTGTTTTGGTTGTAAGTTAAATTATTTAGAATGTGAGTTTGTTGGATAGTCAAATCTTTGTACAAACTGATGTGTTTATTAAAACTTGTAGAAATTGCTTGATTCTCTTTTCGAAAGATAGCCAAAGTATGTTCTAATCTTAATGCGTCATCGTTATCCAGGTTACCAGTCACACTTTTAATAAGGGTACCGAGAGGATTGAGGAGACCACGTTTGATACGCTTTGGTTCAAAGGATTCTAACTGTAGCATAGTTTTATTTAATTTAGAAAATAAGTATAGGATTTGGGTTTTAAAAAACGGGAAGTTTTGGTTAGGGAGTTTGTTTGCAGCTTCTGATAATTGGATCTGTACCAGTTCTATTTGTCTTTGAATTTGGTCAAGGTCGATTTCTTGTATGAAAACATGGTCATGAGATATAATTTTCGTTGATCCCAATTTGAATAGTAAAATACCAGGTCCGTCAGAGAGGCTGTCAAGTTGTATGTTTGAAGGGCTAATTTTTTGTACAGTTCACGCTTGGCGGAAACCGTAGTAGGTAATGATTCATGTAACTCACAATAGGTCATTATTGTACTTAATAAATTTTGAACTCGTTCGTAAAAAACGTGGGGGGTATCGGAACCTTGTGTTAACATGGATAAGTCAGTATACAGAGCAGATTCATCTCTATGATCTGAAAATGAATTTATTAATGCATTTCGGATGCCATTCCAGTCAGTTGGAATGCCGTTCGCTGCTAAAGTAGTGGCGGCACGACCAGTTATTTTATTTAATATTCCATTTAAAATGGCTGAATTGTTAAGGTTATTCCCGGGGGTTGTATCAGAATATGTCAAAATTAATTTGTCACATATGTCTAAAAATCTGATAAGTACATTTGAATTTCCATCAAACTCTGGTACTAATGTCAAGGCTTTCCAAATTTGATCAATCTTATCTACATTGCGTTCAGTAACATCGTTACCTGAGTTCGCCATCGCTACGCTTTCGTCTTCTAAAATATTTTCTAAAGATGATAGATCTCTATCGAATCTGTGCGTTCGCCACGAATCGGGCTTACTAACACGATTTGCGCGTGGGTGAAAAATTTTGGTTAAAATACTACTAGCTATCTAAGACAAAAGTAACTTAAAATGGGGCTGCAAATGGGGTTGACAGCTAAGTTAACTAGGATAGGTGGTGCTGATAGGGTTGGCAACCAATAGGATTCATGTAACTTCTTAATTCTAAACTCACAGTACAAGTATCTGCATTGCAACTGGAACTTGACGAATCGATGTGTGATACCGTTGTCCGCTGTTGCTACCGGTCACTCGGCCACTCGTAGGTTCTCCTTGTAGACGTTACGTCGACGAACGACTCTCAGCACAGCACAGCACTCGAAGTTGGAGGCACGCACTGATAATGTCCACAAGAACCGACTGCGCCAGAAACGAGCTAGGGCCGCCGGAGGGACTCTTCAAGAAACGAACACTTGATTTTCGAAGTGAACTTTAATGTCTCTTAACAAAGGTGCAGATACAGTGAGGTTTATATAACTAACTTAATTTATTGATCCAGATCGATCACACGACCTTATGCTACCGCGATGGAGAACGTAAGACACTCGCGGCACCTTGATTCTCACCAAAGTCGATAATGTTCACTCAGCACTTTCGTGGGAGTCCGGCAATCGGTTATCGGGAAAATTGGGTGACTCAGTGAGTCACGTTGTCGCCGTGTGGGAACCGTATGGCGTAACAAACGCTTGTTGAACATTTCATAACAAAAATAATATTGTTTGTAGGGGATTTACTGGCAGCGCTGTACTGTCCCATAACATTGGATTTGAGAACTTTTCCAACATCTTCATTATGTCCGCTGCTATTACAGATTAAACATAACACATCCTTCATGTTCTTATAACAAACAAATCTACACAGCGAATTGACATTTTATCGTATTATTTTTAACTCAGCAGCCATTACTGTCGACAGAGCTATCGTAATGTAGAGCACCAGGTCTTTAACTTCTAGTATGTGGTCACCACTCAAGAAACCATGAGATTAATAAGTTACATTTCAGCTGTCGCCGATTCCCACATAACACTCTTTGCTGTGATATTGTTACCGTTGATACAGCGCAGGGCTCGCTCGCCGTCCCGCCGCGACATAAACGCGACGAAGCCACAGTTGCGCCCGCGCGCCTTCTCCTCGTCGCTCCGCGGCCACATGATCTTGATGCTGGCTAGCGGCCCGTAGCGGCCGAAGATCTCCATCAGCTGTTGTTCTGTTATCTGCAAACAACATGTTAATTTCACGAAATGACTCGTTTTAAGAGTGTTTCACTGTGAACATAAGAACGTAATTCTCGCTTAGTATTAATAAGGAGTATTTAAAAAGTTAAAAATTATACAGAAAATATTTAGATCAAACAAAGTGATATTTAGTTACTATGAAATATCCTTGATAACACGACCCATTCGACCACAGAACAGAAAAACAGTAGACGTGTTAAGAGGGCGTGTAACGTGGGGAATAGTTATGCTGACAAACTACCTTAGTTTTGCCGCGATCACTTTAAGTGAAAGATGTGTGAATAATAATTTTAATATAGGAAACAAATCCAGAAGCATGCTTTATTGTGCTATTTCGAAATGTAAAAACGATAGCCACACCAAAACAAATTTACATGGTGGCAAACAACAGCTTTTATGATAGTTTGAATATTGGTAATAACCGCAGGTCTGATACTAAGCGAAGCTCATGCCACCTCCACTGTTTTTTCTATTCCGTGCATTTGACAGATAAAAAAATACTACAAGAGCTGGTCCTAAAGGTGCACTCACACAGGCATTTTCTTGAGCAATAATTGCCCATCATCAATGACTATCTTACTCTATTTTGGTGTGATAGAATAAGACGTACACAAAGCAACAAAGTACTAAAAGCTTTTATGATGTTAGTTGGTAGCTTGATGACGCAATTCACAGTTAACCTAGTTCGTAATGACCCTGCCTGGAGAGCTACCAGCCCTGGGTTTCATTCCAGAAAGGAGTATATCATTGTCAGTACCTTTTATTTTTTTATTATTTACCTTAGGGTTAAGATTTCCGAGGTACAGGTTGGTGGTGTTTGGGTCCCCGGTGTCGTAGGAGCCCACGTCGGGCAGCAGCTCCGCCGCAGGCTCCAGGCCGGGGGCAGCACCGCGCTCGCGCAACACATGCTTATACTTGTGACGCTCGGAGCGCTCCTCTTGAATCCTGAGTTGTATCGGAAATTTAATATAGTGTTGCCAACACAACAGAATTTAAGCACTTGACTGAGCAACAAAATCGAATTTTGATTAACTTGCTTTTTAGAAAATGTATAAAATAAACTGTTACAATATTTGGGAGGCGTTTTTTTAAAAGTATAACTTTTTCAACGTAAATGTAGTTTTACCTCGTGTGGCTTTTTCTACAGCATTGTTCATGTTATAAAACTATACCAATTTATTCATTTATACAGTAATGGCATAAGGTCATTCGATGTGTGATTGTAAGTATTGCCACAGGTTAAAAGGGGATAACATAGATTTTACTATGTAATGTACATACAGCTTAACAAATGAACTCACTGTCTCAACTCCTCCTTGAAGAGTTCCAAGTTACTCTTCTTCTTGTCCTTGTTTTGCTTGATGCGGAGTCTGGCCGACTGCTCATTGCGCTGTGCAAGGCTACGAACCACATCTTCTGCACTTGCACCTCTTTTGTCATCAAAGCGTGATACGGGCTTGTATATCTTACCACGCTCAGAGTTGTCTTCCCCTGTTTGAATAATAAAGTATAACTGACATAGCACTTCAAGGGTATGGTTATTAAATTTGACAAGTCAAGAAAAAAATACACATTCTTAACCTCTCGTATGCTTAGGAGCTGATGTGCTCCCAATATTTGTATATCTTTTAGTAAAAAAATTAAGCTTAATTTTAAGGACTATATAGTAAACCGAAGAGACAAGAACGTGGTATTATTTTCACCTCCCGCAAACTACACCAGGTAATAAGAAATAATAATCAAAGGATTGAAACCCCATTCACAGAAAGATTAGTTGTATAGTGGAACATCAGATTTGTAATTAAATACATACCATAAGTACATTTTAACTAATAAACTTGTTACCCTCCTTTCGGCTTTACAGAAACAACTAACAATGACGACTTATCATATCATAAGTTTATTAAATTCTATAAGCATACAAGATGTCATTGGCAAATACAATCAATCCTTGTGAATAAGCTGACTACCAATAATATGGTAGAACAAGCACAGAATTACCCAATATACCTACTATTCAAAAATTTCCCTTAATTTTACTGGTAGAAAAACTAGGTAAAAAATAAATACTTACTTCTGGCACCCGCATCATAGGTCCCAGCTTTTACCCAGACCTTAGAGTTTGTGTTGGGAGCTTCTTGGAATGTCTCCACAAACTCTTTGAATACCTGTAAAAACACATTGTAAGATTATTGTGACTGACACAGCAGTAATATTTCTATGATCATCAAACCTATCAAGCCTAAAAAGTTTTCCAAATCAAGTACTTAAAACTGATCTTGTTTTGTGATATTTGTACACAATCTTTTTGTAAGAAACTCACATGAGCGGCTGCTTCCTCTTCCTCTTTCTTCCTTAGCTCTTCAAGCTCCTTCTTAGATAGATTTCTGGCTCCCATGGAGCCAGCAGAGAATGCTTGCAGCTTTTGCTCAGGAATTTTCTACAAACATTCAAATTCGACAAAATATGTATTATTTCGAGATTTTCTTTACCAAGGACAGACATATGACAAAACTGCCAACTGACCTTCATAACCTCATCAGAGATCCACAAACCAACTAAAAAGTTGAGATCTCATTTATTATGTAGGATAATTCCGAAAAACAATCACCGTTCTAACCTCAATTTCAGACAGAGACCACAGATTATAAGGTACTCCGTACTAAACACAGATTAGGTATCTCTAATTTCTATGTGTTTAAAGACAGAGACAGATAAGAGATGCAGACGGACACCAAGTACAATCAATTACCGTTATAATCTGTGGACAAGTCCACTAAAATACGTTTCATTTTCGATTATACTGAACACAGATTATTAAGGTATGTGATACTGAAACTGTAAAACAATATTGGAAGAACGTGAAACGATATGAATATGGTATGAATATTAATAAATTTATAAATAAAGGGAACACCAAGAAAACACTGACAATACGCGCTGTGTGAAAAGAGCCGTAACGTGAATAAAATGGGACGAGTGAAAAGCGCGAGTTTTCGTTTTGCTACGTTGTGGCACAAAGTTATGTTATGGTGTGCAGTGTGCAGTGCAGTGACGATGGCTTCCTTTATTGTATATTATATTAATCCAGTTTAATTAAGAAAGTGGTGATTATCTTCAGATGTTATCGGTTTGCCCGTTTTATGACAAATACAATTCTTATTCGTTGCTTTTTATACCTACGCTTCGGGGCCTTCCAGGCTTTGGGGTGATTGGCGGCATGTCCAATGGGTTTCCAGTAGTTTCCAATGGGTGCCGCCCCCCATTGGAAACTACTGGAAACCCATTGGACAGGTACCTACATTCTATTTTAAAAAGAGTTAAGTTAAGTATGAATATAGCTGAGCAAAAGTGATCGGTAAACAATAAAAAAGTTGTTCAAAGTGGAATAGACAACGTGATCAATACAACATCTATTTATTTTTAAATGTTAAAGCGCAATTTCACACACCGCGCGTCAGCCGCGCCGGACGTCGAATTCACGCAGAGCGCCTAACCGCGGCGGGCCCCGCGCCGGTGATCGCAGGCGGGCATTCGGGATCGGACGGTAATAGCGAGTGTATAGAGCAGAATTTACAACGCGCTCTGTGATAATGATAATGCCTATCACGCCATTACCGTCCGATCCTGCGATCACCAGCGCGGCAGCTGTGTGAATTGCGCTTAACCCCTCGTATGTAGGAGGTCAAAAAAGTACCAAGTTCTAGTCTCTTCTGATTACGATATACATAGTCCATAAAATGAAGGTTAAAAAAAATACGAAAAGATTTCCAGATTTTGGGCGCGGGTCCGTGCCTAAGCATACGAGGGGTTAAACCCGGTTTAACGGCAATAATAAATGCATAGATTGTTGCACATATTCACCTCCAAGTTCTTTATTATCGAGCCATGTGTACTACTTTTTATAATTTGCTTGGACGTCGGGCGGTCTTGTGTTGTAAGGTTAAAAAAACACTTTTGTTTCATAGCGTGTCGACGACGTGTTAGATTCTGAGCTGGCTAATATTCTGCCTCGCGAATGGCATTGCCAGTGGCGTCATAAAGGTCCTTCCGGGTATAGGTGTCGGGGCACGCGACGCAGGGCAGTGCAGTAGTGCATCCGGCATCTTTTGTTGAGTGCTACATCCAGTGACTTTGCAAGAACATAGCATCTCCAAATTGCGCATGAAAACTCGCCTATACGGCACAAGCTGTGTTATTTTGCTGGTCGCGGTAGTGCGTCTCTATCGTTACCGACTAGATAGAAAGGGAGATCCGGGCGACAAACAAATCGCGGACAACTTGTGCTAGCCCTTCTAAAAAGTGGCAGAGCGCGAAGCCCATCGTACGCTAAACGTCAGGTGAAGCTCCCCATGAGGGGAAAAAAACGCGTGCAGGTAAAGGAGGTATTCATAGTACGTACATAATTATATTTTGTTCAAAATATCTATATGCGTAACTTTGATAGTTTCTGTGGAGTAGCAACAGTAACATACAGTCAGAAGGGAATGGCGAACTTATATACTTTTAAAAAGTTACCTTTTGCAAGCGTTTTGTTGCTACTGCTAGTGAATTATTAGCCCGCGATTTATTTAAATTATTATTAAATATTACGTTTTGAGCAAAAATGGGCGACTCACGCGCCGCCATTCGCCAGCGTGTGATTAATTTTGGCCGCATTCAAAGACAAGTTAGGATAAATCGATTATTGGCACAAGTAAAAGGATTAGGTAAATAAAAAAAACAACCTTTTATTGGTTAAATATTTATTGAAAAAAGTATACATCAAAAAGTTTTCGATGTAAAATTAAAAAATAATGTGTAGGTAGTGCGATTTGCTAGGTAATAATGATTTGCAGCGGAATTGGTTTTTTTTTTTTTCCTGGATTACGGAAATTAAACCTTTAAATGACTATCTCAAGATTTGATTTCCATAGACTTAAAGGTATACATGGACATGTTAATGTCAAATGTAAAAGGGCAAATAATACTATTTTACGGTACTGAGTATATTTTACAGCCAAGTGGTATATTTAACTAGAAGTCGTAATAATTATATATGCATCGTAAATTAAAAATTCCTTAAAATGGTGCTACAGCAAATACATAAATGTAGCTTTGCTATTTTACTAATTCATTATGTGCGTAATAAACGAAAACACGAATACTGTACGTGCTTCTATGAAGCAAACGCTATATCTTTGTAAATTCCAGTAGGTACTGTAGTGTCTTAAAGCACTCATGGTGCCCTCTAACTTATTTTTGTTATAAATTAGCTATTATTGCTTAAGAGCTTTATGTTAACCATTAAAACGTAATACGACGCTATATTTTCTATCACTCCGAACGACACGTAAAAGATTAAAACATATCTATCATATCCATTACATATACGTCAAATTGGCTACTTGTACTTAATATTCCTGCCAAATAGGCCTCAGTAACTTAACCCTTTGGCTGTAAATTCACTTTCACTTTGCAATACATATATTTACGTATACAAAACCGTTTAATACTTATAATAAAATACATAAATAATACAACTTTATAGCAACAAAACATAAACCATTCATATTAATAATAATGCATTGATTATAGTTTGTAAAGTACAGTTCATCACATTATCTTTGTCCAGGAGTAAACATTAACTTAGATAAGGGGTAGGGACATACTTGTGTCCTTAGTATAGAATGTCCCTTGATAACCGTTGATCAAGAGTTTTTATCGTAAACCATTTAAAAAAATAAAGAAAATAACATAATTTAACTTAATGCAAATATCAAGCTCCTTTGTGCGCGGTAGAATGGCGTCAACTCTCACATCTGAGCTACCACTGCTGTATCTTTTCTGCGAACTTCAACAACATCCAATATGTACAAACCATCAAAGAATACTTTAACAACACTTCTATTATTCTTTAAAAAGGAAGGATACAGCCATATCGAAAATCGTGCGTTATAAAGCTTAGTATACAAGTAATCATGCCACATAATTTACACATCTACTTGTACAGCGAAAAAAATGTACATCGACACAGAACAAACATCTATCATAAGTTATGTTGTGTGATCTGCCCTTCTCTTAATTTGCCTGAGCAGACCTAATGGACACTGACGAAGTTCAAATATAAAAAAATAGTTGCAAAAACTATCACATCTGATTCTGATAGCTAGTGACAGCCTCTTAACAAAATTATCACTAGTTTGCCTTTGTGCTTTTAACAAGAATATTACATTCAATTCAATTTCAGTATTAGGTATAGTCGCGGGATAAAAAGGTTGGTCGCCTTTAAACCTTAACAGCATTGGAATAGAGTTGTACAGTGACAAACCTCCTCATTCCGCTACTTAATATATTTCGCACGATGACATAACAATATTATAATATGCTAACGATATGCAGCCACTATCGTGTATCAGAGAACTAAAATTTTAACAAATGTTAAACATCTCTAATGAAAGATTCATTATATTTCTATGAATTTAAATTCTGTCTCAAAGGCCACAGAATTGTCTAAACCCCATTGTGTCACGGCCGCGCTCCTACCCTCGCGACGAATATATTAAACACATACTACCTACGGGATTATGGTATCTGCGCGGATGTGGCTGAGCGATGACCCATTGCGCAACATATTATTACGTGCTTTGTTCACATCGAAACATCTTCGAACGAAGTTAGGTTCAGGTTCACACCTACGTAAAACGCCATTAACGGTAAACAATTAAAAAACAAATAATGCGATAATAGATGGCGATAAACGCAAGCGACCACGGCGTAAGGCGTCAGCGCAACCACCTTCCGACAAGGTAATATTATAATACCAGTACATTTCGTATTATTTTTTAATCTCCAACATCAATAATAAGGACATATATACTTACAGCACTACAATCAGAAATTAAATTACATTACGGAGGTAAACTATTTTTAATCTATTAAATGCATATTACCAACATATTGTACTATTTAAATAAATCGATGGCCGATCATACTATGAAAAAAAAAAGAAACTTGTACTATCATATTTGATCAATAAAAAACTATTTAAAATAAAATTTCACATACAATATACACCGAATACAATATAAAATTCTCCATTACATTATTTGAATTGTGAATAGTCAAATCCACTCGATACATTATACACTGTACATTGTTATGAATGTCCGGACAGATATTTTCTTCACAAATAGGTCCCGTGTGTTCGCCTCGAGCTCCGGGCGAGTCAGCTCGGCGTCGGCACTATTCGCCATGATACCATCAGGTCGTACCCTGCGGCGAGTAACCTTTTCCTCGAACGTGTTACAACATTAATTTACACCATAAATAGACCAAACGAGACACCTAGATACTCGAAGAATATTGAAAATTCTATGTATCGCTCACGTAGCGCATGCCTGCGTGGTAGCGTGTGTGTGTGTGAGCGAGCTTGAGAACACGGGCGTGTGCGTGTGCGCGTGCTCAGGCGTCCGTGTCTGCGCCCTTCAGCCGCAGCCGCGCGAAGTCCTCGAAGATAATATCGTCGTCTTGATCTTGGCCGTTCTCGTCTCTGAAACAAGTACCCACCTTTATTGTTCATTTGTTCACGATCAAATTGTCCGATTTAATTGACCCTTATTAGATGTAAAGTCAAAGTTTAAACTCTTTGACACCGTGAAAGACAAGCAAGAGGTAATGGACTATTGGTAGTATCTTTTGTCGATGATGGCCAATCTGATCACATCTTATTCGGTGATCTTACTGGACACCCCTCACATAACGTTACTCTATTTTACTCAGACTACCACAACTCATTTTCATCAACGTGAAACTATAGAGCAGATACATCCGCCTTCGGTGTAGAAAATCCAATATCGGCGATGCGCAATCCGAAAGGCATACCAGCTCGACCAATCAGTTTTACGGCCGTACTCACAGAGTTTAGAGACAATTAAATAAAAATAAAATAAATATCAGGGGACAGTGTCACACAAATTGAACTAGTCCCAAACTAAGCTCTAGGCTTGTACAAACACCAACTTAAATAGATACATAGAAAACATTCACGAATCAGGAACAAATACTCGCGCTCATCACACAAATATCTGCCATCCCGGGATTTGAAGTGGTACTCACGGATGCGGGTCGAGCGTGATAAGGTCGTGGTCGGGCGCGTGCGGCGCGGGCTCGGCCAGCAGGCGCGGCGGCTCGTCGTCCGGCTTCGGGTGCATCAGGATGAACGGCAGCTCCGCGCTCAGGTCGCTGCAACACCACAGGGTGGTTCAAGAACATCCGTTTTCTCAGTTAGTGACCATTTCGAACGTTCTGTGTTACATTTTTAGAATACGGCTACATTGTTTGCTAATTTAAAGATATTGGCAACAAATTGGCAAACTTAACATCAGAGCACACTTAACATCAATCTGCCATTGTGCTCGTTTGCTTCTCCCTTACCATATAAAGTGTAATCATGAATATCTTACCCTCCGAGCGGCCCGAGGCATAACTTGACTTTGACCTTGTATTGTACTATGATGCCCAAGTTCTCCCGTTGCGCAGGATCAGCAATTCTAGAAAAAAACAATAATATAACATTTGGGGCTTATCCATGTTATCCACATTATGAGCATTGTCTGTCAGTCAGTCAGTCAGGTAGATACTGACAGCGTGCTTGAAGCCAGGTTAGTGTCCTCATGCTTGAGCTGCCCATCGAGCGCCAGCCCCCACTTGTCCTTGTTGTTGGCGAGCAGCGGCGTCAGCGTGAACACCTTGCTGAGCGTGAACCCCGGGCCCACCGGGCAGCCCTCTCTGCAAAGAAAGACACTTGAACCTATTGCGCTACCTGTGAAATTTGCTGTACGACCTCAGTTCTCTGCTAAACGGGCGGTTATCCTCCCACCGTGTAGTATGCATCATTGTGACTACTGATACGAAGCACTAAATTCGAAACTTAGTTGAAACTAAATCAGGTACTTAACATAATTTCACCGTCAGGTTAGAAGGCAGGTTTCCATAACCGCCCGTATAGCATTAACGTACAAACTATAGTACCCTCAAAACCAACTGATGAATTGGGGCATAAATCATCACTAATCATGCTATCCTTTCCGCACCTGCACGCCTTAGTTCCTCGCTCAAAGCTGTAGTGCGGGAAAACCAACCATCGTTGTTCTATGCTCCGTGTGAAATTGGTTGTGATAATCAAAATATTTACATCTACGTGTGATATTCTCTTTCTCAGAGGAAGGAAAAGCCCAAAGTGAAAAACGAAAGAAGGAGGCTTGTGGCCTGAAGTGCAATGCAATAAGATTTTATAGTCCTAAATAGCTCACAAGGAGAGATTACAGTAGAAATACTACTTCTGATGGATTAGCAAAGTTACCGAAATGTAATATTATATTTGGCGACCAGACTACGTGTCATAAATACTTGACAGTGGCTTTATTTTTTATTTTTAAACTTTGAGCTTCCTTTCCTTCAAGTGAATCCCGCATTAAAACCCGTTTCGTAGCTTTCGTGTTTTCCGTGGTGTGTAACTACCTACCTCTGTGCGACATAATTACAAAGTGATATAAACCGTCCATCAAACTTCTATGTATCCAGAACATCCTAGACTCTGGTTCCTAGTAGTGTTGTCTAAGCAAAGTATCGTTATAATATAAATACAAACTAATAGTCTATAGGGAAAGGTCCACACCAAACCAAGGAAAAACTTTACACTTATATTGTGCTACCTCTAAAAGCCCCACCTCTTGGGATTTCAGAAAATAAATACATTTGGAATTATTGCACGTTCACAATTGGAGGATGTACAAGCTTAAAACTGGCAAGGACTAAGTTTAAAGTTGTTCAAGTGTTAGTGAGTAAACTATAAAGTACCAAAAAGTGTATCAATGATGTATGTACAGTTGTTTCAAATAAAACCTTTTGTTGCACATGCAATGTAAAACGCAAACTCAACTTACAGAGACTCAACTTTTACGTTCTTATCAGACATCCCGATAAATGGGAATTTAAACTTTTTCTTCACGTTCGGTATTGGTTGCCTGAATCAGAAATACAAGGGGTGAAAAAGTATTTAAATACATTAGATTATTTTCATTTCAGCAACCCAAACCAAGTGTCGCCCTTTATTAAGTCACTAAGCAACGCTGCTATAGCCAACTCAGAAAGCCTTTAGCAATAAGACATGACTTCATTAAGTCAATTTTGACAAGTTTTTTAGGGTAGAATTATCTACACCACTACCCCTTCCCCACTTAAGTATTAGTTTGAGGTAAAAACTGAACCAACATTGCACTTGGAATACATCGACACTATTTCCCGATAGGAAGACATAGCCTTTTGACGGCAAGTGTTTTAAAAAATCTTCAAAGCGCTCTGTTCAACCAGTTTTTAAACCCCGTACGTTAAGGCGACATAGCAGCGACGCGGCAAGCAATCATAAAATATTCAAGCAATGGGCATTCTTCTTTCTCAGATGTCTTAGCAAACTTATAATACTCTTAATCTCAATCAGAGATATCGTTTACGAGTAGCGTTGCTTCCACGTCGCCGCAACGACGGGGCTATTGCAACCGTACCGCTGCAGTACCATAGAATGTTCGCGGACTCACTCGCTCTCGGCTTCGGCGACGGTGCACTTGTACTGCGCGGTGGAGAAGAGACAGATGTCGGCGAACTGGCGCACCGACACCTTGATCCGCTTCACGGAGCGGTTTGAGTTGTTCGCTATGTGCACGTTCACCGCGATGTTCTCGCCGTGGTGGTACAGCTCCTGGAATATGGCAACCGGGTACCGTTAGCCAATCCTTGTATGTGCAATATAAAGAACTGTTAATTTAATGTGACATTATTCACATTAATTTCAGCCCCACAGCAGATAAACAGCATGGCAGCCGCACTATTCTCGTTGTTCTAAAGTAATTTGCAATCATGGTTTCCATTCCACATGTAACTATTAGCCCATGTTACTTCTTTATCGTATCAAATCATACTGTTGCCGTTATGAAAACTTTTATTCACTTAATTTATAGTTATAACATTATGATCAGAATGTAGCAAGATAGGCTAACAACCAATAGGAATAAAGCCACGATAATTTCGCTATTTATTCTCCTTTTCGAAGTTCTTTAAAAAGTTGACAACTGATTTTAGGCGACTATCGTCTGTTTACCTGTCTTGTTGGAATTACAAGGCCATTACCTTATCAAGTGACGCTTCTAAGTAAAGTTTGTTCGGGCTCATCATGAACTCTTTGGAGACTTCCACGGATGGCTGTTCGCCTTGCTTGCTCGGCGCGTACATTATCTTCCTAATGGCTAGTCGAACGGAATTTCTGAAAAATTATTAAATTTGCAACTTAAATCCACAGAATATCATTTAAATCTCAATGCAAAAAAAAGCTCGCAACGTATGGGAACGAGTATGACCCACATGTAGTTTGACAGATGAGGGTACGGTTGCCATACATAAGATTGACTTTTGTTTCAATATAGCAGCAAATATGTTAGCGTTTTTGACAAATAAACTAAATGATATTCATAATATGTACGAAACGTGAATAAGGAAGAAAAAGTAAATATTAAACGACGGAACGAAATAACGGGTGAACATATAACAACATCCAAGATTCGTCGTTCCTATTTCCTCTTTTATATGTTTTTAATTTCTCGCAGCGGTCCTCGTGTATAAACAGAAATGTCATCCTAAAAGAAAATGAAGAGAATTTGAAATTTGATAACAAGATTCGTTGTATGATAGCTATATTTCGCAGCGAATCGTTCGTGTTGCTAGTAACGTATTCCCAAGGTTACGACGGCGGGGGTCAAAGATCCGAGTCCCGTAAAACAAGGCGCGCCTTCGGGCAAACGTTTGCATACAAATATTGTCTCGCGACGTAATTTAACCGACGCCAGCTTCACTCCAATATTAAATAAGCCCTATTTACCGTTCTTTCAGTGTCAGTAATGTAAATTAATCATGCATGAGAGTACCCTTTGTACGGGGGAAAGCTTTGCTTACAGATTAACTTATCGCTGGCGCACTTGCTCTTTGCTCATCCAATGTAGACTTGACGTGATATTATGTGCGCAATGTGTTCATATAGTACGTGCCTGTTTTAAATATACGAACTGTACCTAATCTGATTTGTCTTTTACCAACAAACTTTTATATAAACCTGTTTAAAAGCCTAGTTTCCAATGTTAACACAACACATGTCAGCCGAAAGACGTCCACTGCTGGACATAGGCCTCCCCCAAGGCTTTCCACTCAGACCGGTCTTGTGCTTTTCGCATCCACCGCGAAAACCTGTTGTTAACATAAATATACACCATATTCTTGCCTTTTATGCGGTTTGTCATCCTGCGAATCAGCGACAAACGCTTTGAGCTCGTAATCGACGCCGCAGGGTTTGCCGGTGTCGCCGGGTGCTGGCTGCAACGTGACAGAAGCAGGGCAGTGTGGAGGCAGCTCGAAGTAGAAAGGGTGTGCCGCAGGGCCAAGCTTGCGGACCAGCCGCTCTTGCAGTCGCGTCAGAGGCCGCTTTAGGGCGGATGTAGCCGGGTATATCTGCAAAACGGAAGAGGTTTTATTATACTCACACTACAACAGCCATAACATTCTTGTGATTTTTGAATTTATATTTATACGCAGAAATCCTTATCGAGTTGATATAAACACTTTCTGTATTTTTTCAGGCCTGAGCCGAAGAAATGCTAGGCAGCTCTCGGGATTTTCCTGGAAATCACTGGGGCTATATAAGTCCCTAATTAATAAATACTAGATTTTAAAACTTGGTTGAAAGGTAAATTTTAATGTTATATTTAAGGGTTTGGGATGTTAATGTATTAGTTTTAAAAGCTGATTCTGAAAGGCAGACTAACAGGCTTAATCGATACAATTCACCTGCACAACAAATTAGCAAGAATTACCTGTTCAGCAGCAAGATACAAGTCTTTTCTGAAGGTGAGCCCGAGGACGTCGAGGTCCTCACGACCGTACCTAAAGGCTGCCAAAACATGGCCGAAGACCTTCCTGTCCTTAACATACTCCGGATCAATCAGGACCACGCCGTCTGGAAACACGATATAATGCGTTAGTTATCTAAATCGATATACACAATTTGTGAAAGTTTCTGAGTAGCGAAATAATCATTAGGGTAGAATAATGAGAGTCAGCATAATTGTGGTCAGATATTGGAAGAAACTATGGAGCAGCAGTTTTGGCTTGAGGTAATTACTTAAGTATTTGGTTGTTAATAGGATGTCAGTATTGAAATGCAACGAAGAGAGTTGTTAGGGGACAAAGGCGGTTTTAATGGGCCTAAGAGCTTAAACGGTTTTTTAATAAGCATATAATGAAACCAGGGTTTTGAAAAGTAGGTAACAAACGGACACATACCAATCGGGTCTACATGTGAGATGTGGTCTACGAAGTCTCTCTTTCCTAAGTATACTGTTATCTGTAAAGGAAACAAAAGTATTGATTTATCTACAAGTTTCATCATGCTAATTCGGGTGAGCGACTAACAATTTTTTTGCAGAAATATGTAGAAGAACTTTACTTGGGTGGGCAATGGTAATGTTTGGGTTACCTTGCCATTTGGGGAGCTTTTCTTGAATACCCTTGTCGCCTGACGTTTGTTGCTGCCGGCGTCGTCCATTCTGCCACCGCACCCTCCGCAACACTAGTTAATAGAAAAAACTGGAATAATAAGAATATCAATACCTACCTACCATCCTCCCTACCTAATTAATCTAATTTGCGTATCTACAGTATATCATTTATCTGTTCCTGCCATATAGACCGACCGTAGATTTTATGAATTAATCTACGAATTGTTCACGGCGAGCTTAAGCTGATCATAGGCAAAAACTGTGACTAAATCCAAATATACGGTACAAAATGTTTACGTAACTTAATAGCTTTACCTTGGCAGTTATTAATTTGTTGATAAATATAAATATAATGTGATAAATTTATAGGAGAGTTGTTCATCTTGTTCAACAGTTCGTTAATCGATCATGAAAGCGATACGTCGCCAATTAGCTTTGTTCTTTACTATTAACAAAAAAGCCCCTGTTTGAGCGCCACTTTAAGTTCTAAAGACTACTCAGGATTGAGTAACTTACGTGGACCCTTGCGTGGCTCCAGGGTGCGCGCCACCGCTACAAACTAACGCTGCGCTGCCTCGCCGCCCTGAAACAACAAAATGGCAAGTATAGAAAACGAAATGCACGATTTTACTGACCTGTGTTTATGGTTTCAACGTCACTACAATGTATTATCACCGCTACAAACGTTAGGTGTCACCAGTCTACGTTTAACAAGGACTAAGTCAAATTAATATCAGAATTGTGTCATCCATTTGCATCAACCTGACATTTTCGTGGCCTAATTCCAGTTTCCGGGGGCGGAAAGCTACGATCCGCAACATGACTACTAACATGACATAGGACGAGTCCTATATTAATTCTGTGTAGTCGGACCGGTTCAGGAATAATTTAACATATTCTAGGTACATTTGTTTGATTTCGTTTTCAAAACAAATGCTGAACGTGGTTTGAGGGTATCATCACGAGATAACAGAGCAGTTAACTACACTGGCCTTCAACTTCATTGACACACCACTATAGTTAATTAGTGAAATTGAAAGGGATATTACTGTGTAGATAACAAGAATAATTTAGCCAATTGGAAAAGTTTTTGTAGTATGACGTTTTTGCTGTAAATACCAACCTTGGGTTGTATTAGTAAATAAATGAAGGTATAAACATATCATATCGCAATACGACAAAACCTGACACCCATACCAGAAGCGTTTGCGATATAATCTCGTTTCTCAATCGGATGTCACAGAGACGGGACTAGGTATTAGGAAATTTCAAATCTCAGCAAACAGACACGCTGGTTGTGTTAAGGGAACTGAGGTCGCATGGCATAATATTATTCCGGTCTCAGGTAATCATTTTATGCAGATACGAGGGAATGCCGTTTCTAAATATACCAAATTTGGAACACGTGTATGTCTTGTAACGTATGGATTTTAGTAAATAACTAGTTCCTTAAATGGGACTTGGCTGATCATAAACGGCTTTTATAGGAACATTAACATTGAGGTCGTAAAATCCGTCTGTATTGCGCGGGTGAGCTCTGCTTTAATTTACTTCGATACAGGTCGTAGGAATACATATAAAAATATTTGTAAGTAACCACTAGGTTACCCAACGTATATCTAGAACTTGCAAACGATAGTGCCCTAGTTTACTTGGTTGGAACTTGGGCGTAAATAATGTATGTTGATTGATCGAATACCCAGACAGCTACTATGTACCTAATATGCAAACCCTGGTATTTTATTCCTCACCACGCTTTTCATCATTTTATCTGTTACCTAAATTATATTTAGCCAAACGGGCAGCGCAACGTTGCTTATTTATGCATATTTGATACATTGGCGGCCTCATAATCAAGGCTTAAAAATAAAAACGATTTCAACTGTTGTCGAATTAGTTTTCCGCTACTTCTTCCTGTTGGGGGTCGATTTTCAGGAAATCCTTTCTTACTGCACCCCTAGACCTCATAAGGAACCTATGTACCAAAAATGGAATCTTTAGACACAGCGGTTTGAATATTTGCATTGCACCAAGCCTTTAACCAACCTTCAACCTTTTTTGAATAAAGTAGGATTGAGTTTTTAAACATGTGTCAAAATAAAATGTAATAAATCAAAAGCAGTAAGAAGCATTCATATCAACTTCGAAGAAAATCACCCCCAAAATATCTTTCTACCTCTTTTTCACCCCCTTAGGGGATGAATTTCAACAAAATACGAATCACGTCTTCGATAATACACAGAACACACCCTCCAAGTTTCAGGTCTCTACGATCAGCGGTTTAGGCTGTGCGTTGATCCGTCAGTCAGTCATTCAGGACAAAGCATTTTATATGTATAGATGAAGGTATTTCAGACTTTCCTTAAAATTCCATTTGTTGTAACTCATCTTTGGTTATAATTTGCATAATATGAAACGCGTAAAAATGCTTAAATCAATCACTGTCATTTTAAATTTCGCTTCGTATTTTATGGTGGGGCGCGTAGCGTAAACATTGCGAGTACCTGTTTCGTTTTGACGACAACCATGAAATTAAATTAAAGTCTCGAGTCCAAAGACTCGAGTCTCAGTAACGAGAGAAAATTAAATTAACTTGTCTCAGTTTTACACAAAAAAATAACCACAGGTAATATAACGAAGTGACTTATATATTATATCTGTAACTACGGTGGATAGGATTTAATCAAGACCATTTACTTGAAGGTTTTAACACTTCAAATCTTGAGAGTTCTTAAGCCGATTTTCTACTAATTAGAAAGTGTTATCCAATATCCATCCTGTTCGGATTATTACTGAGGACCAAGATTTTCTTTTTATCAGAACTGATTTAACGCGAAACTTTCTCTACTGACGCTTTTTCACTGGTTCCGTTAATATATTTGCACGTTATTTTTCAATCTATTAGGGTTCAAACAGGAAAGTGCCATGACGGTATTTTTATTTAAAATCCAATCCAGTCCTGCTTACTTTGGCGTGCATAAAAGTTTTCTGCAAAGAATAATACCGTAATAAATATAAATCACTCGCTCAGACATAACGATGTTTACGCAGTGTAGTCAATTATTTGAATAATAAACTTTTAATGCGATACGCAAATGGATCAACGTATACAGTTTGTTTGAAAATGAGGTCCCCTGCGAGGCCAACCCTATCAACCCAGCGCTAAGTTATACCAGCTCCATTCGCAAATAGTTTCCCGCCTGTTTCCACACGCCTTTTCCATTAGCAAATAACCTTTTCACAATCACCACATTAATAACTTAGTTACACATAAACTCAATTTATACAGAAATGAAAATGAATATTTTAATGGAAGAATCACTTTGACCCGACTTTGAGCACGCGCCATTAAAAAATCTGGGATTAAACTCGATATTACACCAAAGGTTCCAGAATGTATTTCCTCAAGAAACAATTTAGCGCTATAACTTTTGGCGTTTTACATAAACAAGAGCGTAAATGAAAATTTTGCGGCCAATATTAAAGCGCTTAAGAGTATCTATCTATCACGAATATCCATCTCAATATGGCAATGACCCCGGGCTCGACCCTCGAGTCATTATTCGTCGAAGAGCGTCTCCATCCATCACGAGCGGGAGACGATGCCAGGTGTGGGCGCGGGAGGCAAGCCCTATTGGGGTGTTTACAATAAACAACGCTCTCGTGGAGACAAAGCCTCCGTCACTCTAATTACTCCAATACCCGATACGAATACCGCGAGAGGCAATGGACCAGTTTATGCCAATATTGTTTACCAACAAGAAATCGTGCAATAACGTGATATTAACTTTCCATAATAACCTTTTTATTAACCTGAATGAGCTCTGACGTTTGTAGTTATCCCTTGATTGAATTCGTCGAGGTTCGCAAGTCATCGTTATGAGTTGGAATGGTTCGATGCTCTCGATAAACTTTCATTGGCAGGAGATAAAAACGTGCTCCGCAATTGATTGATTTTGGCAATAAATAAACGCGCCCAACCTCGCAAAACTTATCCGATTTGTTTTTGAACGTACAAGAGTTTAATTTGTTTTCTATGTTTACGTTCGCACCTTTCACGCACAATCTTGTAAAAAATTACCGGGTTTGTAACAAAAACCATGTGATTATAAATACTCTAGTTTGACGTCAACGTTTAATAAAACTTTGGACGTCTACGTCAGGCAGTGTTTCAATATCTTAGAGCCTTGTTATTCCGTTTTATTCTCTTTTGCAAGCTTTTGAAAGGACCCGGCTTACACTTGGCGAGTTTTTCCGACTTTTAATGACTGTGACACAGAGCGGAGACATAATTTACGTAGGAAAAGGCTTACGCGTATAAAAGCGAAGGGGCAAAGGGCACGTGTTGTGTCGGCGAATGAGGCGGGTCTATTGAGGCGGTGAAGTGCGCGCCTCGCGCGGTAACGAGCACGTTGGTGCTGGCACGTGTCCGCGCTGCCCCTACCCGGACCACTAGACCATGGAAATTGAAAACATACTTACGATTTCCTAACCCTGACATATTTAGCAGCCACCTGTAGCTACGTTCCCTAAATTTCCCTTTCTTCATTCACTTCGAGCCGTAAACGGCTTAAGGCAAATGAATATAAACGGTGTTTTTTTATTAAACCAAGATTTCGGTTTTCTCCGAATCCTGACGAACGATACAAAGTTTACCCAAACCAAAAAAGGTTTCCATTACGGCAAAAAAACAGGATTACATTTATTTAACATTATAAATGGAACACTTTACATAAATTAGACATTTCTTATTTATCTATGAAAGTATATTGCTAAAGCGTATTCGCTCTCAAAAAAAACCTATTAAGAAAAACTCTTCAGTAAGTTCCATATTTATAATAGTAGTTAGTACGTCGTAAGGCCAATGACAAAGTTTAGTTAAAATTGAGACCATAGACGCCACCTCCACGAGCGAGTGTCTATCACGTCAAACATTTAAAACCACATTGACCATACCCGATGTTAACCTCAATCATTCATAATTCAAGGATCCTGGTTGACAAAGCAATAACAACAATAAACTGTTTCAGAGTGCACGAGCTTGCAACTGAAAACACGGCGTATGTTTTCAGAGGAAACAGATGAATGCGAACATTCAGTTTGTAAACCGGGATATGATTTTTTTAAACATTTCCACAGCTTCGCTATTGTTCTTTATAATTAAAAAATGAAAATGAACGACGGTCGGTTTGAAATATTTAACAGCACTAACTGAGTAAATAAGTAACCGACTGGTATTTCGAAATATTAAGATAATTTGTCAATTTTATGTGACACTTAGGTACGTATCAGACATTACTGCACGAAACTGTCTAGTTAGTGTAGTTAGATCTTTGCTATGATCAGACTGCCACTTAACCGAAGCACTTTATCAAGCTACATAGCGACGCCTACCTCATTAAGGCAACTTCACCGTCTTGCTCGAGCACCCGGACGCGATCTTAGGATGTTCCATACAACTATACACTTTTTCTTTCGACAAAGTTGTAATGCATATTTATCACGGCTTATTGTACCTAGTCGGTTCATAAGTACTGTCACTGAGATTTATTACAATTTAAAAAATTAACAAAAGAGTGTCATAAAAGCGTTTTCAAAAAGTGTTATTTCCAGAAAACTGGTGCGTATTTTAATCGGTGCCGGCCGTGAATGTTAGAAGATCGTATCGGAAATTGCGGAAACTATGTGGAATGATTATTAGTTCTTAATAAATTTAATAATGTATATTAATCAAGCGTTTGATTTTTATATATTTTGATATTTAAAAAATAACACATGTTAGTTTTATTTGACTAAACCTTTGTGACAGAACTTAAGGACCGACTAGGTATTGTATTAATTAAAGGCGTAGTTTAATGTGAATTTTGATAAAAAGATGTTAAAATACAATTCGTAACACGTATTACGGTATAAACCAGCTCACATTTTCAAAGGAGCGGTTCCATTTGAGCAACACACAAAGTATCATGAAGGAGGAGACTTGTTTTGTAAAAGTAACAGAAATATAAGATTGTTCTAAATATCTGAGTTAATCAAGGAACGTTTATAATAAAAGCAATTATCCAATGATGTAGTTTAAGTGTAAGCACGAACTTATATGGCAGCTGAAACAGCATGTCTCTCGAGTCTAGCAGTTGGTCTAGAGAGCCGGTGTCTAGAGCAGGTCACGAGGCGCAAGTCGTTTCTGACACTGCATCGGACATTGCACGTGCATTCGGAGCGGGGAAACTGGGGCAATATTATATAAATGTGGAGCAGGAGGTAAACTAGTTGGGTACTCTGGATTTAACGATCTCGTTTATCTGCCGATGCGATGGGATGCATGCAGGTAGACACGATCAGCGTTGTTAACAACCTGCATTGCAATAACGAGGTTGTAAAGCCGAGATTATTTTTTTACTTAGCTTTTGCTCGTGAATTTGGGTAAAAAATTGCAAAATTCTAAAATCTCTTTTTCGGCATTCGAAAGAACATTACTGGCCGAAAATATTTTATGACATTATTGATTTCTTTTAGATGTCCTAAAAAGTGTATCAAGGACATGAAAATCTAGTCGGTTTCTAAGAAACCTGAATAGCCACTATTATAAAAGAAATAAGAGACGAAAAGTCTTTAAAACCCCCATGAAACTTGCTCTTTGAAATCTTGACCCAAATTCCACTGCAAAAAGATTAAAGACAAAAAGAAATCCCTACTTTTTTTGGCATACCATACTGTAACGACTATATTATTGTCTTTCTGGGAATTTCGTAACCTTTCAATGACGGGAATAGCTATACCAGTAAAAACGGAGTTTTCATAAGAACGAGGATAAATAAGTTATTTTGTAAAGACATTTGTTTGAATAGCGCCTTTTTCCGTTGCTTGAAAAGAAAAGATACTTATAGCATTTTTTGCTCTATTTTCACAAAAAAATAACTGTCGTGGCCATCAATACCTAGGTGGATTAACGAGGAGTATCGTCATAAACATGCCAATCGGATTTTTGAATTAAAAAAAATACTGATCCAGGTACATTGTTGTGTCTCCATAAAAAGAAATCGTAACTTTGCTGAGGTAAAAAGAATCTTCCATATTTTTCCGGACCATTCTAGAAACGGAAACTATTTCATATATCATTGAAAGATCCAAAGTACACAAACCGCGAATTCCGCGAGGCTAAAATTACCCCGATGTATTGACGCAAAATTAACTTCCGCTACGAAACAAGATTTTTTTCGGTATATTTTAAATGGCTCTACGTCAGCGCTGAATGGAGGTGATGAAAAGAGCTAATGGGCGTTTTAGATCATCGTTTAAGCTCATTAAATCATACTTGACCTGGTTATATGACCCGACCACAATAAGAGTACTTGGAAAGGCTTTCTTGTCTATTTTACCTGACTGCGACACAGTCTAGAAAGTACTCTGTATAAACGATTGTATGAACAAACTATAGATAAACGTTTTCGTTTACCTAACTTTTTAAAGATCAGAGAAAGACGATTTAATTCGACGATGTATATCTAACTAACGTAGCAATTGAATAAGAACGAAAAAAACCAACTGACCTCATATTTTATAAACTTGACAACCAAGCAGTATATTACTCACTTTTATATAGTAAAACCACAGAAAACTAAAGCCTTGTAAGACCTTTTCTGCTCTGCTGAGCTCGGAGTTAAAATCGAAACCGTAAGCAACCGTAAGCCTCTTAGATGTTAGTTGAAATAAATTGCGAAATCTCTCCACAATTTCAGTATTTGGAAACGTTGTGGGGCCTCTGTTGTCAACGTTAAATAAGATAGAGCCGAGGGCAGCAAAAACATGCCGCCGTTCCCGGTTTAATACAAGTCTTTTGTGTCGTATTATGGTATGATATTGTCGTAAAAACTGTAATATTATCGCGGGGCTGTAAAAACATGACATTATTTGTTATAACTTTGCGAACTATTATTATACCAAGATTGGTTTTCTGTTTTATGGCATTTGTAACGTTTTAGCTTCGAAGTACCTATGAATAACTAGCGACCCGCCCTCGTTTCGCTTCAGTTTATGTGCATTTTCTGCCACATCCGTACATAAACCAGAATGTATAATATAATAAGTATTTGATGGTGAAAACCACACGAAAATCCGTATACCTAGTTGTTTTTATTTATTTATTTATTTATTTATTTATTTATTTAATTAGACACACCAACAGTAGCACAAACAAATGCAAATACAAAAGATACAAAAAATAATAGTCCTGTTTGTGCACCAATTACAGGTGTGCAACAGCATTAGCACAGTCAGGGAAATATTAAACTAAATACTAGGCATTTCTCACATTACATAAAAATTCCAAAAAAATAAAAATAGAATTAAAAAATATTTTTAGTTTTGAAACAGCACAAGACTACGATAAAACTAGTAAGCTACGTCTTACAGCGTTGATAGAATCGTAGTATATATCAAGCTGGGGAACACTAGCCAAGGAGTTGTATTGTGTTTGAAGCCGGAAAACTGGCAAGCTCTTACCCAAATTGGTTCTCGCGTGATAAGGGCGGAAATATGTTAGGCGACACGGTCGTGCGTTTGGTTTGGGAACGGCAAAATTAAAAAAGTGCAGCAAGGACGGCTCCTGGATCACTCCATGTATAATTTTGTGCAGTAGGGCAATGTCCAGGTAGGTCCGCCTTTGCCGCAAGGTGTTGAACTTAAAAAAGCGAAGTCTACTAACATAGGTTGCTCGCTTAGAAATGCCCCTCTCCTTACTCTTGAAAACAAGATATCTTGTGAAAGAGCGCTGTATTTTTTCCAAGCGATCAGAGTGCACTTCATAATATGGGTTCCAAACCTGGCAGCAATATTCTAGACGCGAACGTACAAACGAGTTAAAAAGCGTTGTTAACGTCTGAATTCGCTGAAAATGTTTGCCCAATCTTTTAATAAAACCAAGCATTTTGTTACTCTCACTGATGATAGAGTCAATGTGGGTTATAAAGTTAAGTTTAGAGTCCAAATATATTCCAAGATCTTTAACAGAGTTAACCTTACAAAGGGCGATGTCGTCTAACATATAATTGGTCATTAATGGCAACTGCTTTCTCGTGAATTTTATGAAGAGGCATTTGTTAGCATTGAGACTCATGTGATTAGCAGAACACCAGCTTTTCACATTGTTCAAATCCTCCTGCAAATACCTCGCGTCTGCTTCCGAGTGAATCTCTTTATACATTTTGAGGTCATCTGCGTACATTAAACATTTGCTATGCCTAATTGTCATAAATAAGTCGTTGATAAATATTCCAAATAGTAGCGGTCCTAAATGGGAACCCTGGGGAACTCCCGACGTGGCCACATAAGGTTCGGAAAAATAACCATCCTTTACAATTCTCTGCAGTCTTCGTGAGAGGTACGACCTTAACCAGCCCCAAACAATACCAGTGATGTTGAATTGGCTATGTAGTTTATCCAACAAAATGCCATGGTCCACTTTGTCAAAGGCGCTGCTGAAATCAGTGTATATGGAGTCGACTTGGCAGCCAGCGTCAACAGACTTTCCTATATCATTAACGTAGCAGAGCAAGTTCGTGGTAGTCGACTTCGATGATATAAACCCATGTTGCAGTGGGGAGATTTTTCCCTTGACATGCCAAGCTAACTGTTTACATATGAGACTCTCAAACACTTTAGCAAAAACAGATAATAAAGATATAGGTCTATAATTGGTAACTTGCGTCTTATCGCCCTTCTTATGGATAGGTACTACGATAGACTCTTTCCAGAAGGAAGGGAAGTAGGATAAACTAAGAGATTTATTAAAAATTAAAGACAAGGGATGTGTTAGAAATTTGTAACATTTTTTTAGAAATAAAGGCGGGACTCCATCCGGACCGGCCCCTTTGCTGTCGTCTAAAGATTTAAGTGCCAATGCAATGGAGGATTCAGATACATGAAAAGAGCTGAAAGTACCGTGGCTGGTCAACAGGAAATTGCTAATAGGGGCCGCAGGTAAAGGATCAATGTTAAGGAAAGTGGAAGAAAAGTGTGCCGCGAAGAGGTTACATATATCAGTGTTGTTGGAAGCAGTTATATTGTTTAGGGTCATAGTCGAAGGAAGACTGGACTTGCAATTTCTCGAGTGTTTTACAAATGACCAAAACTTTTTGGGATTGCTCTTAAGACTATCTTCCACTGACGATAGATATTTCCTGTAGTCAA
The DNA here is from genome assembly GCA_923062465.1 of Acleris sparsana. NCBI lineage: Eukaryota > Metazoa > Arthropoda > Insecta > Lepidoptera > Tortricidae > Acleris > Acleris sparsana. Next base: position 4,237,356 of record OV281287.1, on the reverse strand, counting down.
GTTTGATTTTTCTTTTAACTCTATACCGTAAAAGTTTAAATTCAATAAGGTCACGAGGATTGTTACCATGTTTGTGCTTAAGTCGCAATTTATGCTTTTCTTTTGTCATATTAATGAGTGCAGTACTGTACCAAAGTGGAAAAGCGAAATTGCGCGGCTTAGATTTAGGCACTGTGTCAGCAATAATTCCATTAAGAGTATCGTAAAAGGCCTTGACCATATCGTCAACAGAGGCACAAGAAGAAAATATAGAGTTCCAGTCAATAATGCGCAGCTTTTCCTTAACAATATCATAATCTGCTTTACAAAAATTATAAGCGCCAAACTGTTTAGGCTTCAGCGGTCTCTCAGAATTGTTGTGTAAGATAGAAATAGTAATATCAAGTGGCGGATGGTGAACGTCCAATCTACTTAGAGCGTCTGGAGACCGGCTGACGTTTGGACCCAAGAAGTTTGACAGTACAAGGTCCAAGATTTTAGAGTGATCATTTGTAACATAATTTAATTGGTACATACCATTGAGCGACATGAAATCAAATAAGGCGCGAGCAGTGCCCAGATTGCATGTGGAAGGGTTCGCAAAACAACTATCGGTATCGCGGTTCCACTCAATTGCTCCCAGATTAAAATCACCAATAATAATTGTTCTGTCATCGCTATCCAATCTGTCACTTAAACTATCAAAATAAGCACTGTAAGTTTGAGCACTGGAGCCAGGAGGTATATAGACCGCACCAATTTTTAGTTTTGACTTCGAATGTTCAGTCTGAACAGATACCCACACATCTTCACCATCGCCCTCCCAGGAAAAGAGTCTTGTTGAAGACAGTCGTTTGGAAACGGCAATAAAAACGCCACCGCCGTCTCTTTTGGAGGACATATTCAACTGCCTATCTCGTCGATGCACGAAGTATCTATTATCCAATAGTTCGGAATCGTTGATGCCTTCGTGTAACCATGTCTCGGTTGCAACTATGAGGTCGTAATTAGCGGCTAAGGAAGCTAGTCTTAAATCCTGTAATTTGGTACGGAGACCTCTCATATTCTGGTAGTAAATATTGAATTTTATAAAAAAAATCTTACGGTCTGTGTCTGCAAATACTGCTAGCCCATTTTTTTTACATCAGATGCCTCTTTGATTTGGAGACTAGAACTTTCTTCATTTAGACGTACGAAGATCCGGCCATTGCGTATCCAAACGAACGTTTGACGACGTTTTTGAGATAATCGCGAACACACAGACAGAAAGAGGCGACGGGGGACAATTTTATAATATGTAGTACGCTAAATATAAAACCAAATTGTGATAGATTTGCAGAAAGAAATTTTAGAATAGTTAAAACAAAGTCAACTTCAGCTATATTAGTTCTAATCATATTAGTTCTGGCAGGCCTGACCTGCAAATCACAATACCAACAACGCAGCATCCAGGCAATCTTGTATGGAAATCAGGGGGCTGGGCCCTGAATATGTTATCTCTTTGTTACGGAAACAATGTCGTGGGTTTGGCTCCCGGTTGCGTTACAAAAACAACGCTGATAATCCTGTAATAGCAAGTACTGAATAATAAAATACAGAAGACACTATAGTCGTATTATTTCTAATTAGATAAATCGTAGATCAAAGTCAAAGTCAAAGTTCTTTATTCTTCAATTTAGGCATAATATAATGCACCTATGAATGTCAAAAAGCATTACCACCGGTTCGAAAAATAAAACCTTTGCCCCGAGAAGAACCGGCGTAAGAAACTCGGCAAGGTATATTTTTTTCAGGAAAAAGGTTTACATCATTACATAATAATTATAAATAGTTTACAATATCACAGTATTTTTGCACAGTAGGTGCACCTTTTTTAAGCGTAGGTAAATTTATGCGTAGATTACTCATGCAGGACGGACGACTCACTGCCAAACATCCCTATCCATGATTTACTTTATAATATGCTCGGGAAATTAGTTTTTGTTTTACGACAGATTTAAATTTAGAGTCAGTAAGTTCAGTAATTAAGACATTTTATTCAAATTACAGGAAATAAATAATGGACAAGGAAAACCATCAATACAGGCTTATTATAACAAATTAACAAAGGCCATATCACAGAGCTTACAAGACGCTCGAACACCTAACGAAACATCAAATAATACCCATAAAGTTTTAACGGAACGCACACTGGCACTTATCAAGAGAAGACAACAGCTACAGCATGCTGAGACAAAAACTCGAGCCACAAAAAATGAATTATCAGCACTATACAAACTAATAAGTAAATACATAAAACATGACTATAAAACATACAGATCTAAGACTATCGAAAATCATTTGAAACAAGCGGGAAGCTCAAAAAAAGCTTTTAAAGAATTAAGAACAAATAAATACTGGATAGATGGTTTAACCCGTGAAGGGAGAACCGTAAATAACCGTACAGAAATTATAGAGTTAGCAACTGATTTCTACAAAGCTCTATATAGTACTCAGGTAAAAGAGTGTATTAACCATAGTGAGATTAACTCTATAAACATAAACAAGAGCGGAAATATAACACCAATATCTGAAAACGAAATCATAAAAGAAATAAAAAGGTTAAAGATAGATAAAAGTCCAGGACCAGACGGCATTACAAATGAAGCCATAAAAGTCGCCTGCCCGTTACTGACCCCACCCTTAAAACATTTATTTAACCACATATTAGAAACTGCCGAAATACCGACGCAGTGGATGGAGTCAGAAATAATCCTAATTTTTAAAAAAGGAGACTCCAAAGATATTAAGAACTATAGACCTATAAGCTTGCTCTCGTGTATCTACAAACTATTTTCCTCCATCATAAATAACAGAATAAGTGTTACACTAGAAGCAAAACAACCAATAGAACAAGCAGGTTTTCGAAGGAGTCTCTCGACAATCGATCACATACATACGCTAGAACTAATAATGGAAAAATACCAGGAGAAGCAAAGAGCCCTCTACATCGCGTATATCGACTACAAAAAAGCTTTCGATACCGTGTCACACTCAAGTATATGGACTGCTCTGCAGGCTCAGGAAGTTGAACAAGAGTATATAGAAATAATCAGAAATATCTACAAGGGCAGCATAGCTAAAATAAAACTAGAATCTACTGGTCCTACATTTCCAATCGAAAGAGGAGTAAAACAAGGAGACCCGTTGTCCCCAAAACTATTTATATCTATTCTAGAGTCGGTAATATCCAGATTAAATTGGGAAAAAGCAGGGCTCTACATCAACGGCAAATATTTAAGTCACCTGCGCTTCGCAGACGACTTAGTACTCCTGTCAGAATCTAGCAGCCAACTACAAACCATGATTGATTCACTAAATGCAGCCAGCAAACAGGTAGGACTGGAAATGAATCTTTCCAAAACAATGGTCATGACAAACAGCATAAATAGAAGAATATCAGTAGACACAAAAACTTTAAATTATACAGAAACATACATTTACCTTGGAAAACAAATTGGCTTTGACAGAAAACAGAACGAACTAGAAGTTGAACGAAGAGCACAAAATACTTGGAATAAGTACTGGTCCTTGAGTGAAATATTTAAAAGCAACATGCCAATAAATATCAAAACAAAAGTTATGTCATCATGCCTCTTACCATGCCTAACCTACGCATGTCAAACTTGGAAGTATACAGCCAAAGTCAAAAACAAAATTATTACCTGCCAACGCGGAATGGAACGAAGCATGCTGAATATTAAAAAAAAACAAAAAATTCGTCACTCAAAAATCAGAAAAATCACCAAAGCCAAAAAAGACGCTCTAAGCTACGCTAAAAAACTAAAATGGAAGTGGGCAGGACACGTAGCAAGGCTAGTAGACGAGAGGTGGACTAGCAGGGTAACAAAGTGGAAGGGTCCACACGGCAAGCGTCTCAAAGGCAGACCTCATACGAGATGGGTAGACGAAATAACAAAAATAGCTGGCCCCGGCTGGGCGCAAATAGCTCAAGACAGAGAAAATTGGAATTCCTTAGAGGAGGCCTTCACCTTCACCTGAGGAGGGGTTCTTGCATCAAAAATATCTTTAATAAAATATTTCTTACTTTTAACTTTGTAACATACTTACTTGCAAGAAATAAAAGGCTTTTTATTTTTATTTTATTTTTATAAGTTCAGTAATACTTTTTGGAATTTTATTGTAGAATTTTATACAATTTCCTAAGAATGATTTTGAAGTTTTGGCCAGTCTATATGTGGTTTTGAGCTTTCCTGTGCAGATGTTTATTAACAGTACAGAGGGCGTAGCCAAGATGCAAACGCTGCTAACGGTTTCTGTTTTCCATCGACTCAATATGTATGGAGTATGGAGTTGACATACGGGGTCGAGCGATCTGTCATCAGCTTACGTCGATCCTATATACATCATCAGGACTCTGAACCGGTTTGTAAAATACCGGTTAATTTCGGTTTTGCTCCGACCGTTTCTAGGGAACGAGAACACATTATAACCTTAATTAACCGGTTTAATCCACTAGCGGGGAGTCTAGAAACCAACGCGTTCGTTGCAACTTGTTTTTTTGACTTGTGATGTGAAGACGTTCGCCGTATGCGTCTGGATGAACCGGTTTTTTTAGTTCGAAACCGGTTAATTCGAAAAGAACTTTATATAAAGGATCCTCAAAAAACCAATAACCCGGACACCTGTACGGTACATAATACCAATTGATAACGGTTTCAAAATTTTACCGTTATCCAGACCTGTAGAGGTCTCGGATACACACATAATTTTCGAAAACCGCCAACTTACTTTTATGCATCATGCTAGGCCCGCAAGGTACAATCGGATCCAACCATAATAAAGCTAACCGTTCGTGTGAAATAACAAGAAACGCGTTTTTATGATGTTAATTCTGCCTCAGGGCCTACAATTTACGAGAGGGAAATTAAAACAATGTAGTTCATAGAACGTTATTGCTAGTGCTTTCAGCAGTGATTGCACTCGGCACTCAGGTGCTGCACAAATGTAATAATAACAGCGCAGAGCTGTAGGGTTGCTATAAAATGAGGGAGTGCAAAAAAACGCTTCATTTGCTAACATATAGTTAGTTCCTTAGACCACATACAAGATCTTCGTAAAATGGGATGACTCGAGCGAAATGTCTATTTGTTTTAACAAAGACACTTTCCGCGTCTGTCTGTATATACGCTAACTCCTCCAAAACTACGCAACGGATTTTGTGGCTGTTTTGTACAATAAATTCTGATTTATACGTGTGTTACAGAAGACTTATAAACACCGAAGCGAAGAGAGAGCTTGTACCTTTTCACATCACAAAGAGTCGAAAAGTGACAAACATTCACGTTTCACGATTGTACAACACATGCGAATCCTTTTAACGACACTTTACTCAGCAGTATTTGCCAAATGTAACAATTCTTACATTCGACATTATTTGTCAAATAACGCGTAAGCATAATGGCGGCATCAGATTTGACATCCCTAACAGCACGGGGAATACTGCCGAGAGCCGACCGCGAGCTGTCGGTGGATATTATATATTCCGTTATTACATTACATTTGAAGTTTAATACTTTCTTTTACGCCCGTGTAGCATTTGCGGCTTAGTACGATGGTATAAGTAATATTATTCAATTTGATCTAACAACCTGCGACCGCGCCGCGCGACGCCTCGGGACTTTGGCATAACAATATATGCTCGAGTTACAACTGTATATTACAATATTTACAATATCAGAATATTAAACCAGAGCACAGAGTATGAATCCTGCTGAGTTAGCTTTGAGACTTTGTAACATACGAGTTTAGTCTTTACTTTGTAACAATCATAATATTATTTTAAGACTAACAGTAGGCAAGCGGACCTCCACGCGGTAAAACAATATTTCCCTTGATTTGTTATCGTATCGACAATGTTATGATAACTCTTATTTACTAGACAGTCATGGCCGCCAACTTAAAAACAATACTGTAACATGTCAAACGCAATATTGTTTTACTTGTAACTGGGTAACTATAACGAAGTAACATTTAAGATATGTACCTACCTGATGTTTATATTCTAACAAGTACAATAATAATATCTATTTATTATTTCGCTTTCGCTATATAGTAAAAAAAATACGTAAAAAATATGTATTTGAAAACTAAGCTATATATATATATATATATTTAGTCTCCTCATTAATAAGGGAACACGACATGGTGATGGTGCAATTCAAAAAACCGTCCAATTTTTTTTGTTCTTTAGTTGTAACTTCGATGTCTAGTATACGACTCCCAAGTTTCGTTTATTCTTCGGAACACTGGAGGGATAAGAATATACGACAGAGGATTGCTCAAGCCCCCTGATCGGCCTAATCAGTGGCAGCAGAATGAATGATAAGCGACGCCTCGTACTTAAGTATATTTTGTGATCGATGTCCTCAAAAAACCAACGCTTATCTGAAAGATGATCAATATCTGCGTAAGAAAAACCACTGGTGCATTTAGACATCGAACTTAAAACTTGAAAAAAAAAGAATAAAAGTTTTGTCAGGTGTTTTGCATTGCAGCATTGCCATTTCGTGTTCCCCCATTAATGACGAGACTAAATATACGAGGAGCGGCTAAAATGTTCTAAGCCTAAAGTGGAAACAATTTAGAAAATCGATGATTTTTATACGTTTACTGTATAATGCTTTATGCCGTTAAAAACATATTCTTTGCTTTGGCCTTGCAAATGCTCTTCTACTGCCGCCTTCATTTCTTCATCACTTCCAAATCGCTTTCCTCTTAGGTCTTACTTTAAATTACTGAACAGAAAATAGTCGCTAGGGGCTAAACCTGGACTATACGGAGGGTGCTTAATTTCTTTGAAGTCGATTTCCTTCAGAGCTAGTCTTGCAACACGCGCGGTATGAACGGGGGTTGTCTTGCATAAACAAAACGCCTTTACTGATTTTGCCCCTTCTTTTTTCAAGTACGGCATGACGCACTTGTCTCTATTGAGACATGTTAAGAATAGTAAGTTGCATTTATTGTAGAGCCTTTTGCTAAATAATCTATTAAAATCATTCCATCCGCGTCCCAAAACACCGTAGCCATTACCTTAGAGGCCGATCTTTGCACTTTAAACTTCTTCGGCGGCCTTTCACCCTTCTCAATCCACTGCATGGACTCCGACTTACATTCAGGATCATATTGTCTGACCCATGTTTCATCAACGGTTACTATCCTGGAGCAAATTTCGTCAACACTATCTCCGCACAAGTCTAAAAACGCCTCAGAAGTTTCGGCACGCCGCTCTTTGTCAGACGCCGTCAGCATTTTCGGTACCCAACGCGCGCTGACATTAGTCATGTGTAAATGTGTATGAAGGATTTCTCCAACCCGCATCTTGCTAATGCGCAATGCCTCAGCTAATTGACACATCTTACTTTTTCGATCCTCCAACACTAATTTTTTGACTTTAGCGACGTTTTGGTCGGTCACTACCGATACTGGCCGGCCTGAGCGGAGGTCGTCTTCGATCGACTCTCGTCCTTGTTTAAATAGGCTACTCCACTTTTTAACCGTAGCATCTGAAGGCCCCATAAATCGCAGCAATTTCTTTAAAAATGCATTGAGGAGTATTTTTACTTTTCGTGAGCAACTGAATCACAGCCCTGTGCTCAATTTTCTTAATATGCAATGATAATTCAGACATGTTACTGTTAATCGTTGAATATCTCGAGAAATTACAATTGTTATGACATAATGTTCTTTTTCCATTGTTTGTTTTAAATGGACTATGTAGGCCAGTACCATAATTACATAAACAACCTCATAATACCTTAGGTTTAGAACTTTTCAGCCGCCCCTCGTTTATATATTATCCGGTAGTCTTATCGTACTAGGGTTTGATGTCGTGGGCGCCCCTACTAATATTAGTATATAGGTTAACGTAATTTAACTAAAGCAACTAGATTTGACCTTTCGCTGGTACGTTATTGCAGATATATACCTAAAGCTCTAAAATGTTTACGTGAGCGGCTAAAATATCGCAAACTACGTAATAACACGCACGAGTAGAATCCGTAACTAATCGATACGTCTATCACAAGAGTCTAGAACCCGAACATAACCCGCACATATTACAACCATAACCACAAGACGGTAGATATACTAATGGTTTGCCGACAAGCAATTCGCAGATTTCGTAGAATTTTCGCTTTACATCAAGTTCCGTTCTGTCGCAGTGATTCACAATTGTAATGTGACGTGTGTAAAGTTCTCTTCATAAATCTGCTATAGAGATATAAAATTCCAAACATACTTACAAAATGTGAAAATTCACTGCAAAATTCTGAAACCCTCGGCGACCGAAAACCGCATTGTCAACTGGACCGCTGTTTTTAATGAACTTCAAAACAAAGGAGTTTTAATACTTTCAATTTGACCCGGAGTTACGAAAATTCTATTATCTGTAAGTTTGTCTGATCTTTTTGTTTACTGATTTTATTAGAATTTAGAAGTGTGTTTAGAATCTAGAGATGAAAAGGGTAGGTACATTTTATTCCGGAAAGCTAAATGATATTTCATATTTAAATATTCTGTAGCTATTGTAAATAATTAGTTTCAATGTCAAATTTAAAGAAAGAAAAATAATTGAAAACTTTTGTTAGAGTAATCACCGCGTGCACTTTCTAGCTTATATGTATTTTGCTGTTATCAACTGCAACAATATGCATATATTTGCGTAACATGCAAAGTGGAGCACAATGTAAACTAGAATACAAAACGTTACATTATCATTCTCTCCGCGTTGCTGACGTCAGCAGCAGTGGACAAAACCGCAATCGAAAGTTCATAGAACAATACATTATTAAACATGATACAGGCAAACAAGTTATGTAGGTATCTTATGTTACTATTTAAAATCCGGATGAGCAATGGGCGTAATATATTCATAAAATTTTACGTAGATTCAACTGTCAAGCAAAGAACTCACTCCAATTCTTCCATAAATCCCTAACTTAAGCAGTTTCCCACCAGTCTTAAGCTGGGCATTCACGACCGCTCCACCAAGCCGAATAGAGCAGCGCCGCGCCAAAATCGATCATTGAATGCCAAATCTGTAGCATTTAAAAGTACTGACTACCATTTTCTCATCAGTATGCCCCGTGATATCGCACCTTGAGGCGTGACGTGGGGCGCCCGTGAATGTGATCAAAATATTACGCACATCCAGTTGTGTTGCACAGTTGCACTCCATCGTGCGAGTCCGTGAATGCCCAGCTTTAAAGGCGTTTAGCTCACCTTGTCAACGGCGCCAATTAAATACGACTTACTAACGTCCCAGTTGTTTCGCTTGGCGGTGGACAAAGGCAAGTCTGCAGCATTATCGGCCAACCTCCAATAGTAGGCGGCACCCTAAGAAGAAGAATGTCTCGCCTTGGTCTCTCCCGACGCCGAATTATACTATAGTGGGTCACGTTGAATACACAATGTAGTTTATACTTAACTATAACTATGTAGGTCGTCATGAAAACGTTTGTAAAGTTGTTGATTCAAAGGTTAGCAACACCAAACCTCACGCGAACGCGACGTTGTATGAAACTGGAATTCTAAACAAACCTTTATTTTTAGCAATTTGTTTGGTTCACAATCGTGTTTTCACGCTTCCCGCGTTCTGGCGGAATGTAGTGCGGCATGTACTACCGCTCTACCAACTAGTCCGTATCTCTAACTATTATACTACTTTCCCATCTTCAATGTTTTGTGTAGCCCTTTTTACTCAAAGATTTCAATTTCTCATTCAATACAGCTCACTATGGTGACTAAGGTAGGTAGTTGTAGTTATTTTATTTTATTCTTTTCTATCCTTCTCTCCCGTAAGATTTTTGGCATGTTTTCCTGCTGAACTACTGTTATTTGATATTATATTTAATTTAATACTTGTAGCTTTATATAATGCTAGATTAAGTTGTACATACCATTGTAATATGCAATATGAAATAAGTTTAAAAAATGACTGACTGCTGAGTTTCTTGCGGCGTTTCTTCTCAGCAGTGGTCTCCTCTTGGGAAGCGCTGGTAGTATCTTGACGTGTAAAAGTGCCCGAGCGGCCTACTTACTAAATAAATTTCTTTTATCTTTTTTTATCTTATCTTTTTAAGAAATGTACGCTACTCCGGCCACTAAAACAGTAAAATTTTACTATTTTTAAATAATAGGATTAAAACATAATTTAAGCTGCGGTATGACGTTAATGAACCAAATAATACGCTTTGCGTGATTACCCGTTAACTGCATAACAGTAATTATATAATTATAATTACAAAGCACTTAAAATGTGTTTAAAATGGTCTCGCTGTGTTAATACTACCTACAGGATGTCCGTATTCCATACAAAATGCAAATAATAATGGTGTGTATAAGCAGGGAATCTGCTGAAGTTAATATCATGGACACAATTAAGAGCTGGGGTCATACAGTTATAGCCTACTAAATTATTCTAGCCGTTAGAGAAACTTCATTATCAACCGACATTAAACTTTTTTTAAATTTCGCTTCACGCGAGTCTATATTATTTATTTTCAACTAACTACAACCACATTTTATTTATTCCAAATATAAACTAAGGTTAAAGCTCCGTCAGCACCCCTTTTTTGCAATCGAAATTAAAATGGGACAGCGTAAACGGGACCGAATTATTTTAATCAATTTAAATAACGGATCGTTATACCGAATTTTAGCAGTCGCGTTTCTTTTGTTTTTTATTATTGATTAGACTTGCTCTTCCTACTTTTGCCAAACGTCAGTTTGCTATTTTTATTCTTATTTTTGCGTCGGCATGGTTCCCGTAAGCACAGTATAAACATCAGTTCATCTTCAAACAAAGGTATATCGTGCTGCATGTGTGCGTGCCTCAAACGTACGCACCGCAAGCGACCACAAGTAAACTCAACAGGATGGACCGAGCCGGTTCAGTGGGCGCCGCGCCATCGCCGCGTTTGGTTGCATTGATGCAACCATATCGCCCGAGCGTGAATAGATAACATGTTTAAATTCCTAAAGTACCTATTCATTATTTTAATATTCATTATTGTGCTTTTATTTACATTTTGTGTTTTCACCGAGCAGTCCCACCGAAAGTCTAGCGATGGCTTCACAGCCAGCACATGCTGAGTTGGGATTGGGACCATTACACTATCTGTCGTTTCTTTTCCTTATTTTTATTTTATATTTGGGTGGGTTATTTTTGTGAATTTGTTTATTTCTTTCTTTTCTTTCTTTAAAGGGCCGAAGAAGTATCACTTTTCTATTTATACTTCGCCATAAGGTAAGCCTGGCAGAACGCGCAAGTTTATTCTGAGCAGTCCATACTGTTTGCGGTTGTTTGTTTGGTTTGGCGCACAATGGCGCGTGGGAACTAGATAATGTAATCAAACACGATCACGAGGTTAATCTGCTTACGAGCCTGGAAAAACAGAATTCGGATAACGAGATTAGGCTGGGAGCATCCTGTAACGAATTAAGGACACGCGGGGTTTTCGTTAATTGCAAATTAGCAACTGTAGAGTTTAGTTTTTGGACGCTCGAAATGAGGATTATAATTCCAGATTTCCACGAATGGTATAAAATTATGAACATTCAAACTACTTTTTCCTTAATTTAGTGGCTACACATTCATCGATCGACCAGAAGTTTTGCAAAGCAGCGACCGCCATCATACAACAACTTTCCTTCAAGTTAGTGTTATCCACTTTTCGTCATTAACTGAGCCACATTAAAGATTTTGCATTACCAATTTGAAGTCATGCTGTACACTAGTTACTGCCTCGTGGTGAGGCGACCTATGAAATCTTAATACATGCGTTTATCAAGACTCAGAATCAAACTAGGTAGTAATACCAAGCCAGCCACGCTCTCGTAACTAAATCATGCGATGGAATTTTTATAATATCAATATACGATAATCCCTGTGGTTAACAAGGCTGTAATTGTATATATTATTCGTGTAAACACGGTACGGATAATATTTGTATTAAATACATCGGATTACCTAATATTTTCTTATTCGGCTACGCTCCCTCACCACACACGTGATACGCATCATACTATTACAATTACGATCGAGAATTAAACCCGAAAGGACAAGCAATTCCAACTTTATTTTATAACCACACTTCACACGAAGCGCATGATAAACAAATTAAATTTGTGTCATGTCTTCCCACGTTATAGTCTAATAACTCTGACCGTAGCAATATGTCAGTCACAACGTACCCCGCGTCACACCCAATTCCAAATAAACTGACACAAGACAAATTATTGGGAGTTCTATGGGTAATCATGATCGTCGCTCGCCAAGGATTCGTATGCTTTATTACAACTGTGTAAGATCTGTTGTGCCATGCGAGAGCCCCCGCGGCTCAGAGATGATCAAATTACTCTCGATCTCTCGTAGGATGAAAGGAGAATTTATTTTAGAGCGATGCATTGCCGAAAGCTTTGAAAGTACTCAAATCGGTCAATAGGTGAAACTGATTGTGCTGTTTTGTTTGGGTTTCACGTTGGAGATATGGAGACGACGGTAGTACTAAACTGAACCGAACGAAAAGTTCATACATCTCTTTTGTATGAACCTTTTTTTCTCGCAGTTTTACTTTTTACGTTACTACCGAGAAGATAACACTATATGCGCAAGAAACCTAGCTTGTGTGACTGTGTAAATTTAAACCTTTGAATACTATTCGAGGGTATAACTTGCAAAATAACTGAAAACATCCTAATAAAATGGTGCATGATATAAAGATAGCTGTATAGTTGCACAAACATTTATTAAATGGAATGTCGGCTCAGTTCGCGTGCTGTCTTTTTCTACCTGTGCCCTATGGGACGCCGTGCAAAGGAGCGTTTGTGCGACTGGACGCAAAAAGCTTTTAAATAAAGCCGATAAAATATTTTATAGAAGAGAAAGCTCAGAGTACCGTTTAATATTTAAATGAGTCTCTATTTGACAGACCGTAGGCGAGGGCACGAGGCGCGGGGCGCTTCCAAGCAGAAGATTGATGACTATTATTTGATCTCACGGTCACAAACGACATTCGCCAATGCGCCCGTCCTGTCACACTCGCTCCCTCCTCCCCGACTGAAGGCTGACAAAGACAGGAGGAAGGAAGTCGCCGGTTTCATCTCGCACACCACAGCCTCTGAAAACCCTAATGGTTTTCATCTATACCTGGAATTTTTCCTTCGAAATAAATTACCGTTTTAGTCCATCTGACCGAGTAACCTTTGATAAAAAGGTAAAATTACTCTCGCAGGCAAAATAAAACTCTTTTTAACCCCCGATGCAAATAGGGGGTTGCTTGTGGCATCGTAGCACCCAAAATTCGGACGGTTTTTTTAATTATAAAGCTAATTTAATCGGGGTGGTGCTCAGCTAGGTTTCCCGGAAATCAGTTGAACCGTTTATTAGTTACCACCACCTCTAAAAGTAGGGGTCGACGTTATATCCGGGGTTTTTTTTAAAAAGTCATTAGTATTATTTACTAACTTTTAAATACTTCGAAGCAGCATAAAACGATTCAAAAATTTAATAGCGTAGAAGTTTATTTCAAAGTCAAATTTGTAATCATTTTCCATTAGCAAAATCCCTGGGCCATTTTGTGCCTTTGAGTTTTTACGCGGGAATACCTATTATTTTTATTTATGTGATGTCGTGCCTCGTTAGCCGACTGTTTCATAAAAATATATAACGCAACAAGCATCAAAAGGAACTCCGGCACGGTCTTGTTAAAATTACGGTACGTTCACGCATGCAATCAAATTAGGGTTGCTTTGGTTGTACACCACCATTTTAATTTTTGTTTCAAATCGCCATCGTGACTGTTAATTAAACCTTTAAGTTTCTGATATTGGGGATTACTTTTGTACAAACATGTTTTATATTAATAAAGTTTTAAATTGATAAGGCAGATAAAACAAAAAAAGTGAGCTTGAAATATGCCTTGCTCTTATTTGCCATTTTGACATTTCCATTACACGTAAAGAGACGCATTTTAAATTTAACTAAAATAGGTTGAAATTACCTTTATGAATAAGCGGTTTGTATCTCATAACACTTCTTTGTGAAAAAACATATTACAATAGAATTTCAATATACCTACTCTCCCCTTTTACCCCTAAAACGATCTAAAACGATCTAAAACGATTATTGTTCCCCTATGTAGTAAGTTTTATTAAATTGTCGAACCTTATTGGGCACCATAATATTTCCCCTTCCCTGTTTTTAATAATTTTCATCAACTCTCTACCCTCTTTTGCTTTACAAAAGTCTTTTTATTTGTTTTCCTCCCTTTCCAAATTATGCGTCCATCAAAGCATATGAACATGTTTAACGAACACTGTCAATTAAACAATGTTGAAACAACGCTCGCTCCAGTTAACAAATAACAAACCTTTCTCTTATTGAGGTTTAATGTTATTATGAGAACTAGGAACAACGAGGCATATACCAACACCGAGTTTAAAGTTAGTATGCACTATTTGCATATCACATTAACATAGTAAGTTATGTTGCTACGCCGCCTACGCCGTAGCGCCGTAGCCCGGACGCTACAGGCGTAGCGTCGGCTAATTACTTTAATGGAATGAAGGTCAATTTGTTGTGTTTTGCGTTAATTGCAGAATGGTGAATTTTGTTAACCCGAAATGATAGGCGCGGGCACTTAACAGATGATTTTTTATATCTACCACCATTTATAGAGACTATCACGAATACAATCGGCATTCTCTCGCGGAATAAAAATTTAGAGATTCGTCTACAAAAAGCAAAACAAAACGGAGAGGAGTTTTCATACCCGTGTGGATATGTGGTAACGCTATGGACTAGCTTACAATATAATTTGAAATGTAATAGTAATAATTATAATTGTAGACCAAAACTTGTTAAATTTTACACTCATGTCAGCCGAAAGACGAGCTGTAGGTAGGCCTCCAACAAGATGGAGTGACGACCTCGTCAGGATCGCAGGACCGCGGTGGATGCGAAAATTTTACACACAAAGGTATAATTATTCCGTTAAAGCGCTCAAGAATTAAGGTGTCTGAAAGTCTAAAAATGACTCAAAAACATAAAATATAAAAACAAAAGTAACAAATTTATAACAAATAGTGACAAAATCTTTATAATATTAGTCCTACATACATTTGTTTAGGTTATTCCTAGTCACTATTGTAACCTAATAATTATATTTTCAAGCAACAGCCAAGACAATATAGAAGTAAAACGAATTTCCAAACCAAAATATCGTGACGCTTTTCAGAATCACATAAATCTCAAAACCTTATACATTTCGCATTGTCGGCCAAACAAAGCCCTTTAGTTGTTCATGCATACTTATCCTCTTTTAACAGACTACACCAATAAACTTACACTAGCTGTTTATTTAGGTACATGCGAAGTTTCCTAGCACATAACCACTTCAGAACAGATTGGGAGGAAAGCGAATTCGACGGCAACATTATCTAATATCCGGCGGGGCCGCTGCTCCACATCGATTCGATCTGGAACGAGGCACGCTTGGAAATTTAGTTAGTATAGGTACCGGTCCAAGTTGCTACCTGGCTGCCGTGCGAGGAACAGAGCCGGGTTATACTCTCTCGAAAAATAAGTTGTCTCTCCTGTGGTCAATAGTTAAAGGTGTGTGCTGTGCATATAAATTATGTTTTTATTTGATAAGACTAGTAGACCTGACGCCGTTTATGCGGATGTCGTTTCAGCCAGAAAATTAGGCCTTAAAAACGTTAAGTTCTGATATGTCCACACGAAAGACGGTTACCTAAATCTGTGTATGACCCGCCCCGATACATGCATTTGGCGTTCGTTATCGTTATCGAAAACGTATAGGACTGACGTAGGCTACCAGACGGTCGTGTCGAGCGCCAACGTCAATTCCATACATTTTGTCAGTTTTCGAAAATCGTATACGTTAGCGTTAAGAAAATTATCTAGCCTCACAGGCCCTTTTGCGAGCAAGACTAGTTGCGTCAGAACTTATCATAAAGCCACGAAATTAATGATTAATGATGAACATTTGATGCCCGCTAATGTTGCAGAGTTGATCACTGCATGACGAAAAATTTTCGCACGGCGAGTGAGACCATTTTTTTTAGTCATCAAAAATGTTGATCGACTATAGTTCAGCAAATGTTTAATAATACGCGGCTTAATGTTTAGGAACTAATTCAAAATTGAAGATAATATTAGTTGTTATCACTAGACTAGTAGCGAGGTCTTATTCAGTTGCTGTTTGATAAGATAAGCATGAAAACTACGTGCACTCGTGCAGTGAGAAAAACAATGCATGTATGCATGCTCCAATGTGTGTGAACAGGGGTAGATAAACACAACGTACTCATGCTTAGATATAATAAAATGTAACAAGTTTTTTTATGTTCAATAAACTTCCTCTTTCTTCGATACAGTAAAGTGGCAGTTTATTTTAATAACAGCAATTTTAATTGTCAAAATAATTATGTAATTTTAATAAATATATTGAAACCGGGTTACTTGAACAACTTTGGTTTACATTTTCTGTAAACCGCCACCAAAAGAACGACTCGCGAACTGATATTTCACTGTTTTTAATATAAAATATGCCTACAAACAATGTCCGTAAGAATAACTAAATACTTTTCTCAAAAATGACAGGAAAAGTTGACATTACTATCTATATATTGGGATGCGAAGTACATAGTTTACTGACAGATCTCAAATTAAAAAAAAAAAACATTGCATGTTGCATACAAATTTCATTACCATCTAGTATCTAACTTTTTAAAAAGTGAAAACGGCCTTAATAAAATGAGGGCACAAGTCTTATTACATCCAAATTTTGTTCGGAATATAACTTTTTTATCTGTATCTCGAATAGCTTGAGTAGTTTTAAAAAAAAAGCTTGCGTTTCTCCTTGTCATAAACAAAAGACGGTAAAGAGTAGGTAATAATATTGTCTGTATAGATTGTGTGGTATTTCTTTCCTTAATAAAGTACTTTACTCCAACATAATTTTATTCTTGCGATTTTTGAGAAAAGCACTATATATGCCTCGGCAGGAACGGCAATTGCGGGCCTCGTATTTTTAAACGGACTCGCAAGCTCGTCCGTTTAAACCAATCCTCGCCCCGCAATTGCCTACTTCCGTGCCTAGGCAATAATGTACTATTAAAATTGTTACTACTCTTAAACGTGTTACTTAGACAAATCCGTACAAGTGAAAAGCGTGAAAGTAGAAATAAATTTAACATATTCAATACCACGCAATCCACCATGCCAAAGTGCAAACTGCAAATGGCTATACAATGTTGGAATCTCACTAGCAACAGAGAAATAAGCAAAGCACTCTACGATACACACTTAGGCGTTGTCAATCTTATTTTGCAAGATGCTTTCTGTTGTAATACACTTTGCATCTCCCGTAGGAAAAATATAAATGGCATGGTACAACTTATTCCCATGGGAACTTTAAAATAATCCCGGAAAGTATTTGTCGGCGTCAAAAGAAATGTCACTAGGTGTAAACCAGTGAACGGAAATAAAACATGGAAGCATTCTGACCGCTCCATTATAGCGCAACGAAAACTATACCGCGGTGGGCAGTCCTTACAAACTCTACCGCATACGACTTCAGTTCGATCGGGATGACAGTGAGTGACGGACGGCTGAAGAGAGATATCAAAACAAGGTTTTTTAACATTAAAAATGCCTTCATGTGTTGTAAAGTGGTTCAAAAATCATTCAGATCATTCCAAGGACAGTGGGATCACTTTCCACGTGTAAGTAAACCAATAACTTCAATGAAACCTACAAAACAAATATCACATTTTCTCTATAAGGATGACATTATGCCAAATGAAGTAGATTAATGTATGAATTTATTTTATTTTAATATTATATACTATTATTATTGCTATAAACTCCTACTAAGAGATTTGGTTTTTACTTTTCGTTTTCACGGGATGGTGCTATGCAAAACTAGTTATTTTAAATTTATAATCAAATTTGGTATATTTATTTTACTTGGTATTTGATTTCCTTTCCATTCAGATTCCCACAAGATCCTACTCGTAAAGAACGATGGAGAAAAGCTGTCCAATTAGAAAGACAAGACAGTGATTGGATGCCTAGCAAGACTTCTAGCATAATTGTTCAATGCATTTCAAAAATGAAGATTTAGATTTGTCGAAGAAGGGATTCACGATGGTTAATAAAACCGCTATACCTATCTGTACTGTAAGTATTTTTGCTCTAAATAATGACATTCAAGATGTTTTAGTTATAAATTAGTTTAATTAACCTTAATAACTTCAGATGGTATTTTCAGACGGACAAAATGTCAATGAGACACCTGCTACTGCATTGTCTCCTTCAAAGACGCTGCCATTCAAATTAAGAAACAAAGAAAATGTTGCTGAAACGCCAAGTTCTCAGAAACGTCGATTGGTCAGTTATTACGTAGTAGATACCTTTACCCAGTTTTCTTTGTATTTTGTACAAATTAAAATCATCGAGGGTCTGTTGTACTTAGTTGGTATTTTGGAAGGATCTTCTGTTAGACTCGACTTCCTTCCTCTCTGCCGAGATTACTAAATTATATATCTACGTAATCTAGGGACGATTAAAAAAAACGTAATGGTGAATTTATCCTTTATGGCAATTTTGTTTTTTTAGGATAGAGCCATGAAATGAAAGTTGTTTATGTAGGTACCTACCTACTTAAAATTACGTGCCGGATTTTTTTCATAAAAATACCGTTCGAAGGTAAACTATTATGTAAACTACTTTCATCAGAATTTCTGACTCTCCGCAGACGAAGTCGCGGGCGGAAAACTAGTAGTGATGGTATATAATGTCATATTGTATGTAAATAAACCGTGTATCGTTGAGTAAAATGTTAAAATGTACCTATGTAAATAATCTGCGTACCTATAATAGTCGTGTAAAATGGCATAAATTGAACGGCAAAGTTCTCAAATGCGGCTTCCATGTTTTATTTCCGTTCCCTGGGTTGTGTTTATACCCGAAGTAGCAGGTGTGTCTACGTAGCGTGCTGCGATCGTTTTCGAGTCACCCGCCATCCGCTTTTTGGGTTTAGGGCGTCCTAACCAAGTGTAGAACTTTGTTATTTGTCACCTTTTACCACGTAAGTGTTGTAAAACCATGTGCTAGGTGTACAATATATGTATAAATAATAATATTTATAAATAACAATTATTAAACAATTATAAGCTTATGTTATTTCGTATTTCTTAACCACGACTAAAAATTATAAATAAGTATAACTCGAGAAGTACTTTACTGTATTGAGTTTTATTTATATTAGATAGGTACTAGGAATCCGCACTCGCTTCGCTCCGGGTTAAACGTAATAAAAAATAGCCTATGTTACTCAGGGACAATGTAGCATTCTACTTAACGGGAAATCAATTTTTGAAATGGTCCAGTAGTTTATTGAGTTTATTCGTTACAAACATACAAAAATACAAATCTTTCCTCTTGATAATATTAGTGTAAATTTTTGTCAAATTTACTGGTCAAATTTAATGATTTCGAATATATTTAAAACTCGATATAGCAAAAAAAGTTTCAAACAAATAGCCTTTCACCATTCGAACTTATTTTTAAATGCTCATTATTGTATTAAACCATCCATGGATGACATGTCATAGCCGTATTCAAGTAGACAGCTTTTTAATTAAAGAAACTATTTGCAAATCAAATTCTTAAGTCAAAGTGATTGTGACCAATCACAGCACCACAAACTTTTTTCATTGGTGACGGGGTATAAAACCTTTGCAAAAAAGCTGTTTACTCAAACACGTCCCTATATCTGTAATAAACTACTTTTGAACTAAACATAATGATTATAAAGTTGATTATTAAAACAACTCGATACATAAGACGTTTTAGCTATAAACATTGTGGGAGACGGGTCATATATCAACGTCATTTTTGTATGGCGTAATGCTTCCATGTTTTATTTCCGTTCACTGGTGTAAACTAAACCAAACGGACCAATGTAACATTATTACTCCATAATTACGTACTTGAGATAAATTTAATGACTTACACCCTTGATCATCATTACTTTTGCTATGGAAAATATAGAAAAGCTCGTTTGCTGAAAATTCGAAGCTAGGTGTCAAACACCGACTATATGTTTAATCCACGACATCTGTAATTAGAAGTATTAGAGCAGCTCTTAAAGTGTGTTTCACGGAGCCCCACGGGAACTGCCAAAGACCGTAAAAGACAATATGTTCTTTTTACACAATAAAGACCAGGTTTTGTCAAGGTTTCAAAACGTCTGTAGCAGACTAGCGGAAACCACGCGGTTGATTATTAGTTTGTAAAACTACGCGGTTACGTCTGAACGTCTACTGTCTAGAAGATGTTCAAGTAAATAAGAAACGCAGAGTTCCGAAACCGAGCGATTATCGCCTTAGTCCGAACAGGCTCTTAAATAATCTCAGCGGCTTTACACCCCACGCCACAATCCCAGTTCAAGGTGGCTCAGCTGTTCCGCCCACCGCGGCGCTAGGGCAATTTAAAAGCAAATTAATTACGGGCCGCTTAAAGAGGCCGGTTCTTCCCAATTTTTCTCATTTAACTAAGTACAAGTTAATAGGCGGCCGGTGATTTTAAATCTTAATGGAAGCAGCGTCACTTGAGTAATAACTTTTGGCCATTAACAATTAACTGGGAAGTTCGGCAGGGGTTACGGTTGCCTTGTTCAACTTCTAAGCGATATTATCGATCGACTGGTATTGTCACCGCTTTGGCGTTTACCCTTGGTGATTATTGTCAAAGTACGATTAAAACAATAGGAGTAGAAACTACCCTATTGCTGGCACCCTACCGATTACTGGCACCATGAACTTTATTTGAAATTAATAGAGTAGATAATTCTTCAATCACTAGCTGCCAATAAATGATATTATCGATATTAATAATTGGCTGTATTACTGATAATACAATAACAATAGGTTCAGAGTTTGATGATATTTAATAAGGGTACGCTTCAGTCAGTCTTAAAAACATTTTGAATAATTTCCTTTAAGTACCTACGAAAAGCATAATGAACGCTAAGAATAAACACAAATTGTATAATTTTATATGACATACGATCAAATAACATAACACTCATTTGTCATAAGTAACGATGAATTTCTTGTTACTATGCATTTTATTTTTATTTATATTTCTTCTTAATAGGTTAGGTTAGGTTAGAACTGTGACCACATTATTAGTAATCAGAGACCTTAAAATTTTCTACTTTTTAACATCTGAAAATTATGATTTAAGAAATAATGCATTTCTTGGTGATGCACAATAATAATTGTATCGTTGGTTATTTGTGTTATGCAAAATGAAAATGAGTAGGTACATTCGTTTCTATGTAAGTACCTAATATATTACACGTCCATTTAATACAGAGTAGAGTAATGAATCTCTATCGCGAGTCGCGACCAACTCCAGAAGACTCCCACAGCGTAACAAGAAAGTTGGCTTATGCATACTTAAAAGAAACAAGCAGTTAATGGAAAGCAAGCGTAGGCTCGAGTTCATTTTGTAATGTATTAGATGGGAAAAAAAAGTCTCACCCGGGAGACTGTTTTATTTTTTATTTAGCTGTGCTCGTGTATCCTTGTATACTTTATCTTTTAAACGTAAGGTTGAACTACCACATGAAATGAAAAAATAAACTAAAAGCAGCAAGATGCAAAAGTTATCAGTGAGGATGACGTTGACTATTGCATGTGTGTATATTTGTATGTATGTATAAATATCAACATGAATTATGAACAGAATACAATATGCTCAATGGACAAAAAATATCCTCAGTTTATAGCAGAAATGCTTAGTACGTAAGTACACGTTTTTTTCCGGTTTGATGATGTCTGTATTTGGGCCAACGATTCGCAGAGCCAATATTATAATTGCTAATATCATTAAGGACCGAAATGGGAACCAATGAAGCCATCCACCGAATAAACCGAGAACAAATTGATGTTTGGCAAAACGTATTTATATTCCAAGAAACAGGAAATAAATAAAATCACAGAGCATCATTCCATGGTGGAAGAATCTATATTTTGACTCGAAAATTATATTCGTAAAAATATACGCCGCGTCCCAAGTTACTAAAAGAAGACGTGACATGAATGCGCCTTCCTTGTCTAATACGTTTTGGAGTCGATCTGTGACCCGGTGCGCTTCTATGCAGACATTTATTTTAAAATATGTTTGAGAGACCGAGATGTTTGTTCTACACACAAATGGATTTCGCCATACGTTTTCATAAATAACCACATATGGCTCCTCTTCATAGTGGCCCATCGTGGGCGAGCGTAAGAGACGCATTTACACATTAGAGCGAGAAGCATATTCTTGTATCTCACTCTTACGCATAACTCCGTCCCTATGTCGGTCCATGATGGGCCATCGTGGAGAGGGGCCTATAAATACTCATTATCATCACGTCTGGTCGATCTACCAAAATGTCTACATTTCAAAGTGTCTAAATGTATAAAATGGTATAGGTAAATACTCGAGAAGTTATAATTTATACATACAATGGAAGTGAAAATAAGCTGCAGAAAACAATGGAACCAAACTTTCAGATTTTATCAGTAAAATTTAAAGCCCGCGTGAAAACGACAAACTCCAAACTCTTCGGATTAATGCCACCGTTTCTTCGAGACATCGCGTGGAACTTACATTCCGGTGTGTGGTAAACAGAGATAAACGAGTACAGGTGTACAGGTAACAAGAAGTAACCGGCAATCAATACCGCGGTGTGGATATTTTTAAGTCTGAACGTACTATATATATATATATATATATACGTACTTGAGCAGAATCAGGTTTCAATTATAGAAGGATAATACGTTTTCGTAAACTGTAGGCATTATTTTCTCTGTAATTAGGCTATTATCTGTGGTGAGCAATAAAAAATAGTGTATTGTATAACTTAATCCTTGAGGAAACGTCTTTCTCATTTTTGTTCAGCATCGCAAGTCGAGGGTTATGTGATCTTTGGGGCAGGTCTAAATCCAGCAGTGGACGTGTCCGCGGCATGATGATAATAAGCTGGTCGCTGAACATTACGTTCTAAAAAAATAATAAGGTTAACGATAGGTATATGCTTAAGCTAAGATCAACCGCTGCATAATTAAACCATCCAAACATGGCGTTAACACGCGTGCTAATAAACGTTGCGTGTGAGCACAAAACTGCACTAACGCTCGATTTCTTTGTGCACGCGTGTAGTATGAATTCTCAAGCACCAAGTTCTACGAGACGCGCCGTATGTAGATCTTTAGCTGACTTTGGTAGCTTCTCATTCTTTTGTATATCAATATATTTAAAAAAAAATGCGCGCGCGGTACCCTTTACCTTAATACGAGTCCGTAAGAACATTTGAAAATATTTTTTGGGTCAACAAGATGCTCATTCTGTGAAAATTTGAAGACTGTAGCTTCAACCGTTTGGCTCTAACACCTGTGTGGCAGACGACGAACGGAGAGACGGACACCTGAGTGACAGCAGTAGGGTTTGGACCCTTCGGATACGGAACCCTAAGAGGGAGGATGCTGGTTGGAGTGAAATTGGCAACATAATCCAAATTTAACTCAAACTGCCCCCTGTATGTCAGTATGTTAAACTCTTCTTTATACGGTAACCTACTCTAAAAAAAAACCAGTATGAAAAACCGAACAAATATAAAACTTTACTGCTCCATACTGTATAGTCACCAGTGGTCAGCCAGAGACCAGTAGTCGGCCTTATATGAGTGCGAAGAGTGGGAAATATATATTTCGTACTCCTCCCACCCATACAAAGTATAGGCAGAGGCCGACTATAGGTCTCTGGCTGACCACTGGTTACTTTACCCTAAGCGTAATGTTTGAATCGGTAATTGTAGCATGGTCCAAAAACAGATAAAGGTTGCGTCTTGATAGCACATTGAAATGTGTAGAGCATTGTAAATATTGTAAACAAATTTAATACAAATTTTCAATCAGTAAACGTGAATGTTTTGTCTTTTACTGTTTTTCAAGCAGTTGATGATACGTGTTTTGTGCTCTACTGTATTTAGTTTTTCAGTGTACCGTCTTAAACTTTGACCCAGTTTATCAAAATATCGAGTAGATCAAAGGATCCTTACAAGACAAGAATCTCCAGTAACGTAAGCCTCTGTAAGTAAAACTGGCATGGCAGCCATTACAATCAAAACAGCTTATCGCAAACAAAGGCGCTATAATCAAAATTACTTAAGAATTTCTTATAAAATAAAGCGGCTTTTCTCGAAATGTTTTTTTACTTATTTCAATAAAGCCGCTTGAACACAATATGCTACTTGAGACTTAAGAGTACCTACTCAATAACAGCACGTGAAAGGTAGTCGCGGGTTATTAACTACACCCAGCGGACCATAGACGTGTCACATGATGGATAGCCCACTGGGGTTGTTTATTAGCAGGGATCTCATCACAATATGAAATAATACTACGAGAAGTATACCTACTATCGGTTTAAAGAATCTTTCTCAAAAGAAATACATATTTCACTTGGATGAGAAATATTGCTTAACTAAATAATTTACTAAGCGAGCAATTTAAAACAAAAATAAATTCAAAAGGGCTAAAAATACATCACAATCATTATGCTATTCCACCCGCGTCAAGTGAAGTCAGATGAAATTGGAATCCCATTTCAATCAGGTGAAGTACGAAATGAGTTTGACACACATACATACATTAAATCACGCCTGTTTTCCAGAGGAGTAGACAGAGTTCCACCTGCTACGATCCTGACAAATCTTTTTCCACATTCATATATCGAGTCATGCGTACACGTCGGTCTCGGGTATTTAAGATCCGGCCTTTTTCCACAATTTCTCAGATTTGATTCGAAAAGGTACGCCTAGGATGTCCCCGTCCAACCCTTCTTCCACTCACTTTCGCTCTGTATATCTCTTTCGTTATTCTTCATTCAACCATCCTTCCCAAATGACCGAACCAACGAAACATGCCCTTTTCAATCTTAGTCACTACATCTTCTTTTAGTCCACATTTCTATCTGATTTGTTTGGAACAGACTAGAAAAGATTAATGAAAATACAAAATGAAATCTAAATTATTACACGATTAAGAAATACTAAAAAAAATATGGTCAGAAGAGTTATTCTACTCGGTAAAACCATATTGCTTTTGACATGATATCATATTGCGAACGTTATGATAGCTCTTATTTACCTACTTGACGTAATAACGGCCGAGTTAACAACATTATGTTCTGAGATTATTTGTAAACTTTCGCGTTTACATCACTTAACACACCTGTCGTTAGTTTTAATCGCATGAGGACCTAGTTTTATGTCTAATATTCTTGTTATTAATCGAAAGGGTTCCAATTTAAGTTACGACCTTACGTAACCTAGCTAACACGAGGCATCTAATTTACAAGTTTAAATTAGCTAGCAATACGGGAGCTTTTACTGATGAACAATAGAATCGCGGGGGGAACTTTATGTGCGGGGAGGCTCTTTGAAATGGCAGCCATTTTACGCGCAACGAGTAAAAAGTTTTATTGGCACAAAAGGTTGTGTTCACATCAACTCGAAAGTTCCTTAACAAGGTCTTTAGTTCAGAAATTACGAAGTTCACGAGTCTTAATCTCGCAATTAATAAAAATAATGCCCAATGCCTTTATTATGGTCACCTTTATCGCAGTGGATAAAGCATCTGTCACTCTCGCACTTTCACACTGATCAGAAAGTGACAGATGTTTTTACCACGTTTATCCAGTTTGATAAACACCACCATAATAAGCCGTAGGCCCCGTATTATGGTAACCTATATCGCGGTCGATAAAGCATCCGTCACTCTCGCACCTGCATACTAGTTAGAAAGTGACAGATGTTTATCCATGTTTATCTACATTGATAAACACAACCATGTTAAAAGGCCGTAGGCCCCGTATTATGGTCACCTATATCGCGGTGGATAAAGCATTTGTCACTCTCGCACTTGCACTGATCAGAAAGTGACAGATTGTTACGTTGATCCACATCAATAAACACCTCCATAATAAGCCGTATTCAACCGTAGGCCCCTTATTATGGTCACCTTTATCGCGGTGGACAAAGCATCCGTCACTCTAGTACTTGCATACTGGTCAGAAAGTGACAGGGGTTTAGCCACGTTTATATCCACATCTATATACACCACTATAATGGGATAGCAGAGAAAACTCAAGTAAAAAAATAGGGCAGAATCATTTTATCATTTTATTTTTTCGAAACGAAGCACAAACACGTACAAAGGGCGTTCAATAAATTCTCGGTATGAGAAGGAAAACAAAAGCATACGATTAGTGTTCTATTTTTATTTTTCTATATATCCCCCCCCCCATGTTTATACACTTATAAGATTTATCAACTAGTTTTTTTTCATCACACTTGCTCGTAAATGGTGTTATTCCATGCCTGTATACAGAAGGACAATGGCCTAAATTGTTCCCGCGGGAATTATGGCGAGTTTGTCATCCCTAGGGAGGTAGGGAGTAATGACTTTCTTTTTAAAATTTGCAACTCTTTCGTACATCATTTCTGACTAAGGAGGTTTAATTTTCAGCCAAAAATTAAATCGGTTTCTAATTTCATCTATAAAAATTAGCTATAGACTAACTTACATTACACAAAACCTATACGCTTCATTAAACTTCATTATTTTTATACCTATTTCAAGTTTATATCAACATTTATCATTAATTTTAGTAATTATACATTTTTATCAAATTGGGTAAATCTGGCTCGAATCCAGGTCGAAACTAAACGCAGTTATTATCTGTGGTAGAGGTCACAAAAAAAATATCGTTTCCATTTACGTTCCCGTTCGTCAAAAGTTATTTCTTTATATTTTGCAGAGTTAAAGTGTTTTCTCTTTGTTTTTTTTCCTCGCAAATGTGATGAAAACCATTGTGTGTATCACAGGCAGTAAGGGGATTACTAACTCGAGTCATTAAAAGCATTAACACTCTCGTTAGTAATTCCCTTCATACTACCCTTGATGCACAATGTACTATTAACCCCTCATAAATAGTAGATTGTACAACAAGGGCATAAATGGGCAATTATGGTATCCATCCGAGCCGGCAGGCGAGGTTGGATAATGAAGTCGAGGATAAAATGGGTTTTAAGACAGAGTTATACACTCTGCTTTTCACTTCGATTACAAGGAAATATAACAGTGATAATCAAAAAAACTTAGATGAATGACAATGTATTGACTTGTTTGCCGCATCCCCAGACGGTGAAATTTTATTACGTTTTAAAATATTTTTTCTTGGATTTAGGCGGCAATTTTTTTATTACTGTCTTAGGTAAAAGTATTATTTCCTCTTCACTAAATTCCGTTAGTTCTGCAAAGAAATCAACTAGGTACCTTATTAATAGTCAACAACCTCTTTCCCGCCACTCTATTTCTCCTTATTTTATTTAAATTTTCTGCTTGACATTTTTAACTTAGGTCGAACGCAATACTTCTACCAAGTCGAACGTTGATTATTAATGTGTTTCTTAATAATAATAATAAATTCCTTTTTGTAAAATGCAACATAGAAGACAATTAAATTAAAGTAAATGTATTCAAATAACAAGTTTATTTAATGCATTCACCTCGTCTGTGTAGCTGTAGGGCTTAATTGTCTTAGCCTAGATGACGACCACACTATGCACTAGTGCATAAAATGCGATTTTATGCAGCCTATACACGGCATAAAGAAGGACTATATGAGCATGAGAAGTGAAAAATATTTTTTGTCGCAACGCACAGGGGCGTTGTTATGAAGAAGCAGCACTCCTCTGGTCAATTTTCCCCTCCTCGTAATTGGTATAAAATGTGAGCGTAATACTCTCCTGTTATATTTAAACCCTTTTCTTTATAATCTATTAATAATATCCCTTCACAATCCCAGAATATTGTCGCCATGATCTTTCCAGCTGAAGGGACGACTTTTAATTTCTTGGGATGAGGTGTTACTTTAACGTGCCACTGCATCGACTCTTTTGTTTGCTCTCAGGGTCATAATGATGACCCTAAGTTTCATCTCCGGTAACAATTTTTTGGAGCAAGCCATCAGGGTTTTCACTACACAGCTCAATGAAGTCGGAACAACAAGCAACGCGCGTATGCTTTTGAAATGGTGTCAACATTCGTCGCACTAACTTTGGACATGTTAAGATGATCGTGGATAATAATCATGTATTGTAGCAATAGAAATATTGGTTATTTGTGCTATAGACCTAACCTTCACTCGACCATCTTACGGTATAATTTTCTCCACTTTTTGAATGTTTTCTGGTGATGTAGCTTCAACAGGCCGACCAGGTCTAGGATCATCTTCTATGCTCTCCCTCCCACGCTTAAATTCATTTGACCACTTTTGGACAGTAGATAATGAAGGAGCGGACTCACGGTAAACGAAATCCATTTCTTCTTTAATACACTTTTGATTTTTTTCCTGTTTAGTCAAGAATTTTATCACTGCTCGATGCTCCAATTTAATTAAAATTGTAAAATTGCTCATGGTGATCACATTTGTTCAGCAGTAGCAGAAAAACAAAAGAACGTGTGGGCTTCAATCTAACTTTTTTGAATACTGTCACTGTCAATGAATAACTCTTGGCGGGTAGTATTAAGAAGTTTACTATATACCAATACCGAGAATTTATTGAACGCCCCTCTTATGTCGATCACACGTCACATTTCGAATCGCCTTTCTTGTTCCAAAAGGTGGACGTTACTTTACCGAAATCAATCTTTAGCACGAACTCCTAAATCAGACTCACGTTTCCATATATTATTTTGCGTATACGGGTGAATTTCAAAAATATTTCACCCATATCTCACCTTTACGTACCGTACCGTACGGTATAATACCGTCACGAGGAGCTGATATAAGTAGTTTTTCGAATTGACATTGCGATAACGCTGCTTACTCGATTAAAGCAAAAAGTTCGTCCTCCAGGTACTCGATTCTTATCAGTCACAAACTGTAACAACCGCTTCCATAGAATAACAAACAAATTAACTATCTGTTATTGAATACGCTCCGGAATTAAAGTAAGGATCAAACTAGGTTAAACGATACCAACCATTGCTTCACATAACTGGTTCTGTAGACAGATATAATATTGTACACGTTCTATTTATCAGTCAATACGTTCAGCGCCAAGCTCCCTAATTCGCATACAAAACTAACCCCACATTGAGTTCCTTGTTTATTAACAAAAGTAAGACTGACGGGGCTAAAATGGTCTGATTGAATTAAGGTCGAAATCAGTGTAGACGCGAGGGGTACATAAATAAATATTTAATTATTTTCGTGTAAGGGACCTATATCAATGAAGAACACTCGAGTGTACGTTATTTTATCGCGCAGGTGTAACAAGAAATACAAGAACCTTTTGAAAGCCAAGCAGCGAAGTAATAGACGTGCCTCAGACTCCACAGTCTTGTGGCGATGAAGTTTGACGGCAATTGCCGACGTTTGGCGAAATTAATTCCAATGATACAATCGATAAAGTGAAATCGATAAAATGGTGTACTTACTTTTTACTCTATAAAATAATATTACTTTTAACCTGTTATCGTATGGTTTTAAGGGCCCTGACTCCCCCAGGTACGATTAATTCTGCTTCGAATACTAAGATGATCCTGTCAGATGATCCAAGTGCATTTCACCTTATTGCTCTCTTCGAGCATTTGTCCTGCAGAAACTAAAAACCGCGTCAAAGTTTTCGAATATCTCGTTACGTTGAAGAACACTGGTTTCAACTTACGTCACTAATGGCGGCTAGGCAGAGTTGAGTCGGCACTAAACATCGGCTTTACCTGTGAAAAAGGAGACACTTAATATCATACTATAAACACAATTATAAATGGGAAAGAAATCTGTTACGCTTTCTTAGGGTCGTTTTAATAAAGTGATCTTAAGGACGAATTTAACTCCCTTCTTAGTGCACCCTTAGGATATCCAAGGTATATTTTCTCCAAATTACAAGCCCCTGGGTCCAGCGGTTTTAGCTGTGCGTTGTTCGATCAGTCAGTTTCTTGTTTTACCTATATATTTTTAACGCAGTTTTTTAGATGGATGAGAATGCACCTACACTCGCGGATAAATAATACGGGCCAGAGTGCGTTTTTCGTACAAACGAGGCTATTTCGAAGCCTTGGTTAATCGCCAGGGGTTGTTTTGAGTGAGTTTTAATGGTGGATACTGCGAGGTTCAATAGAGGAGGTCAAAAGTTCTTAAGATACCTAACTGATCGCACAATCAGTTAACATCACAGCGGGAGAGTTTGGGTCAGCACTTGGATTTCCTTACATTTTATTGTCATTTTAGATGTTTTTCTGAACATGCACTATTCCGGCGTTAACCGCAGATTCATTCAGTTGGGTATCCTAGGCACTCTGGAAGTTCTGTATCGATGCTCGAGGTATTCATCATCACATTTCACTAAAAGCATTCCCTGGCGAGGAACCAAGGCTTCGAAATAACCTCTTTAGTATGAAAAACGCACTCTGACCCGTTTTATTAGTCCGCGAGTGTATAATAACATCTTACATAATAAATGAACAGGAGACGAATTTAGAAGGATGCTGCCACGACCACTACTGGGGCAGAAAAATCTGCTTTTTACGAAATGCAAGGTTTCTATTCAACACGGTAAAACCAAATTGTTTTTGACGAGTTATCGTATTGCCAACGTTACGATAGATCTAATATATTGCACGAGTTAAAAACAATGCCATAACACGTCAAGGGCAATTTGGTTTTTACCGCCTAGAATAGAGGCCCTTATTGAATGAATACGTCGTAAATATCTCGTCATGCCTTGAATTAATTATCATGGTAGGTAAGTACATGTGTTTAGAGAGATTACTGATTCCAGAACAGATAGTGTTTTTTTTTTAGTTTTATTATAATGTTGGGCTGGACACGTCTTCCGAATGCATCCGGAACGATGGGCCAAGGTTGCCACCGAATGGACTCCGCAAGATGGCCACCGGAGCAGAGGCAGACCAAAAAGGAGATGGCGGGATGACTTAGACGCGTTTCAAAGCGAATGGCGGGAGCATGCACTCAATCGGGACGAATGGAGGAAAAGAGGGGAGGCCTTTGCCCAGGAGTGGGACACCCAACTAGGCTAAAAAAAAAAAATTATAATGTTACGTATTTTAAACTGTAAGTTGCCTGAAATAAATATTTCCCGTTATATATCCGATCCTCCGGGAAAAACCCTAGTAAAATACATTCCTATTTAGATTTGTCACTGACTGACACAGGTAGGTACAGTTTATTACTCAAAGGGATACAATCTACATATGTATAAAAACCAAACCTGACTCACTGACAATGACACTGACACTGAAATTTGGTGCAGGGGTTCCTTTCATGATGTAAGTGAGCACTAAGAAAGTATTTTCGGAAATTCACCCCTTAAGGGGTTAAAATAGGGGGAGTAGCGGGAAAATTATTCTACGCTTACGAAGTCGCGGGCGTCCTCTTTAGTATAATATAACACTGTTGAAACTTGACACGTCAATAAGTGAGCGAGTCGGAATCGTTTGTATTACAACGCCATCACCACATAATTATACTTGATCCTGTCAAGTTTTCGTTGTAGATACTTACTGGATCAGGTTACGTTAACGTGTCAACTTATTTCTATGCTTAATTAGACACTGGCTTTGAAATAATTTATCGGTTAACTGTTTACATTTTTACTGCACTTGTCACATGAAATATCATCAACAACATACCTTACATTTAGTGGTGGAAAGGCTTTGTTGGAAGAATCTTTACCACTATCTTAGGGTGACGAAACCAGTAATTGACAAGGCAGCAATAGTGGACACTTGATTACTATTTTACAGAAAATAAGGCTTTTTTTTTGCAACAATCAATTTAGGACCGTATGAAATCGACCGCCTGTCAGCTACCCTTTAACTTGAGGCCAAAAATCATTGTTTGCATTGTGTTCCAGCGACTTGACTAGCAGAGGCATTTCATCAAGTCATCAGGATTGGCAACGCGTTTGCAATCCTGAGATTGTCATCGTGACATTGCAATCTTAAGATCGCAAATTTCTATGGCCTTCAGTGTACGGTCACGAGCGTTAATTTGTGACCCATTTCAAGAAAAATATGCTTGAAGTCGTCAATGTCATTAGAGATGTCAAGTCATTTGTAACTTTTAGGAAACTCAGCCTTATTGTTGTAGAATATCAGATTGACTTTGGACCTAAGGTGGGTACCAAATTTAATCTCGTGACTGTACGCTTACCATTAGGTGGCATGAACAACCGCTGGAGGTAGGTCATATAGGTATATGTTAGGCCATTCACTAAAGAACAACTTACATTGATTACTAGCTTGAAAGTTTTATCAGAGGAAAAGTTCCACCTATACTGCCGTTGTTTTGTAAACTCGTGTTTATATAGAGTGTAAGACGATAAAATCTCCATTAAAATTGACATCTTGTAGTATAACAATTCAATGGTCACTATAAGAAATATTTTCCTAACACGTCTACAATATAACAAGCCAGACAAAACTAATAACAATTCCAAGTGAACAATGCTTGAGCGCACGAAGTCGTGAGTCTTGTGACGTCCTCAAAGCCGTTTTGTACCTGCGAGAACGTCAGCATTGTCAGATAAATCTAAACTGCTCGATAGCAATGACGTACTCGCTTTAAATACCGAGAAACCCCCCATCGGGTCAGTTACATATGCAATCTAGGCAACTGGGCACTGTAAGATTAATATGTATATACAAATCGAGATATTTCCAAGTTATTCTATGACGTGCTAATGTGTACACATGCACAGCTTTGACGCAGGACAATTTGAATATAAGAACAAGGATGCCACGTGCAGTTATTTATATAGCTCATGGTTACATTATTATTATCTGAATAGTTTTACATCTCGAGCATAATAAAGGCAGGTTTTTAATTATATGTAAAGTATGATTAAAATCCAATACGCATGCAGATCGATAGAGAAGCTCACTTAAGTCTGTCTTTGCGATGAGGACACAGATTCTATATTATATAAGAATCCAACTGGCCAGGATCCTCTCTTACCAAAAGGACCCCTGTATAGAGTCGTCACTAGTCGTGAGGTGTACCGTACATTGCTGTTTGTATTTCAATTTACCAAGGGAACAATTTCAACGATCACGCAACTACATTACGAAAAAATAACACTGCAGTAACAAATGCAATTGCGTATAAAACTCCAAAAATTAAGAAATCATTTTTCAGCAATTGGAAATGTATCGCTACATTGTAAAATATGACAAAACTGTAAGGTTCTTTTTTTAAATCTTAATAATAATTATTAATTAATAATAATTAATTATATCACATGACTTTTTAAGACCTATTAAATGATACGTATTGTAATAATTAGAAAACTTTCTTTTTTGTAGACAAATAATTGACATTTTATTATTGTTGTTATTTCCATTTTAACAGTTTAGGTATCCTATGGGACCCGGGACGGTGAAAGGACTCTAACGATACCACAGACGTTTAAATCAAAGTTATGTTGGAATAAATAATCATTACATCAAAAAAAACCCTGAAAACATAGCACTCCGTTTTCAGTATCGTGTAAAAAAGGGTAATAAACATAAACAGTTTTTCACTTGATCTTCATAGAATATACATTTATCCACTAGCACCCCAGGAATAACGTACATACACGATAATAGTCAATTACCCCTTAACAATTCTCCTTATAAAAGAGCTTTATACCGTTAAACAGCGAAAATCTCTCCTAGTCTTTAATTAACCACCCAGAATCAGCATTAAATAGTCCCAGACTGCCCTCCCAAGCCAATAAAGACAGTATCTTAGATCCAATTGCCAAAGTAGATTCAATCCTCTCCTCTCAGTAATGAGGTTGTGATTGCTACAGGAGTTTTTTTGAGATGCTGCTATTTGGCTTAGCACAAAATGTATAAAATTAAATTCTCGACGACATTCATTTCACGGGCTGCTCCCTAATAACGATGTAATCTCAACAATTTTGCAACAACGCCGACAAGTAAGGCTTCAAACACGAATCCCTTCAAATAAATTAACCTAAATAATGTTGATAAATGTTTTGGGATACTTGCGTTGTGTTTACAGCTGAATAATAATGAGTGTTACGTCGTTGAAGGTAATTGAGGTAATAGGTATCATTAATACATAACATAGCACAGTAAAACAATACAGGTAAACACTAGGCTATTGCCTCAACTAGCAACTTTATGCAAATAAAAAACTAAAAGAATAGTCTACAATTCCACATTATTTACGAGAATGTCGTTTTATCAAAGTTCGATCAAAAATGCCGTTCGGAATTCTTAATAAAATTTCGCGAACCAGACACGATTTAGAATTCTTATTCGATTTAGACATTATTAAACAATGTAATAGTTTTAATAATGAAGACGCAGCTAAAGCAAGTGAATATCAAACAGCGCTGAGTCAAACCAATTTCTTTCTTAATTTGTGCTACTATTTTCGATCTGAATATCGTATTAAATCTCAGTATAATTAATCTGTCTCTTTCTATAGATATTTTTTTCACATGCGAGAATAGTTAATAGATGTTGAGTTTGTCTTTGCCGATCTATTAAAAAACGAACCCACCTTTTCTAGGCAGAGTTCGGTAATCATGTTATCACAGTTACGAGTTATGGGAAGGAGATATGGTCGCCTGTAATGGGTCTCACTCACAAGATTAAATGTGACTTAAAATCCAAAGGAACGAGCTAGGTACATTAGACATGATTTTCGTTTCTCTATGGGATCGAAACTGAAATGGGGAATGGCAGAACTTACTCGCAAGTAACCCACATACAAAAAAAAACAACGAATTGCAAACCTAAGTGGCATTGGAACATTGCTAGAAGAACCGATGGCCGTTTAAAAGGAAATGAAAAGTCTTGTCCACGTTTCGGAAGGCTTAATGTTGGCAGGCCTCCTACAATGTGGGCACTCCACCGAGGGACGTGGACCTACAGAGTTTAGTAAGACCATAAGACTCTTAATCACGACAAGGTACATATTTATGAAGTTATATCCGCACGTGTTGCACTCGCTATGAATAATGAAACAGACTATCTCGAAGGCAATCATTTAACATCGATATATGCTGCGCGAGCCGTTGTGTTTTATTCAATAGATACCTTTGCAGAGCCCGAGGCGCACGATATTTGCGACGAAATATATGATAGACCCTAAAATAACCGAATGGTCATTATTCAACAAGAATTTTATGATTTAGAGTCTACCCGCGACTTCGCGAATTCGTCCGAGTAGAATTAGTTATTCGGCCATCTTATCGGATTTCTCATTCATTTCAAACTAAAACACACAAACTTACGCATTTATAATATTAGTAAGATCTTGTTTAACATCCTCCATCCCCACAAATAAGCGAGGAAAATGAGCGGGGCGCTAGAAAAAAAACAATTGTTGGTCACACCAGCTGGCTGTAGGTACATTTCATTTTCGTTGTATTGCAGTGATGCTGGACCCGTTTTTCGCACTGACTGTAATTATTTGCAAAGTACGAAGGCGGCCTTTATTTAAAACTCCTCAAGTCAAGTAAATATCACAGACCAAAATACCAAAACTTACCGATAAACATTATAGTAACTATGGAAACGGTTTTTAAAATACTTTAGACTAACAATATAGTGTATCGCAATAATAAAAACGATGAAGCAAAAGCAAACCGAGAGACCAACTGAAAGCCCAACTTGTAACTTCATTACAGTTCCGTGTTGAGCATCTTTCTCAACGGCCGCCCTTATAGGGTCCGAATCGTCCCCCGGGCATTTCCGACCCTTGGAAATATTAATACTAGACAAGTCCTAATTGGACATGAATAATGAACTAACGAAGGTAACTAGCCGCAACTATATCTAGAGATACATATACCAGTCGATCTAATTACGAGGTCACGTTAAAGTTCAGTAGATCAATAATATGAATTTGTTGGAATGATTCCGACTATTGCCAACGGATATCTACTTAAAAGTTGTTACGTCGTGACCATATGGTTTTATACAATCTATATTTAATACTTGATAATTTTACTGCAGATATGATTACACGGAATTTCCTAACTAGCATTTAAGTATTATACATATAATTGTTTCGACGTTTCTTTTCCGTGATTCACCTGAAACGGGGAAACAATCGCAGAGATAATTTAATAGTCTAACTATATTTAATTGAAATTGATAAATAAACTAGAAATAAAATGCTAGTACAATTTCTGCGTAAAGCAGTTAACAAGTTTAGAAACTCATCATAGACCCCGGATTCTTGTCGCGATGACGTCACAATAGGGTAATTTGGGGAGCAAATGGAACGGTAGTAATTAATACGGATTTATTTAGATAAGATAAGATAAAAAATGTCTTATGGTGTAAATTAATACGAAAGTGTTACTCATTATTTTTTGGTATATTACTGCGAAACTTCCTTTAAATCAATTGTCAATTGATTAAATTATCGACATTGTTCTTTCGTTAACTGACAATATAATTTACTGTCGATTACTTTCAAAAAGTCAAATTTAGTAAGATAATAAAACATAGAAACATAAAACATAGGTAATACATTATTTTATTCTAATTTAACAAATCATTAAAGCAAACGCCCTGTGAGACAGTGTCTTGGCACATTGATACAATCAATGTGACGTGCAGTTGTCAATAGAGCAAACAGTTTATAATATAAACAGTTTATAATCCATATGTATATAGACATTATCTAAGGTCAAACTTTATTGAGTTAGTATAGATTGCATAAATTGATAAAGGTAATTTTAATATATTACATTGTGATCTACTATTACATGTCCTGAATGAATATTTGGTGAAATGAATATATATTTTAGCTTATCTTATTCTTTATGTATCATTTTGTGCCACCGTTCCATTTGCTCCCCAAATTACCCTATTGTGACGTCATCGCGACAAGAATCCGGGGTCTACTCATCAACACAGTCAAAACATTCAAGACCCTTGTCAGGACGTTGACATTGTTATTTACGTATCAACTTTAAAATAATCTAGAACCTACAAGGTGGATTTAAAAATAGTACCTAGTAGATGTTGCACGGTAATTGCCAGCCATTAGTGACGCATGCACGATGCGTTATCTTGAGAGAAGGTGACGTCAGGTAAGAACCATACTGCATCGCATGCGCTGACAATTAAACTGCGCCATTTAAAGACATGGCGCATGCATGTCCGTCGAACATTGCACGGCATAGGGTTGCATCTCTAGGCTATTTAAAAAGAACATTTACCGAACAGTAGATAGACCGTGGCAATATAAACTCTAGTACACTCAAAATCTGAAAAATTCATTCGTAAATTGAGACAGGGCCGAGATTCTAGGCGTTAAGAACCATATCGTCTTTGCCCTGTTATCATATTCAATCATATCAATCATATCAATCAGTAGCTACCTTTAAAAATCATTTCAAGAATTATTTATTAGCTTCTCAAATATCTGGATCATAAGCAGTTGTACACATACGCACATGCACACGCAAGCACACTCAAACGCACACACACACACTCATACACAAGCACACACACTCAAACTTACACACATACACGCAGATATACAAGATGTATTTAATTTTTTGTTATTGTATGCTTAATTTGATCTCTCTAAAATGATCTCAAAATAGTAGCGATATTATTTTAGGTATATGATATTATTATTATTTTAAATTTTTAACGCCTTCGATTGCCATATATGTATCTACTCTCCCTGGTCTCACTGAAAACCAGCGCCTGTGTATGTTTTATCAACATTCAGAGGCATAAAGCTGAGCGGAGACCATTTTGGCCATAATAATAAAAATAAAATAGGTTAAGACATTTTCCTTGTAAACTGATTTTTTATTTATGTGCCGAATAAATTATTTTTCATTTCATTCATTCAATTCATTCATTTCATTCATTTCATTTCATATTGTCAACATTTTAATAATCATAACATTCATAACAGGTTAAAGACGATATAGTTTTTACCGACTAGAATAGATGCACTGGTACACACGTGAATGAATCCTAGTCGTTCAATTGATAATTGAAACCTCCTACAGATGAAATGCATCATGGTACGAGACCGTGTTTAGCATGTAATATGTTTATTCACTACCTCTGTACAGTTAAAGAATTAAATTTGGTCACACACCTCAGTTCCAGAGTCAATCTGACATTCTACAGCAATAAGGTTGAGTTTCCTATCAATTACAAATGACTTAGCACCTCTAGTGACAGTGACATCTTCAAGCAGATTTTCT
This sequence comes from Acleris sparsana, assembly GCA_923062465.1. Taxonomy (NCBI): domain Eukaryota; kingdom Metazoa; phylum Arthropoda; class Insecta; order Lepidoptera; family Tortricidae; genus Acleris; species Acleris sparsana. The sequence goes on along the minus strand of OV281287.1, from coordinate 4,198,933 downwards.
TTGAAATGGGTAGCAAAGTAACGTCCGTGACTGTACCTTCTTGAGGATTGTGAAGAGCTGTAAAATTGCGTAGCGGTCAAAAAAGAATTCATACAAATTTAGCTTCGTGCGAAAACGTTTCTGACTCCCAATCAAGTCCGATTTTCACGATTTTTGTATATGTTGTAGTTATTATAAAGACCAAGCTCTGCACGCTTCTGTTTTTTGTTTTTTAAATTTGTTTTGTTCTAAGAAATATTTTCTTGAAAGGAAAACATTCAAAAATCGTATAAATCAAACGCGGTTTAAGACAAGAAACGTATTCGCATTTTGTATGGAGATTTTAAGCTTTACAATCCTCTTTAAGATTGATAGAAAGCCAAACATTTGATCGTGACAAACAACAAAAAACAGAGAAATACGCACAAGAAGAATGTGTTCACAAAATGTTCCCAATCCCAACTCAGCGCAATGCTGCCATTTAAGTCAGCGCTGGTCTTCCGTTGGACCCATACACATACAGGCTGTCTGAAATCAAATACAACGGGACCTATCGGTATCTTGGCTGGGGATATGCTAAATGGGAACCCTATCACGATCCGCTGCCCTATTGCCTAACGCAATCGCAATCGACATCAAAGTGTAACAATTGTTTTCATTTTGTGCAGACTCGCCTTCGGACTGTCAAAATGAAAACGATTACGATTGCGAGTGCGTCGGGCAATAAGCCTGCTGGTAAGTGGTTCTATCTATCGCTATCGCTGGCGTCACGACGGATCGCGCGACCAACAGTACAAACACAACGTGAACACCAGCAGACTAGCGACGCGATTGGATTATGCGCGATAACACTATCGGTATGCAGAGCAGAGCACGAGTTTTATGGTATTAAATTATTCGGAAACAGCGAGATTCCATTCCCAACGGCATGGGTGGAGTTTAAAAGTTGGACATAAACAAATAGTTGTAGCTTACCATACAAAGGACAAAGTATACATGAATATCAGGGGATAATATCACAAAAAATTATGTAATAGAGAAAATATCCAAGATTCACGGGATTTGCGGGTGGTAGGACCCTGTGCAGGGTCCGTCCGGATTGCTACCACCATCTTATCCATTAACCTACCGCCAAACAGCAGTGTTCGCATTGTTGTGTTCCGGTTTGGGGATAAGACAGCCGGTGTAATGACTAGCATAGAGGCATTCCATCTTAGTCCTCAGGGTTGGCAACGCATTTGCAGTCTTATGCTAATGTCTATGGGTCACAGTTTCCACTTACCATCAGGTGGCCTGTGTGCTCAGTGCCTTCCCTATGCCATAAAAAAAAAAAGCACGAACCGATTCTAGATAGCTTCGTAGGCAGGGTCAATACCAACTAGGCAAACGTGTCGTCAAACGAAGGAAAAGTTCCGTAATGCGCCGAAAATAATTCCTACAACTTGACCGTTTTTTTTGTCGCATAACGGAAAATTTCATAGAATTACGCCAGTTATCACGTCATTTTTAAACGCTATCCGCTATCACTAATGTGACTCAGTACCGAACCGTGTACGTAGCAAAATTTACAGAACATATTGACCAAGAAGCGACATGTCGGGCGTCAAATTAGCCTTTTTCCTAATTAACAGAACGTCCACAACATCAAAATAGCAATAAGTCCAAATTACATAATGTCAAAAAAGCTGATATAATGTCAAATCTTATCAAAAGCAGGTAGCCCAAGTAGCTTTGTGGTCGACATTTTGCATATTCATACTTGTTGTTATCAAGCCCTTGAGTCCCTTCATGGACTTTATGCTAATTGTGTATCCTACGATTAAGGCATCTTCACAATATAGTCAATTTACGTAATGGAAATTTCGCTTCTTGTTCAATTTGCAGCTCTGGATATTTTACATTGGACATGGACGGTCGGTACTGAGTAGTTTGACAATCTGTATTCATATTACTAATTTCCTGTCCGCAAATAATGCGTTCTGCTGCAGTATTTTGTTTTAACGTCGCAAGTGTAACCTAACTTAATAATCTGGTATAAACTAATAAATAAGTCATTAAGGTATTTATAGATATTATAATTTATTTCGCACCATCTTAAAATGTGAATCGAGTGTCTTATGCCATTGTTTTCGTGTCTTCTTCATTTAAGAACGTGTGCCAATGGAACTCCCTACTATCTTACATTTCATACTCAGACTATGAGACTAGAGGACGCCCGCGAATTCGTACGCGAAGAATTAGTTTCCAGGTACTCCCCCTACTTTAACCCCTTAGGGGGTGAATTTCCAAAGATCCTTTCTTAGTGCTCACTTACATCATGAAAGTAACTCATACTTGTAACAAATTTCAAGTTTCTAGGTACAGGAGTTTCGGCTGTGCGCTGATATCTAAGTTAGTGAGTCAAGTTTGCCTTTTATATATATACATATATAGACGAGTGTAGGTCAACTTTGTGCGAATACAGTTCGTTCGTTAAAATAGTGGGCGCCCTTTGAAGTAGCCAATACCGCTTTGTTGCAATTGTAGCTGCACATCTAAGCAAATTTAAAATAAAATAAAAATAGTTTCAGTTGGTTAGCTTCACGTACGTACCTAATACTTCACATACATGCGCGAGAAGGGAATTGAATTTTTTAAATAAAAAAATCAATCTCGTCTCGCCTTGTCTCCTAGCCTCGTTGGAAAGATAAGGTTCTTTCCAACGAGGCAGGTTTTGTAAAGAAAACGCGCCGCACACCGACCGCCTCCTTACTGTGTGCGTTTGTGGCTTTAGTGATAGCAACTAAGCCTTTACCTACATTAATATCTAGTTCGTTGAATTGAATGTCAGTTGAATGGTGTTAAACAACAATGTCAATACAAAACCAGAGCAATTGATAACACACAGTGTGCTAATTTGATTTAACTACAAATAATAGATAAAGAAGATTGATAAGGTCGCGGGAAACCGCTGGATGACAGCAGCAGAGGACCGATCGTTGTGGAAAACCTTGGGGAAGGCCTTTGTCCAGCAGTGGACGTTTTGCGGCTGATGATGATGATGATGATGATAATGATGAATAGATAAAGCGTAAGCAAAACACAAAAGAGCATTATTAGTAGTAATAACGTTGTATTGCTTGCCGTAAACACATTGAGAGCGGAAGCTGCGTGATGTGGCACTTATCCCATACTGAAAAGCGTTTCCAAAGCGGAGGCGTATTATGTTTAAGAACTCTCCGCACCGCGCCGCCTTCACTCTCAGTGCGTTTGCGGCTTTACGCTCTTGTCTTATTTGTTTTTTATACAAAGTACCTACTTATAAAAGCGAACTCATCCCTTTCAGAAAACTTTTAGAGATCACAAGAGGAAGGCTTAAGACTTAGTTTATATTGAACATTGACTAGGATATAGAACACTCTTCTTCAAGAAGACAATGCCGGTCGGTTACAATATCAGTTACCTATATATGTAACTAACTGTCAACGGTTTCTCTCCCGCTGCAAATTCCCGAATTTCCGGCGGATTTTCTGTCCTGGCAATAACTAACACAACAAAAATAATAATATTAAATATGGTGCAGTCGTTAGGAAGTTATGTGCGTACATTCGTTTACAAACGCCAAAAACATTTCGGCGACTCATTTTAAATTATGTATATATCGAATAAAGGCCATATGTATACAATTATACAATACAACTACACGCTTTATACATAGATGCAGTATGCAAATTGTGTGGTTGTGAAAAGTGACACGGTTATCCCATAATATTTATTTATTTATTAAGACGAAAACTACAAAAAGGACGACAATTTGCTACCCATTTCAAAGAAAATCTGTTTCAAGATGTCATTATCATTAGAGAAGCCAAGTCATTTGTAATTGATAGGAAACTCGACCTTATTGCTGTAGAATGTCAGAATGACATTGGAACTAAGGTGGGTGACAAATTTAATTCTTGACTGTACCTACAAAAACTTGAAACAATCGTTGAACACGTTCAGGGTCTCGTTTCTATGAAAACAATTCCATAACACGTGAAAGCCTCAAAGGCAATATTGTTTACGCAGTAGAATAGAATCCCCGTAAATGTACTTACCTTTATTGAAAACAATTATTAAAGTTTTTGAAAGACCACAAGAGCTACTTCTAATTCTAGCGGTACAACATAAGACAAACTTTCCAAGCAGATTGCGAGGTAAAAGTTAACAACTCCATTATTCACTATCTGTCCAAGTTTGTCAACCCTCGCGTCTCGGGAGAACAATTAATATGGGACACAAAGTTGTACAGTTTGTGGCCTCAAGGAGTTATGATAAATTTTAGGGTTGTTTCAGTTTTTGACCCAGTAGGTCAAATAATATTGTTTTTGACGTGTTACAATAGATCTTATTGTCACGTAAATAAGAGCTATCGTAACGTTGATAATACGATAAAATGCCAAAGGCAATATGGTTTTACCAACTTGGATAGAGGCCCCGATGTTTAAAGCAATGCATTGGAATTTACTTGTGATAGCTAGCTTTTTCTGGCGAAGTCACTCGCATAGAGTAAGTTTGGTATATGGTAGTCTTCTTTATATTTATGTTAAGTAAATTAAAATCAAATATATAAATAAAACCCACCACTTCGTACTCGTTGAGTAGTGACCCACTATTAGCCCCTATTTCTTTTAACCTACAGAGTACATACACCTTTACGTCTGTCACCCTTTGGGGTAGGCAGAGACTAATATGATTCCCCAGGTGCACCGGTCTCGTCATAGGTACAACTTTCGCTTCCTCTACATACCTCTTTATACACGTACGTCGGTTTACAGGAGTACCTAATCATTAAAAATACCGCGTTTCTAGATGTAACTAGTCGTGTAGTCGTGTTTTATATATCAATCAGTCTTCTGAGTATCTTAAATTCAGAATGTTCCGTCCGTCGTTAGTGATGTGCCGTGGGAATATTCCCGAGAATGGGAATTTTCCTATGGAGAATATTCCCGGGAATATTCTTTTATTCCCAGGAATATTCCCAAAACAGGGAAATATTGCAATACAGATTGGACAAATTATTTTTTTATTAAACTTAGTTAATAATGACTTCATTATTAACTAAGCAGAATTAAATGATTTTCGCTAAGAACCTCGTGTTTTTTTTATCATAGTCTTTTTTTTAACGGTGCTGTACGAATGCATAAAAAATTGTCAGTTTCGTCCTAGTATTTATGTCGTAATAAGTACTGCAAAAACCAAAGTACATGATTTACTGTGATTTTTAATGAAACTGTGATGATTTGTATAGTATTGCTAATAAAAAAAATACTTTGCAAAAAAATATTTATTCAACTTTCCTAGCAATTATGGGAATATTCCTGAGAACATTGGGAATATACCCCGGAAATATTGGGAATGTTCACGGGAACATTGGGAATTTACTTTGGCAAGTGAGTTACACCATTCAATGACTCGGTAAATAGTTCAATGAATAACGTTTTGATATAATCCTCAATCACACAATATGTGAACCTATACACTTTCAAAATTCCCCTATGTTATACAATACACAATACAAAACACTTTATTGAACACCATACAAAACATTACAGAGATCCAGTAATGTATGTTCCCTTTGTGTGGGAATATTCCTGAGAATATTCCCGGGAATTTTCCCACCTAGGGAATATTCCCGGGAACGGCACATCACTACGTCGATAAATTGCGTTTTTATCAAAATGCTAAACTCCTGCAAGCAAATTCCGAACGTCGTTTCTTCACCCCATTTGCACCTTCTACGCGTCCGAGACAAACGATCTACCCTTTCTTTGTCGATGCGCAACACGTACCGAATAAAGGTGACGTGGATAAATTCTGTTAAGGCCAGCGCAAATACCGGGCGGATCGCGGCGTCAACTAGTCTGAGCTCAGGATAGAAGAAAGAGAGTCACTATTCACTTTGTAAGACACACCAATACCTCTAGGTACATACATAGTGTAAAACAAAGTCGCTTTCCGCCGTCTGTCTCTCTGTATGTAGGTAGATATTCTTAGGTCTTTCAAGCACGGGTTTCATTTCAATGCAGTTATCATCAATAGTTTAGTTTAGTTTACTTTATTTATTTATCAATGTAATGTTACAATATAGATTGCATTGCATGTCAAAAAATACGAATTTACATTGATATCGTCAACAAAACATTAATACAAAATGATAAAATAATATTACAATAATACAATAATATAATAACACTCAAATAATCAAAAACAACAATGATAAACAAGTAATAAATGGTCAGTTTCCGATGTCAATACACAAAACTAATAAAGGTCAAATATCAATAATAATTTTACAATAAATAGACAGAGTGATCCAAGCTGAAGGTTTTGTATAGAGAAATCTGGATAATGCCCGGGTGTTACAGTAAACTCACATAGGTACAATACCGATAGACTTGATAAAACTAAAAAAAAAGATTTTTTTATTAAGTTAGGGTTATTTTAAAAGCAACAGGTTGAAATATGAATGTGTGCAAGGTCTGGATAAGGGTTAGGATTTCTTAAGCGGCCCCTAATCTTGCGCTTAAAGGTGTACCTCCTAGACGCTCCTTGGGTAGGAGGACTGAGATGATTCCAGCACTTGGACGCCGCAGGTTGATATCGCGGGCGGATATCAGTGGGGTACCAATGTTACTGCAGGCGGCAGTATGCAATCGTGGCCGCATCAAATCAATGCACGAAGCGGAAGCGCCGCGGCGCGACGAGAATGTGTTTTGCGCAAAGGGCCACGCAATACGAGCAATACAAGCGTTGCAGTCTCCGCTAAGCACAGCTACGCTTTCCATGCATTTCAGTTTTAATAACACGCTGGGCGGAATGGCGACGGGTAAGTGATATTAATGCCGACAGCGAAACCCATTAGACAAGGACGGGTTGGCACTTGACAGAGCTGCGGCTGTTACCGGGAGTTCGCCGCGGTTAGGTTTATAGCGAAAATAAAAACACTAGTATTTAACTACCTCTTTTTAACGTAAAAGTCAGGTTTCTAGTCAACTGTTTGGAAGGCATACCACGCTCCCACCTGCTGACATGCAACCCGCCCGCTCTTTGCGCGATCCTTTTTAAAGGCATCCACGACAGGTGGCGCCGGCGCAGCCATGTCAAGGCTCGACGTTCGCAAGGTTTGCAACATGTGCTAATTGTGTTATAACGAACTTTGACTTGCTAGAAAAAAGCAAACATTTTTCTGTTACCACGTCATAAACAACGCGCGTCGCATGCTAATATTTGAGTGCTTATTTTCTTCACACGACTATGCCAAGGAAGTCTGTGCTATTTTGCAAACAGTTTGAACGTTCGCGATTTCGATGGTTTAGTAAAGTGACTTGAGATATTTAAATTTCTGGTTATGAATATCGTAAACATAGCGATGGTCAACGCCGAGTTACAAGATCCACCATACCTTTGCGGATATAATCTGTAATGATCGGTGATCGTGCTGAATGCCGATATATGCGTTATTGGATTTAAAACGGTATACTTTTATCTAACTTGAAGCCAGGCGACAAACGTCTCGCGACACGTGTCAGACATCGGGCGAAGTCGATCGCCATATATACTCGTATATACGTCGTTCAAAGTCCGGCAATGTTCCCTAGTGATTCCCTGGATTTAACGGATAATTGCGTTGCTCTCAGTTTATATCAATATAAAGAGCCAGAAACTTACATGACCTCAGCATAGTCAGCATACGAGGGGTGATCCAAAAGTAATGATAATCAGAATGAAAGGCACATAAAATGTAAAAAAACCTAATTTATTTTTCAACATAGTCTCCTTGCAAGTCTACACACTTAGACCATCGTTTCTCTAGACCTTGAATTCCCTTTAAAAAAATTTTTTTTCTTGACTTGTCAAAAATGCCTCCACAGCGGCTATCACTTCACTGTCATCGAAAAATTTGTTACCTCTAAGATCTTCCTTCAGGCGTGGAAAGAGATAGAAGTCGCTGGAGCCTAGATCTGGCGAATATGGGGGGTGTTCAAGCACTTCGAAGCCTGCATCACGAATAGCAGCCATCGCAACACCGGCCTTGTGGGGGGGTGCATTGTCCTGGTGAAAGAGGACACCAGCACGAAGTTTGCCCCGCCGCTTTTCCTTGATTGCTTCTCTCAATCTTCGTATCTGGCAGCGTAGTAAGAGCCTGTAATAGTGGTTCCTTTTTCTTGGTATTCTATCATTATGATTCCTTCGGCATCCCAGAACACGGAAGCCATGATCTTCCCAACTGAGCTTGCAACCTTGAATTTCTTAGGTGTAGGGGAACTGGGTCGCTTCCACGTCATTGATTGTTGTTTTGTCTCAGGATCAAAATGATAGATCCAAGACTCATCCAAGGTGACAAATCGACGCAAAAAAGTTTCGGGATAAGCTCGAAATTTTTCAAGATTACACTTTGAAATCTTATGTCGTATTTCCTTTTGTTCGGCCGTTAACATTCTAGGTACCCAACGGGCGGAGACTTTTTTCATGTGTAGTTCATCAGTTAATATTCTTTGAACACTGCCATACGAAATCCCCGTGAGCTCAACTAGATGTCTGATAGTAATTCTTCTATCTGTTAACACGAGTTCATTGATATTTTTTACATTATCTTCCGTAAGGGCCGTAGAAGGGCGGCCTTCGCGATGTTCGTCTTGAGTGGATGTTCTTCCTAAGTTAAACTCCTTCGACCAGCGTGCTACTGTGGAATACGGCGGAGCAGAGTTCCCTAGTGTCCCCACTAATTCAGCATATATGTCTTTAGTACTCTTTTTTTTAAACAGAAGTATTTAGTATCCGCTCTCAACTCAATTTTCTCCATTTTTGCGTTATTGTTCCGACCGCTCGTGAAAAAACAATTGAAACTCAATGACAAATACATTTTTTTTTATTTTTTTTTCTTAATATTACTGAGGAGTCTCTACTACCAGTAACGCTATATTTCATTATTGTATATCGATGCAAAAAGTATTTAGTTATCATTACTTTTGGATCACCCCTCGTATACGATACATTCAATGAAAAGTTTGTCGGTGACATAAGGGACAGTGGTCGCTCTCGGTTGCTTTTGCCCATTCTCGACGCACATGTTGAGTCCTAGAACGTACGATAGACCGTGCGTTTAAACAGGCATTTTCATACAAAGACTCAGGCATCACATTATTGAATAGCAACAAAACTTGTTTGAGAATAGTACCTACGTACGTTCAACAGATCCCTCATAACGCAAATAGAGATAGACCATATCATTACGATTACAGTACGAGCAACATACGAGTAATAGGTATGTACCTAGTAATAAACGTTAGCTACAAACTCATCAAGTCGAACATTAAACGCACGACGCCACGTCTGCGGTTGGCGTCTTGCCGCAAACCGTCTACATAATACACGGCGCGAGATCAGTCGCGCATGAACAGGATTACTGTGTAGGTAATCTGTGTTACACTTACAACGCGCATAGGTCGCTATATAAGCGTAATAAATAAGGTCACACCTACGACACTATTTAATAGGTATATCGTCAGTGGTTTGTTTTGTATGACAAGTTGCCTGGGCCTCTCTTCTAGGCGGTAAAAACCATATTGTCTTTGACCTGTTATGGTATTGTTTTAATTGGGCCGTTATTACTGTCAAGTAAATAAGAGCTATCAAAACGTTGACAATACCATGATAGGTCAAAGACGATATGGTTTTTATAATTGCCGTCAAACTTCTTGAACATTAGGCGAGGTAGTGGGGGAAAGTTCGCGCATCGTACACATACGTGCAAAAAAAGTACCTAACTTTTGTTACAGAATATTTTCAAATCTTAGGATAAATGATACACAAGTGAAAAATTTTTTTTATATTATTATTAGAATAACACTAAAAAATACAGGAAACTATTTAAAATAGATTAGTCTTGAACTAAAAAGGATATTCCTTCCATTAAGTCAATACCAGCGCTGGTACTAGGTCTTGGTTCAGGGGAGCTGGAGGTAGTCATTGTGTCTTGACTATCATCAATATCATGAATATCATTCTCAAATTGATTCAAAAATCAATATCAAATTATAACAAGAAAATTAATGATAACAATCGGCTTTATCAGTGCACGCAAGTGTACTCGGGAGGCAAAGGGACGTGGACGCGGTGCGGGACGCAAACGTCAACTGATTGACCAATGGTGCGTGCTCCCCCGCCGCCACCTCCCGCCGCCCGCGGCCCCCCTCCCAACGAAACCTAAAAATCGCTTCTGCGCAAGCAAGGTTACGTGTTCAAGAAGTTTGCCGGCAACTATACCGCCTAGAACATAGATTGACGTGTTATAGTTTTGTTCTCGGCCGCCATTATTGTCAAGTAAATAAGGGCTATCGTAACGTTGACGATACGATAACAGCTCAAAAGCAATATTGCTTTGCCGTCTTGAAAAGAAGCCCAGATCGCCGCCTCTTTAAGTTCGTTTTTGGTTTGCTACGGGCCTTCGCAAAAGTTACAGTTATGTTTGTTTATGTAGAAGATGGTTTAAATTTTCAAACGCGTGACCTGACTATTTGCAGAAAAAAAGTGAGATTTTATCAACAGACAAATTTAAACTCTGGTAAACTGGATCACGCAAAAGTCTAACAGTTACAGCTAAGTATATCCATAAAATAGAAGCCAAGAAGTTAGTATCTCGTGGTTTTTTAATGGACCATACATGAACTCTAAACTTAGCATCAGCATTTCAGCTACTTCCCGATTACGAACACGGCGCGTCCAAACAGATTATATTAGACTATAAACCAGCTGCGAATAGGCACGCCGTAAACACATTTACGAGGTGTGCGCTTTTGTACATAAATCGTTTGATGTGTTGTGAATACAGTTAGGCTCTCTGTCCTGCCGAGAGCAGCTGAAAAGGACGCCATTAGAATTACCGGGGCGCCATCAACAAGCAATGCATCCACGCATTAAAGTGCCTCGAATACGTTTTCGTTTATGCTATCCTGGTCTTTGAAAGACATCTAAAAAGGAATTAATTTGGGTTTTTTAGAAAATTATGAAGGTCGTATTACAAATTAAGTAAGCCGGAAGCGAGAATACTTTAGCAAAGTATTACCATTTCAAAAGTGGAGACAAACGAATGGAAAGCTTTAAGTTTGCGTCAATTAAACGCTACTTAAAATTAAATTAAGAATAAATTATATTTCTGTGTTGAAAGAAAATACTTAAGAAAAGCACTCTGTAAATTGAAACGCTAACACAGCGAGAATTGTCTGCTGGGTTCAAAATGTATTTAATACTTACAGTATATCTTCGTACCAATTAGGATATCCGAGAGCGAAACTCCTTTTGATTTAGATTGATGCTTGACTTGGAAACAATAACTTAGAACGTAAGTAATTTTAACTCGGGTAACTTTCAGCTTTGATCCGAGGTTGTTTTTATCAGTGAACATTTGAACAATACAAAAACAACAGGATAAATACAAACGAAAACTGTACTATTTCGCTAAAAGGTAAAGAAGGTAAGATGACAAAAATCCAAAGTAAAGAATACCTCAATTTCCTCAATTAATGCGAGTTGAAACGTATGTAAGCGCCGTTCAGCTAATGAACAAGGATGGAAATGGATGAAAATAAATCATACATCTACCCGTGTCTCGCTGTCATGCAGAAATGGTACAGTTTTTAACCCGCGACAGAAAAGATATGTTTAACGTGTCTGTCTGCATCGTAGCTCCCAAACTGATGGACCGATCTAGACGCAGTTTTTTTTAAAGAAAGCAAGTTTAATCGGGATGGTTCATAGCTAAGTTTCATGAACATCGGTTGAGCCGTTTAGGAGATATGAGCTTTGAAAGAAGGCGTTGCCATTAAATCGGGGGCTTTTATTTATCAAACCATTATAATGACTGCACTTGTATTATTGAAACGATAACGAGGCTATTGTAAAAGTTCTAAGGTCAATTGGCTCGATCGATCTTATTGATTGTTTTTGTGGATACACTGATTACGAAACCACGTTTGTGTGTTCTCTCAGACTGTCATTTATTTTAACAGCTACAGTTTTGCCACATCCGCCGCCCACCCACAGTACCCACCAACTGACCGTAGCGCCGTAGGTACTTAAAAAGTCTTAACTTGATGTAAGGAGAAAGAAAAAAAATCAATTCCACTGATAAATAGGGTTACATACAGTCGAGTACAAAGATATGTATACACTTTTGCACCTTATCACATTGAAAAAAGGTGTAACTCATAAAATCATTCTTAAAATTGTATTTGAATATTACGACTGTGACATATGGCCGCTTAGGACAGTCATTGCAGAACTATAAGAGGTTCTTGTTTGACCACGGAACTCTAAAAGCTGATAGAAAATGGATGAGTTTATTAACAGAGACTTTATAAGGTCCTTTGATGTCATTTTATGAAACCCCTATTAGCAAATTGGGATTCCTTGTTTTCAGCATTATTGTTTGTGTAATTTGATAACCTTTGGCCCAGCGAAGTTCAAAGGATCCTCTACGGATGATGTTTTTTAACTTTACAATGGTTAAATAACTTTTGCGAGAAACTCTACATAGTATAAAACAATGTCGTTTCCCGCCATCTGTCCTCCAGTACTTACGCTAAGATCTTTGAAACTACGCAACGGAAATGTATGCGATTTTCATCAATAGAAACACTGAGCAAGAGGAAGGTTTTAAGCATAATACATTTTGGCTTATGTATGGGTGTTAGAGAATAAGTTTATAAAAGCTAATTTCGTGTCACCGTTGTAGTCAATAAACACCGCAATCAAAAAGTAACGTATACATTTAAACAGTTGGCAATAACAGTAAGCATGGAAAACCGTTGAACAAATTTGATCAGCTGATCGAGAGAGAGTGACTCATTACATATAGAATTGATACTGATATATAAAAAATCCATCGCAACCAGGTTGAAGTGGCAGTCTTATGATTATTGGGAAAACATAGCATACGAGGGGCGGCTGAAAAGTGATATACCGATGAAACAAAAGACGGTCGTGGCAATTTTTATTTTATTTTCAATGTAGTCCCCTGCCACGGAAATGCAATTTCGGACGTGTACGAAAATGAACCCATTTCTAAAATAATAGAAACCCAAACCTCAAAGCAGAGTTGCAAAAAGGGAACTATTCTTTACTATTTTCAAACTAAATCTAAAACTATGGAAAAGGAAATCTTAACATTAACTGAGGGAAGAAACACTGAACAAGGTCACAAAAAAGGTACTATTCCTTACTATTTCCAAATAAAACCTATAATAGTGGAAAAGCAGAGCATAACTATGACTGGGGAAAAAAACACTGAACAAGGTCACAAAAGAGGTACTATTCCATACTATTTCCAAATAAAACCTATAATAGTGGAAAAGCAAAGCATAACTATGACTGGGGAAAAAAACCAGTTTTTTCGGCCCTTACAAGACTTTACTAAATAATAAATTTATGATTATGCACCAGAATATATGTGGATTACTAAGTAAACTAGATATTTTAGAAATAACCTTAAATGAATTTCAAAACAAACATCAGAATCTTGATGTCCTCTGTTTAAGTGAAACATTTATTAAAAAAGGGTCGGAGCATAATATTAAATTGAATAATTTTAAATTAGCGTCATCATATTGTAGAGAAAAAAATAGAGGCGGTACAGCGATATTGGTAAGGAAGATATTAGAAGTGAAGCAAATTGAGTTTATGTCAAAGTTAGCGGCTGACTTCTATTTCGAATGTTGTGGAGTTGAGATTACTAGTATAAATTTAATAATAGTCACTATTTACAGAATACCGCAACAAACAAAATCTCATATTGGTATCTTTCTGCATAAGCTAGAAAACTTGCTTCATTACTTAACTTTCAAGTACAGTAAGAAAAAAATTGTCGTTTGCGGTGACTGGAATATAGATACCTTGAAGGATAATTCAGCCACGAATGACCTAGCAAGTGTATTAAGAAGCCACAACTTTGTGATGCATATTAATACACCCACTAGAATTAACACCTGCATTGACCAAATTGCTAGTAACCTGCGTAAAGTAAAATCTGAGACCCATAGACTTGACCTGTCTGATCATGATCGGGCTCAGTCGGTCATACTGAATATTGATAAGGTTAAATCTTACACAACCTGGTTTGAGTTTAAAAGGGACTATAGTGGTGATAATGTTCGGAAGTTTTATGAGAGTATTAGTGCTCTCTCTTTCTGTGACGTTCTGAGCTCAATAAATGCTCAGGATGCGTTTAACGTATTTTACGACATGTTGACCCTATTACATAATTTGTGCTTTCCCCTCATCAGAGTCAAACTTAATAGCGTACAAGGAAAGGCTAAGTGGTTATCTAAAGGTATTCGTAGGTCATGTCTAGTCAAACGACAAATGATTATTAAAAATAGAAATAGTGGAAGTAAATCGGTCTCCGAAAAAGTATTCATTAAAAAATATGGTAAATTACTAAGACAATGTATACATAAATCACAACAATTTAGTAATAATAGATATATTTTGAAACACAAAAACAAATGTAAAGCGACCTGGAATATTATTGCTTCTCAGACATCTAATTTAGAACATAGTACTGATATAAATTATTTAAAAATTAATGATAAGACATATGGAAATCCTCATGACATCTGTGCTATTTTTAATGATTATTTTATTGAATTGAGTAATGTAAATGTAAATAAAAATAAAGAAACAAAAGTTAATGTTTTAAATAATCAATTCACAATGTTTTTAATGCCAGTAAGTGAAAATGAGGTTTACAAAATTATAATGTCGTTGAACAACAGCAAAGTTTCTGGCATTGATGATATTTCAACTGAAATAATCAAGTTAGTCGCTTTATTTTTAAGCCTCCCGCTTGCTCATGTTATAAATTTATCTTTTAGTCAAGGCCATTTCCCTGACAAGCTAAAGATGTCTATTGTAAAACCACTATTCAAAAAAGGTGATCGTGAAGATCCAGGAAACTTTAGGCCTATTACAATTGTCCCCATCTTGTCAAAAATACTTGAAAGGGCCTTCTATAATAGACTAAATAACTTTATGACAAAGCATAATATCTTGCATCCTAATCAATATGGATTTCGGAAGGGTTACAATACTGAATTAGCGTGTTTTGAATTTGTTAAATACGTAACTGAAACTATTAATGATAAATCTCCGGTGATGTCCATATTATTAGATATGACCAAGGCTTTTGATCTTGTTGAGCACTCAAAGCTTTTAGCAAAATTAGATGCTTGTGGAATCAGAGGTCTCGCAAATGATTGGGTAAGAGACTATTTGGCTAATAGAAAGCAATGCACAGAGATAAAAAAAATCGAAGAAGTTAATAACCAAATTCATAAGAGTGTATTCAGATCACCTCTTCGTAACGTTATTTCGGGTGTGCCACAGGGTAGTATCCTTGGTCCATTGTTATTTTTAATATACGTTAATGACCTTTCTAACTCCACCAGCTCCAAAACCATTCTTTTCGCAGATGATACAACGATCATAGTTAGGGGAGACGATCAACATAAATATGAGTCGGATATAAACAAAGCCTTAACTGATATTAATGAATGGATAAGCAATAATAATCTTCTTATAAACCCTAGCAAGACTCAGTTTATACAATTCCACACTTACAGAGCAAAACCCCCCCAATTGAATGTCAATATCAATGATGTTGCGTTACGGGAAACTAAAAGTGTTAAATTTTTAGGTTTCAATATAGATTCATTCTTAAATTGGAAGAATCACATAGACTCCATATGCTCTAAATTAGATCGTTTCATATTCGCATTATGGAGACTTCGAATGTGTGTCTCATGTGAAGCCGCTCTTACGGCCTATCATGGTCACGTGTCGTCCACCCTCAATTATGGACTCATTTTATGGGGTGGTTCTGTGGAGGTGGAAAGAGTATTTCGATTGCAAAAAAAATGTATTCGTGCAATAACGAATGCTCAGATGTTCTGCAGCTGTAGGCCCATTTTTAAAAAATTGAACATTTTGCCTTTGCCTTGTATGTACATTTGGAGGATTTGTAATTTTGTTAAAACATTTCCGAAATATTTTATGAAGCGTTCGGATGTGTTTTCTGGTAATCCAAGAGAGCATTATAGGGATCTCTTGCATCAGCCACGTTGTAAAACTGATATTTATAGAAGAAATGCTTACAACATGTGCATTGTGATTTTTAATAACTTGCCAATTCAAATAAAATCCCTTGAAGGCAAGGAATTTAGTCGAACCCTAAGAAAGTGGCTCCTTGAGAACTGTTTTTATAGCGTCAAAGATTTTATAAATCACAGCACGACATAAACTTCTCGACAAAATCCGCAATTTGGACATTTTTAGTATTATTGTATAGAAGACATTTTTTTTTTTCCTTATTTTACTGTGTTTTATCGCTATTTTGAATTACCTAATTACCTAATTTTAATATTATAATTGAATGTTGTATTACATGTACCTACATGTCACATATTTGCATGCTGTTTGTAAACGGCTGAAAAGGAGGAATAACTTTTATGTAACACCAATTACTAACCCTTTTTAGCAAATAAATCATTATGAATTATGAATTATGAATTATGAATTATGAATTATGCACTTGTTACATTTTTCAAATATTGAATTTAAAACATTTAAAAAAAAAACTTTCTGTTTTTCGTCAAAAAAGTCAGTAACCGCAGCCTTAATTTCGTCATCGGTCATAAACCTTCGTCCCCTGAGGTCTTTCTTGAGAACTCTAAACAGAAAATAGTCACGGGGGGCTAGATCTGGAGTATAGGGGGGGTGATCAATGGTTTCGAAGCCATTGTCTTTAATTGCTAGTTTCGTTGTGCGGGTGGTATGCACTGCTGCATTATCGTGCAAAATCAGAATTGCTTTGCTTAGTTTACCTCGCCGTTTTTCTTTTATTGTCTCTCTTAGTTGATATAGTAAGTTTGAGTAATAATCAGCATTCATTGTAACTTTCTTCGGTAAATAATCTATGAGCAAAATCCCTTGTGTCCCAAAATATTGTAGCCATAAGTTTACCTGCCGATGGACAGACCTTGAATTTCCGAGACGGCTTCTCATCCTTAAATTTCCACTATAACGACTCTTGCTTACTTTCCGGCTCCCATTGTCTAATCCAAGTCTCATCACATGTTACAATTCCAGAAATTATTACTTCCTCTTTCCCTCAACTCATATCCTTCTCTGCGCAACATTTGACACGCCTCTCAAATGCAGTCTACATTCTGGGGACACAACGCGCACTAACCTTGGACATGTTCAAATGCTCATGAATTATTTCATTGACTCGCTCTTTACTGACGCCCACATCTCTAGCTATCTACCACTGCTTCACTTGTCAGTTGTGCTAGCCGTTCAGGTGCTACAGCATTTTTTATAAACAAAGCTCGCATACTCTCAAACGCCTCGTTCAAGGATGTAGGAAATGGTATTTTTAACATTTTGACACGGTGCGTAAAGTTCGTAAAATTTTGTAGTAATTGGATTCATGGTAAAATAAAAACATTTATTTATAACCTAACTAAAGGGTGGCTTGACACTATCAGCTAAACTAAAACCTGGCTTTCAAAGTAATTTAGTCTTATCTGTTTTCGGTTGGCAGCACATTCTTCAGTGTTCTCTATGTTATATTTAGAGCGCCTTATCGTGAAAATGAATGGAGCAAACACTGCATTAGTGACAACACGATTGCGTTAATGTAGACGCATTCAAACCACTCATGTGTTCTAGATATCGAACTCTGGTACAATAATGGAATTGTGTTGTTCGTCGGTTAAATATAGATACACAGGGTGTTAATAAATAAATCACTGTGAAAAAACAACCACCCATGCCATGGCAAGGTTGGGCATTACGTCATGAACGGCACAAAAATACAAGGTTTTGTGGGGCAGGCCTATGTCCAGCAGTGGATAGGCTGTGGGCTAAGATGATGATGATGATGATGATGATGATGATGATGATGATGATGATGATGATGATGGTGATGATGATGGTGATGATGATGATAATAATGGGAAAAAAAAGCTTAAGGAAGTAGTTTAGATTAGTTGGTAGTGACCGTGATCACAAAGCTAGCGATCGTGGATACGTTCTCCTGGACAAATATTAGTAATGATCACGAAATTCACGAATACAATTTCCCAAATTTCAAAAATGTCTTATCCCAAAATTTTTAGGTATTCAAGTATTTAAATTATTATCTTATCATTGTCTTGTTCAAACGATGGTACAAGTCTGAAGTTAAGTTTTTCAACTTTGTTCTAGGTCAATTTGTATAAAATTGTCACCTAATGTAATGTGTTTATTTATTTATTTATAGTGTGCAGGATAGCACGGAATAGTGTAAGTAAGAGTTAATGGAATGCAGGTATCATGAATAAATAGCAAACGGCCGACGGGAAGAATTTTGAAAATATTTTTTTTTGCAAAGCTAAAGTAAGATTACGCAAAGTAGGTTGCTAATATGTTTTTATTTAGCCCGTGTAGTATCCTATTGCCGGCAAAGTCCTCCCCTCCTTCCCACCATTTGTCCCTATTATCCCAGCAATAAATCACATTTAATTTTCCTTAATATAAACCGTATCCAGAATGGGCAGGGCTGGTCCCTACGGCAACGACTTGTCGATTAAGTTCCTCAGTGCGAATACGAGAACAAATGTCGACAACCCACTGATTAATTCGGCCCAACTTAATGAATACCTTGATCGAATACAATTCATCCCTGGAGACAGCTAGGGAGGGCTTTGTCAACTATTATTAAGGACACTAGTTGTTCCTAGGGACTTCCCCAATTAAAATGTTCGAATCGATATCGGAATTATAGATTTGTTCGCACAAGTTTATGTGAATTTCACGATTGTATATTGGAATGTTTAATTAATGTATCAGTTCAAAGATTTCATCTGAAGAGGCTTTTCATTGATTTACCTACCTAAATTTGATTAGTTCTAAGTTCTAAGTATCGTTACTCGAAATTATTACTATGCTGATTTCCAGTTGAATAATTAGACTTTTACGTATTGTTATAAAACGCAGTCTAATCTAACCAAGGTTACCTTTGAAAATCTAAAAAGATGACTGTCCTAGTAGAATATCTTTTTAAGATAAATAAAATTCAGACAAACAACACGGCTTTTTGAAATTTATACAAAAAAAAAATGAATAAAATGACTACATAATGCTTGTGCAAACATAAATCGATATGTTGATCGATCACCGCGAATATATTCAAATATTCCGACTTTTCATCGAACCAAACGAAGTAAAGTTGATTTAAAAGCTAGATAGTATAACAAATGAAAAGCAAAACCAACCCGCACCCACGTTCGGAGTATTAAACGTTTAAGCTGCAAAGGGTGTCCCGATCCAGATAGCGCAGTGATCATTTCAAAGTCGGTCAAGCAGGGATTATCGTCTTGAAGCACTCTACGGGCGGACGTCATCCGGGCACTCGCCCCGCACATTAAACCAGCGAAGAAAAGGACACTACTAACGAGTTTATATAACTTAAGCGCACTGGCTGAATGTATCTGACACTCGCTGACGTCAGTATACTGAAAAGGGGAAACCAGTTGTTTTTTTCAAACGCGCGTTCATTTTAACCGAGTTGGTTCAAAGGTGATTTTTACAATACAATGTCATTCGAGATGTAAGGACAGATGTTTTGTGGTTTCACTGGTTCTATAATTATTTATTACATCTCTACTAGTATAAAACAAAGTCGCTTCCCGCCGTCTGTGTGTACGCTCATTTTATTGCGGTTTGAATCAATAGACAGAGCGATTATAGAGGAAGGTTTTTATGTAAAATACATTCTGAATTATGTACGTGTGTTACGGAAAACTCACATAAACCGAAGCGATGGCGGGGGCGGGTCGCTAGTTTTAATATTACATTTTATATAATTATGATGTGGCTTATGCGACCATGAAATATAAATATATCAATAATCCGTGCCACTACCTGCATTCCTGGTATACGACACAAATTCAGACCACTAGCCAAATCATTTGGCTTCGATGATGGTGCGGCGTTGCCACGCTGAGTTTGTGATGTTTTTATAATATAAATAATTACAAAAAATATGTATTAGGTACTTATTTAATTTTAGGAACACTAAACTTTCAAAGGAAAATTACAGAGAAAAATAGCTTCCGAGAATAATTGCCTATGTTTCATTTTATATTCTCAGTATTACCAGCCCCAATAACGAGTAGCCAGGTCCAAGCACGTCGCTCTTACTCGAATTGTCAAAGAAATTTCTTAGTACTGAATTGGAGCCCCAGGAAATCCTTTGAAAACTATAATAGAGTTATCCCTTTGTGTTAACGAGGGTATAGGACCTTGTTGGTTCCAGCTGAGCTTCTATTTTTGCTCCTTTGCTATGTGAAGGACTTTATAACAAGAACATTTCAAACAAGTTTAAGTAATGACAGTAAGGAAAATTGATTCTGCGCTGTGTTGCTCGAATCTGTTGAATTTAATGAGAAACTTAAACATTCTTTACAAAGTAATTTCGAAGAGGGCCGCGCTAGCGTTTGGTATTTCATATTCATTACTATATTTACATTTATTATTCTTAATTTATTACCAGTTGACCGTATGTTTGCTTCATAAACGATGACATCAGCCGTTCTTCTTTCTTCACCGTTCACAAAATACGACCGATTTGTCCTCTTTCTATAAGTACATGATTAAGGCAACCACATGCTCTGCATCTAATGGGATCTCTAGGTTTTATCTATGACATTCTCCGCAAACATAACTCCATAACTCCATTCAATATAAATCCATTTATAGCGTTAAATATTTTCAGAACACATTAATTACACAGTTAATTGCTTGTGAATCATAATTCGGCATAAATCGAACAATCGTCCGACGAATATTCGTTGAAATGAGACCCATATCTGTCGCATCAGTGAATCTCAATTTGGTATCAGGTAATTGAAATTCCGTCCACCCTACGTAGTAGGTATATGACTTACAGGAAATGACAGTTATTAAATATAACCAGCATATAGTTATTTTTGTCATGTGGTAGGCACACAGGCCACAAGTGTGATCTGTGATCCAGAGACATTTGCATTCTCAATCTTTAGACTGGAATCATAAGACCGCAAATGCGATGCCAACCCTGAGGACCAAGATGGAATGCCCCTTGCTAGTTATTTCACCGGTTCTCTTATCCCCACACTGGAACAGAACAATGGAACGTCAAAGATATGTTTAAATTTTTGGACCTTATTTCAATGGAATAAGTTGAGTGTTGGCAGACCTTCCACAAGGTGGACTGACGATCTGATAAAGGTCGCGGGAAACCGCTGGATGACAGCAGCAGAGGACCGATCGTTGTGGAAAACCTTGGGGAAGGCCTTTGTCCAGCAGTGGACGTCTTGCGGCTGATAATGATGATGATGATGATGAAGTTGAAAAAGTGTAACCATATTTTTGACTTCGACTGTACGTTAAAGGATAAGATGGTGGCAGCGATCCGGACGGACCCTGCACGAGGTCCTACCATCACTAAACTTTCCGCTTTGCCGAAAATATCCTTAGAATATTAATAGACAAATTTCAAGTATTGACTACTTGCCGGCGGAATCGCCGGGTGATTATTCGCCGTTTTAATCGCCGTCATTGTCTTCGCATATTATTCAAGATGAACTTTATAAATTTATTATTATTTTAAATAGAACGGATGCTACCCCTGGGTCCGCTGATCTTTACATAAAAAAGTTGCTGGTAGTTATCATTATTTTCACCAATATATTGAAGACAGCAATGACGGCGGTTGAAACGCCCAAATATATACCCTGTCGTAATTTGAATGATTACAATTCTGGAGTTTTGTTTGCGACGGATACCGCCATTACGCCATAGTTACGCCATTACGTTAGTGGCAAATAAAGCGTAACAAATTGTCGTGGCCTGTGGTGTGGTGTACAGGGATCGGCGCGGCGCCATCGAGCTAATTCAACCCGTGCTCCTATGGGAAAAGGATTAAATTAGCTCGCCTCGATGTGGAATGTAGCCCGTGGGAAATGACCGGCTGGCAAACGCAGTGATGACGCAGCAGACACTCCCTCGGTTAGCCGAGATGACTATCTAGCTTACAACTGGCTTCAGTTAAGGTTCTTCTGAAATTAGCATTTCTTATGCGAGCGCAATGGCTACTTTACACAGCGTCCTTTAGAAGTACAATTGATTACTAATAGAAGTGATAGAAGTATAATGTATCAAAAGACTCATTCTCAGTCACTTTAACGACGCAAAGTGCAAGATGATAGAGGTCTATGATCATAAAATGTGATTTTAAAGCACTATTAACATAGATCGGTTGTAGGCATAGGCACATCTAAAGGCGGATCCACATTTGTTACATTTCATCGTAACATGGTCTCATGTCGTGACTGTGTCAGAAACGCGTATCAGTACCGGTTATCTGTCATGGTCGAAGAACTGCGCGATGTGACCCATCCCTTAAGCATGATTTACACTGTCCACATTTGGCGTAACGTAACTTTAAGGCGGTTCCATCTGGTGGGATTGCGTCGACTTGTTATGCTAAATGTGGACAGCGTAAATCATGCGCTCAGGATCGGTCACATCGCGACAGTACATCGTAACATGACAAATACCGTCGACATAACTGGTACTGACAGTCGCTGAACCATGTTGTGATGAAATGTCACAAAAGTGGACCCACCTTTAACCGGTACCAGCCGTGCGTGACAAATTACGGAACCATAGGACATTAAGTAATTCACCGTAATCATCCTGCGCTAATCTCAAGCGGCACCATCCGAGATCCGACGCATCAGTGTATCAGATAACTACCCGATTAGAGGCGCCTGATCCGACTCAGAGTGATTCATTCGCCCATAATCGGCGTTTAAAAACAGCACAGACTTCTCGGAACTGGCACAATAACCAAATACAATCAAAACTCTTTATTTGCTTCAAATAAAGGAGCGTTGACTTCCAACATATTTGGGTACAATCTGTTCTACGGACAGTTATTGATAATGTAATGTCTTCCGCGTTCAAATATTTGGAACGTGAATCACGACCGGCGCCCCGCGAGGCATGCGGCTCCTAACATTACGAGTATGTTGAATAACCCATATCTCACGACTTTCGGCTTCGTATTAATGTATCAACACCACCGCTGGCTGTATAAACCTTTTTTTACTTCACACTACGGGATCTCGTATTGAATTGCTCTGCTCAACAATAACCTTTTTTACACGTAGAATGTTTGAGATAAGAATAAAATTGAAAGAAGCCAAAAGCATGTCAATATTGGGACGGTATAAAAACAATTGATGCATCGCTTGACAACACGACGGAGTCACTCAAAGACGTGCCACTCATATCAACCACAGGTTAACAAATAATGTTTACTTATCTACATGATTATCTAGCCATTCGTCAGTTACTATTTCGGAAGACTTCATTTCTACTATATCCACCATTGTTACCCGTATAGTATCAATTTATCATTATTTAACGCTTAAAATACCACGCAGTACAGCAATTTCGGACTTCTAGGAAACTTTCTTGACAAAATATAATTCTGTTACATATACGGAGTGTATCGACGACATTTTTCTCGGAAGTACCTCTTGTTAGTCTCCAATAGCTCTTACACTGGACGAGCGAGCTGCCGAGCTGGAGCCATAAAGTGGTGGTTAAACTTCGCATGCCTAAGGGCGCTTCTGTCCACCCGATCTCGCTCTAAGGAGAGGAGCGAGATAATCAAGGATCTAAGAGGAGTTTGCTTATGGCATTGAACGTTCGATGTATAAATACTCATCATTTTGTGGACTTTATTAAAGAATTTAACGTAAGATACGAAGCAAACGTGATGTTTAAAATTTAACTGGGCTCTGCCTAACTTTGGGTCCATGATGGATTCATTTGTCCTTGTGCTCAGTTGATCAATAAACTTATCTTTATCGCTTTTATCTGGTTTACCCTTGAAACACCGAAACACGAAAAGAAATTTCATAGAATCTTTTACTTAGCCGAATTTTCATTTCATCGGTGTCAAGCGTTTACATGTGCAGGAATAATTTTTTTTAAAGTGATACTGTATGTTAGAAACATGTAAGTCACGGTGAGGGACCAGCACATAATGTTCAATTAATCAGGCAGATAATAAAGAGTTATTACTCCCACGAAAATTCCGATATTCAAGTGCTCTGTTTACGAACATACTATCTCCAAGTATTATTTTGCTGGTATAAATGATGATAGAATTCACGCAAATAGATCCCCATACCGAATTAACTGGAAACCAACTAGAATCGTGAATTTATTACTATTAGTGGAAAGTTTCAAGGATGTTTTATCCAGCTGGGTAAGTACTCAGCTCAGTTAACGGGGCGCGCTGTCGTTAGGGAACGGAAAATATCGGAAAATCAGACACGAACACATTTTCCGCCAGGGACCCGCTAGGGAGTTCATATTCCAAGCAATTTTCCCTGGCGCTGAGTATAGTAGCCTCCAAACCCAATCCTATTAAGGCTCGACTGACATGACGCCGCATTCGTGCGAATTTCCTAGACACCTGACTCATACGCAGATGGAAATCGCAATGATCACCAACACGTCCATTAACGGTAACTTACGAGTCATCGATTAATACCAAGAATAGTGAAGGAAAACGAGCAATCTAGCAGAAAACCTGTCTAGCCGGATGTTTCCGGTAATACGCAATGGACTGTTATAAAGACTATTGGCACTATTTCTAAACAGTGACAATATTGTTGAATGAAATGTGTTATTGTGATTTGATTTCGCAGAATACATTGTGTAAAACTACTCTATACCCAACTGTCCTAGAGGGCGGTTATGTTATACGTGTGTATACAATATACATGATATGTGTATGAATGTATGTATGTATACATGTATCCATGTCTGATTCTTCGTGACCTGTAAACTGAACGGCTTAATGGATATTGAAATGCGAGGAATCGTTGAATTCGTGTTTATCCAAGAGTGTCATAGGCAATATTTTAAGCACGTTAAATACAACAGTGACGTTAAATTACGAAAAAACTATGTGGATGAATAGTGACATTACATACATACAATCATCATCATCATCATCAGCCCGGGGGCGTCCACTGCTGGACAAAGGCCTCCCCCAAAGAGCGCCACAAGTCACGGTCTTGAGCCGCTTGCATCCAGCGGCTCCCCGCGATCCTAACCAGGTCGTCAGACCACCGGGTGGGAGGCCGTCCAACACTCCGTCCACCGGTGCGGGGCCGCCACTCGAGAACTTTTCTTCCCCAACGGTTATCAGTTCTCCGAGCTATGTGGCCTGCCCATTGCCACTTCAGCGTGCTAACTCTCTGAGCTATGTCGGTGACCTTGGTTCTCTGGCGTATTACCGTATTACGGATCATATCGCGCAAAGAAACTCCGAGCATAGCTCTTTCCATACAATCATACTCACGCCATTATGCCCAGAGTGGGGTAGGCAGAGCTACAGAATAACCAACAACTCTAAAAAAATGTTGATAATTCTGTAACCACATTTTGTACAATTAGTCTAAAATGTTTACCAGTGTATTAGTGACAGGTTATAACTGGGAATTTTGTCTGGATAGTAGCAAGTGTGAAAGAGTGATTGTATGTTCTCAGCGTTAAATCGAAACTGTAAATTCCAAGAACCTGCAGCCTAGGTCTCTGTTATAACGGAAATACGCTAACTGTTGATATTCAGTGCATAGCAGTTTCACTTGACAGTTACTTGAATGGGCGAGCGCGTTGCATCCTGCGTGGCGCGTAAACCGGCTGCACACTACAATGCGCCCGGCTTTTGGCCTTCACCCGTGCAATATTGCTAGCAAAAACCCCGTACAGGGCCGTACGTTATGAACTGTTAAAACCTGCCAAGTTCTAGGCCACGAGAGGGACAGAGTTATAAGCCTGCTATGATATGACTGTATTTTTCACTGTATAGAACTTAGCAGGTTACCGTTTATATACGGCTTTTAGGGATAGAAACGAGATAATAAGGAGTTGAACATTGTGAGGTCGATTTTATATGCTGAGCCAGTGTCCGATTTGCTACGCGAGGACACACTCCGTGCTATTTCTGTCACATTGTTTGTATTCTTTTATTTGTCTGTTTGTGTGTCTTCTGTGTAGTGAATAAATGTTTTTCTTCTTCTTATAAACGCGGTATACATATCGCACTGCTAGATCAAAACAGTATCAACTCAAAATCCTTGCTAGTTGTGTTTCAAGGTCATAGAGTTTGTATTAAAGTCGATTTTAAAATACAGTTGTATTTTGAGTTAATGCTGTTTTGATCTAGCAGTGCGATATTGTATGTTGTTTTATTAAACAGGAACCCTTGTTGTAATACTGTTACGGAACGCCTCATTAGTCTTTGACAATCAAATACTTACCTAACTAATCTTAAAATATTTCACATACATCTGTTACAAGTGACGTCATCGTTAGATACCCATAGCTAGGTAGTAAGTTTGTTTTAGCGAGACACTATACCTAATATAATATAAAATACATTAAGAACAGCGTCACTGAGTTAGGTACGTGCAGTTTACGGAAAATTAAATCCAGATTTTTTTTCCTTGCCAGTTATTCGAATATTACTTTCCTTGAAAATTTATCGCCGCACTCGTTTTATGTGCGAATGTGCACGGAATGGATAAGGGAAACCGAAAGACTTAGGTACGCTCTTGTCACTGTGTCAATAAGATGTCTTGTACTTTCCCTTGCTGTACGTAAAACCACACAAGATTATATTTAGCTACCTATATTACTCCGTTTAGACTGCATTAAAGGCACATTTCTTTGGTCGATTGCCCACATATTGACGTTTGTATGAGATATTGCGTGTTTTAGAATAGGAATCTACCTGTAGCAGCGAAGCTAGTACCTTCTACCTACCATACTTAGGGACAATCGAATTGCCCAATGAAAATGCGCTTCATTATTGAGTGCTAGGTTTTTATAAATCCCGTACAAAATGCGCTCCATATCGGGTCCTCGGCATTGAACGGATTAAAGATAAGGATCTGCCGGCTCTCAAACGGGTCGAGTTTTCGCAAAGGGCAGTCGTACAGACGGTTTCTGGAGATATCTGACTGAGAAGTTGGGCTTCACCGTACCCTAGTTGTATTATTAGATTATTACTTATTCCGTTCCCTAGTTACTAATATTACAGCTAACTAGGTACTATTCAAAGTTAACCAGATAAGCGTTAGTTATGACTAAAAATACTGATATCAAGAGCCTTCCAGCGGTTTCATTCTAGGTAGATACCTAGGTATAAGAATTTATTTAATGTTAGTCCTTTCAACAATATAGATATTTACATTGAATACTGGCAACCAAATGAAGGCGTGGCTAGTGTTGTCAGACGTCCTAATTTACGTGGGACGTATTTTCAGTTGTATGGATTTACCCTTGATCGGGACGCCAGTTGTCCCGATTTTCAGCACATAAATGCGCACATAAATAGGATAACAACACGGTTCGCCACATTTGTCATTGCAAAACGGTTGTAAGTCGCGCGATTGTTCAACTTTATTATTTGTACTGTCCCGATTTCAAAACCCAGACTGTCAATTCTGGGGTCGTTCGGGATGAATCTCTATCGTGAATCTGCATGGAATGACAGTCACTCTATGGAATCTCGAATAGGAATTCATCTCGTTCGCGACCGAGAATCGCCTCACGTGTACCGAGTTTTTATAGTCCCGATTTTTGTAGGACTTGACCTGGCAACCCTAGAAGCGGCCGAGGCTCATAATTCGAAGCACGAGCGCTCCCTCGGCGCAGGCGCAACAAGCTCGATCAAGTTGTAACACTAATTATTCAGAACCGGCGCCAACCGAGCCTTATTTGCAGTCTAGTCTACGTACAGTCATCAGCAATATATTATTCAACATTAGGCGTAAATGACGAAGTTACGTTACGTTTTAACAAAAGAAACACGATTTGCGAACCTACTCTTTGAATTTCACTCCTAGTGTGAGTGCAATTTTAACCTAATAAAATAATTGGAGGGCACAGTGAGGTAAGTTTGGATCGTATTAAATCATCCATATGGTAATTAACAGACAATAGCTCAGCCTAGCATACATGCATACATGCTAGGCTAGGCTAGGCTGGGCTGATTTGTTTGTTAGTCAGGTACTATATGGATCAGGTTAATACTACCCAAAATCAAATCGGTTACAGAAGAAATTATCTACGTACCTATTTCTATATCTCTTTAAAAAGAAATGGAGGAACATGAAAATAAAGCAATTAACTATAATTACTGTATAAAAACAATGTGTAGGACCAATTGGGGCCACTGCTGTCCATCTGTCTGTCTATCCATATGCTGTAGTACATTTTTTTCCCATATCTAACATAACCTTGATCCATTTTCAAAAACACATCATCAATAATTTGAATTGGTTATTACATAATATTCCCAATTAATTGTATGATTAATTAATATTTTAAAAGCCAAATTTATCCTAGAAAAGTTTTCCTCAATGAATATTAAATTTGTTTTATAGAGACCAAAACCAGTCATGTAATAAAATAAATTGATATGTTATTTAATTTTGAAAGCATTTGTATAATATTAACACTAGAACTGTGATTATACCCCTTCCCTTTTTTTATTTACAGTTTTTATAGCTATGAATCAAAGTAGATTCAGACTGGAAAAGAAAATGTGACACGTTTACTGACATTCAACAAATAAGAATGGGAGAATAAATCATTCACCATATTATTTATATGAATACTTGCAATAAGGAAGTTGATATAATTATTAAATAACCATTGAATTGTTCAAATAAGTTATTAACATAAATATATATTATTAGTATTTAGATAAATAGGAAAGCGAGCATGATATCAATGAAATCTCTTCTGATAGTAAGCTTGTACACAAACATAGCAGCTGCTGATAATCATAGAAATATGTGAGAGCCAACTGATAAGGACCGTGTTGTTCCACATACCTTGTTCACTTAAAACAAAAGGGAAATAAGTCACATTAAAACATTGACTGAATTTAACTATAATTCCATTTCCTTAGAACTGTTATTGAAATGATTCTGATTTCTTTTAAATATGACCACAATATTATATAGCTTTGTATTCTCGTAATAAATTTCTTGTGAGATTCTTGTTGAGTCTTGAAGGTTTATTCAAATAAATACTGGGTTCAACCTTGTATGGCAAGCAGTATACTTTAGTAGTTTTAAATTTGTTAGTGAATTAAAGTTTAATATAGTTTTTACTAAATTTTAATAGATTTATATTATAATAGATAGAAAAATGTATTAAGGGACAATTAAAAAGATTTTCTTGAACATCTTTAACTTACTCTATCATTAGGTACATGTTTTAAATTAGTATTAAATTAATTGACTGCACCAATGAAACTCCATTAGCAATTAATTGTACAAACTAAACACCTAATTCCATTAACAGAATAATTAATGACTGCTGGTCTACCATTTGTAATTAAATAATTAAACTTATATCTATAACACAAGATCTGATGCTATTATTGTGAATTATATGTGTAATAGATCTACTCAAAAGTTATATAATAACCTATGAGTTTAACTTCACCAAGTAAAGCAAGTACTTAATTTTATATCCAGACTCACACTCGATCAAATCAATTATTGTAATTATGAGAAGTGAACAGGTGTTATGGTTCAATTAATTTGGCATTATCTCAATACAATTTCAACTGGCAAAGCGAGCCTCAAGCCGCAAAGGCCAAATCATGTACGGAAATGTTTACCAAAAACACTAAAAATTAGAAGGCAAATTCCGTCGGCACCATTAGGCGGACCCGCTTTACTGATACATATCAATACTATAGATTTACTTACAACCATTTGATGCAGCCTGCTTCCTTTATTTATTATAAGTCCACCATTAAACGCAATGCACTGACCATTAAGCAAAAAAACTCAACGATTTACTAATGGTTCGAGTCACAACGCTTGCGTTAACTTGCATAAGATAAAACAACACATCACTATATTAACCGTACAACGTCACGAACAAATAAAAAGGTAATAAATTAATCACGATACTGAAGAATTCATTCCGACGGCACAGTTCACTCGAATTCCACCCAAGTCCAAACTACACCTCACCACCATTACTGCGCATCCGGCAATTCATGGTTTTTGTTAAAGTGACATTACCGGTGTTGCCGTAATAATGTTAAGTTTTCCCGTTGTTTACCTACACACTCCTACATCATCTTCTTTAGAGATATTTATTTATTTATTTTATTTCCTTTCCATGCGTGAAGTCATCCCCACGACTTAATTTTATGTGCGCTCAGACTAACAGTCCGAAAAGAACGTTGTTATTAAGCAGGATATAATATAACTGCGTCATTCTAAAAGATGAAAAAAAGTTTCATTTAATACATCTCTGTTCTAAGACGATAAACTTAACTGACAGGAGTGACAGGCCAAACAGTGTCCACGCATGATTAATCCGGTAACTCTGGTTTCTTAAAAAAACACTTTTTATTCGCACGTAAATGTAAGTACTATTATGGAATTTAATAAAATCAAAATACTGACACTTCCAATCACCTAAATTTAGGGAAAAACTTTTAGCACTGCCACATTTTTGATGTCGTTTTAAAATATAAACGCAGTGGAATTATTTCGTGCAGGCTTAATATTGAAGTTATTATATTTGTCGCGCAAAATATACTATTTAATTATACCATAATCAATTAAGTTCGTATCAATTCTTTCTTTTTCAACCCATAATTAATGGGTTGAGTTTCTATAACTTATTTATTCCTAAACGTGTTCAAAGTGTCATCTATATGTCAAGCTGTATTTTTGTACCTATAAACATTTTGTGATATTTATTGTACTATTACCCTTTTAATACACTTTTGAAAAACATTTCTTAAAGATGGGTAATCGTGTCAATACAAAAAATCTAACGTTTTTAAATAGAGTATTAAATCTGGTATATTGTGATTATCCCATTTATTTTCACAACGTAATCATGCGATCCTTTATCCTTTCATCTCCAGCTCAGTATGTAATTTGGACAAATCTAAACCAGTTTGCATAGAAAAATACTTTTCACTCAACTGTCACTGCCATCAACAAACAAAACTGACGTGTACCTTCAAAACAATTTAGAAATAAATTTACTGAGTTCATGTCGTTCCTTAGACCTACGTGATAATGTCGGAAAATCCTAGACTGCCCGAGAACGGCGCGGCAACGGAAGAGGCTTCTTTCCAAACGATGAATAGCGATGCGCCGCTGTCAGAGCGGGAGGCTTACTTCGTAGCTCTGCGCGTATGGATTCAGCAGGCCAGAATGTACCAAAACCTGTCGTCATGTTTTCCTTATTACATGATGGCTTTTCGAGGCATAAACCCTAATCAAAGAAACGTGCCACTGCTCAATAATAACTATCAGTTCCAAGGACAGCAGTATCCCTTCCAAATGCCAAACCTCCCCCGGGCTCCGCCAGCCAACCAACCGCAGCAGGAGACACTCACGCCAGCGGAAGGTAACTACCCCATTTACCTCATTCAAACAAAATTGTAGAAAAACTTTTCCTTTGAGATACCTACTTCTTGCCTACATTTGTAATGATATTATAACTAAACAATAGGAAAAAGGTAAGAGAGATGAGCATCTGATAGAAATAATTGTATCATAGTATATAGCCTACGGTGTTGTCAATCTACCAGTGCACCCCATTAGACAGAAACTGTAATGTTGTCATTGTATGAAAAAGAGAGTAGGTAGTTAGGCAGGTACTCGTGAGCATATTCTGACTGTGTGCCAGATCATGGAGAAGGCCCGAGAGTTTGACAAGCCAATAATAATTATATTTGCTTTGTTGATTTTTTGAAATCTTTCGAATCGGTGAAATGGCCGATACTATGGAAGACCATGTTGGAAATCGGTGAGCCGAAAGATGAATTGCTTCTGCTTAGATGCGTATATGAAGATGGAACAGCATCAGTAATGACATACAACATACTTTTCAGTCACTTCCACCCTAGTGCAGGAGTCCGTCAGGGATGTATAATCTCACCTCTTCTGTTTAATGCCTACACAGACGTCAGAGTTCTTTGCTCGCAGCCTCGCCTACCAGTGATCTATTTGCGACACGCATATCAACACTGGTAACAGACTCTAAGCAGATACTAAAGAATGTTACAAGACAAACATTTAGTAATCATAATATAGTATTAATTAGTTTAAATTTCTATGTGGTTGTAATGCTCTGGTAGCACTGTTATGTTACAAACTTTTAATAAATAAATAAATGAGAATCACCCTCGAGGGGTGGACTGACGGTGTTGCAATTGGTTGCTTGAGGATTGCCAACTTAAGGTACGCGGATGATACCACCTTATTCGCAACAAGCATTGAGCACATGGAAGACCTACTGAGAAGAATCGAAACCGTCACTCAAGACTTCGGGCTGAAGATTAAGGCTGCGTGGATGACATCAAGCAATGTATGGCTGTTACAAGGTCTGCATGATGTGTGTCTGCCTGGTGGAAAAGCTAAGGAAAAAATGGAGAAACGCACTAGGGTTTTGCCATATTTCTTTACGCTGCGGAGACTTGGACCCTAAGGGAAACCGAGAAAAAGAGGATAGATGGTCTTGAATAGTGATGGTGCTGGCGAAAAAATCACAACATTTTCACTAGTAACCCTAAATGACTATGTATTCTCTAACTCTATATAATTAAGTGTGAAAACATATTATGAGAAGATAACAATACAATTTAATATTAGTTAGGTTAGGTTAGGTCCCAAAAACCAATAATAAAATAATGCTGATAAGTTTGCCCATGAGTTGGGTTTATAGATATGGATAAAAGTAAATTAAACTTATTGAAAATCATTATTTATTCAAATTAGAATTTCAATTTAGAATTCACTGGATGAAAAGCACCTTGGGACTTTCTGTGATGTTTATAACGGAATGAAACAGATTTTTCGGTTAATATTCCTCTGTGTTATGTGATATGTCTGTTTTTTATTTTTATTTTTTGTAAACCATCTATGGCTAGATGTCGTATTACGGGCTAAATTTGATCCTGATATCTCTGAATCAGGGAAGAATATATGGAGCTTCGCTCCAATAATTTGGGGCCCTTTTGGATAGTTAAGAAAGTGAATTATGCTAACATCTTTCTACTATGATCTCATGAGAGAAATTGTCGGTCCTTTGGAGCCCTCTGAGGATGGGGGCCCTGGGCATTGCCCCGGGATTGGCTATTGCCTTTTGTTTGACTTTTTAGACATGTTTATAAATTCAGCTATAACATAATTATGTTTCAGTAATCTCCCGACACGGAGGATATGAGTATGTGATCCCTGCTCTGTACAAGAGGCTGGCTGCGGAATTTATCGACTTCATGCTCCTCTTCATCCTCAAATTGATTGTCACGTTTGTAGCTGTGGACATGTTTGAGTTGATGTAAGTTTAAAAGGTCACAAGGGCCATTATTAAGACGTAAGACGGGTATTGAGTTTGGCTATGCGGGCTAGTGGTAATGTTATTCCATTAAGTTTTTAACAGTAGTTTTATCTTACTGATTATACTGTTAAAATAAACAGCACTTGAAACTATTTTCTTTACATCATCTGTTTAACAACTATTCAAGTTCCATGACTCATAACTATTACTAATATAACGATTTTTTCATAAATACTTAGATAAATACTTAAATGTCGGTTTTTTTACCAATGAAGTAAGGGTTTGCAAATGTTTCAAATAGATAAATATTTAAACTGTCATTAAGTAATAATAAATCCTAAGATTATTGTATGTAATCTACCAAGCCAGCAAACAAGCAAATGTCATGATAAGATTGCTTTACCCAATAGGTAGAAGTACTTCTTGAGTTTGTAATTAGTACTGCTGTGCGGACAGTACTTTCCAATCATATACTGTTTGGGGCCAGATAATACCAGATAGTCAATTCTTCTCAGGAGAGTATGTTTTAAAATGCAAGGTGTCGAGAGTTGGTCATATCAAGGAGGCTAAATTTAAACCTTTACTCCTCAAATTCTGATGTTGTTTTTTTTTTCAGTGATCTGGAGAAATTTGACTTCTACAAATTTAGCGAGCACTATGACGACTACAAGTACGCCATGGAACTGACGTCTGAGATTTTGTTCCTGGAAGTCATCTACAGGGTGCTTGTCTGCATATTTGAGGTAGGTTTATTATTTTATATTGAACTTTTGACTTGGCCCGTATTATGGTCGGCTTTATCGGGATGCATAAAGCATCCGTCACTTTCGCAGTTGCATACTGGCCAAAAGTAATAGATGTTTTATTCACATCGATAATAAGCCCCCAACTGATGGTAACACGAAAAAAAAACAATGTAAAATAACTAATATTTATCCATATTTGTCTGATATGACATAATTTGTTTACAAATTATTTCCTAATTTTCGGCTTAAATTCTTGTTGCATAAGGTGGTTTTCCTTTAGGTGCTGTGAACTCAAAAATTTAACATGATTTTTTTTTTAAATATCTTACAATCAAAACGGTAATTATAATAAAATGGTAGGTATTTAATACAACAAAAAAGTGTACAAATTTAGACTTGTTTTTTTATTTTATTTCATCATCATTATGTCAGCCGAAAGACGTCCACTGCTGGACATAGGCCTCCCCCAATGCTTTCCACTCAGACCGGTCTTGTGCTTTTCGCATCCACCGCGGTTCCGCGATCCTGACGAGGTCGTCACTCCATCTTGTTGGAGGCCTACCTACAGCTCGTCTTCCGGTCCGCGGACGCCACTCCAGAACCTTCTGACCCCATCGGCCATCAGTCCTGCGAGCAATGTGCCCCGCCCACTGCCACTTCAGTTTAGCTATTTTATTTACCATCTTAAAAAAATAAGGTGCTTTGTTCAAGCTTGATAACGACAACCTCGTTGGACAAAACTATAAAAACATTACTTGATCAAAAACCTATAAACTAATTTTGCAGCATCTGAAACTGGTTCTGCCATAATGGACTGAAAGAGTCTGATGTTCATTGTATTCAAATTGAGTTGAACAAGCCATCCTTGGTTTTAGTCCGGATACATACCACTAAGAAGTGATACACATCCTCATAGACGTGGTTAGAAGGTTAAATATTACTAAATAATATGACATGTAAAAAACTGATCAATGCCGGTAAAAATAGGCTCTTTTTTTTATAAAGAAAAATACTACATAGTTTACCTCATCTGTAATTCTGTACATGCTATTTCTATTCCATTAGCGCCAAAAGTCTTCCGTTAAAAAAGCTAAATATCGAACAATTAAATTTCCAGGCCTGCTGTCTATGTGGGGGCCCGGGGCGCATGGGAGGCGCAACGCCAGGCAAGGCGCTCCTAGGCCTCCGGGTGGTGACAGCCTCCGCTGTCATCCCCGTCGAAGGCAGGCCGAGGGAAACCGTGCTCCTGTACCCTGGCAAACCCCTCACGTTCCTCCAAGCCCTCGTCAGATCCCTGATGAAGAACTTCCTTATATCCCTGCTGTTTCCCCTCTGCGTAGTGCTGTTTGTCTTCCGCCATAACCGCACGGGGTATGACCTGCTGTGTGGCGTCATTGTCGTCGAGGAAAACATGTTCCCAAGAAGACGGCATGCCCCTTAAAATGGTGGCCCACAACCCACAACGGTGGTAGCGAGAAGCTTTTGCCAAATGAGTTCGAGGTACAAATGTGTGCAAGCCATATATACGACCCGTATAGGTAAGAACTAATTGTCAAGAGTTCTTTGAATAAGTACGTTTAATTTTTATCGTGTAATATTTGGATATGTTAAAAGAACAACTTCTTATATTGTTGTAATACATTCATTGCTTAGATTTTCTAAATTTACCACTATTCATTAACTATGTAATAACTTGCAGTTTTTTAAGTGGTAGCTAGAGCTGCCATTATCTTTGGCCAATATTACGAATATTTTTGAGTTTTGTATGTATTTCCTCTTACGGTTAGACGAAAGATTCCTGCTACCTGTTTTAGATGGAACTGACAGTGTGGTTTTTAACCTTTTACTCTTTAGTTCTTTTAAAAATTGCAAGAATGTGTAAAGGGTTAACAGTGCCAGGCTTCTGAATTCCTATTTAAAGTGAGCCGTTGGGTGCACAATGTGTTAACTGCGTGTGTTTACGTCGGATTTCGTCAGTGGCAATGTTAGAATCGCTTGGTTAATGGTTTAATTTTAAGGGTAACACAGATTTTCAGTCCGTCAGCTAATATTGGCCTGTCAGTTTACACAGACTATCATTTCTTCACAGATTTTGAAAAACTGTTAGATTGCGGTGCCTTTCAAGTATTTTGGTCTTAGGAGGTAGGTTTAGTGTGCATGCTAAAAGATATTCGGCGGTCCAATTATTAGTTATCCTTTTGTTGTGATTCGATATTAATCTGCGTTACGGTGTGGTGTAGAGTTTGTGTATTATAAGATTTATGAGCTGTGTTGTAATGGAAGTGGTATACCTACAACAGTTTAATCATAACCGTAGGCTAGGCAAAGTAACGGGTGTCCCAAAAAGGACGCAAGATTTCAATTTGCCGCCATTTTTGTACTTTTAGTGCTAGCAACCCTAAAAAAAAACTATTTGACAGCTGAATGTTTAGGGTTTGTAAAAATGGCGGGTTATACGAAAGATCAACGCGTTTTTATTATTGAACAATATTTCAAAAGTAATGAAAGTTTGGCGTGTACGGTTCGAAAATTCCGTGCAAAATATGGTCGGAATATTAACTTGACTTCATCAACTGTGAGCAGAGTGGTTGCAAAATTCAGGGAAAGTGGATCAATTCATGATGTTCATTCCACTGGTCGTCCAAAAACAAGCCGTTCAAATGACAATATCGAATCAGTGCGTCAGAATGTCCGTGAACATCCAGGAACATCCATTAGGCATCGTGGACAAGAATTGCAAATTTCAAGAAGCTCTCTCCAGCGTATACTCACTAAAGATCTGCATCTCCATACTTACAAAGTTCAAATAACACAAGAACTGAAGCCTCATGATCATGGACAGCGAAGAGAGTTTGTTGAATGGATTATCGACCGCCAAAACAGGGATGCAGATTTTTCAAACGAAATCATCTTTAGCGACGAAGCACATTTTCATCTCGATGGCTTTGTTAATCGTCAGAATTGCCGCATTTGGGGCTCAGAGAATCCACATGTGATTGTTCAAAAACAAATGCATCCACAACGGGTCACTGTGTGGTGCGGATTTTGGGCTGGAGGCATTATTGGACCATATTTTTTTCAAAATGAGGCCGGTCAAGCAGTTACTGTTAATGGAGCTCGATATCGCGACATGATAACAAGGTTTTTTCTAGCCGAATTAGAGGATATCTATGTAGAAGCAATGTGGTTTCAACAAGACGGGGCCACTTGCCACACAGCCAGAGAAACAATGCAATTACTGCATAAAACATTTCCTAGTCATGTGATCTCTCGATTCGGTGATCAGAATTGGCCCCCTAGATCTTGCGATTTAACTTTAGACTTCTTTTTATGGGGTTATTTAAAGTCTAAAGTCTATGCCAATAAGCGCACAACCACTCATGCTTTAAAAGAGGAAATTCGACGCTGCTTTAAAGAAATTCAGCCGCATCTATGCAAAATGGTCATAGAAATTTTTGACAAAAGAGTGCGTATGTGCCAGCAAAGCCTAGGCGGACATTTGCCTGACGTACTATTCCACAAATAACCCTATTTTATGTATTTCAAGATTTTATGTACAAAAATATTATAACGAAAAAAAAAAGTGTTTTTCATCAATTTCAAATCTTGCGTCCTTTTTGGGACACCCTTTATATACAGTACATTTTGATGCAAGTGCGGAAAGTATTTTACTCGAGTCTCGAGGTGTATTGACGCGAGCTGCAAGCGAGGGACAAGATTCGGGACGAGTGAAAATGGAATTTCTAAACGTGTATCCAACGACATGTTTTTAATACATTTGCGAAAAAATACCAAGTAAATAAAAATATAACAGTAATGAGACAGTTTTACTCAATTTGTAGTGTAATAAAAAATTTGAACAATTAATGGTAATAAAAATGAAAAGAAAAGAACCCTTTTTTGTGAAAAACCTAACATTCCGCATGATATGCAGCTACAAAAAGTAAAAAGTACTTGTCCTATAAATCCAACTTTCTGCACGAAATACAACAGTATAGTTATTGTACAGTTGATCAACGCTGGCCCTTCAAAGTCAATCTGACGTTCTACAACAATAAGGTTCAGTTTCTCAAAAGTTACAAATGACTTGACATTTTTAATGACATTGACGACTTCTTCCCGAGTTAACGCTCGTTACCGTACCTACGCGCACACAGGCGGCGCAGCAACGACTGATTCATCGTCACTCAGTAACATGTTATCAACTTTGTGTCACGCTCGACCACTGGCTTGGAGCGCGTGCGTGTAAAATGTTCTACGTACTGTTTTGTTTATACTGTGTCGTAGGCTTGAATAGTAAATTATCTAACTATATTATTTAGTAACAGTTGTATAGTATATCTGTATCTATGAATCGTTAATTAGGAATTACGGTTGTAGATATATTTTAATCTTTGGAACGCCAAAATTGAACTATGAGCCATCTAATTGAGTTGATGTAATTTTGATTAAAGACCTGTAGACAGGGGAATTCGTCTCGATGTACAGTCAAAGACAAAAATTGTAGCATTTTAAAAATTATTTATCTATGTGCAAAGTTAACTTGGTTGTTTCTTTTATCGCCGGCTGTATAATTGTTTGTTCCTGACCCTACAATATTTTTGTCCTTGACTTGGTATCAATTTTATTAATTAGTTAAATACCTGTTAGATAACAGCGGGTATAAATTCGAGTTGTTGGATAAATTCACGAAATCATTATTTCTGTGAAGCGATATTTCTTTTAGCATTTTTCTTAAGTTTAGCCAATTTCATATTTCCTGTTCGGTTTTTTATCATCGCTTTTGGTACAATTAGCTTTTGGAATGGGAAGAACACGAATGTGAAAATAAACTTGCCGGGACAAAAGGCGTTTGCTAATAATGCGTTCATGAAAAACCGCGAAAATAAAATTAGCTTCAAAGAAAAAAAGCGTTTAGGAAAGTCATTTAATAGATCCCTGGAACAACTCGAGTGGCTCACGTGTGCAGTGTTTGTGCGCGTAGTACGCGCTATGCGCCTCAGTGGAATTCCGGATTTAAGCGCTTAAATCTAGCTCTGTTCATGGTCGCGACACTTTATTACATAAAATATAGACAATGTAATATGTTAATTCAGTAGTAAATATTGTTATGCCGATCAAAAGGTTAAAATTCTTCCCTTATAAAGTTATTTTTTATAAGTTAATCATATCTTTGTGTGTAATTTATCCGAATGACGGATGTCATCTAACAATTTACCTTTCCGTCGCTTACTTGTATGGAATTGGTCGCCAGTTGCCACATGAGCGTCATGCAGTCTGATAGGAGCAGGTCGGTAAAATTTGACAATAATTATTATAACTTTCAATCGTATTAAGTTTTTGATGGCATTCAGTATTACAACAGTTTTCAATTCACGAAGACGCGTCCCAATTCCTATGTTTACGTATATTTACGCAATCGAGCAAACGTCATGTTGCGAAGTGCATTTTCGATTCTTTGTGACCATAGATGGTTTGGCTTGAAATAGCTGTTAATTTGCAAAGCCAATCTTAAGTGCTCATTTAAATCGTTTGTATTATAGGTACCCGTAATAAACGTTTTCTCTGACATGCTCAGAAATGTTAACCGTACCTACTGTTTTAAAAACGGCCTGCGAAGTTCAGCGTTCAAGGCCAAGGCAAATAAAATAAAAAGCTATTATTTACCAATGGCAGCGGCTGCGAAAGTATGAAGTTTCATTATAACCCGCGTTTTCTACTTTTCAAAACCATGTTTGAACTAGTATAACTAACTCCAAACAATCGTACAATCAAAGTTCTTCCAGGTTAACTTACTTTTTTAAATAGATAACCAAGGTTAACCTTTACGAGGTTTACAGCGCATCAGTATATCAAATAGTATTATTTTTTAAACATATTGCTGTAAAATTAATTTCCGAATTACTTCAGCACGTAATAATTGTTATGATGTTGATTGATTTTATTTAATGGTTTATTTCAGTTTCATACTGAATGCCTGTTTAAAATATAAATGGAATGGGTATAAAACAAAATAAATTTCCAGTTAAAGAAGAGTTTTGTCACCGTAACGAAACTGTCGATTAACGTCAAACACATATATTTTAACAAAAAGTTGTTCAGTTGTTGACAAGTCTGTAGCTCTGCCTACCCCACTCTGGGATGAAGTCGTGACGGTATGTATGTGTATGTATGTACATACATTTTTGTAATGGAATTGTAAGTTATTTAGACATCATTTAAGTGCCATTTAAATAGCGTCTTTATGTACATTTATTTTGTTTTTTACTCAATTATGAGTTATGTCGGTGATGGTGGCGACAATGTTCTTTTTTAAAGGAAAATATTTTCTCGCATTGTTGGAGAAAAGCACTATACAAGCCTCGACCGGAGAGCACGGTTGCTGCAATAATAAAAAAAGTAATAAACTCATACTCGTCCCGCAACGGCCTATTTCCCGGCCTCTGCATTAATGTATTAATCCACCGACAATCAAATAAATATGATTTTAATAGATACAATCCTTGTACCTTGCTTGTAACTTGTAATTAGACTACAGTTGTAACTTGTAATGTAACACAGGAATCAATAAGTCATACATTATTTTGTAAACCGTAACGTAAGAAAATTTAACATAAATCCTGATGCACTAATGTAATCCTTACCTACGTATCCATACTAATATTTAAAGTGATAAAGTAACTGTCTATCCCTCTGTATGCAGATAGCTTGAGGTAAGAAAAAGCGAGGCAGCAGTAATGTTATAAATGCGTAAGTAAGTTTCGTCTTTATGATTAAACGCCTTAAGTAATCGGTGAATTTGGTACAGATATATTATAACCGGAGACAGGTATAGGATGTTTTTTTATTC
This sequence comes from Acleris sparsana, assembly GCA_923062465.1. NCBI lineage: Eukaryota > Metazoa > Arthropoda > Insecta > Lepidoptera > Tortricidae > Acleris > Acleris sparsana. The sequence goes on along the minus strand of OV281287.1, from coordinate 4,157,827 downwards.
ATAAAAATTAGATTGTTCCCGAGGAAAAAGCGATAAATGACTTCTACTCGGACAGAGTCGCGGGCAAAAGCTAGTGTATGTTATTTACAGAGATCGGAAAAATGGGCTTGATTATTTGTAATAATGTGGACATGACTCCAAAGATTTTAATTAAACAAATTAAATTACATTAATTGATACTAAAAATATTTTTGATCCTTAGGAAGACTAATAAATAAATAATACAAAGACGTGAGGAGTGGCCATTAGTACTAATCTACTTAAGTTTGCTCCGTTAACATCCGTGGACTTCGAAAGGAGCTTTTCACCTCATGTTTATTTTTAGCTTTGAAAAGGAATAAACTAACCACGGAAAATTTATTACTTATTTACATGTCAGAAGGTGACGGATGCCTTATCCAAACCTTGTCTCGCGATAAACATAAATGGCGTGACAAAATGAGGATAAAATTCCGTCACTTCTTGACACGTATATAAGTATGAGAGTGACGGATGCTTTATCCACATTATATATGTACGTATGTAAACTCTTTATCGCACATAAAAAATAACAATATTTTTTTGCATCACTATAGAAAATGTACATAGGCGAACTTATCCCATATGGGATCTCTTCCAGTTAACCTTGAGGTATAATAAGCAAGGACACGCGATAAATAAGCATCCTAGGCCCGCTGTTGTCAATTTACCAACCGCACTACTTCGGGTACTATCACAGGGTACTATATGGTGTCATTGGACTGCCAAGTTGTTTCCCGCTCTGGTAGGTGGCAGTTGTGGCGTGCAAGCGAAGTTGACCAGTGCCCTTACCACGAGTAACAATTACCGTGCTCGCTAGCGAGTCGAATGCTCTGTCCCTCGTACTCTATAAGAATTCTTGCGAGGTCTGCGAGGGATAGAGCTTCCACTCGCTAGCGAGTACCTTAATTGTAACTCATTAAATTTTGAATTTAAGTGTGCATACAACCTTTTGTTTATTTATTTTATTAATCGCGTGTGTTTGCACACCGAGTCGGTAGCGTATTATAAGAACCATTGTTTTCCAAGACATTTTAAAATAAAGTATCTCGCTGTCTCTGTTCTAATGAATTCGCGCTAATCTCAGTAACTGGGTAACTATGGATTTGAATGTGGTTTGAATTGCGATTCACCTAGATTTATTTTATTGTGAAAGTTATAGAACTAAAACATTGATATTTCATACTTGGGAAGCCAGGGCGGTTGCTAGTTTAGTCTAGTTATAGGATAGCGTGTACTCATCATTAGGTGAAGTTAATTGTATCGACGATCGCGGAAACTAAGCAAATTTAAAATTAGTATGCACTCTTAAGAGTTGGTTGTTTGTACAGTGTCGTCTAATAATCCCGTTATAACCATGTAGTAAAGTCACCCCTGCAAATAATGTGAATACTTACGTGTTATTAGACTTGACTGTACAAACGTTTGTACCTACGATGTAAGTAAGGTTACCTAATTCAATATGTTTTGTGATACCAGTTGGCTATAGTTATAATATTTATTTTACAATGTTTAGTAAAATCGTTCCAAATTATTTTCTGTTTTTTATTACCGTATAGCTAGTACTGACGAATACAACGATTCACGATAAACAAAATTAAATTACGAAGTAAAATTTAACATCCTGTAGGCCTAATTTACCCAAAATACCATAATATGCTGTCAGAGGAATCATCTTAGATGCAGCAGAGTGTAATTGTCATGCATTGTTTTCAAGTAGGACATTTAAGTTTTAAACTTTAAAAAAAGAACTAAACAAGTTTTATTTTAGACATTGCGTTTCGTGATTACACAGATAAATTGTGAATTAGATGACCCGGCAGATATATAAACATTTAAAGGAGGATGGGCAAAAATGTATGAACACTGGCCTAGAAACCAATAACAATAAGCACTATATCATCGGATATGCTTTTTAATTCTACAACGATTTAGTGTAGTGGGAAACCTCAAAGAACTGTGAGAAATATTTTAAAAATCGGGAACATCGGGGCGCCTACGTAGACGACGTTTGCATAATTACTTTGAAACACCGCTGTCTTTGCACGGCGATAACTTTTATCACACAAAGTTTTCGAACTACCTGCCATAGAAATAGTTTTACAACTTAGAATTACCTATCCGGTGACATATTGCTTGTTGTTATTGGTCATATAGGCCAATTCGCCCACCCTCCTTTCCCTCTTTCGGCGGTAACACTGGACCAGAGGGGCTATTGCCTAACGCACTCGCAGTCGCAATCGATGCGGAACAATTGTTTTCGGTTTGCATGCAGACAAGCCTTCGATTTTCAAACTGAAAATTGCGCGTGCGTTAGACAAAAGCCCTTTGGTCGGGTGGTCCCCCGGTTTTGTATGAAAATACTGTTTTGTTTCCTAAGTAACTACCCATATTAAAATGTTTTTCTGATTTGGATAACTTTTGAACACATGTTCACAAGTAATCCGGTGATAAAAAACATAGTTTAAACCTGGCTTCAATTAAACAAGGTCGTTAAAAATATTCGCAGTCATAAAAATAATATAAACGTTCCCAAGACGCTAACAATATTTTAAAGCCACTATAACGCCACAATAATAAGGTCTACAGTTAGCGCGCGTGCTCTGAGGAATTGCAAGAACAGCTGACGTCAGGATTTAGTGCACTGATTTAGTCAATATTACGTTAATGATTACTTATAGCCAACTAAGGCTTTCATCCCAACTCTCGACTCATCGGAGCTCGCGCGCGGACTAAATGTTGGTGTGAACATACCTATAGGTACATATAATTGACGATATGGCTGTGTAGATATGTTAATACTTGTGCTTGACTTTTATGTACCTACCTATTAGATGCAGAATTTATTGATTTGTCAATTTAACGTCATGTTTAACTGCTGCACCAATCTGTGAAGGGCTTTAAAGCGACACAGTAAAAAAGTGTCACTGCACACTAAAAAATAAAGTTGATTCACCAAGCCAACATAATTAAACCGTAAAAAATATTTTAGACCGGTATAATGGGGAAGGCCCTGCTGTACCTACGCAAAATATTTTCGTTGAGATTTGGGACATCTAGATATATGCGCATCAAGACTAATTCCGGAGAAGGAACGACGAAGTTAAGTTAAGAAGATAGGTAAGTATACATAACATACGCAGATGACAACGCTCTGTCCCTTCTATTTACATAAATTTCTTCCACATTGCAAGCACCGTTTGCTCCACATTTTACGACACGACGTCGTTTTAACTTTACGATTTATTGTTTGTTTCGTCTGCTCTAACTTCTTTATCATTTTCCTTTTTTATACCTAGGTGCTAACTTAAATGCAAAAACATACAGCTCTATCTAGATATCGGAAAATTTAAGTATTTAATAGTGAAAGATCCAGTTCCTGTCTCTGCCACATAAGGAAAAGTGACTGCGACCGTGACTCATCCAAGCGTCCATTCTTTCTTGATTCGTAATCATTATAACGATCAAATTACATCACGGCGCATGTGAGCTAACTGTAGCTTGAAATCTTGACCCTAAAACAAACTATAACTTGCGGGCATGAGTGTACTCCTACGCAACTATGTGGAAAGTTTTGTATTTATTCGGCAGTACTTCTTTTTTAAAACATTCGAAAAAGAACCTTACTTCAACGCAGCAAGTCGAAAAACACGTTATGCATTCATGGATCTGACTGATTGATCGTTACATTAGCGTAAACTGCATCAACTCGAACAAAAACTCAGAATTTGCTGACGTCCGTTCTGAAACTCAACACTTTTTAGGAATCCTTAGTAATACAACAAAATTGTTACGCGTTTATTATTTTGTTAATATATCGATATTTTGTATAACTAATAAATGTAAACAAATGAGTACTGGTTACGATATACTAAACCAAAACTAAATTAGTTTAGTATGATTTTTGCTGAGTTGGCTTGCGCGTCGCGCCGTCAGTCCGCCGGGTAACGTGGCGGCGCTGCGCTCGTGTGCGAGGAGTGGCTCGAGCTGTCACTGTTCATGTAGTATTCTGTGATAAGAAATACTGTGAAATTAATAGTTTAGCGAATTAATTTATACAATCACGATGTCCGCGTCGGGTGAATTCGGTAATCCTTTACGCAAGTTCAAGCTCGTTTTTCTCGGGGAACAGAGCGGTAAGTCGCGACCAAAATTGTGTCTCGTACATTTTTAATACCTAGTATTTGAATTTACGACACGTAAGTATAGATTTGTCTAGGCTTTATCGAATAACTGACCTAGATTCGGGGTGGTTGGCTTCACGGGTGATCGGTCCCGTTGCGGGGTCGTGGTGGATGAGTACGCGGAATTACGTCGGCGACAATCTAGGTTACGCTCGGAGTGAGTGAACCATTGTTCGGGTCCGGCCGCTCTGGTGCTCTTTCGCACGGCCCGTTACCGATGGCTCGTGGGGCGGCTCCCGGCTCCACCACCCTCTGTTCTCATGGGAACTTGATGTTTTTCAGTTGGCAAGACGTCGCTCATCACTAGATTCATGTACGATAGCTTTGACAACACTTATCAGGTGAGTCACAGTATTTGTTATTATCAGAAGGTATTCCTGTTAGGAATTTGTATATTTTCTAGTTTTGTATATAACTGGGGTCAGTAACATTACATATCAATCTTGTCTTGAAATAGATGCAAATCTGTTGTGATGCTGTTCATAAGTCTTATTAGAATGTAATTCAACTTTTGACTTTACCAATTTAAGGCTATCCATCCTTTCATGATTATGTTGATTATTTTGGGGCATCTGCTCATGTAAATTATTTAAAACTCACCATATATCATGAACACTGACAATTTAGGTTCAAGTTGTAAGGATAAAGACTGGACTAGAAGGGATAATGAATTACTTTGAATTGTTACATATTTTTTCTGTCAGCTAATCTATTGGTAAACATGTTACGGTCAGTTACAAATTGCAATGTAAATAATAGTTAAAGGTAGCAAGTGATAATCTGGAGTATTTTTTGATACACTTTTTTCTTTAATGAATTTGGTAATTTGGAACAGTCTTATAAAAGTAATGAACCTTGATAATTTTATCTGTTTTATGGAGCTAGGCTTACTAATAAATTATTGATAGTCATAAATACCTTCTATAATATGATTTAAAAAATATACATAATTTGTAGTCATATTGCCTGCTTCAGCCAAATCTAGTATAGGGAGTCAAGAAATGAACAATGGCTACCTATACTCGGGAGCAAAGAAATCAATCCACTTTCTATTTATTGGGAAACAAACAGCGTACATAATTAAAATCCAAAGCATTAAAGAATTAAAGGGATTATAAGAGTCTTTACTTAATACTTATTAAAAAAAAACCTGTTGCATGTTTTGTTTCCTAATTATAAGTATTTGGTATTTCCTTTTTCAAGGAAGCCATTTGTAATAAATATACCATATCACACTAGATTTTTTTGACTTTTAAAAATTATGCTACATTTATATAAATATTATTAACCACCTCTTTTCATATGACGCGCGAGTACCGTAAATGTTTGAATTAACAAAATAGGACTTACAGGAATCATCCTAATATGATCATATTATAGTCCCTGGTGTTATATTTTCATTATTTTTCTTACGCTTTCTTTTAATTACGCTTTCTTTTACACCTTTCAACCACTATAGTCTGAATTTTGAAGACACCAAATGACTTGACAAAAGCCCATGCACTAAGCGCATGTGCTTCTCTTTAGTCCACAGAACTATTTCTGTTTTTTGGTCTATATCAATTATTTACTACTCGGCAATTATACATTATTTCCATTTAGTCCCATTATCCCGATACATTCATTTTTTTTTTTGTAGGCAACAATTGGCATTGACTTCTTGTCAAAGACCATGTACCTGGAGGACCGTACAGTGCGGTTGCAGCTGTGGGACACTGCGGGCCAGGAGCGGTTCCGCTCATTAATCCCTTCGTACATCCGAGACTCTACTGTTGCTGTTGTTGTTTATGATATCACTAGTAAGTACTCTTTGCAGTAATCCTTATGATTGTTTTTATTAAGGAGTTGTATATCAGTAATTATACAACTGTTCCACAACAATGACTGACTGGCAGAACTAACAGACAAAGAATAGACTAAACTGCTGGACCCAGGGACATGAAATTTGGAGGGTAAATATTTTCTTGGGTACTATAGGGGTGCGGAAGAAATAGCTATATGTATTTTGCTCTAGTGAATATCAGCCAAACTCCAGATACTGTTATTTAACAGGACTTCACGTGAACATATTATTATATGCAACGTTTCAATCATGTTGCTACAATGGTGGTCACAAGTATATTTCAATTTGACAGTTTGCTGTCTATAAATCAATGTGATTCTTGCTATAGACAGTTTAAAAAAGTAACAGTGATGCAGCTATAGTCACGCGGCGTCTCGACGAGACACACACATAACGCCGCCCGCAAGTTAAATGAGTTGAAGTATAATGTTACCAGACATGTATATTCTTTTAGAGAACTCTATTTTAAACTCGACTGACGAATTATTAACCGGCCAGTATAAGTTGTCCCGTCAGAACGCACGAGTACCATTTTAGGCTGTGCATTTTCAGTTTGCTAGCTTAACCCTCGCTAGTATGCCGTATGGGGTCGCAAAAATGTAGTGTACATACTTTTTGGATAAGCTTTATATACAACGCCAAATCCCCATTGTAAATGCGAGAGTTTGTTTGTCTGTTAGTTTGTTACTCCTTCACGCTTAAACACATACTTTTCATCCCGGAAAAGTTCCCGACGGAAGAACGGTAATCGAAGTCGCGGGCCGAAGCTAGCTGTGTAATATAATGTTTACAAATTAAAACTTACCACTAACGTCTTTAATACAGCTACATTAAATAAGTAAAAAACGCGATATCCGCTAGTTCGTAGCTAGTATTTGTTTACCTTTTTTTATTCATTTACACACGTATTTATTTTAATCAACAAATACTATGCACTGTCTACGCATTGAGATATCCTGATAAAGTACATGTAAAACAATACTACTTACAATTTGCCCCATAATATCAACGTGCGCAGATATGTAGGTACGTACAATAATTATATTGATAAAACATTATCTTGCTAACCCTAGACGCGATTTTGTTGTGGCAATTTGAAATGAATCCGGGACGATTTCAAAAATAGGACTCGTTACAATTAAGTTTATAAATACTTACGTATATTATATTTTCATCGAGCGTCCCCAACGAAAGACCAGCGTTAGCTTCACAGCCATAAATAAATAAATAAATAAATAAAATGCTGAGTTGGGATCGTTTCGCAACAATTACCAAAGTATCAATCATCTCTTTTGCTTCTTTTTGATGTCATTTATAAGTGCGTGCATGACTCGATGTGTGAATGTGGATCGTAGCAGCGGCCTCTGCCTACTCCTCCGGGAAACAGGCGTGATTTAATGTATGGATGTTTTGACACTGGACGAAACAAAAGTTGTCTTTACTGTGGTCAATAGTTAAAGGCTTGTGCATATGTTTTGTCTTTATTTGATACGACTAAAGTAGACCTGACGCCGTTTATGCGGATGTCGCTTCAGCCAGAAAATTAGGCCTTAAAAACGTTAACTTCAGGTATGTCCACAGGAAAAACTCTAACCTAAATCTGTGTAGGATTCTTAGAACACCTGTGGGCCTAGGGCTGCGTCTATATATCGCGTTTCAAATTTGGAGTATCCGTCACTGTCGTACTTATTTACGTGTCGAAAGGTGACGGATGCCTTATCCAAACTTTGTCACGCGATAAACGCATATTTTCTTTCTATTAAAAACATCCACGGACCATGCCTCAGGAATAAATACTCGAGTTTATCACACAAAATTATTATTTGGCCTTTACCGTGGATCGTTCCTAGATGGGCTCGTATCATCTTTACATAGTATGTATAAAACAAAGTGGCTTTCCGCCGTCTATCCCTCTGTTGTCAAAAACTTCACGGTTGCAGTGTAATATAAAAAAAATCAAAGGAATACTAACACAGCTATAGTCGGCTTCACAAGTTAACGGGGTACATAATAAACGGAACCATATACACGCTCTTGGTCGGTTTGAAAAGAACAGTAAAGTTAATTTAGTACCCCAGAACGATTAGTTACCGTTAGTACCGTTAGTTTTGCGGGTGGTAGGACCCTGTGCAGGGTCCGTCCGGATCGCTACCACCATCTTATCCATTAACCTACCGCCAAACAGCAGTGTTCGCACTGTTGTGTTCCGGTTTGGGGATAAGACAGCCGGTGTAATGACTAGCATAGAGGCATTCCATCTTAGTCCTCAGGGTTGGCAACGCATTTGCAGTCTTATGCTAATGTCTATGGGTCACAGTTTCCACTTACCATCAGGTGGCCTGTGTGCTCGGTTGCCTTCTCTATGCCATAAAAAAAAAACGATTAGTTAGACTATTAGTAAATCGAATTACTAATGCGGTGCAAAAACGTCGCTCGCGTGTTTTTTGCGCATCTATCAATTACTCGCACTCGACAGTCGTCATTCAGAACGTAAACACCGGCAAAAAACGCGGGCCGGTGTCCGCACATTTTTCTTAAGAAACTGGGCCATATTTTTACAGTTATTTATCCCTGAAGGAATGCAGTCTGATTGAAGTGACACAATTTGTGCCAGAGGCGGGCGAGCAGGTCGGCTAGCCGCTGAATATTTGATGAATAGTCCGAAACGTCTTGGTGCTCTGGGAGCACGAAGCCGGAATTATGTACAGACGTGGAGCCCGGGCCATTCCGCGCGAGGGAATGTTTTCCTCTTCGGAATTCTACTATTTTGAAATAGTTAGCAGCGTTTTATGTTGCTACCAGTGTAGCGTACGATCTCTTCTTACTGTCAAAGACAGAATTACGTAACGTATAGTACGGTAGAGATAAATTTAAGATATATATAAAAGAGTGCTTTTGAGTTGTCAATGGTGTTAGGGCACCTTGTTCCACTGCTGATGAGTAACAGACATAAGGTATGGACTTTTCTGCTCACGAAGCGAACAAACGGTATAGATCCCGCGATTCCCGCGTCAATAAAGCGACACATAGAATAATAGTTGATCGCTCGCTGTGCACACTGCCGGCGAGAACTCTCTCCACTAAGTAGTCGAAACAAAAGATATAGATTTAGAATGCAGATATTAACAGTTAATCGCTGGTTCTACTTGCTTCCTGCTCATCGTCGGCGGTGGGACAAGTGCCTAGACATGTCAAGTCATTTATAACTTATAAGAACTTACCTTATTGCTGTAAAATGTCACATTGACTTTGGACCTAAGGTTGGTCACAGATTGAAGTCTTCGACTGTACAGGTGAGATTATACACGTCCAGTTGTTGTAGGGCAAGGGCAAGCCGATGAAGTAATAAACGTCAAATACTAGCAATTCAGGACATGTCTTAAGCCAGACTTCTTAGCCAATATGAGTTTGTTATACTGCCCTTATGCCTGCCTGCCTGCGAGCGAAGCGGGCACTATACGAACTCCGTTTAGCTTACAACGGTGTCTTCAAGAGCTTTTCTCGCGGACTAACGGTGGAAACAATTGAAGTCACCTTTGTAAGGTAAACCGAGTCCGTACGGGGTCCACTCTGCTCGCAGTGGAAGGCGGGCATAAGACTAATCGTTTAATTCGAATTGCTTAACTGGCTCAAGCATAAGGTCTACACATTTTTTTTGTTTGTGGACTGTTAAAGATTAATAAATTCTATTGCTACGAGTGAGTCAAATTATAAGCAGCGCGTAATTAAATATAAAAACGGCAATTATTATTATTAGTAGAGCTCAGCTTGTTATATTATACCTATAATATTCGATTTAATCTTAATACGTATCAACTACAACATTGATTAGTACAGTAGAACCAGAGTATTAATAATACTCCGCTGTCTATCGCTATCACACTCTCTGTTCGGGGAGCACAAGTTGTATTTTCTCGCTTGTAGCTCGGTGTGTCTCTGTCGTTAGTCTTTAGAGTATATATAGGTAGAGAGAGAGGGAGATCCGAGCGACAATTAAGTCGTGGACAACATGTGCAAGCGTTGGCATCTGTTAATATAATGCCAGAGAGTCAATAAGCGATAGACAGCCAAGTACTATAGAGTTCTTTTTCGTTCTCTTTGTCGTTTATTAATGAAACCGTATTAATGCGACCAGGAAGCGAGATAGCTAGGCTGGTTGCATGACCGTATGTAGCCGAAAGTGTGCCAGCGGCCTCGCCTGCCGAAGGTGAGGAAACGCGTTTTAATAACAATAACTCAGAATCTAGCACGTTGAGGATTATTCAACTAAAGGTTTGAAACGGCATAAAGTGTATTAAGACTCAAGATCTGGGTTTTCACGCGTGTTCTTTTGGAAACTAGTTCCGATGTGATAATATAACTTTTTGCCCAACTTTCTTTTTAATAACTGGCCCGAAGTAGTGTTATGATATGATGTTATGTATTTAACACTAAGGAGCCATAAGAGCCAATCAAGATAGTATTTTTAACTAAATAGGTATGATTTTGATATTTAATTACTTGAAGCATCAAGTTATTATACAGGGTGTTAGGCAGAAGGTTGGACAAACTTCAGGGACTAACTCTGTAGGTCATACTCATCAACTTTTATTATGGGACCAACATCCAAAATTGCGAAAAAAAAACAGCTTTTCCAAACAAACTTTGAGATCTAAACAGCCGAAATGTATGGAACAGGTGTTTTTTTTCTTCGCAATTTGGATGTTGGTCCCATAATAAAAGTTGATGAGTATGACCTACAGAGTTAGTCCCTGAAGTTTGTCCAACCTTCTGCCTAACACCCTGTATTATGATCAATTAACAATTTGTTATTGTCTCACGTCTTGTCAGGTTTGTATTTAATTAAGACTCCTATTTACAAACCATCATAATTTTGTAAGAAGCAACTAATTAATTTTTTGTGTAGGCCAAAGCCTAGACAAATCTCTGTGTGTCTTTTCAACAAGGGTTTTTTTGTTAAAATTGTACCGCGTTGTATTGTTCCGCGGTACCTATGTTTCTTAGCGAATTTTCCAAATATCACTTGAGTCAACTAAAATCAACTAAATAAAGCTCGAGGGTTAAAGTATTTAAATGTGTAATACAGTTATTTTGTTATTGACATCCGTCCAAATTCGAATAGTGGAAATAAATTATTAGACGCTTCAGACGAATACTTCCGTCGTATCTTAACAAAATGCCAAAGGAAACCGACAAATGAGACACCTATTGAAATCGATCGGAAACTTTTTCGAATATTCAATTGCGATTTTTATTTTACGCTCCCGTACTGATGTTGGTCCTCGCGACTGTTTACGGCGTGTGTCAAAGACCGCCACAGGAGGGTTTTATGTCAAAATAAACGTTTCCCCGGGGGAATTAGATACACGAGTAACTTAGAGCTATTAAGTTCCATGTGAGACATTGCAATGTTACATTAGATAATTCGATATTTTATTAGCTTTGCTCGTGACAACGTTCGCGTAGATGTTATCCCGCTATTCCCCTGGGTAATGTCTGATTTTCCACAATAAAACGTACCTACTTACAAAAAAGCTTCACCAAATATGTATCAAAAATCATCAGATTCATCAGCAACATGCTTCATTAAAAGTGTAGAATAGTTAATCTAATAAGCAACATGCCTACCTAACCTATGCTTTGTCCGTCTTCGGACTATCTCTGTATAGTCTCGGAATAATGATTTGTTACTTGTAAACCTTAACAGGATTAATCGAGTAACGAGAATGTACCAAATTTTATAACAATCTGTTGGCCGTTGAATTGAAGCGTAAAGCCCAAACAAACACCTCTGCATTACATGTATACGGAAGTAAGGATTAGGATCTTACTTCTACAATGTTATTTACAAAACTGTTCCAAACATAATTGTATTGAAGACAAGCTGATAAATCTATATAGATTAACACTTAATCAATTTAATATGATAGACGAGCGAATCTCCCTGGCCTCAAAACCTTGACTCTACAAGTCAATCTAAATGCGTAATTCAGATGTTGGTGGCCAATATGGGTTTTGCACGACCTTGGGTGTCCCGTCGACGGCAAATATTTGCGCCAACCCGCCCGCCCACAATTACGGCTGGTCGAAACCAATTTCAATGCCTTATTGGCCGTAGACTAAAGTGCCTTGAACCTTATTACCTTCAGTATAAAAATACACATGTCTAACTTATAGGCAAACAAGGTTCGATTCTCTACATTTATGGATATACATTTTCTTTTCTATGAGCGGAGTTGCAAGTAAAAGTCATCTTACATAGTGCACGATTGCACGTATTCTGTCGAGTTTGCACTAAAATTTATTGAAAATAAATTCAATTGTGGTTTTCTGAGCGGTGTGGGGCGAGTTATTTATGCATTTCAGCGAAAACAGTGACGGGCCACTTTAGAATGTATCAATCGGGTGGGTTTCTATTATGTTTTCGGAACACCTTTTAATTTCCTTCAAAAAAAAACATTATTTCTACAATTACATTATTTCATTATTTTTATTATTTTATTAATGCAGTTGAAATGCGCTCTTTGCGTAGTATGTGTGGTGTGAAACTGATTGATAGAGTAAGGAATGAAAAAGTCAGAGAGAAATGTGGACTAAAAGAAGATTTAGTGACTAAGATTGAAAAAGGCATGCTTCGATGGTTCGGTCATTTGGAAAGGACTGATGAAAGAAGATTGACGAAGGAGATATACAGAGCGAAAGTGAGTGGAAGGGTCGGAAGAGGCCGCCCTAGGCGTACTTTTTCAAATCAAATCGGAGAAAAACTGGAAAAGGGCCGAATCTTAAGTACCCGAAACCGACGTGCGTGCATGACTCGATGTATGAATGTGGAAGAAGCGAAAGACATTTGTCAGGATCGTAGCAGGTGGAAAGAAGTCGTCTCTACCTACCCCTCTGGGAAACAGGCGTGATTTTATGTATGTATGTATGTAAAAACATTACGGTAGTCAGAAGTGTAACTTAACCCACGTAGGTAATTAATGTTATATCCAAAAATAATCATGCTCTCACTCAATAAACTAAAGTCCGATGAAATTAAATTCGATGACCGATGAACTGGAATTAGATAAAGTTATGGGTTACCCATTCGGGAAGGTTCCGTGTTTCCAATCCCGCCTCGCTATTTCATTTTATCGCAACAGTGCAACCTTAATTCAACAGGCTGGGCGTGCCATCATAAATTAAAAACCCTACCCTGCCCTCCTTTCTACAGGAGTTTAATCTGAGACTAGAGGATGCCCGCGACTTCCTACGTGTAGAATGCGTCTCTTAGGGAAAGAATTTCCATAAATCCCTTGGATATCCAATGAATATAAAATCCCTCCAAATTTCAAGTCCTTAGGTCCAGCGGTTTCGGCTGTGCGTCGATCGTTCAACCGTCAGTTCCGTACATGGTGACCGGGATATAGTGGCCAACCTTACAGGGCTGGATAGCTCAGCTCAGGAGTGTCAATCATACGATAAATTACGTTTAGTACAAGTCGCACGGAAAACAGGTTTTGAAACATTTTATTCATATTGTGCGATGTCAAATTTTCCGGAAGAAAAACTTAGATTTCTAAACTTTAAATTTGATATGAATAATTAAAATAAAACCTGCTAATTATTTATTAACTTCGTTTTAACGGTTTTAAAAAAAAAAAATCAGCTTTCCTCAGATCAAACGCGACTGAAAAATTCTTATAACTGTGGTCTTAGTATCGAAACTGGTGAACCAGGGTATTTCCGAAATTTTGAAAAGTTGAAATAACTCGTTTTCCGTGCTACTTTTACTGAACATAATATTTATCATATTTTCGAGATACTGCCTATAAGCTTAGGACGGCAGTATACTGGCCATCAATATTGCACGAAGACACGTTACCTTAGTAAAGGCACAGGAGGAGGCTTGAAAAATGCTTAACAAAATTATTTCTAAATTTTCTTAAACATATACTTTCATGTGTTCAGGAACTGGAGGGTGGCCGGATGGTTATTAAGAATTTACTCGTCTCATTTTGCAACCTAATGTTAAGGCTAGCAACCTGCTTTTATTTTTTGTCGATGTAAGTCGATTTTTTAAAAGAAAAAGCATTTGTATTAGAACATCTGGGCAGACACCTATGCCTATGTAGGAGATATAGGCCCTGATGCTAATTATAATGAAAAATATAATATGTAGGTACGCAAGACTTTTTAATATTTACTTACAATGATATAATGGCATTGGATTATTTTAGTTGTTATTATTTACGGTAACAAAATATCAATAGTTTTGGAGTTAATAGGAAATATCTTCGAAATAAAGTCGTGATTATTTATTAGCTTGTTGTGCGAATTTATTTATTTTATGCTGCACGGGCTGGGGCCTAAACAGTTAATTCTTTTATTGCCCGCTTACAATTTGATAAGGCGATAAACGACTAGTTGCTGTATGCCGAATCTTGCAATGGATTCGTTTACTAAGCTACTTCTTACATTTATTGATATTCACGTGTTTGTTATCCTTGAAATACTTAAATTATATTATTTGAGTAAATTTCGTGTCAGATTACTAGCTTTATATACACATACTCCTTTATTCGTAAAGGCACAGTAAACCTATTTAAGTTATAGTATTATTTGTATCTATCTGTCAAATTCAAATATTGCAATAAATGAAAAGGACAAAGCATATTTTAGACACACTTTAGCTATCGTGCGTTAATGAATAAAACCTGTCTGTCTTTCTGTCTTTCTGAGTGTCCGCTAACTCCTGAACCACGCAACATATTTTGATGCGGTTTCCACCATCAGTAAGATATTTTTTAAAGTTCCAAGACGAGTCAGATAAGGTAATTTACGACTTGACGATCATTGTGAATCTCTGATTGAGCATCCGACTTAAGATAGTTGGTTTTATGGCTAAGTTGGTTTTGGCCTCAGAAGTTTTGTAACTTGTTCTCAGATGCAAACTCATTCCACCAAACGTCTAAATGGATCGATGATGTGCGCACAGAGCGCGGTTCCGACGTCATCATCATGCTTGTGGGGAATAAAACGGATCTGTCAGACAAGAGGCAGGTGTCTACTGAAGACGGCGACCGGAAGGCCAAGGAGCTCAACGTCATGTTCATAGAAACCAGCGCCAAAGCCGGATATAACGTGAAACAGGTGGGTGGTAGTATTGACTGTTGAGCGTTATTAGTCTCGTTTCTTATTTTCTTGTGTATTGGTGTGACGTCATCTAAAAAGACGGACCAGTCAGACAAAAGGCAGGTGTCTACTGAAGACGGTGACCGGAAGGCCAAGGAGCTCAACGTCATGTTCATAGAAACCAGCGCCAAAGCCGGATATAACGTGAAACAGGTGGGTGGTAGTGTTGACTGTTGAGCCTCATTGGTCTCGTTTCTTATGCTGTGTGTATGGCTGAGACGTCATCTAAAAAGACGGACCAGTCAGACAAGAGGCAGGTGCCTGCTGAAGACGATGACCGGAAGGCCAAGGAGCTCAACGTCATGTTCATTGAAACCAGCGCCAAAGCCGGATATGGCGTGAAACACCACCACACCGTAATCGCAGTGACGTACTGCGTTACGTTTTTAATGCTTACTGTTTAAACCGTATCTCGCGCCTTTTACATCGACCAGTGTGGTCGCGTCCATAAGAAAGCCATGTAATTACTCTTTTAAAAACGTTCCGTAAAAGATGCTTCGCAGCGTTAGCGTTTTTTGAGATCATATTTTGTAAATGAGCGGTTGTCCCAGTGGCAAGTAACCAATTTACTTTGAGCCATAATAACTGTTCAGTCATGATTTGCAAGGTTACCTGAAGTAACTCACAAAATTTCAAATTATAGGTCTTCGGGTCTGGTCAACCTTTGTGATAGTTGCTTGGTCTTGATGTATCTAAGAACCACTATTATAATTCCAGTTATTCCGACGAGTAGCCGCTGCGCTGCCAGGCATGGACTCCGCGGAAAACAAGCCTCCCGAAGACAGTATCCTTTTACACTTAATCAACTCACAACCACATCATAGCCAGATCGAAGCTAGATCGACGTCTGTTCCACCTCCAGTGTTCAAAAATCCAACAGCTGGGTATGTTTTGAAAGTTAATTTGTTTTACCATTCCATAATGGTAAAAATGAATTGACAACTGAAATAAAGATCTTGGTACAGTACAGTGAAGTGCAAAAATATGCATTGAAAGAATAACTCTTGTAAATATGTTACGAAGTTCTTATTACCACTGGACATATTTCTGAGATGTGGCGTTCTCCTATATTTTTACACATGACTGTACTACTTTAGGGGTACCAATTAACTGGGTCGCATCGCCTGTGGCGCACGGCGATGCGTAAAGCGTTATGGGAGTGACGTCGAGCAAGTGGGCGCCGTCTGCCCCTCACCTGCAGCGCGGTCTCCTATGACGTCACGCCCCGCGCCCTTGTGCCACTAGAGGCAAGGGGACTGACATGGTCTTCCTGTAGATATGCTTGGAGCAAAATATAAATTGATCAAAGGTGATGTTAGTAACCATTATCTTTATCAACACCTTTCGAGAGTAGAAAACTACCAATTAGAAGTAGAAAATCCATTTCTGATTAGCAGTTACTCTGCTCTACTGTTTCTCAGCTCACCCTAAAAAGGTGGTTGTAGTTGAAGACTACCCAACTATTGGATTTTTGCCACGTACTTAGTGAAAAACTGACGTCGTATACAGCGTTTTAAATCCAGGAAATCGCACCCCACTCCCTAACTTAACATTGACGCAGCCGTACAATATTAAATTTAGTGGCGGGGGGTGCTGTCTTGGAATAAAAACACTCATGTTTCTACCTGCTTAATCCACAACCATCGGTAAGCTGAGGGGAACTCAGCCTTTATGAATTGACCCAACTAATGATTGATACGCTCGAATGCACAAAAATACACCATTATTTAAGTATATTAATATTACTGCGTGTGCTAGAACATTTATATTTTGTACACGGCGGAGATTGGCGGAGTGACAAGAACAAATTATGTGTCGTCATTTGTTTAATCGTGATCGTTTACTGTGAAATTAGCTACAAGTTCAATTAAAAATTGGTGAAATTAAAAGAAAACTGTTGAAATCCTAAACATTTCTAGTGATCCAGGAGATGGCCAAGCAAGATATCTCTCAAATTTACTACATTTCCAACTTATACTCAATTTTAAAAGAGTTACATACTGTTGATTGTTTCGCACTTATTATAACAGCTTTTGCGTGCGGCTCCGTCAGCGTAGTAGTCATTTATCGATATTCCCTCGGGAATTAACCAATTTTCCGGGATCTAAAGTGGCCTATGTGCTATTCCAGACTATAATCTATATCTTTGAAATTTAAGATGGCCAAGCAAGATATCTCTCAAATTTACTACATTTCCAACTTATACTCAATTTTAAAAGAGTTACATACTGTTGATTGTTTCGCACTTATTATAACAGCTTTTGCGTGCGGCTCCGTCAGCGTAGTAGTCATTTATCGATATTCCCTCGGGAATTAACCAATTTTCCGGGATCTAAAGTGGCCTATGTGCTATTCCAGACTATAATCTATATCTTTGAAATTTTTCGTCCAGATCCGTTTAGCAGTTCTGGCGTGATGGAGTGACAACCAATCTTTCACATTTATAACATTTTACACAAGTATAACTTGAAAAGCATTTTAAAATATCGAAATTAATTTGTTTTAATATCAGAATTTGTAGCTAATTTCACTGTGTGTCAGTTGACCGGTGAACTAGTGTTGTGCTATATGTCGGTGATGGTAGCGTCTAACACCAGTGTTGTAAGTAATCGTTACTAATACTAATGTTTATGTCGCTTGGATCATTCTTTCGGCCCGAAGTAGAAATAGATGACGGTGAACTAAGGTAAACGCTGTCCTGTTATATCGGACATTTTGATACAAATAAATTACGTGGATCAAATAGATCGTCAGACACGGAAGGTCATATGTCAAAGCTAGATGAAACACTTGATTGGCTGTTTAACAGAGCCACTTTGTTTCTTTCCCTCCGTCGTTGGATATCATATTCGCAAAACATGATAATCGTAAAACATCACATAAGCAAAACATAATTATTAGTAAGACATCAATTAGACAGTGTCGACGGACCTCCGCTGCCGCGGAGCTCTTAGCTGTAAATGTAACATAAACTAAACTTACCTACGATTCTATAACCAAACCCGACTATTTGTAAATATTATATTTTGCGAATATCGTGTTTTGCTAGTATGATATGCGTATATAATGTTTTGCTAGTATGATGTTATGCGTATATAATGTTCTGCTAGTATGATGTTATGCGTATATAATGTTTTGCTAGTATGATGTTATGCGTATATAATGTTCTGCTAGTACGATGTTATGCGTATATGATGTTTTGCTAGTATGATGTTATGCGTATATAATGTTTTGCTAGTATGATGTTATGCGTATATAATGTTCTGCTAGTATGATGTTATGCGTATAGAATGTTTTGCTAGTATGATGTTATGCGTATATAATGTTTTGCTAGTATGATGTTATGCGTATATAATGTTCTGCTAGTATGATGTTATGCGTATATAATGTTTTGCTAGTATGATGTTATGCGTATATAATGTTTTGCTAGTATGATGTTATGCGTATATAATGTTCTGCTAGTATGATGTTATGCATATAGAATGTTATGCTAGTATGATGTTATGCGTATATAATGTTTTGCTAGTATGATGTTATGCGTATATAATGTTCTGCTAGTATGATGTTATGCGTATATAATGTTTTGCTAGTATGATGTTATGCGTATATAATGTTCTGCTAGTATGATGTTATGCGTATATAATGTTCTGCTAGTATGATGTTATGCGTATATAATGTTCTGCTAGTATGATGTTATGCGTATATAATGTTCTGCTAGTATGATGTTATGCGTATATAATGTTTTGCTAGTATGATGTTATGCGTATATAATGTTCTGCTAGTATGATGTTATGCGTATATAATGTTCTGCTAGTATGATGTTATGCGTATATAATGTTCTGCTAGTATGATGTTGTGCGTATATAATGTTCTGCTAGTATGATGTTATGCGTATATAATGTTCTGCTAGTATGATGTTATGCGTATATAATGTTTTGCTAGTATGATGTTTTGCGAATGTGATATTCTGGATATACAGGTTTATTTTGTTTACATCTTATTTGTCTTAAAGTACCCAGAGACTAAACAGCCGAGGACAATATTGTTTTATTAAACCTCTCTTTGAATTAATTATTTGTTGATAATCTCGTTCACTAGTCACAATACCAGAGGCGCTATTACAACTTGCTGTTGTTCATTTTGTTTCTATTTAGTAATCATAATGTTACGTTATGGCTCTTGCCGTTGTAACAATGGTATAATATCGTAAACAAGATATCCTATTACAAAGTGGAATAAACATCCTGCCTTTACTTTTAACTTATCATTAAAACCTATGTTACTCCAGTTATACAAAACTCAGCTTTACTTTGGTTTACCGTTGTCAGTGTAACATTATTCTCACTTGTTTGTTTGCCTTAAAGTGCCTAATACTAACTGTGCATTGCTATATTATAATTATTAACTACTTACTATTTCTTAATATTCTATTACTATGATGTTTTTGCTAAAATCATTTGTGATTTTACCTATATTTTTAATTAATTATCTATTAATTGTTTTTATAGCAGTACGCATTGAATTATTAACCATGTGCTTCTGTTGTCTTTGCCTTGATTGTATTTACGTTCTTAAAAAGTTTCATTATTTGGGCTTACAATATGCTTAATATACTAATCTTATTTATTCTATTATAACTTACTGCACTGCTTTGATACGAAACGATGGGTAACTAAAATGTATGACTGGAACTGGTACTCTGGTTAAAATATGATGCATGGGGTTCTAGAACCTACGAGGGGATACACATGAACATACTAACAAACTAACTAACATACATAGGCTAGGCTGCTTAAATCATAACCCTCCTTATTGCTTGGCCGTAGTCTGGTAATTATACGTGATCGCAGGGAAACAAGCCAACTCAATTGCCTCTTTTGCACTATTGTGTCTATTTCTTTTCCGCCCGAGCAGTATAATGATATCTCCTTTCCTGGCTTAACATCATCAGCCCGGGGGCGTCCACTGCTGGACAAAGGCCTCCCCCAAAGAGCGCCACAAGTCACGGTCTTGAGCCGCTTGCATCCAGCGGCTCCCCGCGATCCTAACCAGGTCGTCAGACCACCGGGTGGGAGGCCGTCCAACACTCCGTCCACCGGTGCGGGGCCGCCACTCGAGAACTTTTCTTCCCCAACGGTTATCAGTTCTCCGAGCTATGTGGCCTGCCCATTGCCACTTCAGCATGCTAACTCTCTGAGCTATGTCGGTTACCTTGGTTCTCTGGCGTATTACCGTATTACGGATCATATCGCGCAAAGAAACTCCGAGCATAGCTCTTTCCATTGCACGCTGGCTTAACGTCTGATTATATTTCTGTACCAAAATCACAAAGAGCCTTTTAAAACTGGACCGTAGTTTGGTTGCCTCCATATTTTCCTTAATCTGCTGTGATGCAGTGCAAGAGGTGATCCTGCGGCAGGCGCCCGGCGACCACAAGGAGGCCGACGGCGGCTGCGCCTGCTAGTGCCGCCTGCGCGCCGGCCCAAACCAACCACCAAGCGAGTGGAAGAGCGCTTGTAAGGCCTATCTTTTATAACAAATATCTTGGATTTTGATGCAATAAGCTATTTTATAGAGCTTATATACAGAATGTTTACATGCAGGTGTAACAGAGACTTTTTTTTTTTTAATATCTATTAGAAGCATGTAAAAAATATTCAAAATATCGCGTCGGTGACCTCTAACGGATTGCCCTTTTTATTTTTACATTTTGTACTAAATAAGAGAATAAATGTACATAACATTTATTCTCTTATTCATAAACGCGCAATAGCTAAAAACTTCAAGTATGCTTTGATCTTATCTGTCATTGTGATATTTACGTTTGACAGAAAGTGACAACGCATACTTTGACTAAAATAGGTTTATAGTGCGTTTATTTATAAGGGGGTTAACTTTTTTACACTTGAGTCTCTGTTGCATCTGCAACTGCTAAATACATGTGAGCGAGGCCAACTAGCTAAGTAACGTCTTAACGATAGCAATATGACAGTTCAATTTGAATCATATTTTAATGGGCCTTACGTGCATTTTAGCTCTCTTGTTAGTGGTCGCGCACGAACACTTTAACTAGTACCCCATGTTATCGCAAACACGGCCACGAAATCTTATGGCTTGCAAAAGTTGCCAGTCTCATAGATATTTAAAGCGAGTATTAATAACCCTTGGAGATATGAACCAGCCAGTGTCACTCTTCACTGGTACATTTTGGACCGAGAGCCAACAGGGTTAGTTTAGGACGACAATGCAAGCCATGCCCGAATTGTGCTTTTGTGTGACTTCACAGTGATACTAGGTTTTAATATAAATAACAGTAGCTCCAAAGCTGTCAGCTGTCACTTTTTTTTTTGTTGCTGGTCGTTGAGCTATGTTTTAATACACAAAAGCACGGTTGTATGCTGAACTATGCGGAATACTTAAGGCATCAAGCCCCGTTAGGCGTGGAGATACATTTTGTATGTGATTTAATGCTGAGTAGGTAAATCCTAGGTAAAGTTTATAATTGGGGAATGGTACGTGATGTTTTAGCGCCACTGCTTATTGTAAAAGATGAATTTTGTATTACAATAAAAAAAAAAGAGATTTAGACATTGTCAAGTGCGGAAACTGTTCTGCTAATGGTCCTTTTCCCTTTGACGTTAGTGAGAGATGTTTGTCAGGTATAGGTGATCTCAGCAACCTTTCAAAGCAAGTGGCGCTCAGACCTCGCTTAGGTTTATAAGAGGGAACAGATTCTTTTATATTCCTCAACATGTCAAAACCGTTTTTTTTTTCAATTTCCAACAGTGAGCTTAACTAACCCTAAAACTAATGATTTTATTATGTTTTCTTAGTTCTCTAAGAAAACTAGGATGATAGCACCAGTTTTGGACACTAAGCTGACAGGCACTAATAATGGACACTTAACTCACTTGACACAAATCAAAGATAATACGGTCATTAATTGAATGTTGCAAAGCAAAACCCTTATCTTCTGCAAAATAAAAATCAAGTGTCCATTATTGGGCCTTGTCCATTACTGGTTCCATCACCCTAGTTTCATTGTTTTTATATGTATGGGTCTGTTCTCTCGATGACTGTTGTTGGTCGTCTTTTAGTGCAAGTGTACTAAGCCTGACAGTTTAGGGAAATTCGCACTTTTAAACTAAACACCATTCAATTAAAAATTAACTAGTGGTTCAGGTAATGCCAGGAATATACTTGTACAATCGACTACGACATGTATCCACTTTTGCACCATTAAGTACGTTTTCGTAGTCGACTGTAATAATATTTCAAATGAACTTACAAATGGTGTCTTCAACAATTTTTGGTTTAAAAGTGCGACTGTATTTGGTGTAGGTGATCGGGTGTGAGTGAGAAACGAAAAGAGCTGCTCTGTGTTGTATATAGCACGCGGCCGCGGGACAGAGAAAGAGGAAAGCAATATACATAACTTCTAACCTAAATATATACTCGTAATACTCAGAGAAAGAGGTTTTCGTACAACTGTATTTTATAGCAAAATGTTATTTTAGAGTGCAAATCTTTTTAAAATTTGTCTATAGCAAGTAATTATAAAATTGGGAAACACCGTTCTTATTTTTTTTTCGTTGCCTACTAGTATTGATTGTATTCAATTCCGACTAAGCGATACGCTGCAACAGAATAATAATTAAAATGATAAGAAAATTTATGTGGACTCCTTTTTTACTATTTAGAACCATAAAATATCGAAAAATAGTAGCATGCTATATTAAACTGCTCCCGCGGTCCTCCTTGTAAATTAGTATTATTTATTTAATTAGTGCTTAAGAATAAAATCTTATGATTCTAATAAATTATATCTAAAGTTTTTTTAATTAGTGAGATTATCACCGCTCTTGGGCTTTTATTAATGTTTTATATCGACTTTTTATTAATTGTAACACTGATACAGTAGTTCTAGCTCACGAAGTCCGTTGTCAACTGAGAAATCACAATAATAGGATGGACTTTGTGAAATAGAAGGTTTATACGAAAGAACTGGCATTCCATTAAGCTTTGGTCGTCCAATAATAATGCTAACGTTACATATTGAGAGCAATACCTATTATTACGTCTAGTGATAGATTTGACATTGTTATATCAGATATTAATAAGATTTTTCGTGTAATATAATGTATCGAAAATGGATTCTTTATTTTTGAAACATATCTTTTGCATAATGAATTTAGCGTTTGTCTTTCGTATCACCAGGAAACGCAGCACTTATCACAAGGCTTATGTGTACCGAGTTATTTTATTGCTTGCCTTGTTCAATAGGTCAATGGATTCATTTTGAGTTCTATTAAACTTTTCTTTATATATTTTTCCAGCTTTTTGAAGTTTAAAAATGTCCGTAAAGGAGTTTCTGTTTTTACCAGGACCTGTATTCAACATTGTCTTTAATGATATTCAATCTGACTTAATAAATACGAGAATCACAGAAAGAGACAGAACAAAGCAATAAGGAAGCGGTTGGAAATAATATGGTTTAAGACAAAGTGGAATAGCGACCCTATACAAAGGTTTGCTATCATCTAACCTTTAATGTTATAAGATTTATTTAATTCTTTGTGGTCTGCGTTTTCTGTATAAGTGTATGTCTCCACAAACGCTAACGAGTTAAGGTTCAAAATAGCTTAAACGTGCATTTTGTTTATAATGTGCGGTTTCTATTGCGAACGTGGTGTAAAGTAAATACCCGTATCACGCTGATTATACATATTTTAAATAAAACAATAAACTCTTAACTTGTGTTTTATTATGACGATGACCATCGTCTAAAAAGCTTGAATTAGCACACTATAGTACTAGGCAGTTAATCCTGACCCACAACCATGAAGTGTCTGAATATTGATATTATTGATAGCAGTAAAACAATGCTAAACTTAATTGTATAATGGAACTTGAGTAGTACAATAACTTTATTTCATCCAGTTCCATATTAACAAATACTTTACAGTAAAGATGCCACGAATATTCGGCAACTATTCGGTATTCGACCTATTCGGCCACTTTTTGGCTATTCGGTATTCGGCCGAATAGTGCGTTCTATTCGGCCGAATACCGAATAGCAAATCATGTAAAAAAAGACACGTTATTTTACTCAAAATTATGTATTTATTCCCAAATTGCAACATTTTAGTACTTAAAATTAATCAGTGGTAAGTTGTGATGGATAAAAACGAGCTTTTCAGCATTTTTTGGTAGCAAACGATTGCGCTTTTCATCGTAAACGTTACCAGACTCAGAAAATAACCTCTCACTATAAACGCTACTTCCACGAGAAAAACAGGTTGTGACTTGTCTTATTCCAGCTAACGCGCCCCCACCAATTACGGTATTCGGCCAATTCACTATTCGTGGCATCTCTACTTTACAGACAACACAACAATATATAACTTAAAATAGAAATACCTACTAAGACAGCCGTAGCGAGATACAGTAAGTACAACGCGATCACAGTATCTATCTGTACTGTGTGGAATACGACGCCATTCCCGTTTCCCCGCTCACCCCCCGCGCACGCCCCGTCGCGTCAATGCGGTTAGCATATCGTACAGGTGTAGTGCATCATTGTTTTTCTTCGTATTTTCACGGAAACGGACGAACGTGTCATGCTACTTCAGTCAACCTCAGTACTTTTTGTACTGTGACCGACTGAAATAGCAAGACACGTTCGTACGTTTCCGTGAAAATACGAAGGAAAACAATTATGCACCACATCTGTACCCAGAGCGCCCATCTTTATATACACTCAGGAGGAAAAAAAACGGGTCAGAGTGCGTTTTTCATACTAAAGGACCTATTTCGAAGCCTTGGTTCCTCGCCAGGGAATTATTTTAGTGAATGAACACCCCGAGCTTCGATACAGGACTTCCAGAGTGCGTAGGATACCCAACTGAATGAATCTGCGGTTAACGCCGGAATTGTGCATGTTCAGAAAAACATCTAAAATGTAAGGAAATCCAAGTGCTGACCCAAACTCTCCCGTTGTAGTGTTAACTGATTGTGCGATCAGTTAGGTATCTTAAGAACTTTGGACCTCCTCTATTGATCCTCGGAGTATCCACCATTAAACCTCAATCAAAACCACTGGCGAGGAGCCTTCGAAATAGTCCCGTTTGTATGAAAAACACACTCTGACCCGGTATTTTTGCTGCTGAGTGTAGATGTGCACAAATATTGTGACAGGGTTGAACAGGAACTGTGGTTCTGCTTCACTTCACTAGGAAACGTGGTTACCTAGCGATTGGTGGTGGCAGCAATCGCGCGGTTTGAGGTCGACCGTCCACCGCGCGCGTGGTGTCGCCTCTGTATGGCATAACAGCATTGTTTTACTGCTGTCGACATTTTGTTTATTGATGATAATGGGTTTGCTCCTGACTAACACAGCCCTTGGTTGGAGGACGAAGATTTTGTCAACGACGAAGCCAGCTCACCCAGGGCCCGTATTGTCGCCTTTATCGCGATGGATAAAGCATCCGTCACTCTCGCACTTGCATACTAAGTGATAGATGTTTTACCCACATCGATAAACACGACCATAATGGCGGCAGGAGATGCCTATTCGCCATAGCTTGACTTTTTACCAGGATTGAGTTTTTTTCTGCCTAGTACTGTACTCCAGTAAATTTAGACATCATGAACTTGCGTCAAATCCGGTAGTTCTGAATTTTTCCGGATTTGTTAATGATGTTGGCTCAATGATTAATCCAAGTTTGTGACCTCGAGTCGAGCGCCGAACGCGATTTTGTCAAAAATAACAACATTAGATCTTTTCAGATTTTGGCGATTACAACCCTTTCTTATTTGATATTACCTTTTCAGGATGTTTTTAAAGTAGACAAATTTGCTACAATATGTGACTAGAATTGTCTCTGTAGATCCAATAGTTTCCGAGGTAAAACTTTTCAAAATTCATATTTTTTTTGAACTTTGTTTTTTTTTTGACTTTAGCTGCAGTACCAACTATTCGCCAGGGCTGCGACCAGCTTCAATTTGGCCAGGTTACCTCCTACACGAAACTGCTCATCTCTGACGCGTTTTGAGACGAGGTTTTTACGTATGATCAGAGTAGGTACGTAGGCAGTGATCAAGAGGCGAGCCGTAATTAGACAACCGCTGAAAAAGATTAATAAACTCGTTATAAAAGATGTTTTTTCTAAGGACGACGGTAGATATAACGTATTATGTGCCAAACAGCGATCCTTAACTCCAGTGCAGCCGTGGACCTGCAGACCCAGTCGCCGATGGGCTCCGAGCAGGAGGGCAGTGAGGGTGGCTGCGTTTGCTGAACATCCCCCGCCCCCACCCACACCCTCGCGCCCCCGCACCGCTGCCCTCAGGACCAACCAATCCTTTTTATAGCTACTACCAAAACAGCACATGGGTTCTGGAATATGGTGGCCAGTAATTTCAAAATCCCTTCGTGCAACATCGGACACGATCGGGTATGCTTGGCCGTTGCCGGAGCACTAAATAGTTCTGTCCATTTCACTCTGCAGCCTTTACGTGAAATTGAGAGAAATAGAGAGGGCTAACGTAACGGTTTTGGGACTATAGGTTGGTTAATATAACATGAAACTTGTGACAGCTTTTTATAAAAACGTATTACACTTGTTGCTTTGACATGTCAAAAATACTACATTGTTACAATTTTTTATATACCTACGTTACTTGCAAGTATAGCAGTAATGGAATTTACGAAATAACGGCTGTCACATCACAGCATCATCTTACATTGACCTAATTATAGAACCCGTGATTTTTTGTTAGCTCCGGTGGAATCATGTAAGCGTTTTTTTTTTTTTTAATTTAGCTTTAGTTTACTCTGGGCTTGGCTGCTCGGGTTTTGTCAAAATAGGAATGTTGACGATAGTTCAGATTCATTACTCAATCAATCAATCAACCCCGTAATTAAAATCGCCCAAATACAAG
The DNA here is from genome assembly GCA_923062465.1 of Acleris sparsana. Taxonomy (NCBI): domain Eukaryota; kingdom Metazoa; phylum Arthropoda; class Insecta; order Lepidoptera; family Tortricidae; genus Acleris; species Acleris sparsana. The sequence goes on along the minus strand of OV281287.1, from coordinate 4,130,665 downwards.
ATAATGTTAAATTAGCACAGCAAGAAGGCTTCGTTGCAAAACAACTTTCCATACAAGCTAAGTATTGACTCTTTCTAAAAAGTTGCAGATTTTGATCTGTCAGTCAACATTCCTAATGAATGGGCAAGTGAAACGAGTTTCAAGTTATAATGATTCAGGGCCTCATGATTTATATTAATAGTAATAGTAAAGTTTATTTTCCACTAGATTCTTAAATTAGCCCACATTGCCTCAATGTTGATATAGGTGTCGATAACCTTGCCTTTTACCTTCGCTCAGACAGCTCTAGCATGAAAAGGATAAAGAGGCACCATGGGCCAGCGTAAGAGATGCACCTTAGAGCGAGCTACATATTCTTGTATAGTCTTTATTATTTCTAGCGAGCCGATCTTCTACACAAAGGCCATTGTTTGTGTACAATACTATTATCTTTCTTTGTGTCCGTAACCGCAAGCCGATTACATACAAATAAGTTAGAACTACATTGAATGTCCATAGAATTATCAACCCTATCCTCTTAGTCAGTAGGTTTAAAATGTAAAGTGTCAGGATACAGATATGTCTTTATTATTTGATGGTAATATTGTGTAGGGAATAAGACCGGTTCAAATAATAAAGACATATCTGTATCCTGACACTTTACATTTTAAACCTACTGACTAAGAGGATAGGGTTGATAATTCTATGGACATTAAATGTAGTTCTAACTTATTTGTATGTAATCGGCTTGCGGTTACGGACACAAAGAAAGATAATAGTATTGTACACAAACAATGGCCTTTGTGTAGAAGATCGGCTCGCTAGAAATAATAAAGACTATATCTCACTGTTACGCTGGCTCATGACGGTCATCGTGTAAAGGGTTTATATATAACGGTACACTTCAGATCTCTAATAATGATACTTGCTTCATGTTTTTGATGTTTCAATGTTACAAATACATTTATAACAGTGTGACCGAGCATCGGTTGTTCGATTCGGTGTTAGCGCGTGTTCACATAAGGATCATCTAGTTCGCGCAAGGGTTGATATTGAGTACCTAGCCTACATCTGAAAATATGACCCATCATTTGGATTATTTACCCAGAGTCAGAATTAACTTCTTAATTGCCTAGTAATGTAGTATAAATACGACTACATCGACCATACGCTGCGTGTGTACAAACACAAGTCAGCCACCAGCAATAACTTAAGGGTACCAGAGACACTGTCCGTCGGGCTATATTGGCCGGTAAGTCCATCGTATTAGAACACAGACTATTCATTTCTCTAAAGTTTTTTATATACAATTCTTCACGGACTGTAAGGCGGCCTGAGCCTGACGGACTTAAGACGTTCTGGTACCCTTTAGCCAACGTGCCGCGACTGTGAGCCTTCTGTGAATACGACGCTTTCGTTCAGAAATATGAGTACAGTGCCCAATTATTGAGAATCATTGAGGTTTCGAATCATGGCGGCCCACTTGTCAAACGCGTCAAATATTCGATGCAACACATCTTGCTAAACTGTAATTCTATGGAACTTGCTAACTATGTAAACAAGCCGCCATACTAAAATTGACATTAGATGTCAATTTCAATATTATTGTTTGTTTACATAGTTAGCAAGTTCCATAGAATTACAGTTTACAATATATGTGAAGGCATTAATGAAAAAAAAAATTCGCATCATGTTGGTAATTTAATTTCGAACGGCGCCCAGATCTTTTTTAACTCCTTTTTGCTTGTTTTGTAATTTATATTTTCCGGTTTTGGCTACTACTTACCGGGATAAAATTCAAAATGTTATGTTTTTTGGATTTTTTTTATCATTAATCATTAGGTACCAGTTTGATATCACTGGTCTTCATCTTTTGCCACTAAAGTACTCGGTGGTAACAACTGGGGAAAAAATATCCCAGTAGTTACTGGTAAAAAATGTGAGAAAAAATCCCAGCTGTTACCAGTGGTAACAAATTGGTAGTAACATGTGGGAATAACCCATTAATTTAATGCAGGACGGTTGGCCACCTTCCACCTTATTTAATATGGAATTACGAGTTTGTAGTGCGCCCGTCAAGTAGGTACAATTTAATATTCTCATGCACTTTACATGTTTAGTGACAGTTTCTTTGTAACACTGCGGCCACATCTACGGGCTTTTCGATATGAAGAAAGAAAGGCACTGAATCACGAATATTCGTTGAGCCTCGCAGATATGGCCGTTGCGTAAAAGAATGGACGTTAGAGTCTCTCAAGACAATGGGTGAGTGGTGACCACAACCGTTTAGCTGATATCCTAAAATGACAACACTATTGTATGTCATTGTTACATCTTAAAACACATTATTGCAAGCAAAATAAAAAAATGCTAATAATACATTTTATCTACAAAAAATCTAGTATCAAACAATGATATTTTATATTTAGATACGTTATGCTCATACTAAGCGCAGTCCAAACCTGTTGCCAGTTACTGACCGTTGCTACGATACCATATTTCTACAGACAAAGAAGGTAATCCGTAGCGAACGCAATTGTTAGAAAGATATAAATAGTTTTTTCAAATTGCGTACCCGAATGACGCGGCGCGGTCGCTCCTGGGCGCCATATAGCTATCAGTCTTTATCGCACTCATGCGATATCTAATCTCATGTTCCATAGGTGACAGTAACGCCGCCGGTGCAAATTTAATGGTGATGTAAACACTACAACTATATACTTACAAATGAAATCCTTTCGTCCCTTTATAGTTACAGTATAATTTGGGCAACCTCGAAAAACACCACGGCATTTTTTATGAAATATATTTGTTACTTTTCGACAATAAAACTTTATTGTCTGTGATGCGTGCGTGTCAGCGGCCTCGGCGCAACTGAACGGTGAGGCAATTTACCTTCTTTTTTGAGGAACGCTTTTGCGCGCAGATCACGTATGTTAATATAAAATATCATTGGTGTCCGACATAAGTTTATCACTGCTGACACCTAGGACCTGTTTTCTAAAGCTACAAATCAATATTTACATGTTACAAGTTTCCATTTGGCACAACCTCGACCAATGAGGACCAGCCATTTGATCAGTGTTGCCAGTTTAGACCTGTAAAATTGTAATTTGTAGCTTTTTAAAACGTGTTGCTGTAAGTTTTTTTTATGGGACATGACTCGATGGACAGTCTCTAGACGTAAATTTGTATTATCATACTAAAAAAACTATGTACCTAACTCAATTCTAGGATCGGCTTATTCCGTTATTAACGTTTAAGAAACTATTATATTTACACAGTCTACTTCACTGCCTGTAGAACATTCTACAACCAGCAATAATACTGTAAGGAGTTGTAACTTGTAACATGAAGCTTTTTGATAATTTTATGCATATCTATAATTATGGTTAGTGTCACTTCGTGAAACAAACGGCTTTAACTAATACTGCTTTCTCGCAACCTGGGTATTTATGGTTTTTGTATTTTGAATCCACGACGCCGGCGCGCCCCGCTTATCAAATTTTGACGTTACAGAACGACAAAAAAGAATAGAAATTAAATGAGAAATTTGACGTAAAATGCTTAATCATGGCAACAATTTAGTATGGATTGTTTTAGTTAAATTTTATTTTATTTCTTTTTTGTCGCACTGTACACGGTTGCAAAGTAACTGTTATTTAATCTATGGTCAAGCTTTGAAAAAATACGGTCATATTCGCAGAGTACATAATCACTACTGTGGCCTGTTTTATAAACTTACAAATTACAATTTACAGGTTACAAGTTTCCATTTTACACAACCTCGACCAATGACGACCAGCCATTTGAGCAGTGTTGCCAGTTTAGACCTGTAAAATTGTTACTTGTAGCTTTATAAAACGTGCCATTGGTCATATTTTTTTATATTACTGAATACAAACAGTTCATGTGTAGTTTATTTAAATTATAGGCCTTTTAATTTCAAAACTACATATTATTAAATTGTGTAAAACAAGGTTATTGAACCGAGTCATTTTCTGTTAACTTTTACCAAAAGAATGACTCGAGACCTGTCACTACTTAATTTAATGAAAAATCTGACTTTAGTGGAGACGAGTCATTCATTAAATCATAAGCATAAAAACACTTAATGAACACCAAATAAAACCTAGTCTATAAAAAACTGGCTAAGTGCTGATGTGAGGCTCGCACACGAAGGGTTCCGTACAGTTCTTGTATAGGGGCCTTCTTAAATTTTTACTTTTACTAAATGTTTATTATTTGTTGTTATATAGGCAATAACGCGGTAAAATGTACACTGGAAATTCGAAATGTCGATCTATTACGGTTGATAAAGTACAGCCCGCTGATAGAAACACGGACGGACGGACAGACCGACAGCGGAGGGTTATAGTAATATTAGGTCTCGTTGGCCCCCTTCGGGTACGGTAACGGAACCGTAAAAAGGGACACACTGAGCGACAAGTGAGAAAATACAGTGTGTGCTAGCAGTACAGGATTCTAGTTTTGCAGAATTACTGAAGCCGGTTTATTCAGTGACCGTTCTTCGCAATTTTCAACAGTGTGTTTTATTGTACCGATATGAAGGCTGGAGGCGCTTTTATATACAAAAATATTAAATGCGTAAGTGCACCGTCTTTGTCTCACTTGCTGTGTACCAAATTGATGTATTATTGTCTAAGGGCGGTTTCAAACTAGCGTTTTTTTGCGCGTATAGGTTCGTTTTTGTTCGTTCGTAAATACGCAAATTGGCCACACACGCATCTCGTACGACGGTAGGCGCGTATACGCGCGTTCGGCATGTCAAACCAAGCTTAAAACGCGCAGAAGAAACGCTAGCCAAACCGCTCTATTAAGATGGCAAACTGTCATGGCGGATGGAAAGGGGAAATGAATTGGGGCTGTTGCCGGGTGTGCTGTATAACGCAAACAGTAAGCAGTCGCTGTGGCCGAACACGGCTAGGACATTATGATGATGATGTGTAAAGCGCTTGAAGCTGCGTAGTCGAGAGAGTTATTTAAGTTCTGTGGTTTATTTTAATTATCATGCAATTGTGTACTTGAAATACATCTTGACTTTAGCTGCGATGTTCATATTTATAAGCTCAAATATAACTTGGGATAGTTTTAGGTATTTACATTAGTTTATATATTTCTAATTTGTTAGTTAGTTATTCTCGTGATAACCTAAGCACGCGTATTGGAAGCGTACAAGAAAGAGAAATACACCTATGCAGTGGCGGGACAAGGTCAAATGATGTCAAGAGTTTAAGGGGGAATCTCGATTTTTGTAAATTTTGTAATTTTGTACCGACGAAAAAGTGTACCATCAGGCAGGTAATGAAAATCAAAAGGGGAATTTGTATGTTATAGGGCAGAACGGGTTATTCCCACCTGTTACCACCAATTTGTTACCACTGGTAACAGCTGGGGTTGTTTTTCCCACCTGTTAACACTAAAGTACTCGGTGGTAACAAGTGGGAATATTATTTTCCCATTTGTTACCACTAAAATATTTGGTGATAACTACTGGGGAAAAAAAACCAGTAGTTAGTGGTAACAGCTGGGACTTTTTATTCCCAGTAGTTCCCAGTGGTAACAGATGGGAAAAAAATCCCAGCTGTTACGAGTGGTAACAAATTGGTGGTAACAGGTGGGAATAACCCGGCAGAACTTTTCTATTACCATCTGCCTCAGTCGCTTTGAATGTGATAGAGACAATAGTTGCTGCACTACCGTGCCTTGCCATGCTTATGCAGGATCGCCCCTATTTCACAAAGCTGACAGCTGCGTTCCTTCATAACTAGGCTTCATCAAAACTACGCAATGTACATGGGAGTTTTTCAAAAAAGTACCCATAGGGTGATGGAACCAGTAATGGACAAGGCATCAATAATGGAAGATAAGGGTTATTCATTTGTTTTACAACAGTCAATTTAGATCCGTATGAAATTTCAATTCAGAGTGAAGTGTCCATTACTGGTGCCTGTCAGCTAAAAGTATCCATCATTGGTGCCGTCACCCTAGTTAAGGACTAAAATTATCAACGGTATCTTTTCCATTACGTCACGACAACTCTAAGACAAATAGTGGCTTCTAATACAAAACTCCTGTAGCAAATGCAACCATTTTACTAAGGAGTGAGGATTGAAACTGCTTCGGTTATTGAATGTGAGATACCGCCTATTGGCGTATGAGGTCAGTAGGTATATAAATGTATGACTCTATGAATTATCGTGACGTAATGGAAAAATTACTGTTGTTAAATTTTAGTCTGTAACTATGAGTACTTTTTGGGATACCCCAACCTGACCTGACAGGGATTCTGGAAGGTAACCCATCATTTTATCGAATTCCACTAAATAGAACGCGATTTTCTCCTGAAACCATGATGTTTTCAGGATATATTAAACATTAATTACGTAGGTTAGGTTGGACTTGTGACTACCAAATAAAATTAACTCGAACGGCGAGAAGCACCTTTCGATGAAATGAGGATTCTGAGTAATTATAGATTCGTTGGAAGGTATTCCGATAAAATAATAGGTACCCATTCTGGAAACCTTCTGGAAGGGAAGATGGCCTATTGAAAATGTTTGACTTAACATTTGGTGGACTATTTTTACTAATTACTCTCACCTCGTCATTACTTCATTAGCGAAATCACTAATAACATAAAATTAATTAAATAAAGAAGAAATATACCTCCTGAAATATCACCTGTCAACTTCGTGAAAAATGGGGCTGGTTCTCAATTATCTAACATTATTTATTGGCGCAATCGACTGGCAATCTCTTTAAACGTAACTTAGTTTATTATTGTATGAGGTGCATGTAATTAAGGCACAGAGGTAAGCGGTTCGAAGCATGCTGCTGTTTGTTAACGTTCGTGAAAGCATTGAGACAGCTTGTGATGCCTTCGTCGAGCGAAATAGACCTTATAAAATTTACAAACGAGTTTCTATTTGTCTATCATCCCTAATACGAGTAACTACTGGAATCCCTAAATATTTACCTAAAATAACTTTTCTTTTAGTAATTTATCATTTTCTATTTATACCTACTATGGATTATAAATAATGGTCGGCTGACGGATGCAAATTACGTTAAAATAATCTCGAACGATATCCGTGATATGTGTATGAGTACTGATTTATAACACAAACTACATAAATAGTACTCTAAACTTAATAAGTCTTGCTTTCATCGCCGTATTGCATCCGTCAGACGCTATTTTATGTGATATAAATATGAAAGTTACACGGTTTACTGTTAACGGCTATTAATAGCCGTCTTGCTCTATTTTTGTATAATTGAATGAGACATCCGGACTGTTGATGGCAATTATTGGTCAAGTGTCCGTGTATTAGGCCTGTTTACACTTTGAGCAAGTGATATAATTATGTGATAAGCACTTATCACGTTTGGGCCGCAACTGTAGACAGAGTATTAAGTAGGTACCTAGAGGGCAAATAGAATGCAACTACGTAGTAAAAGGGTAAGGTCCAAAAAGTTAGGCACACTAACTCGCTATTTTCTATGAAACTTTTCTGTTGTGTCACGAAAATTAGCCATACAACTGTACGGATAGTACTTATCGTCGCACATCGGAAGTTTTCTCGACTTTGTTGTTTGTAGTCAGCTGCGCTTGACTATGGCCCCACTTTTTGGTCCTCACCCAAAAGAGAAGCATTTAAACTCACGGAAAGACATAAATAAAGAAGACGGCATATTTACTTTCTATCTCACGATTTCAGTCGTCACCAGAACTGGGGCTCTACATTGAAATCCGTAATTTGAACTTCGGATCGCCCGTCACTTTCTTGCGAATTAGTTACGCGTCGAGAGCAAAAGCGATAGCTATAGACGAAGTTCGAATTATGGATTTCAAAGTAAAGCACCTGATGCCAAACAATGAGTGAATTGTGGCTTATCTTTTTTGTTTTCGTAACTTTTGTAGAAATATGTAATCTGAATCGATGCTCAAAAAGATAAAAATAATAAATAATAATTTCCGGTAATAATTTCTCATGGTAAACCGCCTTAATAAAGTAGGCACTCAATGACAGAAGCTTTGGCACTTGTCCTACTCCCGGCGAGGAAGGGAATAGCTATCGACCAATTTCTCGGTCAAGAAACGAATAAAAGATACTTAGATGGGATAGAGGCCGTGTTAATAAAAGTGATATACGAGTATATCAAGGTTTGCCGATATATATCATGATATGTACCGATGGATATTTATTTAAAAAGCAGTTTTTTCCATAGTTACACAGGCAATACTAGAGTAAAATGTTTTACTTTAATTTCTGTTCGGGGAAACACCTAGTTTCGTTCGTATTCTATTACCTTTATACATAAAATTTCAAACTTCATCACCACGGAATAAGATTCATAATAAATAGGCTGTTAAAAATTTAAATTCATGTTTAATTTCAATTATGCACGATATTTATGCGATGTAGGTATATGATTTATATAAAAATGTCGTATATTTTGACATTTATAATAAAAACATTATGCATTGATATTTATCCGATATTATATCAAATAATTAGGTTTTGAATATAAATATCGGATTTTTTCGAACCCTGACATATATATTAATAGTTGAACAGTTGCCTCTACTCGCTTCCCGCTTCGCGACAAGTGCATAAGTGCAAACTGTATTGTTATCTCAAAAGGTAGGGTTATTCCCACCTGTTACCACTAACTACTGGGTTTTTTTTTTCCCCAGTAGTTATCAGCAAATATTTTAGTGGTAACAAATGGGAAAAATATTCCCACTCGTTACAAATGGGAAAAATATTCCCACTCGTTACAAATGGGAAAAATATTCCCACTCGTTACCACCGAGTACTTAAGTGGTAAAAAAAATCCCAGCTGTTACCAGTGGTAACAGGTGGGAATAACCCAAAAGGTAGCGACTGACTTGTAACATTTCGGTGTAATGTATAATATATATATATATATATATATATATATATATATATATATATATATATATATATATATATATATATATATATATATATATATATATATATAAGTATATATATATTCTCTCACTCGCTCTAATATGCTCTTATTAAGAGCGATTTAACGAGTCAAAAAATGTCTACAAAAATCGATAGAGGCGGTCGATAAATTAAAACATAAATCCTTAGAAAAACGCGTCGTCAGTGCGACAAGACAACAGGGTTTATTTGTAACAATGAAACAAATTCTAAATTCACAAGTTTAATTGTTATATGATTCTTATTATATTTTAATGTGATTTTGACTTAACCTAGTAGAATGCAAAAAAACGTACACTTATAACTAATTATTTTTTGATTGGTAATTGTTTTTACTTTAACTTTAAAAATATATTTTACTAACACATATCAAAGGTAATTTTTCAATGATTAGGTACCATTATGCTGAGGTGGTACTGTTCTGAGGGCCGTGCGACTACAACGCCCCAGCAGGTGCAGCAGGTGCTGGTGCGTTGTAGTCTCAGGGAAGTGCGGTCGCAGGGGTTGTAGTGTGCGATGACGATAGACGTTGCGTGTCGGTTGATTAAATAATTTTACGAGACGCAAATTGTCTCTTAGTTGGTCCTGATTGCACAACAAAATAATATCTAATCAAAAATTCAAAATTTTTAAAAGTTTTTTAGATCACATTTTAGCAGTCGCATTTGGGTACATATTTAGTTGTTGGTCTTACTCCGACCTTAAAACGAAGTTAAAACTAATTATTAAATCAATATATATTATATACAGATGTAGTGCATAATTGTTTTCCTTCGTATTTTCACGGAAACGTACGAACGTGTCTTGCTATTTCAGTCGGTCACAGTACAAAAAGTACTGAGGTTGACTGAAGTAGCATGACACGTTCGTACGTTTCCGTGAAAATACGAAGGAAAACAATTATGCACTACACCTGTACCTAATTAATGTTAATATAATTATATGTATGTATGTATATATGTTTAATTTGATTTAGTACATTTCACAAAAATAATAAAACATGTCAAATGTAATATATATAAATAGCAGGCGAGTGTATATGTCATTACGGTAAAGCGTTTTACGGGAAACTAAGCCAACAGGTTTATCTTTCAATTGAAGATTTGTGGTCATGTTTGACTATGGAATACTCATGTCGGTTTTTTTCTAACACAAAAAGATTTGTTTGTTTACTCCCTGACATTAATAGAAGCCTGTTATTTAGCTGGAGTCGTATAAATAAAAGATAATATCGGACAGAGGTTCAGTCAACGCTACTCATTGTACCCTCAATTGAATACAATATTTATTCCACTAACTCTACTTAGTGCATTACTTAGGTTAAAGCTGCTAATGCACTAGCGTCTGCGGGGCGGAGATGGCTATGCTCAAAATTTCTTCTTAAGCATTTCGAAGAGCGTAGCCCCGACGCCGAGAGCGACGGAGGCCCCGAGCCGGTTGAGCGCGGCCGCCGCCAGCCACGCGCCGCCCGCCAGCGCGCCGCCCAGCGCCAGCCCCGCGGCCGACAGCGCCACGGCCAGCTGCTCCCTCGACAGATTGTCACCATTTTTTGTGCGGTAGTGCTCAAAACGATCTACCATTTCCTTCAAAACGGAAAAGTTCGTTAAGTAAAAGTGAATCCTGACAAGCATTTTTTTCGTATAATTCACATGGCAACAATTTTACATTATGAAACAAGCTGTCACATTATGTGCGTTACCAGCTAGTGATATTTTAAATTTGCCCCCATTTTTTTGGGGTCACCACTAGTCAGACTCTATTCCCGACGTCGTAGTTGGTGGATAGTGAGTGCTTAAATATTTTCTTACTTGAGTCGGTTTCAAGCACTCACTATTCTCGGATGGCGAGTTCCATTTAACCACCTTAGGCTCCCCATGTCCTCGGGTGGTACACCAACGTACCCTTTTTTGCCCGTGGTTCTACTGCATTGTACTTATCTAATACTGACTGATTTCTATTTGAATATCAAATTAACAGGGTCGACAGAGCTAGTGCGGAGCTCCTATTCCAGGGTGGTTTGGCCCTCCGGGCCTGTTGCGAAACTAACATAACCTAAACCTACCTTATATTTATGATACTAATTTTGGTCAGTAGTACAACGCATTAGGACCACGGGCAGTACACCCAAGCGTACAAGCATTTACGCCGAAAAAAAATTTGTGACTACCTGAAAGGTTTTTAGAAAAAGAAAGACAGAAAAATACAATTATTCACTACACACACAAAACACATGAAAATAAATAAATAATTGAAAATAGAAACAACAATAAACAAGTACTGAGTGTGTCTTCGCGGCAGTGAGTCTGACACTGGCTCAGCATAATGCTGAGGTGAACACCTGCAGCCCTGATTTTCAGCCAGCTCCAAGTGGTGTAATTTAAAAAAGAAATAAATATAAAGATACTTTTAAACAAATACTTATAGTTAGTGGCAAAATAAATACAAAAACAACATGCAAACGATCGATTTTGATACAATATGTACAGGTAGCGGAATTAAAATGTGAATTCAATAGTTTTTTTAGAAGAATTAGGTTGGTTTACCTTCTCCAGTAAGTTCAAGTACTCATCATCGCGACAAGTACTTAACGAGTTCACTCTTCTGTCGAGAAAATCGCTTTTTCCTTTCTCAAAAGCATCATGGAGCATTTCAGCCAATTTTGGGGCTGTTAGTTTCAAGGCTCCCCGTAAGCTAGCATCCATCGTGTCATTGAAAACTTTTAATGCTGCGGTTACAGCAGTTTTGTTTCGATTTTTATTTTCTTCACGAAGATCATGATAGACATCAATCAGTTTCTGTAATTGTAGATTAAATGTTAAGTACTTACTTTGATTACTCATAAAATAACAAGAGTCTTAAACTAAAAGCGCCAAATGAAAAAAAAAGTGCGTCTCGTGACGCCTTCAGAAGTGATAACGTAAACGTATCTAAGTTGACCTACCTATATAATGTTGAAATTGTTTAACTTAACTGTCAACATTATATGACTATCGCACTCTAAACACTGAGAAGAGAGAGGGGAATGCGTCTGTCTGAAATACGGCTAGCGCTGTCGGTTAGAGTGAGATGGGAGGAGCTTGCCTACCACCGAGAAGCGTCAGAGAAAGGTTACGCGTTACGTAACGAAGCGGTTTACCCTCCCATAAGAAGTTATCACTTTTAAAGATCGTTAGCACATCGTATTAATTTTACGTTGCGATAAATTACGATTATGAACTGAAATTAGCCAACGCACAGTAGGTATTAGTAAATATTCACCTTTTTATAGACTTCGCAATTCCTGTCTATCAATATCAAATACCAGGAAGCAATTTAGGTAATCTTATTAATATTATAAAAGCGGAAGTTTGTATGTACGGAGGTGCGGATATTTGTTACTCTTTCAAGCTGCAACGACTGGACGGATTAGGGTGAAATTTGAAATGTAGATGTTAACTGGGTACTGTCTCTTCATATAAATGCATTATTTATTTTAAAAAAAATACAAATGCATTACGAGTATACGTTGTAATTCATACCGTTTCAAGATCTTTGATATAGTCGTCGGTCTCGCGGCTGTTGGGGCCCTCTCGACGGCTGTAAAAGTGTTCCATAGCAGCTTTATAGCCTTCCTCATTCTTACTATCCAGCTGTGGCGGCGGCCAACAACCTCGGTTCAAATTAACATGAAGTTTATAAAGATTAACGGCGGACGAGACTTCGTTTTTGTTGTTGCCGTCATTTAGCATTTTGTTGCGTAGTAGAAGACGGTTAATGGACTGTAAAAAAACATTTTGTTAACAAGTCCCAGTAGTGGCGGTATAGCATATGGGCAGAATGAAATATGAGTTTGTTCTGGTCTCGTGGGGTCTAAGGTAAGGTGGTAGCGCGGTTCAATATTCAAAATATTTAGTAAATTGGCCATATGATGTCTCTTTTACATGATAGTAATATGGAGTCGATTAAGAGTTTCGGACGTGACCATCATTGCAAAGAAGCACCGGAAAAACTCTATTAGGTTTTATTTTAAAATGATATAATAAAATACGTAACCTTAAAAGTAAGTTACATCTTACATCATCATTCATCAGGTCATCATTTATATTTAAAACACAGTCGTTCGTAGTACAGACATGTGTGAAAAAATACACTCAGTACAGTACCTATGTTAATAAATATCGCATACAGACGGTCAGAGATTAACTGGATATTGTCAGGCACACTTACTTTTTCGAGTCGTTCGTAGTACTCGTCATCCTCGGGTTCGGTGGTGTCGGCTACCTCGGCGGTTTGGGCGGTCTCGGCGGTCTCGGCGGTCTCGGCGGTCTCGGCGGTCTCGGCGGTCTCGGCAGCTTCCCCGGGCACGTTGCGGCGCGCGGCCCAGGCGGCCTGCGCGGCGCGGCGCGCGGCGGCGTGCGCGAGCGAGAGGTCCGCGCCGTGCGCGCAGGGCGCGGCGGGCAGGGCGCGGCGCAGCGCCGCACACGCATCTCCCAGCGCCGCCTCGTTGTTGGCGTCGTTGGTCACGCTCAGCCGCGGCAGCAGCGTCGCGGCGCGCTCCTCTAGCTCCTGCGAATCCAACGGACATAAAATTGAATTCCTTTTAGGAACAAATGCTAATAAAACCTTCAGGTCCAAGTTTTTCTTTAGTTTACCCTGTAGTTCCAATGTTTTTATAGTAGGTAGGCACAGTGGGAGTGCATTGAATCAAATTTTAGGGAATTACGTTAGCAGAAGTAATCATAATGCTATTCGTACAGGATATTCAAGTCGGGAGTTTAAACATGAAAAATGGTTTCTTCAATAAAACATACTCAAAGTTGAGTTTAGTTTAAGGGTTAGTAGGATGAAGAGTGTCCTTGGATAGAACGCTCCAACTCGCCTGGTCGAGTAGGTCGCGCTCGGGCAGGTCCCCGGGTCCCACGGCGCGCGCCAGGCCGGCCGCGCTGCGCGCGCGCGCCCGCGCGAGCTCCGCCGCGAGCGCCGCGCGGGACACGCACAGCTCGGGCCGCTCCAGCGAGCGCGTCGCGACCGAGAACGCATGTCTAGCGCGCGCCACAGCCAGCTCTATCTTCACCTCGTTCTCTTCGGTCAGCCGGATTATTTTTTCATCCAATTCCTAAAAATATACATATTTAAAAATCGAAGTCTTCCAAAAAAGTGCTCACAGTTAAGCACTAAAATCAACAACGATAACTTCCATTACGTCTCGATAATTAGTCATACATTAATATATTGCCTTGATACGCCAATAGGCGGTATCTCACATTCAACAACCGAAGCAGTTTCTATCCTCACTCGTTAGTATATAAATTGGTTACATTTGCTATAATTTTGTCTGAGTTCCCACTTTATCTTATAAGTTATAACACTTAGAAGTTATAACAGTATAGTGAATTGACGCGACGTAATAGAAAAGTTACAGTTCTTCAGAGGAATGTTAAACGCTACTAAAATCGCCTAGGTGTCAAAAATTATCCATACAAATTTAGCTCCGGGCGATAACGTTTTTAACCCCCTAAATCAAGTCGGACTTCCATGCGTTTTGAATATGTTATAGTAATATAAAGAGCAACATCTGTACGTTTATTATTCAACTTTTTTCATTCCAATAAATATTTTCTTGAAAAGGAAAACGTACCTACATGATATCTACAAGTTATTCACGAAAGAAATTAAGAAACATCGCATTTTGTAAGTATTTTTTGGCTTCACAATCCTCTTAACTATTAAAAACGCACAAAGAGCATAATAAACTAGTTTTTCTAAATTCGGACAAATGAAACGGGTGGTACCTAACAGATAGGTAACCGTTCACTTGGTTATGCCGCAGTAATACCAAAGACGGCGGCTAACTGCCTATACTCCGTTTGTTTAGGTACTTAAAAAAATGTAAACAATCTAAACCTCGTGGCATTGTTAAACTGCCAATCAAAACTGTTTTATCACACTTTGACGTATCAGTATTCTGCTTCTATTGGCTGACGAACTATATAAAACGTGGTTGTTTTGTATACATTGAAGTAGGTACCTAAACAAACGGAGTATAGTGATGGTACGAGTACAAGCATTTTGAATTACGTTACCAATAGAGTATACTCGTAGAATGTATTGACTACTGGTAATTACGGAAGATAGTTGTGTGCCACATTTTGTGAAATAAAGTTATTGAATAATATTTTTTGTTTCTGTTCTTTACCACTGTACTTATGTGAAATAATGTGTGAAAACGTGAATTTTAATTAGGGGTTCTTAAAGTGCCGGATAGGTTCCGAACACGTTTTCAAATCATAAAGGTGATCCGACAACGAGCAGAACGATTCAAATGTTAGTTCTCGAGCTACGGGTTGGGAGGGCGAATAAAGAGCGGCTGACCTGTCGTAAGTCGGCGAGGGCTTGCTCCTGGCCGGCGCGCTGCGCCAGCGCTGCCAGCGGCGCCAGCGCGGAGTCCCGCGCCGCGCGCAGCAGCCGGGCCAGCGCGGGGCGCGCGCGCGCGGGCCGGGGCGCCGCGCGGGCCAGGCCGGCGCGCGCGCCCGCCGCGCCCACCTGCCACGACGCCGTCGCCGACGCCTGCAGCAGTACTCACACCATGAGTTATCATTACCTTACTAGCTAGTCACGCGACCGTTACTACACCCGCATGTAGCACGCTGGCTGCGAAACCGAAACGGATGCTGGCCCAGCGGCCTTGCATGGTTTCTTGTGTTCCGTTCCGGTCCGCTTGCGTTTCGATTTCTGGAGTTTAACGTCTGAACAGACCAAAGTGAAATTTCGAACAAACAGCTTAAAGACGGATATATGTTATGCTACTTTTTATTCCAAAATATGAAAGAATTTCCAAAAAGGTAAGCGCCAGTAAACAATAATGCGGCAAACGCACTTAAAGCGGGTGCGGCGCGAGAACACGCCGCACCGTGCGGCCTCCACTTTGAATACGTTTGTGGCCTAATTAAGCGTACGCTGAGTATGGAGCGCGGCGTGGTGCCGGCGCGCTCGAACTCGGTGAGGTAGGCGCGCAGCATCGCGGGCAGGTCACGCGCGCGCACGACCCCGCCCCCAGCGTACTTCACGCGCAGCTGCTCCGGCGACAGCAGGCGAGGGACCAGCTCGCGCAGGGACTGCTTAAACTCTTCCGAGACCTCTACAAGGGTGATGAAACTACAATAAAAACTGGTTCCTAAATCTATTTTTTTTCGCGACAACGGCAAAGCCACGGGTTTTTGAAGCGCTGCCATGCTCGCTCAAGACATACCTGGCATACATATACATATAGTTTCGTACATAAGCCCCAACGGCTGGAAGCCCGAGATTACCGTCAAGTCGCCCTTGGAAGGTAGGGTCCTGCGCGGCGCGCAGCCCCGGGTGCGCCAGCAGGAAGCAGTCCACGCGCTCGAAGGAACTCGCCAGGCGCGCGCGCACCTCGCGGAGCTCGCGCGGCTGCTCCGGTTTCACCTTGAATTTTAGGCACAGTCAAAACCTTTGCAGCGTTCCCGGGCAACGAATGATCGAACGAGACGAAGATGTCAGCGCGACGTTCTGTGCGTAGTGTATTACTTCCCTGCCATGCTAGCTAGCGTACCATGAGCTTGTCGCGCAGGTAGGCGGCCCCGCCGGCAGCCCCGTAGGCGTACTCGTAGGGTGCGCTCCAGTCGCGCACCAACAGCGTCAGCGCCTGCAGCGCGCCACCCAGCGCCGCGTATTCCGTGAACACCTGCAATGGAGCAGCGTGGTCAGACGAGCCAACAGACCTGCAACTAGGCTGAGTACTTTATTATTTACAAAGTAAAGTGGTGCTATAGAGCAGCACGGAATGTTTGGCGTTACGGAATGATAAGTTTTGCTTCTACTGAGAACGAAAAATTAAACCTTGCTTCTCTTTGAAGACCCAGATATAGGGAAGGGTTACGTGTCGAAGTGTCACAGTAGAATGCGCAAGCTTATTTGTGGCACCTTTCTGAAGAGTGTTTACCGCCAGGTTTTTTATATATATAAGCACACTTGGACGGCGTGCCAACGTAAACCTCGTTACCCTCTGACCCGGATGGTATACTTGAATGCAATGGGGGCACACCTGAAGATGTTGGAGGTCGTCCTCGCGGATCCTCTGCGAGAGGTTGTACAGCTGCATCGACGATAGCAGCGTGCTCAGCGCGAACACCAGCGAGCTGTCTCGCAGCGAGCTTTGCGCATCAAACGCGCCCTGCGAGTCCAGCAGGAGTACCGCTACCTGTAAGTGAACGCCGGAGCGATGATGATGAATAGTTAGCATACTATTTGACGATGTTTTAGAACACCAAAGATATCCCTCGAAGTGTTCGCAAATAGAACTAAAAAAAATAGCTTTTAGAACATTTCGTTATAGATAACGCAACTTTCTTTTTTACTTTAGCGAAGTTTAACGACTTGTCGCCGTGTATTTTGCCGAATAGTCGTTGACTAGTGACTTAAACTACGTGGGCGTACTGACCCGCTCGCCCGAAGGCAGCGTGACGGGCACGGGCTGCGACCACAGCACGAGGCCGGTGGTCTCGCGCTCGCAGCCGCCGCGCCAGCTGAACCCGGCCAGCGGCTCGTCCGCGCCGCCCAGCCAGTCCTCGCCGGTGCCGCGCGCCTGCGCGTGCAGGTAGCGCAGCAGGAACCCCATGAGGAAGGACTTGCCACCGCGGAACGCGCCCGCGACGCTCAGCACGACCACGGGCAGCTCGGCGACGCCCGGCCGCGCCAGCAGCGCCGCCAGCGCCGCCTCGTCCAGCTGGAACCGGTGGCCCTCGTCGTCATGACCGCACACCGACACGATATTTACCCCGCGTCCCGCTTCTAAGTTTATACCTGTGACCGAAAAATGACAATCTTTAATGTGGAATTATTAGGTACCTTCTAAGCAAGCTCGTTTCATCGTCGACCTCGTCCCAGAGTCCTCGATTTTGACTAGGCAATCCAATTTACTTACTATACTAGGTACTAAAATTAAATTATATGTATAAATTCTGTGCAGTTGGGTTACTCTGAAGCACTAACCTCTAAACCGTCGGCGATTATAGGTCATCCTAGACGTTTAGTATGAAAATATGCGGCAAGGACCGTCGCCACGTAGTATTTAATAACGTATTAAAGCAACGGAGACTTAGTAAAGTTTTACTATGCCATAGAGAGAGTGAGACAGAGCAAGGCCAGAGCTAATGTTACTTCCAGCTGAATAAGCTCCGATTCTGACCACCTGATTTAAAAAAGGAAGTCTTACTGTAGTCTTCGGTTTCGCAGTCACTATAATCACTACAGTTGCTGGAATCGAAATCCTGTTGCAAAGCCCAAGTGTCTGCGTTCGCTCCTGGGGCACCTTCGGGGAGGTCCCCAGCACACTCTTCTTTGGAGATAAGCAGCTCAGATTCTGCAATTTTGAGGGAAATGTCAAAGGGCGATGTTTTTTTTAATATGGCAATGAGAAGGCAAGCGAGCACTCAGGCCACCTGATGGTAAGTGGGGATCTGAGACCCATAGACATTTGAAATCTCAAGACTCCAATCTCAAAACTGCAATCCTAAGACTTCAAATGCGTTGCCAACACTGAGGACGGAGATGGAATGCCTCTATACTAGTAATTACACAGGTGGTCTTATCCTCACATAAGAACACAGCAATGTGAACACTGCTGCTTGGATTTTCATACCAATAACAATATTTGACGACGCGCTGGCCTAGTTGGTAGTGACCCTGCCTACGAAGCTAGCGGTCCTGGGTTCAAATCCCGGTAAGGGCAGATATTTGTGTGATGAGCAAGAATATTTGTTTCTGAGTCATGGATGTTTTCTATGTATTTAAGTATATATTTCTCTATATAAGTATTTATATCGTTGTCTAGTACCCATAGCACAAGCCTAGAGCTTAGTTTGGGACTAGGTCAATTGGTGTGACATTGTCCCCTGATATTTATTTATTTATTTATTTAGGGCCTCTATTCAACACGTTATTAAAACAATATCGTTTCTGATCTGTTACCATATTGTCAACGTTTTGTTATAGTCTTTATTATTTCTAGCGAGCCGATCTTCTACACAAAGGCCATTGTTTGTGTACAATACTATTATCTTTGTTTGTGTCCGTAACCGCAAGCCGATTACATACAAAAAAGTTAGAACTACATTGAATGTCCATAGAATTATCAACCCTATCCTCTTAGTCAGTAGGTTTAAAATGTAAAGTGTCAGGATACAGATATGTCTTTATTATTTGAACCGGTCTTATTCCCTACACAATATTACCATCTTCTGTCGCCAGGGTTGTACTCGCGTTGTTTAAAATATTACTTCAAATAAAACTATGAATAACTCGATATTTTGGAGCAAAATGTGTTAATGCCACCTTTTAGGACTTTCGATCAACCTGCATTTTAACCATACTAGTTGCAACAAGTAATAATATTTTATTTTGTCAATTGGTTATATCTTGGATTCATCACACTATAATGGTGGTTAAAATGCAGAATGCAGAATGTAGTTCTAACTTTTTTGTATGTAATCGGCTTGCGGTTACGGACACAAAGACAGATAATAGTATTGTACACAAACAATGGCCTTTGTGTAGAAGATCGGCTCGCTAGAAATAATAAAAACATAGCTCTTATTTTCTTGGCAGTAAAGACGGCCAAATTAAAAACAATACTGTAACAGGTCAAATACGATTTGAATTTTACCACCCAGAATAGTGGCGCAGTTTATCATAATGTTTATCAATAGTTTATTCGTCAGGCTCTTACCCTACTGCAGAATAACATATAATACCTTTACCCTGGCAGGTTAACTCCATCACCGGGACTTCAGCTTGATTAATGATATTGGAATCTGAATGTGATCCCATTAAGTCCGCGCTTGCTTCTGAAGCACTATTAGGCACGTCTTCAACACTACCGTGCACGCTGATATGCTGTTCCGGTTCAGGATTTAAATCTTCATTTGATGAAGACTGGGTTCCTAAAATGAGAATGATAAGTGTACATTTTCATAAGGATAGTGATATTTTTATTAAACAATAACTAACCCTATTCAAGTTTATAAAAGATCTAATCTCATACCTTGTGACGTAGCCTACATATTTGCAAACAGAAATTAATTATAATACCAAAGTTTCCAATTTCATTACCAAATAAAAAAAATGGCTAAGGTGAGGCAAGGCAAGTTTCTCTACTCCAAATGTTTAGTTTATTTGTTAATATTCATCATAGTTACCAATTGATGTACAATATGCCTTGGCTAACTCCTCCATTAGCAGGATGTCATCCTGCTTCACGGACTGTGAGTCGCACAGCAATACTGAATGAGACTTGCTGCCTTTTCCAGGCTTGTTTTTATTTCTGATTACTTTTTTTGACTTTGCTGCTGTAAATAATTACAGTAATTTAAAATTCATAGACACGTACTAATAATATAAACGCAAAATCAATAGGTGTTTAGATCTTTCACATGAATATTTTGGCGCACAAATAGAAAGTATAATTATGTTCAATAGGGTATGTGGGTACATTTAAGCAAATTGTTTTATTTTTATTTAGAAGGGCGGTATGTAGTACATGTATGGCAACAAATAAAATGTATTATTTTATTTGAAAGTTGAAATTAATTGTAACTTGGGAGTGCAAAGCCAAGCGTCTATAACTCTAAGTTAATTTTGATAGCTCTTATTTACTTGACAGTAATGGCGGCCGAGTTAACACGTCAAAGTCAAACAAAAGCAATACCTATCTGGCCCCCGCCCCTGGCCCGCTGAGTAGAATAACACGGTACAAGACCAATGTATAGAATAATATTAAGTACATTTTCATCACACTTGCTCGTAAATGGTGTTATTCCATGCCTGTATACAGAAGGACAATGGCCTAAATTGTTCCCGCGGGAATTATGGCGAGTTTGTCATCCCTAGGGAGTAATGACTTTCTTTTTAAAATTTGCAACTCTTTCGTACATCATTTCTGACTAAGGAGGTTTAATTTTCAGCCAAAAATTAAATCGGTTTCTAATTTCATCTTTAAAAATTAGCTATAGACTAACTTACATTACACAAAACCTATACGCTTCATTAAACTTCATTATTTTTATACCTATTTCAAGTTTATAATATCAACATTGATCATTAATTTTAGTAATTATACATTTTTATCAAATTGGCTAAATCTGGCTCGAATCCAGGTCGAAACTAAACGCAGTTATTATATGTGGTAGAGGTCACAAAAAAAAAAATCGTTTCCATTTACGTTCCTGTTCGTCAAAAGTTATTTCTTTATATTTTGCAGAGTTAAAGTGTTTTTCCTCGCAAATGTGATGAAAACCATTGTGTGTATCACAGGCAGTAAGGGGATTACTAACTCGAGTCATTAAAAGCCCTCCGCCTTCGGCGTCGGGCTTCTAACACTCTCGTTAGTAATACCCTTCATACTACCCTTGATGCACAATGTACTATTAAAGCTGGACAGTAATGGCGGTTGAGTTAAGAACAATACCGTAACACGTCTAAGGAATACAGTTTAAGTTTTAACCGAGTCGAGTTGAATCTGTTGAATAGTAGCAAGTGAAACCATAAGTATTTACTATCAGTCATCCTCACGGATTAAACGAATGAAAGCAGTAGGTAGGTATATAAAAGTAGCTGTGACAAAATTCCGTGATTTACATTAATATAATATCTATATAGCCATCGCGTCAAATATATGTATACACGGACCTTAGGCCAGTGGCATAAAGGTGTATTGATATTTTTGACGTCTTGGAAACGGTTTGAGGTATACATATATTTTGATGGAAGAATGGAAAGGTTACCGTAGTTAATTTTAGTCCTTACCTAACTAGGTATGGTACCTATTTTTTATCAAACCGCCGAATTACACTCTGCACCTTTATATTTACCATTTATTGATAAATTTTTCAATAGTAGCTTTGGTTTTAATTACTGGAAAGTGAGCTTAGGGGTAGGTACTTACATTTTCGTGGCATGATGGTCGCAAAATGGTGTCTTAAAATGGAGTCGCAATCCTCTATGCACTTGTTGTATTTGATGTAATTCTGGAACCTTTACACACTATATTCAAAACATTAATTGGAAAAGCATAAAATACCGGACCAAAAACAAATTTATATTTTAATTTAGCAAAGACACGGTATGATAGATTCCTTTCCTAGTCAGAGTAGTCAGTAACGCAGCACTCACAGCAGTAGGGATTTTAAACTAAAGAAGGTACTTATGTATGATATCAATACCCAGTGTTGCCAAAACTTATTTTTAAAAATACCTAGAATTTGCCAAAAGAATGCTGAACAAAATGCTTAAAATGGATGCTAAACATAAAAAAGAACAATGTTTTCTTTGTTAAAACACACATTTGTTAATGTTATTTTGACTCTTTAATAGTCAGAAGCTAAAATGACCCAAAATCATGCCCAACATGGACAATAATCAAGTCCTCTAAACACAAAACAAAAGATTTATTCGAGCTCTAACTAGAAGCTCTTGCTTATTGGTGCAGTAATTACCACTATTCTCAGTTAAAAATGATATACCAAGGTTATAAATATTCGTCTTATTCAAAATGTTTTACCTTGATCAGTTGAACTTAAAGTTTAATTTAGTATAAAACCACATTTCTTAAAAGTTGCTAAAAATATGCCAGAAGACATATTATATGAACATTTTAAATTTAGCTATAATTTTGCCAAGTTGGCAACACTGACGAATACGACGGTCCGATAAAAAGATTGTTGCAGCCAGCCAGCAACCAAACAATCTTTTCTGGCCTGGTGGTCGATAGTGGAACTAATGCAGCCGTAGTGCTAACTAAACGTCACGCACATACATTGGTGGCGATAACAGCGACACCGCCGACGGCATAAATAAGTTTGTGTCACTGTGCGTCACCATCTTTCGCTTCGAAAGTTACCAAATTAAGGATTCGGGTGCGTGGCGCTAATGCTGCGTATTTACTGTGCAATTTCGTTAGTTCCATTTTTATCCGCATACTCCAGTAAGTTTGTTTGTGGAAATCCCGGCGGAGAATTGGCAGTGTTGCTAGTTAGTATTAATTGCATTTACAATGAATGCATGTATAATGTGTGTTTTCAGTAAGAACATAATTTAGAACCAACGATAGTTCTAAGATCTATTAACGATGTTAAAAATGAAAATGTAACAATTAGAGTCTGACCAGCGAGTCGTGATCGTGACACAAGCATTTTTTCTAAATCTTCACATGGCAACAATTTTACCCATGAAACAACTTCGCTATGCATTTCGTGTTACCATAGGCTGGTTTCACGAAGCTACAAGTTACAAATTACAAGCGTAAGTCTCTTTCTAGCAAAAGAGACTTTCTAGACTTGCGCTTGTAATTTGTAAAAACGGGCCTCAGCTAGTAGGTAATATTTTAAATTTTACCCCAATCGTTTCAATCGTGGGCAGAGATTACCTAGACGGGACTCGACTATAGACCAGGGTTTCCAAACGTACGAGGTTCCCCGTACAAATACGAGATTTGTGTTCTCCCGTACGAGGTACGAGGCTCTATGAACCTCGTACAACTATGTAGGTACGAGGCTTTGATAATATGGCCATACGAACATTTTGCATCACCTATAGCCGCATGACAACAGATAAAAACACGGCAGAAAAGTCAATGACAGTGAGGATGTTCCTGACATAATATTTGGAGAGATGTAAACCATTTTACATTGCAAATTTTTGTAATAATATAGACACATTTCGTTTTTTTGTGATTTTGACATCAACACATAGTGATGTTTTATTTAGTAGGAAACTTTTAAATTTACTTTATTTCATTGAGTAAAAAGTCCTAAATCCAGTATCTCAATATGCCTCAATTTTGATTTTGACACGTTTTCGATGCATAATGAATGTACGAGGTTTAAAAGTCAAATTATGAGATTTTTAGCTTCATAATGTACGAGGGATTTTCTTTTATGGTTGGCAACCGTGCTATAGAATTCGTCAATTTTTAAAGAAAGACATTTATAAACCATGTTGATGGCATCTTTACTTTCTATATGTATGTTTTTACAAAGCCGATTTTATTTGTCAGTAAAACGAGTGCCAAATAATGGAGTGAATTGTTGTTTTTTTACTATTTTATTGTGTGTTGTTTGCAAAGAGATTTAATATTATGGGCAACTACCATGTAACTACTAAGTTCATTGAATGACTTTGGTTGTTTATGTTTATATGTATTTCCATTGGTTTCGTAGACATCTCGTTATTTGAATTAGAATGGTCTGGCTGTAAAGCCTGATCTTTAATGGGGTCGCCAGTAACAATTTTTTATTCTAGTTTTGCTTTTGTGGACTGCAAGAGTGCACGAGAATAATAAAATGTATCCTTTCACCAGTAAGTGGTGTATTATGACTCTGTTTATTATTTCAATTGGTTCAAATACTAAACGTTAGACTCGATATTTTCTGTGTATACGTTTAATAATAAATATTTATGAAAGTAATAATTTACGATAAAACGCCCTAATAAGGTAGGCGGCACTCAATGGCAGAAGTTGGTTGTGCTAGGTGATATGTGATTTGGTCGGGTTGTACCAATTTTGAGGTTGTCAGCAAACCGAAACAAAATGGGTTGCCTTCGAAAACCCAGACCAATTGATACTTAGAAATTTGAACAAAACCCCTATTTGCGCATAATTGATGTGACGCTGGTCACCCATAATAATTGCATACAGATGCAGTGCATAATTCCTTCGTATTTTCACGGAAACGTACGAACGTATCTTGCTATTTCAGTCAGTCACAGTACAAAAAGTACTGAGATTGACTGAAGTAGCATTACACGTGTACTTTCCTTCGTATTTTCACGGAAACGTACGAATGTACTCAGTACTTTTTGTACTATGACCGACTGAAATAGCAAGACACGTTCGTACGTTTCCGTGAAAATACGAAGGAAAACAATTATGCACTACATCTGTACTTATATAGGTAATACTCATGATATGATATAATCTATTAATATCTCAAGGGTATACTTGGGTAACTTAACTTATTACTATTATTAGATAAGAAGTCAATCATGACACCTGTCATCCCAGTACAAATATAGCCCCAAGCCCCAAATCCAAGAAAAGGCAACGAATTGTCCCTACTGCGACAACAGGTTGACTTTTTATCTTCTTTTTCCGCAGGCAATGGTAAAGCCCGAAATTTACCTACTTAGTATAGGTACATACTCCAAGAGGTAACGAATAAAAATACCTGCTTCTGATTAAAATTTATTTACAGTAGATAGGTACCAAATATTAAAATCTTAGGTAGATAGCGATTTGGTTAACATTTTTTATCGCTTTTGCGAATTTCTCTACTTATTAATACAATATGAAGAATATACAAATTCAGTGCCTTGAAATGCTTCGATTGGCCGCCTGTTGGTGCGAAATGGAAATGTTTTAATGAAATAAGTCATTTATCACTCCATATGACCATGCATTCCTCAATCACGTTAAAGGTGGTTTCACACGAAGGCAGAACGGTGGACAGTAGAGTACTGCTACTGCTGCTGCTATGTGAACGCACACGTCGAGAACAGAGGCCCTATCCAAATGCATTACGCCAACTAGCGTTTCTATTCATTCCGTTTTTAAACCAATCGCGTCACTGGTAGAACCTGCGAATCTTCGTGTCACGTCATCTACCAGTGACGAGTCTAGTAATACGGCGGTAAGGGCCCCAGAGGCCGTTGTCAAGATGCAAGCACTGCTGGCGTTTTTCTTTTCTATCACTCAAAATATATGGGATGACAGTTGATAACGTGGGATGTATGTGTGTATGTAAACTCTTTATTGCTCAAAAATATAAATATTAAAATATTGTTATTAAACTAATGTACAAAGGCGAACTTATCCTTTATTATTTATTAGATCTCTTCGAGCTAACCCTGAACGACGATAATGACAAATTAATGAAATGAATGACGTGAATGTCATCCAATACATTGTGAGTGTTGAAAAAAGAAAAACGTTTAACTATTAAAGTATTAACAGACGTTCGAATATGGTGCGCTCCGCACCGTGGCCTTGGTGTGCTGCGGACCATATTCGACGGTACGTTCAGCGGTCCGCCGCACATAATTATTATTATTGACGGTGCGCTCGGTTCGATGAATCTTCCACAGGATGTGGTGCGGTCGGCACCAAGTTCGCTCGTGTGGCGCACCGCCGCACCGTTCAGCCCTTTAGTCGCCTTTCCACCTCCGAGTGATACACATGTTTTCAATGGCGTTAGACCTAGAAGCCGTGAATATTACGGAAAAAAGATTAATTGTGGAAGTATTAGAACTTTACAAAGATTTCCCGTGTTTGTGGGATAACGCAACTAATGCGATTTTTTGTTTGGATAAAGAAGAACTGGACCGTCTTTGGTGCGGTGCGGTGGTGTGGCGTGTCGAGCGCACCGCACCGGTCCGTCGGTTCGGAAGCACCATATTCGGACGTCTGTTAATACAGCGTTTGCATCTTAGCTAGAGCAGCTATACGGTTTTCTGTGTTCACACAGTAGCAGAAGGTACTCTGCTGTTGACTGTTCTACCTCTGTGTGAAACCAGCATAAGGGTAGGGGAGGAATCTGTTTCGACTGATCAATAGCTGTTTATTGAATTATGTTACTGGTGCTTTTGATTAGTTGGGACAGAATTACATGCGATTTTCTTGCTAGCATCTTTTCTTGTATTAGTTACCGTTTCATTTCAACAATTACACAGGATTACACAACAAATATATCCATGATTGTAGGCGTTCATGGCTTTTACAAATAAGAACATGCCAATATGGTGGTCAATGAGCCATTATGATTTATGAGCAAGATGCATGGTTACCTATTTGCCTAACGAAGCATTTTTAGGGCATCCTTAGAGTAGGTATATCGTTAAATTGTATACCACGAAAGAAAGTATACGTAGATGGTATATTTCTATATAACGACGAAATTTAGACTTTAGGAAAGGAAGTTAGTAAATACCAAGGATGGCATCACCGAAATTTCATCTAGACCAAAGGGGTTACGGGACAGATCTAGTGAAAGCATGGACATTTGAATTCCAACTTTACAAAAAGTCGAAATGGTGACAAAACAAAGAAAGCGGGTACCACTATATACAATTCTAACCTACTTATATCCTAATAAGTCTTTAACGTCAAAGTTAAGTTGGCACAAAGTTATACAAGTATTTAAAATGTGGAAATTCCTTTATGGCACATTTAACAATTAACTTTACTTAAAGCAAACCTGCCGTCTCTATACTTTAGTAAATTTATTTTATAACAGTGTTACAACAATTACATATACAATTCAGGATTATATTTGGTCCTCATAGCCAAATGTTTAACTTTTAATTTACCTTAATTGCAAGTTATGTGGTAAAATACGATATAAATAAATGCGATCAACAAATTTTGCAGTTGTAGATACATTTTTTTTAATGCAACTAGACAATACAATATCGGGCATTACCCAGAAAACGCCTGACGAATATTTACCGGGCATGTAAACACTGAGAATATACATTACATTAAATACTGATTAACTACATATCCTCCAGGTTTTTAAATGCATTAATCATCATCATCATGTCAGCCGAAAGACGTCCACTGCTGGACGTAGGCCTCCCCCAAGGCTCTCCACTCAGACCGGCCGTGTGCTTTTCGCTTCCACCGCGGTCCCGCAATCCTTACAAGGTCGTTACTCCATTTTGTTGGAGGCCTACCTACAGCTCGTCTCCCGGTCCGCGGACGCCACTCCAGAACCTTCTGATCCCATCCGCCATCAGTCCTGCACAATGCCCCGCCCACTGCCACTTCAGTTTAAATGCAATACCACTGATAAATTAAAATTGGTTATTATTTCAAGCCTTTGCATGGGTCAACATAGGGTTTTTTGAAGACAATTCCTTTTTAATCAAATGTTTTGACTTTTCATTATGATTTATAATAATGAAACGCAAATTCGATAACTGCTATGGGGAAAGATAGTTGTAATATTACCCGCAATATGGCTTGATATTTATATTTTCCTGGTACCTAACACCTTTGCATGAGCTTTCCCTCGCATCCTGTTCAATTATTGAAAACGAATAAATTATAAACATATGATAAAACGACGGTTTTGAGTTTACCGTTGACCTGTTATTTCCTATATTTATTTTATTCTGTTTACATATTCATTACAAATTGTTGGATTCCTACTTGTTTAAATAATTATTTTAAATCTTAAAATATATTGTTACTTACGCTACAACTGCAGCTGATCTTTAACTGCATATAATCTTACACTTATACAATTTCCTAATTCGTTGCAACCATACAAAAACATTTTTACCTTATTTCTTTACCATACATAGTATCTTTTATAAACATATTTGGCAAATGTAAGGCAGTATTGTAAGCATAGGTATAATATTATCATTAGCAATAATAACAACGTGACTGGTAAAGATGCAATAAATGCAAAATGTACAAATGATATGTGCAACGTAATTATCTTTAAATACTGTCTACAGTTGAGCAATACTTGTGTTATTATTTATAGCCATGTACAGGCAGCGTCAACAGTCGCTGATCACTTTAGTACTTTATCGCATTAACACATTTGTCAATCTTGTTTGACTAAACTACGCGACCGTACAGCGACAAGTTGCTTTAATTTTTTATCTACTTTCGTCTGAGTTTACACGAAGAAGACAATTGTTTACAAATTGTACCTATGCGCGCTGTTCGGAGTATATTTGCTACCAAAGGTGCACTTACACGGACATCTTTTTTAAAATAATTGCCTGTCTACAGTACTGACGTCTCATTCTTTTACATGAAATTGTCGTTAAAATTTGCCCGCGTATGCACACCTTAATTAGATCCAATCGCTTGCTAATTATGGTGTTACCATTTGAAAACTGTTTGACATGTACAGTAACCGCTCAATTATTTTTTTAGCATGTTAAACGATCGAGTTCAGCGGCACTTGTTCAGTAAAATAAAACAGTATCTAAACTGAGCAACAGTTTAAAGCTGTGTCTGTGTTAAGTTTAAATCGATATGCCATTACAAGCCTACACATACATATTTACAGTAAAAATTGGCGACCATGATGTGAACATCGCCAGTACCTAGTACTCGGATGGGGTAGAAAGACGTAAAGATAATATTTTTAACTATCAAATATCAATTGTCAACATTCTTAAACAATTTTAGTATGTGCTAACTAGTATTTAGTTTTTAAACGACGCCTATTGAAATTGAGGAACAAAGGTGAAGATGCACTCACACCTCGCCTATAGTCAGGTTTGTGAACGCAGCACGGGTAGCTGTGGAAGCTCAATTTCATATATGGCCAGCTCTAGTAGTGAAAGGTCCCATTTTATATTAATCATCTCATCGGATTAACTCTTAACGTGTAACACTTTAAAACCGTGTCATTATCACTCGTCAAACTGTCTTCAGGCAGTAAGAATCACTTGTAAACTGTAGTGAGCTGTGAGCATCACTTACAAACTGGGGCCATGAGCACTAATTGTGTCTATGGTCAGTGAGCATCACTTGCACTAGTCAGTGGGGAAGGTGACGAGCGTCAGCCGGGCCGTCGTGGCCCGCTCAGACGTCGAACAGCAGCGCAATGTTGTGCTGCGAGGCGCGGCGCTAGTAGTGGTCGGGCGGGCGGTACGGCGCGCGCGAGTAGGTCCCGTACGCGCTGTCCTCGGAGGACAGCGGCCCGCGCCGCGCGCCGTACAGCGAGTCGCGGCGCTCTGACACCGCTGCGCCTGGAATTAACAGTTTTATTGTATAGTTGGGTTCTTTAAATACGTTTCATTTGTAACCTCTACGTTCGCTCAACAACTTTAATCGTTGAGCGCCTTTAGAACCCTGTCGCAGAAAGAAAGCGGGCGTAGCAAACACTCATAATATTCAATAGTTTTTTCTCAGTAAATAATAATTTAAAAAAATATTGGTATGCTTTTAAGATAAACATGTATTAGCATGATTTATATCAGAACAATTTTTCATCAAAAATCCTGTTGTCAACTGAATTAAATTGAAACCGTATAAAAAGATGTAAAATTATTGAAGTAGTAGCTTAATTTATCGTGACAGGGTAACCCTCCACCAAATATTCCAGCTGTTACTAACCCGCCGGCCCCGGTCTGACTCCGTTAGCGGTGCCGTACGCAGGCTCTCGTTGCGCGTTGTGCGCGTTCTGGTTGTGCGTTAGCGCGTGCTGAGCGTGCGGCGCGTGCGTGGTGTGTGTCGCGTGCGCGGCGTGGGCGGCGTGCGGCGCGAGCGTGGCGTGCGGCCGTAATAGCAGCGACTGCGCAGACACGAGCGGCGCACCGCCCGTAGTGGTTGTCGCGCTGCTGCCT
The DNA here is from genome assembly GCA_923062465.1 of Acleris sparsana. Taxonomy (NCBI): domain Eukaryota; kingdom Metazoa; phylum Arthropoda; class Insecta; order Lepidoptera; family Tortricidae; genus Acleris; species Acleris sparsana. Next base: position 4,100,315 of record OV281287.1, on the reverse strand, counting down.
TTACTGTACACCGACTGCGACCTGCAAATAACGATCCACCTTTATTAACATCACTTTTATTACTAGCAAAAAGTGGTCGCTTGGGTTTTATAAATATTTATATGCAAAAAAATATTGGTATAGGTAGATACTAATAGTTGGTATTGTTCCTAACTCTTAGTATTTATTTATCTATAGTACCTACACAAAAGCACGGATCTCTTTAAATACTTTCCATGACTGTTTTGCTTTAAAAGTTTGTTCAATAAGGTTCGTTTATAATAAGCTAATATCGCAAATCAGTGACTTTGAGTTATGTCTATCGAGTACAGATGTAGTGCATTATTGTTTTCCTTCGTATTTTCACGGAAACGTACGAACGTGTCTTGCTATTTCAGTCGGTCACAGTACAAAAAGTACTGAGGTTGACTGAAATAGCATGACACGTTCGTACGTTTCCGTGAAAATACGAAGGAAAGCAATTATGCACTACATCTGTATGTCAGGTTAAAGGGCACAGGCAAGAGCAATGGTTGAAGTAAAGCACGGAATACACATGCCTGTCGCTGGCACCCTGTTTAACAGCTCCTTGCACATGCTATCTACTTAAATGTGTACTGAAAGGAAACCCAAATCGGAGTACAATGTATAAACATTGTACTGTACCTAAACGACACTAAGTACAACACACTTGTAAATAATCACGCGCGATATAGCATCAACGTGACGTAGTCCTGCTCCGAATAGCTGCGGCTTCGCTCTGCTTTGATAAACGCAGACCGGCCAGCACGCGCTGCCGCGCGACGGTGGGGAAAGAATGAGAAAGAGACGGCAGATCGCTCGCTACTATTGCGTCTCACGCGGCGTCGCGGCGTTTGCCGAAGCATTCACATGAGTTCCTCCACAGATCGATATAGTTCTGTGAGTTCCTCTTCAGTACCTATCTCGCAATGGTGATCTCCCGGTTTTCATTACAAAGGTCAGGGTACTTATTAGAGATTTGTGCCTAGAAACTCTGCATACAGCACCCCCTTATTACCTGTACATTTAAGATATGATCATTACTCGTACGTCTTTTGTGATTAATTCAATTAAACTAAAGATAGAGCTACTCTGAGCCGCGGGGCGGGTTGCGAGGTTTGCATTGTGAATTGCGACACAAACTAAACTGTCGCTGTAAATTCACTGCGCGCAGCAGTGGCCATTATTATTTTGAAATCGTTGCAGTTTTTAACCTTGTTGTTTTCTTCCTGAGAAGCGTTGGTAGATTTTTGTCGTGTAAAAGTACTCGTGCTACCTACTTAGTGAATAAACTCTCTATCTAGCATTGCCTCTTAAGAAATTCTCGATAACATCGAAGAATATTATTAGTTTTTATATCGAAAGAATACATTCTTAAAGCTCGCAAAAGTCACAAATGATTCTGGAGATATGTAAAGCTTGAGAAGATTTCCAAACTTTTGGGAAGTATGATCATAATAAAAAGTCATACTCAATATGTTTGTGGGATTACGACAATACACTTGTTCTCGTTTAGGACACACGTAGAGATGGCACGGTGACACGGTCGGCACTCTCTCTCTGGTCGTTACCTCGTGACTGAGGATCATGGTCATCAGCGGAACCACCGGTACATACCTTCGTAAAATCACAACTTTCGGTTAAATACTCTGGTATGTACCCCTGTGTATAGCCAATCTACGGTCGTTGCCTAATGTCTATCTATAGTCGGGTCAATTTAGGATGATCCCTGTGACAGCTTATATAAACGTATTAAATTTGGTTTCTTTGACTAGATTGATATTTATGACTACATCATAAACTTTGCGACAGTGTTTTTTTTTATGGCATAGAGAACGCAAACGAGCACACAGGCCACCTGATGGTAAGTGGAAACTGTGAACAATAGACATTCGCATTCACAAGACTGCAAGCCTAAGATTGCAAATGCGTTGCCAACCCTGACGACTAAGATGGAATGCCTCTATGCTAGTTTGTCTTATCCCCGAACCGGAACACAACAATGCGAACACTGCTGTTTGGCGGGAGGTTAATGGATAAGATGATGGTAGCGATCCGGACGGACCCAGCACAAGGTCCTACCACCCGCAAAACCCCGCGTGTTAAGTTCAGAAATTAATATTAATAACCTCTTTTTATACGCTTTGCTCGTCGTAAGTGTGTTGAAGAGAATTGGAAAACGGAAAATGTCAATACAAAATGCCATATTATTTCTCTCCTAGTTCGAATTTTCACGATTTTTGAATACCTATGTTGTAGATAATCATGATTCATGATATCATGATAAACTAGATCTGTACATACATTTAAATAAAAACTAGGAATGGAAAAAAAATACGGAAAAGTACCTATTTAATTAACTGCAAGGGTTATTTGATTTATAGTTAGTATTTTAAGATGTTTTGTTATGTTTTATGTGCTACATAAATAATGTTTAACATAATAACTTCAACATATTAAAAACTCGTGGAAATTGAACTTGATTTATCGCCCGGAGTAAAATTTGTATATTTTTTTGACATCTTTTCAATTTAAGCGTCGCTTCAGAGTCCTCTTTAAATTACGAAATACATCTGTCCCTGGGTTCATCCCATATATTGACCTAATGATAGTCACACGAGCACAACAATAATTACGTGTAGCTCTGCGGTCCGGCTGACCTGTGTAGCGGGTGCCGCGCGGGCGGCGGCGAGCGGCAGTACAGCGACTTCGTCCCGGAGTACAGCGGCTCGGCGTTGTCGGGGCGCGGCGCCGCCGCCGAGCAGTACGTGGGCGCGTGCCGGTAGTGCGTCGAGAACGCCGGCTTGTCGTCGTCGAGGTCGCGCGGCGACGACGCGCGCGACGAGCGCCGCGGCCGCCGCCCGCCCCACTCGTGCAGCAGCGCGCACGCCGCCCCGCCGCCGACGCAGCCCACCCAGTGCACCCAGTGCCCTTCCCAGCGGGACAGCACGAACGCCGGGCCCAGCGTGCGCGCCGGGTTCAGGGACGGCATCTGGAATTTACCATTCGTAATTAAAGTGGTGTAATTTAATGGTGGAAGAACCTTTAACAGGGTTCGCTACCACCTTAACATTTAACCTGCCGCCAAGCAAAAAAACAACAAAAGGGGTGACCTATCTCATCATTACAGAGATGTTGTGCTAGTTTCAGTTTGGGGTTCAGAATTAAGCTCGAGCCTAACTATTTATGAGCGTATAAAACTCAAACATAGTTGCAGCATGATGTGAGATAGCTTTTATCTAGGTAGAAGGAATCTATCTCCCTATTCTCGCTTGATAAAACCGAGATAAACCCTAATAAGGTCTATTCCTACGTAGCGATTGAGTAACGATTACCGTATCCTATACATACGCGGCCAGTCAAGTAAAATTTTGCGTTTTACCCAAAAAGAACTATACATTAATAATTACGAAGATCTTACTTAAACACTTTTTATACGCGTTATTATTTCTTATACTGTTCATCTATAAAGGTATGCTATCAAAAAGGTCCCAGTTTTCGTTAGGAACATACATCGAAAATACAACATAGCAAGGTTAAAATTGCAAAGAATGTCGGGAAGATTAGCAAAAACGCAATGAATGGTCGTCGAAGGTTTTTTGTGCGTGTATTGTCGAGACTGTAGTGAGACAGATGTACAAAAAGACGGGCAGCTGTCCGCTAGGCACAAAGGCAGGTACTAGGCAAGCAGCGGGCGGAAGGAGCACAAAGGATCGGCGCGCGGAGCCATTCAGACTCCGACTCAAGATTTATCTCTACATACCGTCTGTAATTTTGAATTGAACCAAATATCGAGGATACACGCGTTCGGTAAATAGGTGTGTGATATCGAGGTGTTTTGGTAACTATTCTCGTATTGTTGCTTGCCGTTTTTGGCAAATTTGATATAAAGGGATACATTTCCGCTACACGCTAGGAGTAAATTTGGTAAAGTTAGGCACCCATTTCGTTCTATTATCGTCAGCTTCTTAGAGATGTTTCCCGTTATCAGAATCAGAAAAACTTAAATCAAGCATTAAATTTAATTGACATCTCTATGTGCGGCAGTTAGACAATTAAAGACGATTAAATATGTGATTGTTTTTCATACACGACTTTGAAAACGGAACGAATTGTCTCAAAAAGTGTCTGAGTACGGCGGTTAGAATAGAAGCGAAACTCACCGAGACGAAGGTAGCAGCGCAATATGCCGCCCCAAGCAGCGCGGGCGCGGCGCCGGTCCAGCGACGCTCCATGGCGGCGAAGTAGGTGGCTGCTACCAGGCCCGACAGCACCAGCTCGGCCCCGAGCCGCTCCCACGCGCCGCCGGCCGCCGGCAGCGCCGCCGCCAGGCTGCCCGCGTATCCGGGCACGCTCACACTGCAACAAACGGATATGATTATTAGTTTAGTTTAGTTTATTTATTTGTCAATGTAATATTACAATATTAGTTGCATTGCATGTCAAAAAATACGAAATTACATTGAGATCGTCAAAACATAAATATTAATAATCAAAGAATAGAATACAATAATAATTCATAAATTAAAACAATAAAAGTTAAACATCTAATAATGGTCATTCGTCCGATGTCAAAATATGTACAATGAGTAATAAATGTCAACAAAATAATAAATTTACATTTCCAGTTTCATATATTCATCCACGGAGTATAACGGATTATTTCTCTTGCTCTGCTATATAGGTATAAGCATGGCATCGGAATCATTAAATTATTCAACTAGATGGTTGTGTGACAAAAATGACACATAATTTTTGGCGAATAACAATAGATAGCGAGTTCAACTAAATAAATATCAGCCCAACGTCACACAAATTAACCGAGTCCCAACGATAAACTTACTTAAACAGAGTAATATATACTTCATACATAGAAAACATATTCGTAGACGCAGGAAAAAATATTTACGCTCATCACAAAAATATCTTCCCTTACCGGGATTCGAACCCAAGACCGCCAGTTTCTTGGGTTGAAAAAAATATGTTCATCCCACTCAACATCAGTTTATTAATAAGGTTGAGAACCCTCGAGCTCCTTCATCTTTTTGACGTTAATTTGCATGGTAGCGTGATTTTTTGCACGAGGATAATAGAGACTATCGTCATATAGTTAGTCAAATAACGTTAATGGCTGTTTTGTGATTTCGCAAAACAAGACCACCCTAAAGGAGCAGTGATAAATTCATTGATTTATGTAATACCTTCAAAAATAAAGGCGTTTAAGTTTCGCGCCGCAGATAAAGTATTTTATTTTTGCTCCGACTCGACAAGCACTGGAGCTCTCAGATTGTGGCGCGTATCTATTTTGGACCTTTCGCCGGACGTCACGTCTTTTAATAATAACAATGGAGGCCCTTGACCGCTCCTGAAATATCACCTTATTGCTGTCAAAACCTGGCATACGCCATGATTGGTAAAATAATATAGGTATTTTCAGGCATTTATTCTTTTAATGTCAGCGCAACGTCCGTTCAGTGTTTTTTTAGCAAACGAGCACACAGCCCATCTGATGGTAAGTAGAATCTTGTAACAATCTGGAACCCATTTTGTATCCTCAAGATTACAATCTTAAGACTGCAATCTTAAGACAACAAATGCGTTGTTAACCCTGAGGACTAAGATGGAATGCCTATATCCTAGTAGTTTCACTGGTCCTCTTATCTTTACACTGAACTCTGAACAGTGTAGATTGGCGGTAGGTTATAGGGTAAGATGGTCGTAGCGATCCTGCATAAGGTCACCAACACTGTGTGAGAGAGTGTAAGCTGTTCCCGTTTAGTCTTGAATGGTTTCTATACCGCACGTAGGTTAAAGTATTTTGTCTATATAATTAGGTAGGTATGTCTAGTTCCAATAGCAAATATGTATTCCAAACTTAGCGCTAGGTCAATAAGTATTTATTTATTGAAACATGTTGAAACGTGTACGTATGTACCTAAGTGCCGAGCGCAATAAATGCTTTAATGCATTGAGCACGGCGTCCGTTTCAACGGCATATGTATTGCGGAACTAAGTGATATGGCATGCTCACTCAGCCGTCAACCATTGCGAATTCACTCTGGCGACCAATCCGCCTATAACCCTGATTGAATCGGGTCCAAGAACGATGGAATGAGCCACGAATGTAGAAACGGGCCCACAACCAATGGAGCCATGAAAATGGAACTTCGAAGTTACATTACCACCATCCCTTTCTGTCGATTTAGTTTCGAATAACGAGTGAAAGGGATGGGGTTCTGGAGGTTCGAATTGTGCTCCGTGGTCGCCATTCTGCCCCTCATTGGTATGCACGGAGCAAGATAAGATTTACGTATACCCCTTGTTTTATTTACTATCCTTTTTAGTTTTACTCGTGAACTATCGCACGTTGTACTATGTTTGCAAAATCAATAAGAGTTATGTGTACCTACCTACCTACTAAGGGTGAAGGAAATTTAAAAAAAAAAGAAGGAATTGACATAGATTTAGCGACTGAACAGCAGCCTATTATTATTGGGGGCTTGAGGTGAGCCTTGTGTGCCATTTCGACCATTCCTGACCTTTTGTGGCAGCCCTTTCTTTAGAGCTCACCGCAAAGGCCCGTTGCATCTAGGAATTTCCAGATGCTTTGGGCAGTGAGCAGTTGTATCTCTTGTGGGTCCATAATATGTCGCCCTAAGTAGATACTTCTGATGAGCATTAGTGGTCCGCATGAACAGAGGATGTGCAATGCCATCTCCTCTGTCTCCTGACAGAACCTGCATGTCACCTCTTGTTTCACCTTTTTTCAACAGCAGCTTTCGTCACTTCTTAAAATCTACATTGAGTTCCGTAGTCAGAATATGAATATAATAGTTATCTGGTTCATGTCCTTTTGAATGCGCGCTTCATTCCATGCCAGTGAACCTGGCAGTGGCGCTGCTGTTGCTAACTACTAAAACCCCTGACTAAAACATCCTACAATAACTCCAGCCATGTTATTTATTCTCTTAAAACTCACTTTTTAACTACACGAACGGATTATTACCCAGCCATTTTATAATGTCCATTTTTGGGCGTGCGTTCCATTCCTTCCCCTTCAATCTTTTTCTCAGTAAATAATGAACAATAGAATAGGTATATTATGCCTTTGAGACAAAACTCGCATGTTTTTTTTTCAGTACAACATTTACTAAAGTTCCAGTTGCCAATTATTCTACTTTGTGTTCAGAGTACATAGCTCCGGGGAACTCCTGAAGCAACTTATGCAAATTAAAATCACCTTTTTGCATACAGATTACTGTAGTTTAAAAACGGAACCGTGGTTACGAGCTGCTATACCAGCTGACCTACATGGTGCGGACGGTAGATTGTTGTTAAAATATGTCTGTTTAAATAAATTATCAATCTTATCGGGGACAATCTCTCACGAATGACCCACGAAACTAAACTCTAGGCTGAGTTTCTTGCGGCGTTTCTTCTCAGCAGTGGTCTCCTCTTGGGAAGCGCTGGTAGTATCTTGACGTGTAAAAGTGCCCGAGCGGCCTACTTACTAAATAAATTTCTTTTATCTTCTTTTATCTTTTTAGGCTTGTACTATGGGTCACTGTGTCACTGTACACATATTTATTAGATAAATATAGTCACGAGATTTAAGAATGATGGGCAAATTGGCCCATATAACCAATACAAATTTCATGTATACCACGTGAAAGCTAGTTACATAAGCTTCATTTTCTAATACGGGGACAAACTACAAAAACCCCGGAGGGGAGAGTTACCAGCCTTCAAATATTCACATCACACACACAACGTTTTTTACTACACTAATTGTGCCCCGCATGCGTTGCAATGCCATTACCCGATTGACCGATTTTACTATTAACAACAATTACAGCAAATAATGGGATCAATAAGCCTACGTAAGTTATAATTCTTAGGCTATTTGACAACATTGAAAATATACTACAAATTGTGGTCATCCTATCTGATACTAGCGTAAAATAACGTATTTCACTTTATTTCACATTAATTATGTCATTTTTGTTGGAAATTACACGAAATTATAAGGATTTTTTTTTGAAATTTAATCTGTGGCAAAAACGCTATGTGATGTTAGAAATACTTTATAATCTGTGATGTGAATTCACATGCAAGTAAACAAAACAAACCCTGAATTCACTTCATATGCTAAGCTGTCAAATGAACTTGTTTGTTTACTTGCGTGTGACGTCACACTAGTCCGCCATAGATAGAAACAGCGTTTTTCGCGTTGTTTTGAAAATTTAAACTTTAACTTACATTTTTATTGGTAATACAGTAGAATCTCAAGGAAATATCAATGTAGTGTGCTTGTTATCTGATAAAGAATCATTTAAAAACGTTTTCTAAAATTAGTCAAATAGCCTATTGGGCTGGGTTCCATATATTTTTGCCCATCATTCTTTGGTACCCACCTTTGGTCCAAAGTCAATCTGACATTCTACAAGAATAAGGTTGAGTATCCTAAAAGTTACAAATGACTTGACATCTCCAATGAAATGATATTGACGACTTCAATCGTATTTTTCTTTGAAATGGGTCCCAAATGAACGCTCGTGACGGTACATAGAAAACAACCGACATTCAGATGCTCTAGCCAAGATTCAAACGCTACTTATGTTTTCTTTTCTATCACTCAAAACGTATGGCATGAAATTCTCGTGCGTTGCGATAAACCACGTGGTCAACTGTCATCCCATACATTTTGAGTGATGGAAAAGAGAAACTTGGCTAATGCCTCAGAAACAAATTATCACGTTCATCACCATCATGCAAATATTTGCACATACTGTGACGATTTATATATACTTACCTCAGTCACAATATGAACTATTCAAGCGCCTAAAACCTAAATAATATAGTTTGTTTCACACATAGGAAGAATAAGTAGGTACAGTCGCCTATAAATAAATAATCACATTTGGACCTCTTCTCATTACAATGCTATAAGGTGAGTGGATACATCGCTTTGTAGGAGACTGTACGTGTCATACCTTTTAAAATGACAATCGGGTTTGTACTTCCCTCTCACTCGCTCTCGTACGCTGTTATGCGTGTCTCACTCAATTTACCCAAACCCGAAACTACCGAAAGACTTTTAAAAGTGCCCTAGATCAGTTTCCTACGTTGATTTGCAGCGAACCTAAAGTCTGAAGACTCCTCCGGCGCTTTTCAAGGTACGTAATAACTTGTTGTTCAATGTAGTGGAAACGCACTATCTACGTCCGATGCACAAATTTTCACCGAGGCAGACCAAACCGAGGAGGAAAAGTTCAAAATAAAATAGCTATTTCTATTACTTGTAACAGAAAGTTCGAATGCCTGCAGAAATAAACACGAGTCACATATTTTCGAGCCCAATGTGTGATAACTGGTATGATAATACATTGTTGCTGGTGACTGTACAATCGATAAGTTAATTGAGAACACGAGACGAATGCGTACTTTGTTACATTGGGTTAAACAATCTGTACAGTCAACTACAAAGAGATCGGGTCACTTTGTACACAATTTCCATAGAAAGTGACCCATTTTCACTGCTCTTGAGTGTGCTTATTATTAAACCAAAGCACTTATTTGCGATGAGTTCAGAAGGTATGTTTATGTGTGTGTGTGTATTTGTGTGTTAGAGTGTGACACTGGCCCCGGCGCGGTGTCAAGTGGGATCAACTGCTCCATCTGCCCGGATGTGTCGTTGACATTCGCGATCGCTTGCACATGTAGAACGGATGGTGCTCTTGGTCTTTTCTTACATACGAGTTTTGCTATACTGGCATAACCGTTATTAGAGTGTCCTCGTCTGATTCAAATAATAGAAAATAGAGTCCAAGAGTTATATAGCAAGAACAGGCTGGAAATTACACTAGCGTGCAAAAAATGGTTTGTAATGAGGACAGGTGGAACTATTTTAAAGTAGTAACCACATTGAGCATCAGGTTTTAGACAAAATTGGATCACGTTGTCAATTTCACTCCGCACACCACCTTCAATTTTTCATATTTCTTTTGCTGGTTGATTCCAGTTAGTAACATTGATAGAATAAAAAAAACTAAGTAAGAAAGTGTGTGGGTAACTCTATCCCATTACAACCATGTGTTAAAAAAATCGCTGCTTTATCCGCCCCGTTTCGTTTTTTCTATTATGACCCATGTCAAATGTTGCAATATTTTTATGGAAACGCGCGCTTCGTTAGATGAACAATAGCGACCCATCCAAAAAGGACTGTGGCAGAAACACTCAGCGAGGTACTCGGATCATGATACGAATACAAAATACGTGTGGAACGTTTCTTTCCACGGTTTCAGCTAGACAAATATGATACAACTAAAAATAATAAATAAATAAATAAATATCAGGGGTAAATGCCACATAAAGTTGACCTAGTCCCAAACTAAGCTCTAGGCTTATACTATGGCTACTGGACGACGATAAATTTACTTATATAGAGAAATACATAACTTAAATACAAATATTTGCGCTCATCACACAAATATCTGCCCTTACCGAGATTTGAACCGAGGACCGTTAGCTTCGTAATTAGATCGGTCACTACGAATTAGCCAACACGTCGTCACAAGGCTTTTAAATCAAGGGCCTTTATTAATAAACTTGAGACACTTCAGTATTAATGCCGGTTCGAAATAATAATTTCTGATGAGTTTTGATACTGTTATTTCAATCGAGATCAGGTTACTAACCTACCTAAAAGAAGAGGATCCCAGGGTACACACACATCAAACAAAAGAAGACTTCTCAAAATAGTAATCGCGTAACTAACATAAAAAAACATACACTCGAATTGGGAACCTGCTCCTTTTTTGTAGTCGGTTAAAAACAGGATTATTCTTTGGAAATATCAAAGAGGCACGGCCGCTTTTATGGCTACTTAAATGCGTAAACAAGTTCACGGACGCGTGCAAACTAGGTACAATGTGTCATGTTTGTATTCCTTAAATAATTTAAGAGCTGGGGCCTTTACGCGTCCTGAAGCACTGACAAATAGAAGATAAAACGGTCACGAAAAGATCCCGGCTACCAAGCCTATAAGCTTTTAAATATAAGCGCTTAAGGACAGGTTATTTTTCCATAGTAAACTTAACTGATAACTTGATAGAAAGTTAGGTAATGTATTTAGTTTGGATTTTAAAATGAAGATCACTGTTTCTAGTCTTTCTAGTGGCGTTCAATTTAACAATTAACTAACTATGGTTATTAACACGTATTATATGTGTTTTAAAATAAAAATCTGTTCGTGCCTGGTGTTGTCCTGGTAATATTTTTCTTTCATACAAACCCTCTCCTCACAAACAAGAGCTCAATCCGAAATTTGAACACCGAATCGGAACCTTCATTTCATGCTCAAGTCTATCAGCCACTTAAGAACCTTAAATCTAGAAGCATTAGCTGACAACGTATAAAAACGCCCTTATTGCAATGATTGTAGTACTTGTTTACTCTGTCTGCGGAGAAGGCACCCCATTCCCCGATAAGTAGGTAATGCGAGCGACAATAGCGGCGCAGCGCTGCCCATTCAAGCCATCAAGCGCTCGCCGGCTGACACTTTGTGACCAACTTCAAAAACAAAAGAACGGCTCAATGTATAAACTCTTCAAGTATCGGTTTGTGAGGCATAATGCAAAAGTTATTCTGGTCCATTTAATTTGCCAGTTCATTGCCCTTTTTGGGAAGAGCTTAGAAATTATGATGCCGAAAATACTGTTCGGGTCTTCCTGTAGGCGAGTATATTATCGGGTTTCTGTCCATAAAATTGCAAGTCGTATTCTATAGTGTTTTCAATTCACGTAGTCTCGCAAAATTATGCCCCCAGCGGGAATAATAGGTGAAATAAATTCTATTCGTTCCCTAGTTCTTAGTTCACGATAAATTGTTTAGTTTCTTCGCAGTTCGGTGAATTACTAGAGGTTAAGGCGGGTGCAAATTTCGTGTTAGCATCGGACCAGGGGCCTGTATTATAAAGCTACAAATTACAATTTACAGGTTACAAGTTTCCATTTTACACAACCTCGACCGATGACGACCAGCCATTTGAGCAGTGTTGCCAGTTTAGACCTGTACAATTGTTACTTGTACCTTTATAAAACGTGCCCCTGACGTTCTTAAATCTGTATTATTATTAGTATCGTTTTTTATACGGATTCCTTTTATTCTTCTCCGGTAAAACAATATTGCTTTGGGCATGTTATCAGATTCAGATTTTATTACTCAATATAACACAGTCTAAATTTACATCACGTCAAATTATATGCAGTTACATTGAGGTCGTCAGAAATAGAAATAAAATAAGATCTCTATCCATTCGGGATCGTCAAAATAATAATGACTTATAAAACAATATTAATTAAATTACACCTGACATAAATATGTCAATAATAATTTAAATAATAACAGTAAAAAAGATTTTTTTTTTTTTTTTAAGTCGATCTTATTTATAAGTCAAGTTCCATATAAGTACACATATCGTATAGCTTTTACTGTCAAGTAAATAAGAGTTATATTAACGTTGTCAACGTAACAGACAGTACGATAACATGTTAAAAGCAGTAATAGTTTGACCGCGTAGAATAGAGAGAATAGAGCCCCTAATGTGTAAAGCTGCTGAAGCAGTAAATAAAAACCATTCCGAACCAATCCACAATTTACCATACCTGTGACATTATATTTTAGTATTAATGGACGCGTCGGCCTAGCTCGTAGTGACCCTGCCTTCAAAGCTAGCGGTCCTGGGTTCAAATCCAGGTAAGGGGGGGTTGTGTGATGAGAGCGAATATTTATTCCTGTCTGGATTCATGTATGTTTTCTATGTATTTAAGTATATACTTCTGTATATAAGTATTTACATCGTTGTCTTGTACCTACAGTCAACGTCATATAGTTAGTTGGTAGCATCCAAAGTAGCCAAATAGTACGTTACACGTCATTATTACCGTAGTAACAAGGGCGTGTAACGAACTATTTGGCTACCTTGGATGCTACAAACTATATGACGCTGACTGTACCCATAGTATAACCCTAGAGTTCAGTTTGTGACTAGGTCAATTTTTGTGATATTGTCACCTGATATTTATTTATTTGTATAATTAGTCACTTATCTATAGACGATCATGAAACTGCTTTACTACTTTTCGACTCCATTTGTATTATTTTAAGGTCCAAAAGTGGTAAAGGACTTTCTTGCACACATTTTCCTGCTACGCTACTGCGTGCGCTTGAATATTTTTTATTTTTTGTTTTATGTTAAATTCATTGTTTTATATCATGCTAGGTTAAGCTTTATAATTGTTTAATATCATAAGTAGTATTTTAAAAAAAACGACTGACTGTTTCTTGCGGCGTTTCTTCTCAGCAGTGGTCTCTTGCGAAGCGCTGGTAGATTTTTGACGTGTAAAAGTGCCCGTGCGGCCTACTTACTGAATAAACATTTTTATCTTTTTATCTTTTTTATCTTGGTCAACTATACACCTAAATCACTGGTATTTAAATTCCAAACATTGTCCATTGAACACAGACCTTGCTCTGAAAGAATCGCCATTCCAATTAAGCGTTTTAATTAAAAAAATTCACCGCAAAATAATAGCTCGAACATTCCAGAACGTGCAATAGATATTTCGTTAGTGCCGTTTTTTTCAGTCAATTATGATACGGAGCAGGAGTGAGGGGGACAGGATACGGGAGTTTTGATTTTTGGAATCGAATTCGGTTCCAATTTATTTGCGTGTATTGTGAATGGTTGACGAAATGTTCATTATTTAAGTTTCTGTGAAATGTTGAATTTGTTATTTGTAACTAGCTTCTGCCCGCGACTTCGTCCGCGTAGAATTAGTAATTTTGTCATCCCACGAGAACACTGATTTATTTCGGGACTCAAGGTAGCCTGGATTACATCCAGTGTATAAGCAAACTCTATTCCGAATTGTATCCTACCAAATTCGTTTATCCGTTTTAGCGAAGTAACAATCGGCTTAAGTTATATTCTTTATTAATGAGAGTTATATAATACCAATTTTAACGTTTCTAACTACAAAATTTCGAAACTGTCATATAAAGTTCTACACGCCCTGTTTATCCATTAGGGGTAGTTTTTCTAAAATCGATCTTCTAAGATCGCTAGGATAGCTTTATATTTTATTTGCAAAAGTAGCCTATATACCAATTTTTACGTTTCTTACTTCAAAAATGACGAAAGTCATGTAAAATTCTACACTATTTTACTCATTACGGTTTATTATAATATCAGTAGGATTAGACGGATACTCGCATTAGTAGGATTAGTGGATAATAGCTTCTGAACGCGTCTTCGTCCGGTTAGATTTCGATTATAGTTCTTCCCTTGAAAAAGTGTAGCCTATGTGTTAATCCAGGGTATAAGCTATTTCCATTCAAAATTTCATCCAAATCCATTTAGCCGTTTTAGCGTGAGGAAGTAACAAACATACACACACACAAACTTTCGCTTTAATAATATTAGTAGGATTAAAATTTCGAATTGCATATAAATAAATACGAGAGGTTTTATATAATAGTTGGGTTAAAATTGGGTTAAAACCTTGAATGTTTGCAATATTAAAACAACGCTATTTGTATTATGTTTTTTTTATCGATTTTTGAAGCGAGTGCTGGAAAGTAAAAAATAGTAAAAAATTCGCATGCCGTAGCATGCTTCCCGTAGGAAGTCATAAATCCCAACAATTCTAGAACTTTAGAAAAATCGGTGGTACTTTAGTTTTCGAATAAAAAGTTCGAGAGTCCGTGAAAAGAAAATCTATTGCTACGAACTACGTAGTAGCACTCGTAGCTAACGGGTCTACGCGACTTCACGTAGCTCAAACGAGTCCAATCAATGTTTTATGTAAACTTGACTACTATTTATTCCATGGTTAGCCCTCTATTCCACTCAGTTTTCTACTCTATATTACTGTTTTCTTACGATACGGTCCGCCTTAAGTCAAGTGAATAAGAGCTACGTTACGTTAACAATATGATAGTGATAGAGTTTAAGATAAAGTGGAATAGAGGTCCATATACTACACACTTCACTATTAAAATTGGACACATCTATAAGCGATTATAGCCTCGGACAGTTTCTTTGTCGCATTTTTATACTGTGTTCTCGCGTTTAAAGAAATATAAAGTAGTTTTTTATTTTTTAATATTTTTTTGTGTTAAATAAAACAAATTCCAAGCGTAATTGAAAAAAATGTCAAACAATAAACACATTTTCCTTCTACCGCCCGCAAAAAGGTAAAACAGGAATTCAATTAATTCACTGCCGGGTCAACGATTTATTTTCACTTTTCCAAACGAAGCGTTTTTATTACAATCAAATGAAGGCAAATAGAAACAAATCGAATCGTAAATTAACCCGCGCCCGCGTTTGAGTGGCGTGCTTTTAATTGAGCCGGGAAAAACGCCTCTAGAGTAACCGCTCGCGTTTCCCGCCTTTCTTCTAAATGTAGATTGTTATGGCATGACTTGGCTGTTTAATTAACTATTTCTTTGTTCCCTGCAAGAAAACTGATATCTGCTTGCAATATGATAGGCAGCAGAAGGGTTGTTCTCCCGGTCGGAACGGTCTGAAATTTGTAAAGAATTACAAATTTCAGACCGTTCTAGTCGGGACCTTTTCTTTCATTCCGTCACTCATATAAACAAAACAATTTACTATTATTGCTCCATATTCGCGGACTTTTGAAGGTTGAGCATAGGGCAGCCATATTATTTGTTTATACACTTAATCATTGTCTTCATGTTTATTTGATGTAGTAATCTCTATTATTTAATATCGTATTTATTGATGAAAAGCAGTTTTGGAGAAAATACAATTAGACTGACAGATTCTTGTCATAGACATTTTTTTTCCAATTATTTTTGACATTAAAAATGTAGTGATGTTTTGATAGACTTGATTGATTAATTAGATAAAATCGGTTTTCGTCTCTGTCGCACCCAGAATAATATAAGGATGATGATGATGAATATATATTCAACCTTTTTAATTAATTAATTAGAGGTAACATTATTCTCATCACTGTTTCATGCTCTATCTAAAGACAAATTACAGTCAGGTATACTTGTTATTGTCATTGGTAGTCTGAATAGGAACAGGGCTTCTATTCAACACGGTAAAAACAATATCGTGTTTGATTTGCTATCGTATTGTTACGGTTTTGATAGCTCTAATTTACTTGCCAGTAATGGCGGCTGACGTCAAAACAATACAGATGTAAAGAAAGAAAGAAAGAAAAGAAAAATACATTTATTCACTACACACACAAGACACACAGAAAAATAAACAATTGAAAACAGTAACAACAATAAACAAGTAGTGAGTGTGTCTTCGCGGCAGTGAATCGGAAACGTACGAACGTATCTTGCTATTTCAGTATGTCACAGTACAAAAAGTACTGAGGTTGGCTGAAGTAGCATGACAAATACGAACATTTCCGACAAAATACGAAGGAAAACAATTATGCACTACATCTGTACCATAACCGGTCAAAGACGGTATGGTTTTTACCGTCGGGAATAGAGGCCCTGACTTTACTTAGTAAAATTAAAATTAACTTGAAATAACATATTGACAAACAAACGTTAAGTTAAATAAAACCTTTAAAAAAAGCGTGCATCCATCGCATTATCATCCCTAAGCTTTGGACCCCGACCCTATAGAGTGGAAAGTCAGTGAGTAAATAGACTACCCTACAGAATTTCCTATACATAAAAAAACTTGTTTTCTATTAATTAAGTTTAAAAATAATATAGCTACCGCAAAATACCTACTATGTTATTTATATCAGTTTAATTTAAATCTGAGTCTGTCCTCCGGGATGTGAGATCGAGACAGAACCGATTAAAGAGATTCTTTTAATTCCATTCGAGAGTAGATTTATGCATGCTCCGTCGTAAAATATGCTCCTAAACGTTTACAACTGGGAACGCCACTTTATTTAAATAGGTTTTTCAGCTTTTGAGCATAAGAGAAGAAAATCCTTAGAGGTTAGTGTTAAAAATATAAGTAAGTAGGTACACAAAGAATGAGATAAGCGACAAAGGCCTGGGTGGACTACAAACGGTCACGTAGGTACTTACTTTAGCCACTATATAACCGTCGCAGCATGCAGCAGGAAGGTTTGGTCACGGACGCTATTTTGTTACACATTTCAAAGAAAATCTGCTTGAAGATGTCATTGTCACTAGAGATGCCAAGTCATTTGTAATTGATAGGAAACTCAACGATATTGCTGAGAGGACATTTGCAACGTCAAAAGATGGCGGATGTGTAATTTGTTTCAGTTTTTATTTTTGTGTATTTAGGTGTTCAAAGTTCTTTTCTGTGAGTGATTTGTACTTTTAATGCCTTTGTGTTGCACAGTGATAGAAGACTTGGGACTTATTTCGTGTATCTGGCATCTTACTTCTCGTTTCAAGTGGACTCGCAGTGGTACAGAGGTCAAAACTATCTTGGCCTCTGTCCTACATATCTCCGTACAACTTTGCCGCCAATCTTCCTAGAGAAGATTGTGTTTTATTGCTATATTGATATATACTTGTATATACTTGACAC
Organism: Acleris sparsana; assembly: GCA_923062465.1. Classification (NCBI taxonomy): domain Eukaryota; kingdom Metazoa; phylum Arthropoda; class Insecta; order Lepidoptera; family Tortricidae; genus Acleris; species Acleris sparsana. The sequence continues at coordinate 4,082,734 of OV281287.1, read as the reverse complement.
TGCCGAAATCACGTCATTGTGGAAACGCCATATTCCCGCGGTAGTAGCTGTTCAAGTCGCCGCGGGGCAAAGAAAAAAAAAAAATTATTGCTGTAGAATGTCAGACTGACATTGGAACTAAGATCGGTCACAAATTTAATTCTTTGACTGTAATAATCAATTTTGACGTGATTTCTTTCTCGTAACTTGGTGTTTTTGTAATGATTACAGGATCCTTTAATTCTTCTATAATCCTGAGTCTGCACGCGCGGCGCAAACTAAACGACAAACAAACAAAATGCTAACGTTCTGCTTATATATCACGGTTCAAAACATTAAACTTCGTATAACTCTCATATAACAAAACGTCATGCTATTTAAAATGCTTAATACACTTAAACATACAATTAGAACTGCGTAATTTAAATTTGGACCGCTGCCAAAGGCGTATTTTGTTTTTAACCGCGATTAAGCCGCAACCGCATGCAAATGCTTGCACCTGCGTTAGACATAATCACATTCAAAACAGACAAACATTAGATCTAACGATCTAACACACGTGGGTCTAATGTATAATGATTGTATGCACGGGAGATTTTTTAAGGATTATTCCTGATTTTGGGGTAAATTTGGGGTAGATAGAAGCATTAAGCGTTTTTTTTAACAATTATTCTTTAACAATTTATTGAATACATTCGAGGCACGCTTCGAAAGGTTTTTATCCTTTAAAGAATTCAGTCAGCCGCAGTCAGGTACACAAATACTATGCAGAAGTAAAAATAATGATGTTATGTTAACTACAAGGTCGCTAATTAATAGTAAAATACGACATTATAGAGCCGAGTTTATAAATATGTGTACACTTTAGTACCTTTGTCTATTTAGTGTCACGACTAAGTACTAAAGTGTACACATATTTATGAACTCGACTGTACCTAAGAGATTATAAAATACAAAGATATGTAGTGATAAACAAACGACGTCGTATTGCGCTGGATAAGTTCGTATTCGTCGTGACTTCTCAATTAGCTCATCAATGGGTACAGAAAAAAACGATGTTGAAAACTCAGAACACATAGGTACCATTGGTTACAGCCGATAAATAACATACGCGTTCTTAAATGCCCCATCTTCAGCGAACTGAATCCAACATCAATGTAATATTTTAAGCACGAGTGAACTGAATCTAACATCACGTAATATTTTAAGATGATAAGTAACGCGTCGCAGTATATCATTCCCGAAGGGCCCTCATCATTCGATATTCAAACGCCGTTCGGATTATCTGCATAATTTATGCGCGTGAGTGGGGGTCAAGTGGGCGCGAATGGGGACACTGGGGACAATTCAATGGCCAGCAAATTGATGCACATTCGCACCTTATGTCATCGTGACCGAACTTTTTGGCTATTGTCACGTCTTTCCAGTATTTGCTTTATCATGGACGTAACAATAAGCGCATTAGGTTTTTTGTCGATGGGCAATTGTTTTATTAATCTGACCAATATCGTGCTTTAGCAGTTTTTTGTTGTGTTTTTGTCGAGGTACAGTTATTGATTATGGAAAAATTGGCAATATTTAATAAAATATCATGGATTGGACATGATTTGGAAAATATAATATCATGATCACTGCGACCGTTTGAGTTAGAAAAAGAAACCAGCACAATTTTTTTTTATGTCAACTTATGTTGGATATATTAAATTTACTGAACCAAAATAAAGTAAAATCATCCATGATGTATATTAAAACTACCAATGCAATAAACAAGCGGTATAATAATCAAAGCGGAAGACATTTAATGTCAAAAGTAATTCCAACCATATGCGGCTTTTTTAATAGAATCTGACATAAACTAAAAACATAAAAACCCACATCCGTCCCCCTCGGTTAACGAGTGAACAATTACATTTAATTTAAAGTGGTCCGTTGCGGCCCGCTCTCCCCGCGCTATTAAACCTCTATTATTTTTTATCTCTCAAATGCACATGTCAAAGATCGTATCCCTTCTAAATTAAAGTTCATTTTTGTTTAAACTTTGTGCGATTGTGAGATAAAAAATGAATCTAGTAATGTACCGCGACATTTGTTGAAATTTTATTCGAGAGGGTATCGCGAACTATTTCAAAAAATTCAATTGTCCCGAAGTGCCACTTGTAATCCAGCCATTTAAAAATAAATTAGGCCAAACAAAATTGAACCTTGCGTGGTTTAATTTAGATCTGCTCAATGTTGAAGAGGTCTAATCAACGCAATGGAGCATCTAATCGCGTAGCAAGTGCGGGCGTTATAATTTATTTTTCGATTCATCTTTTATATTTCAATTGTATGTGTTATAATATAATAGAACTGCATGTTTAATTAAAATTCAAGTACAAATTTAACATTTTAATCTAAATAAAAAATAAGCATAAAAAAGAGAATGTTTGCGTAAAAAATTGTAGCCATTTGCACAAAAACAACAATGGCCGGCGAAATATAGACGTCAAATATTTTCCGGCAATAATCCTTTTTGGCCACAAAAAGCCCAATGAGCGCGCCCTTTGCCCTTTGTCGGGCGTCATAAAGAAAACAACGATGTTTTTAACCCGTCGTTAACCCTTCGCGACACATGTCAACTAGTGGTGAGAAAGTGTTAAAACTACGTCACGATCAATTTTGAACCCTTTCTAGACTGGATAAGTATCAGTGTTGGTGTGTTATGTGGTATTTGTTTGTTTAGGCGTGAATAGATGCTACTCGAGTGCGGTTCTCGTTGCATTGTGCATCGATGGCGTTTTTATTGCAAATGTCTGCGAGCGCATTAGTTGGATTGTTGCGCGTTGTTCACCCATATGGCAACATTTGCGTGTTGTTTTGTGGGCTGGGATTGTTATCAATTTATCACGTTAAAAATAGTGGAGTTCTAGCTATCCAACCGTATATTTACCACTAGCGTTTGCGTGACTTCTTCCTTGTAGAAACCATTTGCTACGGGAAGAATCAATTTATTTTGGATTTTAATATATAAATGCTTGCAAACAACTAAAGATTAAGCTTTCATGTTTTTTTAAATCATTCGGGTTTGGCTCGACACACCCAAACACAACTAAACATTCCCCAAATTTAAATCCTATTATTAAAAACACAAGATAATAACTGGCATATTGACTGTTGATGTTGATTTTGTACAATAATTAGAATTAAAGCACAATCATGAATGTACCATTTCATTATTCAGTAGAAGTCATACATAATATGCACTTGTGTTTCATGATGGTGATCATCATTCACAATAAACAAGTACGCATTATTTTTTATTCCGTCCAAGAAAATGGAATTGACATTGGTTTAATTCTAGCTAGTTTAGTAATTGATTGTATTTCTTTGTTTTTTAGATAAACAGACTGACGAATAAAAAAAACCCTATTAAGCAAGTATTTCCTCTCAAATTCCCAATAAGGTAAGAGCGTAGTAGATGTCACTAAACTCTACGAATAACCTAGTTAATTCATCTTAAGCTGTTGATTTTAAATGACTATATTACAAACGGTATCTGAATACCACCTTATAACGTAACCGAAGCGTGAAACCGTTCCATGATGAGCGTTGCCATGGTTATAACAGTTCTTTTATAAATATTATAGGATGGTTTTTAAGCTTTATTATGTATCATTTGCATAAATAACTAATAATTGATATCTCTTTTGTTTGTACAATAAAGTGTTTACAATGTTTACATACATACATAAGTATTATTAACATTTATGTACTTTTTTTAAACTAAACTATATTCAACTGCAACATTCACACAATGCTGAAAAACCGTTTATTAGAAACGGATCAAAAACTAAAAAAAGCGCAGGATCCAATTTAGATCCTGACACGCTAAATTTCAAACGTAGTCGGTAACTCGATTTTTCGCTCGCGAATTGAGTAAAAAGAGCACTCTATCAATGCTTTATCCCGAGAATCGCATTAAGTCCAGATCGCGATGGCAACACTAACTTCTTTAAATTATCTGTGGCAAGTTCGCGAAGTCGTTAGAAACAATAGCGGTCGATTAGTAACATTAGGCGCCCTAGACACCTTTCGGCATCGCAATCGCATACAATCTGCAGCCAGTGGTAGGGAAAATGGGAATAGCGACTTGAGTCGTTTGTCGTTGAAGATTAGCGGTAACCACGTTTAAAGCCCGATTCCTAGCTTTCCTTACAAAAGAGTCTCCATTTTGCGTTCTTGGCACTCAGAGTGCAATCAAAGTGAGCGCCAGTCCTCCTGTTTTGAATACAAAATGAGTATCATATTTAGTCTTTGGCCTGGAATGTGTTTAGGTAGGATTAAATTGACGCTGGATACTATTAAGGACGTATTCTTGCAGTGCTTCATTACAAGCAACTTCAGTTTAATCATAGAGAAGTGTAAGGTAATTGAGTGTTAGAACTGGGGCTTCTTTTGATTTTAGCGTGGCAAAGACTACCGAGAGATATAGTTAAATATGTTTGCGTCAATGCAATTACTCAATTAGGTACTATAATAAGTACATTGATTACTATCGACGCGCTCTCTAAGACCCGATTTGACAGCTTTCAACTCAGGACAAAATGGCTACACTACAAGAGGTCGAAGAGTCCTAGATATAATTCCGATATCGCTTATAAATCAAACCTATCCTAAATTACGCCAAGCAATTTAATTGTGCATTAAGTCTAACATGCAGTTCGGCACAAAAGAGTAGAAATGAAATATAACGGAACTAAAAAAAAAACACTAAATTGTTGCCATGTTTAAGCATTTTACGTCAAAAATGTGACAGTTACGTAGAAAGTGGCGCCCTCATTTAATTTCTACTCGATTGTGTCGCACTGTAGCTCCAGCATGACATAGCCTTCGGAAAAAAATAAAGTAAATATTCCTCCCCCCAGTATAAAACACCTCGGTCTCGACTAATCGAATAATCCACAGGTTAGGTTAGGTTAGAATTGTGTCAAGGTGCGAAATAGGAGTTTTCGCGGAGCTCCGTCGACATCTCACGGTCAACGTTATACTAAAAAATTATTCGACAAAAAAGTTATTCTAAACAAATGTTATACTTAACAATTTTTCGACCAAACAATATTATGCAAAACAATTTCGATCATACAATTTTCTAAAAAAATATGTGGCGAAACAAAAATAGGCAAAATAATTTTAGATCAAGATATCCTCAACTACATTGCAGAGCTGACTCCTTAGGCAGTAAAGGCAATGTACCTATAGTTTCTGATGGTATAACTCACAAGTAGAAGTTATTTTTCATGCTTTCACTTGCATTTAGCATCAAAAGTAGATGGAAAGTCGAGAAGCTATTGGCAAGAGAATAAGAGCGAGTGTAGATAACTTTGACATCTTCGACTGTGTAGCTACTTCAGACTGTAGACCAAAGTCGTAGAGCAGTTCAAACTTCAAAGGTGACGATAAAGAGACATTACCAAAATTACTATTTGGTTATGAGTTATGACATTGACCTCACGTTAAATTCAAGCTAAAAATAAAAATAAAAGCAGAAACATAAATCCACAATTTGTTAGTTACAATACAATGTCACTCATATCCCATGTTAGTGAATTAAACTTTGAGGTAATTGCCATCGCATCTGACTTCCCTTTCTTACGTGCAGATCTATCATATAACGACTGGAGAATCCATCCTCTCGACTTACACCTGCAGGATACTGTTGCCGCTTAACAATAGACGGGGACTTCTTGTGCATAATAGCAAAGAAGTCATCCATTGCGGCCTCCGCAAAACACAGCAGAGGCACTACGAAAACGAAGGGAGCCCTAACAATGCCCTTAGGGCATCCAGTGTCATATTGTAGGTGAAGGTACGACTTTTGCGTAAACCTGACCCACAGAGCACAGACGAACGGACAATAATTCTGTCAGTAAGCATAAATAATGACGAAAACAAAAGAACAGCGAAAACGAACAAAATCCCATTACCTACATAATTGCTCGTAACAAAGCAAATATGTTTTCCCGGTGTAACACACTCACAACAGAGTCGTAAACACACGTTCTGATCGCACGAGGTAATGCTCCGTGTGGCGCTCAATAATTAGTGCAGGGGCGCGCTGCTGCCGGCTCCTTGTGATCGATTAGAATATTAAAACACCTTATACCTACACGAGGGCATGTTGGCATAGTGGGTAGTGATCCTGCTGATCTACTCTGCCTACGGTATGGACAAATATTTGCGTGATGAGTGCGGTTACGTGTTCCTGAGTCTTGGATGTTTTCTATGTATTTAAGTAAGTGTATTGCAGTCCTATAGTCTTGAGGGTGCAAATGTCTATGGGTCTCAGATCCTACTTATTGTTAGTTACCAATGTTACCATCAGTTAAGCTTCATTTTGCCTTAAAAAAACATGTCACAAATTTAAAGATATCAAATTCAAAATCATTTATTTTGTGTTACATTACTTTACAACAGGTTGAACTACAACTACAGGTACACATGTGACGCCCTGCGAGGGACAGCCACATGAGAGGGCTACTACCCTACCCATTTAAATATCCTTAATATACTTGAGTTATGTTCAATATTGCACATTACCACTATCTTAGCACAAGTCAACACAAATTATGAAGCCACTTCTTACAAAAAACATTAAAATTATATTCAACTTATTCTTAATCTAGGGTCATCTAAGTAACTATGTCATTATTGGAAGGCCACATTGAAAAAGTATTTTGAGTTATAAAGCAATTGTTAATTAAGAATATTTTTAATTATTGTACGAATATATTTGGTCTAACTAGGTTTTTAATGCTATTGGGTAGATGATTATATATTTTAATCATATTGTGATGAGGGCTAGGACTATTTTCAGTCTGGAAAAGGGTAATTATAATTTATTTAAATTCCTGTCATTTCTTCTTATATCTGTTATTGGCGTATATATATCCCTGTGTTTTATATATACTTGCTAGATTCTAATATATATATTGAAGTTAAGGTGAGTTATTTAAATTTAATGAAATGTGGCCGACATGTTTGCATTTCATCTATGTTTGCTAGGACTCTAATGCATTTTTTGTACGATTTAAATTTTGTTAGTATCGCAGCTATGACCCCACAATATGAAACCATATGACACCCTCGAGTAAACGTAAGCGTAGTACGCACTCAGCGTATCATATTCTGGCGTCGCTAATTTCAATTAGTAGAAAGCCTGAAAACATATTATATCACTCTACTGCATGTCTTGTATTATTAAATTGAAATAACATAATTTTATGGTTTGTTTCCATGAAGTTGGTTATACTTATGCACTTGAGCTCTTTACGTAATCATACCATCCTCTGACCCCTCTTCATCTCATTAACCCTGTAACTATTATTCATATAAATATACAAGATAATACATGTTTCCGTGGTTTCAGTTTGGGTTAGACCCTACTTATAATGCGTATAGTTTAAGCTTGATCCATCTCGGTAATTGATGACGTGGGGCTGTCGACGTCGCGCTCTCGGCCTAAGTGGCGGATCTTATCACAGCGTCGCGATGGTATAATACGCAGCCTTACCCAGTCAGGGATTTCAAATATAGTTCTTATTTTCGTGCTGAAATGCTAAAAGCATTTGTGCTTGTGTTATTTTAGGAAATATTTTGTACGTGCAATACGAATATTTATTGCCTATGTTTTTGCACTATTCACTTAACCATTTATTTGTGACAAACAGAACCAATAACCATTTATTTGTGACAAACAGAGAAACAAAACACTGACATGGTCAAAATACATGTTGTCACGAACTGCTTCCAACTCAGTGTTATTCTGGCGTTTAAAGCCAGTGCTGGTCTTCCGTTGGAACTATTAAACGAATGAAAAACAAAAAATAAAGCCCGCTGTTAATTAGTAAAGTGACTGAACGTCGTTATCGGTGTGGATGAAGCCGCGATAGGTGTGCCCGGCCTAATTAGCCGGAACGGCAGCGCGCGGTAATTCCGGTACGATCTTTGCCCGGAGTCCGGTAAATGTTGCTAATGATTTGTCACGGAAAAAGCTTAGATATTTTTGGGGCGGCGGTCGCTGGGGAGAATTTTGTGTTGCGACTTTCCTTGTACGTTGGCAGTAAATTAGCGATTAAAGAGACTAAAAGTGGCTTAAGAAAGTTACGTACTCAAAGGGTACCAATGTGACCCTGTTGCTATAGGCTCCTCGGTCTGTCCGTCTGTCTATATTTTGAACTGTAATTGGTAAAATAGAAAGTTTAAACTTTCATAGAGTATGTATTACTTTGGCCGCTATAACAAATAATAAAAAATATAGGGAGGACCCCATACAAGAAACGTATTTTGTCCAGCGTTTATTGTTCTTCATATTTTACCTACGGCAGCACGGAACCCTTCCTATGCGTGTCCGACTTGCATATGCCCGGATTCTTAATCAATTAGTAGCAATGAAATTGAAAGCAAGTAACCGAAGATTGCTTATTTTACTTAACTTTTTTAACTGACACATTGTTTTCAGGTTTCTTTTTTGGATGCCACTTTCAATGGTAATTTTTGGTGTGGATCATATTTTTAATTGTCTTGTAGGTAAGTAGAGTACCTCCCAGCTTATTAATAACGCTCGGCTCGCCGTCTCACTTGCACTCGCAATTGATGTATATTTGTCATTCGTTTTTCATAGAATAGCGAAAATTATATTGTCAGTTTTATATAACGCTTCTCGCTTTGATAAGTAGAGCTAAATAAACGGCACATATTAATAGTAATTTTTCACGCCATAACCGGGTGTTACACGTATCGATTAGGCGGGAGTCGCATTCGCCGGATTAACCCTTCCCGCTGTATTCGCCCGTAACGAATGGCCGGCTTTATCCAGCGTTAACGCATCTTCGCTAATTCATCATCATTAAAGATTAGTGCTGTTTCATTTCTGTTCCATTATCTAGGTTAATTTAGAGGTTAAAATATAAACTTGTAACTTTTCTAACAATAACTATTGTTTTCTATATCGTATGCTTTGACTAGATATTTTAATCATACTGTGTGTTCGATGAATTGTCGGATGTCGAACGAATTGTATAAGAAGCTGTTCCTTTTTCAGGATTTTTATAAATCAAACCTAACCTAATTTAGCCAGGTTCCAGCGAGTTAAAAATTATGACACTCAATAATTATTTACACAAAGACAAGCCAAAAATATGAGAAGCAACATTACCATAGCTAGAAATGGGTTTTGTATATAGTTAAGCGAATGGAAACATATTTCATTATTACAAAAGCCCTAGGGCAATTAAAAAACCTGAGAATTAAATACAGATTCGCCGTAGTTCCTCTTTGTGTGCTATCGTATAATCTTTTGTTCTTTTTAAACAGACTAAAAGGGTTGTCAGTATCAGGCTTCCTACGTTTATTAATCAACTAAAAAAGAAGCTCAACAGTTAACAACGCTCATTTTATAATGAACTCGCTGCGCTCGTCGTCGCTGGAATATGTAAATTTTCCACAACGTACTATGAATATTTTTCTCTAATTTAGTTTATAGCAAAGTCGCTGTGTTTGTCTGCTTGTTTGTTGTTGCAAACCAGGTAAGAACTCAATTTGTTGATGGCGTTCTTACCATAACACCATGATTTAGAGAAATTCTTCCTAAAGTTTTGTGTATAAACATATATATATTGGCTCAAATAATATTCAAATTAATTAGAGGTAAGGCGCATAATCCAGGTATTCTTGAAATGGTAAGTCTATCTGTGCCTGATAAGTATATAATGCGGCGGCGGCGACCTAAGTTGTTCAATGTTCCGCGCGGCCGGACCAATCTCCTAAATAAGGCCCCTCTCACTCGAGCCTTATTTATTTTGAATGAAGTGGCTGAGAAGACTGATCTGTTCTCATGTTCTTTGTGTGAATTCACCAAAGTGACTTTTTATGTTGTAATGTACGATTTGAATAGGCAGTGAGTCAGTTTATACGATGTTGGTATACTATCGCATTAGGGTGTCCTGTAATGATAGTGTAATGTGTTACTAAATAAATAAATAAATAAATAATATAGCGGTCCTGGATTCGATTTCCGGTATGAATAAAATAATATGTGATGAAAGCGATAAGCTTCTAAATCTTTGATAAGATCTTTGCATTTCAGATTATGTATAGTATTATCGTTGTCTAGTACCCATAGTACAAGCTAGGCTTAGTTGTACCCCGGTTATTTCCTTATGGTATCAAGACGGCAAACGAGCATACTGGCCACTGCTCAGGGCATCTGAGAGCCATAGTTATTTGCAATCCCAAGACTGCAATCTCAAGACTGCCATGCTAAGACTGCAAATGCGTTCACAACTCTGAGGACTAAGATTGAATGCGTCTATGCTAGTCATTAGGACATATTTATATCCAAGACTGATATACTTTAGTAGTTAAGTAAAAATAATAGTTTTAATGCTCAAATCAGTGTTAAGAAGGGACCAAAAGAACCCATATCTCAGTTATCTGCGGGAAGACCCGCATGGGAACGGGCAAAACGACTCTAATTGAAATATCCTGAACTTCGGCCATTGGAATTAATGTTAATTCAGAGTTGATTGCTTAATGGTTTATAAATTGGTTTTCTTGCTGGGCTCGAAACCATGTGAATGACAGACTTTATTTCCGGAACGTGTATGCGAGTTTAGCGAGAAGTGAGAAAAGAAATGAACTTAGTTTTACCGCAGTTGGTCTCCGCCAACTAGGCAACCATTCATTAAATATTATGACTTTAGTTCAAAGGTTCTCAAGTCAGTTAAACAACGCGTTATTGGCATTTATCAGCTTACTAATCAATTATACAGCTTCAAAAACACCCCTTTCTTTAAAAAAACACATACATATTTTTTTCTACCGTATAAACCGTGCTGTTTTACTAGTTAAATTTCGTAGGATAGGGCCAGGATCCCAGAGGAGTACTTATAAATTTATAAAATAATGTAAGCTAACCTCCAGACTGTTCCAGGGTCAGTCGAGCCGCGAGATAAGCGGCCCTCATCAAACGTCATCTCCGCAGCCCCGATAAATTAGCACATCCAGCCAACAACTCCGAATCATGTCCGTTTTGTATGGTAATCGGGCAGCCCGGCACTGAACTTTGAAAGCCTGCCCAATTAGATATTAGCGAGTGACAGCTTAGGGCTTGCGGGCTCTTATTATAAGTTATAATGTTATTACTTAGTGCTTTAAGCCGAAACGTGTCACGCATATTTAGTGAGGTTTTGCAGTAATTTGCGAACTGTTTGCATATTTTTTAGTATCTCTCAATGTCTATTTATATTGCACCTATGCACAGGTCTATATTGTTGGTACCTATGCCATAATTATTTTCAGTCGTAAGTCACAAGGTAGTTGAAAAAAACCGTTTATTTCAGGTTTTTTAAAAATCCTACCTAACCCAACTTAGCGCCTTCATGTTCAATATTTACCTAATGACAAGTTTACGGTTCGGTAAAAGATGACTCTAATTATGTAAATAAAGACATGACAAAAAAGAATGGGAAACAACCTGCACATCCAGAACTTGATATTTGGTGGTCCTTGGAACAGGTTAAACCTAGTAGGGACGTTTTCATCTGACGACATGTTCATGTTGATTGTACTTACTGATAATGTGGACGTAGATGGAGTAGAGATAAAAGCAGACCCGACTGTGACGCTCGCTTCGCTCTTTAACCTACAATTATAAGTCAGATACGAGGTAGGGAGTTTTGTTTCATCAGGAAATGCAATTTCTTAATTGTATGCTCCGATAACTTTGTACCTCTGTATTCATTTCAGTTGTGTTTGTTTACAAACAAAATATTAAGGTCCTTTTTATTTTGTTCGACGATCATTTGACTTTCCAGAAATGGTTGCACGCTTATAGAGGTCTTTTAGCTGTCCAAAATGCATAATTAACTTTTAACTTTTTTTTAATCACCTTGTTATTGTTATTTAAAACCAGCTAAATTTGTAGATGTTTTTATAAAAAAATAACATCAAAAGTTGTTATTATATTTCTTACATCGATAAACACGATACACACTAACTGCACCGTCAAAGGCATTACGTAAATTGTACTCTAAATAACTTCTACAACTTGTGCCCTGCTCGGACTGCTAAGATCTTAAGACGGTTGTGGTGGTCACTAAGACTCGTCCCGTGGCGATCGTTATTATAAGTTTGTAAGTTAATATTAGTTGAGTTCTACCATCACGCTGCCTTGGCACGTTTCACTTCGGAACTACCTACCTTCGCAACTCTCTCTGACTATGTAAATAACTACATATTATTTAATTATTATGATTGACTAATAATACTAAGTAATTGCTGAGTGGGTTCAGTTTTCGCAAATTGTAACATTAAATAAATAATATAATGCTTGCTTATTTGCTAAGTTACCTTAAGCTTAAGTTTTAAATGTTCTACCATAACTAGGTACAGAATGTTAGCTTTAAGAAAAATGTATCATTTTGCAGAAATAAAATTATTTTCTTTCTTTCTCTCTTTCATATTGATAAATGACGTATGGACCGCGGAAAAGTATATGCATATTTATTTCAGTCGTCTGGTGTCTGGTAGTTTTTAACTGAAAGTTCTTCCGCGTTGATCATCCTACGGGAAAAGGGGTATTTTTCGGAATAAAAGGTAGTGCAGGTATAGTTCAGGGTATCAATTATTTTCATTTCAATTTTGATTTAAATTTAACGGTCAAAGACATAAGTTTAGCGTGTAACAGTAAAAAACATGCTAACTCTCACACACTCACAAACATTCGCATTAATAATATCCACCGATCCGCTTTGAGACTGAAAGCATGTGCACCGTTTAATTGATTGCTAAAAGCTTATGTATTTAATGCTCGTAACATTATCAACGTACGCTAAATATGTAAATGTAGTAAAGTAACATGTACCTAATGTTGCCCTGAATTCATAATAACCTCAGCATTTCAGCTCGTCATGAATATCTCAAGAAAAACACCCGCCGCGGACCCGGGCGGGAATAAAACATTACGGTACCAGACCCCGACCGTTTAAACAGTTGCAAATACAATGAACCCAAGCTAGTAAGTGATACTTGTAAACTATTTTCACCGTCGTGAAATGGTTTTTTAAGCGCCTAAAAATACTTTTGATGCCAGAATGGTCTTTATAAGTAGGTATTTTCTCTTTCAAGACGGATAGAGTTCTGCCTTCCGACAACTAAATAGTCGTCCCCTTAGTTTTCGAGGAAAATGTATAGATTTCCATCCTACTTTCTTTACAATAAATTTACTGCGCCATATTCTTCATCTGGTATTTTCCCTATACGCATTATTTTCCTGTTATCTTAGGGAAAGAACATTAGCGACATAGGTTTGGGTGTATTGAATCTGACAAAACACGCTTGAACCTTGACCTTTGCTCAAAAGAACACAGGAACACTCATTAAACTACACTACTGTTACGAAGAGTTTACAATGTCTAAAAAGAAATGTGTAGTTAGCAGAGTTGTTGGAAATTCTGTAGCTCCGTCTACCCCACTTTGGAAATGAAGGCGTGAGTTTATGTATGTATGTAAAAAGAAACTAGTAGGGAGGCCAGAAATGAAGTGAGATGTGGTGAGAGGCAAATCAACGAACCACGAATCGAAACTACTAGCATTTCTACTTACATACATCTCTCTCCTACAAAGAGCATCTATTCTACTGAATAAAACCATATACCGTATATGCGCTATCGTAACGTTGACCTTGATGGTTTTACTTATTAGAATGCAGGCTCTGAGCTGCCAACGAGTACGGCAGTCGCAGGTAGTGGTTTAATCTCACGAAAGTGGTAGAATCATGCTTGTAGTTGTAATGCGTATAGACACGCACACTACTAACCCGACTGGCGACACTTCGCGACGGCAGTTACGCAATCAGAGACAACGTGCTCATGCATCTACACACACAAGTATGGCCGGCTTTCGTCAAATAAAACAACTGTCACTTGAAGTTACCAGAACTCAATATTGTATTTCATAAATGAGGCATCAAAGCTGTTGAATGTTGATTCCCGGAATATTTCTTCTGTAGTCAACCAGTGCTTGTTGTATTTTTACGCATCCCAGTCTCAGCACGCGTGGCTTTCCCACGGGAACTTATTAGCAATTTACCCGGAATATGAAGTAGGTAGATTCTGTTTCATGATAGAGTCACAGTTATATACTTAACAAGATTGGTGGAACAGTCTTGACGTAAATACTCGCTTACTCTTTTCTTTCTTTTCTATCCCTCCTTCACCGCCTCCGCCTCCGCCTTCACTTTTTGTTTTAACAAGATGTATTTCGCCAATATCGAGTTTTAGACCATCACCATATGAACTTATTAGATAAATAAGCCCATGGATATCACACGGGAGGACAAATGTTCGGTTAAAGAGTGCTTCCTATTTTAATCTTACTAGATTTTGTAAATTTGACAGTTGTATCTGTGTAATATGTGTTTGTCTGTGTGTCTGTATGTCTGTGTATCTGTGCGCCAGAGTAACTGGCTGTGGCATCGTAGCTCTGAAATAGATGCACGAATTTGAACGCGGTTTGACCCCTCGCAAGTCAGTAGCAACAGCGTCATTGCCGTATGTTCCATTACGAAATGTATGATAGTTTTTAATTTCCGACGCTACAGTGATTAAAATAAGGTTCATTGCTAGCTTCCATGACAATTGGTTGAGCTGTTTCAGAGTTACAGTTAAGTTCTAAATCATTAATCTTTATCACTGCACCCAAAAACCACGCTACTAACCTGTTTTAAAACAAGCACTTCCTGCTACGTCAGTTTCCAATAAATAAAGCTTTTCGTAAACACGGAAAACCTTCTAAGTACACCCAGCATGTGCATCTGTGCACTTTGCAAAAGCTACAAATTTACGTTGTGTGCTGAAAGAGAACCAAAATAACGGCCGAGAATGCTATTCATATCGCTATAAAGTCTACACAGTAAAACCGTACGGATACAAAGTTTATTAACGACCGTTGTCTTATAAAACAACTAAGTTCTAGGTATAAACAAGCTTATCTGTGAATATATTTTGAATATAACCAATAAAGTAGCTATAAAAAGGCATGATAAGTCAACTCTGAATGGCATAGACATTTGCAATCTCAAGATGACATCTTAAGACTGCAAATGCCTGCCCAACCAGAGAGCTCTGCACCGGAAAATAAAAACCGGTCAAGTGCGAATCGGACTCGCGAACCAAGGGTTCCGTAATTAAGATAATATGCTTGGTAACCGCAAAAGGAAATACTCATTTTAATACCTATAATAATATTTTATAAATCAAAAAGTTCATCACAGAAAATAAAAAATGAAAGTTTTGAAATGTGCACATTGAGCGCTTTAAATGTCCTGACACCCCATTCGCTGTAATCAAACCACTTTCATTTTTCAACCCCCCTTCTATCCCCTTTTTAATTATTTATAAAGTTCTTTAAAAAAAAACAGACGCGGGCAATCTATTTGTATAACTGTAAAATTCCAAGTTGATAGCATTTTTAGTTACTGAGAAAACCGGCTGTGACATACAGACAAACAGACAGACAACGAATCTTACCATAAGAGTTCCTTTTTTACCATTAGCCCTAAAAATAAAGCGAACACTGCTGTTGACGGCAGGTTAAAGGGTGGTGGTAGCCATCCGGACGGAGCGCGCGGTTAGTAAACTTTTTTAAAACTCCCTGAAACGTTTGTTCCGTAAGTGGTCACGTTCCCGATTCAGTGCTTTGTTGTGGAGCACTAAGTATTTCAAGCACAAAAAAAATGCATTGCAAAAGCAGATTCAAACTCGTTTGCTTGAATTATGCTTTGTGTTCCACAACGAAGATTAGAGTCGTGAGGACCTCTTTATTCCACTTTGAGCAAGGTGGATGCTTTAATATTGTAATCACTTGAAAGAGCAGTCATAAGTAAAAAATATTGAAGCCAGATGTGCTGATAGAATGGAGACTAAATAAGCAAAACATGTTACAAAGTTTAAACGATCTTGTTATAACGAAGCTCCCTAGATGTTGTTATGGTTCAAGAACCAAATAAAAAATGTTTTTCCATACTTTCCGTAAAATTCCACAAATAGAACATCGTTATGTTTATTATGCATTTAATATAAAAAGGACAGTGAGCCGAATACCGTAGCCAATGAGGCTTGAAGCTGATTTTCCGGAACCGGTTCAGTTCCTCCTTCCCGCCGGAAATACAAACTAGGTAGCGAAACGAAGAAGGTCTTATATGGGTTCGTTTATTATTGATGGTTTGAAAACAGCCAATAAGAATAATCTAAGGAGTAAAGAGTTGTACATATAGAGTAGGATAACTTTATTTCAGGCAACAACGCCCATATACATATAAATTCAAATTAACATGACTACTTTCGCGGTGTCAGCTAGCCAGCAGCCACGAAATCGCCGAAATAAACCCACGGCTAGATTTCCTCCTTTAAAAAGGTGGATAGATCTTTGGTCGGTACTCTCACCACAAATAACTTAAAATTAACCTTGTGGCGGGGTCCAACCACTGGACCCTAGGGTAACTCCTTAATTTACTTACTCTGGGTGTCAAAGATTTTAGGGATTCTCAAACCTTGCAGTGAAGTGAATACCCATCACTCTCTTAATATCATACTTAGTCGAATACGAAAATTTAATTAATACAGCGACTGGCAATACTCCTTTCAGTTTTCAGTCTTAATGACCGAGTGTAAGCGAAACGTTCAGCATGCTATAATTTTTTTCTTTTCTCTTTTGAAGTAATTTCCATCTGCGCATTTGCTAATGAGTGAGCTCCGCAAATCGTTAGCGTTCTATTCTACTCCTCGGAAAAAGGACTCAAATGTGAAACCACTTCTATTGCATGTACAGCACTATGAACAAAGCAAAGGGTTGAGATTACCACGGCCTTTAAATAACGGATCTGCCTTTTTAACTTAGGTAGTGGTGTTGCCCTTATCTTTTTCTTTAAAGTAAATTCCATTGTTATAACGCTTTCAATGTGGAGTACGATGAAGGTTTTGCTCAACTGCTGCTCTAATTATTCATTAGTACGTTAGGCTAGATACCAATTTTATTATATTCCATCTTTACTATAGACTATACTCTATTATAAATGGGTAAATTGATTGTATATAAAAAAAACCCGTTGTTGGACGGTACTGTTGCATTATACCCACTAATACTTATACTCGTACATAAAAAAGTAGATTTATATGCTATTGTACTTTTTTATGCCCCCTCTACACGTCGGGGGATCATGGGCGAGCTTGAGGGACGCATTTACACCTTAGAGTGAGCAACATATTTTTGCATACGTATTGCTTCGTCCCATACGCTCGTCCAGGAACCGCCGACGTGTAGAGGGACCATTAGGAATAATATGGCTGCGTATATCGTGTGATAAAATGTGGATAAAACATCCGTCACTTTCTCACACGTTAAGTGCGAGAGTGACGGATGCTTTGTCAACATTTTTTCACTAGACCCGCAGAACACGTTATATGTAGTGACGCAGAAAACACATAAGCTTACCCATCAGATTCTTTCAAAAAATTTTGAACGCTCCTTTCCGCAAGCAAAATATTTCATCTCCGAATTTATGAAAAGTAAACAGTGATGGAAGAGGGAACAAAGCGAAAGTGGCTCGTTACAATGCCGTGATGCTGGAGTATTGACTTAGATGGATCGGCCATCGGAGCCCTTTGTTCTGAGGCGGGATTCCATCAGAGCTGGTTGACTTTAAGATTTAATAATCTCGGTCCTGGAATGGCTATAAAGACGGTGTTATTACAAGAGCAGGTTGATAATTCATGATTTTTCACACTATGTTGTATAATACACAGTGTTGTTTACGTGATCAAAAGTCGCAAGTTTCACTGTAGCTCCTACTCTAATAGATCGATTTAAAAAAAAAGAATGTCGTATCATTTATCAAGAACGTGTGAGCTTGGCTGGTTGATATTTGGAAGACACGTTCGCTTAGTTGGTAGTAACCCTGCCTACGAAGCATCACATCAACTTCATATAAACAAAACCCTCTCTGAACCGGCTCTAACCGGATACAACTAGCTAACTGATTCAGGCTCTACTCCACATACAAATTGTGTTACCTGTCTTGTCTGTGCATGCGAAACGTAATGGAGTTAACGAGTTTTCCTCGGCGAGGCTTCGTCGGGGCTAACTTAGACTAAACATTGTTTGACCCATAATGGACTTTTTATTCGTTTTTTGTGACCCTCTTTTGTTTGAAACTGGGTTTCTAATCTCTCTATCCGATGGATAAAGCGATATAAAAGATTAAATTGAGATGACATTTAAAGTTAATATTCTGTGAATACAAAACCAGCCAGCCGATTTAGGCGACTAATGTCGAAAAGGAAAAATGACGAGATATAAAAATGTCTAATGACAATAAATAAAAATGACGATATGTAAAAAAGCCGAACAATAAAAAGGTCGGTTATGAAAAATGACGAGGTATTATTTAGTCAAAGTATAAAAATGTCGAGAAAGGATCACTCTCTATAGAATCCTTCCGACGCATATGACCAAGAACGCAAAAGACCAATAAACGCGAAAGACCAAATTCGCATATTTCCAAACACGCAAATTACCAAATACGTCGATGGTTCAAGCAGTGGGACGCAAACCGCCTTACACAAGCGTATGCTAAAAAACACACCGCCCGCTCGGTCTTTAAAAGCGCTCCGATCTCGGTCAATCGGTCAAAGGAACTAAGTTCGATCTTTTAGTTCCCTAAGCTCCGAAGCAACTTTTGAGATTTGAGGACATGCTTTGAAATAGATACTATTTGTCTCGTTCACATCGAGCGCCATGCCGTGTGCTCTTTACTCGTTCGCTCTGTTTCGCTCATACGTTCAACAATCGCTACTGACCTAAAGGACCGAAGACCGATTAAGTTTCTTAGTATCTTAGTTCCTGACCGACTCAAGCCTACCTCGCTCTAATCTGAATACATTGAATACATGGCAATACATGATCACGTTTATGATCCACAAAAAAATAATTTCGCGAAATATAATCCCCCAAATCCGTATCAATCTTCAACAGCGAAACATGTGAGGTTATTGCAAAATTACGTATTCCAATCGTCGCCTTTATCGAGCTATGTCCTCCACTTTTGTTTTATATTGAAGCTAACTTACAGTTATCTTGAACTTTTTCGGAGGAAAAACCGCAATGTATTGTACAAAATAGCTTTTTACTGCCGATTGTGTACTAAGAAATTTGGAAAGTATTTGGCAAAGTAGTTTAGCTGCCTCGTCGGTCAAAGCGCTTTCAATCGTAACTTAATGTACGAATAATATTCGATTATTCTGGTGATTATTGATATAATCAGATTTCAGTTAAATGTTGATATTGCTATGATAATTCACATTCCATACTAAATCTAATATTATAAATTTAGTTAAAACGCTGAAACGGTTTCGATGAAACTTGCTATGACCATATTGAACAAAGCTTGAACTCCAGGTTAGAATAAGTATATCCTATAGAGTACTTTTTATCTCAGAAAATCGGACTGTTCTCGAAGAGAGAGCGATAATCGATTTCTACCCGGACGGAGTCGTGGGCAACAACTAATGAATGTAAGCTGTTATAATTTTAATCCGACATTTTGATATATTTAATTATTATTACTACTGGGACCTGTACATCCCTGTGACATTTAAATTGTGTAGCTTAAGTTTAGTATTGTAATAAGTGATTTATTTAGAAAAAACGGCTTACTGTTGAGTTTCTTGCGGCGCTTCTTCTCAACAGTGGTCTCTTTGGAAGCGCTGGTAGACTCAGACTTGTAAAAGTTCCTACAGGGCCTACTTACAAAACTTTTTAAAATAAAATAAATAAAATAAAAATACCTATGTCGATTTATACTGACATAAAGTGTATTAAAATTTCGGTATCAGAAGGCAATAACAACAGTCTAACTAACTAGCTACTTTGTTTATACCGCATTTCGTTATTATTAAAGATGCCGTAAAGTGCAGCGTTCTAGATGCCAAGCCGCGCGCAATCTGCACTGGATGGGTGCAAGAGCTGAGATTGGGTTTAAGAACTTCATGTGCATATTAATTATACAATCAAGCCATACACTTGGAGTTGAATATACTCTTAATAGGGTAAACGTGAGAACTTTGAGCCTGGTTTGTTGCGATAAATGCATATTGTTATGGCCCGTAAAGCCATTTATTCAAAAAGTTATTTGCCGTGTGTTAAGCCAATTGTATACCTACCTATTTTGCTTCATCACTTTTCTACGATCTATCGAAATTGTTTCAGTGGTTTTTGGATTAAATCGACTCTTTACCTCTGCATTCGAAATTCAAATTCAGCAACAGCAGCAGCTCCCGTACTATAAAACCTAAACCCTATATTATGCGTTCACGGCACTGGGTGAAACGCATTATGCGTTGCCAGTGGTAGAAGCGATTTCATAATTTTCCAATAGAGAACCTAGACCAAAGTGAAGATATATATCAGCAAGAGATCATACGAAACTCTAAGATAACCCCATTCATCTTTGTTGACTGAACTAGCCCCGTGCCAACCTCTCTCGCCCAACAACCCATTTTAGTGTACTGCGCTTTTGTCCCATTTCGGCCCAGTCTACTCAGAAACTTTAGAAATGTTGTTGTTTAGCAGTTTCCGTATAATTCACGAAGTTTGTAATGTCTTTTAAGCGAGGCTCTGCGTCGTTCTGCTCCATATCGGCTTACGCACTTTTAACAATTTTCATTTTATTCACTGTGCTTTATCGAGATCATGAAAAATCTAGTTTTTTGTAGGGACTGTGAAGCTACGCTGCTAGTAGCGTGCTGGCTGCATCTGAGTCGTACTGGCTGACTATTATGCCAGCAATATTGAAATGGAAATGTGCTCTAGAATATGGCATTATGTGGTGTTGTTAGAAAGAGAAATAAAAGTAATGGAGATCCATGCATTGGCGTTCTTACATGGAAGAAAAGAGAGCATGTATGAGAGCTTATTATGAGAGTTATTTTTTACCAATTCATGGGTTTTGTCTGATGATTTTGTGCGATTTGAAACGAAATTTGGCACATGTTTCAATTAAGTAAAATAAATAGATATCCTGCAATACGTATCATCATAATTAGAACTTTTCCCACTAAAGCAACGAATAGATCGTGCTGTACGTCAGTAAAATTGCAGACAAAAGCTAGATTTTACGATGCATCCGTTAGTCCGTCGCACTGATGGGAGTTCAACGGTTTCCAGCAATTTGAATAAAATTTGCAGTCACCAAGAGCCAATTTTATGCCAATTTAGAGTTTCTATTAAAACAATGACCTCGTTAAAAACGTTAATGTTTTAATGTTTCGACCAAGCTCTTTCTACATCATTTATGGACTAGCAAAGTTGATTGCAGTTTCCGAGCGTAGGTAATAAACTAATTCCACGTGGATGAAATTGCGGGCAGTTATAGTGTTCTCATACACATAAGGAGAGATAATAAAGAATTCTCAGGGTGGTAATTATATCTGTTCTGTTAACTAGGTGAAGCGAAAGCGCTCGCCAAGGTCTCCGAAGGGCTTGTAGATCAAATGATAGGTAAATATATTTAGCTTTGGTCGTCAAAACAGTGGTCCAGGGCCACTATTCTATTTATTATTATATGTATATATTATATTATTATTTAAGTAAAAAAGAGCTATAAAAACATTTACAATACGAAAACAAGCGAAAAAAAATATAGTTTTGCGCCTTAGCCCATTTAACTGGATAAAATCATATTGTCTTTGAAATGTTATCATGTATTATCACACGTTACGATAGCTCTTGTTTTTTTAAACGGTATTGGCGGCGGTATTGGCGTAAAACCCTTAACCCGTAATAATATGGTGTTACCCAATGATATTATAAGTATAGACGGTATATCGGTAGTTATCCAGCAACTTCAACCTATTGGCTCCTAATTACTGGTATTATGGAAAGATTACAAAGCATCTTTGAGAGAAATTATGATATACCTTTATTTACTTATTGAGTACATCAAAATCTTCGAAAAATCCCAAAAAATGTATACATTAATAAACCTTTTAACCACATCATAAACATTTCATCCGCCTTATTTATTATTACAGAATATATTTCTCTTATCGCTGTAAACCCTGGGGTTCAGCTGGATCCATGCATGCGGCTCCGGCTACAGCTATGCTAAGCTGACCACTATTTCACTTCATACTAAATACAGCGCAGTATTTTTTGCTTTAATCTTGCATCGTTTTTTGTTGTGTTTTAGTGTTTATTTTAACCTAAGAAGATGGGTGTTACAAGTAAAACGTGTATTATACGTGTATATCTATGGTTTTGGACGCAGTTTTTTCAACAGAAATCTAGCTTAATAACGATGGTTGTTAGCTATGTTGTTGTGTTCCGGTTTGGGGATAAGACAGCCGGTGTAATGACTAGCATAGAGGCATTCCATCTTAGTCCTCAGGGTTGGCAACGCATTTGCAGTCTTATGCTAATGTCTATGGGTCACAGTTTCCACTTACCATCAGGTGGCCTGTGTGCTCGGTTGCCTTCTCTATGCCATAAAAAAAAAAAGGAAATCGACTAGGTTAGGCCGTTTGAGCTCTGAAAGAAGGGTTTGCAATTATAGGGAGTTTTGTTATCTATATGGGTTTGTAATTGTAATCGTACTAATATTTTAAATGCGAAAGTTGGTGTGTTTGTTTGTCCTTCACGCTGCAATGGCAGGATGGATTTGGATGTAATTTGGACCGAAAATAGCTTATACCCTGGATTAACACGTAGATTACTTTTCATCCCGGAAAAGATGAAGTTTCCCAAGGGAATAACGTGCACGAAATCGCGGGCAGAAGCTAGTGTCAAATACATGAGCTTATGAGCTGAGATGGGATTGTAATGGTCTTATACATACATGCTTCCACATGCAACTGACATCAAAATGATTTAGAACTCTGATAAAAGACCTAGGGCTGGCATTTTACACAGAATATCTTATTGCTTTTGACGTGAGTATTGTCAACGTTTTGATAGCTCTTACTTACTTGATAATAAGGCCGATATAAAACCATGACAATATGTCAAAGGTAATATGGTTTTTACCCAGTAGAATAGAGACCCAGAAATGCTACTCTAACATAATTGTCTAATGACTTAATTAGTCTACAGTGTAAGTACGGTTTACTTCAGACGTCCAAATCTTACTCAATTAGATTAGCAAAGCAGATGATATTTCTGGTGCAAAATTCTTAAAAGTCTGCGTAATCTTCAAACGTGTTCATTTTAATTAATGTTATGCTTAATGCTTGATTCAGAGGTTTTTATGGACCAAAGTAATGAGGTCAAACGGAGACATGTGAATGGATTCTGTTCAATTTTAATTAAAGTCGGTTTTTAATTAAAGTCGTCTCGTTTTAAACTGTAAAATACGGTTTAAGACATTAAACTAAAACGTGTAACAAAAGCTATAAACTAAGTTTCATTTTGTTGGAGACATTAGATTGCAGAGGCAATCTTGTTGAACTAGGTACACGTTGTTTCAATCTTTCTCTGATAGGACAGTATTCGAAATGAACCTGGTGAACTTTTTATGCAATTTACGCAAACTAAACTGTAAGGAAATTAGGTATCAGGATTAAATGATGGCGCCAAAGTTAGTAGAATTGAGAAATTCTCTACAAGCTATTTAGTTTTTACGACTAGCTCCTTAGAGAAAGGATGAATCATTTGCCTTATTAAGGAATTCAATCCGGCAGCTGTGCCGACAAAAAATATCACCGTCATTATTAGAGCGAGGGAGAGGCGTAGATGTGTCACACTCACAACTTCTAATGTATACAGTTAAGATATGGTACCTATAGATTTTAGAAGATTCGTGACTATACGAAACGTATGGCACCCGTGCCATGGGATAGGTTGCTCGGCAGCATTCGAATAATATTACTTCGATTTAAGTATACACACATCCAAAATGTAGGTACAAGAAATAGGAATGACCACATTGTTTAAAGATTTTGCAACGTATCGGAACGCAGTACAGTAAACTACAGAGATGTATCAACTTTTTGGACCTTATTACAATGCAATAAGGTGTAAAGTGGATACTTTTTTTTTGCGATCGGCTGTACATTGCAAAACAGGAAACTGTCCTTGTACATTTGTGATGTGTTTGGTTTTTCTATAATAATAAAGCTACATTATATCAATTTCAAGACAAACTTTAGAAGTATATATTTATATCTTACTATCTTACTAATATTATAAATGCGTAGGTTGGATGTTTGTTACTCAATCACTCCAGAACAGAGATCGCAAGGAAAAACGTGCGCTCTCATGGGATAGCGGCCTGCACACGTAAAGTTCGGACCGCGGGAAACGCCACGCGCCGTTCTAATTTTCGTTTCGAACCATACGTGTAAATGCAACTTTAATAGTAAAATAGTTTTAAAAAAATGGTTCGGAACGAATATTGGAACGGCGCCTGGCGTTTCCCGCGGCCCGAACTTTACGTGTGAAGACCGCTGATGACCAAATTACGAATTCTACGCGGCCGAAATCGCTGGCAGAAGCTTGTGCTTATAAGATCTGAATTCTTAAGGATTATAATTATTATACCTATCCTTTACCGCTAAATTCAACGCCAATCGACAATTTATTTCCTTCGTAACTAGACACGGAACAAAATAAATTCCAAAGAATGGTTGAACGTATAAATAAGGATTTAGGTAAACAATAAATTATGGGGTAAACAATATTAATAAAAATGTTATAAAGGTGTCAGGGTTATCACCGCGCGGGTGCCGACGGGGTTCGGCATACCTCGGGGAAGGCAGGGTAATCGGATCGAAAAGAGAAAGGGTAGTTTGAGCCAATAATAAGGTCCCAGAACCTGCATTTTGTTTAACGGTGACTGCGACTTTGCGAAGAGTTCATCCACAGGGATAAACTAGGTTTAACCAGGTATTTTTTGGGACAGTTGTCCTGTTAAACCTGTTATACGTGTGTATTTGGTAATTAAAGTATATTAACCTATTTTGTACCGAAATATGTGGCATTAACATTTCCTAAGCTGGGGCATGTAAATGGAAACGCGGTAGCCGTGAAATTTATAGGAGACCAATGGACTGACTGGGTGATTTGCAACTTAATTGGAACCTTTTTGCGTTTTGATACACATTAGCAAAATAAATTGAAGTAAAACGCAAAAATCGTACCATAACATTTAAAATAATTCAACATTAATTGGGTATTAATTTTAGTAGTTCCGTTCCGTTCTGTTTCGCAATGTCCGTCCGTCCGTCCGTCCTACGTCCGCAGCCAAGCACAGATACTCTACGTACTAGAAAGCTGTAATTTGACATGAATATACAAATTAGGCACGCCAACAAAGTGATAACATAAAATTGATTTTTCGATTAAGTGATCCGTTTACGAAATATTAAGCTTTAAAACGCTAATCTTTGTTAGAGTCAAGTGTCGTCGTCGTCCACCCAAACGTCCACCCGTCGTACAGCCAAACTACAAAATACTAAAAATATGAAAAATCTCTTCAATGAAAGGGCATATTATAACGAATTTGAAAGCAAAACTATTACGACTATGTACATATCTTTGGTTTTTGAGATACAGGCGATTAAAGTGTTTATACCTAGGTATTAAAATTATCTAATACGTCACCAAATGACTTTAAATAGAAAATTAGTTATTACTTGTTGTTTTTATGTTTGTTGTACTTAACTGCTTCGCTAACAATACACTGAGCATGGTCTGACATGCTCTTGCCCGGTTATTATGTTAGAACCGCAAATACACATAGCAGTATATAAACACGCGGAAAATATCTTTGTATTTGCATTCCCGTTTAAAAGCCCATATTTCTCTGTCGCAAAACATCACACAACACTCGCAAATTTAGAGAAACGCGACACGTATTCGGTGAATTAGGCGAAGAAAAATGCCGCCGGCTGGAAAACGTGATGAAGGCGGAATATGAGAGACGTTTTATCCGAGTATCGTAGTTGCCTATTAGGGGGCTATTCTTAAACCCTCGATTTCGTAGGATCACGATGATAGACTATACAGAATGTATCAGAACAGAACCGTTTGATACAACAATATCAAATTATTTTCCTGTCGTTACGAGTAATATCAAGTTTTGTAGATACAACTGTTAACGAAATAAAGTTGTTGTATTTTAGTTGGCACTTTGGTATTGTGTGTGCTCTGCACTACTATAGCCCAACAATATTATTATAATATACAAGCAAGATGGATTTAAGGAAAGTGAAGTGATACCCAGCAGTAAAATCTAATATATGTGGGCTAAATTGTGTTTTTACGCTCTGATGGGACAACTACAAATTGGTTGGTTGGGTTCTAAAACGATATATTTGCCCCATTTTTCACACACGAAGTCGCAGACAGGTATACACTAGTATTCAATAAATGTAAATATCCTATGTATGCCCACAATAATTAATTCCTACCGCATAATGAGAATCTCTACGCTCTATTTTGAGGTTACTATTTCGTAATATACGAGTCAATTATTTTTTTGGTATTTGTAACGAATTTTCAAATAACATTCGTTGATGAAAGTGTTCCTAGATAACTGGGAATGAATCCCACTTAACCACAAATAGACAGACGGTAAATACATGAAATTGTATTTTGTAATAAACCAGGTACCTAAATATGAAGATGTTGAATCAAATTAACCAAATATACAACCGAATCAAGTGTCATGTATCTCCACAGTTTAACAAGTAAAGATATTGGTGTTTATCACCCGTTGGATTACAGTCTGTTAATAGTATTATACCTATAATGAAAGATGTAAGACGCATACGCAATTCCTATTTATAATCATGAAATCATCATCACATAAGCAATATCTATAGGCCCATTCCAATGAATGCTACATTAAAAGGGTTCACTAGTGTTTTACCAAATCATCATTTGACAAACTACATCATTTTACAAACTTTCATTTCGCTAAGAGATACTTCCCGCCGCCTTATTTGATTTATTTAAGTCTAACCTCACCTAACTTACTTAACAAGCCCATGTAACCTAACCTATGTAATATGTAATAGTTTGAACATAAACACGTATTTGCGAAATGAAAGTTTGTAAAATGATATAGTTTGTCAAATGATGATTTAGTAAAAAGTCAGGATACCCATTAAAAGGCCCCATACTGCCCACATCCAGGGGGTCTTCCTTTATCAGAGGTCGGAGGACCTGCCCTCGCCGCGTCTTGCGATATGTGGTTTTCACCCGGGCTCTATTTGGCTCTATTGGCCATCCGTTCTACGAGCAATGTGCCCTGCCCTGCAGTTTCTGTTAAGACCTTGAATTCAAATCTTTTACAAAATATGTAAGTCTATGGAATACGTAACTGTCAACTGTCATTATCATTGTTCAAAATACTGTTTTAGTTCATTTTCCACATTGCCATAATTTTTCTCTTTCTTCCTTTCTCCTCCACCTTCCTTGCTGTGAAATAAAAAAAAACAATAGGAAAACACTTTTTTTTAAATCTAATTTGATATAAACGGTGAGATACTTCATTATTGCAAATGATGCCATATCGAATATTCCGGACCCTCGCAGAAATCTGATTCTGTGGAGCCTATAGGATTTAACTGGTAGAGCGCCTAAAGCACCTAAAAATAATAATAATAAATAAGTTTCTGAGTAAAACATGCTAAACTTATTCGTTGCGTGTGAAGGAATGGTAATAACAATAACAGTATTGTTTTACTGCCGTCAACATTACCAATATTCCAAATTTCATAGTTGTGATATGTGTCACGACTGACATCTTTTCTACCTAGTATTGCAACAGGTAAGAAGACAAATGGTTATTTTCTAAATTTCAATAAAATTACGCAAAATATTAATTACCTACTTTACGTAAGACTAAAGAGGTGAATGTTAAATCATACCATTATTAAAGCTGATAATAAAGCATTCCCTGAAATAATCTCTTTAATGAGATCCAGCAGGTAGCCTTTTGGCTGGCTGCCAAGTATTCAAGCTCTCGTTCTTTTGAAGCGTTGTCGACAATTTTGCGCGACATCTCACTGGAATTTCAACTGCTTATTATAAAACCGTTTAATACATATCAATGTTATAATTACTTCTGAGAAATATGGGTATTATAAAAGCGAGTCTTTGATTTTCCACGCTAGGGTTTATAATTAAAAGGTAAAAACTTTTGCGCTACCTACCACAGATTAATAAGAGTTACCTACATAGTTAATGCGTACTTCACTGTGGATGCCTAAATAAATATTGCCAGTGTGGCTAGCACACGTTGCCCACGACTTGGTTGTCTTCGGATCTCCCTTTCTAAGACGATAGAGACGCACTGTGCGACCAACAAGGAAATAGAACTTGTGCTACCCGTGCAGACCTTAAATAATTGTTTGATTTTACACATTTAAAAGTTCTCTATTAATGGCGGTCCACCGCGGTTCCGCAGTTATTCACCAATGTCTAGTGAATCAGAGTAAAATCAGTAAATAGAATAAATCAAAAGTAAAAGCCGGATGTTTTTCAATCGGCCAACTTCGAAGGTTAACATGATTGTCATAAGCAGTTGAATGGTGTCTAAGGGCCGTATTAATAAACTCATCTTGACTGCGAGGCCCGTCACAAGATACGTCAAAGTAAACGCGAAACCATGACAACTGTCATTTTTGACACATCTCGAGACCAGCGTGACAGTTGAGATCAGTTTATTAATACGGGCCTAAGACATTTATTTGGGTCCCATGGGCAACAGCTTTGTGAATTACTAAAAACAACCCAAAAGTTGTTAATTCCGTGTAACTCGCACTAATAATCATTTATGTAACAAGTTACGAGCTAAGAATAACTTTTGTGTAAATCCAAGTAATGGTCATTTAACAAATATAATTAAATTATAAAAAAAACAGTATGTCATTATCACCAAAACGAAGAATTTAAATTCGTATGGATTGGGAGGCCATTTGCAACGTCGAAAGATGGCGGAAGTGTAATTTGTTTTAGTTTTTATTTTTGTGTATTTAGGTGTTCAAAGTTCTTTTTGTTAGTGATTTGTACTATTAATGCCTTTGTGTTGCACAGTGATAGAAGACTTGAACTTATTTCGTGTATCCTGGTATCTTACTTCTCGTTTCAAGTGGACTCGCAGTGGTACAGAGGTTAAAACTATACATATCACCGTACAACGTTGCCACAATCTTCCTAGAGAAAATTGTGTTTTATTACTATATTGATTTATCAAGCGAAATCACTCCATTGTGGAAAAGCCATATTCCCGCGGTAGTAGGTGTTCAGGTCGCCGCGGGGCAAAGAAAAAAAATATCTAAAATCATCGTATAAAACATTTTTAAATTCTAACTCTTGCAATACTAAAGTATAAGTCCTATAACCTACAAAATAAGTTATCTTAGAAGCACTACCTACCTATCCATAGTTAATAGTTACATCCCCGCGGTGAGTCCGACCAAAGCAAAAAGTCGGTATGTGACAATGAAATTCCACACTAAAATACCTTTTTAATTCGATCGTTAGAAGCGTGGTTGGCGCGGAAACTGAGCCACCTGTGCAACAGCTGATAGTGCACCTGGCGGCTCTACACGTGATTACGGGTCTTAATAGCGCGCCGTCCCTCTTCTGCTTAGGGTGAGGAACAGAGATGACGCGATGAGGGTGGCTCAAAGCCGGTGCAACATATTTTGAGAACTTTACCGCTGTCTTCGCAGGTGTTGAGTGAATTAGTAGATAGTATTCAAGGAGATTCTTGAACATTTCCTCAAGTTATTTGTCAAGTAATGCGATAAAATATTTTAACTGTTTAGTACTTAAGTTTTTTTTTCCATGCGAATGTAACTTAAAGAGTAATAGAATCGCCAAATAGCGGAAATTCCATTTTTTTAAACCAATCAATTGTAGTAGAAAGTAATCGTTTTTTCGGTAATATTAAAGTCTATTTTTAATTTAAGTATGTTAACTTGAAATAAACACGATTATTCGGTCATAATTTATTAAGTAGTAAATTTATTCCTCCAGGATTTCGGTAATGATTTTAAATTATTCTGTTCCACAGTTAAAACCAGTATTTTAATCGTAAATGAACTCAACATATTTCACGCTGTAATATCGTTAAATCGCCCCGTTTTATACAGTTTCATACGTTGGCCTAGATTTACATATAGGTTACATTTTGCCGGCAAGCCCGTTCAGCTGGGAATAGTAAAAGTCGCTCACAACAATATTACACCGAGGTCCTGGGAGAGGCGCTTGCGTGCAGCGCTCGTCGCTGCCGGGGTTCGGAACAAATCAGCTAAGCTTACTCCGTTGTGCTTAACAACTCGGCAAAACAAGCGCTTAGGGAAGCCTTACTCACAGGCGCTGAAGTTAATTCGTACGGGAGATTTCGTACTGGCCGCTAGGAATGCTACAAGTGCTTACATTTGAGTTGGGGCGCGATTAGAAAAAAAAACAGAGGCCGTTTCTTGGAATTCAGTTCTAACGCTGGATACACACAGATGAGTTTTAAGTGTATAAAAATGTGACTATAAGTAGGCAGAGAAGAAATCAATCCTGGCACATTGGATTGCACAACAATGAAGTTGATAACGTTGGCAGTAAAAAAAATACTCTTAGGACCATTACTTATTAGGACTATTCCAAAAACAAAATATTTTTATCATTGTTGAACGTCTGTGAGCATTATTAATAAGTATTCAGAAACTTTATAGTTGTGCAATATGTCAGGATTGAGTTCATATCTTCCTAGTACTTCCTTCATAGTAACTGGATCTTTCTCTAAAATACTATACATAAACAAAACACAAGCACGTGAAGCGCCGCGCAATTCATTAAATTGAGTGATGTCACAGGACTAAAACACTGTCTAGGGTTTTTCACGTAAAATTACGTGGAAATATAATAACGTAGCTATGCATTTCGACCTATTCTGTTAACCAACTTGTTTTAAATAATTATTTATAAGTACATGTAAAAAACGTAAGAGCTTTACAACTTAATACGGTCAAATTACCAAATACAGTTCAGGTATATTTCGCAGAATTAAAATGACTAATAGCATTCCAGCGACGAATTTTAAAGGCTTTGAAGCACATAGGAGCAAAAAGCTTTATTAAATCTGCATGGCTAATAGGGAAGGGCCCTGGAGGCTGCGGTTAGGCCGGAGTGTCCCGTCCTTAAAAAACCTCTTTAATATTGTCACTAAAATTACGTCGTCGCTAAGCGCAATCTTTGTAGCTGTTTTTGTAAATTTAGAAGGCCTTTTTTAACGCCTACGAACGATACAGAAATAAAACTAGGTGGGATGCTTCGTTGCGTGGGAAGGGATCACCTGGGTACGCAGCAGGAACTGATTATAATGATGTACCGCTCCAGTAAGGGATTACAAGTATTTATGAGAACGTTGGTTTTTCCATTTCCGACCAAACATGAAGAAGATGTGGTTTTATTATACGTTTTACACGAGACTCGGATTTCTGCTGCTCAAAACCTTCAACATTCTACTCAAGATGGTGTTCATTGCAATAGTGTAAAGTCAGTCATCAACATATATACGTTCCCAAGACGACAAAAATATCTACACGCCTCTTGCCACTAACAATAAGGTGTATACATATAGTTGACGCGATGGCTGTGTAGATGTTAATGCTTTCGATTGTCCCATTAACAACGAAGATGCTTACAAAAAGCGATTGCTAGTACTAACCTTATACAAAGATCGGTACATTGGCACTTTGTGAGAAATAACAGACAGCACGAATATTTCTTTAAATAGTTAAGGCTTGCTCACTTGCATCCGCAACGGACAAAATTATCTCGGCCGGAACACAGACGACACAGAAACCGGGACGTTTGCGGCCACCCCCAAGTCCCAGCCCAGGGGGGGTATTCCCACTCAGAATAGGATAGGTATATAAATAAATATCGGGGACTATTGAACACAAATCGACAAAAATTAAGCTCTTGGCTTGTACTTCGGTACTACACTTTCAAGCCTCAATCTTGGCACATACAAGGCAAGGTTGAGATACGCACAACGTTGTTCTTAAGGGCTCTGGGGAAATATTACTTCTATTTATTAATTTTAGGTCATGATTTAGAATATTTAAAGATACAATAACTAAGACGATCTTCAGAAAACTTTAAAGAGCTGTAGTGGCTCGTATGTCGTTAGACCCGGCACTGACAAAAAAAAATAACAACACCGGTAGAATTGTTACCCAGGATAACTAGCAAAGTAGACACATAAGGTCGCAAGTTCCTAAAGCAAGCACAATTCAACTTACACTGGTTTGTTCGACGTAGACCTTCTGTGCCGCATCATAATTCCTCCACGTTTGACCTACTCGTCGCTAGTCAGGAGCAACTGTCAGCTGTATCGCAGACGTCGATCTAGATTGAATCCTTACACAATTGTTACGTCCGCTGAACATTGGTGACGTTCCACGTTCTATTGTATTTATATAGGAATATCTTTCTTCGCCATAACATCAATATATAACTCAAGCATTATAGAAAACAGTTGTGTACAACGTTTTGACAATGTTGTATGTAGCTTTTAAAATAAGTAGAAACTAAACAACGCACATTTAGGTCTCGATTTATACTTTTTATGATTGACTAGAGAATATCTTTGTACGCGTAAATTATTTTTTATTTTTTTTTGGCATAGGGAAGGCTGACGAGCACACAGGCCACCTGATGGTAAGTGGAAACTGTGACCCATAGACATTCGCATTCACAAGACTGCAAGCCTAAGACTGCAAATGCGCTGCCAATCCTGAGGACTAAGATGGAATGCCTCTATGCTAGTCATTACACCGGCTGTCTTATCCCCAAACCGGAACACAACAATGCGAACACTGCTGTTTGGCGGTAGGTTAATGGATAAGATGGTGGTAGCGATCCGGACGGACCCCAGTTTCCCACTACTCAATATATCTCTTCCCCTTGATGGTCCTCCTTTCTTAGTGCCACCACCCCCAGGGAACCCAAGGAATATTTCCTCCAAATATCAAGTCCCATGGCTCAAGGTCCAGCGGTTTTAGATGTGTATTGTCTGGCAATAAGTTGCTCAGCTAGCCTCGGAAAACTTGTATCATATTGATATAGGACGCTGATTTTATTCTCACACCTCTTTATTAATTCAAAACCGATACATAAACATATTTTTTTTCCGAATATGTAAAATAAGTAGGTGTTTGAGTTGGGTTGGGAAATATGTCATTGTTTTGTATAACAAATTGAGTCTCAAGGGCATCCGAAAGATACATATTGAAGGAAGGACACAGAAATAATGTTGCAGAAACCTTTTAACGTATACCTGGAAAACATTTTTAATCCAAGAGCCGGAAAATCCACAAAATAAGAGGGGTAATACGTGTTTTCCTCGTGCCATCGGCTAAGAATGGTTTACACTTGTATGTACTGCTGTTATGTAAGATAAGATAGTGTAATATATTATCTACTCCTTTAATAGAAATAAAAAATATTAATTTCACAATCTTTTTCATGTGTATTGCAAAATGTTCATCAACATAACAATTTAAAAGAAATAACAGTTCAATACACTGCTGCGGAAATGGTATCCACTCAGCTGTGTCCTACCTACCTTTTGTGGTTATTAACGAGTATGGACTCCGAGTGCAAACTTGTATAAAACCATATCCACCGAAGATGCGGGAGGAAGGAATTTGGTTTTTCAATAAAAAGTTCAATTCTCGTCTGGCCTCGCCGGTGGAACAGCGCCTTGACGCACATGCATAGAGATATCCGTTCTTCCTCGGTCCATCTTTGTTGCACTATGTCTATTGTGTTGTAGTGTGTATGTGTCAAATAAATGAGTCTGAGATGCGGTTGTCATCTATTTATTTATTCGTACACCCTAACACACTCATGCAAGTGCCTTATCAAAGTGATTGATTGAACTAGGTAAGTACCTACATATTTTAAATTATTCCCTTGCAAAGCTTGTTACTCGAGGAATCTGTTAGCTTTTGTTTGTACAAAGTTCATAACTAAACGCCCACGACTCTAAAATTACAAAGAGATTAAGGAATAATTTCCAGGTAGCGAATAATCTAGTAAAGATCCAGTGGAGCGAAGTCGTCGACACCGGAGTCGACCCGAGTTAACTCGATTTTGCAAATTCTCGATACGGACGCTAATTTGGGACAAACCTGGGGAGTGTTGGGCCAAACTTTTTTGCACTTTCTCTGGTACTGCTACCTTATTTATTGTAAAGCAGGGATAAAAATGCCTTGGCTTTAGAGTTGCTGATATGCCATTTTAACTTAGAAAGGCGTAATATCCAGAAGTGAACGTGTTGATGACGTCTGAATATAAATATAAAATAAGATTAATTGAATTGCAAAAGAAACGTTACAGTTTTGCAGTCACGGGTGCCGCGGGTGCGTTTCCGCGTCGATATTGCAAAATCACAATACGTAACAATTACTTTCAAGAAGGGTTTTATTTACGTTTTTTACACACATTCGCTGTGACATCGGCGCGTCGATTTTTGGTTCAAATCAATGTATTGGCTTGGCACCATTTCACGCAAAGCAAATTACATTATATTGCTGCTTATGATTATGACCCTGACTGAGATCCTCTGTTAATATCAAAACACTCGACTTGGTTGTGGCGCAGTTAACAGCTTGTTTCATCTCGTGTGTGGCGAGTTCGTTAATTAAACAACCTTTTTGGCTTTGGTGCCATTACATTTACTTCTTTACATTTGCTTCACAACAGTATCCTGTGTTACGCGGTTCTATCTCGTACTTAGCAATGAAATTGTATTATATGAGACAAACATAAGGTAATGTAGTTTCTAGAGAATACTGCGGAAAAATCAGTTTCGTATGATACTAACGGTTTACCATCATTTAATTTACTAAAAACGTTTCACCAACATCATTTTGCAAAATACTTTTTTTCCGAAACTGTAAATATTTCAGGATTTTTATAAAACTAACCTTACCTAACCTATAGGGTTCTACTCTACAAGATGGTCCTTGATATAAATCCTGATATTTTTACAGGTTCGGAACATAAGCGTTTTACAAAATGATATGTTTGTGAACTTAATCAATTTGTGAAATGTTTGTCTGCGTATAAACTGTTAAAAATGAGCACTTTTGTTACAGTTTATTTAGTTAAGACATAACGAGTATTCTATGTCTTAAGGTTATGAATTATTAATTTGTGGGAATGGTAGAGTGACGTTCGTTTTGAATTTTATATGAGTGGCCAGACATAAAGGGTGAAGACATAAGCTTTCAGTTTATTTCAAACTCGCAGAAGCTTTGCCAAGTCTAGCTTTTGTTAAATGATCTTTCTTTTGCGTGTAATAAACTTACTGTTTTATGTGCAGTTTTTATTCAACATCAGCGTTCTAAGAATTTTATGTATACATTTGAGTAGAAGTCTTGGAAGGGAGTTTGTTAAACATTATTTGCAAATTTGAAGAGGAAAAGATCAAACAAAACTACTAACTAGGTACTTAAAAGTTTATCGTGATATAATGTATAAATATCAACCACCTTTAAATGGTACCAAGATATTATCTATGCTTTGCAGCTCTAGCGAGTTTTAATGACCACAAAAAACATTGTGTGGAACCTGATTCGTTAAATTATGATGGTAACGTGTACAAAGTGCTACTAAATTGAACCTTATAAAGGCAAAGGGGAAATGAATGTTACGGGAACGACAAACTGACAAAATTGCTGTCATTTTCTGCATAAAGTTCCTTTTCACTTCTCAGGCTCTAAAATGACTCACAATTGGCTTGTATAGCCGGACTAAAGTGATGTATTTAATCTCTAGGGAATAAAACTACACTTTACTCCCTAGGGACTAAAGTACTTTTTCTTTTTAATTTACTTTGGAAACCCTTAAACTGCCAATCATCGCCTTTTTCAGTGATTGTATATGGATCATTTTTCTTGCAAAAAATATAAATTAATCGATTTAATTTCACGATTAATGATTACAAATATGAATCTATTTAAATATATAAGGGATAAAATCTATTTTATTAGGCATGGTCCAAATAGTTTTCAAGTTTGTATCTGTTGGCTAAATATGCAAGCATTTAAACATCACGGTGTTAATGAATGGAGGATTATCGCCATTTTCAGAGATTGTGTATGGACCATTTTTAGGCCGTGGAAATAACCTCAAAATGCCAACTGTGCAAAATTATTAAAAAAAAGATTTAATTTCGTGAAACACGATTAATGATTACTAATATAAATATATTTAAATATATTAGGGATAGTTCTATTTTATTAGGCATGGTCCAAATAATTTTCATGTTTGTATCTGTTGGCTAAATATGCAAGCATTTAAACATCACGTTGTTAATGAATGGAGGATTATCGCCATTTTCAGAGATTGTGTATGGACCATTTTTAGGCCGTGGAAATAACCTCAAAATGCCAACGGTGCAAAATTATTACAAAAAGAGTTTTTTTTTTCTCGCATTCGAAGTGAAAAGTAGAGTGTTTAACGCGAGACTAAACAACCATAATGACACTCGAACTACAGCCACCCTCGCTCGCAAGCTCGCTCGCGTGGCTAAACATCTCGTGTCATTATGGCTTGTTTTAGTCCCTTGTTGAACAATCTACTATTATCACTGCCATATGAGTCTTTAATGAGGTAACTGCTAAATATAAATTTTTAAATGGTAATCACTTTAAAACTGTACTGGAGTATTGGCTTAATAATAAAGTTTATCATAATTTTATTTTAATCATTTTTTAACAATGATTGGCGATGATGACTTTAGTTGGATGTAAATATATTTAATGTAAGTTGTGATTAATTTTAAACTGGATCACTTCATATTGTACGTCCGACTCGAGCAAACTATTGTTTTTTTTATTTATAGTTCCATTAAATTTGTACATAGTTATACAATAAAGACATTTGATTTGATTTGATTAAAAAACACTATTTTGATAACTGCAGCGCTTTCGAATAAGCGGGTAGAGTTAATATCTCTCAACGTTGTTCGGAGCATGCAAACAAAATGCCCTGAAAGCGTATATGTTAAACATTCGTGGAAACTCGGAAAATAAATATTGGGACGAACGAAAACGGAAACAAAGGGGATTGCAGTGAATCTCGCGCAGAAAAACAGCACTTTTAATGCCGCGGAGAGGGTAATTGACTGAATGCCGGGAGCTCCACAACGAGCCCATTACATATGGAAATCAGCGCGATGAGCACTGAATTGTGCTACGTTGTGGATTTTTGTACAGCGCCGTTGACACGACCGGCGTGTTAAAAATACATACAGTCGGTAATTATGGGCAGTTCATTAATAAATACCAAAGGCTATCTCAAACTGGCCTAGTCCCAAATTAAACTATATAGGCTTGTGGTATGGCTTCCAGTCACATAGTTACATAGAGAAATACATTGAATCAGACCGGGGGCCTACTTTTGAGTTACTTCGATCTCTTTTTTTTTGTGTCGAAAATGGTGAATGAAGCTGCATTCGAGGTATTTATCGTTTTTACTTCGGAGTAAACTCGTAATTTGAGGCTAATGAACAGTGCAAAATAATGAATATACGCAACATTTTTGCGGGTGGTAGGACCCTGTGCAGGGTCCGTCCGGATCGCTACCACCATCTTATCCATTAACCTACCGCCAAACAGCAGTGTTCGCATTGTTGTGTTCCGGTTTGGGGATAAGACAGCCGGTGTAATGACTAGCATAGAGGCATTCCATCTTAGTCCTCAGGGTTGGCAACGCATTTGCAGTCTTATGCTAATGTCTATGGGTCAGTTTCCACGTACCATCAGGTGGCCTGTGTGCTCGTTTGCCTTTTCTAAGCCAGAAAAAAAAAAAACATTATATAATTTAAATGCCTAAGCCGCCAAGGAGTAAAAAGTCTCTTGTGAAATCAATCACTCATCATTGGCTCTAGACGTGCGCAGGTTTAAAAAAAGGTCCTTCGAACCGTATTAGTTAGTAACCTTCAGCCAACTGGTAGTGGCTTAACCGCAAACGAAAACAAATTGCAGAAACAGTTTAAATACCAGTCCCAAAAACACGTTTTTATAAAAACTGGTTTTAAAAAAGAAAAGAAACCACTAAAGGGATCACCGAACAAGGACACATGTCGCCTCCATGATTGCGTAACCTCTTCCGTCGTTAACTTTTAAACTTGAAATGTATGCTTTATTATGTAACTCGTTGAAGTGGTTTTTTACCTTCAGTTGTGACTAAGATACGCCTTTGGGAAAGAACGTTTGCAGATACGTAAACGTATGAGCCATTATCTCGGGGCAGGTGCGTAACCGCGTGCTTAACATATCTAAATTGTTTGTGTGGGACTTGTGTATGTATATTTTACAGCGAGAGGTTATCCTACTAATATTATAAATGCGAAAGTTTTTATGTTTTACACGACTGCCCAAAAAAAGCAAATATTATGTTTTCAGGGTTCATGTATGTAATGATTCTTAATTCCACCATAACTTCTAAACGCCTGAGCCGATTTAAACGTGTGTGGTACCGTTAGAATCCTTTTACTATCCCGGGTGACATAGGATACCTAAACTGTTAAAATTTATTAACAATTGCTAAATGTCAATCATTTGTCAACAAAAAAAAGTTTTCCAATTATTACAATATACATAGGTATCATTTGAAAGGTCTTAATGTAACCATCTCAAATAGGTATATAAGAATATAGTAGCATTAATAAACGGGTTTAATTACAATATCAAAAAAGCAGGTTTTAAAAGCTTGCTTTACATTTCGTTATTTACTCAATCACGCCAGAACGGCTGAACGGATCCACGGAGATAGATTATAGTCTAGAATAACATATAGGCTACTTTATACCCTGGAAAAACCTAAGTTTCCCGAGAAATGACCACAGACGAGGTAATAAATAACGAAGTAATAAATAACCAATAATAAAAAATAACGGACAAAACTAGCAAAATCATATGTCACCAAACTCTTTTGGCGCTGGCAACAGCTAGAGTTTATAAAGTATATTTAATATCACATAAAAGATACATCTTATAAACTAATAATATAACTAAACTATAACTAAACTAAAGACAAATCAATTAAAACTAAATAAAAACTAGAAAAGTGAGGGCCCCCGTGGCAAAGTACCACAGATGCTGGCAGCATTTCCTCGTTGTATAGCAATGCTAATACGCTGTCCGAGGAAGCTGCCAGCTCTGTGGTCACCGGTTGTTTCAATTAGCCTTTTTGTCAAGTCTTTAAAAAGGCTAATGGCACCGGGTCAAACTCTTTTTAATGTGTCAGAAGGCATCACCCGCAATATTTATTTCAGAATTGAAATTTAATTCCTACAGTTAAACGCCTTAACGTTGTTTCCCTGTACGAGTGTCACAGCCTATGTAGGTCTGTAAAAATAAACGATATTCAGATTTATACGACTGTGGACTTAAATAGAAAATTACGTGGTATAAAAATGTCTCCTAGAATAATTTTGTCCCAGTATACTTTTGACAAGATGCATGTATGTCGAAGTATAAAAATGTCCAAATTCATTTTGTTCAAAATTATATTTCACCGAAAATACAGATAAGGTAAGCTTGAATAGGATGAAAGTAGACATTCTTAAACATTGTAATTTTTCATTTCAGACGAAAGGTTTCGTCTAATTGTAGACATTGTTATAGTTGACATTTTTATATTTCAGATAAACTAAACTCGGACGTTTCAATACCCTTACCCTGGCTTTCTAATAATCAGACAAATTTATTTTTTGATAGTAGACTTTTTTATAAATTGATATTAATATTTATAATATCGCTAATGCTACCAAACTAACAATAGAGATAATTAAAACTTTTAAATACCTATTAAATTCAAAACCTCAGAATCGCAGATATTAAAAAACCTTTACTAATTTTAATAACTTTTTCATTAGTCGTTTAATACCTGAGGATATCATAAAGCCTACGTACAACTTTTCGGCGTAATAACCGCTTTTATCCGCATTATACCAGTTTATTATGTTTTGAAATTTGACGAGATTTATAGAGGCGTAATCACGGCAAAGTTTTGCGCGTTGTCTTCCGCTGGAGAGCTTCGCGAAACCAGCGCGTCTTTTGGAGTCCTAGAAAGAACTGAATGTGCTATGGGTTTTATGTTGCCTTGGTACCAAGACTACCAAGTTAACATATGCTGGGCCACTGTACTAAGCATATTAACGCAGTTTTGTCAGCGCTTATTCTTATAACTGGCCAAGTTCTCAGAGCATTGGCCCAGGTTGTTGGGATCTTGGGATCATACTGCCCTGCTTAGAAAAAACGGCGTATGTCTCATCGAACCGCGAATGTATAAGTGACTTTATTTCTTATTTTGAGGGGTTTAATTTACTTTGTCCAATAAATTGTGCATGCGACCTTTTTAGAGGATCGCAGAATTGTCATGCCGCGATGCCGCAAACAAGATGCTTAACGCTAACGTTTAACGATTGTCGAAAACTGTCAATGTGTATGGAATTGACATAAGCGCTCCATGCGACCGTTCGGCAGACTACGTCAATCTTATACATTTTTGATAACGATAATGGAGGATTCATAGGAGAGGGGAAATGTTTGACAGTTTTTTTTTAATACCCCGTAATAGTGCCCCATTTTTGGACTAAAGTCCCTACTTTAGACTTCCAATTTTGTCCGTCCTTAGCAATATCTCAGAGATTGTCAGTATAGCGATATAATAGGTATATTTCATTGAGTCTATATGCAGTAAGCGTGTTACAAAGTATTTAACAAACCAGTCAAGTGGCGATGATGGTGATGCCGGAATATGCGCATATGGTCAACTTGTACACTTACCTGAAACAAAAAATCTAAATTATAAAAGATGATACATATTTCGTCATTTTCGATACAGTTTTAAAGTTTTCTTTACACACACACACACACACACACACACACACACACACACTTAAGTAGCCTTTTTACACACATTTACCGTAATAACTATTTAATAGATAAAAACCCTCGATATAATAGCGATGACAACCCGTTCGTTCAGATCTTATATCTCATACCATTAGCCAAATGTGAGCTTTATGGTTTGAGAGGCCTCGCAAATAAGTGGGTTAAAAGTTACCCACAAAGAAAGGCTAAATTTGCAGAAATAAAAAAAAAACGATTCTGATAATGTATTACTGCTTATAGATCTTCTACAAAGTAAATGGATTTGGTGTATCACAGGGTAGCATCCTAGGACCTTTATTATTTCTATTGCATGTGAACAATCTCCCAAATATAACGGAATTGAATTGTACACTTTTTGCCGATGACGTGTCAATTAAGATACAATGGTGAAATAAATCAGACAGTTTGTAAAATTATAACTTGGTTGCGTAAGAATGATTTAAATGTTAATATAACTAAAACTACCTTATACAATTGACTATTTATTATTAATGAATAAAAACGCCCTCTGTATGGTGATCAAGTTTTCAAAGTTTTTAAAGTGAATAACCTTGGATGACAAATGCTCCTGGAATTATCATATCAATAATATATGCGGTAAGATAAATTACTTCTCACATGCTCTCTGGCGATTAACAAAAATCAGCACGCAGAATGATGCCATCGAAGCCTACCATAGGTACGTGTCTTCCTTGCTTAGATACGGTGTTATTCTATGGGGGAACTCCTATCATGCTAATGCGGCATTAATAGCACAAAAACAATGTATCAGGGCAATATTGGCTACAGTAAACTATAGGCTCATCGTCCCTTGTATGTAGGTACATTTATGAAATCTGCTTATTTGTAAAAACCCAGTCCAACTGGTTTAAAACATACAAAGAAACTTTCCAGTTTAACATTAGGTACCCTAAAAAATTGGTGATACCAGAAACGCGAACAAAATTGTCAAGTAGGAATGTTAACAGCATGTCAGTTAGTATTTACAACAGACTGCACGATGAGAGAAAAGAGCTGCCACTGGCCAGGTTCAGGCGTGCACTCAGAAAATGGCTTGTTCAAGAGTGCTTTTATTATATCAATGAATATTTTGACTTTTATAAATAATCTATTTTGTTTGTTTTATTTTTTTGCATGCCAACTGCTGGTGAAATGTATGAGACTACTTATTAATTTTTAAGACATCTTATGCGCCTACCACAAGCAGTGTGCTAAGCAAAATAAAGTTATTCTATTCTATTTTCTATTTTCATAAGACCTAGTGAAGAACCACCCCGATTAAACTAGATATGTTTAACAAAAAACCGCGACCAAATCAGCCCATCCGTTCTGCCCTCATTAGAAAAAAGGGCGTATGTCTCATACAATCGCTAATGTATTAGTGACCTTATTTATTAAGTCAGGGGATTTAATTTGCTTTGACTATTAAATTGCGTATGCGTCCTTTTTATTTAAAAGGGCAGCGTTTGGGAGCTACGGTTCTATCAGTATACACCAACACACACATACACACGTAAAACTTATAACACCCCTCTTTTTTTGTCGGGGGTCACATATAGTGAAAAGCAATGAAAACGTGTCCCTTTGTATTGAATTACCATGGAAAGTGACTCGTTATTATTGCTCCTGAGTGTTTAGACAATTGATATTTAATCTCGGACAAGAACAGTAACACGTGTTTCTTAATTTTGTTCAAAATCAATGTTGTAACTATTAGATATACCGCTACATACTTACAAATATCTCCTTCTTTAAGTGATTTCCCTGTATTTTTGGTAGATCTATACAAATACCATAGACTCTCAGTTACAGTCACGTACGCAAATCGTTACTTTTATT
Organism: Acleris sparsana; assembly: GCA_923062465.1. Lineage (NCBI taxonomy): Eukaryota > Metazoa > Arthropoda > Insecta > Lepidoptera > Tortricidae > Acleris > Acleris sparsana. Next base: position 4,039,898 of record OV281287.1, on the reverse strand, counting down.
TTTATGACGTCGTAACAAATTTGATGGACATCTTTTATTCGCATTTTCTGCTATAAAATCGAAATTAATTGCTCCTTTTAACATCACAGACGAGCTGTAGGTAGGCCTCCATCAAGATGGAGTGACAACCTCGTCAGGATCGCGGGACCGCGGTGGATGCGAAAAGCACAAGACCGGTCTGAGTGGAAAGCCTTGGAGGAGGCCTATGTCCAGCAGTGGACGTCTTTCGGCTGACATGATGACATCACATAAAATAGCAAAACTTGCTTTTTCACATACCCGGTTTATTTTTTCTAAATATCAACTGTTTTACTGTAGCAACCTTTACTTTCAAACTCATTGTCCCAAGATAATTTTAAAATTTGTATTTGAATATACGACGCTGGATATTTCTCATGGGTGTTTTAAATCAGGATCAAGCTGATTAAAATAAACAAGGAAAGATAAAAGACGGTGGTGGCGGTAGACGATATAAAAATCGAGGTCAGAGGGTGTGTTTTACAATAATTTTCAAAATATGAATATGTAGCTAAATATAGTAGGTAGGTATTCATTCAGAGAAAGAATTCAAAAAAAATCACAACTTATCCAATATTTCTCGAGCCATATTTTACTTAAGAGTACGTCCTATTTACATAATAATATAGGAAGATTTATTTCGTTGCGCAGTAATGAGGGTTCTTTCGGAAGTGCATTACCTTTCTGGGGACGCTGACAGTTTTTACGACGTGAATAAAAGATTCACCCTCGATAAATATACAAAGTTGAACCTTATTTTCACTCTGTTAGAAGCGGAATTTCACGTGACATACTTACTTATATAAGTGTACAATATGATGCCAAAGGCCATGAAAAACAAGTGAAAAAAGACTATTCGGTGACGTTTAATAAAGAGTCGGCGGTCTGTGTACTTACTTATCGAATTTATTATGCTAAAATAGGTTCTACATAAATATTGATTATCTTAGTAAAAATCAACGCAAAAATAACAGTTCGAAATCTGTCAATTGTAATACAATTAGACAATTACCGACAAGGATTAGTGCAGCAAAACATTGAGCGTAGTTCATTAGGGAAACTTTCTAACTATCAGTCACTGTTTGTCCGTTTTAGACATTGTTAGCATAGGAATTACAATAAATAACACATTAGCACTTTAAATTTGAGTTTATTGTCTGCATTCACCTACAAACCTACCTACATCCCTTTACTTAAATGCCTCTTGAATAATGGCGTCTAAAAGAGCCTGAAATCCGACCTCTAGAACACCTGAATACCTTGGCTAATTTGCATCTCAGGAAAATACAACTGGAATTAACGCAACCCCGTAGGAAATTAATCATCTACACAACTGGAGGGGCGATGATAAAATAATAAAGAGACGCAGATAGAGATTGTTTAACATCCTGAAGAACATTCCTCAGCGGAGTTATTAAAGCCCGCTTGATAAGTTACAGGAAGGTTATTTATGCGTTTTGTTTAACATCTGTGTTGGGAAACATCTAGTAGGTATACTTTCACGATTTTCCACTTCCATTTAAAAGTATAAGGCAAAACATAGATAGTTATGTCATATCGTAGGACTTATATTATAACGTTACAGCTAAGCTGACCAAATTCTATAGCGTGCTAAGTATATCAATCTACAAAGCCGCGCCTTTCCACTAAATTTTACTTCATAGAATGATTGATAGGTGTATATCAGTCATAACCTCATAATCTTTTCTACTTACTGTAGTAAGTAACAGAACGACATTGGCTAACGACCATCGCTTTAAACAAGGGATATCAATCATCATTCATCTCAACCGTGTTTTCCTGCAGTAAGAAGTGTTCATAACGCCCACTTTGTTGACTCAAATGTCTTGATTCTATTCGGAACACGCCGAGTGATTAATTTATTTTCACTTTGTACGGGAAATCCACCTAGAGTTGAAAGGACCCGGCATAAAAATGTAAATGACCTTATCCCTTAAAACGATTACAATTTCCCCGGACCCCGAAACCCAATTTAAATCGAACTATATCCGAAGCTGGATAATGTCGTTTTAATTTTGTAAGGCTTGGAATTTTGGGAACGGAAGGAAACTTTACGGAAATCCTAACGAGCACGTTCACCCAAGTAGCAAAAAGTTGCTGAATAAATGTCATTAAAGCCAAAAACAAATGTTTTATAAAGGTCATATTAACGCTAACAAGACTGTAAAAGGGCGCAAATTATAAGGCTTAAAACCTTGTAGACATTATATAGTTACTTTATAATAAGCTAATTCCCCTTAAACACGCCATGTAAACGCATACTGTATGGCTGATTAGCTATAAGTAGGCAATACATTTGCTTTTACGTAACAAATTACCCTTATAACGGCTAACAAAATTCTACTATGAGGGGGATTCCTCGTGTAGTAGCAAATGCAATACGAAAATGTAAACTTCATTATTTATTCACGGTTCATTCAGTCATTTGTTTCACGCCATTTATAAAAATAGAAAAATATTATTATCTGGATCTGAGTGCTGCTTTTTTTTCGTTTATGTTGTTGTTTATGTCGAAACGCATTGGAAACGCCAGTTTTGTGAGAATTGTGGGTAAGTTTTATGACATATTTTTAATGCGCCGCTTTAATTCTGTCTTTTTATAATTTACAAATCGATTTTATTTTCGAGAGTCCCTATTAATTGCTTCTACAAGAATAATTAGCAAATGTTATGTTTTAATAAACCGTTTATGAGTACAATACCCTTATTGTAGCAAGCTAGTGTAAACATTATTCAACCATTTTGAAAGATTTAGGGTTCAGCCTCCAATATTTTTCATTTGTAAATTTTATGAATAACTTTGTTTTTTTTTTTACTCTACAGAAACGAGACAGTACCTAAAGAATATGGATGTGGACTGTTTCTTGACAAAGGATGATTTCCACGAATTGTGTTGCTTCGTTTTTGGATATTACCTATGGATAATTGATTAATAAAAAAACTTTGCATAAAAACACTATTTTATTTGCCTTCTTTACTTATTATGTTAAAGACTGTGTAATAATGGTATAAAATACAATTCAGTATCGTATTTAACACTAACTAACTTGCACTTTATATCAGTTGCCAAAAAACCAATATTTATGGTTTTGTTAATGCTCCCTAAATCGCATTTGTAGATGTTTAGCAATGAGGACTTCATAGGCTGTTCGTAAGCATCACTTATATTTTCAATACGATTTCCTTTTAGCCATATATTGTTATTACCAAAAGTACCATCAGATGATATTGTAGTTGGGGTTTATTTCCTTGCCTTAACAAGCTTTTAATCATTTGAAGTTTATTTTCGAACGGGTAAGCATTATAACACGAAGAAGTGTATATGAATGAATAGGGTACTAATTTATTCACAATTTTGAAAAGTTTATTTAAAGCACAATGCGTAATGTTATACTCCACAGCCCAAGTAGCTATATCATTTCTGAACCCGTCTTTATCCATTTCACTCTTTGTGTCACTGTCACACTCATCAGGCGATTGATTATCACTTTGACTAGATGGGTAATCTTCGGCGAGGGTATCACTATTAACGTTTTGTGAAAATAGTTCTACGGAACCCGTAACATTTTCTATCATCTCTGCCCTGGACGAACTCGCAGCTGAGGATAATGAATTCGATGACATCATAGCCTCGTATCTTTTCTTCACGTTTCTTCTATAGGCACCACTTCGCTTTAACCTTTTCCACTGATTTAAATCCATTTTCACAATAAATACCGAAGTCACGATATAGTTACAAATTCTAAAAAGGCTGTCATGGCTGATGTCAAAGTTATGTAAAGGCAAAGTCAAGCGTACATATAAGATTAACGTTCTTGTAGCTGCTACATAGAGGTTCAGTCAACACTTTAGTTATTTATAGAAGCTATGTAACTTACCTTTTTGTAGTAGTTTTTAAGCTGCATTCTGATAAACACTACAAGGATATAGGTTTTATAATAGTCATATTAATTTTATAAATAGTATGAGGCCAAAGCAACTACACGGCTGAAATTACTACTCTGAAAAGCCATATTATATGCTTCTTTATGTCCATTGCTTTATAAGGGACATTTAATTTGGTTATATAAACATATGTAATACTGAAGTCAAAGCGACTACATGGCTAAAATGTTATAAGTCTGAAAAGCCATATTATATGCTTCTATATTTCCGTTGCTTTATAAGGGAAATTTAAATTAGTCATATAAACGTATCTAAGTGTGAGGTCACAGCGAGTATATGGCTAAAATATTATGAGTCTGAATAGCCATATTATATGCTTCTATATGTCCGTTGCTTTATAAGGGACATTCAAATTGGTCATATAAACGTCTGTAAGATTAAGGTGAAAGCGACTACAAGTCTAAAATATTATGAGTCCAAAAAGCCATATTATATGCGTCTATATGTCCTTTGTTATATAAAGGATATTTAAATTGGTTATATAAAGGTATGTAAGATTAAGTGATAAGACTTATTTACCATGTTAGCAAAAAACACTTGTTACATGCTTTTATAAGAAGAGTTGTAAATATAATGCTGTTACAAAACGTGTACAAGAGTTATTCCCTTATAAATCAATCGTAATATAGCAATTTTGCTAGTTGGGCAGTGTTTAGATTAAGGTCACGTTCACACAGTTTAGTGAGCTATCAGGCAATATGGTTGTTGGAGGTCGGGCCCATGAAAATTCTTCGTAGCTTTATGTATGAGCTGACCTGCCATTTAATCCATTTTAGCTCCCTTAAGCATTGGTTGATGTATTGATTCCAGTACTGAGTGTTGCATGGTCGTTCACAATTTGAACCGAAACGGCGGTTAGCGCGCTACAGTCGTGTACCTCACGTTACGTCAGCCGCTTATTCAATTGCCGCTCCGATAAGTCGTCGATTTGCAGCTCAGAGTAGTAGCTCAGAGTGCGCCGAAGTGGAAATCCGGCTAAAAGTGCGGAAAAGACAGGTCAACCTATAGGTATAGGGCAGTTTCATAACCTTGACGTCACGACAAAACTATCTTTATATTCCTTAGGTAGTCATCATTATAAAAAACGTTTAGAACAATTACGAATAGATTATACCACTTTGTAAAGAAGTTTGTTTTTTTACTATAAAATTGAGTACCTAACCATTTTGTACCATAAAAGGAATTATCAAAATGCCAATTTTCATTGCTAAAATAGATTGCACTGCGTAAATGACGTTTAACTTAACTTGTTCTGTGACCCTATAATGTGAACGTAGCCTTAACTCCGAAACTCCGCGGCCGTCGCGGCTGCGTAACGAAACGTAAACTCTACGCAACAATCATTTAACATTAAACGCGCTCTCCGCCATTGTCGGATGTTAAATCATATTTCAGGCTGCGGCTTTCAGGCCACGTGTGCCTGAAAAAATAATCAGGTAGGTACTTACCGGCAGGCTTACCGAAACTTTTTTTATTAAACATTCCCAAAATAACTAAGTGGGGAAATCTTTAGGCGGGACGGCGCTTTGTGGCGGTTTAAATTTTTAATTTGACCAGAAGAATAAGTTAGAATGCGTTTCTTTTGGCGTTTTGGTGAATACATATGCTTAACATGTAAAGCAACGCAGTATATTTATATATCTAGTGAGTGACTGATAAACGACTCGCACAGCCTTACTTAACCGCAAGGTCTAGACTTTAAAGGAGGGAATATTTCTTGGTAGCCCTTGGGTGCACTAAGAACGTATTTCGAAGTTTAGCTCCCAACGGGAATAAAAGGGGGAAATAACTTATAACAAATTCTACTCGTACAATTACAAAGTCGCGGCCGTCGTAAGTCACATAATATTAACGTTTAAACATACCTTTAACGAATGGTTTAGTAAGTCATCTCGCGAGCAAAGCGCTTACATAAGTAATGACACTTAGCACGCTGTTTATGCTGGCATCCTGAAGGAATTTAGGGAATCCCTACGACACAACAAATTCAGCGTAAATGGGTGACGCACACCGTCAAGTTCTGAAGTAATGTTATAAACGCAAGTACGTTTGTTTGTCTTGAAAGTAGGACAAGTCGGGTAGACGCCATGTTTGCACAGAGTTATGTCCGTTCCCAATTGTTACCAATATTCAAACCGCGGATAGATTGTTACGTTAAGTAAAATTGGACACATTTTTTACGTGACAAAAAGGTGGCAAATGTCAAAATTTAACCCACAGTTAGTTTGTTTGTGTGTGTTGTGTGTTTGTTGGAACGGATAAGAGAAATTAAGTGTTGGTTTAACCGATAATCACATCGAAATTGAATTTTTTGTTGGTAGAATTTGAAATGGTTACTGTTACAAAATTTTATAGCGGGTGGGAGCCACACCGGAGCTTAACAATGCGTATATTACGGTCGGTCAAAATTAACGTCATGATATGACTATGACCCATTCTTTTGTTTGCGCAACGTCACCGAATTTTACGCGTCGGTGTGGCCAATCCTTAATCCAAAACGTAATTTATCTCAGCGTAGTGAGTAGGCTAGATTACTACTCGTCAGTAACACCAGATTATAGTACTCAAGTTACTATCGGTATCACTCTCATTGGCATCTGTTATATATATATTCGTTATGTCAGACGGTGAGTATGAGAGCAAAAGACACCCGATGAGTATGTAAGTACTCTAGTTTTAATGTACAGCAATGAATCAGTCAACGAAATCAAAACCATCACACTACAACTAACTACTTACTAAATCAAACAAACCCTAATTGACAGCGCTATTAGCTTAGTTACAGGGTAGTTACCTTTTGTTTGTCGAATCACCTTTCAATGAACGTATCATTCATTCTTTGCCGCAAGAGTAAATTTTGTTTGGGTGTCACACGTCTAACCTAACCTTAACTAACCTACGTAAGTTGGTAATTAATGTTAAAGATATCCTGAAAACATCATGGTTTCAACAGAATATAGCATTCGATGAAGTGAAGTTCTATAAAACTGGTGGTTACCTTTAGTGGGTTGGGTAGTGATCCTGCCTACGAAGCTAGCAGCCCCGGGTTCGATCCATGGACTTTTATAAGTTTTTCTACGCATAAAGTTATATATTTCTCTACATACGTTTGTTGATCGGTATCTAGTAGGTCCCCAAAGCACGTAAGCCTAGACCCAGTTTGACTCTAGGTCAATTGGTGTGTAAAAAAAAGAAAAAAAAAAAAAAAAAAATTGGCGTAACATTGGCCCTTGATATTTAATATAGATAATTACACTGTAAAACAACCGAGCAAGCTCATCCATTATCAACTTACGAGGGGCGTTCAATAAATTCTCGGTATCTTGCAAACCTTTTTAGTAAACTTCTTAATACTGGCCGCTAAGAGTCATGACAGTAAAAAAAGGAAATTTGAAGCCCACACGTTCTTTTGTTTTTCTGCAACTGCTGAACAAACGTGATCACCATGAGTGATTTTAAATGTTAATTAAATTGGAGCATCGAGCAGTGATAAAATTCTTGACTAAACAGGGAAAAATCAAAAGTCTAATAGATTTAGTTTACCGTGAGCCGTTCGTTCATTATCTACTGTCCAAAAGTGGTCAAATGAATTTAAGCGTGGGAGGGAGAGCATAGAAGATGAGACTAGACCTGGTTGGCCTGTTGAAGCTACTTCACGAGAAAACATTCAAGAACTGAAGAAAATTATACTGGAAGGTGGCCGGGTCAAGGTTAGGTCTATAGCACAAAACACCAATATTTATATTGGTACAAATGTACAATACATGATATTATCCTCGATCATCTTAACATGTCCAAAGTTAGTGCGAGATACCCATCTCGAATGTTGACACCGTTTCAGAAGCATAAGCGCGTTGCTTGTTGTACCGACTTCATTGACCTGTGTGGTGAAAACCCTGATGGTCTGTTCCAAAAAATTGTTACCGGATATGAAACTTGGGTTTATCATTATGACCCTGAGAGCAAACAAGAGTCCATGCAGTGGCACGTTAAAGGAACACCTCATCCCAAGAAATTCAAAGTCTTCCCTTCAGCTAGCAAGATCTTCACAAGGGATATTATTAATAGATTATAATGAAAAGGGTTTAAATATTACAAGAGTCAATTACGGGATGCAATTAAAGAGAAGAAGAGGGGAAAATTGACCAGAGGAGTGCTGCTTCTTCATGACAACGCCCCTGTGCATACTGCTCATATTGCCTAGGCTGCTGTTCTTGAATCTGGGTTGAGAAACTATTACTCACCCCGTACAGTCAAGACTTGGCCCCCAGCGACTACTTTTTGTTTCCCAACCTTTGTGGATATCAATTTTCTAATGATGAAGCGTTGAAGGCAGTGGTGGTGGAGCATTTTGACACCAAAGACAAAAAATACTTTTATGAGGGGTTAAAAAAACGAATTGACAGATCTTATAAGTGTATAAACATAGGGGGGGGGGGGGGAATATATAGAAAAATAGAAATAAAACACTAATCGTATGCTTTTGTTTTTCTTCTCATACCGAGAATTTATTGAACGCCCCTCGTACAACAACTTCTGACAACTGCCGAACCCTCCTAAAAGCTGGACGGTTACCACGAAACACTAAATTCGAGACTTGGGGTGTTGTACTTTGTCACTCGTCACTCGAGACTAAATCGGGAGAAAGGGATGGAGCTAACGTAATTTCGAACTTCGATTTTCAAAGGGGTCGGAGCATGCAGGTACTTAATTAATTTGATCCCCAATTCGCAGGTTTAGCACAGCGCAGAGATTAGTGTCGTGATTGAAACGTCTACCTCTAGCAAACAAGGCAATTCGTTTACCCAAGCAATGAGTACGTATACAGTCTGGTGTGGAGGTTTACTTTGAATGATTTATTTCTCAAACCGCAGAGCATCCGTGGGGTGACTGAGGAGTTGAGGACTGCCGGTAAACCGCAGGGCTTGTTAGGATTCAGCGGCTGTTACATTACGACCCGTAAACGTTGCAACTACGATCTTTATAGACTATAACACTCAGTTTTTTTTATGGAGACTCGTTTTTGGGAGACGGTTTATTAGGCTACAACAAACGGAATAGACCAAAGACTATAGTGAGGGGTTTAAAGTTAAGTAGATTCATGATCGCGTCTGCAAGCGTGTGCGTAAGCGTGATCCAGCTGCTAAATAATACGATAGCATCTAATTCCGAAATTAGGTTGCTTTTGTCAGGAGAATAAGGGCCCTGTACAAATAAATAACAATTGTAAATGATGTTCAATTGCATTTTAAAGTCATTTTAGCTATGGGTATAGTCGAACTCATAAGTAGCTGTACATTTAAGTACCTTGGCGCAATAACATATTAAACTGAGAGTGTTTTGAATTTAGTATATCAATAGCTACAACGAGGTACTAAAATGTTCAGCTACTTCGGCTGTAGGTACTTACCACTACAGTTGAAAGCACTTATATGTATGTACACACTTATCACGTCCAATGAATGTATTTGCAATACTACACATAAGTGATGTATATGATGGGTATGACTTTGATGTATATAACTTATTTCACAACATCTGCAAGATAAGTCCCTCTTAGAATTCTAGCCACAATAAGATCGACTTGATCCTGAAACGTTGCAATGGACGGGCCCTTTTCCGTTATGCAAATAGGAATTTCAAACTTATATCACAATATAAAATAATAGTAAAAAAATGAATTTATTTCGGACCACAGAATCCATATATATACATGAAAAGCCCGTCTCAGAATTCTAGCCGCAATAAGACCATCATCATCACTGAAACGACGCATCCTTTTCTGGAACGCAGATAAATAGAAGTTTCAAGCAAATGTATAGAACCAGTAATTAACAACGTTTTGAATTCTTGGAAACGTTCTCATGGCCGATATATATGTAAACACAGCTATGTTTAGCTTAGTTGGGTATGCTCTAGTCTTAATTGTCTGCACATGTATTAACAATAACTTGTCAGGGTAAACACGTGTACTCTTACAACCTAACAATAAAGAAAATGAGCGCCTTGCCAGCCTATTCCAGTAACCAAAACCAAGCGCACAATTTACAGGAAATCGTAAAATTTTGGCTGTTTGTACTTTCGTAAAGTTTTGTGGGAGACGAGTACCTAGATGTATAAGTTAGACGCGACTAAAGATTGCGAAGCGTATTCTAACTTTCTAGAATCTAGACTAATAAAAGTTACGTCAACAAGCTATGATATTTGTATAATGACTATTAAGGCACAAAAACTTTTGTCCACTACTTCGTTTGTCTGAAGTCTTAGATTAAACCCGAAAATTAAATTAACCTAACCTAACATACAGGTTTCGAAGGTAGGTTACATCTATTTAAACATTTTGAAAAGTCCATGGGTACAGAAAAAAATGATATTCGGACAAATGAAACAGTGGATAAAAGTTTTTCGAAACATCGACAAGTTACCATAAATTCATTTTTTTACAATTTCCGACGTACAATTTGTTTGTTTCACAGCTGGTAAACTTTCATCTCAACGCGTGTCACCCTGAGAGACGGTCACGGAACACGGAACGGTCGGAACGCCACAGGCGGCGAACGCAACGGTGCTACGAACGCACGTGCGTGGGTATTATATTCGCTTCGTATTTATAGTACATTGTGCATCAAGGGTAGTATGAAGGGAATTACTAACGAGAGTGTTAGAAGCCCGACGCCGAAGGCGGAGGGCTTTTAATGACTCGAGTTAGTAATCCCCTTACTGCCTGTGATACACACAATGGTTTTCATCACATTTGCGAGGAAAAACACTATCTCTGCAAAATATAAAGAAATAACTTTTGACAAACGGGAACGTAAATGGAAACGATATTTTTTTTGTGACCTCTACCACAGATAATAACTGCGTTTAGTTTCGACCTGGATTCGAGCCAGATTTAGCCAATTTGATAAAAATGTATAATTACTAAAATGAATGATAAATGTTGATATAAACTTGAAATAGGTATAAAAATAATGAAGTTTAATGAAACGTATAGGTTTTGTGTAATGTAAGTTAGTCTTTAGCTAATTTTTAAAGATGAAATTAGAAACCGATTTAATTTTTGGCTGAAAATTAAACCTCCTTAGTCAGAAATGATGTACGAAAGAGTTGCAAATTTTAAAAAGAAAGTCATTACTCCCTAGGGATGACAAACTCGCCATAATTCCCGCGGGAACAATTTAGGCCATTGTCCTTCTGTATACAGGCATGGAATAACACCATTTACGAGCAAGTGTGATGAAAAATAGTATACCTACTTACCTACAGGGAGGGAAAAACGAACAGCAACTACCTTCAATGTTGGAAATAGAAAATTGTACAGGAGACAAGACAACAACTATGCATTTATCAAATTCGTCTGCTTTACCGGGTATCGAACTGATCGAATATATGAAAAAGCAAAAAAACGTGTTTTGAAAAGTGAAAAAGTTATCGGTATAAATGATCATTTCGATCTGTATTATAAAACACGACTTCTTGATTAATTACATTTGACCAGTTAAGGCATACGAGTTAAAGAAAATCCGTAAATGCTGTATTTTTTTAAAATAAATTTAAGTCTCCTTTGCGTAGAATTGCTATTTACAATATTTAAGGTAATTGCCGTAGGTAGATAGATTAGATAACACACACGAAATCCACGGGGCTTAAGTACAGAGTAAGGTTTTGCTTCATAAGTTAAATTTTCTTGAATATTACATACGCTTCTAAGTTTCCACAAGCGAGACTAACACGATAAACACTAAAGGTACCTCGGTATGTTGTTCCATAATATTCACTGAATATTCACTTTTATTTCATCATACAGTAAACTAACTTTTACGGTTCGCGATTTAACGAATATTTTATTAAGCTCTCGAAAGTTTGTTGAAACTTTAAGTTTATGTTCATACGTTATTGAAGCACGGCAGAATATATTACACGAGAATTAGATGGCTTGTTCTCTAAAAAAAAATATTGTTAAGTATTTTTAGACAAAGCGAAAGAAATATATACAATTCCGTGGAATGAATTAGACATTAAGCAAACATATGTTTCCATCGCCCCAAATATCTATAATTTAACAATCAATTATGTTTGTGTACTTGTACAATGACCCAAAGTTTTTCTTTCTACATACATTATTATAACAACGAACTTCCTTTTCGTCCTGCATCTTTCAACGTTCAGTACCTTAAAGATTCTAAAAGCAATTTTAACTCCTTAATTCAAATCAATCTCAACGTAATATTTTAATCTTGCCTACATATACATCCCTACACAGGCTCAGCTGCCGATCCAAATGGATTAGTTATCAAGTCCCAGTACAGGTAAGCCTTTCATATCGAGAGTATCACGCAACGTAACCAACGAAGCAATCACGTCGACAACCGACAGAGTAGAGACTAATTAGTCATTATCACTGTCGGAATATTCGGAATTCAGCCCGAGTTTAAATACACTCCACGTGTTGGGGTTATTCTGGTGGAAAGCAAAGACCCCTGCTGCTCGCAGAATTAAATAGGCTAATATTATAGTAGGTACGAACTAATTTTTCTACACTGTAACCTGTTTCATAGCTTCATTTTTTATTTTTTATTTTATTTATAAAGTTTTGTAAGTAGGCCCTGTAGGCACTTTTACAAGTCTGAGTCTACCAGCGCTTCCAAAGAGACCACTGTTGAGAAGAAGCGCCGCAAGAAACTCAACAGTATGCCTTTTTCTAAATAAATCACTTATTACAATACTAAACTTAAGATACACAATTTAAATGTCACAGGGATGTACAGGTCCCAGTAGTAATAATAATTAAATATATCCAAATGTCGGATTAAAATAAATAATACAATTTCGGAGATGTAAACAGTCTCCAAATGTCAAATTAAAATTAAGAATTAAAAATAATTTAAAAAAAAGAACACAAAACAAGGGAGATGTAGAAAGTCTCCACGGTCAATTTTGGAGCTGTAAAGAGTCTCCAGATGTCAAATTAAAATTAAATACAATTATAAAAATAAAAATAAAACACAAAAAATAAAATAAGGGAGATGTAGAAAGTCTCCTTCTAAGTGTATTATAATGGTTAATTTCATGTTAATGGTATTTTTTCTTTCCACTTTCTTTGCAAGACAAGAACAAAGCAGAAAGGCGCAGTTTCAATAGCATTTAACCCGCACGCTTGTAGCAATCCATTGATGAGTTGATTTGACATTATCGACCCGGGATTTATTGCTGCGATGCAATGTATAACGAAAAGAATGCGGACTTTCGACCTATGAAAATGAGCCTTTATACAGTTCGCGTTTCGGTCACGTGGGTATCTAGCTTGCAAGACCTGCAACTCACGCGCAACAAGCGCGCACAAAGAAAAATCTGTCAAAGACATGTCTGGTAAAAGGCCCCAAGATTAACCAAGTGTAATAAATATAGCAGAATCGCGGCGTTCTTCGTGGTTCGATTTAGGCTAAGTATCATCATAGATAATCATGTCAGCCGAAAGACGTCCACTGCTGGACATAGGCCTCCCCCAAGGCTTTCCACTCAGACCGGTCGTCTTGTGCTTTTCGCATCCACCGCGGTCCCATGGCTAAGTATACAGAAAAGTAATTCAACTTCGGCCCTTTTGGAGCTCTAGTTAGGTACACACACACACGCACACACACACGCAAATTCACAGCGTCAATCAGCGTTATCAGCGTTATGTCATCCCACCATTGGGTTGTGGCATATACTAACAGCAACACAGTTAACTGATCACTAGTGAAACTTATTATAAGGTGACAAGAATCATATTAGATCAGAAATGGTAAATTATCTATGTTGTAGCATGTACCATCAGCCCATTGGAACCCTGACCCACCATAGAACGGTGTCACAGTGCCAGTATAAAAAACTTGTGTGAAACTACTTAAACTTGAATCACAACGTCACAGTGACACAGTTCTGTGATAGTACATGTAAGCCGCGAACACATACGAGCCGCTCCATATGCCCTTCTTCGAAGAGGTTCTACTGGTTTCATTATAGTGTGGTGCGGGCCTTATTTGAAACATCGGTAACAACCCCATTTGAATGGTAATCCGTGCATTAGCATAATATTGTACATACAAATTGTTATTAAGCCAGTTTAAGTAATATTCACGAGAGCGCTTACAGCTCGGAGTTTAATTAAATTGATAGTTTTATTTCCGGGGACCTATTGTTTTATCGAATCACAATACAATTCAGTTCCTCGAGAGGCATTTCTCGCTGCATGATTTGATTTTTTTTGCTAGTCAAAAGGGTAACCTAATAAATAAGGTACATGATTAATGTTTAAAATATCCTAAAAACATCGTGGTTTCAGCAGAAAATACAGTTCTATGAAATTAAATTCGATGAAATGATGGATTACCTTTATGTACTTACCCCCTTATTAATAAACATTGAGTAACGGTGGTGTGGCTAAACCATGTTTTGTCCTTATCTGTCAAATTCAAATGTCACAATGACAGATAAGCATGGTTTAACTGCGCCACCGGTTACTCAACGTTTATTAGTAAGGGGTATAGAAGTTATTGCAATTATTATGAGAGTAAACCTATAAAATAACGTACCTATTTTTGTAATAAATGTTGTTTTCTGAGTTACCAATGACAATCCCTGACATATATAAAAGCGGCGGTAAACCTGTCTTGTCTGTTGATTTTTAAAATGGAGATAATACTCAGTGCAGTTAACGAGTACATAACAATAATATCAAGCTCTACGTGGAAAATTCGACATGATAATATTATTTTACATAATATTTTCGAAGTTCTCCATTTCGTATAACTAATTGCAGTTTGCAACTTGTTCAACAGAGAGCTCGAGCGAATATTAACACGTACTACTCACGAACTTGTCTACAATTGGATCCTCAGAATATGTTCTAACTCCCCAGTACCCTTAACATGAGTAACAATTACCGTACCCGTCGCTAGCGAGAAGAATTCTCTGTACCTCGCACTCTATAAGAATACTGTGAGTGACAGAGGATTTGACTCGCTAGCGAGTACGGTTTGTAACTCATGGTAAGGGTACACAGGTTTGTTTGTGATTGTGGATTGGTTGTTTGAGCAACTTGCCTGCGGAACACGTGGGCGAGCAGCCTTTCCCACGAACCGCGTCAACACAGTTAACTTTAGTGTAAACAAATAGTACTAATGGTATCTAATGAGACGAGGCGAGAAGCGCATAGTCGCCGGTACGCTTGCAAACAAACCCAGTTATGTTTTGATTTTAAAACGCCACGGATCAAAAAGGTGCGCCGTGACTTCTGGATTTGAAATAAATCTATGCCAAAAATGAGCTTGGGCTTGAAGAAAATCTACTTATTATTAGAATAGACAATAAGTACTGCTTCTATTAGATATTCATTAGGGATTCTATCTTGACTGGAGGTTAACATGGCGAAAACACATCCAAAATAAACGGGACAATTCCAACAAATTCAGGTCATTACTATAGCTTTTGGGAAGACAATCTTGAACAATCTTGACAAGCACTTGAAAACAAGCTGCTTGATAATACAAAGTGATCCTAAGGCCGGTATGGACATAGTCAATTGAGGGGGGAGTGGGGTGCGGCAAGTCACTCTAATGTAGAAATTCTTCAAAGATTTCAAAACAAGGTCTTTCGAACATTGACAATTGCACCTTGGTTTACCAAAACTAAATGCAACATTTCACTTTAGTCCGTGTATGAGCGCAAAGTTAACTTGAGCGTACTGGCGATTTATAATATGTGATGCGATGTAAGAACTAAGAACCGCGGTAACGTTTGTTTCTAACTCCTGTCCAATTTGTTAAAGTGGCTCAGCTCGGAGCCAGCTGAAACGTTTAAAAACAAAGTTCTTCATAAAATACTGGTGAAGTTTACGCCATTCGGAACAAGTGGAACAAGTGGAGCCATCCACGCCATTTCAGACCCTTGGAATTTGTAAAAAGAAGGCCGCCAAAAGGAAACCGTAAGTTTTAATCGGTAAAATCAATAATGTTAATTTTATTAGGTGTTTGCGCGAGTTGGGAGTTTGTAATTGAAAGCGGTTAATTTAATGGAACGGAGCGTTAATTAACGTAGGTATTTCAACAGAAAGACGTGTTCGCGTTCGCGGGTTCCATTTAAAGTGTACTTTAAGTTTTAGCATAAAGTATAACGATTTATTGAGATGGTTTGTTTTATTAAGTATGTTATAACTGGCGATGGCTTGTTTCTGTACAATGTTTTTAATCCATGAAATCGGTAAATTGGGTACTCAATAAAATTGTAGGTGTACAGTATGGCTAGCACAAGTTGGTTTTTCTCACTTTTCGCTCAGTGCGTCTCTATCGTTACAAACTACATAAAAAGGGTGATCCGAGCGACAAAAAGTCGCGGACAACATGTGTTAGCCCTCCTGAAAAGACAAAGGCAGACTGTTCAGAGAGGTAAAAGCATAATTATTGCTTTTGACATGTTTTCGTATTGTTTTTATCTCAGTCGACTATTGCTATTTGTCAAATTTTAGAAAACCTTTTTAAATGATTCTTTATTACATTACAAGCAATTCCTTGAGATTCTACTATCAATAAAAATCTATGTTAAAGTTTTAATTTTCAAAAACACGCCAATGCCATGGCGCTGGCCATATGACAAGTGTGACGTCACACCCAAGTAAATAAGTTAGTACGTCTTGTAGGTACACGTATTCAACATATTATATTATCTGTACTGTTTTTGTCCTAACGTATAAGCGTTTTGGTGCATTAACTGTAAACTTGTATGTTTCTGAAATAAATAAATAAACAATAATTGAAGAGATATACCCTTCTGACATCTTATGATCTGTGGTTATTTGCGTGTGACGTCACCAGCAAATAACCATAGCTACAAAACCAATCACAGCGTTTCTGCCACAGATAAAATTTCAAAAAATATTTATAATTTTTCGTGTAATTTCCAATAAAAATTACATAGTTTAGTTTAAAATAAAGTGAATGTGGTTTTACGCTATTATCTGAGTAGACCAGAACTTGTAGTAGGTATATTTTCAATGTTGTCAAATAACCTTTTACTGTCAAGTAAATAAAAACTATTATAACGTTGGCAATACGATAACATGCCAATAGCAATATAGTTTTACGGAACCCCTGACGTTGCCCTATAAAGACAATTCAAGTTCATTGACTCTAAGGCCCTAAAGACGTCATCACTGGCGGTGACTGAAAGGACACGTTTTTTAACATCCGGTGACAAATCCTATTTATAAATCATTCTTTGGTTTACTTATTATTTGTCCCGGACTTTGTGATTTTCCTTTTGAAGGTTTTTCTATTGTTCGCTATAGGCTTTCGCCTTTGAACGTCTGTTCTGATTCTGTTTAACGTGATTAGGAGCTCAGGCTTGTATTGTTTTTTTCGTGCACAGGAGACGGGCGGAGGACGGCCAAAGCAACGGGGTTTTACTCTCGTTGACGAACTTACCAATGAGCCTTACTTGACCTATGCACGTAACGACTACGACCCAGCTTTTGCGACTCTACTTTGGAAATCGAATATTTAACTTATACGTTTCTTTTTTCTGATTTTGCGTCGAACGACGAGTGAAAGGTATGGGCAATCGAAGTTTTTTAATTAACTGCTTTCTCTCCCTATTTCACCATATTGACAGTGACAACATGACAGGTGACAACTCCGTATACATTGCAAAGTCAACAAGCCTATACATCACTGGGTTTCATATACTAAGCTGCGCGATGTACCTATCACACTGAAATGTCACCTGTCGCCTGTCATTGTCAGGATTGTTGAATAAGGGGGCTGAATTAAGTCGTAGGCGTAAGTGAGTATAAATATTATACAAAGATCGCCTAAAGCTGGGTACTGACCAACGTTACGAGTTGTAATGTTACATGTTACACAGCGAGCATTCATGCACTCATTACGTAATTGCTCGGTTGTTTCCCCGTAACACTACGTACTGACTGCATGAATGCTCGCTGTGTAATATGTTACATTACACCTCATAACGTTGGTCAGTACCCAGCTTTAGGTTTGTTTTGTGTAAGTACAAGACATCCACAAGACGGTGAAAGACAGGCAGAGGACGCAATGAATAGATAGGGGGCGGGGGACGGGCAGGGGGCAGTGAATTTGTCAAACTACCTAAAATCACTTTTAAAGTAAATACTAGAGTAATCCATTAACCACAGGGGCAACCATCCGTGGTCTCTCATCCGTGGAGCTCACTTCTACAAATCTAATCTAACTTAAGCACTCACATTACGAATTGTCCAAAACATACCCCTTGTATAAATAATCCTTTGATACCAGATCTTTTCTAGTGATCCCGAGCAACGTTTGCACATGTTGCTCTCTCTGTCAGCACCTAGTGAAGTTATTGTTATTTGTTTAGAGTTCCCTTTCCCACGGTCCGTGCGGGGGCGATAGGGTTCGACCACAGACTGTACACAAGAACTCGCGGCTTCACGTTAATCCTCTGCGGGCAGATACCTCTGTTGAACCTAGTTGTTAAAGTTTTGACGTTTCGTGGACTCTGTCAAAGCGTTTTTTGTAACGGTTCTAAGCTTGTTTTTATTTTTACTTTTAAATAAACGTTTAATGATGTGATTCACATACAGGTACTTAAACACATTCCCCAAGTTAAATTGGTTTCCATGCGAAGAGCAAGTGTATTATTTTTGTAGTATAATTCTGCAGGACACGACGAGACAACATTCCGTGCGCCTGTTCATACATTAAACAAGTGCGATGCTGTGTGTTTGTTTGCGTTCGCTCCAACTGATACATTTAGTTATTTCAGTAAGGTTCTCAATTTACTTTGTTATAGTAGTAAACCAAAGTAATAACATTTGAAAATGGAAGCTTTTAGAACCTTGTTTCTGGCATTCACCACCAGTTTCTGAATTTAAATTGGAACCGAAACGAAGTTATAAAATACCATATTGCAAAATGCAGTAAGAAGCTACGTCAAATCATGAAATCGTTTCGGGATAAATTCAAACGCGCTCAACTTTTAATAAATCGTATTTGAAACGAACGAGGCAAAGCGAAGAAACTACCCGCCGTCGCAGCTTGAAGTAATAGTAAGTATTATTCAACAGCACCGAATGGAAGGAACAAAACGTCATTATGAGTTCCTATATCGTCATTATTAACCATTCGTATACCTACCACTACAGTGGGCCTAGTATGGCAGCGTCTAATATCGCGTGTCAAATGTAGATAAAGCATCCGTCACTCTCGTACTTATTTACGTGTCAGAAGGTGACGGATGCCTTATCCAAACTTTGTCACGCGATAAACGCAGCCATGTTAGGGCCATCTCACTTCCATTTAGTAATCGTATTGTGGACATTTAGCTTTTACTGGCAAGCGAATAAAACCTGTAATATCGTCAACAATATGATAAAAAAGTAGAATCAGAATGGGCTAATGCGATCTGTAATAGAGGCTCTGGTACAAATTCCTTGGACTCTGAACTAGCTGGTTATACCTTTCGGGTCTCTAGTAAAGTTGTACAAAAACATAAAGAAGGATAAACACGAAGATTGGCAAAATAAGAAGCTCAACCCAACATTACAAGATAAAAGTTCCCTCACTCGTATTACACGGCCGCAAACAAAACATTACTTGCTCTTACATCTCACAAGGCCTTTTTTTTTGGAATTGTTGAACTTTTTTAATGTGTCGCAAAGACATAATTTGTCGCCACGGTCGCACTCGCGTCGCGGGCCGTCCTCTAAAAAGGGCGCGAAATTCAGGTCAACGCTGGCAACCCTGTGAGGATTCTCGTAAAGCTACCCATTTTTGGTTGGTTCGGTTGGCATAAAATTTACTTTCAATTTTTAAGCCGAGAACCATAGACAGAAATAAAATACTCACAAAGTTCTCATCTCTTGAGGAACTTGAAATAATAAAGTAAATTGTTGCGTAGTTTTCAGTTAATTAAGCATTGCTTCTTGCAAGAATACAATCTCAAGAACTTATTAAGGAACGTGCAACGCTTTAAACTGCATCAGTTTAAATACGATTCAGAGAAGTTAGTACTCTTCATGAAATTGCATTTCTGCAGAAAATAGCTGGAGTGGAAACCTGAATTTTCAATAAATTGTTGCTTCATCCCGCTGTTTCCATTTTGGGTTTATTCGGAATGTTTCACGAAAATGTATGTGGCCTCCAGGTAAGGTTAGCCACGGAATATTCGCATCGGAGTACCTAATAATCTAAATTAACAGAAACGCTAATGGAATGGGGCATGGAAAACCATATTTTCCTAAAGCTTTAATCGTAAGTATTTATTTCCATTTAGTGACCGCTCCGTGTTTCAACTGTTGCAATTCACTCGTAGGATAAATTTTAAATATTTCAGCGCAATGTTTCATTAAAACAACAGTCCTAAAGCAGTTCAAATTATAAACTTAGTGTAGTCGGGTACACTTATTTTAGATGTGTGAAAGCGAGTGAGAGTGAAGTACAATCCCGAAGGTTGTTTGTAAGAGTTATCTGACTGACTATAGTATATGTAGACGACTTATATGTGCAACTGAGCCTAATAAAGTTAAGGTGGTAATGGTGGTATCACGTCAGAAGTAAGAAAGACTCTCATAAACTGTTTCTGGATGACAGGTATTTAAATTCTGGTAGCATTTTGTTTCATTGAGTTCTATCTTAGGTACGGTCAGTGCTGCCATTTATAATAATCATCTTGGTTTTTGTACAAACACGACAAGCTGGGAATACCTACTGTACGCTAGTATATTCTAACTTTACGGTCTCAACTCACAATCAATTCTCATTTATCGAGACTTAGCTTATCGGAGTGAGTCATGACAACACAAACTCTCGATTCACTGCGTACGTAACTTGGGCCAAGTTTACTGTTTAACTCGTACAAGTTTGTAACTCCAAGAGGGATTTCCGGGAGAAAGCACAATAGGTTTACACGATACTCTAATTAATTGCCTTGTTGGCTTTATACTAATATGTATAAAGCCAACAAGGCAACAAAGGCTTTCACATTTCAAATTGACTACAGACCGAGTTAGCGGGCAATACTTTCTCTGCAACACTATTTACAAGTTTACAAAATTAACAAAATACTCAATACTGACAAAATATGCACTTAATATCCACCTGAAAAGCGCTATGAAACAAAATACGCCTTAGAAAGACATATAGTAAAATGCGGAGGATCATAGAAATATTGAATGAAGGCTTGAGAACAGAATAAATATTAGTACAAGTATGGCTGCAGTAAAAAATAAGAAATATAAAATTCTGGATTCCCTTTGTATTTCTTTATACTCGTATGTAGACGATCGCACCATTCATGACATAAAGTAAGGCATTTCATCTTGGTTCTCAGGGTTGGCAACGAACGCATTAGAATTCCTAAGGTTTCATATGTCTCTGGGTATCTTTACTTACCATTAGGCGGCTTGTGTGGCCGTTTATCTACTCTGTCTTGAAAAAACACGTTCTTCAGTTACGATCATTATCGCAGAAGTTATCGCAGACTTCATCGTCAAATGATGATGAAGAACAAAACAACCCGCTGTCTACTACTGATTCAAAAGATACAGCTATTTTAAGTTAGAACGGACAGACGGACAGCGTAGGCATATTAATAGGGTTCCGTCCCTTCGGAACTACGGAATACGGAACCCTAAAAACAGTTACGATAGCCGTTGAAGTGACAAACGACAGCACACAGAGTATCGATCGCCACCCACCGGCACTGTTTTAGCACTGAGATAGGCAACCATTATGTTATAGACTGCTCGCTCGTCTGTATGCTGAATATTTAATTACTGCATTAACGCTTATAATTATGTTTCAGTATTGGGAGCCATTATAGCCAAAAACCAACAACCAAACCTGACTCTAATCAGACTTTGATTAATGGCGTTGACTTAGGTTGAAAAAGCATGCAAATATAACAAGCGATACTTCGATCGGTCGGGCAGACAGAAGGGTAAATGCGTCGTTTAAAGATCTTAAAGGTATAAGACGTTTAAAACTATTTTTTTCTAATTTTTGTACTTAAACTGCTATAAAAGGGCGTAAAAATAGTTTTAAAACGATGAAATCTCTTGAAAAAAATCATTACCCCTCATGTCGAAATAGCCTCGGAATATCTTTCACAAATGAAATGAAATTAAAATATAATGAAACCATCTTTTAAATTTCTATTTTTATCATATTGAAAAAATATGCATATTCTTTTTTAATAAAATGCAAGCATAATTAATAACTCTACCTCAATTGGTCGTCATGCGCATTGCGGACACGTTAATACAGAGCAAGTATACATGAAGTAACTGGCATAAAAGATTCATAACCGCTGCAAATGGCAGCGAGTAAGGCCGCGCGTCCAGAGAGCAGCTGTTTAATACTTTCGCTATAGTAAAAGGAAGATAAAATGTCAACTTTGACACCTGTCATTGCAGCATAAATTATAAACTTAAACCTAAAGCCGGGAATACACATGCCTGTAAAATGGAACAGCAGCGCTACGTGCATACTAGTTAACGGCATGTAAGTAACTGGCACACATTGAATACATTTGCAAGTTAACTTGCATGCAATTTCATCCAGCATTGCCTTTAGATGTCGCGTTCATTCACACGTGCCATGAGCATACGGATTGCAGCCCCCCGCGACCCCTTCCTCATATTGCATGCAAGAATCAAATTGCTTGCGATCTACTTGCTTGCCAGATACAGGCATGCCAGTCAGTGTATATACTCACATATTTATGTAAGTAGATGGCACGTTCTAGGGGCCGTTATGAAAGTGTGGCAGATTTAGAATAGGTTAGAAATTGTACTACGATGACAAGTCAGAATTGTCTACTTAAATTCCTTGCACTATAGCATGCGCAACACAACAGACTTCTGAAGGCCTATTTATGCTGCCGTACTGTCCTACTGAAGAAGGCGGCTCACTGCATAGTAATAATGTACCTAACCATTATATATTCAATGTGGTTACCAATAGAGTATAGAATGGTTCGACTACCACATTGCAGTTGCCTTCTTTGGTAGGATGGCAATGGTCGTGTTTATCGACCGATAAACGTAGATAAAACTACTCACTTTTTGACTAGTATGTAAGTGACGATAAAACACGACCATAATAGGCTCGCTCGGCTTAATAACCTAGTGCAGACCACGATTAAAAATAACAGGAACGTAAAACAGCTGATGAGGTTGGGTAGGTACTTAACAATAATGGCATTCCTGCCCTAGAAGGGAAGATGGAAGGAATAATATGGGGATTAACTCTTTTCCTTTTATATGACTAGCGATCCGCTAGGTTATTTTTTTTAACGAAATAAAACTTTTTCTCAAACATGATCGGAAATGTATGCGTTAATGTCACGAAATGACGACATGAAGTTTCTTGTCTGTGGCTCCCTAAGGAAAAACATTATTGACCGCTGCTGTAACTTTTTAAATTAGCTTACTAACTAAACTAACAAATTACATACTGCCAACAACCACTAGACTCTGTAACCATATTTCGCGACATGAAAAAAAATCGGTGGGTAGCGACATGAAAAAAAAAATGTGCAGTTTTGAGATTGCCATCGTAAGAAGATCGATAGTCTTGAGATTTGCATTGTAAGATTACACAGTCTTAAGATTGCCGTCGTAAGTTTGCATTCTTCAGATTGCCATCGTAAGATTGCAATAATGAGCTTTTAATTTTTCCTCACATTGCTTGAGAAAAGCACTATACAATCCTCGGCCGGAACAGGGTTTGAAGGACTCGTTCTATCCGGCCTCGTCTGCTTCTCGGCCGTCTACCCCAAACTCGTCCTTGAATCCCTTACTTCACGTCCTCTGCAGTAATGTACTATTATTTATCTGGGATCTGCTAAATGGATACCAGTCGACTTAACTCGTAATAAAAAAGGGTATAAACATGAACGTCATACTAGACCTACTCTTTTTCACTCGATCTTCAGAAGACTTATACCCTTTCTCACTAGGACCAGAAATATTAATTAACTCGGAAACCGATAAACAAGAAAATTGACAAAAATAAACTACAAAGAAACCGACAGTATCTTATATCTCTGTGAAAACGTTCAATGCCCAATATTGTCAGAAAACGTGACCTAACCGAAACTCGAAAAATAGTTATGGCGTCGGTATGGCTGATCCTGATTTATATCCCTCTTACTATTAGACATGTTCCTATTCTCACAAATACCTAATATATCTCTATGACGACCTTGACCCGAGGGGATTTAACCCTTCGTGCCTAAGCTAAGGGTACAGCTATTCCCTTGGCGTAAGCCGGACGAAATTGATATGAAAAAGTTTTTAATGCTAATAAAAATCCCGTGAAATCCTTGAATATTAAGTTGAAATGTACCTCTCTCCAGAAAACTCTGAGCCATTCCAAGTAAGACTTTATAAGATTAAGTCTTTTCACTTAACGCCTGAACGGTAATAATTTGCTATATCACATTAAAAATAAACTAAATTTTACTAGTTCCGTTTGCGTAGAAGGTAGTCGTTTAGCAAATGTATCGTAATAAGTTAAAAAAAACACGTTAGTTACAGTGGTACTTTTAACTCAAGCAAGTGTGTTAGAAATGCAAAACGCAATATCGGTTCGGCAATGTCTATAGCTCAGTTGTGTACTCGTATTATTCTAAAACTATAAACCAACCCACGAAACATGAATATGGCCAAGGTTAGAGATGTTAATAAACGTTATCCCCATCCACGAAGAGCAAGCGTCGCATACCGCGATCCTACGGCGAACCTACATTCCCCGACACCTGTACCACATGTGCACACATAACTAAGCTACAACCGCAACATCGGTATAACCGACATGTCCCGCTATATTAAAACCAATATAATTTGACCCGCGTCCCGAGACACGCATAAAATGTATAATTGGTAACAATAACTTAGTTTTCAGCAATGAAATGTGGGAAAATCATGTGAACATAATCATCAGGATTACAATACTTATGGGCTCACTTTAACTTAACAATGCTGAACTAACTTAAACTAAAAGCATAACAACGTATCTACATACTTCAAGTACCTAGTTACCTATAGATAAAATTTAACTGACGTTTAGGTAGGTACTGGTTCATTAATTATTATTATTAAATACATAAATACATCCTAATAACCATCCACTGCTACAGCATATCGTTAAAACGAATAGCAGACATAAAAGCTAAATTAAATCACAACGATAGTTTTTAAATACAGAAAATTGCAAAAAAAATAATACTTCTTATTAATTAATTAAATCTTTGATAATTAAACTAGCAGAATGCGACATACAACCTTATATAATTACTCAGCAGCTATACATATAGCTGATCTTAATCTAAAATACTCGTCAAGGTAAATAAATGCACGTTCGTCCGAATGAGCGACAGCCCCAAAATGCATAAATGCACCATACGCTTATTAGACCCGCCGCAACCCGCGGGAACCCCGATGCTGCAGTATTTAGGGAATTATACCGAGATCAAATGGATGCTGCGCAGAATCTTCTGAAAATTTGATCTTATGACAGCGGGTTTGTATGAGATTGGTCCTTGCAAGCTGGCGAGATCTGAGCTGAATTTCCACTGGGAACTAAGCTACAGCTTACAGTGCAATATATCTTAAACGCTTTCGAGTTTGTTTCTCTCACTTAACCTTTACTCAAGAACTCTCAACGCTCTTATGCGGGCCCTATTATAGACTGAATTGTTTGATTATTTAAATGGGTTAACCTAATTTGCCCGAACCCGAAAGTCTATTCCTCTTCTTCGTCGTTTCCTCATGGCTAGCACTCCAGGCAACTCTTAGTTGAGCCTGATGAAGTAATAATGATAGGTAAGACAAGATTTTATTTTATTTTGAGCTTGCCCGTTCTGCTCCACAACGCGAAAGCAAAATTGTTACTATACCGTGAGTTATTAGATCCCTACATTACTTTGCATGGCTACAGTAGGTAATACTTAATGGTTTCCTGGAATCTTGGTTTTTCAAAGAAACACGAGAAAGACAAAGGGGAGCACTGTACGTGTGTATATTGGTCTTAGCTCGTACAAATTATATTAAATAGATTAAAACCTCTTCAATCTAACGGTATCTACCGTTAATGTGTGCCTCAATTATGTTTAGAATGAATGATGATTTTGGCTTGGCCGTTCCACTTAATCCAAACCACCACAACTCTCATTTATTTACCCGTAAAATATTTTGCTATGCAATGCGTTACACTGGCTTAACGCCGATAAGGTAATTGCTAAATGCTAAACCGAAATTGCACTTTGAAAATGCAAAGCGAAAAGTAAGCTCAGCGCTTAGTAACTTAACAGAATAGGGATATACTGGTAGTAACCAACCTCTAGGTATTTCTGTTTTGAATAGTTTCTGGCCAGTTATTTTAAGTGTCTACTTCATGCCGCCTTCTTCGACTAGGTTTTCTTTTCGACTAGGTTAGGACGCGGTAAGCGTCCCCAATTTGTAAGGTTCTACTTTATCAGTAACTTAAGTCAAAAATAATAATTCAGGACGTCGTTCCAAATAAAGGATACATTACTTAATCCTTACATCATTCACTGGAAAACGAGCCTTAAAAACTACTCTGTCGATTAATGCGATGCGGTTAATCGATTCACGTGTTTATTTGAATTGAACCGATAGACGGAAGTCATAAAGTGTTCAGGGAAACAATTTCAATTTGTGCAATATGATGACTCAATATATTTTTTATATAACAAGCTACGACCCAAATAGAGCGTTGTTTACCTGCGACGGCAACGGCCGGACACCAGGACAAACAAATATTTAATATAAAGTTGTAAATATTCGGATAGCCGTATCTCGTTTGTATTAGAGTCATGAGAACTCTCTAGCGTATTGCATCACACCAGTACCATAAACATGCAAGTTTGTGAACTTTATTTTATTGATTTTTGACAAATCTCCGGTGATCTTGGTGCGTAACTAATAATATAAATGAGGTAAAAAATAAGAGTACTTTCACCTAAGCAAGTATTAGTCAGCAAGGTACATTTTGCAACTTATTGAATTATGATACAGTATCACAGTATCACGACCAAATCACGCATCGTAAACGGCCGGCCTCATCATTTTGTACTTTTGGAGACGCAATTTTTTCCGTGTTGAAACTTGTAACCAAAATAGTGAAGCCTAGTACCGAAAGTATTCATAATCATAAACTAATTTTTCACTTTCCGAAATTGCCTCCGTTGCCAGTTAACTTTGTGAAGCTAATAAAGCTCTGTACATCAATACCCAGATATTTTTAAGAGATTAATTTAATAATAGACTATAGTTTAAATAGAAAAAAACCTGTACCTCGACATGAATAAGTATAATGCACCTTATGAAGAAGGGAATAAGTAGCTACACATCGTCGGTATGGTCGCCCCTAGGTAAAAAAAAGGTTAGATGAGTGAGGCGCAGCTTGCCACATTTTGCGTCTAAAAAGGGGCTCCGTTCGACATCGAAAAAGTTACCGCCGAAAAAGCAATTAAAATGTTATGTGAGCTATATAGTATCTAGAGATCCAGCTCAAAACCAGCGCTGTCATTTAAAGTCGCAGCATCTTGCTGAGCTGGCCGCCTTTTAAGTGCTTGCATGTTCTGTTTGTTGATCTTTAAGTTATCATAATAAGCTTTTTTTGTTTTGCACTTAATAAACGTTTTTCTTTCTTTCTTTCTTTTAGATAAAAATAGAGACTCTACATTTGCAATTTTGCTGGAATAGAATAATAGAGTGCTATTAAAATTTTGAACAGTAAGTACCTACCTACCTACGTTGTGAAAACTTTAGGTAACTGCCTGTGTTGCGTTATAGCGCTCGGCAGAGTAATCAAGTAATTATAAAAAGAATAATAATCATCAAGGGCCAGATACAGAAAGCAGTACTCCAAGACACTGCACGTATTGTGAGGAGGTTTCTCTCTCTCGGTAGCTTGAGCCCTGCCGATGCTTCAAGGAATCTTTACAACAACGCATAACGGATAGGAAAGAAACCCTACAAACATTTTACATAAGTAACTGTATAAATATGTAACAACTTCCTCTCCCGTCATTGCAATCAAGTGAACGTCCTTAATTAATAATTTAAACTTTTCATAACTCTTACAGCAAAGTGAATAGAGTTCTTTTTAACCATCACGGTAGAGGTTTTTGTTTTTTAAAGCCGTCTTCACACGTGCTGGTTGCACGTGCATGCAGCGCTCGCCATCTGTCGGACGGAGTTCACTGCACTGATGCCTCGAGCCTTTGAAAAATTATACTTTAAATTTTTAACCCACAGACAACGCTTTTTTCACTTATTATTTTAGGGCGGTGGAACGTGGAGCGTGGAACCATATGCATCGAAATTGAAATTGCAATTCAGTGTTTTCTTTTCAAAATGGAATTGGATACAAAAGTTATCGATGTATAAATAGGTACCAGCGGTCATCGAGCGGTAGCCTTTCAAACATTGGTTTTAATACAAATAAAACGTATATTATCTTAATTTTGCGTTCACTACTGTTTAGCTTCCTTCATGATGTCTTTTTAAAAGCAGGGGAAATTCAGGCATTTGTTAAACGCCTCTTAATTTTATTTTCATCTTATCCGTATTCCCAACACCCTAAGATAAATCTTTCGAAACGTTAAACGAAGATAAATTGGTTTGGTGAAATGGAACCAACCAACGTCTAGAATTTTAAACAGTCGAAATAGCCTGCTCTTAAATATATTTCCTGATACAATTACTTCAACATATGATTTCCTTCACATTCCATACTAAACAAAACCACTGGGGTGTACCAAATTGGGCTCAGGTATAAATAGGTTCGTTCCAAAATCCTTTATATTGTGTACCTTTGCGTGCGGGCGTTACAATCAGCCTTGCGTATTGTAAAAATGTTCTTTGTCATCACAATGTATGATATAAATAAAGGTGACGAATGAAAGGAATGGCTACAATACGGCAGGTATTCGTAGCAGAACCGTACCGTGAGCGTGAGACAGATTGCGAAGCGGAAAGCGTTCTCTGCGCAAATTGCGACGTCGAACACGATCGATGTAAAATTTACAATGTCGATTTAATGTCGTTATGGCGATAAATATGACAATCGAAAGAGAAATGACCGCGGCACCCCAATTTACAGTGCAATATTGTCAATGCTGAGAGCGAAATACAATATAAATTATGCGTCAACGTACCAAAATGTCTGCAGCCCACAATTTACCTCAACAAATATAGTCAAAATATTTTTAACCTATTTCTGGTTGTAAATCATACTAGTGGCGTGCGGGTGGCAGGACCTTGTGCAGGGTCCGTCCGGATCGCTACCACCATCTTATCCAGTAACCTACCGCCAAACAGCAGTGTTCGCATTGTTGTGTTCCGGTTTGGGGATAAGACTAAGGGTGTAATGACTAGCATAGAGGCAATCCATCTTAGTCCTTGCAGTCTTGTGAATGCGAATGTCTATGGGTCACAGTATCCACTTACTTACCATCAGGTAGCCTGTGAACTCGTTTGCCTACTCTATGCCATAAAAAAAAACTAGACATCAATTATTATCCCACCTAAAATACATTATTTACTTACCTAACGGTTTATTTACTTTAAATAAATACTGGCCACATATTCGCACTGCTAGATCAAAACTGTATCAAGTGGAAAAACTCTCTAGTTTTGTTTCAAACTCATACAAGTTGTGTTAAAGTTGATTTTAAAATACCATCGTATTTCGAGTCGCTACTGTTTTGATGTAGTCAGCGTTGTTACTGTTGTTAGTCATAACATACCATTAATCAAACTGGCATATAAACAAAAGTATGACCTCCATGTCCATGTCTGTATGTCCTGTTAAACAAGACATAGGTAGCTTTTGTAAAACATCGCCTTTGTGTCCGTCCGTATCAAACGCATTGTTGAACTAAGTACATCATAATACATTATACCTACCTACCTACCTACAGCCAAACAAATCATACATGTGAATCACTTCTCCAATTTCGCCATTCAGTCAAATAAATCGATTCGAAACGAGAATAATTGGCATAATGTATGTTATTCCAGTGAAGTTGTTTATTTTTGAGTTATTACAACGGTATAGATTTTACAAGGTACTTAGAGCGTTTATACCTAATATACTAATATATTAGCAGGTATATTAGGTGATAGTCTGAATTCTACTTATGTATGGATATAGACAAAGGTAGAAGCGCTAAATTACAAACTTCGAATCTATCTTGCCTTACACTCGTCATTTGTTAAAAACTCTGGAGATAGAGCTTACGTAATGTTAACTTCAAAAGGGCCACAAGTGTCATCACCATATTTGCAGTTTTTTTTGGACTCTAATTACCGGATATCTTACATTATACAAGTATGATGATATACTTCCGAGATTCTAGGCGGTAAAAACCATGTCGTCTTTGATCTGTTATTGTATTGTCAACGTTTTGATAGCTCTTAATTACCAGACAGTAAAGGCGGTCCAGTAAAAACAATACCATAACACGTCGAAGGCAATATGGTTTTACGGAGTTGAATAGAGTCCAGATAAAATGGCAACATTGTTGCACTGACAGATGTATAAATAGGCTGTCAGGTTCATTGTTGATGAGTGTTGCCAATTTGGGAGGGTAAAGCTACACTGGTGGTTTACGTGACTGAATACGTAATAAGTAGGTACGTTTGTTGGCATCAAATTAATTAATTAGAGCAGCAGCGGTCGACAACCTAATTAACGACACTAATTGAACTAATCTTCGACGAAACTACAGCTGGATCCAATGAGTTAATCGAGTTTTTCGGGCTATTCTACGTATTAATTGGACATGTGAAGAATGTTTTATTACTCTGCTCGAGTCATAACAAAGGAAATTATGTTTGTTCTTATGAAACAGTTTCGTTCAACAATTGATACTGACCTAGAACCAAAGACCGATGAAGAACGTTTACGAAGAACTAGTTCCTCTCGGTCTGTAACGGGAATTTAATCATTCTAGTTCTTAAGTTCCTGACCGACTCAAGCCTAGCCCAAGATGCTTAAGCTAGGCAAAACGATTGTCGAAAACTGACAGCATGAATGGAACTGACATGAGGGCTCCACGCGGCCGTCTGGCACCGTACGTTAATCCGTCTTACTTAAAGCCACAGACATGTTCAGTAATACATACATACACACATACATAAAATCACGCCTGTTTCTCAGAGGTGTAGGCAAAGACGACTTCTTTCCACCTGCTACGATCCTGACAAATGTCTTTCGCTTCTTCCACATTCATACATCGAGTCATGCACGCACGTCGGTTTCGGGTACTTAAGATTCGTCCCTTTTCCAGTATTTCTCCGATTTGATTCGAAAAAGTACGCCTAGGGCGGCCTCTTCCGACCCTTCCACTCACTTTCGCTCTGTATATCTCTTTCGTCAATCTTTTCATCCATCCTTTCCAAATGACCGAACCATCGAAGCATGCCCTTTTCAATCTTAGTCACTACATCTTCTTTTAGTCCACATTTCTGTCTGACCTTTTCATTCCTTACTCTATCAATCAGTTTCACACCACACATACTACGCAAAGAGCGCATTTCAACTGCATTTATTAGACTTTCATGCTTGTCCTGCCACACCCAACATTCACACACACATCACACACATCACACACATCACATTCACACACACATTCACATTCACATTTTGTTCAGTAATACTTGCTTAGAAATATATAATTCAGTGTTAAAATCAAAGGATCTGTACCCTTACCATGACCTTACTATTACCGTACTCGCTAGCGAGTCGAATGTTCTGTCCCTCGTACAGTATAAGAATACTGCGAGCTCTGCGAGGGACAGGACATTAGACTCGTCAGCTAATTGTAACTCATGTTAAGGGTACAATCTGTCTCGGTCTAGGCGTTAACGTGCTCACTGAACCTAGGCTGATACAGTCTCAGTTGGTTCTCTCCGAAACAATTAATTCGAAGCTTTAATCCTGTATCCCTCTCATTCTTTAGTTATTACGAGTACACGTTTGAGGGACGAGGTTAATGTTTTGTATGTTTGATTTTTGGATCAGGATTCAGGGATTCAATCATTTAGGTGTACAATGTAGATTTGTTACGACTCCTTAACTCTCGAAGGGACTTTTAAATAGAAGAATAAATATGCTGGCTATTTTATTGGGCAAAGCGCGTAAATTTCAAATAATAAATTAGTACATTTTTAACCGACTTCAAAAAAAGGAAGAGGTTCTCAATTCGTCTTTCGTGACATTACCTCATACATTTCCGAGCTTGTTTTAGAAAAAAAATATTTTAGTAAGTATCGTTCATATCGTGACATATTATTTAGAATCCAGACTAGGAGAAACCCTAAATATACTGGGGTTATTTTTTGATCTGTTAATCGTTCGACAATATTTTAAAATAAAATGCTTTATCAGCAAAAGTAATTAGTCCCAATTAGCTAGCCGAAGCTTGTTTATTATTATGAAGAGCAGAAAACTGAGCACGATTTTTATTTTAAAATATAACTTCAGCTGAACAACTTTTAACTATGTAGTGGCGCGCGCCCCAGTTTTCGGTGTTAACATTCTCATTCGAGACTTTTTTATTATGCTAGCAATTTTATTTCGCTTTAAATAATTAATTTGGTTGATAATAATCTCGAAACAGACGAGAAACTAAAGTGGTGAGGTACGATGTTATGGGTACCACAATTTTATCGAAACACCTTTCATCAAACGAATTATTACGCAGAATTTTCATTTCATTGAAATACATTTCTCGCCGCGTGAGTATTTTTTCACTTTAACTGCAGTAGACACCCTGTTTCACACGGCCAAGGTAAGAGTATTTTTTTAGCTAAATAGGGATGTTGACTGGTTATGTCTGCTACTTTTTAAGATATGTCAAAACGAAAGCTTGTATGGAGATTTGTATATATTCTGCTCTTTGAAGTCACAAACCTGTTGTCAAATACCAAATAATATATTCCTAAATTCAAATAAGTCTCGTCTTTATATTTTACTGCGTCTGAGGTAAACTTTACTTCATGTTAGTGTTAAATAATTATTCTATACTACTGTCAATACCGCTTAAATGTCTATCCAATTAAATGTCTATCGTAATTAGCACATCCTGTATCATGAAGCTCAAAGTGAAACGTGATAGCCCTAATGTCTTCAAGATGGCGTCTTCAATTCTGAGATTGCACCAACAGCTGCATAATTTGCATTTACGTGAGCCAGTTCCTGAATGAGTAAAGTTGAACGTGTATAATCAATTGTGGAATTATCATAGAATAGGGATGAATGACACTAAAAGGGTTTTTAGCTTAAATAGATAAAAATACTGTAACCAAGACGAATGTAGAGTTTTAGAAAAGACTGAAAGAAAAAGTTATGGCATTTTATTAGGTGGATGAAGCAGTACACTTTAGTGTTGTCTCTACTGCTGCACTAACACGTCAAAACGTTTTAAAGCAACAAGCTTGGATCAACAATGATCGAAGGCAACGAGGTACAAAAGTGTGCAGCTACTTATAAGACCGACTGTACCGTTATCTTGTTTTTTAATCTGCTCAAATAGTAAAAGCATAAAAAAACTACTGGTCTTATACTAATAATAATAGATAGGCCTTTTCATCTATTCCAAATGATTTAGGTAGGACTATGAATTAAGACACAGATAATACTCAGTCTGGCTTGACAAGATGTATTCTGTAGAAGTTAAAGACTTGCAGTTGTACAATCTTTCAAGATGTAAACAGGTATAGAAATGACATACCTATGTACCTACATATAATGTTACATATGTAGTCGAACACATGAAAGCTTGCATCAATTTTAGACATACATACGCAAGTATTCTTTAATCTCTGCAGTCGTTAACATTCGCAGAATTCATCTTGCCAGCCAGATTAACACTGTAGGGGAGCTCTTTACTTATGCTCAATCTTCAAAATAAACAGAAACACTTCAAAATTACAAAAGTACCTAATCAAAGTTTGGCCTTTTCGCAAAACTCCTCTCAGCTCTTCTCTCAATAATATTTATACACAATCCAAAGTCCTAATTGTCCATTAAATCGCTTCCGCTACAAACTGGTCTACAGCGAAAGGAGCGAAGCAGTAAAGAAACATTGTTGCAAGTGCAATTCGGACGAACTAAGCCGGCAATTGAAGTTTGTATTGTGCTCTGGCAATCGCGCGATTATGGCCGACTGCGGAAGCCGAGAGTTGGAGTGTGTTAGTTTGAAAGTTACGTATCTTGCAGGCTCAGGCGAGATATTACGGCTGGGTTCTGGGTAGTGTTGCCAAATGTCACGATTTCTGCGGGACGTCCCGATTTCCAGGGTCATGGACACTCCCGATTTACCCTTGATCAGGACGCCATTGTCCCGACTTTCAGCACATTTCTAGAGTGTTCATATACCTATTTAGTCTAGGTTTTTTTAAAAAATAATTTATAAGATCATGCAGCGTGGCGATTTTTGTGAATTAAACGTTAACATTCGTTCTAAAATCAACGAGAAACGGTAAAATCGTACTTTTCATGGTTCAGGGTTGGTGTGACGTTACGTTTCTTCGCATGCGATTTATTTAATCTTCTACTTTCGAGCGCTTTGCTTCTCAAACATGGACCCTGGTTCTCTAGTTATTAATCAACGTTATAGTTCCCGTCACGAGTGTGGAGGAAGCCAGAGAAGTTTATCTGGATAGTAGCAAGTGGAAGGAAGGAAGTGCCTACCCCTACGGGAAAGAGTCGTAATTGTATGTATGTAGTTATGTACGTAAAAAGGCCACTGGTGAATTACTTGCGCTGTCACACATTTATCGACGAATTTGCTGGTATGAAGGGGGTGGAAGGCGGACACTCCACCGGTATGCATATGCGCGCACGGCATTGGTTGGCGACTGTACCCAAGCGCAAACACATCTCCTCAATGGTTGCTCAGCAGCTTTAGGTGACGGGATCTGCAGCTGTAGTGACTTACCCAAATATGGCGGCCGCGCCGGCGATGGCCCCGCCGCACTGAGCAGCGATGTACAGCAGCGCGCGCAGCGGAGACACGCGCCTGCGGACGCACAGCGCCGCCGACACCGCCGGGTTGATGTGGGCACCTGCGCATAGTCATCATCAGACCCTCTGTTCAACGACGTTAAACAATGTCCTGGGGTCCTTGTGAAAAAGGGTATGCCTCCTGAAGATCCAGTGAAAAGGGTTTAACTCCAGTATACTCCGTTTAGGTATATGCCCTTTTTATTATGAGTTAAGGCGACTTATACCCTTTTTCACTAAGCCTATAAGAATTGTCTTTGACTTTGGCCTCTATTCTAGGCAGTAAAAACCATATTGTCTTTCAACTGTTATCTTGGCGACACGTTAGCCTAGTTGGCAGTGACCCTGTCTACGAAGCTAGCGGTCATGGGTTCAAATCCCGGTAT
This sequence comes from Acleris sparsana, assembly GCA_923062465.1. Taxonomy (NCBI): domain Eukaryota; kingdom Metazoa; phylum Arthropoda; class Insecta; order Lepidoptera; family Tortricidae; genus Acleris; species Acleris sparsana. The sequence goes on along the minus strand of OV281287.1, from coordinate 4,004,446 downwards.
GAGCATTTGTGTTATGAGTGCGAGTATTGAGAACTAATGTAGAGCTTACTTTAGTACTAGGTCAATTTGTAGGAGATTGTCTCTTCATATATTTTTTGTTGATATTTTAATTTTAAAAAACTATCCCGTTTAACTCCGCGACGCGTCCGTGTCAGTAACAACAGTTTTCTATGACTTACGTCACATTTACTAAAAATGGCATCTGTCTAAAAACTTGTTTATAATTACGGCCTGCTGTACTCTTAAAAAGATTTCCAATTTACCCCTCCTAATATTAAATTCAAGATCTAATATTATCTAAAAACCTGCTTTCCTGATTGCTTACGACGACAAAGTAAAATAATTATTTGGCTTCGACGGTGAAGACTTTATAATCTTATTACAGATTTCTTATAAACTGACTTCGTTTGAAAACTGTGTTACAAATCCATAAATTAAAGTTAGTAAACATATAACACTAAACTGAATAACTAAACCTTGAAACAGTCGAATATTTCAGTGCGTAATTAATCAAAAGATTTCTTACGAGCTTACGACTTATCGTCTAAGACGCTGCTAATGAAATCGTAATTAATTTATAAAGTATTTAGCGCTCCGTATGACTAATTAGTAGGTCTTTAATTTGATTTACAAGGCTCCTAATTCAATGTTTATTTGTACAAAAGAATGATCCTGCTTTTCTATATCCCCAATGAGCGCTGAGTCTGCGTAAGAAATACACCCTTAACAAAATCAGTGCCACGAAACTTTATATTTGGAGACTAGAAGGACTGGCGCTGAAGGTGGTGTTGTTTTGTACCTAAAAATGCTGAATTTTAATTTAATCGAAGGCATTTCTCGCCGCACGAGTTTCTTTTTTGGATTCACGAGTCTAACTTGACCTAACCTACGTAAATCATGTTTAAGAACTTAACCAGCAGAAAATAGCGTACGGTGAAATGAAATTCGATGATACGATGCAATCGATGAAGTGAAATTTGATAAAAATACGAGTTACCGGTTTGTACAGGTAACAATTGGACACCAACCTTTTCAATCTCAAACATCCGTCGACATTGTAAATGCCTCACATTTCGTGTCGTCGGTGTTTTTATAATGTACTCAGGTAAAAGGTTACTATAATAGGGGTAGGATCTGAATCACAAATGCGCCCGAGCCGGACGATTTTAGCATTCGCCTCTATCAGGTAGCCGTGCTCGGAATAGTGCCCACAAGGCCCTAGAGTTGCGCCCGCTCAGACTCGACAGAAGCGCTCCGATCTCGGTCAATCGGTCAAAGAAACTAGTTTGGTATTTTACTTATTTTATGTCTTTTAGCTGCGGAGAAAAATTTAGAGAACTGAGCAGGACTCTTTGCTATTTGTCTCGTTCACATCGAGCGCCGTGCTGTGTGCTCTTCGTTCGCTCAAACCTACGTTGAACATCTGCTCCTATCCTAAAGGATCGACTTTCAGTCTGTGACGGGAATAAATTCCTTTTAGTTCTTAGTTCCGGACCAACTTAAGCCTACAAAGCCCTCATACTCAACACGAGAAATTCCACAGGATGATCGTTAATTCCAGTATTTTATGAGGCACATTTCATTACATCATAGTCCGGTTAAAAAACCTTTTGACAGCGCAAATGAGTCGTAATAAATAAAACTGTCTGACAAAGAACACAACAGCCCTCCTAAATGTGCTCTGGGCAGGTACTTCCTGCCAGCACATTCAAAGAAATTGTCCTTTAAAAAAGGTAAACCAGAGCCAAACCAGCGCAGTGAAAGGGAAGTTTGATTAAAATGCATCACAAAGGTCGGATCAAACTAGACCGCGTCTATCAGGAAAGCGGTTGAATTGAAATGGCGAGAGCTTTTATTTCACTCGCAAATGAACGTGAATTCATAATAGTCACAGGAGATAAAGCCTGCACGCTATGCATCGGGTAAACTCCAGCTGAAAATAGGGCTGTCCACTGCCCCCATTAGCAAATTAGGGCGGCGGCTATTCTATAAATTCATCACAGCTAAGTCGCGAACATTACTCCAGGCGAGAATTAGCGCGATATTGTGGGCGCGCATCTCCGTGTCATTGTAATATGATATAATTTAAAATGTCATTGTCCACGATCGCCATTATAAACTAAACTTAAGGGGACAAAGGGTGCAGGGACGCAACACGTGTCGTGCCCTATACAGATAATAACATTAATAACTCACTTCTATGTAAAGAGTTATTTTATGGTCTGTGGGGAGAAAGGCCAAACAAACTTTGGGGGAGTTGCGAGTATTCTTAATATAGTTCATTGACTTTCATTGTTATTTATTAGGTTATCAATAAAGTGATGCATGTTTGGTTTTCTTGCAGAAATTATGGTGAAATATGGAAAGCATTGACCTACTACTTTAATTAAAATGGATGCCTTATACTGACTGCTCTATATTTATCATTTCCGAAGAAGGGGCTTTAATAAGAACTTTCGGGAAATAATAAATCTTGTACTTAGAACTCGTTGCGAAAATTACTTCCTATTGACCCCAAAACGCCATTTTTAGAAGGAAATGAACGCCTCAGTGCCGCAAGCGGCTTGAAAAAAAAACTACGACGGGAAGCGAAAGAGGTCCTAAAATATTTTTTTGTGGAAAAGAGTTGTCTACGGGATTAAATAAGTGGAAAAATTGTTTTCTTTATTCGTGTTTTCGCATTTTTTATACTTAGGTAGGTACCCGACTGCCGAACGACGGTAAATTACTTGTACGTGCTTTTATGTACATAATAAAACTATTAAACGGGACTTAATCAAGTAATAAAATAAACATTTACCTCGACGTTTCGACTGTGTTACATTACAACAGCCGTGGTCATGAGAAGTGGAGGGTGTACGTCTTCTTGTCATGCGAGTTTTTCTTGGTCTTGTTTTTCTTTATTAGGACTGTGATCATTACGAAACGCAACACTCACAACATCCGAGGATTTATTCGAAGATACACTTCCTCGCTAACATAATCGGATGTTGTGAGTGTTGCGTGTCGGTACGATGACACTCCGAATAAAGAAAAACAAGACGGGTAGGAGAAGTATGAACGGATATCGGCCTGATTTTGACAAACGGGGTGTCGTTAGATTCGAGAATGTCACTGGCCACTATAATTTCAAAAAATATGACAATGTATAACATTGTCATATTTTTTCACCTACATTTCAAAATATGCAGTCAGATTTCTCGAGCTCACTTTTTACCGAAAAAAAAAGTGCTATCGTCACTCGACACAAAACAATCGGTTTAAATTACAGTGAAAATAAAACGATAACTTAATTCACAAACCGCAGGTTCCTCCGAAATTTTCTTCGGATTTTTCCGAGCCGCAATTTCAGACAATGCGTAATACCTGTTTAATATTAAACAAACGGGATTCATTTAAATTGGCGACCGGAACTCGTAATCCTAATTTCAGATTACACAAACTCTGCTTTGTCCGGGAATGTTAATTCGTTACACAAACTCCGAAGTTATATGGTTATACTTACATACATCGCTTTTAAAAATTACGGAGATGTTATCCCTAGCAAGGTCCTTGAAGGAAGTTCGAATTGGCTCTATGGGTTGAAAAAACACCAGAACCACAATCTAAGGATACGATAACAGTGTTATTACAATGACAAAAGGTATATTATTGCTTGATTAACGTTATTTTTTACGGGTCCTTCGTTACTTTCGCCCGTCCCTTGTTAAAAGTGTGGTAATTGTGAACATCTGCACGTTACGAGTCGGGTGGTAAACGGTAACTCATCCGAGCGGCCGACCCGACCACAGATAATATAATGCCCCACATATTCGACGAATAGAGGCAAACATGAGGACACAGTATGCGTCGTTCCCTGTCTAATGCCCGCGTCCCTCACGATTAGCTAATCACCGACGAATATGTGGTAGAGTTGTAATAGTCAACTATCAAGTGGAAATAAATAACAGAGCAGTGATGGCGCGCTTTAATTGGCCCCAGGGCAACCCTAGATCACTAACGGCCGAATGCAGTCGCACCTTGCATTTTAAATTTTAAAAAAAAGCCAGCAGGTACACGTGGTCGAACCTTTCTCACAATTTGTGCGATCCTGGTAAGGAAACTAGACGGGCGGGTTCCAGTTATTTATAATCGGAGCTATCTCGAGGATAATGAGCGCAGTAATCGTTCGCCTAAGTTTATTGTGCTGTTCTTTGTTCTTTTAGTCGAATTTACGATGCATTTGTTTATAGTCTCGCTTAATTAAAAACAGACGCTTCTTGTTAGCTGTGCGTTTACTGATGCAAGTCAGATGGGTATATCAAATTAAATTGTGCCCCACTCCACTACTGAAACCAAGATGTCGTAAATTACTTACTTCAAATTAGTAGGTATTAACCGTGCCTACGAAGTTAGCGGTATGGGCAAACATTAGCACGAGTATTTATTTGTTTCAAAGTCTTGAAAAGTTTCCTATGTATTTAATTATTTAGTTCTCTATTTAAGTATTTACATCCTTGTCTAGTGCCCATAGTATAAAAGTCTAAGGCTCAGTTCGAGGCTAGCTAAATTTGTGTGCTGATATTATTAAAATATTTATTTATATAAAATACAATTTGACACATTTTGCACGTGGCAATTATGTTCCCTTGTACGAGTAATAACTGAATCTATCTGCGATTAGAGACGACCAATTAATAAGTAAGTACCTATATATTCCACGGAAAACATGCCTCTCTTACTCGGTGCTACTGTTGATTGAATGAGTACCTACTAGCATAGAAACCAACAATGAAACACGTATTTTTGACCTTTTTGAGTTAGGAAAAGGCTAGGTATAGGTATTCTTTCGTTATTTGGTAGGTCGTCACAGGGTTTGAAATCGAAATAGTCTGCCACAGGGATCATTTAAATTGGATCGGATTGTAATCTATTCGTTCCAACACTAGCCTCGGCTCTTTCCCGATGAAATCGTAGCTGTAGTAAAAAGAAAACCAGAAAAAAATCCGGTACAAATTGTTACCCCCAGGGCACGCTGGGCACGTTTTATAAAGCTACCAGTAACAATTTTACAGGTATATACTGGCAACACTGCTCAAATGGCTGGTCGTCATTGGTCAAGGTTGTGTCAAATGGAAACTTGTAACCTGTAAATTGTAATTTGTAGCTTATAATACAGGTCCTACAGGAATAGGTTGTTGCTCTTCTATTTTATTTAAGGCGTTGTCGATAGGATAATCAGTAAATGTAGAAACCTAAATCATAAGTGAAACATTGAGTCACGGGTATTTATTACAGTTAGGTAATAAATTCAGGATAACCACACTTTAGGACTTTACTTCTCTGTTTTATTAGAAAATTATAGATAGTTAAAACAGCGTAATTTTAACCACCCGAGTATTCGTCATTAACTGAGCCAATATAAAGTGTTTTGTATTATAAACTAGAGAACGCGCACGACTTAGTATTAGTAGAATTAGTTTCCCCCTACTTCTTCCCGTTGGGGGTCGATTTTCGGGAAATCCTTTCTTACTGCTCCCCTAGACCTCATAAGGAACCTATGTACCAAAAATGGAATCTTTAGACTCAGCGGTTTGGGTATTTGCATTGCACCAAGCTTTTGTGTCAGTTCAACCAGTTTGAGATTTTAAACATGTGTGAAATCAAAAGCAATAAGGAGTATTGATATCAACTTCGAAGCAAATATTCCCAAAATAACTTTCTACCCCTTCTTTACCCCCTTAAGGGATGAATTTCCATAAAATACGAAACACGTCTCCATCAATTCTGTTAATAGTAGATTGTTCAACAAGGGACTAAAACAAGCCATAATGACACGAGATGTTTAGCCACCCAAGCGAAGCGAATCGAGTGTCATTATGGTTGTTTAGTCTAGCGTTAAACACTCTACTTTTAACTTAGAATGCGAGGAAAAAAAACGACGTTCTATGCAATGATATTTTATTTAGATACGTTATGCTCAGACGAAACGCATACAAAACCAGCCAATTACTCATAGTTTCTACGTTACCATATTTTGACAGAAAAAGAACGCAACCCGTAGTCTTTATCGGACTCATGCGATATCTCATAGTGTATCTCATGTTTCACGGGTAACAGTAACACCGGTGCAAATTAAACAAAGTGAAAGTTAAAGATGTATAAACAAAAAGTAAAAAATTTTTAGGAGAGGTACTTACGAATGAAAAGAGACATCCTTTGTTCCTTTTACAGTTACAGTATAATTTCGGCAGCCTCGAAAAACACAAGGCAGCATTTTTTATTAACTATATTTGTTACTTTACGGTAGTAAAACTTTATTATCTTTGACGCGTGCGTGTCAGAGGTAGCGGCGTAACTGAACGGTAGTAAGGCAATTTACCTTCCTTATTGAGGAACGCTTTTGCGCGCAGATGACGTATCTTAATATTAAATATTATTTGTTATATTTATACAAAATTACAATATTGATTACATCAACGTTCCTTACAAATTTGAATACTTGCATATTTAGCCAACAGATTCAAACTTGAAAACCATTTTAATACTAATTAGACCATGCGTAATAAAATGAATTCATCCTTAATATAATTAAGTAGATTCATATTCGTAATTAATAATCGTGTTTCACAAAATTAAATCGTTTTTTTTAATATTTTTGCAGAGTTGTCATTTGGAAGTTATTTCCACGCCCTAAAAATTGTCTATACACAATCACTGAAAATGGCGATAATCCTCCATTCACAAACACTGTCATTGCCAGTTTAAGGGTTTCCATAGTAAATAAAAAAAATAACTTTAATCCCTAGGGATTAATAAGGAGCTTCACTCCCGATGTGCAGAGAGTAAAGAAGCATTTTAGGAGCATGAGAAATGAAAAGATTGTTTATGCGAAATTTGAAGTAGATTGGACCAAGGAATCACGTAGTCCCATACAAACTTTGCCCCACTTTTTCACCCCCTTAGGGATAGAATTTCGGAAAATCCTTTCTTATGCCTACGTCATACAAAGAATACATACACCCTTCAAGTTTGAAGTCTCTACGATCAGCGGTTTAGGCTGTGCGTTGAGCCGTCAGTCAGTCAGTCAGTAATTCAGGACAAAGCATTTTACATGTAGGTATAGATTTGAAGTAGAGAAGGAGGGAGCGGGTCGGGCGCCGAGCACAGCGTTTTCATCGCGGGACCAGCGCGGGTCGTCGTATTCACATATAGCGCCGAACGCGCCAAGCGGTGGGCCTCGGGCGGGTGAGAATGCCTATCGAAGAATGCGTGTATTTACTACCAAGGACGCCCGCATCCAACCCGCACCCAACCTGTCCTGTGTGAATGCTTCCATATAACTCCATGTTAAAGCTCCCGCCGACCTTCCGACCCACTCGGCGCCCGATCCGCTCCCGCCCGCTGTGTGAATTGCTCCTTAGAGATAAATAATATACATCAAAGAATGTAATATTTATGGCTATTGTCGGTGACATCTTATTATCGTTATCCTCCGCTTTTTATCACGTCTGTCCCCTGGCGAGAGATTCATTGACGTAAGTGTGGGTCAGCACAATAGACGGCAATTCCAACTGGCATCCTTTATCATACGATTTGATACTTGTGTGCGTTTTTTCTAGAATCGTCTTTGTATCGGTATAAGTATCGCAACCATCTCCATTAAGATTTATGATATGGTTTAATTCGCAAGTAAGAATCGAAGGTGGTATCGGAACCACTTTGAGAATGCCTGATAGAGAGTGCTGAAATTAATGCTAATATAGTAAAGATTCTGAAACAAATTACGCGTATGCGTCACTGTCTGAACCTACTTGTATAAGATGTACATACAGTAGGTACAAGCAAAAAAAATGCTTTGTTCTACTGACCTCTTGCTTTTTCCTATACGCTTTTTGGCATAGAGAAGGCAAACGAGCACACAGGCCACCTGATGGTAAGTGGAAAGTGTGACCCATAGACATTCGCATTCACAAGACTGCAATCCTAAGACTGCAAATGCGTACTACCCTGAGGACTAAGATGGAATGCCTCTATGCTAGTCATTACACCGGCTGTCTTATCCCCAAACCGGAACACAACAGTGCGAACACTGCTGTTTGGCGGTAGGTTAATGGATAAGATGGTGGTAGCGATCCGGACGGACTCTGCACAAGGACCTACCACCCGCTGTTGTGGTAATGTAACCGACTGAACCTAAACCCGAAAGAACATTGGGTCTCTATTCTCGCTAAAACCATATTGCTTTTGAGTTGACATGTTATCAAACTAAATAACAAATTCAAATTAGTCTCAATGCGATTCTATTACGTTGTTTGGAATAAAATAATCATAAGTATTAATTTATCAGTTATTTTTTAAATCAGTCGTTCGAAACTGGGTTACAATGACCTCAATTATAAAACCCGACGCTCCTGAAAGTTGAAATCCGCCGTGTTAGAAAAGCTACGTGAGACGGCAAAGTTCCTCGATTTATTCCGAAAGTTAAACAAATGATATCAATCAACCTTAGGGAGCGAGAAAAACAAAGGTTCAGATCACACGATTGCTGTTTGACTAGTCATTACCGCAGTGTTTGAAATCAAAAGTCTTTGACCAGTGTGTGTTGCCAGTGATGACTTACGGATCTGAGACGTGGGCGCTAACAATGGGCCTCATAAGGAAGCTCAAAGTCACTCAGAGGGCTATGGAGAGGGCTATGCTCGGGGTTTTTCTGCGTGATAGAATCAGAAATGATGATATCCGCAGTATTTTAAATCTTATTTAATAATAAAACATTTGAAGATACATATTTTGTTGTTTTTTCCTTCATCAATTAATATTTTACGAAGTTGTGCCCGTTGATGTCTTTCAGTTACAAAACAAAACTTCACGTACATGTTCGAACAAACGTCAAGATAAAATCACGAAGAACTTTTCGAAATAATCATATTTTAAAAAGCTGACCATTGGTGAGAAAGTCTCTTCCTCAAAATGGTTTTTGAATGACCATATAGTAAAATAATGGTTTAATCTACATAATTGTCTAATTTTTTTTTTTTTTGCGAGTTATAAATATGTATGTCACTTTAATCGTTGCGACAATTCATATATGGCTGTTTAAACATGACATTAAATAGACAAGGTATTAAAGTTTATACATGAACTCAACTGTACTTATGTATAGATAGGTACCTACCGGATGTTTACAATGTCATTGATACGTAGGTACATTAAATCCTAATAATGCCACGAGCACGACCCTTCAGGCTTTGTTTATTTCCTATTCTCCGGGGTGTTTCTATTTGTTATTTAATATTTTACTGATTACCAGCCTAAACGTGATAATAACAAAAAGTATCGAATATCCTTAATGTCTCCAAATAGGTACCGAATTCGACTGTCACATACAGACCTGACATGAGTGATGAGGGTCCCCTTTTTTTGACGCACGGAACCCTAACAAAGAACTTAATAAAGCAAGGATTCTTAGGAGTGTTTTAATGAGTGCGCCACCATTAAAACTGGGCAATACCTTGATTCTTAGACCACTAGATAGGCAGTCTCATTTGAAGCGCCATAAATGCCTATATAAGGCTTTGCTATGGCCTGTAACAAGGTTCTATCATAGTCTATGGACGAACTCGTTCGCCGTAGCTTTTGCACATTTAGGATAGAACTTAGTCTTACCAGAAATATTAGCGAAGCATAACGTCAGCGTGGCGATGGCACATCCAGAAGCTAAAGCCGTTGATAACAGCACAGCGGAGGCGGAGGCGCCGACGCCTGCGCCTCCGGCCGCACCGCACACAATAAACACGTACAAGAACGAAGCAGCACATTCAGCCACCACAGCCTTCCACAACGAAAGAGTCCGCACCTCCAGCCGAGCCGGCACCCTACCGTCCAGTCCCTCACTCCCATCCTTACGCAAACACTCCAACTTCTCAAACAACGTAACGATATGCTGCTCTATGCTATCGTCAGCCATATTCAGCGAATGCTCACCCATTTTGAATTAAGAAAAAACTTTAAAAAAGCATTTGTTTTCGAATTTTGAATTTCGCGCGAACGTGGCGCGGGAACGGGCAGTATACGCCCTCGCGTCGCGGCAAACGGTCACGGAGTGGCGGGATGAGACCGGCGGGTGAATGAATGCGCTGAATGGAGGGGGCTCCGACACTTGTTACACCCCGACCTGCGGGGTAACCAAATCGCGTTCGTATCACAATAGCCAGTTAATTGGATAAACATTAGCTCGTTTTTGATGTGGTTGGTTTTAATTTGCATGCCATACGTGCTTGGAGTGGCGCCATGGCGCTTTGAGATAACAGCATTTTTTGTTTTGTATTAAAAGATGCGTTGAAACTAAGTTAAAAATGGAAAATAACCTAATACTTAATGCACAGAATAAGTTATAGTCCTAATGACACAATTCGTTAAGTATTACGTGCTAGCTAGTGCTAACTAAACGAAAGATAATAACCCTAGTCAATAAAAAACCCCTATAAAGCCGACTACGAGAGATGACTTTCTTAAAATCTAGCTAGAAACATCACGATTACCTAAACATGGATGGATTAAACTATGTTTCTTAAAAAAACACATCTTAATCAATCCGTCCGTTGGGAGATAATTACCAATCACAGACAGACTCACAGATAGACAGCCACACAGACACAGTAAAACTCCTTTTTTCCATCAAGGCAACACAACTCACTATTTGACGTGGTGACAACCAGACTGCAGTACCTATTCGGTTAAAAAATTAGATCATGTTGCCAATTTTAATCTCAACAGCGGTCTCATCACGGCTTTTAACTTTTTTGACAAGCTATATTTTAAGCTGGTTCAGTAAAATCTGCCTAAGTCGTAGGTATTTTTAATTAATTTCATTGTTACATCACTACTTCCTCGAGGGTCCTGGCACCTATTTTAGTAGGATTGTAAAACTTGTAGGTTGCCCTAGTAAGATAAACTATGGGGTATCTTTTGTCTTTGGTAATTTGTTCTTTATAAAGTACGCTGGGACCAAGGAGCACCAACTCTACCAAGAACGAGCGTACAAAGAGCCATCTATATTATTCGGCGAACTCTGCTACGTGTCACGTTACTGAGTAATGTCGCTGTAAACTTTACACTGAAGCTGTGTACGCGCGGTTTAGTGGTTCCCACGTTCACGGTACACCTCAAGCGGGACGTGGGTTTGTTTCAGTACCCTTACTATGAGTTACAATTAACGTAAGTAGGTACTCGCCAGCGAGTGGAAGCTCTATCCCTCGCAGACCTCGCAAGTATTCTTATAGAGTGCGAGGGACAGAGCGTTCCGACATGGCATGAATGATGAGGGTTCCCTTTTTAGGGTTCCGTACCACACCAAAATGGTAAAAAAGCAAGCCTTAGGTGAGACTTTGTTGTCTGTCTGTCTGTATGTCACAACAGGTTTTCAAAGCAACTACAAATGCTATAAACTTGAAAATTGGTTTGCTTGGCCGCATCTGTTTCAAGTAAAAAGTTTCAAGTTTCAAGGGTCTAGAATGGGGGGTTGAAAAATAAAAGTGGTTTGACAAATGTATAAAAAATCACGCCGCCCCCTCCTTAACTCCAAATTTTATAAATTAAAAAATATGAATAAGTCCTGACGTATAGATAATTACTTACATTTTAAGAAGATTTGGTTCACAGTAGTAAAACTGAAAATCTTTATTAAAATTTAGGCTAGTCAAAATGGACCTTAATGCATAGAAAATAAAGTTCATAACAAAATTAGTATTTTCTTTTACGGTTACCAAGCATATTATCTTAAATACGGAACCCTCGTTGCGCGAGTCCGATTTGCACTTGACCGGGATATTGACATTCGACTCGCTAGCGAGTGCCGTAATTGTAACTCATGGTAACGGTTCATACATTTGAGTTAAGAGAGATAAACTTAGTCATAGGAAAAGTTTTAGGGTTCCGTATCCAAAGGGAGCCTCAACGGACCCTATTAATATGCCTACGCTATCCGTCCGTCCGTCCGTCCTAACTTTAAAGAGCTGTATCTTTTGAATCGTAACAGATCGTAGTATCGTAACAACGATAAAACATACTTAGCGTCAAATCTGGTATAATTATAGTCCAAACAGTAAAAAAACAAACACTAAAAAATGCTCAAATGTAAGTTGGGCTGCCGTTGATTGGTTTTTTTTTTATGGCACAGTGAAGGCAAACGAGTACACAGAGGCCACCTGATGGTTAGTGGAAACTGTGACCCATAGACATTCGCATTCACAAGACTGCAAGCCTAAGACTGCAAATGCGTTGCCTACCCTGAGGACTAAGATGGAATGCCTCTATGCTAGTCATTACACCGGCTGTCTTATCCCCAAACCGGAATACAACAATGCGAACACTGCTGTTTGCCGGTAGGTTAATGGATAAGACGGTGGTAGCGATCCGGACGGACCCTGCACAAGGTCCTACCACCCGCAAAAATCTGAAATCGAATTCAAATCGGGACATATTCAGACCTAATGCGGCGGTATGGAATCCTCGGTGCGCGAGTTGGGTTTTTAACTCTGCTTGTTTCAATATATAAAGTACCTTACGCCCGTTCCCGGGACTCAAAGGTACCTCTGTATCCATAACAATAACCGACATCGGTATATCACTTTACCATTGATTGCCCTTGAAAGCGTAAGGGCCGGCGCTGACTGCCGGCATGGCACGGCGTGTCATGGCAAAGGATTTCGGTACTGATATAACCATTTTTAATCTTATTACCATGAGTATAGAATTCATGTTACTTTATTTTGACACAACAATGCCGAGGGAGGCCGCGGTAGGACAGAACGAGCCTAAGCATTCCACGGGATGCCGCGGCGTACGGCTGGGTCGACAGCAGGATGCCACAGCATACCGCGGAATGCCGTAGCGGCCTTCGGGATGCCACAGCATTAGGGCCGGCGCTGACTGCCGGCATGGCACGGCGTGTCATGGCAAAGGATTTCGGTACTGATATAACCATTTTTAAACTTATTACCATGAGTATAGAATTCATGTTACTTTATTTTGACACAACGATGCCGAGGGAGGCCGCGGTAGGACAGAACGTGCCTAAGCATTCCACGGGATGCCACGGCATGCCGCGGAAGGCCGTAGCGGCCTTCGGGATGCCACAGCATAATTTGCCGTGTCATTCCAGCAGGATGCCACGGCATGCCGCGGAAGGCCGTGTCATCCTTCGGAATGCTGCAGCACAACTTACCGTGCCATCCTGTGCCGTGCCGGCAGTCAGCGCCGGCCCTAACAAACGGGCATATAGAGTTATAGAAACGGAAGCGGTTTCTCGAGTCCAGAAAAGGATGAATTTGTCATCTTCGTGAAACTTGGTTTTAAGCGTCGCTTGTTCTCCTTTACCTTGAGTTAAATTGAAATTGAACTTCTCGGTGTAACAAAAACTTCACTACCCTAAAATCTGTGAAGTAGATCAATGACTTACCTTACACTGTCGACATTGTAACAGCCCATAAAGGCCCTACTTTGAAAATCGAAGTTCCAAGTTACGTTAGCTCCATCCCTTTCTGTCGATTTAGTCTCGAATGACGAGTGACAGGGACTGGTTTAAAAGATGTGTAATAAAAGGGCTAGAATCTCCGTGTTCCTCCTCGCTAATAGGCAGGATAGTCATTAACTAAATAGCCCATTACCAGAGCTATTTTGCAGCGCTGGCCGGTGGCTGATTTCCCGAGGGGTAATCATGCGGCGCCATCCAAACCGATAACACTTGCTAATGAAGAAACTTGATAGTTTTGACACGATTAATATATGGACTAGTCTTTTCACTTTCACACAATTTACGGGTTGTAGCATAGGGTGTGTGCTAATACCGGTAAAAAACCGATGAATTACTGGCATAGAGACATTTTATCTTAGTCTTAGTTGGCAATCTCAACTTACGCCACAGCCCTTTTAGTGTGTAAATAATTGTGAATACTTACCCTTTTGCCTTTTAAGTTTCCTTTGCCATAAAAAAACCGCGCATAGATCAATCTACGAGAGCGTGTCGGCTTAAGGGCCAAATAATTGATTACCATTAAGGGTATTCGTTTTAGATCTTAGATGAAAGTAATATAGCTATTAGCTATAGCTATTTTACTTTCATCTAAGTTTTAGACACGAGCAAGCATAAAGGAGCGACCACACTGCTACTCAAAATACGGTGACAGTACATACGGAATCGCAGTGACGTGCCTTAAGCGTCACGATTATATCGCATGCCCGATACGATACTTTTGATTAGGTTACTTACAAAATCGTTGAAATTGATAATGAGAACCGGACATGGCCTTGACTTTTCAGTGTAATAAATAAAAATATTTACGTTGGTAGGTATATTTTGATTTAAATTATAAATAAAACTATCTATCTGCCTACAGTAAAAACACGTTTCATTTTAGGCCCAAAATAAATAGCGTAGTTTTTGAACGGACTTGTCATTGACATTATCTATTTTCACGCCTGGGTTCCTTAGATGTTTTACTTAATAACTAAGATTTTACTTACATCAAGACAAATGTTTACGAATGACAAATAAACAGTAACTATTAAAATAATGTAAGGTAAAAGTTTAATGTTACAAATTTAATTTTAAAAAAAAATACGCACATAAATAAATGTTACATAGACATTATGTAAAACGGAACGTATCAGTAAACGTAGAGATATCTTTTTCTAGATAAGTTGCGACCTCTTGCGTTTTTATACAAAACTCATCGTAATGGTGGTGATTGTCGTAAACGATTGACTGAATGCTTCTATTTTTATTTGTATTTTATAGATAATTAACATTAAGAGTATTAAAATAGTGTAGCGGCTGCGGCCATATCATGCTTTATGTCGGGATCAGCTAAAACGTCAGTTTTAGCTGAAGAAGGTGGAAATCAGGGTAGAAAACGTTCATTACACAGCAGCGAGCAGTGCGGTAAAAGAATTAAAACGGACGAAATGAGTGCCAGTGAAAAGAAATCGAATTTTTCTTTGATAACCCCTAACTCGAATGGGGCTTCGAAGGGTTCGTTGTCGTCTATAACGGCTAAGCCTGGCGCGACCGCGAAGAAACTTGTCATCAAGAATTTCAAAAGTGTGTGTTTACTCTTTGAAGTCGTCATTAGGTATAACCTATGACATCTGGGTAAAGTCTACTGATTGTTTCAGGCAAACCTAAGCTGCCTGACAACTACCAGGAGACGACATGGAGCAAGCTGCGGGAAGCGGTGGTCGCCATCCAGACCTCGAAGGCTATTGCGTATTCTTTAGAAGAGCTTTATCAAGCTGTAGAGAATATGTGCAGCCACAAGGTATTCTCAACTTTTACGATTAATTCATTTCGAGTACAGATCTAAGCTTTACAAATATGTAGGTTTACATTTGATTTTTGTTTGACCTTCAGATGGCGTCCCAGCTGTATGTAAACCTTACAAACCTTGTAGAAGCTCATGTGAAAGCAAATATAGAACAGTTCCTCTCTGAAAGCATGGACAGACAAGTGTTCCTTAAACGCATGGATGACTGTTGGCGGGCGCACTGCAGACAAATGATCATGATACGAAGCATCTTCCTTTATTTAGACCGCACTTATGTTTTACAGAATCCTAGTATACATTCAATTTGGTAAGGATTTGCGTTTTATGTCTATTACTTAGTGTAAAGTGTAGTTCTTAGTAATAATTCATTGAAGATTAATGAGGTTAAAAAATAGTTTCTTGTAACTCCTCATCAACACATTCAGCAACAACAACTCGATACATTGAGTATAGCAGATTAATGGTATGTAACGGAAAAATGCTGCTACGTGCTACAGCATAGAGCTCGTAGCAGTGGCTGGCAGGTAATGAAAACAATTCAGGGCAAAGCCCCATTTGGCTCTTGATTTCTAAACCTTAAGTACCTATTGGTTTATTTCTGTGATTTAACACAGTATTGTTTATATGGAGTCAATATTTTCATAATAATTGAGTGTGTAGTTTGTTTGTATTGGCCCATAAATAACTGTCAACTAAGCAAATCATGTAGCTTGTGTTAGTTTTCAAGTGCCTGATATACGCGGTTTGGTTCAGATTTCATATTTACTTTAATAATAGACACTAAATTAGTTATTAATTATCTTGGAGTCCTTTGAATAATTCGGTAATTATTTCTTATTTACAGGGACATGGGTTTAGACTTGTTCCGACACCATATTGCAATGAACACCCTGGTACAGACCCGTACAGTGGATGGTCTGCTGCTGCTTATAGAGCGAGAGAGAGGGGGCGACTCTGTAGACATCTCGCTGCTCAAGAGTCTGCTGCGAATGCTGTCCGATTTACAGATTTATCAAGATGCCTTTGAACACAAGTTAGTTTCACAATTAAATGTACCCCTCTCTGTCAGAACAACTAATGGATAAAAAATAAATAATTGTGTCTTTTAATCAAAGACACAGAAGCTTATGAACCCGCTAGTTCAGTTGATCCAGATATTCCGGAAAGGATGTTGGTACATATCATAGAGAGCAATTGCGAATTTATAATAGAAAGGTGGGAGTTGTCCCAAGACCAGCCTAGGGATACAGATACTAAAGAATATAGTGTGTCTGCGTGATCACTGTTATATATTATAAGACATTAGATATAACAGATCATAGTAAATACAGTAAAAAAAAACATAAGGTTCCCGTGTGCCTTCTCCTTAACCCTTCGTCTGTGTTTGTTTAGGATCCTGACTGAACGCTGACCCGTTGTATGTGTATAAATCTTCCATAGAAAACATTCAGTTGTTCGAAACCAAGTGACATGAAGCTCTATGGAGCGTTTAAAGTCGGTCACGTGACACCGATGACATAGCTACACAGACGAGGGTACAAAATTTGAGAGGCCAAGGAGGCCACATACGAAGGGTTAAAGTCCTTACACTCAACTTATAAGCGCCCTATGTCTCTAAACAATATTTTATCGTTGAAGTGAAAAATCTATGCCTTCAAGATACAAACTGAAAAATACTTGAGAGGGCAACAGAATGAGCTTCAGAACATGTTTCAACCATTTTTAGAGTTGATGTCTGTCTGTTTGTTTCTTGGTGTTTCTTGGTGTGGCGCGGGAGCAGACGTATTGCCGATACATTGCTGGTAATACACTCATGTGTGTGTGAGTGATCCTGCCTACGCAGCTAGCAGTCCGGGTTCGAATCCCGATGAGAGTTTGATTAGAGAGATTGATGAGAGCGAGTATTTGTTCCTGAGTCTTGGATGTTTTCTAGGTATTTAAGTATGTATTTCTCTACAGAAGTAAGTTTATCGTCGTCTAGTACCCATAGTACAAGCCTAGAGCTTACTTTGGGACTAGGTAAAATTTGGTGTTAGATAGTCTGGTGTCCCCTTATATCACAGACAGAAAATTTACAGATATTTTTTCACAGAAAATGTTTCATATGCTATTTGGTCCTTGTGTTATATCACTAATATGAGTGAGGGAGCGAGCAAGACCTCTCTGGCCAGAATCAACTCGAATAGGTTAGGTTAGGTTATTTTTTTTACATCACTTGAATATACTATTATACGTAAAATGAACTTACTGTCTGCAAATAAGGGTACACCAATAATAATAGCTACAGTGTATTTGAGTTTCATATGCATATATTTCCACCTACTCTATAAGATGATTTTATTTTTATTAACATATATATTAACTAAATAATATGAGAACAAATAATAATAAATTAATTATTTTTTAAATTATGATAAAACCAATATTGAATTTTATTTACAATGTTAATGATGATTTAAATGTCTTCTGTGTAATTGTATTTTCTTTCTTTCTACGTATTGATTATTCTATGAAATTATAATAAGAGAAAAAAAAAGTGAAATGAAATTCTAAACAACTTCTGTCTGTAAAACAATGTACAACCAGATAGTCCCTATTGAAAAGAAACAAAAACATACAATTATGAACAGTGTGAACCATGAAACAGAGCCACTTTTCTATTGTCAAAATCATGAAAAGTAAATGCATTCCTCTTTACTTACTTTGCAATCGATCTGTATCAGTGATCGCATCAGCTATGTACCTATCTAGCTACTATTGACCGCACCGCATTTGCACATGGAGATTTAGGAGGCTACAGTCAGCATATTGACAATACTGCAGGCGGTGGAATCTATTTTGTTAAATTTCGATAGCTACAGATATCTTAGCTGAACAAATGACGAGAGGATTTTTTGAAAAGCCGTTCTGATAAAAATCGTTTATTTGTATAGAGGGTTGTCTCACAAGCTAGATATTATTTACTGAGAAAAAAATATTGATTATTGTCAGTGTTTTGCTACGCCCGCATTGGACTAGTGGTCAGAATGACATAATTTTGTTTAATAAATAAAAAATAAAACATCTTTTATAATAGTTCCTGTTGTCAATTCTAAGCAGACAGAAGCTAGTATTTTACATGTGTGTTCCAGATTTCTGCAAGCGACGGAGCGGCTGTACGCGGCGGAGGGCCAGCGGCTGATGCGCGAGCTGGCCGTGCCGTCGTACCTGGCGCACGTCGAGAAGCGCCTGCGCGAGGAGAACGAGCGCCTGCTGCACTACCTAGACCCCTCCACCAAGTCAGTGCTGATAGTTGTTTAAGTTTTATGCGCTAAGTGAGTTTTTCCTCCATATATATAGACGAAATACAATCATTGCGTATTAAATATTTGTTTATTTTTGTTTGTTATTTAGTGTAATTAATTCCTTATTTCAATTTATCTCATATTTTTATAGATAGCCCTTGCTATTTTAACTCACTTTTGCTGTAACACACATAAATAAAACAGGATATTATTATGTTCTAGAAGAAATCCCTTAAAATATAGTGTAACCTTTATCAAAATCGTCGCGTAGTTTAGAAGAATGCGGCCAAACAGCTTCAGCCGCAGATCGCTACTTTGTTTTATATTGTTTAGATATGATAGATCTAACTATGTGAAAGACATTTTTATTGATTGTATGCTGAATATCTTCAGCGTTATTGTATGTCATAATTATCCTTGCTAAACTATTGCAATGTATTCCAGATGGCAGTTGATCCACACGATCGAACGCATGCTGCTTAGCGAACACCTATCGGGCATCCTCAGCAAAGGCCTGGAGGCACTCATGGACGGGCCGCGCCTCGCTGACCTGACCACCCTCTATAGCCTGTTTAGCCGCGTCAAGGATGGACTGACGGAGCTTTGTAGCCATTTCAATGCTTATATTAAGGTCAGTAACATCCTCAGCAAGGGCCTGGAGTAAGTCATGGTCGGGCCGCGTCTCGCCGTCAACATCCCGTAAGACTGAGTTTCATTGGTTGATAGGCAGCTTGCTTTTCGTGATACATTGCATCGCTGCAGTAGCTCCCGGCTCGATAATGTCAAAAGAACTCTTCAATGGATTGCTGCAAGCATGCGGGCTATTAACTTAAGCTACTTGAGCCTGTGTTCAACCGCGACTAGTACGTACGGAGTTGTGCAGACTCATTAATGCTTATAATGCTAAACTCATTACGACAAACTTTCTTAGTTTCGTTTTTCAACTTGAAGAAAAAGTTATGTGTGCAACGGTACATAATTAGCTCTTACGGTACTCGTGCCAAAAAGGTTGGTAACATCCTCAGCAAAGGCCGGGAGTCATTCATGGACAGAGCAATACTCGGAGCGGGGTGCCTTTTAGGAGTTAGTGGATAGAAAGAAATGAAAGAAAAACACAGTCTAAAGTGTGGACAACTGGGAATAATATTTTCCAGTTGTCCAGACCCTCGAAATTATTCACAGCTGTTTGCACTCTTTAATTTGACTCAACTGTGTTAGTTTAATATCTAATTAAATGCATTAATAAAAACTAACACTGTTGAGTCAAACGAAAGAGTGCAAACAGCTGGGAATAATTTTGAGGGTGTGGACAACTGTGTTAGTTTTTATTAATGCATTTAAGTAGATATTAAAACCATACAATGAGGAACTGTGTGAACTATGAAACAGAGCCACTATTGTCATAAATCATGAAAACTAAATGCATTCCTCCTTACTTTGCAATCGATCTGTATCAGTGATCGCATCAGGTATGTACCTATCTAGCTACTATCACCGCACCGCATTTGCACATGGATATTTAGGAGGCTACAGTCAGCATTCTGACAATACTGCAGGCGTCGAATATATTTTGTAAAAAATCGATAGCTACAGATAGATATCTTAGCTGAACAAATGACAAGAGTTTTTTTTTTAAAGGGCGTTCTGGTAATAATGGATAATTTGTTTTATTTGCATAAAAACCTTTAATAATTCCCTGGTAATCATTGGTTCTAAAGTATGCATTTTAAGGGTCGTGCGGTTTACGGCCCACCATTAAAAATTGTGTAATTCGATAGAAGACAAAATTACCTATCATATGACATTTGAATTTCCATGATCATGACACTTACGATCTTTACAGAATTGGCATCAACGTAAAAATTGCATGGGTGGCACTGGTTTGTATGGAAATGTTTACCTTCACAATGCTCTTAGTTGTTGTGAAACCCATGTACAAGTACTGTAACAAGGCTCCCCAGTCATTCATAATTGATAACACTTATATTCAAGCTCTTGGTGCTCTTTTATTTGTAGAAAAAAGGTCGGACGATAGTAATCGAGCCAGAGCGCGACAAGACGATGGTGGCGGAGCTGCTCGACTTCAAGGAGAAGCTCGACCACGTGGTGGTGGCTTGCTTCCAGCGCAACGACAAGTTCCTCTACTCCATGAGGGAGGCCTTCGAGCACTTCATTAACCAGCGGCAGAACAAGCCTGCGGAGCTCATTGGTGAGGACTTGCCTCGTGCCACTTGGACTTGGTTTACGAAGTGTTTTGGAATAGGATAGGTGTTTTTGGTTCGGATTATTTCAATCATAGTTTGTTGGTGGAGACCACGGTAGTGGTGATTAATAAAAGAATTGACTTGCGGTTAATTAATAATAGAGATATATATTGGATTTATGTAAGAAACAAAAAACCATGTAATATTTTCTTTAATATTAATAAAAACATAACTCCTATTTTTTTTACAATCACCATTTGTGAATTTGACTTGAGTTGATATGACCTTTTTTTTTAAATCGAAAAATGGGTTTGCGTTCCTTTGCTCAGTCTCACCTCATGTTAAGTGACAACACACACCAAGGAAACACCAAGGTTATGCGATTCCGGGATTACAAACGCTGGGAGAGCATTCCAGTGCTAATAAGAAATGACGCAGCACACCGCTGCGTCGAAACCATTGGAAATTCGACTACATACGGATGGAAGCCCTCCCAGCGTCTGGACGACTGATGAAAGTGCAGAGTGGGATAAGGTCATGTAGTTCCTGGGCACACACCGTACCCGTACCCGTGTCTCTTCTTCTGTAGCACGTGGCTTAAATAATTGTAACCTATCCTTAACAATCACGGACTTATTCCAGCAAAATTCGTCGACGTAAAACTACGCGCGGGCAACAAAGAGGCCACAGAAGAGGAATTAGAGCGACTACTAGACAAGATCATGGTTCTGTTCCGGTTTATCCACGGCAAAGACGTTTTCGAGGCGTTCTACAAGAAGGACCTAGCCAAGCGACTGCTGGTCGGCAAGTCGGCCTCGGTTGACGCGGAGAAGTCGATGCTTAGTAAATTGAAGCAGGAGTGTGGAGGCGGCTTCACGTGCAAGCTAGAGGGCATGTTTAAAGATATGGAGCTGTCTAAGGATATCAATATACATTATAAACAGGTCAGTTTAGAGTTGGGTTTCCGGAGTATTGGGACTTTTGATAGCTTACCGTGGTTCTAGAATCCATAGAGTCGCTATTTCCTAATTCTTATACACAAACCCCCTTGATTTTAACCTTCAGAACTTTCATATTACAAATTAAACTAAAGTCGTCAATGTCATTTGAGATGCTAAGTCTTTCGTAACTTATAGGAAACTCAACCTTATTGCAGTAGCATGACAGATTGACTCTGGACCTAAAGGGGACTCACAAATTGATTTGTTTGACTGTATGTCGACAGTACCTAGCAGGCACGCCAGACAACTCGGGCCTGGAGCTGTCTGTGTACATCCTCACGATGGGGTTCTGGCCGACGTACGGCGCGGCGGACGCGCGACTCCCGGCCGCGTTGACGGCGCAGCAGAACCATTTCACCAAGTTCTACCTCGGAAAGCACTCTGGTCGCAAGCTCACCTGGCAGCCCACGCTGGGACACTGCGTGCTTCGGGCGCACTTCGGACAGGTAACACCAGCGCAACAGATCCATTTCACCAAGTTCTACCTCGCAAAGCACTCCGGTCGCAAGCTCACCTGGCAGCCCACGCTGGGACACTGCGTGCTTCGGGCGCACTTCGGACAGGTAACACCAGCGCAACAGAACCATTTCACCAAGTTCTACCTCGGAAAGCACTCCGGTCGCAAGCTCACCTGGCAGCCCACGCTGGGACACTGCGTGCTTCGGGCGCACTTCGGACAGGTAACACCAGCGCAACAGAACCATTTCACCAAGTTCTACCTTGGAAAGCACTCCGGTCGCAAGCTCACCTGGCAGCCCACGCTGGGATACTGCGTGCTTCGGGCGCACTTCGGACAGGTAACATCAGCGCAACAGAACCACTTCACCAAGTTCTACCTCGGGAAGCACTTCGGCCGCAAGTTACGGGCGCACTTTGGACAGGTACACCATACATTCATTTGGGAACCACAAGATGAAGTCAATTAAAAGTATATTGTGAGCCTGCACACAGTCGTCTATATTCCCGGAATAATTTGGGTCCATTTCAGAACAACTTGTCCAACTCTGTAATTATTATTTGTTTAACTTCATTTGTGCGTAAAAAATACTACGTTTTCTATAGCATTCGGTAATAACGGTGCTATAATGGTTTTTACTGAACTGTTATTACCAAGGCAACGATCATTACAGAACTGCTATCACCATGACAACGATTTCGTTACATTTATATTATGAATCTGACAACGTTAACGATATAACAAACACATCTGTATGTTTGTGTTACAGGGCAACAAGGAACTGCAGGTATCGCTGTTCCAAGCTCTAGTGCTTCTTCTATTCAACGACGGCGACAACCTGTCCTTCGAGGAGATCAAAACCGCCAGCAATATAGAGGTAACGGCTCGCGGCGTGCTTGAAATTATATAGTTGACACTTGTGGACACCACACATGAACACTTAGGTATACTCTTTAGTATATTTTCTTCGAGCGTGTCCCATCACTAGACCCCGGATTCTTGTCGCGATGACGTCACAATAGGGTAATTTGGGAAGCAAATGGAACGGTGGCACAAAATGATACATTAAGAATAAGATAAGCTAAAATATATATTCATTTCACCAAATATTCATTCAGGACATGTAATAGTAGATCACAATGTAATATATTAAAATTAACTTTATCAATTTATGCAATCTATACTAACTCAATAAAGATTGACCTTAGATAATGTCTATAAACATATGGATTATAAACTGTTTATATTATAAACTGTTTGCTTTATAGACAACTGCACGTCACATTGATTGTATCAATGTGTCAAGACATTGTCTCACAGGGCGTTTGCTTTAATGATTTGTTAAATTAAAATAAAATAATGTCTTTCGATAGATATCTTACTAAATTTGACTTTTTGAAAGTAATCGACAGTAAATTATATTGTAAATGGTGTATACAAATAAATCCAAGCAATCCTTACAAATCCTGCTTTGATAACCGCAAACTTTTCAAATACGCTCCAATAACATCTGTCGAAGTGGAAAGAAGCTTTTCCTTTTTGAAGTGGATATATTCTTCTAGAATACGTAGCCATCTAGGCAAGGCATTTAAACAACTTTTGATCTGTTACGGAGAGTCAGTTAACGAAAGAACAATGTCGATAATTTAATCAATTGACAATTGATTTAAAGGAAGTTTCGCAGTAATATACCAAAAAATAATGAGTAACACTTTCGTATTAATTTACACCATAAGACATTTTTTTATCTTATCTTATCTAAATAAATCCGTATTAATTACTACCGTTCCATTTGCTCCCCAAATTACTCTATTGTGACGTCATCGCGACAAGAATCCGGGGTCTACCCATCACTACCCCTAATGGCGCGGACCTGATTATTCGTTGACTTTGAACTGGCCAATCACGGTGCACTTGTCGCCCCCCGCGTCCCGCCATTTTGGCTTAATGAGATACTAGACAAAATTGTCCGAAGCGTAGTCTACAGGTGTTAAATGGTTCTAACAAATAAAACCTGCCAAGTGAGAGTTGGTGGACTCGCACGCAAATGGTTTCGTACCTTATTTGTATGGGGGCCCACTTTAATTTAAAATTTCACTTTTTTATTTTTATTTGTTGTTATAGTGGCAATAGAAATACACGGTAAAAAATTATATTCTCTATTAGGGCTCATGAGATACCTTACTGATGGACAGACGGACAGCGAAAGATTAACATTAGAATTTTCACTTCCTCATAAGGTTGCCTGTCCACTGGAGCGAATTGAGGCAGCGGAGCGGTGAGCGGGGTAAAAATCCACCAATAGGAATACTTCATATTACATTCCAAGCCAGCGCTGCTCTCCTATTCGTGAAATTTTCCTTGCACACTTCTCCACTGCCTCGCTCCGCTCCAGTGAACAGGCAACCATAGTCTTATACAGTTTCAAGATAAGACGTACACTACTTACCCCTAGATCCCTAAATTTCCAAACATAGTACACCAAATAAACAAACAACATATAATGACAAAAACGCACTGCAACACAAACAATCTAAACTTGTTTATATTACACATTCAGGAAGGAGAACTGAAGCGAACTCTGCAGTCGCTCGCGTGCGGCAAGGCGCGCGTCATCAACAAGTCGCCGCGCGGCCGCGAGGTGGCCGACGCGGACTCGTTCAGCTTCAACAACGAGTTCAGCAACAAGCTGTTCCGCATCAAGATCAACCAGATACAGATGAAGGAGACGGTGAGTGCTGACACAGTGGTACATCTTCAGATGTATATAGGCGTGCGTCATCCGAACGCGCCGCGAGTCAACACAAGCAAACTCAATAAGGCGGTCCGAGTCGGTTTGGGCGCGTTCAGCTTCAATCACGAGTTCCGCATCAACATAACCAGATACAGATGAAGGAGATTGTGAGTGCTGACACAGTGGTTCATCTTCGCCGACAAGTCTCCACACATTATAAAATTATATTATATTGCTTCTACTCTTTCCAGAGCGAGGAGCAGAAGGCGACCGAAGAGCGCGTGTACCAGGACCGGCAGTACCAGATCGACGCGGCCATCGTGCGCGTGATGAAGATGCGCAAGGCGCTCTCGCACAACCTGCTCATCTCCGAGCTGTACAACCAACTCAAGTTCCCCGTCAAGGTAAGGAAATTAAAATCGATTAAGAAACACGAGCAACAAGCACTTTAAACTGCTAATTATACAGTGATTAGACAGTCATCCTATATGCATTGTGTCGTCATGTAACTGGTCGGCCATATAAACTGCATGTTAAATTCCTTTTTGCTAGAAAGAGATAGGAACAAAACTTCGTTGGCTTATATCTCGGTAGATTTTTATAGCTATTCAAAAAATAATTTCTTGAATCTGTAAGAAGAGCAATGAATATTGTGTATTGTTTAATTTTGTTCCCAGCCCGCGGACCTGAAGAAGCGCATCGAGTCCCTGATCGACCGCGACTACATGGAGCGGGACAAGGACAACCCCAACCAGTACAACTACGTGGCCTAGCGCCGCCGCGGCCGGCGCCGCGCGCGCGCTGCCCCTGCTCGCGCCCGGAACCTTGAGTGCGGCTATTCTGAGATTATAGGGAGGAGGCAGCGCTTTGTATCGATTTTATCGATATATCGATCGTTTTTTAAAATAGTATGCAATATAATGACGAAACCATAAGACGGATAAGACTTTTATTAAATCTCAAGTACTATTTATGTATGAACATATATGAAGTTTTTATTATAAAGCAGGACATATTCTGTAAATGAAGAAAGTACTGACTACTTGCAAATCGTCACCTCTTGAGACTATAAAGTGTTTATATCAATTACGTCGTAAGACTTTTCTGGTACAGTCATCATCGAAAGTAGTTACGCAAACGAAGACGTCATAAGTCTTTGTTAAAAGCGCTTTTGACGTCTTAGGTTGTGCAGTTACTTTTGATGCTGACTGTACATAGACGTTTTCAATTGTGACCATATGTATGTTTGCTTCAATATTCAACTTAATTTAATATAAATATGGCAAATCCATGTCACGGATATCGTTTGACATTATATTGACGTAATTTGAATGCGTCAACCGCCCATTAAAAATAACACAAGAAAATACCTATGTAAATTGTAAATGTATTTATTGGAACATTATTATAAAATACTTGAAATTGATTACGTATATTTTCTCTTTCATTATATCAAATGGAAAGCAAACAACCAAACGTTAAGTGGTCTCAGAGGGGTCTTTTCTCAAATTATAAAATGTAGAGATTTTCGTAATTATACTAATAGTAAAAAAGGAATAAACATTCCTATATTTCCAACTTATTTCATCGTCGCCCGCAGAAAGTATCATCAAATGTTTGCGGTTTTGTAAAGTAGAAGCTATTTTAAAAAAACGTTAGATTTATCGATAACTTAGATAAACAGTGGTGTTCTCTCCCTTCAACTTGTCGACAGCCGCACCCAAAATTCAGGGCCCTAGACATTACAATAGTGTTTTCGATCGATTGTTTTGTCCTGTTGCTTAAAGCATCGGTTGTTAATTCTCCATATGCAGTGTTAATTAATTGAGGCCTTGCATCCTAAGAACAGACGACCCTAACTCTTATGCCCTTACTAAAAACGTTGAAAAACATTGTGGTAGCTAAACCATGCTCTGTCTTTATCTGTCAAATTTAAATGTCACAATGACACATAAGGACAAAGCATAGTTTAGCTACCCCACGGTTATTTCACGTTTATTAGTAAGGGCATTATAGTTTCCCATACTGACCTATTTTGGATGCTCACCTATAGACTACATCTTTTTAAGAACTTGATGTAATCCAAACCACGTGGTTATTGCCTGATTGGTTTCTCAAGTCAAACTAGCACCTACAGGCCATCTGATGGTAAGTGGGATATGTGACCACACATGCAATCTCAAGATTTACATCTTAAGATTGCAAATGCGTTGCCAACCCGGAGGACCAAGATGGAATGCTACTGTGCTAGTCATTTCACCGGTAGTCTTATTTTATACACCGGAACACAGAAATGCGAACACTGTTGCTATGTCAGCGATCCGGAAAGACCTTGTCTACTTGATTACCTAAACAAATGAAGTATAGTAGCTTAGTGTGTAGACTCGTGATAGTATGGTCGCGAGTTCGAATCTCATGTTGCTATGCACCAATGCTAAATCGTAAATTGAAGGAAGAACGTGAGGAAACCTGCACATTCGAACAGAGCGTGTAAGGGGATATTGCTTTGCCATATAAAGTAAGAAACAAAACAACACGATTGAAAACAGTAGTTTAAAATAACGGAATGGAGGCCCTTTAGTATGGGACAACCTGTGAGTACTTAGAAGGTGCTTCGTGTTAGAACTTCTTTCATTCATCTTTCTTCACTCGCTCTTAATAAAAGCGTACGAGGGCGGTTGAGAGACAAGTACAAACCAGAAGCATCTTCAACTACCGCACTGTACATGGTTGTAGGAAATTGTGTATCAGACCGACAGTTTGATCGCTCGCTCTTTAGTTGTGAAAGAGCAGGAACGCAATGGAGTGCTTTAGAACAACGTTATCAAGAAATGTCTGCAGTCGCGAAAATATGTCACCAGCGGGCCTAATATGGCTGCGTTTATCGCCTGACAAAAATGTGGATAAAACACCCGTCAGAGTGAGGAATGCTTTATTCACTGTATATCACGCTTTAAACACAACCATACCAGATCCGCAGGCTCAATATTATGGCTAAAACCAGTTGTATTTTCTAAATTGCCGCCCAGTGATTCTCTTTCGTTACAAACTAGGTAGATAGAGATTACCGAGCGACAATATCGAAAGCATCTTGCGCTAACTGCCCAATACCGCTTTATTCTACTCTGTAAAACCATATCGCTCCATGTTATCGCATTGTCATCGTTACGATAGCTCGTATTTACTTGACAGAAATGGCAGCCGAGTTAAAAACAAGATGATAACATTACAAAAGTGATATGGTTTTGCCGAGTAGAATAGAGACCCTGATGTATATAATCTTATGATATAGTATTTTTCTTCGTATGAGTTCGTCTCGGTCTTTTTCAATGTCTGAGAAAGCAAGATACATACGAACTTTTCCGACCAAAAATAATGCCGTTTTATTAAATATGTACTGTCTGCTATCATATTGTCGGAGTTGACTGTACTAGTGATCGTGCGTTGTTGGTGAAAAGATGTATAAGTTTGTGTGAATACCTTTCCACTTTAACGTAAAAATTGCATCGCTCACGATCGGCAAACCCGACTCCACGTGTCATTATGGAATGTAATTCGAGAGCACGCGTGACAAATATTTATGAAACATGTGACGTCGAACTAAGGATTATAATGTATTGTTCAGATTGACGTCACGCCATTTGACTCCAATATGAAAATTCAATGTCAATACGTTGAAATTGTATGTGATAATAAATTTGTTAAAATGACTCGAATGAATTCATTCGGATCTAGCAATGCCTTGGCGATTGAAGTGGACCATTTTTTTTATAGGACACCCAAATGAGTAGATTTAAGTTATAATTATAGAAACAACGCCAGGGGCGGTATCCTACTTGAACTATTGAAAACGAATTCATTAATTGAAAGGTACAAAGAAAGAACATGTCATTCGCGAAGGTATTGCGTGGTCTACCTATTCTAATACTTCCCTTACCCAAAAGGTTCAGTTTTAACCTTTTCAATGCCTTTGACGGATATATCCGTACAACGCCAACGTCAACATCGACGACGGATATTTTCGTCATGGTTGCCAGCGCAAAATAGACCTGAATGTCTATGGCGCAAGGTTTTCGACTGTTATTGGCGTGAGTGACGCCTTTTCTATTTGATATTGCATTGAAAAGGTTAAAAATCAATAGGATACGAGCCTTGGCCTCAACGTTTGCTCCTGTCTCTCTTTATCGTAAGGTAAACAAGACTGGAAAGTTTCCTCAATGACTACATAGTAATTATTTATAACAAATAGAATTATACACTAGAAATGTGTGATATTAGACAATCAGTGTCCCTCAGGAACTTGTGCGCTGCACACAAATATGGAGAGAATCAATTCAATCACTATTCAAATTTATTAAAGATATAACTGTTGTGTTAACCTTTTAAATGTTATTGACGGATATATCCGTACCACACTCAACGCATAAACCCGTCACTGATAACTGCAAGAAGGTTGAAGTTATCTTTGGTTTAGCTGTCATTAGCGTACGAATAACTACTGGCATGACGTTGAAAAGGTTAAACAGAGGCTACCATCTGTTCATTGTTTTTAAAATTTAGCCGTTTGGTTGATATAGTGATTGAACCAAAGATTTTATTTTGCCATCACAGAATGTTGTGCAAAATGGAAATATAACGGCAGAATGAACGAACCTCTTCGTCACTAGCCTTAGCGGTATTGGAATATAGTTAAAAAGTGACGAAACTTTTCATTCCGCGACTGTACACTGGAGGACAAAAGATCTACAAGACAATGTTCTATATCCTGAGTGTCCGCAGGTATAACATGTGACGCCAAATGTTGTGGTGTGGTTTGCGCCAAGTTGTCCGTTTCTGGAGGGTTCGCTAATTAAAAGTCTATTTATAGTTTTTAATCATTGTTTTATTCACCTTTCGTTCACGAGAAACGGGCTTCATCAGATATAACGAAATATACAGAAAAATATTTCAGACAATACCACCAATCAATAAAACTTAACCCTTTATATGCTTAGGTACAGATGAGAGCTATAATTTCATTCATCTATTTGTATTTCTTATACAACCATTTTCCAAGAAGACTAGAACGTTGCTTTTATCTTTCCACATACGAAGGGTTAAAAGAATTGACACCAAAAAAAACGTTTCAATTTGACGCCCTAGTAAACGAGTAAGAATATTAATTTATTGCTTATATGGTTTACCCGCTACAAATGCCATAACTTTTTTATAGTTTACCAGCCTCTACAAATGCAAATACAAAAGCATCTAACAGGCAGAACATATCATCACAATACTTAGCTGTAAAGCTGTCAACGTAAATTAAAGGCAGCTTCTGGTAGGAAGTTAAAAAACAATAAAATGAGTAACAAACAACGATTGTATATACACACTCATAAATAAACTAACAAGAAAATAGCGATAACATTCACTCGATAGAGACATCTGACATGAACAATATTTACATGAAATTTATGTAATCTCAGCACATAGAAGTGATATTATCTTAAGTCATCGCATACCATATCGACTCTGCGCCGGCCGACTCAAAGTACATAATTAAATGTATTTTTATTGTGACATACATTAATTTGTATCAGTGAGAACCATCTGACTGTAAAATTAATAATCGTTTTAATCGATAGAAGTAACCTTTTATACGCCTAGTCAAATACAAGAGTTGACAATCACACCCTGATAACAGTTAAAAGCCAGTGTGAATTTCAACCTTAAGGATACATGAAGGCATTTTCAGCGCAGTCAATCGTGACGGATTAATCCGTCGTCGACGTACCTGCGGCATTATAAAGGTTAAATAATATTTTGAGTCATAAGTACAATTTAATTATGTCAATTTCTAAGAAACTAATAAACATTAACCTTTTACGTCGAATACAAAATGTGTCACTGACACGCCAAACATGTTCTACGGAACATGAAATTTACCCCTTTTTGATACGAAACTAAGTTTCTTGAACTTACGGCTGTCGCCGTCGTGGAGTCAGTGGCACGACTTTCAGTTTACGGTCAGAATAAATTCTGATGCAAAATTGCAAGTACAGTCGCTCAACTGGTGACTCTATTTCATACAAAATTTAGACGTTGACATTGCGTAAGCGTGGCCTCGATAAGATATGGTGTGCGATCACCTTTACTACATCCCTATTCATTCTTCAGTCCTCGAAGGCTGAGCCCTCAGTGTACTTCAGACCTTATGTGACCAGCCAGGGTTCATTTCTCCGCGATCTTGAAGACCGTGTCCAAATGATCCCGGTGGTAGTCGAGTTCTTCGATGAGTGCCATCGCTAGCGAGTCTGGAGTCACCTCCGTATCTAGGTACTCTTGGAGAAGGACCTGGAAGTATATTGTTACATAATTATAGTGTTATCGATTTACGAAGTCGCGCTCCGCTACTTAAAAATAAATAAATATCTCACACAAATTGAACTAGTCCCAAACTAAGCTTTAGGCTTGTATGTATCCTTTTTGGCCGTGGTCCTACTGCGTTGTACTACTGACCCATGATATTTATTTGAATATTAAATTAACGGGGTCGACGGAGCTCCAATTTCTGGTTGGTTTGGCCCTCCGGGCCAGCTGCAAAGCTAACATAACCTAAACCTACCTCATATTATACCGGGCTGGTTACCTGCGGCGGGCGCTCGCCGCCATGACGCAGCACGCCCCGGCGGAGCTGCGGGCTGGTTACCTGCGGCGGGCGCTCGCCGCCATGACGCAGCACGCCCCGGCGGAGCTGCGGGCTGGTTACCTGCGGCGGGCGCTCGCCGCCATGACGCAGCACGCCCCGGCGGAGCTGCGGGCTGGTTACCTGCGGCGGGCGCTCGCCGCCATGACGCAGCACGCCCCGGCGGAGCTGCGGGCTGGTTACCTGCGGCGGGCGCTCGCCGCCATGACGCAGCACGCCCCGGCGGAGCTGCGGGCTGGTTACCTGCGGCGGGCGCTCGCCGCCATGACGCAGCACGCCCCGGCGGAGCTGCGGGCTGGTTACCTGCGGCGGGCGCTCGCCGCCATGACGCAGCACGCCCCGGCGGAGCTGCGGGCTGGTTACCTGCGGCGGGCGCTCGCCGCCATGACGCAGCACGCCCCGGCGGAGCTGCGGGCTGGTTACCTGCGGCGGGCGCTCGCCGCCATGACGCAGCACGCCCCGGCGGAGCTGCGGGCTGGTTACCTGCGGCGGGCGCTCGCCGCCATGACGCAGCACGCCCCGGCGGAGCTGCGGGCTGGTTACCTGCGGCGGGCGCTCGCCGCCATGACGCAGCACGCCCCGGCGGAGCTGCGGGCTGGTTACCTGCGGCGGGCGCTCGCCGCCATGACGCAGCACGCCCCGGCGGAGCTGCGGGCTGGTTACCTGCGGCGGGCGCTCGCCGCCATGACGCAGCACGCCCCGGCGGAGCTGCGGGCTGGTTACCTGCGGCGGGCGCTCGCCGCCATGACGCAGCACGCCCCGGCGGAGCTGCGGGCTGGTTACCTGCGGCGGGCGCTCGCCGCCATGACGCAGCACGCCCCGGCGGAGCTGCGGGCTGGTTACCTGCGGCGGGCGCTCGCCGCCATGACGCAGCACGCCCCGGCGGAGCTGCGGGCTGGTTACCTGCGGCGGGCGCTCGCCGCCATGACGCAGCACGCCCCGGCGGAGCTGCGGGCTGGTTACCTGCGGCGGGCGCTCGCCGCCATGACGCAGCACGCCCCGGCGGAGCTGCGGGCTGGTTACCTGCGGCGGGCGCTCGCCGCCATGACGCAGCACGCCCCGGCGGAGCTGCGGGCTGGTTACCTGCGGCGGGCGCTCGCCGCCATGACGCAGCACGCCCCGGCGGAGCTGCGGGCTGGTTACCTGCGGCGGGCGCTCGCCGCCATGACGCAGCACGCCCCGGCGGAGCTGCGGGCTGGTTACCTGCGGCGGGCGCTCGCCGCCATGACGCAGCACGCCCCGGCGGAGCTGCGGGCTGGTTACCTGCGGCGGGCGCTCGCCGCCATGACGCAGCACGCCCCGGCGGAGCTGCGGGCTGGTTACCTGCGGCGGGCGCTCGCCGCCATGACGCAGCACGCCCCGGCGGAGCTGCGGGCTGGTTACCTGCGGCGGGCGCTCGCCGCCATGACGCAGCACGCCCCGGCGGAGCTGCGGGCTGGTTACCTGCGGCGGGCGCTCGCCGCCATGACGCAGCACGCCCCGGCGGAGCTGCGGGCTGGTTACCTGCGGCGGGCGCTCGCCGCCATGACGCAGCACGCCCCGGCGGAGCTGCGGGCTGGTTACCTGCGGCGGGCGCTCGCCGCCATGACGCAGCACGCCCCGGCGGAGCTGCGGGCTGGTTACCTGCGGCGGGCGCTCGCCGCCATGACGCAGCACGCCCCGGCGGAGCTGCGGGCTGGTTACCTGCGGCGGGCGCTCGCCGCCATGACGCAGCACGCCCCGGCGGAGCTGCGGGCTGGTTACCTGCGGCGGGCGCTCGCCGCCATGACGCAGCACGCCCCGGCGGAGCTGCGGGCTGGTTACCTGCGGCGGGCGCTCGCCGCCATGACGCAGCACGCCCCGGCGGAGCTGCGGGCTGGTTACCTGCGGCGGGCGCTCGCCGCCATGACGCAGCACGCCCCGGCGGAGCTGCGGGCTGGTTACCTGCGGCGGGCGCTCGCCGCCATGACGCAGCACGCCCCGGCGGAGCTGCGGGCTGGTTACCTGCGGCGGGCGCTCGCCGCCATGACGCAGCACGCCCCGGCGGAGCTGCGGGCTGGTTACCTGCGGCGGGCGCTCGCCGCCATGACGCAGCACGCCCCGGCGGAGCTGCGGGCTGGTTACCTGCGGCGGGCGCTCGCCGCCATGACGCAGCACGCCCCGGCGGAGCTGCGGGCTGGTTACCTGCGGCGGGCGCTCGCCGCCATGACGCAGCACGCCCCGGCGGAGCTGCGGGCTGGTTACCTGCGGCGGGCGCTCGCCGCCATGACGCAGCACGCCCCGGCGGAGCTGCGGGCTGGTTACCTGCGGCGGGCGCTCGCCGCCATGACGCAGCACGCCCCGGCGGAGCTGCGGGCTGGTTACCTGCGGCGGGCGCTCGCCGCCATGACGCAGCACGCCCCGGCGGAGCTGCGGGCTGGTTACCTGCGGCGGGCGCTCGCCGCCATGACGCAGCACGCCCCGGCGGAGCTGCGGGCTGGTTACCTGCGGCGGGCGCTCGCCGCCATGACGCAGCACGCCCCGGCGGAGCTGCGGGCTGGTTACCTGCGGCGGGCGCTCGCCGCCATGACGCAGCACGCCCCGGCGGAGCTGCGGGCTGGTTACCTGCGGCGGGCGCTCGCCGCCATGACGCAGCACGCCCCGGCGGAGCTGCGGGCTGGTTACCTGCGGCGGGCGCTCGCCGCCATGACGCAGCACGCCCCGGCGGAGCTGCGGGCTGGTTACCTGCGGCGGGCGCTCGCCGCCATGACGCAGCACGCCCCGGCGGAGCTGCGGGCTGGTTACCTGCGGCGGGCGCTCGCCGCCATGACGCAGCACGCCCCGGCGGAGCTGCGGGCTGGTTACCTGCGGCGGGCGCTCGCCGCCATGACGCAGCACGCCCCGGCGGAGCTGCGGGCTGGTTACCTGCGGCGGGCGCTCGCCGCCATGACGCAGCACGCCCCGGCGGAGCTGCGGGCTGGTTACCTGCGGCGGGCGCTCGCCGCCATGACGCAGCACGCCCCGGCGGAGCTGCGGGCTGGTTACCTGCGGCGGGCGCTCGCCGCCATGACGCAGCACGCCCCGGCGGAGCTGCGGGCTGGTTACCTGCGGCGGGCGCTCGCCGCCATGACGCAGCACGCCCCGGCGGAGCTGCGGGCTGGTTACCTGCGGCGGGCGCTCGCCGCCATGACGCAGCACGCCCCGGCGGAGCTGCGGGCTGGTTACCTGCGGCGGGCGCTCGCCGCCATGACGCAGCACGCCCCGGCGGAGCTGCGGGCTGGTTACCTGCGGCGGGCGCTCGCCGCCATGACGCAGCACGCCCCGGCGGAGCTGCGGGCTGGTTACCTGCGGCGGGCGCTCGCCGCCATGACGCAGCACGCCCCGGCGGAGCTGCGGGCTGGTTACCTGCGGCGGGCGCTCGCCGCCATGACGCAGCACGCCCCGGCGGAGCTGCGGGCTGGTTACCTGCGGCGGGCGCTCGCCGCCATGACGCAGCACGCCCCGGCGGAGCTGCGGGCTGGTTACCTGCGGCGGGCGCTCGCCGCCATGACGCAGCACGCCCCGGCGGAGCTGCGGGCTGGTTACCTGCGGCGGGCGCTCGCCGCCATGACGCAGCACGCCCCGGCGGAGCTGCGGGCTGGTTACCTGCGGCGGGCGCTCGCCGCCATGACGCAGCACGCCCCGGCGGAGCTGCGGGCTGGTTACCTGCGGCGGGCGCTCGCCGCCATGACGCAGCACGCCCCGGCGGAGCTGCGGGCTGGTTACCTGCGGCGGGCGCTCGCCGCCATGACGCAGCACGCCCCGGCGGAGCTGCGGGCTGGTTACCTGCGGCGGGCGCTCGCCGCCATGACGCAGCACGCCCCGGCGGAGCTGCGGGCTGGTTACCTGCGGCGGGCGCTCGCCGCCATGACGCAGCACGCCCCGGCGGAGCTGCGGGCTGGTTACCTGCGGCGGGCGCTCGCCGCCATGACGCAGCACGCCCCGGCGGAGCTGCGGGCTGGTTACCTGCGGCGGGCGCTCGCCGCCATGACGCAGCACGCCCCGGCGGAGCTGCGGGCTGGTTACCTGCGGCGGGCGCTCGCCGCCATGACGCAGCACGCCCCGGCGGAGCTGCGGGCTGGTTACCTGCGGCGGGCGCTCGCCGCCATGACGCAGCACGCCCCGGCGGAGCTGCGGGCTGGTTACCTGCGGCGGGCGCTCGCCGCCATGACGCAGCACGCCCCGGCGGAGCTGCGGGCTGGTTACCTGCGGCGGGCGCTCGCCGCCATGACGCAGCACGCCCCGGCGGAGCTGCGGGCTGGTTACCTGCGGCGGGCGCTCGCCGCCATGACGCAGCACGCCCCGGCGGAGCTGCGGGCTGGTTACCTGCGGCGGGCGCTCGCCGCCATGACGCAGCACGCCCCGGCGGAGCTGCGGGCTGGTTACCTGCGGCGGGCGCTCGCCGCCATGACGCAGCACGCCCCGGCGGAGCTGCGGGCTGGTTACCTGCGGCGGGCGCTCGCCGCCATGACGCAGCACGCCCCGGCGGAGCTGCGGGCTGGTTACCTGCGGCGGGCGCTCGCCGCCATGACGCAGCACGCCCCGGCGGAGCTGCGGGCTGGTTACCTGCGGCGGGCGCTCGCCGCCATGACGCAGCACGCCCCGGCGGAGCTGCGGGCTGGTTACCTGCGGCGGGCGCTCGCCGCCATGACGCAGCACGCCCCGGCGGAGCTGCGGGCTGGTTACCTGCGGCGGGCGCTCGCCGCCATGACGCAGCACGCCCCGGCGGAGCGCGGCGCCGGCACTACGCGACAGCGGGGCCGCCGCGAAGCGCCGCGACCACACCGACCACGCCAGCGCGCGCGAGATCAGGTACGAGTAGTACTTCGCGCCGTACCCGATCAGGTGGCTGAAGCGGTGCTGCCACGCCTGGGGGGGACGTTAACTAATAACTATATGAAATTTCATACGTCACAAGACTGTGTGACGTCTGCGACACGTCGTATTAATCGTCGTTTAAATTAATCAATTATTATGGAAACTACGAACGCACACACAAATACAAGACAAACTAATAACACCACTATATTCTCTCTGAAAACACAAATCGATATAGACACTTTAGAAAATACCGAAAAGAAATGTATATCCCCATGTGTACAGGTTCGGCATTAAAATAAAACTGTAAGTAGGGAATGCAATAACCGGTAAAATTTCATAACCGGGTATTTCATCGGTTATGGCTAAAAAATAACCGATAACCGGTTATAACCGGTTATTTTATTTTTTCGGTGGGAATCAAAGAAATCATAGTTTAATCATATTTATTATACTTCATAAATGAAACAGGAGGCTTTGTTTGATATTCTTTAATCAACTTTAGTGATAACATCAATAAAAAATTCTGGAGCACTTAAATATATTACATGGACGCAGTATTTGGCCCACGTCTGCTTGGGAAAACTAAAAGACTTATACAACGTGTCCAAAATGCCTGTGCCCGCTTCTGTTTTAATGTTCCGTTGAGGGCCCATGTAACCCCTTTTCTAAATAAGCACTCAATTCTAAAGATGCAACACCGCCGCAAGCTTCATTTGGCCTGTTTGCTGTTTGGAGTACTTAAACACAAGGCTCCGATGTATCTTCTAGTCAAGTTGTCACATGTGTCAGGCAATTCATCGCGCGGAACTCGGCAATGCGCTATGCAGTTATTAACGCCTCGCCACGCCTCAGCCGCTTTTCGAGGAAGTTTTCGCTACGCTGCAACTAAATGTTGGAACAATATTCCACCTCCCATTCGGAACCTGCAAAATTTAAATAGCTTTAGGTTAAAGCTGAAAAAGTTCTTATGCGATCACCAATTAAGCCAGGGACCACTGAAACATGACACCAGTGGAATATAAAGTGTAATCATCATGAATTATGTTTAACTGTACAAACCTGCATTTTATGTCCCATTCGCATAGACATTTATGGTGGTTTTTTTTGTCTTCCATATTCCATTGTCTGCTTCAATCAAGGCACACCCGTTGCTTGTTATTTTTTATTTTTCTATTTGTTTGTTTCCGTTTTAATTAGGATAAATCTTCACTAGTTTTCATAAGGATGTAAGCGTAACGTAAACCACTACTAGTAATACTTACTTACTAGTATTCTTTAGCTACTTAGACTGTGTTTGTGTTGTTGTTTTGTGCACAGACAGAAACCACAGATTGTTAGCGCGCATCGCTTGGCACAGATAAGCTATATAAACAACTTATTGTCAAGTAATACAGATAGTGTTAGCTTATCTCATGGCCACCTGGGGCGCTGTCTGTTGTGACATGCAATTATTTTTTAAGTTTTATTTCATTTTTTTAATTAAATGTAAGTACCGAAATGTCTGTGTGGCCTTCCGTGTCTTCACCGAGCGGTCCCAACGGAAGATCAGCGTTGGCTTCACAGCCAGCATATGCTGAGTTGGGTCCGTTTCGCAACATCAACGCGACATGTCGTCTCTTTTCTTTTATTTTTGTTACTTTTTATTTTATTTTTTGTCTGCGTGTTTTTGTTGTGAATAAATGATTTACTTACTTACTTACTTACTTACTTAAATATTATAATAAACAATCAAAATGATCAGTTATAAGACTTATAATTATAAATAAGAACACTATGCATAAATATTTATTTTAAGGTTTGAAACACTGAAAATAAAGTCAGAAATAACATTATTAAGAAAAAATTGCCACAACTTCACTTCACAAGTTTCACAACCTCATTATTGAATTAAATAGTGAGATCAATATAACAATTTAACAAGTGACAAAATTTCTTGTATTCATTAACAAATACAATCAACGTTTATAATAAAAGTGGTAAGATAGAGTTTTACTAAGTAATATTAATCTTTACCTTTTACAGTCTTAAACACCACACAGTATTTAAAGGGCGTATATTGATAACATGGCATTTCCTGAAAAAGTGTACGTATATTCTTGTTTTATTCTTTAATTACTACAATACAATAGTGAAAGTATGGATTTGTTTGGCTACATTCAGGAAATAATTAAATATATTCTGCAGTAAAAAAATCAACTTACCGTTGAACAGTATTAATCCGGTTAATCCAATCCTATGTCACCATAATAACAATAAGAAAAAATAGCACCATGACACGCACGATATACCATAGGCAGTAGTTACAAATGTTACAAGACAAGGTTTTATTCTTCACACTTTGGAAAAAAAACAAGCACTGAGGTCTTACTGGTCTTAGGGTAGCTTAGCTTAGGAGGTAAAGGGATTAACATCGCTCCCTTATCAGTCCAATAGTTAAATACCATTTAGTGCGAAAGGGACGAATGATGTTTGTCACCGTATTAAACAAAGGAAGAGAAAGCGATGTGTCGACTGCCGTGTGCCGTGGTGTTTTGTACGTAACGTACCTATTAAGCGTTATATTATTGTATTGCGTATTTGTAGTGTTTCATTATTTAGACACATATCTAGCTAGGTACACTAAAAATGTAATGTTGTAATGTTCATTTATTAAAGTGTATAATAATGGTCTATTTCATTGAAATAATTTAAGAAATAATGATTATCGGGTAAAAATGTAAATTTAAAGAAATAACCGAACCGAACCCGGTTTTGAATTAAATAACCGGGTATAAAAATTATCCAATATAGGCGGTTATAACCGGTTACACGGTTTCGGTTAAAACCGGTTTGCATTCCCTAACTGTAAGTGATTAACCTTTCAATGCTGCGGCATTATGCAAGCTAGCCAAAGAGTTACAAACTACAATTTACCCGCAATCAACTGTACATGTCATCAAGTCATCACAGACAAATCAACACCTTTTCATGGCTCAGATCAAAAAGTGCAACCTGTATCACAGCTACGCCCCTAATTTAAGTCCTACAACAGTGTTATAGCTGTAGATTGTACCGTGTTGTTGACGTAGGGCAGCCCGTAGTACTGTTTCTGCACGTCCTTGAGCACGTCGGTGGTGCTCGCGCCGAGCGACGCGAGCGGCCCGTGGTAACGCTGGTCCAGCGCCGAGTAGAACACCTGCAACATATAGAACCTTTTAAACCCAGTCGTGAACAGTCTTAGACTGTCGTGTTGCGGCCGCCCAACTGTCAGTGCTGATTGTTATTTTTATTAGCATATTTAATGTGTACAAGGCATAATATAGTAAGGTAACATTAATATTTTCTTAACTACGAGATTTAACATTAATCATTTCTAACTACAAGACTTAACATTAATATATTAACTTCAATATTTAAGATTAATCAATTTTAACTACAAGATCTAACATTAATCATTTTTTACTACAATATTTAACATTGATCATTTTTTACTACAAGATTTAAGATTAATCATATTAAGTACAAGATTTAAGATTAATCATTTTTAAGTACAAGATTTAAGATTAATCATTTTTAACTACAAGATTAAAGATTAATCATTTTTAACTACAAGATTTAAGATTAATCATTTATAACTACAAGATTTAACATTAATTACTTTAACTACAAGATTTAACATTAATTACTTTTACTACAAGATTTAACATTAATTATTTTAACAAGAACATTTAACATTCATATTTTTTTACTTAAATCCATATATGTACATTAAGATATAAAGTACTCGTAGGTACGTATAACGTATAATATGCATTATTCAATCCAAACAAGCAAATAATAAATTAATGTTTTCCTACATAATTACTAAATAGAACTGGAACATCCTTTAATATTATAATTATTCGACACGACTCTTGACTATGTAAAACCCTACCTGAAGCTGCATCTCGCTGGCGCCGAACAGATACTTGGAGGCGCAGAACCTCTGAAGCATGTGCTCCGGCATCGCCTCGCGCGTCTGGAAGTGCCTCGCGAACCGGCGCACCACCTGCCATGCAATATTTTTTAAATAAAGCTTAGTTTTAATTTAAAAGCTTGCTCGATGTTCGGGTTATTTTTATCCGACTGCGCGAAGCAAAGGAGAGTAATATTTTTATCAATAAATGAACATGAATACGACTATGACTATATATACTGAAACAAAACTGACTCTACTGAAAAATATGTGGCCAGCCCGTTCACCCGACTTAAATCCACCTTTTTTTTATTAGGGAGCGCTAAAAGAAAAAGTGTGCTTCAAACTAATAGAAAATGAAGCTCCTCTATCTGTTCCTTTTTTCTTAAGGTTTGAAGTACACTTTTTCCTTTAGCGCTCTCCAGTAAAAATATCGAGTGGATTTAAATCGGGTGAACAGGCTGGCCACGAAATAGTGCTAGCACGCCCTATCCACCTCGGGGTATTCTCGATCGAAGAACGCTCGTACTGTGCGAGCATTTTTTTCTCAATCATTAGACGATCTAGCAAGTGCCATGCGATTTTGAAGTAACGTAGCCAAAATTTTTTTTCATTACTGTCACTTCAAGCTGGGCGAGTAATTAACTTTGAGTACATGGTTGGGATAAAACGTAATATTTATTTAAAATTGAGGTAGTAATGGATTAACTTTCTACTGTAATTTATAGAAGAGTTATTCTGAGTTGCATAAAAAAAATTTGATGAAAAGTAAAGATTTGTAGTCACAGCACTTGGAAGGTCATCACAGGATGTTTCCCTCTTTTGGCTTGACGTAAATTTTTGGGACACCCTGTATAATAACTACTGTGCGGCGGTACAGAAAGGTCGGTGAGTCCGACTCGCCTTTGATCGGTATTTTATTTTTAAGTGACCTGCGGGCTGGTCGCGAAGTACTCCATGAGCACGCTGGGCAGCTCGGCCAGGTCGGTGGGGCAGCGCGTGCCCGACACGTGCTGGTGACGCGCGCGCGCCAGCATGGAGTGCAGCGCGTGCCCCGCCTCGTGGAACAGGTTGTCCACGGCGCCCGGGCCCAGCAGCGCCGGCCCGCCGCGGTGGCCCCCGCTCAGGGACAGCATCACCACCACGATCGGGTTCTGGGGACATGGTGGTCGTTAACTCATTCATTCATCCAATCAACATTCATTCAGTAATAAGGCCACATTCGCATTGTGTGATTTTCCGCATTACAGCCAGCCGACCGGTTGACCGCATCTAAAAAAGTATTTAACCGTTGTCTGATTACACTAGCACGCGCACCGCGGAGTGTAAATGTGACCTAAAATACTTAATCAGTTTTGTGGCGAAAATACATTGCGGCCGTAAACGTATGGCTAATTTTCGTCACAAAACTGACTAAAGTTCCTTAATTTTAGCC
This sequence comes from Acleris sparsana, assembly GCA_923062465.1. NCBI lineage: Eukaryota > Metazoa > Arthropoda > Insecta > Lepidoptera > Tortricidae > Acleris > Acleris sparsana. The sequence continues at coordinate 3,962,589 of OV281287.1, read as the reverse complement.
CTTATTGGGGTACATGTTTTAGTGAAAACGCCCTTATTTTGAATTCTTCTATTGGGATGATTTGTTAGATGACTTTCCCAAACGTATTTTTTATTTGAAAATAATTTTCTTTTCGTGTTTTTTCCCGAACGGTGTATTTCGTCACCTTTTCCCGGCAGTTTCTTTTCACATTCACACATCATTTAAGTGAAAACGCCCATAAAAGCCCCAGAAAGATCAAGCTCACCTGGTAGCTCCCATCAGGCAGCAACTTCCCCCCCTGTATAGTAAAGTGGCAGTCCTGGTGGGGCTTGCCTGGCCGCTCGTACAGGTCGCAGTAGATGTGTCCCAGCAGGCCCTCCTCCTCCTGCACCACGGCCAGCTTGTACACGTCCGGTGCCCACGACTCACCTGACGATAGGGATGTTTATGAAGGCTGGGTGGCACTTGAATCGCAGGGTGCTTAATCAAACTTAATGCTTCTCAGTCAGTGTAGAAAACCTTGTACACTTTTTGCTCAGCTTGCTTTTTGGTTGGCTCAGCGTCCAGACTAAGAAATAGAATTTCCCTTGGCTTGCCCGCTGACTGTTGGTCTTTGGGAGCCTTTAGCCTTGCCTCTAGTCCAACGTGTTATTGGGAAAATACCTTCGGCCTCAACGTTGGCGCGAGCAACGGTGCGTGTCGCTTTTTATTAAAGTTAATAAGACAAAGACATTTATTAAGGGATTCTGCATCAGCTGTTGAACATTAGAAACAGTGATGAAGCTGAGTCGTCGATGAGCTGGAGTATCAGAATATAAAGACATCTACAGCTAATAGAAAAAGCCAGCATTTTAATTCCTGAGGATTACTTTATGCAGTCGTAAAACAACAATAATTATAATCCACACTAAAAGTCTTAAATCTAATTAATTTCAAAAACTAACCTGGCAACATTTCCTCAGACTTCAAACTAATTCCATACAACTCTTGGCACAACATATTCAGACCCTCCATACAGCCTCCCAAAGAAAAATACGGGCTGAAATCAGAGTTGGCAGCATTTAGCAGCTGGGTTTTCCCCTTATGGGAGAAGTAGGGGGTATCCCAGCAGGACAGGGCGTCTTGGTAGGGGGTTTCCTTCTTCTTCATCTTGAGCATGGCGTCGAAGTCTACTCTGGCCCGATCGTAGAGGTGGTCCGACAGAGTGTCGATGAACTGTCTGACGTTCGCGGCTGTTTCCATGGTGCTGGCTTTTATAGCCCTGTAAAACGTGATTTACTATTGCATCGTTGGCCTGTTGAGTCGTAGTTTAATAATAATTGTGATGACTAAAAAGAAGAAGAAACACTTATTTTATGTTAATAAAGATCGACAGTGGGGTTTGGTTTGGGGGGGGGCAGTTTTGTATTTTGTATAATTCTGCCTGTGGACTGACACAGAACATTGATTTGTTCACTCACGACTCGCGTGCTTTGCTTACGTCTTAAGTTTAAAAATTACTGACAAGCATGGTAGTAATTTACCTACCACCACACTAGTTGGTTTTGAGCTCAGTTTTAGAAGCTACAGTACTAGGCAGATAAGAAGTCAATTCTGACACATTACACAACTATGAAGTTTTGACTATTGACATTGTTGACAGCAGTAAAACAATGCCGAACTTATTTGTTGCGTGTGAAGGAATTGTTAGGGGGGCTTCTAAACGGGCCATGTTTTGGTGCAATTTATGGCCGGCAACTAGTGCTATCTTACTCTTACTTCGTATGTTAGAGCAAGATGCGTATAGTTGCCGGCCACACATTGCCGTGAAAATGTTGCTCGTTTAGAAGCCCCCTAATAACAGCATTGTTTGACTGCTGTCAACATTATCCATATTCAGAAACTTCATGGTTGTGCAATGTGTCAGGATTGACTTCTTATCGGCCGGGCACTATAAGATAGAAATGGGAATGCCTCTATAGTAGTTTTTTAACCAACAGGTTAAACCTGAATGCACCCACAGACTAACAATCGGATTGATAGGGCAATTGGGACGCAGCTACCTGATGGAATATAAAACACTGAGAGCAAATAGCTGCGATCCTCTCGCTCTGAAAAAAATAATCTCCTAATACGCACCCCAGGCCAAAAAACAATTAGGAATAACGGATCACGAAAAGTGTGCTTGAAACAGTAAAATATAAATCATTTACGTTTACTGATTGCACATTAGTATATAATTAATTTCCAATATTTACAACGCTCTACACATTTCAATTCCCCACATGTCATTTAATATTTTGATTACTGTCAACATATATAAGCCTAGCCTAGCCAAAGCCGTACCTGTCAGCGTAGCAGTCGAACCCGCAGACCCTGGCCAGCTCGTGCCGCCCCTCCAGCGTGGCGGTGAGCAGCTGGTCCTGCTGCGCGTCGGGCGCCAGGTACAGCTTGTACGCGGCCTCTCGCGCCGCCGCGTCCGCGCATTCTGCGTACACGCCGCTCACGATTATGTCGTCGCCTTCGGAGCTGAAGCTGGAATACATTTTTTAAGTCTATGGTCTGTTAGGATGGAACGTAAACAAAATGTGGTAATTATGTGTTATGTTATGATATGGATGTAATGCTATGATATAATAGTAATACAATACCTATAATAACAGCAAGACAATAAACGTTAAGTGAACAATTGTGTAGCAATATTTGATGATGTCGGTCTTCTTGCTGAGATATAGGTTTATAGATAACCATTTTCCATCAGGCGAAAGGTCTGGCTGTTAGAATGTCAACCAAAAAAATAATTTTAGTACCAGAAAACTTAATGCAAGTGATTGGCCAGCGATAAGGGCACCCCTTGCGCACATGATGGGTTTACATGTCGGCCCAAATCAGTCAACATCTGTTTCTTGCACGGTGCGGACGCGTTATAGTGCTCTTTTTTTGTTTTGTTGATTTCATTTTTTACCTGGCTCGTTTATAGGACTGTTTCCCGTTTAACCTGGCATGCCAAATCAACTTACGAACCAAAATCATAACAAATAATAAATAAATAAATATTCCGAGCCAGGCATGTAAGCCGACCCCGCCAGTGAGGTGCGATTGTTCACCCCGCTGATCATTTCTTGTCCATTTCATTTGCATACAAAAGTGCGACAGAGACGGCGCTTTTCTAACTCTTTAACGTGGACAAGGTAGATCCAGCCTCTATTCCCGACGGTAAAAAAACATAAGTATCGTGTTTGATGTGTTATGGTATTGTACTGACGTCAGCTGCCATTACTGTTAAGTAAATAAGAGCTATTAAAACGGTGACAATACGATAACAGCTCAAACACGATGTGGTTTTTACCCTGTAGAATAGAGGCCCTGATACGCAGCAATACGCTTTGTTGTTTGATGTGGCCGTATTGCTAACCAATTGTTACCATGAATCCCAGCTCAGGTTCCCGGTCCCATCGCCTTCGGATTTGGCCTTACTGCCGTACCTACTCAGAGCCATTTTAAAGACAATTGACTAGATTATTTTTGTAAATTGTGAATGTTAAATTGTCACTAAAGGACGACTTAGCCACTAATAGTCTTTTAATTTGTCCTCTCTCTCCTCGTCTCTCTTTGTCAAAACCTCACAATTTGCACATTCTACAATAGGTACTCACAACTGCCTGACATTCTGCGGAACAGCCTCTCGTGGCACACGTCTCGGCCGCGCGGCGCCCGCCATGAACCTCTGGCCGGTCTGCAGGATCAAGTTGTTCAGCCCCACCACCTTCTTCCTCTTCGTGTCCTCAAGCTGGATGCCGCTCTGCTCGAAGTCGAAGAGGAAGAGCTCGGCAAGGTGCTGGTCGCCGGATGTACCGCGTTTTACTGAGTCGCGGAGCGCTTCGTATAAGCCTTTGTGGGTATTCAACCTGGGGATTTGTTGACGATTTCATTGGGTTTTAAATCGTAAACAATCGTTTGAGCGACTATAGTAAGGTCAATCTTGGGTGATTCCCTGTGACAGCTTATATAAACACATATTAGGTACACCTGTTTTTTGACCTAACATAAATACTGTCTTGATAGAAACCTTGCGGTGACGTTCCGTAATTGAATTGATTTAATCATTGGCCTAGTCTGACCGAACTATACCTTTAAGTTCAAAGAATTCTGCCTGCTAATGGTGCTCCCACACAGTGGTTATAACATATTATATACTGAACGCTATGAAATATTTTATGACGCTACAACATTCTACTAAATTGAAAAATGTTGTCTGGCTGTTCTTTTTGGTACCTGCTGTCTTCCCCAAAATGACGAGTGACTTAAAAGTTTTTAAATCTGCTGGATTTATAATAATAAATATCAGGGGCGAATCTCACACAAATACTTGCAATGCTATAGCTTGGCAAATTAGTTCGTGACACTCCCATGGTCCGCAGGCGACGGGGGTTTGGCGACAGCGGGGGCGGTATAAACGGCGGTATATACACTAAGATCGAAAAGGGTATGCTAAGATGGTTTGGTCATTTAGAAAGGATGGATGACAGAAGAGTTACGAAAGAAATATGGCGAGCGAGAGTGAGCGGAGATGTCGGTAGGGGACGTCCTAGACGGACGTACGGTGATCAGATTCGCGATGTGCTGATTAAGGGCCAAATCAAAAGCACCCGAAACCGACGTACGTGCATGAAAAGATTGATGAATGTAGAGGGAGCGAAGTATATGTTTGGACCGATGCACCTGGCGTTCGATAATCTCTGCCTACCCCATTGGGAGACAGGCGTGAAGATATGCATGTATGTATGTATACACTAACAGTTATTTTCAAAAACGCAACCAAACTTCAACGGAACATCAAAATGATGTTAATTCTGGTAGATCAGATGATGACACGCAGGAAGATTAAAAAACAACAATATTATTCAATAGCGCAGACAACGGGAGTATTACGAATGAATTTGTTCAGCACCAAACTTTAAGATGTCTAAGTGACTGGTATACTTATTTACAGATCCATACTTACTTTTCTACAACACCACTGACACTAATACAAGCATCTTCCGCTGCATTCGCAAAGTGTGTCTGTGGATGCGCTATCCTCACAAATTCCGCTAAGTCTGCTACTTTACAGAGCGTGTCGGACAACTCATCAAAGATCTCCACCATAGGCCGGGTGGGGTTGGATGTGGCCTCTTCTATAAGCCGGTCTGTAGCTGATATCGCCTGCTCTTTTAGAATGTTGAAGCCTTCGAAGCTGACTAGTTCGGGTTTGTTGAACAGGCCCTGGAAATCGTGGATGTTCATGCTGTGACAATTCTAATGGCATTTCATTTATTAGCCTGTTTTTGTACAGGGAAGTACAAAGCTATGTAAATACTTTTGCACCTTATTCAACAAGTTTGTTTTAACAATATTTATTGCAATATAATCAAGAACCTAGTCCCTTTCACTGTTGTTTGTTTGGCTATTTGATGTTTTCAAACATTTCACAATCGCTCAAAGGTTAACTGGAAGAGATCCCTTGAAGAGATAAGTTTGCCTTTGTATATGCCTTTTGTTTTTATGTCTATTTTGTTGTTTGCCTGTTTGTAGAATAAAGTATTTTACATTCATACATACATACATTATTATCATACAATTTTTCAAATAAACAATGCTTCTTACTGTTCTCTCCCTCAAGGACTCAAAGATGGGTCTGGAGTTGGGTCTGGTGTTAAAGGCAGTAGCCAACGGGGACCAGGTGGAGACTGCGCGCCGCTGCCGGGCATGCCGGAGCGCCCAGATCGGCTTCAGTAGCTTCATTGTTGATGCATCTACAACAGACAAAATGTTTTTGTTTGTACTCTTTCTCATTACAGTAGTGGCAGCTGAAATACCATTGCAATATAATATGAAATGTCTTGTTTCTACTATATTATTTCCTCTGGATTTATGTTTGTTTATATATTTCTATAATAATTATTATTTTATAATTATCTAGCAACCCGCCCTTGTTTTGCTTCGGTTAGTGTGAGTTTTCTGTAACACCTGTACAAAATCCAGAACTTATTATACATAAAAACCTTCCTCTTGAATCACTCTATATATTGCTGAAAACTGCATTAAAATCCGTTGAGGACTTTAAGAGATCTAAGCTAACAGACAGCGGAAGTGACTTCATTTTATTCTAAGTAAAAATAAGGATAAAGATTGAGTCTCATTTTTTATTCGATTTTTTTTATAACGAAATTGTGGTATTTTTCACATCTTTTAACTTATGTGAAGTTGTGGTAAATACCTTCTAATGCTAGTAACAAAAGTTGATAAGATCTGACGCAGTTCTTCAATCTGTGAATTTATCCAATGAGATCACCTACATAGAAGAATTAGCATATTAACAAGGTCGTTATCAGCAACGTTGCCTTTATTTACTCTCTACGCTATTCTATAAAAGGCAACGGAGAGGTTAAGCAATTATCCATTGTACTCGCGTAGGATGAGAGGTAACTTACCAAATGGTGTGAATGCATACAAATAAAAATTTCATTAGTGTACGTGCCGTCTTAAAAATCGGATATTTTTCCTCTCTAGTTTTAAATAAAAATTAATGGTATAAGTTGAAATAAAATAAATTCGTAACTAAATATTCCATATGAATAGTTTGACAGATTTGACTAAACCCACCAATTTATGAAGAAGGTTTGCATTGATTGGCTATGAATTCCAAATTGAATCTGTGTAAGATTTAAGTTATGGGCAATAATTTGAGATTTTTATTTTGCAATAACAGTAATAAATGTTTGTAGATATTTTCATTCGTATTAACATTATATTTTATCTTAATCATTAAATCAGTTGAATGATAATTTACATCCCAATTCTATAAAAGTTTGCAAAATTTCAAGCATAGTTTGGACCGTTAGATATAAGATCGTATTAGCTTCTTTATTTGATTACATAATACCGCAGGTGACAATATTTGACAGTAAATGTCAACAAATGCGATATGTCATTGCGAATTTGCGAAATTGGTCGCTTGTGCGTTCTTTGAAAACAATTGCTATGTAGGTTGAGCCTATTTGTATTAAATTCTAGTAACTGAAAAGCTAATGAGACCAGTGTTTTAGTTAAGATGGTGAGTTTTCGGACATTTCCAAAGATGTGATGATGTGAAAAATTTATAATTCGCGCTTTGGTTCTGCAACGTGGGTAGATTTTTGTTATTGTTTATTTTTTTTAGTCTACCCCGCCGCCGCATCTGCCTGAGGCGCGGTGCTCCGCAGGCGACACCAAGAAGAGTACCCCACCGGCTTCAAACATCATCACCAGAAATGGTGCTCGCAAAGCAAAGATTCAAACGCGGGCTATGTCATCGGGAGCTAAAGTACGTGTATTAAAATAAATGACTGCTTTGTATTATAATAGCCATTTAATGAACTAACTTAGGTCCTCTAATTACGAGTACTTTGGCTATTACGAGTATAATACTCTCAGTATTGGGTTTTGTCACACCTACTTATTGTGAACATGCCAGGCGTAACTATACCAACTGAGGCCCATGGCAAATTCGTGGGATACGGTCCTTCCTTTTGCTTTTATTAAAAATTAAATAAATATTATGTTCCTCCCGTGGTGGCCCCTCACAGGCCCGAAGCCACGACATTTTGCCGGCCCTGCCACCTTATAGTTACGCCGGTGGAACATGCTTTTGATCACAACTGATCTGATGTTCTGAACTATTATCGTTCATTATTTTATTTATAAAACAGTTACATTTGTTTAATAATAGAGGTTTCTAAGTTCAGCCTTTTCAGTATATCTGTGTAATTTTTACAACGGTACATTATTTCTTAAATCCTATTTCAATACATTTTGTAGTTTCAAAAATTATACATATCCCTTAACACATTCAACGCCAAGTACTTTGCTTTCCATACAAATAAAATCTGATTGGATATATTTCTAGTTTGTCAGCTTAATTAGGATAAAGGTTTTTATCTATCATGGTTAAGAAGTCTTCAATCGTCCAGCAATAAGGCATACTTCTTTTAACACTTTATTCCCTAGCTCAAATACAACCACTTTAAGTTTTACTTATAAATCTTATGAATGTGAAAGTTTGTTTGTTAGTTGGTTACACGTTCACACTGCAACGGCTTGGCGGACATTATACCGTGAATTAAGATCTGGGCTAATTTTCACCCTGATTTTTATAAAGTTACTGAGGGAGTAACGATAATCTCAATCTAAACGGATTAAGTCACAGGCAGTGGCTAAAAAAAGTATAAAATATAATATTTTTTTAAAATTATAAAATGTTTATTATTTATTACACTCCCATTTCCACTGGAACTGTGTTATTTAGCATAATATAGCGATTAAACTACGCAATATCTTAGCTAGTATCTTAATGACACCAATTACAGCTACGATTGTATTATCTTGATTATGAATCTTAACCAATATTTACATTTTTATGTTTGCAGCCGTCAGCGGCAGTGGTTACGGTGAAGCGGAGAGCTCAGCAGAAGAAAAAACAAATGGGTGATACTGTGCTGAGGGATCATTATCAGATTGTAAGTAATGGTTACCTATCATCTCTTGATATATATGCGTTTTTTCTGAATTCTTTTACTTAACTGTATTTTAGGATTGTTATAAAACAAACCTTACCTATATATTTTTCTTGTCTCATTATTCGTATAATTACCATTCTAACAAGCCATCTCTGATTCTGAAGTCATGTTCTGAGTGTGTAAAAAAAATACATAATTCATCATCCGCTGAGCTTTGTATCTCTATAACTGTAAAATCTATCGTATCGGTCGCTTTGCGTGACAAGGCGAATTTGTTAATTATTTTGTTAAAATAAAATTTTGTAAACAATCCAGCACAATTTCATTATTGACGTCTAATTCTGGACAAGGTGCGTCAGCGTATTTTGAGCACCGATGCGCACGGATTGTGTTAAAAACGTGACGCAAATGAAAACATGTCGTGTACCCCATACAATTACCCATACAACAGTAGTAGTAGAAGAACAATCAAGCTGTAAATTGTTACAGGCCATGGACTCCAAGACCAAAGTGAAGGGCCCAACGGGGTTCGTGACGGAGCCCCGCATGGCGGAGCACCGTTGCCTCTGGGACGACAACTACCCGGAGTGCCCGGAGAGACTGACTAGTATCATTAACAGGTAGTTGAATAACAATCGATTTACAGTCTTGTACCTTAATTACTGACTGGCGAGACCCAGAGACAATCAAATAGATTATTGGTAGGTATTTAGCAGATTTAAATATTATACATCGTTATTTGAAAATGTAATATGAATCTATTTGGGATGCTATAGAGACTATTTTCTAATAAAATTGTCAGTCGTAAAAACAAGGATTTTTTTTAAAATCAATAATGGGTTTGCGTTTGACCTCAGTCTCAAATTCCACTTCCTTTGCAATTAATGTTTATTTCAATGGTCGTATTATGTACAATTTTTTCGCAGGCCTAGCAAGGATACGATGGGTGATTGGAACGTTCGCGGCCTAAGTGTGAAATTAAACCCAAAGTTTTAAATTTGTTTCGAAGTCAATCTTTTTTTATGAAGATATTTAATAACAGCACGTTGCTCCAAGTTGTGCATTATGAAAAATCTGTCATCCCGTATTTTTAATTCAGACGTAAAATTTATATTAATATATTTTCTACCAATTAAAATTTCGCGGGATGAATACTGAATAATGACAGTTCAAAATGGCGGCAGTTTTTTTTTTTTTAATGGTCAGGCCGCGATCTTTCCAATCACCCCTCGTATGTAAATAAACATATTGTATAGATACACGGAGGAAAACGTAAACATTACCATCCATCTATTTACACATAAAATCCATTTCAGATGCCATGAGCTGAACCTAATAGACCAATGCAAGCAAATCGAGCCCCGCGCCGCTACAAAGGAAGAGCTAAATATGCTGCACGCGCCATCTGTCTACGAGCTCATGGAAACTACCCACCGTAACGAGGATGTTGAGTACTTGGAAGAGGTCTCGTCGAGATACGACGCGGTTTATATACACCCTGTACGTATAGATTTTGTGAAAATACTGTACTTTATTGACCTATGAAGGGTATGGCAAATACAAAAGTCGCCATTCGTACAGTCATAAGAAGAAGTAGGTGGACAATCGAAGAGCTCAAATTGAACTATATACAATTTTATCGTCACGAGAATAGGAGCGAGTGTAGGTAAGTTTGAGCTCTTCGACTGTCTACCTATTTCCCCTGAGTGTCCGCCACTGACATGAGGACATGACGACAAGAAATATTGTGTATTAGCTTGCCTTTTATTCGATCGAGGACGAGGCATAAACGGTGAGTACATCACTCACCTTCGATTCGCTGACGATATCGTAGTCATGGCTGAGACCATGGAGGACCTCAGTGCAATGCTCGCTGACCTCAGTAGAGCTTCCGACCGAGTGGGCTTGAGAATGAACATGGACAAGACGAAAGTCATGTCCATGTCGCGCCAACTCCTGTGATAGTCGGAGGCTCTGCGCTCGAAGTTGTTAACGACTATATTTACCTAGGAGAAACGGTTCAGTTAGGTAGGTCCGACTTTGAGAAAGATTACCGCAGTGTTTGAAGTCAAAAGTCTTTGACCAGTGTGTATTGCCAGTGATGACTTACGGATTTGAGACGTGGGCGCTAACAATGGGCCTCATAAGGAAGCTCAAAGTCACTCCCACTAGCCAGGGCTAAGGAGAGGGCTATGCTCGGGGTTTCTCTGCGTGATAGAATCAGAAATGATGATATCCGCAGTAGAACTAAGGTTACCGACATAGCCCGAAGAATAGCTAAACTGTAGTGGCAGTGGGCGGGGCACATTGCTCGCAGGACTGATGGCCGATGGGGTCAGAAGGTTCTGGAGTGGCGTCCGCGGACCGGAAGACGAGCTGTAGGTAGTCCTCCAACAAGATGGAGTGACGACCTCGTCAGGATCGCGGGACCGCGGTGGAAGCGAAAAGCACAAGACCGGTCTGAGTGGAAAGCCTTGTACGTATGTTTAAGTAGGCATAACAAAACGTCATTAAATCAAGCCATGAAAAACAGGTTAGGACTTATAAGATTCCAACTTCATGGCTTGTATCAATTTCAGACACATTTACAATAAACTATCTTCTTTTGATTCAATACAATTCAAATTGGCTAGGCAAACGCCAAATTATAACAACAAGAGAATTACGTACAGGCTGATGTTATTCCCAGAGCTCCCACGAGCTGGCCCTGGTGTCGGCGGGCTGCACCCTCGAGCTGGTGGACCGCGTGGTGTCGCGCGAGCTGCAGAACGGCGCCGCGCTCGTGCGCCCGCCCGGCCACCACGCCGGCCGCGCCGAGCCCTGCGGGTACTGCTTCTACAACAACGTGGCCCTCGCCGCCAGCCATGCCATCGAGAAGAGGGGGCTCGACAGGTACATTACTCCGCACGATACCGTCTTTGCCATAAGGGCGGGCATAAAGGGAGCCCGTGCCCAGGGCCCTCCTCCTGGGGGGGCACCGAAGGACAGACAATTTATTTTACATTTATTCTCAAAACATTCTGGTCGGGCAACAATGGTGAGCGAAGACAGGTTGGTGCACGCATGAGTTAGAGTCAAACAATGCATTATATGAGAGTTCAACAAAGCATTTACTCCTGAACTCTGTCATAAGCAGTGATCGTACTTTTTGTAGCATTTTTGGTGCGATGACGTCAAATGACACACGACAGTATAATATGATTGACGTATAAAATTATGTAATATTATGTGGTCGCTGAAAATCATATCCAAATCTACGTAATCTTTTAATAAAGCATGTGAATAAGCAGAATAATTACAGATTTCTCAATATGTGTGCCGGTTTTCATTTGCATCGTCACAATATGTTTCCATCGTGTCATTTTTTTAGCACAATAGCAACAAAATATTGAAAAACCTTTCCTTAATAAAAACTATGCTCACTTTATTGCTTATTATTGCTTATTTTCACACACAAAATCAACGCAACTGTTCTTAGCACTTAACGGGACGTCAGTGAAGAAACAAAATGAGTTCTATATTTACGCACTGCCATTATATTATACTGTCTATGCTAATAATATAGTTAGTATAATATACTACTGACAACCCTAGCACTGCACCGAAAATGCTACCAAAAGTACGATCACTGGACATCAGATTATCTCCAAGTAAACTTTACCCCCGTACTAGTAATTTTTCTAAAACAGTATCCTGTTCCGTCCGAATACATTAAGCACTCGGATTCGATAAATGTAAATCCAAACATCAACAACCTTTCTGCTATTTACTTACTGGTTGTTTTAGAATACTGATTGTGGACTGGGACGTGCACCACGGACAGGCTACGCAGCAAATGTTTTACGACGACCCACGGTGAGTCTCGTCATTGTATTCAAATAATACATTCAAACGCGGTGCCTAATAATAGTAAAATAATATAAGCTAAGTAAACTACTCGAGACCTTCCACAAGGTGGACTGACGATCTGATAAAGGTTGCGGGAAACCGCTGGATGACAGCAGCAGAGGAAAACCTTGGGGAAGGCCTTTGTCCAGCAGTGGACGTGTTGCGGCTGATAATGATGATGATGATGAAATTGCATGAGCATGCTAATAAAACCACGGTAACCACAGGTTGATTCTGCAACTGTCTGCATATTTACATTGTCTTACTACAGGCATAAATTGAGTTGAACATTTACACAGGGTGTTGTATTTCTCTATCCACCGCTACGAGCACGGCTCTTTCTGGCCCAACCTGCGCCAGTCGAACTTCCACTACACGGGCTGCGGGCGCGGCGTGGGGCACACCGTCAACGTGCCGCTCAACAAGACCGGCATGGGCGACGCCGACTACCTCGCTATTTGGACGCAGCTGCTTTTGCCTATAGCACTAGAAGTGAGTACACAGGCCTCGGGACATATCGTCATTGCTGTTAAAAAACCACGTATCTCATATTTCATGACGTACGATTTTGAACTTTAACGTGACGAAAATTAAGTTCAAACTCGTACATCTCGAAATTTCAGATACGCGTTTTTTCTAAAGTAGTAACGATATGACACTTCACTGAACGTACTTCATCACCTCAGCACGGGTAGCACATATGCACAAGCGACTTAGGTCGCGAGTCGGGAAAACCTAGTCGCGGATGTGAAATCTGCATGGCTAGCACATCTGCCCACGACTTATAATCATGAGCGCAAACGTCCATGGGCTCGGAGACCCTTACCATGTGGTCGGCAATCGCCTTTTCAACCATTGGGCCAAACAGAGACAAGTATAGGTTGGCGCTAAATTTGATGACACGTGCTCAGAAAATTGCTCTAAAGAAAGTGCACATCCGTTCAAACCGATGTCGCCCCGAACATTTTTATAAAGTGAAATTATTGTTGTTCGGAAGGCTTTTCGGAACATCCTACACCCGAACAAGCACGTCTGGTTTTCACCAGTGGCTCTAGCATTTAATTACACCTACATTGTGAACCTCAATTTTGGCTTCCTTTCGAACAATGTGAAATTGAGGTCTTTTACAGCACATTGCTTGCGATTTACGACCGACATACGCCTCTGAAGCCTATGCGCTTCAAGGCTTACTTTAAGTTGAATTACTCCAAAAGAGACCATAGACCTTTTAAAGTCTATTAAAAAAAAAACCGCACTGAACATGGCCTGAGCTTAGACATGGTGCTAGTGGCGACTTTCAATGCTCCTATTAACCTATCCTGTTGCACATCATTAACTATTCCTTTTCTTCTGTTTTTTCCTTCATTGTAGAAACTAGCACACTTGTGCTCCCTAATAAATTGGCCCTCCTCTCTGAACCCTATCAATAAAGGCGACGGGCTTTTACTTAAAGGTATAAAGTGCTTGTATATGTTTGATTTTTTTTGAGTTCCACTAATAATCTTCAAGTGAATATTGCGCATTCTTGTTAATTTGGTCAAACGCGATTATCGCACATTACAGTGGACTACTACTAGAATTAAGAGGTTTTTAATAAATTCCCAGTTTTTTTTTATCTGACAACATTTTCTCTCCACCAGTACCAACCTGAGCTGATCATAGTATCAGCTGGCTACGACGCTGCGGTCGGCTGCCCTGAGGTATCTCTTTCTTGCACTACAAGCGAATGTATCTCTCTTTCAGTTCTCACCACAACTTGTTGTCGTGTCGGCTGGCTACGACGCGGCAGTAGGCGATGAAAAGGTTGGGTTAGGTTATTGGGTTTTCGGAAATTGGGGTTTATTACTGTGGGATTAAGTGGTCATTGGCATACGTCGTTATCGCGGGGGTAAAAATGATTTGACAGTACTGAAAGATTATAAAGAAATAGGCAATAACAGAGGTGACAGCCGTATCGAGAAACGTTTATACCTACGAGTTCAAAATGTAATAATTTTCTTTCTAATATCTTACCTCCGTACTTGACTTGATCAGTAGTACACATTTTAAAAGACTAGCTACGCAATCCTAACGTCAACCTATTCAGTTACTTTTCCTGCTACTTTAGCCATTTGTCATTCTTATTTGATCTGAATGTACAATAAAAACTACTAAAATATACCTAAATACTCGTATAATTTAAGTGTAAATGGAATACATACATTTAAAAAGTTAAAAAACTAATTTTGGAGAAAAATACTGGATTTAATTTAATAAAAATAAAAAACATGTTGACACGTTAACTTATAGGTAGTCGTTTACTCGGTGTAAGACAAGTTGAATTGACCTTTTCCAGCGAAAATTGTGTGCTACATATGAAGAACCTCTTAGAGGCTTACAATGTATAGGCAGAATATGCCTTTAATACTAAACAGCCATTGTGTGATATGTGTTCTTTAATAGATTTGTTTCTGCTCCCGCGATAACGATGTTCATTGGGTTCTTCGACATTGGGTTTTTTTACTGTGGGATTAAGTTATATCATTGGGTTCTCGGGAATTGCGGATTGTTACTGTGGGATTGCGTAAGTTTTGGTTTGATGTGATGTTTTATCTTAAAATGATGTTGGAACTAAATTTTTTTGCACTGAAAAAAATCCTGACTAATTTGTGTGCCGAATTTCATCCAAATCATATAGCACGTAAAAAAACTAATATTTTTCACATTACTTTTATTAAATTACTTGATTTTGTAATATTTGCAAGATAAAATTGTTTATTCAGTAATGGTATTAAAAAGTATGATTTAAAAAAAAAGGCTATAATAATGTCGCTATGAAAGACGAATAATTATTATGCGAATCTCGTCATTGTTAGGGATGAAACACCCCATACACCCCCCGCCGTTTTTCGTTCCCCGTCGCCCGCAAACAATGGGAGTGTCACGAACGAATTTGCCAAGCTATATTTTTTTTCTCAAAAATGACAGGAAAAGTTGACATTACTATCTATATATTGGGATGCGAAGTACATAGTTTACTGACAGATCTCAAATTAAAAAAAAAAAACATTGCGTGCTCGCTACACAAGCACGCAATGTTGCATACAAATTTCATTACCATCTAGTATCTAACTTTTTAAAAAGTGAAAACGGCCTTAATAAAATGAGGGCACAAGTCTTATTACATCCAAATTTTGTTCGGAATATAACTTTTTTATCTGTATCTCGAATAGCTTGAGTAGTTTTAAAAAAAAAGCTTGCGTTTCTCCTTGTCATAAACAAAAGACGGTAAAGAGTAGGTAATAATATTTTCTGTATAGATTGTGTGGTATTTCTTTCCTTAATAAAGTACTTTACTCCAACATAATTTTATTCTTGCGATTTTTGAGAAAAGCACTATATATGCCTCGGCAGGAACGGCAATTGCGGGCCTCGTATTTTTAAACGGACTCGCAAGCTCGTCCGTTTAAACCAATCCTCGCCCCGCAATTGCCTACTTCCGTGCCTAGGCAATAATGTACTATTGTATCGCAGGGTGAAATGCTAGTGACCCCCGCGTGTTACGGCCACCTGCTGAGCGCGCTGATGTCGGTGTGTGCGTCGGTGTGCGTGGTGCTGGAGGGCGGCTACTGCCTGCCCGCGCTGGCCGAGGGCGCCGCGCTCACGCTGCGGACCCTGCTGGGGCACGCGCCGCCCGCGCTCCCGCGCACCGGGGAGCCTAGCGACGAGTCAGTGTGACACATAATACAGTTTTCAACACACTTGCTCAAAACGACCTTTTTATTCCACCGATTTTTGGCTCATAAACCTAGATATTAAACACGCGTGCTTTTTCAGTATATTACGCACAAGTGCCTTTAGTTTATTAACCCAAACAATTTACATTTGTAGCCTAGTACCAAGTTGTAAGTACGAAGAAGAAGCGATATAATTTAGTCGGGTTATACCTTTTTTTTTCTTAGCAACAAACAGTTTTTATGCGGCAAATAACATTATCTACATATTTATTTCAATAAATTGGTGAAATCAGCTTTATTACTAAAAGATAACTCAATTTCATTAAAATGATTTAAATTTTTCTGTAATTTGTATTTTAAACATGAATTATTACATTTTAAATTTGGCTGTTGGCCGATCTCGTTCGCGCCTTAGCCTTGCGCGCGCATCGGTAACGCGGCAAGAAAACGCGCCAGCCGCCATTTTTCGTAAATAATTGACGGCTGTGACGAAGATAGTTTGGATTAATTATTGTGAAGTTTACCTAATATTAACGAAAATGTCTTCTTTAAGTAAAGAAAATGAAGAAATTGTAATTTTACCAACTGTTTTAAAATTTGACTAAATGAAGAGTCTTGTTTTTTTTTCGCAAGTGTGTTGAAAAACGTCGTATGTAACGCGTGTGCCTGTGACCATAATATATACGCGGCTTTCTTGTGGCGCACTCGCTTCCGCTCGTGCGCACACAATAGCGCCTTGTATACAATGGTCAACTTAGCACACTTGTATCATAATGTACTATTACGTAACACCTGGCCATAATGTGAATTTTATCGCACGCTGCGCGCACGGTAAAACTCGCATTGTGGCCAAGTGAAGACGTAAAATTGTGTACTCATCACGGGCAGTAAAAAAGAAAGCCCTCTATCGCATATTTACAACCCTCGCCTACGGCTCGGGTCTCAAATACCTGCGATTTCGGGCTTTCTTTCTTTTACAGCCCTTGTTAAGTAATGTACTATTATCTACGCACATATCGTAAGTCCTCTTTTATGCGTTCAAAACCCGTAGGAAATGACCAGCATTATTGCAACTAATTTTACTATGAAAAGTTTCTTGTCTGTGGTAGTAGGTAAAATTTGTACTGTAATGGTTATAACAGTATAGATTTTGGTAAGGTTATGAGTTTCAAATTTGGAACATGTTCCAAAATTAACACAATTTAAATAGGTCCAATTCTAGGATCAATTGGAACGTCAACTCGTTATATTTTTTAGTACAATATCGTAGGATATTTGAATTTCGAACGACATGAGAATAGGGACTTTATTAGTAGGTATGTCTATCATATGATTTAAAAAAAAAACCATTCATATTCGTGACACATGACAGGTTTCTTTTGCCGCCATTTTTGTTGTCAATTCGTCGTATCGTAAGTCGTAATTTGATTTCATTTAGTTCATTTCTTTGTTGAGTTTATTGTGCCACTTATGAAAATTCTGCTTATCCAAGTAGACAACAATTGATTAACATTGATTAAATTTAACATCGTTTGGTGAAATTGGTAGGTACTTAGATATGTTACAGGTAGCGCTGGTAGCAATGCAGGTCATTTGCCTTTCGGCTTCTGAACCCATCTTAGAGTACTTATAATATGTGTGTAGATAAAGTATTGTACGCGACTCTGCGTAATTGGCATTACAACACTCGTGTCATCTATTATGAAACTCGCCTTGCGGCTCGTTTCATAAACCACACTCATGTTGTAATGCCTGTCATTACGCAACCGTCACGTAAACTACTATAGCCTATTCCACACTTAGCCTGCGGATCGCAATACCCCCTGCCACACACTCGGCGAGGCAGAGACGTAGTGTGGCCACGGTACTCGTCATGCCGCACCACTCGCTCCTTGTCATAACCACCGCTCCCTGTTTTGTGCCTCAAAGGACCTAGTGCGAATAATTTCCCGAGTAGAGCAGTATGTGGGCAAAAGGCCGCGGCAGCGCGAGGAGCAGAGTATAATGTGGCGGGGGTAGCTGGAGCCGTTTCGCATATTCTTCGCGGTTTCTCGTTTTGTTCCCTGTTTTGTGTCGGTTTTTTGTCCCGCGTAAGTCACCACGAACTTCACTGTGAAATCACCGTGCTCGTTAGTGTGGAGTCATGGGTTATCGTGCCGCGAAGCATCGGCAACTTCGCGCCGTAAAATTCTTTGTGTGTTTGTTTGTCACTCCTTCATACTGAAACGGCTGAACGGAATTAATAACATGTAGTTTTTCATTCGTGGGAATAACGATAATCGAACTCCATTCGGACGAAGTCGCTGGCAGAAGCTAGTGGTCCACATTTTTGTTATTTCATGTCTCGTTAGCTTAACTTTTAAATTTTCTTTTACAGAATACGCGACACAATACTGAACTGTATCTACGCACAGAAGCCCTATTGGCAATGCTTCAACTACCAGCACACGTACAGCCTCGACGGCATACCCAACGTGAGCGACGGAGCGAAACAGAAGCATGCCGTCACCGTGCGGTGGGAGGGGGACGAGACGAGGCCTGACCGGTTCCTCACAAGGGACTGTTATCCTGTGCAGGATCATGAGACGAAACGCGCGATAATGGAGAAGTTGAATCATTTGAGACTGGGTATGTTACATGTAATAGGCGACCGGTAGCATTTTATGTCACTTTAACGTCAAACGTAATGACTGTACAAACAGACTGAGTTTAATTTGTTATAGTAAATTATCATCTTTTTTTCTATGTTCGATATTGTCAATCGATTCCTTTTAACGAGAGAAGAATGACCTTTCTAGAACAACAGATGTGAGAGGTGCGTAGTTGTAAACCGATATTTCACCGTTTAGGACACGTTAAAACTTCGATAACGAAACTGCATAAGTACATTTTTAATATATCAATTGTGCACGAAATTAAAAAAGAATCATGCTTTCGTCGAAAAATTGCTACCGGTCGCCGATCATTCGTTTTGAGTAAATAAACGCTAGATATGAATGATTGGTTGAATGAAATGTTTGAAACGTTTATTTAAAACAGTTCTATATTTGAATTTAACGTTTGACAAGCCATTTTGTGGCAGACGACGGGTGCAAGTGTGCATTTTTTTTTGAGATAATTTTCTTTTCGTGTTTTTTCCCCAACGTAATTATTACCAGTCGCCTTTATCCCATTTATTTAGAAAAAGTGAGACTGGGATAGAAATCGATCGGGAACAAATGCTCCTCGGAAAAAGGTCGCACGAGAACAAAAGCGATGGTAATAAAATCGACCAGGGAAAAATTAAATTGGGTAAAATTAAGAATGGGAGAAAATGCGAAAAAAAATAATAATTTCGTGAAAGTTATCTAACAAGTCCATAAGAAGGGTTCGGTCGATTTATTTGAACTTTTTTTTCAGTGACGGACCTCACGTTACCACAGCACGCCGTGTGCTACATATACGACGAAGCAATGTTAAAACACAAAAACATCTGCGAACCGTACGTTTCACAAACTTTCAACATAGCATTGCTATATTTAAAATAATTTTCCAGTTAATTGGAAAAATTAGTCTTTATTTTTACTTAGCACAAGACACACTTTTCAATGTTCAATGACTTTACCTTTTTCAATGCTATCAACGGTTCTCCCCACCACTGGTTCAACTCCAACGCAAAATTTACAATTATTACACCGACAGACATCAATCAACCGTCGTATTAATCGATCTAACGATTGATCGACGTCTATCCTAACCATGTATTCATGTTCCAGCGGGCACGTCGAGTGTCCAGAGAGGATAATGCGTATTCACGAGCGGCACAGAGACTTCGGTCTGTTAGAGCGAGTGCACATGCTGTCGCCGCGGTTGGCCACGGACGAGGAAATACTGGCTGTGCACACGGAGAAACATTTAAACAGGTACAACTATAAAAATGGCGAGATTAATATAAAACTAATTCCATTTTATTCCATCAAAAATTTCACCCAATCGTATTTGGTTTCATCCCATCCAATGGAGATTGTATCGGATACAATCCTATCCAAGCCATAACCTCAGTCTCGATCCCTCCCGTCTAATTGCAAACCATCTCATCCCATTTCATCCCATACAGTGACAATCCAGTCCATTCCATCCAGTACAATCCTAATACATTATCATCCCTGTCACTCCCATAAAACACTAACCAAGTCTATATCATCCAAAGTCTAAACTATCATGGAAAACAAACAAATTTTTCATTTTATTCATGGCTCAATTCCCATAATTGTTATCTGTTAGGTAATTTGACCTTTATTTTTGTTTCTTCCGCTGTAAGGTTGAAAGAGCTGGCGAAGACGAAGCTCCGCGAGCTGAACAGCCAGAAGGAGGAATTCGACTCGGTGTACTTCCACCCGGACTCGCTCGAGAGCGCCGCCACGGCCGCCGGCTGTGTCTTGCAGGTACACCACAGAATTATTTACTATTAGGAGTATAGAATAGAATAGAATTATTTATTCGGCTATTAAATAAAAACAAAAAAGACATACTATTAACAAAAATAGTTATTTGTGCAACAAGTGAACGAAGTTGATTTTTGCTGTGAGTGTTGATTTTGAAAGGATACTAAGACACGAGATGATTACAGGGTATAGCATGGAATAACCTAGGTATACGTTTTAAAGAAACCACTGTACCCTTTCCCAACAGATGGTAGACGCCGTTCTCTCCAACATAGCGGGCTCTGGCGTCTGCGTGGTCCGTCCCCCCGGCCACCACGCCGACGACGAGATCCCGAGCGGCTTCTGTCTCCTCAACAACGTGGCCGCGGCCGCGAAGCACGCCGTGCAGAACCACGGGCTCACGCGAGTGTTGATAGTCGACTGGGACGTGCACCATGGAAATGGCACGCAGAGGATTACTTATTCAGACGAGAAGGTATTTATTAACAAGGTTTAGTGTTGCTTGTTCTTATATCGCTGATGATGAAATCCCGAACGGTTTGTTTCCTTAACAACGTCAAGGTAATGAGGAAGAGGTCGATTTTGACCTCAACAAACCTGTTATTTGGTAAGACAGATTTATCCTACGTAGACTACCAGTCCTCAGTTGGTTATACGGATAAATGCTTCCGATTGAAAAACCGATTGTCGAAAACAAAATCCTCTTCGGCCACTGGTTGGCTACCTTAGTTACTCGTATCTACAAGGAACAAATGATTTTTCATCACACTTGCTCGTAAATGGTGTTATTCCATGCCTGTATACAGAAGGACAATGGCCTAAATTGTTCCCGCGGGAATTATGGCGAGTTTGTCATCCCTAGGGAGTAACGACTTTCTTTTTAAAATTTGCAACTCTTTCGTACATCATTTCTGACTAAGGAGGTTTAATTTTCAGCCAAAAATTTAATCGGTTTCTAATTTCATCTTTAAAAATTAGCTATAGACTAACTTACATTACACAAAACCTATACGCTTCATTAAACTTCATTATTTTTATACCTATTTCAAGTTTATATCAACATTTATCATTAATTTTAGTAATTATACATTTTTATCAAATTGGCTAAATCTGGCTCGAATCCAGGTCGAAACTAAACGCAGTTATTATCTGTGGTAGAGGTCACAAAAAAATATCGTTTCCATTTACGTTCCCGTTCGTCAAAAGTTATTTATTTATATTTTGCAGAGTTAAAGTGTTTTCTCTTTGTTTTTTTTCCTCGCAAATGTGATGAAAACCATTGTGTGTATCACAGGCAGTAAGGGGATTACTAACTCGAGTCATTAAAAGCCCTCCGCCTTCGGCGTCGGGCTTCTAACACTCTCGTTAGTAATTCCCTTCATACTACCCTTGATGCACAATGTACTATTCTGGGACCACCATAATCTATTATTATGTTGCTCTACCTTTTGACGAACGAAATTATAGTGGATATTTCTATCTTAATCTTGAGATATACAGCGAATTCGACACCGGTTCCACGCATTTTAGCCTGGCTTCCAAGCCGGTCTGTGACCATCCCGCCACGCTAAAGTTAAGCCGTCACAACGCTCCGCTGGCCTCGAGCTCGCTGTGTCTCTCCCCTTGGTAGAGCGTGCGGTTGTTCGTCAGATCCTGTACGTGTCCATCCACCGCTACGACCACGGCGCGTTCTTCCCGCACTCCAGCGATGCCGATCACCCCGCCGCGGGCGAGGGCCGCGGGGAGGGGTTCAACGTCAACGTGCCCTGGAACAAGGTTAGCTCGCGGACTACGGTCTATATTGGACTATAATATTTTTCATACCTTATTGTGTCTGTGACAGATGTCATT
Organism: Acleris sparsana; assembly: GCA_923062465.1. Lineage (NCBI taxonomy): Eukaryota > Metazoa > Arthropoda > Insecta > Lepidoptera > Tortricidae > Acleris > Acleris sparsana. The sequence goes on along the minus strand of OV281287.1, from coordinate 3,940,233 downwards.
TGGCAAATTTTGTGATGCTTAACATTTCTGAAAACATACTTCAAAACTTTGCAAATAAAATCCCTGTGTTACAAACAATATTCATACTGAATCTCTAGTCTCGCAAAATTTCACTACCTATTACTGAGTAGTGACGATTTCGTGACAAATTATGCTTTTATGTTCAAATTTCTGTACGTGTAATCAATCGATCCCCGTCTGTCTATCTGTATGTTGACGATAATATCAAAAACTACTAAATGGATTTTTCATGCGGTTTTTACCATCATTTAGAAAATTTTCCAAGGAAGATTTTCATGTATAACGAATAGTGGTTTATGTACGGTTGTTACAAAAAAACTCAGATACCGTTTTTTCTTTTAGCGAGCCATGGGCGACGTGGAGTACATGGCGGCGTTCACGCAAATAGTCCTGCCCATCGCGTACGAGTACAACCCGCAGCTCGTGCTCGTGTCGGCCGGGTTCGACGCCTGCGTCGGGGACCCGCTGGGCGGTGCGTGCCGCGACCTAACGCTGGGGCCACATACAGAGTCACGGCGTATCTGACAATTCCCGTCGAAGGCTTTGGATGTGGCCTCAGCATTAACAATTTATATCAGTTTTTACTGCGCCCACTCGCCTGCTGTCGCTGCCTCTTCCCTGATGTCAAGTTTACACGATGTCAATCTTCCGGCGCCAAAAAATAGACTCGTGCTCTATTCCGTGCCAACGCTGCTGACGCGTCTCAAAAAGTTGTCACTGAAACTTTTTATACGGTGCTGGCGGCTAGGATTTGGCATCGCAAAATTGACATCGTGTATATTTGCTATAATACGCTGGCCACTTTTCAGTAGTAGTTATCATCCGTGGCCATTATTAGTCTATGTCGTAATGTACGGTGTAACTTATCGTTTTTCCAGGCTGCAAGGTAACCCCGGAGTGCTACGGGCGCATGACGCAGCTGCTGCGCGCGCTGGCGGGCGGGCGCGTGGTGCTGTGCCTGGAGGGCGGCTACAACGTGACGAGCGTGTCGCACGCCATGACGCAGTGCACGAAGGCGCTGCTCGGGGACCCGCTGGCGCACCAGCACGACCCCGCGCCGCGGGCGCACCCCTCCGCCGTCGAGACCATCAACAACGTCATCACCACCCACAAAAAATACTGGAAATCCCTAAAATTCCAACTAGCGCTCCCCATAGAGAACGTTCTCGAAGACCCCCTCCCCAGCAGAGGTTTGATCGTCTCCGAAAACCAAGATATAAGCGGCGATGCGAAGTCGGAAGAATCGTTTGAATCGAAATCGAGCAAAACGATTGATGACTCTTTGGAGGTCAATATGGAGCTGCTCAGTTTGAAATGCGCGGACGGCGTGCACTGCGGCACCGACGACGAGGACGACAACCCGGGCTGCTCGAAGAAGAAAGATAAACTGCAGGGGGAGCCCTCCGGGGATTGTTTGGAAGCGACCAGCTCCACCTGTGTCTCTAAGAATGCGACTCTAGTGGACTATTTAGCTGAAAACATGGGAGCTATAGTTAACGGTGATATGTTCGCGGTGATCCCTCTCCCGTGGTGCCAGCACGTGGAGATGGTGTGCGACATCCCGGCAGACGTCAAGTTCGAGCAGGGCATCAAGTGCATTGACTGCGACGAGCAGGACGAAGTGTGGGTGTGCCTGCATTGTTACGTCGTGAGTATACTTGTCTTTGTGTTGCATTATTATATTAACGGGGACATCGACTGGCTTTAGCTGTGTGCTTGGTTCCTTTTTTAAATGGGTGATGTCTGGCCAAACTTTTTAATGCCAAGAGGCGCATGAATCGATGCCGCTGACGCTTTAGAATTCTAGGCACTTTGAAAATCGAAGTTCGAAGGTACGTTATCTATTTCCCGTGTTTTTGTTTCAAATGACGAGGGAATGGAATGAGGCATCTAAAGTTTAAAATTGAGTGCTTCATAGTAACCATCTTACGCTATGTTAAATTCGGCTGTGTCGGTTGTGATTGAATGAGTGTTAGGTGTAATATTATTTTATACGGAACATGAGGTCGCGCAAGCATTGTGCAGCGGCACGTGTCTCAACCGTTTTTTAATGCTTGGCTCGTCTAAGGTGCGATCACGAACGTTAATTTATGACCCATTCCAAAAAAGCATTGCTTAAAGTCTTCAATATCATTAGAGATGCCAAGTCATTTGTTAGTTATAGGAACTCCAACCTTATTGCAGTAGAATCTCAAATTGACTTTGGACCGAAGTCGGGTCACACATTTAAGTTTTTGGACCATACTGCACACTTGTGTCACAAGAGCCAATCTGATCGGTTATAGGATAGGCTTACAATATAAACACGTTCAGCAGTGATAGCTTTTCGTAAAGCATTTCGCCGGGAATTAAATAATAAACTGCTTTCCTCACTGCTAAGAGTTTGAAATTAAAACAGCCTAAAACAAATTGTACAGTCAGACTTCCGATTCGGTTTATCAACACAATGAGCAGTGGTATTTTTTTTGTTAATATGTGACGCGCACTAAGTTGTTTACTGAACACATTTACTGCCTTTCTGTTTGGCGCTCGATTTTGAAATGTTCCATATAATTTCCTATGCAGAAACTGATTTGCAAAATTGTTAATATTTTGCAAAGAGTTTGTAAAGAATATTTCTTTACTCCCGGACATTTTGACATAAATTATCTGAAATATTTATAGAGATTTCTGACAATGTTTCAGAAAGCTTTCCAGGGCTTTACTGTGAAGTCAATAAGAGCTAGGAAAACGTTGAAAATACGATAACCTGTCTAAAATGATTTGGTTTTTACTGTATTGCATAGAGGCCCTGTACTTTGTCGAACGATTTCCTTTTAGTCGATACCTTTCTCTTGTAAAGAGTTTTTCCGAGAAGTTTATTATTACAGAGAGCTGTAATTGAAGCGTATTGTGCAACTGATGGGTTTTCACAAAACTTTAAAGAGATAACGCCATTTAAAAAAGTAACCGAAGCAATTCTTACATTATTTATTTTTATTACTTTACTAATTTATGTTAAGTTTGTAGCAATAACAATGCATGCATACCTTACTCAGAAGTATGGTGCCTTGATGTGTACTATCAAAAAAAAATACCTTAAGGCAGTCTTTCTCAAAGTGTGGTTGGATATAAGTAGATATTGGATGGGGCCTGAATCAGAAAAGACGACAGATGCATCAGGGTGAGACCAGATTTTTTTATTAGATCAGGGGGCCGTTTATCTGTGGCTTGTAACTTGTATTACAAGCGGAAATCTCTTTCCAACAATATTTATTCAAAAGAGACTTCCACTTTCATCACAAGTTACAAGCTTTTGATAAACAGGCCCCAGGTCGCGGTCCATACAGCTTTAGGAACCACAGCCTTAAGGTGTTACATACTACTTTTTTTAATCATTGTTTGTTAACTTTTTTTCTAATACGGTGATGAATGTTTATTTTTAAATTGTTTTATTGTTAAGATGCTATTTTAATATTATTGACAATAAAAACTGTTCAAGTCATTAATGTTCTAGTTCAAATATTTAATATAATTTAGTCTATACAGTTTGGAATGGCAAAACAGCATATAACATTTGTAAGTTTATTTTTTATTTTTTATAATATACAAGTAATTGAGTTTCTAATTTCTACATAAGCAGTTAAGAGTTACATATGATACACATATTTAACATTATATAAAATGCAATTTATGTGTTTAATTTGATAATCTTTAAAATGCTTATGTATTAATCACTAATCTTATAAATAACTAAAGGTTTCAGTGTGTTTATCATTTAAATGGAGCATTTCACTTATGATGTCGTTTATTTGAATTATAGCCGCGCCGTAATAGCCAGCGTTGTCATCGCAGTAGGTACAACCTCAAACACGCCTTGTACACATGTTTACTTATACTGAGTTGACAGCTGTCAAAACAGTCTCTTTAATAACAAGGCGACTATAACTCTTTTTTTTTTGTTATAATGAGTTATTTACAAGAGACAAAAATCATGATTCTACATTTATTACAATGCACCTGCCCCTGGCGTTCCATAGTCTCCCTACCCCATTGGGAGACAGGCCTGAAGGTATGTATTTAGATTACTACACCAATTAAAACTATCATTCCCCCACAGAGGGCGTGCGGGCGCAGCATAAACGCACACATGGAAGCCCATTACGCAGCAACATCCCACCCGCTAGTGCTGTCTCTCTTCGACCTATCAGTGTGGTGCTATGCGTGCGACGCGTACGTCGATAACCACCGTCTCTACGCGGCTAAGGACAACGCACACATGTGCAAGTTCAACGAACACATGCCATACAGCTATAGGAGTGATACGTTGCATATCGACTGAGATTCGAAATTTGATTGTGTACAGATTGAAATAAAGTTCAGTTTAGTATTGGCAGTGTAAATTACTGGTGTGAAGCGCTTTTAGATAATGTGTATATTGGTATATGTAATTAAAAGTGTAACTATAGGCCTCTAGTAATTTATCAAGCATAGAGGCGTTCTGTCATATTCCTTAGGGTAGGCAACGCTTTTCCTATCTTTAAAGATCACAAATATCCACGGGGCTGAGACCCCAGTTACCACTAGGTAACCTAACTTCCATAGAATTATGGGTTACCAACCTAACCAGTGAGCCTATTTTGGTTGTTTTTATCGATATTCATAAACGTGAATAAAACATCTGTCCCTTTCTGATCAGTAAAGAAGTGTGAGAGTGATAGATGCTTTATCTACCACGACAAAGGCGACCATGATACGGACTCTGTATGATAATTTTCATTCTCTATGACATAGAAACAGCTGTTATTGCTATTTAATTGCTACTTCACACCAGTACTTATTAATTGCCGTCTGGTGTAAATTTAATGTTATCGTAATCTGATAGATAACCTATCATTCCAACTTTTTAAAGGAGCGTAGGTATAAGTAATAAAATAGAAATAGAAATAGACAAAAAACAACTATTATATACACTAAGCTTTATATAGCCATTATGTACCCGAAAGTGTATTTAAAAATTGATTATAAATAGCAATTTAATGCTCGATCTTCAAAACTAATAAATCGAAATAAATAAATTGTAAAGTTAGTTTACATGTTTGGTAATTTCTATTGATTTTAATTTATTCCTTTTTCAAAATTTGTATATCCAATTACTGTTTGGTAATTTCTATTGATTTTAATTTATTCCTTTTTCAAAATTTGTATATCCAATTACTGCGTAGAAGGTATTGTACTTGTTAATTTTGTTGTTAATATTGCAATACGGTCCCACCGGACCGGCGGACCGTATGGTGGTCGCCTTTATCGTGGTGGATAAAGCATCGATTCTCTCGCACTTATATACTGTAGGGCTAGCACGTATTGTATTTTCTCGCTTGTAGCCTCTATCGTCACACACTAGATAGAATCGGTCATCTGATCGACACATATGTCGCGGACAACTTGTGCTAGCCTTCATGAGCGCGTATTATAAACAGCTTTATCGCGGTGCATCCGTCACTCTCGCACTTACATACTAGTCAGAAAGTTACAGATGCGATCCACGTTTATCCATATCCATAACCACCATGGTGGTTTTCCGTGGTTTTGTCCTACAGTAAAGTAGAATGATTTGTACTAATGCAGGGTAGAGTAGTATTATTGTAAGGGAAAAAACACGAGTTGTAATATAATCACGTTACTAATTTATAAAAACATCGTAACTATATATTTTTTCAACTCTACCTTTGTACAATGACTATACAAAGCTTAGCGTACGAAATAGTTTGTACCTAGAGCAGTCTTAATTTCACATATTTGTTATTTTAATTGGATCTACCGATCTGTAACATTAGGAATTCGACTAAATCACTATAACATAGGGTGTCCACCAAGAGTATTTTGGCGCGAGGGTTTGTCAGCGCACTTTTGATTACAAACAAATGCTTGTGGTTCACTTGCCGTGGCTCGTTCACGCGTTTTAGGCCTCAGTTTGAGGCTGCTCGCTCTGAGGCAAAGGCTTGAGGCACGTTGCGATTCAGTTTGAAGCGAGCCACCTCAGCTTGATCCGCAATGTGCGCAGTTTACACGTCCGTCGAAAGCAAATGCACGGCTCGGACTGAGGCTCCTTTGAGCACGGCAAAAAAACTGACAAATTATGGCTCGGCTAGCGGCGACGAATTTGCCTCGTGTCGCGGCGTGCCTCAAGTTCAGGCAGCGTCTCCGCTTGCACGGCCTCGGAGCGAGGCAGCCGCCCGACCACAGGCTGCCTAAAAGTGGCGCAGCTATAACTTTATCATTCTAAAATTACTGTGTCCCTCAAAACACTCTCTCTCTCTCTTTTAAGATCAGCAATATTCCTGTCTACCACCCATGCACTATTGTTGCCAATTTGGACTTTATTAGTAAGTAATAAAACATATAAGGTAGCACAAGAGTGTGGGTGGTAAGAGATAGGGACAACCCTATGATTTCATGACGAATGTTCGTTTTACCCTTAGGTGCTTTTTTTAAACCGTATATAATAGAAACATCGCATTACCGTGCATTTAATCGTTAAAAGTATTTATTAATATTTAACTTATACAACGTGTCAAATTTATTATTGCTTATTTATTTCTCAACAAAGATTTGGGCTTGAAGGACTCGTTTCGCTTTTAACAAGGCAAATACGAGCTCGAACTACTAAGCCGAGTACCTACTTACCAGCGAGCTGTAAATATTACTGTTGCACGTAACACCGTAATGTGTTCGCGGCTCGCGAGCCTGTTCTCACTGTTATAGTTACAGCTCGCTAGTGAGTACCTGGCTCTAGCGTTCACTACAGTTTATTTTAGATAATAATAATGGTCGTATATTCGCAAGTTTTGAAGATCGAAGATATATAAAACTGAAAAAAAAATCCTAATTAATCATTCTAATTCTACTTATTGTGACTAAAATTGTACTTTATTTCTAGTTTTGACTTCGTGCGTGCGCGAGCGATCATTTATTGTAATCTGAAAAATACGAAGTTATTCTAACCGACATGCGTAGATAGTGATAGTGCCAAATGTTTAAAAAAAGGCTGGGGCTGTGCATTACCCCGCTCTTCTGTGGTAAAGAGACTTTTATATATACGTACGTAACCTTTACAGCCCTTTTTTATTCGTGTTACTTTTACCGATGTGTACGGATTTTTATAGTAGTATAATCATAACAAATGTATTTTTTTGTAGTTCTAGATATGGTTCGAATAATTTGTTGCAATATTTAAATTAGTACTAATAAATTAATAAATCCCTAATATTTTTGGTTGTTTTATTTATGATATTAATATTCATCGTTACCATGTATGATAGCTATGTATTCTTTGTCATACGACTAATTTAAAGATAAGATATATTTTTCCTTTACTGCATTCCATTATTGCAAAGCCGCCAATCACTTAAACCAAATTAGCAGTTTATATTTGGTGGGTAGGTACAGTAACAAATTTGTGTGCCGCGAATTTAAAGTACTAAAGTACTTGGTTTACTAAAACGGGTCCTAGAATACTGTTTACGTCTTTTTGTGTTTTCTTAATTGTTGTAATGACTTTTAGGTACAATGTTTCATATAAAAAAGGGGGACGTTCCTTTGACGAGCGTAGTCGGTAGCGCCCTCCAGCTAGTGCTAACTAAGCTACGCTACGCAAGTCCCAGCTTTCTTGCTTACCATGTTACCGGCCTAAAGTTTTAAGCATAATTACGTTTAATTAAATATTACGCACTAATTGGAGTTCATAGTATTTGTAAATCTAGCTAAAGCTAAAGATAAAGAGAGGTTTAGACTGGCAATAAACATGGCAGAAGTTGACTGCTGTTTTACTCTTTTTAAATGAGGTAAAGACAGCGAAATGGTGCTTCTTGCTCTTAAACTGAATTTAAAGTCAGAAGAACCTCGCTTTATGACGGAGCATATAAAACCAACCGAACTAACATCCCAAATAAACAAAACAAGATTTTAAACAGCTTTTCATTTTATTATAGGTAACGATACTTATTCAACCAGAGAAGCGTTATGGCCAGCTGCGCGACCGAGCCGCCCACGGCCACAGCACCGTTGCACCCCTCGTAATTACACGCTTCGCACCAAGTGGTCATGTTTAGAATCGCCGTGGTTGTCCTCGGGCAATTCTTCTTTTTTAAGTCGCTAGAGGGCTTGTACGCACAGTCACGGGAGGTGACGATCTTACCGTTAATGAGCTGCTTCTGTTTTCTGCATACAGACTGAAAAGTGGAGAGCAGGGCGGCGTTGCCACCGCAGTCGGCGAGGTACAGTAGATGCGAGTGTTCAGGCACAAATGGGTCTGCGCAGGTTGGAATCAGGTCCGAGGAGCAGGACCAGCACCGCAGCGGCTCCACTCTCTGAATTAAAAACCCCAGTACAACCAGTAATGCTGAATTAGCCATTGCCACGTAGATTTAACATGTCAATAAGGGTGACAAAATTAAAATCACACCAGATTTTGTAGCGATCCAAAGTACCTATAATGGACCGCTGCAAGTAAATGCTTTGAATTATTGTTTTTTTTTTCTACTAACAGGTAGAAGCTAAATAATGCTTTGTTACTCATTATATCTTATAATTTTAAATTTTGGTATCCCGAGTCGGTCAGGTTTCGTGGTAAGAATGCTACAAGCGTTAATTTTAGCTTTGTATAATTATCGCAAATCAGCTTGTCAAGTCTAAACATAACTAAAAATCTTGCGATTTCTTCGCTGGCAACTTCGTGAATCCGGTCAGCTTTTTAAGTTGTCAAACCTCACAAACAAAATGTCAATATTATCATAGAAGAGAACTCGTTAATCTCAATTTTAAATCATTGTAATAAGTTAAATTACTTTTAATGATTTATTGTGATATATAAAACTAAGTTTACTACAAAATATGTTTCTCAAATCTGAAATTCTGAAAGCCATTTCATTTACAAATCCAGTAAAGTTACCCCTCGCCTACTGGTTGCTCGTGAATATTCGCTTTGCGCTCACACTTATTCCTCAATCTGGATATTTACACCCCGACGAATTCTTCCAGAATGTTGAGGTATTGGCAGGTAAGTTTTAACGCGTAAGTACGTATGATATTTACAAAAAAACGAAGTTTTTTACGATTATTTATTATTTGTTACAGGCGATATATTTACCATTGATGTCGCAAAAACTTGGGAATTTAATCCGAAATTCCCAATCAGAAATATATTCGTACCCAAAATGATTATCAGCCCGCCTCTACACTTTATTCGTTTACTTAATCCTTACACGAAGTACTACTTAAATTTGGATCTGAGAACACCTTATTATCTTCTTGTGATCCCACGTCTGTTTGTTTGTCTACTGTCTTTTATTAATGATTATTGTTTATATAGAATATGTGTCTTGTACGGACAAAATTTCAAAAATAGGTTAATTGTGTTTGCAAGTTCTTATATTGTCCTTGTTTACTGTTGCCGAAGTTTTTCAAACACATTTGAAATGATATTTTTTTCTATCCTGCTACTGTTGGTTACTGAATGCATGTTACACTCGGACAAAATAATATACCATGATGAGTTTTTGAGAGATAAATACAGTAAAGCAACAACACCGGTTCAGAAAGTTAAATTATTTAAGTTAAAAATGCATTTGCCTGCGCATTCCTTAAACCGTGTAGTTTTACTCTCAACTGTTGTAGTTATAGGAATATTCAACCGTCCAACATTTGTAGGGTTCGCATTTCCTCCTATTTTCTTCTGGCTTCACCGAGGTTTAGGTTCTAAAGTGGTAGGGTTCAAAGACTTTCATGTCCGGATATTTATGTTTATCCTTTGTTGTGTACCAACTGCTCTACTGCTTATATTGATTGATTCGTTATATTATGGGTACTTGACTATGGCTGATATAGAATCAATGAAATGGTCTTGGGAAAACTGGGTGGTGACTCCACTGAACTTTCTCCGGTATAACTTGGATAAGAAGAACTTGATGCGGCATGGGTTGCATCCTCGCTGGCTGCATCTCGCAGTCAATGTGCCACTGCTGTTCAGCGTGCTTGCTGGAATGGCTCTGATGACTTTGTCCAGTAACACCTATAGGTACGAATTTAGTGCTTTTGCTTTTTCTGACATTTTTATGTTAATGTTTGTCTGTTTAATAAAAAAAAAGATTCATGTTCCTGTTCTAACAATACACAATGGCACCTATGTGGGATTCACTGTTGCAACAATGGCAATTGTTTTAATGGGGTTAATACTAGTCAGAAAAAGATGATTGTGGTGCAAAACTGACATGACTGATGGATCTTGCATAATATACACCATATACTTATTAATTTCTGGTGTGTTCTGGTATATGTATTTTTTAGCCTACTGGTATATAATGCCATTAGGTATTAGGTCTGCCACTTATTTCTGTGCAATAAAGATTAAAAAAATAAATAAATAAGGTCTTAAAAATTACTTGAATATTTTAGAATTACATACAGTTTTGTTTCTCTGAATGTTACCTGTAACGGGAAGTAACAGGAAAAAGCTGAATCAAAAATCTACACATTTTCTTATAAATACATGCATTGTACTATCAGCCCAATAGAGTCCTGACCCTCCATAGAACTGTGTCACAGTGAAGTTATGATTCAAGTCGTTATCGTCACACAAATGGTTTTATAATGTCACTGTGACACTGTTGTATGGTAGGTCAGAGTTCTTTTGGGCTACATGTTAAATATAATTTAAAATTGTGTTTTATAGATTCATCCGGGGTCACTACGGGAAATTGCCCAGGATTCAAAGCATCACTGGCCTCATGCTGTTCTCCCTGGTCATCCCAGTGGCCCTGCTGTCACTGTTCCCCCACCAGGAGGCCCGCTTCATCATCCCCGCCTTGGTCCCCCTCGTCTATCTCTATGGTAACCGCTTGCATCCAAATGATTCTGACGGACTAAACCATAGAAAATTAAAAAAAACACTTTTGTACACCTGGTTCGTCCTAAACGGTATCTTGGCTGTGTTTTACGGATTCATGCATCAAGGAGGCATCTATTCTTTTGCTAACAATCTCCATCGAGAAATTAAAGGAACTTATGGTGTCTATACATATGTCATAAGCACACATACCTACAGTATACCCTCATTTTTACTCCAGCTCGAAAGCACAACCAAAGTGTGGAAGAACAGGAAAACGGGTCACAGATATAGGTTAACGCCTACGACTTACCTTTACAAGTATGGCTCTATGCCAATGGATGAACTGTTCACGAGGGTCGACGAAGTTCTCACGACTGCGGAGAGGCTTCTGCATGAACACCAGAACCGATATCGGATCTACGTGGCCACCCCGTGTTCCCTAGAAGCTGAGGTAGAAGAAGCAGCTAGTAAATATTATTATTTTAAGCTATTCCACGAGGTTACGTACTATCCTCATTTTTGCTCGGAAGCGGTGCCGAAGTTTCCCTCGCCTCGGGACTATCGTTGCATTCAAAGCCATTACGCTAAAGCAAATGAATCTCACGCTGTAGATCTGAACATGTTTCAGAGAGTATCATGTTTTTTTAAAAGGTTTTGCCTTAAGATATATAGTGTTAAACCAGTTTATAAGCAGGACAAATAGGATTAAGCCAATGACGATCTATACGAGTTATGTATCTAAGTAACTATGAGTATCATTGAATCTATTTTAGAATCTCGCGTTATGGACTTAGCTAGGTTACTTTATAACTATATAGGGCCCAAGGGCCATAACGTAGGAGTGACCTAGGTCAATCGCTCTCGTCTGATCCAAGAACGAATAGCAGTGTTATCGTTAAATTCAATAGGTACGTACGTATTTAACTACAGTTCGTATGACGTCCACAATATGTACTATTACAAATGTTACAAGATAATAACCTATGTGTTTCCGCTCTTAGTAATATGGTTGTGTATTATTGTCGTTAAACGTCAGGGTCGCTTGCACGAAAGCGATAAATAGATATACTTAATACCAATCAATTTAGTCTAATGGCACGTTCACTTTATTCGGTTCGACCGTTGTCGACTGCCGCCTGTACATATTACCTAGCGGCATCTATGGACAACTCGTTACACGTTAACGAGTTACGGCAGCTAAAAAATAGCGCAACTAAATCTGACAGTGCGCTGCATCGCGCTAACAAAGTTTCCCCAGTCAGTCTCTATTCTAGGCGGTAGAAACAATATCGTATTTAACTTGTTATGGAATCGTTTTCAACTCGGGCGCCATTACTGTCAAGTAAATAAGAGCTATTAAAACCTTGACAATAGGTACGATTACAGGTCAAAGACGATGTGGTTTTTACCGCCTACAGTGTTTTTCAGCTACGATGAGTTCTGTGACAGCTCATACAAACAGGTATTACACTTGTGACTTTAACTTCACATGAAAACTTTACTACGTACTACACACCTAGCGACGCCGTTCAGAAACTTTAATAATTGATCGCCTATTTTTAAATACTGTTAACTTTATGTATACCACATCTATATTAGTCCCAATGGACTTCGGTCCCCAGGCATAACACCCGGAGAAAGATCTCTCGAATAACATCTCTTTCTACAATTATAAATTTAATGCGACTGTTTGTGAGTGTGTTTGCGAGTTATTATGTTTGTTACTTCGTCATACTAATTCGGCTGGAAGGATTTAAATGAAATGTGGAATGATGATAGCTTTATACATGGCTACCTTATATCCCCTAAAAACACTGTTCTCGTGGGATGGTCAATATGGACGAAGTAGCAGGCAGAAAATAGTACGTAAAATAAATAATCTGGTTAAACCGTAACTTTTTGCAGCAATTGGCCCTTAGATTGAAAATGTTTTTTTTTAACATGTTCGCTTGGACATTATTTGATGGCCTTACCGTAAGTTAAATGACTTTGAATTGGCATCTACTTATTGATCGACCACGTTATATAAACCTAGTTAAATCGTTTTATTGTAGTGTAATAAAGCTTTAATTTACGCATTCCAAGTGCTGAATTGGATTTTACCTAACTTTAAGTTTAATTTTGAATTCCGTAAATTTTGCAATGACAGTACAAATGTTTTAAAATTATGTTTAATTAAGTACGTAATTTTATGTTCTTTTAAGATTGTATTTTTTATATGTAATGTTAAGTTTGGTAAGGTTTACCTTACCCTATCACATTAGCACATTACTAATCGCAAAGAGTGACTGCTTAGCTATAAATAAAGGCTATTTGCATGTTATTAAATTTGTTTTATTGTTATAATAAATTTATTGTATAAGGATACCTTAACTGTACTCTTAGATGCATGTACAATCCATCCACCTACGTGCGCATTTCCCCTTTTAACCTAACAACTGTGTCTTTGTTCTTTCACCTACGGAACTACGGTTTTTGCGGGGACGAATTTGCATATCGAAAGTTAATATATATCTAAAATAAAATATCAAGGTACAAGGTAGAGTAAGGTATAAGGTAGGTAGGTAAGGGTCTAACTTTCGATATTCAAATACCTACGGTTGAAGTTCATTTGCAAGTCATGTTACAACAAGTTCGATTTTCCCTTGCAAATAATATTATGACGGAGCCATTTGCAATGTCAAAAGATGGCGGATGGGTAATTTGTTTTAGTTTTGTATTTTTGTGTATTTAGGTGTTCAAAGTTATTTTCTGTTAGTGCTTTATGCCGTTGAGTTGCACAGTGATAGAAGACTTGGACTTATTTCGAGTGTCTGGCATCTTACTTCTCGTTTCAAGTGGACTCGCAGTGGTACAGAGGTTAAAACTATCTTGACCTCTGTCCTACATATCACCGTACAACGTTGCCCCCAATCTTCCTAGAGAAGATTGGATTGTATTGTATTGCTATATTGATTTATACAAACTTATATACCTACCTGACTCTGGCGAAATCACTTCACTGTGGAAACGCCATAGCAAAGAAAAAAACGAAAGAAACTTGTCAAAATTGGTAGACCACCTTCTTGGCCGACCGTACCCGGTTATTGAACATTAGACAACGATAAAAAATCCTATGATTATGAAAAATATACTTACATAAGTACTTAAATTGACAACATCCAAGACTTAAGAAAAAAATCTGTTACACATGACACAAATATTTGCTCTTTGTGGGAACCGAACTCAGGATCGCCAGCTTCCTACTACCATCTAGTGCTTACCGTGTCGTACCTATCTATACTCGAAAATCTAATTAAAGATCAAAATCCTAACCTCAACGGGCGCAATTTCGCCACGATTACTGCATTTTGGTTTGAGTACCTACGTATTTTTACCCGACTGTGGCAAATCCCAAAAGGAGGGTTATGTGTTTGACTTGTAAGTATATACACCGTGTTTTTTTTTATTTACGATAACTTTAAGGGAACGTTCTTTAGGTCAAACAAAGTTAATTTCCCGAAGACAGACAAATGATAAGTCTAACGGTTTTGAAGATAATTAATTTTTAAATTTAATCAGTTAATCACGTTAAACTAGTGTAAAAGGCTCTTAATTGATAACAACAATTTTCTTTTAATACTTATGAGTAAAGAGTTTCCAATTGTTAGGTTTGAATACGCGTCAATCTAAAGTGACAATCTTGTACCGGTCAAGTGTTATCTTTACTTGTGTGTGTATGTCACGCCAACATAGACGTATTTGACACTGATTATTAGTTAACTCTAAAGGCCCTTTTAGAATGACCAAAGATAAAAGATTTCATTACTTTGTTCTAAACTGAAAAAAAATTTTTTTTTGCAATATTTAAAAATCTAATCTACCAATTAGTTTCTATGGATATACCTAGTAATACGCCGAAGTTATCGTAAATCAAAAAAAACACGGTGTATGTCCAACACAATGTCCGCTCGTAACTACTAAACGGCTAAACCGATTTTAATAAATTATACGTGGTTAGATTCGTCTTAACCACTAGTTTCATAGGCTATATTAAAATTATTTAAAGATGAAATTGGCGAAATAATTATAAATACATGATAAGTAACATTACTTTGCCGACATTATCCAACAGCAGTTGAATTTTTTTAAAGCTTGCTTTTCGTTAGACTTGTTATCAATAAAACTTAACCTAATATTACTGGCTACACGAGCTCTCATTAATGATTTTGTGAAATAATATTAAAATAACGAAATAATCAAGAAGGGAACTGTCAGATTTTGGTCTTTTATTAGATTATCGAGTATAGTAGGGATAGGTTTACATATAGATAAACTAGCTGTTGCCCGCGACTCCGTCGTATACTTGCGACAAAATATACCTTGTTCTTGCTCGGGGTTATAATGATCTCCATTCTATACCAAATTTCATCGAATCGGTTCAGTGGTTAGTTTAGCTGTAAAAGAGTTACTTTCAGACTTTTAATATGAGTGTGGATGTCATGGAGAACAAAAATAACGATTTTTTTTTAAAGATGTAAAAGTAAAGTCCTGAAATTAAAAAGTGGCAACACTGAAGTGTCATCCCTTTCAAATCAAACTAAAAAAGAAGGGACAAAACTACAGTGCTGCCACTTTTTAATTTCAAGACTTTATTGACAGACTATAAACTATTATATTTCCCGTTTGATAAAAAAATCAAGATACGTTGGGCCATTCAAGATGTAACAACTTTTGAATTCATACCGGTAGTTCAAATATTGTTGTAGTATTAGAAAACGCGTGTAACTTATTTAAAACTTAAATTTTCCCAAGTTAATTTTTAACAAACCAATGGTCATAAACAGGTTGAAAAATTTTGATTCTAGAGTCTGTCTAATGAAAGCTGAACCTGGGAAAAAGCGGCAAATTCAAAAAATCTTGATATGGTATTACCGATCAATGAAGGAATAAACGATATTGATACTTTTATTATTTTATTTATTTTGGTGGGCACAAAGGAAGAGGAAACGCGTACTATATTTTCATATATATTATTACGAGCGCTATATTTTGATGAAAAGCACTTTAGGTAAAATACGATGACAGTGACTGGAGCACATTTGGTTTTTCGAAATATATTTGACATGAAAATATAGTGATCTGCACGTGTAGCACAAGTTGTATTTTCTCGCTTGTCGCTCTGTGCGTCTCTATCGTAACAGACTAGATAGTAAGGGAGATCCGAGCGACAAACAAGTCACGAGCAACTTGTGCTAGTCGTGCTGTTGATAGATTTCATTGATACGAGAGGTTTTCGTCTGTGTCGCACACAGCATAATAAAACAATGATGATGAGGAATATTATATTCAACCTTTTTAATAAAGTAATTAGAGGTAACATTATTCTCATCACCCTTACACCTCTATCTAACGACAATTAGGGTAAAGTCACCAGTGGTCAGCCAGAGACCTGTAGTCGGCCTCTGCCTATACTTTGTATGAGTGTGGAGAGTACGTAAGATATATTTCCCACTCTTCGCACTCATATAAGGTCGACTACTGGTGTCTGGCTGACTACTGGTGACTTTACCCTATATCTTGGTGAAGAAGCGCCGCAAGAAACTCCAGCAGATCATTTTTTCCAATCATAAAATACAATTATTCTTAAAAGTAACATTACAAGGTAGTAAAGTAATTAATAATTATTTCTAACAACACAAACTTAGTCGTTACAAATGTACGCTCAATAACATTGAGTAAATTAAAAATAGTGACTAGGAGAACAACATGACGAGGTCTCTACGTCAGGAACGATAACTAAAATAACTAACTGGAAAACAGGTTCTTGCAAGCGTGAACAGACAGGACCCCACTGACAACACCGGCCTTGTGAGGTCGCTTTTTTCCGGGAGTACTAAAGACACCGTTGTTTAATTTTCCCTCATTACTTATTCTTTTTAAAGATGAAACACTGATATCTGTAAGAAGAAAGAAAGTGTTAAATAAACAGAACACCATTTAGAAATACATTGTGTGGTTGCGCAGTACAGCCCCATTGTACAGTGCGACAGCCCTAAAAACATTTGGGTTTAGGTGAAATGAAATTGCATCGGTGAGGTTCTAATCGCAACGGTTTAAGAACAAGGAAGACTCATATAACCCGAACATCTTTTATATCTGGCCGATCAAAAATGACATTAAATAAATAGATAAGGTACTAAAGTGTACACATATTTATGAAATCGACTGTACAGTGTACATTTGGTTCATAAACAACAAAATGCTGTTTGCTCCGCACACAGAAAATACATATCAAATAATATGTTTATGATATCTTTTAACTAAACACCTCCTTATTGTTTTATTGAAACTATGAGTGTCAGTTACATTAATCATCTGTCTATTAAATTAATTTAATAAAATTGTGAATGCTAAGAGATTCAACATGATATAGGGACAGACAATAGGTACCTACACCTATTATATAGGGAAAGACAATGATAATTTTAGTAATTACCGGTCATTGAAGATACTTCTTCCAAATATTTCGTCTGAGTCTGGCAGGCTAACTCAGTTTCCTCAACCTCTTTCAGCTGCTTTACGTTTTCCAGCACACTTTTGTCAACGTGCACGTCCATGTTTACTGAAACGAATTTAATTTCGTTTAATTTCTTAATCTCATCGTATAATAGACAGAAAAAGGTAAATTAAACTTAGGATTGCACATAGAGAAATAAGAAGTATCAAAATGAACATGCCGTACTAAAGCCGTACTAACCTATAAATTTGGTCACCGTAACTAAACAATTAATTTTTTGCATCAATAATGCTTTTCTTTCTTCTTGTTTTTCTTTGTACTTCTGTATAATAGTATACAGAATCTCCCGGACACCGCCTCTTATCGTCGACGGCATGATTACTCCGTATTTTTATCAATTTAGATCTCGAATTGACAAGTTTTAACAACAACAAAGTCCAAACGTCATATTAAATAGTGTTGCCAGACTCGTCAGCCAAGAAAAATCCAGGTTCAGCTTTCATTAGACAGACTCTAATGATCACAGCAGAACTCTAAAACAAACTCATAAGGTAACTGTACGGAATTACGGAGTATTAAGGCATTTTTGACTTTGTAAGCTATTTCCAGTAAAACCTGAAATCTTAGCTAATTGAAATTGGTTTACTAGTAAAGATTGGATATCAGAGTATAGAATGTTATATAAAAATTATATATTAAACTGTGTTTTGTATAATTAATAGTCATTTTTATGAACCTCTTAAATGTCCGTTATTACGGATTAAAAATAGTCTCTGTCGGTTATTCCGTAAATGCGTGCATGTAAATCCGGTAAATTAAGTTAATGCCCCTTTCCTGCCAAATTAATGAAGTAGGGAATATAAATTAAATAAGACGTGATCAGAAATGAAATAGTATTACATATTTGACAAAAAGATTTCTTTTAATTTTAAGAGGAGACGGGGGTGAGGAGATGCCGTCCAGAAAATTTTAGAATAAAATTAAAATGCGTATATATCGTCTTAATTTGTCGGCCTGTAATAAACCAAAACATTGAAAATCAGTGGGGCTAGACAAGTTGCCATCGAATACAAACGCTAGCGTTAGGTGATCACTGTTGATTTGCGTTGTCATAGAAACATTAATGGAATTGACGTAAGTCACGTGATATATAACTCGAAATGCGCAGTCAAAAATTAAAAATTAATAATGAGTACACGTGTCTTACGTCAATTCCATACACATTTCTATGATAATGCAAATCAACAGTGATCACCTAACGCTAGCGTTTGTATTCGATGGCAACTTGTCTAGCCCCACAGGTCGTATGATGTATAGATAGGCCTTTCCATAAGCCTATTTATCTATGTAAGTATGAGGTCAATTGTTAACAACTAAGAATTTTCATTCTCATTTAGAGTCGGAGTAGAAAAGCAGATTTGGTTGAAAACATTCCAATTTACCCCTGTCTCCCCTAATTTTGCGGGGATAAAATTAGGAATGATTATCTTCCCAGTTGTCCCCAGTGGAGATGAATAGGAAAAATCTGATTCTGAATCTGAACCTAAATTTGTCCCCATTGGGACTGATTTAGATTCTTTAGAGACTAATGGGCCCTAAAACCAGAGTGTCCCCAATTTCCCCTAAGTGTACGATCATAAAAATCGGCTTTGTGTTATATATTTTAACTAAATATAACTCTGAAAATACTGAATAATCATTTGAAAACATAAGCACAACTACGCAATTATTTTAACGCAATTAGAAGCACAGCCAAAAACATTGTTAGCAATTGCGGAAGTCAGAAAAGCAGATGTTTTTAAGAAGTACGTCTTTTCCACGTCCTGAAACTACTTAAATTCTATAGTAATCTATTCAGATTAGTAGATGTACTATTAAGTATATTAAAACATTTGACTTTAGCAATATAATTCAGCTATTTAGCATGAGCAATTCTTGTCGTAACTTTTTACGAAGTAGGCAAAATTGATTACTTTAGTCACCGTTTTTCATAACAATGGTCCACAAAATCGTAAAACGTAATTTCATCATGTGAAAGTTTGCCAAACATCACGCTCGTAACGGCAAAGTTTGTTTGACTCTCTTATCTGAATTCCCGGTAAAACATAAAAATAAAATCCCTTTACTTTCTTTAATTGCGTAATTTTGACGCTTTTCGGGACAAGGTTGATTTTTGATGTATGTAATTGCGGCAATCAGTAAATCGACCGTAATTTACTAAATACTCACTGAATTTTCATGAAAATTTATTTACTCAGTTTGTTATGAAATTCTACACAATTATTAAAACAATTTATAATGAAAATGCTTACCCATTACTTGTAAAATCCTTAATAAAATTCGTTGCTTCACTTACGCACACGCGTCTACTTCCTATCGTCCAAAGAGTATTGTAATATATTAGGAGAAAGAGTGGCAACTCTATGGTCAAAACTTGCATGCAAAGACGGTGCTGCCGCGGTGCGGCTGTTCAAGAACTACTAGTGACGTTTAGATATGTAGCTATATTTATGTAGGTACGTATAATACAGCTGTAGCGCTATACATACGCATCTATAGTAATGTACATTACGGTATAGTATCCGCTGCGCGCTAAGGACAAGTCGTAGTGTTTTTTTACACTACGACTTGTACTTAGCGCGCTGCGGATACTATACGCAATTACAACCAAAAAAATATAGAAATTGTATAGGCACTTGTATCGATTTTATTGGCGCGTAATGTTAAAAATGTAAAGTACCTTGCTGAATATTTCTATCGCGTCAATGTTTATTTACGTACGAAATACTCTATAGTTATTATATTTCACCACTACGCGTCTGGATGGACTTGTTGTAAATTGTACAGAATTCCATGAAGTAAATGTCATGAAATTTAGTACTTACAAATAGTCCATAAATGTTCATTAAAACTGGGACATGTTTTAAATGAGACATTGGTTTATAAAACAGGGAGAAGCATAAGGCAACTAAAATACGAGTTCTGATTCATTTTTTAATGGATTTATGTGTATTGTAATACACTTGGGCTGCTTTTTTTACAGTATCCCCTCCTTCATAATTAATCTTACCATCTAGAATCCTGTTTACCGTCCTACACCAACTGTAAATAATTATGTTGATACTTGTATCTAGGAAGCAGTCCTTAAACTTATCTCTATGAACAGCACAGTCCATAAAGGAAAAATCTATAAAAATATCAACAAAAGCAATGATACGCTCTTTAATATTTTTTTTGTAGCATTCACTATTGAGGAAGGCAATTGTTGTGTTTTGTATGTCATGAAAACAAGCTACTAGGCAATCAGAGGGATAAGTAAGCCATTCTCGATCTTTCTCATATTCTTTTGCTCGTATGAACCCGTATTTAGTATTCTTTGCATCGCCTAGTAGCTTGTTTTTACATTGTTTACACCCTTTAACAATTTTTTTCATACATTTTGTTAACGCCCATCCACAGACATAATTCCGTTGATCCTCCCCAGAATCTGTTACAGCATTATGCATGACGTCCAGAGGCTGATTAATTACTATGTCTTGGGGTTGCGAGGGAGCATTGCCTTTATTTTTGTATTTAATAAAAAATGATAATGATTTTAAACACTTATTAGAATCTTTTTCACAGTTTGAGTTGACTGCATGGTCACTGCTCATATTATTTAATAATAGAGTTTTAAATGCTCCCTCAAACCCCATGCAGTTGGGTGCCACATTTCGAGCACCCAAACTGCGAATGCTGCCGAAAAAGTTTTCCAGGGGGTCCTGGTTGAAATTACGCGTTAACATTGTATCGAGGGCATATTTTTTTGACAACAATTGCCACAACGACTTGAATCCCTCAATAGTTTTGATAAAGTTATTTACAGTTGGTACATGTTTAACAATTGTTGACCCATCACCTCTTCTCAACATGAATTTTATAGACTTCAACATTTGGAGAGCCTGTTGCCAGAGCTCATGGTGAGGAGAGTTCCTTTTAACGGCCGCCCTGTATTTTTTACCGTGGGGCACTGAAAAGCTCGAAGCATTAAGCGAATCAAATAAATTGTCCATTATTATTAAAAATGGTATGACGTTCGCACATTCTTGCGGTAAATCGCCTCTTGCCACCAAATTATCGGTGGCTACCGCCATACTATGACTAAGTAATTGAACGGCATTTTTTACTCTCATTTTTTTTATTTTTGTGGGATCCACGTGTTCCCTCGTCAATTTTGGTAATAACCTTAACTCACCATGAGTCTTGTCAGCAGCAAAAATTTGTTGGAAATATTCCCACTTGACATTTTTTGTTTCATTTTTATTATTGTATATTAATTCTTTATTCAGTAAATTATTCCTTATTCCTTTTATTAAATGTGGAACGTCATAAAGTGGGATTATTTCCTGGTTGTTAACAATAATTATATCACTTTTCCACTCCTTTCCGCCATTAAAATAATTCGCCTTGGCTTCTGAAATTAAACTATTTACGCAGCTCGAATTTGGCGAGCCTTGGTCACAAACGGTTGCCACTATTTTGAGACCGGTATCTTGGAGTGATGTAACTACATCTATTAAAATTTCTTTTAGTCTCGGTGTTGACAACCGTTGTGTAAAATAATAAGCAACGGGCTGTTTAAAATTTTTCTTTACCCCCTTCACCATAAATACCAAGGCATGGTTTGAAAAATATTGGGTTTTGTCCTTCCCTAAATTTTCGAAACCTACAAGATCGTCTGTGTACGGGTTGTAAAATATTTGAGGGGAAATTGACATCTCATCAAATATTAAAGTACACAGACGATCTTGTGGCTGCATTTTAGAAACTTTTTTCTTTAGTTCACTGAACATAACCGGGTTTATACCTGGTTGAATTTTTACTTGTGCCAGTAATGATTTGAGCACCTTCCTCGATGGCAAAGTAAAATGTTTACACATTAAAGAGTATGCTTTTGGACTTTTTTTGTACAATGACAAAGATAATATTTTTTCATCCAAGGTAAAGCGGTGCCCTTTCTTTTTCTTGTGTCCTTCCATGAACTGCATTCTTGTGAATAATGTCGCTGACTTGGTCATATTTTGTGTCAACTTCTCAAAATCTGTCTTTAGGGAAACCATCTTCAGCTGTTGAAGACGCAGTTTGAAATGTTTCACTTTTTGTCGTAGCCTTCTTATTTCATTCTGCTTTTGTCGCACTTTTCTTGCGCAGTCCTTGAAAGTTTTTTCTTGCAAAAACTTGAAGGTTTTTTCTGCAAATGAAGAACAAAAACATAAGATAAAGGTAATAAAACATAAATATCACAACACTTCATATCAAAAACTTTGATTTGAAAGAAATTGAATGATAATTGTGATATAAAATTTCATTCAAATATTTAACATCTAACAATCCAATCCTATAAAAGTAAATTACTGATGAATCTCAATCATTATTTACTAATAATAGTAACTACTAAAGTATGACCTCATACTACAGGGCGAACGATATAAAGTGTTACCAAATTCAAAAGGCTACAATTTTTTTCTGTTGTAACAAATTATTTATTATTAAGAAAAAAAATGAGAAAACCTATCAAAATCTTCAAATTAATTTATTGACTATGGCCTGCAGACGGTAGAAAAAAGAAAGCGCGCTGCACGAATGTGGTCCTGCAGTATGTTATGCCAATTACGTACGATCGCTTTCTTCAGTGCATCTATACTGGCATGTTTTCTTCTCCTCACCTTGCTCTCCAAAATGGGGTAGATAGAAAAGTCCATCGGATTCGCGTCTTATAAGAACTATAAGATTCGCGATTTATAAGAACTTATCAAGGCTATTTTTAAAGGATATTTTGCACTGCTTTGTAAGCCAAAAGATACTTAATTCACTACAAATATTATTGCAATTATATTTTCAGGTAAATAAGTATATAAACATATAGTACGAATTTTATAAAGTGTCCCGATAAGCAGAGATATATTTAACAGATCGGGCTAGTTTAAAAAGTCCTTACCATACATACATACACACACATACATATAAAGTTATTATTAGCAGACCCCGTTATCAGTCTCGTACTTATGTACGTGACAAAAAGTGACGGATGCTTTATCCCTTTTTGTCACGCGATAAACGCAACCATATTATACTATACCCGCTGGTTATTAATAATATCAGTGAAACCAAAGAAAATAGGTACCAATTTTCTCACCTGCATCAAACTTTGTGTGTGGTTTTCGAAATTGGGACTTATCAGTTGTAGTCAAACATGTGGTTTCCGTAGATCCAGATGGTATTGGAATTTCTGATGGGTCAACTACAAGTCTTGATGGCCCCGGTAAATTTGTTATATCCACCAATGGTACAGATTGGAGGTTTTGACGCAGGGGACGTGTATAGCAATGGTCTGCTTGTAGAAATGTAGTACATCCTTGATATATACCTACAAAGAAAGCAATATTATTTTTTTATACTTAGTTTCTACTAACACACTACACACAAACTGTTACACACAGATTTCCTATTAAAAACATATAATTAAATCAATATACAGGCTCGCTAGGGGCATTTTTAACACGTAACTATCAAATTCTGGGTAATTTCTGTAAAATTGTAAAATTTTCAAATATTTTATTTACCAGATTTTAGGCAAAATGTTCCTAAATACATCCATCCCCTTAAACCTATGCACATAGGGGCCTAACACAATGAATACATACAGGGAATCAAACCAATTAAAAATGTACTTAATTTTACTAATAGATGGGGATAAATAACAGGGAATATGCATGGATTTTTTAAAACGCATTTCTCAACGAAATTTGAAAATACCTTAAAAGATATCACCAAAAGCGAAATTAAAATCGGTCAAGAAATACGGATGTTATAAGCATTTTAAACTGCTAATTAGACAGAGAGATCCGAAGTGCACCGTGACGTCATTGTGCCCTGCGGCCATATAAACTCCATCCATATAAAATTCCGTTTTTCTAGATAGAGATAGGAACAAATCTCCTATATCTTATATCTTATATCTTGGTTATTTCTATAGTTATTCAAAAAATTATATTTGTCATCTGTTTGTTTCATGGGTTCTCTGCCTTTTGACCGAAAAACGTTTAGCCGAATGTATCGTTTCCCAACTGTTTAATTTCCCAACCCGCTTACATTTCTGTAACTGTAAATATTTCAAGATTTTTATAAAACTAACCTAATCTAACCTATAGGGTTCTACACGATGGTACTGAAATAAATTCTGAAATATTTACAGTTACAGAAATATAAGCGGGTTGGGAAATGAAACAGTTGGGAAACGATACATTCGGCCAAAAGGCAGGATACCGTTACATGAATCAGCTTCAATTGAAGCTGCAAAAAAACAACATGCATATTCCCTATTAAGATAAAACCTCTCCAAGAAACAGGTCTTGGAAAAAAACTTCCATAAAATGTTCCATAGTCTAATTTTATCTATGTACTGCAAATTACAATCTGTAGCAAGCTGTTGCAAATTGTTACCTGAAGTAGTTATCATAAAACAAAGTTCCTAAATTTAATTTACAAAAACTCCTGAGACTAGAACATGTAAAGCTTGAGGTTTATGAGCATACACCACAAGACTATACATAAATAACTATGTTGGTGTATCCAAAACATAGGACTTTGAGTAACTTATCAGTCAATTGTTTATGTAATAATATTATAATTTGTGGTACATTAGATAAAATTTTACTTGAGATATCATATCATAAACCCAAAAAACTTTTGGCCGCTGTTTCTCTGGTCAGAATTTTCATTTCGTATCTAAATATTTTTCTTTGAAACCATTTAACTTTCCTAAATTGTTATAAAATGGACCTAACCTAACTAAGGTTCTGTCGGTATATCTCTTTAAACATTTTGAAAAGGTAATGGGTTATTTTAGGCGAAGTCAAAATTCAGACAAACAGCAGACAAACCTTTTTAGTGATTCGATAGGCTTCCACTATCAACTACTGTTAAAATTGTAATCTACTTACGATGTAAATTTACTGATGGGATTGCGGATGGCTTTATCCGATCTGCTGACATCTTGTCATTGGAATCAAAATGATGATCACACACTCTTTTAGACTTATATATTTTCATATGGTCAGTCTCTTTGAGTTTGTCTCCAACCACTGAGATCCAAGCATTAAAAACATCAGGTTTTTTTTCTGGGTTAGGAAATCGATGCACTGGTACACATAAAGTGACTGAAACATAATGAAATACATGTTAATTGTACCTATTGAACATACATAAACAAAAAGATGGGAGTATGCGATCAAACTATCAGCTGGCCCCAACTGGAGAGTCGCTAAAGATAGACAGCAATGGAAATTGTTAAAGAAGGCCCGCTAAGTGATATAATTTAATAAAAACTTATCTAATTAAAATTTGCATATTTTGTGCAAATGTGGATACTGAATAATCAACAAGTTTTTAAAGTTTAAGGTTAATCTGTAGCTCTGCCTACTCCACTCTGGGATTACAGGCGTGGAGGGATGTATGTATGTATTTAATTAAAAAATAATGTAAACTATGTAAAACTTCTTGATTCAGAATAAAAAGGCTGTTGATTAATTGATTGACATACATACACATTTTTCTTTCTTGTGCCATACATAATACATACATACATACACATTAATTATGGGAAAAAGTTACGTACCATGATTATATGTATAAACTACTACTAAATTAGCCCGATTAGTGGTTACTTTAACTGTGTTAAACTACTCAGCGTGGTATTTTCCTAAATTGGTTAACAGGCATTGAGAAGAATTATTTTCATTGAAGTTTGTCAACCAGTACAGAAAAGTACCACGAGGAGCAAATACGATAAAGTCAACAGTCAATAATCGGGCTTTTTGGCGTGAGTATACACGTGAAAGTGGAATGAAAGAAAATACTTACCCAGAAAGTCACAGCCGAAAACACAATATCTTTTCGGAATTTGACTCATTTTATAACCACGGGTTATAATAACAAAACAAAAACAACACTTTAAAACAAGTAGAATGAAACTTAACAAGAAGCAAAACACAACAAGAACTGTAGTAACAAAAAACAACAAAAACTACGGTAACGAAAAACAAAAATAACTAACAAATTAACAATAAAATGAGATAAGGGAGCGCATAAACATTCGAACAGAGCGTCGAGTTTACAATGGCGGGCGGGCCGGCGGGATGCCGGGATGGCGGTGACAAGTGACAATTTTGATTTTTGACAAGTCTATCAAGATGGCTGCCTTTTAGTTCTTCAACGATTGTCAGAGGTCGCTGTGTTCTATTGAAAATGTGGTCCTAAGTAAGTGTGCCCCCCCTGCTATCGTCTCGGCGGTTTGACGCGGACTTACCAAAAGATATGACGTAATAACATACCATATGTTCACAGTTCGTTGACCTCTTGTTCATTTGACGTAATATTGTCCACACTTGATACGTATAATTTTTTTTTTGGAAATACTTGATAGTTTTCTTATTTTTGGCCCTTAAGTGATTAATTCCGGAATTCCGTACGTTTACGGAATTCCGTACAGTTACCTTATATTAGTCAACACACAATGCTGACTATGAAAAAACGTCTTTGAACAGCTGTTGTTGTTGTGCTGTCACTGTCACTCGACACAAAATCAGTTGAAGCAGTTTAGGGAATAACTTAAGATGCCTTTGCAGAAAGATACATTACAGGATGCAATCGATAAGTCATTAAAAGTAATACGTCTCTATGATTGGCTTCTAGATCTATTCGTATTGGTACGTATCACCTAACCTTTCCTTGGGTACATAATACCTACCGCTTAATCATTTTTTAAACTGTAGCATGTAACAACGATTTTACTGATGAAATAATGATGTTACAGGACTTCTTTGTTGATAATCATTGGGAAAAGTTGCCCAAGTCATGGCAGGAGTGCTTCCAAAACATAACACCTCAAGACTTAGGAAATATTATTTCTGGAATTCCAACAAATCACGTTTTACCGCTGTCTTTTTTATCTTTAATAAAAACCGTAAACGCCTTAAGTCTGCCTAGAAATCACACAAAAGATGTAAGTGACAGAAACGGCAAAATAAAGCCACAAATTGTAGAAGATTCATGCAAAGGCCATCCTAGACTGAAGAATTTGTTTTTGAAACATGTAAAATTAAAAAAAAGACATGAAATTAGTTTAATGGCTGATGTTGTAAATGCCATTGCGATAGAGACTAAGTGTGATGCGGTCATGGACTTTGGTTCAGGTTTGGGTCACTTGGTGCGAGTGTTGGCATACAAAAATAATCTCTATGCAGCTGGGATAGAATGTCAATCTCAATTGACAGAGGAAGCTAGGTCTGTACTCTTGGTATGAAATGTATTGTAATTATTGCTTAAGGAGCTCATTGCTTGCGGAGTAAGTGGTTGACAGATGTCAATAATAAATACTCTAAAATAAATAATAATAAGTAAAATTTTACTATACTCTATTCCTTTAGGTGCTTAACTAAATGTAAACAAAGCAAACCATGTGTTAAACAGCCAATCACAAGTGTTGTATCCAGCTTTGACATATCAGTGGTCTGCTTCTATTGGCTCATGGACTATATTTTTTGTTTACATATAGTTAAGTGGGTCTATATTGTCTTCCATAATGATTTTTAGTCATATTTTGCGCAAGTGTTTTTTTTTTATACTTACTTTTCAAGATTTTTAATCAAACCTAACCTAACCTAGCCTTGTATACACATTAACTATCTAAGAAATTCTGAACAGTTATCTATAATTATGTTAACAATAACATTATGATCAAAAAAAGTATGGGAAATAAAGGGCCGCCTAGTTAAGTAGATACCTGAACAAATGGAGTACCTATAGTTATATATCAATAATCTTTATTTTTTGCAGAAAACTTGATTTCCAGTTAGAATATACAGCCAGTAAACATTTGTCTGAAAAAGCCATATCTAAACTCCACAGGCCAATCCATTTGAATATGACTCTAACATCCAACCACCAATTACTTCAACTTAACCTACCAGACACAATGAAGTCTTATGGGTTGATTGGCCTTCATCCATGCGGAGACTTAGGACCTTTGTTAATTAAACATTTTGTGAATTGTCACCAAGTTAAATACATTTGTGTGGTTGGGTGCTGTTTTATGAAACTGTCTTGCCAGGGTAAAGAGAGGGGATACCCCTTAAGTGAACACCTGAACAGGTTAAACCATGAATTGTCATATGTGAGCCGGGAGATCTCATGCCATGCTCTTGAAATATATCTGGAGAGGCTGAGAAAGGATAATTACAACAATTTAAAGGTAATTTAAAATAAATTTGTATAAGAGCTATTTTTAACCTAATAAGTAGAGATTATTTTCTAATGTTGGTATTCAGTACATATTGTTTTGTTATATTATTATTAGAAAGCATAACTTGTTTGATTAATATTTGTAAGAGGCTTCAGTGAAGTGGTCAAAAGGTTAAAATATATGTAATATTTTCTAGATACACGCTTACCGAGCTGCAGTCGAAAGAATTTTGGTAGAGCACAACCCCAATCTGAAACACGCACACGTCGGAAATATCAAGCACTCGGACACAATGACATTTGAAAAGTAAGTCTTTTTTATATACATAATATTATGACTTTCAAGTTCCAAGAATTTCATTATATGGAGTTTCAACTTGAGGTAAAAGAGACCTTTCCTCTCAAATAATGTGTAACCTGTGTGTGTGCCTGTGCCTACTTACTGAAAAAACATAATTATTTTATGTTGCAGTTATTGCACACTAGCTCTCTCCCGCCTGGCGATACCTCCTCCCAGCAACTTTGCCCGCGGCGAGGCGGACCTGGCTCAATGGCGGCGCGTGGTCACTCTCTACACACTACGGCTTGCCCTTGCGCCGCTAGTAGAAACTATTCTATTGCTGGATAGGATGCTGTACATTGTGGAGCATGGTAAGTCCAGAAGTTACTCCTTATTATCTGTTACCATACTGTCAGGGTCCTGAGCATACATACAGGGTGTTAAGTAATTAATGAATAATGCGTGACTTGCAGTTATGAAGTTCCGAAAAAAACTAATTTACCCTTACGCAATCTGTGTATTTAATCTTTTGAACGCCACAGTCGGCTCTGGCTGACCAAGCCGGTGTTTTTCGTATGAATTAAGTTGTAATTTGCATAGGATATGCATTTGACGTAAGGCGTTCAAAAGGTTAAACGCAAACTGCATTTAACGCGCTCTGTGGTCGGTGGCCTGTGTCTGTGTTCGCACAATGGATGACTTCACACAACACGACAACGACAACGGCTGAGGATGTAGTGGCTTTTTGGAAGGTAAAAGTATTAATATTGTTTATTATCTCTCTCGTTTATTTTTCAGGTTAGTTAACTCGACACAGATTTATACAATAAAAAACATTTATATGTCTTTATTTCATAACAAAGCATTTTACATGATAATAATATCACAGAATAGCAAAATATAGTACTTATATGAGGAGCCTCATTCTATAATTGTCCTTTCCCCTATTGTTTTCGGATTGAGTTGTCGCAGCTCTTATAGACTTTCAAGCCTTTCAAGAAAAGGGGGCAGATTGAAAAATAATACGATTGAAATAGATGTGATACCAAAAAAGAATAAGGCCTCTGATATCTATTAAACGGTTTTATTTTTCCTTTTGACCAAATGTCGTAGAGGTGAGCGTACATCTTTAAAAATATGTTTACTTATTCTCATTATATATATCAGCAGTCAAAAGGTTCAAATTTATAGCTCATCAAAAACTATAAAAGGTTTTTTTTTCAATATTTCTCAATAAATTCGGTTTACTACGGTTCACTTACAATAAAATATATTTTTACGCACCAAGCATACTTATACTTAGCACATCCAAACAGTAGTTTTGCAAACTACGTAACTACTACGGTACGGTATAATATTTTATGAATTACGTTTAAAATAGAACGTGACACAGTTTCATTTTAACTATACAGCGTTATTTTTACCATTAAAAAGAGTTACACAAAATTGCGGTAGTCGTGACAGCGACGGAGCTAACACCTTGTCAATTCGGTCCGTGATTTTTAATCTCAAACAATTTCAAAAAACGTCGTCACTCATTCCATTATGTACTAGTGAATTCCCAGTTGAAGTTATAACGCGAATGTGCTAAATTCAAAACATTAACACTTTCTGTATTGGAACAATTTCGATTACAAGTAACATACAGCTGCGGTAGTTGCAAAAAATCATAACGGGTGCCTATGTGTGAGTGCGGTGCAGTAGTCGGCGGGCAGACGTGCTTATATTGTTATCTGCCTCGTTTGCGCGTTCAACAATTATATTATCGCCATGGAAATTGCCACAAAAGGCAATGAATGTACAGGATGCAAGAAACCTATATCTGGCAGAGTGTTTCTATGTTGTAACACAACGACATGTAAGCGCAAATATGACCTCGATTGTGCTAACGTATCGGAATCTCGATACCGACTTATGGATAAACAGCGCCGTGACGCTTGGATTTGCCCGGAATGCCGCAGCGCCATCCCAAAAACATGCAATCAAAACTCTCCTGCGAGGCCTGACGGTATGTCGCAATTGAATCAAGCTTCCAGTGCTGCACTTACCGCTCATAACCATTCTGAAAATGTTACAGAACGTAAAAAGCTGGTTTCGTTGCCTTCGCCTACTGATAAAAAAGGTTATGCCCCTTTTGACAATGGCGCAGATATTGACAGATATGAGGACATGAAGCGGGACATAAATAATAGTCTGCAGAAGACGTTAGAGACATATGTGACAAATATGCTCGATAGCTTAAATAAGAACTTCTTTGCGCGTTTAGATAAACTCACTACAGCCCTGGAGTCGATTTCCTCCCGTTTAAATGGCTTTGACGACCGCATCACTAAGCTGGAGAACCGAGCCGTAAGTGACAATAGCGAGACGCAAAAGAAACTCGCCGTCGAGCTCGAAAAGGTAAAATGTGAACTCAATGAGCGCGATCAAGAGTTATTACTAAACGACCTAGAAATTACGGGGGTGCCAGAGACTCCGGGCGAAAATGCAATGCATCTTTTGACATTACTTGGCAAAAAGATAAATGTGGATGTGTCGGAACAGGACGTAGTGAGCGTGGCGCGGGTTGGAGCGCGGCGAGCCCCGCCGGGCGCTGACGGCGCCTCGGGCGGCGGGCCGCGCGCCGCGCCGCGCCCGCTCGCGGTGCGCCTGGTGCGCCGCCCGCTGCGCGACGAGCTGCTGCGGCAGGCGCGCGTCCGCCGCCACATCGACACCAGCGACTTTGGACTGCCAGGCGCCCCCAGCCGAGTATATGTCAATGAGCGACTCACGCGAATGAACAGGGTCATCTTCTATAAAACCAGGCTGGAGGCTCGGCGCCTAAATTGGCGCTCCCCGTGGACGAGACTTGGTAATATCTACGTCCGGAAAGATACCGATGGCCCTCCACACAGAATCCGTTCGGACGCCGATGTTTCGAGGGTTTTTGGTATTTAACTGATTTTGGCGTCTCTTTACTTTTTTCTCGATTGTGCCTGTGTGTGTTGTGCGTTATTTTGTTCACCCTAATGTGTTTCAGTGAAATAGTCTTAAACCAATATTTTAAATATTCGATGTATTCACGCCCGCGGTGCTACTATGTTATGATAACAGAACGATTATTTTACATTGTTGTTACTTTGTGTCAATTCTGTATTGTGTTGATATTTGATTTCGGAGTAAACTATTTTGGGCAGTATTGGTTGAGCTCCATTAATGTTGTGTCATCTTCATCGAGAAATTGGACTATATATAAAAACTTTTCAAATCTCGCGTTAAACCCTCTTTATGTATATATTATCTTTAAGTATACATGCCGCTATGCATTAATAAATATTTTAAAACTAGTTATGTGTATGGTTGAAATGGTTTCCTTTACGACTACTAGGTGCCCAAGATTATTATTATATTTTAAATGCTCTTATATATATTTGAAATCATGGACAACAAATACAAGCACATTGATCGTTTTATACGACTGGCGTCATGCGTCAATGCTTTCGCTTTACATACTTAATAACAAGTACGCACTCTCACGGTTTTCAAATATTATACGATTCATTATCCGAAAGAAGTTGTCAGTTGGTCTGTTGAACCCCGGGTCGCTGGGAACGCGACAAGACGAATTCTTAGTCGCTATGGAACGTCACTCCGTTGATATTATGGCCATAAATGAGACGTGGCTGCGGGACGGCGAGGAGGCGCGCGCGCCGGCGCCGCCAGGCTACAGACTGCGACACATCCCGCGACCGCGCGACCTACGCACGCGTGGAGGCGGTATCGGTTTTTATCTCAAGCGCAGCTTGTATGCGCGCTTACTGCCGCATCCAGAGAACGCATCCGTCGAGCAGATGTGGCTCAATGTTTCTGTCAATGGGAACAAATTAGCTATAGGTACCGCTTATCGCCCGCCGTGGTTACGTGTTGATATCTTTATAGATGCTCTCAGCGATACCGTTGCCACCCTGTCGACGTTTGACTACACAATACTAATTGGCGACTTTAACGTTAACCTTCTCAATCCCCGGGATATAAACTCCAAAAAAGTTTTACAGTTTTTGCAGTGTTTCGGTCTTAAACAATACGTCGATCGCGCTACTCACTTTACTGATCATAGCGAAACATTAATAGATCTTGTATGCTCAAACGCGCGAGTCTGTAACATGGATATTGATTATATTCCGGATCTCAGCAGTCACGCATTCATTTCCTTTGAGGTCCAAGCCGTAAAAAATAAAAATAAACCAAAACTTATTGTCTATCGACCTCTGAAGAATATCGAGCTGGTCAGCTTTGACGCGGACGTAAACGCCATTAACTGGGAAAGACTACTTTCTTCTAACGTGAACGACTCACTGGAGGCTTTTAATCTTTATTTAATTCACATTATCGACCGTTATGCTCCTAAAAAAAAAAATCCACGATTATAAAAGAACATAACTACCCTTGGATAACCTACAACGTAAAAGAAATGATAAAAATCCGCGATGCTGCTCACTCCAGATATAGGCGCAGTGGCTCAGAGTCTCATAAAAAGTTTTATAAAGAGCTTAAAAAAATTGTTATTAAAGCCTTAGACAGTGAAAAAACAGCTTATTTTGATAAATTCGTTCTAGCTAACTCAAATAACCCCAGTTCTTTATGGAAACATATAAAGAGTAACGTAGCTAATTTCAAAAATAAAGACGTAGACCTCCCTCCTCATCTAAACAACCCGCAACTAATAAGTACTCATTTTCTTGATGTACCTGGCAAAAATGAAATTAATTTGTCGCAACTAACTTATTTTGAATTCCATAGGTATGGACCCGCAATTTTTAAACTAAAACCTGTCTCTGAATCCACGATCGCTAATATTATAGGGTCAATTAAAACTAAAGCCCAAGGACTCGACGGAATATCTCTTGATATGTTACTTTTAGTCCTCCCACGTACGTTACGAGTGATAACTTTAATAGTAAATCAATCCCTACAGACTGGTGTTTTTCCTGACGCCTGGAAGGTTGCGCTCGTTAAACCGATTCCTAAAAAACCTTCGCCGACAGACGTCAAAGACTTGAGACCAATAAGCATTCTCCCGCTTATGTCAAAGATAGTTGAACGAGTGGTTTGCACGCAGCTAACTGAATTCCTAGAAGATAACCATATCCTACCCGTCATGCAATCAGGCTTTAGAAAAAAGCGCAGCACTACCACTGCATTGCTCAATGTCTTGGACGATATCTTGGCTGCACGCGATGAGGGGGAGAGTACAATTCTTGCCTTGCTCGATTTCTCACGTGCTTTTGACACGATAAATGTTGGACTGCTGCTTTCCAAGCTCACGTATTATGGTTTTGATCCGAGTACTGTGAGATGGTTCGATAGCTACCTTAGTGGTCGTACTCAAATAGTTCAGGTCCGTAACCCTGATGGGTCATTTACTACCTCAGACGCCACTTCTGTTAATAGAGGTGTACCTCAGGGATCAATACTCGGACCCATCCTCTTTATTTTATATAGTGCAGATATAGTTAAAAAGATACAAAATTGCAAGTACCATTTGTACGCTGACGATCTGCAGCTTTATATTTCTTCTAAACCTAACGAGTCAAGTTCTGCAGTAGAAAAACTAAATCAGGATCTGGAGGGAATCGCTAATTGGTCTTACCAGAATGGTCTCGTCTTGAACCCGTCTAAATCCAAATTTCTCATATGTGGTACTAGGCACATGATAGAGAAGGTGATAAACCAGAATCCTATCGTTGTCTTGGAGGGCAAAAGACTGAATTACGTAGTAGAGGCACGAAATCTGGGAGTCCTTATGGATGGCACGCTGCACTTCGAAAGCCACATCCTTGATACAGTCCGTAACTGCTTTTTTCGTCTAAGTGTATTATATAAGGTTCGGAACTTTCTCAACGTCGACATGCGCATCAAACTTTGCGACACTCTTATTCTTCCCAAGTTAAGCTACGCCGATTCCGTTTTTGGAGGGTGCTTGCTTTCTAGGACCAAGTTATTAATTCAGCGATTACAGAACGCTTGTGCCAGGTTTTGTTTCCCAATACCACCGCGAACACATGTCACGCCCTTTCTCAATAGAGGCGGGCTGTTGAAAATGGAGGCTCGTCGGAAGCTGCACTTGGCCTTGCTTTTGTTTGACGTTATTCGGATTAAACAACCTCCCTATCTCTATGACAAGTTATTGTTTCCCCGTTCTCATCAAAGAATAGCCCCTGTTTTAATATATCCTCGATGTAGGACGGCTGCATTTCGTGGCAGCTTTCGATACGCTGCCACGAAGTGCTGGAACAATCTCCCTCCTCCGATAAGGAAGGCATCTTCTCTATACCAGTTTAAAAATAAATTAAAAAGTCATTTGATGAATTTACAACGAAACTGCTTATAGCCGTCTTATTTACATCTATATGTAACGGTAAAATATATGTATGTAACGGTAAAGTATATATATGTATATATATATATATATATATATATATATATATATATATATATATATATATATATGTATATATATATGTATATGTGTGTATATATGTATATAATAACTGTTGATATAATGCTTATCTATATTTATTCACCTTATGCCATGCATTGCTTTTGCTCTTATTTAGGATATTAACATTAGTAGCAGGTGCATGGCATAGTATAATGGCATATAATGGAGCACACCTAATTACTAACCCTAACATTGCAATTAATTCTAACGCACTTGCACAATACATTACACACTGCGCTAACTTACTAACAAACGACACGAAAACAATATATTTAAACTACGCGTTCCGATTGCTGTCCCGTGTATCACAATGCTGGATCCACGGAAGATCAGCGTCGTGACACTCCTGAGTGCCGCGACACCATGCTGAGTGGGTTCAGTTTTCGCAAATTGTTACATTAAAAATAACATAATGCATGCTTATTTGCTAAGTTACCTTAAGCTTCAGTTTTAAATTTAAGAAAAATGTATCATTTTGCAGAAATAAAATTATTTTCTTTCTTTCTTTCTTTCTTTCAACTAGTTCAACTAACTTACGACTTTTACTTACTTACTCATTTACATAAAGTAAAACGATAAAAACCTTAATAATTAACCCTTATTAATTATTAACTATAGTATTTGTGAATCCGCCTGCATTAATTACTGCATGGTAGCGATCCTTCATTGTCGTATACCTAACTAAATTCTCACACAGATTAAATTCGGACGTCTATGAGTCCCATATTAATGTTTTAGACAACTAATTTTTAAATGATTAGCACATATATATTGTGTTTAAGAATATTTGGTCGAAACATGTTGACAAATTAGTATAATGTTCAAGCATGATGCATGTTAAACATATAAGATATGTGTTTGCCTTTGGGCGAGATGTACATAGTAGTACATAACAAGTGTAAGAAATGCATCAATGTAGGGGGGACTGTATTGAAAAATAAACATAATATATATCTTAGGCTTAGAACTATTTAGCCGCCTCTCGTACCATCGGAGTTCATAACAGAGTATGGTTAGAAAATCTTGGTTCATAATGGCATTAGGTAGGTACTTAGATTATCGTTTTACACATGTCATAATGATGTTTGTAATAAAGTTGTTATTTATAAATATTTTCTTATATACATATTGTTACTCTTTTAAAGCAAGAAGATATTCTAGTCTGTTACCAAGAAATACCTAACATCGAAGGATAAAGCGTGAGCTTCGCTTTCGCCTTAGAAAGAAAGAAAGAAAATATTTTATTTGTGACACACATAACAAAGAACAGATTAACACGTAGGTACAAGAGGAAAGTAGCCACTAATGGTCTCAACTCAGCGTAATGCTGGGATTACAGTCTGCGCTGGACTTCCGTTGCAACCATAGCCTTTTAATCTGAACCTATCTGAGTCGATTCTGCTCCGATAAATCTTGTTCGATCGCTTCGCTCGCTCGCTGCAGCATGACTATAGTACAGCCTAGTACAGCCAACAACTTCACTTCACTCCAGTAAACAATTTTTTGCTAATTAATGTTTACGATATTCAAGTTTATGAGTATAAACAATAATGTAAGTAAAAGTTATGTTTAGAAAGTATATGAAAGTAAACAGTATCTAGTATAAAATAATTATGAATTTGAATAAATCGGAGTAACGATCGTTAGTACGAGAGACGGTGAATAGTGATCAATGTGATCATCATCGTGTTAAATTTTATGAGAAACATTTTCTAACTTTCGATAATCTGAGTTGAAAAATTATTTGAACTTTGGCGCACCCATTTTACTGTTATGGATACCGTTTTTATAAGTTGTCCCCTTCAAAATTTGCAAACCAATTTTAAACCAGATCCCTTTAATGGAATGGGCTGAAATTTGGACCACATATGTAAACCTGATGAAAATGCAATATAATGGTATCTAAGGGCTGATCTGATGATGGAGTCGGAAGATGGCGACAGGATCTCCGCTCCACTTCAAGTAGACCCCCCGTGTTGGGACATTAATTTTCTTTTGATAAGCAGATAAATGTCTTTGTCATGAAAAGTACAGTGAGCAACAAAAGCTTATCCCAAAACTGATTTTTCAGACAGAAATATCTAGGTACTCCACATTACAAACTTTCAATCATCCGCTCAACCCGCGGGGGCAGCGACTCTCCTAGCGCGCCGTCGTCGGACTCGAACCGGAAGACCCGCAGGCGAACGGTTTCTCTCTGTAAATAATGTTTTATATTAAAACATAGGAGACAGGTACAGTACCACCGGTTTCTTAATAGCGATCGGCAATCTTCGTTTTTGTATGAAACACGAGTGTCAAATATACGGTTAGTTGCGAGTGTAAGCGTGATACCGATAGCAATCCAGACGCTATTAAGAGGTTGGGAGTGCTGAATAAATATCATGCTATTTCTCCGCAGTTAGCACTGGCGTACCTACTACTCGTATAACTCAATTCCTCCCGGGTTCCCTGAGAGTCGAACACTAATTTCCTATGCATTATCCGTTCACAACCAAAACGCCCCAGTAAGTAATCTGGTATAGTATAGCGTTACTAAAACCCCATACCAAATACAAGCCGGCCGCCCAGCGCCGGACAAACACACATACATTTTCAAGAACATTACCTATTACCAAACGCCAAAACGTCGCCAGTGACACTCAAAACCGCGTCGAAAAGCTTCTCATGAATCCTAGTTTCTGCGCGACTTTTTCGGCTTTTACCATCCAATTTTAAACTTTTTTGTCATGCAATCGTAGGCGTTGTTACCTTTTACTATTTTTTCGAATGGACACGGCGCTAGTGTCGCGCGTGACTCGACGAGCCAAAAACCCAAAAATCTAATCTTAGCACATTGCAGAGCAAAATCAAGAGAAAGGGGTGGAGTGAAACTAACGTAACTTCGAACTTCGATTTTCAAAGTAGGGCCTCTGTAATAGTTTTTTCACTTCTCAGGCTCTAAAATGACTCACAATTGGCTTGTATAGCCGGACTAAAGTGATGTATTTAATCTCTAGGGAATAAAACTACACTTTACTCCCTAGGGACTAAAGTACTTTTTCTTTTTAATTTACTTTGGAAACCCTTAAACTGCCAATCATCGCCTTTTTCAGTGATTGTATATGGATAATTTTTCTTGCAAAAAATATAAATTAATCGATTTAATTTCACGATTAATGATTACAAATATGAATCTATTTAAATATATAAGGGATAAAATCTATTTTATTAGGCATGGTCCAAATAGTTTTCAAGTTTGTATCTGTTGGCTAAATATGCAAGCATTTAAACATCACGGTGTTAATGAATGGAGGATTATCGCCATTTTCAGAGATTGTGTATGGACCATTTTTAGGCCGTGGAAATAACCTCAAAATGCCAACTGTGCAAAATTATTAAAAAAAAGATTTAATTTCGTGAAACACGATTAATGATTACTAATATAAATATATTTAAATATATTAGGGATAGTTCTATTTTATTAGGCATGGTCCAAATAATTTTCATGTTTGTATCTGTTGGCTAAATATGCAAGCATTTAAACATCACGTTGTTAATGAATGGAAGATTATCGCCATTTTCAGAGATTGTGTATGGACCATTTTTAGGCCGTGGAAATAACCTCAAAATGCCAACGGTGCAAAATTATTACAAAAAGATTTTGTTTCGTGAAACACGATTAATGATTACTAATATAAAAGAGTTTTTTTTTTCTCGCATTCGAAGTGAAAAGTAGAGTGTTTAACTCGAGACTAAACAACCATAATGACACTCGAACTACAGCCACTCTCGCTCGCAAGCTCGCTCGCGTAGCTAAACATCTCGCGTCATTATGGCTTGTTTTAGTCCCTTGTTGAACAATCTACTATTAATTACGCCACTACGCGTCCTCTCGCACCAAAACGCAAGTTTTTGTTTTAAAGTTTTGTTAAATTATGTTTTATGACCCTCAATCAGTGAAATATAACTTGCCTTGCCTTGCTTGCTTTTACAAAGTTCCGCAAGTGTACGGCGCACAGTGAACGGCTCCCTTGCGGCGGCCTTGAAAATATTACGTTTATGAATAACTTGATTATTCTATTATAAAAAATATAATTCGTGTTATATTCTTATAATTATACACAACCAATATACTTGACCTTTCTTTTAATAATTACTGTCGAGGTCAGTTCAAATTCATTTTTGCTATTTAAGTAGGTACTTTCTAATAATGTAAATTAATGCTTAATTGATTATTTTTACTTGTTACTTCATTGAATATAAATATCAGGGGACGATGTCACACCAATTGACCTAGTCCCAAACTAAGCTCTAGGCTTGTACTATGGGTACTAGACAACGATATAAATACTTATATAGAGAAATATATACTTAAATACATAGAAAACATCCATGACTCGGGAACAAATATCCGCGCTCATCACACAAATATCTGCCCTTACCGGGATTTGAACCCAGGACCGCTAGCTTCGTAGGCAGGGTCACTACCAACTAGGCCAGCGCGTCGTCAAAATTATATATTTATAAATTATATTTAGGGTGTAATTATAACAATTAATCACTATTGCTTAAGTCATTAAGGTGGTGTGTGTGACGAATTCAAAACCAAATCGATCAATTTAATACACCTGCACGGCTAGCACATCTTGTCCGCGACTTGTTTGTCGCTCGGATTCCCTCTTTTTCTATTCCGTAAAGTATCTACAACAGAGATCCTATTGCTACCTCCTGACTTCATCATCAGATCAGCGCAATGGTACCATAATACACTCACCGGCAAAAAAATCCTTAAATTACCTGTTCGTAGTAAATTATCGTTTTCAAATTTATGGATCTTTTGGATTCCATTGGAAAGAACCACGACCTTTAACTTTTTTTATTTGTTGGCCATTTTGGTCCTAGCAACAAAACACTAAAGTTACATCGAACCTCGTTTGTGTTTTTGAAGTTACTCTCTGATTTAAGAAGTTATACTTCTTAGCAATTGTATGGACACAAGACGGATGGGCGGGTCAGTTTTCCGGTGAGTTTCACCAAACTTATAGTCTTTATTATTTCTAGCGAGCCGATCTTCTACACAAAGGCCATTGTTTGTGTACAATACTATTATCTTTCTTTGTGTCCGTAACCGCAAGCCGATTACATACAAATAAGTTAGAACTACATTTAATGTCCATAGAATTATCAACCCTATCCTCTTAGTCAGTAGGTTTAAAATGTAAAGTGTCAGGATACAGATATGTCTTTATTATTTGAACCGGTCTTATTCCCTTCACAATATTACCATCAAATAATAGACATATCTGTATCCTGACACTTTACATTTTAAACCTACTGACTAAGAGGATAGGGTTGATAATTCTATGGACATTAAATGTAGTTCTAACTTATTTGTATGTAATCGGCTTGCGGTTACGGACACAAAGAAAGATAATAGTATTGTACACAAACAATGGCCTTTGTGTAGAAGATCGGCTCGCTAGAAATAATAAAGACTATACATGAGTAGGTACCTATGCCAAACTTCAAATCAATCGAAAATTCCAAGATTTTGAACTAAATAAAACATTGGTTGTAAAAAAGGTCATCGAGACTAGTGTGCAACTTTATGCACATAATATCATGTCAAACTACATAAATAAATGTATGTGTGGTCACGGACTATATTTGATGAACCACTATAGGACCTTGTCGTAATAAACCTACGATTAATTCCCATGTCATTTCTATCTCGTCACTTGACGTTATCATTATGACAGGGTTTCGTAGTGGCATAACAATTAAATTACTTGACTGTACCTACAATTATAACTATTTATAGCCAGGGGACATTATACATAGAATGCAAATTCTCAACTGACTATAATTTTTCACCCGATTAGATTACTGACATTGAGAAAAATGTATCATAACACTTTGAACGCCATAGACTGCTCTGGCCGTCTACTGAAAGTCGTGCCACTAACGTGCACGGCTGACGCATGACGGCTACAGCCGTCACAAGTTTAAGATTAAAATAGACTTTGTTTCGGTTCAATTAGGGCTTGGTAATTTGTAGAGCATACCAAACATGTTTGGCGTGTAAGTGACACATTTTGAATTCGACGTTAGGCGTTCAAAAGGTTCAAAACTGAACTTGTAGTAGGAACTAGAACAAAAAAATAATTTGAATCATGACGTAGGATATTTCAGTCATTTCCGCTATCATTATTGGTAGTGTTATGAAAGAAACTCGGTGAGCCTTTTTGATTAGCTAAATCGAACATTTCGTTCACTGTGCGCCGCTAGTGTTGCGCATGACATGACATTTCACATTGCAGTGGTCCTTTCTCTCGCGCCAAAACTCAAGGGTTCGTTATAAAGTCGTGTTTAAATATGTTTTATATCCTCAACTAGTGAAATAAAACTTTTTTTAACTTGCTAAGGTGAAGGTGTTGTCGTAGTATCGTGTGTGAGTTAGGGATGTTACGGGTAGATGTATTTTTTTTGTGTAAATGCGAGTCGGTTTACTACGCCGATTATAGCCAAGTCACTATTATACTATATGAAATAAGGAAAAGCATTATGTTTAAGCAATCACTTAAATCCACAATAACAATAAAACATTTAATGGCTACGTTAAATTAATACCAATGTAAAGTACCTACCTAACCATTAGGCCATTATAAAATTATTTGTTTTGTTATAATTTTTTTTTGAATCAAGTCTTCGTGTTTCTTCTATACTAATAAAATAATAAACATTTTCAAACAACAAATAGTCTTTTGTATTTATTGTTATACCTATCTATTGGTGAGGACATATTATCATTATCTTCTTTACATAGCACAAAATAAAGTTTGTCCCTCTGGTGGATATTTCTAACTATGCAACGGATTTTAGTGTGGGTTTCATCAGAGTTATTCAAAAGGGAGGTTTTTATGTCTAATAAATACTTAAAA
The DNA here is from genome assembly GCA_923062465.1 of Acleris sparsana. Taxonomy (NCBI): domain Eukaryota; kingdom Metazoa; phylum Arthropoda; class Insecta; order Lepidoptera; family Tortricidae; genus Acleris; species Acleris sparsana. Next base: position 3,897,885 of record OV281287.1, on the reverse strand, counting down.
TAATATATTTAAGTACATAAAAAAAACACTCACCGGCTCATCAAGTATATCCACAATCTGGCTTATGTTACGACCATTTCTATGGGCCACTATTACCTGCTCCCTGTGAGCAAACACTCAATTCCGCTGTATATTTTAGAATGCAGTCCACATTCGCACTCAACTTAGCAGGTCTGTTCTGCAGTGTCAAACCACGCTGCCTTTGACCTGTTATGGTATTGTTTTTAACTCTGCTGCCATCAATAAATCAGACCTATCAAAACGTTGGAAAATACGATAAACACATCAAAAGCAACGAGCTTTTACCGTTTAGAATCTCAGTCTCAGCCCTGGGCCTCGCGGTAAAACAATATTAATATTGCCTTTGACATGTTATCGTATCGTTTTAGCTCTGCCGCCTTCAGTGTCAAGTAAATAGGAGCTATCAAAACGTTGTCAATACGATAACACGCCAAAGACCCTGTAGGATAGAGGCCCTGGTGAGTCTAAGTTGAAGAGGGGTCGTAAAAGTTCGGGTAACAATCGTAGAGACAAAGGTGACGGCGGCGCCGTGATCGAAATTCCCGTTTAGCTTGACAAAAAGGCTATTCGAGTTTCTTCCGTTATCCTACCAATAATGTTAGCTTAAACTTACACGTCATGCATGATTCAGGTAAACTTTTTCTAACTTCCTACTACAACTAGAAAAGGATGCATGCGGCGTCACCATAGGTACACGTCTGTGCCCGCTGCCTTTTGACCAAAGCGTCGGGTATGCTAATTCACGCAATTAAATTATCAGAGAAAATTTTACGTTGTACGACGAAAATTTGTCATACATTTTGGGGATACTTTCGTCACAGCATCAAAACCACTTTTTATAGACTTGCCAAAACTTCAAAATCATTCTTGGGAAATTGTGTAAAATTCTACAATAAAATTCCAAAAAGTATTACTGAACTTACTGACTCTAAGTTTATATCTGTCGTAAAACAAAAACTAATTTCCCGAGCATATTATAAAGTAAACGATTATATCATGGATAGGGATGTTTGGCAGTGAGTCGTCCGTCCTGCATGAGTAATCTACGCATAAATTTACCTACGCTCAAAAAAGGTGCACCTACTGTACAAAAATACCGTGATATTGTAAACTATTTATAATTATAATGTAATGATGTAAACCTTTTCTTGAAAAAAATATACCTTGCCGAGTTTCTTACGCCGGTTCTTCTCGGGGCAAAGGTTTTAATTTTCGAACCGGTGGTAATGTTTTTTGACATTCATAGGTGCATTATATTATGCCTAAATTGAAGAATAAAGAACTTTGACTTTGACACACAACAGAACTTTTTCGCCCTCGTTGTTTGTATGGTTAACTAGGCTCAACTATCTGCTAATTGGGTCCAACTGTTTGGTCCTCACCTAATCCGAATATGTTCAGGCGTAAGCGCCTGTCAAGATATTAATACGATCAATATTGCCTTACGTTTTAGCCAGTCTTTCATTTGGTCGTTTTTGTATGTCTACCGTGATTTAACACATTTCAATTCACACCTTCGCAGCATAAGTAAATATTTTACTTTAAGGATACCTATTAATATTAAGCTCACTTATTTATGAAGATATTGGATTTCACTGAAGTTCCTTTATGTCCGCGAAGACACATACTATAATGTAAGGTCGGTGACAATGTAATATTACGGTACCATCGACATCTGATGATGGAGTCAGAAGGTGGAAACAGGATCTTTGCTTTGAGCCCTCACTGTGTGGCGGCGCAAACGGTCGTGACGCAGCTGCCACGCAGGTTGCGAAACCTTCCTTTCGGATTTTTGAATGTTTACACTAAGTATGGTTTTAGCACACTTTCCAAACTGCATTCTGATTGGTCACATTAACAAACTGGGCGGTTAATTAGCTAGTAACAAGGTCAAAGTGACGGACCTCGAATGTCCCTGACTGTACATGCTTGTAAGTAAAGGCGATAATAAGCAGCCAAACTAGTATTTCCTGGACCATACTAGATTTAAGACCAGGCCCCAAATACAATTATAGGAACTTGTGTGTAGTTTAACAGGTAGCGTAGGTACTTATAATTAATTATAGGTACTTACTAGCTAAAGTAAAACAAATTTTCATCTTCAATAAGTACCTTTATATTAAAGGAGAAAAATAAAAACATATCTTAAGTACATTTTTACATAAACGATCCTATGTACAGCGTAACGCAAAAGAGGACACGTACTGTTTTGTGGGCACTAAAGCGAACAATGGGCATTCTTGGCGTTAAAACCCACACAACACTATCTAATTTGAAGAGCGCTAAGTAAGAGTTGTCTTTGTAATAGAAGGACCTTCCGTACGCCTTGCGTGGAATACAAACTGTGCGCTATGCAAATTACAACCTAATTCATACGATACAAAGTCTCTTATTATCTTCAACTTGTGACGGCTGGGGCCGACGGTGTCGTCAGTAGCAAGACTTTAGGATGTCGGCCAGAGTCGACTATGGAGTTCAAAAGGTTAAACTGATATAAATAGTTCAAAGCTAGCGCCCTGCAAATTGAAGTATGATGTAGTTTTTAGGTATAACTAAAAGGGGAAAATTTGGCACACTGGATTTACATTTTTGGCACATTAAACTAACCAAAAGTTAAACATTTTGATAAGTGTTAATTCGTTAAGTGAGTATGACTAAATTAAGTTAAATAGGTAAGTAATTTGGAAGGGCTATTCTCAGTTCTCCACACCCTTTTGTCCACACTGGACAGCTGGGTTTTTTTTATTCCCAGTTGTCACACATGCATTGGTGACAGCTGAGATTTCATGGGCTCCACAGTGTGGAGAAAGGGGCGTGGACAACTGGGAATAGCCTATTTGGAGAGGTTCTTCAATTGTCCACTTTATTTGAAGGATAAACGGAAATAACATTAAAAAAATCAATTTAATTATTTCATTTATACTCAAAGGAAAATTACGTACGAAATTACATCGGTCCTAACTTTCAAATCTGGATATGTTCTGAAGGCATTTGTAGGCTATATTTCCCGAGGGAAAAACACGTACACTTTGTTATGTGGTCATTTTCTTTCATCCGTTAAATAGTGGTTCCAAAAGAGCTCAGATAATAAAATGCTCAAAAGTGATCTGAACCTGAACCGAATGATGGGGAACATGAATTGAACACCACACGGGTTTTTTAAAACAAAATGTGACAAATGACACGACTTATTGCATAACCATAGCTGCTCAGAGTGATCATATTGCATTAAATCTAATGTTTGCGTAAAATAAAATCATATCTTTTCTTCCAGGTTTGTCTTGCGAGATTCATCCAGTCTTCGATCCTCGAATCTCGCCTCGAAATCATATTATCGTTGGAAGGAGATAACTATTTACTGTTAACGAAATCATTAAAAACAACTATTATAAATACGTACTTATTTCATTCTTATATACTCGTAGTAGGATTCAACTCTCATTATTTCTATGTTTGGCACTGTGTTGGCAAAATACATTATTCCTACATTGTTTACATGGATGTTGTGAAAAGGGCTGTTAATGCATTTCAATTTAGTAAGTCCAAAAAAATAATTTAATTTTTTTACCTTTTACCCATTCAGAATACTGTCCCTCTAGATGAAAACAACGGAAAAAGACGCTTTTGGGGGTTAAGAAACGAATGGTGATTTAAAATCATTAAAAGAAATTACACTGGAGGACGTACCCTCTTACAATTGTTTTTTATGTGCAGGATGAAATGTTCCTATACATGTATATAGTTGACATTATGGGCCTATTTCTTCTTTTACATAAGACATTTAATCAAGCAACCTAACTCTTATTTATAATTTTCAATCAAGTCCTTATTCGTAGGCCATGTTTTATGAAAAATTACTAACGGCATGTAATTTTCATGATAATCACCTCACCTCCGTATCCCCATCATACCAAGATAAGCAAAATAACCGTCTCGATATTTTTTCTATTAGAACAAAGTTGTGCAAGTCAATACGATTTTGAACCGCATCCCTGTCTGCCTGTTTACCTAACTGGTTAAAAATATATGCCTAGTGGTCCATAGTATAAACAACTCAGTCTGTCAAAAAAGTTTACTATTTGGTGTAGTACTTTTCACATTGTATGCCGCTATACTCAAGGACTCAGGGAGTCAAAGAGCCGTTCTAAGTGAGTTTTGGTCCTAAATTAATAAAATTATCAATTATTTACTTTTTCAAAGCCAAACTGATTTGATGGCCAACTGCTAAAATAGCCTTCAAAGTCGTACGTCAGCCAACCACCTTAGTGCGAACTCTCTAAAACACTTTTCAGTAGTCATCGGTTTGGTAGTAGGGACCTAAAGAAGTGGCTTTGAAAAGGATAACCTCTGATTCATAAGCTCATATTAAACCTATAAAATAGTTAAAATATATTTTGCCACTTCTTCTCAAATTAAAATGGTAATAACAACAAATAAGATTAACACAGCTATAACAAAACTTTTAACCGCCATGTATTTTTCATCTGACGTGCCCATGCGCTTATGTCGGCATGTTGTTCACAGAAAAAAACAACAACGCAGACCTATGCAGTGCTTGCTATAATTTCTAAACCTTTCAAAGGATAGGATGCCTTGATCAAAAACATTACAAAAAAAAAAACAATATAAGACGTCTGCGAAATGAGCTGGTGGGTGGTGGCTGGACGTCTTATATTGACGGCGGTTAAAAGTTCGAGCATACCTACTTTTGTGCGCTTATGAATAAGGGAGTTGATTATGGCCGCTTTGAAAAAGTGTTACATTAATGCAGGTACGTTAGTTAGGTTATGTTAGTGCAGTGCAGTCACGCGTTGGCCGGCTGCGGCGGCAGCATGGGCGCAGGTTCATCGTCGGAATCGTCGGAGTGCACGCGCGTGAACCGCCGCCGCTCCAGCAGCCGCCGCAGCTTGAACTCCCCGTGCCCGTACTCCCAGCGGCGGCGGGTCCCGCCTTTACGACCTAGGGTTACCGATAAACCTGTGAGAGTTTGGTATATATTCGATTCTGGCTGTCAACAAAAAAGGAAATAGGATGTTTATTAGAACAAGGTGGTCCTGCCTCCGGAATATAATTTTAAGTATTTACTTACCAGTGAGATTTGTTGGCAACAGGTCACTACATACTAAATACTCGCAGTGCAATAAGTACCTACTTTTATCTACGCACATATCATAAACCCTCTAATATGGGATCAGAAACCGTAGGAAATGACCAGCATTATTACAACCAATTTTACTATGAGAACTTTCGTGTCTGTAGTAGTAGGTAAAATCTGTACTGTAAAGTTATTACAGTATAATTTTTTGTAACGTTTTAAATTTAAACTCTTATTAGAAACAGCTGTCAAAAGGGGGGTCTCTATTTTAGTATCCATTGATATTAAAACAGTCATCGATACGAAACGTGAATTCAGTATGTTTTTTAAACCGCACGACATTTGATCGATACAAAACGTGAATTCAGTATGTTTTTTAAACCGCACGACATTTGATCTCGAGTGAGATGAAAATAGGGACTTCATTCATTTGTCTATGATTTAAAGAAAACCTTCATATTCGTTACACTGACGCAGCACAAGTTTGTTTTGCCGCCATTTATGTCGTCAAGTCGTCGGCTTCTGAACCCAAGTACCCAGTAGGTACATATGATATGTGTGTAGATAAAGTAGTGTATGCAACTGTACATAATTAGGTCTTAAAAAACTCGTGTGATCCTATTATGAAACTCGCTAACGCTCATTTCATAAAACCACACTAGTATTTTAAGGCCTCTCATGCATGCATCAGTTGTGTGCGACCGAACGCGACTCGTCAATATCATAAGTTCAACATACATACTTGAACTTGTGTTCAAACTGACTTAATCAATCCATGTTTTTAAGGATTTGACATGATGCGGCAATTTGACGTAGTTTCATAGTGATCTAGATATCCCTTATCAGTGATACTTTATTGTTGTTAAAATGCGGGATGAAATATTACATGCTTTGACAATGTTATAGTGTGCAAAGTACTAACCAAACTGCTAAACCACTTAGTAGTTTGGTATTTATAAATAAAAGTAGCATCCTAGTAAGTAGGTAAGTGCTAAATACCTTATTCCATCCTTCGTAAAACAAAAAATACTTCTGTTGCTATGGTTTTGCGATGTTGATAAACATACACCGAACAATTTACAACCATCATACTCGTTTGTTTAATGTAATCATAAATATCGTACCGAATATCCGTTAATCTTTATCTTAACATAGTATAAACCAAATTCGCTTCCCGCCGTCTGTACCTCTGTAATTCTGTATGTACGCTTAGATGTTTCAAACTACGCAACGGATTTTAATGCGGTTTCCATCAATCGGTAGAGTGATTCTGAATTACGTACGGGTGTTACAGACAATTGACGACATTTCATTATGGTGACACCTACAAATTACTATACGAATCGAAAGGGTTTTGCCTCCTGAACACGGCAAAATATTTATTTACATTTATATTTCTTGATTTACAAAATTACAAGTAAGTTAAAAAAAATGTCGAGTTTTACCAATACTATGCCTGAATAGATATAATACCATTGCCTTTTTCACGAGAAAAAAAGCTGTCATACTTCAAATTTGACATTGACACTTTTTTTTTTTAAATACAGATTGGACTTACGTAATATGTCCATTGTGTCGTAGAAATGAAGTTACGCCCTTTTAGAATAAGTACCTACATCTTAATAAATTAATAATAAAATAATTATTCATTCTAGAGAAAATTTAAAACTATTAGTGTCTTCCTCCTTCCAAACAGTATCTATAAAACGAATAAAATTAAAGTCTTGAAAATATGAAATCTTGTCAATTCACATAAGCAGAAGCGAAGCAAGGGCGGGTCGCTATTAACAAATGAAAAATGTGACAAAATTAAATGTACGCCCTTTCGCCGGTCATCGCTGTGGCAATGGCAACCCGACTAGCGGCGACAATTAACCTTTTGAACGCCTTACGTCGAATTCAAAATGTGTCACTCACACGTCAAACATGTTTGCTATGCTATGCAAATTACACCTTATTGATACCAAACAAGTCTCTCAATCTTGAACTCTTGACGGCTGTAGGCGTCGTGGCGTCAGTGGCACGACTTTTAGTTCACGACCAGAGCCCTCTGTGGCGTTCAAAAGGTTAATCGTAATCAATTGTCGCCTGCGAGGGATATGGAAAATGAATTCGGTACGAGGCGCAGATTGACCTTTCTGTATGCAGGACTGTTATATATTTTGTGCAAATAAACGTTTCTTAACGTTCTGTAGTACTTAACTATATCGTTGTCATTACCTAACGTAACTAAGATAGTCAATTTTCTTAACATTTTAAACCTAAGTAAAAAGTCGTATGGTTGTAATTGGCGACGCTTTTAACTATAATTACTGTTATTAGCGTGTAAATAACGTTTATTTTATTTGAAATGTAATATAATTCTATGGCAGTCGAATTATTTCATTATTTTCTTAGTATGATATGACTTGAGCCAGTCGTTTAACGAAACAAAATAATTTGAAAACTGTGCAATAATTGGCTGCAATGTGTAATATTTTTTTCATGCAAGGGTGCTGTGCTAAAAATAAAATACAAAAAGCTGCTTCCAATAAATATATTTCAATTAAATATTTTTACATCACTAAAGCTTTAGCAGAACTAAAATTGTTAATACTATGTACTTTAAGTTCAACGAAATTAATGCTAGATTCACAAATAAATAGAAAATTGGACAAAAATGCTGCAATAAACAAGTGGAACTCAAAACAAGCGTAAATTAAATAATGTACAAAATATATTATTAAATCAGATCAATACTTTGAGATCGAATTTTGACAACATGCCATTTTTTTGGAAATGTTTTTTTTAATACATAAAAATAAGATTCTTGTTTGTAAAATGGAATGTTCTCAATAATATAAAATTTCGAGGATAAATTTGAGATGATTATGTCGCTAAAGCAACATTTTTACATAAATCATGTAAGTGGAGTAATATAACATCTAATTAATATTTTCTATGCACTACAGCAAACTGGAAGTGAGTAAGTAAACTATTAAGACTAAACTACCTACATACTAATTACCGAGGCTCTATTCCATTGAATTTTCGCCCCTATTATCAAGCATTTGTTGCTACCACGGTCGGATTTTGTATCAAGATACCTAATAAGACCTTTCGTAATAAATAAATATCAGGGGACAATTTCAAACAAATTTTCCTAGAGCCAATCTTAGCTTCAGGCTTGTTCTTTGATACTACGGGTACTAGAAAAGGATATACTTATTTAGATCCTATGGTGGGTATAGGTATGTAGAGAAATACATACTTAAATACATTAAAAAACATCCAAGAATTAGGAACAAATACTCGCACCTACGTCTCTTATTAATGCACTAAAAATCAATACTTTAACAATAGAGGAAAAGACAATGTGGAGCCTTAACCTGATTTGTTTTTACAGCTATTACTATTGTATTGAATTTCACTCGGCCGCCATTGTCGTCAAGCTAATAAATACTGTCGTACCGTTGACAATACCATAACAATAGAGGTAAAACAATGTTGAATAAGGCCCCTGATATCTATTAAAACGGTTCTTTTTTACCTTTTGACCACATGTCATAGTGGGGAGCGTAAATTTAGAAAAATGCTTTATATTCAAACATTCGATTAGCGGTCAAAAGGTTAAAAGTGATAGTTAAAAACTTTAGGTACAACTCTACAGTAAATATGCACCTATAGTAATAAAACTATCGAGCCCGCCGTAATAGCTGCTTGCGCTCTTGGTGCACGGCCAAATCAAATCTAAATTAGCCTAAAATAAATCAGAGGCCGATCCTTATGCCTATTTTGTAAACCTAAATACTGTTTTAAAAAGTGTTATTATGGTATAATCTCATTGCTAATTAATTACGCAAAATCTTAATTAAATACGTGATTAAACATTCATAAACCCATTAATACCTTGCATGCCGCATAAAAAAAACAATGTACAAAGCTTGTAAATTCGTAAAAGCATGCAAAAGGAACATTTTGGAATGTCTAAGGTACTAATTTCGATGGATTCGTTATTTTAATTATCTGCCGCACTCGAGATCCTTATAGTACGAGATCTGGATCTATGTGGTGGACCCCTCGGTCTTTTTCAGAGCGAAATATATATTTTTAACAATAAAACATATTAACCAACACGACCCAGGGAGGTTGTCACCAAAAATTTGCCCCAGGCTATTTTTAATCACAAACATAATAATTGCTTTTTTTAAGTACAAGAATTCTTTTTTTTCATCTTACAAGTTAGTTTAGTATCAATCTATAATAAATACTTTTAGAAAATGCCATCATACGCTTGGCGGCCTTTTTCGAATCCATTTTACCTGACATTCAGGTATAAACAGGTAAATTTGAATTACAAAATTTATATAGGGCTGTATTTTTTTTGTATTATAAAAAGAAAAAAAAAACGTTGTTAATTACACCTGGAGCTAAATTTCGGTGACAACCCCCTTGGGTCGTGTTTGTTAATTAAATATGTTTTATTGATTAAAAAATATATTTCGTTTGGAAAAAGAGTGAGGGGACCGCATAGATCAGGATCATAGACTATAACACACACTGCCAGGTCTTTTAGTGTTCATAAAAAATAGACTAACAAATACTTACCTAACCTACTCAAAAGTAAATAGTATAAACAGCATCTGCTCTTTGATGTGATCACCTATAATGTTCGCACTTTAATTACAGTCACAAGAAGGAATATATTAGCGGATAAACTTATCTATACATGAATTTATCCTCAAAAGCGCGTGTGGTGTACGTACTTTTGACCAACTCCTTGTCTTGTCCAGTTAGAAGCTTTACTACCAGAAACCAACTTTCAAGTGAAAGGCATAGTATTCGGTTTCGTATTAAGTATTTCTAAGTACCTAACCCTTCGCCTGTACTTGTACCTTCTGAGTGCGGCAGATGGTGTACACCGTCTAGATCCACAATAAATAAGTTCTAATATATAAAATTCTCGTGTCACAGTGTTTCTAACAAAACTCCTCCGAAACGGCTTGACCGATTCCTATGAAATTTTGTGTGTCTATTCAGTAGGTCTGAGAATAGGACGTGAACTATATTTCATAAGGTTTGTATGGAAAGACAATACAACCGATCAGCGCCGGGCGCGGACTGGTATGTTATATAAATAATACCTCTAATACTACTTACAAAAACTTAAACAATCATCGAACACGTCATTTGTAAATGTGATACATATATGTTATTTTCAATTTTAAGGGCGTCTAAGAATCATTTGAAGAAAAAGTAGGTTGTACTAAGAATATAAGAGCAATAGACAAACAGGTTATAGCTGTGTCGGGCACATGGCACGCGGTGTGTAGTTTGTGAGTTGTCTATGCTGCAAAGGTTCACGGATAAGACGCAGACATGTTTGTGTGGGCGAGCAAAAAAACGGTTACGTACTAAATAACATATTATAGGTAACATATTATTAATATTATGCAGTGTAAGATGTGTTTAAGTTTCTGTAGCCCTGGTATCTACGAAACGAGCGGCTCGGCCTCGAACTCCTTACCCCGGTTGCGTATGGTATGCATCGTGAGCCAGACCATCAGCAACATCAGCAGGAACGCCGTGCAGGCCGCCAAGGCGACCTCCCAGCCCCCCAGAATCTGCGCTGTCCCGGCGAAATCTGCGCCACCGATCAAACGTTAATTAGAGTTGGTTTTTGTTTGAAGGTGTCCGTTAAGAAAAACGATGTTATTTATGATGAAAATGATGGGTTCATTCTGGTATATATCATAAGTAGATATGGGATATTCGGGATCTAATTTATTTAAAATTCGATCTCTAGGAAAGCGAACCATTATGTAATGCGATTACGTAAAACTATGACCATGTTCTTGTATTTGACATGTTTAACAGTTTTAACAGGCTATTATGCGGTGCATCTCATATTTTATTTCATCCAATCCACAAAGTAGACATTTTAAGATTAGGAACATAATCATTATGTATTTATTACAATTAAATCGTTCATCGATTCAATAAATAAAACAATCGTGAACTCATGAACTTCAACACGGATCTTTAGGTAAATTATTAACGGCCAAATATCCAATCTCTACTCATCAGGGACAAGACATAGGGCTCGTAGAAGGGATTTCCAATGTTCTGTGCTGCATATTCCAGATTTTTCCAGCAGAGACCATTGATGCAGCCTCTTTCTCAAAATGATTACAATTCAATACATTGTATTGATTAACCTCAAAATATCACCACAACACCCTATAAACAAAGATTACAACCACGTTAAAATTTCAATATTATCGATCTACCATCGTCATAGACGAAAATTAAATAATGGTGTTACAATGCGTTTGTCATTCATGTCACTACCGTCCACCCGTCGCAATTTTTTTCAACTGCATTTCTAATTTTATGGTATGGTGGTGGTAGGATCGTCAAGCTGTAGAATTTTCAAGTTGGTTTTCTCTTTTTTCTCCATAGCTGTATTGCTGTAATCTTGTTTTGCGGTTGACCAACGGTTGTTCAATGGCTATGTTCAGCATGGTTTTCCTTAAGTGGATACGATGCACTTGGCATAGTGTTATTCCGTATTTGCATCCATGTGAAGATTTTTTTTGGGGAAAGCCTATGGCTTTTTCGTCTGACTTGGTGATAACAATCAATTTATAAAAATCAACCCTACGTGGTTGCATGGGCATCGGGCCGCTCGTCAAAAATATTCGTTATAATATGTACCTAATTGGAAATAATTATCTACAATTTAAGCATGACCTTATTATCGGTAATAATAATTATCGGTTAAGTAAAGCAAAAAAAATATGATTAACCTTTTAACCTATATACAAATAGAAAATATTTTGGCGGCCTATAAACGTTTATGCATTTTGCAAATCTTGGTATAAAGCTCGAATTCGCGTTAACATGCTTGGCGGTTAAAAGGTTAAATATTTAAAGGTGTCGAAAATTATTATAATTGAAAAAAGGTGGAAAAAACGGAAAAAGGGAGGGTCCAGAGTATCCGAATCTGAGCAGTCAGCGTTATGCGTAATATCGAGGCCCCAAGTATGTACTATCACGAACGTTAATTTGTGACCCATTTCAAGAAAAATATGCTTGAAGTCGTAAATGTTATTAGAGATGTCAGTCATTTGTAACTTTTAGGAAACTCAACCTTATTGTTGTAGAATGTCAGATTGACTTTGGACCATTAGGTGGGTACCGAATTTAAGTTCTCGACTGTACTTTAGTAAGTGTGCAGCTACTTATAACGCCCACTGTAAGTTTGGCAAAGTATCATTTTACAGACATTCGTTTAGTAGAAATAATTTGTTGATAACTATTACATTCAGTTGTGTTTAGATCAACTCGTAATAACAACAAAGAAAGTAATTTACTTTACGATTTTAATTGATACGGTGATACCAAACGATAATTTGTGTAACATTAGGGAAACGTGCTTGCAAACTTTAAAAAAAAACTTAAGGCTGGAATTTTAAGCATAGCTGCCCCCCCCATGTCTTCGCGGAATCGGTTTAAGCCGATCAGAATAGCCTATATTTTAAGTTTAATCTACCGTTATTGTGTAACTTTGATGTCTGTCTGTATGTCTGTAACTATCATTTGTTCTCAGTAACTACAGACGGTATCAACATGAAGTTTGGCGTTGTTCTTGCTTGTCCACATCTATTTTGGGTGGATAGGAAAGGGGAAGGGGGGTTAAAAAGTGAAAATGACTTGATTATAACCAAGGAGCGGAATTTTCATAGCAAAATCAAACGTCAAGAGGGATTGACCAATGTGTTTTATCGACTATCGATGATTAATTGTGACTTAGTACAACATGTTTTAGGTAATGAAACTAAACCTATAATGGGGGAGGCTTTTGCCCTGGAGTGGGAGACTCTAAACTACCAAAAAAAAGGTTATTAAAAAAAAACATTATTAAAACGGGAACTAGTTTTATTTTGTTACAATTTAAATATAAAACCAATACGGAAATTTTAAACAGTATAACTGATAGTAGACTAAGCTTCATTCAAAAAAATATCGAAGTCTAGATCTCTACTACGTATAGTTTCATCTTGTCTGTAGTAAGAAAGTATCTTGACTGTTTTTTCTACATTATCATTTAAACTGGTCCTGTTTTCATTGTAGATCTATTTATACCTGAGTTGAAGTAACGGGAGCATATTTGTAGAGCTCGATAACATGTGCATATTAACATTTTGCTATTAAATCGGCATAATCGCGAATATTGTCACAGTCCGGAATCGTATCTAGTAATGTCGATAAAACATAATGGTCAATCCCTCTTGACGTTTGATTTTAGCTATGAAAATTCCGCCCCTTGATTATAACAAAAGGGGTGTAATATGAAAGGGCTCAATCAGTACATTCCTAAAACAATGTTTTAATAAAGAGTTGTAACTTACTTTTTAATTAATAACTAAAACCTGAAAAGCCCAACAAACAATTATTTACTTTTTATGGGAAAATTACCAATACCAATATTTAAAAAAGCCATTAAAAAATCTTGTTAAGATATATTAGCATTTTCTCAGACTGATTTTAGTTTCTTTCATAGAAACGGAACACTCGGTGCGCGAATCCGACTCACAGTTGAGCGGGTTAAGCCGATCCCGAAACAATAGGTGTATATCGGTTGGCCTATTTTTGTTTCGCCGCATACTCTTTGGCATACCAACGTTTTGTCGAATGATTTAAATTAGATTTTTGTTTGGTCGAAAAATTGTTTATACAACATTTGTATGCAATTAACTAATTTTTCCGAATGAGATATTTTTACCACTATTTTTTTTCCATTACCAGTCATGTTAATTACATACATTTGACAGATGTTGTGTTGGGAAAGCAAAACATTCATGTGCAGTGCAGTGTGTCAGGGTTTACCCTGACCCTGAGGTGAAGTCGACGAAACAACTTTGCAGAGCTCCTGTTCCGCGTAGTTGTGGCGTTTCGCGCCTTGACACAATTCTAAACTAACCTAAAGATTAGTTGAGTAATGTGACCTAGGTGTTTCTATATTGGGGGCGGAGGGGGCTTCGGCCCCCATTACTGTTCCGCCTATCCTTGTATGAAACATTCTTTCAACAATTTTCACAAACTTTTGTAGGACTTAAAATGGTTTCTACTTCACGCTGATAACGCCTAGTACGGTCACGGGCTTTAATTGATATACCACTATAGAACCTTGTCGCATAAAACCTACGATCAATTCCCATGTAATTTCTATCTTGTAATGTATATTTTTTCAGGCATGAATTAACGCTTCAGCGATGCACAATTTATTCCATTTCTTTACAAATTATTTTGGTTGGTACCCTTGATTTAATCTTACAATCTATGGTCACTTCAACCACTAGTGAATCTGTATCAATAAAACTACTGACTCTGTGGCAAATGCACCCGGTGTTGCTAGGGGCATATTTCGTTCTCCTCATTTGTAAGTAAACCCAGGTCACTGTATTAGTGTCGTTTTAAATTAATATTTTCAAAATTGTTCATGTAGTCCAACTTTAGTCTTCTTTTAATTCTTCAGTCGTTTCAGGATTTCGGCGTATTTTAATGACAGACGAAAACCCGAGTTTGCTGCATTTAAATAAAATTAACTAGTATCTGTACCCGTGTGACGTTTAGTCTTTTTTCCCCGATCTGTGGAATTTATTAAATTTAGGAACTGGTAATTGATCCAATATCGATTTCGGTAGATGATCTCCGCTGTCGTTCTTTTTCTTATGAGCCAGCGAGCTAACCGGATCAGATTTTATTACATATTGGAGCATATATTTACCATACTTGCTTCCCTTGTAAGTGTTTTCGCCGTTTGGCTTGATGTGTCTTAAGAATAATTATTGTGTATCGTTTTGGTTTTGACAACAAATTCTTATATTCCAGTGACCGGCAGTCCACGTAGGAATTCGTATTTACCTTATTTAAAAATAATCTACGTGGCAGTGATCACAGCAACAGTAAGTGTCTACAACCCTTTCCGTCTTCAATGCCGTGCTGTGTGTCGAGTGTTTATCTAAAATTTATTAAAATACCAGCAGAGACATCCTAAGGGACACTCGTGCCACGTCTACACGGACCTTACGGCGTTCCGGAGTCGACATTAGTTACAGCAAGCTGTAAGCAAGGCTATTATCCTCCAACAGGTTAGTTTTCTTCTTTATTTTACAAAGAGTTTGGGGTTATAACTTTGTGCCACATGTCTGTTTCTTACTTCTCTTCCCTTGCTAAAGAATGTCCAGCAAAACCTCCTTGGAACGTGCGCTGTTAACTATATAATTTATCCGCAAGGATTAAAGGGTGCTTTCTTAAATTTAACCTGCGTTTGGAAGCTTGAATGCCTTCCTGCATCGACTACAAACCATGTGGCTGTCACATTATGCCTAGCGAACTGCTGAGTCACCTCTAAAATCTACATGCCGCCTTTCATTACCGTTTTCTTAACTTAACCCACGCAACCTCTAAATTAACTACCGCATTGCCTGCGTACGGGTTGCTTATTTCTACTCCCGGGCTATTCCAGGAGGTGCTTTGTACGGGCCTAGATTTAGGCCACGCCAGTTCATCCGGCGAGGTGACCACGTGCGAGTGTTGCTGCTCGAGCAGGGGCGACTCTGCTCAGCCACAACCGCAGCTAAGCGTTTAAGCATAATTTAACGACTAATCTTTACCAAACTTTACCAGCGTCATCGACCAAACAACAACAAAACCCTAGATTATTTTAATTATTTTAACATACATTTATTTTAACTACATTTCTAACTACCTTCGTTAAAATAAATTATGTATATGTAATCTTTTGTTTTCTTTATCTACCTAAAAATATAGTATTTCAGTGGCGCCCGAACATTTTGTTGTTGTTTGGCTAATTCCCTCCTTATGAAGGAAATAGTGGTCGATGAAGCTAGGTAGTACTTTATTTCTATGTCATCTTATGTTTAAATTTTACTGTGTCAAACAAAGTTTAAAAATTAATCTTAGTGTTAAGAGCTACCTATTCATTAGATATATTGTAATTGGTCGATTACGCTCGTTTTAAATACTTATCTCAAAAATATCACTTCGTTACTTTTGCTCCAGGTGGTAGGACTTTTATGCACAGTCCGCCCGGGTCATTACCACAGTCTCACCAATAGTCCCACTAGTAAGCAGCAGTGCTTGCACTGTTGTGTTCTGGTGTGGATGGTCGAGATATCCGGCTAACATAGCTTGCATAAGAGGCATTCCATCCAAAGCCTCAAGGGTTTTTTTTTTAAATTTTTTTCTACCCTCGCTTTAAAACTTCATAACCTTTAACTACATTTGGCTATAACTTTAACATACTTTTAACCTTGGATACCCTTTACTTTGGAAAGTCGCAATTACAACTTAACTTTACTCTTTTTAACAAATATATTTACAATTTTACATTTAACAATTACAATTACTCAGTGGTTCGCTACCATAAATAAGTACAACCATATTACTTATTCTAAATTAAATTATAACCATATTGCTGTTCGCTGTTACTGACTTTAATAATTAAAATTAATTTCTCTCACATTATTTAAATAATATTTATTAAAAAATGTCGAATTTTACATTGGAGGAACGTCCTATAGCATTTAACTTATTAAAAAAAGATGAACTTGAGTATGAGGTAAAAGTACGACTTGGCGTCCCACTTGCTACGGTCATGGACTTGCGCTGCCAGGTTAGGAAATTGAATGCCGAGATACCAACTGATGAGGTCGCGGATTACGATGGTGACGTCAGTGAGGAGCTTCAACTTATCGCATCTAAAATGGAGGAGCTAAATGTTTTGTTGCAAGCTCCAGTACAACGGCACACTTCCTTAAAGGTTCTTAACCGTGTGCAAGCGACTGCCCATCACCTCTATCACCGTCTGACACGCCTATCGCCTTCCGAATTAGAATCCACGACGCACCTCGAATTAACCGAACAGTTGGATAAGTTACTTTTGCGATTGGATACTATTATGGATAATTTCAAAAGTGCACTGACCCCGGACATTAACCCCGAGGCCACTGCACCTACTTCACCTTCACCTACTGCAGCACCAGCCTGTGCAGCCACGCGTTATAATGCGGTATATAAATTAGGCTTTAAATATGATGGTAGGTCCTGCATTAAGGCGTTCCTGCGAAGGCTGGAGCAGGTACGTGCTTCTCGAGAGATCTCAGACGCAGCATTGTTCCGCTCAGCATGTGAACTGTTCACAGATGAAGCAACCTCCTGGTTTGACGGAATTTGTGACGGAACTGTCCTGGGCGTTGGATTAAACATGGAATGATTACTGAATGGAAAGTTTTTGTGTGCGAAGGCACGTCTTTTTAACTACTTCTTGATTCTTATTGATTCTTCCTGGACCCCATCCAGCAGGAATAAGCCTACACCGGTGCGGATTGTGACACCTTAAGGAAGCCTACACAATTTCTTTTCAGAGCGGGTGGTGACTCTACAATAACTGCGATATGGGACGCATCTTCTCTCTTCTACTTGCTAACTCTTTCCCTTTTCAGACTTTTTTTTTTCCTCTCCTCCATCACATGCCATGCACCAGCACCGTCTTAGGTTTAAATAAGCCTTTTCACTGATGCGGATCGTGACATCTAATAAAGCCTACACGTACCGTTACTGAGCGGGTAGTGACTCAGATACCTGGATGGTTGCTTCGCGTGAATAGCATTCTCTCTCTCTCTCTAGTACCTTACCGTCGTTTTTATTGGCGGATATACTATAATACATTCCTTCTTTTTACACATTTTTTTTTGTTTTTTTTTAAACTTTTCTGACCAGCACCGTCTTAGGTTTAAATAAGCCTTTACACTGATGCGGATCGTGACATCTAATAAAGCCTACACGTACCGATACTGAGCGGGTAGTGACTCAGATACCTGGATGGTTGCTTCGTCGTTTTATACCTTACAATACTTTGTGGGATTCTTACCGTTCTTGCCATAACGCTTTATCTTGCGTATTTATTTTTAAATCCTTTTATTATAAGGTCTTCTAGTGACTTGTAACTGCTAGTTCTAGTTACTATTCTACTGCAGCTACCGTAGGCCTCGACGCAGTTGTTTCTAGCGTCGGCCGCGCGGACTCAATTGATGCCAAGGTACTGCAGGACGTGTGATTCTGGGCCGGGAGTCCTCGTCAAAGTATTCAGGTAACCTTAGAAGGGATTCACCTGATTTTATTGTTTTAGTTTTGTGAGTACTCAGCTCGAGGGCGAGCTGGAATTTTACTCTTTCAGTTCCTTTCTTCGTAAAATTCTCCTGGTTGAGGGGGTGTGTAATGTATATTTTTTCAGGCATGAATTAACGCTTCAGCGATGCACAATTTATTCCATTTCTTTACAAATTATTTTGGTTGGTACCCTTGATTTAATCTTACAATCTATGGTCACTTCAACCACTAGTGAATCTGTATCAATAAAACTACTGACTCTGTGGCAAATGCACCCGGTGTTGCTAGGGGCATATTTCGTTCTCCTCATTTGTAAGTAAACCCAGGTCACTGTATTAGTGTCGTTTTAAATTAATATTTTCAAAATTGTTCATGTAGTCCAACTTTAGTCTTCTTTTAATTCTTCAGTCGTTTCAGGATTTCGGCGTATTTTAATGACAGACGAAAACCCGAGTTTGCTGCATTTAAATAAAATTAACTAGTATCTGTACCCGTGTGACGTTTAGTCTTTTTTCCCCGATCTGTGGAATTTATTAAATTTAGGAACTGGTAATTGATCCAATATCGATTTCGGTAGATGATCTCCGCTGTCGTTCTTTTTCTTATGAGCCAGCGAGCTAACCGGATCAGATTTTATTACATATTGGAGCATATATTTACCATACTTGCTTCCCTTGTAAGTGTTTTCGCCGTTTGGCTTGATGTGTCTTAAGAATAATTATTGTGTATCGTTTTGGTTTTGACAACAAATTCTTATATTCCAGTGACCGGCAGTCCACGTAGGAATTCGTATTTACCTTATTTAAAAATAATCTACGTGGCAGTGATCACAGCAACAGTAAGTGTCTACAACCCTTTCCGTCTTCAATGCCGTGCTGTGTGTCGAGTGTTTATCTAAAATTTATTAAAATACCAGCAGAGACATCCTAAGGGACACTCGTGCCACGTCTACACGGACCTTACGGCGTTCCGGAGTCGACATTAGTTACAGCAAGCTGTAAGCAAGGCTATTATCCTCCAACAGGTTAGTTTTCTTCTTTATTTTACAAAGAGTTTGGGGTTATAACTTTGTGCCACATGTCTGTTTCTTACTTCTCTTCCCTTGCTAAAGAATGTCCAGCAAAACCTCCTTGGAACGTGCGCTGTTAACTATATAATTTATCCGCAAGGATTAAAGGGTGCTTTCTTAAATTTAACCTGCGTTTGGAAGCTTGAATGCCTTCCTGCATCGACTACAAACCATGTGGCTGTCACATTATGCCTAGCGAACTGCTGAGTCACCTCTAAAATCTACATGCCGCCTTTCATTACCGTTTTCTTAACTTAACCCACGCAACCTCTAAATTAACTACCGCATTGCCTGCGTACGGGTTGCTTATTTCTACTCCCGGGCTATTCCAGGAGGTGCTTTGTACGGGCCTAGATTTAGGCCACGCCAGTTCATCCGGCGAGGTGACCACGTGCGAGTGTTGCTGCTCGAGCAGGGGCGACTCTGCTCAGCCACAACCGCAGCTAAGCGTTTAAGCATAATTTAACGACTAATCTTTACCAAACTTTACCAGCGTCATCGACCAAACAACAACAAAACCCTAGATTATTTTAATTATTTTAACATACATTTATTTTAACTACATTTCTAACTACCTTCGTTAAAATAAATTATGTATATGTAATCTTTTGTTTTCTTTATCTACCTAAAAATATAGTATTTCAATCTCGTCACTTGACGCTGTCATTATGACAGGGTTCCTTAGTGGCGTAACAATTAAAGTCCGTGACTGTACGAGTATAAAAGGCGGAGCAAATACATTGAATGTTAGGAGGAAATAATAATATATATCTTTATGCTAAAAAAGAAGTATTGCATTAAATATTACACCAAACATTTTCGACCAAAAAAAATTGGGCACATACATTTTTTGCCCTTGTCTAATTAATATCCTGGACCCTCTGTTCCCGAGTAAAGCAAGGAGACGGCACAGGACACAAACCTACTTACCCGCGGTGATGATGGGCTTTGCGGGTGCGCTTGCGTTCTTGCTGTCGTTGTGCAGGACCTCGTCTTCAAACTTGTACACTCTAGGAATGAGCAGAATTATAGGCTTTATATTGAAGATGAATGAATATGAAAGACCCGCGCCGGAGCCACATCTGTCTGATCATTTACCGAGTTCAAAAACGGAGGAGGTACTATGTTCCGATATGTATATTTTTACCCAACTGCTGAGGGAGGTGGGTAATGTTTTATCAGTCCATATGTTTGTATGTATGTTTGTTCCTTTGTGGCGCTCTGGAAACTAAACGCGTGGATCGATTTTGATGATTCTTATGTCAATCGATTTGTCTTATTCACTAAAGATATGACACTAATCAAAATTCAATATGGCTGTAACCAGAAGCCATATTCTATGGAATATGTTTCGTAAATAAATATCATGTTTTGAAATTACATCTTGACATAAAATTTTAAACTACTGTCATAGATGATATTACACAAAAAAAAAAAACGGATGCCAGTGACGCCAATCAGCGTCCATTTTAACTTTAGCTGGACGCCGATCGGTGTCGTACTTTAGGAAGCATCGGCATCACGAGTGCGGTTGATGCTTGGTAAGGGTTTAGTCCAAACACGTACCTGAAGGGGTTGAGCTCGGCCACGTAGACCCGGGAGCCGTCGGCGCTGGCCACGACGTCGTGCGGGTTGCTGAAGTCCCCGCCGGGCCCGAAGCTGCCGATGACTTTGGCTGACGTGAAGTCGATCACGTACCCGCGCACGCGCACGCCGCTCGCTGGTCCGTTCACCACGTACAGGCGACCGCCTACGAAAAAACTCAATATATAAAGCCGGGTTTAGTTCATTCGTTCAAATATGCCGCTACAGTTGGTACAAAGAAGTCACCGCAACGCGGGGTCGGCGACTTCAAAGGGTTGCAATGCACACTGTTTGAACAAACGAACTATACTCACCAGCGAGCCGTATCTGTGACTGTTGCACGTAACCCCGTGATGTGTACGCGGTTCGCGAGCCTGTTCTCCAATAGGAGCTCGTTACTGTAACTGCTACGGTTACAGTTACAGCTCGCTAGTGAGTAACTGGCTTTAGGGTGCTAAAAATTTTGGTCACATTGAGTGTCATAAATAATTGTATGGAAACGTCCTTTTTGTTACCAAAAACGTATGGATCGGTAACAAAAGGAACATCCCATAGTCCCATACAAAGCTTTTATAAAACAGGACCACATCGTCTTGGTACTTCGATAATTTATAAGTTTTTATATCATTAAGTATTTAAGTTCGTAAGATGTTGAAGACAGGAGATTAACCTAACCAGTTCGAGGCTGTTTAAGGACAGCTATCAAGTTTCTTGCAGTTGGAAGAACTAATATAAGTGTGTATATTAAATTTGTATTATATTAGAGCATTTCGCAAAATGTTGGCCAAGTAATATCCTCTTAATTTTTTTAAACGATACTGTGCTAAAACGAAATAATGTTACTATATTTAAAAAAATCTTCCGTTTTGTTACTTAAAACTACGAGTTCGGTAACAACAAAAAAACCGTAATAACACATTAAGAAATTATGTTATTATTGCACCTTCATATCCTACTTTCCAATTTCTTTTAATCTGGTTATTACAGAGAAATATTTTTCTGTGGAATTGCCCAACTAACCTTTGACGGGGGAATATGCGACGCTGAACAGCCGGTCTCCCACAAGCCAGTTCCGGAAGCCGCCGACGTAGGTCCCGTTGTCGGCGCGGAAGCACGCCACGCGGCCGCGCTCGCGGTCCGCCACGCACACCAGCCCGCGGTCCTCGGCCAGCGTCAGCGCGTGGGGGACGTTGAACGCGAACGGGGACACTCCGTAGTCTGGAATCATGCTTTGGTTATACCAGGGCAGTCCACTCCATTCTCCCTCCCTAGGTCTATATTGGACCCCTAATCGTCACTTGTCCTAATGATTCGTTTGTCCGAATTTTCGTTTATCCTAAAGCAATTTCTGCCTTAATTTGAATACCTTTTACAACCCTAACCTAACCTAACTAACTGCAGGTATTTTTGGAAAGCTTTAAATAATGTCTGACTCAGCTAAAAACCAGTTTAGGACAATCAATAGTTCGGACAAACGAAGCGATAAACGTTATTAGGGATTCGGAGGGAGACCCGAGTACCGTAGATAATGAAGATAACAAAGATTATAAGGAAACTCTGTTTTTAGAAATAAATAAAACTGCATTCATAGGAGTGTTTGCCCGATATGGAATTACTCGATTTCCGAGCACACAGGATTAAAAAACATTAACGTCTTGTGCGGTGTCGCTGGAATCTCTCGCTACACAAAAACCCATATAGTAAACACGCGTCAAAAATGTCTAAGGATCAAAATAATAATAAAAAAAACGCAAAGCAGTACAATGCAAAGTATCAAAATAATGTCGATGTGTGTATCGTGTGTTCAGAAACCAAACGTATACAAAAACAAAACTACTTATAGTCGGTGGTCGAATTTGAGATCAAAATCTGACAGTTCCCATCTTGATTATTTAGTTATTATTATTACTTCATTATTTCATAATACTAGGATAAGTTTTAAACCAAAATGCAGTAATCATAGCGAATGTGCGCCCGTTGAGGTTAGTGTTTTGATCTCGAATTGGATCAGTTCAATCACAGACTGTAGCGGACATCGTTAAGACTCTAGCTTCGAGGAAATGGAAGTGGGCGGATCAAAAATGCCGTAGAGGATGGGAGATGGGACAAATAAGCCTTTGAACGGAGACCCTGGTTTGGGCGCCGAAATGTGGGCTGGCAACCAATGACATGGTCCGACAATGTGTACAAAATTTACCGGTAGAAACTAGATAAGGAAGATGTAAGATCGTAGATGGAGTGCAATGGAAGAGGCCTATACTCAGCATTGGGTGGCAACAGACTGAAAAGAGAAAAGACGAGGATTACACAAGGGACAACTAGCTTTATATTCAAAGTGTACTCACGGCGCCCCCACTGCAGGATCAAGGTGCCGTCAGGCGAAAACTTCAGGATTCTTGTGTTGCAGTACCCGTCGGCCACGAAGAAGTCCCCCGAGGCCAGCACCGCCACGGCGCTCGGCTTGCAGAAGTGGACGTCATCTTCGCCTGGCACGAACCTAAACGTGTATAGAATATGGTCTATAATGGAATCTCTAATTCTCATTTGGCCTAATACATAGTTTGTCCGAATTTTTGTTTATCCTTAATTTCATTTCCGCCTGAATTTTAACACTTCCTAGTGTTGTTATAATACAACCCTTACCTGACCTAGCCGCAGGTAACAATTTCTCTGGGTCTTGATCTTTTTGTATCTATGTAATGTGGTTTTGTTTTGTTGCGAATAAATGTCTCTTTATCTTATCTTTATAAGGAATCCCGAGAGACACCCTATTAGTCTATGAGAAAGCAATTGTGATGATAATGATCTGCGTAAGGTATTCTATAATTATAATGATTAACACAATCCAGAGCGCGGATGACCTAATCCTTTTAATCTCTATTTAAAATTGCTGTTAAGGTTCTTTTCCACCGGCAAACCGAGAAGAGCATTGAAATCTCGCCGGTTCATTTCCGCAATAAATTATCATTACGAGGTCGCGATAAATACTAGTCGAAATATTAAGCTCGCGGAGGGCCTCGCGGGTCATGTCGCGATAGTTGAGCAAGTTGTGTTTCCTTTGTAAAGCTAATAAACATGTAACACGGTTCAATATCCTGGCCATTTCCACTGAAGATCTCCAATCCATATCTTGCCTCGCTTCGGCTTAACTTCTGCGTTGTGCAAACCCTAAGGACACACATAAAGTGAAGTGCAGTGCAGATAAATTTTCACCGCTAAAGCATCATCCTCTTTGGACGTGTCGAAACAATTTTCAAATTAACTAACACCACAAATTCTCCGCAAGCGTCTCCTCGTATTTTTGGTGTTAATTTTATTTCAATAACGCGATGCCGTGTGGCATGAACATGGACTGCGTTAACTAGCCTATAGACTGTAGTCAGCCGCAGTATACTCACTTCTCGCCGAGCACGAGCGCCGGCCGCTCCCTCTGGTGGGGCGTGAACTTGAACACCTGGTGCAGCGCCACATCCGTCACCCACACGTTG
Source organism: Acleris sparsana (assembly GCA_923062465.1). NCBI lineage: Eukaryota > Metazoa > Arthropoda > Insecta > Lepidoptera > Tortricidae > Acleris > Acleris sparsana. The sequence continues at coordinate 3,873,449 of OV281287.1, read as the reverse complement.
CCCTGCCGGTCCACCGTGATGCCGTGCGGCATGTAGAACCTAACGATAACCAACATGAATTACAAGTTGCTCGCGACTTGTAATTGCCGCACGGATCTTCCTCTCTATTTACTCAGTAACGATAAAGACGCACTGAGCGACCAGCGAGAAAATACAACTTGTGCTACCCGTGCCGTACAATTAATTGTTTAAATATGACTATGACTTTCCCGCGGCGTTGCTTTCGGAGAGTTTGAAATGTCCTAAAGTTTCTCATTAATTAAGAAGTGGGACTACATAACAGCATAAATAGGATCTAATTAAATAATGAACGAAAAATTACCCCCATTATCTTTGAAGTTTATGGACCAAAAAAATCGGAACAATTCCTAACTTAAAGATAATTATTTATATTTTACGCGAAAACTAAAATGAAGTTGCAAAACACAGTACTAGAAAAAATATCAAAAATCTTTTAAAATCTGCATTAAAATTTAGGCTACTCAAAATGGACCTTAGAGCATAGAAAATATAGTTGTTTAGTATTTTCTCAAACCTAAATCTACTTCCTTATCATAAAACACGGAACTTTGTTAGGAACTACCTTTTATTTACGCCATGTCTTATCAAATAGCCAATAACTACCTTTTAGACAGATGGTTCTATCTGTTGGATGGTTTTATTGTCTTTTAATCCAGGATGAAGTATGATGATATTTACAAAAAAATCAAAATAGATGCACTTTAACATGTTAGGAATAAATAAATAAATAAATAAATATCAGGGGACAATGTCACACCAATTGACCTAGTCCCAAACTAAGCTCTAGGCTTGTGCTATGGGTACTAGACAACGATATAAATACTTATATAGAGAAATATATACTTAAATACATATAAAACATCCATGACTCAGAAACAAATATTCGTGCTCATCACACAAATAACTGCCCTTACCGGGATTTGAACCCAGGACCACTTGCTTCGTAGGCAGGGTCACTACCAACTAGGCCAGCGCGTCGTCATCTACGGAATCTACGTTAGATTTGCATTTACCAACCATTTCATTCTACAGTGTGTATTTGGAAGTGTGGATCAAACAAAGCAGGTTGATAGAGGATGTCTTGACCTATCCAATTCACACCCATGTATGTTCAGCAATATTTACTAATTTCGGATATATTGATCATTTTAATCTTATGTTTTGTAATTTCCCCTTATGTCCAAGTCACGAAAAATTATTAATTTCATGTTTTATTTCATAAGTTTTTCGGTGGTGTCTTACATAATTACAGTCATTACGAATCAGCGAAGTTTTTAAACCTAATTGCCCGTTTTTTTTCCAGTTTTTTTTTAAAGTAATCACTTATGTGGTCTTTTCCATACAAAGTAAAATGCAAATACTGGGACACCAAGTATGGAGAAACAAACTTTACGTGGTTACTTAAAAAAAAATGAAAAAGAAAAACAAGCAAATTGGTTTAAAAACTGCACTGATTCGTAATGATTCTAATAATGTATGATACCACTGAAAAACTGAACATACATGGGGGTGAGTTCGATAGGTCTAGAAGTCCTCTATCGACCTGCTTCGTTTGATCCACACTTCCAAATACACCCTGTATATACGGAACGGCGGGGCGTGAGTCCGACTCGCCCTTGCGCGGTATTTTTTCTGTGCACTCACCTGACTGCGTAAATTTCTGATCATTTGGTCGACTGGTGGCAGTCTGCCATTTGTTCTTGTTATAAGCAATAACCCCAAAGATTTTTTTTTAAATTACTTCGGTTCTACAAAAATCCTAAAAAGTACTAAATACCTAATAAATTTTAATGTGTTCTGTTTATAAATCGCTGATGTACTCGTAAATGCTGCCTGGACGGCTATCACAACTTGCCTGGAACTTGTTTGTCGCTCGGTAGTTCCCCTCTATCTACCTACTTGCAGAAGAGATAAAAATAATACAAGATGGGAATATTATTGTTTTTTTTTTGATTTCATGAAAAACTGACACAATGATAACAAAATATAACGAATGTGAGAATAACAGGAAACATGAAGTAGGGTTTTTAAACCTTTTTTAATCTGGTAACTGATGATTTATAATAACATATTAAACTTATTGACTACTATACAAATACTCTCTATTGAACACCAAAAAAACAAAAAACGAAACAGTAGGTATATCTAAATTATATTATAACCAACTTAAAAAAAAAATAAGTGTTTTGGATTAGTTTGTATGTTTATATCTTTTTATAGACCCAAGTCTTTTTTTTACTGGTTATCCTCTCACACACTTGACATTTATTTATTTATTTATTTAATGACATAGGCGAAATCACTGTGGATCTAGATTCGGAATCACGGTAGACGGCCATGAATAAAAAAGAAGAAAAAAAAGAGTAAAACTCACAAATTGTTCCCCCACATATCCACCAGCTCTCCAGTATCATTGAATACCAGTATGGTGGGGTGTGGTATGGGTGGTTCCCCTATAGCCTGGTAGACGTTCCTCGAAGAGAAAGTGCTGCCATCCCAAGTGTTAGAGGCCCGGTGGAACACCAGGACCTGGCCTGTGGAGTCCAGGGCCACTCCAGACACTTGCCCCATCTTGATATCGGGGTCTGGCCAGTTGCTGACGTACTGCGGAGCTGAGGTAAAAGGATAAAATAAATAAATAATTAAAATAAAATGACACTGATATTTGGAATTTGAGAAAAATTGCAATAGGAAAAGTATCTTCGTCTCCAAAAAAAAACATGTACTAATTATGGACTGTTTTGGTACCAATGTAGGCAGTATATCCATATATTAAATTAAACTAAATATTTCTTAGTGGCGGGAGCATGCACTCAAGAGGAAAGAATGGCGGAAAAGAGGGTAGGCCTTTGCTCATCAGTGGGACACTAATAAGGCATAAAAAAACCGTAGTCTTAATTTTCCTCTGCTGTGCTAAAATAATGTCTTTGACATTCTTCTTAGCAGGTTGACGCCATGTTAAATGTGAATACTTGCTCTGGACAAGCCCAAATTTAAACAGCTGACTGCTAACCTTTAGTAAATGAAGAGGCAGCAAAAGAAGAAGAACGGTCTATGGGCCTAAACCTGCGGACAGCAGGGCAGGCAGTATTATTTTTATAAATGTTTATTTTATGTTATTTCAATTGAAAGAAGATACAAAATAATTGCAATACCTACCTTACCTGCCAATATCGAGGAACCTCTCAGACCATAAAGTAAATCTTAAACTTACCATGTTCTAGCTTTGATAAAGCAGTTTTGATTTTGGCATTCTGCGCTTGCAGGTCTGTATACAATCCATCTGGGTAATAACCTTCATCTGGAAACTATGTATACAAAATAAATATTAATAAGTAAAACTTTAAGAGAAATATTACTTAAATATATCATAAGTATGAAAACAATTTAATAAGCATTTACAGCAAAAAATCGCCATATGTAACTTATAGTAACTATACCTACTTTTAATAAAGATTAAATGGCAATAAAATCTTGAAATTAAAAGGTGCTTTGAAAAATTCTTACCCGTCGTCCAAAAATTGAATGAATATTGCACATTAACAATACAAGCACTTGAAATGCATAGCGTGGAATGCATTTGTCAGTTAGACGCATATTATTAAATAATTATAACAAAATAAAACCGACTTCGCGTATCGACCGACGCGTGTCGCCGTTCGTTTGTTTTGGTATTGATTAAATATTTTAATCAACAAGTATAGCGCTTATCATTTTTTATCACGACTCAACCACAGATTATAAATCGAGATGACGTCTCCGCTAGTGACGTACGACTTATAACGCGTTATTAAATGTTAACGTTACCTTGGCTTGTCAATTCAACTATTGTTGGATATGGTGACAGGTGGGAATAATTATACTCCTTGTACTTTCATATCGCAACTATCATATTAGGCTGCGATGATTTTGTAAAGATTACGCGACAATACCCATGGAATTCGATTGTTTATATTTTTTCTTATTATAGGCTGTGCATTGCCTGTCAGTCAATAATAAGTTCCATACATTAAAATTCGAAAAAGGAATCGAAAATTTGATACAATTCCTTGAGATTTTGAGTTAGTTTAACTACTGATCAAACAACAAACCCCAGCACTTAAATTAACGTTCCACGATTTCGGAAAGGGAAATGCCAAAAAATATGTGGAGCCAAAACCTACACTCGATAAAACAGTAATACCGTTTTAATATCTGTATTTATGCTCGATTCAAGAATCGAGCATAAATGTCTCTCTTTTAATCGACGCTTGGTGTTTTTTAGGAACTGTCCTTTACGTCAAACTAAGTACTGCGGTGCGTCTCCGTAGACACACTATCTGAGTATAGCCTACTAGACTATAACCCCCTGCATTGAGATGTACAGTCGTCCAAATATTATGTAGTCTCTAACTTAAAAGACTGTTTGCACGTTATAAAAGATATTAAATAAATAAACATATGAGTTCGTCAATTCGAAAGGTTGACTTTAGCGATGCCGACATATTCAATTACTTAAAAGGGAAATAAATGAAACTTGGTTTATGCTTTACACTAAGTTTGTTTAATAATTCACATACACGATAAAAGTGGTGTAGCTCTGGACCGGCGTATACCAGAAACGCATGGGAGAACTCATTCCTAGTTCATTACGACGCATCCGCCTCCATTGTATCGCTTCCGTCGTTCCTAACCACCCGCCGGACCCATGAGCTAACATATCCTTATTTATACATCGGTCAAGAACATCTGAGCCTGCTCTTGAGTTTTCTTCATCTTCCTCCTTTTCTTTTTATTCATAACCTCTTCCTCGGTCAAGCATGAAATGTGTCTGTGCAGTTGGTTGACAAGTTCAAGCCGCTTTTTGTTGCGGATGTTGTCGTTCGTCTGCGCTTTGAGAAGCTTCTTGCGGCAGAATACTAGCTCCTTTTTCAAGCCTTCTCGCCGAGCGCTCCGCAGACGTATCTTACGATTATCCACATTCGGAATATTGATCTGTTTCTGATTGTCTTGCCCAAAGGGCTGCTTCTGCTGCTGAACACTCTTGTCACTCTTGGTTATTTGTCCATGAGATTTATTCGACATCTTTTTCAATACGGCGGGCCGCTTTCGCACGTAAAACTTTTTCAGTAGCTCCGCATAATCATCCCTCGGCATAGCCGTAAATATGTTTTGATAATACTGGCCGATCGCCTTGCGTACTTTATTGGGTACCCAGCGAAATTGGAATTTTACAACTTTTTCTTGTAATGTGTAAAGTTGGGTCAAATGCTTCGTGCCTTCGGCGAGGCCGGCCTGACCCAGCAGTACCATGTTCAGTTTCTTCATGATCATATTTATATGATCCCTGTTGTTGTTTAGTTTAACGGAACTCACTACTTTCTGGTGAAGTAGGATATCATGATGGTTTTGTAGATACAATAATTCTTTATACAACGCTTTGGGATCGCCAATGTTTTGTTTGAGTGAGTCGAAAGCGATGCTGAGAGTGCGCAAAATTTCATTCTTCTTTCTGGGGATGTTATATGCGACTTCCTGATTGCTTTCGGTGTCCCGTGGGGTGCCGGGACCGTCACCCGACGCGGCTTCTTGTTCACTTGTACTGCGCGCCCATTCTCGCAATTCGGATTGGAAAGCCTCTTGGTCACCCACCGTGCCTTTTATGGTGAAAAACGAATGGACATCAGACGCCTGCACTTGAACTTTGAGCTTGTCCATACAATCCTTTAGCCAACTCTGCCCTTCTTCGGATTGCAATCGGTCAAAAACTTCGCTGGTGACAAAGATTTTAGACGAAGTCATTACATCGCTCGTATCAGAAACCTCGTTATCCTGTATAACGTGTCCTTTTTTGTCATGATTGCTAGACGAGATAGGAATGTAATCCGGGGTCTTTTCCACCACCTTAGCTAAGCGTATAGTCTCTTCTATAACAGTTTTAATATGTTCCTTACTCGGTGGTTTAGTATTATCCGCTTCTTTGCTTTGAGAAGTTTTTCTTTGTCTATCTTCAGTGCATTCGGAAATTCGTTTTTTGTTGACATGGGTTTCGTGCGCCGTGGGTGATTTGGAAAGACGCTTATGTCTGTCTGTGTTGGGGGAGGACACGGAGGTGACGGTGTCGTCCTGCTTCGGCGTGGCGGGGTAGAGCCGCCAGTAACGCGCCACGTGCGGGACAGGGATGGGTAGCGTGCAGAAGGGCACGTAGGAGCGACACGTGTGGACAAGGTGCCCGCGCCGCGCGCAGCCGCTGCAAAATAGCTGGTGTTGCGGCTTCAGCTGGCTACTTTCTATTGCCATATTTTCGTCAATCTAAAAAAAAAGTAGTGAGTAAGTTAGTATTAATTAAATGATAATGTGAGTTACTGAAAAATTCCTAACCCACACTGAGCCGCCGTAGGATTAAGAACCATACCCTTTGGAGGCCTATGTAAAGTTTTGTGTAAAAGAAAGTACAATAGCTGGCGGGACGTAGTTAGTCCACGACGAGCCAAATAAGTACTTGAGTTTGTCTTAGGGGCGGAGGATATTAGAATATAGCCATAAACCGAAGTATAACAAGACGCAAATTTTAGTATCAATATATACTATATTTTGATGAAAGCACGCATATCGCGGAACTTTTTATAACTTAGTATACAGGGTGTAATCGTTAAGTGTGTCCAGACGATTATTCCGTAAATATAACAGATATCAGAAAACTTTTAACTGATATCAAAAGTACGTTACCCAATGGGTAAAATCACATCAATGTTTTTTTAAATAAAACTAGAAATATCCAAAATATTAACTACAACCCCTCCCATACCTTTAGTACGCCGTTCGTTGAGAGAATTGAGAGGCTTTAGTTTAAACGGCCTAGTCATTTCTCCATTATCATTTATGATTCAAGAGTTGTTTTATTTGTTATAGTTTATTCGTGTAAATAATAAAAATAAATAAATAAATAAATATCAGGGGACAATGTCACACCAATTGACCTAGTCCCAAACTAAGCTCTAGGCTTGTACTATGGGTACTAGACAACGATATAAATACTTATATAGAGAAATATATATACTTAAATACATAGAAAACATCCATGACTCAGGAACAAATATTCGCGCTCATCACACAAATATCTGCCCTTACCGGGATTTGAACCCAGGACCGCTAGCTTCGTAGGCAGGGTCACTACCAACTAGGCCAGCACGTCGTCCAAATAATGAATCTTAAACGGTTTTATCTGTTACGGTAGGGAAATTACAGCCTCAAGGAACGTCGCACTATATGGGTATGGGAGCGTTTAAACTTATTATTTTGAAAATTACTACTTTTATTTAAAAAAAGATATGAATGTGATTTAACTCATTGGGTAACGTACTTTCGATATCAGTTTAAAGTTTTCTGATACTGACACACTTAACGATTACACCTTGTATAAACTACACAAACATACCTAACTGTTCAAAACTAAGCTTTGATCTGAAAACTAAACTTTAGGCTTGTACTATGACCACGATAAACATACTTAAACCTCAAACAAATACTCTCATCACACGAATCAACCCGCTGGTTTCAGGACAAAGTGCGTCGTCAATAATGTTAGTGTACCGTGTTGTGGTAGCGCCGCCATATGTCCGGGCAGTGGCTGGCGGGGTGGCCGGGCTGGGCGCACTCGGCGCACGTCAGGCGGCCCCACGACGAGCAGTTGCGGCACATTGTGGAGTACACGAAGTTGGGTGCACCACACTGGAAATATAAATACCAAAATTATAAAACATATAACGTGGTATCTTTAAAACGTAAAGTGTAATTCCACGATAATGTAACGAAAGTACATTTCAACTCGTGTTTTTTTTTTACTTTTAATGGTAATATGTTATAAATTTAAACACGTGTATAGAGTTAAATGAATTCTTCCATTTTGCAATATAAATAATCTGCCATGGAATTGACCGAATAGTTAAAATTATTTGTTGGTGCCATAATACTGCTTTGTCATCCAGTATTGTTGAGTGTGTTTATATGGAACACTAATAAATTAACGAACAGAACGAGCTAATAGAAATTATTAACCGGTAAGTGAAATTAAACCAAAGGATGGGATAATGCACAAACAACCTTACATCGGGAAATAAAATTATACCATCAGATAAACACTGGTTAGATTAGAATTAGATTGTTACTTAAATATTTTTAACCGGATAAAATAACGAAACGATAATAACGTTAAGTAATTGGTGACAACACTATATTTTTCCTTGCTCTTTACGATATTAGGTCATTTAATGGTCTATCCTCATAATCGGCAATAATATGAGACAGAAAACGCTTAACCCCCTACTAGTGCGAGAGACTGCGTCCTTTTCCCTCGTTTTTTTTAAGCTTTGTATATTTTTAACTCCGAAGGCAAAAAGCGGGGTGTTATACATTTTACATGGTGTATCTCTGTGTCGGCAGCTGCTAAGCGGGTGAACCGATCCGAAAGCGGATTTTTTAAAGGGAAGTGATTTTAATAGGGAGGGCTCTTAGAAATGCCATGAATAGTGATTCTGCCAAATACTGAATACCTACCGAAAATTCGTCCTTACTCTCGGCCGAAGCGCCGAATAATCGGCGGTCGGCAAAATGTGTGTACATGTCGCGGGTAGCAATTTTCAGGTGTATGAGACAGGTAATATTTGTTTCATTTGCGAGGAGATAGTGTCACGATGTCTTTTGTTTGTTAATTAATGCACTAAATTGTATTCCACGTAGTCTTTATAAGATAAAGATAAAGAGACATTTACTCGCAACAATAAAAAATTTCATCACATAAATACAAAAAGAACAATACAGAGAAATTGTTGCGAAACGGTCCCAACTTAGCATTTGGTAGCCGTAAAGCCAGCTGATCTTCCGTTGGAACCGCTAGGTGAAGAGATGGAAAGCGACACACCTAACAAAACAACGTCAAAAGAAAAACAACATGAATTAAGAAACAATCATAGAAACAAGACCAAAAATGTTCATCCAGTTATTGCTAGCAACACCAAGGAAACGAAAAACAAAAAACTATAGTCTATGGGAAGCTAAGTCAATGACGTCAACGTAAACAAAGCAATAGGTGACGTAACAATACTAACAATTATGAACAAAAATGGTAGACTTACTAGATACAAAGTAACTTTTTTGTTGGTTCTACATTTAGAAAAACTCCACTACTGTGTGAAATTACAATCAAACAGCCTACAAAGTAACAAACACATGACATGTGTGCATTATTCTTTATTATTTGGTATGAGGTATTCAGTCGTATAATACGCCACATTCAGCCGATTACCTAATGCTAAAAAATAGCCGAATAGGCCAAATACCGAATAGTAACCGAATTTTTGTGGCATCTCTAGTATAAGAGGTCTCTCGTCAGAAAGTGGGTGTCGTTATTATAGCACTTGTCCCACCGCCGACGACGAGCGGGAACCAACCATTAATATGTCTCTTTCATTCATTGACAAGGAATCTATATCTTTTGTTTCGACAAACTAGTGAAGTTTCTCGCCAGCAGTGTGAACAGCCAGCGTTCAACTAATAATACATGTGTCTCTTTCATTGACACGAGATCTAAATCTTTTGTTCGATTCTTGAGCGAAACTAGTTGATGGTTATCAGATGTTTTATCTATTTAGTGATCAACTAATTATAAAGACTCACGTTAAAGCAGATCTTCCGGGGGCAGCGCGGCTCGTAGTGGCCGGGGAGCCCGCACATGTAGCAGATTGGAGGCTTGAACCGGCACAGGTCGTCGCGGTGCCCGGGACGGTTGCAGAAGTTACAGCTGCGGAACAAAATTAATAATATATATTAATTTATCGTCACATGCGGGCTCTTTTACACGTCTGTAATATAAAGTGAATCTAGAAGCACTTCCGACAAGACCATCATTGCGGGGAAGCTCCGCAACAAACTCCAGCAGAAGGTCATTTTTTCAAACACAAAATACAATCATTACATCACAATCATTTTTTCAAACACAAAATACAATCATTACATCACAAGGTAATAAAGAAAGGAATAATAATTAATAGGACTAGCACAAATAAAATCATTACGAATGTAAGGTCAATAACATTAAACTAAAAATAATGACTAGGAGAACAACACGACGAGGTATCTATATCAAAAGCCATAGCTAGAATAATTAACTGAACAACAAGTTATTAAGTGAACAAACCGGCCCAGACAAACAACACCCGTATGACGCGAATACGTTAGCCTCCATATTATAATATTTATAGGCACCTTTATCGTGGATAAATGTGGATACAGCACCCGTCACCCTCACACTTACATACTGCTCAGCAAGGGACGGATGTTTTATCAGGGCTGGGCCGGGTAACTTGGACAACAAATTACAAATGCAAATAACACAAATCGACAAGGGCATTTAGCTTGATGGAATATTGCATACCATATTGAGACATATATATGAGACAATAATAAAAAAAAAAACAATCCCATACAGAAGTACAGTACTAAGGTTGTTGTATTGTATTCTGTTGAATGGATAATTCTATTTTTTTATAAAAGTCGTAACGTAACCATGCAGAGGTCAGGTTAAAATTGACAGGCTGAAACATTAGCAAATACTGCATACTAATATCATTATAAAACTGTATTTATTATGTAAATACAGCATGTTTTTGTTTTTATATACTTAGGAATTTAATAACAAACAGTAGCTTTTCCATTTTGTCACAAAAATTAATTATACTGTTATAAGACAAATGTTAGTATCACAAATAAAACAAAACTCCTGCGTAAGTGCAACCATGTTACTAACATATGAAGATTGAAATTGCTTTGATTATTAAAATTGAGATACCACCTATTAACATTATGCCAAATTTTCGTGACAAACCGGAAAAGTTACAGCTTGTTCATTTTAGTTCTTTAATTTGTACACGTTTTGTGAACACGGCTCCATTATTATATAATATGCTATATTAACGCATTTTTTGTCTCAGTTACGCACTAGGTATTTAAATAATACACAATATGCACTATAAAAACACTCACATCACTTTCCGCTTGGGCGGGTTCGGCATCCGATCCTTAGGGTCAATCACCCACAGACTTTTGTCTCCTGAAAATAGAAACATGACTGTTTAAAATTCAATAATAAACTCTGAATGTAAGCAGCTTTGAGTAAACAAAGTTTTGTCTAACGGACAATAACTCAAGAATTTAATATTAAAAGAAATTATTTAGTGCTTGTTTTGGCACAATGTTAGGACCAGTTTAAATTTAAATATAGTTAAGGTGGTTTTAAAACAGCCTATTTAGCCTTAGATTGGATTTCATTAGAATTAATTAAAATCAAAATGGCGTAAGGCCTCATAAGACCCATGTCAAAGTATTGTTCAAAAATGAATTGTGTCCATGGATAGAAGTTAAGTCACTTTTACAAATGTCCATAAACTTAGGATTACCCTTACGAGGTATGTAAGATTGATTTGATGAATATTGCAAACTGAGCACAAGACAAGATATTTACAGAATCCAGAAACCGCCGATATCTTCAATATTGTTTTTTGTTTCTGTATTAAGGAAAATGCAAATAATAAGTTATAAACCAAAGAAGTGGGTTTTGAATGCATAAAAAGGGTTCAAAAATCTTATTTGTTTCGTGTTAATAATTTTCCTTGTTTCAAAACAGTGTACCCTAATCTGTTATCATACTACCTATTAACTAATGGTAAAATAATGACATTTTTCAATTAGGAAATAGGGCACATTAGCAGTCATTATCAATACAGATAATCAGGCTATTGTAAAAAAACTCTTTTATATGTTGATTGTACTGTATTTAAAATTGTTTATTGCTGATGAATATCTAGCCACCATCGGCACCATATAATGAGTAAATAGCAAACTATACCAGACTGCAAATATAACACATAAATTAAGTATGAATGCTAAAATGTGGCTATTAATTATGCAGGCACTTACGAGACATATTTTTCTGCAGTTCCTGATGATTAAAGTTTTCTCCACCCCAGCTCTCGTTGTAGAACTTCTCCATCTCAGCTCGCAGGGTTGTTAATGAATACCGCCTCCGTCTGCATACCTTATCCTTCCCCTTTAAATTGTCAAAATCAAGATCTTCAAACAGTATTTGCGGCACTCTCGTTGAGCCAAACCTGCCCAGCTCTTTTGGGTTTGGGTTTCCTGCAGACAGATTTGTAAGGCTTTCATCTCCATAATCATTAGATTCCTTAAAGCCAGACACATTTCCAATGACAATGTTTTCCTCTATTCTCGTTTGATCTACAATAGTGTAGTCATTGCTCAAGTCAATCACAAGCATGCTGTCTGATTGATTCTTCCTGAATGTCTGTTCGGTGCGGGTACTAGTTAGGTCCATAGATATATTGCTATCAGAGTTATCAACCAAATCAATTCTATTGCTTAGTATTCCTGGTGGTTTAGCCATATCTTTGACAGATTCAACCACACTAGAGTCCGATTCGTACACATCAGCACTAGGAAAGCTTTTCTCTGTAACAATGTAAGCATCATGGTTCTTGTTTAAGTCTATTACAGACTGATTACTGTCCGAATCATACACATCGGCATTTGGAATGCTTTTCTCAGTCACTGCATATGACTTTTTCTGTTTCTTGTTTTTTGCTTTACTCTTTGGTGTGGCAAAAATATTATCTAGATTTTTCGGTTCTATTGTGGTGTCTGCAACAATAGGTGTAGAGGTAAGGCGGTCTTTGGATTTTTTCTTCTTTTTTCTCTTAGAGGGAGTGCCATCTCCAAGTAAATCTGCACCGTGAAGGCTGAAATCAAAACTTTCGTTGTCAGGTTGGGCTGAGGATATGTTGAGAGCCAAGCAGTCTCCACGGATAAAGTCATCAGACATGGATGAAACAACAGAAGGAACCGGGCTTGCTGATATATCTCTGTTGCTTTTATTATCATTAGGAGACTTGTTTTCTTTGAAAGCTTGTTTTGTTGCTTTGTCATTGCAAGTTTTCTTACGTTTTACAATCATTTCATCTTCATCAGAGCTTTCAATGGTAATAGTTGGTTTAGGCGGCAGAGCCACCTCAATGACCTCATCTTCATCACTTGTTTCAAGCTCAACAACATTGGGAACCTCATCAATCTCCAGGATTTCAATACTCTTCTCATAATTTTCAGGTATTGTGTTCTTTAATATGAGGAGGTCGCTAGGCAGTGGTGAAGCGGGTGAATTGTTTTTCTCTTGTTTCGGTGCGGCTTCTGATATTTTAGTCGCGGGTGTTGTGGTTGCGACTTTGTTGATGGTTGCAGTTTTGTTTACGGTTGCGGTCTTGTTTACAGTTGCGGGCGTATTGTTGGTAGGAGCGGCGTCTTTGGGCGTGTTAGTTTTTTGGTAGGTGCCGTTGAAGCTGGAGCGCCAGTAGCGGCGCATGGTGCTCCGTGCCTCGTCGACACGCGGGCCCGCATCCTGGCTCGGCTGGACGCTCTCACTCGCCTGAGTCTCGTCCACATGGTGGATCAAAGCATACAACCGCTCCTCTAAATCATTTTCGTTAAGTTCCTGCAAAAACGGGATTTCAAAATAACCATGCAGTTGCAATGTTGTTGTGACACAATGAAAATATGGTAACCTACGAGCTTACCTCTTCCATATTTCCGCAGCGAATTTTGGTCGAACAATACTTTGCACGAAATGAACATAATCGAAAGCAGTGTTTGGACAACTATTGAAGTGCTGAGAGCATTACAAGTAAATAAAAAGGATGCGTAATTATTTATTACGGATTACGGACACGTCCTAATCGCACCCCATTTCGTGACAACTAAAATGACATTTCAACATCTGGGTTGCCATTCGTCGAAAAAGAAAACATCTATTGAAGTTTCTTTAATTAACTCAAACAGACTAATGGAGCCAACCAACATACGCGGGGTGATGTTAAAAATTGTAAGTGAATAATTGGATAGAGAACGGTTTAGTTACTGTTCACCCGTATCGCTCTAATGCTTGACGGTGTCTCTCGTGATGGCTTCCATATATTCTGCAATTATATTATAGGTTATCATTAGAAGGCCATGATTTGCATGCCCATCGCGATTCCGCCAACAACATACAACTAAGCACAAGTTGCGTGCGCCTTTTTTTTTTCGGTTTTCCCTCCAGTCCAAAGGAGACTCACTAAGCGATACGCGAACATATTTATTTGTGCAATAAAAGAGCAAAGTTTTTAAATCGAGATCGAGTGAGACATAAGGTTCATTTAGGTGCAAAAATATCCTAACATTAATTGACGTTTAATAGTTTAAACCACGATTTTTTTGATACGGCCGATATTTGGGCCGTTTACCCTATCAATTCAGCATCATACATATTCTCAGCCATTCACTGTTGGAAACAGACACTTAGAATGGTCCGATGTCCTATTTACGTGAGGAAAAGATAATAGTACCTAATTATAGGGTATGACTCGTGGTCACACCAGTTTGTCACCCCAGTGCTATTTGCTTTAGTCGGTTATTCGTCAGAAATTATTTTTATTCCGCAAAAGTAGGCAAGTAGGTTAGGTTCGTTAGGTATCTTAAGATGCCCGAAGGGCAAATCGCTCAGAAATAGGAGCCCTGCCATAGGCAGGGCTCCGTCGAAAGGCAATGGGGTGACAAACTGGTGTGACCACGAGTCTGCACCCCTAATTATGTACTTACTGATGTGTACGAGTACCTATGTAAACTCAAGAACTGTACTTATAGGTATTAAAAATAAAACATTATATTTCGTAAAACTTGTTTATTTCAAACAATGTACACATAACCACCTACCACGGTTCTTAAATTTAACTATAAAATATTATTTACATTGTTATGAACCTTACTAAAAATTGTATTTAGTGGCGTTTCGAAAATCACGTAAGTAAACAACGTTTTCTCTTCTTTCTGAAAGTAAAGGACTAACCAATAGAGACCCTTCCTTAAAATGCCCTTATAAGATCAATTTCGTCAACAGTACGGACGTCTCACTCTATTACACAAAATTAGAGTAAGATGGCTATTGTCGCCGGCTATAAATTGCCGTTAAAAGTGGTCCGTGTAAGGCCATTTAAAGCATTTTAAGTTCCCTCGATCAAGGGGCCTTATTATGACACGTCAAAACTTCAAAGTTTCAGGCAGTGAAAGGAACGGAGATACGTAAATCCTTTGTAAATCTAGATGATAAACCGCACTTGCACTTTCAGCTCTATTTTCGCTACGTGACACTAGAGGCGCTGTCGTATGTGGTTGTTTTCTACTGGTCACAAGATATTGCTAGTAGCTCTTACGTTGGTTGGTATGAATATTGAAAACTTTTACGCTATATTTTACTTATTCTGTGCTATCTTTAACCCTTTCGTCAAATATTGGGAACCTATTTCCCACTTAATTTTATAGTTTTCATTTATAAGGGGTGATAACAAAAAAACGAGAATACCTAGGTATCACTCTTTGTTAAAAAAAATACTGGCCGCATAAATAAAAAAGGCGGTATGTAATGTTGTTACCTCTTTCGTGATGGTAGTCACTTTTTTTTTCTGCGTTTGTTTTACTGTTGTCAAAAATGGCATCTAAACAAGAAACCTTGAGAAAACGAATTGTAAATTTTTATCATTCAAATTTAAAGATGGGGAAAAAGTTTACAGTGAACCATTTTACTCAAGAGAATGTACCAGTTTCTACTGTGTATAGAATTTTAGCATCTCAGACTACAACTCGTAAAAGTGGCAGTGGCAGGCCGGCAAAGATAATGACCAAACGACGCCTAAAAGTGCTTCATGCCCAATTTAATGATTCAGACAGCATGAGCCAACGGGATGCTGAAAAAAAAATGTAATCGTAGTCAACCGTATATCTGCAAATCATTAAAGAAGGTTGGAATAGTATGCCGGAAGAAGGTGAGGGCACCAGAATATACAGAAAAACAAATTTCGGCTATTAAAACCCAATGTCGCTGGATGACCCGAAATTACGCTGGGAAAAGCTTCATTTTAGATGATGAAAGTTATTTTCCCCTCAGCAAATTTCACATCCTGGGAAACGATAGATACTACACAAGCAACAGTTCTACCTCACCTTCGAATAAAAAATACAAATTCAAACACAAGTTTGAGCAAAAGGTTATGCTGTATGTCGTGATTTCCGAAAGAGGAGTTTCAAAACTGTGGTTCAAACCTAGTGGATTAGCCGTTAATCAAAATGTATACCAAAACGAATGCTTGAAGAAAATATTAATGCCGTTTATTCAGAAATATCACTCTGATGGCAAGTATGTGTTTTGGTCGGATAAGGCGTCGTCGCATTATGCAAAAAAAACACTCCGTTTTCTGGACTCCAAAAAAATCGAATTTGTACCAAAACACCGCAACCCAACAAATCTTCCTCAATGTCGGCCAATTGAAGATTTTTTCGGATATTTGAGTTCATTGGTGTACAAGAATAATTGGAGAGCCGAAAATTGTACTCAGCTGATAAAGAGGATAAAAGCTTGTGTAGGTACATAAAATGGATAAGATTGCCGTCCAGCGTTCTTGTGCGACCATTTTGACCAAACTCCGTCGAACAGCTGACCATGGGCCACATTCAAATGTTCATTAATCGGTTTTGAAAGAAATACAGTGTGTTTTTAATGTAATTATATTTAAGTTTGATTTCAAATTCTGTAATGAATTTTTTTCACCTTTTTCAAAAATTCTCGTTTTTTTGTTATCACCCGTTATTTCTGTTTTTTGTTTGTGTCTTAATAAAGTTTATATCCCATTATCTTCTAAAAATTGACCCGTTTGTTTAAGGGTTACTAACTCTTAACAGAAGGGCTATTCTTCAACCTAAATCTGTGTAGTCAAGTCAGTCAACACGTTTAATGGTTAAACCGTTACAGAACCCTGTCGCAGAAACAAGCATACTTCTTCCCTTGTCATTATCATTGACCTGATTGTCATCTGAGAAAGGTATGGAGAAGGCAAACAAGGACAGATGCAATCTGATGATAATTGGGATCGGAGACCCATACTGCCCTCCTAAGCAAATAAATAGTATCTCTGATTCATTTTCCAGAGTAGATTCAAACTTCTCCTAGTAATGAGATATTGCTGTTTGGCTTAGCAGGGCAGCATTAACAATCTCAAGACTAAAATCCTTAGCTTACTGTACATGCTTCTTCGAGTGTTTTTAACAAGATATCTTACACAAGTATTTTAATAAATACAAAAGTCAACGGTTTATTATAAATTGCGCCTGGTTGGTAGTTGTGAGGTAGATGCTTTCAGGAAACGATCTTGAGCCATCTGCCCAAGTATTCGCTAACTTTGTGGGCGGCGTTCCTGAAACACAAATAAACGCTCGTAAATAATTAATAATAAATATCATGGTAAGATTCACCAGCCAGCTTACGCAGTAATCTAGGCATCGGAAATTTCATAGCACGGTACTTTAAGACTAAAGAGATATATGGAGTCGACCTTCATATTAGAACTCGCCCTGTCCATACTCATCTTCATCATCAGATGAAAGGAGTTCCTGTAGCTACATGCTTTATGGATATTGGCAAATACATACCTACCTACATATGGTTATGATCATTTAACTTTTAATTTAAAAAGAAATGCTTTATTTAAATGTTTTATTTATCCCGTAAGATGTGGATGAGCCACTACAAAATCTGAGTAACGTTCACTGACTTTTACCAATACCGTAAAACGGGGTGACTAGAAATATTCTCGGGGATTTTTTCATGTGGCTATAAAAGAAGTCTATGTCAGTGAAGTCAATTTCATTTGCTTTAATATTAAAGTGAAACACACTTTTTTTTTTCTTTGCTCCGCGGCGACTTGTACAGCTACTACCGCGGGAATATGGCGTTTCCACTATGAAGTGATTTCGCCAGTGTCAAATATATAATATAAGTATAAATCAATATAGTAATAAAACACAATCCAATCTTCTCTAGGAAGATTGGTGGCAACGTTGTACGGTGATATGTAGGACAGAGGCCAAGACAGTTTTAACCTCTGTACCACTGCGAGTCCACTTGAAACGAGAAGTAAGATGCCAGGATACACGAAATAAGTCCAAGTCGTCTATCACTGTGCAACACAAAGGCATTAAAAGTACAAATCACTAACAAAAAAGAACTTTGGATACCTAAATACACAAAAATAAAAACTAAAACAAATTACACATCCGCCATCTTTTGACGTTGCAAATGGCCTCCTAGTCACACTTGATAGACATGAAGTTTGTCACAGGTAACAAATATTTTAGAGCAAAGTGAGACGTCACCAAGGTAAGAAATAACGGTTCTTGAAACTTTGTTCCAGTAGTGATTTAAGTGATAATGACTGTTTTGTAACTAAGTAAAGTGTTAGTGTAGTAGTTAGTGTCTAACTAACAAAAGATTAGGCCAAGTTTCTTCATTATCAATTTTATTTGTAGAAAAATAAATTCATATCCGTTTTGACTTCGAAATGGGGTGAATAGATACGACATACGGGATGACTAGATACGCTATATGGGGTAATAAGACGAGCTGTATGAGGTGAGTAGATAGGGGAGGGGGGTGAAAAACAACGAATGCGGCTGTCAAAACTAACTTCGTTTTACTTTTAATTTATTTAATTTAGGTATATTAGCTTTTTCTTTGCGTCCCTTCTTATTTTCTTTCATAACCAGTTTTTTATCGTCCCAAACTGTTTTTTTGTGCGAAATCAATATTTTGGGTTTTTCTTTGGTTCTTCCTATTTTTCTTTATTTTCTTTATTTTTTTCTTTTTACTAACGACTAACGTTTACAATGGCGAACATATCTCAAGCCAACCTATCCAATATCTAATATCTAAAAAAATGCTATGTATTCTATATAGGAACTACCGCCTTCTTCATTTCAAGTCAAAAACAAAACCGTAAACATTTATCTTTATTAAACCTTAAATATTGTATTCTGTTAATCATATGATAAAGTTACTACCTAGTTGCCTACCTAAAAAAAGAGTACTTACATACTAATTCAGTTTTACAAAAAGTGACAACCCTGATTGAATTCTCTTTTCACCCCATATGTCGTTGTCTACTAACCCCGTTTTACAAATATGGAAAAAGCGTGCATTTTTTAAACATTTCGCATAACTTAGGGTTATTTTACTGAATAGTGGAGAATGTATTAAGACTTTAGAAATTAAAAACAACCTTATTTACTTATCCATTAGAATCAATTGATAAAAATGCGTTTAAAGTTAAAAATCGTTTCTTGTCACCCCGTTTTACGGTAGGTAAGTTTTTTAGTATTATTGGTTTACTACCTAAGGGAGAAAGCGTCGTGTCGTGTGGTACAAGGCACGAGCACGTCGACCACTCGCGCTGCCACTTCCGCTGTGGCGTGTCTTCCGACCCATACCGGGGTGCATTCTACTCTGTAATTATAAAACACAATGTCAGCCTCTAAAACTAAAATTCATGTAGGTATTGTTCGCCAAACACACAGAGAAATATAATCCACAACCCGTAATATGGTCGTCTTTGTCGCGGTGGATAAAGCATCCGTCACTCTTGAACTTACACACTGGTTAGAAAGGGACAGATGTTTTTCATCTTTTATCCACAACGATAAACACGATCATAATATTGGGGTCCTAGTGAACAAGTCGACTTAACTCGTTAATCTCGTAATAAAAAAGGTTTTACATAAACGGAGTTAAACTTTTTCACTAGAACCCCAGAATAGCAGTTATCTGTTAGCAGCCCCACCTATTAGCGACGTGCTGCAAGCTCGCATGCAGCACGGTATCGAAGGCTGCGCCAGCGCCGCGGAACGAGTCACGAGATGCGCCCGCGCATGCCCACGCCACATAACCGCCGCGGTGCACGCGTAGAGCCAACGTTTCTAACACCTGAAATAAAAGATGATCGAGTAGATTATTGAGTTGAGTGGAGTCTTCAAGATCCTATTAATTGCGATTTCGAACTTATGACATGAAATTGAAAGAACTAATTTACTGAAGAACATACAACCTTTATGGAAAAGGGATTCCCTAGTAGCACAAAATTTTATTCGATTACATATTAATCAGCAGTACAGTTACCAATATCACATCAATTGACCAACTACCAAACTAAGTAAGCTCTAGGCTTGTCCTTTGCGTAACTACATACTTATACTTCATAAACATACTAATTCTACGAAGAAATACAAAATTAAATACATACAAATCATCTTTATTCGCGCTCATCACACGAATATTTGCCCTTGCAGTGGCTGATCGGCAACGGTTGATCGAGTGAGCGAAGACATACGAGCTTGTTAGGACACATGTTTATGATGACAGTATGGTCCACAAGATACTACGTAACAATGCATTATCAACATAATTAGTAACAACAGAGCGAGGTGGACAGGTTCTTAGCAGTTAAGAATAATAGGTACCTAGCTTGCTTGCAGGTGCAAAATTACACATAATAAGTAAGGAAAACCATCAGGCAGGAAGTGAGTAATCGTTTGTTATTCATTTAGCCGTATCCACCCTGTTCACGAAAACTACAGTATTTGAACAAAACAATACGTATACCTGCCGCACATTGACAATATAATTGACAGTATATAAGTATAAATTACCTAAAAAAAATGGTAAACAGGACACAATGCGTTCTGCATTTTACTACTGTCCGCCAGTGGCATTTTTCTTATATTTAAGACTGTTTTTCTGAAGAGGATCCGGCCAAACCAAAACCGAATTATAACACAACGTCCGTAACTGTATAGATACCTACTTAGCTATAAACAACAGTTTTTTTCCCCCTAGATCTACACATGTAAACAAGATAAGTTAAACCCCGTTTAAGAACTTACATTCAAATTATCGTGCACATCCTTCGACACCAGATCCGCGATCGCATCCAAGCTGTTGACGCTGGCGTCTTCTCCAACCACCACCAACGCGTCAACTTTATCCGCCTCCGCTCCCGCTTCCGCTCCCGCTCCGCTCGTATCACTCGCGACACTCACGATGCACCCACGCGATTCTAACCGCGATTTGATTTCTTTCCCTAACGCATTGCTCGTGCTCGACACCTGAAACGAATAGTAATGAGAGTTGATTTTTTAAAATTGTTATGACTATTATTAGCTATGCGACTTAATTTGCACTGTAATTTTTTTCCCCTTAGTTGGCCCACAGGCAGCACGCGGCACGCCAGCAGGACTGATGCGGCCAGCAACAGCGAGCCTCCTTCAGCTGGGAGCCAGCGTCATCAGTGTCATCACACTCGATACTCACCGGCGCGGTGCGCACCGGGCGCCGCTCGGCGCGCGACCTGTGCCGCGCGCTGTACGTCAGCAGGGCTGACGCGGCCAGCAACAGCGAGCCTCCTTGAGCTGGCTCCGTCTGATCACTGCGTCATCACACTCGACACTCACCAGCGCGGTGCGCACCGGGCGCCGCTCGGCCCGCGCCCTGTGCCGCGCGCTGTACGCCAGCAGGGCTGACGCGGCCAGCAACAGCGAGCCTCCTTGAGCTGGCTCCGTCTGATCACTGCGTCATCACACTCGACACTCACCAGCGCGGTGCGCACCGGGCGCCGCTCGGCCCGCGCCCTGTGCCGCGCGCTGTACGCCAGCAGGGCTGACGCGGCCAGCAACAGCGAGCCTCCTTGAGCTGGCTCCGTCTGATCACTGCGTCATCACACTCGACACTCACCAGCGCGGTGCGCACCGGGCGCCGCTCGGCCCGCGCCCTGTGCCGCGCGCTGTACGCCAGCAGGGCTGACGCGGCCAGCAACAGCGAGCCTCCTTGAGCTGGCTCCGTCTGATCACTGCGTCATCACACTCGACACTCACCAGCGCGGTGCGCACCGGGCGCCGCTCGGCCCGCGCCCTGTGCCGCGCGCTGTACGCCAGCAGGGCTGACGCGGCCAGCAACAGCGAGCCTCCTTGAGCTGGCTCCGTCTGATCACTGCGTCATCACACTCGACACTCACCAGCGCGGTGCGCACCGGGCGCCGCTCGGCCCGCGCCCTGTGCCGCGCGCTGTACGCCAGCAGGGCTGACGCGGCCAGCAACAGCGAGCCTCCTTGAGCTGGCTCCGTCTGATCACTGCGTCATCACACTCGACACTCACCAGCGCGGTGCGCACCGGGCGCCGCTCGGCCCGCGCCCTGTGCCGCGCGCTGTACGCCAGCAGGGCTGACGCGGCCAGCAACAGCGAGCCTCCTTGAGCTGGCTCCGTCTGATCACTGCGTCATCACACTCGACACTCACCAGCGCGGTGCGCACCGGGCGCCGCTCGGCCCGCGCCCTGTGCCGCGCGCTGTACGCCAGCAGGGCTGACGCGGCCAGCAACAGCGAGCCTCCTTGAGCTGGCTCCGTCTGATCACTGCGTCATCACACTCGACACTCACCAGCGCGGTGCGCACCGGGCGCCGCTCGGCCCGCGCCCTGTGCCGCGCGCTGTACGCCAGCAGGGCTGACGCGGCCAGCAACAGCGAGCCTCCTTGAGCTGGCTCCGTCTGATCACTGCGTCATCACACTCGACACTCACCAGCGCGGTGCGCACCGGGCGCCGCTCGGCCTGCGCCCTGTGCCGCGCGCTGTACGCCAGCAGGGCTGACGCGGCCAGCAACAGCGAGCTTCCTTGAGCTGGCTCCGTCTGATCACTGCGTCATCACACTCGACACTCACCAGCGCGGTGCGCACCGGGCGCCGCTCGGCCCGCGCCCTGTGCCGCGCGCTGTACGCCAGCAGGGCTGACGCGGCCAGCAACAGCGCTAGCCTCCTTGAGCTGGCTCCGTCTGATCACTGCGTCATCACACTCGACACTCACTAGCGCGGTGCGCACCGGGCGCCGCTCGGCCCGCGCCCTGTGCCGCGCGCTGTACGCCAGCAGGGCTGACGCGGCCAGCAACAGCGAGCCTCCTTGAGCTGGCTCCGTCTGATCACTGCGTCATCACACTCGACACTCACCAGCGCGGTGCGCACCGGGCGCCGCTCGGCCCGCGCCCTGTGCCGCGCGCTGTACGCCAGCAGGGCTGACGCGGCCAGCAACAGCGAGCCTCCTTGAGCTGGCTCCGTCTGATCACTGCGTCATCACACTCGACACTCACCAGCGCGGTGCGCACCGGGCGCCGCTCGGCCCGCGCCCTGTGCCGCGCGCTGTACGCCAGCAGGGCTGACGCGGCCAGCAACAGCGAGCCTCCTTGAGCTGGCTCCGTCTGATCACTGCGTCATCACACTCGACACTCACCAGCGCGGTGCGCACCGGGCGCCGCTCGGCCCGCGCCCTGTGCCGCGCGCTGTACGCCAGCAGGGCTGACGCGGCCAGCAACAGCGAGCCTCCTTGAGCTGGCTCCGTCTGATCACTGCGTCATCACACTCGACACTCACCAGCGCGGTGCGCACCGGGCGCCGCTCGGCCCGCGCCCTGTGCCGCGCGCTGTACGCCAGCAGGGCTGACGCGGCCAGCAACAGCGCTAGCCTCCTTGAGCTGGCTCCGTCTGATCACTGCGTCATCACACTCGACACTCACCAGCGCGGTGCGCACCGGGCGCCGCTCGGCCCGCGCCCTGTGCCGCGCGCTGTACGTCAGCAGGGCTGACGCGGCCAGCAACAGCGAGCCTCCTTGAGCTGGCTCCGTCTGATCACTGCGTCATCACACTCGACACTCACCAGCGCGGTGCGCACCGGGCGCCGCTCGGCCCGCGCCCTGTGCCGCGCGCTGTACGCCAGCAGGGCTGACGCGGCCAGCAACAGCGAGCCTCCTTGAGCTGGCTCCGTCTGATCACTGCGTCATCACACTCGACACTCACCAGCGCGGTGCGCACCGGGCGCCGCTCGGCCCGCGCCCTGTGCCGCGCGCTGTACGCCAGCAGGGCTGACGCGGCCAGCAACAGCGAGCCTCCTTGAGCTGGCTCCGTCTGATCACTGCGTCATCACACTCGACACTCACCAGCGCGGTGCGCACCGGGCGCCGCTCGGCCCGCGCCCTGTGCCGCGCGCTGTACGCCAGCAGGGCTGACGCGGCCAGCAACAGCGAGCTTCCTTGAGCTGGCTCCGTCTGATCACTGCGTCATCACACTCGACACTCACCAGCGCGGTGCGCACCGGGCGCCGCTCGGCCCGCGCCCTGTGCCGCGCGCTGTACGCCAGCAGGGCTGACGCGGCCAGCAACAGCGAGCCTCCTTGAGCTGGCTCCGTCTGATCACTGCGTCATCACACTCGACACTCACCAGCGCGGTGCGCACCGGGCGCCGCTCGGCCCGCGCCCTGTGCCGCGCGCTGTACGCCAGCAGGGCTGACGCGGCCAGCAACAGCGCTAGCCTCCTTGAGCTGGCTCCGTCTGATCACTGCGTCATCACACTCGACACTCACCAGCGCGGTGCGCACCGGGCGCCGCTCGGCCCGCGCCCTGTGCCGCGCGCTGTACGCCAGCAGGGCTGACGCGGCCAGCAACAGCGCTAGCCTCCTTGAGCTGGCTCCGTCTGATCACTGCGTCATCACACTCGACACTCACCAGCGCGGTGCGCACCGGGCGCCGCTCGGCCCGCGCCCTGTGCCGCGCGCTGTACGCCAGCAGGGCTGACGCGGCCAGCAACAGCGCTAGCCTCCTTGAGCTGGCTCCGTCTGATCACTGCGTCATCACACTCGACACTCACCAGCGCGGTGCGCACCGGGCGCCGCTCGGCCCGCGCCCTGTGCCGCGCGCTGTACGCCAGCAGGGCTGACGCGGCCAGCAACAGCGAGCCTCCTTGAGCTGGCTCCGTCTGATCACTGCGTCATCACACTCGACACTCACCAGCGCGGTGCGCACCGGGCGCCGCTCGGCCCGCGCCCTGTGCCGCGCGCTGTACGCCAGCAGGGCTGACGCGGCCAGCAACAGCGAGCCTCCTTGAGCTGGCTCCGTCTGATCACTGCGTCATCACACTCGACACTCACCAGCGCGGTGCGCACCGGGCGCCGCTCGGCCCGCGCCCTGTGCCGCGCGCTGTACGCCAGCAGGGCTGACGCGGCCAGCAACAGCGAGCCTCCTTGAGCTGGCTCCGTCTGATCACTGCGTCATCACACTCGACACTCACCAGCGCGGTGCGCACCGGGCGCCGCTCGGCCCGCGCCCTGTGCCGCGCGCTGTACGCCAGCAGGGCTGACGCGGCCAGCAACAGCGAGCCTCCTTGAGCTGGCTCCGTCTGATCACTGCGTCATCACACTCGACACTCACCAGCGCGGTGCGCACCGGGCGCCGCTCGGCCCGCGCCCTGTGCCGCGCGCTGTACGCCAGCAGGGCTGACGCGGCCAGCAACAGCGAGCCTCCTTGAGCTGGCTCCGTCTGATCACTGCGTCATCACACTCGACACTCACCAGCGCGGTGCGCACCGGGCGCCGCTCAGCCCGCGCCCTGTGCCGCGCGCTGTACGCCAGCAGGGCTGACGCGGCCAGCAACAGCGAGCCTCCTTGAGCTGGCTCCGTCTGATCACTGCGTCATCACACTCGACACTCACCAGCGCGGTGCGCACCGGGCGCCGCTCGGCCCGCGCCCTGTGCCGCGCGCTGTACGCCAGCAGGGCTGACGCGGCCAGCAACAGCGAGCCTCCTTGAGCTGGCTCCGTCTGATCACTGCGTCATCACACTCGACACTCACCAGCGCGGTGCGCACCGGGCGCCGCTCGGCCCGCGCCCTGTGCCGCGCGCTGTACGCCAGCAGGGCTGACGCGGCCAGCAACAGCGAGCCTCCTTGAGCTGGCTCCGTCTGATCACTGCGTCATCACACTCGACACTCACCAGCGCGGTGCGCACCGGGCGCCGCTCGGCCCGCGCCCTGTGCCGCGCGCTGTACGCCAGCAGGGCTGACGCGGCCAGCAACAGCGAGCCTCCTTCCAGGGTAGCCAGCAGGCGCCACGCCAGCGCCGCACCGCCTTCTGCTGCTGACTCCGACATTATCTGGAAATTACGATATTATTTTAGATGGCGGCCGTAAATTAATTTAGAGCTACAGTTTAGAGCTTAGAGCTAACTATCAAACCGTAACGAAGGCAGACGCGAGACAGAGACCGCCATTTAACATTGTCATCACACGTCTCTAACATGCTAACTTCTAATTACAAACAGTGTTCTTAGGTCCTGCCACTACTCCACCTAAAGGTATAACAAAATCCCTCGTGGGGGCCACACTTGTTAGCTTAGCCTGCTAGACGCTTTATCACATTTTAGGTATTTTTACTGTATGTAGTAGTAGGTATTTATTATATTTTATGAATAAAGGCAGCGCCCCCCTGAACAGCTTTACCGCCCCCTTATTTTACTGAGGGCCTTACCACCTTCTGAGACTGTATCTTGGGACCCATACATTTTAAAGTGAACATACAACTAAATATTCTGTGAATATTTCAAGCGTCTACCTGTTACCGTTATTAATATCGAGCATAAAACGGCAAATTAATCACGTTTGTTCTATAGGACTTAAATATTTATTTTATTCTGTTTTTAGTATTTGTTGTTATATCGGCAATAGGAATACCTACATCTAGGAAAATTTCAACTGTCTAGCTATCACGGTTGATGAGATACAGCCTGGTTACAGACAGACAGACAGACAGTAATAGGGTCCCGTTTTTACCCTTAGACCACGGAACCCTAGCAATACGATGGGATTTCAAAAGCAATATAGTTTTACCAATTAAATTAGAGCCCGGGCTAAATCGAGTTACGTCAAATCGTTTGTAGCCCACGCTTTAACAATAAGCAATTTAATTTGAAATCGTATGAACTCATCTCGTTTTACGCTTTATTGTACAATTTTGCGGTTTCTTGCTTGGATGCAATATTTATTGGTTTTCCTCGAGAAGAATGACTTTGCGGAAACGTGTGATTACTCTGTGATTTGTTAAGACCGCAACAATAAAACAAAATGAGCATTATCGAAAACTCTTAAGCAATCTAGACATGGCATGGTGTACCTGTACAGCTGTGGGAAACATGAATCTAACAGAATGTTTCCTCAATCATGTGTGTATACGTACATACCGATATAATCTATATACTTAAATAAAAATGAATCACCAAAATGTATGCACGCGCATAACTTTCGAAGGACTGCACCAAATTATATAGTTACTTTTTGTACCTAGTGTTCGTTATTATCAGGATCAGGTTTGGAAGGTTAGTAAAAATGTCGGAAATTTGCAGCAGGTAGGTACTAAAGTCAGAATACAATAAAAAAAATGAATTTGTGTATCACCGCAATGTACCATCGGCCCATTGTTCACCCCTGGTTCACCATAGAACGGTGTCACAGCCTAGTGATATTAAAAAACAATTTGTTTGACACTTCTTAAATACGACGTGAATCACAACGTCACTGTAACAAAGTTCTATGGTGAATCAGGGCTCCATTGGGTTGATATACCTAAAATATCAAGGATAGGTATTTTATTCGTATCTTTGACTGTAGGCTATGGGTAGCAGGGAGACGATCATATAATTTTAACCCAATATTTAGAATTGATACCCAGCCACCCAGACAGAGGGCATTTGAAATGAATCCCTTCCGATCGAGTATCAGCACAAACTCACCGTCGTACTCAGTCAGCCCATAGAAATAGTACCTACAATAAATTAAAAAAAACCAAACGCCTCACTTTGAAAATAGAAGTTCGAAGTTACGGTAGCTCCATTCCTGTCAATCGTCATTCGAGACTAAATCGAGCGAAAGAGATATTAACGTAGTAGGTTTTTTTTAATTTTGTATGTGACTTGCTTATGGCTACTTATGACAATTCCAAGTTTTTCCAATAAAAAGCTGTCCGGATCATTATTAAACAATTGAATAACCTTGAAATTTTCGATATCTTACAATAATCCTGTGTTTCGGAAAAAGTTACTACTTATACTATAGTTTCCGTAATTATTTTATTTATAAAGTTCAAAATGCAAGGTCCTTTCCCGGTCGTCGACGGTTTTCATTCGTGTCGCAACCGACGACGGAACAAGAACCTTGGATCAAAGCGTCTTATTGCGGCACAAAAAAGTTTGCCGCTCTGTTGCAACGATTGAGTTTACTTCTTGGACAATCCTTTGAAATTGTTGAACATGAACATAATATTCGACATTCGATTTAATTTCAAATTGTCAGGATGATACTAGACTTTTAATCTACCTTACACTCTCTGTTTAGCATTGTAGGTAACTCCCAAAATGAGGAATCGAATTCCAATTTTAATTGACGGCTTTCATTCCTGAGGTACATTTCACTAATGTCGAGTTATTTATTGCTTAACCATATGGACTTTTTAGAGAAATAACTCCATGGATATAGATACAACACGCGATGGCAATTGTTCGGTAAAAGAGTTTTTTTTTATGGGATACAGAAGGCAAACGAGCACACAGGCCACCTGATGGTAAGTGAAAACTGTAACCCATACACATTTGCATTCACAAGACTGCAAGCCTAAGACTGCAAATGCGTTCCCAACCCTGAGGACTAAGATGGAATGCCTCTATGCTAGTCATTACACTAGTTCATAGCATTTATTCATAAACAATACAAATATTGTGTTTGAAATATGTAAGTACATTCAATAATACTAATTTTCCTTAAAACTAACTCTAAAACGGAGAAAAGAAATACAGGCATACAATTTTTGGTGCACTCTCTTATTAAATAACAAATTAGTTGGAATTTTGTGTATCTCTGAATATCTCATCAATACTGTAGAAGCATCCTCGTAACAAAAAGTGTTTTTCATCACACTTGCTCGTAAATGGTGTTATTCCATACCTGTATACAGAAGGACAATGGCCTAAATTGTTCCCGCGGGAATTATGGCGAGTTTGTCATCCCTAGGGAGTAATGACTTTCTTTTTAAAATTTGCAACTCTTTCGTACATAATTTCTGACTAAGGAGGTTTTCATTTTCAGCCAAAAATTAAATCGGTTTCTAATTTCATCTTTAAAAATTAGCTATAGACTAACTTACATTACACAAAACCTATATGCTTCATTAAACTTCATTATTTTTATACCTATTTCAAGTTTATATCAACATTTATCATTAATTTTAGTAATTATACATTTTTATCAAATTGGCTAAATCTGGCTCGAATCCAGGTCGAAACTAAACGCAGTATCTATGGTCACAAAAAAAATATCGTTTCCATTTACGTTCCCGTCCGTCAAAAGTTATTTCTTTGTATTTTGCAGAGTTAAAATGTTTTCTCTTTGTTTTTTTCCTCGCAAATGTGATGAAAACCATTGTGTGTATCACAGGCAGTAAGGGGATTACTAACTCGAGTCATTAAAAGCCCTCCGCCTTCGGCGTCGGGCTTCTAACACTCTCGTTAGTAATTCCCTTCATACTACCCTTGATGCACAATGTACTATTAATTTTCTATGGAAGATCGATTTGTTCGTTATCGTTTTTAAATCAGAAGGTAGCTTATTATATAGTTTCACAGCTTGATGACTAGCACAATGCACTGATATCTTAAGCCTCGGGCAGAAGTTGTACCTTTTGTTTTTCGTACGTGTAAGTAGTCGTAAGTCTTGTTCCACAGAGGACTCTATCTTTGAATTATTTTTAAGGGACTCGGTGAGCAAAATTAAAACATATAAGCTAGGTACCGTCAGAATTCCTAATTTCTTAAAATAATCTCTACATGAAACCCATTGTGGAATGCGAAACATGGTACGCACAGCTCTTTTTTGTATTATAAGAGCCCTATTAATATTATATTGGTAACTATTACCCCAGAACTTAATACTATACCTCAACTTGGACTCAATTAAGGCGTAATAAACAACTTTAAGCTGATCGATTCCAATTACCTCCCTGAGACATCTTAAAGCATAGCACGCCGAAGCAATGGAATTCTCTACAGCCTCCAGTTCATGTTTCCAATTTAAGAGAGAATCAATGCGGATACCAAGACATTTTACCCAGTCTACGACATCTAAAATAGCTCCATTCATTAACACCTCAAGTTT
Organism: Acleris sparsana; assembly: GCA_923062465.1. Lineage (NCBI taxonomy): Eukaryota > Metazoa > Arthropoda > Insecta > Lepidoptera > Tortricidae > Acleris > Acleris sparsana. Next base: position 3,843,469 of record OV281287.1, on the reverse strand, counting down.
ATCATTTTCCTTAGAGTTATATTTAAATAGCATCAGTTGAGTTTTGTCCGTGTTAACCCGTAAATTATTTTTTGAAAACCATTTATTAAATAAGGAAACAGCGTTATTAGTTACGTTATTGAGTTCGATGATATTATCAGCGCAAACAATCGCATTTGTATCATCAGCAAACACTGTTAACTTACAGTTTGGAACTGCATTACAAATAAAATCTATAAGGTCGTTAGTAAAAATAATAAATAGTATAGGTCCCAAAATAGATCCTTGCGGAACACCTCTTTCTACATTGACAACCGCAGACTTCATACATTGTTCACAGCCATGTTCAACGTTTTTTATTTCCACGAATTGTTTTCTATTCTTAAGATAGTTAAGCAAAAGCTGATATACGTTTCCTCTGATACCGTAGAATTCAAGTTTACTCATTAGAATAGAGTGGTCGACCGTATCGAAAGCGGAGCTTAAGTCAATAAATAGGCCTGCCACTCTTTTCCTTTTATTAAGTTGACTTACAATGTCATCCACTAGTGAATCAATGGCATCAATGGTTCCTAGTTTTCTTTGAAAACCGAATTGCCTATGATTGATTATACAATTTTTTTCAAGGTGATCTAATATACGTGACTTAATGAGTAGTTCAAAAATTTTTGAGAGTATTGGGAGGAGGGATATCGGCCGGTAGTTCTTAGGGTCACATTTAGTTCCTTTTTTATAAATAGGTAGGACCCTAGCTACTTTAAGCTGATCAGGGAACATTGCAAGATTATAACAGTTATTAAAGAAATACGCTAATGGCCCCGACAATATATCAATACAATCTTTAATCACTGTAATTGGCATCTCATCATAGCCGAACGATTTCTTATTTTCCATGCCTTGGACAATTTTAATTATTTCTGACGAAGTAACAACTTTCCAAACTATGTCGTCGAACTTATTTTCGGTAGACTGCTCAAGGAAACGGACGGCAGAGTGCAAATCACCTGTATTTGGAGCATTATTATGATCGAAACATGCCGAGAATAAATTAGCCACCTCTAAAGGATCATCTACGAAATTGTTATTTGTTTTCAACACCAGTTTGTTATGTTTAAGGTTACAAGTAGGGCATGCAATATCGGACGGTTCTCAATTCCGGAATTGATTTTCGAGATTAGCCTTTAATTCCGGAATTCCGGAACTAGTTCCGGAATTGAGGATTCCATTGCTTTTTTTGCGATTCTTTCAATGTAGGGCAAAATAAAACAAAAAATTGTATTCAACATTTATGTACTAATAATCAACAGACGTAATTAGTCGTTTTTTCCTTAAACCAAATTAATAATCACAGTAAACATTATTACTCAAACAAAACATATGGTTATTATAATAATTTACAAAAGTGTTAATATTTGGCAAAAGTAATCGACATAATTAAGATTACATATTAAATAAATTACACACTAAACATTTAAAAAATTACAACAAAATGGAACAAAATTAAATTAATAGGTAAACTCAGAGTCTTAGCAATAACCAAAAAAACTAATAATCCTAAACCGTTTTTGTTATGCGCATTTGGCAGAACGGGTCAAACCATATTTTGAGCTAAAAAATGTTTGGTTATTATGAATAAGGTATCGATACTCTAAGTTAACATAAAATACACACTTAAAAAATCTCAGAGATCATATGCTTTAAAAAATCAACATTGTAAAAATAAAAGAATAAATGGTTAACATAATTTTGGCAATCGTGTTGCCCGATTTAGGTTGACCGTATCCACTCTTTTTAAATAATTTTCGCAGATCTTGACTTTCACTAAAAAGTCTAAAAGTAACACCATCTAAGGCCGTCATTCTGGATACGATCGTTTCCAAGGATTCATTCCCAGCCGACTTGTAAAAATCTGTCACAAGTTTTCGTTTTTTGCCTTATTATGTCGGCTGGTCATATTCTGTGGACATAGGTGTCGAAGCAGAAATACCTGTAGATGTTCCAGGCGTTTCACTATTCACTTCGAGATTTGTAGGGAAGGCGATATCTGGATGTTTAGAGCGTAGGTGTGTGTGTAAGCCAGTTGTGGCCCCGCCTGCATTTTTGAGTATTTTGTGCACTGAGCCGACTGTCCGTCACTAGCACGCAGATAGTGATTCCATATTTTTAATGTGCTCTTTGAAAATTCCACGTACATCACCTTTTTTCCTGTAGAAGACCTGAAACATAATAGACATTTAATATACCTAACTTGATTTGTAATCTTTTTAGTACGATTTTTTAAATATGCAATAAACAAAACTTAACATGTCGTTTATACTTTAAAAAACATTCAATAACAAACATGGGTGTTCATGTTAATGGTTTGTTCTTTTCATGTATACAGAGTGTGTGCAACACATTCAATTCAACTTAGATTGACCACAGAAATTGTCAGTTAAGAAATCTTTTAAATGCCATATCATACCTCACGTGCTTTACATACCCCTGGGTGAGCCAGCTCGATTGCTGTGTTTTATGTTAAACAATGTTTTAAATTCTTAGCTTTATTTTGTGCTTGTGTTAGTGAGATTAAATTATCTACCTATCACGGGACTGGCATAGTCGCCAAGCGACTCAAAGACCCTAATTTAGTAAACGAGAATAATTAAAAACATTAAGGTTAGGAAATAATACTTACATTGTTCTTTGATGCCGCACGCATGTCACACACACTTAAAATAAGGAATACTCTCGCAACGGTCACGAAGCCACAAGTCACCACACAACGTTCATCAACAGGTTTGCAATAGGAACTGATTGTATTTATTATTGTTATTTAACAATGTGAGACATACATAGGATTTTAACGGGTTTTTGTCTCGCTCTGACGCTCGGTCGCAAACCCTTAGGGCCATAAAACATTACCTGAACATTACCTGCGGAGCCGAAGGTAACATTGATTGCAATTGAACTAATTTTTGCCGTGGTTATTTCATAAAATAATAATTTTAAATAAACATCTAATACAATTAAAACTGTATTTGTTCAATTCCGGAATTTCGATATTGAGTGTACCTCAATTCCGGAATTGAAATATCGGAAAAAGCTCCGAAATTCCGGAATTTCGAAATTCCGGAATTCCGGAATTCAAGCCCTAGTTACAAGATTTGTTACGATATTTGTTTACAATGTTCCAAATGCTCTTTGACGAACTCTTTGCATTTTTTATTTCTGACTGCACAGCTGTCCTTTTAGCATTTCTGATCACTCTTCTAAAAGCATTCATATATTTATCGCGATAGTCTAAAATTGATTTATCACAGGTTTGTTTATTCAAGTTCGACAAGAAGCGTTTCATTTTACTCGCTACTTTAATACCTCTTGTAACGCATTTAATCAACACTGGCTGTATTATCCTCAAACCGGAACACAACAATGCGAACACTGCTGTTTGGCGGTAGGTTAATGGATAAGATGGTGGTAGCGATCCGGACGGACCCTGCACAAGGTCCTACCAAACAAACTAAACAGAAGCACATGGGGTTAGTTCCATTTGTCAAGTCATAATTAAAGTTAGTTAAGTTGAGGTGGTTCGTAAAATCGGTGCGGCTATTAAGTTGATATTATTACTTTGAAAGTAGGGTCGCAATTGTTACGGTGTTTTTTACCCAAGCTCAAGCAAAAGCTCATTGGTCAGTTTCATGAGATTAGATTATAATTACGTATTGTTACATGAAATTTAACTTTTTTTTTTTACAAAAGCTGAACACTATTTATGTATGTTATAGGTAACGAATTAGTTTAGCTGTCAACGAGGAAGTGCTGCCAACATCTTTAGTACCTACAATGCCGCAGAGGCCATTTCTTAGATGTAATGTTTTAGTTCAGTTTATTTTTATTACTTGCCATCGATTTTACCAAACTGGAATAAGACTTACTCCGAGATTATTATTATTCTCGTTTGGTCGAATCCGCCCTTAGAGTGAGTTTAGTTTTAGTTTTCAAGTGTTGTATTAATTTTACATCATGTAGGTATTCATTTTAGGTTATTTGTGGACGATTACCAATTATGAACTTAAAGGTTGAAGCACAAATAACAGATGAAAGTTTGAAATTATACATTTGCCAATCTGTCTTTTAAACAAATGAACGGACCCCGTTTCAGCCATTAACATTTCGCAAGCAACAAAGAGACATTTCTCAGGGAGTGACACAAATGCTGCCACAACCGTTATACACCGTATAATTAGCCGATGGTCATACAAACGATACAATATGCATTGTGTATGATCGGCGGATTATTTCCCATTTATTGTATGTTGCGCGTGCGCGGGTTCTCATGATAATTAATTTACATAATTCCGTAACTAATTCACATTATTTATAACAGCAACAATTGAAATTCTAAGTAAAGTCACAATGTCATTGTTTCTTTGTGGGTAGGTACTCTGTAGTACTATACAGAAACATCTATCAGAGACCTTTCAAGTATTACGTAAGCACTATAGGGGCGGGGGGTCGATATGGTGATTACGTAAGCAGTAGTTATTTACTTTTTTACATATATGGCAACCCACACATTGTCTATGCTTGAAAACGAAACGCACATTTGGGGATTCCCACAATTAATAAATACTTTTAGTTACCCTTAGAAGTCTTAGAACCGAGTAGGGCGATTTTATAGCATTGTTTACGTAAGCAATTGGGGGTAAGAGCTTTGCTTACATAATTGTGATTAATCTGCTGACGTAATACTCATGAACAGCCCGCCCCCATAACTTCATAACATAAACTTGACTTTATTTAGGGGGTGACAAATGACAAATATTACAGAAAGTGATTTAAACATCGGTTTACACAATTTAGATCACTTGCACGGAGAGCAAACTGCACCAAGCAATTAAACGCCGTCCAGGGGCGCCCTCTTAACTATTTAGTTTTTGTTAAGTTGATTACATGAAGGTGAGATAATTTGCATTCCATAAAAAAATAACCTATAAATTGTGTACGTAGGTATTCAATTGTACAATGAATAACCACTCGATTTCAAGAAAATATGGGTTTCTTTTTTGGCCACCTGAGGCCCGTTTCATGAAGCTACAAGTTACTAATTACAAACTGCTTTTGCTAGAAAGAGACTTCCGCTTGTAATTTTTAACTTGTAGCTTTGTGAAACGGGCCACTGATGGTAAGTGGAAACTGTGACCCATAGACATTCGCATACACAAGACTGCAATCCTAAGTCTGCAAATACGTTGCCAACTCTGAGGACTAAGATGGAATGCCTCTATGCTAGTCATTACACCGGGTGACATAGCATCCTAACACTCATAACTGTCATAAAAAAGACCTGAAGTTTAGCAAGCCATTGTGGCGTGAATAATTAGCAATGCGCTATCGTCAACACACTTCTTATTAGTCAGACAAGAAGTAACATAGCTACTTACATAAATGGTTGGAGTCATATAATGTAGACCCGCCATTTTTCATTTCCCGCAAGGTTTTAAGAATTTCGAGTGTTTGAGTTGAAACAAGCCAGTTACTCTAAGGAGGTCGCTATTAGTTTGCCCTAGAAACGTTTTTGACGCTTCCGCAAAAACAGCTATATCTTATCAAGATATTTAAAGAAATTAACCCTTCGTCAAAACAATGCAATAATTCACGCATCATGTAAATATTGTAAATGGTTAAAAGCCAACTAAACAAAGGAAGTGTGCTGTAAAAAGAACTTGATTTAGTCTCATTTCCTACATACTAGATTTAAAACTAAACCTAAATTTATGTTCTCGCTTCAATTGGACCCTAAAAACTGGCCAGTTACGTACTCAAAAGCGATCTTTATTAGTTTGCCCTCGAATTGTTTTCGACGCTTCCGTAAAAACACCATGTCTTTTCATGAGCTTTAAAATTTAACTAGTCTTAAAATCAATGCATCAAGTAAGAGGTTATGCTAACTAAACATAAATATGCAGTTAGGTATACTATCAGCCCAATGGAATCTTGCCTAAGCCACCATAGAACTGTGTATAAAACCATTTGTTTGACACTTCTTACGACTTGAATCATCACGTTACTGTGACACAGTTCTTTGGAGGGTTAGGGTTCCAATGAGCGGACAGCACAGCACCTACTAAGGGTCACCTGCTCCAAAAATAAGGTTTCATTTCTATGAACAGTCTAGTTGTGTCAAAATGATCAGAAACGAAACCTAGATTTATGTTCTCGCTTCAAGTGGACCTTAAAAAGTGTGCTAAACGTGCAACACGATTGGAAACCTCCTTGAATGAAGTCGCTTTTTAGCGAGACGCGAAATGGACGTAAGGTCGGCGTGGCGCAAGCTCTCGCCATGTGGACTGTGTGGGTCAGATACTGAGATACGTGACCTCAATGAGATGAAGAGGCTGTACACTAGACACTAGACGCTTAACTATAATCAATAATGATTTCGTCAAAGTGTGTATAGGTTTGTCGTTAGATGAGGATCTACGCGTCGGCCGCTTATATCAATTCTATATATTTTGTCAGTATTTGGATATCGCTAACGTTTTTCTATGTAGGCTTCCAGTCATCGTTGTCTTGTGTATAACTAATGAGACCCTAACGCCCTAGACAAGAGGCATTCAGCGTTCGGTATCGTTATAAACAATGTTAAAGGTTGACGTAAGTATACAAGCTGTCAGATTAGACTAGACGGTTCATTCCATACATTATGTCAGTTTTCGAAAATCGATTACGTTAGCGTTAACTATTCTACTTTGTTTTATTTAAACCATAATAGTTTCCAGTATTGCTATATTATGTCTCTTCCTTCATTTACCTTTTTTTGCAAAGCACGAGTGGGATAACAATACAGAAATCAGTTAAAGCAATATTTTGAGTAGCTGAATAATATTTTTTTTTGGGACATTCCAATTTTTACTCGATTCTACGTAGATGAAAGGAGGTTATTGATCTAACTGTCTATGTGTACATATTCTACAAGTATGAACCTATGTGAGCAAAACATCAGTTTAACTTTGGCGCCTCTGCTATTATAATTCGTCAAAAAGAGCGAGTGTAACTTAATTAAGAATTATTAGGAGTTAGTCTCGAATCGTGTTTCAGTTTTTAACTTTTTACCTTATTAATGTATCATACGAGTTAAATCTAGAAGGTCTATCTCCGCCAGTCTACAGGTGGCCTATTTATATCGGTCAGTATGGGAAAGTCTGAAACTATACGACATACGAAAATTTCTTCTTAGGAACCATGACATCGATTTTAATAACAAGAAAAACTTCATTCATACATTAAAAAAAAACCTGTACTCAGCCAGGGAATCGAAACCGGTTGTTTTGAAAAAAATCTTACACTAAGTATTTCTAATTAGATATCGATTGTGTACGTCTTAGGCAGTAAATGTCTCCATGAAACATTATGTCTAAAATGAATAAAATGGATTGTTTTCACATACTTTTATTTATTTTAGTAGGTGTTCGAAGTGTCCCCCATTTTTTTTCAATACAATACATTCCCGGAAAGTTTTAATGGAATGCCAATGCCATATGATAGGTAAAGTGGTGTATGTAACAAGTTTCGACACCAGCAAAGAGGTACAAACAACCATAGAGACAATTTTACATGCCAGAATTTGTTGAATATTGTAACAGTTGACACATCGAACACCTACTAAAATAAATTAAAGTGAGACTTTCGCATACTGACCGATATAAATGGGCCACCCTGTAGACCAGAAACATGATCCGAATGGCCTCTGCGAGGCAGGGTGGGCCCAAGGTCCACTGCTTGTGTAAGAGCAACCTTTTCGGGGAAGGCCACTTTCGAGATATGACGTGGATTTGTAAATCCGCTTGTGGTTGTCCGCCGTTCAATGTATTAAGATATTTAATAAGGATTTTTCTGTAGACGGCTTTCTGAAGGCGGATTTTTCTTCCTCATTCCGTTGTGGCCGCAAATTTTCGTCTTCCCGTTTTGCCCATCTCGGGAAAAAATAATTAAGTTAATTATTCTCTATTCTAACATTTATTGAATTATATTTTTGTGAAAATAAATATATATCTATTAATCCTTTACTTATTTATTTTCTTAAACGTAATAGTGTGTTTGTTGGGTTGTCATTGTCATTATTTTGTCCTCGCAGCATCGGATCAGCGGCTCGATGTGATTCTTAAACAAAGTAGAGTCAGAGTCAGAATTACGCAATTTCCGCGGCATGAGCCATTAATAACTTTTGTGGGTTTTTTAATTCACAAAAATGAACTAAACTAAAGTAACCCTTTTTTCGTGGAACATCAAAACTCCTAAGTAGCCCTAGACAACATAACGCATTATGCGATTAACGTAAACTGCCGGACAATCGCGTCGAGCGTTTTATGTCAGTTAAATATACCTACAGGTGAAGTGCATAATTGCTTTCCTTCGTATTTTCACGGAGACGTACGAACGTGTCATGCTACTTCAGTCAACCTCAGTACTTTTGTATTGTGACCGACTGAAATAGCAAGACACGTTCGTACGTTTCCGTGAAAATACGAAGGAAAACAATTATGCACTACATCTGTACATTACCTAGAGTTTTCAAAATTGGTTTACGTTAGCGTTATACATTTTATCTAGAGCCTTAAGTTAGAATTTACTTTTAGCCAGTCCCTTTCTCTTGATCGAGTTATAACTGTAGAGTGAAAGGATCCTGTCTTACATTTAATTCCCGCTCTAATCGTGAACCAATAAATAAAGAAACGACTAACATAAGCATTGGAAAATAACATCAAAGAACTCAATCTTAATCTTCAGGGTTGGCAATGCACTGGCAATCATAAGATTCATTAGATTGCAAAAGACTAGTCTCAGAATCCTCTTACCGCAGGTGTCTTGTACTCGTGTGCCTTCTCTATGCTTTAAAAAACTCGTGCAAGATGTGTTTCTGACCATGGACAATGTATGATTGGGTTTACCTTTCTAAGTCATGTTTTTCCTCACGATTCCGCCACAAGTATAGGCAATGCTGTCAATGGCGATGTGTACAATTCATGCATTCATATAAATGGCTAGTATTTTTTTTGGAGCACGAGGTCTTAAACAGTGTTTCGGATTCGCGTAAAGTTGGTTAGACTAGCATATGAGAGCGAATGATAGGTATAACAAGCAAACCCGAAGGCCCTGTAGGCTGTTGCACTGTATTTGTTTGTAAAGCGATTCTAAATAATTGAGACTCTACTTACATAATTAGCTATACTTAATGCAAAACGAGTAGCGGCCTGCTATGGTCTCGCTATATAAGTAAAATACTGGTAATTTTTGACAGGTAGACTGTGAGCAATAAAAAAATACACTAGGCAACACGAAATGCAATATAAACGACTGGGGCCTGTTGCATATAAAATAATAGCTTATATGATAAGCGGAAGTTTCTTTTCAATCTTATGTAGCAAAAAGAGACTTCCACTTTTAGGTATTACAAGTTACAAGTTTTTTATGAAACGGGCCCTTGGATAAGTATTCTTCTGTCAACATTCATTGGTCAGACTTATTGTAAGATTAGGTAAGTGTAACGGATGCTCCACAATGAAGGCTAACCGACATAAACCGCCCGTGTAACGTTCAGCATTATATGAAATGCTCAATAAAAATAGAAATTATCCGAATGTGTCACATTTTATATAATACCGGTTTAGACCCATTGCCGGAGTAACTTACACCACATCGGATGTAATCACACGGCACCTTGAAGGTCTCAGCCACGCACGCAACCTGCGCCTGCGACCTTCAAGCCCTGGCTCGCGAAGAAATTGAGCTCAACTACTCCGGTAATTGCGGTCATGTTTGCAGCATTGAGTGAGGTTAAATTTAATTCTATGATTAATTTTTTAGGGTTCCGGCCGTAGGGGTTCCAAAGGGGAGCCTATTAACAAGCTTAGATTTTCCGCCGTCACTGTAACGTTTGATTTGAGCCGTAATAAACAGCCGATTCGTCTTTTCATGGCATGTGCTATAACCGCGGGTTACCTCAGCAGCACTCCCAATACAGGAAACATTATTACACAACCTTTTTTTCGTTCTATAAAGCCAAAGGAAGGAGGGTTCTGTTAACACTCCGAACCCTCCCAATATTGGCAGACCTGCTACAAGTAACGAGGACGATCGATCGAAGATTGGTCGCGAGAATCGATGAGATCGATATCTTAGGGGATGATGAAGATCCCGGGTCAATGTGGGATGCTATGTTATACATTTCGTAATTTTAAACACACTACTAGCGAGCGAGGCTTATATGTACAATTAATGAGGTGATAAATCATTCAAATTACTGAACGTCGTGGCAGGATATGTGTATACATGATGATGTTGTTTCATTTGTTTCACCATTAATCATTACGACATTACGATATAGGAAAAATTGGAAGCATACATCGATATGAACCTTACACATGTGTAATCATAGCATTTTTAGTCTGGTTTCACTTTAAAAAAAGTGATAGGAGGCTCCAGTGGACCTGCCAATAGGAGATGCCGATGTGTAGTATGAACAGAGGGGCAAAGAGCTAGAAAATTAATGACGGAATAACCTATGAATGAATTCTAATCCACATTTCATCATCATCATCATCATCATGTCAGCCGAAAGACGTCCACTGCTGGACATAGGCCTCCCCCAAGGCTTTCCACTCAGACCGGTCTTGTGCTTTTCGCATCCACCGCGGTCCCGCGATCCACATTTGCCCTATAAAAATTACTACCCCTTACCTTACAATCCTTAAACAACTGAATGCAAAATTCTTACATAACCTTTAGAACCGAAAGATGATCACATCACATCAGACTCAGGAAACGACACGACCTTAGAACTAATTTATATCTAGTTCTGTATTCAAAAATAGTTCTTGAATAACATTTAGATCTCGAATGTCGATTTTCTAAGACTTGACATATAGGTAGGTACTAACAAACGCATTCAATTCAAGATCAATAATATTTATTAATACGGCCCTATGATATCATTCAAGTATCATAAGATATAACTTATGTACTATTAATTATTCTGCTGGTTATGTATCAAATTGGCCTAAATACAAGTGCCCTTTAATACCAACTCATTCAAGCACCAAACATTCGCTAATGTCCAAACAAAACCTATAAGTAGGTTAGAATTAGTTTACTGAACTTCACGGCTCCAGAACGGGTCTATTTATAATAAAGATCGGTACAGTGGGCACTGAACGCCTGTCCGATGTTCAGCCTTGTAAAGTAACTGTCGAATACTACCAGTTTAGGAAGGTCACAGGTAAGGTTAACGACTCGTGGTTTATTGAGGATTTAAGAATTATCGGTACTTTCCGTTAAGAAGGGTTTAGCTTTTTGAGTGTAAGTTACGTTTTACTGATTCGTTTTTTAAATCTCGACTGTTGAGCAAACCAAAATATTATATTATTACTGATTTTTTTATTTTTTTATTTTTGGAATGGAGACCTAACAATCACTATGTCCATTTTCGTAATGGTGTAGATGACGACAAAATCTACGGCCTCCAAGGGCAAACGTTAGGCAAGAGCAAACCCATTACCACTAAAATAATAAAATTTAAAAAACTCCAACGTTTGTGTATATTTTGAACAAAAAAAGACATGTTTAGGTATGAAAAAAAATCGTCACACATTACAAACTCCGGACTCCCTCCTCGAATTGTTAAGGTGGAATCAAAATGAGGAGATGCACGTGATAAAATTTAATAACTAGCTAGTTTAAATCACATTTATAAACGTCACCGTTTCGACCAATTAAAAGCAAGGATGTTATAGCCTATAGGGTGGTAAATTATAAGGCTGGGTTTTATAAAGATCCGTTAGATAAAAATTCGGTCAGGTATGTCAAAACTTGTAGGAGGTTACTAAAATAGGATCTGACATATTTACTAAGGGGCCTTTATAAAACCGGCTAATAACCGGCTTTATAATGGCAATATAAGAAAATAAATGACGTTTTATTAGTTGTCTGTGAGAGTGGCAATCTAGTCAGTTTAGTTTAGGAACGAATTATTACATTTAATTTGGTGATTATTATTCCTATATGTAAGCGATGTGAGTTGCAACTTACTTATATTATAAATACGAAAATTTGTGTGTTTGTTTGTTATCCTTCACGCTGCAACGGCTAGAAGGATTTAGATGAAATTTGAAATATAGATAGCTTATACCTGGTTTAACACATAAGCTACTATTTATCTCGGATTTTTTTTAAGTTCCTGAGGGAATAACGATCATCGAAATCTACGTGGACGAAGTCGCGGGCTGAACCTAGTAGTTAATAAGATGTTGCATCATTGAAAATCCACCTTTACTCATTTGATTGACAGCTGTCATCTGACATTCGTTACCGTGTTTTGATCTTTAACACCGAAATCAACGAGAGAGTGAGGCAGACAAAGCTAAACAAGTTATCTTTGTTTTGATTGAAAATATTGATTTACATTAAAAAAGGAGAGGACATAATTGTTGTTTAAGCTTTATTGTTGTAGGTAATTTGGATAATACTTTTTTTAACCCTCTGCGATTGACGTGACGTCTATCAGAAACCGCCAAAAAAAACGCCGTATAGCGTGATATAGCTCTGTATCACTCAATACCTCCTTCCAACGACTCGAGACATTTTAATTTTAACCTTTGTGATTGATTGACTGTTTTTTTTTTACCTTGTTCAATCTAATTACATTTTTTTTAATTTAAAAGCCCATTTACATGTTTATTAAGTCAACAATACTCATCATTTGACCATCAGTATTATTTCTTTATTTATCAAAAATGACGTCAGACAGACTCTTAAATCCTAAATCATAAATCATCGAAGAACAATAACAAATCCTTGTTTCTAAAACGATGTTTTTGACAGACAGCGATTGACCTCTATCTTACCTTACCTTTAGTAAATGATGATGCATGTTTTTTTTTAGCAATGAAGGTGATCGATCGAGTTAGCCTGAATTGAAAGAGCCACTGTCCAAGATGGATGCAACGTGCAACAGTTGCACTCCGCAAGCAGAGCGGAACCGTTGCGAGATCCGGAAGTTATTTGTTATACTTTTTTTAAATGGATGTCACATCTATGGTGGAATCATGTATTTCACCAATACACCAATAATAAGTTGACATTAGACACGACGTAAATGTTTCGATAGGAAATATTTCATTCTTCCCCGATTCGGACTTTCGTTTGTCCGCATAGGGTAAAGTCACCAGTGGCCAGCCAGAGACCTGTCGTCGGTCTCTGCTTATACTTTGTATGAGTGGGAAGAATACGCAAGATATATTTTCCACTCTTCGCACTCATATAAGGTGGACTAATAGTCTCTGGCTGACAACTCGTGCCTTTACCCTACTCCTCCCAAACTATTAGTGATAGCACGATCAAATTTAGCCCGTAATACGACATCTAGCCATAGATGGTTTAGAAAAAAAAAAAAAAAACGGACATGCCACGGAGGACTTTCAATGGGAAAAATGGGAAAATTGCTTCGCTCCATTTCGACTTGCCCGGGGACGGAGAAAACTACCTTTTTCACTAAATTGACATCGACTCAACTAGAAATAGAAAATTCAATACTTGTTGTTTATCGAGATCGAGATGGTTTTTTAGTTTTTGAAGTTACAGCGTTGGAAGTGTTGGAACCCTACACTAAGCTTGGTCCGCAATGCTCTTACCCGGTTTTTTTAAAGGATTTTTTTTGCTCTATTTTTCTTAATACGGTATTGAAGTGTGGAAAAAACCAAAATAAAAAACTGGCCTTACGGAACCATCGGTGCGCGAGTCCGAATCGCACTTGACTGTTTTTTTATAATCCTACCATGGTTGGAATATAATCTGCATGGAATCGACTTGCGCTTCTAACGGTGCTGACCTACCTAGTTGAGAATTTACTCGAGCGTATGTTTTGAAATCTATTAAAATAAAACCGTAAGAAAAATCGGTGCAGACATTAAATGGATTTGGTCACTATAAGGGTAAATTAACGACAACTTACGTTTATTACACGACAAGATTAATGACGCCTAAGTACGACACTTCGTTACCTAGCTAGACATGATAGTCTGATAGAACTAGTATCAACTATAATTTCTATAAGTTATAACGTGTTTACCTCGTCTCTTATATAACCCAACTTACTTAGGGTAAAGTCACCAGTGGTCAGCCAGAGACCAGTAGTCGACCTTATATGAGTGCGAAGAGTGGGAAACATATCTTTCGTACTCTTTCCACTCATACAAAGTATACGCAGAGGCCGACTACAGGTATCTGGCTGACTACTGGTGACTTTACCCTACCTAGATTTTAACCCATTACTACATTCGTGGGGCAGTTTATTACCGTCTCACATCAAACACTTCTATAATGTATAGGTCCCTAGCTACTAGCTAGACCGTCTGTCTGTCCAGTTTCAAGAAATTGTCCATCGAGGCTTTGCAATTGACAATGGGAACAGTTTTGCAAAGGGATTCTGAAACAAACCATGCATAGAGAGGTTTCAAAGTCAAAGTTCTTTATTCTTCAATTTTGGCATAATATAATGCATTTACAATTTGTTTCAAACGCAAACTTTTTTTTGGTTATTTATTTTACTAGAAAATAATAAACAAACTGCTAATGACTATAGAGCTTAAACGCCACATGGTCTTTTCTACGTCACAGTGATAGCGTTCTTTTTTTGTTTATTTTTAACCGTCTTCAAAAAACTCCTCCTTTTTTTAAGTCGTTTCAAAAGTAGAAGGTTCGTTGTTCTACTGTATGTATTTTTTAAATGGACCTTCATTTCTCTGTCAATTGAGGACCGACTTTAAAAAATATTTTTCATGTGATAAAATATAATTCTGAGGTGGTCCCATTATCACCAAATCTGAATCTGATAAAGGGATCCGAGAGGAATTGAGGAACCTCCTCAAATATTATAGGCATACATATCGATTTTAGTACTTTTAGTAATAAGTTCAGCATTTGCATTGAGAAAGTATAATTTCATGAAGTGGAACTGATGATGAACATCAAAAATGGCCACCGGAACTCCTCAACGGTCAATTGAGAGCTGATAAAAAAAAAATTGTTATAATTTAATTACCGTGTGGTTGGTGTTGGTCCCATATCCCATTATCACCAAATCTGATCTTGTTCTGATAAGGGGGATCCGTGAGGAATTGAGGAATCTCCTCAAATATTATAGGCATTAATATTTTAGGAATATTATAGGTATTTTTAGTAATAAGTCCCGCATTTGCATTCAGAAAGTATCATTTGGTGAAGTGGAACTTATGATGAAAATCACAGATGGCAAACCGAACTCCTCAACGGTACCAATTTCAAGGGTGGCGATAAGATAATCTCGATTATGATAGTTGAGCAACTATGACGAAGAACATTGAATTATTTAAATATGACTATGATTTTCCCGTGGCGTTGCTTGCGGCGAGCTTCAAGAAATAAAAATCCACCTTCAAAAACAAAAAAAATATGTTCTTTTAGAATGGCAGTATAATAGGACATCTGACGTCGCGTCGGCGACTGACGATATTTGAAAAAAAAAACAAAAGACGACTTCAATTGGGCTGACCTAAGTGGCCTTTACACGTAAAGTTCGGACCGCGGGAAACGCCACGCGCCGTTCCAATCTCCGTTCCAAACCGTAAATATTTTACTATTTTATTTTTACAGTTGCATTTACACGTACGGTTCTGAACGAAGATCGGAACGGCGCGTGGAGTTTCCCGCGGTCCGAACTTTATGTGTAAAAACAGCTATTACCTGCCATTTTTGGGTATTGACGGCAGTTTTTGGTTTTGGACCGTTGTAGAAGCGGCTTTCTAATGCCGTAATATTTACGTCAAGTTCTGTCCCTGTAAATAAGGGTTATGTTATGAATGTTAGATATAACAGATCGCATTTATTCCATTGTATTCTTTTAATTGTTATTGCGTGACTATAGTCAGAGTTCAAGAGCGTCAAGGTAAAATAATTTGTTGAGGTAAGAATATATAAATGGTATAATCAGTATAAGATAATTATATTGCCGATGCCGTGTGGTTACCGGCTTAGATAGTGCCACTCCATGTCACGTCTTGCCGTGGAAGTCGTAAAAGGCGACTAAGGGAATAAAGGCTTGTAGTATTGTTAGGCGATGGGCTCGGAACTCGGAACCTGTTATTATTATACAGATGGTAAAAATCTTAGCCTGATTGTGCAAAATGTGGTACAGAATTGACAACAAGATTTTACAGTTGTTGGTAATTCTGTAGCTCTGCCTACCCCACTGGGAATGAAGGCGTGAAGGTATGTTATGTACCTATGCATTTCAGCATTAGATACATTGTTCTTGACAATGGCGACGATTTTAACATTTTCGTACTTATATGCAGGTAGGGTGCCCGTCATTCGCTTCGATTTATGTGAGTTTTGTGTAACACACGTACGTAATCCAGAATTTATTTTACACGAAAACCTGTTTTTTTTCTTCTAAGAGTCTGTTGCGTAGTTTGAAAGACTTTAGTTTTGCTTAGGTATGTTTTATTGTTGCTCGCTGTACCTACCTGAAGACATCATTAAGATGTTGTCATGCATGCCTAATGGTTTAATAATGGCTTTACTCCTTTACTTACAGATACGTATTTTCTTAACGTTTGTAAATATACAATCAGGAGCAATGTGAACGGGTCAATTTCTATGGTAACTCAATACAAAGTGACCCGTAACCATTGCTCTTGACTATATTGAGTA
Organism: Acleris sparsana; assembly: GCA_923062465.1. Lineage (NCBI taxonomy): Eukaryota > Metazoa > Arthropoda > Insecta > Lepidoptera > Tortricidae > Acleris > Acleris sparsana. The sequence continues at coordinate 3,826,762 of OV281287.1, read as the reverse complement.
CCTTTTTGTTCGGTTAAATATAACTTAACTACAGCTGGCTTAATTAGTAGTCAACGTTTTAGCTTTTTTCTTTCTTAAGACACAGTAAGTATCTACAAATGATGGATTTAGTGTCATATCATAAGGCATTCTCTGCATCAACAATGGGAGAAATAAAAAATTAAATAATTATGATATATACCATATAACTTAGGTTAGTATAAAGGATGTATTGTTTGATCTGATCAGATATTTTCATAATCGTAGATCAAATTATTTATCATGTGAAAATAGAAGTAAGAACCTAAAATACATAGGCATTTAGATATTTTATGAATCATTCACATATTATTCCTCTATTTCATTTTACTACTTCTTCTCTCTTCTTCGTCTAAAAGTTTCAGTGCACTGTTTCACAGAATACACTTTCAACTATTTATTTATTATTTAAATACTTTATTGCAAACAAAATTTAAATAGTGTACAAAAGGCGAACTTAGTCGCCTCTTATAAAGGAAAAAGAAAATAAAAAAAACGAATAATTAACATCCTGCTGTGACAATTAAACAAAAAAAATGGACAGAGTAAAAGAAATAAAAGATCAGTTTCTGAGTATTTGGACACAGAATTGTAAATATATAATTGTAAATATAGGTACTTAGACCATAAGATATTTTTTTTGGTATAAATAACGACGACTTTACACTTTTCCATTTCAAGGGAGTAGTTTTTTAAACTTTTGTTGGAAAAATAACAAATAACAAACGATACAGAATATAATAAGTAAATAGTAAATGTAAATATTAAAAAAAACTTAAAGTACTGCATACCTTTTTTGGGCTATCCTGAAATCCAATTCACACACAGATCAGAATAATCTGGACTAATTTGCTGTAGATCGTCATTTTCGTAATCGAAAACAAATGAACTTCACAACACCAAACAATCGGAGCACAGAAAACTTTTTAAAATGCCTCAAATGAGATTTGAATTTCGAAGTGGTTTTTCCCGCGTTCGGTGCGATCGGATACGCTGCCGGCAATCAAATGCGCGCGCAACTTTGTTATGGCCGCGTGGTCGCGGAGACTGCGTAAAAGCCTTGCTTTTTAATTCATTATTGCACTTCGAGCAAATCCAATGTTGCGGTAACGTTAGTTTTTAAACAAACAATTTCTTAAGATATTTCTTAGAACTTTGGTTCTCAGTTACTTCTTTGTTTTTTTTACGAAATCGGTAATCTACGTACCTATTACAGCTTACATGATATTAGTATTTTTTAAGATATTATGTATGACGGTAAAATTGTTCTGTAAGTGCCTAATACCATCTAATACTATATGGAATGGGTACCTACAACTTAAATGAAATCACATAGGTCTGTCAGTCCAGTCTGTCTTTTGCACTTATATGACCCAAGAGTGTAGCTATGTAGGTACAATGTAGGTACGTTTTGAAATTTTCTAGTTATTTTGAAAAAATAAAGTTTGAACGACGTTTGAGCTTGAGTTTTGACGTTGAGCATGGTCCAAACACATTTGTGCACTTACTGAATGCTATTTATTCATTATAATCATTATTAATAAATGCTGTGTGCATACAGAAACAGATAGTGTCTGACTCATGTCTTTCGAAAGATTTGAGTGGTACAATTGAGTTAGTTTGAAGTGCACTTTAAGTTTTGTTCTGACGGAATTTCTACACCTTTTAATAGCTACTTTGTAAAACAAACATGGAAATGTTGAATTAACCTAGTGTTTAGGCATTGGTCACAGTATACAAAAACATACAAGTGAATTTACTGACGACTTACCGTTAAGGTGTATTCACAATGAGGACACGCGATAGAGAAGCTACCGTAAATCGTGTATATCTGTCTCAACATCGAATTATAATATCTAGATCTAGTCTAGTAGCTATGTTACCGTGTACAATTCCTTATTGTGAATCCGTACCAAATTCTACGCGGGCAAAATCACCGCCTAGTAGGTACCTATCTTACAAATAAGCACTAAGTGAACTAGTTTCATTATCTATTGTGCGCTAGGACAAACCACAAAACTTGTTACATTTACAATACGAAAGTGCCAAGAGTACCACAGAGCGTCAATTTAACACGCAAAACTGGATAGCATGGCTTTGAAAATGTTGTTACTTCGTTACTAGTTCTCAAGGATTGTTCTCAATTAGACGGAGGTTACACGCTCTGTACTTCATCAATTCAGTCTGTCAGTGGCGGGTCAAACTTTGATAGACGCCAGAATGATGTATGATTTGAACGGTTACTCCAAGACTGACATCAGATGCCGTAGCCAAGATGCGAATACTACTATGGTTTTTCTTTTCTATCCGTCAAAATGTATGGGATGACATTCTCGTGTGTTGAGATAAACCTCGTGATCAACTGTCATTAATGTTGAAAAGAAAAACTTTAGGCGTTTGTTTCTTGCCTAAGGCCTCTGAGCCCCAGACTATTAAACGTACGACAGTCGCCGTTTAGAGGGAGGTTTACACGCGCAGTATTTCATGACTCCAATCCATAAGTTTGGTCAGAATGATCGGAGAGTTGGAGACTGATCGTCTAAACGACGGACTGACGAATGATGAGGAGGGCGTGACACATCTGGCTCCATTTTATCGTGGTCCTTGACTGACGCGAGAATGACACGAGTGTTACACGATCAGTTTCCAATCAGTATTTCATCACGCACAAATGATTGAAGAAAATTATTTTAAATATTGAATTTCCATCAGTCCGTGCGTTAGACGATCATTCACCGTTAATTCTTACGGAATTGATCGATTATACTGATGAAATACTGAGCGTGTAACTTTCCTCTTACACCGATCGTATTAAATACCGGTAATAAATACGGGGCAGGTGGGCAGTACAGCTAGTACTTACTATTACCGACGTTACGTTCAACAGTGCCCTTACCACGAGTTACAATTACCGTAATCGCCTGCGAGTCAAATGCTCTGTCCTCTGTCCCTCGTACTCTATAAGAATACTTGCGAGGTCTGCGAGGGATAGAGCTTCCACTCGCTAGCGAGTACGTTAATTGTAACTCATGGTAGGGGTAGAGGACCGGCTGTTACGACATTTACGTAACAGAACGGGTTGGGAAAGGTATGAGACACTGGAATTTAATCCAAGTGGAATACTTATTACCTGAAAATAGACTATTTTAGGAAACTATGCTAATTCATTGAGCATTTTAATTAATTACAGTGCGACACAAAAGAGTAGAAATTAAATAAAATGCATTTTACGTCAAAAATGTGACAGTTACGAAGAAAGTGGCGCCCTCATTTAATTTCTACTCTTTTGTGTCGCACAGGTCGCACTGTATTTGAACGATTATATCATGGATAGGGAGGTTTGGCAGTGAGTCGTCCGTCCTGCATGAGTACTCTACGCATAAATCTACATACGCTTAAAAAAGGTGCACCTGCTGTGCAAAAATACTGTGATATTGTAAATTTACGTATGATGTAAGTATTTTTTTTATTTTAAATATCTTGCCGAGTTTCTTACGCCGGTTCTTGTAGGGGCAAAGATTTTATTTTTCGAACCGTTGGAAATGCTTTTTGACATTCATAGGTACCTTAAATTATGCCTAAATTGAAGAATAAAGAACTTTGACTTTGACTTTGAACATTATCGCTATTTTTAGGCGCAAAATTATGTCTTTCGTAATCCGAATAAATTGCTGGAAAATAGCTTACTTTACATTAGTCAAGGACAGTGGACTGCGTACAGTGACAGAGGACAGTAAACCGATCGGACAGTGGCGAGTCAAGTTGCCTTGCCACTGGATCCCAATAGAATCACTTTCTATTTTTTCACTCAACTGTCCTTGGCACCGTACTTGCCATGCCACTGTCCTTGACTGTAAATCGGGCTTAATGCAGGTTTCATCGCTAGATAGAGTGATTCAAGAGAAAGGTTTTTATGTATAATACATTAAACCAAAGCGAAGCAAGGGCGGGCCGCTAGTTAAAAAGAAAATAGAATTACCGTGCGATTGTTTTGTCCAGTCCATTTAAAAGCTATTATGAATAAATGAGAAAAAAGGAAAAAAAGGACGCGACCATTTTCATGACGACACAGTGCACTGGGTCGTGTTGGCGCGAAACAGCAATGCTGCCGTCCTATCAAGGAAAGCCGCTAACTCCATAGTAAGCATAAGCATTTTAAATTTAATTTGGTTATTAATAGAGTATAGAATCGTTTGACTACTATATTTTAGTTAACCACCTTTTTTGGTAGGAAGGCAGAATGGCGGTTCACGGGCGTTGCCTTGCTCAAGCGGAAACAAATGCAAGCTAACCAATAGTGTTGTTTCCTTTCCCATTCTGACTGACTTTGCTTGGCTATAATTTGACAATACATTAATAATCAAATATAATTTATTATGAACTGATCACGTACTAAGTTAAATACTCAAAACATTGTTAGTTGTGTTTAGTTTAAGGTATTTGTTGACTGCTACTACCTATCCAACACGCTTCCAACTGTCACCAGATAAAAGCTACATTATTTTATTTAACGAAAATGTTGAGGACAGAAGCGAGTGGAGCTGACCCCATTTGGCTCGGTTTAGTCCATTATTTCTCTATAAGTCCATGGAATGTCTATAAATAACCCAACATTGGCCACAATGGCATTAACAGGAGTGAAAGCCATTAATAAAATTAAAAAAACGAGAAAGAATGGATTATCAATTAAAACAAAAAAGTTTGACCTATTTTAGTGCTTATTATACCTACCTAAATGAAATGAAATGTTTTTAATACAGTTTAATTTAATTATTATTTAATTTTTAATTTATCTTACGTTCTTTGGATTGCAAACTTGTACACTAATATACAATTATGATTATGATAGCCTTGGCTTCGTTTCTGCGAGTTATTTTGTCATGCAACACCGGCCGTTAACCGAATGTACACTAGCAAAGAGATCCGACCTACAGCCAACCGACCCTGCCATGATATAATGCCAATCCAAGGATCACGGTATTACATTTGCTCGGATAGAATTTACTAGATTGTCTTAAACTTGAGACTTACATGCATAAAACGCAGACGACCTCAATTCTCGCACCGATAGAGATGAAGTTACATTCGAGATTAAATGTCGACTGCGGTTTAGGTACCTACTAATAAAAGTAATAAGTAAATCATCATTTGAGAAATCTTTACTTATAATATGTAACCTTCTCATGTCCCTGATTATGTTCTCTCAAATACGTCTCACTCGACGGTTAAGCTACTTAATTCAGAATGCACGCCCAAATGATGTTTATTTATACGTAGCGAGACACTTTAAGAGGATTGAGAAGTTGAAAATGTCCATAAAGAATGTGATAACGTTTTTCTCTCCTTACCTATACTCCGTTTGTTTAGGTACTTAAAAAAATGTAAACAAAAGAACCACGTTTTATAGTTCGTCAGCCAATAGAAGCAGAACACTGATACGTCAAAGTGCGATAAAACAGTTTTGATTGGCTGTTTAACAATGCCACGTGGTTTGGCTTGTTTACATTTTTTTAAGTAAGTACCTAAACAAACTAACTATAGTCCGATTTTTTTAATTTTTTAATATGGTGTAGATATTATTAACGAGTCTAACGGAAAGCAAGCTTAAAAAAACCCAACTGTTGTTTGGATAATGTCGACAAATTAATGTTCCTTATCATGTATTTCTTTTTTATTACGCTAATTTCTTATTTAAATAATTTTCATATAGCCTATGACACTTTAGTGGTTAAGACAAATCTAACCACGTATAAATTATTAAAATCGGTCATATATATTGAGTCGGACATATATACAAGTCAAACACTTAACCCTCCTTTTGGGCTTTGCCGTAGTCGGGTAAAAACTAGGTCTGTATGTTTTCCTTTCCAAAAAAAAAGGAGAAAAAATATCTACAACCATAAACAAAAATCGGACTATATTAGGGGGTGAGAAACGCTACCTATAGCTCGGACCTTATATGAATAATCTTTGACAGCTACGCGGTTGAGGCGTAGGGGTCCCTATCGTCCTAATCTCGCCGGTTAATACGTGTGTCGAGTTGCAAAGTGAATCGTTAGGACTTAAGATAATAATACATAACATAGCTGGCAGCTCACTTGCAGGGTTGCAGGCATTTACTTACCGTCTTATATCGACAGGCTAGGTAGGTATTAATAACTGGTTATATATTTTCCACTGAATTGCGATGTGGCTTTCATGATGCGTCATTCTTTCCGCTCACACACAGTCACAATGGCGATAGAAGCACATAAGATGACTATGTAAATGAGTCAGATATGATCTTTACTATTATAAACTAGCTTTTTTCCTCAAGTCTGTCGTCGTAGACGTAATATTGCTCTCCCGCAAACAGAATTTCCAGAATAAACAATAATCTATGTCCGTCACAGGGCTGTAAACTATCTCTGTAGTTCTCTACACGTATACATCGGCATACCCACGTGCATCTCGTGGTAAACCCTAAACATGGAACAACTGGGGAATAAAATCATCTTAGTTAAAACTTCTGACTCTTTTATTTGACACAAAATTATTTGTTCATATGCATATGCATCCATATTCATATATCATAATATTTATAATATAAATGAAGAAGTGGGAAGAACCTAAAGGTATGTCCGCTGCGCGAAAAAAACTAACAAAAGTTATTAGTTAAATATGTTACATACCTAACATGTTTAATTAAGATGCACGTCCATTGCGACTTTGGAGTGAACAATGTATTGTTTATCATAACATTTCACTTTTCTTTTGACAGCTGTCATCCCAGTAGGTGCAATTTGTCAAATTATGGGCTGCTCCTTTACCAATTGAATAAAATACCGCGTCTATTCTTAAGTCCACTCATTTGCAAATAATTATAAATTAAATAATTAATGCCCTGTTTGACAGTTCTTCACTCAAACTCAAAACCACAGATTAACTTTCAAACGTCAAAACATGACCCCCTCCCCCGCAGACGAACGCGGGGAATGTTTTCCATCCGTGACGGAAAACATGTTTCTGTGTTTTTAAACAAAAAACATTCTGGCCACGCCCTTTTTCTGTTCGAAAAACATGTTAGATGTTTAAAAACATCGAAAACGTGGCGCAGCGCAGCGGACGCGTTTTAAGACAAACTATTACTTACGTTACTTTTTCGGATACTAGGTAGGAACTTTTACTTTACTATTTTCCAAGGAAGATAAACAGATTCTGTGCGAATGAGTTGCGAGCTAACCCTTGTATTTGCAGAACCTTTTAACATAGAACCCAATACATTTTGAGCGTAATCACTGCAGTAGGTAGGTACTTAGAATGAGTCGAATTCGGGTCAATTTTAAATAAGTAGGTAGTTGTCGAAAGTTTAGTCCTAGTACTGAATGTTAACGTGAACGTACAACGCAGCGTATCGTACTAAATGATTAGAAACCTAGCAGCGATGCACTCATGCGCATTGCCCACGACACTGTGACGACGCATTTGGTCACTTCCTGCTTTCCTTGTAAGGCAGGTCTCCCACAAACCAAGAGATTCGAAATTCGCCAAGTAAGTATAGGATGATGGCACTAATGTTGGACACTTTTAGCTGACAAACACCAATAACGGACACTTAACTCTTAATTCAAATTTCATATGGTCATAAATTAATTGTGGCAAAACAAATGAATAACCCTTATCTGCTGTAAAACGGAACATTGGTCCTTGTCCATTACTGGTTCCGTACCCTTATGCGTTTCATAGCGCATAAATCGTCTGAAATAAATTCTGACTGCCACGTCTGACACACAAAAGTTTTGATAAGAGTTAGCTACTTACGAAGCCACGCAGTGGCCACGACACACTCAGTGTAAGTGACGATCGTCATTTCTTTGTATTTACGTTTTTTAGCTCTAAAATGACTCAGTACGGCGGAAGCTACCTTTTGTCTTGTTCGAACATAGGTACAAAGAGCACTTATGCTTATGCGCATACGCTCTTGTTAAGAGCGAGTGAGAGACAAGGTCAAACCCGAAGCACCTTCAAAGAGCTATCGCTATGTACCTAGAGTAAAATAGGTTTCTGACAAAAAAGTTATCCTGGGATAAGCTTTTCCCGCCGAATGTACATTTTCCCAACGGCCAACGGGAATTGCTAAGCCTCCGACTGAAGCATGACTGTTTCATTTTCAATTTCACATGAAACTTTCGGGTGTTCGAATTTCAAAAATCGACCACCGATTCAATGGAAGTGCACAGGGCCTCTATTCTATAGCTATACGAACAACATTGTTTAAAGTCACAGAGTATGCACACAATGTTGCTTTTGATGTGTTATTGTCTATGTCTCGGCCGCTATTACTGTCAAGTAGGTACCTAAATAAGTGCTATCAAAAGTCGACAATACTACGACAACCGATCAAAAGCTATATTGTTTGTCGGTTTGGGCTCATAACGTCCCACTACTAGAGTCTGGCAAATGAAACAAAAGAATGAAAAAATGGCAACACTGTAGTGTCGTCCCTTTTTTCTTAGATTGATTTGAAAGGGACGACACCATTTTTTCATTCTCATGTTTCATTTGCCAGACTCTAGCAATACGTCCCTACACCAAAATTACGCCCTAACCTGTTTGTTGTCGTAGAATAGAGGCTCTTATACCAATTAAGAAAGCAAGACGAGTATGAACTTAACCGACATAACTTAATGAAAAGCGAACTTTTTTGATATTATTATTAAACCGGTTTATTAATGCTACTATATTCGAGATGGTCACATTATGACCTTTCAAATGATACCCAAATTGTAATAATTAGAATAACCACCGGTAGCTTGAGCCCTGCCCCGCTGCCGGCGGCACCCGTTGGTAAGGTTTTTTATAATGTACCTATATTTTTTGTATTAGTATTGTTATTTTACTTTTATATTTGAATGTTTATTATAAAAAACCTAATTTACAGAAAATTAAATAAATATCTAAGAATAATATTTTTTATGTTGACATAGGTAAATAATTGATATTTGGCTATTCTTGTTATTTCAATTTTAACAGTTTATGTATCCTAAGTCACCCGGGACGGTGACAGGATTCTAACAGTAGGTACCACACACATTTAAATCGGCTTGCCGTTTCGAAGTTATGGTGGAATAAAGAATCATTAACCCTGAAAACATTACACTCCTTTTTTTAAAAACACGATATCGTTTGATTATGCACTGCCTACATCACGGTTAGAGACAGGGCATTAACTAGCGGACGACATTATTTAACTCGGCCTAGCCCAAACAAGCCACATCCGAACAAACAAAGTGTATTCCTGCAATTATATAAACACGAGGTTCTGACAAATACTTATCGCGTTCAAATACCTACTCATATGGTCAAGCAATCAACTTGACAAACAGCTTTGTTATTTGCACCATGAAGTTATTGAAGTGGGTTTGTGACAATTTAAAGGCATACTTACTAAAAAGTAAATAACTAATTGCATTGCATTTTTTGATATTGTTATTAAACGCGTTTATAAATGCTACTATATTCGTAGGTATATAGGTAATCAGTAGCTACCTTTAAAAAGTATTTCAAGAATTATTTATTAGCTTCTCAAATATCTGGATCATAAGCAGTTGTAGGTACACATACGCACATGCACACGCAAGCACACTCAAACGCACACACACACACATACACAAGCACACACACTCAAACTTACACACATACACGCAGATATACAAGATGTATTTAATTTTTTGTTATTGTATGCTTAATATGATCTCTCTAAAATGATCTCAAAATAGTAGCGATTTTATTTTAGGTATTTGATATTATTATTATTTTTAAATTTTAACGCCTTTGATTGCCATATATCTACTCTCCCTGGTCTCACTGAAAACCAGCGCCTGTGTATGTTTTACCAACATTCAGAGGCATAAAGCTGAGCGGAGACCATTTTGGCCATATTAAAAAAAAAATAGGTTAAGACATTTTCCTTGTAAACTGTTTTTTATTTATGTGCCGAATAAATTATTTTTCATTTCATTTCATATATTTGAGATGGTCACATTAGGACCTTTCTAATGATATCATATTGTAATAATTAGAAGACTTTTTTTTTGACATAAATAATAGACATTTTGCCACTATTGTTATTTAAATTTTATACAGTTTACAGTTTTCAGTTCCTGTCACCCGGGACGGTAAAGGATTCTAACGATACCATATCCATTTAAATCGGCTTAGCCGTTTAGAAGTTATGGTGGAATGAAGAATCATTACATACATACATACATGAACCCTGAAAACAGTACACTCCTTTTTTTGGGCAGTCGTGTAACAAATAAACCTAATTTACCTTTAATTTCGATGTTTGTTAGTCAATCATGCCAGAACATGAAAAGTATAGAGATAGCTTGGGTCCCGGGGTTCAAAAGTTGGACAGTTCCCGAGGGATTAGCAATAAAAGATATCAATGCGGACGGAGTTGCGGGCAACAGCTTTATAAGTACAAGAGTATGTTTGTTCGTCTGTTACGTGTTCTCGGTTCAACGCCTCAAAGATCGCTGATAAATATATCTGGTTCGCGGATATGATGAGCGGAAAAACACCATAGTTTCCTAGCATAACGATAAAAAAAAACATATCGGTCAAAATTGTAGTGGGCGGAAGCTAGTTTGTAATGCAGTGAATATGGACTTAACTTGGACAAAGTTGTTTCCGTATGGTCATAATTATCATAGAGAACAAGTATGAAAACTTGAAATAATACCGGTAATATCTCAAAAATAATAAGATACGTTTTCATGCAGCAGAAGCGGTCAAAAATGTGCAAAATACGACCTCTACCATCCCTGAAAGTTCTTGCACATAAAAAAGTAATTATATAGTGGGGTATAACTACAACGCCATCTTTCGCTATCATACGCAACTACAACCTTACTTACGAAAAAGAACTACGCTCTAGTTCTATAATAAAGATATAGATGACGTTAAAAACAAAAATCGTTGAATAGAGACCATTTATTAAACACAATCATATTTTACAAATAACATCGAGTATAAAACAGTACAAGGAATAAACTATTACAAGCTAGTTACGTTAAATATTAAGGTTAACAAATAATTGTGCAAGTTTCTAATAGTTTGGAATAACCATAAAACCAAATTATAAAATAATATGAAAAGCAAAAAACTAATATTTGAATTTGTTAGAAAGAGCGGTGCTTACTGCTATTCTTTCGTTATTTGGTCGTCACAAGATTTGAAGCTGTTTAAGGAGAAACAACCCTAGTTTTTGTTTTATTTCCTCTTCAGAAATAAGTAATCTGAAAAGTAGAGGAGCTGCAAATTTAATCCTATAGTCCAGTTTTAATGCTTGTACTTATTCTATGTCTATAACACACTTCTTGTTACCTACCTACCACCAATCAAAAAGAGTCGTAGTTCTATGATCATATAACTTATAACACATTTATTTGTAAACAACCTGCATAAAGATTGACATAATAATATGTTCATTTCATTTAATAGTCAACTTGATACAATGAGAATTAATAAAATAACAATATTTTAATGTAATAACATAACATGCATTTCAGCTAATAGGAGCAGCCATTGCCATCTATAATAATTGTACAACATAATTGTCTGCCCTTTGGCTAACCAGATTCAACCAAAGCAAGAAAGCAGCATTTGTATATTAATTTAATGTTCTTATGCGGCCTTTTTATTTTGTACAGCAGTTTGACAATGGCTATATCGGTGGGCATTAGTTGGAATGAATACAAGTTATAGTACATTAACATGAGGATTTACTTTATTATGATAGCTTATCCTAGGATCTTACACATTAATGAACTAATACTAAAGTAAAGGTAGGTTCATAAAAATAGAAAGGTTCAAAGAAATTTCGAAGAGGCTCATTGCCGTCACGGGAAATCGAAGAGCTGGCAGTTTCCTCACTCAATGCATAAGTTTAACGATATAAGATTTAAAAATGTAATTTTTGTTTTGTAATTATCATCCCATGTAATAGTGGTTGAAACAATATAAAGTTAATACTAAAGTTAATTAGATATTGGCTATTTTTTATGGCAAGGTGGTTTACGTAAATACCAATTAAGATTTCAATGTCTATCTATCATCTCTGCAGGGTGTATACTTCAGTCGAGGCACAAACAAAGCTGGTTAATAGAGTACATCAAGACCTATCGATTTTACCCTCATGTATGTTCAGCGATTTTGTACTATTCAAAAGCTATTGCGACTTTGTTACATTTTAAGCATTTAATCATAGTAATCTAGGGTTAGTCAATAGGTAAAACAATAATGTACTAATTTGTTGCACCACTCAACAGCGGCCACACGGAACTTTAAGATCCAGATTTTCAGATCTTTAATTATTAGGCCATAACATAACTTAATATTGTAACTCATTTAACTTCACTTGTATTTCATTATGATATCATTAAAATTAGGTGTCTTTGTCACAGTCGAGACTTTTTAGGTTTCCTTTGATGCGGTGTTAGATTTTTTGAACGAGTATTATATCTAGTTTGATACTTTGTTGGATTGATTGGGCGCATCTTCTTTCGTCAGTCTTGATTGTCACTGGATGACTCTTCACTGTCGTCGCTAGACCCGTCACTCGAGTCGTCGTCCGACCGGTCGCCCCGCGCTGCCTTCTTCGCCATCAGTTCCTTGAACTGCCGTACAGTTATCTTCCTAGGCATTATCTCTCTAAGAAAATCCAAAGTGTCATCTTCTTGAACGACGTCTGCAATGTGTTTGTATTCTAAATTCTTATTTTTGCTGTTTTTGAAAGCTCGCTTTGCTAAGTCAGTGACGAAAAGCTCCTGGAAATATATTTCAAAACAAATAATAATTTAAATGCCATATTTTATAACAGGGAAGATAAAGCAATACCGGCAAAACAATGCCAACATACCGTGACTTTTGTTACTAGGTATAACGGCTCTGGGCCGACCGCTTCAACGTCTGGGGAGCTTTTCATTATAGTTTTAACCCTGGACAAGGGTAAATGTAAATCTTTTTCGGCTTTAGGAGTCGACATTGTGCTATTTAGATTAACAATAAGTACAATAACTTCCACAACGCGGACACTTTGTAGTGTCTGTCTGTCAACTGTCACTGTCATAAGATGTTAGTGTTCAAGTTATAGGTCCAAGTGTGTAATTCTTTGTGAAACATTGTAAAAGAGAGTTAGTAAATTATTAAACACACCAAACATTATTTATAAAATTTCTTGTCTAAAACAGTTTATTATAATTGGCCGGTTGTAAAGTAGTTACAATAGTATAAGTTAAATTGGCAGGTGGAAAGAAGTCGTCTAGCTGCCTACCCCTCTGGGAAACAGGCGTGATTTTATGTATGTATGTATGTAAATATATCACGATTTTATGCATGTGTGTTTTGTATGTGTATAATTTTTATTTCTAAAGACGACTAGTTATTAATTTGGGCAAGCTGATGTTTACGCTTGGAAAATATAATCTGCGAATTGCTTAAGCGCCTTGGAGACCTTCAAGCAATTTGCGAAAACGACTTGCCTACTGAAACAACTAATTTTTTGGAAGTTAATCATAAACGGTCCACAATGTATTTCATGAATCTTGACAAAACAAAAAGGAATACCTGTTTTTCTGATTGCGACGAAAAACCAAATTCGAAAAAAGTATTCCCCATACCTTTCTCGTTCATTGGTGATTCCATCGAGAGAAAAGGAGCTAGGTACGATTTTTATTAAAATTTAAAATTAATATTTCTAACGGCTTTCATTACTATTATTGTGGTCACAGTTCTAAGCTAACCTAACCTAGTTAGAAGAAATTGACTAAAAAGGCATAATAACAAGAAAATGATAGTTATACTAAATGAGGGTTATGTTATTCGGTCGTATGCTTGATGAAATTATTCAATTGGTTATAATGCTAAACGTTCATTATGCTTTTCGTGGTTAGTTAAATGAAATAATACACAAAATGTTTTTAGACTGATTGAAGCGCACCCGCTGGAAACAACTGTCTACACGGTCGGTATCAAACAAGGTAACGTTGTCAGAAGGGCTTGTTGGCGACAAGCCAGACAGTTTGACGCAAGCAGCTTGATCGCCTCTAAACCGTAAGAGCCCGTTCTCACGAGCGCTTTTTCAACGCGCGTTAAAAAAACGCTGAAATGACACAAATTGATAACCATGTGTTTATTCACACGAAGGCGGTTTTAAAGCGCGGCGCTTTTTTATCGAACACTGTTCGATTTTCGACGTTGGGCGTTGGACGTTAAATTGAATCAAGCTTACGGAACTCCGTGTTTGTGTTATAACGCGACGCTTTTTAAGCGCTCGTGAGAACGGGGCCTTAACGAATTTACTGGGTGTTTCACCGTCCGGTTGGTATATTTTCTATTTAAATAGATTGGCATGGTGCTTGACGAAAGCCAAGTAGCTTACGGCTGCTCTAGACTAGTCTACGGGTTTTAGTGGGATACTTACTCCGAAACATATTGTTCTACTCGTTAGCTATATCTTTAAAAACGCAATTCACACAGTGGGCGAGAGCGGGTCGGAAGTTCGGAAGCATTTATAGACGCGGCGGGACGGGTCTTGCGCGGGACGGGACCGGCGTACCCGCCACCCGCCACTACTAGTGCGCGCGGGGCATGCGCGTTTCGGCGACACGCCCGCTGCGGTTCGGCGCTATGTGTGAATACGACGACCCGCGCGGGTCCTGCGATGAAAACGACATGCTCGGCGCCCGACCCGCTCCCGTCCGATGTGTGAATTGCACTTGAGCTATTTATTGAGTAGAAATTCACATAAGCGGTCGGGGAAAAGAGACAAGCTAAATTAATGTTACTTCGAAACTCGATGTTACAAGGCCCTACTTTAAAAATCAAAGTTCAATTACTTTGGAATGTTCTATTTACAGATTAATGCCCGGTTCCTATATTCAAGATACTAATCGTTTCCTTAAGTCTCGTTAAAATATGACACATTTTGTACGTAGCAAATGTCATAACGCTACAGCCCGTAAGGAAAACGATTCGTTTCTTGAATATAGGAAGATTAGGAACCGGGCATAATGCGGTTGATCACTTCTCCCGCAAGTGATCAACCGCATTATGCCCGGTACCTAGGTACTTCGATTTCTAATTAGAACAATAATAAACCAAATTACTTAGCACAAGATTTCTGAAATGACGTAGGGACCTAACGGTACCTAGATAATCGAAATATTCTACTTATTGCTATTAAATTAGATAATTATTTATATAAATCAAATTCCATTTGTCTGAGTTATGAAAAAAATGAGTGGACGTTGGTATTTTCATAACTTTATAAAAGCTTTGCAGTGTTTGGTATAATTGGTATGCCAATATTATTGGTCAGCCTCAGTTTTAACATGACGTTAACTTAGTGACGAATCAATAAAGTGCAGCTACTTATAAGAACCACCGTACCATCGCGACAGTGCACGTCGCGTGATGTTCAATTATAATTAATAATGTAACGGTTAGGTGACGTAGTTACAGATATGTATTTAAATTTATGTCGTCATATCGTATATGGAGATGACTAAATGTGCATCATTTCCAGTCATCTATAGAAATAACTATTTTGTACTGCATGCTGCATACCTATACCAACACTGAAACTAATGAATTACCTAGATTTTAATCATATATTTCTCTGCTTGAGGGTTTCAAATGATATGGTGTTTTTTCAGTGTTGTTATTGATAAGTAACATTGGGGTAGTTTGGGAGTAAAAATACAACTTTTGGCCTTAACGCTAGCTGTCTTTATTTCCCATTTCCTTATAGAAAATACTTTTACAAACAGTATAGGGGTTTGGCCGCGCGCCCGGGCGCCCGCGCGGGGCTCCGCTGACTAGTGTCGCGCCAACCCGTCCGACATCCAATGAAAATGATAAAATAATACAAAAGAATACTGATAGCGAGATCTGTTTACAGGGACTTCTCGATGTTGATGAGCTCGGCAATGCCATCGTACATCTCCTTGACGGCCTCGTACTCGGTCAGACCCATGCGGCGCTTGTTGGAGATGTCGTATACACCACCCTCAGCCTCAGTGTGCTCACCGCGGGTACCGCGTACCTGCAAGTGGTACTTGGAGGCAACCTCCTCCAGCTTAGCCTTGTCAGCGGCCAGCTTAGGCAGCTTAATGTGCACGGACGCACGCACGGTGGTTCCCAAGTTAGTCGGGCAGAAGGTCAGGAAACCGAGACGGTCATTGTGGGAGAATGGGACCCTCTTCTCAATATCGTTTACAGCATTCACCAGCCTCTTGTAGACCTGCTTCAGGTCACCACCCATCTGCATGGAGATGAGGCGGAGATGGTCCTCCTCATTGCACCACACCAGGAAGGTCTTGTTCTCGTTATGGTAGATACCACGACCAGTGGGCCAGAAACGGCAGGCGTTGGCAGCCTGCAAGAAGCGGTCACCCTCCTTGAAGAGGAAGTGGTCATCAATCAGCTGCTGCTGGGTCTCCTTGGACATGCCAGTCAAGGGGTAGAAGGTTCCCTTGAGCTCAGCCTCGAGTCCGGAGAGAGTAGTGGAGACTTTGTCTTCCATCTCCTTGTACTGGGCCTCGGTCAGGCAGGGGTTAAAGGGGTAGCCCTCCATAGAGCGGCCACAGCGAACACGGGTGGAGACGACATACTCGCCAGCGGGGTCCAGGTTTCCGAGGGTCTCAACATCACCCCAGTTCTTAGCAGGGTGCTTGTCGGTTTTCTTGAAACCATTGTGGTAGTCTTCAATAATAGGATCAAACAAGTCAGCGAAGACTGTGTATGATTCAGCATCAGGGGCGTAGATTCCAACACCAGAATCCAAGTTCTCAACACCTTGAAAAAAAAAGATTTTATTAGTAATTAATCAACAATTTTAAATAATTACCTGTACTCATTTAGTACTTAAATCCTTGTGTAATAGAAAGATAATTTATAACTATTTATACTATGCTATGACTACAGGCTATGGAATCTTGATATTTCATTATATTTACTTACATTCATAGCCTAGTAGCAAATTAATAGCAATACTTGCATCTAGTTAATAAGAAACCAATGCAATTTTAGAAATGAAACATAAAAATAACTTTAAAAAATATATAATTTTACAGGAAATTAAAGTAGTAGTAGTAATAATCTATTAATAAGGTATGAAGGTGCAATCACATTAGTTCTCTTATCTGATTAGAACGAGTTTGGCAAATTTTGAAATTGATAAGTTTTGGTATAATGTACCTACCTATGCAGCCATAAAAAATATAAAACTTCGTATTAAAGAATTTAATAACACACATTAACTGCCAAGAACCCTACAGATGAGTCCATTTTGTATGAAAATCAGAGCTCTTGGCAGTGAATGTGTTAATCGTAAAATATTTTATATTGTGAAACTTACCAGACTGGATGCAATCCAACAGAGTGGAGCCGAAAGAGGTCTTCTTGTTCTTAAGAGCGTCGAAGACCTCCCTGGTGAGGTACTTCTTCAGCAGCGACTTGGAGTCTGAGGCCTGGAGCTTGCTGAATCCAGCCTCCAACTTCTCAATGGTTGCGGCGTCCACCATTGCTGCGGCTTTTCTGTTAAAACACGACAACATATTTTAACATATTGTTTGTTTATAAATAACAAATGTAAAACAAGGAATAACTTTTCTAACGACTTCAGTGCTGCACATGTCGCTCTGGTACACATTTTGGTTAAAATCGAAACGAAACGAAATTTATTTTATTACAAAATAATAAATAAACCGTTAACCGATCCGACTCAGTGACGTTTTCAAAGAATGAAGAATTGAAGAGACGCCTAGATTATTTTTAATTTCAAAAAAGTTGTGATGTCCCCTACCAACGTTCAACACAATCGAGATTTTCCAGTTATAAATCTATAGTCGTAATTTTTAAATCGATGATTTAGGAAGACGGCTATAAGTCAAGCCTTAATAACGTAAAACAAACTGCAAATAGAAGTAAAAAAAGAAAAGCCGGAAATGCAAGTACACTATGAAAAAACAAGGTACAAGGTACAAACCGCCTGATGAGGTAATACGCAAGAACAGCGCCACCACAAACCACTATTGGAATCGTGACTTTAAATTTATAATTCATGTTCAAGAATCGTAATCAAGCCACAATATAAATGCAAGAAAGGGTCCTACAACTACAAGTCTAGGAGTGGTTTCGCGGACTGTCCAAGATTATTTGAATTGTTTGTCGAACACACCCTAGTCTACTCGATTTTGTGATGGAATTACGTAATTTTGCCAGAGGTCGCCTTGACCGGCACGCGCAAGTCGAACGGATGTGTCAGCTCACTGCGCACCGGCGCTGCTTCGTCGCCGCGCGCAGCCGTGCCTCCCACTCGCGGCCAGCCAACCCAACGAACATGTTATCGCAGTTTCTTATTACCTACTTGCATTCATTCCTGAAGGTACACTTAATAATTAAGCGTCGTTAGATTACGGTATCAACTTATCGACGATTCTACGAAAGTCTTCAGATTACCAGCACGCAAACGATATGAATGAACACCGGCAAATACATAACGCAAGCTATTATGTGTCGAAAGAATGCGGTGCACTTGACACGTAGCTAACATGATGAGCTTTTGTAACTGGGGTAGACATTATACTTAAGCATTTATCAAGATGTACCTTCAAAATGAACTTCACTTATGATGCAAAAACGCGAAATCCGTTTGGATAAGTACCTACCTATTATTCACCACACAAATATACATCCACCGTAAATTACTACTGACATTAATATAGGAACTAACACCAAATTTTGTCAAATTAACAAAAAAACATTGGAATTACACTACTGCTATCCGGAAATGACCACTTCCCAAAATCTTTCAATGGCCGATGTGAGTGATTCACCCACCAATTAATTGTCAACGTAATTCTAGTTTTTAGAAATCCACGACAATGGTTTTGGAGTTCGTGGTTAACATTTAAGCAGACTAAATTTAAAAAAGAAAAACAAAAAAAATACGGTGAACAGAGATTAACGCCGGGAGGAATACGCACCCGTCGGCTTCATCCACCGGTTTGTTTTCCTTGTTTTCTTTTGTTGCACAACCACCCATTTTCACTAATACCAATTAGAATGCTAGTCGATAAAACATCCACTAAATCACTACAAACTACCAATAAATAAAAGAAATGGCGAAATCTAAATGCAATGATGGAATGTTTTGTCCAAATGAATGTGTCTGTGCCGGGAGCCGGGAGTGGCGAGGGGTGCCGGATCGATGCGCGACACGCGGCACGCAGCCCGTACGCTTCCCGCCCTTCGGGAATCGCTTCAAAACTTTTCGGAGGGAAATCGTCCGGTACCGAGAGAACACCCAATTGGCTTCGCGGGCAAAATTTCAATGCAACTCCAGAGTTCTGACTGCGCGCTATTGTTTTATCGATAAAATTGCACACTTGAACGTTATCTTTGCACATCTTGATGTAGATTAAGGTGTCACTCAATAAAACTTGTAAGTGTTTACTTTTAAGAAATGCCGGCGACGGTTAAAGCGGCTAGGATGCGACGATGAAATTAAAGTTGAACTGCTTACCTTGCGCTTGTACAACCGTCAGAGTCGACTGCGAGGTGCAGAATGGTCGGTGCGGGAGCGCGCGGAGCGTTAAGCCCGCGACTCCCCGCGCCCCCACCGCAGCCCTTCCTCAATCAACCTTGGCCTTGCCGAGAAACCCCGGCTTGGCTGCCCGTAGCCATGTAGCTCGCAGATCGCTAATTCGGCATCAGTCCGAGTCCAAATTGTCGTCCTGACCATCGTATAACCAATGACCGGGAACTTTATCACACGTAATAATGTTAATGATTAGTCAGAGAATTATTTATTGATTGGAATATTCGGAATAATAACAATCATTAAAAAATAGTCGATTAATTATTCAATTTCATAGCCAAACTCAATGCAATGGACGAAATTAAAAGGGTTGAGAGTGCGTTTTTTCATCTTCAGCTAATATTTTGAAGTTAACGTGTGGTGCTTACTTAAAGTATGTGTTTTTTATTTTTTGATTTACGCAGAGTACAGGTAGGTTCAAAGGTTATATTCAAAAAGGGAATATATAGTCCTTGCATTGAAACATTGCATAAATAGCACAATAAAGTCATATAGTTAAATTAGTAGTTATTTTATAAAATAATCAAAGTTTTTATTAATATGCACATATTTAGTGCACAACATAATCGATCGATTACAAAAGTTCTTCATGGCAATCACTATTATATCCCGGTAGCTACAACGGTATAGTTGGGCGGGAAATTTAAAATTAGAAGAAGTCGCCGGTTCTTTTTTTTTGTTACTGGATCGGGTCCAACGTTCTATCGTGATGATGCCAATGTCAAGTTTGTTATTTTTCACTTTCATTGCATAACTCTAACGCCGATAGTGGCTCGATTTTATGCGCATTTTGCTTTCATTTATTTTATTGTGATGGTGGATATCACGAAATCGGTTTTGTTTTTTGATCATTCACGATGCCTAATCGATAACTAATTAATCCCTTCGTGGTGCTTAAAAGTTATTTAAGAAAATGTTCAAGTTCCAAAGGCTAAAGAAATTTTACTTTACATACCACGGACTTTACATACATGTCGGTAAACTCTTATTGATTTTCATGTTCGTGTCTAATTCGGGTTCGTAACGCAGGCTGTTCTTACGCAACCTGACCGACCTCGGCCAAGGGTGCCGACCTATTTATGAAGCCCTACGTCAATCGTGGGTTTATAGGGCTCTTGATAATTGCCTGCAAAGCCCTAAGGGATTACTCGCGCCTGAATAAGTTAGGGTGTGTACCTACTGAGTGAAAACGTTTTCAACTAACATAATCGCCGGCATCGCGGGGTCAATTAGCGATACAATTTGACAGAAGTTGACTGCAAACTTGCTCTCTCTCTCTCTCTCTCTTACCTTAGAGTAAGAACCGCAGTCAGAGTCATTTTGAGGACAAAGTCTTTTTTTAACCCCCGATGCAAAAAGAGGGGTTTTATAAGTTAGGGGTGCTATGAGCATGTGTGAAGTGTGAAAGAAACAAGTTTAATACGTGTTTATATGAGCTGTCACAGGATTCATCTTAGATCAAACAGAGTGTAGTCGCCATTGCAAAAAATATTTTATGTACATACTAACGACCCGCCCTCGTTTCGCTTCGCTTTATGTGAGTTTTCTGTAACACCAGTTCGAAAACCAGTTTTTTTAAACATAAAAACCTTCCGTGAAAATATATAACGATGGTGAAAAGATCCGTTGGGTGGTTCAGGATGTAATAATAAAGCAGAATAAAAAGATGTAAAAGTCAAGTGCCTTATAATTGGCCAAAACGTTTTCGCGCCTTCTAAAAAAATGCTTTCGGCGCACGTACATTGTTGTAACTTATATTTGTGGTACTACTGTACCCAGATGTGCAAAAAAACGTCTACGTGAGTATAGATAGGTAGGTATACCGTTCTATTTTATCAAAAAGTAGTTAATGCTGCTCGTAGGTGCCTACCCCTATTTTGGTTTGAGGCAATCTGTGTGATATTGCAACGACCCTTTATCATACGGTATATTATATAATAAAGGGTCGATGAAATATTACACAGATGGCCTGGTAGGTATAATTTATACCTTTATTCATTTACGTGGGCAGTCAGTGTTATATATTAATTAACAAGTAATAACGTCCTCGCGCGTACTGATAACGGCACATTACGATTCAATTGTTCCATTATTAAAGTCACAACCTATTTTATTATAATAATGATTGTAAACAGGATAAATTAAGGGCGTCTGGTCTTCGGACATTCACCTTAGAATATAATAGAATGAAATAAAGGCTACGGCTATCGATAATAGATGTCCCTATATCGATTCATTTGTGTTTAGAAGACTGCTCTATCTGGGTATAATAGTGCACCAATCTCAAAACCGTTTTCGACCGCAATATTTTGAACTCCCAAGGAAATATTCCGACTGGGCTCGAAATTAAATCGATCAATATAAAACAAAATCGAATCGTTTCATTTCGAATTTGTTACTGGTGGAATTACCCATTTTGTTAAGTACATAACAACTAAGTTCTATATACATGACCTAACAACCTCAATCAAGATAAGAATGTCTTAAGGATCCTTCATTTCATGTCATAAACGGAAACTTATTCATTGACTCGTCAATCAACACAAATCTAAACATTTACGTTTGCTGAATAAAAACGAAAATGGTTTGTACACACAAGCGAATTTCTGAATGATCGTTATGAAAAAATGTTTCTCAGTACATAGCTCAAATAGTTATGTTTAAGTGTGGAAAATTAAAGAATTAACGTGCATTGTAAGATTTCTAAACACCGAAATATAACATTCAAAACAAAAGGATTTTTTCATCAGAAAATCAAATACTTGAAATATTGCAGTTAACAAAACTACGTTAGAGGGCCCGAGAAAGATTCACTCTTTTATGAATGGACTTTTTTTTGGCCATTCGGCGGACCGTGCATTTGCGATTCCTCTAGTGCAGCTGGTGTTCATGGGACGCGGTGATCACATTAGATAACGGCTTGCTTAAGTTTTCCATACAAATAATGGATCTTTATCTATCAGATACCCTTACTGAAGGTTGGCCATCGTCTCCGACCGAATATTTATTTGAACTTACGAATCGATTCCCCGCGATCCCAAGTGCGACCCACATTGCATGGTACCGAAACATTTCTAATTGTATTGGCTTATTGATTTTCGCGACGGACCGTAAAATTAGAAGGTCGAGCAGTCTGCTCCAATTCAATAGTCGTGTGATGTAAATGAAGGGCGCCGTCACGCATTTTTCCCACGCGATTCTGTTTACATAACTTACCCCAAAAATAAAACACAAACTGCCGGCTAACAAATGAACTAAGGCTAGGTTAGGTCATTTAAGGAGTGCTGACTTGACCAAATTCGGTGCATCAAGATTCCGATTGGGTAGAGTCTGGCAAATGAAAGATGAGAATGAAAAAATGGAAACACTATAGTGTCCCCCCTTTCAAATCAATCTAACAAAAAAGGGACGACACTACAGTGTTGCCATTTTTTCATTCTCATCTTTCATTTGCCAGACACTAAAAGATAATCTAGTTTTTAGTTCTAGGTGCATCAACTTTTACCCCTTCTAGTCCTAACTTAATAACAAAACGCTTGAAGATGTCGAATATTCTAGCAAAGGGTTCAATGACGTCTTTATTTTCAAACCAATACGACTTGGGGGACTTCAAAAAAAACTACCCTTTTCTCTAAGGCCGGCAGCGCACCTGCGATTCCTCTGGTGTTGCAGTGTTTGTTTATGGGTCGCGATGATCACTTCAGGTGGCTCGCTTGCTCGTCTGCCTCCTTTTTCACATATATAAATTGTAATTATTGTGAACAACTCGCACGATCCTATCCCTGTGTCATTAATGTAAGGGCTACTTATATTTAATACCTACATCCATTTAAAAGACCCAAGTAAGAACGCTTACATTACATCCCATTGTAAACCCAAGGGATACTTTCCGTACGAATTATACCTGACATTGTTGTATGCTAGGTGACTCACGTTAGAGTATTTCCATGATGAATATTTATTTAAATTTGTATTTTAGAGGAAGGAAAACAAAACATTCTTAGGTGCCTACTAATTGTTCTTCTCAAGTCGGGTCTTTCCTCAGATTTTGAGAGGTACACGTACTTCTCAAGAAGACTGTAAACGAGGGCAAAGGATATTCCAATTCTGCATAGTTTCGAGTTCGGGTGAAATTGGACACAACATATATATATCGACATGACACTCATGATTAATATCATGATATATAATCCGTTCTCCCAATATTCATATGGCGGTTTATTTGACTACTTCGGGATACAATGCGTAGGAAAATGATAAACGTTATCCTTTGTAACTCAAACTATCGGCAGTGAAAAAATTCTTATATTAAGAAGAGAATAGTTTATGGAAACATTATAGATCATTTCATCGAATTTAGGTAACCAGTAATATTAGGGTAAGTTTTATTGTTAAAAATACCTACACTTAAACCAGAATCCAGTAATCACAGCGAATGTGCGCCGGTTGAGGTTAGGATTTTGGATTTTCATGAAATGAAAATTCTGCGTAAAGATAAGTCCGTTGAAAGGTCTTTAAGTACACTCAGGAGCAAAAATACCGGGTCAGAGTGCGTTTTTCATACAAACGAGACTATTTTGAAGCCTTCGTTCCTCGCCTGGGGTTGTTTTGAGTGAGGTTTAATGGTGGATACTGCGGGGTTCAATAGAGGAGGTCAAAAGTTCTTAAGATACCTAACTGATCGCACAACCAGTTAACACCACGGCGGAAAAGTTTGGGTCAGCACTTGGATTTCCTTACATTTTATTGCCATTTTAGATGTTTTTCTGAACATGCTCAATTCCGGCGTTAACCGCAGATTTATTCAGTTGGGTATCCTAGGCACTCTGGAAGTCCTGTAGGTAAGTCGAGGTATCCATCATCAGAATTCACTAAAAGCATTCTCTGGCGAGGAACCAAGGCTTCGAAATAGCCTCTTTAGTAAAAAACGCACATTACATTATACCTACATGTGTACCAGTTTACTAATATCGGATAAAGGCTTAATGTTATCTCACGAATCTAATGGAGAATGAATCAAGGAATGCCTGACGACACTATTGCTGTCAGTTAGGCAATGATAAGATGTGTCATTTTCAACAGTGATCTCAATTCTCCGAAGAGCGTTTTTTTTTGTTACTCGGCTTCAAAAGAATGTCTACGGAATTTAACTATGCCGCTTTTTTTGCCGGAAGTTATTTGTTCCAAACTATCAATGTTTTACCGTATGTACGGTATGTACCTATCGAAATAAGGTATACTTAAAAGCTAAAGAATTTGAATTTGTACTTGAAGAATTTCTGCTAATATTTGTGTCTGTGTGTGTGTGTGTGTGTATTAGTTTGTTACTCCATCACACTGCTACGGCTCGACGAATTTGGATGAAATTTGGAACGGATATAGCTTATTATAACACTAACCTGGTCTTACACATAGGCCTCCCTTTTCATCCCGGAAAATTTAAATGTTCCCGAGGGAATAACGATAATCGAAATCTACGCGGACGAAGCCGTGGGCAGAAGCTAGTATTTTAATAGAATTCTACAGTCGAGCTTTTGTGGAACAACGTGTCTTGGCAGGTCCTACAGTGGGGGTACAGTAACTATTATGCTACTATGGAACCCTTTCCCAATGACAGCGTCAAGTGACGAGACAGAAATTACATAGGAATGAATCGCTGGTTTTATACAACAAGGTTCTATAGTGGTATATCAATTCAAGTCCGTGACCGTACCGTGTATATACTGTTCCGGCGGTTTCTTTCGGTGATTCCCAAAATAGTACCATAATTTCAGAATACCATATAATTCTCTTTACCAGATTCCCACAAGCTAAGCGATCCCTATGAATAAGACCATAGAAAAAGGATAATTGGGCTTCTTAGAAGAAACGCTCGTGATCGAAGCTCCATGCGAATCTAGTTGTTATAATTATAACCTTAACCAAGTCTGAAGGATATGTATATTTAAATTAATTAACACCAGCCGTTTGAACTCATTCATAACTCATAACTCGTCCGTCAATAACGCTGGCAGCGAGAATCGTGCAAAAACAAATCGCCGTGGGAAGGGGCCTTGGCAGTGACTGCGGACGGCCTTGGACCAACGGTTCGCGATTTTATTATCTGTGAGGACTGAGAGTGGGGAGACATTTTTACATTTCTGCCCTTCAAAATAAATAGGACGTATGTGCAATATGATAGTCAAATCAAATTTAACCCACCCTCAATGTTAAGAAATAAGGTCACTAATAAATACGCAATTCTGAGAGTTACGCCGTTTTTCTAAGCAGGGCAAAATTAGGTATTCATCTGCTTGTGTATTATGCTGCTAAATACTGTAACATGCTGCTACACTAGTTGAAGATATACTATAGGGCTATTTTATACGACCGACTTAGGCACCTATATAGCTTTAGGCACACCAAGTTATCTAGATCACACAAGAGTGGATTTTCTTTCTTAGTTACACTATCTTAATGTTGGTTGATGTGTGATTAAGGGTTAAGATAAAAAATAGAAGATTTTCCCTATTGTTTCGGAAACGTTTATGGTAAAATGTAGATCAGGTGAGGCGTTGGATCTTGAAAACGATACAGATAACACACTTCCCAGTTTATTATATTATAGTAAGGTTTGTTACGGGTCGCGATGTCGGTTGGGATAAGTATCAGTTTTTTTTACCTCATATAAAACAAAAGTAAGGATCTAACGGAGCCCTTTGACTGACGACGCGTTGGCTTAGTTGTTAGTGACTCTGCCTACAAAGCTATAGGTCCCGGGTTCGATTCCCGGCATGTGCACATGTTTATTTTAGTTTTTATTCTCTATATAAATAAGTATTTATCGTTGTCTAGTTCTAGTACCCATAGTACAAGCCTAGAGCTTAGTTTTGGACTAATTATCTATTTTATTGATTAGCTATTTTTCTAGGCGTCAAATTGGTTAACAGTACCTATTTCCAGTACGTATACTCTGATTATTCTAAGATTATTGCCTATGACAACCGTATTTCGTAGGTATTTTTAAATTTCAGTCTTTTACTAATAAGTACTCACAAGCGATAAAAATAGGCGAATAGGTAATTGTTTAAATTCCTAAACGGCGTCGCTAGGTTTGTACCGATGTACCTAGTATTTATGTAAAGAAAGAGTGTAGGTAACAAGTGTATATATCAGCTCTCACAGTCATCAGCTTAGAATAATCTGGGTATAGTAAATTGCCGTAGATCAAATGTTTCCTACCTCAAATAAATCTCAAGGCCCATCTGACATTGACATTGGCCGTTAACTGGAACATGCCACGTATCTACATACATACGTAGCACAACGCTGTTTCCGATAAATAAATATTCAGAGATAACGCGACATCAAACGAAAGATCTGTCATGATAATGAGCCCTTTTGTACCAAGATCTGAAGCCTCTTGTTGTTTCGGCGGTTTAAAAAAAAATCTAGTAGTCGACCTTACAAGTAGCTGTACACTTTGGTACCCTGTGGCATCATATCGCTTTTGACAGATTAGTGCAGCAGGGGCACTAACATGGCTACGTTAATCGCGTCACAAAGTTTGGATAAGGCATCTGTCACCGTCTGACACGTAAATAAGCATGACAGTGGGAGGCCATTTGCAACGTCAAAAGATGGCGGCTGTGTAATATGTTTTAGTTTTTATTTTTGTTTATTTAGGAGTTCAAAGTTCTTTTCTGTTAGTGATTTGTACTTTTAATGCCTTTGTGATGCACAGTGATAGAAGACTTGGACTTATTTCGTGTATCCTGGCATCTTAATTCTCGTTTCAAGTGCACTCGCAGTGGTACAGAGGTTAAAACTATCTTGGCCTCTGTCCTACATATCACCGTACAACGTTGCCCTCAATCTTCCTAGAGAAGATTGGATTGTGTTATATTGCTATATTGATTTATACTTATATATACTTGACACTGGCGAAATCACTTCATTGTGGAAACGCCATATGCCCGCGGTAGTAGCTGTTCAAGTCGCCGCGGGGCAAAGAAAATAAAAAAAAGTACGACAGTGACGGATACTTTATCCACATTTGACACGCGATATAGACGCAGCCATACTAGGCCCACCGTTCAAACATGACGTTAATAGAGATAAAATGATATGAATGAATATGGTTGAATATATTAGACACAATAATAAGGGTAAGGACATGTAAATACTATTACATATTTTGTGGTTTGTTGTGACGATTTCGTCCGACATTGGCGTTTAACTTGTAATGCGGATATATCCGCCAAAGCCGCTACGCTGGACAGGTTAATGACATTTATTTCTCAAAAAAAATCAACATTGAACAGTAAATAGTTTTGATTTGTTTGAGCTCCTACGTATTACACGTCCGTCTGTATAATAATTGACTATTATTTTCCTTCATCATTTATTACCAGTTTCATTACAAAGATGTACCGCTACGTAATTTGTTCACCTGCCGTTTGATTCATCTTTTAAACGAAATCATTGTCAATTTTTTTATCCCACAGATTAAATATTATCTAATCTTAAGATTCTTTCGCAGAACGTCAAACTCAAGTAGGTATATCTCATCGCGGCCAAGAAGATAAGCGCAAATATAAATCTGGCCTAGTAACATGGCTGCGTCTATATCGCGTGTCATATGTGGATAAAGCAGCTGTCACTGTCGTTCTTATTTACGTGTCAGAAGGTGACGGATGCCTTATCCAAACTTTATCAGGCGATAAATGCAACCATGCCACGGCCCCGGAGGTATATTCCACATTGTTAAAACACTTTTAACCCATACATTTTCCGGGACTCAAATATATCCATACCAAATTCATCGACGTGGCGTCCGCGGACCGGAAGACGAGCTGTAGGTAGGCCTCGAACAAGATGGAGTGACGACCTCGTCAGGATCGCGGGACCGCGGTGGATGCGAAAACCACAAAACCGGTCTGAGTGGAAAGCCTTGGGCAGGCCTATTTCCAGCAGTGGACGTCTTTCGGTTGACATGATGATGATGATGATGAAATTCATGATGATTACTTATTAGTACTAGGCAGATAAGAAGTCAATTTAAGGAGCCTAATATGGCTGCGTTTAGCGCGTGACAAATTTTGGATAAAACATTCGTCACTTTTCGACACATTTTGTCACGCGGTAAACAAAACCATCTAGTATGGCCGCGACGGCTGACACATCGCACAATCATGAAGTCTGAATATTGATAAATTATAATTTTTAATAAAATTAATTAAGTAATTATTTTTTTAATTATAATTGATAATGTTCACCTTGTTCCATAGTCTCTGCCTACCCCATTAGAAGACAGGCGTGAAGGTATGTACGTGTGAAATAGACTTGCATCTGTAGCCGTAAGGTTGAAATTCGCGATGCCTTTCAACAGTAATGCGTCAGTGATAGTGCAAAGCGTAATCACGAAAGCAAATAAGGTGCAACCGTCGATTGGCGTGTGAGTCGTCTAATATTTGACACGGCGAAAAGGTTAAAAATGCCTTTCTAATGACTAACCTCAAATCACTGATTCTTATGAGCAGCAAAGTTGTAAAAAACAGCAACAGGACCAAGTAAAGCCGTATCCACTTGCGGGTAAACACTTTACACAGATACAGTATCATTGTAGATTTGAGAATGCTCTGCTCGATACGGTATCAGCCGATTGATAAGCGATAAGAGCGAGTGACGAGTGTGGCCTGTGGACGAATGGAACTTCTTTTATTGGTCTCATTAAATGGTTCATGAATGATTCGCTGATGAACTGCAGTTAGCGTTGTAGACACGAAGCATGCCTTCCCTAACCTACCATTTATTAAAAACATTTGAAAGTGTCAAGGCGTCCTAGCCTCTAGCGAAAAAGGCTACAAGTCGACCTAACTCGTAATAAAAAAGGGTATATACATGAACGGAGTACCTGTACTAGACATAAATCCTTTTTCACTTGCTTCTTTTTTTTTTTTTTATGGCATAGGGAAGGCTGACGAGAACACAGGCCACCTGATGGTAATTGGAAACTGTGACCCATAGACATTCGCATTCACAAGACTGCAAGCCTAAGACTGCAAATGCGCTGCCAACCCTGAGGACTAAGATGGAATGCCTTTATGCTAGTCATTACACCGGCTGTCTTATCCCCAAACCGGAACACAACAATACGAACACTGCTGTTTGGCGGTAGGTTAATGGATAAGATGGTGGTAGCGATTCGGACGGACCCCGCACAAGGTCCTACCACCCGCAAAAACCAGAAAGACTTCACAAGACTTATACCCTTTTTCACCAGAACCCCAGTTTTGAACTTGTTAGAAAATTGTAGTAGCGTCGGCCTTATAACAGTGGCGATTTAGCTCTTAATAAGTAAGAACGGGTAAAAGTCATCTACAGAGATACTAGACTTATACCGATTTTCACCTAATGCGATGCTGCACTAATCTGTCAAAGGCTTTAATGTTACAAAAGTGGGAAACTATTAACAATTAACTTCTACTACTTAATTTTCTTGTACAATAAAGAGTATAAGTACTTACATACATACATACTTATAAGGTCGACTGTACCTACACTTAGGGCCGTATTAATAAACTCATCTTGACTGTGAGGCCCGGCAAGATACGTCAAAGTAAGCGCCAAACCATAGAACACTGTCATTTTTGACGCATCTCAAGACGAGCATTAGAGTTGAGATCAGTTTATTAATACGGGCCTACTTAACTTATCTAATAGATACTATATCAATACATAGTTTTTTTTACCAAATGGGGAACCAGTATCATGTTAACTGATCAACGTTAGCATAAAAAAACCATTGGAAAATTAAGACCCTTTTTACAACAACCACCATAGGCGTATATAGGCCGTGCCCACCCCAGAATGGTCTGGTGTGCACCCCAGGTTGTTTACTGATCACTTGTAAATAGGAAGCCGTTTGAATTCTAGCCCAATGTATCTCAAAAAGGCAAGGGCTAGGACTCCTTGGAAAATATCTCAAGCTAGAATGACGACGCATACGTTTTTTTTGTACCATTGAAACTAAATAGTTATATTCTTAAATGAAATCTGAATGCATCAGGTGCACAGAGTTTGTAGTTGTAGTAGTAGAATGCTCCTACCTCTACCTAAATGAAACAATATTATTTTAACCTTAGTCCGACCTCGCTGTCTTTGGGACTTTATCTAAAGATAAAGAAATTTGCATGATTTCGTATGCAGGCAAGTATATGTATTAGCGTGGTGTGCAACGAAGCCTTAGTTTTTAGTTAATGCGGGTAGCCATTAAAGCCCGCATCTGTAGCGAATGCCATTACAGCGTGCGCAAAAACAAATCACAACAGTATGAAATATGAACAGTTTGTTATTGTTGAAAACTCATTTTACTGGCGATCAGATAGTGTGTTATTTATGTATGACATTAATTATTTGTAATTGTTTGATAGACTATAGTGTTTTTCAGCTACGATGAGTTCTGTGACAGCCCATATAAACACGTATTACACTTGTTTCTTCAACTTTACATAAAAACTACACTGGTACACACCTGGCGACGCCGTTCAGAATCTTAATTAATCGCCTATTTTTAAATACCTCGCATGTGAGAATAGTAAGTGATTGAAATTACGAAATACGGCTGTCACAGAACTCATCCTAGCTGTAAAACACTTATATAAAGACAATAAAGAATAATAGCAGGTTGTAGAAACATTTGTTTCATTACTTCATTAGGTTATGCGAAAATTTCGAATATTCCTTAAATAAAAGGTACTTATATATTATTCTATTTTGGAATCTAATTTTACGTTTTAATTAATATTTCGAAAATATGAGTGTCCAAAAATTTTATCGCTGATTGAAAATCTACGCGGACCTGACACTTGTTAGGTTTTTCTACCTTATGTTGCTATTACCCATTGCTCTTAAGGTGAATGAAAAACCTGATAAAACTTACATTCGAACAGCTAGGTAGGTAGGCAACAAGATTCTCCAGGTCATCCAGAATTAATGCGATAGATACTATTTCAAGGAAATAAGCTGTCAAATACGACAAACCGCAAAATAACTGGTATAAACCAGAATTGTTACCAGACGTCGCAAAGAGTCTGCAACGGTAATCGGTTACATGAGCAACATCCGGCGAATGCGGCATTACTTAATATATACGTAGACGTACGACAATACGTAAATTTGCCGGGTTATAAATTTTCTATGTGTCTTTAGTCGTGTAACGTCGGGAAATTTATACGTATTAAGCGAAATTACTAAACATTCAAATCCGTTGATGGTACAGTCGAACTGAATTCTGTATCAATGTCAATAGTTGCGACAAGGAACTAAAAAGTACAGCTTCTTCTGAGTTCCACCGCACAAAGTGTACATGGGATACGTTCGGAACCAGGGAAACTTCCCCTCAATCCACCGACTCTATCCACTAGTGAAGCCACTTGTACTACGGGGTCCACTGGGATCAGCGGCGGATCTTCCCATACTCCCTGCGCTGTTCGATCCACTGGTGGAGCAGACGGTGGGCCCTAAAAGAGTTGCAATTAACTGTGAACTCCAGAGTGCTGTTTGCGCCACTAGTGGATCGATTCGGTGGAGCCTAGTGCATTGGATTGTCCCAAAAACTTAGGTCTTTCTGCATATTATTCAAAGTTCTTTCCTATTAATGGCGGTCCACCGCAGTATCCCGCAGTGATTTCGCCAATCTCAAGTGAGTGGAGTAAAAACTAAAACTAGACTACAGACTAGCATGCCACTACTATATATGTTTTAGTATAGCTGACCAAGAGACGAATTGTATAAATATGGCAGACATCCCATTTATGGAAGACTGCTCTATGGTTCTGTCAGGAGACAAAGGACACAGAGGTTGATCGACGGCTTGTCATGAATGTCATGATGTATTGATGGCCTACAATCGATTTCGATTTTATAGTCTGATAAATTTTGGTTAGGAAAATCCGTCATGACTGTACCTATTAGTAATGATAACCCAGGGTTAGTAGTAAGTACATATAGTAAGTACCTGTACTGTATTGCCCTTGTCCGTGGTCCACCCATGTTGTCTACCTATGTGGGGAGTAGACTGGACACAATCAACAGGTAGGTTTAGATTATGTTAGTTCTTCAGAGGGCCCGAAGGGCCAAAATAACCTAGAAATAGGAGCTCCGTCGACTTCGTTAAGGTCTGCTAAAATGCCCAGGTGCACTCATCAGGTGGACCACGGCCAATACAGGGTCTATACTGGCTAGTGGCAAAACTGTACTGGTTGTACAGTCGCCCACACAGCTGAGCGACCATTGAAGATGAAC
The DNA here is from genome assembly GCA_923062465.1 of Acleris sparsana. Lineage (NCBI taxonomy): Eukaryota > Metazoa > Arthropoda > Insecta > Lepidoptera > Tortricidae > Acleris > Acleris sparsana. The sequence goes on along the minus strand of OV281287.1, from coordinate 3,793,809 downwards.
AGAGAGAAAATGTCTCTGTCGTGCACATGACATTCTTATGGAAAATCTATATTCATCTCTTTCTACATTTTCTCACTTCCGTCTTTAATGGGCAGTTAAGTGTGTTGCTGTGTGTACTGTAGGTACTTGCTGGTTGTCACTGTCCGATCGGTAGGTTAACACGGCTGTTGCTTACTAGAATAACTGCACTCTACGCAAAATACTAATTACTATTTCTCACTAGGAAATTGGTCAATTAAAAAGCAATAAAAAATACAGGATTTATTCTTAAGTTTTGATGACGCATACATTTCTATGACAATATAAATACTCTAAAGTTGAATATGAGCGCAAACGGCTCCGCTGCTGCTCGGCTTACGCTTGACCTGAGGCCACACTTTGAACATCGAGGTTACGTTCGCTCCATCTCGGTCACTCATCAAACTCATCATTCGAGACTATATCGAGAGAAAGGGATGGCTAACGTAACTTCGAACTTCGATTTTCAAAGGAGGGCCAGGGCCTCTGGCTCCCAACAAGCCGGTCAGAGCTGGGCAGATCGAAGCAGAAGTAACGCAAGTGTAAGCACTCGTCATTGTATCAACAAGCTGCCATGTTTATTTTTTATATCAGGAGCAGGGCAGCGCGCCGCGTTTGAATACGGTATTATATTCTGCCTGCCTTCGGGGTGCATCAGCCCGCGCTATTTCTGCCCTGTTTTTAGTCTGTGAATGGCTTTATGGTGATAACACTTAAGGATTGCGTTGTGCGCCACGTGACGGCCCTATCTAATTGTTTTCTTCGATTAAATTAAGTATTGAATTAAAAACGAAGACTGCCAAGTTATTACCACACAGATCGACACAATTTATAGGTTGTAGACAACAATAAAAAAAATACATTCAGTGGAACAAAGAACCTCCTCCGTTTTTGAAGTCTGTTAAACATTTAGAAAGCTTATAACTGTTACAAAGTTAAATTGTGTATTAATTTGGGCAACAATATCTCAGTTTTAAATAAGTACTTTTGTAAAACACTTAGAAAACACAATTACGGTGTTACTGGACGCATTACGCATTCCTATTTCGATTTTCACCAAAATTCAAGGGACTCCTGTACACTTTTGAGTGACAGTTTGGCAATGTCACTGAAAAGTATTTAGAATTCCCGTAAACGCAGGTGCAAAACGGCTTAAGCGGTTAAAAAGTGGGACACCAAACATGCGATTTCAAAATTCAAACTCGATTCCATGATACCATAAGTATTAACTTATGACTAAATTGTTAAGTTTGAAGTTTTATTATTTAAGTTCGTAATTGGACTTTAAATCATCACAGACAATCTAGCTCACAGCACAGTGTCACTTCGGGTGCCAAGCTGACTTAAGAAAAAAAAACCTAGTCAAAATTAATCTGTGGGCTGAAGAGAGCTCAGTTATTTTGTGTGGTGGTGTCAGTTGGGTTGTCCCTAAAATCCTTTAAAGACCAGATGTCATGTTTGAAATGCTAAGCATTAAGCTTTTCAAAATGCAAACATTAATTATAAATTAATGCTAAAAAAACTACAGCCAAAGCATATTGAGCCCTCTAGAAGTCTATAGAGCAACACGGTCGGATATGCACTTCGATTCCGGTAACGGATACTCTCTTTTTTCCGCGGAGAGCGGCTTGACTTCGAATAAAATGACCAAAACATTATGGTGATCTTCTTTGTATGGATCTGAAAATAAAAACAAAATTACACAACATCAATCTTGAAAATCACTATCAATGAATGAGGATACACTAGGAGCAATGTATCCTCATTCATTGATACTAGATAAGTTGCTGGCATAGCCACACTAAGCACACTTGAATTCGTAAGCTGGCCTAAGCTGTGTCCTCAATGCGACTTATAAGTAGAAGGAAGAGTTACTGGTCCTGTGACTCTAAAATGTGCACGAGCCTTAGCACTTTTACGGCAAGACTTGCCACATTGGAAAATTTATGAATGGTCTTAAAGCTGCACGAAAAGCGTTGATGCAGGCCACCGAGGGGGTTTTAGAGGGTAATGCACCAACGGATAATGACACATTACTCCTGCGCTAACAGACCCGGCTATTTTGCAAAGTTTGTCTTCTCGGAAATAAAAAAACTACTAATCAGCCTTAATCAGCACAAGACCGGTCCGAGTGAAAAGCCTTGGGGGAGGCCTATGTCCAGCAGCGGACGTCTTTCGGCTGACATGATGATGATGATGATGATGATGAATCAGCCTTATGGCGGATCTACAACCTACAGTAGCGTACTCTACCCACGGACTCATGGAGCGGGCAGCGCGGTGCGAGGTAGAAGTAGATAAGGGCAGACAGCAAATGCGGCTTCATACACACATTGGATGTATAAGTTGTTTTCGAGGGTCATTACTCATTACGAATCGTCTTGCACGCATGTTTCCACTTGACTTTGACTTCCAGCCTCCCGAACAAGCCGGCTTCCGAAAAGGCTTCAGTACCATAGACCACATACATGCGCTGCGGCAGGTTGTACAGAAGACGGAGGAATATAACCTTCCCCTCTGCCTAGCGGTGCGAAATCGACTATAGGTACATCGAAGTGGTGAAGTGTTTGTACAAAAATGCCACTATGTCCGTCCGACTACAGTACCAGGAGTCGAGGCCGATTCCGCTGCAGCGGGAGTCAGTTCGAAAAACTCGCACCATATCGCACCACCCGCACATATTAATATCTGCTCTTTCTGTCTTCTCGTCATCAAGATCCTTCCGGCTGGGTTGGACTGAATGCCAAAATGCTCTGTTCCGCATTAGTCTGAATGCCAAAACGCACCGGTCTTCATTAGTCTGAATATCAAAATGCACCGGTCCGCATTAGTCTGAATGCCGAAATGCACCGGTCGTACTATGTACAAAACTCAAAATACCTTTTTCCCAAAATGACTGATTTTCTAAAAGTCCTCATCTCGGAATGTCTGAAATAAAATTGTCAAATTGGTGTACAGTCGGGTTAGTTTTTTTGGAACTTTGCTTTTGAAATTAAACAATTATGTTAATAAAACATTTTATTTAATATTTTAATTTTTATTGTAAGTCGAAATATTAATTTATTATTAGTAATAAAAAAAAAACACAATCAGAATTGTTTCTCGCACTTCATGTTTACGGATCTGTACCCATCCCCTTTACATCCCTCTACGAGGTACAGGGTACATTGGAAATATCCAAATAATAATAAAAACAATATATAAATTATAGGTCTTCTAAGGTTCTAACTAATGTAATGAACGTATTCTCCGATTCCAACAGTACCGATTCTCCGCAAAAGAAGTCCGGGCGGAAAGCAAGTTAGATTATACATAGATAACAAAAAATATTATTCTTAAACAATGTTACATAAGATCACTTACTTATTGCATTCGCTTCTTAATAATAGAGATATTTTGTAGAAACTCAATTTCTGTAACATTGCCGGCATTTAATTCATTCAACTGCTTTCTATAACAGTTGTCGAATAATATGTCCCGCCGTCGTCTGGTAGGACCGCTAAACAAAGAATTTTTTATTCGGGTGTCCTGATATTTTGCCTCTTTCTTCAGCTTGTACAAAAATCGCATCAGGGTTGGTTTGTGAGGCATACGTGAGTTCAGTCTCCGGTGCCAGCCCTCTATCGCATTGTTTGTACGATGCTTATCATTTGAGCAACTTATAAATGACGCACACAAAGACATCCACTGTTTTTCAAAATACAATTGAAATTTGGTCATTTCTTCAGTTGGTGGGAAAAGGGCTTGCAAAGATGACCATGCAGTATGAATTTTCTCTTGAGGGAGTAAAGATAAGTTAGCACACATCCTCACTAAATATCTTTGATGTGGGGTAGTTGTTGCCTTTATTTTTTTTGCCTGCTGCCACACTGCCTTGTTGTATTGGTAATAACAGCCTCGGATTTCTACACACGGGAAAATCTCTTTTACTGCATTGATTATTGCCATTTCAAAGTCGCACTTAAATATATGCACTCTCAAACTCAATTTGTCCCTCAGCAATCTAAACATTCTAGTGTAAGTCTCTTGAGTTTTGTTAGGCAAAAGCATATACAAAACAGGCACTATATTCGTTGAACTGTTATTTCTGGCAATATCAGTGTGAATGGTAAAGATTTGGTAAAAAGGTTTGGGAGTTCGTTTAAAAGTACCATCACTATAAAATATTTTGTTTCTGTTTTCATCACCGAGTAATTTTCTCGCAGTTAATGTCGAGAAAACTAGAATCTTCTCATGCTCACCATCGTCAATGACAAGAAAACTTTCTGATAATAATTTTGGAATTTTTATATCCACTAATTCATTGAATTCCGTATTATTTTGATCCAGAGTTCTATGTCTTATTCTATAAAGGGAACTTCTTTTTTCCTCAAAGGATGGCATAATCGTTTTGCTTGATTCTTGAACATTGGCAAGACAATTTTCAAATACCTTTTTGATTGGTGTCATTTTTGTAGAAACGATCTTTTTGCAAGTATCAATAAACATATCTTCTTCATTTTGATTATAATGCGATCGGCACGCGTGAGTACTTTGCCTAATGATACTACTTCTTTCAGCATTCAATGTTACCGATGCTGAACAATCATTTCGATTTATGCACCTCCACATGCTAGAGCCTGACTTATTGTTGTTTGAAAAATTATATTTGTGTCCATCATGAATTAGAGATGGTTTACCTTTTTGGTTGTCTATAAATTTCAGGGTAATATTATTCATTATAACATTTATAATATTACAACACAACAGCTAAGAATATTAGTAAATGACAAACAATAAAAAAATTCAAGTGACATTTGTCACTACAAGTGGCCATTATCTTGTCATTATAATGTTATAGACTAAAGGAGTACGTATAACTATGTACCTATAACTTAGGAAGATAATCATCATAACTAGATACAGGTAGGTATTCATCATAATTAATGTATCTGAATGTACCTTTTGTGTCAGACCTTACGGATTTCAGACATTCCGAGATGAGGACTTTTAGAAAATCAGTCATTTTGGGAAAAAGGTATTTTGAGTTTTGTACATAGTACGACCGGTGCATTTCGGCATTCAGACTAATGCGGACCGGTGCATTTTGATATTCAGACTAATGAGGACCGGTGCGTTTTGGCATTCAGACTAATGCGGAACAGAGCATTTTGGCATTCAGTCCAACCCAGCCGGAAGGATCAAGATCGTGCAATACGATCGAAACGTCGATGTTAATAACTCCACTACACGTCAATAAATATTGTGATAATTATCATGATATTTACTTTTGTATCTTGGGCCCGATCACAACACCCTACACCATCAATACGGATCGCGTCAGTAATGAAGCGTTCTTTGTACGAGGCAAACGTGATAGACTCTAGACAGAGGAAAATTAAATAATGACGCGTGACACTACGCGCAAGATAAATATCACGATCCAGGACCTGGGATCAGATCACAAGGATTTCCAGAGATCCAGCGATAAATATTGTGATATTGTGATCCGTCATTCACTACTCTACACGTCAATAAATATCGTAATCGGACAGTTTTTATTGACGGATCACAGTATAGATCTTGCGTGTAGCATTCGCCTAACAATGATTTACGCGATTCATGCCCAATTTCACCACCAACTTAACAGGCAATTAGAGTCGTGTTAACAGCTGTCATAATGTATGAATTAACAGATGTTTTACATAAGTTTAACTAAACATATGTATATATCTTTTCAGAAAATTGTTATGATATTATTAACGGGCTCTTACGCCGGCCATCCACGTTACGGTCCACCGGAGAGGTTACCTGCGCAGGCGACCGGGGGACACGGCACACACGCACAGGTTCGCCGTACGGTGTCACACGAAAGAATTGGTTTTTAGTTTTGCTCCGGTCGCGTGCACAGGTAGACCTCTCCGGTAACCGTAAAGTGTATGGCTGGCATTAGGCTTGGTTTCCTCCTACGCTGACATCGGTCGCTGACGTCGGTCGAGTGTACGAATATGAGGCAAATCTGCCGCGGACGTCAGCGTCGCTGTGCGGTGTCCCATAGAACATTTTGTATATTCGTACGCTCGACCGACGTCAGCGACCGATGTCAGCGTAGGAGGAAATCAAGCCATAGTAGCGTAGCGTAGCAACGAAGCGGCTGTATATCATAAATATATTATATATTGGGCGACAGTGGCTAACATCGAGGGCAATATTATTGCTGCTTGCTGTTCTATAATTTTAACCCTTCGTGTGTAGGACGGAGTCGGTTTGCACACGTCGTCTGTCGCAAAATGGCGTCAAACGTCAAATTCAAATTTAGAACCTGTTTTATACCTTATAAACGTTTCATTAAACGATTGGCGAATGTCTATGGTTTATTTGGTCATTGATGGGCTTGGAGAAAGTAAAACACTTTAGACTCCATTAGAATTATTTTAAAGTTAAAAATCGAATAAAATGTTGATCATGTGACCTTGCAATGATCAGTCCTTAGACACACCAAAGGTTAAGGATTTTATTTTAAAATATAATATCGTAATCTAATATATACATAAAATGGTATCTTGCCTTTTGGCCGAAATAGTCAAAATGTATCGTTCCCAACCGTTTCATTTGCGAACACGCTTTTTTGTCTGTAAATATAAAATTTTCAGCCGCACGGGCACTTTTACACGTCGAGAATTTACCAGCGCTTCCCTAGAGGAGACCCCTGCTGAGAAGATACGCCGCAAGAAACTCAGCAGTCATTCATTTTTTATACATATTTCATATTACAATGGTACTACTTAGTCTAAGTATTATATAAAGCCAATACTATTAAATTAAATATAATATCAAATAACATGAGTAGTTCAGCAGGAAAACAGACAAAAATCTAGGGAGAGAGATAGAGGGAAGTAAAAAAAACACCTACTTGTGTATATAAGACGGTGCAAGACGACCAAATAAAAGTTTCGATAATGTTTTCCTACATCAACGGTGTCCCCTAGACAAGATAATGTATTTTTGCATTTGAACAAATTATTATTGACTAAGTTTCGGGTTTAGGCCATGCATTTTGTCCCTATAATACGCTTTAGATATTAACGACTTTTAGGAGTAACTTAAGTGCTGAAATTAGTAACTTCAAAACTACGTCAGGTAATTTATTAGGTATAGAAATGAATGCATTGACCAACAAATGATTTATTTACTTTACGGACACGGAATTTTCGAAAAGTGATTTTATTTTTATTTTTAGTATTATATTATGTACTTATATCAGACTTTTTGGTGAAAGAATCGAAATTCTTATAGAACATCGTATCGCATCGTATCGTTAGTTTAGGTTAGGTTAGGTTAGACTTAGTTAGGTTAGTTACCTTTTTTTAGATCTTGAAATATTTACGGTAACAAAAAAAAAAGCCAAACATATTTCTGCCACAAGGCATATAACCAAATAAAATATGTAAGAACAGCACGGGTAGCACAAGTTGTATTTTCTCGCTTGTCGCTCAGTGCGTCTCTATCGTTACAGGCTAGAAAAAAAGGGAGATCCGAGCGACATACCACTTACTACTTTGGGACAGGACTACTTCGTGTTCTTTTTTTTCAGCCTTCTGCTTCGCTATTTTGGCTTTTTCGCTGCTTCTTGCTCTACTTTCACTGCCCGAACGTATTCTTCAGAGGGAAGCCAGTGCCTTTAACAAAGTAAATCTGATAGAACTAATTTCACGGATTACGTTGCGTACGTGTTCATAGTCCGCAGGCATTTTGCGAACAAAAAGTTTCAATATGAATTCAACGTATCACCGTTGTGAGTAACGTAACCACAGATTAGATATTAAGAACAGATACACAAAGACATACATTGCTCAGTATGGGCTTGCTGCTAGAACAATAATTGGTCAACCCAATGGTGTAATAGGAGATTGTGTCACAAGGGAGCAAAATGACATATTTACGGTGAGGGCGTACATTGAATCCTGAACAAAGCGAAGGATTCAAAAATAGAATCCTGAGCATAGTGAGGGATTAAAGTGTTAACGTCCAACGAGGAAATAATTTTGGTACCGTGTGACACATACTGCTTTTCACATCACCTATGAGGAAAATAAAAGATCTTAGCGATGAAACAAATTTATTTCTTTAAACTCTCTAAAAGTACTGAAATTATGAAATTTAATACTGGCCACAAAATGTCCTCGAACAGGAAAGTGCCACTTTGATCCCTCCTAGCAGGGAAGAAAAGTCCCCTTTCCGAATAGGTGATGTGAAAAAACTATAGCTGTGACTCCATGAGGTCACAGTGAAGTTCTTAGTTTTGCGCCGACTGTGAAACAGCAACTTTGCAATATGTTCAAAGAAATCTGAAACATGGCACTATTGTTGCTTGGCCAAACATATTTGGCATTTATGCCCTATCTAATTCTAATAATCAATATAATACAATACAAATACGCTTTATTGAACACCACACAAAGTAAAATGAATAACGAAAAGCAAGCTTCAAAAAACCCATGTGCTGTTTGGATAATGTCGTCAAAACAATGTTACTTATCATGTATTAATTTTTTGTTTCGCCAATTTCACATTTAAATAATTTTAATATAGCCTATGACACTCTAGTGGTTAAGACGCATCTAACCACGTATAATTTATTAAAATTGGTTTAGCCGTTTTGTAGTTACAAGCGGACATTGAGTCGGACATAATATACAAGTCAAACACATAACCCTTCTTTTGGGCTTTGCCGCAGTCGGGTAATAAACAAGGAAAGACAAATATACGAACTTCTCAAAAATCAATCTTCTGAGTCAATGCAAATAGGTACCCCACTTGCTCAAAGCTTGCAACCGCAGTCGCCTGTGTCAACCTGTACATTTCGGCAGATACGGTCGCTTAATTTCGTCGATTGCTTCTCGGATAGATTCCCTGGGCCTGGCAGTCTAGTCAATATGTATACCTAACGCTTTACTGAAGTTAGCCATTTTCAAAAATCGACCATATGTACAGAATTGACGGCTGACAGATCGCATCGACCGCTTATGTCAACTCCATACATTTCAAGTCGATAGAAAACAGAAACGAATTGGACTTGACAGAAGCGCATGGAGCTAACCCCAGGTGCTTCTGTTTAGTCCACGAGTAAAATACTCTTTAACCGAACAATAGTCCTCGCGTGTGATCCAAGGACTTATTTCTCCAAAATTGGCGAAATACACCTTGTTAAAACAAGAATAAAATACAGACGCATTAGTATCGTTTGCATCTTGGCCTATAGGTAAAAACTCAAGTAAATGACCTCTTGCATGTAGTTGTAACACATCTGTATACACCGTTCGACATTCTATATTTGAAATTTGACGTATATTCCATATTCGTTTTGTACACAGCTAGATGCAAGAGGTTATTTACTTAAGTTTTTCACCTATACTGGTCAGGTGGACCTAGGACATGCAGTTCTAAGACCCTCACCGCTGTGGGTTCTCAATACTCAATTCTTCATAGCTCGGTCACCATTATCAGTATTATCAATATTATCATCAACAAAGTTATTTCAAGGCTTGGCAACTGCTCTAATTCCAGTATAGCAAAAAAAACATCAGAAGCTTTTAAAGTTGTCTGCGAAAAAATCGCTTATTTTGTTATTTCATGACAAAATATCCTCCGTCAATATCTAGCTCTGGATGTGTTGCTCGTTTGAAAAGAAAGACAAAAAACAAACACACTTTCGTAATTATGCTACTGAGTGAGGAGTTTAATATCTTTGGCAAAGATTCAAAACCTGGATTTGTTTAAAATGGATTCTGCATTTTATGAACAATCGTCAACAATCCGCCACTGAAATTAGATTGGTTGAAAAGCCTTAAATATCACCTAAATATGACATGACTCTACCTTGTTCCTGGTGGATCCAACGCCTTTAGTTTATAAAAAGAGGACATATTCGTCTCTTTCTAGCAAAAGGAGTTAGAGAGAGACTTCCGCTTGTAAATTGTAACTTGTAGCTTCATGAAATGGGCGTTAGGTGTTTTCCACCTTAAATTTACATAAAAATATCCTGTAATCAGACCTTCCAGCACAGCCTGCTTACACGAAAAACATATTGGCATGTACAGTCAATGAAATCGAAAGACGTACCTTTTTCGCTCTTGTCACAATATGTCGAATGACACATAAAAAGGTTCGTCCTTTAGTTTCCCTTACTGTATATACTTTTCGAATGCCAAAAAGTTAAGATTGTTTTAGGATTTCTTACCAGTTTTACCTTTTGCAATCACCAACTAAACCATGATCTGGTCTGAATAGTCAGATTCAACTGCGCTAAAGGACCTAGAGAGAGAGAGATACCGACAGACGCCGGAGAGAATGGGACAGCAATAGGCCGCCGAGTACTATTCATATTCTGTTAAAAAAATCTCATTCGCCATAGACTCGGAAATTGTGTCAAATTATCACTAGATCTATTCGCTTTTTTAATATCGAGACCCGGCATTACACTAGATGACTAGAGGAAACATGAAATAGGACGACTAATATGTACTATTTTATATCTAATAGGTATTAGGTTTCGAAAGTAATCGATTTTGTTTCTTAGAAGTCTTATATTTTTAATATCTAACATAACACTTTGTTAAACATACTAAATATTTTGGTCATTATAAATATCTATATCTCTCATATGGGATCTTTCTCTGATGTGGCCTGACGGAGAGATGATCTGATTGGGTATCCAGATGTCTACAGCTCAGGGATTCGCCGTTATCGAGGTATCTTTTTCACAATACGGCTTTTGCTTTCAAATTGATGCATTCTGACGTCCATTTGCGCAAGAACTGTAAGAACGCTTATTCACGTTGAAGGAACTGGGCAAAAGTCGGAAAAACGCTTTCGATATGCAGTAACAAGACCTACCATATCGTACCAAAATATGTTCTAGTCAATAATCAATGTAACTGCAGCTATTAGCCACTTCAGTTTGTTTACTTCGAGTACGCAGTATTCTTCCCAAGCAAGTTGTGAAAGGTATGGAGCAGTGTGAGCCTGCAGAAACTAACAGCAGTGCGACGAAGGTAGAGATGTGCCGTTTTCCATCCGGGAAACATACAGTTTCACGTTTTTTCTTTGACTCCGATGGTTTCCTTCAGTTAGAAGCTAAGTAAGTTTGATGTTGTTCATAATATCAATATATTTCCGTGTTTTTTTTACTGACGTTCACTTTTTCTAGCTTATGAGTACCTACTCTAGCCATGCGCACTGTCACCATGTGGACTCTTGCTGTAGCTCTGCCTCTGGAACAATCATTTTGTGACGTCATGAGCCGTCCTGTTTTTGAAGGGAACCTTGTTCCATGCGCAGATAGCTATGTTAGTCTAGTGATAAAGTATTTAATTCTCGTTGGGAGGAACAGCTTAAACATATATCTCACAGACATTTGCTTCTGCCCGCGACTTCATCCGCATTGACCTTTTTACGGGAACAGTGTTTTTTGGAAAAAGAAAGGTAGTTAATTATGTGTTAATTCAGAGTTAAACGTATTTCGATTGGTGATTTCATAAGAATTATTTCATCTGTTACAGCGTGAAGAAGTTATAAACACTAAATCACGCACATTCACAAAATTTCGCATTGTGTGTGATTCAATTTCTCATTACTGTGCACAGCCTGCCGCTGCCGCGTTTACCATGTTAAAAGAAATTGTTACTTATTATTTGTTTCAATTGTAGTGTGCAATAAAGTGTATTGTATTGTATTGTATATATATAAAGAAGCATAAATTAAAGCTAATTAACCTAAATAATTAAATGAAGCTAAATAAGTTCGGCCTCATGGCTTGATCAGGGGGAAATTCGGTAGTTTACTTGTTACCTATGTCAGTTGTATCGTAGAAGAAGAGTTAGGCGGAAGACGCCCGAGCATATTTCGGCCGATAGTGGATTAGTTGTAATTTTTAAATGTGCGCCATCTACCGGGAATTGGTAAAGATGCATGTCCCTCCAGTTTACAATATCGAGCTGGAAACCAAAACGAGTTCAATGAGTGAAAATATTAACAATAGTTAAATGTGAATTCCCTATTTTTATATAGAATATAGAATTTTGTATTTTGATTTCATATACAAATAAATGTGACGAGTCCAGTAAAGTTCAAAATTGCGAAGATCTCAATTTATTTTATTTTAGTGACATCTATTTTATTAAAAACGAATGTGAATCGTTCAAGGATCAATCATTCCTTCTTGATTTATCCATCGTACAAGACATTTTAACAAAACACTAAGTTTTGCTTTTCTTCACCAAACTTCTTCTGCGTTTCTTCTCAGCAGTGGTCTCCTCTTGGGAACCGCTGGTAGATTTTTGACGTGTAAAAGTGCCGGTACGGCTGAATAAACCTTTTATCATTGCCTTTTATCTTTATCATTTTTTTATCTTTATACTTAATATAATTATATTTGTTTATGTGTACAATATCACGGTGTGCACTAATGTGGTCTGATCTGGGGATGAAGTCGGAAACTGGCAAAAGGATCTCCGCTGAGCTTATCTTGGGCACACACAGTTTAGTCATGATAAAATGGTCCCTATAAGCAAAGGAATTGGGCCTCTATTCCACGAAGTTAAACACTGCTTTCGACGCGCCATGTTTTTTTTTAACTCGGTGCTATTACTGTCAAGTAAATTAAAGCTATCAAAGAGTTGACAATACGAAAACAGGTCAAAAGCAATATTGTTTGTCGTTGTAGAATGGAGGCCCTCAAATATCAAGTAGTCGGCCAAAAGAAACAAAAAAAAACTTTTATTTAACCCCCGATACAAAAAGAGGAAAGTTCAACGTGTGTATCTAAGGTCTGCTCATCCTTAGTTGTCTTATTGTGTAAACAAACGTGACGTACGATCAATACAATGCAAAGAAAATCTGACATTGCATTGACAGATATATATATTTATATATATATATATATATATATATTTATATATATATATATATATATATATATTTATATTTATGGTATAGGAGGCAAACGAGCAGACGGATCGCCTGATGGAAAGCGATTACCGTCACCCATAGACACCTGCAGCACCAGAGGAGTCACAGGTGCGTTGCCGGCCTTTCAAATGAGAGTACGCTCTTTTCTTGAAGGTTTGAATTTTTGAGGTTATTCATTCGTTCCTTCGATTATTGAACACAAAATTATATTTTTCAGTGGTTACTTGGTTTATTTCAATACTTTGTGAGTTTCTTTAAGTATACAACAACATTTTAAGTCGTGGTTATTGTGTAATCCGAGGGAAAAGTGTGACAGTGTCTTGTTTACATGGTAAGACAACTAAGGATGAACAGTGTTGCCACTTTAGGTTTAGTAATTGGGGCAGTTGAAGAAACTAAATAGGGCTAGATCGGGCAATATGGAGCATAAATTACCAAGAAAAGACTTGCTAGAAAAAACCTTTACTAATGATTTAATTATTTTTTTTTAGTTTGAATCACAATACTTTTTATAAGAAAAATTGAACCAGTATAATAGGTTCAAAAATTAAAAAAAGTCAATATCTATTACACAAATCGCGAAAGTTCGATGTTATCGCCATGTTAGCATGGTGCAAATTTCAGACTTTGATGCAATTAAAAAAAAATATGAAAGGGCTAGAGAGCCCATTCCGAGGTACCGTAAACTGGGGGAACTTTGATTTACGGGGTAACATTGCCCACCCCAAAAACTATCTTTAATATTTAATTATTCTATTAAATGTTTCATCAGGACTAAGCTACTCATACAGTTATATAATTACTTCAACAATTTAAGAAGATAACAACTAAAACAGTTATCGTTTTAAGGTCGGGCAATGTTACCCCGTAAATCAAAGTACCCCCAGTTTACCGTAAATCATTAAACAGCGAGTTCACCTACAGTAAAAAGTGCTTGATCTAGCCCCAAAAGGGCTAAGGTGGCAACACTGAGGATGAATAGACCTTAAGGGTTACCCATCAATTTATCAAATTTTATTTTATTCAAGGCTTATTTTTCTGCTGAAACCAGGATACCTTAAACATTAATTACTTTAGTTTGCGGGCCTACTAGGGTTGCGTTGATTGCGTGATAAAAGGTGTATAAAGCATCCCCACTCCAAAAAGTGACTGATGATTTATCCACGTTTTGTCACGCGCTAAAGGCAGCACTATTAGGCGCCGCACTGTGGAACGAAAATGGCCTCTCCATAGAAATAGGGACTTAATTTTCTAAGTGCCTATTTTTTTAATTGAAATCGAATCTAATCCTCATAATTAGGTAAAAAAAAAAATATGGGTCAATTTCGCTGGAAAACGGCCGCGTAATAATTTTTTTACGAAAATTTTGTATGCCGTATATGAAAAAACGGACCAATACAAAATTTTCGTAGAAAAATTATTAACTCATGCGGCGAGAAATGCCTTTTGATAAAATAATAGTTAACCGTATCTGAGAGCCTGTGTATCCGTCTCGTAGCTCCCAAACGGATAAACCGCGAACGCGTTTTTTTTTAAAACATCCTTTTGGATGCTAGTTAAATCTGGATGGTTCTTAGCTAGGTGACATGGAAATCGGATCCGTTGAAGAGATATTACCTCTGAAAGCACAGGAATACCCATTATGTCGGGGGTTATCTATAATGAAACTATTAACAGTTCGCGAAACTGAGGGCCCTGCCAAGATGCACTAAGCTAACTAGCGTCTCTATTCGTTCCTTTTTTAAACCAATCGCGTCACTGGAATATGACGTGATACTAAAAGTCACGTGATCTACCAGAGACGCGATTGGTCAAAAACGAAACGAATAGAAACGCTAGTTAGCTTAGCGTTGGCAGGGCCCTCAGTGATTTATAGAAACGTTTTTGAACATTTACGCTTATGTAAACGTAGCCGTAGCTTATATGCTATACCATTGCAAAATGCCAATCAGGGTTTGTATGGGACTGAGTATTGAGTAGAACGGTAGGCAAGGGCTGCAAGTCTAGGGCCATCTTACCACTTCTTCTTATGTTCGGCGGATGTTTTACTATCGACAGGCGCCGCCACCGGCTTCGCGGCCGCGACCGTTGCCGGCTTCGGAGCAGGAGTCATCTCCTTAGCGGGAAGCCAACCCCTAAACAACAATCCATATTTAAAAAATAACCGGTACAAACATTACATTGTAGCTACTGCGTATTTTATTGTGTAAAAGGGTGCCCTTACACTTTAATAAATTAAAGGGGTATTAAGCCTAATTTTTTTACGCCTAATGTGTTACGCCGAATACTGTTTTCGCATAATTTTCCTCCAGCTTAAACGGAAGATATTTTTTGAAATGTTTTGTTTAATCCTGGTAGAATAAATTATCCGAAATTAGTATTCTGCGACCTCATCAGGTGGTCTGAGTGCTCGAGTGCCTTCTCATTGAAATAAAAAAATCATTCGGACAATTCATGATTATGCGTAAACAGGGGGAACCAAATTAAATAGATTCAACGAACGTCTTTCTATAATAACAACACACAGGCGGTACAACAGGACTCCTGTTAATAAAATACGAAAGACAAAATGTATTAAGCTATCAAAGCTGCGGATACGGCATTTTGGATTAAGCAGGCGTGTGCGTACGGGACATGCGTGTAGGCAGTAAAACCGCATTAGGAAGAATGAGTCACGCGCAGGGGCCTTATTCTTTTAAGGAACTCCGCGACGAGCCTTAAGACCAGAGGCCTTATTTTGAAAATCGAAGTACGATGTTGCGTTAGCTCCGTCCCTTTTTCGCGATTTAGTCTCAAGTTATGAGTAACAGGGACTCGAGTCTCGACACCCGGAGTGTCGAATTTAGCGGTTCGTGGCAACCCTGTAAGCTTGAGTAAACCACGTAGCAGAGCATTTTTTAAAACTTGTTTATACAAAGCAGCTGTGTTAAAGTCATAGATAGCTTCGGAACTTCCATATTTGTTCAAATTATAAATCCGCTGCTATTCGACGGCTCCAATTTCTGGGCGATTTGCCCTTTGGGCAAACGAACCTAACCTTTTGCAGAGTAAAAATGTTTTTAGCTACGTTGTAACAATGTGGAATTTTATAAGTATGGAAATTGTACCAATGTGTAAGGTGGAAATTCTAAATAAATATATATGGTCGCTAAATAGCCTCTACCGGGCGGGTTAAGCGGCGAACTGCATCTGCTTCAATGTATTTGTAGCTTTAGGGTAAATTATGATTTACACTAGATCTGCTCGTTGTATACGTAAGCGAGATAGAGAATAACACCACAACTAAAACCGCATTAGGGGGAATGAGTCACACGCATAGGTCGGTGACCCCGCCGCAGACGAGCCGCAGACGTGCTGCGCTTGCGCCGGATGCACTAACGCTGCGTTTTTTATCGTGGAACGGACCCCTATAAGCAGAGACCGGAATATTGGTGGCACTTCTTAATAACGCTGGTGATTTCTCATTAATCGACTACCGTTATACATTATAATCTATCGATATAACTAATATAACACGGAGCACAAAATTAAAAACAATTTTAAAAGTAGAGGTAAACAACAACAGGAGGTAAAAACCGCTCTCTTCCAGAAAAAAATTGGCTAGGTGAAACTTAGAAATCGACATTTGCAACAAAATTTAAAAATTGCTTGAAAATTAAAATTATTTTAAAATTAATCAGTTCGAAGCTCTTTCAATTCCATGTTCAAAAATTGCGTTAGTGCTAACAAGTTAAGTGTTTCTTAGGCTATTTATAAAATAAAAAAAACATCATGCTGTTTCCAGGCAGCAATACGCTCCACGATCGTGTGGATGCTCCGCACGACGATCGTGCCGATTATAGATGATCAGACGATCAACGATCATGGTCGATTGTGTAGTATAGACATGAGGGAAGCATAAGCATAACAGGGAAGCTTCCACGGGGTGTAACGACGACCCGAATGTCGCCGAAATCGGGGAGACAAGGCATCATTGTTGCGATCGGATCATTGTGAGCCTATCTCCAGCAATGACCTCTGTACAATAAGATGATGATATTGAGTCAAGGCATCAACCACTACACCAATACCTAGGACACAATGTCGTTTAAATACTCAAAGGTATCATAACAGCCGAAAGAAGTCCACTACTGAACTTACAGCCATCACTGAGCTACGCAAGCAGCCAGTAAGGTCAGTTTAATTTCTTTTCGTGATACATTGCGCCGCTGCAATAGCTCCAGGATTAATAACGTTAAAACAACTCATCAATGGATTCAAGCATGTGGGCTATCGTATAAACTGAGTCTACTAGATCCAAGGTATCAATACCATCGCGGTACTACGATTCAATAAAACCACATTCTCCGCCCAGTGAAAGCGTCTAGTCCACTTCGTTTAGCTCGGCGGCGACGGCTTTTCTCAGAATTTCTATCAGCTATACATAAGAAACTTAACTTTCAACAAAGCTAGACATTTATACTTTTCTTAAGAACCGTGGCACAGATTAAATAAGATTTACTTCGATTGAGAGGCCATTTGTAACTAGTGTTGCCAGGTCAACTAGTGTTGCCAGGTCAACTCCTACAAAACAGCGACTGTGCTAATAAAAAATCCGAACACGGGTTTAAATCGGGACAGTACAAATAAATACTCGTTTCTTATTTTGTATGTCTTGAAATCTTAGTCTTTAATTAATTGTTTGTAGTCTCTATGCCAAAATTGCCTTGCCAATGCTGTTGCACGCCTATAATTGCTGCATAAACGGGAATGTGACTTCTATATTCTGCTGGTGTATAATCTGTTTATGTTACCTACTGTTGGTGTCGTTTTAAATAAATAATAAATAAATAAAGAAATAAATATACAATAAATATAAAATAAATATATATGGTGGACAATGTCACACCAAATGACCTAGTCCCAAACTAAGTTCTAGGCTTTTACTATGGGTATACTAGACCACGATATAAATACATTTATAGAGAAATACATACTTAAATTCATAGAAAACACCCATGACTCGGGAACAAATATTCGCGTTCATCACACAAATATCTGCCCTTACCGGGATTTGAAATAAATAAATACAGTTGAAAAATAACAGGTATAAAATATAGTTATCGACCTCCAGTTGTTATATATCTTATTTACGTTCGCTATAGTGATATGCTGAAATACGGGACAATTAACGTTCCCGATCCCAATTTACACTTATCGGGACATCCTCTGAAAATTCGGAAGCCTGGCAACAGTGGCAACACTATTTGTGTCAATAACTGTAAATCTGTCATTGTGTGAAAGCCTATTAATTTTCTGTGATAGAGCAAGTGAAGTGTTTATGTAGGTAAATAAAGGCATACATTTGAGAGCCGGGGTAACAGGAGGTGCGGGGAGAGGGCAATGGAGACAAATCGCGATTTTTTTGGACCTCATGCTTACCCCGACTCAATTAATTTGTACACCTACACCTACAGGTCATGTTGATTGGAGTTGGCGGATTTTCTGAAACTCTACGACTAAGGCAAAGCAAATAATAAAAAAAAACACGATCAAAATGAATAAGTAAGGTTCGAGCGAGTAGGTATCTAGCTGTATATTGTACTTAATACTTGTACTGGTAAGTCGCCTCTGATTCTCGATGGTAACGATCCGGATTAATTCCGCCCAAGGCCCTAGTACCTCTCGACTTGGAATATTAATATTAATTCCGTTAATTTTAATTCCGCCTTATTGAATGAAGAGCTTTGCGTCATGCTTCATAATGCGTAGTGCAAGAGAGTGGAATACGAACGGTGCTGTGCTGAAAATCAGCGCTGTAGGTGTCTGACACCTCAGCATTTTGCTGAGCCACTGTCCGATTTGCTACCGCGAGGACACACTCCGTGCTATTTCTGTCACTTTGTTTGTTTTCTTTTATTTCGCTATTTGTGTGTCTTCTGTGTAGTGAATAAATATTTTTCTTCTTCTTGAATGCACGTGTACACAATCTGAACCGATTTAAAGCTAGGATGAATGAATGGCATCTTCTGGGTGAGCTCGCTTCATCGCCGACAGCATTTTCGTCCTCAAGGCAAGGTCAAGAGCAAACCCATTATCAATAAAAAAAACCGGTGTCAAAAAAGCTAGGTTTTCACATTGTTATTTAAGTCAACATTCAGAGTCGTTACAGACGTCCAAAATCCATCGATGGCTTGTTACCAAAAACCTTGAAAATTAATACTTGTCAAAATATTATCAAGCAGACAAAATGATACCCACCCACAATGATGGTTTGCTCCAAAAGCGTTTCGAATTTCTAATAATCGAACGTCTGTAACGGCTATTTCAAATAAAATGGCCTACTGGCTTGAATGGAGGATTTTTTGCTGCATTTCATTCGCACATTCTCTTTCCATTCAATTATTGGTAAGTGCAAGTCAAATTGGCGAAAAGATTTTCACTCACTTGCGTAAGTAAGCAAGGGGTCAACGTAACTTTCAAAATTAGGATAAATAAATAAAAATGGGCACAAAACAAATCTCATTGGCCCATTCGCTTATTGAGTGTTTATATTATAGTATTATGTAGTGTTTGTATTATGGTGTAGGTGTGTTAGATCTATAACCATTTTAGCGACAATTTCAATTTTTTACTATGCAAATATTCTCTGTTTTCCATCCATCCATCTGATCAGCCCTGACTCGGGTAGGAGTAAAATCTCTCTCGCTGTCTCTCTCTTCTAATCCAGTTCTTTCTGAGCAGATATTGCCTATTTTCAAGCATTTATTTGTAGCCATAAACCAACCAAATGCTATCAGCGAAGTCGTAACGGATTTATGCCAAATTCCACTAACCCAGAGCATTACCTAACACTCCTAACAGTTATCTCACGTTCGCGAACGCAATCAGGTTATTTTTAGGGAGATATTCGGTGTACATCATAGCAATGTTTACTCCGGAGCGGCGCGCCTTTTGGTCGCGATCCAGACTGCGTGCGTCACTAAAAAGTACCTCGTAAAATGCTATTGTTTCCTTCTGCAAATTGAACAAGAGTTGACAGTGACGGGCCTGCGGAAGTTTAAATTTAAAAACAGAACGGCAGAATTAAATGGAGCAAATATTGTTTTGACAAGTCGACAAACGTGTGGTTCATCCGATTTATTTCTTCTCATACTTGTACAGAGAACTTAAATGTGGGACCTACCTTAGGCCCAAAGTCAATCTGACTTTCTATAACAATAAGGTTGAGTTTCCTAAAAGTTACAAATGACTTGACATCTCTAATGACATTGACGGCTTCAAGCATATTTTTCTTGAAATGGGAGTTAGTCGTTACTATTATCATCGGCCGAAACATGCCCCTTACTGGACAATTGGACATAGGCCTTCTCTAAAGATCTTCACCACAATCGGTCTTGTGCTGCAATGCAATGCAACTCTGTCTACTGTAACTCATATCCAGATTGTGGTTCGATCTGCTTTGTATTTGATTTCTATGGTACAGATGTTGATATGGGTCTAGTTAAACTGTTATTTAGTCTACGACTACTTACACACAATAATTATGTAATCTGTGGTGACGACTCGGAGACTCGGAGACTCTCAGACATGTTAATATGTGATGGTTGAGGTTAATAATTAAAAAACATGGATGTCTTGTATAATATAAAGTGTTTTTAATTCCACGTTCCAACACAAACAAACATGGTGTCAGGTGTGGGGTACGAAACCACGCTCCCTCTCGGGAGCCTTCTCTGTATTATAGCTTCTCTGTATACAAAGAAATCAATAATAAAAAGAAACAAATCCGTCTGCTCCGTACGCTCCGATTGCGACCTAGTGGACGCGTAGATTTATGGAACGCCAGTATTCCAAACCCGAAGGGATTACAAAAAATCTACGAACATTGTGCCCGCCCACTGCCTCTTAGCTTTGCAAATCCTAAGCTGGCTTGCTCCAAAAATTTAAATCTAAAATAAAATAAAAATAAAATAAAAAATCTGGTCTAAGCCTTTAAATCTGACAGTCCCATACATTCTCACACACTTCACCTAACTTTAGACTAAAACTAGACCGATCTTTTAATCCAAAAATCTTTTTTACTTAAAACTAATTAATCTTTTTAAACCATCAATCTCGTTGCCATCTGTGACATCTGCAACTTCTAAACTGTCAGGAGTTGGAAGTTTGGCAAAGATAAAAGAGATGTGGTCCGCAAATAGTTTAGTGGGTAGACGATTTAAAAAGAATCTATGTTGCGAAAGTTTTAAGGAAATTACTTAATTAAAATTATCAAAATCACAGCTTGCAAAAAGAAAGAAAAAAAAACAGGAATAAAAAATACCTTTAATACTCGACGCACACGTGAAATGGGAACCAAAACACAGCCTTATGTCTAACTTTTATCTACCTTAGGATAAGTACTAAACGAAACAGTACACAACACAACAACAAATTTTGACGACACGCTGGCCTAGTTGGTAGTGACCCTGCCTACGAAGCTAGCGGTCCTGGGTTCAAATCCCGGTAAGTGCAAATGTTTGTGTGATGAGCGCGATTATTTGTTCCTGAGTCATGGATGTTTTCTATGTATTTAAGTATATATTTCTCTATATAAGTATTTATATCGTTGTCTAGTACCCATAGTACAAGCCTAGAGCTTAGTTTGGGACCAGATCAATTGGTGTAACATTGTCCCCTGATATTTATTTATTTATTTATTATTTATAAAGGTAAATTGTTCACCTTTAAACAAACAAAAAAAGAATAAAAAATTAAAAGTAAACACAAAAACAGCTGCATACGCAAACCGCGAGCTGAAAAAAAAGGCAAGTAAAAGAGCAATAGCATCACATTGACAAGGTTCTAAATAAGCTGAACACCTAAGGTTCTAAACACCTAGATGATATGATCAATATGATCATAGAGTACTGAGTAGGTACACAAAGTCTGCTAATATTGGCTGTTGTAAATCGCCTCATATAAATAATATCCTATACTTGGTATTAGTGGTCACGCCATACAGGCAGGGAGTAGCCGAGTATGAAATCCGAGGATTATGTCGTCTGTTAGATAGATTAGCGAGCTCGATGGATTTACAACGTTGTTTGGGATTGTTGGACTTTTTTTTATCAAAGGCAGTTCAATACTTACGACCACAAGACAAAGAAGCACTAGAAAAATCGCCAAAAGGTCATTGTCAGACGTCTGGAGCCTTCTTCTACTTTGTCTTTTCGTCTATTGTTATCGTATTACCTTGACAGTAATGGCCGCCGAGTTAACAATAGGTGGAAAAACAATGTAGAAAAAGGCCTCTGGTTACCTGTCTGGGCGCCTAGTTAAGATGTAAGATGTTGGTTACCGGCTATCGAAAATCGACCAAATATATGATTGACGTAAGCTGATGAAAGATGACGGTAATTCGTCAGAGAACCAAGGTCACCGACATAGCTCAGAGAGTTAGCATGCTGAAGTGGCAATGGGCAGGCCACATAGCTCGGAGAACTGATAACCGTTGGGGAAGAAAAGTTCTCGAGTGGCGGCCCCGCACCGGTGGACGGAGTGTTGGACGGCCTCCCACCCGGTGGTCTGACGACCTGGTTAGGATCGCGGGGAGCCGCTGGATGCAAGCGGCTCAAGACCGTGACTTGTGGCGCTCTTTGGGGGAGGCCTTTGTCCAGCAGTGAACGCCCCCGGGCTGATGATGATGATGATGATGAAAGATCGCGTCGACCACCTTGTCAACTTCATACATTTCAAGCCGAAAGATAATCGCTAACGTTATGGATCTTATCTGGAGCACCCAGAGGCCCTAGCTAAGATACATTATTACGCTAACTAGCGTTTCTATTCGTTTCGTTTTTAAACCAATCGCGTCACTGGTAGATCAAGTGACTCTTCGTAGGACCTCTGGTTACTTTTTTGAAAAAAATGTCTGCGTAAAATAGCTGTGGCATATAGACGAGCAGACGAGAGTAGGATATGAATCCACACTCCGAGCTAACCTCTTTCCTTGTGTTCTGTGGTGTTAACGTTATAGCAATATACCTACTAAAACACAGTCAATTTACCTGCCAAAACTTTAGATTTCAATGCATACGTGCCGGTTCACTGGTCTGCTCCTGGTTACAGATGACTCACAGTGGAAAAGTATCCGTCAGCCGACTCCGGCCTTGTAGAGTGACGTGCTGTCTAGTGTTTTTCTCCCGTTTAGAACCTAACTCAGAAGTAATAGTATTTTATGCTTTTTAAGGGTTCATTATCTACATATACCAGATTTCGTATATGACTGATCTAGTTACGAGTAAAATTAATGACCTAAAAGTTTTAGACATTTTTAAATGATTCTGCAATCGTTTTTCAAAGTGATGTGCAGAGACAGAGAAGCGCCTCTTATATTATCATTTCGAAAATTCTTGTCATGAAAAGTATTACTTGTGTTTTTACATAACTAATAATATAGGAAGTTATAATAAAAAGGTAGGTACAATCAGTGAAATGAATTCCATCTAAGTCTTTGGCGTTGGCAGCTGATTTGCAATCTTGATAATGCATTTGCCCATGGACCTCAGTGCCCATGACAATGGTTTCTATAGTGTCGTACTATGTATATTTGACTTTTACACGTAACAATCAAGAACTTTTAAATCATTCAAACAATTTGTTACTTAGTACAGGGGCGAGATTCTAGGCGGTAAAAACCATATCGTCTTTAACTTTTTATCGTATTGTATTAAGGTAGCCGAATTAAAAACAATTCCTTAACAAGTCAAACACGATATGGTTTTTACAACTTAGAATTAAGAGGCCCTGCTCCCGTTCTCTGAAATGATCATAATATATTATGATTTATGCATACAAAGTAAACCAAATTTCCATATTATCAGCCGCTGAATAGAACTTCTAAATTTCCATTGAAATTTCTTCACTGGTTGATTGGAAAAGTACTTATTTCGTGTAGCACAAATAAAGTTGCTAGTGTTGTTACTTAGACTGCTCTTTACTGCCTTTCGGTTTCAACATTATACTTTTACGATTGGTATGCAAAAGTGCCGAAGCAATCCGTCGAAATTTGACATTGAACTTGGCTTCCCACAATGTCACCGGCAAATTACCGGGGCAGCCGACATAACACATGTAAGTGAATTATCACCTCCGGCGGACCTTGACGCAGACGTATGCTAACCGAGTCGGCGAAAACATGTGTAATGCACAGCGTGTTGACTCTACGCATTGCATTCCCGATTAATTACCTACCTCACTAACATACAGTCCGTATTCAATCGTCAATAAATACACCAATTCCAGATGTTTTACCATGTCATTGCTTCACAAATGCGATTATAAATTCATATAGATAACGTATGTTTTCAGTCACGTCAAATTTGCAGATATATGATCAATATTTTCAGCCATAGCAACATGTTTTTCCTCACATTTACTCGTATTATCGGTAACTGAACATATTTGTTCAATGCAAGACGTTGGTTAAAATGCAGAGGTAACGACAAAATAATTCTGTTTTTAACTGCGCTTCGACTACAATCTGTATAACAAAAAGTTCAATTATTTTATTCTGATTTCAAAAATACATGTAATTATAAAATTGGTAAAATCATTCTAAAAGTGTTTGTAAAGGTTTCATTTTATTCGTCATCAACTGAGTCTCCGTGCGCGTCTTCTATTGGTTCCGGTTCAGGTTCTGGTTCCGGTTCTGGAGGTTCTTCAGGTTCGCGTACGGGTTCCGGCGCAGGTGGCGCGGGGACCACCACTGAAACCTCCACTCCTTTATAAGCTCCCCTTAGGTGTAATTGATCCGCGCTACCACCGGAGCCCCTCGTATATTGCTTGTCATCATTACCATCACTGCCGTCACCCCACTCCCATCCCCTGAAATAAAACCAAACCAATCACAGCGATCCTGAGAATCACGGGCAATTGCGACGAAAACAAATAAACAATTAAAAAAAAGCGAAATAAAACAAAAATAAACATACCGTTGCAACTGGGGATTCAATAGTGGTTAGGAATAAAAACAGAATGTTGATGTGTTTTCACAGTATCGCAGGAGCGATAAATATATCTTGTTTACGGCGTGAAAAGGGGAGGTATTATGAGATGCCAAGAGTATCGGCATTGGCAGTAGAAATAATACAATAATCCACATAGTCGCGCTTAGCAACTAGGTACCTATTTACTATCAGCTGATTTCGCGGTCTGTAATAATTGGAGTGGCTCCAAGTTGTTTACGATTGGGTCTCGAATACCAGTGGAGCATCCGCGGATGAGGTACTTATTAGCATCACAATAGACAATGCCTGGGCGCGCCGTCGTATCTAGGCGAGTCTTTACAGGATCGTGGACCAATTTGATGAGGTTTTTGTCCCACTGGATAAAGAACTTGAACGAATTCAATATATGACTTGCCGCCTGAACAAATTTGCATAGCTAAGCTATTGGGTTGTTATTGAACAAACTAATAAAACATATTCATTTGTAGATGTAGATATATTAATTTCTTGTAAGAGATGAAAGAAAAAATTAAGATTTAAAGTGATCCATTGACATTATTCTAGCTACTACTCGTGACCGCGTAGAATTGGTCTAATTATACGACCGTCACGACGTGACTGAGATTAAGAAAAAGTAATTTTAACAGTAAATATACAGGAGAAGAAATC
The DNA here is from genome assembly GCA_923062465.1 of Acleris sparsana. Lineage (NCBI taxonomy): Eukaryota > Metazoa > Arthropoda > Insecta > Lepidoptera > Tortricidae > Acleris > Acleris sparsana. Next base: position 3,768,202 of record OV281287.1, on the reverse strand, counting down.
GAGTAGCTCTGTTGCTTCTAATTATATAAATTGCTAGTGCATTTATACATGCAACAAAAAAGTAACATTCAGAATTATTCGCTTGTATTGAGCTCAAGCATCGTTTTGTGCCAAACTCGATTACATTTGAGTGTTTTGTTTATTACTCTGACGCCTGTGTAGAAATACTATGAAATATATTTAAATACCTACTTCTTCCTGTCTTCAGGAATATTTACTGTGCTTCACATATGACACGTACGGGTTACTAATGTCTTGCACAATTTTTTTTGGCATAATTCATCATTTCGCACAATCATCATTTGGCATAAAGTCTTTTTTTCTGAAACCGTGTACTTCTCAGGATTGACACAAAATAAACCTAACCTAACCTATTGGGTTCTATGCAATGGTATTTTAAATAATCCTGAAAAGTACACGGTTTCAGAAAAAAAGACTATGCCAAATGATGATTGTGCGAAATGATGAATTATGCCAAAAAAAGTTATGCCAGATGAAGGGAACCCGACACGTACATTTAAAGTCAACACGTTCCCCAGGCGTCAAAAGTATGTACACTGACAATAAGGTTAGTGGATACATATATTTATGAATAAGAAAATATTTAATTGTAAGCACTGTTTGCAAAGGACGCAACTCATTTCCTTTTAAAATTGATAGGCGCCCAAAGAGCAAGGCCTGTATTGTCTTAGACCTAGGTTGTGTGATTGGGATTGTTATGATAGTCCAATAAGCGATGTGTCGTATGTGATATGTATGTTGTGGTCATGTCAAAGTTTAGTGCATACTATGATGATGACTTGACTACTCATAGGGATGAGGAAAAAGAAAATATGCAGCAACGGAAGCAACATGAGAGAATATTCCAATGACGTCATGCTAAGCAATATTTGATCTTGCAATTTAGAACATTAGCTCGGATTATTAGAACGGCAACACAAAAAGTTAATTGGTAGTATAATGATAGATAAGTATTAGTTTTATAATTCCTAAGGATGGAATGTCTTCTCAGGCTCGTAACTCCAGCTCATTGGGTGCGCGGGGGCGACTCGTTTTGCCTGTTTCCTGGACGAGCGTGGGTTGGTATGTGGGTTCAGTTCCTGGCATTAAGGCGAGTGCACATTTTTTGGTAAGTCTCATTAGATTTTTGAAATGTTTTTGATAAAAGATTTAAAATAAATCAACAGTAAAATTAGGTTTAGAGTTCAAACGAACTTGCGACACAAGTTATTAGTGGTCTAACGCTTGCTGACATAATCTTTTGACGCATACGCGGTCATGAGCCTACTACGTTAATCCTATACATATTGTCGATCATTCAAAAATCGCCAACTTAGCGTTATGCATTCCCCCCTGGCACTCTCAAAGGAAGAGTGAGTGACGTACTGATTAAAACCACCGTCTCTGGATACGACTAGCTGTGAAGGTCCCTTTGATATTTTGACCACTGGTGAACGGGAAGGGAAATATCGCCAGCAGTTAATCTATTTTATCCAACTTGAAGATGATGATAACGACGAATACAGATAGAACCTTACTTATATTTCAAAAAAACCCCGACGTACAATAGACAACCCTGTATGGGCTGTATGATATTGTTCAAGAGCTGATAACTTAATCACTTATATCAATTTTGTAACACTCAGCTTAAAAACGCCTCCAGAAAAACCTTTTGAATTCGGTTTTACCGTGTAGGCCTCTCTGGCAACGATAGGTATTGGACAGACTCAGAAGGATATGGCATATGCATAACACACATTAAGCACCCTTCTTTTTTTGTTGGTGATTGAAACGTTCACCATCGAAAGCAGCATTTGACAATACGTATTACGACAGTCAGTGCATCTTAACTTAGCTACGCTCTCGGCAGTCACAGAACCCACGCGTAGATCTGTTCCTTGATTAGGCATTCTAGATACAAGATGGCGCATATTATATCGCCTGGGGACTTGACAGAAGTGTGTATGGAGCTAACCCCATGTGTGTTTAGTCATAGGTTTAGCCCACAAGATTAAACAACGCTTTAACCGAACAATTTTTCTCGCGTGTGATATCCATGGACTTGTTTCTCTAATATGTCCATGGTGATTCTCTAAAACTGGATATTGTCGATATACAAGGAGTAAAAGCCATAAATTAGGAAAATATTACCTAGGGGAACTTGATGAAGAAATAATAGGGTGAATTTTCAGGGTATCGATGTAAAGATTATTATTTCAGATCAGATTTATAAAATGTTTAGGTGATTGGATTTTGGGATTAATTAGACCACCATTTTCTGGGTATCTATTATTTTATCTAATATTTCACCGTAAGGCATTTGTCGCCGCATGAGTTATTTTCGGTAGTTTCAAGTGTAACCTAACCTAACCTACGTAAAAAATGTTTAACATATCTGGAAGAAAATAAAATCACATTAAGCCGTCATTTCGTGGCGCATCTTTTTCGAGGTCTCGCTTTTACTAAAAGCTTTAAATCGGTGTCTTATGTTGTATCATCGCATTTCTAATTAAAAGATACGGCCCAAATAATGACCTACGTCCTACGAGTTCGACCAAACAAAACAAATGCCACTACTTAATATGGAATTTGGTCGTTTTTCTGTCGGATAATATTAGTATCCTTATTCTTGTTGATATCGTTGACGGTATTAACTAACAGCTATAAATATTGATTTAAAATGTATCTTAGGATTTTTGCAGTCGCTATATTAAGATGTTTGTATTGTCATCTGTGTTAATTACAAACTACCGATAGTCAATAATGGCTAATATAGATATCTTATTGTTGATTACGTGTTCTCCTTATACTATTTCGCTATCATAGCTATCTAGAACTATTTAGATCTCAACGAGTTTAAAATATAGTGCTTTATCTAACATTGCAACATCAAATTAACGGCTATTTTAGTGCGTATGGTGTAAACATCCTCCAGATTGTGGGAGTATCTGCCAAGTTTACTCGTTTTCCATCTATTAACTATCCGTTAGCTTTATCTAGATCAAAAGTAAAAGGCAATAAAATAAAATTACAGAAGGCTTTGATGATAGTTAAAAAAAAAACAAAAAGATAAACAGATCTATGCAAAAACTGGTTGCAAAGAATCGATTATAAAGCTGTTAGGTATTATTAGAAATCGAGACGCTCGAATTCAGAAACTTGTAATATTAAAGAATAACAATATCTACGTTTTGCTCTTACAAAAAAGCAACAAATTGTAAAGTAGGTATAAATTGATTGCTTTACGATAAACTACTTGAAAACCTAAAGTAACTGCAACAATGTTTCTGTTAATTCCAATTAGACAGACAAGTGCATGTAGCCAACGGACAGCGGCGCACGAGTCGAGTTAAATTTACACGTTCTAAAAGCGCAGCCCTGCGCTCGGCGCAGCTGTTGCGCATGCGCGGGACCATGTTTCTCGGGCTGCCATTGGTCGCCGCTTGCTAGGGCTGGCAACGGAAGAAAGTAGACCAATTAAATCACAATAGACATTATATTTAATTAAGTCTATTTAGCTTAAAGCAGTATCATGGAAACGATTTAGCAGAGGTTATGGGCTGTATAAAAGAAGTATCATGGTTATAATTATAACTAGGTAAGTAGTTTATTTTCCAAAAAAGAGTGTTTATCAGTATCATATCGAAAACCCTGAACTTGCTTGAATCAGTTCCGGTCTAACTACGGAAAAACATACCACTACCTAGTGGGGATTGAGGGAGTCCCCCACTATGCGACTGCGGAGCATGATCGACCAGCGTAAACTGCCCTTGCCGCAGTAAACTGATCCATGCAGGACATGTGCGATACGTAATAATGATGATCAACATTTTTTATACAAATAAGAGAGGGTGGCAAACGAGCATGCGGGTTGCGTGATGGCAAGTAATCACCACTGCCCATAAACACCAACTCGAGGAGAGTAGTTGTAACTTCACTTTAAAAAAAAACAGACCGCATTGACGTTGATAAAAAAAGATCATATGGCTAGAATATCTTTAATTTTCTCATCGATAAACCTCCAGCTTATTTTGAAAGAAGAATTCAGAAGAATGGGGAAGAAAGAACATCGACAATGTACTTGAAAGGAATTCGTACATCTTCTAAAAGAGGACTACAAATACAACGTCTAAAAATCACAATTGCGAACGTTTACTTCGTGCTATAGCAGTATTCCTGGTACGACGCAGATTTTTTGTAGTTGCATTGTCTCCTGTCAGCCCTGAAGGATGCGTGGACTATTCCGGGCCAGCGCAAACCCCGCAGCGCTCCTTACAAGGCCTGCCCCGATATATCCCTGTCTCTATTTTAACTCCTGTCGCTAGGCAATCGGCTTACAAGAATCCAAAACGACCGGCTACCGTTTCGAACACGTATCGGTCTAAAACGTGGCAGCATGCATACTAAACCTTAGCCCGTTCGTAAAGGGCAAAAAAAAGAGACGTTACAATTCAAATTCAAAAAAATATCTGTTAATTAACTACGTCAGGCCCCTTTTGTAAGCCGGTAAAATATAGCAATTTTACTAGCGCAGAACAAACGCTCAAGAAAAGTCCATATAAAAGGTAATAAAATAAAAAAATAAATAAATAAATATCAGGGGACAATGTCACACCAATTGACCTAGTCCCAAACTAAGCTCTAGGCTTGTGCTATGGGTACTAGACAACGATATAAATACTTATATATAGAGAAATATATACTTAAATACATAGAAAACATCCATGACTCAGGAACAAATATTCGCGCTCATCACACAAATATCTGCCCTTACCGGGATTTGAACCCAGGACCGCTAGCTTCGTAGGCAGGGTCACTACCAACTAGGCCAGCGCGTCGTCATCAAAATAAAATGGAATACCAAAATGATTGTAAGAATAACTGAAAATAAATTGTTGATATCACCGAAATAAACAGAAAAATGTAACATTCTTAAAAAATGCGGCAAGTATAAAAGCCGAAGTTAAATAATGAAATGCAATTGCGCTGTAAGCGAATGCGGTGATCCAAGAAGCTGATAAGATGAGATAGAATGAGGCAATATCAATTAAGGAACCTGAGTCAGGTAAGCTTACTCATGGAGGCGTCGTTGAATGATTGGATATTGACAGGGTTGGGCAGTATTTGAATTACTTGTAAATAAAATACGAATACGTATTTGGTATTTAAATTACTTGCTTAAAATGTAATTTGTAATTCGTATTTCAAATACCTGACTCCGAGTTTTTTTGTAATTAGTATTTCAAATACTTATTATTTAATTATGGCTTCAAAATACATTTTAAAATAAATAAATTTAACATTCCTTTAGCAATCTTATTGATGGGTACATTCTGAAGAAATAGAGCTCGATAACTTTCGTAAGCAAAATGGCGACCAGCTAATATGTCGATCTTTAGAGTTGGCAACACTGCACCTGTTACTGTATGTCAAATTGTCAGTGTCAAGTATCAGGTTGATTGTCGCTTCCATTCTTTAACGGTTTATTTTTCACGGAAATAAATAAAGCTTCATTTATTAATAAAGTAAGAATGTCACGACGGATGATCAAAATCACTCGTAAAATACTGTATTTTGAATTGTATATTTCAAATACATTAGGTATATATTTCGTGTTTCGTATTTAAATGCTAACGCATGTATTTTGCCCAGCCCTGGATATTGATAGGAATACTCTAAGGTTGCCATTAACTTTGCACGATTCGTTTGTTTTCTTATATATAACTGCTAAAGAGTGGAATTCGCTTTGTTTATCCAGAGAAATAAATAACAATATTTATTTCAGAATATATAGCGGGAAAGCGTGGTGTCGGCGAAAAAAAGAAATCGAGGTTAAGGAATATCCGCGAATGGACCGGAGTCACAAGAGCTGCAGAGCTGTTCCATCTCACTAAAACAAAGATAAATATTCAGAGTTGATGGCATTCAGTAATTGGAGAGGCACCAGAAGAACCCGATTACTAGGAACAAATCTATGATCCAAAGCGATTACGCTATGAATCTAACACAGCAACAGCGCTACCGGGTTCCACAAAATTTACGGTTATAATCCTTACTGAGCCTCTGTGAAACCTTGTCGCAGAAATAACCAATGATTTTGCAGTCAATTATTTCTTGCAACTTGACGCTATCATTAAAAGACGGGGTTCTTCGTGAGTCAATTATTTAGTGCGCGATGGTGCCTACGGGACTCTTCATCCATCTCCCTACTTATCTATTTATTACCCCACCCAATAAGATAAGTTAACAACTTATTTTTTCTATTAAGCTACTATATTATAAACTATGTTGAAGTCAAAAGTCTTTGACCAGTGTGTTTTGCCGGTGATGACTTACGGATCTGAGACGTGGGCGCTAACAATGGGCCTCGTAAGGAAGCTCAAAGTCACTCAGAGGGCTATGGAGAGGGCTATGCTCGGGGTTTCTCTGCGTGATAGAATCAGAAATGATGATATCCGCAGTAGAACTAAGGTTACCGACATAGCCCTAAGAATAGCTAAACTGAAGTGGCAGTGGGCGGGGCACATTGCTCGCAGGACTGATGGCCGATGGGGTCAGCAGGTTCTGGAGTGGCGTCCGCGGACCGGAAGACGAGCTGTAGGTAGGCCTCCAACAAGATGGAGTGACGCTGACGACCTCGTCAGGATCGCGGGACCGCGATGGATGCGAAAAGCACAAGACCGGTCTGAGTGGAAAGCCATGGGGGAGGCCTATGTCCAGCAGTAGACGTCTTTCGGCTGACATGAATTATAAACTATAGCGACGCGCTCTCGCTTTACTTCAGTTTATGCAAGTTTTCTGTAAAACACTTGAATAACTCCATATATTGATGAAAACCATATTAAAATCAGTTACGTAGTTTGAAAGTTGTAAGCATATAATCGAGAACTTATAATTGAGAGTGGGACACACTTTAGGTTCAAAGTCAATCTGACATTCTACAACACTATAGTTGAGTTTCATAAAAGTTACAAATGACATCTTTAATGACATTCACGACTTCAAGTATATTTTTCTTATTGTACATACGGAGGGATAGATGGCGGGAAGCAACTTTTATTTATAATATGTAAAGATAAATAAAATTCTCAAATTACATCGATACATTCTCTTCCCTAAAATCTGTCGAATACATTCATTCGTTTTCGCGTGATCGCGGAAAAAACGATTTAAAATAAACAGAATCTTGTTTATTTGATGAAAAGTAAACCGATGACGTCCGTTACAATCAAGGCGATACTGATCAGCGATATAGAATTAAGGGAGACTCTACAGTTATTAGATACCTAAATTTGTTTACGTTTAAAGAGTACTTACGTTGTTTATAGAAGAAGGCGTTATACGAGCAAGCCGGTCTCATTGTGCTTCCAATGAGTAGGCAAATTAGGAGAAAAGTTCAAAAATGCGCATAGATAGTAAGTACGATCATATTTATTCCATTCCAGAGAGTGAATTGAGAAACATTTAAAAAAAAAAACATTTCAACTTCAAGATTAACCATGTTTCGCGGAAATGAGAATAGGAATTCGGGAAGATATACACCAAATATGTTTAGTGACTACACTAAATAAAATATTCCAAGAATATATTGTTTTAGAACGAAGTGCAAAAGAACTACGCTGCCGTACATTCAAATACTCATATTCAGAATGGAAGTCGAATTTTTATACCTTTTGAAGTGTTCATTGTTTGAATTAAGATTAGGGAGCGTTGAAATAATACCGTCGTAACTTTTAACTACCTTAAAATTCTATTCTAGCAATAAACCTTTAGCCAAAGATAATCAAATTCACGATCATATTGCCTTTTGCCAAGCCGACCGATCTATTTCAACAGTAAATTAAACAATTAACAAGGACATTTACAATGTCTACAGCCAATATTTGTTCTTGGCTAGATTCTAGACTAAACATCGACGCTAGGACACAATTTAACGCAGGAAAGTTATAACAAACGAAGCAGATGGGAATGTCGGACAAATTTGCTGTTTCCCGACGCCATTATTTATTGTTTCTTGTACTCTGAGTTGGGTTATTCAGTTACCTTTTCCTTTATGTGAAGTTTTGATGATGCTTAGACAGTATTTGTTGTTTACAGGAACGGCCGGTGATTATTTTATCGAATTTCACTATCGATTGTTTCATTTTATCGAACGCTATATCTTAAACATTCATATCGTAGGTTAGTATAGACTCGTGACTACCAATAAAAAAAACTCATGCGGCGAGAATTTCCTTTCATTCGATTAAATGAAATCGCCTAGCTGTTAAACATTTTCCATATATAATTAACCTCCTATAACGATACAGGTGATAACGTTTCTCATTCCCTAAAATCATGTCCGATTTCCACGATTTTTAAATATATTTGTAAGACGTTTTCTACAAAGTATTCAATATCGTAAAAATGAGACAAGGTGAGGGAAACGTTAAATACTTACCGCATTTTATATGGAAATTTTCACCTTCACAATACTCAAAGAAATCTAGGGAAGGCGGATCAAACATATGGAACTCGTTAAGATTTTAAGCAATCTAAGTTTGAGCATAGGCAGCGTCGAATTAAGAAACTACTAAACGGAGAAACGCGAATTTTCATTGAAGAATTAAGGGAGGGTTAATTTGTAGATTTTCCCCTGATTGTTATTTTTGGCCCTGGTCAACTTTAGCCAGACTGAAACAGTTTTAGCGAATTCGTGCAGAATGGCGCGCGGTATTGTGCATCAGCGGATGTCGCCACAAACTGCATAATGCACTCGTTACTGCGTCCGGCTGCGAATCGTGGGTGCGCCATCGGATTCAATCGAAGATCCCATGATACGCCTCGTGTAACATTCAGCGTTAGGCTCCCTGATTTAGAAATGAATTTGACCCTATAAGGAGTCGTTTGAATTTTAATAATAATCTCTGACACAGTGTTAAGGCAAACTAAACTCTAGGCTACGCTTATAGTCTAATAGACAAAATATATATAAACTCATTAAAAGTCTTGTTTAGTATGTTTTGGTAGCTAAAGCTACCATGAATTATCAGGTCAAGCAATTAATCAAGAAACGACTGACTGTTTAGTTTGTTGCGACTATTCTTTTCAGCAGTGGACTCTCTTCTCTTCGGAAGCGCTGGTAGATTTTTGACGTGTACAACAAGACAAGTGCCCGTGCCGCCTAGGTACTTAACTACTTACTGAATAAAGACCTTTTATCTTTTTTTATTTTTAAGGAATAAAAACCCTCAGTTGTAGAATTACCAATCACCTAGGAGCATGTACGAAGAATCCTCAATCTAAATCTGTTTTTTTAACTTATAATAAGAATTACGAAAAATAACTGCTTGTCTTTCTTTGTAAAAAAGAGTTACATGGATTGGATTTCACTGGTGTGACAAGATTAGCTGGATAATCGGAAAATGCATAAAATGGATAGGGCAACGGGCCCAAAGCAGATTCGGACAGTTATGCGGCGCAGACGCAGACGCGGGGTGAACGCCCTGGGCGCGCACGCAAATAGCGACGCGACAGGAGATGCCCGGCAGATCGCTGCAGTTTTAATACCTTATTTTTGAAGGTGGAATGCTTTGGTAGTTAGCAGTTTGGTAGGTAGGTAGCTTTGGGGTAGCGGTAGATACTAGTGCTAAAAGATACGGGAGTCTGTTATAATTAATTAATTATAAGTAGGCCTTTACACAAATCCGTTTCGTTACCGGTAAGTAGTGACCCGTAAAAAAAGGTATTTTTTTTTACAATAATAATACTTACAAGGAAAGGTACCAAAATGAAAAGAAAGAAAAGGCGAAATTGACCTCCAAAGTACTGAAAAGTGACTGAACCCTCTAACTTATATAAGATATTTAAAAAAAATGCAATTTTCGTAGTAGTTTGATTATAAATGTTTCAGAAGATCAAAAAATTATGAGCACGTGTTTTGTTATATCGGCTAAAACTCATATTTGATAAAAAATACCATTCAAAGATCATCGAAGATACACTTTCTTTGGTATTTTTTAAAATATTAGTTTTAGCCGATATAACAAAACACGTGCTCATCGCTGTTCAGTACCTTGGAGGTCAATTTCCCCCAAAAGGTTGAGTTTGGGCCGCTAAAGAAAATACAGGTCTGTTATTTTAAACTACTCTCTAACATATATCAAAATCAACAAATTCGGAGCCGGACAGTTAGGTACCTTTCCTTGTTAGTCTCCACTACTCACGTTTTCTTTCCCAGAGTGGGGTAGGCAGAGCTACAGAATACCAATAATTCTAAAAACTTGTTGATAATTACGTAACCATATTTTGCACAATCAGGCTCAGACGTTTGCCAGTGTGTTAGTGACAGGTTGCAAGCCCATCGCCTAACAGTACTACAAGCCTTTATTCCCTTAGTCGCCTCTTACGAAATCCACGGGAAGACAAAAATAATAAAGTATAAAGTCGATTTTAAATAAAGAAAAAAAGGCATACTGTTTTTATAATAGTTTCCTGTCTATTTTTTTTAACTAAGATCTTACCCTGTCCCAAATATTTAAATACCTATCTGAATCAGTCCCAAAAGTCCCAAAACTTCAGTAACCTAGGACTTATGAGTCGAAACCAGCAATCTGAATTCTGAATTCAAAATTCTGAACCAGCAATCTATCTGTATATACTTGTACTTATAATACACATTTTCTGATAGATTTAACATAAATGTAACCTTTTATAGGTAAAAATATCGTGGCTAGTTTTTTTTTTCAATTCAACTGATGTCCAAAACTTTGTATATTTTCTTTGTATAGTTTGTGCTAATGTTAATACTGAGCAATTATTTCATATCTCCACTTTGCTAACTAATAGTCACGGATGCATAGGTATTAATTACCTGCCGTGCGTTTTTAGGCTTGGTGACTGCAATGAATCCGCTCGGAATGAGAAAGACTGCATTTCCTCCACCGAAAAGGGACAATTTTTTTTTTACTATACACATAATTAATTTTAAATATTTACGCTATATGCAGTGATCGTTTTCAACGTGCACTTTTCGTAGCAAAGGTTGGCAGAAAAAACAAATACCTACATTTGAATATTCACTTTTGTTCATAAAATAAATGCAACATTAAATTATAGAAGGCAAAGAGGTGGATATGCGGGAGGGCATCAATAAAAATTGCGTGCTCTATTTTAAAGACTTAATTTACCTTCTTGTGACTTCTGTTAACGTAGAAAGGTCATTTAGTAATTTAAAATGATTTTTTTCTAATCGATGTGAACGACTGACAGCCAAATCTATTAAATAAATTTTAGACGTTAATTTTGTATAATTTGGATAAGTGATTATAAATATGTATACATATAAATCTCATAATTATTTAAATATCGTCATCAGCCCAATTCCGTCCACTGCTGGACATAGGGCTCTCCCAAAATAAATATTATATAAAATAAATAATGAAATATATAATGTTTAAAATACAATAGGTTTGATTCAGAAAGCTTTGTATATCGGCGCTCTAACCACCTGAGCTAACGAGATTGAAAAGGGCAAGCTTCGATGGTTCGGTCATTTGGAAAGGATGGATGAAAGAAGATTGACGAAAGAGATATACAGAGCGAAAGTGAGTGGAAGGGTCGGAAGAGGCCGCCCTAGGCGTACTTTTTCGAATCAAATCGGAGAAATACTGGAAAAGGGCCGAATCTTAAGTACCCGAAACCGACGTGCGTGCATGACTCGATGTATGAATGTGGAAGAAGCGAAAGACATTTGTCAGGATCGTAGCAGGTGGAAAGAAGTCGTCTCTGCCTACCCCTCTGGGAAACAGGCGTGATTTTATGTATGTATGTAAAATACAATACAGCACGTTGATAACGATCACTCAGTAATATGTAAGAAAATCGTACAGTTAGATTTTTTTTCTGTATACCCATGAGTATGGTTTATAAATTTGACCACCAACCAAAAAGTTCTTAACCATTTTTTCACCGGTCTGCCACTGTATATCATTCTCAACCACCACTGTAGGTATGTACCTACTACTTAGTTTTTTTTTACAAAAAAGGTCTCCCTTTTTTTTAAATTCTATTACGTCGTTGTTTTCGATTGATCCTTATGAATCTTTATAAATCTTAGTAATTTTGTCTTCACAAGTTAACGCCTCAACCGATTAAAATCAAATTTAGTACAGGGATAGTTACTTACATGGACAAACGGACATAGGGTGAACAGAATGAGGAAGTTCCCGAGAAAATAGCAATAAACTAAAGAGGATACAGTCTCGAGCTCGTTTTAGAAAATATACAGAGCGTGAACCATGCTAACAATGCAATTACGACTATATCTAAGTCTATAAATAAGAAATATCCCCCACAAAGTCCATCAATATGTATCAAGTCTATCAATATGTACGTCTCTCTGATATTGCGTCTTGAAGTCTTAATATGTACAATTGGCTCGACATCGTAATTAAAGTCTCCGCAACGTGCAATCGTTTGATGTAGGTCACGTGTACGTACACTTCATGATTGCCAAGATTATTAATGAACAGCAATGTTTCATTATTAATTTGTTAAACAATGTCCCCCACAAGTCTACGCATTCTTAAAATAATACTTGACGTTGTATCAATGTTGGGTTAAGGAGCGTCCCCCCTGAGAGCATTCGCGTGTAATGAGCATTCGGCGCGAACATCGAGTGGTGTGTAAGCTTTGTAATGTAACGCTCGGCTCAACCTCCACACCACTCGAATGCTCTCAGTGGCGACGCTCCTATAAAGTTAATTCTAATCCAGTGAAACCTTGCTTTTTTGTACTTTTTTATTTATTTTATGAAACACATAAAATATTACCTAAATTCAGAGATTTGTCAGGCGTTTGGAGGGCGGAAGAAAATCTTTTCTGTTAAAATATATAGAGACAGGTACGTACAGCTCAAAACTGTTACCCTTTCTCTTCTGTAATCCGGTAAAAAAAGTATACTTAATCAAGGTGTAAAACATGCAAACGCTAGGCAAAAGTAATTCAGTTAAATTATCCCGACGGCAACAACCCAGAGTTCGTCTAGTTACAACCTCACGTGACATTGGCCGCTGCTGGCCGGCGTCCAGAAGTCTAGATGGGAGCCAAACGGTTTTTACAAAGTATATCAATCCCCGGTTGCCTAATGACACACATTTTTAAATAAATTAGAGATGGCGAAAACCGAAAGTCGTCTTGAATACTGTTAAGATAAATATTAATTGTAAAGTCATACTTAAACTCATAACAGTCATACACACTGCAATACAACAGACAATTGACATATCATTTTTAGTGTAATTTGATAGCTTCATTTCTGTTTTATTCCGTAGTGATTTCCCCAATGTCAAGTAAGTGAGAGTATTAATCATTAAGGAAAATAAATTAAAAGTAAAAACCGGATAAAAACAAACCTGTACTCTCTGAATGTTACCGAAATCAATGTTCTGACCGACCAGACAGACGGTATCAAAACAACATAACAGCTCATATCCTAAACGCAAGTACAATATAACACGTTTTATATAAATCGCATGATGTCATAATCATAATAAAAATCTGGTAACAAAATAGGAAATTGGTTCATTAGCCAATAAACAATAAATACGTTTGTTGGTTAAAAGCCCGCTTAATACCGCAATTACGATCATTCAGAAAACGTCGTATAATTCCAAATTAAAGGGAACTAAAAGCTAATCGGAAACCTGGCAACGGAAATTACAGATTCAAATGCGGTAAATGAAGCCATAAGTACTGCCATACTGTTATCGATTGAAACGGAAATAACTGAACAAGCTGCGCACTTCCCAGCCATTTTCCTGATAAAGTAAGTTGGAAGACAGAAAATCGGCATATGGCATGAAACTTAAATTGTAGTTCAGCAAAGAGAATATGGAAACATGGAACTTAACAATCATTTTAGAAGGACAAATTGCTTAAAGTTCAGGGACAATTTTATTCGACGAATACCTAGTGAGCAAGAAATAATTACGGTTAGATATATTTCTGAAAAATGTAAGACATGACGACATCTTGAAGTAAAGTAGGTTACAGATGTAGTGAATAATCCTGTCCCATCGTTTTTTGTCGGATAAGTTCGTATGTATCATGCTTTCTCAATTTGCTTCAGTGCCCATCAATAAGCCAACTGAGAAAGCAATATAAATACGAACAATATAAATGCTGGTAACTAGAGATTCGCGCCTGTCTGAACTAGTCTTAAAGGCAAGATAAAATTATCTCGTGGCAAGCCTAGAAAGTATATCTTCAAAGGCTTCACCTAGTTCTTCGATCGCTTCATGATCTCTTCAGACAAGGCGCCGCCTGCGGGTTCCCACGCCAGCCTAGGCCAGGGAGCGCCCCTTACACAAAGCGTGCGACAGTTCCACACATCACAAAGCTATTGAAGCGTATAGCTGCATGACAACGTAATTGACATTGTATATTGAAGGTCAAGGTTATCGATAGTGTAAAGTTTCAAGGGCACATGGCCAATTTTACAGGTAAATTAAATTGAGAATTGAGAACCTGTTTGAAATGAGATTGCAGTTAGTTCTATGGCAGATACGCAGTTTTGTTAAAGGTTTTATATTGGCGCAATCCACCAGAAAATACCCCTTCAGAACCACAGCATCCCTGGAAGCCCTACTCGACCTCCCGCCACTGCATCTCTTCATCCAGCAGGAGGCGGCGGCGACAGCGGCACGTCTTAGAAATTTGCACCTGTGGAAACCTGCCCGGGTACCGCACACCGAAATACTGTACGAAGCGGTTAACGAGGAGCCGCTCATGGAGGCAGCGACCGACAGTATACCAAAACAGTTTATCTTCGACAAAAGGTACAAAATACAACTGCACGAGGATCCGTGGGAAGGTCTCAATCCCAGGGAAGTAAGGATCTTCACAGACGGATCCAAGACTAAGTCGGGATCCGGAGCAGGTACCTTTTCGGAAGATCTAAACATACACATCTCAACGCCACTAGGAGCCCATAGCACAGTCTTCCAGACGGAATGCGTGGGCATCATTATGGCTACAGAAGCGATCGAGCAAAGGAAAGTAAAAGATCTCCCCATCCGGATACTCTCCGACAGCCGATCAGTTCTCCAAGCCCTACAGAGCTATACAACAACGTCAGGGCTAATATACGAATGTCACAACGCCCTTTCCAAGGTATGTAACAGTAACCCCATCACCCTACAGTGGATAAAGGGACATAGCAACTCACGCGGTAACGACGCAGCCGACATACTCGCGAGAAGGGGCTCAGAAATGGAAATGATAGGTCCCGAACCATTTTTGCCCCTTCCGACCAGCTGGCTGCGAAATAAACTGCGCCGAATCACCAAGGTAAAGCACCAGCATTATTGGAGCAACCTAAACACCTGCAGGCAAAGCAAGGAAGCTCTTCCGACAATCAATCCCGGATTGTCGCGTAAGTTACGACTGCTCAAAAGGGCCCAACTCCGACTGCTAACTGGAGCCATAACCGGCCATGCCTTATTTAACAAACACTTGTTCAACTTAGGTGTTACAGACAGCCCCCTGTGCAGAGCATGCATGGCGGCGGAGGAAACCGCAGCCCACGTCATCATGGAATGCCCGGGGGTGGCAACATACCGGGCACGTCATCTCGGAACACCGAGATCGCTACCAGACGCCGTCGGCAACGTCAAGGGTCTGCTAGGCTTTCTGGTAGAACTGGGTTGGCAGGAGTAACACCACCAACCCCTCACGCAAAATAGGCGCAGTTTTTAAGTCGTCGAGTTGCGGAAAAGAGCCCGCCATAACCTATACCTATACCTATATACCCCTTCAGAAATAAAACAAAAGTAATATAACCACGCGTATCGCAGCGGTATTTAAAAACTTATCATTCCGTTATCTTTGCTCTCTGACAAACCAATTGACATCGTTTAACCCCTATTAATTAACTTGAAGGCCTGACCTCCGCCCGTGTTCCGGTCACATCCAGAAAAAATAATCGCAGATAACATTGCATTCCACTAGTAATTGGCCAAATTGGATCAAGTTAGCACTTCGCTTTTGGCAATTGTTGATTGAAAACAAAGATTGCATTGAGATTGATGACGCGAGAAATTTACACATGGAAGAATATTTTTTCCGTGGCAAGGAGAAGGCAAGCGAGCACACAGGCTGATGGATAATGGGATGAGACCTAGACATCTGGATTCTCAAGCTAAGACGGCGATTTTATTAAAAAAAACAACGGATAATATCTTCTCGGAAATATAACTCGCAAATAAGAGAAAGATACGCAACACGTAAGGAGAGATAAGATTTCAAGAGACATGGCAAACTTGAATAACCTTAAAAGATAATAAAAGCAAATGACTCAATGTAGCTGAATGGCAAAATGATAAACGGAATTAGTTAACATCGAGCTACGTGACAACTGCAATGATTATCAATATATCAACTAAAATGTTTCAAGATAAAATATTTAATTTCAGCAAGTAAAAGGTGTATTTGATCATGGATATAAAACCTGTTATATTCATTTAATAAAATCTATGTATAGTGGCCATAATTATGGCTATTTGCCCACAAACACTACATATTTGCACGTCATAACGTTATAAAGCATGCTAAACCCCTGTAAATAAGTAAATCACACCTAAAAAGACATTTTATTTTATCAAACAAATATCTGCTCTGATCCTGATTCTGATTAAAACATTCCAATTTCTTCATGCCTAGTAAAAAAAGCATAGTAAAGTGTTTTGTCTTTACGTGGGTAAAAGTTTCTTAGCTATCTGGATGTCGAGAGTCTACAATCTTAAGACCTAAGTTCACTACCCGCTCCGCGCCCGATGGCTCCGTTCCAAATCAGTGGGATTCCAGCACTTCGGGAGACATCTTGATTAATTGGCAATCGATAAAACGAATGGCGATGTTATTAATAGAACACCATACAAGACTAAGTGAGCTAAAATAAATGTGTATTCAGCTGTTCTTTATATACATAAGTGTTAAAATACTTTGGAACGATGTATTCTCTGATGGTATTAGTTTTGAAAGGATAAAGCAAACCTTACCTACCTTACCGGGAACCATCTGGAGGCTTTGCATTTAGACATGGGAGCGATTCATTTATTATAGATCGGCTGAAGAGACGTTACGATCTAGAAGATCCAAACATCTATTTCTCTATGCCACATGTAAAATGTAGTTAAGTAGTTTCGTTTTGATATAGATGCGGGCAGCAAGAGGTCAATTACTGTGGGGAAGGCCTTAAGTAGTCAAGCAATTAACATGTTTTAGTTGTTATGTTGATGATTAGATAATATGAGACATGCCACACGTTCAGAATATTGAAACCGCAGCTTTTAACTTTCATTCTGTGACATTTGTTTGTTGCGAACCTAAAAAGCATGTCCCTATGTCGCGCTGGTGTACGAATTTAGAAAGGGACCGATGTTTTAGCCTTTTCTTAACCATTCCAGCGGCTTTTCTGTGTCACTAAAACCCTATGATTTACCTGTAACTGTAACTAATCACGCAACAATAACTTGGTTAGCTCCACAAGTCTAAAAGTCACGCCCAATAAATCATACGAGTATGTAGATCAAAGTAACAACCTATGCAAATGCAAACACCAGGGATTGGGAACGGTTTGAAAAATACCGGTTAATTATGGTACTTAATCTGGTTTTTCGTAAACGCTCGCTTGGAGCGGAATCGATTCGCGAGCGTTATGATTGCTGGTATTTTTAGTTTCTGATTCTTCCTGCAGTTGGATAGTGTGGTGACTAAAATAATAAGGCTCGCTTGACTTTTAACTCAGCAAGTGAACTAAAGAGATAGCTAATAGGGTAGGAAAGACGAGAAAACGATGGTGGTGCGGACAAATTAACAAGCGGAATTATCCGTTATTGGGAGCAGGAACAGTTTTATTTGCTCTTTGATCAGAACCGAAGTAATATCGATTCTGTTCGAGCGTAATCGAATAGAAAAGGCTCTATTTGAAATGGGTAGGAAAGACGAGAAAACGATGGTGGTGCGATTGGTGCGAACAAATTACGGAGGGAAATCCGTTATTTCGAGCAGGAACAGTTTTATTTGCTCTTTGATCAGAACCGAAATAATATCGATTCTGTTCGAGCCGAATCGAAATTAAAACGCTCTGTTTGAAATGGCGTTTCTGACGAGCTGGTTACAAATAATAATTAGGTTTCAGAGCCCTGGCGATCACGTATGGTTTCGTTTAAACGTCGCCAGTTTACGGCTCGCCTGTTATTGTGCGCCGGTCGTAAAGCCGCTCGTCGCTATTCAACCGATGTGCCATTGTTTTATAGATCGGGTTATGAGTTATGGCATGACTGAGCATTTCCAGGTTAGATGTATATCTGGGCCTCTTCCACATTGTCTTTCCTATTGGCCAATATTTGTATGATGAGCGTATTTGTTCTGCATCTTGGACGTTTTCCTTGTTTAAGAATCTGTTTCTCTAAAATAGTATTTTCATCGGTCTGTAGTACCCATAGCGACTTGAAACATTGATCGACCTTATAAGCAAATAGGGGCTATCACTGGTAACACTGGTTGCACAGAGTACGTTACACGCTTAGATCTTAGTTTAGAATTTAGGACTACGTCAATTTGTGTCATTATTCCCAGATATTTATTTAATATCCTGTGGCGCTTCATGTGGACCGACGGTGGTCGATAAGAATATTTGAATTAGGAACTCGAGAGTTGTTCGAACTGATATTGTAATACGAGTAAGTACATATTGTATATGGACTGACGTTCCACGGGTTAACTTGTAAAGTCTACCGAACGGTAAACAATGCGATAGCAATAGGGGTTAAAAAAAACTACTTTTGTTTGTTGGTAATAGGTATATGTATAGCTTACTGGTAATTAAATAAGAGCTACCATTACGTCATGAATATGAAACGATATTTAAAGAAGATAGGCTAAAACAATAGAATATAAGCCCTGAAAGGTGTACAGTATGGCTTTACAGTATTTCGGCAAAATTGCAACATCTTAATCATATCTTTTGAAATAACATCCGCGATAGTAATTTCTTCTAATAACTAGGTAGGTACTTACACGTACATCTGCGTTTATCATTGGATAGCATTATCATATAAATCTTATGGACAAAATAAACATCTTAACATTTGATCACGAGTTGATATTTAAAACATTCCATTAACGCGCGATGTTAAGAATTTTAGAAGAGTTTCACCTGCTCTAAACTCTTGGTATTCAGGTTTTTGTTTCCTTGATCATACCACACATAATTGTTCGATTATTTGCACGTTCAACGACATAATTGTACAAATGTAAGAAAGGTTTTATCAATGAATTTGGTCAAACTGTGGGTTTTTTAGGAGACGGTCAATAGTACAAATTGCGTGAGAGATAATTTAGCCACCTTCAGAGTCCATCAGCTCTTAAGTAAGCACTATAATATTGCATAAAATTGATAGTACATATCATCCGACTTACATAGTTGTACATGTCATAATATGTCAATATAGCTCAATCATTTATAGTTGATAATTAGTGGTTGAATAATGGAATACAATATTTGAGCCAGACAGGTACGAAGGAACGTGACAAAACTTGCACCACTTTTGTTTATTTATATTTATTTTAGTCGTCTCTGCCTACCTACCACTCTGGGAAACAGGCGTGATTTCATGTATATGAAAATATTCCTAATTTACGAAGATGCCCGGTTCGTTACCAAAACCCAATATCTATTTTGGTAACAAAACGGACATAGGTATCCATTCAGTTTTTGAAGAAATATTGGAAATGATTTTTTTACACTCCACAATAATGGACGCAACCAACATACCTATTTTTTTTAAATAAATAAGAATAGGCAAATTTAAATAATAGCTATTGAAGAAGTATAACTAAATACACGTTATATTGGAAGGCCAAAGGGAATCAATACGATATTATGCACAACCGCATGACATCTATCAAAAGTATTAAAACTAAGACAGATCGCTTCAAGGAATAATTATGACACGGATTCTTTTGTCTGTCATCTCAATGTGAACATGGACAGCTATGCACCATTTTAGAAGGTCAAATGTTCATCTAAAAATGTCAAGACGGAATTCGCATGCGTGGATATTCCTGAAAAGGTCAAAACTCTACGGCGAAGTATTTCTTCAGCATAAGCATTCTTAAAGACGGAACTTAGAGTTTTAAAAGAAAAAAACGGCACTTTATTTTTACTTGGTCCTTGGCATATATGTTTAAATGTAGATTTCGAATGAGCTTCGCGCAAAGTATTTTTCCAGACAAGCTTATTGGCAACTGTACTATTGTGACTAGAAACGACTTCCTATTAAAAGACTAATAAAGATAATCTAGACTTACTATGAGCCATTGTGGAGTTTCCATGACCATACTATGTTTATTATCAAGCTCGATGGTACGATCAGCAACACAGTTTACTGATCATTCGTGAATCTTGTCACCTTACAATAAGGCTCACTAGTGGTCAGTTAATAGTTGGTGCTGATTGTACCTTGGGCATTATCACCAGAATTACGGTAGGTACAGGTACAAAAACTAAATATCCACTAGAGTTTTGATAGAACAATATTTAAAAATAGGCTACGTTTACAGTGCGACAGAAAATAGTAGAAATAAAATAAAATGGAACTAATAAAATTCCATACTAAATTGGTGCCATGTTTAGTTTGGTGTTAGTTTTAAAATAATTATTTATTTCTTTATTACCTTGTAATGTTACTTTAAAGTATTATTGTATTTTATTATGGGAAAAAATGACCTTCTGCTGGAGTTTCTTGCGGCGCTCCATCTCCGCAATGATGGTCTTGTCCGAAGCGCTAGTAGATTCACTCTATATTACCGTGTAAAATTGCCCTCATGTGGCCAAATTACTGAATAAATACCTATTATGAATTTAGAATTTTAAGCATTTTACGTCAAAAATGTGACCGCATTAAATTTCTACTCTTTTTTGTCGCACTGTACAGGAACTTATTTAATTCATTTTACAATTCAATATATATGATTTCTTTTCTCAAAAACGACATAGAACAAAGTACAGACGCGTTGGTGTGTTTCCTAATGAAAGCCAAGGTAAAAATATATAGGCAAGTTTATTCCTATTTTTTTAAATATATCCTACATTTCAGTCATGTTATGATCCGTGCCTGGTACAAGCGTCCACAGAAAGTTTTAAACATTAGGTACCGAGTAGAATGAATTTCTAGAAGTCGTCATGGTTCCAAAGTAAACAACGATCACGACAAATGGAATTTTAACGTTGTTTGATTAAAGAAAACGAGGCGTAACAGGGCAGAAGGCCAAACCGAGCACCTATTAATTATCTAATTCTGTCACAATACAAAAAATAGATTTAGTAAACAAGCAGTGGTGAAAAACGAAAAACAACACGACTAGTAGGTATTTTCCCATCGGTCGATCATAGTGGGTGTCTTTCATCTTAGGTCGTATTGAAAAAGGATATACCTAAGTAAAGTACTCGTAAATCAACTGAATAGTAGATTATGTCACAAAGGAGCAAATGACATATTTACGGCGAGGGCGTACATTAAATCCTGAACGAAGCGAACGAGATAAGTGTTAAAGCCCAAGGTGGAAATAATTTTGCTACCGTGTGAATACTGCTTTGTGTGTGTACTGATTTTCACATCACCTATGAGGAAAATTAAAGATCTTAGTGATGAAACAAATTATGTGCATTTAAACGACGAAAAATAAATTGTAGTCGATTATGTTATGTTCAAACTATTTTCATATTTCATTGCGTTTATATTTTATACTGGCAACAAAATGTCCTTGAACAGAAAATTGCCACTTTGATCCCTCCTAGCAGAGAAGAAAAGTCCCCTTTCCGAATAGGTGGAACTTAAGCGGATTTATAACGTCTTTCACTTGGAAACCTTAATGACAAATTGAAAGCGAACCAACACCTTCAGAATTTCAGAATGCAAGACGCCATTCATTTCTTTCTTCTTTTAGCACAATGGTCCGGATATAATCCATTTGATTTTGGTATTTATTTATTTATTAAATATACAATAATATGATAGTGGTTACTACTTTTTGTAATTTATAAATATGTCTTTTTCATTGGTGTGTACCACTGTATATGTACGTATACCACCTTCACATATACCTATGTTAGAAAGAGCTGTCAGAAAGTAAATTTACCTTTATTTCTATTCTTTTTTCAAATATAAAATTATTAATAAAATTGTTGTGATTTTTATTCATTGCTTTAGCTATTATGGATAAGGAGGAAAACGAGTTTGAAAAAATGCTTATATTATGAGTTATATTTGTGACATTATCTCTGTGACAGTTTAAGGTAGAGGGCTGAAAGAAGGAATGATTACTTATGACTTAATTATGAGCCGGCAAACAAAACAACTGCCATTTACCAATTAAAATATTTCTTGCAGGGGCATCTCCTTCCTTATTCAGTAGGGTCAGCCGTGAAAAGCGTTACAAACAGACAGAAAAACAGATTTGATACACAAAAATTGGTACATCATATTTGGAAACTAAATAATAATAAATAATAAATATCAGCGGACAATGTAACATTAATTTCTCATTATCAATTTTTTACAGTAGCATCCCAAACTAACGTATACAATGAACCGTATTCATAAATGTACATCGTCAAATTGTCGGGGCCTTGTGACTTCCGGTAATGTCTGCGCATGCGACGATTAGCCTCTTACTGCGTCCGGTCCCACTGAGTGACTCATGACTCATGAGTTTAGGGTTGCCATAACGGAAAATGAGTGTAAATTTGTGTACAAAGACAGTCATACTCGGGTATAATAATAATTCTGGTATTACTTAATTAAGATTACCCTATTGTCAATTAGATTCTTTTGATTTATAGAAATAATTATCATTTATGGCTTGCTTAAGTAGGTATAAGACAAGAATAGGAGTGTCATTTAGCGTCATTCGGAGTGAAATTGGTAACATGATCCAATTTTTCTGTGTGTAACGTGGCTGTCGCCTATTGAGAATACTGCAGTTCCACCACAACGTTGAACTCCTGTTTCCCAAGCTAAACAGAAGGCTTAGTAATAGGGCTGGCACCGTTAGGGTACGAACCCTAAAAAACCAGTCAAGTGCGAGTCGAACTCGCGCACCGAGTTCCGTACTGCCGCACAGTATGTATTATCTGTGGTATTATTATGTTCCGATTTGACTTTCCGAATCGAATCAGCGCGAGGCCAATTCATACTATTGGTTTTGCATTTGTTGTTTTTCTTCAGGGTTTGTCATATAATAATACGAAATTTGACGCTTCTATGTTCTACCGTTTTTAATACACAACAAAAATAAAAATACGTTGAAAAAAACATGATATTATACCCCTTTATTATTTAATTTTCTATAAATTTTTATAGTCGCTAGTGAATCCGCCGTAATAACACATTTAAAAAAAAACAACCCGCTATATTTTGCAGTTCAAAATATTTAAAGTTAGGAAAGACGGATTGGCAGCGTAGGCATAGTAATGAACAGGGTTCCCTTCGGGAACAAAACTTTAGCTTCTAGTACCTACTGTGAAACGAGCAATACCAAACGCCTGTATTTCATAACAAGACCATCATCAATACACTTGATTGCACATTTGCTTCGCACCGTGCCAATACGCTCCCGCCGCGAGCCAGAATTACATGCATTTCAGCCAGTTTTTTTGTTTAAATTTGTTTTCGTAAAACTTTTCTACATTGCAGCCAGCGACTGCTATTAACATAATTCAACCCACCGTGGTCGTTCTGCGGATTAACTCTCAGTGCCCAATGTCTCGATGCCGGGTCTATTTTGTATGATATTTTGGAGACCTGGTAGTGAATGCGTGGAATAGATTCGCCGCAGTGACCGACAACATTGCACGGACAGCAGCCAAAGTAACTGAGCGTACGTTTCTATAATCCTTCTATAAAAAGAAAATAAAAGAAAAATCCGACGAGGGATTCAGTACACGGACTGGTTTGAGAGTTGATCAAACGATTTTTAAAACAAAGTACCTGCGGAATACAAGCTTTTACATAAAATATAAATCGGCGCAGTGGTTTTAGAGATAGTGTAATCGCGAAAGTAAAAACATAACACATACGGGTCAAGTACCGAAACCTCTTTTTTTGAGTCAGTTCGATACGGGGTCAAACTTTATAACACCCCTTTTTTCGAGTTCCAAGTTACAATGTAAAATCCTTGGCAGATATTTTTTGTTAATAGAGTTTTATACTTTGTTTAATAACTATCTGCTGAGCTATTTTTTATGCTGACTGTGCCAGTGGAAAATAATAGGCGACACTGTTGCCTCGGAAATACACGGCGTGGAAAATTGTCCTAGCTTTGCTCTTGTTGTGAGAATATAAACTTGGGAGAAACTAGCTCGTTATGATGAAAATATAGTGGACAGTCAGTGTCGATGCAGACCTTTAGTACTATACAGATAAAATAAGAGTATAGAGGTATAACACTTTCTCAAGGGTACAATAAGTGCCTAATAGAACTGTATTATTCTTTTTTATACCTAGTTTTTGGTGAAAAGTGACAGCTAAGAGCGCGGGTAGCAAAATAGTCTTTACAGATACAGGTACAGATGTCGTGAATAATTATTTCTCATCGTTTTTGGCCGGATAAATTCGTATTTATCTTGCTTTCTCAATTAGCTTCAGTACCCATCAATAAGCCAACTAAGACTGCAAGATATATAGAAACTTACAGATTAATTACGATTAAGTAGGTACCTAAGTCGTTCCTTCACGACGATTGTTCATACACAAGTTTGAAAAAGGAACCAAGTCATTGTTTCTAATAAATGTCTCTGAGTACCGCGGTTAGAGCTCATCTGATAATGGAGTCGAAAGGTAGAATCTCGTTGTACTTTTAACATTCCGCTCCTTATTAAATTCACACTATAATTCATCATCATCATATGAGACGTTCACTGCTAGACATAGGCCTTCCCCTAGGATCTCCACGACAGCATTCATCGGCTTCCCGCGATCTCCACCAGATCGTCAGTCCACCTTGTGGAAGGCCTGCTTACACTTCGCTTTCCGGCCGCGGCCGCCAATCATGAACTTTTCCGCCCGAACAGCCACTATAATTATCTCATACTAAAACATTTACAAATTAACAAATCAATTGATTTGTTGAAAAAACTTCCGCATTAATAACTTCATCAAAACACTTCCACAATTGACATTCAACAAAAGATCATGCGTAGCCCTTTTATTAATTAATTATTATTGTTAAGAATTAATCACGTAGAGTCTTCAAATATAGTGTGAAGCCGATCTAGGAGAGGCCGGGTATAAATCTCAGCACTGATGCACAGATTATCGTCCAAACTTCGAGCACTATAAACATCGTTGCACGTTCCCGTTGGCACACACGACACGACACGATACATATTTGGTGTTTGTCAACCCCCTAAATGGAGCCTCCCAAAACCGGTACACCACCATAAGTAAGTATACATGCACCCGTACCGTTGGGCTAGCGTAGCCACCAAGTGGGTGCCGCAAAATGGGCGGCACAAACGGGGCAGGCCTAGACGGAGATGGCGGGACGACTTGGACGCATTCCTCAACAACTGGCCGGAAGAGGCACCAAATAGGGACTCATGGAGATCAAGGGGAGAGGCCTTTGCCCAGTAGTGGGACACTCATATAGGCTAGGGAAAAAAAATAGTATACATACATTATGGGCTCAATAGTAACGGCAGAAGACTTCGCCATCTCAGGTTTGCAGATGATCTCATTCTGGTAACAGATAATCCAACAGAATTGAGATATATGTTAGAAGAACTAGACACGCAAAGCAAACGGGTGGCCTATCCATGAATATGTCTTAAATCAAATTAATGAGTAATAACACTGAAGAGCAAATTATAATTAACGGAAATAATATCGCCCCTAGACCAGAAAACAAGGGAATTTAAAAAAGGAATGAAAAATGCGTGGAGGGAGTGTTGGTCTTTAAAAGAGGTTATGATGGCAAAAGAAATTCCAACAAGCCAGAAGTTCAAAGTTGTAAATAAGTGCATAATACCTATAATAACTTATGGATGCCAAACCTGGGCTCTATCAAAAAAGCAACAGGGAAAACTAGCCATTTTTCAAAGCAACAGCGAAAAGTACTAAACATAAAACTCAAAGATAAAGTTAAATTTATCAATAATCAAAGGCAAATCGAAATGTAAAAGAGTAAATGCATTTATTAAACAGCAAAAATGGCGTTGGACTGGCCACATGGACTAAAGACGTTGTGGAGTGGTACCCAAAAGGTTATAAAAGAACAAGAGGAGGACCAACTTTTAGATAGTCCTATGATCTGAAAAAGGTAGGTGGAGGAGACTGACTCAGAAAGGAAAAGTTTGGAAGAGGCCTATGTCGGAAGACAAACTGTAGTTGTCAATGGAGAACAGATACATTTGATACATTTGATATAGATTAAAATAGTATGAGTAAGTAAAACTTCAATAATAAAGGCTTTTTTTTTTTTCATCAACCTAACCTAACCTTTTTATTTTTCGCTGGGGAAATGCATTTAACCATACCACCAAAGGTCGAGGGAGACCCGGGATAGTTATGTGGGACTCACCAACCAAGACGGGTTCACTAACTACCAACGCATACATTTTTGTAACGAAATTGTAAGTTAGACATAATTTAAGTAACATTAAAATAGCGTCTTTATGTACATTTATTTTGGTTTTTACTTATCTTTAAATGATGTGTGTTTCGAAAATTTTCAAGTCATCTAGGTTTTTTTGGGTCTAAGTATCTCACAAATTAATAACTAGGTACGAGTACATATGTAAGTGGTAAAAATCAGAGCAATCTCGTAGGTCGTCCGTTTTCTTGTTTATTTACGATATGGGCTAACTAAAAACGCCAGAAATTACCAAACACGTGTAGATATGGAAACGAGAACGACAATAAAACAAACCCGGCGATTTGGCACAGGCTCCGGTAACGTCACGCGGTTAGAAACACCGAGTCACCGATCCTAGACGAAAACAAGACCACTTCTTGTATCGATTACAATGTTCCGTGACAATTCAATTACACAGTCATTTGTTTTCATATTGAATTTTGGCTGGGTTAGCGCTTTACCAGTGTTAGGGCCGGAACTGATAGGATTTGAACTGCAACCTAGCTGCAAAATGGCAGTTCGAGGGCAGTTCTGATGCAGTTGACGTAACTGTAAACCAACTGCACTGTCCACTTGCAGTACGCCTGCAGTCTCCTAAGTAAACTGCCATAGAACTGCCAATTCGCAGTTGAGTTGCAGTTCAAATGTTGACCGTCTGTAACGGCCCATAGAGATAAGACTCAGAATAGGTTAAAATGGAAATTACTTCGCCAACATCAGCATAACTCTTATAAAATTTCAGGTTTTTGACATGTAATCCGTATGTTGTGTTTTATCCTTGGGCCTTTTGTCTATGCCAGTATCGTGTTCCGTTTTGTTTGTTTATCAGGAACAAATGTATTGATCTTTCTTACACGCTCATTTCGTGAAAATTAACGTTTGGTTTTCATGCACTTACGCCATACCACACTATCTTATCTTCCACCAAAAGTAGTGAGAAATAGACCAATGACTTCAGTCGCCTCTAGGTTTTGTGGAATTACAAGTCCGATCGCAAAAATACAAAATGCGTTGTGATTTTCAGAATCTTTAATACTAATTTCGAGCACTCACAATAAATTATAATATCATTTTAACTCAAAATAAGAAATGCTTCGGCCTAAAAATGGCGAAGTAAGCGTCAACAACCCACTAACTAACACTAGACTCAAAGAAATCGGCCGAGAACTTAGAATATTACAACCATTTGAAGATTGACGAAACCCCTTCAGGTGATAAAGCATAACATAGTGACAGTACAAACAAAAGTTATCTCTGTAATCATCCATTCCGCGCCACAGGCCACGGGGCACCTTCACGCCAATTTATCGCCGATAGTTGACATTATCTCGAATCCTAACTGCGCTAGGGCGTCGTTTCTAGTTTCTATGGCGGTTAAGAGGACTGGGGACCTGAAATTTTCCATACAAAATCCGATAACCTTTCTCTCCCTTTGAACCAGGTCCGACTTTTCCGATTTTTGAATATGTTGGAGGTAGATATTATGAAAAATTAATAAAAACCGGAAACGTATTTCCTAAACGTACCTAGTTTTTCCTAATGTGAGTTACTACAACATATTTAAGAATCGTGAAAATCGGACTTGATTTTGGGTATGAGAAACGTTAACGCCTGAAGCATTTGTTTTTTGAGATTTAAACGAATTCCATCGCCACACAACCCTCTAAGACGGCCGCCTTCTTACCGCTTATCTTACCGCTGTACCCAGAGCGTCTGAGGGCGGCGACAGTTAGAACTCAGAGGCCGTACCCAAGATGAACTACGCTAACTAGCGTTTCTATTCGTTTCGTTTTTAAAACAATCGCGTAACTGGTAGATGACGTGTTACGAAGATTCACGTGATCTACCAGTGACGCGTTTGGTTTAAAAACGTAATGCATCTTGGGTAGGGCCTCAAGTTCGGCAAAGTATTTTCAATCTTGAGATTGGAAATATCCGGCTGTGACTGTGACTCGGAGCACATCAGAAAGTTTTCGCATTTTGTAGGAAAATTTTAAGCTTCAAAATACTCTTAACTTATGAAAAGTTGAAAATATAACTCCACATCAGAACACGGGCAGAGCATGTGCTGGTAACAGTTGGCCTATTTGTGCTACAATCAGAAATTGGCTATAGCCACAATAGCATCGATGTTGATATACAATAAGCTGGGGGCCTAATATGGCTGCGTTTATAGCGTGACAAAATGTGAATAAAGCATCCGTCACTTTCTTACACTTATGACGAGAGTAACGGATGCTTTATCCACATGTTGACACGCGGTAAACGCAAACAGGCCCTAGGCCTACTAGGCCCTCTGCGCTAATAAAATCAATACAACCGCGATAAGAGTCTAATAGCTTCTGATTGAACCAAACGAAACCATCTGCGATTTTCACACAAGTAAAAGGGTAAAAACGGGACCCTTTTACGATGTCCCTCCGATGTCCGTCTGTCTGTCACCAGGATGTGTCTCATGAATCTTTACGATGTCCCTCCGATGTCCGTCTGTCTGTCACCAGGATGTGTCTCATGAATCGTGATAGCTAGCAGACAGAAATCTTCACAGAATATGTATTTCTGTTGCCGCTATAACAACAAATACTATAAACCGAATAAACTAAATATTTAAGGGGTGCTCCGATACAACAAATGTGTTCTTTTTTCCGTTTTTTGCTCCATATTAATAACGGCAATACTCGAAACGGACGGCAATACTTCCTAACGGACGGGAATACTTGAAATATTCACCGAATATTTAGTTATTTATTTAAAATAAATAACGAAATTAAATAAAATACATATTTAAGGGGGGTTCCCATACAATAAACGTGAGTTTTTTGCCGTTTTTATTCTGTGGCGCACTTGGCCGGTTTTTATTCTGTGGTCAGTGGCAACCTTCACGCAGTGTTTAATCGCGCGGTAGTTATATTATCTCTTCAATGCTTACTGCACCGGAGCGATTTGAGGCTACCTTTGTAACCTTTCTTTTTATGACGATGGTGCTCCAGACGAGTAGCTACGGTTCTTTGAGCAGCCAATGGTGAAACTATGGAAGTTAAGCGACTCAAGTTTTAAAAGCTACTTTGTTTCTTTATTCGTATTCATATCGATCTTTGGGTCATATTAGTTTTGTAATT
Organism: Acleris sparsana; assembly: GCA_923062465.1. Lineage (NCBI taxonomy): Eukaryota > Metazoa > Arthropoda > Insecta > Lepidoptera > Tortricidae > Acleris > Acleris sparsana. The sequence goes on along the minus strand of OV281287.1, from coordinate 3,738,404 downwards.
TTGCCCACACAAGTTAATAAAACGTGTTGCACCTAATAAACTAATATTCGGATCCCCCAAACCCACTTAAATTTAGGTACTAAGGGATCTAATTTTACTAGTAACACTGCAAATTGTTAAATATTAAGTAAGTTTACCGAAGCCCCTTGTTTATTTTCAAACGGAACTAACCTACGTTGCGTTCCAAGCTTTTTAATTTTAATTTCTAAATGGCAAAGGTCACAGTTGCGCAATCAGCCCGAGGGGTAGAGCGTCCCTCTATCGATTGTGGAGGTTGCATGTTGCATAACAGGCCCCTGGGAGACCTAGGCTGCCTGCGATGTTTGAATGTAGAGGTGAAGGCTACACAGCAATTTGTCTGTATAAGTAACGCACACATTGCTTGGTGCTAGTGTCGGTTGAGACTCATCTATTATTAGGTACATGGTGCTTTTGTGCAAAGGTTTAAGTCTCAAGCTAAGGCTAATAATGAGAAAGGCTTGTTTAGAGTCAATTTAATTTCCCAAAACACAAGCAAAAAAGCAACTAGGTATTTTATTAATTTTATTATTCTCCGTAGTGTGATGTTTTATGGTAAACTTATTGGGTAGGTGTACGTGATAAAGCGTTCAGAAGCTTTTAGGGAGTCATAGTTAGGCTTAGTCAATCAATTATTCAAAATTTTTGCCACATCTCAAGTACCCTACATATAAATAGGGGCATAGGGTACTTGGGATGTGACGAAAACTTTTAATATTTGATCGACTATGCCTAACTATGACTCCCCAAAAGCATCTGAACTACTAAGTATATATACTTAAAAAATAACTCTTGAACGAAAGTCGAACCATGGGTTCTTCATATGTCATTGTACCTTAAACATTGCCTAGCTGACTAGTCTAAGCGATCTAGCAAAGGCAAACTTCGCGTGTAGAAACTTTGTTTTCAAATAAAGACCCAGAATGTCAGAAACAATGCAGATTTCTAAAATACTTACAAACTTCACGCTACTTTCTTGAAACGTATGAAAGTTAGCAAAACAAACGGTTAACCAGAAGCACGTTACTTCAAACAAATATGTGACGAATTTGCAATGCCTAAGTAACCATGAAAACTTGGTGTAAGAAGAAAGTTTTACAATCAGAATTGCATGCAATGCAATGCAATCATGTAGGTCTACCACAATTATCGTCTCGGCCATTTTGGAGCAGCGATAAAATGTAGGTACGTCGCGTTTTGTAGTAATAAGTAAGTTATATTATAGCACGTAATGCGAATGAATTTAGCTTAAGAAATGTAAATACATTGTTAATAATCTTGATAATAGAAGTTGTACTTGAAAAGAAAATGGCTTAGTAAATAAGACTTAACTTACGCACCCCCATTCAAATAAGATACTAAAATTCGTATTATTGTACCCACTCGTCTATCAAAACAACGTAAAACGCAGCCAACACCAACCGAATATTTCATCTTACCCAAGCACGGGTAAACAGGCGAGCATCAGAGCCCCCTCTCCCACCCGCTCGAGGGTAGGGCCCCCTCAGTTACGTAACTCGTGACCTAGATCAGAGCGAGTGCCTGTGCAACCCTCCTCTTCCAAGAGGACATATCTGATATAACCACTCGTACAGAAAATTCGACCTCATTCTGATACAACAGGGTATAGTTTGGTATGGCTGTTGAGTTGCTGATGTTCTCTTTGGGTTGAAGAGGGACGTACGCCCCAGCTTTGCCAGAAAGAGCTGAAGAGCACTAACATATCTACACAGTGTAAGCGCTTATAACGCTGAGTATGGATTTTGTGAAATTTATTGCATAACGAACGCTGCAGGCAGGGAGAGATTTGAAGATGACGACGCAAATTGATTTGAAGATAACGGGAAATGAGATGGGTAAATTATGCTGTCGTTTCATTTTTGTATAACGCACGTTTAGTTGGTTTTTACAAAGATCTTAGATGCAGGTGAATCCGGTTAATACTAGTGTTATAAAATAAATAGATGGAACAAAATGAGTCAAAAAACACCACTATATTTAAATCTCATCTTAAATTGAGGCCGCTACAATGGTTGCAAAATGCAAAATGTTATAATTTCTTATACTCTCACTAAATTTAATTGATCTGGCGCAGTCGGTAGGATAGGACTAATACCCATTTAAATCGGCTTTAGGCTTTCCGTTAACGTTACGTGAAAAGGTTAAACAGGCCGTGCATGACCCGGAGCGGATTAAAGTCCGCGTCAAGGCTGTGGGAAATAGCCATTCTTTGTACTGAGTTTTATCGGATGGTGGTGACCAACAGCGATAAATCAATAAAATGTCAACTCGCGGTAATTATGAGTTGACACTTTATTGCTTGTCACCGCTCTTCGTAAAATTCATCTTTGTCTTCACTTAATGGCGATAGTTTTTTAATTGAAGCCACCACTTCGTAATGGCAGAGCATACCGATCGTTATGTTAATATCGGTACTTTTCAAGAACCCAGTATTGGGCACTTCTCAGGTAGGCAGAAAAAAACTATTTGAGAAAAAGTGGTTGGAAATACAGAGCAATAATTTAAAAGCAGGAACTGCAAATATTGTGTAATTATAATAAAATAAAATGTTCAGCTAGAGAAAAAAAGTAAAGCAGTGAAGAGATGAACTTTCCTGGCATTCATTAATTAGAAAAATAAATTTAAAACGTGGCGGCTCTTGGATAATAGTGGTAGTAAGTAGGCAACTATTGCAACACGATGAAAAAAAATTAACAGTAGGTGTAGATAGGTAGATTACAAAACATTACTGATGCATTTCCTTTAGCTATTCGCGATTAACTCAAGGATTCATCGCTCAGGTTCACTTTGTTCATATTCCAATCTCGTCCACATTCTCATCTTGGCCACATTCCCATCTCGTCCATATTTTCATCACGTCCAGATTCCCATGTAGTCCACATTCCTATTTCGACTACATTCCCATTTCGTCCATATTCCCGTCTCGTCCACAGTCCCATCTCGTTCACATTGCCAATAACTAGTGAACGTAGTGATCGAATTGATATCGAACAGCCCTACAGTTCTAAGTTAGGTTGCAGACGAGTTAGGAATTGGCAATGTGGACTAATCAAGAATGCGGACAAGTTGGGAATATGGAAGATATAGGAAGTGAACAATTTCGGATTAGTATGTGGACGAGTTGGGAATGTGGCCAAGATATTAATGTGGACGAAATGGGAATATGGACAAAGTGAACCTGAGTGTAATTCATAGGCATGCTTTACAATATTCATTGCCAATAAGTACTTCTACTTAAGGCGTAATTTCTCGTACGACATGCACACAAGTGCACAAAATAATGTTGTACTGAGCAGACCAAATTTGGCTTGTTTAAAGTGGCATCAGATGTTGCGTGGACCAGGTGTGGATATGTTATTATTTCGAAGCGCAACTAGGCCTTTATGCGCCCGATACAAGCTTCTAGAACTGAGCCAGTTTGGAGCAGACCCTTTATAGCTTCTAAACTCCTGGTAATAGGATGACTAAACACCCTCATCTGAATGAATGAATGTTCTATTTTCTGCTGCACTCCAGGGTTCCGTGCTGCTAACTGAGCCTGACCACCCAAGTAACCGCACTGATGATTGCTTATTTGCGGCCTGGTACATACTAGTCCCATTGAATACTGAATATAAATTCAGGATGAGATAGGTACATAATGTTGTTATGGCGGCATTTAAAATGTATCAAGTTCATGACCGACGGTTTGTTTCTAACACTGATATTTAATTAAATATTAGGTACTTACATCCAGTAACTTACTGCAATAGCTATGTACCATAGCGTGAACGTCAGCATTTTCTGCAACAAAAAATTATAATTTTAAGGAGGTATTCACATTAGAGCATTAGAGCATTAGATTACCGGGCATCTCTGGCGTTCCATAGTCTATGCACGCCCCATAGGAAAATAGGCGTGAAGGTAAATAATATGTACGAGTATGTATTACCCCATTCACAGCCGTCAAACCCATTTTGATTGGTACGTTTAGGTTTTGTATTGCCACACTAATTAACCGACCGCTGAAAATGCTAGTTAATTTTTTCAATTGAATAGTCGTAAATAATAAGTCTTTTTAATTTAGACACTGGATTTGGACTTCAAGTTTGACGTATGAAACTATCGTTCTATTATTATTATTCAGATATTTATTATTTTTTCTGTATTTTAGGTTTCTATAATAAGTAAATATTCAAATATAAAAGTAAAATAACATAATAATAGAAAAAATATACACTATAAAACCTAACCTACAAGTGCCTCCGGCACCGGTGCAGGGCTCAAGCTACCGATGGTTAGGGCTGCAGAGGAAGGAGGTACTGTCTTCTGTATCTGACCCTTGATCCAGCTATCTAGCGAGATTCTCTTGAGGTTTTGGTCGAGATTCTTCTCTATAAGACCGTTTGCCAATACAACTATCGGGATAATGATCGTCGAGTCAACATTCCACATGGCGGTCACCTCGTTAGCCAACTCAAAGTACTTGCTGAGCTTGTCCTTCTCGGGATTCACGAGGTTCTTGTCATGCAGGATGGGGACGTCAACGAGCACTGCCTGGCGTTGAGATCGATCTGTCAACACGATATCAGGCTTATTGGCAACAATAGTCCTTCCCGTGATGATGGCAGTTCGATCCCTATAGAGCGTATCACGACAATTAGGTATTCTTAATTAACCTAATACCCGGCTGCTGGGCAAAGGCCTCCCTTGATTTCGACACCTCTCTCTCTGTGGCAATCTTCGGCCAATCCTTCAGAAAAGCGTCCAAGTTATCCCGCCATCTCCGCTTGGGTCTGCCTCGCCGTCTGTAGCCGTCCTGGGGGACCCACCAGGTTGCCGCATTGGCCCATCTCTGTGGGTGCATGCGACAAACATGCCCGCCCCAGGCCCACTTTAGCTGGGCAGTGTTTTTCCCCACATCGGCTATCATTCTTAGTGTGATTATTCCAAGACCTCTTTTATAAGAGAGGGAGACAAACGAGCATGCGGGTTTCGTGATGGGAAGTACCCATTAACATCAGCAACTCAAGCGTTGTTCGAGCGTTGCCAGCCAATTAGGGAAATGTAAACGCTCGTAACGTACCTTTTTAACCTATGCTATTTCGGCCGTTTTTCTGTCGGCGGGGGGACTCGTACATTTTGTAGATATTTTTGTAATTTTGATGGTTGAGCATTTAATGTCCAAATTATAACCTTGATATTATTGACATGACTGGCTTTGACATGTGAAGTGAAGGAAAGTTTTTTAATGCGCTAGTATATGGCTATGTTATTGGTTGGCAACTCTCTATGTTTGGTAATGGTTTGGTAGGATGAGGATTTTTTTAAGGCCTATGCCTGTCTCTCTATAGAGACCAAACGAGAGATAAAAGCAATTCATAAAAATAAATTGGAAGGAAATATTTTTTGGATATTTCGAGAATCAACCCTGAACGGGAAGAAATACGCGAACGAAGTCGCGGGCCTCCACTTGTTACAGATATAGGTACAGTCAAGTCCAATAATATGGACACAGTATAACTTTTAAAAATATGTAAACACGACTCTGCTGCAATAGAATAAGGGTGTATATATATTTCTGAAACCTTGTTAATGTATAAGTATATATTTATGGACGTGACCGTACAGTCAAAGGATAAATATATATACGTTTCCAAGGCGTCAAAAACATCTATACACCCTACGACACTGATGATAAGGTCTACGAGTATAGCGGTAGGGTCTAGGGCGCGATGGCCGTATAAATAATAGTGCTTTTGACTGTACATTTCCATTCGCCTTGTCAGTTTTTATTCACATAATTTCTACAAGTAAAATTGCTCTTCGTACTCTGTAGGCGTATTAGCACAGTACTTTCGTAAAAAAAAACTAGACTTTGCTCGCAACTTCGTCTGTGTGACACCGTTAATCGATATTCCCTCTAGAACTTTCAAATTCTCTTGGTTGATATAGTCTCCCCACCCCAGGCTTAAAACTATCGTTTTACCAAATATCACATCTATCTATTTAGGTGGTGACATGTGGGCAAGGAACAAGAAAACACACTTTTTATTATAAGCTAGCTTTTGCACGTGACTCCGTCCTCGTAGAAGTCGTTTATCCGTATTCCCTCGGGAACTGTAGCCTATGTGCTATTCCAGAGTTTAATCTATCTTTGCTCCAAATTTCACCCAGATCCGTTTAGACGTTGTGGCTGAACATCCAAACGCTCGCATAAAAAAAACGGCCATTCTTCGAACACGAAGCATTCCGTACATTACTTGTATGGGGCCCTTTTTTCATTTGTTTTTGTTATTATAGCGGCAATAGAAATGCACTCTGAAAATTTCAATTATCTACTATCATGGTTCATGAGATACAGCCCGCCGACAGACAGGCGAACGTTCATACGGAACCCTAACAAGCAATAAATTGAAGAAGGAAGCGACCCCGACGTTCGCGTAGCGCTGCTGTGGCTTTTGAGTACAGTCGCGGAATTAAAAGTTTCGTCACTATTCGACTCTATTTTAATACAGTTCCAGTTTCCAAATCCAAAAGTGAAGAACCTTTTCTTACCGCGACTATACCTCTCACCATGGGGAACTGGGCGGAATGAATGGAGAGCCACTCGACCGCCCGCCTGCCTCGGCGGCGTCCCCACTCATCATCATCATACCTCTCACCATAAGTAGTAAATTGTAAGAGGGAGGTTACACGCTCAGTATTTCATCAGTTCAGTGAGTTCAATCTGTCAGTCTGGTCAATCTTTGACAGACGCCAGAATTAATGGTTTGAACGGTTACACGATCAACCCAAGACTGACATCAGACTGATAAAACGTAGTAAACGTACGCCGGTCACCATTTAGGAGCCTAGGTTACTCGCTCAGTATTTCATTAGTTGAGTCTGTTGAGTCCATCAGGTTCATCATCAGCTCCGGTCAGAGTAACCGAAAAATGATCGTCTAACCCACGGACTGACAGACTGATGAAAAGTTAATATTTTGTGTCGTGTGATGTTGGCTCCATTTCGTCGTGAACGGTGATTGATGCGAGAATAATACGAGCGGGTTACACGATCAGTTTCCCATCAATAATTCATCATTGGCAATAGATTGAAGGAAATATTTTCATCAGTCCGTCAGTCCGTGGGTTAGATTCTCACCAAACTGATGGACTGAACTTATGATATATACAGTCTACAAGTCAATAATATTTACGGAAACGACAAACGCTTACCTTTTTTAAGCCTTTTTTACAGCAAATTGCCGATTTAGGCACTGTAAATTAATTTGAAAACGTCATACTTAATGTGCCTATAGAAAAGGGAGAACTCTACATGGTCGTGGTATGTTGTATAAAGTTTGAGTAGGTACATAATGTAGAGGTGTATAGGAGCATTATTCTACTGTCTTTACCCCTATTGTTGTCGCATTCTTAATTTATAATCTGTATCAGAATACACTATAAGAAAAACTTCTATTGGTTTTTTAGGGTTTCGTACCCAAAGAGTAAAAACGGGAACCTATTACTAAGACTCCGCTTTCCGTCTCTGTCTGTCACCAGGCTGTATCCCATGAAGCGTGATAGCTAGACAGTTGAAATTTTCACAGAAAATGTGTTTCTGTTGCCGCTTTAACAAAAAATACTAAAAACTGAATAAATTAAATATTTGAGGGGGGCTTTTTGATTGTGAACAAATGTGATTTTTTTGCTCCATATTAATAACGGCAAAAGGTAGAAACTTGAAATATTCACAGAATATTTAGTTGTATATTCACTTTAAAAATAAATAATTAAATTAAAGCAAATATAAATATTTAAGGGGGATTCTTCATTCTTAAATTAATGGCTTTTAATCCTTGTTTTAACATAGTGTATTTCGCCAATTTCGAGCTTTAGACAATAACTATGGACTTATTAGAGAAACAAGGATATCAAAGGCTGGACAATTGTTCAGGTAAAGAGTATTTACTCTGGTGGGCTGTACAGAAGCATATGGAGTTAGCACCACGCGCTTTCTTATAAGTTATTAAGTAAAAACAACAGATTAAAATAATATAATATTTATTACAATTTAACACCATTATAAAATAGATAACAATATTTTCTTAACATTACTTTTATAACATAATTGCCGAAATAATAATTGAGCAAATTATTACTGTCAAGTGTGTTTTGCTTTTCGGTTTGTGCCGTATAGAGTAAACTACCCTATCGTCGGCACCCCCCAATTATGGGCACGTTGAATCAAGTCGTTGGTGACGACTCTGAAAATAGGTGCTAATGTCTGGTTTTTAGGGGGCCAATCAAAGTGCGTTTTACCCTATATAACCAAATAGGATAAGATAACCACCGTACAATTTGATAACTTTAAGTATGGTGGATATCTTATTTAAGGTCTATTCCGACTAGGTCCATTATTAGTTCCATTGGATGGAACTATTTAGAGTTATTTTTCCTAGTAGTTACATTAAACGAAGAGAGTTTCTGTAATGGAACTACCTGGACTTTTTTTCCATAATAGTTACATTCAACAAAGAGGGTTTCCGTAATGGAACTACCTGGACTTTTTCTCCCAAGTAGTTACATCCAACGAAGAGGGTTTCCGTAATGGAACTACCTGGACTTTTTCTCCCAAGTAGTTACATCCAACGAAGAGGGTTTCCGTAATGGAACTACCTGGACTTTTTCTCCCAAGTAGTTACATCCAACGAAGAGGGTTTCCGTAATGGAACTACCTGGACTTTTTCTCCCAAGTAGTTACATCCAACGAAGAGGGTTTCCGTAATCGAACTACCTGGACTTTTTCTCCCAAGTAGTTACATCCAACGAAGAGGGTTTCCGTAATGGAACTACCTGGACTTTTTCTCCCAAGTAGTTACATCCAACGAAGAGGGTTTCCGTAATGGAACTAGGTACCTGGACTTTTTCTCCCACGTAGTTACATCCAACGAAGAGGTTTTCCGTAATGGAACTACCTGGACTTTTTCTCCCAAGTAGTTACATCCAACGAAGGGGGTTTCCGTAATGGAACTAGCTGGACTTTTTCTCCCAAGTAGTTACATCCAACAAAGAGGGTTTCCGTAATGGAACTACCTGGACTTTTTCTCCCAAGTAGTTACATCCAACGAAGAGGGTTTCCGTAATCGAACTACCTGGACTTTTTCTCCCAAGTAGTTACATCCAACGAAGAGGGTTTCCGTAATGGAACTACCTGGACTTTTTCTCCCAAGTAGTTACATCCAACGAAGAGGGTTTCCGTAATGGAACTACCTGGACTTTCCACTACATTATTAGTTCCATTAATGGAACAGACCGAATAGTCGGAATAGACCTTATTTAATCGAGGCGGCTCAAACGTTATTTTCTTATATTTAAAGACTGGTGTCCCTTTGTGTTACCTACACTCATTTCATCGCATGTACAATTTTACCGAAACCTAATATGCAATCTTAAACATTACTTACGTAGGTTAGGTCTGGCTAGACTTGTATATATCACAAAAAATAACCTCCTGCTTATAGAAAAGCCTGTCGATGAAATGAAAATTCTGCATATTGATGCGTTGTATGAAATGAGTGTCGACGAAACAAGGGTAAACGTAAAAAAAATAACATATATGTTATATTATATTAGGTACATATTATTTTGCTAAGGGATACGATACTGCTTATATTGACATAGCTATCGGTACAAGAGTTACGACTGCGCCGAGCATACGCCTCTATTTCTAATAAGATACAGTATTGACTTGAAATCGAAGTGGTTTGTACAAATAAAACAGTTTATAGGGTAGGGTGAATAATGGGCACTTAACTCTTAATTCAAAAATAACAAGGTGATAAATTGATTGTCTCAAAATTAATGAATAACCCTTATATTAGGTTATGTCATATAAAGTCGTTGCCAATAGAACTTGTGAACGATGAAATAAATTAGTACTGTTTGACACATAACCTCAAATATTGACCAAGCGGGTTTTTAACAACGTATAATGAATAGTTATTACATCTTAAATTTAATATGAAAATAAACTAATGTATAAATCATTGCAAAGACCTCACTTGATCTTTAAAAGTACGTGATTATGGAGTAATCATGGTGAATTGGTTCGTTTGGTTTTGTTTACATCTTTTGCAAGCTCTAGTGACGGCGAGTTTACCCTATAAATTGTGTATTCATTTTTACAACAAATGACCATACTCAGATTTTAAGACAATACTTTAGTTTAATAGAAAACACATTAATAGTAATGAACGCTCGGTGCAGCCTTATCTTAGGCTCTTGTCCCACCGTCGACGATGAGTGGGAAGCGAGTAGAGCCAGCCATCACCGATTAATATGTGTCTTTTATTGGCACGGGATCTATATTTTTTGTTTCTATAAACTAGTAGAAAGTGTTCTTGCTACCAGTTTTAAGTTGCCAGGGTTCAACTATTAACATACTTCTCTTTTATTAACGCGGGATCTATATAGAAGAAAATAGTCTTATCGCATTGTAATAAGGTCCAAAAGTGGATACTTCACGTATTCGACTGTTCGCGTTCTGAACTCGGATAAGTGAACCGATTGCAGCACTGTTTAAACCGCATAACTACCTTATGACATGACTTTGGCACACCAAAACCAACGTGTTCGATTTATACGGATACATTTTATGATACTGTGATACGCATCAATATATCTGCATTATGCATGTATCGCGTGATAATTTTCAGTCCTTCGGGTCCCAATGGGAGCTGTATGGAAAGAAAAGAGCGCGCGTACGGATAATCTATTCTATTCTCTTTTGTTTTTGGCACCCGATCGCTTTAGGTAAAGCAGCCATAACTGCCAATGACACCAGACAGGAGCATTGTGAATAGTGTGTATGACCAGTTTTTATTTTTATTTAGGTGGTAGGTCTCCCCCAGCATCTGTCACTTTGCTCAGCTCATCCGCTGTCATCCTTATGTGCCATTGATGTAATGTTTTAGCAGGACTGAGCAGAAGTGTGCCATTTATGTACTGTTTTAACAAGCCTGAGCGAATCCTTTGCTGAGTTTGTCGACGTAGTCCTTGCGTACTGGCATGTCGTCCGCGGGCCGGTTGTACGGGAGCCATACTGGTTCGCCGATGAAGAAACGTTTCGCTTTTATGTAGTTCTGGAATGAGCACGGTATGTTGGTTAAGACATTTAAAAAAAAATGGACATTTTAGACACTCAAGTTTTCACGTCAATTTCTAGAAGGAACTACTCTTTTGGCAGTGATGCAAGTGACTTAGCTTACCCCATTTATTTTAGAGGAAATTTGGGTCGCGGAAAAAGAAAATCTTACTAAGCAACGTAATCTGCCATGCATATCCAACAGACATATGGTAGACTGCTCAAGATTTCCAACACAACTCTCGACAGTTTTAACTTAGACGGTGGCACAGTTTTTATGATTTGTATCTTTGATTTAATTCTGCAGTTACGCATTGCTTAATTCATGCCATCTTTTGCGTCGTCATCATTACAGCCAGAGGGTAACACATAATTTCATCGAATTTCATTTCATTATTGTACCAAATAATTGAAAACTTTATGATAAAAGCCGTGATGTTTTCAGGATAATCTTACACATGAATTACCCATTAATTAGCCGGCCTGACAGAGCGTTGGCCCGCAGTGTTTGCGGCCGCATCTGGTCATGAACAGGGACTCCAGACGAACCCGAAACATGTCGAGCGTTTATCAACGAAATTTACGCGAGTAGCCCGGTGTGATCTCCTTCATACATTAATTACGTTAAGTAAGGTTAGACTTGTGTCTACTAATAAGAAATATACTCAAGCAGAGAGACATGCCTTTTGTTGAAACTAAAATTCTAATAAAAATAATAGGAACCCCAAAGACATGTTTCATTTTGAATTATTTCGTATTTATCTTGCTTCCTCATTTCAAGCGATGAGTACTGAAGATAAGCAAATGAGCATGATAAAAACCGTTATGAAAACGAAGTTTTATGATAAATTTCATAAATTTAAATAAAAGAATTCACTAACATTGACGTCAAGCGTGAAGCGGTGGTAGATGCCGCTCGGAATGATGATCATGTCCCCAGCTGAGACCGCAATACGTATCCACTGGTCACTGCCATCGCGTACATCGAAGTAGCCAGATCCATCCAGCACAAATCTGAAATTTCAGACAAGTTGCCTTAGACCAAAATATCCTTATTTTATAGTGAAAAGTTGGTATGTGTTTAAAGCTTTTGACAGTCGATATGTTTATGTATCTGTCATGGTCAGAGTGTAGATACATTTTAAAGAGGTTGTTTTTACCGTTAGCTGAAGAATAGTATCAGAAGTTTGTATATGAGATCTAAATATGTGTCTTGCACATATTTAGATCTCCTCTTCCTGTAGATTGGTTTGACAGATTTTGAGGTATGGGCAGAAATACATGCAAGATTTTAGAATCTTCCTTTCCGCTAACCCATGTACCAAGGGACTCAAAGAGGGATTTTTTTTATTATTTAAGTATTGATCCTGAAAATCATTTAGAGGAAATATCCTCTAAATCAACCAATAATGGTAGCAAAAAGATCAAGTACTGATGTAACCTTTTTTTGAAGGAGGATATTAGATGGCACTGATATTTTACCTGATTTCTTCATCAGTGTGCAAATGTTCAGCGTAGAATGACTCTAGTTTCTGTTCGTAGTTTTGGAGGCACTCTTTGGAGCAGGTTATTTCATCTTCATAGGTGTAGCCTCGCTTCTTCTTAAGGTCATCCAGAACTCCATCAGTATTGAATGTGTTTACATTCAGCTGAAATATAATTATTGTTAAGATTAAGTTCTAGGGCATTACTGTTGTGTCACAGTAGATTATACACCGAGGGGATAAAGCACTGTTTTATGTCACGGGCGTGATATTGAATCCCGAGCAAACGAGGGACTCCAGATTTAACTCCCGAGCATAGTGAGGGTGTTACGAGTTAAAAAAAGTTCTGGGTGCAGCAAGGGACTCAAGCTAGCCCAAGACAATAAACAGCAAGGCTACTTATTGGAAACAACGTCAAATCTCAAATCACTTTCGCTTTCATCACTCATCACTTTTATTTAATAACTAAATTGTTCAACTTCAACCTCCTGCTTACTAATACTGCATTGTTTGCAACACTCGCAACACTCATGGCTTTTCTTTTATTTTCTTTGTTTTGCGTAGTTATATGGCTTGTAGTGGCCAGTTCAATTTTCAAATAAGCTCCTTAGAAACCTACAGCAAAGGTTTCGATGGAACAATTTGTCATACTAATTCAAGTCTCATTATTACTCGCCAGGTTATAATATTGTACTGAATCTCATTATAACCTGCTGGTCAGCCGATGGTTATAATGACTTACTTTAACTGATGTTTGCATAAAAATGATTTTTATGCCCTAAAAGCTTCCTATATTTAAAACAAAATACTAGACAATTGAAATTGCATGTATTACTTTAATTTAATTAAGTGACGAAACAACTAATATTCAAACTCGTTCCATGTGATATATAAGTTAGGTATTGATTTAACACAAAAACTTGATAACCTTAAGATAATATAGGCGCTTGAAGTAATCGGGACAAACCAACGCAAATGAAATTACCTAATTGATAAGAATGAGACGTAAATACTTACGCTAAAATACTCAACACCAGTTTTGTCAAACAAATCCTGCACAGAAATTAATTCTGGTGGATTTCTATGATGTTCCAAGCGCTGATCGGTCTTCTCATCGTCCATGTACCACGCTTTTACCATTTTATGATATTAAATTAAAAGTATCAAAACTGGAAACTAAAATCAAATAAAGCACAAAGCAAAGCCAATAAAAGTTTTTAACTTTTTACTAGGTATTTTGTCATTTTTGACGTTTGATCAACGTTTGATTGATCGTTCCGTTCTTGTCACTCTACGTTGACAGCTCAGAGCACAGATTATAAAGTTATGGCTCAGAGCGAGATGGCTACAGGGTGAGATAATTGTTGCCATGGTAATAAAAAAATGCCTACAGTATTCTGTTTAGAGTTTGGCTAATTAAGGATAAGAATGAAACACTGCAGCACAACAGCACTGTAGAGTTTCAAAACAATCTAAGAAAACAGGAATGACACTACAGAGTTGCACTTTTTTCATTCTCATCTTTCATTTGCCAGAGTTCTAGTTTTCCGTTGTTACGTTAGGTCGCACCTAACCATTTTTTGTAACATGGGTTAACTTTAGAAACACGAGTTAGTTATTTAGCGGCATTACTTGTATACATTTCATACGCAAGTTTTAAATCTTTACGTAGTATTAAATGAAGTTGCTTCCGCTGTCTGTTTGCTTAGGGCCGTATTAATAAACTCATCTTGACTGTCACAAGATACGTCAAAGTAAACGCCGCCATAGAACACTGTAATTTTTGACGCATCTCGAGACGAGCATTAGAGTTGAGATCAGTTTATTAATACGGGCCTTAGATCTTTTAAAATACGCATTTTAATGCAGTTTTCAGCAATAGATGGAGTGATTCAAGAGGAAGGTTTATATAATAAATTCTGTATTATGAAGGGGTTTTTATAGAAACTCACATAAACCGAAGCGCAGCGAGTGCGGGTCTCTAGTATTATATAAAGACCACTGAGGCCCGTATTAATAAACTAATCTCGACTCTAATGCTCGTCTTGAGATGCGTCAAAAATGACAGTGTTCTATGGTTTGGCGTTTACTTTGACGTATCTTGTGACGGGCCCCACAGTTGAGTTGAGTTTATTAATACGGCCCTAATTCTTGACATGCTTCAGGGGCGTCGTTGATATTTTGATACCAACACAGAGATAATCTTCGTAGTATTTATACTCAGCCATCTATCACAGTCTACTTCTAGCTGCTTTAAGTTATTCTAAATGAGTACTCGCCGATTAAATATTTTTAATAACTTATTCTACTGTTAAATACAATGTAACTCATCATCATCATCATGTCAGCCGAAAGACGTCCACTGCTGGACATAGGCCTCCCCCAAGGCTCTCCTCTCAGACCGGCCTTGTGCATTTCGCATCCACCGCGCTCCCGCGATCCTTACAAGATCGTCACTAAATCTTGTTGGAGGCCTACCTACAGCTCGTCTCCCGGTCCGCGGACGCCACTCCAGAACCTTCTGACCCCATCGGCCATCAGTCCTGCGAGCAATGTGCCCCGCCCACTTAAGTTTAGCTATTCTTCGGGCTATATCGGTAATCTTAGTTCTACTGCGGATATCATCATTTCTTATTCTATCACGCCGAGAAACCCCGAGCATATAGCCCTCTCCACAGCCCTCTGCACTTTGTAACTCACAGGACATTAATTTTTAATATTATCAAACTAAGCCCATTCCACGGTATTCTATTTTATAAATATACATTTAAAAAAAACGATTTCCGTCTGTTCGCAAATAAAAACCCACGCGTGTTTAATTGCATTAATTTATTTTTAAAACGTAACTTTTCAACAACGTAGGTTGGATTAAATATCGTTACAGTCGTGACGTCAGAGCACGAGTAATCTCTACCTACTCATTGACAAGATATCGTAGAATCAAGTAATATATGAAAAGTTTCAGAGATACATAGTTATAGGTATCTAGAGGGAATCAATGGTTTTAGTCTAAGTCAATGCTACAGGGTTCACAGTTGGTCATTTCTAGCAACTCTAACAAGCTTGAGTGACGAATCCCTTGCTGAGATGGTCGACGTATTCCTTGCGGCAGCGCATGTCGTCCGCGGGTCGGTTGTATGACACCCATACTGGCTCTTCGGTAAAGAGACGTTTCATTTTGAGGCGGTTCTGGAATTAGAGTTTGTATGTTAAGCTCTATGGTAATAATAAAACATACCTAGATTCAATAAAAGCTTTCTTTTCACTGGTTTCCTTTTGGAAAGATTTCGAGTCAATGGTAAAACTACCTAAGTGACAAAGAAACCTAAGAGAGAGTGTGAAAGAGAAAGTAATTTAGTTTTTTATGTTTTCCAAATGGGCATCTCGAATACACTTCGGCCCTGTAAGAACGTTTGCGAGATTACTAAGCTTCTATCGCAGACTGCAAACCTTCTATCGGAGGATTGTCTGGTGGTCGTTATTAGGCGGACAATTGAGACAGCAGTCTGTTTGTTTTCACCGTCAGAGCAATGATTACCACCTTACTTCTGACTAACTTTTTGGTTTACGATGGCCACAGCGGAAAGTCAACACCTTGCGATCACGAGTCTACATCCAAAGCCAAAAAGGCTTCAGATAATCTCAACAATCAATAATAATAAAAATACGATACTCTTTACAGCTAAAACAATCCTATAACAAACATTGATTTAATGAATATACTAACATTAAAATCAAGCGTGAAGCGATGGTAGATGCCACCCGGGAGCACGAGCATGTCTCCAGCCGTCACCGCGATGCGGATCCAGCTGTCACCGCGGTCGCGGACGTCGAAGTATCCCGATCCCTCCAGCACAAGCCTTAAAGTTACAAAAGGTTGACAAAACAAAAAAAAACTTTTCGGAGTTGTTTCAAGAATGACACAAGAATTATCAACAACTGGTACAATCACAACACGCCAAATGCATCCCTGAAAATCTCTCAAACAATATACAAAATTTCTGAAAAAAGATAGATCATTTCTTGATCTTAGATAGCATCAACTAGCTAGCTGTTTATGGCTTTCCAAGATAATTTAAAAAAAGGAATTGTAATTTTATTCCCAAACTACCAAAATATATATGGGTTAAGAAACACTTGAAACTAGAGGTAAAAACTCGTTTCATTATTAAATACGTAGCTATTCATTATACTATCAGCCCAATGAAGCCTGACCCTACATGGAACTGTGTCACAGTGACATTATCATTCAAGTTGTAAGACGTGTCAGGGTTCCTTTTGGGTGATAGTACATATACATAAGGGACAATTTACCTGATTTCCTCATCAGCATGCAAGTGTTCAGCATAGAATGCTGCCAGCTGTTCCTCATAGTTTTCTAAACCCTCTTTGGAGAAGATAATCTCATCCTCATAGTTGTACCCTCTCTTCTTCTTAAAATTGTCTAGAACTCCATCGGTTTTAAATGTATTTATATTTAACTGAAATGTGTTTTATACTATTTAGGCGGCAGTCAACACGTTTCTATCTCTCTCTCCAAATGAAAAATTAAGAATGGGTAGGCAATCTAGTTAATCTATTCTCAAGACATATCTCGAGAAACAACACATAATATCAAGTAATTTTATAGCATTATGGAATATATCCAAGCCTTTGTCAAGAAAACAAATCCCATGTAACCTGATTTTTACTGTAGACTTAAATATTTTTCCGTTATAGTCGAATTCACGTTACGTTATTTTTTATATCTGGTTTCATTTCATAGCCACATTTGTTTCCTTTAAAAGATATGCAGAAATAAACAAATTTGATAACCTTGTTACTATTATCTTAACGACTGTTAATGTTATGTAAACGTTCTTTGTGACTTGGACTAGATAAATTATAATGCGCAATATTGCACCTTTTTCCTTTAACGCCCTTGAAAATGGAAGATGGCCGTAAAATTAAAAACTCCTCAATAGGTAAAATGAAATAAGTCTGTTAAGTTTGAACTCTAATAGTCAAACGATTACCAGTTGCAAAAGTTACAAAAAACATGCAAAAAAAACCAGAAAATAAAATTAGTCAACATGATAGATAGTAAAATTATATTTAAGTATTAAATAATTAATAAAAATATATATAACGTATTCTCACTTTGAAATACTCTACACCAGTTTTCTCGAACAAATTTTGCAAAGAGATAAACTTTGGCGGATTTCTATGATGTTCCAAACGCTGGTCCGTTTTTTCATCGTCAATATACCACGCTTTAACCATTTTATGATAAATGGTTTTTTATTAAATTTATTGCAAACCTTGCTGATACACTTCACCGACGTTAAACTTACTGAATTTGTTATTGTTATTTCGACTTCGGCCGTTATCGGCCGATAAACCTCTTGCCACAATAAAAAAAACAGATACAGATTTTTTCTTGTCATCAATCTTTTATTAAACTATTTTTTAAATATGTTGTTTTTTAATAACTGTTTTGTTTATAATACTAACAAAATTGCATATGATAAGTCACGTGATTTATAGTTTCTACAAAATGCTCCTTTTGTCGCAGACAAAAGTAAATAAAAATTAAAATAAATATTTGTTATTTATTGCTCTTTTATGTACGTAGTGGACTAATATTGAAAAAACTAACAGATTCCTTTAAAACTTTGTCACCCTTCAGCTAGGTATAAAACAAACCAAATTATAATTTAAAAAAACTAGGGTTATGTTAATAATTTAGCAACATTTACCTTTGAGAGGAGTTTTTTTTGAACCGAAGAACTAGAATCCATAGCCACAGATAAATAAAAACAGCGGCGTTTTGTAATTTATGTTAAACACAAGCGTGTGTATACATAGTAACTTTTAAGACATCGTATAAAACCTTATAGAATATATAAATGTAATATTATGAAGAAAAAAAAAGCAAAGTATTTTCAATGTATTTATTTTTTACTGGCGGTATATCAGATTTTACCGAAGGACAAAGAAGCTTATTCCTTTCACGCTATAAGCCGACAACGCACTGAGAGCGTTTCCAAACCGAGGCAGACTCGTTTTTAGTATGGGAATGCACCGCACAGCGCCGTTTGCGGCTTAAGTTATTTCTTGTTGATGGAAAAGAGACAAATGTAACGTAACTATAAACTTCGATTTTGGAAGCCGAGTTCCAGCCACGACACGACCGGTAATTTAAAATATTATAATCGTCCCTAAGATACCATCTTTACGACAATAATAAACGCTGCATGAACTAATCCTGATATTACGGAGTTTGAAACGTACACACAGCATAAACATTCTTGGTGACTGCTGTATAAATTACCTACTCTTTAAATAGGATATAAATACAGTTTACGTACCTAGTGTACCTAGGGTGGGTACCTACTAAGGTAGAACCCCGTCCCAATGACAGTTCAAATGACGTCACAGCCGCTACAGCCTATAGATAGGGTACTACGGTGGTACACGATATTACTCTGGTCTGAGCAACCACGGGTAGATTTTTAATCTCCGGATTGTCGACAATCTGACAAATAATTCTAGGCTTCGTTCTTTTCTTTCATATGACAAAGTAAAGAAAAGCCATACTTTTACTGTCACGTATTTTAACCAAGGATTGGATAAATCGTCCCTGGCTACTAAGGGACCGCCTTTGATATGAAAGCAGTGGGAAAGAGTCGAAGGTTTCACAACACTGCTCAAATGGTAGTTGCATACGTTCGCAGAACAGTTGACCGAACAGTACTGTTCTGCCTCAGCGTATAGTTCACACAGTAGAATACTCTGATGTCATGTTCTGCCCCCGTGTGAAATCAGCATTACCTACCTCATTTCCGTTTCCGCCTTCTACAAAAAGACGTCCAATCGCAACAATGTACAGTACGCCAGCGAAAATGTTAAGCACTTAAGTGCGTTGTCACAGTCTTGAAACAGAACATCAAATGAAACACATGACAATGACAATGATATTCACAATGACAAGGTTCTAAGTAGGTATGCTCAACATTTTTATTGTGACTGTAAATTTAAATTATTAGTAGTATTTGACTGTCCATCGCTGTTGCACTCTCTTTTGTCATCGTTAATATATTTGCTATGCCCGAGAGTGTGATAGCGATATACGGCCGAGTGTGTAATATTAATTTTGGTAAAAATGTTATTAATCTGCTTATTCCTTGTAAGTGGGTTGAAGTTTGAACAAATAGACAAAGTGCAGTAAAAATAGATTTAATCCCATTATTACTATTGTTACAATTCAATGTGTTTGTGAAATAAACTAGGTAGGATATAATGATTAGGGGCTTTTCTTTCGTTTGTATTAAAATATAATTTATCCTAGCACCGTTATATTTTTCATCTGTTTACTAACTTTTCGGTGCACTATACAATTTAAAATAATGGAAAGAAATATGGCAACACTATGCCTAGACAGACATGCCAAGGAAACACAGGAAAGGGTCAAGTTGGAGGATAGGTTAAGCTCGACACTAAGAAATTTAAGAACTAAGATACCGGTACGTTAGATCCCGTTCAGACCGTAATACCAGACATCTTTGCGAGCAACCTCTTTGCGTCCTTAGGTTGCATTACCACTCCCCCGCTCCCCCTCACACTTTCCCAAGGCGCATCTAAATTCTTATTTACATACGTTTTTTTAAAACCTCTTCATCGTCACAGGGAATCAATAGGCATTCATTAATGAGAACATTATTAGGGGTTATTTTGTATCGAAAGGTGCAAAAATTACATTTTGAATCAACTTCTCCATCAAAACTACTTTTAAGTACTTATCCAGATTTAATGTACACTTTATATTAATTCAAATCTTATTTGAAATACCTCGTAAGTTACTACTTTATTAGAACATCGATATGACTATTATTGTTAGGTAAATAAAAATATGCTTGATAATTTTTCCTGAAGAGAAGTGCCATCTTTGTTCTTTAATTTATCAGATTTCTTCGTATTTTTTTGAATCTAGAACATCTAAATAACTAACTTCGTATCTCTTTTGGAAGGAATACGGGTATCTGTGTACATGAACTCAATAACGGGAGTTCTAGCACTCTTACATAATTATGGACCTGTGAAAAGGGATCTAAGTCGACTTAAATCGTACTAAAAAAGCGTATATACATAAACGGAGCCTACTAGACTTAAGCCTTTTTTCACTTGATATTCAGAAGAGTCATACCCTTTTTCACTAGGAAGAAAGCGGGTAGAAAGAAGAACAGTAACAAACAACACCGCTAACAAAACACAGTATTAAGCGCTCCTCTGACCATCATACCTACTGTCGTCATACGAAAGAAAGCAACTATCTGTTATAGGAATATTATTTTAAAATAAACCATATACATTATCAAACAGCGCAAATAGCCGCCTTCTTTGGTATTACGGGAGCATAGTGCTGGACTTCCACAACTTAAAGATAGACGCAAACGGAGTTCAGTGCCTTTTTCTTTTGGAATGCAGTGGATTAGTTGCATTCTGAAAAAGTAGTCAACTTTAGAAATAAATGAATTTAAATAGATAAAAACACAAACATAAGTCTACATGGAACTGACGTAAATCGACATGCGTCATCGTTGATCTATCTATGTTTTGCAGAATGTATTTTGTCTAGTCCATCTCGATAGTTTCTCAAACGCTCTCAAGATAAATTTACAAAAAGCAAAATCGATCATTGAGCTATATGATGAATCAGACGATAATGACAGAGGTCGCTAAATACGTTGACAACACAAGTAATACTATTTCGCACCATAAAATTAACAAAGTGAAAAATTGACTTGATTTATCTCCCGAAAGCGGGTCGTACATACTTGTAATGCGTATAGGCACGCACGATACGGCGACATTTAGCGAAGACCACTGCGCACTAAGAGACAACTTGCACGTCTCTACACACACAAGTATGGCCCACCCGCTTTGGAGAGAAAAAACAACTGTATGAAGAGCTATGTATTGCAAAGGTTTAGGTAGCGGTCTCGCACATCTAGAACTCGTTTAGACTGGTTGCGAACTGGTATTCCTTGATGTGTGTATTCGCCAAATGAAATTAAAAAAGAACAATACAAGAAATAACATAAATGCAACAAATCTCTTGAAAAAACAATTTAATGGACGGATGTCGAAATCACAATTAAATAAGGGAAAACAAACATTTATTAAAAACAAATTTCAAGCAGTTTCTCAGAGGGTTATGCAAAACAAGTTAGGCTTTGTAAGTATTAAGCGGCACATTATTGGTTATTTATTACACAATTTGTGTTAATATTTCAATTCATTTATGCAATCATAAATCCTACAAAGACATGATAATTTGAAGACATTTGACGATTTGCTTTGAAACTTTTGAATGGCTATATAATAAGGTTTCTCATACTTTCTTGTGTCTTAATTCTCTAATGTACTTAAAGATAAATTTAATAATATTTGAAAATCAGAAATTCAGTATTTATAACACACGAAGGACAATATCAAACCTAAGTTTCATTAGATTTGATCACAGTTAGGTAGCTAGTCACATTGTATTGTTATAATGCTAGTTTTAACCTTTTCACATTGAATTTGGTTAGGATTTTCAAGTAGCATTTAAAAGATAGGTACCACTTTTTGATGAAATTAATATCATCAAAACACTTCAATCTCCAATTACTTTGGGTTCTTAATTTCATAGGCCCTAAGGTCTAAGGTTTATAACTTAGTGTGTAATGTAAGTACTTGAGAAGGGGTTCCTTTTAAAGCTTACGAATACCTCTTCCTATCCGTACGATGATATATTTGAGATCATTAACACATACCTAAGCTAATTAATATAATATATGGAAAAGCGCACTGGTCAAACAGTGATGACCAATAAATTAAAGACAATCTTATTACTAAAAATATTGAAACATCATTAAGAATCGTCAAATTAAGTAACTACAAAGAAACATAAAGGTTTCAATATAACATAAAATAGTGTAAAAGCGGTAAGTAATAATATAGTATCTAATATGGATACTAATCTATTATAAATCATAACAACTTGTCTACAAATAATTATCACAATATGTACTATTTACAGAAGTTTTGATTGATAAAAACGACCACTAACATAAATTAATAATTATGTTATTCTTAAAGTTCACATGAATTGTTAATAGAATTATAGATATATAAATATTTACTTATTTAAGATCAATATGGATGCAACAGGGGGGTTTTCCAATTATACCTTTAACAAAGCAATGTCTGAAGTTTCACTACACATATTTTGACTGAGTACAGAGTATCGTTTTTAAGTTTCGAGTGTTAAATTACGCCTGAATTTAGATTTACACATTATTTTAATGTTATGGTAAATGTAGTGGATCATTAGTAATTATAATCCTCCACAGTTTCCCCTGGCAAATTTCGACAGCTCGAAACTTAAAAATAGCTATTTTGGTCTTCAACTTGCTGTCAATCTTTAATTTTGTGACTCGAGTGCATACAGGTATTATGGTTCAAACAGTGTTAAATAGGCAATAGTCTTGTTAAATACGTACTTATTTAAGTACTAATAACAAATTCTCAATGCACTGATTCCGCCAACAGTTAACAGACGTAGTATGTAAAACAACATGACATTAATCTACATGATAAAGAAGACGAATGCAAAGTCAAGTATAAAGCTATACGTATTGATATAACATTTCTCGCTTTGTAGTATCTTCTTCTAATCTCTTACTAAATCGTCTGGTCAATTGTTGGGAAGTTTAGATGACTCAATAGTTTTGAATTGTTATCAATCTGTAACAATTATCACAATAACTCTTTTAGGAAAAATAAGCATGTTGAAAAGCAACAGGAATACACATTTCTGTCCGCTTTTTAACAGTTTGATTGCTTTGTTTCTTTCAGTGATAAACTGGAGATTGGTGGCGGATAGTATATGATATCAGGCCAGGAGGTGCCCGCTAACAATAGGTTCATACTGGAAAACTTACTAGTTACACCATCTACTTAAGCTACAAGTACATTCTCACTTTGGAAGAGTTCTTAGTCGAATTTCACAAACTAATACTAGACAGTTTCACGTCTACTTATAGGAATTACAATTTAGTGTGTTTCACCGTGTCAGTCCAATAGTTCTGAATAGTCATGGCTTCTAGAGAGTTGAGGAAAGAGTCGTTGTCGAGACTGTACATTTCCTCCGAGTTGTCCTGAAAGTAGAAAAACGTCTGTTAGTCACTGGGAGTAAGCCGATTGAGGAGTTAGTTTTGCTGTAACGTCATTGGGTGCCCCCTTTGAATCATTACCTATTATAGGTAGTACGATACGCAGTGATGATGATGATGACCTATTATTGGTGATTGTAACTTTAAACTTAAACAAGAAATTTCGATATGTTTTAGAATATTTGAGTGGTTGCCATTGTTCTGACCATTAAAATATTCTAAAAGTAAAGGAATATTTAATGGTGCTGTCGAAGTTTCTACTTTTTACAAGCTTTTATTGAACGTCACATGGTTGTCTGTTTGGTTGTTTGGCATCATGTGAAGTTAAATCTGGCAAGATGAAAATGCAATATTATGGTTCCGTAGTGACGATTTTTCATACACAAGTTTGAAATGGAACGAGTTAGGTAAGGGCTGATCTACTGATGAAGTCGAAGTCCAGGATATCCGCTGATCTGAGCGTGATGTACTTGTGAGTTCGGTCTCGATACTCTCCATAGGAACATTATAACAGTTTAAAAAATATATAGACGTCAACAAAAACTTCTCACGATGAAAATTTACACAGAAACTTATTTAACACTGTCCTGAATTCAAATTCTTTTTGATTTACAATCAGCATAAAAAAATTGCATCAAAAATGTGTGTTGGAAATTTCTATCGCCATGCAAAGAAGGGTGCAGTATAAATGATTAACCTACAATCAGTAAAAATACTTCCTCACACTAATTTGCTCGCTTCGTACCGATTTGGGTCCAACCAGTCTCATCATGACATCATCCGACGACGGTAAAGTCACAATGGTCCAATACTCAAATACTATAATAAACCCATTATTACCTGGTCACTTTTGTTTCTCCTCTTTGTTGATTGAGTTTCAATATGTTTTTCCTAGCGCTCCCTACATAACCCGATTTTATTTATTCAGGGCCTATTATCAAAATTCCATTAAATTTAAATGGTACCTATTATTTTTATCATTAATTTATCGGCAGTTAGTCATGAAAGTATTTTCTATACCGGTCTAGAAAAAAAATTTTTTTTCGATCTTTTTATTACTAGTTTAGGAGATATCAAAGTTTTTATGTTACTGACAAAGAACCTTGCGGGACACCTTTGCCTCCCGTGGCTTTGAATTGTTATAATTTGTGATTCTAAAACATGTTATCTAATCCTTAATAACGTAACAATGTATTGAACATCACTATAATCCTAAATTTTAAAGAATTCAAATTAAACCCTTCCTTTCTAAGCCACTGAAGCATTTCTCATTTTTCATTCAACAACTTTGATTCTTCGTACTAAAAAGAAATGCTCTAGACTCAGGGGCTGTTTCAAAAGTTAGCACTTAATCAAGATTTAGGTATCGTGATAGTGTTATCTGCCAGTATCATTAAAGTCTTAATAACTCTACTAATTAACAGATTGAAAGTGATAACAAGTTACTGAACTTTTGAGGGCTTTCTTTTCTCTTAATATTTAGGTCAAGTTCTGGGATATATACAGGAAATATGTAAGTATATTTAGTTATTTTAACATAAGAAGAATAATAACGGTCAAATTCGCACACGTTTCCTTTAATAATAATAATGTACAGTACCCCAACGAAAATGTTAAGCACTTTAGTGCATTGTCATAGTAAACTTCAAACGGAACATCAAATGACACACATGACAATGACAATGATATTCAGAATGACAAGGTTCTAAGTATGCTCAACTTTTTTATTGAGTGACTGTACCCGTAAACAATATTTGTGGAAATACCCTAATTGTTGTTCTTAGGTTTAATTTCTAATTTAAATTTTCTTTAAGAGGATAACGTGTCGAAAATAACGGTCACTTATTCCAATCTTAAAAAAAAACAAAGTAAAGATAGACAAAATATTACGTACTCGAATAGTGCTATCATCAAGATAACCGCTGGAATCTGGATTGGAGCACTTGTCGTTCAACGTCTGGGGCTTGTTGAGATACCTCCGTCTGTAGAGGACGAAGGCAGTACTGCCGGCGAGGGCGCCCAGTACTACTGCAGCGAACGCGATCCCGGCGATCATGCCCGTGTCCATCCCTCCGTCTCCCGGGTCTACCACTCTCCTCGAAGACTCGATATTCGAAGGAATCCTTGTCTGCAGAAAATTCTGCGTCTCAAGAGACAGAGGCTTATCCGTCACAATTCTGCTCTCCGACGTCCTCTCTATAGTATCACTCTTAACGCTTTCCAGCGTCGTTAGATTCCTCTTCTTGGTGATCGTCGTGTTCTGTATTTCTGTCAAATTTGTGAACGGTAGTATCGTTGTTGCATTTATTTGCGTAGCGTTTAAAGGTAACACTGTTTGCGCTGTATTAGTTAATTCGGTGGCGTTAAGATTCTTCTGAAGCGGGATTGGGGGAGGAACGAATTCTTCTGTTTCGCTGACGTTAGTTACGTTTAAGTTTGGAAGTCCGATAGGCTCTTCAGTTTGGTTGCTGGAGGTTGAATTTGACGGTAAAGGGGTTTTTGTGGTTGATATTGGTACTGTCTTCTCGAAGTATAGCGCTTTGCCTTGTCGGTCAGTGTTTTGATGCTCGACTTCGGCGTCGGTGGTAATGTGTTGCAGTTCTTCAGATTGCGGTGCAGCTGAACTAATTTGGCAGCTCCCTGAAAAGCACGAAGGAATCACATGAGTAACGCTGCTTAAAATTATATACAACTGACCACTAGAGGTGTAATGACTGACTGACTTGCATGTGCGTGTTGACGTTATTATTAGCGACTTACACAATACTTATGATGACGTAATGTTAGTAAACAGTCCTGTAATGTAACTACAGTGTCGAACATTGTTTAGATAGCAGCACATAATCAAGAAGACATAATTAAAGAAGGCTTGCGTAAGATCTGCTTGAATAAACTACATCAGTTCATTCGCACGAGGCAATTCGAGAAAAGGATTACACATTCATGAAGACCCGCTTGCTTGCGTGCGCCTCATTCTTTAATAGATTCGTCGGAATACAAACAGCAGCATAATACGCGACTAGAGTTTATTCAACTGCTACAGTAAATTGTTTCGCAATTTGTTTCAACAATTAGATCTCTTTCGATACGGCGTTATTACTTACCTGCTTTCACATATTAGTTTCTAATGTGTCTGTCAATTCATCGGGACTGTAATAAAATTATTAATTCTACTATGGGAAAGAATCAAAGTCTGTAAAGCTGTCCTTATAAAACTATGTATCGCACTTTTAAAGAACATGTCATATAAAGTGTGGTACTGAGTTTTGCGGTCCAGTATAGATTAATGACGTTTAATGAGGTTTGCCACAACCTTGTCAATGGCAAAGAACTGAAAATGTCTTTATAATCCTAACTCATTTAGAGTAAAATAGTGTAATGAATATCCATATTGAGGAAATAAGGTTTCGCACATCAGAAATATTTGTCGTTCAGGGTGAAACTTGGCAAAGAACTGGAAATATCTTTGAAAACCTAACTGATTTAGCGTTTAACAGTATAATGAAAATAAGTATTGAGAGAATAAGGTTTCCCACATCAGAATTATTTCTCAATCAGGGTAAAATTTGGTAAAGATCTGAAAATATCCTTGAAACTCTTTTGGAGTTACCCATGTAATTTTCTGCATTATCTCGTGAACCGGTTAATTAGACTATTCTAATTAGCAGCTCCACGAGATAATGCTAAAATTCTCCTTCTTAAACCGTAATTGTTTCACCCACAAAGGCTTCCGATACAGCGTTTAAAATGAAGCAAAATTATCTCCTCCCTATTAAGATTAATGCATTATTAAATCTTATAAAACAAAGGAAGGAGCTTCTATTTTACTAAGTTATTTATTACATAAGCTCTTCAATATTCAATAAGTTTGTTACGGAAAACCTTTTTGGCCTTTTTTATATATATATATGTATGTATATATTTTTCTGTCTGTGTTGTTGTTTGTCACGAGAAACATTTATCTTTAATTATTTATTTCTTTAAAACTTCCAATACCTACTCAAGCACAAATACTCGCGCATTATAACACAAATAAATCTTGTCATATTAATATTATACCTTAAGTGAAAGAATAATAAGTTCACAAATATTTTTCGTTCCTGGAAAATGGTAAAAGATAATCCTAATTGAATGGCATTTTATGGAGAAGGCAAACGAGCATACAGGCTACCTGATGGTAGTTGGGATCTGTGACCGATATACATTTGGAGTCTCAACAATACTATCTTAAGACTGCTATCCTAATACCTAGTGCAAACGCATTACCAACCTTGAGGCCTGAGATGGAATGCCTAAATAGGTATCAGTAATAGAAATCTAAGACGAAAAAGATTAACTATGTATGTTACTACACTGACTCGTATACTGCATCCATTGGTGGTTCGTAAGTTAATGTTTATTTGTCCGTGACTATATTAGTAAACAGTGGGTATCCTTTATTTGATTATTTACTTACTAGAGGTTGCTTTATTCTCTCTTCAAAGTTCCTAGAATAGATTTCCACCCACTAGGGTTCCAAGTAAGGCGCAGGCCGACAGAATGTTACTTATTCTGGATTAACTACACTAATTACAATAGGGATATTGACTACTTAAATAGTGAAAATAAATAATTTCGCACAAACCACGAAATAAACCTCCCGCAGTTATGCTAAAAACCTAAGACGGTGTATTTTACAAAAAGTGAATGTTCCTTGTCGAATTAGAGGTAGGAGCGACTTATTTAAGACCTCAGGAGAGACGTTAGCTTAAACAAAAGAGAGTGCTCGGCAATTCATCTTTAGGGGGAATTGAAAGGGGCGTAAAACAAAAGGAATCACGAAATAACATTTTCATATCACCTACTCGGAAAGGGGACTTTTCTTCCCTGCTAGGAGGGATCAAAGTGGCACTTTTCTGTTCAAGGACATTTTGTTGCCAAATTTGATAATTGTTGTTAAGTGCGATAATTTCCTGTTGTTAAATTTGATAATTTCAGCATTTCTAGAATGTGTGAATAATTAAATTTGTTTCATCACTAAGATCTTTTATTTTCCTCATAGGTGATGTGAAAAGCAGTGTGTCACACGGTAGCAAAATTATTTCCACCTTGGTCGTTAACACTTGAATCCCTCACTACGCTCAGGATTCTATTTTAGAATCCCTCGCTACGCTCGGGATTCAATTGTAGAATCCTTCGCGTCGTTCAGGATTCAATGTACGCCCTCGCCTTAAATATGTCATTTTGCTCCCTTGTGACACAATCTACTATTCTATCTTCCTTCAGAGTTGCAAATTCTAAAAGTTCTATTGAAATTGTTTAAGTCAAATTCCAATGTAAGATTGAAGTCGATATGATTTTTTAAGAATTTACCATTTTGCATTCCCTATTTTGAATTTGGAACTATTGAATTCATTCCAATATTCTAGAAGCATACAATATTTAATCAATATTTTACTAATATAGCGTGCGTGAGAAGGGAAATAAAATTTGATACGTCATTTTATTTTCGAAGGTTCAAACATGAGATAAATTGACAAAGATATGTTTATTCAGTAACTAGTCCATACGGGCTGTTCCCAAGAAAAGACTGCTGTAACGAATCGCCGCAAGAAAATCAACACTCAACACTTAACGGACATTTTTTATTATAAGCATACATTGAAGATTGGATGCTGTAAATTATGCTAACGAGGATGTAGTTTAACCCGTTTAAAAACGGTATTAAATTCTTTTTTAAATGTGGCAGCCGCGTGATAAGGCCAATGGACGCGGAATGTAGTTTACGCTACCGTTGTGCCTATTATGCCCTTTTGTTCAGATAATTGCACGTGTCATACCGGTACAAAAGAGACAGATGTTGCGGCTTGGACACCTAATTAGGCCACAGACTACTGTAAAAAGCAGGCTTTAAAATGACTGCATGTTTCATGTTATGATAATGTCGTGTATACATAGATATGAATACGAATATTCTTTCCAAATTTCAAGTCCCTTGGTCTAGCCGTCAGTCATTCAATCAATGAAGAGTTTTATATGTATAATAAGATAGATTAATATTTTGCCGTTCATTTTTAATTAAAGTCCTAGTGACATTCGCGGTCTCGTTAATCAAAATTGGGCCACCCGGTCAACCTCTACCAGGAGGAAACAAACGACTATAAGAACATACTTAAAGTCTGTGAATAACCAAATGAACCAATTTAGGTACCTATCACTCGATAATCACGTACTTTTTCATCACACTTGCTCGTAAATGGTGTTATTCCATGCCTGTATACAGAAGGACAATGGCCTAAATTGTTCCCGCGGGAATTATGGCGAGTTTGTCATCCCTAGGGACTTTCTTTTTAAAATTTGCAACTCTTTCGTACATCATTTCTGACTAAGGAGGTTTAATTTTAAGTAAAAAATTAAATCGGTTTATAATTTCATCTTTAAAAATTAGCTATAGACTAACTTACATTACACAAAACCTATACGCTTCATTAAACTTCATTATTTTTATACCTATTTCAAGTTTATATCAACATTTATCATTAATTTTTGTAATTATACATTTTTATCAAATTGGCTAAATCTGGCTCGAATCCAGGTCGAAACTAAACGCAGTTATTATCTGTGTGTATCTAGAGGTCACAAAAAAAATATCGTTTCCATTTACGTTCCCGTTCGTCAAAAGTTATTTCTTTATATTTTGCAGAGAAAGTGTTTTCTCTTTGTTTTTTTTCCTCGCAAATGTGATGAAAACCATTGTGTGTATCACAGGCAGTAAGGGGATTACTAACTCGAGTCATTAAAAGCTCTCCGCCTTCGGCGTCGGGCTTCTAACACTCTCGTTAGTAATTCCCTTCATACTACCCTTGATGCACAATGTACTATTAAATAAGAGGTCTTGAAGATTTATATTTTATACATTTGATCATTACTTTCATATTAAAACACGCTTGATGGATGTTTGAGGTTATGTGTCAATTCCAATTCGCACAGACTAGACAGATAAGAAGTCAATCCTGACACATTGCCATGAAGTTCCTCACTATTGACATTGTTGACAGCAGTAAAACAATGCTAAACTTATTTGTTGCGTGTGAAGAAATAGTAAGGGGCTTCTAAACGAGCAACATTTTCACGGCAATGTGTGGCCGGCAACTATACGCATCTCGCTCTAACATACGAAGTAAGAGTAAGATAGCACTAGTTGCCGGCCACAAATTGCAGCAAAACATGGCCCGTTTAGAAGCCCCTTTAATAACAGTATTGTTTGACTGCTGACAACATTATCCATATTCAGAAACTTCATGGTTTTGGGAAACTTTATGGTATGTGACAGATTGACTTCTTAACAGCCGGGCACAATACATACATACTAACAGGTTTAAAACAACATTTCCTCTTTGGCAGTCGGTAAAATAAAAGCCTTAGTTATGTTTATTAAATAGTAGATTGTTCAACAAGGGACTAAAGTAAGCCATTATGACACGAGATATTTATCCACCCGAGCAAAGCGAGGGTGGATAAAGTTCGAGTGTCATAATGGCGTTTTAGTCTCGAGTTAAACACTCTACTTTTCACTTCGAATGCGAGAAAAAAAAACTCTTTTTGTAATAATTTTGCACCGTTGGCATTTTGAGCTTATTTCCACGGCCTAAAAATGGTCCATACACAATCTCTGAAAATGGCGATAATACTCCATTCATTAACAACGTGATGTTTAAATGCTTGCATATTTAGCCAACAGATACAAACTTGAAAACTATTTGGACCATGCCTAATAAAATAGATTTTATCCCTTATATATTTAAATAGATTCATATTTGTAATCATTAATCGTGAAATTAAATCGATTAATTTATATTTTTTGCAAGAAAAATGATCCATATACAATCACTGAAAAAGGCGATGATTGGCAGTTTAAGGGTTTCCAAAGTAAATTAAAAAGAAAAAGTACTTTAGTCCCTAGGGAGTAAAGTGTAGTTTTATTCCCTAGAGATTAAATACATCACTTTAGTCCGGCTATACAAGCCAATTGTGAGTCATTTTAGAGCCTGAGAAGTGAAAACATTATTTTAATGTTCCCTAGGTAAGCCAGATTAAAGGATTTAATAACGTTTATTTTGAGTTTAACTACAGCTACAATTTAACGAGAAAACTTGGGCGCTTTTACTAGGAATATATTAGCTTTGCCGCAGGTAAGGAGAGTTTACGGTTAGTTTAAGGTATTATTAGTTTAGTTTAGGGTTAAAATTTCGCGCCAACTTTTGACTTTAAATATGACGTAGGACTTGCCTTTCGGCGTTTTATATCCGCCTGCCGTAGGCGGGTATGTGTTTTGGGTGTATGTAACGTACTCATATCTTTGTTTCTTTGTGCCCTCCTGGCTTAACGCCTTCCCGCTTAAATGATAGAACCTCCTCAGTTCTGATGCAGCAGGGGTATTCGGTTTTAAAAGCTATGTTATTCTTGGATTAAAGTGAATCGTACTTAGTTGTGCCTACATATTCTTTCAGCAAAGGGCACATAGGTGTTATTAATATATTTAAACAGATATTTTGTCATTGGTACGTTATATGTGTAATATTATGAGAGTCAGATACAGTTATTATTGTCTAATTAGTATCGTGTAGTGATCATAACTACATATTTGAAGAAAACAAGGTCCTTTATTGGCAATTTGGCATTGTCCAAATGAGAGAAAAGCAGACCTATATTGAGTATACGTAGAGTCAGACAATTGAGCCTGGAATAACTGTATTAACCAGAGAAGTTATATTAGATATACAGGTTTAGAGTAATAAATCATAGATTTGAAATAAAAACCTACCCTATCGATTTTTATACATATAATTACATATATAGATAGATAGACAAATCTCTTAGGGTCAATAAGTCACGTTCCATTAAGCCCATATTATATATTGGTAATGTTATGATATCTCTGTTATTACCTTAAAAGCGACAATATTGATAAAAAGCAATAAGGGGTTAAAAGCAAGATGGGTGACTAGAGGCTTTTTTTGCCGATCTTTTAGAAGCCTCGTATTTTTAAGCTTAAATTTTAAACACGTTTTGTGAAATATTTTACCTGGGGCATTTTCACGCAACGATTTCGAATTTTATTCGTATCAGCTCGTCCTTTCCGGATCTCAATTCACTTCACACCCGCGGAGCCTGAGCACTTCAATCTCACTTTATGGCAAACCCCTTGCTCCCAAATTTATTTACTAAAACTAGATGGTTTTCGAAATCTTTTGCAGGAAATTGGGATGAAATCTGGGTCTATATCGTCTGCCGTAATTATTTTATTATTTTTAGTCATAATGTGTTAGGTCATAATTATCGCAAGTCCTATCGTATTTCTTTTTGGAAACTGTTACTTTCAGAATTTTTTCAAGTCAAACCTCACGTAACTAAGCCTTACATATATTTAAATATACACGTTAATTAGGTACCTATTTCAAAAAACTTTTATTTTGTTAGGTGAAAAACCTAAATAAATTCATAATAAAAAACGGCCTCATTGAACATACGTGGCAAAAGTAATTACCTAATTATTATATCTCTAAAGTTATTTAATATAGAAGAATTTTATATAAGAATTTTCTTAAACTTTCACGATATTACATTTGTTTGTAGAGTCGAAACGTCGAGGTATTCATAGTGATTACTTTATGCGATTAAAAGTACTGTTTAATTCAAATCTAAGGATCAATTGGTTCTTTGAATCAAAACTTCTTTTGTCTCGTTATCCTAAAATGTTTTTCCGGCTGTAAAGCGCTTAGGAGGATAACGTTTCTCAAAGGAAAAAGCAAAGACGGAAGCCATGCAGCGCCGGTTTTTTTTTCCTTTATCCACTTCCGTCTAGTCAAAAAGTGTATTTGTTACTCTTGTTTTTTCCTCTCGTTTTTCATTGAAATAAGGTGTTAACACTTTTATATGTCACGTTTGTTCATATAAGTTTAATTAAAAAACAATATTTAATTTAGGCAAATAAAGGTAAGAAAAGAATATGTGAATATGCTTTTGCCAACTTCATTTATTATTTAACTCTTTAAAAGTTTAGAGGTCCTTTAAACCATTATAAGAAAATTATCTAAGGCCGCTAAAAAAAGGGTAATAATCTTTATACAACCTTACCCAATGTTTTTTTAACTAAACATACAAACGAAATAGTAAAGTCGATGCAGATCACGTGTTCACAAGTAATACGTTGATTGGAAAACGAATCATAAATATTTAATTCTGAATACTGTTAATGTAGGGTTTCCGCGTGATTATATTAGGGTCAAACTTAATTATCTTTGCGGTAAACTGCGCAGGACCTTGGGTTGGTTGTACACTTTGTAATTATTCAACGTACTGTGTATTTTGTGTTAATTATATACCTTTTCTCAAACATGCTCGGAAAAAACGGTTTTCCGATTGAAAGACAAGGACGGAAAGAGCCTCATTTTACTCCTAGGAGTAAAAAAACCATATGAAAACACTTTCCGTCCATGTCTATATTTTTCTTAAAAATGCTGTCAATTTGCATACAAAATCAAAAGGACCAAGACAAAAATTCCAAACAGCCAAGGTAACTGCTCGCTTTTTTAGCACAGACAGCACAGTACGTGTGTTTCTTTTTGAATTTGCATTCCAATTTCTATGGTTAGTATTTAAAAACAATTGACAGTCGGTAACATTCGTTCATTCTGCATAATTAAATTACTTGCTTTTTTAAAATGTATTTGTATTATTTCCTCACATGTTTGAGAAAAGCATTATGTATGCCTCGGCGGAAACGAGGATTTCCCCGTATTTTAGCAGGCCTCGCTATTGCTCGGCCTGCTAACCACCTCGTCAGGAAAACCCTTACTTTCCGCGCCTAGGCAACAATATACTATTTTGAACCGCCGACAAAACAAAAGAGGTGTAATATAATAACCGCTCGAGAAGCCCTGAAAGTGCCTGTGTCTTTTCGCGCGCCAGCGGCGCAGTGTCTTGTTTTGTTAATAAATAGATTGTTTGGCTTTCTGTGAACTGTTTGCTATGATCCTTTTAACGTTGTAACTGTGCTGTGTTGGCTTAACCACTACCACTACACACAAAGACCACAATGCTCAAGTGATCTTACATCATAACCCACCCAAGTTTAACGAGGATATTACTCATGCGTCTTGAGATATCTACAAAGGTATGTCTTCGTTGACGTCATACTCAGACGACGTTAGACGCTTATTAAGTGTATGCTTAATTATAATACATATATCTTCATATGTATTGTTGCGGCCCTAGGCTCCTATTGGAGATGATGCAGGGATCCTAGGGTTGTTTTCAGTGAATGATTTTATTTTATGGATTTACAATTATTTATTAGGTTCTAGTAATATAAGATACAAGCGAATGAGACGTATCAGTATGCGTGTTCGTTCCTTGATGGTAAGGTAGCGAATCCGTTGACCAACTGTCAAAATTGAATGCTCCAACCGCCGCGAGGTGACGTCACGAAAGCTGCGTTTTGGATGCGTTCTAAACATGCTCCCGGCGTTGAAGTACTTCAATGTATATACCTATAATTAAACGTTTGATATTATTGTCTGTTACAAAGACGTCGGGAGTGGGCATATATTATTGAATGCCCGCTTGATTACTCCTTTTCGAGTTTTAATTTCTGCTACTCTCGCTACTCCATCTTTGCCAGGGTGAAGCTTAGTTATGCGCCCAAGTAGCCACATAAGAGGGGGAACCCCCTTCTCTTTGACTATGACGAGAGCTCCATCTGTCAATTTATTCAAAGATGAGAACCATTTAGTCTTCCTTTGTAGTTGACTAACGTACTCCAGCTGGAACCTGCTCCAGAAATGACGTTTTAATTGCTCGACCCTCTGAAACCGTTGCAGAGTGTTTATTTTCTCCTCTGGTATAGGCATCTGCGAATTAGGGACAAACATAAGTGGTCGTCCAATAAGGAAGTGAGCTGGCGTAAGGGAGGTCAGATCGGAAGGATCGCTAGAGATAGGAGTTAAAGGACGAGAATTTAACACTGCTTCAATTTCGTATAAGCATGTCGTCATTTCCTCGAAAGTTAAATGCGTCAAATTTAAAATACGTCGTAGATGATGCTTGACAGATTTTACCGTAGCTTCCCATAAGCCACCAAAGTGTGGTGAATAAGGAGGGGAGAAAACGAAATTTATGCCAGACTGAGCAAGATCTGACGTTATATTCGACGACTTTAGTACCTTATACAACTCGTTACAAGTACCAGTATAATAAGTGGCGTTATCACAATATAAATTTGTCGGTTTACCCCGACGAGCAATAAACCGGTTCAGACTGGCCATGAAAGCGTCTTTAGTGAGGTCTGAGACAAGTTCCAGGTGCACCGCTTTTACTGCGAAACAAGTATAAATACTGATCCAGGCTTTGACTAATTTGCAGCCCCTACCTTTCCGGTCAGCTATCAGTATTGGCCCGGCGTAATCAGTGCCCGTGTTACTAAAGGGGAACTCTAATTGTGCGCGTGCGGCAGGTAAGTTACCCATTACGGGCTGAACAGTCTGCGCTTTGAACCTACAACATTTAACACAATCAAGAACTGTTCTTCTAGCTAGATTTCTACCCCCTAAGGGCCAATAAAGTTGCTTTACACTTGACAATAATAATTGTGGGCCTGCGTGTAAATATTGCAAGTGAAAATAATTAAATATTAATTTAGTGATTCGATGTTTACTACATAGTAACACAGGATGCTTGACGTCATCACTGTAGTAAGTGTTGTCAAGTCTGCCACCTACTTTTAATAATTTGTCGGTATCAATGTAAGGCGTCAGTGCTAAAAGTTTATTTTTCGGTGGAAGAGGTTTGCTGGACTCTAGTAGCGAGTATTCTTCATTAAACATTTCTTTTTGACATAATAATAGAATTGTCTTACGAGCTAAGGTTAATTCTAAGTTAGAGAGAAACCCAGATAGGTTTAATCGTTGTTTTAAATAGATGTTAATAAATCTCTTGACATAAGCTATAACTCGCACCAACTTCGAGAATTTTGATACTCTATTAAGCAAGAGGAAAAAAGGTGATTCTTGAGTGTTTCCTACGTGACAGTTTACCATCTCAGGCAGATCGTGCACATGCGAAGGTGATTTAGGCCACGAAGACGAATCCTGCTTGAGAAATTCAGGGCCGTTCCACCACAAATCAGAAGTCGCTAAGAGCTTGGCATTCATGCCACGCGAAACCAAATCAGCAGGATTTTCTTTAGAAGGCACGTAGTTCCACCCGTAACCAGCAGTAACATCCTGTACTTCGCTCACTCTATTGCGTACGAAGGGTTTAAGATGCGCTGGCGATGACGTCAGCCATCCCAAAACTATCATAGAATCGCACCAAAATACGCATTTACTGAATGTGATCGTGAGTGAGCTCAGTACCTTAGTAAACAGCCTTGTACCCAACAAAGCACCGCACAACTCTAACCGCGGAATTGTAGTCGGTTTAATGGGAGCTACTTTATTTTTAGAGACTAAAAGGCGAACTGTTGTTAACCCCGTGCTATCCCTCGATCTAATATAAGCGCATGCTCCGAAGGCAGCTTCGGAAGAATCTGTGAAAATATGCAATTCCATATCTTGCACCGAGTCACACAACACCCAACGCGGTATCCTAATATCGTTCAAACATGGTAAAGTTTCTTTAAATTTATTCCATGGTGTTTCAATGTTAGAGGGTATTGTCTCATCCCATGAACATTTTTGTTGCCATAACCTTTGTAGTATTATTTTAGCTTCAACGATACACGGCCCCACTAAGCCTAGTGGATCGAACACTTGAGCTATCGACGAAAGTACGTGACGTTTAGTGACCCTGATGGACCCTGTCACATTAATTCCGTAAAAGAGAGAATCAGTATCGCATTTCCAATTTAACCCGAGGGTTTTTGCTGATGCTGAACTACTTAAGTTTTGAACATTTGAATTGTCTATTGTTTCACACGAGCTAGAATGAATTTGTAGTGCTTGTAATATCTCTGTATTATTCGAACGCAATTTTCTTAAGTTTAACTTTGCGGACTTAAGTGTGTCAATTACGCCCTTACCCAACTGAATCGCGTCTGATATCTCCGTACTACCACTCAAATAATCATCAACATAGAAATCATGTATAATTGACTTTTGAACGATCGGGTCTGAAGATTCAAGACCTAATTGTTTTAAGCACCGCGTAGCTAAGTACGGTGCTGAAGCTGTGCCATATGTAACCGTATTAAGCGTATAGCACTCGAGACGATCAGTCCGATTAAACCGCCATAATATTTGTTGTAAACATCTTTGATCGGGTCTAACTAACAACTGACGGTACATCTTCTCGATATCACCAGAGATGACATACTTGTGTTGCCTATATCTGAGAAGAATTGAAATTAAATCATCTTGGACGGTGGGGCCGACCCTCTGAATGCCATTTAAGGAGACGCCTGATTTCGTAGGCGCCGAGGCATCAAAGACCACCCTTAACTTTGTAGTGAGACTTGACTCGCGAATTACGCCATGATGAGGTAAAAAACATTGCACATTCCCTTGGTTGCGCGTAGAGAGGGACATGTGACCTAAGTCAAGATATTCGGAAATAAATGCGTTATAGCCTTGCCTAAGTTCTGGTTCACGATCAAATTTTTTTTCTAAAGATAAAAAGCGACATCTAGCCATATCATATGAGTCACCAAGAACAGTCGGTGATTGTTTAAGCGGCATCGTGACTACAAAACGCCCCTCGGTTGTACGTTCTGTATTAGACATAAAATGCTGTTCACATTCACGTTCCTCCGACGTAAAGTTATGAATAGGCAAGACGCTATCCAGCTCCCAGAAACGGGTGAGCTGCTTTTCTAAGTCAGTGTCAAGTAATTCTGAAGCATGACAGACAGTGTGATGATTTTGATTGCTAACAATAGAACCGGAAATTATCCAGCCCAGTTTTGAGTCATACAGAATAGGTTTGTGTTTCCCTAAGTTAATCCTAGTGGAACCTATGACGTCCCAAAAGGTTTCCGCGCCAACTAGAATGTCGATTACTGACGGAATATTAAATGTTGGGTCTCCTAACTGTATGTGAGACGGAATTTGCAATTTACTTATGTTTACATATGATGACGGAAGTGACCTAGTTATTTCAGGAAGCACGAGACACCTAAGGTCCGCCCTGTAGTCCCCCGACATGGAGTGGCTGGATAATTTCCGGTTCTATTGTTAGCAATCAAAATCATCA
This sequence comes from Acleris sparsana, assembly GCA_923062465.1. Lineage (NCBI taxonomy): Eukaryota > Metazoa > Arthropoda > Insecta > Lepidoptera > Tortricidae > Acleris > Acleris sparsana. The sequence goes on along the minus strand of OV281287.1, from coordinate 3,699,346 downwards.
CACTGTCTGTCATGCTTCAGAATTACTTGACACTGACTTAGAAAAGCAGCTCACCCGTTTCTGGGAGCTGGATAGCGTCTTGCCTATTCATAACTTTACGTCGGAGGAACGTGAATGTGAACAGCATTTTATGTCTAATACAGAACGTACAACCGAGGGGCGTTTTGTAGTCACGATGCCGCTTAAACAATCACCGACTGTTCTTGGTGACTCATATGATATGGCTAGATGTCGCTTTTTATCTTTAGAAAAAAAATTTGATCGTGAACCAGAACTTAGGCAAGGCTATAACGCATTTATTTCCGAATATCTTGACTTAGGTCACATGTCCCTCTCTACGCGCAACCAAGGGAATGTGACCTAAGTCAAGATATTCGGAAATAAATGCGTTATAGCCTTGCCTAAGTTCTGGTTCACGATCAAATTTTTTTAAACCAGTAAACTCAAGTACCTGTGTCCAATGTGTAAGGAAAATCATTTTCTCTTTTCGTGTCCCTCATTTCGCAGACTGTCCGTTGACTTACGTCAAAAGAAAGTCAATGACTTGGATATATGTCAATTATGCCTTAGACCAGGTCATTATGTATCTAAGTGCAGGTTATCCAAATGCAAATACTGCAATGAACGTCACAATACATTGCTTCATGCAGAAAGTAACTGTGAAACGGTAGAAGTAGCTGCTGTAGCCGCAAACCGAAGTACTTCGACTCAACAATCCTGTGTACTGCTTTCCACAGCCATAGTGCGAGTCAGCGATAGCAAGGGTGCTCAGCACGTTGCCAGGATCCTACTGGATAACGGCAGCACCGCGAACTTTGTCACCGAGAAGCTTCGTAGTAAGCTACAACTTCCACTTTCTTCCACGAACTCAACAGTGACAGGTATTAACAATTCCTTTTCTAACAGTACTCAGTCTTGTAACTTAACAATGCACTCCATGACGGAAGTGACCTAGTTATTTCAGGAAGCACGAGACACCTAAGGTCCGCCCTGTAGTCCCCCGACATGGAGTGCATTGTTAAGTTACAAGACTGAGTACTGTTAGAAAAGGAATTGTTAATACCTGTCACTGTTGAGTTCGTGGAAGAAAGTGGAAGTTGTAGCTTACTACGAAGCTTCTCGGTGACAAAGTTCGCGGTGCTGCCGTTATCCAGTAGGATCCTGGCAACGTGCTGAGCACCCTTGCTATCGCTGACTCGCACTATGGCTGTGGAAAGCAGTACACAGGATTGTTGAGTCGAAGTACTTCGGTTTGCGGCTACAGCAGCTACTTCTACCGTTTCACAGTTACTTTCTGCATGAAGCAATGTATTGTGACGTTCATTGCAGTATTTGCATTTGGATAACCTGCACTTAGATACATAATGACCTGGTCTAAGGCATAATTGACATATATCCAAGTCATTGACTTTCTTTTGACGTAAGTCAACGGACAGTCTGCGAAATGAGGGACACGAAAAGAGAAAATGATTTTCCTTACACATTGGACACAGGTACTTGAGTTTACTGGCTTTAAATGTTTCGTTTGCTACAAGGAAATTCTTTTGTTTATGAGCTACCTGGTAGTTACTTGGCTTACTAAAAGATTTGGATTCTTCAAGTGTTTCTAGCAGATCAGCCCTAGAACAAATAAACGACGTGAACTGTAATAGCGTCGGATGGTCGTCTTGACGACTCCTGTACTCTTCCCACTCGCGACTAGTAACCGAATCTAACTTCGAAGACATAATGTAAATAACTAGTGTATCCCAATGGTCAGTCGGCTGCCCTAATGTCGTAAGCGCCCTTAGATTTTTGTTCGTCACATCGATAATGTTCCGTAACGCTTTATAAGATTCCTTTTGAATCTGCTCAATATTAAATAACGACTTGACGTGGTTATTCACCAACAAGCGTTTATTGTCGTATCTAGCGCATAACAGTTCCCAAGCATGATTATAATTATCCCCTTTAAAATCCAGGCTTTTAATGACGAGTGCCGCACTACCTTGCAACGACGCACGCAAATAATGAAATTTGTTGATGTCATCTATGCAATCATTGGAATGAATCAACGATAAAAATGTATCCCTGAACTCGAGCCAATACTGATAATTTCCGTTAAAGTGTGGCAAATCAATCTTAGGTAGCCTTACCAAATTATTCTTGGACTTATCCTGCGATGAGCTGGAACCCGCCTCAGACATAACCTTATCCGTCTTGTCATAGCATCGCACGCGTAGTATCTCGCGAGCGCACGACACAATGGCGTAGTACCTGTCTTCAAACTCTTTCCGTTCCTTATATTGCTCCTCCGTGTTAACCGAAAAGATTTCAATCGAATCCTGTAATTCGTCAAAAACAGAATATAATGGCTCAATCTTGCTAAGCCGACACTCAATTTCACCTATGTGTCTTTCACTTAACGTAGTAGTAATATCTTGATATGGCGAAAGAAACGATTCAAAGTTAGTAACTTTTGTTTTAAGACAACCACGCTTCTTAATTAGCTCTGTTAACGACATGATTAAACACCCGGTAACTAATTAACTATATGCGTATACTTTCTACCACAAATGAAAATGAATTAAGGGTTTATTACCGTAGACGAACACTGGACAAGTACAAAATAACTGATTGTGACTATGCAGATTACGTAATAGTTAATCGCAAGCGCATCGGCTGATCGCCCGGGTCAGACTAAAAACCCGTTATAACAAGTAGTTAATCCGTGCAGTTTTATGCTAAAAAAAATGTGAAGCGATCATCTACAGCGATAAGAATCAGCTGTTTACGTGCTATACACGAGTTGCGTGGATATATATTGTGGCTTTTGCAGCTAGTTTGCCTCTGGGTAATCAAAACGGACTTTTGGATTTGAGAGAAAAAAAAAAAAAACGTTACTTTTAAAATAGCTTTGTAAAATAGGAGTTAAATATATAATAAATTGAATCTTTGAAATGAATGATTAATAGGCAAGTTGATTATTTTAAAGGTAAAATTTGGGTTAGGAATATTGGAACGAACTCACAGTATGCTGAACCGTTACTCAATTTTGCTCTTTGTTATCGTCGCTGGTTTTTTGAAATCCACTGCAACGACGGCGTCTCGTAGACTAGAATTTCGTGGAACTTATCCGTTTGCTACATTCTTCGACGAATTTAAGCTTTTGAAAAATGTCCTTGACGAAATATCCGTTGGCGTCCGACGACGTTTGCGACGTTGTTTCCGCGGCTTCTTAGTCTTGACCCTCGCTGGCTTGTCGTGGTCCAGTCCTCTTTGATGGGATGCTGTAGATGACTCACGAAGCTGTTGGCGACGATGACGAAGCTTGCAGTGATGATTCTTGTAGGCGCTGGTGCAGAAAAACTTTGACGCTCTTCTTAGGGTGAAGGACCATATGTTGCGGCCCTAGGCTCCTATTGGAGATGATGCAGGGATCCTAGGGTTGTTTTCAGTGAATGATTTTATTTTATGGATTTACAATTATTTATTAGGTTCTAGTAATATAAGATACAAGCGAATGAGACGTATCAGTATGCGTGTTCGTTCCTTGATGGTAAGGTAGCGAATCCGTTGACCAACTGTCAAAATTGAATGCTCCAACCGCCGCGAGGTGACGTCACGAAAGCTGCGTTTTGGATGCGTTCTAAACAGTATTTAATTTAAAAAACCGGGCAAGAGCATGGCGGACCATGCTCAGTGTAGGGTTCCGAAGCCGTTACTACAATCAAAAGGTTCCGAAGACGTTAAGACAAACTTAATTTTGCCGTGGGATAACTGTTATCCCCATACATCGACATAGGTCGCGGTCAGTTTACCAACACCACAAATAAGCTTTTGGTAGGTATAAACATTTAAACCGTTTGTAACTCAAGAACCAATGGACTCTACTTAGGACAGACGTGATAGTTTTCCTATTAAATTCATTATATTTGCTTTCATTTAAGTTCTTTTCAGATTCACTAACTCGCAATATTTTTGAAAGACCTATCCAACGGTGTACTGCCTTTTGGCCGAAATACGTTTAGTCGAACATATCGTTTCCCAACTTTTTCATTTGGCAACCCACTTTTATTTCTGTAACTGTTAATATTTCTGTACCTTCGTGCAGACCCTATAGGTTAGGTTAGATTAGTTTTTATAAAATCCTGAAATATTTACTGTTATAGAAATAAAAGTGAGTTGGCAAATGAAGCGGTTGCGAAACGATACATTCGACGAAACGTATTTCGGCCAAAAGGCAGAGAACCCTATCCAACGACACCCGACACGGGTTTGTAGTTTGACTATGAAACCCTAGGAATAACAGAATACAAAATGCAATTGTGCCTGAGCGAATTACCAGGCGCTGTTAGATTAGGTGCATGAAACTTTGTAATAATTAAATACTAGCTGTTTCCCGCGAATCCCTTTACGCAGAAAAATAAAACATAGCACATGTCCATCAGGGATAACTGGATTCTAATGGTGAAATAATTTTCCAATTCGTTCCAGTAGTTTCGGAGCCTATTCAATTCAAACACAGAAACAAAAAAACAAATCTTTCCTCTTTATAATATTTGTTTTGTTTGTTACAACAAACAATAATAAAACGACATCTAGTCTATATCTAAAGATAAATCAGAGCCCATATTCTTTTGTGTAAATCCATATAGCTTTCACAATTTATCGTATCTAATTTACTTGACGGTAATATTTTTTTACATACTATACTTAAATCATTCGTTAGTTAAAATGGCAATTAAAGATAAATATAAGTCATTTATTCAGTAAGTAGGCCGCACGGGCACTTTAACACGTCAAGAATTTACCAGCGCTTCCCAAGAGGAGACCCCTGCTGAGAAGAATCGCTGCAAGAAACTCAGCAGTCAGTAATTTTTGGTACTACCTAGTCTAAGCATTATATAAAGCTATAAATATTAAATTAAATATAATATCAAATAACATGCGTAGTTCAGCAGGAAAACATGCCAAAAATCTTAAGAGAGAGATAGAGGGAGAAAAAAAAACCTACTTGTGTATATAAGACGGTGCAAGACGACCAAATAAAATGGCGATAGGACCATTTTACGGTACAATTTAGTTGTCATTTACGCCAATTGTTATTTTAACTTTGATTATGGTTAACTTTTGGTACGAAATGGAAAAAAAACAAGAATTTTAATTAAGGCTTAAACGCCTTTAACTATAGGTATGTAAACATTTTTTGCAAATGGCCCTTAAAAACAATAAGATAACATGTCAAAGGCAATATAGTGTTATTTAACGAGTAGAACAGAGGCCATTGGGGTCCTAGTGAAAAAGGGTGTAAGTCTCCTGAAGATCAAGTGATAAAGGGTCTAAGTCTAGGTACACTCTGTTTATGTATATACCCTTTTGTAAAACAAATTAAGTCGACTTATACCGTTTTTCACCAGGACTTATACCCCTTTCACGAAGAGACAGAACATAATAAATGGCAAAACTTTTAATATTCCTATGTCTAAACTAATCTCAAGTATGAAATTTCGCATTCGCTTGGTCTCAAAGGTCTTCTTTCAGGCAGCTTTAAAGTTTACAGCGCTTCTAAAACTAGTCTGCTAAGTTAACGAGATTGAGTTGTAATTACTTTTTACAGACTCGACTGGAAATTTAAATTGAAAAGAGTTGAATTCATTAAAGTACTGTGGAAGCGGTTACTTTGTTGAAAATAGAGTCGCATTTTGTTTTAAATTCCCTTAGTTCCGCAGTGCATTGGATAACATGGAAATGCGATTAAGCAGAGTTAATTCAATTTAAAAGGTTTCCAGCCACATTATTGTGTTGTATTTATTCGTAAGTAGATACAATGTAGCACAATGGATCGTTATGACGACGCAATAGGACACCGTCGTTGGAATATAAAAGCAACAAGCTGTAGGTATTGTTTGTTACGGATCAGTGGCCCTAGACAAGGTACATTGCCAGAATCGATCAGATAGAATTCAAACATTTTGAGTTTTCTAAAATCGTTTGCGTTAACCGTCATGTCTCGGCCTCTGAACCGTTACTTAGTTTGTCCTATTATCATAAATGCGAAGGTGTATTTGCTGGTTTCTTGCGTTTTCGCGGCCAAACCGCTTTACAGATTTTCATAATAATAGGCACGTATAAAGTCTGTTGTGTATGGAGACGAATGGACGGAGATAGGATACTTTTCAATAATGTTATAGATACTGGATAAACGCAAAAAGCTACTCAACAACAGATGACGCTTTCAAAGTTATTAAATTTTGACGCTATAACCAGGCGAGCAACGCCTAATACGGATATTGATATATATATAGAAAAAAAGTATATTAATAGCAAAGCAAAAGCTTTAAGTAATCTTTTACTATGTGTTGTTGGTGCTACCTACGATAAGTAATGAAAGTCGCATGAGTTTGCAATATCGCGATGATCAGTTACCTTCATATTTTAATGGATAATTTCAGGGTTCAAAGCGTCAAAGCCACATGCAGTAGGATGATGGCACCAGTGTAGGACACTTTTAGCTGACAGGCACCAGTAATGGAGACTTAACTCCTAATTCAAAGGGTGATGGGCAATTTTGTATGGACCCCCCCCTCCAACAGTAACGGGCTGCAAGTCTATATGTTCATAAGGACCCAATAAAAGACAAAATACTTATCTTCGTAGCAAAATCAATGGGAATTTTTTAATGAAAACAAAGGGCCAGGCAAGGCAAATCATCTACATACGTGTTCATTTTCAAACAAATTCCATAGTTCCATACGATAAGATTATGATTTTTCAAGAAAACCCCATACATATGGTGATCGTCGCCATAGAAAAAATACATCATATTGCCAAGATCTATAAACTGGCACATGTTTCATCACTGTTGGTGGGTGGGGACATTTTTACCCATCGTCCTTTCATACGGTCCTAAATTGGTTGTTGCAAAACAAATGAATAACCCTTATCTTCTGTAAAATAAGAATCAAGAGACCATCAACTACTGGTTCTGTCACTCTACTAAAAGTCAATACAGATCATATTAGTATGGAAATGAGCAAAACCTAGGCGTGGGCCGATATTGACGATTCCTATGTCAATCGATGTCTCAATCTTGTAAGTGTCAAAGATATGACAGTAATCCAAATTCAACCAGAGGCGTGGGCTTTTCGTGACCACGGCCGTTGTAACACAGTCGAAACGTCGAGGTAAATGTTAATTTCATTACAAGACGCATCAAGTCCCGTTTTAGTTCTTATGTGTGAGAATCGTTTTAGTATAAAGCGTACAAATGGGGTTTCATTGAAGTTTCTTTAATTTTTAGGGTAGGTACCGTACAAAAAATGAAAAAACGGGACCCTTATAGGATCACTCATGTGTCTGTCTGTCACAGCAAATTTTTTTTTTCGCGAGACTAAGTGGGAAATTAAAAAAAAAAAGGAAAGCAAACCTTAGTGTGTCACATATCAAATGAAAGGGCTCGTTATGAGAATCCCAAATATATAATTGTTATTATTGTAAAATAAATAGTTTTGATTTTATTTATGAAAGATGACGAAAACAGTCCAGTTGACGCGCGCGCACTTGGCGTATTGACGTGTTGTGTTGCTACGCGCTGTGAATATCTAGTGCCTATCGCTGATTAAACGATTAGTTAAAATGGTCCAGTGTAAAAAGTGCAAACTGTTTTTATCGGCTGATAAAGGTGATGTCCTGCGATGTAAGGGACCATGTGAAGGATTTTACCATAAACGATGTGTTAGCATAAAAGTGTTCCAGACTAGAAACGATGTCTGTGAGAAATGTTACAAGGACGACGCAAGTCCTATAACACAGTCGCCGAAATTAAATATTACTGATGTGAGCAAAGTAAGCGGGGAATCTGTCTTAGCGGAGGTTAACAGTAAACTGGGAATAATCTATGATCTGAAAAAACAAATCCAGGAATTAACTGACTCTGTAGATTTCTACGCAGAACAGTACCAGAGCCTGCAAGAGTTTAAGACCAAGGCGGAAAAGAAATTTACAGCATTAGAAAATAGTAATGTGAATTTACAGAAGAATAATGAGGCCTTGGAGGCAAGACTAGCACAGCTCGAGCTGAAAGATGTTGAAAAAAACGTGGAAGTTGTTGGCCTAACAGAAAGTAAGGAGGAAAACACCATGATACTAGCAGGAAAAGTAGCACAGAAGCTGAACTTAAATCCCCAATATATCGAGGGAGCAAGGAGGGTAGGCCGAGAAAAACAAAATGATGCCAAACCGCGCCCCATTATATTATCGCTACGCACCAAGAATGCCAGAAACGACTGGATCTCGAAGAAGAAAACAAGACTGACAAATGCAGATATTTTTGAGAATGGGGATGGCAGTCGTCTATATGTAAACGAATCGCTTCCCAGGTATATGCGGCACCTGTTTTGGTACACGAAAACAATGCTAAAAGAAAAGTTTAAATATATTTGGGTGCAGGATTTGCGAATTTTAGTCAAGAGGGACGATACGCACAAAAAGATTACGCATGTTCGATCTGAGGTGGATGTAAACAAGCTCAGCTGTGATAATGCCGAGTAATCAATATAGTCGACACCGTGGAACCACACTACTGGTTTTTTTATAAATAAAATTCAACGATCTTTCGGTGGAGGACGATATCGAATGTAAAAAATTTACACATATAAATGAATGGGGCACTTATATTAAATCTTCGCATGATGGACTACAGATAGTACACCTAAATATAAGGTCTTTGAGAAAGAACTTTAGTGAGCTCTTGCTACACGTAAAGGAATGCGAATATAACTTAGATGTTATAATATTAAGCGAGATAAATATTAAGCGGATGGAGCTGGCACTGTATGCAATAGAGGGATATGAAGTTTTTGCTTGTACCAGAGAAACAAAGAGGGGAGGTGGCATATTGATGTATTTTAAAACAGGTTTCAACATGGAGCTGCAGACAACTCAAGCCAGATACTCAGAAATGTTACACTGTCAACTTACGATACACTCTGATATAGTAGATATTATTGCGCTGTATAGACCGCCTAATACCAACAAACTGTTTTTTATAGATGAAGTTAAAGACATGTTGGACAGGATACCGCAGGCGCATAATGTCGTTTTAATAGGTGATACGAATATAAATATATTGGAATCAAGCATCACAGTTGAAAACTACAAAAGCACCTTGTGTGAATGCGGCCTACAGAGCGGTATCAACGAGTGCACTCGGGAGGAGGTGGTTGCCGGTTTGTTATCTACGTCGTGCATAGATCATGTGTGGGTGCGCTCTCGCGTGCGCGCGGATACACACATATATACGTGTAAACTATCAGACCACTACATGGTAGGAGCACGGATTGGTCAATTCAGCAAAACTCAGGTAGTAAAACAAACTGGAGTGCGTTTTGTCTTAAATAATAAGCTTGTCCAAGTAGAATTAAATAAGATAGACTGGAGTAAGTTACTATTATTAGACAGTCCGAAACTATTGTATGATGCGATATTTTTTACCTTTAAGAACATTTATGACAGCTGTCAAACAAATATAAATAGCATAGGTAAAAGGGAATCTCAGCCCTGGGTCAATAGCACCTTAAAAGTAATGATAGAACGCAGGGATGAACTGTTCAGAAAGTGGAAAGCTACACCTAAAAATATGATTTACAGATTAGAGTACACGAGACTCAGGAACAGAACTAATAAATTGATAAGCTCGTCTAGAAATAAATTTCGAAAAAGTGAAATTTTAAATTGCAATGGTGATTGTAGAAAAGTTTGGGCGGTAATTAATAAATGGTTAGGAAATAAAAAGGATGATGTTGACGCTGTGATAATGAAGTACTTAGGTAAGACTGATTCTGTTAAGAGTATATGTACTAACTTTGCCAAAACCTTTACGGACGAGATTGACAAAATAAAGCACCATTGTAAGCACACATTTTTAGATCGCTCAGCATATGTCAGTCAGAGTAATGTCTCGTTCCGCTTCCAAAAGGTTATGCCACAAGAGGTCGAAAAAATTATAGACCATTTAAATTGTAGGAAAGCCCCTGGGTACGATAACATTAGGGTCACAGACCTTAAGTACGTAAAAAAGGACCTAAGTCCTGTGTTGGCTAAATTTATTAATGTGTGCGCTCTAACAGGAATATACCCTGATACCTTAAAGAAGGCAATAATTCGCCCAATATTTAAGAGTGGCAGCCATTTGGATTACTCTAATTATAGGCCCATTGCGATCTTGTCCACAGTTAATAAAATAACCGAAAAAGTGATAGTTGGGAGAATTAATGCGTACTTGGAGAAAAATAACCTAATATCCGAGACACAGCACGGGTTTAGAAGTGCGCGTAGCACAATGACTGCGCTAACTCAATTTGCGGATGACGTTAATGATAGGCTAGATAAAAAGAAATATGTAGCCGTTTTATTCATTGACTTCAAAAAAGCGTTTGACACATTGGACCACAGTATACTTATCAGAGCTATGCAAGAATGCGGCATTTGTGGCCCAATTAGTCAATGGTTCCGCAGCTATCTTGAAAACCGTACGCTGCAAGCTAAAGTCAATGATGAAACCGGTGATGAGGCAAATGTAAAATTTGGGGTACCGACTGGGTCGGTGTATGGACCGGTCGGGTACATCATGCACGTGAACAGCATCAGTAACGTGGTAGTGCACTGCTCCACGTACATGTACGCGGACGACACGTGCCTGGTGTGTGCCGACCGGGACGTCGCGGTCGTGCGGGACAAGTTGCAGGCGGACTTTAACAACATACTCAGGTGGTCGCACGATAACGGTTTAATACTCAACTCCAATAAAACTAAATGTATGTTGATTAAATCTCCGTACCTCAGGGTGCCCTGCGTGGACCTCAAGATAGTTGGGCACACATATGAATGCCTACATAATAACTTTGTCTCATGTAACTGTGCTGCACTGGAATTTGTAAATAACTTTAAATACCTTGGCTTGATCATAGATTGTAACTTCAATTGGAAACCGCATGTGGAATCAGTCAGTAATAAGCTTAGGGCTATACTTTGTAAATTTAAAAACTTAAAGCCAATAACTAACAAGGCAATATTGCTAACCTTGTATCACGCCCTAGCGGACTCTGTTTTGAGCTATGGGTTGGTGGCATACGGTCGCACATTCAAAACACATTTAGATAAGATTCTTAACCTTCAACTCCGCTTAATCAAAGCGTTAATAGATAGGCAAACCAAAGAGAAATGTAATAAACACTATAATAAGCTTTTCCAAGACTATAATATATTGCCTGTGCATCTGAAATTTAAATACTTACTAGGAATCAATGAATACCAATCTTGCAAATTTAAAATACCTAAAACTTATACACGATCATTAAGAACAATAGCACGTAAGAAGTATGTCGAGCCGACTGCATGTAATTACTACGGCCAAAGAACCCGACACTATTTAATACCGAGAATGTTCAATACTGATATACCCTCAGATAAAACTTGTAAGACGAGGCAAATGTTTAAAAAACTAGTTAAAAAAAAACTACTTAGTACCCTATCTACAGGTAGCTAACGAAAGTCAAATCAGTTTCTTTGTGTGAAACTTCAAAAACGCCCCGTTACTATGGAATGTATATGGATTACTGACTTGTGACGTCACCATCAAACTACGTCCTTATTGTTGGACTTTATCAACCTTTTAGCGTTCCTTTTGTTTTTGTTTTGTTTTTTTATTTTATTTTATTCTTATAAACGGTCACATAGGTTAAGGAAAAGTGTGCAAAATCTATTCGCCAACAAACTGCTTCGCAGTTTGGCGAAGCTTGTAATTAGATATTAAGTTTTTTGTTATAACTGAGATTTTAATAAAAAAAAAAAAAAAAAAAATTAACCCTCCCTCCCTGATCTCCGAAACTGAGCCTAAAATTAAAAAGAAAATCAAAGTATAGTTCATTGCTTGTAGAATACAGGAAAACCTATAAAAATTCCGTCACAAAAAAAAACCTTTGTACCCGAACCCTCCCCGCGCGAGTTCCACTCGCAATTGCTTGCTTTTTGTTAAGTAAACGATCGATACGCATAACGCATTCTTCGAAAACAGCGCTCACCTTGAACTTGACGTTTTAACCCCACGCTCAATACTTATCCCTAATTCTATAAACAGAAGTGTATTAGCTCCAGCGAAACCCTATGTCGGCTAACCGGGTTAAACCTCTGAGTCACATAACAAGTCAAAACGTAACAAGTCAAATACGACGCAGTTCTATTTAAAACTAGAATGGCATACAGTTAAGGTTGAAATTGCTATTGAATTTTATCTCCAGAAACGTTGTTCGTTCTAATATGATGCCTTACGCAAGTCCGGTAAGCGAAGTATATGAGTCAAGGTTTGATAGATAATATGGGTAAAGAATGTTAATGTACTATGCCGTCAAGTGTCAACACGGAGATAGGGTATGGTGTGGCAACTTATTTAAAACCACACATATTGGGACCGAGCGCGACGACAGCGCCACGTGACAGGCGGCCATTATGGACAATATTGTCACCGCTGTCAAACAAGAAACTTGTGTTATTTTACTATATTACACAATTTTGGACAATGGTAGTCAGTAATATTATTGCCAATAATATTAAAATTGTTGTTTTCAGTGAGAAATGAGCCTACTCGTGACTAAAACGGGGTTTCGTTTTTTTCTTACGGCAAATATCCACTTATTTCTTTGGTCTCGTTTCCACAATGGTCTTGGAAATTGGTAAAATTTACAGTCGCTATTCTTCTTGGTGTTATTACAATTCACAACAACACATCTTACCAGGATCATATTTTTATCTCAAAAACGATTAGAAAATGTTTACTGCAATATGGATTTGACAGCTCAAGTCAGCGACAAAAATGACAATTTTAGCCGTAGCGAGCGCTGTGATCGTTTAGGCTACCCCCTCCACCCGCTTTGCACTCTGCCAATACTCATAACATCATCATCATGTCAGCGGAAAGACGTCCACTGCTATGGACATAGGCCTCCCCCAAGGCTTTCCACTCAGACCGGTCTTGTGCTTTTCGCATCCACCGCGGTCCCGCGATCCTGACGAGGTCGTCACTCCATCTTGTTGGAGGCCTACCTACAGCTCGTCTTCCGGTCCGCGGACGCCACTCCAGAACCTTCTGACCCCATCGGCCATCAGTCCTGCGAGCAATGTGCCCCGCCCACTGCCACTTCAGTTTAGCTATTCTTACTCGTAACATATAAAGATTAAACTCGTTATAATGGCCATCTCTAACTTTAACAGCTGATATCTCTTTAACGGCTCAACCGATTTTCGTGACATCTAACTAAGAACCATCCAGATTAAACTAGCTTTTTTTTTAAACTGACCCTATCCAAATCGGTCTATGCGTTTGGGAGATATGATGCCACAGACAGACATACACATACATATATACTCAAATCGACACGGTTACCTTATAACCGTAATTTTTGTCAGAGTTAAATACCGATTTCATCTACATCGGTGTCAGCAGAAAAAAGTTTTACAAAAGTTGTAGAGTTTTAACGATAAACAACCACTTCAGATTTTTATATTGCATTCCGGATATGGTTCTTATGTATACGTACGTTTGACAAAGTAAGAAAACAAAGTTATCTGTTCTAAACAAGCTCGTGAATTGTTGGATATATCTAAAATAATAGTGAATATTCATGATTTTTTTACAGCTTCAAAAAAAGCTGATTCATGTTTAACATATAATTGAGAAAAATCTTTTTAAAAAACTTAGCTATAAACGTAACCAAGATATAGTAAGCCAACAAAGATTTGTTTCTATCTCTTTATAACAAAACAGAATTTTTAACATGTAGTTTATATGACCGACCTGTTGCATGACGTCACAGTGCAAATCGGTCTTTAAGTCGTATGTCTAATCGATGTCTAAAGCAGTTTAAAGTGCTGTATCATCCGTAATTCTTGGCCAAATTTAATTTCACTTTTGGTCATTTTTTATATTGTGTTGAGAAATGTGATTTAAAAAATCCATGCATGGTATTGTTTCGTAACTACTTACTTTTCTCATTTCTCACGAAGCAATAAACCAAAGGATTAATAAAAGGCCATAATGAGTTTTATCTAGATGGCTTCCCAGACGCTAACATTTTACAACGCATCTCAGTGCAAGTACATTAACGGTTTTTATAGTGATAAAGCTGAATCGAGTATGCATTTTAGATACATTGAAGTGGTGGTAGTCAATACAAAAATTATTGAAACCAAATCAAATTATTTTATTTGTAAACATAGGTAATAACGTGTTACAAATACTGCATACAAATATGTCAGGTTAATAGTTAACAGATAGCGCATCCAAATAATATATTCATAATAAGATTGGGCATATAAGAAGGCACGTACGTTAATTATAGTTAAAAGGTATCTGATAAGTATTCTTAGCTTAAGTTGCAACTTGAAACTTTCAATGGCCAATATTTGGACACATTCAGTGGTAGAAGGACCTTGAGCAGGGTCCGTCTGGATAGCAATTACCATCGTATCCTTTAAATTCCTTTCCCTTTCTATTCCTTATTATTGACTGGTTGAGAATGCTCTTAGGCATTAAGTCTGCCATTTGTACTTTCTGTGGTTGCTTGAAGGCTGCTAATTGACGAGGCAAACTTATGAAAGTGGAGAAAAAAAAATAGACAACTTTTATACCTGAGTACGCAGATGCATGTGCAGCCGAAATCGGTCCAAAATGAAAGTAAAATATGCTGCTCAAATTTTAAGCAACACTGTGGCGGCGGTGCTGAAGTGATGAGTGAAAACGAGCCGGTGCAAGCCGGGGAAATTATCAGACTGGTATTTGTATATTCATAAGTGAGGGTATTTTTTTGTGCAATAAAGGTTAAAACGAATAAATAAATTACCACCAAGCAGTGTCGTGTTCCGGTGTGGGATAAGACAATCGGTGACATTTAGCAGATTAGAGGCATTCCATATTAGTCCTCAGGGTTGGCAAGGCATGGGCAGTCTTAAGATTGTAGTTTTGAGAATGCAATTGGATATGGGTCTCAGATCCCCCTTAGCATCATTGGCCTGTGTGTTCGTTTGCCTGCTCTGTGCCATTAAAATCATATTAAAACAATCGCCACTAAATATTTGGACACACTCGTGCAAAGAGCTTTAGCCAACGGTTTCATTCAGTTTGCATAGCTAACTAGTTGCAAAACAGCTTCACGTAGTGCTAAAGATTCCCGTATAGTCACGACCGATATGTCAGCAACGGTTCTTGTCACGACCTGAACCCTGTGTCAAAATGTTGCCCTTTCCATAGAGCATCCAGATGCGCCAGTTCACAGAGATGTTGAAATTATGTGCGCTCCGTCGGGTAATGTGAAGCCATTTGGCAGATGATGAAATGAATAAAACAATAAAAGGACTTTGAAAGGTGTTTTCAGACGAGGAAATGGCACTGTCTCTGGGAAGAAAAAATAGGACGGGTATAAATGCTAATTTAGATGTAACAAGCATGAACAGAGTAGGTACCGAAACGACTAATGGCCACTTAAATGAAAAATATGAATTTGGTTTTCAGTTAAAATCTGAATTCAACAGGGACAGTACCGTACATTAATTTGACGTAATTAGCTAGCTAGATGGTGCAAAAGACTCGAACTGGAATTATCTTAAAATGTGGACGCAAATTATCGATGTACCAAGTCTACAGAAGTATGGATGCATTAAACGTTCTACAGACCATCTTGTCTAGGTAGAATACGAATAAAATATAAGACAGGAAATCGGTACTATCACGGAGGTACCCGTGTCACTATCCTGGTCCCGATAACACCAATGCTTTTAGCGCGGGACGTAAGACGTTTGAGTTTCCTGCATAGATATGTAAATCCAGACGTGCCTGCGATGTGCCTAGACGGAGCAATTAGGGGGATACAAATAGGAATTTGCATAAATTTACAATGCAGAGTCGTGATTGGAGCATAGATACTTGAGTTCTTCTTAGAGTGAAGTGTGCTAGCTTGGTTCGAGTGCCACTTGGAACAAGAAAATTAACCTTGACAGTTAAAGATGACTTGAGAATATGTTTATTTAGGTCTTCAATTATATGATGAGTTTTTATTTTTTAAATAAGTCCCTGATAAACATTTATTTTAAATTATAAAACACCCGCGATGCCGTTTTTCCGTCGTTTCCTTGTCTTATTCCCACGAATGCTTTAGCATCAAACTTGATGTTATAGCTTCTTTTTTCTTTGACAAGAATGTTAATTTATATTCACTCAAACTCATGTCTTCAAATTGAAACATCACACTAGAGGATACCCGGGACTTTGTAACTACTCGTAGAATTAGTTTCTTACTACTCCCCTATATCTTCGCGTTAGGGGTCTTTTTCCGAAAAATATCTCTTTAGTGCACCTTGGATGGATAACCAAAGAGTATTCTCTGTGAATTTCAAGTCACTAGGTTCAGCGGTTCAACGGGGGAGTATAGGTACCTATAAATAGATGATCGAATCTTTTTTTTTTTAATTGACTATACAAACAAGCACACAGGCCACCTGGCTGTAAGCGGGATCTGTGATCCAAAGGCATTATAGCATTCTCAAGACTACAATGTTTAGACTCCAAGTGCGTTGCCAACCCTGAGGACTAAAATTGAATATCTATGCTAGTAATTTCACCGGAACACAGTAATGCGAAGACTACTGCTTGGCGGCGGTAGCAGGTGTTAGCCTGCACAATATCCTGTCACCACTTAACACACTTTAAGAATAGCTAAACTGAAGTGGCAGTGGGTGGGGCACATTGCTCGCAGGACTGATGGCCGATGGGGTCAGAAGGTTCTGGAGTGGCGTCCGCGGACCGGAAGACGAGCTGTAGGTAAGCCTCCAACAAGATGGAGTGACGACCTCGTCAGGATCGCGGGACCGCGGTGGATGCGAAAAGCACAAGACCGGTCTGAGTGGAAAGCCTTGGGGGAGGCCTATGTCCAGCAGTGGACGTCTTTCGGCTGACATGATGATGATGATGATGATGACTTAACACACACAGTACAGTACTCGTACAGTTTCCTCAATCATAGTCAGGTTAACTGGAAGAGGTCCCGTATAGGGATAAGTTCGCCATTGTACACGTTATTTTAACTGCTGATAAACTTAAACAATTATATTAGTTAATAAACAGTTAACAGCCAGCAGCTCCGACAACCTGTTACGCGACATCATGTCCCAAGAAGATGTGGTGTAACAGGTTGTCGGAGACTATAATAGCTGTTTATTAGTGCTATGCTTCCAACTTAAATACGCGTTACTACAATGGAACCACTTTTCATACTAAGTAAATATTTACATAAAGTGTTACACTTCACCCAGTTTGTACTGTAATTTGACACGCTGTGTTAAAAAGGTTAATCATCAGGTGAGTTCGCGAGAAGGTGCAGTAATAACGTTCGCACGAATCCTTCAACACGCCATATTTGTTATCACAGATCCGATATAACTAGAGATCGGACAAAACGGCGTCATTACTTGCAATAATGTGGACATGACTCCAAAGAATTTAATAAAACAAATTAAATTAGATTATTTGATTACTTACCCCAAAAAATAATTTTGATCCTTTGCAAGACAGTAATAAATAAATAATGGAGTGGACATTAATATTAATCTATTTAAGTTTGCTCCATTAAAATCCGTGGATTGCGAAAGGAGCTTTTCACCTCGTAAATTTATTTTAGCCGTGAAAAGGAATAAACTAACCACGGAAAAAATATACAAATTATTTATATATGCTTTAATAAATCATCACTATAATAAGTCTTGCAAAGGATCAAAATTATTTAGGGTAAGTACCTAATCAATTAATGTAATTAAATTTGTTTAATTAAAATCTCTGGAGTCATGTCCACATTATTGAGAGTAATGACGCCCATTTGTCCGATCTCTGGATATAACTGAGGAGGTTGTTGAAATAAGGTTGAAGCAAATAAGGTGTAAAATAACAATGGTGTAGTTGAAGACAGCGAGATAACACTAAAATCACAAACTTGAAAAATATACTGTCTGTGCAAAGGATTACGGCTGTAGGAACTGTAGACACCGGAGGTTAAATTGTGAAAAATATATAGCAAACATACCTGTTTCTTACAATTTAACTGCCGTGCCTCGCTTGCCTCATTTCCCAAGGGTATTTGTAAACCGAGCCACGATAAAATATCAAATAAATATCAGGGGACAATGTCACACCAATTGACTGGTCGTAGAATAGTCCCAAACTAAGCTCTAGGCTTGTACTATGGGTATCAGACCACGATTTAAATATACTTAAATGCGAAGAAAACACCCATGACTCGGGAACAAATATTCGCGCTTATCACACAAATATCCATACCGGGATTTGACCCAGGACCGCTAACTTCGTAGGCAGCGTCACTACCAACTAGGGCAACGCGTCAACCACGCCACGCCAGCACGTCGTAGACAATATAACCACGTATAGAAATAGTATTATTCGTACTAATACGAATGTTATAAATGCGAAAGTAAATCTGTCTGATATGCTTCCACTTGATTTTGAGGAAATTAGGTACGGAGATAGCTTAGATCCCCAAGAAGGACATAGAGGACTTATTACCCATGATAAACGACATATACGCAGACGAAGTCGCGGGCAACCAGCTAGTATACCATCAGATATATTCTTGTACTTTTAAGGACACTTCATAAGTGGGAGTTCTTCATAAGTAATTTGTTTCAGCCCTTTGATCCCAGTTTCATATGTTCGTAATAAAATTCATTCGTTGGAAGACAACATTTTCTGCCGTATTTTTATTCAATTACGCACGGAATGTCTTTAATAATGCTCCCAGTTTGTTTATGCGAGAGCGAAAACTCGCTCGATCCACGGAACTGGGAATTTACTTGACAAATACACAAGAGCTGTAAAAACGTGTTGCATTGTACTCAAAGTACGCACAGTTATTAATTTTAATGCTCTTGAGCGTATGAAAATTCGCAGCTGTAAAATTTAGATTTTGTTTTACGGAAAAGGGAAAATGAAGAGCACATCTGTTCAAGGGCGTATTTTACACGCGCCAAGGAGACGGATGAATTCCTCTTCTTTGGGGAAGCTTATGTTACGTCTTCAATATTATATGTTATTTTTTACCACTAGGTACTGAGTCAAGAAGCATTTGTATTTGTTAGGACTTTATTAACACTAAAAATAGCACAGTAAAAAGAAAAACAACGTTTAGAAAGGATCGCTTCGACACAAAGGTAAAATAATGTCTCTGCGTTGGCGGATACCTAGGCGTAGACCTAGGATATAAGGCAAATAATTAGGCTGCATATGCTGCCCGCCCACGCAAGAATCAAAAGGGATGGCTTTATGTGCTCCCGCGCAAAGAACGTGAGATAAAGAGTTCGTGCCTTACTGCAGCCTCAAATACAAATAATTGCGATTTACTATAAAACCACAACATTTATCAAAAAAATGGTTTACCAGCATTAAGAACATATAAATACTTAACTATAAAATCAACAATCATCGTTCAAGATCGTAGGGTTACGAAGTTGCAACCAAAAATATGCGAAAAGGGTTGAACATGTTTGAAAAATAAAATTGTCGAGGTTCTCGTTACGTTTTCACGTTTAACAGCTCCAAAAGAAAAGAAAAGTTGAATATATCCAAAGAACAGTGGGGCTAGACAAGTTCGATATGATAAAGTTAAATCGCACACCATTAAATAGGTAATGTACACTAATATTATAAAGATCAGATCGGATAGCGATGGAGCTATCGTGTTCTTGAGTGGAGACCGCGGGTCGGCAAACGCAGTATAGGACGCCCTCAGACTAGGCGGAGCGACGATCTTGGCAAGATGACTGGCAAGAGCTGGATGATAGAATGTGCTCGGTGTCGTGCAATGGGAGAGGCCTAACGTCCAGCGAGGACTAATGTAGGCTGATGATGATGATGACGATGATGATGATGATGATAATGATGATGATGATGATGATGATGATGATGATGGTGATGATAATGATGATGATTGTAAAGAGGAATTCGTATTTTTGTACGTTTGTAACGAAAAAGCTCAAAAACTACTGCACCGATTACAAAAATTCTTTCACCATTAGAATGCTACATTTTCGCTAGGTAACATAGGCTATGGTTTATTTTTCTGCGCAAACGGAGACGCCGGCAACAGCTAGTAGAAACATAAACAACGATAGTAATAATAACGTTACATAACACTTTATGTTGTGCCAACTTCGCCCATATCGGTCAAGTTCACAGAGCTCTGTGAAAGAGGCTCGAAAGCCGCATCATTCAATATTCATTTAGGTGGCTCGAACTCTCCATTATTGGGTTAGATAAGTTTAGCACTGGGTCTAAAAATAGTTAGAATAAACTGCCCGTCGAATACTGCCAAAGGTTGGCGTTACCAATTCATAGGAGTTCGTTCAGCATGTCCATCCCATCAATATCCATACATATTTGGTACCTACTATTCTTTGCAAAGTATAAAACGAAATAGTCGTCCACGTCTGTCTGTGTATCGCTACCTCCTCGAAGACCACGCAATGGATTTTGATGCGGTAGATGAGACGATATTTTTTCACATAAGGTTTTAATGTACAATATATTCTGGTTTAAGTATGGGTGCCAGGGTGGCTCGCTAGTATTACATGTATTTCTTATTATATAACGCAGTCCCCCACCGTCTGTTTGTCTGTATGTATGTTCGCGATGATTATTATCAATTAGCCAATTTTTCAGAGAAGGTATTTAATGCTTTTTTTTTATCGCATAGTAAAGGCAAACGAGCACACAGGCCACCAGATGGTAAGCGGAAACTGTGACTCATGGACATTCGCATTCACAAGACTGCAAGCCTAAGACTGCAAATGCATTGCCAACCCTGAGGACTAAGATGGAATGCCTCTATGCTAGTCTTTACACCGGCTGTCTTATCCCCAAACCGGAACACAACAATGCGAACACTGCTGTTTGGCGGTAGGTTAATGGATAAGATGGTGGTAGCGATCCGGACGGACCCTGCACAAGGTCCTACCACCCGCAGGTTTATGTGCAGAAGAGTCACATAAACCGAAGCAAAGCACTGTATGTCTTTGTTTTCGCGTCGTGGAATACAGAATCTCCTTATCGGCATGTATGTGTTCAGTAAGTCCACTTAAGGAACATTATGACTCAAAGTAAATCCTTTACTTACACAGAGGTGCAGCTAAGAACACAAAGGTTTATCATGAAAGATAATTATACGATAACATTGCTAATTTTACACAAAGTAATTTAAGGAGGATAAATAAATCTGAAGTGGAGTACACCTTTAATCAGGCCTTAGCTTTAAAACAGCTAATTAGAACTTTTCAAAGTTAATCAAGGTTTTACGAACACAATAAAAACAAGAGTTGTAGAAACGAATTACGAAAAGGTAAAGTGCTCGAAATCTTGCTTCAGACAAACGGCGTGAAACGTTACCTTGGTGGGGTGATCGGACTGATTTTTAAAAAGTTTGCATTGTTTTCACTTTATACATAATGGGTCTACATAATGGTCATAATATATTGTTTTTTTAAACCGTAACATTTTCAATATTGTTATAAAACAAACCTAACCTAACCTATAGGTTCTAAACAAAGGCCATATCAAAAAACATAAAAGGTTTTGATTTTTGAAAGGTTTGCGGGTGGTAGGACCTTGTGCAGGGTCCGTCCGGACGCTACCACCATTTTATCCATTAACCTACCGCCAAACAGCAGTGTTCGCATTGTTGTATTACGGTTTGGGGATAAGACAGCCGGTGTAATGACTAGCATAGATAGAGGCATTCCATCTTAGGTCACAGTTTCCACTTACCATCAGGTGGCCTGTGTGCTCTTTTGCCTTCTCTATGCCATAAAAAATAAAACCATTATACAGGGTGGAAAAAACGAACGCCACATGCACGTCAACTATCTTAAGTATTGGAAAATCTACGCAAAACGGCCTTAGGTACTCTTATTTTTGAAATCATTAAATACTGCATGTATGAGTATTGTATTTTGGAAATTCGTCCGTCTTAACCGGGAATGGAGTTGGTCGAATATGATAAATGAATAAAGAAGGATGTTTTTACGGTCTATATTTAATTTAAAGGTGTATGTGTTGTAGATATAAATTGTCACTATCAATGACCCTTTCGATCTGTATCATAAAACACGACTTTATTGTTTTGTCAAATTCGACTCGGTTAAGGAAGAGGACTTTTTCAAAAATCCATTGCAGTATTTTATGATTTAAGGTTAAGAATTATATACACTCAGGAGCAAAAATACCGGGTCAGAGTACGTTTTTTATACAAACGAGACTATTTCGAAGCCTTGGTTCCTCGCCAGGGGTTGTTTTGAGTGAGTTTTAATGGTGGATACTGCGAGGTTCAATAGTGGAGGTCAAAAGTTCTTAAAATACCTAACTGATCGCAAAACCAGTTAACACCACAGCGGGAGAGTTTGGGTCAGCACTTGGATTTCCTTACATTTTATTGCCATTTTAGATGTTTTTCTGAACATACACAACTCCGGCGTTAACCGCAGATTCATTCAGTTGGGTATCCTAGGCTCTCTGGAATTACTGTATCGATACTCGGGGTATTCATCATTAGATTTCACTAAAAGCATTCTCTGGCGAGGAACCAAGGCTTCGAAATAGCCTCTTTAGTATGAAAAACGCACTCTGACCCGTTATTTTTGCTCCTGAGTGTATATGTGGTAGGTGGTATTACTTTTACCAATGACAATGAGTATGGCTTAGCCAATGAAGACTGAACTCGATGACCTTTGCTTACAAGGAAAGTAAATATGAGCCGCCTACTCAAATAGCTTTAATAACACGTCATTGACACAGGTCCGGGCCGACAAACACGTGTTTACTAAACGTGTATGATTAGCCTTTGTTAAACCAAGACAAATGAGGGTAGAGTTGACGTATTAATAGTGGGATAGCTGTTGCCCGTGACTCAGACGCCGTAGACATTTATCCCTTTTGCCTCACGAACTGTCCAATTTTGCGGGGTAAAAAGAACACTGTTCCTTTCCAGGGGCTCAAACTATCTCCATACCAAATTTCATAAGAATAAATTGAGTAGTTAAGCTGCAAAAAGAGTTACTTTCGCATTCATGATATAGGTATATTATGGGTCCTTATTGTTACATCGAAAACCCTTTCATCGAACGTATCATCACGCAGAATTTTCATTTCATCGAAAGGCATTTCTTGCCGCATATTCTTTTTGGTAGTCACAAGTGTAACCTAACCGAATCTACGTAATTAATGTATACGCGTATACGTAATATCTGACAAAAATATGGTTTCAGCAGAAAATAGTGTTAGATAAAATGAAATTCGATGAAATTATACAATCGATGAAGTGATATTCGATAAAATGATGGGTTATATGGGATGGGTGATTCGAAATGAAAGTATCATTGTTTTTTATAGAAAGGTATTTAGTCAAAAATCAACATTACCATCGCTGAAACGTAGTCCCGATTCAAATCAAAGTATTTATAAAAAGTCGAAGTATTTATAAAATTAAAAAAAAATAATGCCCTATCAACGTAATTGGTAACATAATGTAATTTAGGCAATTTTATTTGAAACGGAAACGTATTCCGCGTCGCGTGCGTATACAGAGAAATAACAACTAATCTAAATCACGATTCGGGCCAATTCGATGTAGCATGTCCAGGAAAAAACAGTAATTCTTCCGCCGTTTCCTTGTTTTTCTTCCCACAAATTCTTTAGTTTCAAACTTGATGTTATTGCGATTTATCGTCTTTCTTCTTCGACAAGAATGTTGATTTATATTCGCTCAAATCTCTTAAAAATTTATAGCAGTAAAGTTGTGTTTCTTTATAGGCACTAACTAATATAATAAAGAGAGAGGATTTTTTAATCTCCGTAACTTCTGCAACTATTTGAAAAGTTTATTTCAATGTCGGTACCTTATTTCAATGGATATAAGTTGAAAAAATGTAAACGTATCTTTGACCTCGACTGTAGGGACTATCGGCCCATCGGAACCCACCATAGAACTGTGTCACATTGACGATATGATTCAAGTCGTAAGAATTGCCAAATATTTTTTTTACTATGTCACTGTGATAACGTTCTATCATTCCAGATGGACATACGCTATATTATATAATAATGCATATTAAACCCAGGCGAAGTCGGGGTAGTGAATGTATAGCTCTTTAACGGTTGCTGAAAATGTTCTTCTGCCTGCGAATGCATAATTTTTTACAACCTCAGCGTTCCCGCCACTCCTGATTAACTTCGAGAGGATCGCCTGGTCGTGAGCAGAATACTTGATGTACTAGGGCCAGATAAAATATGCGGAGCAAATTGAGAAGTGCACACGGAGCATTTTATCCGAAATGCCGAATTACTGCGGTGCTGCTGGCGACGCGAATGGCACTGTCACCTGAGAGCGAGCAGGAACTGTATTTGTTACAGCTTTTAAGGAATTCTTGGCTGCTAAATTGGAAGACGAGACGACGTACAATTTAATCAATTTTCTAGTGGTTGGTAAATATAGGGAAATCTATTCATCGTGCTAATAGTATGTTTGTATGTAAATTATTTATTGCACAAAAAGATAATAACAAAGTCAAAAAGATAGAGAAACACAACAAACTTCTTCAGTTAACTTTTGAGCGATTGCGGAATAAAAAAAAATAGGATAGCTTAACGTTTAGCAGTTGAAGAGAGAGAAGATAAAGATAATAATGTCAAATGATTAAATACAAATAAATACATGTAATTATACATATATAAACGAATACCTATTATCTATTAATAACTAGTATTATGTCTAGTAAAATGATGAATGGTTTTATGGTCTTTGATGTTCAATGAGTTAGGAAAAAATAATAGGTAAGCGATTTTTTCTTATTTTATACGTCTAAAATATGAATGTGTATTATTTTTGTGATGTATTAACTTACATAGTATAGTGAGCAGCGTCGTCACCCAGAACCAGTGCATCCACCAATGCAGGGTCATGACGGGAGCGTGGCGAGGGCCTTCCCCACCTATCTGTTGACAAACATACACTTATAAATCTAGGTATAATATAAAAAGTAAGAGTGTATCACTTAGGAGCCTATTTTCTTATAATACAAGCTTGAAATTTGTGTAAAAATAAATGAGTCATTGGTCAGTTTAACTATTTATTATTATTTATTATACATATAGTCATCTTCATCGATTTCGAGTGTAAGTTGTTGTTCACGCGGTAAACCGTCTCGAACGCGAAAGTGACCATGTTATTCATATGAGAAACGCAAACGCGATCGAGACGTTTTCGTCTATGTAAAAGTACACTATAGGCTCTGTTAAATTGTATGATATCCGAAGCGTTGTTTAAAAAAAATGTAGAACCTTGAGACTTGAAACACACACTTTGAGGAACATGGTTTTGTAATTCTGCCGTTGTATTGTTAGTTGTGCCTTTTTCGTTACGACGGCATATTTTTTTAAACACGTTTGATAATGTTATTAATTATGATCAATAAACACAAAATCCACAAACAACGTTATTTTATTTCTTTAACCTACAAACTGTAGGCTGTGGATGTATACGCTAACTCTACTAACACACATTTCTTCGCCCTTAAACTATCTATGATCAATAAACTTCTGTTTGTCTACTTAAACCGGCATTCGACTTCTCCGAGCTCAATATAAATTCCTAGCCACGCGTACGCGGGATATCTACAATTCGACACAAAAGTAAACTCCAATAAGCGAAATATGAGAGCAATAGTAGACAGTATTTACAATTCCTCCGGCGAAGGACTCATTACTGTCATGAGCTGGCTGTGGACTAAGCAAAGAACTTCTGGAGTCTAATGAATGACACTTAACGGCATTACGCTTTTCGCTATTACTTTTAAAATGATCCCTTTTCTATTTATTTTAGCTTCGAGTTTATTTATAGCTTGTCATTTGTTTTAAATGTTTTGCCTGCCAATGGAACGTGTTGTTTGATCATGTTGTTTTTTGTAGTATTTGCGTGACATGGCCGAGGCTTTTTAATTAAAATTATTATATCAAAGTAGAAATTGTCAAAGGATTTTATTACATGTCCTGTAATTGAGTTATAACACATCGAATGTATTGTTGTATCTTCTGGAAATCTTTTACTGTTCTTTCTGTTTCCTTTGAACAATATATTTCTGTATCCAGAATTTAATATGTAAGCTTTATGTTTTCTCATAACAGGCAAATATTAGTATGTCTAATGTCGCTCGATGCCGAGCAATTTTCAACACTATTTACGTTTACGTCTGAATCTCAAGGAAGATTTATATTCAATTTATTAATTATGTGATGTGTTCGCACAGTTGTTTGCTTTTACAAAAGTATTTTCCCTAAATCTTGCAATGCAAACGTCTAACTTTTTTTAAAGTTCTAATGAGGAAACTGTGCATTGTGAGTACTTCACTCATCCGTCATATTTTGTAAACATAAGTTAATTTAATACTTTTTGTAAATAGCAGAAAAAACCCGGGGAAAGAAATCTTTTGGGGGCAACCCGGATACAGGAAGTCTCATTAGCATTAATGACCGTATTCGCTGCATCTCTTTAGACTTAAAACTTTCCATAAATTTTGTTCATGATAACATGAATAGCGACCTAGTCTTTCAGAGCTGTATTTTTTTTAAGGGAACTCAATTGAAACTTAGCTTGGAACCACAACGATTAAACAAGCTCTCTTTTAAAAAAGACAGAGTTTGAAACGGTCCATCCGTTTAGGAGATATAATGCCACAGACGGACCGATACACGCGTTCCGTGGTGAGTTAAAAAGAACGTTCAATTCTAATAACTTTAACGATAACATTCATACGGTGATTAAAAGCATCGTTACACAATTGCCACTCTCGATTTAAGCCATCAAAGCGAGAACCTGCAGTTTCAGAGTGGAGCGGTTTAATATGACAGCACAGCATGAGTCGATCTTTCCATTGCAGTAGCCTTACCATGAGTTACAATTCCTTCCTCGCTAGCGAGTCGATTGCTCTGTCCCTCGCACTGTAATAACACTGTGAGGGACAGAGCATTCGACTTGGTAGCTAGTACAGTAATTCTAACTCATGGTAAGGGTAGAGATACGTGTTCGGAATCGGAATCCATCGACAGTTTGCCGAACGACGTGCTTTAACGTGAGCTGTTCACGTGCGCAAGGGCAGAATCTTAATTTGAATGATGGTTGAAGGTTTCATTTGTATTTTGGTTTGATTGTTGTCTGGATCGGTCGAATAGAATATTTTGCACTTATATAATACGAAATTTTAACAAGTTAAGTAAAGTTATTCTGTTATCTATGTAGTTATCGTTCCTCTCTTCATAGGTGTAAGACGTTAGGCAAGATGCTTAACGCTATTGTAAATAATTGCCGAAAATTGACGAAATGTATGAAATTGGCATAGGAACTTGAAGCGACCGTTCGATCGTCAATCCTAATGATAATCATAACCTTTTCTCCATTGCATCTTGTGTAGGGCCACTATTTTATTGAACTAGAACAATCTTCTCATTTGATTTATTCTTTTCCATAATAACCACATCGATATTAATAGAATTGATTTCTTACAATTCTTAATAAAGGATACAATTTTTTTTTTAATAAGAAATTTATTCAGTAAGTACGCACGGGCAGTTTTGCACGTCAAGAATCTGCCAGTGCTTCTCAAGAGGAGACAACTGCTGAGAAGAAATGCCGCAAAAAACTCAGCAGTCAGTCATTTTTTTAACATATTTCATATTACAATGGTCTACTTAGTCTAGCATTATATAAAGCTACAAATATTACTCGCGACTTTCTACGCTTATAATTTCGTTTTCTATGTTAGCTTTAATTTCTCCTTTTTCCCTGAAAAAATATCTCTTAGTGCATCCTAAGGGCAACCAAGGAATATTCCCTCCAAATTCCAAGTCTCTAAGTCCAGCAGTTTTGACTCTTCGTTGTAATTCAGTCAGTCAGTCAGTCAGTCATGGAAAAGGTTTCATCTATGTATAGTCAAGAGCAATGAAAACGGGTCACTTTGTATTGAATTACAATAGAAAGTGACCCGATTTCATTGCTACTGAGTGTATTAAGATTGAATTGAATGTGCTGAAACATTACAATAAGGACTAGGGCGAAGACAAAACAATATGGAGGAAGGGAAGAGTTTTATTAGTAGGTATATACTGTCAAAATAAAATATTTATTAGCAATTATTTTTACAAGAGTAACATCTGTGATACTTAACAGTAACTAACGATTGACAAAGTTTTACAGGTGTTCGACTAATACTCCTAGAGTTAAAACAGGTAACTTTTCCATTTCTGAACAGATCTATCATTCATGAACTAAGCCTGTCGCGTCGCACCACAGCCACAATGGAAATCACTCCATACAAAGTCAAATAAGGCAAGGCACTTGTAACTTTTGATTACAAAATGTGCTACAGACCCAAAATTAATTTGGGCATTTGATTAAACTTAGAAGGTAATTTTGGTAGCTACGTCGCGAAACCGGGTTAGGGAGGTACACTCGAGAGAGGTTTGTGTAATTGAAAAGTTTACCTCTACACAGGAATGACTCGAACCGAAACTGGTACATGGGTCCGTACATTTTTAAAGTACTCACTATACTCAGCCTACCGACCCACCATTTCTATAAATCTTGTACTCTTTTTTACGAAAACTTTTTGGAATACGATGTAACCTACAAGTTTATTTGATCAGACAATTAGGCTGACATTTAAAATCGTTTGTTTTATTTTATTTGTTGTAAAGCTAGACCGATTTCGCTATTACCATCGCAGTTCACTTTCTAATTGCCCTGAAGGAAAGCTTCATCGCGGCCTTAATTACTTAATGCGTTGTTTTTAATCAGTAATCAGGTCTTGGTGCTAAATGTGGGTACCTAAGCACCGTGAAGATGTCTCCTTCGTGCGTAATAAGTTCGTGAAAGCGAGGCGGTTTGAGATTTGTTAATTTAAATGGTTTATTTGAAGAAAAAATGTGCGAGGTTTAATTCTACGCCTATTTAAAACTGGAACTCACGCACCTATCTATGGTTCAAGTTTAAGTTAGATTTCAAAGACTCTTACACTTTAAATAATAATTATAGCAAAGATTAGTGAATTACCTATTTAGTCAACTGGTGGAAAATGCATGCACTGCCATTTGTACTGGTTTTTGATTAGTTAAAAATAACAATAAATTAACATACTTAAAATTAAACTCCTGAAGCTCATTAATACACAGGCATTTTTAAACATCTATTTGTTGATTCATCACCACTTCAATAAACCATAGACTGTGCAAAAATCCAAGTACAAGAAATTAATTACCTAACACGTAATTGTATTTTTTGGAAACAGCGCAAGAAGAAATCAATAAGCCTCCGATTTGACCCTAAAACTTTTAACCCGTTATTTGACAAAAATAAAAAAAACTCTTTTCATTTTGACTTAGCATAAAAAGTTAGCAACCAAAAAAAACAAATAAGGGAACATTACACTATTATAAACACTGTCAAATTAAAGGGTAATATTGTTACAGATTAATGTCTAATGCTGTTATTTTAGAACCAGTGGCGACATCTCTGGACAACAAGGGATAATATTTCGACTCGCCGATCGCTCAGTGTTGCCGCTTGGTATAATATAGGACTAGTTTCTTTTGCATTTAAATAAATCTTTGTTTATTTTAGGAAAACGCTTCGGGAAGGTTCTATTTATAATTAAATATTGTTAGGATCTGTTTTCTCTAATTTTATTTTAATCTCGATATCTGGTCGAAGTCTCGATCGATACGATTCTCCTCTAGGTTTAGTCATAGACGCTTGTCAATGGTCGCATAGGTGAAGAATCTGTTTGTACTTTGTCACTCTCGTTACCGCTACAGATATGTGAGCACGTACGTCACCGACATACTGTGAGAGTCTCACTACGGCCGTATGGCCATTTTGTAAATTTAGCGTCATGTAAGCGCAATTCATCCTTGTTAAATACTAAGTGTTTCTACGTAAGTATCTCGTGTGTGCTAGAATTTTGTCGACCTCGTCGTCAGGTGCTTTTATTTTTGGTGTTTTATGGTCGTTTCTTGTTTTAGAATAAACATGTAAGGAGGAACACGATTTCTAAACCTAAGGCGAACATGGTTAAACGCATGGTAAAGTCGCCGCTGCTTTTAATACTTCTTTAACCGGGTAAGTGTATTTGCCTATCTACAAAATCTATTTTGTTTCACGAAACGTGTCATCCACACTGTTGCTTTCTTGTGCTTGAGGTTTTTATTTGCAGGTATAAAACGTATGTTCATACAAAATACTAATGCCAACAATCTTTGCAGCTAAAAACAGCCGGTCCTTCTGTGGGGCCCTTCTCCTTCTTGGATTCTTCTTCCATGGGTTTCCTCTTGTCTGTTTATGTCGACGTGCGGTGTATGGCTATGCCCGTCTGACCGCCTGTCTCTCTGACTGTGTGCACGCCTGCCTGTCTGTGCAACTGCCGGATCTGCTTCTGCTGGGTGTTTGCTACGCTGTCTTCTTCTACGTGGTGTTGCTGCGGTCCATGCTTCTCTGTGGATTTGCTGCGCCCGCTGAACTTCTTCATCCTCAACTTGTGGATCTGTCTACTCATCAGGTGAACACGTTTCACACTACTTACATGTACACAAACGCTCGAACGTAGAGATGTATGATTTCATTTTGCCCTGTCACAGTTACAGAGGAATAGTTTATAAGTTAACGCTTGATAAGTAGGGAAGTATGTTATAAAATAACCCTGCTATTGTGCAGTGGGTCTGTATGTATAAGACGCTCTGAAAGAGAGTAGTAGCATGGTAACTGGTTAATTTTTACTGTACGATATAAATAACAGGTTAATAAACTCTGTTGACAAGGTTCATGTTTGTTTACTTTCAATCTCTCTAATTTAATATTACTATCTACTTACATCTTTCTGTTGGTTTAGATTAAAACAGATGGCGCCCTTTTCTTTCTTATCTATCTAGTAAACTGCACCAATTTTGTGCGACACTGGTAAGTTGTTTTCGTACCGAACTAAGCTCAAGTATCCACGACCCTCTATTTTAGTCAATTTTAGTCCCGGCCCAACACCAAGTGTGGACAGAACCTCTGTCAAGTCACCTCACACATAAGTAACTCTAATATATAATAATATAACGTTACAATATAAGGTAAAACATTTTATTCAAAGACATCCGAAACACATCTTGAATTCTATACAATTCTCATGCAGTTTATATCTTAACTTTTGTTATATGCGCGACGTCACTTTATATTTCGCTCACACTGCGCGGCAATTTCCACAAGGTGCCAACAAATTTTATGTTTCCGCACAGGATATTAGGCGTCAAAGGTATGAATATGCATGGTTTTAATGCGTCGACGCATATGCATATGAATTGCTAAACATGCACGCCCAAATGCATGCGGAGTAGATCGGTAAAACACTTTCCTGTTCGCACTTCCCAATTGTTAATGGAAACACCGGAACTGTGTGGTCGGTCGTCCGAGGTATTCCTATTAGGTAGGTTAGGATTTTCAACCTTTGCAAATATATAGTTGTTATTTTAAAATTAGTAGTTTGCTACAGATCATCATTACAAATAGGTATAACATGTCAAGGTCTGACAAAAATTCAAGACGTTTACCACTATTAATTATTCTGTGCTTTTACTAATTCACGTTTGGATATCATTATGAATTATGTCTGTCTACATCTGGAGCCTGATATGTCTGCGTTTATCGCGTGACAAAATGTGGAAAAAGCATGCGTTCTGATACGTATATCCACATATTGTCGCAACGCAACCATACTAGGCTCGCTGTTCTTTTTCAATAAATAAAATAAAATAAATCACATTTCAAACAGTGCCCTAATCCCTTGCTGAGCTAAAACATATCGTTATTAAAGTTAAAATAACATGAAGACATTCTTCTACATTAACAAAACATTGCAATAAACAAGTGCTAATACTAATAAATATTTGATGTCCCTACACGCTGTTGACTTTTTCTACAAAGAAAATGCCGTATTTTGTTTTAATAACAAGGAAGTACAATGTTAAATTATTCATGAAGGCTCAGAAAAACAATATAAGTAAATATTTATCTCTATTTCAACAAGAGAGCGGCTTCGGCTTCCGACTTAACGACGGGATTAGACCGACTTGTCGACATTGCCTTCTTTGACCGGATAGAACCAAATCCCGACCACGGAGGTGACATTTAAAAAAAAATTAGAAAAAAACAGTCGTATACAAAAAGGCTTAACATCCATTGTTTAAAATGAGACCTGGAGTTTTGTTAAAGTGCAAAAATACAGTCTGTGACTAATGAAGAAACACAAAAGGAAATGAAGAAACTGAATTTTGGACGATAAATTATAGAGAACATCTTAAACAATTCGTATTATTTTCAAAAATAAAGAAATGTTACATAAAAGCATTTTTAAATATCTCAATATTTTTAAGTTACTCATGGTCATTAAATAGCTCACAAGCGCGCCTTATGAACACATTTTGTGCATAACGCGTTCTCCGACGGGGCATCAACTGGCATCGAGAACAAATCTTTTTTTCGACTTTGCCGCTGACGTCTACTTGGGACTTAACATTAAAAAAAAAAACGGTCGAATTGAGAGCCTCCTCATTTTTCAAGTCGTTTAAAAATGCATTTGAGGAAGTAATGAGGGGACATTTAATTTATCATTCAACATTATTTTCCACTAATCTAGGAGGCTATTATGGATATTATCGATACGATAGACTTTTCAGACATAAGCAGCAAAATAAAGAGGGCTATGATGAGTGGCTGGAAAGATAAAGATGCTCATGCGATACCAAAGTTACATTAAGCAAAGTTATTATTAATTAAGTAAAGCTATTGTTATTTAATTCTACTTATACTACATAATCTTAGCTAATACAATCGTAGAAGTAAAGCTAATAGCTAAGACTGTTAAATTTTTTAATTCATTTGGAAATAAACAGTTTAATTTTTTTTTTTTAACTTTTTGAAACTTGTGTGAATGGCGTTCGGTCTACTGGTAGTACATTTCGTTTTTAGGATATCAGTTTGAACGCAATACGCTAAAAAAAACTATTTATAAACACATAAAACTATAATAAACAATTGTTTGCACGAGTGGTTGGCTGTTTGGAGTTGGTTATTTCATACTAAATTTTGATGCTTATGCTGAAACATTGTACGACGCGAGAGGGAGACTGTAACACTTATAAAAAAATTATATATACATAAATATTGTGGGTTAGATAAAGCCAATAAGACTTAGTTGTAGCGAAAAATCAACCAGTCAAATTTCCACCAATAACTGGAGAACCCAGGAAGAGTACAGTTATTTTAAGCTAATGACCTCTAGTGCGTACGAAAGCGAAGTCATTGTCATGCAAACAGCAACCAGTGTTACCAATTCTTTAGTATTCGTGTCTTAGGTATTGTTCTTGCTTTCGTCACAAGTTCGGTGAAACTTTACAATTGCATAGCACTGTAGGTCGAGTTTTGAGAAGCGAATTTTTAAAATGCGAGGGGTTTCGGAAAAAATACCATCATAATGCCAAAGAACGTCCCTAACAACGAACCCCTTTCTCAAATAGGTATAACAAGTTAAAGTTACATTTCAAATTTCGAGCGTTCGATTCTCAAAAATCGACTGACTGGACAAAATCACTGCTCATGAAGCGGGAAACTGTTTTATCATTAAAAAAAATGGGTATTTACTTAATACTCATTATACTTATGGCACATTAAGTAAATAAGTGCTCTTTTAAAAAAAACACTTGTATTTAGCAGTGCCTTAAGTTTTCAAAATTAGAAACTTGGTTTTATGTTCAGAAAACTTTACATGAGAACATTGATAGAAATGACAATTATGCGTCATGCGAAACATTTGCCAAGTCTGTGAATTAAATCAGTCATAATATTTATAACCAGGCTGGGGGACACATTTTTCTCATCGAAAATAATTTAAAGAATTCCTATGGGAGATAACAATATTGATGTTTTTTGTTACATTATTACTATTCTAGCTTCTGCCCACCACTTCATCTGCGTAGATTTCGATTAACGTCATTCCCTCGGAAACTTTAAAAAAATCCGGGATAAAAACTATTCCAGTCCATTTTCATGACAAAAGTGGGACGAAACAGCTACATAGAAAACAATGGGTACTAATCCTTGAGGCAACGTCGAAAATTGTAGACCCCAGAGCCTACGTCAGACAACATCGAGCATTGCAATACAAATATTAAAAAACAGAAACATAATTGAACTACTTCATAACTAGGTGTTCGCCCGAACAGAGACCTCAGGTCCCGGAGTCTGAACCCCAGACCACTAGCATCATAGACAGGGTCACTACCAGGGGTCGCACTTTTTATGCCGATGACGCCAAAGATAAAAAGATGTAAAATAAGAAGCGGTAAAATTGTTATAATTAGATACAGATTAAATCGCAATCAAAATACAGATCACGGCAGCATCATTTTTTTTTTTCACCACTCATTACCAATAATGGCAAATAAAAACAATTTTCTTTTATTTATGTCAATGCCATAATTATATGTATTTATGAATATTTCATTATAGTAATATTTATTACAACATAAAACCTGCTTTTTAAAAAAAATGATAATGATGATTTTTGCCACTCAATCAAATAGTTCCATTAAAAGATATAAAGATAAAATTCATTTATTCAGTAAGTAGGCCGCACGGGCACTTTTACAGGTTAAGAATTGACCAGCGCTTCCCAAGAGGAGACCAATGCTGAGAAGAAAGGCCGCAAGAAAGCAGTCAGTCATTTTTTAAACATATTTCATATTACAATGGTACTACTTAGTCTAAGCATTATATAAAGCTATAAATATTAAATTAAATATGATATTAAATAACATGCGTAGTTCAAGAGGGAAAACATGCCAAAAAACTTGGGAGGGAGATAGAGGGAGAAAAAAAAACTTGTGTATACAAGACGGTGACCACCAAATAAAACTTTCGATATGTTTTCCTACAACAACGGTGTCCCCTAGACAAGACATTTAAGTTTTAGTTATAAAGCAGGTACTTACTCATTTGTACATGATAAAATGATTGATAACTTATGGTTAACAATTACAATAAAACCTTTTGGAATCATACTCTATGTAGCGTCACACCATTTTTGCGTCAACGGCATGAAAAGTACGGGCCCTGGTCACTACCAACCAGGCTAGCGTGTCGGCAACAAAACTCGTTTCATAATTGTATTTGACTCTATGACTCTTCGATTCAATATCATAAAGATTGAATCAACAATACTGAAGTCATCAACAAACATACAAATGCTCTAAGGCCTCACTTTGTTCGGACGATAACGACTCAAGTCATATTTCAAATTGCACATTATTGCACAACAGTCTGCAATGGCCAACACAAAGTGGTTTCTCTTGTACGCCTAATTCCATGACCGTATAACCGTCTCCACTTTCATTATACATATTCATGGGTTATCACATGCCATGTGGTATATCTTTAATAGAAACAAAGATATGCGTTCCCAGTAACCTAGGGACTTCATAAATATACATGTATGTGCTTGAGGCATTTGGAGTACAGTTGGGAAAAAGTGAAAGATCCAATGAAACAAAAATGGTTTATGTTGTGAGTGTTACAGTGGCTTTAAAAACTTTGCTTCACCCTTACATTTGCATATCTGTGTGTAAGCAAGTATAAATACATGACATCCAGGGTTACCAGATCAGAAAACTGACAAAACCCTGGGTTTCAGTGCGTGGGTTTCTAGTAATATTTCGTGTATTTTTTTATACGTACATACCTTCACGCCTGTCTTCCAATGGAGCAGGCAGACAGAGACTATCCAATGGAACGTCAGGTGCATCAATCTAAACATATTACTTTCGCTTCCCGTACATTCATCAACCTCTTTATGCATGTAGTTACTTCGGTTCAATCAATGGTTCGGTGCAAGGCAATTTTATATGTGTGTGGGGTAAATTGAGGCCGCGGTTAGTCTCATTTAATTTGAAAAATCACAAAAAGCACTCATGGTTTTAATAGTGGGCTGCCACTTTTATTTTAAGTCAGATATTAAATAAGAACCATCATAACGTTGACAATATCTGGCCGTAGATACCACTATAATTTATTGACATCGGGTTTCCATGTAATTCAAAATTCAGCCCATTCCTATTAGGAAACTGATTAATTACATACAAGAGTTAACTCAACATAAATGTGGAGATAAATAATAGCAAATAAAGAATGCAAAGGGGGTAAACCCAAAAAAAATTGTTCTTTTTTCCGTCCGTTGTCACGTGTAGTTTAGGTTTAAACCACTTAAATCCATAAACTATTTTACTTTAATCAATATGGATCCAACAGATACTCCGACGTGACCTTTTGGACTCAAAATAAACTAAAATGTTAGCGACAAGGCTTATAACATGTTATTTACGTCTCGATCAACTCGCGGCAAATTGCCAAATTAGAACTTGCAACATTATGATATAATAACGAAAATTGCCACACAGGCCTACGCATAAAACATAATACTGAGTCAATTTCTGAATAGTTATTGGGCCGTTGGGTAGAGAATGTCATCAAGCATAAGGACAGTTTGGACATTTGTACTTTTTTTGAAATAACGATTAAGTTCTACTATAATATTATAAATGCGAAAGTTTATGTGAATATTCTGCTACTCTTTCACTCTGCAACGGTTGCACGGATTTGGAATGGAGACAGCTTACCTGCATTAACAAATAGGCTACTTTCCCGTCCAGGACTTTTCGAAATTCTCGAGAGTAAAACGATATTCGAAATCTACGCGATCAAAGTCGCGGGTTCAAACTAGTAAATAAATAAAGCTTTACTAATTTTGTAGAAACATGATTTTGCAAACACTGCGTTTACAAACTTCATAGTTTGTAAGCAGCGGCGACAGAACTAATTAAATAAAAGATGTTCAATGAAGCGGAAATTTTAATTAAGCGCGCTGCTATAGGTACGAGTATAAACTGGCGAACGGAAATTACAGAATAAATGGTTTTTATGTGGTTTTCCTCCACTGGAGTTGCTTTTATTTAACACCTAACTAACAGTTGAGGTGATATTTCTATGAAAATATTTTCCTCCTCGTTTATTTCAAAAAGTAAATGGCATTTGTTTTCAAACTCGTGAACTCACAAATTATAGGGTCATCCTTCCTTCACAGTAAAAACCATTGTTAGAAATAGCTTGTCCAATATTAGGCGTGGCAGAAATCACAATGATTTTTCGTTGCGCGCCATGTTCCATTTTATCAGTGGCCAGTTTTACTAAAGGAGGTCCCAAATGGGAATAGAGTTCGTGTACAATTTTATTATGTCCGAAAAGGCACCGGCACTTGGCACAATAGGCTATTGTCCGAAGAGGTCGCACTGCCCTTGAACGGAGGTGGGACATACTTGCATGATGGCCAACTTGATTTTCCTTAAATGTCAGTTTTATATTTGGTTGACATCATTTATTGGTCGCATCGACTTTTTATGTTTGCTAGACATTTCAAACTTTACTATATTTTCTATACAACATGGCTCGGTTTGTTTAGACGAATAACAAAAGAAGTGGCATGTTAATGGTATGGAAGAGGCAAACGAGAACAGCAATTTTTAGTCTTAAGACAACAATAACAAATACACTCAGGAGCAAAAATGCCGGGTCAGAGTGCGTTTTTTATACAAACGAGACTATTTCGAAACCTTGGTTCCTCGCCAGGGGTTGTTTTGAGTGAGGTTTAATAGTGGATACTCCAAGGTTGAATAGAGGAGCTCAAAATTTGTTAAGATACCTAACTGATCGCACAATCAGTATAATAAAACAGCGGGAGAGTTTGGGTCAGCATTTGGATTTCCATACATTTTATTGCCATTTTAGATGTTTTTCTGAACATGCACAATTCCGGAGTTAACCGCATATTCATTCAGTTGGGTATCCTAGGCACTCTGGAAGTTCTGTATCGATGCTCGGGGTATTCATCATCAGATTTCATTAAAAGCATTCTCTGGCGAGGAACCATGGCTTCGAAATAGCCTCTTTAGTATGAAAAACGCACTATGACCCGGTATTTTTGCTCCTGAGTGTATTGTTGTTGTTAGCCAACAATATTTTAAAATTATTATAATGATCAATTACGTATAAAAAAACGTATAAAACCACAACAAAGTGCAAAATGCTTAAGCTCAAAATCTGAACTGAACTATACAATAAGATAACCAAAAGGATTTAAAACGACGTCATCTTTTCTTAAACAGAAACAAAATCGGTTTTGTCATCTAAATTTATAGTTCTAAGTTTTATATTATGTTTGATAGCCTGTAAGGTATTTGTAAAAACGGACCTTGCTGCAAGAATTCAACGTTTTCTATTCTCAAAACAAAACCCCTCTCGTCTCATTAAAACTTGGTGTATAATGTCAAAGAGACGAATAAATCCTTCACTTCTGAATACCGCAGACGGTAAACAAGAGTACTCTATCCCGGCTTTGAGACGCCACGTAGATTGCGTCTGAGATGAGAGTCACAGGAAAAGGGAATATATACCACTGGCAAAAGAAATATGGGATAGATAGACTTAAAAAAAATTGGGATAGATGTAGAAGGTCTGGAAATAAATTGATTGACCAAATTTAACACAAAGATTATTAAAAAGAAAAGTGATTTTTTTTTACGGTGTAGATAAGGCAAACGAACACACAGGCCACCTGATGGTAAGTGGAAACTGTGACCCATAGACATTCGCATTCGCAAGACTGCAAGCCCAAGCCTGCAAATGCGTTGCCAACCCTGAGGACTAAGATGGAATGCCTCTATGCTAGTCATTACACCGGCTGTCTTATCCCCAAACCGGAACACAACAATGCGAACACTGCTGTTTGGCCGTAGGTAGCCGGTATAATGTTGGTAGCGCTCCGGACGGACCCTGCACAAGGGCCTACAACCCCCCAACCCGAGCCCGAGGCCCGACAACGAATACCCCGGGAAAGGATCTGGCGCTGGCTCACAAGATTTCTGACAAGAGGTCCGGGAAAATTCATGCTCATATTGTAATAACGTAACGCTTTTTTAGGGTTCCGTACCCAAAGGGTAAAAACTACCCTATTACTAAGGCTCCACTGTCCGTCTGTCCGTCTGTCTGTCTCACCAGGCTGTATCTCATGAACCGAGATAGCTAGACAGTTTAAATTTTCACAGATGAGGGTTCATCATCTGTTGCCGCCATAACAAAAAATACTACTAACAGAAAAAAAAAAAGTAAGCCCCACTAATAATTAATAATACAACAAAACCCAACCCCCAACCCAATTTCCCATACAACAAATGTGATTTCTTTACCGTTTTTTTGCGTGATATTAATAACGGCAACAGGTAGCCAGTTGAAATATTCATAGAATATTTAGTTGTATAATCACTTTAAAGATAATTAATTAAATGAGAAAAATAAATACATTTATTTACTACACACACAAGACACACAGAAAAATAAATAATTGAAAACAGAAACAACAATAAACAAGTAGTGAGTGTGTCTTCGCGGCAGTGAATCGGACACTGGCTCAGCATAATGCTGAGGTGTTAAACACCTGCAGCG
Organism: Acleris sparsana; assembly: GCA_923062465.1. Taxonomy (NCBI): domain Eukaryota; kingdom Metazoa; phylum Arthropoda; class Insecta; order Lepidoptera; family Tortricidae; genus Acleris; species Acleris sparsana. Next base: position 3,659,633 of record OV281287.1, on the reverse strand, counting down.
CTGATTTTCAGCCAGCTAAATGAATAAAGTTTAATTGGAAGGAAATAGAGAATAAAATAAAATAAAAATGAAATAAATATCTATCCTTTCAATACAACCCTACACAACAAACGTTCATTTTTTTACGTAACACCTGGCCATAATGTGAGTTTTATCGCACGCTGCGCGCACGGTAAAACTCGCATTGTGGCCAGGTGAAGACGTAAAATTGTGTACTCATCACGGGCAGTAAAAAAGAAAGCTCTCTATCGCATATTTACAACCCTCGCCTGCGGCTCGGGTCTCAAATACCTGCGATTTCGGGCTTTCTTTCTATTACAGCCCTTGTTAAGTAATGTACTATTAGATAACGGCACTGATCCTTCGTGCGCGAGGCCGCGAGTCCGAATCGCCTTGGCCGGTTTTTTTTATTTGCTCTTGTGATAATTCTGAGTTTTACCCGTTTCCCTGGTCAACAAACAACACAGGGTGTTTTTATTTTATATGTATACATACTGACCCCTCTTGGGAAGCGCTGATAGATTTTTGACGAGTCACATCAAAATATTTCATAATAGAGATTTTCTCACCAAAAAAAAAAACGATTTCATACATGCAAACAGTCTCGTCAAGCGAGATGATATTTCTGGAAAGAAATGCGTACAGCTAAGCCTAAAACGTGTAGCCTACAAAGGCATTTCGGCATTAATATTTCATGATTGTGAGAAAACTCTGCACAAAAAGTTACAATATTCCCTGAAGAATATTCACATAAACTTGCGGATATTTTTCGCTCTAATCCAAGAGAAATGCCTACAAATAAAGGTACACTACTAGCAACGGACTTGTGGTTTATTAGAGCCGTGTGGGTTTTCCGGATTAACCTTTGAACCGGGCTGATCCGGACGCGATATCCGGGTTTCGCGCTTGATGAGGCTTTCCACGGAAACGGGCAAACACTACCGGAATCTGTGAATTGGTGGAGGAGGTTTAAATCTGTAGGGGCGTATACACTCGATTGTGGTAATGTTATAGACAAATTGTCATCTGTAAATACAATATAACAACTGAATAGAATACAACCTCGTAGAAACTGTTTAATTTTAACAATTTAACTCGGAAGTTGATGTTACATACAATTGGTGCATGAAATATATTAATCAACACATAGCATATTAGTCATATTATTACTAATAATCATAATATTTAGATACGCAACGTTTACGATCTTCAATTTAGATTATAAAAATGTATTCGTATAACCTACTCTGAGAATAGAACAGATATTCAACAGTGTTTTGTTTACGTGGAAGCCCAAAATGCAAACGCGGTACTACCGTTCTTCTTTTTTATCACACAATATGTATGGGATGACATTCATTTTAGGTAAGAAAGGGCTTAGCACGCAAGCAGGGTAGGTATTAACATGTTTATAACACCAAATAAATTAAAAAGTACGCTTAACTATACGCAAATCTTCTCTAAATACATAGTATAAAACTAAGTGGCTTCCCGCCGTCTGCCCCTCTGTATGTAGTCTTAAATCTTTCAAACTCCGCAACGGATTCAAGAGAAAAGTTTTTATCTATCCGAAATTCTGGTTTACGTAACTCAGATAAACTATTTCGAATGACATAGTCAATTTCCTCATGACGACCTCGTCAGGATCGCGGGACCGCGGTGGATGCGAAAAGCACAAGACCGGTCTGAGTGGAAAGCCTTGGGGGAGGCCTATGTCCAGCAGTGGACGTCTTTCGACTGACATGATGATGATGATGATGAGATTGATGAGTCAATTTCCTAATTTGATCATTACTCATAAAAACAAGAGAAATTACACTTTACTTTCTTTGCACTAGATCTTTATTTGAATGGCCGTGTTTTATACTATTATTTAGTACAAGGAACCTCAGGAGGTTAAGTCTCATACCTACCTTTTGTCTGTATAGCTTACCGGCGTAGACAGGGATATTTTAGAAACTATTAACGCGTTCTTTTTTCAAACTTGTGTATAAAAATCATCACTAAGGAACGACATAACATAACCGTCATTAACTGACTCTAAGTGCTAGTTATCTTAGAAAATGTATTAATTTACTAGACAAGAGGACTAACATTGTCTTTACTATGAAAGTATTTCGTTACTGAGTTAAATTGCAATTGCGGTACAAGATAAATATATCTTATCAAATTTGCATTCCGATAATTATCATATTCAATGAAAAAATAATCTGAGAGCTGGTATAATAAAATATGACATTATTACACTGATTTTTGTTTTGTCGTTTTAAATTGTATAGATAAGTGTTCTTTTGTTTCTTTGACGATCTTTGACGATGGCGATTGCAATACAAACGCATATAAACCTATTTTAGTTAAAGTACCTATTGTTTGTCGCTTTATCTCAAATTAAAATGCCATAATGACAAAGCATATTCAGACTTTAGCTATTGCGCGTTTATGAATAAGAGGGTGGGGAGGGTCTAAAGGACAATTTTATTACAGTAATGCTAGCCTTGAAGTTGGAGAATTGGGAGGAAGGTAAGGAATGGCATTAAACAATGAAAGGAAAGAGTTTACTCGTGTTTTTTAACTAAAACAATTGAATAAAAGTAACTAAATTGGCATTTTAAACCATGTACTTAACATTCCCAAAAACTTCCAAGCAAAGTAAATATTTAATATTACACAATTCTCACAAAAGTTGCAAGGTTTATGAAGTTATTATCGAAATAAACAATGGATTGATAAGAACATTGGAACAGGCTAGATATTGTGTTACAAGATAAAGATATCTAATCCAATTTGCATACCGATACGACTGCCAAATTATCCCATTTGAATTGGAATACTTACTTAATCAACCAACCGCGGAGTTTCACTCAACCATTGTTGTTTCGAGACGTACCTGAAAATAAATAAACATTTAAACATTCATATTTCAGTTGCAACCCAGCTTACTTATAAATAAGAACATTTTAAGCTGAAATTTGAATTAGTAGGCGTATGAATGTACATACAAAACTACGTATATTTAAATGTTTAAGTACTTGTAACTACGTAATAATAATCAACTGATACGTGTTTGAAGCCCATACAATTTAAGTGTATCTATTTTAATAGTAATTAAGTATATAGAATATAATATATATTCAACGCATACACAGATTTAAAACAAATATTACGAAAACAACACATCAACACATTCAATATGGCGTTGAAAAGGGCCGTTACTCAGCTTTGTGCCGCAGTAAGTAACCACGGCGCTGGTTTTCAGAGGGACCATCACTTAACTAACTTAATTCATCATCGTATCGAAGAGTAACTCATAAACTGATGAACAATTTGTGCCTTCTAAATTCAAAGATTCATTAAATAGCTCGCGCCATAGCAAATGCTATTTTACGAAGAACTGCCAATACTCGTATTTGACGTTGAAACTAAATTTGCAACGAATATGGATGCGAGATATTTTGGGCCAGCTATAACCATCTCGCTAATAATGAATGATGCCGAGTGCTTTCTATCAACAATCCTATTTACAAACAGGCTTAAATTAGAGTACCTACTCCACTCCGCTCCGCTTCCATTATAGCCGAATATTTACAGTTATATTATAAACAGCACAGCGAGGTCAGTAATGAACGCTATTTATAACGTAAACTATTTTGGAAAACAGTCTAAATGTATGGATTGTACATAAGCACTCGACGCGATCGTCCGGCATCTTACAATCTATACATTTATACGACACCAATAACGTTTACGGAATGCAACTTGTCTAGGGCCACAGGACCTAGTAGCGACCCTTGAGGCACACCTAAGTAGAACAGATTGCAATTGTCTGACTGAAATAATGATGATGATTAAGAGGATAATAATTTCAAGCTAAAGCCTATTTAATTCTATTTCAATTAACCTACTTAACCAACTATAAAACACAACGGACGGAATAAAAGCAAATGTGATAACGTCGCTGGCAAACCCACGTGCCCGTATTAATCTGGGATTAAAAGGTAAAGGGGGTATTGTTCGCCACAATCTCTATACTTAATACTTAGTTATATGTAGTTAATGCCGTCCCATTCTAGGATAAAGATACTGGAAACAATAGACCGGCTTCCGGGGATTGTGTTTGTTTACTTTTCTATATAAAGAAGTGGCATTAAAATAATCCACATGACCAGCTTATTCTGCTCTGATTGTCTTTACAGATAAAAGCTAGTTTTCTGTTATACCAACCTAAGGTGACCCCTGGCAGGTAAGGCTCACCTGACACTTTACGAGCGAAGTTACGAGTACATGGATTGCGTCGGTACCTAAACGCTGATTTGTTAAAAAGAGCGCCTTCTGTTGCTTCTGTACTTAAGCTATTTGACACATAAATATATTTATATATATGCGGGGGACAAAAACTCGGGCCAGAAATAGATGACGCAGAAACAACGGGTGATCGGCTGACCGTATCAGATACGCTGGGTCGACAAGAGCGCACAGGCGGAGCTTTATATTCATTAATCACACTTCCGCACGCACTCATGCTGGTAGTGTCTGACCAGTGAGAGCTGACACAAAAAAATGAAGGAAATTTTAAAATATCACTAGCTGGTAACACGAAATGCATAACGACTAGATAGGTAATCATAATGTGACACCTTGTTTCATAGGTAAAATTATAGCCATGTGAAGAAATATAATAAAATACTTGGTTGTCACATCTCGCTGGTCACAATCTAATACGTAGATCTCGTCAAACGGCTTCGCATCGTAGATAATGTAAAATCACCAAATGATAAGACAAATATATTTTTGTCAATTTTTATGGACTCCGTATTGTATTGGGAAGCTTTAACCTTGTTTGATCTTCATCTGCTTACGACTTAACTTTTTCAGTGCTCATGTCTCCAAGTTCCACACTCATCAAATCCGATAAAAATAATGGGCACCGAATCTGCTATTCGGGCTTGCACGACTGACATCAAAGAAAGCAATTCAGCAAAATCCGTGCGCAAAGCATCAAGGTTGCGATTAAACAATTTTAAGAGCCAGAACTGCTGCTTGTCGTTAATAACACAAGTCCAAAAAACCAAACTGAATTTTGAACTTTATTGTAAAACGTTACGATCTTAATAGGAATAGCGCCGTATTGTGAGTTGTGACGTTGTTGTCAAGCAGCGTCTTTGTCAATCGGTCAATTTGACGCGCTTTTGTTGAAAGGGAGAAACTGTCTTGCATCTATGATTTGTTAGATTAGACCTTGAAAGCGGTCTTTGGAGCTGTTTTATTTGTTTTGTTTGAGATTTGATTCAGGGGTTCTTTTTTATTCGGTAAAACAATATTGCTTTTGACTAGTTGTCGTATTCTCGGCCGCCATTACTGTCGAAAAAGCAAGAAATATCACAATGTCAATAAGTACCTAGGTTTATGTTTGTATTTGTACCGAACATCTGCATTTTCTTGAGTTTTTCCGGTAAGTACATACTTTAGGAAAAGTATTTTCTTTATCTAAGTATATGTCTAAAAGCTATCAAAATCTTTTTATCTTTGCAATTTCATAAGCAGTGTAAGCATTTACAAATAGGTGTCAATAAATGTCAATATGTCAATCGCACACATGCACTCGCGTACGTCACGGTGCATGTGTCCGATTGACATCTTGACATGCAAGACAATATCAGTCTGTATCATTGTTGGCAACACTGCTTCACTTAGGAATCGCACGAATTATATACATATTGACTACACACTTCGCTAGACTTATTATAATCATTTCTACATCACTTCAGACAGTTTTTTAGTATTATATTCAATTGAAAAACTCTGCCCTACCCTTGTATTTAGTGCTGTCAATAATAAATAACTATATATATCTTTTATCTATTCGAACGCAGCTCTTTCATAAATGAAATACCTATATTCAATTTCATCGTAGGCATCTGTCAATGAAGATATTTTACCTTCAATATACCTAGTTGGTTACTAAGTTCTGTTACTAAGGTTGATGCAAATAAAACTAACTTATGTTTATTTTTTAATTTCAATATGTATAAAAATTAAAAGCTTAATTAATATACATTTTGAAAAACCATTAATCATTTTTCTTAGTTTCCGCAATTCCCGATACGATCTTTTAACATTCACAGCCGGCATCGATGAAATTACGCATGACTTTTCTGTAAATTTCATTTTTTGATATCGCTTTAAAGTTAGTCTTTGTTTACCAAAGAACTTTTTTTCTATAATATTATAAAAAATCCTATCTCTGTATATGTTTAGAGACCAAAATTATATTTCTCAACATGACTTAATTCCAACTTATGAAGCAAGAGATTTGGTGTGTTTTCGTATTTCTGCAAAATCATGTGAAATCTTAAAGTCGATTTAATGAGTCATCAAGATTGACCGGTGTCCAAGCGGATCTTTACTTGCTTTGAATACATTCGTATCAGAATTTAAAGCTAGAAGTCTGTTCAATATGTCACGCAAATTTGAACTCTCTACAGGAACTCTTACAAAAGTTGGGGCCGTTATCAGTATCATCGTCGTGCGTGATTTTAACTATGATTTTATCGTCCGAAATGGGAATACTTCAAGCTCGTACATCAAATAATTGCAATAGTTTAGAATACATTATTTTTATTATTATTCTATATAAATCAAAGTTTTGATTAATATACAGGTTTATGCAAAACTGCTTTAATTTTTTTTAAATTGTAATTTATCTCAGTAACAGAACTTAGTAACCGACTAGGTACATTTCACTACGCTTCTAATAGTTCCAAAGCTTTGTCTATAAATACATTTCAAAAGGCTTCCTCAGCTTTATGGACAGGTTATACAACAGCTTCCCTATTTCGCAGATTCCATCCACCCACGTGCGTGCGTCATATAAGCAACGAGCTATGTATGGGTATTCTCTATCGAAATATCTGGCAAACCGCCAGAATGTGCATATATCTGTTTAATTTTTAGACAACTGTGTATGGTTATTAAAATCTACGAAACGAGGCACGAAAGTGTTGATTTACTAATGTTATACTAGCAGCCGAAGGGCCGATTGATGAGGGAGTTTGAAGATGGTAACAGGACTTAAAATTACCCACCTAGTTTGGACTGTTAGTCTGTTTTTTAATGCACAAAAACCGGTACAAATAGCGTTCTAAATACCTAAAGCTAGTTGGTCGCTAAGCAATTTATAAAGTCCAAAATGTTACAGGTGCCACAGAAATTTCGACTTAACAGTTTTTTTTGGTGGAAAGTTATCAATCTTCAACAAAACAAAAAGAGAGAGAGATTGAATAATTATATGCTTCGTTTATTCTCGATAAGTAGTTAAAACTTTCAAAATGTTACAGGTCCACAGAAAGTTCGTCGAAACTGTTTTTTTTGGTAGAAAGTTATCAATCTTCAATAGTACAAGAAGAGAGAGAGAATGAATATTTAGGAACGACTAGTACAGAATAACAGCGAATTCAGGAACCGCCCACGCGGTAAGATTTACACTCATATAACAAACCCTTCCCATTTTATTTCCATGAAACAGTTCAACACAATCGTTTGTTATATGCTGGGGCCGACGGTTTCTAGCGAAGCCTCAACTTTGTGGGTGAGTAATTTTAAGGTTAGGTTACTGTCATAATTTTAGAGTGTGGTTTAGTACAACTCTGTGTGAGGAGCTTATAATTAGAGAGTAGAAATGCTGGAATAATTAAGTATTTATTTACGCACTGCTAGATCAAAACAGTTTCAACTCAAAAACCTCGCTAGTTTTGTTTCAAGTTCATAGGAGTTGTATTAATGTTGATTTTAAAATACAGTTGTATTTTGAGATACGATTGTTTTGATCTAGCAGTGCGTATGTTGCTGCTTAAACATTAGCTACGTTAACATTGTAGGTATCTTCAATACCTGCTACTATTATGCGTGTTTGTTTCATTCCCTTCACCATCACAGGGTTCGGCTGAAAACTAACGCTGTGGCTTCGGCTGCAGCACATGCTGAGCTGAGTCCTCTTAAACATCTCACAACAACGCAACGTCTGTAAATACGCTACTTGTATGTAAATATACGCTATTTTGATGTATTTTTGTCCAAAAAAAAGTTACGAATTTGAGTTTGAGTTAGAGTATTGATCGAAGACCAAAGTCAGATTTGATAAAAATACAATTTTGCGTTTACGGAGTCATGGGAAAAAGCTATTCAGAGGTTCACTATTTTTAAGTAGGTAACAGAAGTAGTTTTACAAAAATGATAGTTTATAACTGTTTGGCTGAAAGTCCATATCTGATTTTAAACTCTCATATCCCATACGGTAAAAAACCCAGAGTTTGATATTAATGTATTGACTTCACGAGAACTCATTGACATTTCCATCGAATAATAGTAAACAAACAAGAACTGCATGTTGAATAATGTAGGATATACACAAGACATTGTTGAAACTGGAAGCTATGACTATATATCATTTGAAACCTGTTGCATAAACTGTACGTCACGCGTGGCTTATTTCTGCCGTGACCGGTAACATATGGGGAGTAACGTTTTTAGGGTGAACCGTTTGCTAAATGGCCTACATCTTTATTCTTTTGACCTCTATTTAGGGTTTTGTTTTTATGAATACGATAACAGTAAAACTACTTTGTTATTTTGCTATGCGAGACCCATTTGGTGGTTCGTTTTGGAATAATACTTCAAATCGATCTTACTATTTTCAGTAGTAGCCAGTATGGTTTTGTGTGTAAATGAGTTACCCTTTTTATATCGATACTAATTTCATAGAATGTATGCGTACCTACTTCTATAGTGTTAACATTTACTAACAACCTATTCTACTTCGTCGAGGCCATAAGTTCAAATATAGATTTTTCAATTCATCGAGTGGCGTTATATTTGAAACTTCGCGCAATTCCCAAAGCGAAATATTTTTTCTTTGATTTATAAAGTTAAATTATTCAAGTCAAATAAAACTCTAACCGATTCCACTAGACAACAAAGTAGGTATGTATACTCTGCACAAGAATAAAAAAGAAAGACAAAGGTTCTATACACAATCCAACCCTAGTCCCAATTACTCATACAATAAGTAATTGGAATGGATAATTAAAAAAACAAAAATCACCATCTTTACCAACAGTAAAGTGAAGTCTAGAAGAACTCCAAGTTTTCTAAAACATTATTAAACAAATTGGCCATTGGCATAAAGTTCCGATACCTCACAATTTAGCCAAATTAATTTCCAAACTGTTTAAAAAGGTCTTTACGTTGAAGCTCTTCAAGTTGAACGTGGGAGGGTCTGTAAATTACTTAAACAATGTTTTAATTGTTGCGGAGTTAATAGAAAATAATTTTGTTGTTTTAGGCAGTTATAATGACGTTTGTTTCTAGTCGAGAGAAGACAATCAAGCATACGTGACATTTGACAGTAAGTGAGATCTAAGACTCATCGAAATTTACTTCCATGACAACAATCACAAAACTGCTATTCTGAGACTGCAAATGCGAACACTGCTCGGGGTAGGTAGTTTGCCGCAGAGAAATTTGACGAGGCGCTGGCCCAGTTGTTAGTGACCCTGCCTAAGAAGCTAGCGGTCCCGCGGTTTAAATACCCGGTTAAGTAAAAAAATTGTGATGTTGAGCGCGAATATTTGTTCCGGAGTCATCGATGTTTCCTATGTATTTAAGTATATATTTTTATCGTTGTCTAGTACAATACTAAAATAGGCAAGAACTAAACAAGGATTATCTAGGCCACAGTACTTTCTCTATAGTTTTATTTTTTCTGGGACCGTAGTTAAAAGGTTACATCACCGGAACTTGAAATTTAGCGAAACCCAACAGTTTCTTGGTTGAAAATATATTACATACTGGACTTAATAAATATTATTGAACATGAATAAAATGGAATGGAAATCACAATATATATATATATACATTGCAAACCTTACTTATGCAAGCAGCCTCTTTTATGTGAGCAGGCTTAATTGGTTAAATGAATAAACATATATCGGGGGACCGTGTCACACAAATTGTCGTTAGTCCCAAACAAAGCCTCGAGGCTTGATGGACTACAGGTAACGATAGACATACTTATATAGAGTAATAAATACTTAAAAATATTGAAAAAAGACAATACTCTCATCACACAATTTTTTGCCCTGACCGCTAGCTTCGTACGCAGGGTAAGTACGCTAACTGCGTCGTCGTCTTAAGGTCTAGAAGTATAAAGTGACTCTTCGTTACTAGCATTTTTTGTAATCTTTCTGGATAAAAATTTCATTTTACCAAAATATGGTAGGTACAAAGTGTCAGTTCGTTAGTATCACCGATTACATAACCTTTGATGCATCTGGGATGTACATTTAACCTTCCATAAATTGGAAGCGGTGAGGTCTGCGGACGATACTGTCAACACAAACACACGATAAACAAAACAGAATCCCGGCCGCTAGGTCAACATCAAAATGGTAATGCGGCGCGCTGCCTTCGATCCGAGCTCGGAGGTCAATGGCGACACACTGTAAATGTTTATAAAGCCGGGTACTCACTAGCGAGCTGTAATTGTAGACGTAGCAGTTGCAGTAACGAGCTTCTAGTGGAGGACAGGCTCGCGAGCCGCGAACACGTCACGGTGTGCTACATCGTGCTACAGTAACAGCTCGGGCTTAACATTACGTTACGGATTAAGGTTGGGGCAGACATAACAGATCGGCATCGGATCAGCTCAAAGGAGACATTGAAAAGTGAGCTTTGTTTTGTGTTAGTACGACACATTTTTCAGTAGACGACACGAAGCCTGCTCACCAACGCTCACTTTTCAATGTCTCACTTTGAGCCGATCCGGTGCCGCGCGGTTGTCTGCGCCAACTTTTAAGGCTTGTGGTTATTAGCATGTTTGAGATGCTTCTGGTTGGAATGGACTATATTTGTGCCCTTTGTCGTTTCGGTGATTTTTCTGTTTTATAACCTTAATCTGATATTTATCGTGATGGTTACAGCCATTCTTAAGTGATGCTTCTTTGAGCCTGTATCTTTGGAGTCCAGAGCGAGGGCATACAATTGGAGAAAACAGCGTAATGATTTAGGACTAAGATTACGACAAAGAAACACGGAACGGTTTTAAACTTTTAAATGTCGTGTTTAAAAGCATGTTTACGCTGGTTCAAAATTCACTAAACAATCTAAATTTGTGGATAGTGTACTAATGGTCAGGTCTAGGAGGCAAGGAGAAAGATATATTTTTCTCACGGCAGCACGTGGTTTTTCCTCGTACCGCATGCCAAATAGTTTCAAAGTGACTTACCTCGTCAGGTTAAGTCTCGCAAAAATCAAATCTTTAAAACTTGCGTACAGCTGTTTTATTATTTACGTTAGTACCTACTTCATGTTGTTTTTTTTGGAATAAAGTTATTGTGGATTTTATTAAGCCCCCATGATGGCCATGACGCGAGGCAACATAAAAGTGTAAATTTCATATTCTACACTGAAACATTTCAATTTTTTCTCTAATCTTTTTTTTTGTGCTTTCTGTTGCATTGCGATTTATTTGTCATATAAATATTATGAGTTTGAGTTTTGAGCTTAGCTGGCTTAAATGAAGCTTAAATTAATTTAGCAATTAAGTAAAGCTTTTTTTTTTTAATCAATTTATCTATTCAGTGACTATAGCGAAGCAAAGAATCATGTGACATGTTCAGGTGAAAATTTTTTTTGACAGTTACCTAAAAATCTCGAAGGTGTTTTCCACTAATCCTGAGAGCCTATGTTTGGAAATGGTAGATAAGGCGCTTTTCTTAGGGATAACTATAGATAAAAACTTACAATGGAGTCCCCATATAGCAGTACTAGCAGGCAAATTAAGTTCGGCAGCTTATGCTGTTAGAAAAATCAGGCAACTTACCAATGTTGAGACAGCTCGCTTAGTTTATTATAGTTATTTTCATAGTGTTATGTCGTACGGTATTCTGGTTTGGGGAAAAGCTGCTGACATACAGACTATATTCGTATTACAAAAAAGAGCCATTCGTTCTATATATAACCTTAACTCCCGTGATTCCTTAAGATTAGTATTTAAAGAAATTAGTATCTTAACAGTAGCGTCACAATTTATTTATGAGAATATAATTTATGTCATTAAAAATCAAGACTCTTTTGTTAAGAATTGTGATATACATAATTTGAATACAAGAAATAAAAATAAAATTGCTATTAAAAAATTTCGTGTTCGTAAGGTTTATAAATCATTTGTAGGTCAATGCATTATTTTCTATAATAAATTACCTGACTCAGTTTTAAAGTTACCATTTCCAGTACTTAAAAGTTACTTGAAAAAGTCGTTGATGTCTAAGGCTTACTATAGGGTCGAGGACTATCTAACAGATAAACATGCTTGGCCTAAACTTAACTAAACACCTAAATAACTGACTAATAAAATAGGCATAAAGAATATGTAAATATTGTATATTGTCTAGGGGACACGGTTTCTGTAGGAGAATGTATCGAAACTGTGGTGGTTGTCTTGCACTGTCATAGGAAAGTATATATATATATATTTTAATATATATACATATTTTATATAAATATTTTTTTTATTACTACTACTTATTACTCCCTATGAAAATTCTTAGTTTTGACACATTTTCTTGCACAAGCTACGCTTGAATGTTTTTTATTTTTATTTTTATTTTATGTTAAATTCATTGTTTTATATCATGCTAGGTTAAGCTATATAATTGTATAATATCATAAGTAGTACCTATTTTAAAAAACGACTGACTGTTGAGTTTCTTGCGGCGTTTCTTCTCAGCAGTGGTCTCTTGCGAAGCGCTGGTAGATTTTGACGTGTAAAAGTGCCCGTGCGGCCTAATTACTGAATAAACATCTTTTATCTTTTTATCTTTTTTTTATCACGAAGGCCCTTTATAAAAGTATCTTTCAGTCAAATTTAGCCGCCTTCATATATTTTTTACAGAGATTTAAGTTACGTCGTTTCGTAAGTGTCATTAAAACACCTTCGGCAAAATGAGAAGAAATCTCCACCAATATGGGGTTGGTTATAACGGGCACCGCAATATTTTTTTAAGACGTGTGAGCCAATGTCCTTTTTGCCTTCCTTATAAGGCATAAATGCCATTGGACTTCCTTTTAAGTAAGGAGGGAAGTAAGATCATAAAATCCGTCCAAAGGTTATATTGTGTTTTTGTTGGCTCTTTTACAAGCCATCTCGAATATTTACTGATCTATTGTGGCAGGCTTCCAGACTAATTTAGATTTCGTCAGAAACAAGTCAATTAATAAATTCATTGAACGTGTGCTATCTATATATAATGTGAGATAAGAGACACGATGATAATTAATAATCGGGCTCCATTAAGATGTTCCTCGATGTATTTATTAATCATTTATTCAGTCAGGCCTACTTACTAGATACTATACTTATAACTCGCTCAAAGACAAAAAGATACCCATAACAGCTGTCATCTCGTTATAATTATTAATCCCACCCGCCAGCCGCCACTCGCTTTTTAATATTCTTATTCTTCATAGTGTATTGTTTTGTTTAGTGTCATTGAATGCCGTTTTTTATGACCGTTCACCGGACAAGCTATCTATGCAGCTTTAACATCAATAAATTAAAGTGTTAAACCGCGCAGACGTAACCAAAAAACACATATTGCGATATCTTCATCATCATCACACCAGCCGAGAGACACCAGTATCGCCATCATAATATATCCGCTGCTTGGATCCAGCAGATTCACGTATATCCTTCACAGGCCCCCGTATTTTCGTCTTTCCCCGCGATGGTTAAATGTGGATACAGCGTCTATCACTCTCGCATTTAAATACTGGTCAGAAGTGACATATTTTACATTTATATACCTCGATAAACCTGACCATAATAGGTCTGTTGGACGACAGTCCCCCTTGTTAGGCCAAACCTCGCTACGTCTTCCGGTACGTGGTCGCGCCAAGTGAACTGTTCTGCCCTATCGGCCATCCATTCTGCGAGCAATGTACTCTACCTGTTACCATTTAAGTCTAGCAATTGTTTCGGCAATGTCAGAGACTGCCTCGACCCCACTCTTCAAAGTTGACCATTAGATGCCGCTTTACTGTCGGGATATCATTGCCCGAACCACAGAGAAGCGAAATGGACTTTACTTTTTTTTCTATTTATTGAATTCGCTCCCTTAATGAAGTTATACAATATGCAGGGCAAGATATAATTGAATAACTAAGGTCGTACTGCGGTTATCGCGGTCGGTGAGGTTAGAGTCGGATATAGACTAATTAACCCTGCTGTAGAGATGTCATTTGATTTTCCACTGAAATACCAAAAACAGAGGCCTTGGCCAAGATGCATTCGGCGTTCGTTATCGTTACGTATTAAAAATGTATACGATTGACGTAAGCTATCAGACGATCGCGTCGAGCACCGTGTCTACGTCAATTTAAAACATTTTATCAGCTTTCGAAAATCGTTTACTTAATCTTTAACTTGTCTAGCCTCCCAGTGCATGACGAAAATAGCTTGATTACAATTATAAATGTAAAGAGACACAAGTAAAATACTCCATAATTAAATTATAACACACATAAGGCATCATAAATAAAGGTAGGGAGGTTAAATAGACTAAGGGACACATTATTAAAATTATATTGGCAGAGATGATCTCAAGATACTTCAATAATAAAGTCTTATGACGGGCATTTTAACATCGATTAGTTTATTCATAATCATAGACATAGATTTAACCATAGATTCATAGACTTTAGAGCTGTCATTGCTTTGAGGTTAGAGGTTATACGGCTGCTCGTGTCACCTTCATTGCGCGCGGACACAAAAATCATCACCGAGCTCATCATCACTAACACCGTCGGCCAACGGTCAGGTCGGTGGTTTTCACGTTCACTTTAGTCATTAGTTAAACTCTCAAGAGACTCCTCAAGACTTCACTAATTTAATAATAGTCAACTAAGCTCCACAAACTTCAGTAACCGCAGCCGCCATTATCCGAGTTGTTCGAGAACACGTCTACTGTATCTTCGTACATTACACTTGATTGGTTCTTCACAAGTTTACCCGACTATATTCTGTTCTACTTCTGTAAATGTGTGTTCGTGCTTCGTGATGAGATGAAGTCATTGGCAATGCATTATTATCGTTTGTTCTAAACTGGTTTTCAGCTGAGTCGGCCAACTCTTTATATTTTCCAAACATGCCAGAGTTAGTAGTTAAGGGTTGTTTTACGTTCCATTAAAATATTAAGAAAACGAAAAGGTAAAAACCTAGTTTTTTATAATAACTATAACAAATTCAAAAATAGTGGAAAAAACATACTCGATTTAGGGTAAGCTGAAATAAGGAATTTTATTGACAGCTTCGCGATTTCAGCACCGGTTCACAAACTTCTTAACACTTCGCAAACTAACTGAAAAGTGGGTGGAGAAGATTGCTTAGACTAGTACTATTATTTAGTATAGAATTAGGATGTAAATTCTGTACGCCTAAAAGGTATGTAGCCAACCTGTGTATCACAAATAAATAACGGATTTACGGGCAAAAGGTAGTCTTTTAAATATAAAAAGGAAAACATTCATGGTCATAGTAATAATTAAATCTAATTTCACTCCGCACGACCGCACGTAAACATAAATCAACAATAAAATTATAAAAATTACCGCTAATTACTGAGCAAGGTGTAAATGACTCATCTTTGCCTTTTTACAAACAAGTGCGTGACCACTATTAATTTCACACAGTGCCGATGGCGCCACGGAGCGTCAGAAATCTATACATATGGCAATCTTAGGCGCAGAATGATTACATAAATTCAATGCCAGACACTTGAAGTTTTATAGGAATTGTGCTCGATTCGGAGCTCTTGGTTCTTGGAAAGTGTTAATCACGATTATTTTTGTACTCTGTAGGGGAATGACATGAGTTTACATTATCGGCTTAGACGTTCTCTGTTCATATTTATTTATTGGAGTAGAAGCTTTTTTTGCGATGATGAATTTGTAAAGTTTATTGGGATGGTTTTTAAATCGTGAGTTAAGAAATGTCTGTAGGTTCAAATTATTTAATTTTTTAATAATTTAAGATGAATGACTGAATAATTGGTTACGAACTACGAGTATGTTACGTACATACTTTATATTCTAGAGTATTTAGACGTCAACAGTGCCTCTATTCTGCTGTTGCTGTTGTCATGTTAACTTATTATCCGTTACAATAGCTCTTAAGTATTTACTTGACAGGACAGTAATGGCGGCCGAGTCAAAACCAATATGGCTTTACCGAGATGAATGGAGCCTTTATTTTGTTGCTGTATTAAACACGGTAACTCATCACTTTATCGAATTTCACTTCATCGATTATTTCATCGAATTACATTTCATAGAACGCTATTTTCTGCAGAAACTATGATATTTCCAGGATATCTGAAACATTAATTACGTAGGTTAGTTTAGACTTGTGACTACAAAACAAAAAACAACTCACGCGGCGAGAAATGCTTTTTGATGAAATGAAAATGCGTAATGATGCGTTTGTTGAAAGGCATTTCGATAAAATAATGGTGCCCGTAGAACACTTTGTATTAATTATTAAGGACATGAAATGACATTTGCAATATTACATTTCTGCAGCAATCATGTCAAGATTAACTTATCCATTTAAAAATATGGAGATAGCACGTGTAATATCAAATATCACGTTAGAGGAAAAATCTGATAAAACGTTATTATTTCCATCCATCAAGGTGAGAAATAGACATGACATCAATGCGTTCTGCGGCGTCACGAGACAAGATTCCCAGGATTACGTGAACGCGAGCAATGCTTAGAATATTCCAGAAATATAGGTCTTTGTACTGAGGTGTCTCATTTTGTGATCGAAGATCCTGAGCCTTTACACATTGGAATAGATGTAATAAAAGCCATGTATTTAGGTGTTCGGCCAAGTATTGGTTTGACATCCGAAGCTACATTCAATTCGGTAAAACCATAATACTTTTGACATGTAAACGTAAGTAACCTATTTCTAAAATTAATTATGTACAAAATCGGATTGAATCTATTATTTATTTAATGACAGCCGGTCGCAATATCTGGCAATACTGAGCAACCATTTCTGCCAATGTCAAGTTTGTATTTTACATTTACATATAAAAAACTAACATATGGCAACGTTGTACGGTGATCCTCTAGCCTTCGGGAAGCGATGTAGGTAGAACTTTACGAAGACCAGATGGGATTTTCTTGGAGCAATCCTTCCAAAGGCGATACGTGTTCAAAATTGAATTCTTCATTATACTGCACTTTTGAATGTTAATTTACTGCATATTAATACACCATTACTACTCATTAAACAACAAAATATGCACAAAAAAACAATTAAGAAAGCGACACCATCTTGTCAAAAACCCAAAGAGAAGCCGGATTGAATCCAAATCGAGGGAATCGACCTGTCAAAGTTGTGATAGTATTTTTTTTCTTGACAGTAAAGGCAACCGAGTCAAAAACAATAGGATAACATGACAAAAGCATAATGCTTTTACCGAGTAGAATAGCGTGCCTAGTATGGCTGCGTCTATATCGCGTGTCAAATGTGGATAAAGTATCCGTCACTCTCGTTCTTATTTAGATGTCAAAAAGTGACGGATGCCTTAGCCACACTTTGTCACGCGATTAACGCAGATATATTAAGCCCCGGATTATTGACTTGCGTATCAGCTTAAAAACCAAATACAGAGCTTCGCCTTGATCGCCTAGCGAATAACTAAGTTAAACAAAATGGCAATATGGCAGTTACTTAAAACTCCATTTATACAAAATCAACAAACCTAAAAAAAAATACCGAATTAAGTATAGGTTACAAATTAAGAATGTGTATTTTTTCAACAAATTATAAGTCAGATTTAAAATTACTTTTAAGAAAAAAAAAAGCAAGCGAATAAATAACTTAGGACAGCATTTTGCATAAAGCTTCAAAAGGGAAAACTTGAAATGAAACTAAGCGATGATTCAATCTGCGAGCAATTACCGTTACCGAGAAAACGTCCATAATAAAGGGGAGATGAACTCAGAGATAAATCGATTAAATACTTAATCTTGCATGAACTTCATTAGCTTTTCATTGGGTTGACATTAAATAAGGCCGATAAATACCTAGTTAAATGAACTATTTTATGAGTAAGTATCCAATATTTCGAATATTTAAGAGTTTATAAAGTTTTCTTCCACTTTTAAAATGTTTCATTTTAATCTCGGTGTAACTATTTTTTTATTTACTATCATGTCACAAAAAAAAATTAAGAGGTATTGATCACTATTCACGATGCGGGCAGTTTGTATGTCTTGATTTTGTTAATCGCTCTGTTAAAGATTCTCTTAGCTCGTTCAGTGTGAAGTTAGAAAAACGTTTAACACATAATGTATTTTAAGGCTACTAACGAACTGGAAGCTATAATAGGCAGAATCTGGCGGACGCAAACACAAGCTACATATATAAATAGAACTTTACCATCTGATATCTTACAATACATGTCGATTGGCTTGAACAAACCCTGAGAACTAGAGCGCCCTATCTGCCAAGGTGAGGTGCGTAGGTAGTATTGAAACCATTCCATTCTGTTTCCATTCCAGTGAATAACTTTGAGGTTCACCGCGACGACATAAGTGATTGATGTGTCAAAACTGTCAAAGAATGAGGTTTTGGACGAAAGCCATTCTTGAAAGTATATGATAAATGTACAAAACTGCTCGTTCTACTTCACCATCATAAGAATTGAAGACAAATCAGGTATCATTGAAATCATTTTTCTAGAGGAATGAACTGAGAAACTCAAACAATACAAATCAGTACGGAAATATTTCAACGTATTCTTATTTTAAGCATGTCTATCACTTTGTTGTAAAGTGAAACGTTTTTATCCCCGAGAATTTCTGCACTAAAAGGTTCCAGCAAAAGATTTTCGAGACTATCGTATAGACTTATTTTCGTCCTGACGATTTTATTTTTATCGCGCAAGATTTTCGATTCACTGAGCGTTGCTTTGAGAAATTCTTAATTCGGACAAAGCTCTTTCGTACTAATGGTTTTCCTGAGTTTTCTAATGGTAGGCACACAATAGGCACATCAAGAGCCTCTTGGACTCTCTTTTGTTAGGCCTCTTATCTTTCGGCCTTTCTTTGCCGAGAGCACACTAAGAGGCTGACTAATTATAACCAGTGCTTACTCAGTGACTTCCAATAAGAGAGCATCTCAATTATAAAGGACCGAAACAAAAAATAAGATGACGATCATTTCGTTGAGGAGTTTTAATTAAATGATAATCAAAATTAGCAGAGGTGGAGTAATGATAGAGGCGGTTTCTGCTTGTAATAAGAATTCACTGGCAAACTATGGTCGAACGTTTTTATAAAGACCACCGGCCTATGTGTAATTTAATGTGTTTAATATAAAATTAGACTGCATTAACGAAACGCAGTAGTGTTCATTTAGGCCGATGATCTTTATAAAGAATCTGTCAGGTTTATCAGTGGTACAATTTACCTCTCCCTTTCCTTCAGCTACTCGTATTCACTTCCATTTTATCATTTCTTTCTACTGACTATTCAATACCATGGTGTTGCTGTTGTTACGAGACCACTATCATTTGATGGTAAAAAAAAAACAAATTCTATTCGACCAATATTTATCTATTCTAAAATTTTGAAACGGTTGTCCATGGATAATTTATACGTTTAACGGCTGATTGGGCAGTTTCGACGGGCTTTGTTTGTGTGGCCTTCGGTCGAATCGATTGCGAAGCTCGCCATCATCTTTTCGATCTGCTACTGACTAACTACTGGTGAAACTTTGTTTATGTTTGCGTAACTGAATGGGTGCACATTTACACGGTTGACAAATGGATGGACGCGGAAGAATGGAGTTTGTGCTGTTAGTTCTGAAAAAAACGGGCGGGAAGAGGTTTCCTGCGATAGTATAGGTAGTGACGTAATTTAACAAATTGATTAAATGATTAAGAATTCATTGGACATTGCAATTGGATTCAATGTAGGTAAATTCCATTAATTATATTTAAACTTCAGAGAGTTTTCATTCGTAAAATAAGAGTATCTGTCAGTTAAAATCAGCTCTCACCTTTTATTTTAAGTATAATAAAAGTAAAAAAATATTCGAAATCAGCCTTTAAAAAACAAGGTTCAAAAGAACTATTTTTGGAGCCACTTTGACTTCATCAGATGTAAACAATCACCTTTGAACTTTATGAAACTTATTTTCGTGAAATTAATATTTGTGGAAATGTATATAAAGCATGGTATAACTGCGGTCGCCAACCCGCCTGCCAAGCGTGGCGACTACGGCATTTTCCCCCCCAATGGTATGAGTTTGAGTGGAAAGCCTTGGGGGAGGCCTATGTCCAGCAGTGGACGTCTTTCGGCTGGCATGATGATGATGATGATGATATAAAGCATCCCACACTCTCGCACTTCACGTACTTAAATACATACTAGTAAGAAGGAGACCTATTTTATCTACACTAATCCACATGGAAAAACACGACCACAATAATTATAGTGTACCATCGTCAGTTATCCTTTCCTTGTTTTAACTGATATTTAACTTTCTCTAATTGCAGACACAAAGAGCATTGTTTGTTTGTGGCAGTCATATATCTGCAATGGCCAGTTGAACTCCTCGTTTAATACAGAAATGCATGCATGACCGCTCTTGCACAATTGGTGGGTGCAGCGCGAAGCGCAGTGATGCTCAAACAGGACCTTATTGTGAACGCAATAAGGGCTGAACATTGGAGCGATATTGGATCAGGATGCAGTCTGATACTGCTAAGGGATGTATTAATCAGATGAGTTAAACAGTTATATTAATTCGTAAGTTTGTACACCAACGGGTAATTTTTCGGTTTCATTAACTGACTTTAAAAAAAGGAGGAGGTTCTCAATTTTTCGTTTTTTTTTATGTATGTTCCCTTAATACTCGAACATCACTGGACCGATTTAAAAGAGATTCTTTTGTTTGAAAGGGTATACTTTCTAGTTGGTCCCATTCTCAACACGTCAGGATCTGATGATGGGATCTTGGAGAAATCAAGAAAACTCCTCAAATATGATAGGCACACCTATAGTGATTTTGGTATTTTTCTCTGTTTCTGGTCGCTAGATGGCCACCGATGCAGACGCAGACCAAAACGGAAATGGCAGGATGACTTGGACACGCTTTGAAACGAGTGGCAGGAGAATATTCGAATATTCGAATTATTCGCCATAAATAATATTCGAATTTGACAATATTCATTATTCGAATATAACGAATATTTCGAATAGTGCAGAAATAATGTCTGTAATTATTTACCTTAGCTAAACACGCCAGGATTAATTATCCCCCACATTAACAACTCCGTGGAAATAAAAATAACTTCAAAGCTAAGAAAAACAATACATTACCTACCTATTTATCTTTATCCTTCCTTTCCAAAATCTAAAACGAACTAAATACCGTACCGTAATTGGAAAAAGGGGTAGCGAGACTAGCGAGCTAGCGATTCCGGCTACCTGCTATGCTACGTAATTATTATTAACAGAGATAAACAAAAACCCTAAAAGCTCAGTCATCTTTTAGCCGCTTAAAGATTAGGTCATGATCTTTGAGGTGTGGTGATGGTGTGGTGTTAATAATTTTCTGTGCTGTGCTGTGATGATACTGATGATGCTGAATCGCTGACTGACATGAAAATATGTAAGTAAATCAAATTATAATTTTAATATAAACTACCTACGTGTCACAGTTAACTTATTATTTCGTGAAATTTTAATGCGACAGACGTGATCGTGATTCTACGTTATCCCTACATATTTATTTTTATTATATTTATGTTAACAAAATAACTAAAAAAATTTCACTCAATTACCTTGACCTTTGACTTAAGAACATCATATGTATATTTTCAACACACTTGCTCAAAACGACCTTTTTATTCCACCGATTTTTGGCTCATAAACCTAGATATTAAACACGCGTGCTTTTTCAGTATATTACGCACGAGTGCCTTTAGTTTATTAACCCAAACAATTTACATTTGTAGCCTAGTACCAAGTTGTAAGTACGAAGAAGAAGCGATATAATTTAGTCGGGTTATACCTTTTTTTTTTTCTTAGCAACAATCAGTTTTTATGCGGCAAATAACATTATCTACATATTTATTTCAATAAATTGGTGAAATCAGCTTTATTACTAAAAAATAACTCAATTTCATTAAAATCATTTATTTTTTCTGTAATTTGTATTTTAAACATGAATTATTACATTTTAAATTTGGCTGTTGGCCGATCTCGTTCGCGCCTTAGCCTTGCGCGCGCATCGGTATCGCGGCAAGAAAAAAAACAACGCGCCAGCCGCCATTTTTCGTAAATAATTGACGGCTGTGACGAAGATAGTTTTGGATTAATTATTGTGAAGTTTAATATTAACAAAAATGTCTTCTTTAAGTAAAGAAAATGAAGTCTTGTTTTTTTTTCGCAAGTGTGTTGAAAAACGTCGTATGTAACACGTGTGCCTGTGACCATAATATACGCGGCTTTCTTGTGGCGCACTCGCTTATCGCTCGTGCGCACACAATAGCGCCTTGTATACAATGGTCAACTTAGCACACTTGTATCATAATGTACTATTAAAGGTGCAAGTAGTATAATAGTAACAACGCAATTTTTGTTTTACAGATTCACGCACGCTTATGTCTATGTCCATTAAGAAGAAATAATTAACAATGGACAAAAATAGCGAATTCACGGAATACAAAAAGTCTAGTGAAGATAAAATCTCTGTATGGCAGCATTTTTTGAGAAGCAGCGATGGAAATAAAGCAAAATGTAAAATTACCAATAATGATTATATTTTTCTAATTAGGCATAACGTTTTGACTTTTTATTTTTTACGTGACATATTTTACAATTACATAACTAGGAAAATAAGTTTTTATTTGTTCATTAAAGTTGATCTGCTGATTTTTTCTCTGAAAATTGTAGTAGTTTAGACTTTTATTTGTTGTTTTACAAGAAAGAAAGTAAAATTATAATGTAACTGTGTGCTGTGATTGGTTTATCAAACTGTATATTTTAACTCAAAAGTTGTTATTATCCAAATTAATATTGTTTAATTTGTAGAAGACACCATAAATGTTATTTTTTAATTGTATGGTTATTATATTTTAATTTTACATCATGTATTTTACAATTACACAACTTAGAATCATTATTTCGTTTTATTTTCAAAAATATTCGAATTATTCGAAATATTCGAATATTCGAATATTGAAAATGTTAGTATTCGTATTATTCGAATACTAAAATTGGACGAATATTGCAAACCCTAGGCAGGAGCATGCACTTAATAGAGACGAATGGTGGAAAAGGGTCTTTGCCCAGCAGAGGGACAGTAATACAGGCTATTAAAAAATAGGTGCTATTCTATATTATTCGGCTTAATTAAACATTAAGACATAACCATTCTTAATGTAAGCGGCTGATGCGTCAATTTTTCACTTTGCAAAAACTAGCGCACTTTGTAAAATCTTAACCTCAAGTTACCTATACGAAGCTTGGAGAGTTTGAGTCGTCAAACCAAACGCTCGTTGGCCTACGACAAAAAATATCTGTTATTATTTGTGGTGGAACCGGAATCCATAAAGTTGACCATGACCGAACCGCAGAAAAATAACATTCCTTTTAGCGTTTTTTAACTACTATAATATAACCTTCATTTTAAAACTAATCATAGTTCACTGTACTTCCGTCCTTCACCGACCACTGCGGTGTCTTACTATTCCGTTACAAAGCCTTGTTTGCTTGTTTAAAACCGGCAATTTTCAATATACTCCAATTCCTTTCACTCTACACGTGCATAATCAACGGAACGACAGAGTTTAGGAGCTTGGTTGTATTATGACAACACTAAAAAGTCTAAACATTCAGGCGGAAATGGCTTTAGGATAAAATTAGGGATTCCAATGCAGACTCAGATTAAAAGTTTATTTGCGTAATACAAATCACATTCAAAAATAGCACAGTGACACTTAGATTACTCATAAGTTGCCAAAAGGATGTGTGCATTGCAAGCGTTGCAGCAGGGTAAAAGGAATATGGCTTAGCGTACATCTTCGCTCATCACGAGCAAAACCCTGGTATTCTGCCACAACCACGAGGAATGACTGAGCAACAAAAATATTTTAACAGAAAATAATTACATTTGTAATAAATACTGTCATGCGTATTTGCGTTTGATATGTGTGTATGTGTGCGTGTGTGTTAGTTTGCAAAAATGTTAGAGTATACCTATGCATAAATATTTCCGGCGAATGTGTCAATCTGTGAAGCTTCTAATAACATATCAAACCTCTTTACAGTAAGTATCTAATTATGTAGAGCTGTCTCATTACTGATATTATTAAGGGTTCTTAAAGCATCTTAAACAGCAAACGTGCTAGTTCAAGTCCCTGTAGCTCTTCAGTCCGTGACTCCATTACAAGACCCTTCGTACCGTGTCGAGATCGCGTATTGTTCCTGCAGATATGTTATGACATTACCACACACCAAGAACTCCTAATGGCGTCCATTTACTATAGATATCTCAGAGGCTGGCAATTTATGTGTCAGGTTATTCATATGTTACAGTGGCGCACGATGAAATGAGACTTTAATGGAACGAAATAAGAGTGGTTTCTTGTACACAATAAAAATTGTGTGAGGTCAACGCATAACAAAGGACGGAGAAATAGTTTTCTTAGCTGCCAGTCATAAACAGCCATACGAAAGAAATAGCGCTTTCACCAAAAGCAATTTATTTGAAGAGATAAAATTCATCCTGTAATTACCTTTCGGCCTTTCTCGCTCGGTAATATTCGCATGTGGACATGTTTATTTATTGCCTTTATCACTATTACGTGACGTCATACTAAAACAATTTAATAAAATGATATCGGATAAGTCATGTAACTTGCATGCTGTAACTAGGGAATGTAATTACTGACTTTTTAAAACTGGGTCAATCAAACCCGGTTAGCAAGTCAACTTCCGGTTCTTATACCGTTCAATAATTGCAGTTTAAAGAGCCTGTTAAATAAAGTGCACAGAAAATCGACATATTCCGATCTGATATCTTAATATATTCACGGTTCGGTAAAATACCGGTTTCGGGAATACTGATTCGGTAAGGGCGGTAAAGCGCATTTCCTATAATGCAAGATAACAGCTGATGCGATAGGTTTCATATCTTTAACCTTAACTAAGTGAGTCAGTGTCAGCAAACCCCAGTCCAATGATTCATCAAGGTCTGACCACAATCCGTTCAATCACACGGTTCTCAGCCTTTTGCCGACAGTGTGGCTACACCAAGATAACCACAGATAAAGTATTACGGCGATTGACAGCCTCTTAATTGAAACTGACACTTCGTTAGATATTGATATCACCCATTTTATCTTTGTTAAGAGGTTTGTAAAGGTGAAAATGTATACTACATGCGGTAACGATTTCCATAATTTTAGAATTTCTTCTAGATTAGATATTATACTAGGTTTGCACGTTTTTTTGGAAAGAACCAAATAAAAAACGGAAACGTACCCTACTTACAAAGCTAGTTTTTCATAATACCTAGGTACAACATATTCAAAAATCGCGAACATCGGAGCTTCAGGCGAGAAACGTTATCGAAAAAATTTTATGACATGATTTAACCGTCGCTTCACAATCCTCTCAATCTTATTAGTAGTCAAGTTATTTTTTATAACCAAATATATTTTTGTTCTAAAGTAATTATGCCCAAACAGAATTATCTCCGTAATCAATTAAAAGCAAAATTAAATGTGAAGTTTAATATGAATTAGGACCATAGATGCAATGTACATATTTTAGGTGGAACGTATGTATTTACAAATGGTAATTTTTCCGAGTCTACGTAAATAAAATTCAACATTTTTTTCGGCCTATATGTTTGTCAACAATATTCAGGATGGACAATTTCCCTTGTTATTGTATTTCAAATTGGCATTTTTCTAATTTGACGTATAATGTCGAATTGACGCTTTTCCATTTTGTCTGCATGTTCGAGATGATCTCAAAAACTGAACGGATTTTCATCCGGTTTTTACCATCAGGTACATAATTTTTCACTGAAGCTATTACAGAAAACTCGCATAATCCGAAGCGAAGCGATATGGAGCAATGCACTCAATATAATTGCTTTTCCTATATTGTTCTTAATCCCATTTATGTAACAGCATTCGCAATTACAAACAAAAAGAAGGCCAGTGACTGGTCATTAAAAGTCACTTTTGGATACCCTTCGTCCGTGCCTTATTCAGTTCAAAACGTGGGTTCCACAAGTCACGATGACACTGCAGTGATGCAATTATGTGGCCGTCTAAATTGAAAAGGCTATTTCACTTTGCTCTAAACCATGTCGTTAAGTATTGTTAGCTTTTACCCGGCTGCCGAAGACCATGACATTTTGACCTGTATGTATGTATGTATGTAGAAATGTAAGAGTAAAGGCTAAGCCTCTTGTGATTAAATATACATGATTTTATTGTCAAGAGAATAAGAGCAACTCTTAATAATTATGAGCCACTACGTTGCTGACACTGTACCAACGTAAACTAACGAAATCAGGTACAGTAGCATACTAATGGTTGGCTGGTACGTAGAGTTGAGTCACGGACTGGATACTCCGGCTATTCATAATTCGGATGAGGTTGGGCAATAAAGTTACAATGCTGACGTCAGCGCCAATACTTAATGATTAAACGAACTTACCTGTAAGTGAAGTTCTATCATAATTATACGAAGGGTTTCGTCCGAAGATATTAGTAACTTGAAAATTATATACACATGTAGTATCGCGTAAGCGTTACCACTTCATCACTTGTTTAAAGGGAAAAAATGTAGCCGACACTGGCAACACTTTTTTAAAAAAAACTATTCTTCCCTTACCGGCCCTCATCCGACCCTCTTCATTTAGTTTAGAGCCAAAAAACGAAAATTATGATATTTCCGATAGGGTAAGGGAGGGCGGGAGTGCGTTACTAATATCTTCGGACGAAACCCTTCGTATAATTATGATAGAACTTCACTTACAGGTAAGTTCGTTTAATCATTAATTATACTCGTGTTTCGTCCTCCGATATTAGTAACTTGAAAATTATATACACATGTAGATGTTGAGAGATCAAGAGGAAATATCAGAATTAATAAACCTTATTTATTACCAATAGTTATATTATTTTTCACATAAATAACATAATATAAACATCAATCAGATTTTAACTTAATTCTCATATCTTAATTAGGTACGATAAGACGAGCATACAGCTCTCGCTAGAGCAGTATTTTCATTGTTCAAATCAACAATAGTTTTATTATAGAACCTGGCAAAGGTCGTGGAATTGCCACTCCATCCCGCCGATTTCCTAATGGCGTCAAGGCTTACCCCAGATTTATAAGCTAGAGACGTCGAAGCGTGTCTGGTGCTATGCGAGGAAAAAATAGAAATGTCAATTCCACTACTTTTTAAGGTTTCTTTGATCCAACGACTAAGTGTTGGAGCTTTAACCCAATTATGGGGCTTTCTTAACCCTATGAAAAGGAAATCAGATTTACACAAGTCCTTTGTCTTATTCATGTAAGTAATCAATGTTCTAGCAGGGCATATTTGAGGGCGTTCTTCATAAAAAGGTAGAACCAAAGTAGGTTGATTGACGCCTACTTTAGAAGTTTTTATAAGCTCTGATATTTTAATTATAATTTTGTCCGGTAGAATAACTACGTTACGAGTCATTATCATCGAAATTGTTTGAGCTCTATGAGCTGTTACAAGAGCAAGTAAGGTAATGCATTTCATTGAAAGCTGGCGCAGCGTTAATGTTTCGTTAGGAAAGAACGATCCCAAATAATTAAGCACCTTGGTTACATCCCAAGTTACGTCATAACGTGGCCTAGGTGGCCTAAGCCTGTAAACTCCCTTACAAAATCTTTTGATACGATCATCTTCTGATATTGGTCCCAATATTAGTGAAAGAGCAGACCTATGACTATTTATTGTTCCGTATTGTCCGCCAACATTGAAAAGTTCCGTAAGGAATTCCATTATTAATGGAACTGACGTGCAATACATATTAATCTTATGTTTGAAACAGAACTTATACCAGCGTTTAAAACAAACATCATACTGTTTCATTGTACTCTCCGACAATGACGCAAGCATGATGCTTACCGCGGAAGACGGGACGCACCGCTGCAAAAGTGCCGTGCTGATAATGTCCCGGCAACCAGGATAACGCTCGACTGGATGTTCCGGTTGCTGGAATCAAATATGTTTACATCTGTAGGATTTATTTTTACCGCATTGGATACTAAAAGGCGTGTAAATAAAGGGTACCATGGTTGGCTAGGCCAATTGGGCACAACCACGATACCTTCAGCCTTTTCTGAAACAATTTTTCTTAGGGTCTTTAGTATGACAGGCACTGGTGGAAAGGCGTAAAAGAAGAACCCTGACCAATTTATAGTAAATGCGTCATACGCGTATGCATCTGGGTCCCTATTCCAGGAAACGTATCTGTCACATTTTTTATTGATGCGACTTGCAAAAAGATCAATATTGGGACAGCCAAACAGTGCAGTCAATTTCCGGAACCCGGTATAGGAAATTTCCCACTCTACGTCTGGATGGGAACGTCTGGATTCTATATCTGCTGTTACGTTATCAGAAGATCTTATATAAGACGCTACAACAATAATTTTGCGAGCCTCACACCATTGCCATAAGTCCCTAGTCACTTTGGTGAGGTGGGGATATTGAATACCTCCCATTCGGTTTATATAAGAAACTGTCGTGGTGTTGTCAACTCGTAAGAGTATCTGACAGTCGTAATAGTCTTTTGCGAAAATTTTTAGGGCAAAATAGGCAGCCAGAAGTTCCAGCTGGTTAATGTGTAGCAAACTTTCCGCCTGGGACCATCTACCGTTAGCCGTCTGATCCCCGCAAGCTGCCCCCCACCCCGTTGTGGAAGCGTCAGAAAAAATTTCAATTATGAAACTATCATCTCTAATACGGTGGTCAGAATGGCGTACGGCATTGATCCACCAGTTGAAATCGGAGAGGAGAGCATCGGGGACATCCATTAATCGGTCATAATCATCGTGGCCCAGTAGATTGAGGTATTTAACACGTTCTATTTGTTTCGTATATAACCAGCCGTATTCCACGGCTGGGCAAACCGATATTAATAGTCCGATCAACTGCGCAAACCTTCTAATTTTGCAGCGTTTTAGTTGCTTGAAAAACTCTAGTTCACGAATAATACGATCTCTTTTTTCAAATGGCAGGCTAACTTGCCATTTATGGGAGTCTATTATAAAACCGAGATATTTGCAAGAGTTCGCTGGAATGCGATTGCTTTTTTGTTCATTTATTAGGAATCCTAGAGATTTCAATAGATTTTCTGTTTTTTGTACATTACTTTTACATTCTTGATAAGAATCACCAATTAGGTAAATATCATCTAGATAAATTGAAGACATGAAACCACATGAACGTAATAATTTTATGACTGGTTTCATTAATTTAGTGAATATGTAAGGTGCTGTGCAAAGTCCGAACGGGAGTACATTAAATTGGTACAATTTTGAATCCAGCATAAATCGGAGATATTTTCTGGATTCCGGGTGAATTTTAATTAGAAAATATGCGTCTTTTAAATCCAACGTGGCCATAAAGCAGTTTCTAGATACCAATTTCAGAACAGTTCGCAAATCTTCCAGTTTAAAATGTTGTGTAGAAATAAATTTATTTAATTCTTTTAAATTAAGTATAAATCTCATGCTCCCATTTGGCTTTTGCACTAAAAAGGCTTTGGATACAAATTGATCTGAACTTGGTTCGCATTCTGAAATAGCTCCCATGGATAGGAGATTATTGATAGATTCGTTAAAGTTACGTCTTTCTAAATCTGAACGATATGATATTGTGGGACAGCTGGATTGATGTACGGGTTTATCAAAAAATATTTGATAGCCGTTTACCCAAGACAAAACCATTTTGTCACTGGTGATCAGTGACCATTGTTCATAAAATTGAGCGAGTTGACCAGCATAACATACCGGGTTTAACGGCGGTAAGTTTGCTTGCCCCGATGCGATGACCTGTGCGACGAGGTCCCGTGACGACGACTGGCCGGTGCTGCAGGCTGCTGTTTCGGCGTCGGACCCTTCTGTTGTCTGCGGGCTGGGGGTCCCGCCCTCCAGTTTAAATGCTTCGGTAACTTTGACGAACCTTGTTTCGTTTTGTGTACATCCATCTTGATATCAGTACCAGATCTGGATACTGCCTTTGCTGTCTTTAGAGTATCTGACAAGTTCTCGCCAAAGAGATACTTATCTATTTTTGTAGTTTCTACTTGGTCTCTAAAGTCCTTTTTTAGCGAGTATAAAGCGAATTTTCTGCGAGTGTCTGATTGGCAGTGTTGTAGGTCACAAAGAATACGTCCAACTTCCATTAATTGTTTTGAAATATTGTTTTCTTTGTCCCTGGACCTTAATTGCAATGTTAACATACGCCCTACGCCTGTAATTGCCGCTGCGATTTGTTTTTGCCGAAATTCGATGGCTTTATCTCTTTTTTCCACGGCTTCAGTGGACGCCGCTTTTATCTCGGCGTTAAGTTGCGGGGCGGCAATTTTCTTGCAATTTTTAGGTACCAAATACTTGTTTAGTAAATCCTGTCTGGCTTCTTTTTCTAGCCCTGTTGTGGTTATGTGTTCGAATCTACAAGCCACTTCTGTGTTTATATCTTCGCCGTATTCTTGGGTTGCCGACGACGGGTCGACCCCCAATATCTCCAACAAATCCGACTGGCTGATGGCATCTTCATTGTTAATATCAAGGTCCTCGCAGGGAACTGTAAGTGGTATATGGCGAGTCGGCGAAATTTCATTCGACGGGCCAGCAATCTGTTCGTCGTTATCGGGTGGGGCCACAACTGTCGGTAACGGTGAGATTGCAACCCTCTGTTGTGGCGGCTCGGGCGGCGGCACATAATCGCGCGGCCGCGCAGTTTCATCTCGGTCTGGAAGCATACTTATTGCTTCAAGCATTTGCGAGTAGTATATTCGCTAATAATTATAATGCGGCGGAATGGCCCTATAGACCATCCTGAATGCATTAGTATGGTATGTAGCCAAATAAGTATACAAACCCTGTGGCGAAACAGTCCTGTAAACTGATCTGAGTACAAGGGTTTTTATTACAAGCAGCGGTATAGTCCTATAGACTACCCTGAATGCATTAATTATGTTACTATGCAGGTCTACAATAATGCGGCGAAACAGTCCTATAGACTACTCTGATTGCATTGATTATGTTACTAAACAAAGAATATGCATTACCTACATGCAATTCTCTAATAATGCGGCGTAATAGTCCTATAGACTATTCTGATTGCATCATTACAAAAAATAACGTAACATAAAATTTATTAAGATAAAGTGGGTAGTTCCAGATATGTAAGTACTAACCATCTCGGTAATCCGGATTTATCGGTGCGGCCTGTGACGACGACGACGAGCTCGAGGAGCGTCGAGAACTCGCCGAACACGAGGAAGATGAGGAATCACGCCTGTTATGGCGCCTTTCTTTTATATCTTTTTCGAGTTGCTTCAAACGTTTCCTAAGAAACTCGATTTCGTCCTCATTCCTACGTTTCGGCATGACGAAAAACACGAACTAGTAGCACAAGTGGAGTGGTTGAGCACTAAATTGCGAATGGAGAGGGTCGGATGAGGGCCGGTAAGGGAAGAATAGTTTTTTTTAAAAAAGTGTTGCCAGTGTCGGCTACATTTTTTCCCTTTAAACAAGTGATGAAGTGGTAACGCTTACGCGATACTACATGTGTATATAATTTTCAAGTTACTAATATCGGAGGACGAAACACGAGTATAATAACTGCAATAACATTCATATGTGCTCGTAGAAATCGTTAGGTATTGTGCGGTATCAAAGCGGTTTTACGGACCGAAAAGCACAAGACCGGTCTGAGTGGAAAGCCTTGGGGGAGGCCTATGTCCAGCAGTGGACGTCTTTCGGCTGACATGGAAAAGCGGTTTTAAAAATAAGGTATAATATCAGCCCAATGGAACTCTTACCTACCATATAACTATGTCACAGAGACGTTATGATTCAAGTCGTAACAAGTCAAACAAAGACACCGTTATTGTGGGTCAGGGTTCTATTGGGCTGATTGGATATAGTTAAGGACTAAAAGTAAGAAACGACAGCTTCCATCTTCGTTTGTTGACTTCTGCAAATCGTTCATCATACCTATTCACATTTGTAACGCCATTCGCAAGATCAAGGTTGTTTCTTGTGTTGGAGTCGAATACGTTCTATCTCTTGAAAGGTACGAAGAAAAAAAATTACACGAGCTGTTAAACAACCACTATTACATAGCTAGCTACTTGGCAGGTAAACACGACGTCATTAAACAAGGCCTTAGTAATAGCGACGCAACATGACGCAGAAGACATTAAAAAAGCAATCATAAGTCTAATATTAAGCCTGCCCATTGTTGTTAAATCGTAGACTATTAAGATTATAACCGCACACAAATCCGTGGAAATGCGAAGTTAAAGACCAACGGCTTTGAAATGGCAAGAGAACGTTATGGGCGATAACGGCCGAGAGGTTTGCAATGTAAATTATAACAGAGGACATTAAGCCGACAAGGAAATGTATGAGTGTTTGAACGAAAATCATTTACAAAAATAAGTGAGTAAATCAGAAGCTCGTTGTCAAAAACTTTGTAAACATTGTCAAGGTGACAATAGAATAGTCTAGATCTCCTTACGCTACCGTAAGAAAAAGAAAGAAAAGTGCTCTATTGAAATCGTATAAGCATTTCTCCTCATATTACATCTTTACATACACTCAGGAGCATAAATAACGGATCAGAGTGCGTTTTTCATACTAAAGAGGTTATTTCGAAGCCTTGGTTCCTCGCCAGGGAATGCTTTTAGTGAAATCTGATGATGAATACCCCGACTATCGATACAGGACTTCAAGAGTGCCTAGGATACCCAACTGAATGAATCTGCGGCTAACGCCGGAATTGTGCATGTTCAGAAAAACATCTAAAATGGTAATAAAATGTAAGGAAATCCAAGTGCTAACCCAAACTCTCCCGCTGTGGTGTTAACTAGTTGTGCGATCAATTAGGTATCTTAAGAACTTATAACCTCCTCTATTGAACCTCGCAGTATTCACCAATAAAACTCACTCAAAACAACCCCTGGCGAGGAACCAAGGCTTCGAAATAGTCTCGTTTGTATGAAAAACGCACTCTGACCCGGTATTTTTGCTCCTGAGTGTAGTATAAAACAGAGTCCCTCGATATGTACGCTTCTATCTTTTAAACTGCCCAACGGATTTAAATAAAGTTTTTATCAAGAGGAAGGTTTTTATGTATAATAAACTCTGAATTAATTACCCGTAGGTGTTACAGAAAACTGACATAAACCGAAGCGAAGCAAGGGCGAGTCGCTAGCTCCCTATATACAAGCCTAAGTGCAATGCAATTCAATCCCACACAAGCACTGTGTGCAAGTCGATTTGGTTCTGAATCATAATTGTATTGGCCTACAAACCCCCAAGCCATATCCCCAAAGAGCTTCGTTATAATAGGTACCGTCACGGACTTCAATTGTTATGCCACTATGGAACCCTGTCATAATGACAGCGTCAAGTGACGAGAAAGAAATTACATGGGAATTAATCGTAGGTTTTATACAACAAGGTTCTATAATGGTTAGGGTTCGGAAAATCGGGAGCTAATATACCTAAACTTCGGGCTCAGTACCTACATCGCGTAGATGTTGACTAATATGGAAGCGGACTCAGTTTAATTTTACTATTAAATTATCCGGGAACATCGGAAATTAGAATAATAGCCATACCAATGTATGAAAGTATTTAAATAGACTCATTTTATATATCCTGTGATAAAAAAAATTATGTACCTAATTCATGTGATTTTCATTTAACTGACAGTACAGTATTAGCACTATTAGCAGACATCAAACGAAAGTTGTATTGTTACTTTTGTATTTATACTATTTAAGTTGTATTTTGTATGTCGTTAAAACATCTTGTATGTTGAGGAAATTCGCTAAAAAGGCATAACCCAATGACAATTGATACGTATAAACTATTTTCTGATGTTGCATACAATCCCGGAATCCCGGAATTTCAATAATAAAAAATATTATTTTTGAGAAGCTGACTCCATACTTGCTTAGCTTTTTCCGGAATTTTGTTAGTTGTAGGTATAATAGCTCCCGATTTTCCGAACCCTAATAATGGTATATCAATTAAAGTCCGTGACTGTACCTCTACAACTGGGAAATTTCTGGAAAGTCGAATGAAGAGGCAATGCCCAGCTTATGCGACTGCACCATTCCTTCCAAACCACAATTTTGCAGCTTTATTAGTCCAAAGACAGTTAAACGAGTAAACACTGGGAAAAACTAATTAACTAAGTAGCAATTAAAACCTTTTCTAACGCACCTAAGACTTACATTAGAACAGTCCAGAAGCGTTTAGAACTCGAGAGGCGTCCCATTTCTTCTTAATGACCCTCAGCTCACCAGCTTTATGAATTTACGCGAGACGAATTTTGAATAGCTATCGTTGGCAATTCGCGCACCCTTTATAATGACATTTATACATAATTATATTATACAAGTATATATAACATGAACGCAAAATGATGTATGGTTTCTGTAATTGCCTTTGAATGAAACCTTCGGCAAAAATTGTTTGGGTTGATAAATGATTACAGCTACTATATTTATTAGCAGGTGCTAAGCCAGTTCTTTCTAGTTTGTATAGCTTTTGGTGTTAATAAAATTGTCACTAGCATAATTCCTTAACAGCACGCCTATTGCCTAAAGCACTCCCATAGAGAAACTGTTGCAATAATAGATATGTATATGCTTATTTCAGATAAAAAGACAATAAAGTCAATGCCTATACCAAAACTAGAATACTTTTTATGGTTATATACTTCAGGCGAATTAGAGTTTTTGATCTCAGCGGTCCAGAAAAATGGAAGGAAATTTGTTAACACTTAAATTTAATAAAAAAGTTGCAGTGTCAAAGTTTGCGTTTAGTTACACTTACAATAAGAAAAGTATATTGAATAAATAAACATACGACATCGTTTTTGCCTGGAAAAGTTTATATGTATATGTATTTTGCTTTCTCAGTCAGCTTTGGTAACCATCGATAAGGTAACTGAGATAGCATGAGACGAATAGGAAGTAACTGATCCGATAAAATAAAATGTATGGTAAATGCACTACATTTGTACAGGGGTGTTCTTGTAAAGGTATACCGTATAATAAGTGACATTGGCCTCGAAAATACTGCAGGGGACTGTAGCTATGCATAGTAAGTAGGCCATAAAGAATCGCCCCCTTTCTATAAGGGGTGCGATTCCTAACACATTCGCAAGGAAAACAATCGACTATAGAAGAAAAGGATACCCAACTGAATGAATCTGCGGTTAACGCCGGAATTGTGCATGTTCAGAAAAACATCTAAAATGGCAATAAAATGTGAGGAAATCCAAGTGCTGACCCAAACTCTCCCGCTGTGGTGTTAACTGATTGTGCGATCAGTTATGTGTCTTAAGAACTTTTGACTTTGACTTTCTTTTCCTCTATTGAACCTCGCAGTATCCACCATTAAAACTCACTCAAAACAACCCCTGGCGAGGAACCAAGGCTTCGAAATAGTCTCGTTTGCATGAAAAACGCACTCTGATCCGGTATTTTTGCTCCTGATTGTAGTTCTTCGGGTCTTCGGTCCTTTAGGTACGTAGCAATTGTTGAACCTATGAGCGAAACAGAGAAAATGAGTAAAGATCACACAGCATGGCGCGGCGCTCGATCTGAACGAGACAAATAGTACCTACTTATTTCAAAGCGTGTCCTGCTCAGATATCAAAATTTGCTTCAGAGCTTAAGGAACTAAAAGACCGAACTAGTTCCTTTGACCGATTGACCGAGATCGGAGCGCTCCCTTTAAAGACCGAGCGGGCGCAACTATAATACACAGCTACATATAAACACTAGGACTACTGGGAGGGAGCATGATAAACGTAATAAAGACAAACACGACGTTCACCTTGCTTTCTTCTAGAATAAAAACAAGAACAATACATAAGTTTACGGTGAAAAAATCGGTTGTCAGCAAATGTATTTGTCATAAAAAACGAGATGTTGTAGTTGTGTACGCCCACCTCAGGAACTAGGACCTTACTCGTATGTTCTGACTTGGTTTAATTTGTGTTTATTCAGTGACTTTGACTAACGACTCAGTTTGACTTAGCGGTTAGCATTGATTGTTTTATTGATCACCGTGAGAAGGACATTACACATTTAAACACGCATTAACTATGTTTAACAACCTGCAAGGTTTACAAAGCGCGTCCATAAAACATCATGTGTAGTTTACTCAATTCGAGTATTTGAACGCTTGTGCAAAATAAGTACTTCTAAAGCATAATGATGTTGATAAAAGTCGTGGATATTTACCAATATTAGAACAAGAAACATGAGAACTGAAATTTTGCAATGCTTTTGAAGTCAATATTTCGGTTAAAACTTGAAAATAACATGAGTGTAGAAAACTGGTGCTGGTAGGGGCTCTAAGTGCTGCCATTGTGAAGGTAAAAGTCGATAAAAGAAAATTAAAACGAGTATTTGGTAACATGTAAAATTTGTCGAAATTTCTACAATAGGTAAATATTCAGTAGTGTTTATGTCGAAGCCGTTTTTTGAACGACTTGTAAAACGTACTTGTTAATGATACTTGGCAATATTCATATCATCCGATTCATAACACCTTAATTATAAATAACTATAGCGAGCCATTAAAATAATGAACACGAAACTACTACTCTTGTAAGAGCGCTCGGAGACGCCAGCTTACTAGTTCTATTCCATATAAATTAGACGGAAAGAAACGTATACACTCATAGATACGAATATATGTAGTGGAATAAAATTCTCCATTTAGTAAATGTACATAACTTAATTTGCTAAAGAGCCACCTACGTATTTTCTCTGATGAAATTCATCGAGAATTCTGGTTAAATTTGTTTTACGGGGGCGTTCGTCCAGTCACCAATTTAGGTCTTTGAAAATTTAATTGTGTTTGTACCCTGTCATGCGTAAATGGGTCTTGATTTGACAGGATGATATGTTATAATCGGATATGTTATTTATTGGACAAACGACAAAATTAATACCCAATTAATAACCGTAACTTAAAAGATATAAAAATGGCCCCTGAGGTATTGTACCAAAGATACTGGCAGCATTTCCTCATTGAATGGCTAAACTAATTCGTTAACAGAGCAAACTGCCAGCTCCAGTCTCTACTGATGTCAAGTCTCTTTGACATTAGATGAAATATGTTATGTCCTGCTAAACATGTGATAAGTGTGTATTTTAGAAGTTCTCACTAAATTGCAGTTCCATGTCGACGTTCACGCTGTGGTAAAATTTATAGCATTTATTGATTGAGGTTTGGTCAGTAATAAGCTAATAAGGCAACTGAGGGATGTATTTCTCAACTGATATTTTCTGATATGCCTGTCTCAAGAAACGTCAATGTAAACATCAAGTTATAGAACACATAATTTTCTTGAGATTAAGAATGCAGCCAAGATCTTTTAGTTACTACCACAAAACGTTATTTAGCGTTTCTTAACTTTTTCATAACATATTACGCAGCAAGGATTCCGCTTCGGGTTGCCAGGTGTCCGGCTTTTTACTGTCGTGTCCTGCCAAATATATATAAGTCCCGACTGTCCAGCTAATGATTGGCCTAAGTTTTTTTTCCAGTGTTTTAGGCTTTCAGAGCACAATGTAATGTTTTTAATTTTTGGGCCTGGTAACCCTAATTCCGCTAGTGTTGTTCAAATGCGATTCATACGTGAACAAAGTGCAAAATAAACTTTTCATCACACTTGCTCGTAAATGGTGTTATTCCATGCCTGTATACAGAAGGACAATGGCCTAAATTGTTCCCGCGGGAATTATGGCGAGTTTGTCATCCCTAGGGAGTAATGACTTTCTTTTTAAAATTTGCAACTCTTTCGTACATAATTTCTGACTAAGGAGGTTTAATTTTCAGCCAAAAATTAAATCGGTTTCTAATTTCATCTTTAAAAATTAGCTATAGACTAACTTACATTACACAAAACCTATACGCTTCATTAAACTTCATTATTTTTATACCTATTTCAAGTTTATATCAACATTTATCATTAATTTTAGTAATTATACATTTTTATCAAATTGGCTAAATCTGGCTCGAATCCAGGTCGAAACTAAACGCAGTGTCTATGGTCACAAAAAAAAAATCGTTTCCATTGACGTTCCCGTCCGTCAAAAGTTATTTCTTTATATTTTGCAGAGTTAAAGTGTTTTCTCTTTGTTTTTTTCCTCGCAAATGTGATGAAAACCATTGTGTGTATCACAGGCAGTAAGGGGATTACTAACTCGAGTCATTAAAAGCCCTCCGCCTACGGCGTCGGGCTTCTAACACTCTCGTTAGTAATTCCCTTCATACTACCCTTGATGCACAATGTACTATTAAGACCAACACTACCCTTTTATATTGATTCAGCACACTCCCAATTCGGGAGCATATCATTGCGAAAATCTCGAGGAATAGATGCGCGTACGCCTACACTCCTGGCATTTGGCAGTTCGACGCACCGCCATCACGATGCGGGGTCAATGACACCGGCCACTATGGTGATCCACAAAGTGGTATATGAACCAAGAATGGATCATTTTGTACGCTATTTTTAAATGATTATGATTTGTACGCAATTTGTGGACGCCCACAACTTTGAAAGTGTAGAATTTGTTTCTCAGTATTCTTTCTTTTTAAAATCTTAGTGTTCCTTGGAGTATCCAAGGAATATGCCCGCTAAATATCCAGGTCCAGCGGTTTAGGCTATGCGGTGTGTCCCAGTCAAAAAGACAGTCAGTCATGTGTTTTAAATGAATATTTTTATTAAATTCCACTTAAACGGTTGTATCAATTCATCGAACGCTACTTCCTCCTGAACCCACGACGTTTTCAGGATATCTTTACATTAATTAATTATGCTAGAAAAGTTTCACTACTGTTAGGAAAGTAGGTAGGTCAACCTTTAGAGTGTTGTGATTGTCCTGACAATAAATTGTATATAATTACACATTGCTGTACGGGAAATGATATTTATTAATTGCCCCTACCGACCGTATTCTTATAATTACGGGGAAAGTTCAAAACCTGACATTATTAATTAGTAAAATTATATCTGTGATAAATAACGTTGCGGTATTGGAAAGGATTGTCAGTGTTATTGAAAATTGCGGTTTTTGTTAATGTCAGAAAACAAACCTTACCTTGATAAAAACAAAAAAGTTTTACATAGGTATTTAACCAAGAATTTGATTAAAACTGTAAAGTCCGAGTTGAAAGCTTAAATTAGGTAATGTTGAATTTTGATTTTAAAAATAAAATTATTTAGGTTATTTAAATTTAAGATACATTACATTACCTACATACCATTATCAGAGTCGGATTAATTTTTGTTTTGCATCCAACAGAATTATTTATGATAACTTCCCTTACGTCTTTTATGAGCAGTATCAGTGTTTTCATAATACAATCAAATCTGTCTTCATCAAATGTTAACTAAGATTGTAATTATGCTAGTAGGTAAGACGACCGTCTCGTCGTTCGAGCATCCAGTGCGTAACGAATTGTTTTAATTCAGGCTCCGTAACAGCTAAAGTTAGACGTAAGTGTTTAGTAAATAGGTCCTTAGCTACGCCTTCTGATTGGTGTAATTAGTTGTCACGTTTAACTCGCGATATTCTGATTGGCTAATGGAATGAAATATGATGTGTGAATTGTTCAATTATGTATTTGGAACAAAAGTGAAGTGTCTTAATAAGAAATGGACGACAATTGAGTAATGGAGACAGATGGAGATCAGATGTGACATTTGATAAGTTTTGCTTGAAAATGATATCGTAATGGTTGAAATAAGAAACTTAGTTAATACTAGTCAAGATGATAGATATTGTTTGTAATTAGATATTAGCTAGTTGTTCTAAATAATATGACAAGTGAACTGAAGGGAACGAGACAGTTACCTAATAGTCCGAGGTCATCTGTACGATTAGTTGGTATATAATATATCATGATCTCACTCTGCAGACAAATACTGTTAAATGACAGGAAACAATTCAAAAGACTTTTGCACGTGGAACTCATAGGTTATTGAATTTTACGATGTTTGCCATTTTTTTTTGTCTTATAATCTTGGTTATTTTTATAGCTATTTAAATAATGTTTTTTTTGTGTGTTTGTTACATGACACAGTTTTTATTGAATCTGTGGAAAAAAGTCATGAATATTTCTCAAAATTATATTCATAAAATAACTAATAGTTGGTTAATAAATGAACGTATCAGATTTCTTGTCTCTAGTTTTCCACGTGTACTTAACGTTGTTTTCCAGGTACTAAATTACCGTGATATACGATACCAGAGTACCTATAATAAAACAACAAAGCAACACATCGGAACAAGTTTTCTTAACTCATCGATGTAGGTACAAACTTAGCTTGTTGACTAAATTAACAACGTTGCCTAAAATCGATATTTCAATTTTAAAGTATGTTTGACCTTAAATTCACAGAACCAGACGTAGATATAGTCAGCCAGACACAAGGTGAATGTTGCCACATATGATGATTCTGATACGCATCAAATTACACTTTACAGAAGGTGTGGAAAAGGCGCGGGTGGCTTAAGCAACTCGGTAAATCTGCGAGAGATTGTCTGCCATAAGCTGTGGCTACGAGATAACGCAATCTTTAAACTTCCGTACCCGATCAAACTCTTAAAGCGTATACTTACGGCATAACATTGGTGTTAGCTATCTTTCTTTTCTTACTTTTAACCCTGCTCTACAGTTTCTATTCCATAGCCTCAAACGTTTCGTAAATCTTACTGTCGCGGAAATCTTTTCCAAAGCAGAATTTACGCCAAAATTCTGGAATACAGCGAGAAATTCATAGAAAGCAGTAACTTAATTGTCGCGTGTTCGAGAATGTGAATTATGTACAAAGAAAATCAGAATCAGAACAATAGAGGCGAAGGCTAAATTCCCTTGTCCCGACATACAGACGGACTGTATTGTGCCATCCAATGACACGGTCTACATATAATATGCCTAAGAAAGACAATTAGCGTTTCTTTTCCTTTTCTGTGCGAGAAAATGCTTGACGTTGAATGAAGCCTTGTTAGAACGCGAACTATAAATAAACAAGCCTTCCGGTTGTTAGAGAGACATAATATGTGTTTGGATATGAGTAAGATTTCTTTTATGCACTAAAAGTTTCCTTAATATGTCTTGTCATGGAATCTAGAACTGGACAATGTTCTTTTGATAAAAAATGATGTGGATTAAAAGATAAAATATGTTTATTCAGTTACTAGGCGGCACAGGCGTCAAAAAGCTACCATCTAATATATATATGTTTAGTTTGTTCACGATAAGATGCCAAGTTATTTTTAAGCTAATCCTCAGCGGAACATAAGTTATTGTAAAATCAGTAAAAGTAGTAAAAACAGAAAGCATATTTATTAATAAATTAGTGTAAAGTGGAAATAAATAAGATTGAGACACTAAATTATTTCCTGAAATGACGTGACGTGACAAATGAAAACAATGAAAACAAGGAGACGATAAAGAAATGAATTATTAACTTAGGACGTTACAAGTTCAGCAAAGTTAAAGCTTGTTAAAAGACTTGGTAATTATATCGAGAATAACAAGCTGGCTTTAGTTCGCAAAAAGCATGTCTGTCCAACTTCCGTTGACAGTAGCGAGACTTGCGAGAGGAGTTCCACGCACAGAATAAAATAACTATAGTACATCAGTGTTATGGGACCCTAGTACTCTTAAAGCTAGTTATCATAATAATGGCGACACAAATCTATAATGAGTTACTGACAGTGAAAGAACCGCCCAAATTAGTGAAGATAATTATGAACATCTAATTTCTTGAAAGGTTTCTTTCGTAATATTATGGAGAAATAAAAGACCTTCCACAAGCCAAACCTCCCAAGGGAACGAAATGCTTCGCGTATGAAGAAGGGTATCCTTATAATAACGAAATAAGTTAGGGGATGACGTAACATGATCGCTACAACTTTGTCATTTATGTCACTAACAGCCGCAGTGAAGCAGTTA
The DNA here is from genome assembly GCA_923062465.1 of Acleris sparsana. NCBI lineage: Eukaryota > Metazoa > Arthropoda > Insecta > Lepidoptera > Tortricidae > Acleris > Acleris sparsana. The sequence goes on along the minus strand of OV281287.1, from coordinate 3,617,249 downwards.
ATGAGGATAAGTCGATCCTTAGTAACGATTTTTCATAAACAAGTTTGAAAAAGGAACAAGTTCATTGTCTCTAACGGCGGTTACACCATTGTTCTGGTGATGCGAGCGATGTAAATTTATTGGGTTTTACATTAGTGAAGGTCTCCAATGGTGCTCTAATTCCTCGCCACAAGGTCGATAGGCAATACGAGCTTAAATGACATTGTACCACTTTCTAGTTCTTATCGATGATAAATTGTTTAAAAACAAAAGAGTGACTGATTGAAATCGTCTAACAAAAAAGAACGGATGTAAAAACAATTGAACGTTTTTCCGGTGCAAAAACAACAAAGTTGTAATTTAAAGTATCTAGATTTTAAAGACATGGTCATTGCCAATCTTAATTTTAATGGAGATAATATTTATTTTGATATTTTTGCGACTTGCGACATAAGGTAACAAATGACTGCAATATTCTCACTTATCATTTGTGTCCGAATATTGAAAACCTTCTTGCAGGGCTCGGATAATGGTATATTTTTCGAAACGGTTTCGTCTTTAATACCTAAGAAACAATGTATTTCGGTTTCGTTAGAACCGAACGTTACGTTATTATAACGTTAACGTATTAACGTTTCAACGTTATAGAAAACATTTTTGAACAGGATCAAAATTTTATTCGTTTCTGATTAATAAAACGTTTTTAACCGTTTTTGGGGTGTTCGGTACGAAGCCACGAACGATTATTACGAACAGTTTCATGCTGCGTCCTGTGGATTAAACCGGTTTGTGAAAATGTTCTCGTTTTGTTTTCGTTCCGAACAAAATGTTGTATATAAAACTGTTCGAAACGTTTTAAAAACGTTATTTAAAAACGTTTCCGAGCCCTGCTTTTTTGTAGTTTGCGCAGTCTGTAGTAGACCCATTACACTCCCCTTAGGGACTCCTGTTTTTTAAGTAATCTGTTGTATAAACTTACCGTGCGACTCAAATTTGAAGGGCCGGAATTTGTGCTGTCTGACCTCTACACTAAGTGGGATTATTATTTTTGTAATTTTTGTAAACATAGTGTCCCCAATTAAAAGCTTAACTAAAAGAGAAAATTTAAAGGTAAAAATATGTGTGTTATTTTAGCAAAAAACAGGTCAGAGTGTCATGATTTCTGTTAATTAATTTCCTAGTTTAGGGTAATTTTATATAATTTATGGCAAATGCCGGTATCGTGCTTCCTGCCGATCTACCCTCGTAAAGAAAACGAGGAGATAAAAGCAGATGTCCGTAAGAAATAAGGCAGTTCGTTGTCATTACCTCGAGTGTTCAGACCTAAGAACTAATTATAAAAGTGGCAATTTATGTTATTTATTTCAATTATACTCCTGTGTACCAAGGTATCGCAGTTTTATTATACTTCAGAAAGCGGGAGTGAACCGAAAACGGATCATAGTTAACAAGGTATGTATTCTTCAAACTCATTTTACTGTTTTCTTATGTACGATAAACTTATAAATAATGTTCACGCCCACGTTATTTTCTAAAATTCTTTACCGGTTTACGCATGTATCGTTTTTGGACGGCCGTTTGGTCAGAGCTACTCTCTGATAACGTCGCCGTCTTCATGTGGTACATGCGTGAAGGTGTAGGGTACACGGCCGAGGCTACTCTTCGGTGGTACCCTTTGCTTACTGTATTTACTAATGATTTATTGGTTACGCATGTATCGTGTTTGGACGGCCGTTTGGTCAGAGCTACTCTCTGATAACGTCGCCGTCTTCATGTGGTACATGCGTGAAGGTGTAGGGTATACGGCCGAGGCTACTCTTCGGTGGTACCCTTTGCTTACTGTATTTACTAATGATTTATTGGTTACGCATGTATCGTTTTTGGACGGCCGTTTGGTCAGAGCTACTCTCTGATAACGTCGCCGTCTTCATGTGGTACATGCGTGAAGGTGTAGGGTACACGGCCGAGGCTACTCTTTGGTGGTACCCTTTGCTTACTGTATTTACCTACTAATGATTTATTGGTTACGCATGTATCGTTTTTGGACGGCCGTTTGGTCGGAGCTACTCTCTGATAACGTCGCCGTCTTCATGTGGTACATGCGTGAAGGTGTAGGGTACACGGCCGAGGCTACTCTTTGGTGGTACCCTTTGCTTACTGTATTTACTAATGATTTATTGGTTATGCATGTATCGTTTTTGGACGGCCGTTTGGTCAGAGCTACTCTCTGATAACGTCGCCGTCTTCATGTGATACATGCGTGGTGGTGTAGGGTATACGGCCGAGGCTACTCTTCGGCAGTACCCTTTGCTTACTTATGATACGTAGTTCCTTGTTATTTTTTTTACAAAGGCTTGTGGAAGACTTTGATATGCACATAATTATTTATGTGGGTTATTAGTTTCTTGGGTGAGGTTTGTGAGTTCACTGGATTGTTGAGTGGGTATGTATCCTACTGGTTACCGAGTGGACCGCAAATCTTCGCCGGATTCATTGTTATTGGGGGAACTTGTTCTCCGGATTGAGCGGGCTGAGCCTGCTGGATTTTGGGTGAAAAGATGGTTCACCGGATAACTAATGAAACGCATTTCAATTAATTTTTATTTATTATTTTTATATAAATAAAATAATTCTTGATAAGAATTGAACATGATACTTTCAAGGAATTTATTGCTATTTCAGGCAGTACTAATACTATGGCAAATGATGGGGATGGCGGCACGCCACCTGGTACGCCTCCTAGACGGAAGCGGGCTAAGAAAAGAGCTAGGCGGAGGAGTCCATCCCCCTCGTCGACCTCTTCGTCGTCCTCTTCTCATGAAAGCGTGCCGCGGAAACATCGCAAGACATCGAGCAGGTTGTCTACAAAAGAAGTGTTAAATCTATTGCTAAACTGGAAAGGAGAAAATAGTAAGCATTCTTCTTTAAGTAGTAATAATATGAACAATGTTGTTCCACAATACGATCCGTCTAATAGGACTCAAACCATCAATTGCTGGCTACGTAAAGTTAATGAATGCGCGGTCATATATGGTTGGGATGAAAAACAGACTATCCATTTCTCACTTCAAAAACTAGCTGGCTTGGCAAAAAGGTGGTTTGAGGCCTTGCCGACAGTTGTTTATAGTTGGGAGGAATGGCAGGCAAAACTAAGAAAAGCATTCCCGAGCGAGGAAAACTATGGGCGCCTGTTAGAGGAAATGTTGAATCGTACGTCCCGTTATGATGAAGCTCTGCGGGAATATTTTTACGATAAATTAAGTTTACTTACCCGGTGTGAGATCCAAGGGAAAAAGGCGGTTGACTGCATTGTGTATGGTATATCTGACAAATCTGTTCGAAACGGAGCTCAAGCGCTTAACTGTACTGAACCCGAAGATTTACTTCATTTTCTTGGGTCACAAAAACCTCAGTCATTTGTAGCAAATAAATCGCGTGATCGTAATGCTCAAAAGGATATTGCGACCGTTATTGCCAGTACTAGTTCCACCCCCAAGTCTGGTTCGATTGTATGTTATAATTGTCGGTCTAAAGGCCACCCGTACTATAAATGCACTAGGCCTATTGTGAAGTGTAAACGCTGTAACAGGATAGGACATGACAACGACTCTTGTAGATTAGATCCCGTGCCTAGTCCACGTACTGACAATGACAACCTTGAAAAGAAAACTCTAAAAATTGACGTAACTACTAACAGTAACGACAAGTACTTCAAGACTGTTGCGGTAAATGATCACGACTTCGTAGGTTACATAGACTTCGGTAGTGAGTGTACCCTCATGCGTAAGACTGACGCAGACAAATTGAGACTGACAGAAGATTTGCAAGACGTTCCTATTGTGAAGGGATTTGGCTTATCAACCGTTGTACCTCTATACAAATCACATGCTAATCTAAAAGTAGATGAGGTTGATTCAATAATAGAGGTTCTCGTTGTAGCCGATGAATTTATGCAAACCCCTTTGATCATTGGCCAGAATTTCACTGAACTACCGTTCGTCACGGTACTTAAGGATAACCAAAAACTGATGTTCTATAAAAGCCCAAGTGATAACTCTTTTCCTAGTGATAACAATAGTCTCAAATTGTTTGTGTCTAATTCGGTGGAGGTTTCTAAAACCTCTACGATTCCTGTACATGTAGAGTCGAAATATTCGGGCGATATATTTATTGAAGGTTACACCACGATGGAGCCTGGTAATGAGTATAGTCTTCTTAATGGAGCTTACCATCTCGAAGATGGTAAAGGTGAAGTAGTAATTTCCAATTTGTCACCAAACGTTATTAGATTTAAAATGAACACTGTAATAGCCAGACCAATCCCCTTTACTGAACAAAAAACTTTTCAAGTGAACCGAATCGTTAGGGATGCTATTACGCTAGAACCACTTGTTAAGTCTGATATCAAGATAGGATCAGGGCTCGACGAAACACAGGCTGACAGACTTTATTCACTGTTACAAGATTATCGCGATTGCTTTGCTGCTGGCCTGAGTGAGATCGGCTGTGCCACCGATGGTGAGATGAAAATTGAGTTGACGGATCATAAACCAATAGTCTATCGGCCGTACCGCCTATCTCACTCGGAACGTGAAAAAGTCCGGGAAACAATTGATGACCTGTTACAGAATGACATTATTCAGGAGGCTAATTCTGATTATGCCAGTCCCATTTTAATGGTCAAAAAGAAAAACGGAGAACAGCGACTTTGTGTTGATTTTAGGGCCTTGAACAATAAGACCGTTAAAGATCGTTTCCCGTTACCTATCATAGATGACCAGATATCTAACCTAAGCGGTAATAAATTTTTCACGACTCTAGATTTAGCATCTGGCTATTACCAGGTCCCAATGGCTGACGACAGTCGGCATCTCACCGGTTTCGTCACGCCAGATGGGCACTATGAGTTCAAAAGGATGCCGTTTGGCCTGGCCAATGCACCCGCTGTTTTTCAGAGGATAATAAATAAGATTTTAGGGAACAGACGGTTTGAATATGCTTTGGCCTACCTCGATGACGTACTTATACCAGCAAAAAGTATAGAGGAGATGTTTCAACGCTTGAGGGACATCCTTGAGCTTTTCAGACTAAATGGTCTTACACTTAGATTAGCCAAATGTAGCTTCTTTGATTCTCGAGTCAATTATCTAGGGTATGAAGTTTCATCTAATGGTATACAACCCGGCGAGGCCAAAATTTTGGCCGTCAAAGAGTTTCCCACCCCTCACAATGTGCACGAGGTGCGACAGTTTTTAGGGCTCACGGGTTATTTTCGAAAATTTATTAAGGGCTACGGGGAGATCGCCCGTCCTTTAACGTATTTGTTAAAAAAAGATGCCACGTGGCAATGGACAGATAATGAGGAACAAGCATTTAAATGTCTAAAGGAAATGCTTATTAGTCGACCAGTTCTAGCACTTTACGATCCCAAACTGGAGACAGAGTTGCATACCGACGCCAGTTCCCAGGGCATAGGAGGTATACTGATGCAATGGCAAAGTGATACGCGTGTTCTAAAGCCTGTTGCTTATTTTAGTCGACAGACTACACAAGAGGAGAAGCACTTGCACTCCTATGAACTGGAGACACTGGCGGTGGTATGCTCTTTAAAAAAATTTAGGGTCTACCTCCTGGGTATACATTTCAAAATATATACAGATTGCGCAGCACTCAGAACTACATTGACAAAGAGGGATCTTATTCCGCGTATAGCCCGGTGGTGGTTACAAGTAAGTGAATACACTTTTGACATAGAGTATCGCCCTGGGGTCCAAATGTCGCATGCAGATGCCTTGAGTCGCAACACTAAGTTGCAAGCGGAACCGGAAGACAATCCTTCGGTCAATATATACAATATCACTAAAGAGAATTGGCTGTTATCCTTACAAGTAGCTGACCCTGATGTTTCTCGTATTCTTAGAATACTCAGACCTGATGACGATGAACAATGTAAGGACGTTCGCAAAAACTTTGTAGTTAAAAATCACGCCGTGTACAGGAAAGTAGACGATCGACTATTACTTGTGGTCCCTCGGAGTGCCAGGTGGCAGATATGTCGCGCCAACCACGACGACATCGGCCACTTAGGTTTTAGTAAAACTCTTGATAAAATAAAGGATTCTTACTGGTTTCCACAATTACGAAAATTTGTAAAAAAATACGTTGCAGCTTGTCTGGAATGTGCATATAATAAAGACTCTGCACCGAAACAAAAATCCGGTCACTTGTTTCCCATAGAAAAGGTCCCCATACCATTCCATACCATTCATATGGACCATGTTGGACCTTTTGTGAAGAGTAAAGATGGTAATACTCACATACTCACCATAGTCGACTCCTTCACTAAATATGTTTTCGTTAGGGCAGTTAAAGACCTCAAAACAAAAACCACAATTAAGACTCTGACCAAAATATTTTGTGACTTTGGAGTTCCTGCTAGGATTGTTTCGGATCGTGGTACTTCTTTTACGTCAGCCGTCTTCAAATCCTTTTGTGACGAACACGGCATCAGACACGTTCTAAACGCAGTCGCTTGTCCCAGGGCAAATGGTCAAGCCGAAAGGTTTAACCAGACCATCTTAAACTCATTAGCGGCTCAAAATGCCTTTGGCCACGAACGTGACTGGGACAAGTGCCTGGGTAAAATTCAGTGGGGAATTAACAACACCGTAAACGCTTCCACGCAAAAATCTGCGGCAGAGGCATTGTTCGGTCTAAAAATGCGTGACATTCTGTCAAATAAACTTGATACTCCGAATAACGAAAGTAATTTTAATTTAGCTAAAGTAAGACAAAATGTTCACGCTAATTTAGAAAGGGCACAAAGAAAAATGAAGCTTAGGCATGACAAAGATCGAATCCCGGCTGCTAGTTACAATGTTGGTGACTTGGTTAAAATCTCTCGTAACAATTTTGATAACAACGGAAAAAGTACAAAACTTCTGTCAAAGTTCATAGGACCATATAAAATTACAGAAATCTTGGGTAACGACAGATATAGAGTAGGAGACGTACCTGGTTTTAACAAAAAGGGCAAACCTTACACAACTGTGGTTGCAGCGGATAGAGTTAGACCATGGATACACATTAAAAGTCTCGAATTACACAAAAGCGATGACAGTAGCAATGACAGTGACAGTAGCAATGACATTGAACTTTGAACTTAACTTGTCAAAAGACTAATGTTTATGCTTGGTGTACGAATGATGTCACTTAAAGTATATTATTTTAGAATAAATAAGCAAGATTTAAAAATAAAAATGTGTCTAATTGTAAATTATGCCAAAATAAAAGTGGTTTCTTAAGAATCAAGCAATTAACCACACGCAGAGTGTCATGATTTGCAATTGTTAGTAAATATAACTTGTTAGAAAATGTATAATAATATACTACTTTAATATATATATTTTTTCTGTTATTAATTATTTTTAGTTAAGGTTTGATCATCAAGTAATTAATGGTGTTATGGTTATAAATGTAACATGTACTAATTATAAGTAAGGAATTATGTAGTCGTGCGTCGGGAGACAGCACGATGCCGGATGGCCGAGTGTCATGATTTCTGTTAATTAATTTCCTAGTTTAGGGTAATTTTATATAATTTATGGCAAATGCCGGTATCGTGCTTCCTGCCGATCTACCCTCGTAAAGAAAACGAGGAGATAAAAGCAGATGTCCGTAAGAAATAAGGCAGTTCGTTGTCATTACCTCGAGTGTTCAGACCTAAGAACTAATTATAAAAGTGGCAATTTATGTTATTTATTTCAATTATACTCCTGTGTACCAAGGTATCGCAGTTTTATTATAAGAGCGAGTGGCTCCACGTGAAAAGGGTAAGCTTATAACACAAGCGCGGTAAAAATCTTTTCACCTCCACGAACGTGTAACTTGTTCCATTTACGTCAGCATTTCCGTACTTATAAATGTTCTTCAACTTCTTGTTTAAGGTAGTTTCTAGTAAGTAGTTCAAATCAGGGTACCCTGTGACTGAATGTGTTACTTCACACAATCAGTCATGGGATACCCTTGCAACAATATTTGCGGGGCGTTAGTTTTACTTTTACTTACATTTAAGTATTCTGTGTGTGTAGATTACATTCATAAATATTTTGGTTCAGAATTAATAGTTCATATGTTTATCTTCTATATATTTTCCATACTGCAAACGTCTTCGTTATATCTATATCACTCAAATCCAAAGAACTATTATTCCCGCAGTCCTATAACTTTGATCTAAACCTTTTTACTTAATTAACTCCATTATTGACTTTGGCACGTTTACTTAGCTCAGACCAATCCTTTTACATGAGCATATACAGGTCTCCCAGATCTTTTTCTGGAACGGCAAATTAAACGGCATCTGGTGTGCCGGTGTTTCGCCAAATTGAATTGGCCCTAAACACACAGCCCTAAGAAAATTATGGTAATCGGACTATCCGCATACATTATTAAGAGCTTCGTGGACTTGTCATGCAGAATGTAGATTCTGGGAGGAATTACTAAGGATTCAATTAGGAAACGTGTTTATTTAAGGATTTTTTTGAATGTTTGAATGTTTATTTGGGCACAAATGGTAGAATAAGACTTATAATAAATATTATTCAAAAATACATTACCCAGTAAAGTTGCCAAAGATTACTATAACATGCAATAATAGTCTAAATGTGTAAGTTGAAATGTTTTTGAAAGAAAATAAAAAGGTAAGTTAACAAGTATTTAACTAAATTACTAACGTATTAGTGAGACAGTTGGAGTTTGAATTTGGAGTTGGATAGCCTAATCAGAAGTGCGGGAAGGTTCAGTTGTGAACTAGGAATTAGTCCTCTAAAATGTAACAGTGTTAGAGGACAGGAGTTTGGAGGAATGGAACATTCATAATTTACTCAAAGCTTTTGCACCTCTCTGGGAAATAGACAAATATTATTTTACAATACAAACCCGGAAACACTCCAGCGATGTAATCAAGGTGTAAAAAAGCATCAGCATTTAAAAGTTCTAGGATAAGCACTAGGATATTATAGAGAATATCTATGAAACACTTGACTTTTTAAATTTTGTCTGTTGAAGAACATGACATGACCAAACCGCCAAAGTTAAGGTTGCTATGGGGCAAGGGAGGTTTTATTTAAATGCCTATTTGTCCCAGCTTTATGCTATCGTAAATCCACAGAAGTTTGGTGATACACCGATTAGTTTTAGAGACTAGAGCCAAAAAACCTAACCTTGAACCGAACGTGTTCCGCCCGGGCGAACATAAAGCCTTTAGCTAAATCAGATATCAAAGAAAATGCTTCATGGGTTGGTCGATTGACACAGACACTATAAAATATTATAATGGCTACATTTTACCGTAAACATGATTGAACATATTTGATGAAGAATATCATCTGCACAAGATGGTGACAAGCTTTCCGGTCTCATATTGGTTTGCATAGCTACCAAAGGAAGAGCTCCTTTGACATCCCACAGACGCACGTTCCAATCACTCGTCAGCCATAGACATTTAGAGCCACGTGTACGAAATGAATTATTTGGAGATATTTTTTAAATTGTACAGGATTGAAGTATAACAATAAAGTAGTATTTAATATAATACGAAAACACCAAACAATTAAAAGTAAGTAACAGGTCTATGTTATTTACCTCGAATGTAATTTATTTCTGAATGTTCAGTGAACTGGGCACATTTAGGAGCGACAGCATTCTGGACATAAATAAGTGGCATGCCGTAGTAAATAAAATATAAGGCCATTTAGCATTACTTAATGAAAAGCACTATATTTTTAAATACCTACTTCAATTCTAGCAGGGAATAAATACTCTATCCATGCGTCTTAAGTACCACAAAAACAAAGGAAAAAGCAATTAATTCACTTGAGTAAACAGGACAAATGGGCGGACATTATTTTGCACAGTTCCAAGGCATTACCTGTCAGACATATTATTGTGAACTTCTTCCAAGCTCAATCGCAGAGGCGATGGGATAATACATAGTCTTGAGACAAATCCAAGACTTATTAGAACAAATCCACCGAACTTAGTACGGACCTCAGCTCATCATAAATACGCAGTTGGATTTACTTAACATTTTTTATGCTAGCAGTTAAATTATGCCATCAAAATATTGAACGATCCAAGTTTATCCGCACCCAACACGTTAATGTAAACTTTTTGGCGCAATGTTTTATGTTACGCCAAAATTAACAAAAACTAAACCGCACTAAAGTTGGATAATAAAACACTAATTTACCTTGTATGCGACGACTTCCAAACTGCGGTAAACCAACAGGTACAAGTTAACTAAACTTTACACAACACTTAGTTTTGAGATTTTCCTGGATAACAATACATTCACGAAAACACTGGATGCTAAGGGAAATCCGAGCGGGACCGGGAATAAACGAAAGACAATTAGTCAAAATAGCGTCGAACGCGAGCACACGACCGACACGTTTGCGCGCCAATCGGCGACTGAGCTAAAACTACGACGGGCAGGTTTGCCCGGTAAGCATGTACCAATAAATAAGACCGACGACTGGATACGACGCGAATCATCCATTACTTGTTCAGTTACAACTGCTGATGAAACATTGCCAAGTGTAACCGTAATGGATTGGACGTAACAATTTTGGAGCGTGTTAATGTGGACAACGGAAAGCGAAATTAATTTTTCATCACACTTGCTCGTAAATGGTGTTATTCCATGTCTGTATACAGAAGGACAATGGCCTAAATTGTTCCCGCGGGAATTATGGCGAGTTTGTCATCCCTAGGGAGTAATGACTTTCTTTTTAAAATTTGCAACTCTTTCGTACATAATTTCTGACTAAGGAGGTTTAATTTTCAGCCAAAAATTAAATCGGTTTCTAATTTCATCTTTAAAAAATAGCTATAGACTAACTTACATTACACAAAACCTATATGCTTCATTAAACTTCATTATTTTTATACCTATTTCAAGTTTATATCAACATTTATCATTAATTTTAGTAATTATACATTTTTATCAAATTGGCTAAATCTGGCTCGAATCCAGGTCGAAACTAAACGCAGTGTCTGTGGTCACAAAAAAAAAATCGTTTCCATTGACGTTCCCGTCCGTCAAAAGTTATTTCTTTATATTTTGCAGAGTTAAAGTGTTTTCTCTTTGTTTTTTTCCTCGCAAATGTGATGAAAACCATTGTGTGTATCACAGGCAGTAAGGGGATTACTAACTCGAGTCATTAAAAGCCCTCCGCCTTCGGCGTCGGGCTTCTAACACTCTCGTTAGTAATTCCCTTCATACTACCCTTGATGCACAATGTACTATTAATGAACTGTCGATTGGCAAACATGTTAATGGCGCCGGCGGAAGCGTGCGATCGCATAATATATTCTATATTCACCGTTTATCGAGACATTAGCTTCATTGCGAATCTATTTACGTAGTTCCTTTCAATTAGATAACCTAAGTCATTTCGTTGCTAACGTTGCTACACATCCGAAAGTGAGGGTAAACCTAGTGGTTAATTAATGATGATTCAGAGGTCATAACAAGTTGGAATAACCGTCATTCCGTAAAGGAATAATACCTATCTCACCAGACGTTAATACTACCCGAGCTAATGCGCTTATGTTTCTCAATAATAGACGGATGTGATTGTGTTGTAACGTTACTAACCTATGTTTATGAACAAAACCTATAATTAAGTAAACCGTACCGTCACTACCGTAGTAATAAAGTATAATTTATTTAGCCCAAGAAAATCATAATGTTTTATGATATGACACTGTGATGTCCTCAAGAACAGTGAATTAATTTGCTCGGTGTGGTTTTGGTTTGACAATTGTTCTACACCGTGTTTTTTTTGATTTACGATAACTTCGGCATATTACTAGGTATATCCATAGAAACTAATTGGTACATTAGATTTTTAAATACTGCGAAAAAAAAAATATTTTTCGGTTTAGTACAAAATAATGAAATCTTTTATCTTTGGTCATTCTAAAAGGGCCTTTAGAGTTAACTAATAATCAGTGTCAAATACGTCTATGTTGGCGTGACATACACACACAAGTAAAGATAACCCTTGACAGGTACAAGATTGTCACTTTAGATTGACGCGTATACAAACCTAACAATTGGAAACTCTTTACTCATAAGAGTCATATAAAGTATTAAAAGAAAATTGTTGTTATCAATTAAGAGAGCCTTTTACACTAGTTTAACGTGATTAGCTGATTAAATTTAAAAATTAAATATCTTTAAAACCGTTAGACTTATCATTTGTCTGTCTTCGGGAAATTAACTTTGTTTGACCTAAAGAACGTTCCCTTAAAGTTATCGTAAATCAAAAAAAACACGGTGTATAACAACAATGTTCTTCTAATAGGTACCTAAATATTTAGCCTTTGTGGTTCGTTAGTGACATGGCTCCGTGGAGTACTTACATCGATCTATAGAAGTTTTTGGAAGCAAACTCCAGCATTCGTCCCTGACCTGACCTGGTTCGCTATTTCACACTACATAACCTAGTGCTCTAAAGTTTTTTTTGTTTTCCGACGCTAGCAATTGGTACTCGGTTTATCACGTTTGAGGACTTTTTTGCAAAAAGAGAGCTTTGTGATACGAGTTCTAAATAAAACTAATCCTATCTTATTATAAATGCGGATGTTTATGTTTTTGTTTTGTTTGTTACTGCACGCTGCAATGGCTGGACGGATTTGGATGGAATGTAAAAAGGAGATAGCTAATACCCTGGATTAACATATATACTTTTCATCCCAAAAAAATAACTAATTCGACGCAGATTGATTCGCAGGCAATTCGGGAGCCACAACTGCGAATTGAACTAAAATGACATATGCGACTTTAGTATTTTAATATGTTGATCCGAGAAAATATCAACGTTGGATGGGAATAATAAGTCGTAACAAATGCCAAAACACTGTGATTTGATTCAGACACAAATATAACAATGGTGTTACTGCCAATATTTATATATATCTACTCGTATTGTAGAATCTTCCTGTCGTCGGGGCTTGTAATGTCATTTGGCCAATATTTATTATTGTTTTCCAAAGCGTCGCAGTTGCTTCACGCTTCTTTTGCATCAATTGCATTGCCTGCAACTAGCGTAGACTTGATGGACACTTTGACACATTTTCCTGCTCAAGCTACGCTTGATTTTTTCATTTTTTTATGTTAGATTTTTAATTTAATTTTATGTTAAGCTTTATAATTGTATAATATCATAAGTATTATTTAAAAAAACGACAGACTGTAGAATTTCTTGCGGCGTTTCTTCTCAGCAGTGGTCTCCTGCAAAGCGCTGGTAGATTTTTGACGTGTAAAAGTGCCCGAGCGGCCTACTTACTGAATAAACATCTTTTATCTTTTTTTTATCTTTATATTTAAAACTCGGAAAATAAAGTTTCTTAGATCTCTTACAACTGCTTTGTTGCGAATTAATTGCGTTGTTCTATCTATTACAAACTTACATCATTCATTTACTTACTTAATCTGACTTCATTTGTTTTTTGGGTTAAAAAACAAAACTCTTCCCTAAATGCTTCCAAAATTTGAGGAATTTGAAACATTGCGTTAAATGTAAAGGCAAGCGGAGTTCTTGCCAGTATCAAAACGATATTAATTAAAAAGATAAATCGTTAATTTTCAGGAGCAGAAGGTACGAGCACTTTGTTGAAACAAAACCGACGTCGACTGTTGGATGTCTTAATAATTTATAACGTGCTAGGTAAGTATTTTACAAGTTTTTATTTAACTTTACATGACATGTCTGTTTGTGTTGAGTATTTTGAGTCAGTATTCTTAATTGAAATGAGGTGAAATTTGTTTTTTTTTGCAGTGGTAAACGAGCTAAAGGGTCACTTGGGGCCTGTTTTATGAAGTTAAAAATTACAATTTACAGATTACAAGCTTCCATTTGACACAACCTCGACCAATGACGACCAGCCATTTGAGCAGTGTTGCCAGTTTAGACCTGTAAAATTGTAAATTGTAGCTTTATAGAAGGCGCCCCTGGTGTCAAGTGATCCCGCCGTCCAAAGATAACTGCCACACCAAGACAGGAATCACAGATGCTTTGCCGGCCTTTGAAATTTCTGGTGGATACCGTATTCCATAAACAATATAATCAACAACAAAAACTTTTCTTAGACTGATATTTATTCAAAGGACCAAAAATGTCCCCGCCCACCAACAGAGATGAAACATGTGCCAGTTTATAGATCTTGGCAACATTATGTATTTTTACTATGGCGACGATCACCATATGTATGGGGTTTTCTTGGAAAATCATAATCGTATCGTATGGAATTTATTTGAAAATGAACACATATATGGATGATTTGCCTTGCTTGGCCCATGTTTTCATTAAAAACTTCCCATTGATTTAGCCAGTAAAATAAGTATTTTGGTTTTTTTTGGTACTAATAAACATATAGACATGCATCCCGTTACTGTTGGAGAGTGGGGACGGGGTCCATACAAAATTGCCCATCATTTCAGTAATAATTCTATTGGATGTACTTAGCTCCATCGCCATTCGAGAAAGAACAAAATTAAAAAGAGTAAAATTATAATTGGAGCTCGAACATAATACGCATCATACTCGCATGTATGTAAGTAGGTACACAACGGGTTTGTTACACAAAATAATCGAAGCATGTGAGTCCTGCTCCAGTGGACTCCGATAAAGCTAACGAGCGGGCCGATTTCCTATTATAGTTCCATTGCTTCCTTATTAGCAAATATAATGTTAAATTACTTAACTACATGATCAAGTATTAATTGTTAATTAGATTCTATTACGGGATATGTAAGGCAAATGAGCACAGGCCACTTAAGTAGGCAAGAGCAATCGTAAGTGCCGTTTGTTTCTTAATTAATGGCTTTTACTCCTTATTTTTCGCCAGTGTCGAGTTATAGACAATCACCATGAACTTACTAAAGAAATAAAGGACAATTTTTCGGTTCAAGATTATTTACTCTGGTGGATTAAACAAAAGCACATGGGGTTAGCTATTCTGATTATGGTTGAGAATAAGAATGTCTCACAATAGGGCAACGGCACCAATGTTGGACACTTTTGAAGGCATCAATAATGGACACTTAACTCTTAATTCAATGATGATAAAGTTATAAATTGATTGTCTAAAAATAAAGCCAACCCTTATCTTCTGTACTATAAGAATCAAGTGTCCTTATTGGTCCTTGTACCCCTTGTTTATTATCATATATGGTCAAGTTATAAAAAAACTGTCATTTGTTTTTTTATGGCATTAAGAAGGCGAACGAGTACACAGGTGGTAAGTGGGATCTGGAACACAACAATGTGAATGCTGCGTAGTAACCTACGATCGATACGATAGGATCGTGAAGAGCCGCTAAAATCGCGTAGCTGGGAGTTTTCACTAAATCGTGTACCCCAATTAACAACTGAAATTAAGGAACGTTAACTTTGTCAGTTTTGTGACGAAAATTACTCATACATTGAAGCCGTCAATGTATAGCTAATTTTCGTCACAAAACTGACAAAGTTAAAGTTCCTTAATTTTTGTCCTTGATTGGGGTACGATTTAGTGAAAATGCCCAGCTGTCAAAAAAATCATATAAGTTAATCTCCGCGCGAAAACGTTTCTCATCCCCTAAATATGTTGTAGTTATTATAAAGACCTAGGTCTTTTGCTTTTATTTTTTATTTGTTCTAAGAAATAATTTCTTGGAAAGGAAAACGTACAGACATAGTTTTTCATGATATCTACAACATATTCAAAACTCGTAAAAATCAGAGGAGTTTTAAGGGGATAGACAAAACGTGTTCGCATTTTGTATGGAGATTTTTAGCTTCACAATCCTAAAGGATAAGGTGGTGATAGCGATCCAGACTGCGGAATACCACAGGTAACATAACAAACGCTAACTGTTCACTAATGCATTATGAAACTAACTGCTAATGAACGTGTTAACAATGCTAGCCGATTAGCGGAACCGGTAAACAGGAGTCACCATTCGATTTACTTGACACGTGCTCAGAATCGATCCTAGACTCGATTGAACAATCGCTTGTATGGTTGTTAGCGACTGCTCATACATGCAGTACGTTCTAGAACTTTAATTGTTGTTTAGCCCTTTTAAGGATACCTTTTTCGAGTGGCGTAAAACACAAGTAGGGTAGAAGTACCCTTTTTGGCCACTTTAAGTCGAAATGAGTATCAAAAATGCTGTAAAATTAAAAATAATATTCGTAAACAGTTAAGGCTGAAGATTAATATAGAACTACTTTGGTATTTTCATAATTCTTTACATATTAGTTAAAATTTAGTGTGGCCAAAAACGGTGTAAGCTGGCCAAAACCGGTACTTCTACCCTAATGCTTTAAGCATATTTTTTATGGTCATTTTGCTTTACGCCACTTGAATAATATAATAGTCAGTGAGCCCGGTCCAAAATTGCCTACGTCATATGACATCACCATCAAACGCATGGCACACCCTCAGAAAAGTTAATTTCTCATGGTTTCTTTTAATATTTCTAGTCGTGGTAAGATATGAGAGAGTCCATTTATCAAATTACCAACCCTAAAAAACGGTTCGATCTAGTAAGCGAAGTCATACAGCGAGAGTTAAGGTCCTTTTAGGGGTGACAGGACCTTGTGCAGGGTCCGTCCAGTCGCTACCACCATCTTATCCTTTAACCTACCGCCAAACAGCATTCGCATTGTTATGTTCCGGGTGGGGGGATAAGAATAAGACAACCGGCGAAATTACCAGCAAAGAGACATTTCATCTTGGTCCTCAGGGTTGGCAACACATTTGCGGTCTTAGGATTGTAATTTTTAGATTGTAGCGTTGAGAGTACAAATGTGTATGGGTCCAAATCCCACTTAGCATCTCGTTTCTAGAGCGCCACAAGGGAACAAACATAAATACATACATACACTCAGGAGCAAAAAAAACGAGTCAGAGTGCGTTTTTCATACTAAAGATTCTATTTCGAAGCCTTGGTTCCTCGCCAGGGAATGCTTTTAGTGAAATCTGATGATGAATACTCCGAGCAACGATACAGGACTTCCAGAGTGCCTAGGATACCCAACTGAATGAATAGGCGATTAACGCCGGAATTGTGCATATCCAGAATAACATCTAAAATGGCAATAAAATGTAAGGAAATCCAAGTGCTGACCCAAACTCTCCCGCTGTGATGTTAACTGACTGTGCGATCAGTTAGGTATCTTAAGAACTTTTGACCTCCTCTTTTGTACCTCGGAGTATCCACCAATAAACCTCTCTCAAAACAACCCCTGGCGAGGAACCAAGGCTTCGAAATAGTCTCATTTGTATGAAAAATGCACTCTGACCCGGTATTTTTGCTCCTGAGTGTATATGTTTAGGCTTATAAACACATTACGCTCCTCCTTCGGTTAGCTTTTGGTAATATTTGTGTGATAAGAACGAGTATTTGTTCTTGGATCTTGAATATTTTTTCTTTAATATGTTTATCGTTTATTTGGGACTTAATATATCATTTTGTGTGAGATCGTCCCGTTCTTGTTCATTACACTTGAATAGACAAAGTACAAAAATCTTTTTTGCTGCGCAGTGGTTGACAAGAGTCGCCGGCGCAGCATTTGAAGCACTCGCCAACGGTATTAAATTCCACACCCAAAAGCTTTTAACTCAACACAATGAAAGTAGCCAATTAAGTTATTTTTGGAAGTGATCTTAATTTGACGGTTTTAAATAATACTTGAATCAAGTCAGAAAATATCTCAGTTTGGTAATTTTTATCGCTATCATGTCATATAAATTTGCGATAATGTCTCAATTGTGAAAATCGATTACAAAATCACTACTTAAACACAGTTAACCAAAATTGTATGAACCCCATTTACGTCATTTCATACATTTTTCAGTTTATGTCGCTAAAGTACTTTGAGATTAAATAAAACTTAAGTATTAGGGCTCTGACCTCGGGCTTGTTAAGATTTTTTCTTTGCGACTCTTAAATCTTAACAGGGCCGATCTCAACAAACCTTTCAGTAGCCACCAGTTTTAGTTTTAAAATGTTACTCGCCTTATAAGTATTATTTTTATAATATGTGGCAATACGAGTGCTGGCACGTTGGTGCGTGAAATTCAGTTTTCTAGATCAAATAAAAAAACAATGCATTAGCTCACCCTAGTGTTTTTCAGACCGTATTTAACACCGCCTTGCAACTATAACACATTGAAACATATTAACAAAGTTTACATAACAACTAGTGGTCGGCTTTTTTTTACTAGATACTGTTATAACAGTATCCGTTTCCTGCTAATTTTACATAACATTCACTCCGCCACGCTCCGACTACTCACTGCCCATAGCCTATTGCCCAATTTACTAGAATCTAGGACCCACTTTCTAAAAAAAAAGCGTCACCTAATTTATTGCTTGTCAAATGTCATTTAGTCATAATGTGTTTCAGTTCATATTCGTCGCAAGTCATGTACTTTTTTAAGAAACTGACAGGCTGGAAACTGACTTGTTCAGGATTTTTATTAATAAAACCTAACCTAACCTAGCCTTGGCGACGCATTTGAAGTTTAAGACATTCTTTACGGTTCTAGCGGTATAAAAATTATGACTATCAATAATTATGTCAAAGACATTATGACCAAAATAAATTATGGGAAACAATGGGCTCCCCAAACGTCAACTTGTTTATTCACTAAACAAATTACCCAGTTTTCTGTCATAAATGTACTGTAGTTTTCTTCCACTTAATGCACCCCAAAGTAAAAGTGAACCACTGTTCCTTATTAAAGCTTTATCGTGCTCTCCATCATGAAGATTCGTGGAGATCAAAAGATAACATCCATTTCTCCTCTTTATTCATGTTTAATTGTCTTCTCTAATGTGCGCAGCGATGGAAAGTGCTTTGTTAAACAGATCGTGAAGTTTATTTTGAATCTTTTTAACATCAATTTAGTAAGCACCTGTTAGCAATAAAGGACAAACTTTTGGGAAAAGCCATAGACAAGATGATTATTGCTAACGTTTGCGATTTCCAAAAAATGTCAAGATGTATGGAATTGACATAAGCGCTAGATGCGACCGCCCAGCATCTTACGTCAGTCCACAGATCATACAACAATACAACAAACTATTATAAATGTATGCATCAATCCTTCATATTTCGATAACGTTCTCGCGATGTCAGGGCCACTGGTAACCTTGATTTACAAGTAAAAATTTAAGTTTATTCAGAGTACACAGAAACAACTAAAAGTATAATCTTCTAATGTCTGGTATAATTATTAATAAGTACAAATATATAGGTATGTAAAAGGTTTTGAAATAAAATTGCAAACGCTCAGTTGCTATTATAATAAAATATAAAAGTGTCTCGCTTAGTACGAAAATTCTAACAATACGAACGATTCAACACTTGCTTCATCTGAAACATCCGATACGCCTCGAGCTCAGGCATCACATATAAATGCAAAAGCCATTACCATAACAAAGTTATTGCTTAGAATTGCATCGAATTCTTCGAATTTCTTTCATTCAAATATAAACGAAATACTTCAAAAATTTATCAAACAACTTTATCTAGTTAAAACATTTTTGCAAGAAATTTTACCGTTCATCCCTTTTTTAATTCTGCGACGAGACGTAAAAAGGGATGATTTAGCCGCCATCTTTTTGAGTCTGTGCTAATTTATTCGACTCGACCCTTCGCGTCCTCTCTTTAACTTGTAATACGCCTGGAACTCAACGACGTGGAAATATTTTGGGCATTTGGCATGCTTAATGTTAGCAAACATCTTTTTTGTACAGTAAAAGCCCTGTCTTAACTTCAGGTGCGCATACTTTTTATACTTTTCATCTTTTAAATCCCTTTTAAAAACAGTTATTAAAGTATTATCATGGAAGATATCGCGAAAAATCTGACGAATTTGTTAAATCGATTAAGAATATCCATTCTTGGGAATACAATTACTTTTCTGTAGTAAATGTCCACAACATCTGTATCTGCTGTGACTTTATTTCTATTACCCTTTACTGCAACCCCGACTACAAAGTTGGCGTATTTCTATAATTTTTGTGTGCGAATAATCAGTAGAATGTCACTGAATAATGTATCATAAGTAGTCCAATACAGAAAGGAAATCCAGGGTCACACAATACTATTAAAGATAAAATTATGTACACACAAGGTCATAGCAGAACAAATGAAACGAATGACCACGAGCATTGTCTTAAATATAAATTTAAGATTAACATTTCCATATATTTTGTTTTGACACAACGTAACTGCGCTTCTGACTAAATCTAGCTTATTCTCCCAGTGTCTGACTGCGTCTCTAAGAAATGATGGCCACGACGAGCAATATACATTATCACCCTTACTAATAAACGTTGAGTAACGGTGGTATAGCTATACAATGTTTTGTCCTTATCTGACAAATTCAAATGTCACAATGACAGATAAGGACAAAACATTGTGTAGCTATACCAGCGTTACTCAACGTTTATTAGTAAGGGGGTATATGTATAGGTTAACAAGCTTCATAAATGCACTAAAAACCTATTTTATTCAGTTAAATCATGCGTTGTCTCTTTCTGTCAAATGGAAATATCATAATGACAGATAAGGACAAAACGTATTTCAAGTTTTCACTTGAGCATGCGTTTATGAAAAAAGTTTCTGTCATAAATTTCATTTTTGGGACAGGTATTTGTGGTCGATTGTTATTTTTTTTGCAAAATCTTTAGCTACTAATTAAGACCATCGAGTCTCAACACGATGGGTAGACATATCAACGGGTTTACATATATGTGGTCCAAATTTCGGCCCATTTCGTTAAGTTCCCATTTCGTTGGTTATCTGGTTGTCTGGTTCTGGGACAGACAACTTACAATACATACGAACAGTGCAAGTGAAATATAAGCTTGTAAAAACCATGCTGCAGCTTCCTAGTTAGGCAAAGCTATTTGCATCAGACAAATTGAATTAACCTTTCATGCATCTAGATCGTTTAAAGTTGAACCGCCTTTGAAGTGAAACGCCAGATGTATTTCATAGCGCCTCTGCTTTCGAGCAATAAATCAGAATCATGGCAGATCTTTCTATTGCGCAACGTCTCAAACAATGCGATCGTAATGCGATCACGACCACGACACGATTAACGAAGAATCGTGTAGCCGCATCAGGCGTGAGGTAGAGTCAGGTTCTAGCTATTGTGCGTGTTACGAAACAAATCGAATTTGGTTTCGCCAGGACTCAGCTTGAGTAAACGTTACGCGGAAATGAGACAAGTCGTGGGTATATCTCACAATAAGTCACTTAACCTTGGAAAATAATGTAAGGAATTGCAAAAAACTGAATCGAATCGACAAATGTTAAGCAATAATAAAGTAAATACAACAGTCAACCGATAACAATCAATAATGATGTATTTACGAGTGAAAATATGATTTTCGAAAATTGTAGGCTGAGGCAACGCCTGACGCTCCAAAAAAACTCTTGCGATGTGCTTAGCTTATTAATTCTGCGCCAAACCTAGCCTTATCTTACTGTTATTTCTCTCTCTATATATCTCTTTATAATTATATAACAAATAGTAATCATAAGTATCTACCTACTACACTAGAAGAACTTTGTACTTCAAAGAAATACTAATAATAATTGTATGGGACTCCTTGGTTTAAAATCTACCATAAAACGCTTCTTTACAATCACCATTTATTTAAAAAGTTTGCATCGTTTTAGACCTATATGGCAAAACTATTGACAGAACAAACAACATAGATATTTGAATATTGACGAAGCGAAACCAAGAGTTGGCATCAGTTCAAAGAGGTTAGGCCATTGTCCTCATGGTGTACGATGACGAATTACATCCAAGACATAATCAGTGCCAAGAACGCAATATCGAGCCTATTCTGCATGCAAATCAGTGAACGTGGCGCTGAATATGTTAAGTCTTTCTCTGTTACATTCATCTAAAATGAAAGGGTCAGACAGTACGCCTTCGATGAATACGTCATGATATGCAAACAACTGAGAAACCTTTAAGTGACGGGCGGATATTACCCTGTAATAGGACACGACCCAAAACTCACCATTAAACAAGAGCTTTGTAGTTCATAGAAATCTCATTCATTTGGGAGGTTTATATGGGCTGGAGAGGTCATGTAAGTCTGGCCGGTACCAAGGCATGGCCCCGTAGAGCTTCTTAGATCAAATTTCTGTTTGAGTAATCCGATTAATACTATTGTATACACGACCCGCACGTTTTAATTAAACATACTTGTCCAACCGCATTGTAGGACAAGTCAATGCTCCGTTCACCAAGACGATAATCTCATATTATATCTGATTATTATTTCCTTAATGTAGGTTTGTAACGTTTAAAAAACCAATAGTTGTAAGATATGTCACATCACATATGTAGTTTTCCAAGGCGCGCTAGATGGCGCTTTACGGAGCGGCGTGAATCCTAGATCGCGCTATTAAGATTTCCCCTGAGATCATGACCTTCCATGTACAAATTTGAAATGAATGAACTAATATATCGCTTTGGGATTTGAAGCCTGTGTGTTATTCATTGGTCCTTCGAATCGGATGTATACGAGTGCGTTTTATGCGGATCCAAACATCAAAACAATTCGTGGGAATTGTTTGCTGCATCGTGCGGATCGTGCCTACGAGCTGAGGATCGCCACCGGGAGCAAGCAGCAGGCGTCAATTGCGAGACTGGACGAACTGCAGCCGGAACCAGTAGAGGAGGTACCGGAAGGACAACGGTGGAAATCAAGTTGGACAGGTGCGAGGGAGACAGCACTACGCGATAGAGAGAGTGAGGTGACGTGTTTACACTGGACAAATTGTGAGTGATTTTAATTATTAATTATCTAACTGTTTACCAAAACATCAACAATCGGTGATTAAAGTGATAAATATTGAACCTTATTGCAAGAAGATTTTAAACATAGTAAATTTGGCATGGTGCATTGAAGAATCAAGCAAAATTGAACTTTATTAGTATTAGTAAAATAACTTAACAAATTTTATAGTAGCTTAGTTTAGACTTAGAATAATTATAAGAAAGTGGTTACTACGGGGAACCTATGCCCAAATTTACTTGAAAGTTTTATTCTAAAGACTTGTAAATATTCTAAAGTTTATTCAGTGGACTTAGAAAATTTGAGTAAGCGGTTTGAAATTTAGACTTACTAATATTTTGTTGTTTATTTAAGTTTGTTGGTTATTGTTTAAAAAGATGAACGCGTTAATAGCATCGCAAAGTGATCTTTCGGATAGAATATCTAATGGTTGGAAAAATTATAAGAAATCTCCTAAAGAACGCATCACAGAAGCATACGTAGATGTCAGATTAGAAAATTTAGAAGCGTTGTGGCTTGACTTTTGTATAAATCATAAAAAATTAGTTGAAAAACATGGTGATGCTTTAGAGACAAGTGTTTACGTTGTGAATGACATTTATAATGTAACAGAAGAAACTTATTTTGATTATAAGGTCGATTTAAAATCTGCTGCTTCTAAATTTAAACAGATTAAATCTGATATGGAAAATGAGGCTTCACAGCCTTCGGTAGCTGTTTCGAATTCTGTGAAGTTACCTAAAATTGTAATTCCAACTTTTTCTGGTAAATACCTCGAATGGGTGACATTCCGGGATTTGTTTGACTCGTTAGTGAATAATAACAAATCAATAGACAATGTACAAAAGATGCATTATCTTAAAGGATATCTTACTGGTGAGGCTGAACAACTTCTTAGGCAAATTCCAATTTCTGAGTCAAATTATGTCAAATGCTGGGACTTATTAAAGGAACGCTATAATAATAAGAAATTCATATGTCATACAATTTTAAAGCGGTTTTTGTCACAGAAAAATGCTACTACAGAGTCGGCTACGTTTTTAAAGGAGTTGATGGATACCAGTAACGACTGTTTAAATTCACTGACTAATATTGGAATAGATGTGAGCACCTGGGATGTAATTGTTATCCACTTGCTTACACTCAAACTGGATCCTGAGTCGCGAAAACAATGGGAATTGAGTGCATCGGGAAACTCTAACTTAGATGAATTGCCAACATACGAGAAATTTAAAGAATTTTTAACGCAACGTTTTAGAGCTTTAGAGTTTATAGATAATAAGAAACCGATTCATAATGCTAACAATAACACAAATAATATGAAATCTCGAGTTTTGCACGTGGTTAATAACAATCAATGTCCTATGTGTTCTGGCACTCACAAGGTTATATTTTGTAAGAAGTTTAGTGATCAAGATGTAGACACGCGCCGTGGTTTTGTTCAAAGCAAAGGTTTGTGTTTCAATTGCTTAGGTGGAAACCATTCAGCTCGGTTTTGTAAGAATTCAAATACATGTAGGATTTGCAAACGCCGTCATCATTCCTTGCTTCATCCCCAGAGTAGTTCCGAAGAGGGTACTTCCTCTGCCAACGCTGCAGGAGGTTATACGGGTTCTGGTACGGGTCAGGGTAGGAATCAATCAACTAGCAGTGAACCTACTAGTAACCCTGAATCGGTTCTAATCGCGAACAATTTCGCATCAAGATGTAATGACGAAGTGCTCTTAGCTACGGCTTTGGTAGGCGCTCAATCTAAAAATGGAGAATATTATACCATCAGAGCTCTGCTGGATCAAGGCTCGCAGACTTCCTTTGTGACTGAAGCCATGATACAATATTTAGGCCTGCAAAAAAGATCAGTCAAAGGTACCATCTCTGGCCTTGGAGGAGAAAATAATGTACTGTCCAAATCTATGGTAATTTTGAACCTGAAGTCATTGGTATACCCGGACATAAAACTTTCAGTGAAGGCTTATGTCCTCAAAACAATCACTACTTTACTTCCGGCAAGGAAAGTAGTTAAATTAAATGGAGTGGACTTGTTGGACATGCAGCTAGCAGATCCGAATTATCACACACCCAACAAAATTGATATTTTGCTGGGTGCTGAGGTTTACAGTCAGATAATTCAGGATGGGGTCCGGAAAAATAGTCTAGGCACTCTGGTAGCTCAATCTACAAGCTTTGGTTGGGTTTTATCAGGGGTAATAAATTCATCAGGTGATTTGTCATCCAAGGTGGTTGTATTGCATTCCCAAATCAAGGAGGACGAAATCCTCAAGAAATTCTGGGAATTGGAGGCAGATTCATCAATTGCTAACAAACAAAATTTGTTAACAGAAGAAGAGAAACGATGTGAGGAGTTATTTGCAGCAACTACGACGAGAGATTCCGCAGGAAGGTACGTTGTCAAACTTCCTTTTAAGGATGATCATCCTAGCTGCTTGCATGGGCAATCACGTGAGGTATCTGAAAAAAGATTTTACGGATTAGAAACAAGGTTAAGTAAAAATAAGGAATTTAAAATAAAATACAGCGAGGTGATAGAAGAATACTTACAGCTTAACCACATGGAACAAGTACCTGAAAACGAGAAGAAGTTGGAGTCGGTGTACTTATCTCATCACGCTGTGATAAGGCAGGATAAAGACACCACTAAATTGAGGGTGGTCTTTGACGCTTCCTGCAAAGGGAAAAACGGAGTGTCCTTAAACGACAATCTTTTAGTTGGTCCGAAGTTGCAACCAGATTTACGGGAGCTGGTGTTGAGGTGGAGGACATGGCCAATTTGTTTGGTGGCAGACATTGTGAAAATGTACCGCCAAGTCAAAGTTGCAGCCGAGGACGCTGACTTTCAGAGAATACTGTGGCGAACCAACAACGAAACAGAATTAAGAGATTACCGATTGCTAACGGTCACCTTCGGAACGGCGAGTGCGCCTTATCTCGCTGTGAAAGCACTACAACAGGTAGCGCTAGACGAAGGAAACGAGTATCCAATGGCTGCGAATAGAGTACTTACGGACTTCTATATGGATGACCTAATGACCGGCTGTCAAAATATCGAGGAGGGAGTGAAAATTTACAGACAGACCAACGAGATGTTAGGCAGAGCCGGGTTTGTGCTTCAAAAATGGTCAACCAACAGCGAGGAACTCCTACAGAAAATGCAACTGGAGAATGAAAATCACGACAAAGGCCTAAAAATAAAAGGAGACGAGTTTATAAAAATACTAGGTCTTACCTGGAATCGGGAACGGGACGAATTTCTATACTCGGTGACACTGCCACCCATGAAGACACCTGCAACAAAAAGAACAATTACTTCAGACATAGCGAGACTGTTTGATCCAATTGGATGGCTTGCACCAAGCATAATTGTAGCAAAAATCATGATCCAAAAGCTATGGTTAACTGGATTAAGCTGGGATGTAAGTGTACCAAATAACTTATTGGAAGAATGGTGTACTTACCGCGACGAATTGGTATTATTAAAATCCATACGAATACCGAGATGGCTGGGTACACGAGAGAGCGACAGCCGGGTGGAGTTGCACGGATTTTGCGACGCATCCAAAATGGCTTATGCGGCTGTTGTTTACGTGAGAGTGGTCGATGAGGCAGATAACGTAACTGTCACCCTAGCTACGGCAAAAACAAAGGTTGCGCCAATAAAACAGGTTTCTATACCCAGGCTGGAATTGTGTGGAGCAGTCCTATTGGCAAGATTGTTGGTGGAGTTAGCTGATGTTCTGAAAGTTGACAAGAGTAACCTACACGCATGGACCGACTCGACCATTGTGTTGGCATGGCTGAACAATCACCCGAATAAGTGGAAAACTTTTGTGGCCAATCGGGTGTCAGAAATTTTAACGACGTTAGAGTCAAATCAGTGGTCGCATGTTACGTCCAAAAATAATCCCGCAGATTGTGCATCGCGAGGAGTACGTCCATCTGAGTTGATGAACACTCACATATGGCTAACTGGACCTGAATTTTTGAAAGAAAGTCTTATCAAATACCATAAACCGAAGAATGTCACCACAGATCTAGAAGAAGTTAAAGTGTTTCACACAGTAGCTTACCCTGACATCTGGGAAAGGTTTTCGTCACTTACGAAATTAGTCAGAGTGGTAGCTTTTTGCAGACGTGTCTTGAATCTCAAAAAACAGGTAAAAGACAGGCCCTGCTCAAGCTTTCTGACTAGCCAGGAAATCAAGGAAGCTACGGACACTTGCATAAGGCAATGTCAAGCACAACATTTTGGCGAAGATATTGCAATTCTGAAAACGGGAGGACAACTGCAAAAAGGTTCAAAGTTAAAATCGTTGAATCCTTTTCTGGACCAGCAACATCTTCTAAGAGTTGGAGGGCGTTTGGAAAATGCTCAACTAAGTCATGATCGGAGGCATCCTGTTGTAATACCAAAGAAGTCGAAGTTGACAGCTTTGATTGTCTCCGATGCGCACGTAAAAACTTTTCATGGTGGGACTCAATTGATGCAAAGTTTTATCAACTCCAAATACTGGATTTTGGGGTTGAAAGACGTCATTAAAGCCCATGTCCGAAAATGCACAACTTGCGTTCGTCAAAACGCGTCCACCCAAAACCAATTGATGGGTCAACTGCCTCGAGCAAGAGTCACCCCGACGAGACCATTTAAATCATGTGGCGTTGACTACGCAGGACCCATACAGCTAAGAACAGCAAGAGGGCGTGGACACACATCATATAAGGGTTACATCAGTTTGTTTATTTGTATGGCTACCAGAGCCATACACCTTGAAGTTGTGAGTGACCTGACAGCCCAGGGTTTTCTGCAGGCATTTAAAAGGATGGTGGCGCGCCGCGGGCATTGTCAAGAAATGTGGAGTGATAACGGAAAAAACTTCGTGGGAGCTTCCAACGAGTTAAAGATGATGTTTAACTCAGAAAAGTCCACTTTCTTGACCGAGATTGCAGAGTCCTTAGCAACTAATGGTACGACGTGGCATTTCATTCCGCCTCACGCTCCTAATTTCGGAGGACTGTGGGAAGCCGGGATTAGGTCAACTAAATATCATCTGAAACGAGTGATAGGAGAATCAACCTTGACGTTTGAAGAGATGGCGACAGTTCTAGCACAAATTGAGGCGTGCTTAAATTCCAGACCGCTGTCGAGATTGGACAATGACCCCGAGAACATCAACGTTTTGACTCCAGGTCATTGGCTGATCGGTGAGCCATTGATCACAATACCTGATGAAGACTTCACAAAAAGAAATATCGGAAGTCTAAGAAGGTGGCAACTGACCCAGCGCATGGTCCAAGATTTCTGGCGCAGGTGGTCACACGAATATCTCATGAAATACTTACATCGATACAAGTGGGCAAATCAAACTCCTGAACCGAATGTAGACGATGTAGTGTTGGTAAAGGAAGATGACCTACCGCCTAGCCGTTGGTTGATGGGTAAAGTGATTGAAAAGCACCCTGGTGCAGACGGAATTACGCGTGTGGTTACATTGCGCACAAAAACTTCTGTGATCAAAAGACCCACCTCTAAATTATGTATTTTACCAGTAAGTGAGTAGAGATAAGTATTTAGTTTTATAGTTGAAATATTAAAGGTTATTTACTGTTGCTAGAATTTAAGGAAATGCATTGTATAAGCTAAGTAAAATTCATTGTCGCAATATAAAACTGTGCTTTTGCGCAACTCTACTGTTTGCCACTTCGCCATGGTGGGCGGTGAAGTGAAGGACAACATTATTGTCCTTGGTGGGCGGAATGTCCAACCGCATTGTAGGACAAGTCAATGCTCCGTTCACCAAGACGATAATCTCATATTATATCTGATTATTATTTCCTTAATGTAGGTTTGTAACGTTTAAAAAACCAATAGTTGTAAGATATGTCACATCACATATGTAGTTTTCCAAGGCGCGCTAGATGGCGCTTTACGGAGCGGCGTGAATCCTAGATCGCGCTATTAAGATTTCCCCTGAGATCATGACCTTCCATGTACAAATTTGAAATGAATGAACTAATATATCGCTTTGGGATTTGAAGCCTGTGTGTTATTCAATACTATTGACTTGACTGACATGAAATATATTTAACCTGTGCTAAGGGGGAGATCCTGCTTTAAAATTTTTCATTCTAATGTATCACCGGTTCATCATATATGTTGGTTTTCCAGAAAACCTGCGGTTTGGTTAGGTTAATTTAATATTTTATGATTAAATTATTCAAGCGAAAATTGCTTAATTAGAAACGATGATTTGGAATTTGGACTAACAATTTATTAGGATAAGAAGTAATAAATATTAGCATTTCCAATATAAGTACAATATAAACTAGTAAAGTCAGAATCATAAAAAAAAATCTTTCCTTTACTAATGTCAAAACTTCTGAGAGGTCTGGGATCTCTTTGCCGTTTCTGTGTTTTCCAGATAATTATATTCCTAAGGGCCCTTGTAAAATGGCGCACAAATGTTAGAAATATTTATTATGAAGGAAAAACATTGAAATTATCGAAATATTTAAATTCAATTCGTCAAGTTAATTCTTCCTTGCCGAAATGACATTTCGGGAAATCGTTGTAATTGGTTTTTCCCTTAATTAACGGTTTTCACTCCTTGCTTTTAACAAGGTGTATTTCGCCAATGTCAAATTTTAAACAAGCACCATAAACATATTAAAGAAATAAGTCCACGAATATCACACGCGAAGACAATTCTGGGGTCCTAGTGAAAAAGACGATTGGCACCGGGCTGTTCATTCGATAAAAACTATTTTATATCAAATTTGTAATATATGGCGAAAAGGTAGGCTGAAAAATTCAGTCCAGTATATAATTAATTTAAAAAAAAACTAGCTTTGTTTTAAAAAATACAATTGCTTGTTTATTAGACAAATAACATACCAATGGAAAGTATGAAGACTGCAGAATACGCAAACGTTACGCTGGGTCCACATTTGTACCATCTTGCCGATCACGATCACGAGTATCGTATCGAGCTCGCTCATCCTAATTGTAAGTATGGACGCTCCTTCGGGCACACCGTATCACTACCATGTCCCTTTGATGATCGGGAAAAAACCGCCTCGATAGCGATCACGGCGTATCGCGTATCAAATCATAACTTCGTATCCCCAAAATTGTTCGGTTAAAGATTATTTACTCTGGTGTACTAAATCGAAGCTCTTGTTTAGCTCCACGCGCTTTTGTCAAGCCTGCTGTTATTTAAGTATTGCGTCAGTTGAGAAAATAAACTCTGAATTACAGCAATGTTAGCTTTTTGTTTTCTGGAAAAAACTAGGACGCGTTCCGGAAAACGGAACCATTTGCCTAGTGACTAATCAAGCGGACATTTTCGAGGCTAATTAAGCATTTCCCTACATTGTTTTACGAGATTCGTAGAAGAATGGCAGAAGTTTTTTTTGCCTAACTCTCCCCGCCGCCGCGGCCATTGTTTTATTTAAATAACGACCTTGTTTACCTATGGGAAATATAATGAGATGTCTTATGTTTTATTTTCTGTCTTAAGATCTACTAGGATGTCTCGATTTTACAAGGTTACTGTTAATTATTAGCTTAGCTAGATGTCTTGAGAAATGAGGTGGAGGCCTTTGCCCAGCACTGGGACACTAAAAGGGTCGTATTAATAATCTCATCTTGACTGTGAGGCCCGTCACAAGATACGTCAAAGTAAACGCCAAACCATATAAAACTATCATTTTTGACGCATCTCGAGACGAGCATTAGAGTTGCGATCAGTTTATTAATATTAGTTTATTAATAGTCAATACTCGTAAGTCAGTTTCAAACGGTTCCATAGGCTACTTATCGTTCCGGAAAATTTAAAAGTTTCCGAAGGCAAATCTACACAGGCGAAGTCGCGAAACGAGCAATATTATGAGAATTTTGAACATAACATTCACTGAGATCAAACGTCCGCGTTCGTTGGTCGTCCTTGACTTACTCGGCGCGGAAGAAATTTAGATTAACCAATTATAAACCATTCGTCGTGGTTTCCTGCATTTAGTTGAAACAAAACTACGGTTTAGTTTGACCTCTTTGCGACATTTTATCTTCCATCTTGCGTATGTTTTTTAACCATCCCATTATAACTAGGTTTCTATATAAAACCACGGCAAAATCAGGAGCTACGATAATACAGACAGCCACACCGATACACATTTATAACACTCCAATTTAAATAGAACAAGATATGATCAATGAACCTAATTCTTAAAATTTTGCAGAGAGATAATCGCAAAGTTATAGATAATCGCAAAGACGCATTATGACTCAAGAACGAGTACGTGGATACAATATTATTTAACAGTGTGTGAACAGTAACAAACGCAAAAAACTGAAACGCAGTGGTTTGGCAATCTCTACCTGGTTAATTTTCAACGCCTCGATGGGCACAAATTCGATTTCGATAATGCAATTTTATTATCGAACTGACTTCAATTGGAATGATTTTATTGCCAGTCGTTAATTGGTAACGTATTACGCATAAGTAGTCTGTATAATTCTCAGCACTTATCAATTAAAAATTAAAAGTTACTAGACTTTGCCAAAAACTTTTCAAGCCAATTACGCTTGTTATAACTTTAAGTGCAGATCTGTTTAGAAATGTACTGAAAATTCTTGTTCTGTAAATGTTTAAGTAATTTGCTGAAGTTAGTCCATAATCTTCATGATTATGGACTAACTTCAGCAAATGTCATGGACCAACTTGGTATTCTATTTTTGTTTGTAATTAAATGTAAATTTCTTTAGATTCACGATTACACCATTGATGTTCGGGACTTGAGTCGGTTCTGTTTAGTCCACAAGAGAAAACACTTTTTTACCGAACAATAGTCCTCGCTTGTGATACCTATCCATGATACTTATCTAAGTCCATGGGAGTGTCTATAAATTATTCGACATTTGCGAAATACTAAACAGGAGTGAAAGCCGTTAATGAAATTAGGAGAATTGATGGACATTATAAGTCATGTAAGTAATGAAAAATTTCCATTATTTTCCGTTGTGGAAAAAACAACCATACAAATTGTACTACTTTTTGGGGCACAACGGCACTTTTCCAATGTTTTCGTTAGTTTACTCTGACGGGACAACTTGAACTCGCCGGTTAATAATTCGTCTGTCGAGTTGTATAGCGACCGTTGTAAAGTGTTGCCTCAAAAAAAAAACTCCCTACAGCCTGGTCATCTTTACATAGTATAAAACAAAGTCGCTTCTTGCCGTCTGTCGCTCTGTATGTAGATCTTTAAAACTACACTAGGCAACGGATTTTAATGCGGTTTACATCAATAGATTGATTCTAGTGGAAGGTTTTTATGCATAATAGATTCTGGATTATTTATGAGTGTTACAAAAAACTCTCATACCTTTGCAATGTTGTGCATGTAGAAAGGGAAAGTCCATGTGAATAAAACCAAGGTGTCACGGCACTTCTCGAACTAAGCATTGGCGTAAATTGGAGCACGTTTAGCAATATGGCGGCGTTACGAATATGTCAGTCAGAAAACTCATAAACATGTGAATTTGTTGCGGTAATTGGCGATAAATACTTAATTATTGTATGGGATTGGTTGCTCCACGTAATATCTGGATTAAGTGGACAATTGTATAATGTTTTTATTGAGTTTCGATACCAGTTACGGAAGCCATCGCAGGTATACAACTTTTTAAAAGGGGCGGTTTTCGTATGTTTCTAGAGTATTTGATAGAGTTGAACTATCATACGTTACTAGGTAGGCCCGGTTTGGGTGACAAATACGATTCTGAGGCTATATGACTTTTTAAAAACCGCTAAGAGCGTACTATAGGAGTTGTATCTCTGTCTCTATCCCTGACAGGAACATGTCAGGTTTTGTCAGCTTATGATACGATCTCCGATATTTCATCCTGAGGGCCCTGCGAAGATGCAATACGCTAACTAGCGTTTCTGTTCGTTTTGTTTTTAGACCAATCGCGTCACTCGAAGATCACGTGATACGAAAAGTCACGTGATCTACCAGTGACGCGATTGGTATAAAAACGAAACGAATAGAAACGCTAGTAAGCGTAATGCATCTTGCCATCTTCAGGGCCTCTAATCTAATTTATTGCCTGACGCTTCTTATTTGCTTGACTAGTCCCAAACAAGGCTCTAGGCTTGTACTATGGATACTAAACCACGAAAAACGTAATTATATAGGTATATACATACTTAAATACATAGCAAAACATCCTAGACGTAGGCAGGAGCCAATACTCGCGCTCATGACAGAAATATTTGCCCTAAGGCTGCGTTTCCACCAGAGATGTGCGAGGATGCGTTGCGAGGGATGTGTTTGTCTTAACCAATAGAAACGCTTCATTTACCTATCCTCGCTTAGCTTAGCTTTGGTGGAAGCGTTTCTATTGGTTAATGACAAACACGTCCCTCGCAACGCATCCTCGCACATCTCTGGTGGAAACGCAGCCTTATTTGAGCACGGGACCGCCAGTTTCGTAGGCAGAGTCACTGCCGACTAGGCTAACGTGTCGTCACAAACAATACAATACAATTTTCACAGGCAATATGATTTTGAATAGAATAGTAACGCAGGTTGCTATTTCACGAACCTCTATCCCTACCATGAGTTATAATTACCGTACACGCTAGCGAGTCGAATGCTCTGTCCCTTGCACTCTATAAGAATGCTGCGAGGTCTGCGAGCGACAGAGCATTCGACTCGCTAGCGAGTACGTTAATTGGGGTTATTCCCACCTGTTACCACCAATTTGTTACCACTGGTAACAGCTGGGAATATTTTTCCCATTTGTTACCACTAAAATATTTGGTGATAACTACTGGGGAAAAAAACCCAGTAGTTAGTGGCAACAGCTGGGAATTTTTATTCACAGTAGTTACCAGTGGTAACAGGTGGGAAAAAAAATCCCAGTTGTTACCCGTGGTAACAAATTGGTGGTAACAGGTGGGAATAACCCGTTAATTGTAACTCGTGGTAAGAGTATCTGACATCAACTCGTGATAAAAAAAACAATGACTGGCGGTCAAACAGGTAAAGCGAGGATATCGTTGCGGTCGATCGCTCGATCGATAATTACTTCGAATAGATACTTTACCGTTATTTATGTGCACTATAATAGAATTTCGAGAACATTTCGTCCTTCACGTCTATCACAACGTTGTATTAGCAAATGGCATTAGTCTTTTGTTTGGTGCGTTAAAGTGATTTGTAAGTAATGTATTTGTGAAAGAAAATCTCCATCAGAAACTCGAGTAGTTTTTTTTTTAAGTATGACTACGAGTATGTTCAGTGTAAGTTTGGCTAGCCAAAACATTGTTTTAAAAAGCTAAATAATTGTCAAATAATAGATCAATAGTAATGCTTTTTTGCGTAGATAGTAAGAAGTTTTTATTTTGTATAAGACGTGCAAATCACATTTTATATTCATTTGGAAATTAGATCTCGAACAAATTTAACGGCGTCACTGAAATCTCTTACTAAAAGAGCCATTATTTTGCTCGACAGTGTACACATACTACACATCGCCATTCCCTTCTGTTTATCTAGGAAAATGAGATTCTCTCTCAGGTTACGGCTTACGTCATGTTATTTAGTGCTTTATTGTTCTCCGATCCGTAACGATAGTCGATTTTCCTGTAACAAGAGGATCTCTAATTTCAGCCACGCCCACAACAATCTAGGAGGAGAGAAAAACATGTACGTTGTCTATGCTTATTTATTACTTGCTATTACATGGTCGCTCACAATGGGCCTCATAAAAAGGCTCAAGGTCACTCAAAGGACGATGGAAAGAGCTTTGCTGGGAGTCTCTTTGCGCGATCGAATCAGGAATGAGGAGATCCAACTAAAGTAACTGATATAGCTCACCGAATCGCAAACCTTAAGTGGCAGTGGGCGGGGCACATTGCTCGTAGAACCGATGGCTGCTGGAGCGGGAAGGTTCTAGAGTAGCGACCGCGATCCGGGAGACGAAGTGCCGGCAGACCTTCCACTAAGTGGACCTACGATCTGATAAAGGTCGCGGGAATCTGGATTTCAACAGCAGAGGACCGATCGTTGTGGAAAACCAGCAGTGGACGTCTTGCGGCTGATGAAGATGAAGTTTGGTTTCATGGAGAAGGTAAACGAGCGTGTAGACCTTATGGGCCACGTTAAGGGTGCCGCCCATAGACATTTTCAATTTCAAGATTACAATCTTACGATGACAGCAGACAGGACAGATGGAATGCCTCAATCACCGGTCATTTCACCGGTCTTATTCTCGACCGGATCACAACGATGCGGACTGATTACGTGATTGGATTTCAATTTTGAACACTAAATAATTACTATGATTGTCGTGGACGTCTGTTAATTACGTGCACATCAGAGGCCCCAGACAAGATGCATTTGGCGTTCGTTATCGTTATACAAAATGTATGGGATTGACGTAACAATCACACAATCATATGACAGTCAGACGGTCGCGTCGAACGCCTACGTCCATTTCACACATTTTGACAGTTTCGAAAATTCCAGTTGTAATAAGCAACTTGTCTAGGCCTCGCACTTCTGATCACTATTTTAAATTAGTACCTAAGTGTGTATGCTTGCTGTTACAGTACTTCATTTAATGATCGAAAATGAATGTAAATGCAAACCGAATACCTACATAAGTACATACATACATAAAATCAGACCGGTTTCCCAGGCGGGTAGGCAGAGACCACTACTTCCCTGACAAACCTCTTTCGCTTCTTCCTCATTTATGCATCGAGTCATGCATGCACGTCGGTTCCGGGTAGGTACTTTAGATTCGGCCCTTTTCCAGTATGTCTCCGATTTGATTCGAGAACGAATAAGTGATACGACTATCTCGGACAAAGAAGAGAGAAACGAAATAAGAGACATGATCTCCAAAAAGCAAACGCATTAGTATTCAAATAAGTAACGGTCGAGTTCATTGCATTACCAACCAAAACCTTTTGATAACCTAATCTAACCCAATATTATAGATAATGAACCCCAAAATAGAGCTACCGAGAACATCCAATAACAGTAACACATAACACCAATTACATCTGGGTAATAATACGTGGGAGGAACTCAAGAAACTTTCATAGGACCCGCTTTATATACGTAAGAGCAACACGCCTTGACAAATATTATTTTAACTTGAAATAGGATACAAAAAAGGTTTTATTTGCTTTAATAGCAGGTAAATAGAAAAAGAAAATCAAGGTAGAAGCAATCGTGTAATAAAAATAGAAAGAGT
The DNA here is from genome assembly GCA_923062465.1 of Acleris sparsana. Lineage (NCBI taxonomy): Eukaryota > Metazoa > Arthropoda > Insecta > Lepidoptera > Tortricidae > Acleris > Acleris sparsana. The sequence goes on along the minus strand of OV281287.1, from coordinate 3,581,097 downwards.
TTTTGGACGAGAACTTCATTGGGTATTTTCTGCAAATAACATCACATCAATGAGTTATTTTTACGATAATCGTGAGAGTGGGTGTTTTTTTAAGCATCTCTTTTCAGAACACTTTAAAAAAAATATTCTTCTCTCTCTCTGTCAACTATGGAATCTTATAGAATCCTGTAAAAGTTTTATCCTGTTTTGTTTTGCATTAATCCCCATGCTAACTAGGCTGCCATTGGTGCACCAATTAATAACGATCACCGTGTTACGTAGCCAATGAATAATTATCCGTAATCAGGTTGTTAACGACACGAACAAGCCATTATTACGGTGAGAAATTCTTACCTAAACGTACATAATAGAGCAGGAACTTGTCTGTGAACACTGAACACGTGTGTATAAGAGGAACCTCAACAATGTGTTAACACTAATATACGCTGGTACATCTTAGCATACCTGTGTACGATGTGGTTACAGAATTATCGACAAGTTATTAGAGTTGGACGCGTTCCCTGCCTGGGAATGAAGGCGTGACGCTATGTATGTGTATACGTATGTATTATTTAGGGGAAATTCAGTCTTTAAGCGGATGCGCCGGCTGGATTGATATATATATATATATATAGTATTTATACACTACATACCAATCCAGAGACTCATTCATCACGGAACACGACAGGCCTCTTTGCTGTCCGTGTGTCTGTCCGTCTATGGTCTGTCTGTCAAGACACTTTATCTCAGGAACGCGTGGAGGTATACAGTTGAAATTAAAACCATATACTCCGGTCTACAGTCAGATACTGTGAAAAAATCAAATTTCTACATTAACGTAAAAAAATGATATGGCGCAAAGAACGTGTATTTCGACATTCTCGAGGGAATTATGAAATTGGCAAGTAACACAGTCTTTTACTACAAGTATGGGAAAAATCTGGAATCTGTACATTTTAAATTAAATCCCAAAAAAAAAGGTTTTTATGCAAATTGAGTTAACCGTTTCATGTGCGGAACCCTCGGTGGGGGAGTCCGACTCGCACATGCCCGGGGTTTTAAAAAAAAAAAACACGTGATACGCGTCCCTGGTGTTGGTAAAAGGCAGCGCTTTCCTTTAGAGGGAACGTCTGCCTGCTAAAAAATTACCCAAAATCCTCGATTTGCATAGAAAATGAACCCAATAGAATTAACAACCTATTGGAAGACTTAAACATGTAAGCTTTGAATCTATTAACAAGTTCGCAACCTGATTAACTCAAAGGAACTTCGGTTACATTAATTATTAACGTTCTATTCGGATTCCCTTGGTAAATTTAGATTATTGCGTGGGATATGATATGGCTGCCACTAATCCATAATATAATCCTTGTCTGAAGAATAACAAATTGTTTAACTTTCAAACGAGAATACAAAAATAAAACGACAAGAAATTGGATATTGTTCGTGTTACTTTAAAAACATATTTCATATTCATCATCATCATCATCATCATGTCAGCCGAAAGACGTCCACTGCTGGACATAGGCCTCCCCCAAGGCTTTCCACTCAGACCGGTCTTGTGCTTTTCGCATCCACCACGGTCCCGCGATCCTGATTTTCATATTAAATCAAATAAAATAATAATATTATGTAAAGTATGTATGCATATAAACACTTTAGTTAACGTTTGAGCGATCGTCCCAGTATTTTGGAATGAAATCGAATATCTTGATTGCAAAATATTACAAGTTCTGGCCAAAACCCAATAGGTATGTTAGACAACACATAAGAAATAATAATTATGATGTTTTAGAAATCTAGAAAGTTAAATTAAATTCTGATTTTCAGGTAACAGGGTTAAACCATTGCAACATTAATATTTTACTAATATAAATGAAAATATGACCTTCGCAGGGTTAAAACTTTTAAATTGGTACATCGTAAACTTACAAAAAGGTAAAGCTCTCAAAGCGAGTTACAAGTTTGAGGAAAATGAAAAAGTTTTGCTCGGCTTTCGGCAAGTCCGCAACAGTTGGTAACTACAGTAAAAGGTTGGCCACTAGTTATTTATACCACGAGCAAGCTCACTTAGCATATTGAAAATGAATTTTAAGACTTTATACATACTTAAGGTGAAAAACTGGTCGTAGATGGTAAGTATTACTTCTTAGAACTTAAAGACTAAGCATGAGTTTCCTTACCTAGGTACCTAAATTCTGTTAAAAAGACACGCTTCAATCAGGGGCACACAATAACTTGACTATTGAGATAAAGCTAATCATTTGCGATAAGCACATCTGTCACGTAGATTTTAATGTTTATCCCTTTCTAATGCTAGTGAATGAATGATCTAAAATATTCCTGCCAGATGTGCCAGATGATTTGGACCATTGAAGAACACCCCTTAAACTAAACACCTCTCCACTTAAGTAGAATAGCTGCCAGCGTCCATTTTTACCCACCTGCCAAGGAGGGTAATGTTAATATGTTTATCAGTCTATATATGTATGTTTGTTCCCTTGTGGCGCTCTAGATATGAATATGAGAATAATATGGTGGCAGCTAGACGCCATATTGTAAAAAAGAAAAAAGAAAAAGTCGACGGACTATGGGGTATTTCAATAGGTGATTAAAAAACCCCTTTAGGAGATTTTTAAATCTTGCTTTGTGTTGTTCTCTTCTGGCACTGGGTACACGATTTTACGACTACCGCCTTACTTCAAGTAATTTCTCCTTGGCCTTCCACTACTAAGATCACTCCACAAATCATCCCTACTTAATTCCTCCATAAGTAAGTCATGTGTGAGCGATAATAATAATAAATGACTGTTATTACGTCCGGGTGTCACCACGAAATTGAATAGCGGCGTCATCAGCCGCCTCCACTCGTACGCATTCGAGCACTTTATGAATTGTGATGACGCACACTACACCCTGTAATGGATGGATTATTAGTTAATATATGCACTGCTAGATCAAAACAGCATTTCAAAATCCTTGCTAGTTTTGTTTCGAATTCACAGATTTTGTATAAACTTGATTTTAAAATGCAGTTGTATTTTGAGTTCCTACTGTTTTCGTTTTGGAAACGAATCTACTTTCCGTGATAAAAAGGATCTTGACTTTGTAGTCTTAAGACTCCAAATGCCTTGCCAATCCTAAGGACTAAGATAGAAATCCTCTATGCTAGTAATTCACCGTTGTCTTATCCCCACACCGGGATTCAACAATGCGAACACTGCTTGGTGGTGGGACTGGTGGGTTAAAGGTCCTGCCACCAGCTAGAGCTTGCAGCTCTCCAACTAACCAACCATCTTTATGCAAATTACGAGTAGGTAATATTTACTATATATACTGGTAGAATATATGGACAAATAAATAAGACTATACCACGATTACTACGATTAGCTTGGTTTGTAAGGAGTTTGTGACCTTTCCTACGAAGCTACAACGTCACTTACCAGGTCCTCCGTAAGAACAAAATATTTGTGAGTCTTGGAGGTTTTCTAGGTTTTATTTTGCAGACTAGCTTCCGCCCTCAACTTCATCCAAGTTTTGACTATCGTTTTTCCCTCGAGGACTTTTACATTTTCCGAGATGAAATGTAGTCTATGTTTTAATCCAGGGTATAACGTATCATCAACCCAAAGTTCATTCAAATCCGTCGAGGCGTTACAAGGTGAAAGAGTAAATAACAAAGTAGTACACACACCCACACACAAACTTCCGCATTTATAATATTAGTGGGATAGTGTGAAGTCTTAGTGCCGTAGTAATAAACTCATCTTGACTGTGAGGCCCGTCACAAGATACGTCAAAGTAAACGCCAAGCCATAGAACACTGTCACTTTTGACGCATCTCGAGACGAGCATTAGAGTTGAGATCAGTTTATTAATACGGGCCTTAGACGACCGCTTTTGTAATTTGTAAAAACAAAAGCAAGTTAATAGAAACAATGACCACAGCTCAAACAAAGAAAAATCTAAACAAAAGTGTTGACCGTTTGACACCATTTTCAATCTGCTAATTATACATAATCCCGACTTCCACAAGTTTATCGCATAATCTTCCCACGGTAGATTGTTTGCATTGTATTTTATAGATACCCACTTTACCTAGGTATCACATAAGTAGGTATTATATCACCGTTTGTGAATACCTGCAGAGTTGGGACTTGGGAATGACCTCCGAGTTGACCCCGAGTTTTATCAAAAATGTGTGTGAAGTAACAAATCTTGACTGAAATAAGACCTGACCGAGGACGTGGAAGTTTTGACACTTGTGTGACTCCAACTGACAATTTAAAACATCAACATCAGTCATTAATTTATTGTTAAGACACTGAAATGTAACGGGTCTTGTTTAGAGCCTTTTGGTGATAATCTAAACTCAAGAAATAAGGTAGGATCTTTAATAAAGCCTAAATTAGTTCGAAGCCTCGATACCGTCTTAAGCCATTATTGGAGAGATAAATTAAATTTCTTCCAAAGTATCCCTAGAGGATGTTATCGGAAATTCCCTGGGGCCCAGACAAACTCCTTAATACCAGCTAAGTGGGGAGTACCGTGGCAATGAATAAATTATATTAGGAGACGGTTTAAGAAGTTACTTTAGTAACAAAACCCGTATCTTATTTAATGTAAAATGTAAAGAAAAACTGAAATTCAAAGCCGAAGTATAAAAGGCAATTTCGGGTGTAATATAAATAATACTTTACTTAATACTTAAGAACATAACATTCACGGCATGTTTTTTACAAAATTATTACAAATTATATGTCATACGAGTATATGGTAAATGACAGTTGAAAAACTACAAAACATTCTTACTCCCATTAAAAACTATGGCATTTTACAAAGACTTAATATTTTAAGGTAAACCTAGAAATAATCAAGAGGTTTTACATCGCATCTAATATGGTATTCGTATTCAAACGACGACACTCAAACTATTACGAAAGAACGTGAACAACTTTAAGCTGTGCAATGATCAAATCATGTCATCCACGTAGGCTGCCTTTGTTTTTTTTCTAAATTACGGCGTTTTTCGTAATGCTTGCGGTAATGAGCCATTGTCTGGCATTACGTGGACAATACTCTTCGTAATCTGTGACCCTACCATTAGACCACAACTGGGTGAGGGAACAATGAGATATCTAGAAAGATCTGTGGTATAATCGTTAGAACTATCCAATCTATGTCAAACTGTAAAACGTAGGAGCATTTTTATTTTCTGCCCGTATTCTATTAAGTTTTTCTAGCCCTAAGCTAACTCATTGTGCCAGAGCAATGTAATAACGTCTTTGTTTCGGTAAATTATATCAATAAGCTTTGGATTATAGGATGAACATTGACAGAATTAATCTAACTACGATTATTTAATGCGCCATATTCTTTACGGAAGGTCTGGGAACTTTAAATAAGTTTTGCGTAATTTTCAAAAATATTGCCTAATAAGCTTCCAAGATATAAATTAATCAACTGACCGCCTCAAAAAGCCGGTTGCGTTGGCTAGTTGCTAGTAAAATAACACGTTTCACTTTTTAAAATCACCCCGATCAACGAGCTAGGCCGCGGACTCATTATGGTCAGGAAGACTGACATTATCTTTAATAATATGCAAATAACACTCGATAGAGAAAAAATGTTTTCTAAAAGCTGTTTTGAGCGCAATCTAAACAGGCAATTTAATTTCACCGACCATGAAGAGAAATTACAACACGCATATCACAGTTTTATGACGCATGCAATCAATCAGAAGTGGGAACGTTGCCTGATCTGTGCATGTAACCATTATTCAACAATTTCCTCGGTGACGGATTGCTCTCATAACATAATCACTTTCCTTGTTTAATTGATTACGTTTTCAAGGTTATTTCGACAAGCTATAACTTGTCAGATAAGTTTAACTCTTTCACAATGGGAACAAAGTTACAATATGTGAAACTAGGTACTGTGTTTTGAGTGGCAATAAGACTTTTGGTTTCTGTTTCAGTAGTAGAAGGCAGTCATACAGATCTTTGCTGTCGTCAACTTGTTAATCTTGTTAGATGGGCGATGATATTTTGATGACAATTTAATACAAGAATATCAATTGACCAAATAAGTAAATTAAGTTCTAGTAATTTCTAGCTAGGATAACTCTCCAGTTTAAAAGTCAATGAACGACATCCATCCATGTTCTTACACTTAGTAGGGGTTGTAGGTACCTCTATTGAATGCTAACAACCAAGTTGATCTGCTTGTTAATATAACCACAGCAGAGCAAGAGCCTCTGTACCTTAAAAAACCCACTCTATACATTACTTAGACTTGCAATCTTATGCTAAGCAGATTGTGCTCTAAATGCTTTAACACGAACCCGCAGTTACTATTTTCTGCTTCTCAAACTCCGATTTATTCAAGAGATGTAACTCCGGATGCAGTAGGTAATTGGCGTTTTTTTTAGGTTTCACGCGTAATGAGCTATGGCCTTGGTAGCTGAAGGTAATGTGGTTACATTGTGGAGATGATTGCAAGAGAAAAATAAACAAGCACTGGGATAAACTTGTCTAGGGAAAATTAAAATATATTTTATGCAGTTCTTTTTCAAGGTGAAGAATGTATAAATGAAGACAGACTACTTTTTAATTCCTTTGCAATTTGCCTAACTAATGAAACAAAACACAGGTACTAGGTACCTAATAATTTAGTCGATGTGAACTTCAAGACTGCAGTATCATGAGTCATCATGACCTGAGGAAGATCTGAGGCTGCAGCGACAATGTTTCAGGATAGCTTCTGAATTACCTAACTTAACGGACCTATTTTTTATTATTTGTGTTTTTATTTTACTTTGGCTACGAAGAGGCTTTGCTTCTATCTAGAATAAGTAATAGACGTAATAAACTTATGTACCCAATTTGGGATCCCAAATAGAGGTTTTAACGAAGTAGGTCAAACAATGGAGTATTATAATGGTATGGGCTAGCACCTCGTAAAATTTAGTTTGAACGGAGTTGACGCGAGGCCAAAATATTAAACATGCAAATTTTGGGGCTTTAAACAAACCTCAGATCTAAGATCCAATTATAACGGTATTCATTATTGAGTAGGTAGTCTGTTTTACGTAATTAAGTTGGTAATAATAACGATGTTTAAATGAAGGTTAAAATAAGAAACGATCTTTCTGACATTTATTATTTAGAGTCGTAAAATAAACGCTATTGTTTTTTTTTAAGTCATTTGTTTTATAATTTCTTACCGCTGGGGAAGGAGTGTTTAATAGGTGTAGATGTGAGACACTTCTGCACATGTCAAATGTTTTATATGGACCTGACAGAAGCGCCTGGAGCTAACCCCGCATGTGCTCCTGTTTAGTCCACCAAAGTAAATAAATACTCTTTTATCGAACAATTGTCTTCGCATTTGATATCAATGAATGGATTAATAATTTCACGGTATTTGTCTAAAACACGAAATAGGCGAACTACGCCTAAAAAAATGGCTGCTAGGACTTTTATAGTCTGTGGAATAATTCCCTTCCGAATACGAATAGTATCTGTGTACCAAACAGGTTGGTTTAACGTTAGTGCCCATAGTTGCGACCACTTTAATCTCAATTCACATAGAACTCGAAACTCGCTAGTTCACTGGCTTGTTGCTATGTTAATCCTACAAACTAAAACTACAAACTTAACTTCGTTCCCGATACAAGCGCTCAGTCTTGGGTGTACCAAGCGGCATAGGGTCAAGGACCGCCGCTGGCCCTTCGGACCAGTCCGGCGCAGATAAACTAGTACTACTAGCAGCTGCAACCGTCCTAGGCTTGCAATCACGGTTCAGGATAATTATAGGGGATTATACCACTAGCTAAACTAGTGGGTACTTTGTTAAAAGCAGCGTACATAGATGAAAATCGCTATTGATAGGAGCCTGTAGAAGTGCTCGTACATTGACGAGTTAGTTATCACGTTTGAGGCGAGACCTATTGTAACGACGCGATGTATAAGTACTTCTACTGGCATGCTTTTGCTGGACCAATGTAAATCAACCATTAAGGCGAAGGCTAGACGTAAAATAAATACTTTGGTCCATCAATATGATAAAAACTGATGGATTACATTCTACCTGTTCAAGCAATACACAGATAAGGCTTACACGTTCAATACATAAGTACTGTAACGTGTTTCGTAGTTTAGACGTGTAATGGATATGGACGCGAAAAATATACTGACATATAGCAATAACAGTATTTATTTAGTATATTGACGGACGTTAATATTAATCACAGACTGCCATTACTGAATCCAGAAATCAAGATTTCATTGATAAATTCTGACATCCGCTACACTAGATCAATAGATTACACGATCAGTAAATAATACGATCTTTGATAATTATCACTGGTTCACAGTATTTATTGTACGTCTAGCCTTCGCTTAAAAAACAAGATGGAAGTTATGGTACACTTACGAGGGCTGTTTAATAAGTACCCGTGTTTGGATACTTATGATACTACAAGGTAAAAAAAAAAAACTACATTTTTTTTATAAATTTGTCAACTATGAATAAAAGTTGAATGACTTTCCTGTCAACATGGAAAACTAACAATACCGATCGGTGGTTAGGTTTTTTTTTTGATAGGAAAACATGTAATGCGATTAAAGAAAAGTTTGACGCGGTTTACAAGGCTCTTGCACCTTCTATTACTAGCATTAGAAATTGTTATAATGAATTCAAACGTGGTCGAACTTCGGTTCTTACGAGGAGCGTCCAGGACTTCCTATAGAAGTGACTAGTGTGACTACTGAAGACATGGTCAAGGAAATCGAAAATATAGACCAAGGAGGCCGATTCAAGATTAGAGAGATCGCTGTCAACACAAACAACTCAACTGAGCATGTAAACAATATTCTTGAACATAAATTGGGCATGAAAAAACTATCGGTAAAGTGGCTGCTGCATTACTCACGGAGGAACAAAAAGTGAAGCGTGTGATCATTTCAGAGCATTGTTCAGGCGAATTTAAACGTGATCCAAAAGAGTTTCTGTGGTGTTTTGTTACTGTCAACTAAAAATGAATTCACCACTACACTTTAAACCAAAGAATAGTCAAAACAGTGGACCTTGCCCGGTGAACCGGCACCAAAATAAGCCATCGGCCGGGCCATTACCTTGGCGGCAGTTTACTGAGATTCACGGGGGAAAATTATGATTATTAATTAGAAAATGGTAAAACGATAACAATATAATATTATGTAAATATATTGAATTAATACTGTGTCTTAAAGGAAAAAAGACCCCATTTGAAGAAGGAAAAAAATGTGTTCCACCATGATCACTGCAGTTTATTGTATGGGAGTCGCTGCAGATATTTTGGCACAATTAAAATATAGATTGCTGCCCCACTCATCTTATTCTCCACATGTGGACCAGTGTGACCCATTTTTTTTTGAAAAACCTCTTGAAAAAAATGCGTCTAACGAAAATGTCATTGCCGCTCCAGACGCCTATTTTAACGACTACCGAATTCTTTTTTTTTTGTGATTCAAAAATCCCTAATCTACTGAATGAAATAAATGAATAAAATTAGAAAGAGGTTTTGAATAGAAACAAATATATATACATAAAAAAAAAACTTTTTTACAACACAAATTTATATTTATCAAACAGCCCTAATAAGTCGATTTTAGGCTACTGAGTGACATGTTTCACACATATAAAGACGTATTACATTGGCGACATAATGTTATCCAAGTTATGACTTCTCTAATGTTGTCGCCTTTATACCTGAAACGGCGGGTTTTTAGAGGATGTGTAATGACTAAGGCGTTAACTGCTGAATTAAATGAATAATAAAAAAACGGAAACGCCTTAAAATTACAAAAAAAGAAACCAAACATTAAATAGTCCAAATTTTTTTTTTTGCTCTCTTGGACCTATTTTATAGTAGGTATTGATATTTATTATAAATTAGGTTAGAACTAGGACCAACAACAAAAAATCTAAATCAACAAATATGTTCGGCATTATGAATATTCCAGATTTTAATTTCTTTGGTATTAGGAAATTAGGTACATAGTATGTAGGTACCCTGAAAAACATACATTAATTAAGCTTAAAAATGGGATAGCATAATATTATATTTATGATTATATTGTCTTGTTTAAATATATTTTTACGTCACAACATAATGTTGCCTAGTTCCCAGAAAAGTGCCTGAGATATGTGGCTATTGTGAGGACCCAAATACCAACCAAAAATTGTCTTTGTTTTGTCAGTTTGTCATAAATAGGACTGACACTGATTGAGAAAGTAAAATATACACAAACTTATTTAAAAAAATATAAGGTTAATCTATTATTCCCTAAAACTGCATGTAAATAAAAAAGATTAGGGTCGGGTCTTGGGTAGGGTTGGGGTTAAAAGACAAACAGAAGTAATTGCAAACAATTGCAGTTAATGTCAAAGACTTTTAAGTTATTACTCTCATGAAGCGCAGACCCTGTTTCCTAAAGGATAGATCTTGCTTAGATCAGATAATGAATAATCAGGTTTAAACAATAATAATAGTGGCCACACATGAAATTGGTGTTTTTTCATTTGGTTTCATTAGATCAGGCATAGTATGTTAAGGAGATAAGGAGATGAAGCAGAAACAGCTCTATACTTAAACTTATGCAAGGAAGCCGAAATGAGATTCTGCAGATGGCAGCGGACAGAATGGACTCCGCCGTCCTGAGCTGTTTGATGCAGTTGCAAGTGACACATGGGAGCCAGTGATGCTAGGCATTTATTTATTAAGAGCATTTGCACTAACAAGGATCTTGAGTATTTTTGTCACTAACAAATTATGGATTGATTGATCTGAATATAGAAGATTTTTGTTATTTATTTTTATTATTTATGTTTATGAATATTTTTAAAACTTACACCTTTATTATGGATAATACATATTAGTACCCATAAATAAGTCAAGTAAATGCTGAGTGGGTAGGTAAAATGAGTTTTTTTTTGCTTTCATGAAGTGCTTAGTTGTGACATTGGAACTGAAAAATTAAATTGCTTCATGTGTTACATCTAAACAGGGTTTTTTTTAATATTTAAAAAGCACAGAAAAAAAATATGCGTTAAGTATTTCACTTAGGTATTTTACTTATTTATTAGCCAAAAGTGACAAGCAACTGTAAAATATAAAGCTATCCATATTTTTATATTTTACAGGGGCAATGCAAATGTAACAGGCCGTTTGTACAGTTAATATAGGTATTTGCAATTAAAGTTAAAAATATTAAAAAATAGAAGAAAATCCAGATAAAGCTAATACAAAACCACCTTTAATTTTTATCCTTTTTTTTAAAGACATCACAAAGACGTGCGGCATTGATGGAGTTAAAAGGTGAAAAATTGTCTGTGGATCTTCAGGGTAGGACCAGGTCAGGAGAAAGACTGGAAAAATCAAGAATTAAATTGGATTATGGGAAAGCCGTACAATATACTTCAAATAAAATAAATAGGTAAAAAGTGCGAACATTTGTGAAATGTATCAAGATACCATGGAAATAAAAACATTGATCAGCGTACTTACCAACACTTCACCACAACAAAGCGATATCCTGCAACACAACAACGGTTTGAACACAAATTAAGCACGTTACCACAAGATTATTCACTCAGTTATTTAAATTAACACTTTTATTATTTCAATAGAGTCCTATCGTTTTATTATTAACGCATTTTCATACAAAACTGCTATTAAACACAAAAGAAGCTGCCCAATCCGCGCCCAATGCTGTTAATTCGATTCAATTGACTGTCAACTGTCAAATTGACGTTGACATTTTAGCAACTGACACGTCAGAGACGTATTTTGGTTGTAGCTCAATCAAAATTTAAAAAAAATGCCTTAATAAAACATGCTTCCTTCTACTTTTATACAATTTTGGCCATGTATTCCGATATTATATGGGCAACGCAGAATGCATAAAAACGTCTTACTTTATTTAAACATAGTTTACTAGATGACCAACGGTGGGAGTATGCGCTGAAGTGGAACTAAGAAGAAGATAGCGTCATGGTCAATGCGTTTTTTATGAGTTAGAAGCGGGGCTTAGCATTTACGCAAAAGAGTCAAAGATGGCGTAACCTGTCCTCATTTCTTCACGAAAAGCAAGTTATGGAATAAAATGAAGACTTTTTAGACCAAAAATTAAAAAATCATGGCAAAAAGAACAATGAATAATTACACTAAAATGTGTTGGTAAGGTATACTGCGTACTTTCACTTCCGATTGTGTTAATTTAAAATCTTTAAGTCGGCTTTTTGACATTCTATTTTTTATCTACACTAATTTTAGAAAGAGGAAAGATTTTATTGTTCGTTTGCATTGAATAGGGTCCGAAAGTACTCGACCGGTTTAAAAAAATCTTTCACCATTAGAATCCTACAGTATCCCTGAACAGGGTATATTATGCGCGGTCGGGGTCGCGTCGCGGGGCACAGCTATATTTTATAAGTTGATAGTATTTACACAGAATATTCATAGATGGCGTTAGCTGTCCTGTTTAATTTATGAAAAGCTAGTGTTATTTTAATAAAATGCAAAACAGGTTTAGACAATAACATCAAGGACCATATATACTAGGACTTACAATCTTCATACTACGCACCGTACTCCGTTAGTTAGTATCTTTCTAAGTGGCTAGATGGCGCTAAGAGTACCAATTCATTCAAAAGTCGTAATTTTACAATATCTATACCCGTAAGCGAGCCATCGAGCGTTCAACGACATTTCAATTGATACAGTAAAAAGTGAATAGATGGCGTTAGGTGCGATGTTGTATTACTACGTTCCGTTCCGGCTCACTTCACTATTTTTAAACTGTTATTTATTTGTACTAACATAATACTTACAAATGAAATATATTTCAAAGTTCGTTATTATTTATAGTTTATTTTCGGAACCCAAATAGTGTCCGCAATTATATTTTAGTTTAAAAATATTAAAAGAAAGTTTAGTTCCTGCGCGAGTTGAAATGAAAAGTGAAACGTCAAACCCCATAAAGTTGTACTATGTATGTAAATCCTTACTGAATGAATACCAGGGCGTTACAAGATTATAATTAAGTTACCATTATTTATAGATTAAAAGTTATAAGTAAGTAGTGTCTGCAACTCTGCACCTATTTCAAAAAGCTAATTACCCCAACCGTATTTCTCGTCTAAACATGCACGGGTCAAAATATTTGGTCCTGGTAAGGTTTACGTACCTACCTACTGCAAAGGTAGCAGTGGCGAAGCGTCATGTAAATAAATAAACAAGCCGGAGCAAAAAAGGTGTATGGCGTGTGTATGTGTTTGCCCCTTTCATTAATTAAAAAAACATACCTACCTACCTTAATAAAATAGATGTCATCTTTTAGTTCCCAAAAATCAGTGCTGAAGTAAGTGCGGTAACTGTTTCTACGTGCGATCCTTGCAGTTAGTGTTCACCACCTTCGCCATACATGACATCACTGGTATTACATGAACAGTATGTATGAAAAGTGGCTTTGAAAAAAGCCGTTAGTTGCGTACGCACACATTAAACACACAGACAATATAGTTAATTTACGTTAGAAATCAAAACACAGTAAAAATTAGCTTGCTAATACCTATCATGCAAAATAAAAAGTTGTCCTTTGTTAAAAACAAAACAAAAATAAACCAAATTAAATACAAGCACTGCATCTGTGTGCAGACCACAGAAACCAAAAAAAGACTTAATTAAACATATATTTACAAATTCGTGCAACAAAATCAACCGAATAAAGAAAACCCACAGCCCGCGGCATGCGCCGTCCGTACCCGCCTTCCTGTACCTACCTATTAAGAAAACCATGACACGCATAAAGCGCCAAACAATCCAAGTAAACTTAAACTAAGTTCATGCAAATAAATATAGAAACCGATTGAAAACTCAATATAATTATATACTTACACTTGAAATACGCTAGGTACAGTTCGATACTTATAAATACCTACTTCGATACCTATTTATATTCAAGAATATTTATGCGGGGTTTTTTAACAAAATGAGCTAAAACGTTATCATGGAAATTGCTTTTCTTTTGAATTTTAAGAAGTAAATGTTTTTCAATGGAAATTACCCCCAGATTAGACACCTACCTATTTTGTATTTAGTACCTACTTTGAGTACCTACAGACAGACAAAAATATTGAAAAACCACGAATATAGGTAACCTAAATTAGATTTGGGTAAAGCCTATAGGTACCTAACGTATTAAAAATAGAATAGAAACACCAACCTCCGTCGTCGTGAACAAAAACAAATAATCCAAACAGTAGGTAACTACAAACAAATCATTACAGCACATGAACACAGAACGAACACTTAGCGAGCTAAATTTCACTAGTTACTTGAGTCATAAAACACTAAATAAATAGGTAATTAATTAGGTAATAAATAGGTAATAAATAGGTAATAGGGATTTCGGCTTAGTAAATAAATTGCGTTTTGGTTATGCATCGTATTATGAAGATGGTAATGCAAGGTAAAGCTATAGTATACCGGGTTATTTTCGGTTTTACGTTTTGTTTGTATACCTACTCTATGCATAGGAATTTTTGGTAAAGCCGTAAATAATCGGCTTATACGAACGCCTCGCGACTGAAAGGTAGTACCTTTAAGGTACCTACTGACCGACGCAAAATTACAGCTTTAAGCAGCGGACGGACATGGCGAAACTAGGTAAGTAAGTAGGTATAAAGGTTTCTTGTAGGACTACGGAACCCTGAAAATAAAAACATTTGAGTCTGACCCATATTTGCGGCAGCGGGAAACGAGAGGAATACAAGGTTTTCATTTATTATTGATTAAGTATACTTACCTGCATCCTTGATTATTACATCCATATTTTACGAAATATAAACTTCTTACGTACTTACAAACAAAACTTAACTAACATCGCCAAATTACGTTAGTGACTGTTTTATTCGCGGAAAATATCGAATTTGTCAATAATTACGCGATACGCAATTTTATCCACATTTTACCAGTGCACCAACGCCATCTAGTTATTTAATGTAGCAAAAATTGACAAAACCGCGAGCAGCTTTGAGCAATCAGTGATTCCAGAGGTAGTGCCATCTATTAAATACGACATGTTTCACGTTGTTGACGAATAAAAAATATAATATTTATAAGTTGTGTATATAAGTGATATTATGGTTTTAAAATAAAGCAATTGGACGTTTGTCCTTAAAAAATTAAAAAAAACACGTGAAAGTATTTGTGAAAATAACATTTTTGCCTCTTCCAGGCTACAAAACAGCGCCATCTAGTTTTAATACCGAATTTTGAGCTATTTAAGAGTTACATTTTTTTGTATGGGATTGTAAGTCCTAGTATATATGGTCCTTGATAACATAAAATATAATCTTTAAATATCTGGAATATTTTACATACGTTTATACAATCCTATGTCAACCATACTAAACTTCTAAGGTGCACACTGCACAGTATTGGGGTAGGTGCTTATTTATCACTGAGCTAAGACATTCTGGAATAGCACTCGTTGAATCTGCCATCTAAACTATGTCTAAAAATTAGACAATTTAGTTTTAGGCTATTTAAGCTATGTGCACGTAAAATCGGGTCCACTGACGGCCAATTAAAAACTGATTAAATCGTATCGTCGTATGTGAAATAAGGTGATCATACGTCTGCAAGTTATGTATAACACACGCTCGTGACCGGACTACTACCTACATTTCTATGTGAGCTAAAGTCTTCAACTTTGGCGTAAGAGTAGGAACCAGGATACTTGAAAGAAATACATATCTTTGTCTCCCAATGGGTAGGGAAATGCTTAAGAACGGCAGATACACCGGTCCAAACATATCTCTTTTGCTTCCTCTTCATTCATCAACTTCATCATGCATGTACGTCAGTTGTAATAATGTGAAAATTTTAAATTAGCAGCAAGTAGCTCGAAAATGGAAGTGAAAAAGCGAAAATTTCATTTTATTTAAATCCTAGTACGGCCAAAGGCTCATAGATGGCGTTAGCTGTCCTGATTTCTTTACATCAATATGAAGATGAACTTATAAATTCTTTTCAGATCTTTTAAATGTTTTTTAAGCGTATTTAAACATAATTTTTTGATAATTTCGGTGCCCCGTGTGGTTGCCGGGTTAGAATAGTGCCACTCCATGTCTTTCCGTGGATGTCGTAGGTAGCGTCTGTAGCTCTACCTACCCCACGCTAGGAATTAAATCGTGGGTTAATGTATGTATATGTATGTGTAAATTCGGGGCAGTTTTTATTAACAAATACTTATATTTCCATTCCTGCTTTTAGCGTTTACACTCAAACATATTCTGGGGATGTGGACTAAGAAGAAGATACCCGGTAACATTTAAATGCTGCAAAAAAACTTTCAAGTTACAAAATTGCTAAAGTAGTAAAAGCTTTTTTTTTTCAATTTTGTAATATGTTATTATCATTTCAATTGTAACGTTTATAAGTTAGAGCCATGTTTTGTGTTATTGACTTTATGAACCTCATTTTTTTTCGAAAAGATAGTAACGTTTTTTTATTTTACTCATGAGTAGAAGTACTCATTCTAGTAGTTAAGTAGTATTGACAAGAACTACTCGTAAGTCTCGCGGTGATCTCGTTTACGAGTGGGTAGCGGCTTTCGTATTCGATATCATGTAAGTACGTGAGAGTCATCCTTAGCGGTGCGATTTAAAAAATCGAATCTCTAGAAATGAATAAAAATCGGTCGAATGGTGAGCTTTAATTTCTGGATGAGTCACATGTCTACAAGTAATATGTTAAAAATGTTACTGATTGTTGAGTTTATTGCGGTTTTTCTTCTCAGCAGTGGTCTCTTCTTGGGAAGCGCTGGTAGATTTTCGACGTGTAAATCTCTCTGATTAAACATTTTTTTATGCTTTTTATATTTTACGAATCTATTAGAAAAAAACCAGTCAATATGGTGAGCATTCGTTTCCGGCTGAGTTTCAAATATCGACCCCCGAAAGCTGATTATTGAATCTCACCGATGATTGGTGATCATAGGGTCAATTTTAAACTCGGACGGTACTTCGACGCGATCACGCGATTTCTTTAAAGAAATCTAGTTATCATTATACTTAATGCCATATCGTATGTGCCTATGGATAAGGAAAAATATTTCATCTCTACACACGTATCATAAATCCACTATTATGCGTTCCAAACGAGTAGGCATGCCCAGCTGTGGTAATAGGTGACAGCGATGAGAGCTGTTAATTTTGGAATATGTTCCAAATTTGGATTTCATTACTTTACAATATTCGATGACATAATTCCATTACGTTACAGCTGTCATCGCTGTCACCTACTACCACAGGTAATGCTGGTCATTTGCCTTTCGGCTTCTGAACCCATCTTGGAGTACTTATATGTATAATATGTGTGTAGATAAAGTATTGTACACGACTCTGCGTGATTGGCATTACGCAACCGTGACGTTGCTACTATAACCTCCATTTTTATAATAAAGTACCGTTTGTATACTATGTCAAAAATCGTCTATACAGGTGATCGTTTACTAGCCGTCGCGTTTGTTATTTGTAATTTGTTATACCAATTACCCGATAACACGAAATCAATACAAGATTACGCACAATTATCAATAATTAAGCACCTGATTGGTATTCAACTCCTATTTTTTATTATAGGGCAAGATATTGACATAGAAGGACCAAAAATGTGAGTGAGAAAATTTAGTACTTACGTTTAAAAAAAACACTATAAACCTAATTTTTTTTTTGTGTAATAAGTTACTTATAATAAAAAAAAAATTAGTCATAGAATAAAATAGGTTAACTGGAAGATCCATTCATGGGATAGTTCGCCTTTTCTACATACATATGTGTTTCTGACTATTTTGTTGTTTGTTTTTTCCCTGTGTGTACAGTCGACGTCAAAGATATGTTTACACTTTTTCACCTTATTCCATTGAAATAAGGTCCAAAAATGTAAACATATCTTTGACGTCGTACAATAAAGTATTTACACATATAGGTATATACATACCTACAATAATAGTAAGGGTAAATAAAAAAGGAGACGGGTTTATTCCGACGACGGGATCTACAGAGCGCCTAGTTGGTATAGTAGTGACAGTACTAACGAAGTTAAGAGGTCCCGGGTTCGATCTTTGCCATATTTGTGTGAAGCGCAAATATATACAGTGTGTGGCCCAAAACCGGGGATAATATTTAAAACAGGGGCTCTATAGATCACCGGTAATTACATTATAATGGTCTTACCTAATTAAAATCAAAACTTAACTTTCAGTTTTTTTCTAACAAACTTAATCGCAAATTCAATGTAATGCAAACACCGCTAAATCTACCGCGTGTTGTCAATGGCACCCTGTACTCAGACACACCGCGTACCAAGTGACCAAGCGACGATATCGCGACGGGAAAATACATTACCTACGATTTTTAACTTTGTAGGCTGTTTTCTCCAAAATTATAGACTTTGTAATATTAGATTCTTGTGATAGTTAATTGAAATGTTCTAAAGAATCCCCATTTACTTTTTTCGCCCCGGTTTTGGGCCACACACTGTATATGTATTGGACTATTTATTTCTCTATATAAGGAATGTTCACTGTCGTCTAGTACTTACCCATAATACAAGCCTAGAGCTTTTAAGTTTCAGGGGTCCATATTGACTCTCATATTTATTTTTACTGATAAAGTGTGTTGTCATAATCATTGGAATTCACAACGAATATTTTTCAGTGTAACTATTACTTTTTCAGGAATTTTTAAATCAAACATATTTACCTAGGCTTGTCAACACGTTGAATATTTAAGTTTTTTTTAAAAGTTTACAAAAAAATTGAAAACAAGATGATTATGAGCAAAAAAGTTATGTGAAAAAATGCGTTACCAAGTTTCAGTTTAACAAAATATGCATGTGAAGTGTGACACTCAATATTTAGGTAAAACAATACAACAATCGCGGCGTTTCGTTTCAAGGCGTTATCTTAACACGGATATGCCACACGATCTCACGGTAGTGTTCCATGTTTGAAAATAATATTTAAAATATACTTGTGTTAGCTATATCATATAACTGGAGGACGCCCATGACTATTTCGCTCTAAATTTCAAGTCTCCATGTCGCGCGGTTTCAGATGTGTTTTTAATCGATTGCAGCCGCACTCAGAGACGTCAATTAAATTCAATCTTTGATTAAAGTAGCTGATTTCATTTTCTTTGCTATAGACATAGAATAAGAGAACACTTCACTAAACAAGCATTAAATATATTTGACATCTCTGAGTGCGGCAGTTAATCAGCCAGTCCGTTTCTTCTATTATATATGGACAAATAGGACATTGCCATTTTTAGGGTTCCGTAGCCAAATGGCAGAAAACGGAACCTCTCCGAAGTGTCTCCGTCCGTATGTCACAGCCACTTTATTCCGTAACTATAAGAGCTATACTATGGAAACTTTGTAAGTAGATGTATTCGGTGAACCGCATTAAGATTTTCATACAAAAATAGAAAAAAAAACAAAAAAAAATTGGGGTTCCCCATACTTAGAAATGAAACTCAATTTTTTTTTCATCAAACCCATACGTGTGCGTTATATCTGGATAGGTCTTCAAAATAATGAGGTTTCTAATATAATTTTTTTCTAAACTGTATAGTTTGCGCGAGAGGCGCTTCCAAAGTGGAAAAATGTGTGTCCCCCCCCCCGTAACTTCTAAAATAAGTAAAAATAATATATGATGTACATTACCATGCAAACTTCCACCGAAAATTGGTTTGAACGAGATCTAATAATTCGTTTTTTTTTTAATACGTTATAAATCGTAAACCGCATTTTACCTTTCATTCAATCAACTCCAATATATTAAAGAATAAAGAAAAACATTTATTTAGATGTATAGTGGTACGGAACCCTACGTGCGCGAGTCCGACTCGCACTTGGCCGGTTTTTTTGTGTTAGTTTCTTAAATGTCAAAATTTACTTTTTCAGGGCCGAAGAGCCACAAATCATCATAGCTTGCCGAGTAATATACGACGTATTCTCGACTGTTATAAGATTGTGTTTCGAGATACTACGCGCGGTGTATAACTTTGTTATACCACCGGCACCAAAAGATGTTACGGGAGAAATAATACTGGTATGTACAGATGAATCGCATTATTCTTGCGTTTATATTAAGCACCCGTCAGTCTCGCACTTACATAATGGTCAGAAAGTGACAGATGCTTTATCCACATCGATAAACACGACCATAATGGGCCCGGTAGCACATGTTGTCCGCGACTAGTTTGTCGCTCGGATCTCTCTTTCTATCTAGTCTGTAACGATAGAGATGTACTGAACGACAAGCGAGAAAATACAACTTGTGCTACCCGTGCTGCAATCCCACAGCGGCTTACGCTAAGAAAAGAAAGAAAGAAAATCATTTATTTGTGTCATACATATGCACACGTGGATATAAATTGGCTTCTTATTTTGAAACCAAAGGGCATTGGGTAAATTTGTTTGAAGAAAATTGACAATTTTTTTTCAGCTGCCATGGATGATTTTTACATCTTTATTTAGAGGACCTTTAAATACACATAGATATATATAATTTATGGTGTTAAATAAAAGATTTAAGTATTCTGTTTTCATGATTGATGTTTCCGATGCTCTTTAAGGTACCTATTACATAACAAAATATGTATATTTTGAATAATTCTATCATAATTTACCACTTTTACGAATGGCCATTCTTGAAAATGTATGATTTTTATAAATGACAACACTTTTACCCAAACCCCTTTGTGATGAATCTCGGTTTTTGGTCATGTTCGATACACGTAGCGACGTATGCTCTATATATAGGGTTACTGTGCTCCAGTGGATTTGCTATATGTATAGTTTTTCAATGCCATCATACAACAATATCTTAAATCACTGCAAATGATTATCTGCAGTCATTTAATAAGCTTTAAAAAAATCGTAACGTGCTGATAATGACTGATAACGAACGATGTAAATATTACGTTCTACTGTCGTCGATCCAAGGAACGACAAAAGGGGCGCAGTGGATCTTAAAGCGGCAATTACACTACTTGGTTCACCTAATGCGATCGCCGAACATGTTTCAAACTACTTCAGCCAACAAATATCGTCTTTATATTCGTCTGTCCGAATACTTTAACTGCCTAATTTACTAAATAACCTTGTTCTTTACACTGTTGCGTTGAGGACGACTCATAAAATGGCCGCTTTACTCACCAACTTCAAAAGTATGGCCTTAGCTCGATCAACTACCTGGCAAAACGCGTGAATTCACTAACAAATTCAAATCAATTTCATTCTAATAATTTTATAGATCACAGGTGCGGGTAGCGGTTTGGGCCGAGAGGTGGCGCTGAGGTTCGCAAAACTCGGCGCTACCATCGTGTGTTTGGACATAAATCCCACCAGCAATGAGGAGACTGTCAACATGATAAAGGAAGCTAAAGGGATAGCGCATGGCTACCAGTGAGTATTTCTGTTCACCTAGTACTTAAGATCATCTGAAGGATATTTCTCTTTTAACCTGCCGGTAAACAGGCAGTGTTCGTATTGTGTTCCAATGTGCGGGTAAGACAACCGATAAAGTGACCAGTAGACGCATCCACTTTAGTCCTCAGGGTTGGCCATTGTATTTGCAGTCTTGAGATCTTGGTCTTATGTTTATGGTCGTTTGCTTTGCCATGCAATAAAATAAAGGCTCGAAAGATCTGTCAGTGAATCAGATGGCCTAGTTGGTAGTGACTCTGCCTACGAAGCTAGAGGTCCTGTGTTCAAATCCCGGCAATTTGTGTGATGAGCGGGAATATTTGCTCCTGAGTCATGGATGTTTTTTTATGTATTTATGTATATATTTCTCTACTTTGGGACTACGTCAATGGATGTGACATTGTCCCCTGATGTGTATTTATTTATTTATTAAGTATAATCGATATGCCATCTTGCCGGAGGGCGGCACACATTAAGGTTTGTTGATTAATACATAGGCGCTTAAAATTTAGAATGAATATAAATGATTTACTTACTGGTGGTGCAGTGTAGGTAAAACCGCCAGTAATATTAGCATAGATATATTCCGTACTATTTAGAATGAAAGGCTCATTTATTGACAATTAACGTATATGCCATCATGAAAATCAATACTATAGATGCCACTACTTTTTGCGGTGTCGCATTTAGATTTTATTGAACTTAACCCTCCATTAAACTTTTTGCTATAATGCTCCAGAGTGGATGTAACAGACCGTGCAGCAGTCTTCAAGCTAGCAGAGCGAGTGTCTATGGAGGTCGGGGAAGTGAATATCCTGATCAACAACGCGGGCATCATGCCGTGCAAGCCGCTGCTCCGGTGGACTGAGAGCGAGGTCCGGTCCACCATGGACGTCAATGTCAATGGAAACCTTTGGGTAAGAAAAACTGGCCTTGCAAAAGTCTTCGATCTTAACTGGTACCGTAATATATATAAATATATCAGGGGACAATGCCGCACAAATTGACTCAATCCCAAACTAAGCTATAAAAAAACGTATACTTATGCTTGGGAAAAATCCAAGCCTCAAACAAATACTTAGCGCTCATCAGTCTCATCAGACACATATTTGCTGATACTGAGAATTGGACCCGAGACCGCTGGCTTCGTAATAATACCACATAGGAATGTGATGGGGCTTGTCAGACTGCTATAACACCGTCCTTTTTATTGCCTTGAAAGATTTGGCAGTTCGTAATACAGCTTTAAATGGTAATTAACGATGATCTCAAGGGTGGAGTTGGATAGTTTTCTCAGGAATTGTGGCATCCGCGTAGAGTTACACGTCTTTCGGTCATTTAAATTTACAATGTTTTTAATAATATTGATAGTTTAATTTGCCCCAATAATATCACTATCTGAAAACTTTGAACGGAACTAATGATTCATTTTTATCGTGGTTTTATCAGAGCTCAGACACATACTATGTTATATTATTAAGATAGTCAGAGATCCGTAATTGCGTCGGTATTTCAAAAGGGCGTCTGTATTTTGTTTGAAAACATGAGGTCATGCAACCATCTTATGATGGTCCAGTAGTTTTACCTTTAACAACAATTATTCACGATATTTAGTTTTTTTATTGCACGCTTTGTAACTACGTCATTAAACTTAAAAGTCTATCATCAATTAGCCGAATGTGACTGTCGAACATGAACCTCCTCCATAGATTTTGTATCCAGCCGCTAAACTAAATTACAACAAATCCTACCTGATGCTTCAAACTTAGGACTGGGTCGCTTACTATACCACACTTTTCCCAGATGTTGCAAGCCTTCCTGCCCACCATGATGGAACGTAACTACGGGCATATAGTGGCCATGTCTTCGGTAGCGGGTCTGATGCCGGTACCCAATCTGGTGCCGTATTGCGGATCCAAGTACGCCGTCAGAGGCATCATGGACACGCTAGCCTTGGAACTACAGTCTGCGCCCAGATATGCTAGCGGGGTAAGGAGACGCATACTAGGTACACATAGAAGCAACAAGCAAAGAGAAAGTATATATAAGCGCCTGGTTAACCGTTCAAATATCATCATCACTGTCATCCTTTCAGCCTTTGGTTTTTTGGGGAGTTATATAACTTCTGTTCAGAAATAACAGTGACCAAACCAATCACAGCAAGTAATAACTCTGGGGGTACTAGGGATTTTTCATCTAAGTTGATAGTCAATAGTTTCTAGACAAGTCAGGGGCCCAACTTTAAAAATCGAAGTTCAAAGCTACGTTAGCTCAATCCCTTTCTCTCATATTTAGTCACGAATGATCAGTGAGAGGGATAGGGCATCCGAAGTTTCGAATTTAGTGATTCATGGTAACCGTCCTGCTTCGCTATTGCCTAATGCACTAGCAATCGGAAACGTCTTCAAAGTGAAACAATTGTTATCATTTTATATGCAGACAAGCTTTCGATTTTCAAAACGAAAACGAGTGCCTTAGGCAATAGCCCTTCTGGTTAGACGTTGTTGGTTGAATGACTTAAGCTGAACAAGCGAAGGAACTGGCAAAAGCTAATTTTTTAGGATTAAGGGTTGATTGAGAATAAGAAAGTTGAACTCAATAATCACTACGTCATAACGTGAATGTTAGATGTTTTACTTAGTTTGGAAAACTTCTGCAACTTATAAATTAATAGGTACACCTTTATTCTGGAAATTTAAGACATTCAAATATGAACTATTTACTTCATCCCCAGTTAAAGTTCACCACGATCTGCCCGTTCATAGTGAACACAGGGCTCTGCCACCGGCCGAAGACGCGGTTCAAGGCTCTGATGAAGGTGGTGGAGCCCGCTGACGCCGCAGACAGGATCGTGGATGCGGTGCGCAGGGAGTACACGGAGGTGTCCATCCCGGGAGACCTGCATTATCTTATTAGGGTAGGTATACCACCAGCATTGATTTCAACTATACCCACAAAGGCTATGGAATCCTGACGTACTGACATGACAGCTCTTGGTTATTTTTTATGACATTTAGAAAGCCACTTGGGCACTTAATGGTAAGTGGACTCAGAAGCCCATAAACATTTGCAATCTCAAGATTGAAATCTTACGATGACAATCTCAACATGCTAATGCGTTGCGTATCGAATCTCTTAGGACATAGATGGAATGCCTCTACGCCTGTCATGTCACTGTTTGGCAGCAGGATAAAAGCTAAGATAGTAGTAGCGATCCGCATGGACCCTGCACAAAGTCCATAACTGAAATGCATTAAAGCTGATATGAAATTGTTTTTTTCAGTATTTCCTCTGGCTAGTTCCCTTCCCGGCGGTGACTATCGTCAATGAATTCCTAGGAGCTGGCGTAGATCCGCATGAATAGAAAATGGACATACCGCTATTATATTAATCTACTAGTATTAATCCCCGTGGAAAGTTGTCTGAATCACCAGCCAACATCAGTCAGATCTCAAGACACTTTGTTCGGAGATTTGCCCAAGCCAAGGACAAGGTTTGCGTGCCGGGATAAAATGTTTCTATTTTTTTTTACTAAATTATTAAACCTGTAAAAAGATAACAATACTGTTTTCATTTTAGGAATGGAATTCATTGGTAGCTTAGTCTTTTTGTCTTTATAAAGCCGTAAGACCTGTTGTAAGTATATTTAAGGGGATTGTGAAGCGCCGGTAAAATAGCGTAGCTGTCAAAAAAAACATGCATATTTAGCTCCGGGCGAAAATGTTTCTCACCCCCTAAATAAAGTCCGATGTTTACGATTTTTGAATACGTTGTAGTTATTATAAAGACCAAGGTCTGTACGTTTCTGTTTTGTTCTAAGATATATTTTCTTGGAAATGAAAACGTACGACATAGTTTACATGTACAACATATTCAAAAGTCGAAAAATAGGACGAGGTTTTAGGGGAGAGAAACGTTTTCGCATTTATATGGAGATTTTTAGCTTCACAATTATCTTAAGTAAGACCGACTATTGAGCAGTTAATTCTGAATTTGTACTTTTAGACGTTTGTTTTTGTAGTGTCCAATAAATTCTATATAGTAAGTATATAATATACCCTATATAAAAATGATCCCTGTTTTTTTTGGTCACACCATAACTCGACATTTCGACCAAGGCTCCACTGATTTGAATAATTTATTTTTTGTTGTTTGCAAACAATATGAGGTTTGTATAAAAAAAATACACCCAGGCAGCGCCGGGCACGGACAGCTAGTACTTATATTATGGTACAAAATGCTTGTACCCTATTCTAGACCTAATGGTTTTGCCCTGAACACTTATTTTATAATTTTTTTATTTTTATTTTTTTATGTCATAGAGATGGCAAACCAACACACAGGCCACCTGATGGTAAGTGGAAACTGTGACCCATAGACATTCGCATTCACAAGACTGCAAGCCTAGGACTGTAAATGCGTTGCCAACCCTGAGGACTAAGATGGAATGCCTATGCTAGTCATTACACCGGCTGTCTTATCCCCAAACCGGAACACAGCAATGCGAACACTGCTGTTTGGCGGTAGGTTAATGGATAAGATGGTGGTAGCGATCCGGACGGACCCTGCACAAGGTCCTACCACTCGCAATATTTCCAATGTGACTTCTAAATAATTGTGAAGTATTTACTTTCCTTGGCTTCTTTATAAGTTTTGTTTCATGGCCAGGAGAAAGTAAAAAATAGTGCTATAATTGAAACTAAAACACAATAAGAGATGATAAGGCAGATTAGGGCTCGAACTTACCACTCCGTAGGTATGTCTATTGCAGGCCCGTTCACAATTATAGGTAATATGTGACTAAGACACTGAGACTTATTAAACTAAATAATCTGTGACTAAACTAAAACCTTTCAACACCAGTCGGGTTTTAGTTTTAAACTTATTTTTTTATTTATTTACTCAAGTACCAGGTACTTTTTCGTTGACAGTCTGTTTTTTTAAAGTCGACATTTATTTAGTCAGAATTTAAATCTATTTTCTTTGTATAATACTAATATCTCTATTTTAAATGTAACCGTACCAATCACCGTACCGTAGGTAATAAATACTTATCTAATAAAACCCTGCAGATCTTTTTATATTTTTTATCTGCAGATTTAATAGGGAGTAGGTTTGTGTGTACAAATAAATAAATATATCCAAGATTATACATTTATGGGTAGTACCATCTAGTACGCAGTAGCGAATCTACAACTCTAGTTACAACAAATATTCATAGATGGCGTTAGCTGTCCCCATTTATTAATTAAAAAAAGATGTTGTGTAAGGAATAGAATGAAAACTTTCAGATAGATCATCGTTAATAAATATCTGGGCCGGTTACTACGAGTATACATTGTATAAACTCATTGACAGCCAAATATAGTTTTAAGGTGTACAGCACATGACACTACGTAATAATAAGGTCTTTCTCTCCAAACTACAGCCTCGAATTTTGGAGTAAAAGGAGGAACTACGATACTTAAAATAAATCAATCCACAAAGCATACATTTGGAGCAAGTACTTAAATAATATAAAAGGAATTTTCCTTTGAAACTTAGTTACACAAAAGAATCATAGATGGCGTTAAGTAACCTGATTTCTTAACATTAACTTGTCGTCCTTCTTATGTTTGAGTTTTGTTTCACTCAGGATTACAGGGTAAAAAAGAGTAGCAGTATCATCATATTGCCCATTCTTCGCCGAATAGCGCCATCATTTTTCTTCTATTTTTTTGCCAAACTATAGACGTAGGTAGGTGAGATCATAAGGTCGATCGAAAAAATCAAATAAAACCAATCAGTGACAGCTGTCAGAGGATCTGTCAAATCAACCGACAACAAATGTTCGAAAGTAATACAATAACAAAAGATTTACCGGCTGTGAGTTTCGTAGCAAATAGACATCAATAACTGTGTAACTATGACGAAAACTGCAGCAAGTCACCAGCCAATGGAACCGTAATTTTATCAGGGAGTGATGAACCCATGATACCAAAAATTGTATGATTTTGTGTATCTATTTAGCTGTGGAACGTGGGTGAAACAGTTGACCAAGTAAGTGATATTTCATTTGTTTAAGTAGGTATGCTAATAAATTGTCCCCATAGTAGGACATCCGAATAGGAGACGATTTGCACCGGGGTGTTTTCGATAAAAAGTATTTTATGTCAAATTTAATATGCTAAGTAAGTAGGTACCTAGGTAATATAATTATGGCGAATAGGTAGGATGAAAATTTTCAGTCCAGTAGATATTTCGTTTAAAAAAAAACAATTAAGTTTGTCTAAAAAAATGCAATTGCATGTTTATTAAAATTCAAAGTATGAAATAGAATATGCAAACATTAGGTTGACTATTTTTTCCTGTCAAACTATTGGGTAGGAAGGTATAAACAGGTAAGTCGGTACTAATAATTTGCACCAAACCTAACATTTACACATTCTATAGACTTCATACTTTCGACTATTATGTAATTTGTCCATTAAACAAGCATATGCAATTTAGAAAAAAAAAACTTTTTTTTCTTAATGATACAAGTAATGTAGGTACTGAAATTTTTCAGCCTAGCGACATATTATTATGCGTATTAAGTTTGATATAAAATACTTTTCATCCAATAAACAGCCCGGTGCAAATCGTCTCCTATTTGGATCTTAGACTACCAGTACTGTTATCACTTGTCATTAATATGATAAGATAACGGTTTCATTAAAATGCAAATATTCGCTAGATCACCAAATGCGAAAAATTGTGTATTTACCAAGTATTTACTTGTTTATTTCTGATTACTTTGAAACAACTCTAGTAACTTTAGTTGACTCTTGAATCGTAAATGGGAATTAACAGTTTTGTGCTTACTAATACAAATACCAATATTAATAATAAACCAATTCCAAAAAACGAGGTACTCAATAACTCTGTATTAATTTTTTGTGTATATGTTATTTGGTATTTCTGCCAATTGCCAACTGATTTTCATGATTTTATTTTAATCAGTCGGGTTAAACTCAAGGGTGGTCCCATTAAAAAATCGTCAAGATCTGTTTATGGGATCTATAGAATATCCCCAGAACTCCTTCATAACAATATATGAAGAGTCGGTTTATTGTTTTTTACCTTTTTAGGGTTCCGTAGCCAAATGGCAAAAAACGGAACCCTTATAGATTCGTCATGTCTGTCCGTCTGTCTGTCCGTCCGTATGTCACAGTCACTTTATTCCGTAACTATAAGAGCTATACTATGGAAACTTTGTAAGTAGATGTATTCGGTGAACCGCATTAAAATTTTCATACAAAAATAGAAAAAAAACAATAAATTTTGGGGGTTCCCCATTCTTAGAACTGAAACTCAATTATTTTTTTTCATCAAACCCATACATGTGGGGTATCTATCTATGGATAGGTCTTCAAAAATAATATTGAGGTTTCTAATAAATTTTTTTTCTAAACTGAATAGTTTGCGCGAGAGACGCTTCCAAAGCGGAAAAATGTGTGTCCCCCCCCCCGTAACTTCTAAAATAAGGGAATGATAAATGTAATAATAATATATGATGTACATTACCATGCAAACTTCCACCGAAAATTGGTTTGAACGAGATCTAATAATTAGTTTTTTTTTAATATGTTTTAATCCTAAACCACATTTTACCTTTCATTCAATCAACTCCAATATAATAAATAATAAAGAAAAACTTTTATTTAGATGTACGGACGGAACCCTACGTGCGCGAGTCCGACTCGCACTTGGCCGGTTTTTTATTATTTAAAATCTAACTTAATCTCGTAAGTGTTGTAATTTTTAAGTGTAGTCTCAACTTCCTAATTTACTAGAAAAAGTTCATTCCTACTAAGAAACATGCTTCAGACAGAAGTGGGAACTTTCCCATTTTTGTAACCTTTGATTTAATACCTGTTTATGAGTCTTTCAAAAGCAAGTAAGCAAGTATACAGTCTATTAAAAGCTATTTTCTTGTAGATGCAATAACTGTCACTCACAACAACAGCCTGTCAATAACAGCCTGAAACAGCCCAAGTAAGATAAATATGAATAGCCTTCACAGCATCTTCAAAATGTTTCGTCCCAACAAGCTTAAAGACATCAGCGGAAAAATTGTGCTTGTAAGTAGCTGCTTAGAATCTGTCTCCATGATGTTCAGGTAAATCTAAAGAATTTGTTTTTAATGTGCTCGCATAATTTTGAAATTAAATTCAAAAATGTTAAGAATGCGACTACAACGAGTTAGCTAAGTTGGTAGTGATCCTGCCTATGAAGCTATTGGTCCCAAGATTGATTCCCAGTCAGGGCAAATATTTGTGTTTTCTATCTATGTATGTATGTATTTCTCTATATATTTGAAAATCGAAAAATTGTATTGTAGTAGGTATATGTTTATCATTTCCTAGTATCCTAAATACAAGACTGTCCACCAATTTAAAAAAAATGTATATCATTATTTTGCAGGATCATGTGAGTTAAGCACATATTCTGCTGTAATATTAGTGCTATTAATAGTTTCATTACATGAAAATGCCCAAATAAACAGTTTTTTTTCAGTATCATCATTATAATGTTGTGATTGTGATGGTAAAAGCAAATTGTGTCTTTAACATGCTGCAAAATCCATATCAAGGTCTTTTTTTATGGCATGGGGAAGGCAAACAAGCACACAGGCCACCTAAGTGGGATCTGTGACCGATAGACACATGCATTCTCAAGACCACAATCTTAAGACTGCAGTCTTAAGATCTAAATGCGTTGCCAACCCTATAGACCAAGATGGAATCCCGCTATGTTAGTCATTGCACCTGTTGTCTTATCCCCACATTGGAACACAACAATGCTAACACGGCTCCATGGCGGTAGGTTAAAGGATGAGATGGTTGTTGCTACAACCATCTCCTATCCAGACGGACGTTGCACAAAGTCCTACCACGACTATAATACACTGCACAGAGCAGATGGTCAGCTCGACCATTGACGCCAATCTTACAGCTAATATCTGGGTAAGATGTTAAAAACTCCTTTTTTTCTTAATTGTATCTGTGGTCGATCTGGTCCGGCTAGAGTCTAGCCGGACCAGATCGACCACTGCTCATAGTCTAGCCGCTAGACTATGAGCAGTGTGTTGAGTTGCAAAATGCTTTTCTTGGCAAATAGGTCCACTGTCCTTAATATTTTATTTCTCCTTAATATGCAACATTTTTCAAAAAATGTAACAGTTTAAATACCTAATTATAATTACAGAAAATTATACAAAGATCCATTATTGTCTCAATTTCTTGTCAATAAAATGCAAGTTTCTGGTATGGACATAATTTAAAAAAAAAAAAAATTGTGTAGCAGTTAATTTTGTTTGTCCATAAAATTCATCCATCTTCATGTTTCAGATGATCCAAGCATTTCTACCCAGTATGAAGGAACGCAACCACGGACACGTAGTACCAATGTCTTCAATGGCTGACCTGTTCGGCTTCAAGGACCTTGTACCATACTGTGGAGCTTGGTACGCTGTGCGAGGAGTTATGAAGGCGCTGGAAAATGAGCTCTGTGATGAAACTAAAGGCAACAGCCAAGTAAGTTTTGTCATAAATACATCATTACTAGTGATCGTTATCAACGTGCTGTATTTTTAAGATTTTATTACATTTCTACAAAATAAACTTAGATTAGTAAGTTGGTAGTAAGTGCTTCCCAAGAGGAAAATACTGCTGAGAGGCGCTGCAAGAAACTCAACAGTCCGCCACCTTTTAACAAATGAATGCATTGACCTACAATTTATACATGAACTTTATCCTGTGGTTTGCGGAAGCACTGATCAGTCCTCAATTTTCATACACTATATTGTATTTTTTTTTTTTAATTTTAATCTGAATACACTAAAACTTGGTACTTTTTCACCCTCCAGCACACCAAAGGATATGGGCCCAAATTTTCTTTTAGCGTTTTTATTTTTATTTCTAGTACGAATGATCTGTGTGTCAGATTTCTGGATCAAATAGTCTAGGTTCTTAATAACTTTTTTTTGGACGACGCGTTTGCCTAGGTGGTAGTGACCCTGCCTGCGAAGCTAACGGTCCTGGGTTCAAATCCCTGTAAGGGCAGATATTTGTGTGATGAGCGCGAATATATAATTCCCGAGTCATGGATGTTTTCTATGTAAGTATATATTTCTCTACATAAGTATTTATATCGTTGTTTAGTATCCATGGTACAAGCCTAGAGTTGAGGACTAGTTAGGGACAGTTCAACTGGTGTAAGATTGTCCCCTGTTTTTTTCTTTTTTCAGATCAAGTTCACAACAATCGGTCCATACATGGAGAATATGGGTGCTTGCAAATACCCTCGTTTCAGTTATAAGGACTCGATGATGATTGAGATCGGACAGAGTTCATCATCCACGCCGTGAGAAGGGACATCCCAGAGACCTCCATCTCTAGTAGCATACTGTGCTATATAGGTATTTAACTGTCAGGTGCAGTTATTAAATACTGAGAGGGTTTCGAAGAGATGAGAGGATTAAAATAAGAGGTTTAAAATAAGACAGTTAAATCATTCCATTTTCAAACTTGTGTATGTGGAATCGTGATAAGAAACCGTGGCCGTAAAAACCGACTGGCCACTAAAATTTAGTATTTTTTCCAAGTAAACTAACTAAACCTAACAACGCTATATGTTAGGATAATTAATACATTCATTCGCGTTGTATTGTATCACGTATCTATTAAAACCAGTAGTAGGTAGGTATCAGGTATTGGGCGGAATGAATGGAGAGCCACTCGACCGCCCGCCTGCCTCGGCGGCGTCCCCACTCATCAGGTATCAGGTATGATATCACTTAAAATTAATATGTACAATTTACTGCCCTGCAAGGTTACTAAATTGTCACTTAGTGATTTCAAAAAGAAAATGGAGCCGAAGCCAACACGCAGAGGCCCTATAGACAAGTTTAATTTAGTAAAGTTATGGGACACCAACCGGCGATTGTCCCTGAGTTCAAACTAAAGAAGTATGCTCCCACGGACAACCACCGGTCAGTGTAAAGACTATTTAAGAAGGATGGGAATACTAATAATAGGTTCTATGAATGAACTGATATGGATTGGTGAACTAGGCTATTGATGAAACTACGGCGCCTGCCTGGCCAATGCTAATTACTTTGGTTTAAATGGCAGGCGGTGACTCGCCAACTCAATGGAATGGACCTCCCGAAATAGCCACATATATATATATCAGCAGGGAGGCAACAGTTCCAGAGGGGCTAAGGGTGGAGAGGTGCTTCTGGACTTTAAACGACCATAAGGTGCCCACTCACCACTTATGCAACACATCCACCCTTCGAGCATATAGCTCTTGCGACTCCACTCTGACCGGCCAATAAAGGCAAGCCAGAGGTGAGGGTCTGTTCCTCGTCATTGCACACCGCAGCCGGCCGGTGAAGGCAAGCGTGAGGTGAGGAACAAGACCTACCCTCGGGAGCACTCAGGTCCGTGGTGTCGCCACTCACCACAGCTCGCCACTAGCTGCCTTGCGGCCCTATTATTATTATTATTATTATGATACAAGTAAGTAAAAGAAAAAATACGTTTAAAGCAAATGGCTATGACGAATTAAAATATTCAACTTTAGTTTCACAAATGTGTCATAGATGGCGTTACCTGTCCTCATTTTTTCATAAACGATAGGTGGTAAATAAATATATTTTTCATCACACTTTCACGTAAACAGTATCTAAACATACAGGTTAGCTGGGCCCCATATAAAACCCTCGACCTTTTTTTTTTCATGAAAACCTAGGTCGGTAAGTAATTTTTTTTTTATTTATTGCGCAGCACACCGTTCATGCAAGTTCAAGCAAGGAGTTTACACGAAATTGAAAAATTGTTTTAAAATGTTATCTAAACAGTAATTTCATCACACTTTCACGTAAACAGTATCTAAACATACAGGTTAACTGGGCCGTAATCCCCATATAAAACCCTCGACCATTTTTTTTTCATGAAAACCTAGGTCGGTAAGTTATTTTTTTTTAATTTATAGCGCAGCACACCGTTCATGCAAGTTCAAGCAAGGAGTTTACACGAAATTGAAAAATTGTTTTAAAATGTTATCTAAACAGTAATTTCATTGCAATCTCGCTACATGTTATAAATTTTAATAAATAAGTTTTTTCTGCCCTATAATTTCATTTATTTACTCGCAAATGTGATGAAAAACATTGTATGTTTCACGAGCGGTACGGGAATTACGAACCTCGACTCAGAAAGCCCTCAGTCTTCGACTTCGGGCTTCTACTAGAGCCTCGGTCGTAATTCCTTACTTACCGCCCTTAATACACAATGTACTATAATTTACTCTTTTACATACGGGTGTTTCAGAAATTGACGTAAATGTTTCGGCAAAAGAAAACCTTTACCCAGATTATACTTTTCACTAAGCAATGAGTTAATTCGTTTAGTCGTTATTAAGCTTATTATGATACTGGTAAATAAAACGGTATTATAAACTTATTGACAGTGTGGAATTATTGTGTTACCAGTATATTTCTACGTTGTTGAGGAATAAAAATAAAAAGTTTGGACATCCCAATTATACTTTTTTTTTAAAATGGTACCACAAGTATCATTAAAACCTTCATAACTCCTAAAGTAATTAACACATTTTAAAGTTAGCACTATATCCTGAACTGGTATTAAAGCAGCTTTCTAGGAGACCCTGAACTTATTGTAAAACCTTATTGATACTTACTTATTGATTAGAACCATGCCTTTAAGGTGCACACTACGCAGTCTTAAGGTATTTGTCGCCGAGTTAAACCCTTGAATTTAGACAAAGGAAGAGGAACTACGATACTTTTAGTAAGTAAATCTGAAAATTATGAATTGGAAGCAAGTAGATCTAAAATTAAAGCAAGTAATTTTCTTTTGAACCTTAGTTACACAAAAAGTCATAGATGGCGCTAGTTGTCCTCGTTTCTTTACATTCAATTAAACTTTTCTAATATTTCCCGTTCAACTAGAGACTCCACATATATCTTTTGTTACCTTCAGTGTAGTATTTTTTCAAGAACTACTGATTACGCCCAGGTATTTTCCATTTTTCCTTGTGGTGACGCGCGTTTATATTTTTATTATGAAGCCTATCCCTCTCACACGTTTTTGGCCAGTTCTATGACATCTCATTTATTTCAATCGGTCCATTATTAGGAGCTACAGTGGAACGTCCGATTTTGACCACATAACAAACATTCATACTTACTTACATACATAAAGTGGTAAATTAAATACAAATTATTACCCTTTTTTCTACGCGTAGCCTGAAGGCGTTGTCCGATGATTAAGTTTGTGCCGTGTGGACCAGCCTTTATATTAAATGACAAAATGGGTAAAGTAATGACGAATTAATCATGAGAAGCTTGATTAGATAATATTCATTTTATGAAATGGGTTTTATTTAACCAGCCCTGCAGCACTCAGATATTTGTATTTATAAGAGGAGAGATTTATTTCATTCCCCTTTATATTCAATTTAATATCTAATTCTGTCAGTCATAATCATAGAAAGTACGGTATTGTTAATTAGTTAATGTCTTTTTTAGGGTTCCCTACAAAAATGGTAAAAAATAACTTTTATGTTGAGACTTTGGTGTTAGTCTGTGTGTGAGGTACAGTAGTTTCTCAGCAATTACAAAATTAAAGTTTTTTAATCTTATTTTAAGGAGCTTGGTCGTGAAACGATTATAACGCTCCATACGATTGAACAGTATGTACATCATTACATTAATTTGGGTGCAGCAATCAACTTTAAATTTGCCATATTATTGAAAAGAAACACATGGAAATAATTTTATGGATATAGAAGACGGGTCTAGTATGGAGGGTCTGAAAGTGACTCTATAGTAACGAATGGGGTGATGGGGTGAAGCTCGCGGGAAATCACTGGATGACAGCAGCAGATGGAGGAACGATCGTTGTGGAAAACCTTGGGGAAGGCCTTTGTCCAACAGTGGACGTCTTGCGGCTGATGATGATGATGATGATGGGTTATGTCATCATCATTAAATTTAAGAGCCAGGCTCTTGTCGGTGGAGTAATTGCCACTTTTCTCTATCCTGTGCCAGCCTTTTCACCTCCTGATACGACACGACATTCGCCTTCCGTCTTATTTGGTTAAAGTATGTGAGCCTAGGTCTTCCTCTTCCTCTTTTTCCTTCGACTTTACCCTCCAAAATGTTCAAAAAGAAACTATCGTGCCGCATCAAGTGGCCCATCATCTTTCCTCTTCTACATTCTATAGTTTTTAAAATATGTCTTTTCTCGTTCACCATCTTCAAAACTTCTTCGTTGGTTTTCTTTTCCGTCCAGCTAATTTTTTCCATCCTTCGCCAACACCACATCTCAAACGCTTCCAACCTTTCTCTATCTCTCTGTGTTAGTGTCCAAGTCTCGCTACCGTACAACGCAATGCTCCAGATGTAGATTTTAATTAAGCGTTTTTTAGCCTTTTTTGATATTTTAGTTCTTAATAGATGCTTCTTGTTATTGAAGGCTTTTTTAGCCATGGCTATCCTTTGAATGATGTCTGCGGTGCATCTGGAGTCATTGGTAATTAAACTTCCTAAATATTTAAATTTGTTTACTTGTTCTATTGTACTATTGTTAAGAATGATTGGGTTATGTTTTTTTGCATGTTTAGATGTTATAAGAGTTTTAGTTTTACTGCTATTAATTTTAAGTCCAAACTGATTGAAAATTTCCTCCATTTTTACAACTAGGTCTTGTAGTTGACTGTTGGTTTCAGCAAATGCTGCAATATCATCCGCAAACCTAATGAAGTGAATTTTTTGTCCATTAAATTTAATTCCCCCCAAATCTGAATCTATTACCTTTTTTATGGCATCTTCTATAAAAATGTTAAATATGAGCGGTGAGAGTGGACAACCCTGTCTGTCTGATGGGTTATGTAGAGAACCATTTTATATAGTTATATTAATAAAATAAATAAATAAATATCAGAGTACAAAGAAACACTAATTGGCCTAGTCCCGGGTTCTAGACAACGATAAACATACTTATATAGAGAAATATATATTTAAAGAACAGAAAACATCCATGACTCGGGAACAAATATTTGCGCTCATCACACAAACATCAGCCTTTACCGGCATTTGAAACCAGGACCGCTAGCTGCGTAGGCTTCGTAGGTGTAGGTAGGGTGGTTTTTCGTTAAGTTTTTGACAGTCAAAAATTATAAATATTCCGTCCCCCGTTTACATCCGAAGTGGTTGAAGTTTATCAGCCAAAAAATCTGCAATAATCCAGACTTCTCTTCCTACCTAAACTTTTCAAGCAAAAATGCTTAGAGCTCTGTGGAGGCCTATGCTATCACTAAAGTTAAGTACTAAATAAAATCAAAATCGTGTTGTGCTAACAGTTTTAAGAGCCTCATTCGTGACTGCCATCACGATTGTTTTCTATCGGTAAACGCTCCAGTCACGTATGGACCTGTCACCGCTGGGCAGCACATGGAGGATATTTCTATGAGGTATACGTATAGTTTCACTAATTGGGATGATGACTCATGTTGAACTTTACTGGAAAAAAAATATGGGCCCTGGAGGGGAACTGTCTTAAATTATTGTAATATTGTTTACTTTTGCTGTTACCTATTGTTACACCCACAAGCTTCCTTTATTTTTAAAATGTCTCTCGCTTGTCACCTGGAAATCAAACCAGCTAAAAACTCAAAAAAAAAACACTAGGTAGTTTAACCGACTTCAAAAAAAGGAGGAGTTTCTCGATATAGTATACATATATGTTTTTTTTTATGTGTGTCCGCGGATAATATCTATCTATAGGATTATTGTGATATATCCTCTAATTTATTAAAATCTCCTCTAATTTTTATAAACATTAATGGTCTCGGAAATAACAAAGATCGTGAAATCTAACATTAATTAACTACTTATAGCTATAATAACTTAGTCATAAAAATAAGTAAGCATTACGGTTTCCGTATGGAAACATTTTTTATGCGGTTTTTGGGCACCGCCATGGGTAAGTCTAAATATTTATTTATTATTTATTAGCTCTTGTGATAATTCTGAGTTTTGACACGTTTTCTGTTCAACTACAAATGTTATTTTTATTTTATATTCATTATTAATATAATGCTAGGTTAATTATCACTGTCTAAAGAAATATTAAAAAAATGACTGATTTTAGTTTCTTGCGGCGTTTCTTCTCAGCAGTGATCTCCTCTTGCGAAGCGCTGGTAGTTTTCTGACGTAAAAAAGTGACCGTGGCGGCCCCGGATTCGATTCGGGAATCGTATGCACAAATATTTGTGTGATGAGCTCAGTATTTGTTTTGAATCTTGGATATTTTCTATGTATTTGAGTATTTATTTCTCTCTATGGCTATGTCTATCGTTGTGTAGCGCCCGTAGGTGCCTAGGGCTTAGTATGGGGTTAGGTCGATTTGTGTGAGGTTGTCCACAGATATTTATATATTTTATGCCTGTTCCCCTTCAAGCAGTAAGTCCACGCTGTCTGTCCCCCAGGTCTACATATGTAACCGGTTGAATTTTTACAATGTTATTAATGCGGATTTCGAGGGAAGCGCAGTTGGAAAGTGGCAACAAGAACAGCTGTACCTCAGTAGGTATTTAAGAGGATCGTGAAGTTACTCTTAAAAATCGCATGATGTCTAAATTTTTCTACAAAACTTTAGCTCTGGCCGAAAACGTCTCACCCCCATATCAAGTTTCCACGATTTTTGAATATGTTGCAGTTATTATGAAAAATTTGGTTGTACGTTTCCGTTTTGTGTTTGTTACTTTCTTGGAAAAGACAACCTACAGACTTAGTTATTCATAAAATCGTAAAAATCGAACTAGGTTTAGGGGGAGATAAACTTTATCGCGTTACACATGGACATTTTTAGTATTATAATCCTCTTAACGTAGACGCAAAAAGTTTGTACCTACTCCTTTCATAAGGAGCAAACAGATGAGCGTGCGACAAGAAAATATGGTCGTCTAAAAAAGGCGAACGGGCAGACATGTATGAAAACTGGCCTAGAAACCAATAATCATAAGAACTAAATTATCTGATATCCTTCATAATTCTACAACGATTTTGTGTAGCGGGAAACCTCAATTAATTGTGAGAAATATTTGAAAAATCATAATCACTTTGAAACACCGCTGTCTAGGCATGGCGATAACTTTTTCACACAAAGATTTCGAACTATCAGCCACAGTATTACAACTTAGAATTACCTATCCAGAGACAATATCGCTGGTCCTCATTGGTCAAATAGGCCAATAGGGAATACGCATGGATTTTTGAAATCGCATTTCTCAACAAAATATGAAAATAGTGATGACCAAAAGTGAAATTCAAATTCAAATCGGTCATGAAATACGGATGATACAAGCATTTTAAAATGCTAATTAGACGGAGAGATCCGAAGTGCACCGGTGACGTCATCGTGCAGGTCTGCCATATAAATTACACGTACAATTCTGTTTTGCTAGAAAGATATAGGAACAAATCTTTATTGGCTAATATCTAGGTTATTTTTATAGCTATTCCAAAAATGTTTTATCTCACCTGTTTGTTACATGAATCAGCTTTTATTGAACCTGTAAAAAATACATGCATATTCCCTATTAGCTCTCCCTCCTTTCATTTTTTTAGAGACGTAATATTGTTATACTTTCGAAACCGGCGCCCAAAACGAAGTCTAGCGATAGATAAACTCTACGCTATCACTAATTGCAAAGTTGCCAGCCTATTGGGAGCGTTATCATTGAACGATGAACCCTGATAGTGCCGTATCTTGTTTATATTATAATTTGTACGTATATTTAAGCCGGTCTAGATATTGCAGTGTATTTCTTTATCGGATTAGCTGGGGAGCGGTGAAATATGTGAGTGATTTTGTTTAATATTGTGTAAAAATCAAAATTAAAATATAATCAAGGTGTCAAGTACCGACCTACATTTGTGTGTGCATCACTACACTTTACCATAATTACGGTGTAGAATAATTGACAAGTAAAAAATCAATTGGTAGCTATGAAACTAACAAATTTTAAAATTGTTATAGATTTTATGAGTGATTAATTTACTTTAAAGTGTCAATAAAAAAACCTTTTCTATACGGGCCACTGTAGAACCAAATGTATCCTTTATATTTACTAATTTGTTCAATATATTCTAAGTGTGATTTGGTAAAAATTGAATTTTTTTAGTCATATTTGGTGTCGCCTGTTACCGGTTGAATAGTAACTTTGAAGTTTGAACTAATTCGCGTCGGTCGTGGACTGTTTTTTTTAAAGGACTTCAAAAAGGAAGAGGTTCTATATTTGGATGTCTGTACGTTTTTTAAAAAATATATGTTTACCGATTTCTCCGTCAATTGTGGACCGATTTTCTTTTTTTTTTCGTTTGATAGAGTAGGTATACTTTGGGTGGTCCCAATGTCACCAAAATTGGTAGCTCATGAGGGGATCCGTGAGGAATTGAGGGAATTTCTCAAATATTATAGGCATATATGGTGCGATATTAGTATTTTCAGTTACAAGTCCAGTATGCATTTAAAAAGTATCATTTTGTGAAATGAAACGAATGATGAAGACCACAGATGGCTACCGAAATTCCTCAACGGTAGGTACCTGAAGGGTGGCGAAAGGATATCTAAATGGTTTAAATATATCACTATGACTTATGAGTTTCCCGCGGCCTTGCTTGTCGCGAGCTTGAAATGTCTATAGTTTCTTATTAATTGAGAAGTGGTACTACATAACAGCATTTATGATCACGAAAAAGTAAACAGACCGCCTTCAGAAACGCAAAAGATAACTTCCTTTAATGTTAGGCTTTAATAATAGATCAGCCAAAAAAAATATTAGGAATAATCAAAGACCAAAAATAAAAACATGTGCGCTACGCCTAGATAGTTAGTTGAAGTACATTTTCATTACGGCTCAATTGCTCAATTACATAATAATGATAGTATATCTTAATCCCCTTCAGTATTTCGAAGTAAGCAGGGTAGATTAAAAAACATTATTTCACAACTCGTCTCAGATAAAGCTACCATCGAGAAACCCAAAAAACCATGTCTGTTCATGCTCAGTGTAGGCTTCCGAAGCCGTTACTACACACAAATACTCAAAACCCACAAAAACCTACAAAAAATTCTCTATTTAAAGTTATTTGGTCTTATTAGTCATTAGTCATTAGTCTTATCGCTTATATCTCCTATATCTCAGCAACTAATCAAATCTACTTAGTCGTGATAGTTGTCCTTCAAAATTCCTTATATGTGCTTTCATTTTAGATATTTTTCAGATTTTTAGTATTTGTTTGTAGTTTTGGCTGTAGGGGGGACGGGACTGGGCCACTTGAATCTAACGAACATATTTCACGAACGGATCCCTTAGTCAAAAAAATGTTATTCACAAACCCGCAATATTATTAAAACACCTATCCAACGACACCCAACACCAAGGTAGACGAGAAAATAAATACGTACATACGTACACTACTTTTTTTTTTCTTTTTTTTTTCTACTAATCGGTGTGACTAATATCCAACGCCAACAGCATCATGAGCATGATTGCCGGTAGGATCGACTGTCTATATGTAGGAAGAATCACTGTTCTATGGCTCACTTGAACAGAGAATGTCTGTATTTATTTTAAGGTTATTTATTATGTTATTGTGTTTGTTTTGTTTTAAATTTAATTTTGGTCAATATTTAGTTTTGATTTTAATTGTATTTTAATTTAGTGTTTGACCTTTATCGACTAATCTATGGACGTAAATTGTCTGAAATAAAGATTTATTATTATTAATATGTATATTCATGCAAAATAATAGCTTTCTACAAATAGTGGCGAGAGTGAGTGACATATGCTTTACCAACTGCGATAAAGGCGACTATAGCACGGGCCCGCTTTTCATTTTGACAGTCGAAGGCAAACTGCTGACTGCTTTCAAAATTAAAACAATTGTGAGATGAAAACAAACGAAGTCGATTGCGATTGCGAGTGCGTGAGGCCAGCTGATTGACATTACTATTGTTACAGGCCGGATTTCAAAGAAATTGTGTTACTAGTTTTGGAGGTGATATGGACTGTAATCAAGGTGCACGCAGAAAACCTTCGCTGCATCTACAGGGTGGTTGTACCCAAGGAGCCGAAAGACGTGCGTGGAGAAATTGTCATTGTAAGTAGCAGTTATTAATAATTATTATTTGAAAATATATTTATTTGATATTTATTTTCTTTTCTGACATCAACGAAATACAAGGCTTATAGACACACTGGCTTCATGAAAATGCTTAACCAAACGGCCAAATGATAGTCATTATTATATTGGTTGGGCCGAA
Organism: Acleris sparsana; assembly: GCA_923062465.1. Lineage (NCBI taxonomy): Eukaryota > Metazoa > Arthropoda > Insecta > Lepidoptera > Tortricidae > Acleris > Acleris sparsana. The sequence continues at coordinate 3,539,187 of OV281287.1, read as the reverse complement.
ACCGAATATGACTGGATTATGGCACTTCTCCCCCCTCCCCCCAAAATAATCCCTTAACCCTTTATAAGGCAGAGGGAATATATTTCCCACCATAATAAATGTAATATGAACCTTGAGAATTTACAGATTGGTTCTATTTGCGAACACTATGACAGTTGTCAATAACCGGTAAAGGGTTAAATCTGGAAACCCTGCGAACTTCAACGATAACTTTTGATTGAATCGTTTGAGTATTTATAAATTGTTAATCCTGGAAAACCATTTATTTTATAAAATGTTGTTGTTTTAAAGTAAACGGTTATTATTTGAATTTGACGCTGCAATCAAGGGGCGTGCAAACTATATACATCTCACGTTCTACGCGTGGAAGCCTCTCATTTTTGTCTGGGCGTGGCAGTAAATGTGGCCTCTACACTGATTAATTTTCCTGTACGCTTCCAGGTCACTGGAGCAGGTCACGGCATGGGGCGGGAGATGGCAGTACGCTTTGCCAAGCTGGGAGCCATCGTGGTCTGCGTTGACATCAACGCTAGTGGTAACGAGGAGACCGTCAAGATGATTCAAGAGAGTGGTGGAAAAGCCCATCGATACGAGTAAGTGCAAAAGAAAGGTGAAAGTGACGACTTCGTCGACACATCGGCAAGGTATTTTTTTGGCGCTGGGAAAATGTCACACCGAATGACCTAGTCCCAAACAAAGCTCTAGGCTTGTACTATGGGTACTAGACCACGGTACACTTATATATACTTCATGACTCAGGAACAAATATTAGCGATCATCAGGATGAACCCAGGACCGCTAGCTTCGTATGCAGGATTATTACCAACGGGTCGTCGGAACAGCGATAATTAATATTTGATCAAATGTACTAAACCTTCAATCAATTACAGGGTTGACGTGACCGACCGCGCAGCAGTTTTCAGCTTGGCAGAGAAGGTCAAGAAGGAAGTCGGAGAGGTGTCGATACTAGTCAACAATGCTGGCATTATGCCCTCAAAACCGCTGTTGGAGTGGACTGAACAGAAAATTAGGTCGACCATTGACGTCAATCTTACTGCTAACCTTTGGGTAAGATTGCACAATAATAGACAAAGTTACTATAAACCCGGAACAAACAAGGTTCTTGTCGGTGGAGTTTTTGCCCCTTCTCGGTTCTCTGCCAGCTTTTTCATCTGATACGACACGACATTGGCTTTCTGTCTTATTGACTGAAGTAAGTAAGCCTAGGTCTTCGCTTATGCTTTTCTCTCAACTTTGCCCTTAAAAATTTTGAAAAAGAAACTGTCGTGCCGTATCAGGTGCCCCATCATCTTTTCTCTTCTACATTCTATGGTTTAAAAAATATGTCTTTCGTTTACCATCTTCTAAACCTATTCGTTGGTTTTCAAGTATATATATCTGGTTCAAAATATTCTAATCTAGCATTGTAAATGCGTGTTACGTTATCTTCATGTGGAAACCCGTTATCCCGAAAAATTCGACGGTCCAATAGGAGAGCTGCAGTACCTAATCTCTTCTCCGAAATTCTCCGAAAAAGTTGGGAGAATAGCTAATAGACAATATGTGATAATATTGATAGTAATATTGGGCGATTAACTAACGAGTAGCTAACGATTTTAACGTATCATTATGTATGTATGTATGTGAACTCTTTATTGCACATAAACAATTACAAAACATTTTGTATCACTATAGATAATGTACATAGGCGAACTTATCCCATATGGGATCTCTTCCAGTTAACCTTGGAGTAAAATAAGCCAGGATAATGCAAGAGGATAGGCAAATTTACAAAATATCAGATAAAAGAAAAAAGAAAAACGGTACATACATCTGAAAAACAGACATTAAAAAGTAATAATATCTGCTTTAATAAAATAAATACATAGGTAATCAAATATACTAATATATACTACCACATATGTAAACAGCAATTAAAACCTACAACAGGGCAAAGGAACAACACTCACGAGTCACGACTCATCCTGTACATTTAACCACAACTTCTTTAACTTTTCCTTAAATGAACCAAGATAATAATACAATGATAATACAAGTTTATAATTAAGATCTTTATTATTATTAAAGTCCGGGCTGCAAATATACAGTTCAAGTCAATCTTTGATTTTATCTATGATGTACTTACAGATGCTTCTAACCTCGGACTGGGTGCATGTTTAACCCTTACTTTGTTTTCAGATGATCCAAGCCTTCCTGCCAAGTATGAAGGAGCGTAACCACGGACATATAGTGGCAATGTCTTCCATGGCAGGACTCATCGGCTTCAAGAACCTGGTACCTTACTGCGGAACAAAGTACGCCGTACGAGGAATCATGGAGGCGCTGGAAAATGAGCTCTTTGAAGAAAGTGAAGGCAAAAGCCAGGTAAGTTTCTAGCATTATATTAATGCGCTTAGGATGCTGATAAAGAACGCCAAGCTATCATCATCGTACTCTTTTTTTATTCATCAAAAAGTGTTGTGCCTACCAGTGGCGAAGCGTCACGTAAATAAATAGGCAAGCCGGAGAAAAAAAGGTGTATGGCGTGTGTCGGTTTTACGTTTTGTTTGTATACCTACTCTATGCATAGGAATTTTTGGTAAAGCCGTAAATAATCGGCTTGTACGAACGCCTCGCGACTGGTGCCTACTCGTATGTTTTATAATTTTCAAATCCACGTATTAACGTAGTATGAAAAAAAACAGGTTGTCAAATGAAATGAAACAATTTTCGGCCAAAAGGCAGGATACCGATGGAATTATATAATAATAACATTTGGCCCTGACGGGTACCTACTTTTACATGTCTGACTCCACGCTTCCTAAGACTACTGTTAAGAAAAAGCGCAGCAACAAACTCAACAATCAGGCTTAATAACATCAAACAATAACCTTCTTCCACAGATCAAGTTCACAACAATCTGCCCATACATGGTGAACACGGGTCTTTGCAAGAACCCTCGCATCCGTTTCCAGGACTTAATGGAGATGGTAGACCCTGGGGAAGCGGCGGACATCATCATCGACGCTGTGAGGAAGGACATAATAGAGATTTCCATCCCAGGCTACATGCACTATGCGAACAGGGTAAGTTTTTTTTTCTTTTTTATGGATTAAAGAATGCAAACGAGCACACAGGCCACCTGATGGTAAGTGGAAACTGTGACCCATAGACATTCGCATTCACAAGGCTACAAATGCGTTGCCAACTATGAGAACTAAGATGGAATGCCGGCTGTCTTATCCTCAAACCGGTACACAACAATGCGGACACTGCTGTTTGGCGGTAGGTTAATGGATAAGATGGTGGTAGCGAGCACAAGGTCTTACCACCCGCAGTTAATATTTTAAATATGATAATCTTATTCGATTCATGTGCCATGTGGTTGCCGGCTTAGAATAGTGCCACTCCATGCCTTCCTGTGGAAGTCGTAAGAGACGACTAAGGGATTAAAGGCTTGTAGTATTGTTAGACGATGGGCTTGCAACCTGTCAATACATCTTGGCCTGTATGTGCAAAACGTGGTTATAGAAACAACAACAAGTCGTTAGAGTTGTTGGTAATTCTGTAGCTCTGCCTACCCCACTCTGGGATGTGGGCGTGACTTTACGTATGTATGTTATTCGATTCACTAATAAGGAGCTGAGCTATATAACAATAGAACATTTATTTAAAGTGATCAGGGGGCCCAATATGGCTGCGTTTATCGCGTGACAAAAAGGGGATAAAACATACGTCACGTCATAAGTACGAGAGTGACGGATGCTTTATCCACATTTTGCAGGGGTACACAAGGACTAAAAGATCTTTAGACAACTTAAGAGGTTTGTGACGCTGAACATCTCCATACAAATTGCGAAAACGTTTCTCACACCCCAAATTAAGTCAGATTTTTACGATTTTTGAATACGTTGCGTTGTAGACATTATGAAGAACTTGGTCTGTAATTAAAAATAATCGGAAACGGACAAACCAAAGTTTTTCATAATAACTACAACATTTTATCTCCCGGCGCTAAATTGTATGGAATATTTTACATGATTTAGTTTAAGCGATGCTTCAGTACAATACAGTATTTTTACGATACGGAACCCTTCGGGTGCAAGTCTGACTCTCACTTGGCGTGTTTTGTATATACGAGTACTTATTAAATTATTGTTTTTTTTTTCAGTACGGCCGCCTAATGGCCTCAACTGCTGGCAGGCTCTTGAACAAGTTTATCGACGCAGGAGTCGAAGCCCATGACTGAATGAGTGATTATAGAAATATTAATATAAAACACCTAACGGCTTAGTTTATTTATATTAAACGTGCAATGGTAGCGCGATTCTCTGAAACGATTAGGTGTTATTATATCATTAATATTGTTAGGTTAATAAATAATGATGACAAAGTTATTGTTTGTTAATTTTTGGTAATTAATTCCTAACCTAAAAAAAAAGACCGCGTCTCGCCGCAGCGCACTATAGGTACAGTAGTTAAAATTTATATTTGCATGGGCACCCTGCTTGCAACCGTACTTAAAGCGGCGTTCCATGGGTTATTCCCACCTGTTGCCACCAATTTGTTGCCACTGGTAACAGCTGGGATTTTTTTCCCACCTGTTACCACTATAGTACTCGGTGGTAACAAGTGGGAATATTTTTCCCATTTGTTACCAGTAAAATATTTGGTGATATAAATCCCAGGAAAAAAAATCCCAGCTGTTACCAGTGGTAACAAATTGGTGGTAACATGTGGGAATAACCCCGTTCCATAAGGAGCACCGACGATCAGATAAGGGTCTCCCCAGACGTATCGACGCGGAATCTGCTTGAGCCGGTAAGAAAAAGTTTCATGTCCATGCAATAAGAGCGAAAAGCTATTCTGTTACGTTAAACCATAATACTTTTGAGATGTTTTCGTATTGTCAATGTTACGATTACGATATGATTTATTTTCTTATTGCCGGTACAGACGAACAGGGTTACACGAACGACTAAATTCGAAACTTCGAGTTCCAGTCACACGTCATTCGAGACTAAACCGATACTTAGATTTTTAAATTTAGTGCCTTAGCATTTGAACTGTAACCCGCCCCCGCGCTGCCCTTAATAGTAATGGCACATGATTTAAAAACAATACGACAACATGTCGAAAGCTATAAGGTTTCACTGGGTAGAATATAGCCTAAGAAGACAGATTTCCGCTGACATTATTAAGAAAATTAGGGGAAAAATCTGTTTGAAATGATTCCAAAGTTAATAGAAAATGAAGGCAGCCAAAAGTATTTTTTGTACAGTTGAAAGTGGCACAACGAATGTATATTTGGATGTGAATAGCGTCATTATTCATACTTTGGCATTTCACGACACTTTGTCTAGTCTAGACAGTTGTTTCGTTATTTCTTTTGCTACGCCTACACGTACATTGCCCATAAACTTGAAACCACGTAGACATTATGACATGTATCATGTATCATACTGGCTGTTGCCCGCGACTCCGTCCGCACAGGGAAATAAAATATAGCTTATGTTCATCAGGAGTATTGTAGGATTCTAATGGTGACAGAATTTTTCAAATCGGTCAGTAGTTTCGTAGCCAATGCAAACAAATTTTCATTACATTTAATTTCGTTTCATTTATTCAGTAAGTAGGCGGCACGGGCGCTTTTACACGTCAATAATTTACCAGCGCTTCCCAAGAGGAGACCCCTGCTGAGAAGAAACGCCGCAAGAAACTCAGCAGTCAGTCATTTTGTAAACATATTTCATATTACAATGCGAGGGTTGCGTTGTCAAACCCGATAAATCGACATAATTGTTTATTCAAATTTGAAATGTATTCATTAATGTTCTTTTTGACACAACAAGATATATCGACTTATCGGGTTTGACCTCGCAACCCTCGAATGGTACTACTTACAAGGAAAGGTACCCAACTGTCTGGTTCCGATTTTGTTGATTTTGATATATGTTAGAGAGTAGTTTAAAATAACAGACACGTATTTTTTTTAGCGGCCCAAACCTTTTTAACCTGTTGTTTACGGGGGTACCGGGTAACAATATACGGGGATCTATCAAGTTATCTTCTCTGGGAAATTTCGTTTTAACCTGAGCGACGCTCGGTGTCCAAGTACTAGTTAATAAATGAAACCAAACTCGATTTGGATAAATGTAACTTTACTTACCTAAACGTTTACTTTTGTACAATGTTTCCTTACTTAACTAATTCATATGCCTCTTTTTCAAACGTCATAGACTCATAGCTTACCTTATACATTAGGTATCTCTAGTTTCATGTTTAATTTGTACATTGCTACTTTTTTTTTGAGTGACATCAAGAACTTATTTTAAGTGTTTTAAAAAAAACATGCTTAAGTAGACGTTTGTCTGAAAAAAATACATTTTCAACTTGTTATTATTTACAGAAAAAAGAAATTAATATTATTAGTGTTTGCTACGCCCGCTTTGGACTAGTGGTCGGAATGACGTCATCTTGTTTATAACCGCGATACGTAGCACTACTAGCTGTGACGTAGAAAAGACCTTGTGGCGTTTAAGCCCTTAAGCCATTAGCAGAGATTTTGTTTATTTATTTTCGCAATAAATAACGAAAAAAATATTGTATAGTTTTGATAAAAACCTGTATAAGCATGTATTTTTGTCGCTTTGCCTCAACAGCCATGTTCTCGTTCTCAATTAACATACTATGTTTGACCGTAAGAACAGCCAGTTTGGAGTAGACCCTTACAAGTTTTGAACTCCTGGTAATAGGATGACTAAACACCCTCATCTAAATGATAGTTAAATTAGAACAGCTTGATGACCTGGATTCCTTCAAGGAGACTTGACTGTTGACTTTTATGTTTGTGAGGAATAATGATGTTTGGTATTGTGTTTTCATTTCGTGACTAGAGTTCTGAGGAACGCGGCGGCATGCCGCTTGGACGGCAAGCACTGTCCAAACGCTTCCAATAACAGGGGTTCTTGATGTACAGCTTCCCTGGAAAAATACTGTTGCTTAAATACCATCATCTATGAAGCGGTCTCGGAGTGAATTCTCAGCGAGGGTAAATCAAATATGTATGTCGAGAGTTAGAGTAATTTATATATACTCTTGCGCTGTCACACCTTCCCGGAACAAGTACTAAGGCTGGTTTTGCGGCGGAATCAGCGGAGACCCTCAACGGACGAGGGCAAATACAGTCAACTTGATAGAAGTTACATATATAAGCCTTTTGGGGTCGAAACTTTAGGACCGTGGGGACCAGGAGCACACCATATTTTGAAGGATTTATCAAAGCACCTGGTCGACACAACTCGTGATCAAAATGATGGCCTGTACTTGGCACAAAGATTAAGCATTGCCATTCAACGTGGCAATGCTGCCAGCATTTTGGGAACAATGCCTACTGGTAGCGGTTTGTTAGATTAGTGTAGGTAGTTGTAAGTAAGTTTGTAAGTTCGTTCGTTTTGTTTTTGTAAAATGTTAATGTATTTTTACCATTAAAGGTACCTACTAACCTGGGGAATGCTTCACAATTTATATAAGTATTTATTTATGTAACTATATTAGTCGTTCTCTAGTATCTAGGTACAGTTGCCCTTAAAGCTGCACACTTGTGCATCTTGTTACTCTTAACGCTTTGATAGATTAGTGCAGCATCAAACATGACGTTCAAGCGGCAAAACGCTTCTTAAGGAGCACACTGTATATAGGCTAGAGTTTAGCTTGGGTCTAGGTCAATTGGTGCGACACTGTCCCCTTCTTTTTCTTCTTAGCGTGCTAAATGAAAGCTGACCAATATTGCTGTCACAGCCGGATCCGACAGATTGTTTGACCTTGAAGAGGGCATTTTTGATGGCCATAGAGCGTTTTCACATTATCCGATCCGATATCGGTATCAGACGACGATGGTCGACACCCGATAGCCGACAACATGTGCTGTGTTCACATATTTCCGACACAATCGTTACGATACGGCCATTTGCTCAATAGCTTAGTGCATCGGGTTCTGCGCACACAGAAACAATTTACCTAGATACACGTATAGCACACATAGAAACCTTATCGTCCGACTGCCCACGGGCGTCCGATGGTGCCGCCAACATATCGGTGTCGGCTCCGGAGTCCAATATCGGGCCGGACAATATTTCATACATTTTATTTGCCCCCATATCGTATCGGCGTCCGTTACCGATATCGGATCGGATGATGTGAAAATGATCTAAGAGGGACCGTTTGTATGGCCTGGAATTGTATGTCCCCTAATATTTATTATTTATTACATTAATACTGTTGTAAAAAAAACTGCAGCGCGTTTGATTTTGTTTTGTATTCATTTATTAGTACGAACGTACCTACGGTAGTGCTGTGCATTATATTGACAGCCAAAAAGTTTACAGCATGGACACTAAAATTAGTTATATGTTTAATTAAATTAAATTAATGCCTGTGCCTCACCTAATTTTATCGGTTCCTTGACCCTTCCAGCACCAACAGTGTTACCAGTTTTTGGGAATTCAGCTATTTACACTGGACCGCAAAACTAAGTATCACACTTTTAAAGACAATCTCATATAAAGTGTGTGATACTTAACTTTGCGGTCCAGTATATATTAATCATAACTTACTGGCTGATCAATCAATACACTGCCGAAACCGCTGGACCTAGGGACTTGTGGAGGGAATATTCATTGGATATCCTAGAGCTGCAGCAGAAGGGATTTATATGAGAGGAGTAGCGGGAAACTATTTCTATACGTACGAAGTCTAGTTATTTATATACCCATAATCTTCGAAGGACACGCGGCCGTCCCGATCAATGTCCATTTTCTTTAGAACCAGCTCCACTAGATCTCGCACTCCCTCGTCGGGGTCTTCGTCTCCTGGCTGCTTTAGCAATGAGTTTCTGGAACATAAGACCATCGTTACATAAATAATATTTCATTAATAATAATTTATATAGGTAGGTACTTTATTGCCAAAATTTAAAAAGTGTAGGTGTAAAAGGTGGACTTAATGACAAACATTGTCTATCAGTCAAATGCTTTTTGCAAATTTAGGAGTTCCAAATTTCCTGTTGCCGGCAAATCTGTTCGTAAAAAATCATTACTTCCGACAGAAGTCAGAAATGATTTTCCTTACTTTCACATAATAAAAAGAAAGGATAAACAAAAACAGTCTTACGAATTTGTAATACGAATAGCAAAATTACCAAGATAATATAAGATGATACCGATAACCGTTTGACAAAGCTGCGCTAGATTTTTCTTTCTTTAAAAAAAAGGCCTACATAAAGTACCTAAAATGTTGAACACAGGACATACATTATGTGACATCTCTCTTATCCTTAGTGATCCCAAGGCATCAAGCTAATCAAGCTAGAAGACTCTCTCTTTCCCCACTCCCAAGTGACTTGAACTTAAATAGCCCAAAACGACTTCCACCATGATGTAGCTTTGACTTACTTGAGCAATAAAAACATCTCATCCTTAGTGATCCATCCATCCCCGTTTAGATCATAGACGGCGAAGCAGTGCGCGCGGCGCTCCTCATCCGTCCCCCGCAGCATTCTGCTCAGGCCCCTCGCCCAGGCTTCGAACTTGATGGCCCCCTCTCCTCCCCCTAACCCTCGTTCCCACGTGACCCAGATGCGCTCGAGAATGGTCTCTTCGGTCACCAGATCGAAAGTGTTGTGCATCACGTCACGGAAGGTGCACTGGTCTATGCCCTGTTGAAAATAAATAAATAAATATCAGGAGACAATCTCATATAAATTGACTTAGTCCCAAACTAAGCTCTAGGCTTGTGCTATGGGTACTAGGCCAAAATAAACATACTAATATTGAGCAATACATACTTATATAGAAAACCTCCAACACTTGGAGATGAATACTCGCGCTCATCACACTAAAATTTGCTCAAACCTAACTGCGTTGTCAATAAATATCAAATACATAGTAACTTAAAGAGGGTCGGTCTATTTACTCGTAGATATATATCCTAATCAAAGGACAACTAAAATGTGAGTGCTGTAGGATTTCTGAAATTGTCATATCAAAAAGAAAGTTGAAAGATTAGATTGGAAATCAAACCACATCATAAGACAGGACTAACAAATGCCAAGGGGGGAGAGAGAACCTAGAAAATTGGAGCGATATACACAACGCTGATTCTGATTGATTAGTTTTTTTGACAAACACAGGGGTACACCATAGAAAAGATACAATAAGGCTCGCACTTTTATTGCTTATCTACTATGACTGTACGCACTCTTTATCAGTGAAACCAAAAGATTATGGCGCACAGACCACCTGACCTTAAGTGGAATCTGTGACCCATAGTCATAGGTATACAATCTCAAGATTAGACTATAAATACATTCTTAAGACTAAAATCCTAAGACCGCAAAAGCGGTGCCAATCCTGAGGACTAAGATGGAATATCTAGGCTCTATGCTTCTAATTTTTTTCATTTCACCGGTTGTCTTATCCCCACACTGGAACACTACAATGTGAACACAGCTGCTTGGCGGCAGGTTAAAGGACAAGATGATTGTAGCAATCCGGACGGACCCTGTACAAGGACCTACCACAACTAAACCATCGTACGATATTAAGCAATTACAACACTAACCCAAGACGTGTGATATCGTCAATATCTCGCCCCACGTTTTCATTTTAATCAACCGTGCAGAAGGTAAGTACGAATCATTAATTGGTTTTAGAATTTCTAGACAATACCGATTTATCTAACCAAAATGTTTACCCCTACCCCTAGCATTCCCATAAACCACGGAAGTACCATGCTGTGGGCTCACGCAATTGCCAAGAAATTGCCCGAAAAACTGCTCGCAGTCTGATGACAGTTATTGCCCCGCAAAGCGGAGTTTTATTATTGCATACATCCATTACTTTCATAGCTACAAGCATGTTTCTTGCTATGTTGCATTTAATATAAGCCCTTGGGTTGTCACTGCGTGCCCATAAAAATGACGACAATAGTTGTTTAAATGGCATCCATTTATTTACTGTAATAAGGTATACGCTGCGCACATTTCCAGAGGCACGTATAAGCGTTCTACCTATATATGTACGTACAGTGTATTTTTAGAATTTTTAGTGGTCGCTGCGAGCTAAGCAGCAGTGTTCGTGTCTTTTTTTTCCGATGTGGGGAAGACAGCTAAATGCCTCTATGATAGGCATGAGCATAGAACCATTCCATCTTAGTCTAAGGACCCTAAATAATAAAATAAAAAAAATCATATTGTATGGAAAATTTCAAATCACTGCGTGCTAGTGAGTCTTATTGTGAGGTGACAAGATTCACATTAGGTCTCAAATGGTAATTAAGTATGTTGCTGATAGTACCTACATACAAGCCAAGTTAAGGCTTGAGTTTGTAGGTTACCCTAAAAGGGGGTGACTTTGGAAACGCGAGGCGACTTTGATAATTTTTATCATCATCGACTTTGTGCAATGTCTGAGTTATTATTAAGCTCTTTCGCGACATTACTTTCATATGTTTCATATGCGAGCGCAAAATATTAGTAGTTCACGTATTTTCATATAAATCGTATTTAAAACCTTCGAAACAATAAACCATTATTTTTTATCTACACACATATCATAAGTCCTCTATTATGCGTTCAAACCCCGTACGCAATAACAGCTGTTAATTTTGGAAGATGTTCCAAATTCGGATCTCATTACTTTACAATATTCGATTCGATAACGTAATTTCATTACGTTACAGCTGTCATCGCTGTCACCTACTACCACAGGTAATGCTGGTCATTTGCCTATCGGCTTCTGAACCCATCTTAGACTGCTTAAAATATGTGTGTAGATAAAGTATTGTACGCGACTCTGCGTAATTGGCATTACAACACTCGTGTGATCTATTATGAAACTCCCCTTGCGGCTCGTTTAATAAACCACGCTCTTGTTGTAATAACTGTAATTACGCAACCGTCACGTAAACTACTGTTGACATACTTCAGCGGTGACTTTGATATTGTGATGTAAACACAGGGATAACCAAAGTCGCCCCATTTTATAATCGAGAATTTAAGCTGCGTTCCTAAGTAAATACTAAGCCATCTACGGTAGTCTGCCTCTAGCTGCTTTAAGTTACTCCAAATGAGTACCGAGTCGCCAATACAATATATTTAATAATTTACTTTACGCTTAAACGCGGGAGTTACAGAAGATTTATTTTCAAAATTAATAAAACTAACCCCATTTTACGATACCTGATGGGAAGTAATCACCACCGCCTATCATCACCAGCAACTCAAGAAGAGTTTTTTTTTTCTTTGCCCCACGGCGACATCAACAGCTACTACCGCGGGGATATGGCGTTTCCACAATGAAGTGATTTTGCCAGTGTCAAGTATATATAAATCAATATAGCAATAAAACACAATCCAATCTTCTCTAGGAAGATTGGGGGCAACGTTGTACGGTGATATGTAGGACAGAGGTCAAGATAGTTTTAACCTCTGTACCTCTGCGAGTCGACTTGAAACGAGAAATAAGATGCCAGATACACGAAATAAGTCCAAGTCTTCTATCACTGTGCAACACAAAGGCATAAAAAGGACAAATCACTAACAGAAAAGAACTTTCAACACCTAAATACACAAAAATACAAAACTAAAACAAATTACACATCCGCCAACTTTGTTGTCGGTGCGTTGAAGATTGATAGACTATGTCAGTCTGTGTGAGATTGACATCTGCTATACCTATTTTTTATCGTAGATGATTTATATGCATCATATACGGATGGAAATAACGAAATACATCATCATTACCAAACCCATATCAATCACGTTCGTAGTTTAACTCGTGAACGTAATGGACCCATCAACCAGCACACGCAAATGTCACAAACTTTTTGTTGGGGCTCTGGAACTATGGTTAATGCCAGCGATTCGATCAACTTTAACGTTAACGTTACTCGATGATGGCTTGCCTGAAGCAGTTACGGAAATCGAAATGAATCGATAGATTTTGGCTTTTTTACAAACATTTTACAAAATTACATAAATAAAATTATAACCTAGTTACGCTTTACTCTGTTGCGCTATAAAAGGTCAAAATATTTATAGGAAATATTTTTATTTCTCTATAAACTATAATAGTTACAAGTTCGCCTTTGTACATCCCTGTTATATTTTTGTCAATTTTATATTTTTTATCTCTTGGGTTTTTACAATAAAGTGTTTACAACACATACCTAGGGACAAAGTATTTCTTAAAATATTATTTAATTATAAATAAATAAATAATTTTCCCTGGACATTTTTGATGTGTTTAGTTTATTTTAAGTATTCGATATGATTTTATCACAAACCAAAAAGAAAAAAAAAATGCTCTTCACAAAAATCTCTGATTTCGGTTACAGATCTAGTAAATTGCCAAACAGCATAGTACGTATAATGGAGGAAAAGTATGTCTTTTGCTTTATAACTTTCCCCATCAGTAACCTAAGCTCGGTTAAACAAGATAAAAACATATTTAAGGTATTCCACTTGAGAAAATTATACCTTTCATTGTATTGGCCAGTGCTGTGTTACGAAACGATGATCACCCTAAAAGTGGAACACCGCAGGCGATGGTACATCAAGCCCATTAATATCCATACAGCCATCGCATCAAATATATGTATACACGGACGTTATTGCCAGTGGCATAAAGGTGTACCGATACTTTTAATATCTTGGGAACGTATATATATTTATACCCTTGACCTAGGTACAGTCTAGTAGCACATTGTATTGGGCTAATTGGACTCCTTTGAACGGCGGACGGAACCATAAAGAACACTCTTTAACCGATAGTGAGAAACCAAATAAACGGTAATGAGTACCTAGTCTATATAACTATGTATCAAGCGTTACATGTTCAAGGTAAGCCCTAGCTTAGATCACTTAGGCCCTGAACCGCGACCTAGGCTTGCGTGCTGCCGTCGAGGCCACAAATCCATCTATAACAATGAGATCATACTAATACGTAATCTTATATAACCTTCTTTGAATATTTAGGAAACGTCACACGGGTTTATTAGTCTTTTTCGAGGAGATATGCCAAAGCTTTTGCTGTCTGAACTTTCTATAATACGATAAAAATCGACGTCTTTGGCCTGTTATCGTATTGTCAACGTTTCAATGGCGACTGTGTTAGAAACAATGATATAACGTCAAAGATTATAATGAATTTAACAGCCTAGAATAGAGGCGCAGCCATCTTGGCAGAATCAAGACCAAGACCAAAGCCCAACTAGTCATCATCATCATCATCATCATGTCAGCCGAAAGACGTCCACTGCTGGACATAGGCCTTCCCCAAGGCTTTCCACTCAGACCGGTCTTGTGCTTTTCGCATCCACCGCGGTCCCGCGATCCTGACGAGGTCGTCACTCCATCTTGTTGGAGGCCTACCTACAGCTCGTCTTCCGGTCCGCGGATGCCACTCCAGAACCTTCTGACCCCATCGGCCATCAGTCCTGCGAGCAATGTGCCCCGCCCACTGCCACTTCAGTTTAGCTATTCTTAGGGCTATGTCGGTAACCTTAGTTCTACTGCCTAACTAGTGACTATAATGAAATATCCTTTTTTTAAATGGCCTTTGACATATTACTTTCCTGAAAAAATACCTACAGCCCGTTAATTAAAATCGGTCCAATAGTCCCCTAGATTGGAACATCTAAAATTCAATCATATTACAATACTGGCTGGAGCCAGGAAAAAGAGTGCAGGCCTTTGCCCTGAAAGGGAACACAAAAGCCTAATATTTAAAAAAAAATGCTATGCTCAGTTGCTCACTCTGTTACATGTTGATTAATTATTTGATATTCTTTAAAAAGACATACTCATGTTAATTAACAAGTAAGTATTGTTGATGAGGCGATTTATAACATTCTTCTCAGCAGTCTCCTCTTGGGAAGCGCTGGTAGATTCTTGACGTGTAAGTGCCCGAGCGGCCTACTTACTGAATAAATTTCCTTTATCTTTTATCTTATCTTTGATACGCAAGCTGGTGCTAAAGTGCCCTTTAATATCGACATCTTACCGTTGATATAACAAACTGTGTAAACCAGACAAGAGAAACTACATACATCCCAAAGGTAGGCAGAGACTACGGAACGCCAGGTGCACCGGTCTAAATATATAACTTTCGATTCCTCTATATTCATCACCCTCTTCATGCACGTACGTCGGTTTCGGCTTCTTTTGTTTTGGCCCTTTATTAGTTGACCACAAATCTGATCACTCCACTCATTCACACACAAGAAAACCTCTGTCCTTTATCCGCTCTGCGTTAAACTTGAAGGCTTAAAGAATTGATAATAGAGCCTATGATAGAGCCTGCAGCACTCACGTCGGTCTTCGGGGCCGGCTGACCGATGCCGGTGGCCGGCGCGGCGGACTGCGCGGCCGTCACGAGGGTCCGGTACATCGTGAACAGCGCCTCCAGCTCGTACCTGGCGTGTCAAAGGAGGTTTCAAACTAAATGGCTGGTAGACTTGTCAGTAGCGCGTGGAGCTAACCCCATGTCTGTTTAGTCCTCCAGGGCCCATATTATGGTCACCTTTATTGTGTTTCATAAAGCATCTGTTTCTCTCGCACTTACATACTGATCAAAAAGAGACAGATGTTTTATTCATATCGATAAACACGACTATAATAGGCCCGCAGAGAAAATACTCTTTAATCGAACAATTTTCCTCGCGTATGATATGCATGAACTTATTTCTTTATGATTTTACGGTGATTATCTTAAACTCGACATTTGCAACATACACTTAATTACGATATTAACGAGGAGAAAAGCCATTAATTATTAATTAATTAATTTTAAAAATATGGCTAGTTATTAGTAAGGGTCCGTTCACATAGACCGGCTCAGAGAGTAGAGCAGATTTTTTATCAAGTAGGAAACAGAGTTATGAATCATTGTAATAAGGTTTTCTTTTCCATGTACACTTCTTTTGTCATTAACGTAATGAGCCGGTGTGTGTGAACGGACCCTAAGTATGACGCGCTTATATTTTTTGTAGCCTATAAGTAATAAATGACGTTTATTCACTACACAGAAGACACAAATAGACAGACCTAAAAGAAATCAATCAACATGACAAGAACAGCACGGTGTGTGTGTCCTCGCGGGTGAAGCGGACACTGGCTCAGCATTATGCTGAGATGTCAGGTCAGGGTCAGTGCTAATTTTCAGCCTATGACACTTGTACGTAATCTATGAATCATTATGATAAAGCTCGGATGCATCCTTCTACCGCAATTCTCATTCCTAAATATATATTTTTATATGGTTTTCGAACAACAATGATTAATTTAAAATACATTTGATAATTAAGCTAGGCTAGAATCGAACTACACATGAAAATAATTAGTGTGTCAATTCAATTTACATACTTACTTAACCAATAAAATGTATGTACACTGTACAGTCGAGATCATAAATATGGATATACTTTAGTACCCTGTCCATTTAATGTCATGTTTAAACTGCCTTATATGAATTGTGACAAGGTACTACAGTGTATAGTTACATATTTAAAAACTCGACTGTACGGTGACGGACGTTAACTTGTGACCCAATACAAAAAAAAATGGGCTTGAAATCGTCAATTTCATTAGAGATGTCAAATCATTTGTAAGTTACTGCCGCATCAGACCCGTCAATTAAATGTAACGCTTGTTTAGTGACGTGTTGTCATATTATATTGCTATAGCAATGAAAGTGACCGCAGCAACTTTAATCAAGCATTAAATTTAATTGACGTCTCTGCGTGCGGCAGTTATAGGAAACTCATCCTTATTATTGTAGAATGTAGGATTGACATTGGACCTAAGGTGGATCCCAAATTTAAGTTCTTGACTGTATGAGGCTGCAGTGGTTGTGATAAGCCGCGTCCAGCCTGCCCGCAAACATCGCCAGGATGGTGATCTATATTTTTTTTAAGACGAGTTTTATGTAACTCATTTGGATTTGGATTTGGATTTGGATTTGGATTTGGATATTTATTCATAAAATTTTGTATTTTACATGTCATTTCGATTCAATTTGTTAACAGCCTTAAAATTAGGTAAGTAAGTACGGTCAGCCTCATAAGTAGCTGCATACTTTAATACTTTGTCACATTAACGTCATGTTTGAACTGCTGCACTAATCTGTGAAAGGCGTTAGAGCGACAAGGTACAAAAGTGTGCAGCTACTTATGAGGCTGACTGTACATGATAATAATTTAGGTAAATTGACAATGTTAATTTAAAAGTAATAATCGACAGTAAGTACATCAAAGAACGTCATCTTATACAGTATTAACATATATATATGTTATATTTGATCTATTAAAGAACATTTAAGCCTTATAACCTGTTTTTTGACTTCACGCAAGTGTAAACTGAATACGATAGAATCAAAAACAGATGAGTATTAATCATCAATCATCAGCATAAAGGTATTTTTCATCAAACAAAGTTCAAAAATTTTGCACGTAAATTAAATGTCTAGTTTTGGTGTGAAAACGGTAAATTATACCAAGTCATTGCGTTATTCAATCGTCAATCAATCAACTTAATGACTTGTACATTGCCGACGGAATGCTTTGTGATTAACAACAGTTACTTTGTTTTCGCACCGATTTGGCGCCAATGTATAAAACTTCATAAAAGCTCTTTGAATTCAGGTATTTGCTAGATAGTATTTATAATAATATCAATGAACCGACTATCATTAATTTATGTAAAGCATAATTAAACTTTAAACTTACTCATTGTAGTAATTTGCGGGTTTATATCGCTCTTGCGTAACTATTTTCATGAGTCATAGAAAACTAATTATATTTATTTCAATCTCTTGATAATCATAATAAAATTAATAATCATCCTGCTACATTTTTTTAAAATTATATTTGTGTTGTTGATAAAAAGGGCAAAATGATTACAAAATATGTAACAATTCATTTAACATTAGATTACATGAAGATTAGATTACCTACCCTAAAACCACTACAATGCTTTCAATATCAAATAACTTTTCAACAAAAAGTTTTTGTAAATTTTACGAAGCTCGTAAAGCGCTATATGTGAAAAAATAATTCCCAATACATAAAACCCTCAAAACATTTTTAGATAACTATTACATTACATATAAAATCTTACCAACAAATCTATTTCTTCTTACTTACTTGTTAAAATTGGTAGTTTTCAGTAGTACTTCGAGCGCTCTATCCTTTAGTTTCTTGTGCGGCATCGCGCGTACGGCCGCGGCGCGAGCGTCCCGTCGCGCTCAAGCGTGCGTACTAAAGTGTACGTAACCTGTGGCAGAGGTTACGCTACGAGAAAAGTGCTACGAGGTTGGTAGCCGATTGGAAATGCAAATGGTGCTACGAGTACTATGTAGGTTAGTTGGGGGTGTTTGTAATCAGTGCGGGAGTTGGCGTGGACCGTTAACACTTTCAGCGCCAGACGCCCGATATGCGGGTTTTCTGTACGTGGGCAGTTGCAACACTGGGTTAGGTTACAAGCATAGCGCTACGTGACAGCAAGTATGTAAAAGTGCTTTGAAAGTTGTATAAAAAGTGAAATTGGTTTTTAATAATGTAATATAATTATTTTGATAAATGTAAGAACGATAAAAGTGAATATATTTTTAGCGTATTACCCCTTTGGAAATATAAAAAATGATGTTTATGTAATATTGCTGCTAAAATTAATTTTACGGAGCAGTCCCTGGAGGGTCGTGAAAAGGCCTTAGATGATATGCTAGTGCTAGTACTCTGGCGCAGCTTGCTACCAATTAATTTAACAGGCTATAGGTACTTAAATGCTAAAGCGTTGTTTTTAAAATAAGTTTGTATAAAAAAAAACACGTGCCAACTATTAAGCCAATTAATTCAATTGTTAATTTAATTTAAATTGTTTCTCATAATGTTTCGTTTGCAAACAAAAATCCAACTTGGAGACAGTTAGACCAGATCGTGCCCACTGCAGATGCAAAGTCGCATCCACCTTATTTTAATCCAACTCAATTTAAACTTACTTGGTAAATTTGGTACTCTTCACCAGCGCGTCGAACACCTTCTGCGGAGGCTTGGCCCCTGGTACAACAGGCTTGGGCCTTCGGCGGACCACGGGCTGGGACTCCTTGCGCGCCGCGGCGGCCTTGCTAGCGTTCAGGAAGATACGCACGCCACGGAGGGCAATGCAGCTGGCCGCCATGCTTAGTTGCTTGTTTTCCGCCATTTTCTATAGGATGGGATGGTAAGCAAAGAGTGATATTAAAAAGCGCATCAAAAATAAACCTGGAACCTCAAAAAAGCTGAACACAAAACTAAAATGCGCTCAAGTGCGTTTAGTTTTATTTTTGGGCAGTTCCAGTATTTTTCGTGATGCGGTTTTACAAATAGGTTAGTGAGTATCTTAAGGTTATGTTAATAAGCTGATCTCAAGTGAGATATCCGTTTCAGTGTTGGGACGTTTCTATGAGACTTTCCTAGGGTTTGGCCCGTTCGACGTTTACTTTGCCATGTCTCAAACTAAACGTCAAATCATAGAAAACTGTAGTTTCTCACTCGAGATTCGTTTATTCATTCGATCTTGAGTAAAAATACCACAGGAGATTATATGATTGTCTTCTTCTTAATTTAACTTGTTTTACTGCCCTTATTGTGTGATATCCATCCAGTGGGTTAAGTTTTTTTTTTTTTCTGATAGTTAACTTCCGTGTACAGAGTACCGTTTTAAGAAGTCTTTCGGGTAATGACGACGGTCAGACTAGCATAAAAGTTTACGGGAGCGAGTCAAAGAGAAGTACATACCTATGTATGTATAAGTTAAAGTAGGTATAACCGAAGATGGTTTTATGTATAACAATCCTGTGTTAATTCAGGATAAGTTATTTCTATTTACCTTTTGTCTATGTCAGTATTTGGTTTTGTTTGTCTGTTTGTCATGTTTTTTATCTTATTTAGATACCAAGTTTCAACCAAATTCTCCCAGCTGTTTCAGCGTGAAGGATTATCAATCATACAATAAATACTTTCGCAGTTATAATATTATTTTATCTGTGGAACTTTATATCCTCAGGAACTTTAAATTTTTGGAATGAAATGTTGTCTATGTGTTAATCCTGGACATAAGCTATCTCCATTACGAATTTCATCCAAATCTGTCCAGCCGTTGCACCGTGAAAGAGTAACAAACATCCATCCATACTTATAGTAAGGATCGCACTATAGTACACTTAGTACGTAATTTAATGTTAAAAGTTTATATCGTGCAAAAAATGTTACAATTAGGCTTTAAGCATTTTCTAAACTTGCACACAATAATTCAAATTGCACCGAATCTAGGCCAACCGTACCCATGCAATAGCGAGAAACTAAAACTATACAGATTAGCTGAAAATTCCGAACTTCGTATAATGAAGCAACGTCGAAGAGATTAGTAACTTGCTAATTAAGGAAGGTATGATAAGGCGGTGCGAGGCACGGCTAGCTCCTGGCTCATTAGTTCAGTAGGTACTCTAGGTACCTACTGGCACCTTCTGCTTGGAAATTATCTAGTTAAAGAATCAAGGAAACTTTTTGCTGGATTATGAAAAACGCGGTACATAACTAATATGCCGATATCCTACTTAGTACCTACGTCATTTTTAGGGTTCCGTGTGATACATCTTGACAAGAAGGCCTTGGGTCGATGGCAAAAAAAAAAATCTCCTTTCACGTGGTCACTAATTCCAATTAATGTACTATTTTTTTATAGTTTTTCAATGTATAAAGCGGTTGTTAATATGTACTTACACCTTAAATTATTAAAATCTAGACTTAAGGGCTTAAGTAATATTCTTATATCTTATACTGTTATAATTCAATTAAGCTAGAAACTTACTTCCTCGTGGTCCTACTATATTTGTCCTATTCAGTCATGTCAGCTGAAAGACGTCCACAGCTGGACATAGGCCTCCCCCAAGGCTTTCCACTCCTGCTGTACTATTGCTAAATACTAATTGTGGTTGTACAAGTAGGTAGGTTAGGTTCGTTAGGTTTCTTCAGATGCCCGAAAGGCAAACCACCAAGAAATTGGAGCCCCGCCCTCGAAAATCAAATCAAATCAAATCAAATCATTTATTGTGTGGAATTTAGGTACAGTACAAAGATAATGTAATATTGCACATATTTTGGAAACACCAAATTCTACCTTTTCAGGTGTCACACATCGGGCAGGGCTCTGCCGAAAGTCTGTGGAACAAATATAGTAGGACCACGAGGAAACGGCTAAGAATGTGTCCATTAACACTTTTCGTACTGTCACTATTAAGGGGAAGGCACTTTATTCTTGTGTTATTTATATATTAACATAGCACTAGTTCTTAATTCTTATGATGATGATGTCTGCGATCGTGAGCTTCTGCATATTTTGATATTATTTTGTCAACAAACTTGATATTAAGGTCTGTATGTCATCATTTCTCACATACCAAAGAGCTTTAAAAATTCCCACAGTACTTTATTTTCAAACTGCTGTATTACTCGTAGTAGGATGTTGCTTTGTTTGGTACAGCCCCACAGCTGCATACCAATGTACAGTGCCCCAACGAAAATATTAGACACTAGTGCGTTGTCATAGTAAACTTCAAACAGAACATCAAATGACACACATGTCAACGACAAAAACATTCAAAATGACAAGGTCCTAAGTATGCTCAACATTTTTATTGGGTCACTGTACATATTAGGATCTTGTTGTATGCGGAGAGTGAAAAGAGAATCAATGTAATATATTGCCGACATTGCCGTATATTTCTAAAAGGCGTCAGAGATGAAACTCTGTTGTTCATTCTGTTACCAATCGAGTCGCGTTAACGTCAACTTCAATCTTATTTTCATGTCTGTGGCAAAAACCCAAAATAAGGTACGTATTGTTCTTTGGTTTAAGAATTGAAGTAAAAATATGTTCGCTTTATTACTTGAGATGTGGCATGCTAAGAATGAACTACACTCAGGAGCAATGAAAACGAGTCGCTTTCTATGGTAATTCAATACAAAGTGACCCGTTTTCTCTGCTTTTGACTATATTATACGACAGATCGTTTGTCGAAATCGGGCCGTGCCAGTAATTTAATTTTCACACCACCTGCTCGACAATGCCAAATTACATATCATGCAAACCTTACGCAAACCAAGTCATTAAAGCCCTTGGCTTTAGCCGGGGTGTAATGTTGTACTGAATCTCATTATAACCCGCTGGGTTGTAATATTTTCACTTTTCAAAGTTCTTATTACAATGGCCTTAAAGTCTAATTTCGTAATAAAAGATCAACTAATACTCGAAGGCCGGGCGCGGCGCCGCCGCCACCGCCGCGTCGAACCTAATTTGAAAATCGAACATTTTCTAAAATCGAGCTGGCCACGGCAAGCTGAATGGAACACATTTGAAATTAAACAAAAGCCGCGAGTATTGTAAGACGCTGCAATAAAATACATTGGTGATAACTGGACTAATGTCTCAAATATCAATTTTCACTTTTTATTTTAATTTACTATAATAAAACGCTATTTTTAGTAGACTCGCTTTTTTATTGTCTCGCAAAAGGTGAGAAAAGTAGAGTACACTCCTCGGGGATAAAGCTGTTTTCGTCTTGGGCGCGCTTGAACCCCTCACTGCGCTCAGGACTCTTCTTAATTCCCTCGCTTCGCTCGGGAATTAACTCGTAACACCCTCGCTGCGCTCGGGAGTTAAATCTGGAGTCCTTCGTTACGTTCAGGATTCAATATCGCGCCCGTGACATAAAACTGTGCTTTATCCCCTCGGTGTATAATCTACTATTTCATCTACGCATATAAAAAGCATACAAATTTAGAGAAGAAGAAAGAAGACTTGACAGATGAGTGTGTGGAGCTAACCCCATGTGCTTCTGTTTGAAAGTATGTATAACAGAACAATTGGCTTTTTGTACCTTGAATTATGGTTAATGATACTTGAACCTTGAATTATCTTGTCTAGGGGACACCGTTGATGTAGCAAAACATATCGAAACTTTTATTTGGTCGTCTTGCACCGTCTTATATACACAAGTAGGTGTTTTTTTTTCTCCCTCTATCTCTCTCCCTAGATTTTTGGCATGTTTTCCTGCTGAACAACACATGTTATTTTATATTATATTTAATATAATATAATGCTATATAATGCAATAGCTTTACATAATGCGTAGACTAAGTAGTACCATTGTAATATGAAATATGTTTAAAAACTGCTGAGTTTCTTGCGGCGTTTCTACTCAGCAGGGGTCTCCTGATGGGAAGCGAAGGTAAATTCTTGACGTGTAAAACTCCCCGTGCAGCCTACTTACTGAATAAGGCCTTTTTTTTTTCTCGGACCCATTTTTTTTTATAAATATGAGAATGTATTTGTTAATCTTAAATTTTGAAAAGGCATCGAGATCTTAAAGTCAACATTAGAGACTTCTAACCTCGTGACGCCCATCATCATACCACAAACAAGGGATTTAGTGAGTGAGAATTCGATATACCAGCAAGGAATCCAGGTTCAATTACATTTGCTCATAAATGCCATTTTTAAATATAAAAACTAATTAAAATTAACTTCATACTCGATAAAATAAAGTTAAAACTAAATTGCAGAAATAAATAAAGTGTCCAAGAGAATAGCGTTAGTGAGAACAGTTAAAGACAAACGACAAATCACAAACGCTATAAATAACTATGATCATTTCAAAATACCGGAATAAAAGTTTCCATTTTACTGTCCCGTATAAGTTGGCAATAGTTTCCCCGGATGGGCCCATTATGGGAGATGGTATCGGCCATGCATGTGGGGTTTTGCATCGGAATGCGAATGGGCCTTTAACTGCACGCGATTTCTTGTAAGTACTTTAAGTTCACGCACGTAGTAGTAGTATGCCTATATTAGTTAGAAAAATTTCGGTGTCCCCTTGTTTCACCGACACTCATTTCATAGAACGTATCACTTCGCAGAATTTTGGTATTTTCAGTGAACCCGTGTCGATTTCAGGTTATCTTAAAAATGATTCCCGTAGGTTAGGTTAGGGCTTGTACCTAACCATCACAAGATAACCTGAAATTAACACAGATTCAGCAGAAAATTGCTTTCTATGAAACGAAAATTCTGCGAATTGATACGTTCTATGAAATGAGTTTTTTTTTTTTTTATGGCATAGGTAAGGCTGCCGAGCACACAGGCCACCTGATGGTAAGTGGAAACTGTGACCCATAGACATTCGCATTCACAAGACTGCAAGCCTAAGACTGCAAATGCGCTGCCAACCCGGAGGACTAAGATGGAATGCCTCTATGCTAGTCATTACACCGGCTGTCTTATCCCCAAACCGGAACACAACAATGCGAACACTGCTGTTTGGCGATAGGTTAATGGATAAGATGGTGGTAGCGATCCGGACGGACCCCGCACAAGGTCCTACCATCCGCACCCGCTGAGTATCGGTGAAACAAGAAAATTTCATTATTTTAGTTAGGAATCCTACTAATATAAATGCGAAATTTTGTGTTTTTGTTTGTTAATGCTTCACGCTGCAAAGGCTGGACGGGATTGGATAAAAAAGGCTACTTTTTATTCCAGAAATTTTTAAAGTTGCCTAGGGAATAATGATTATCAAAGTCTACGCGGACAGTCGCGGGTTGAGGGAAGAAACTAGATTATAGATAGATGCGAAAGTTTGTGTGTTAGTTAGCTACTTGACGCTGCAACGGCTGGACGCAATGGATGAAATTTGAAATGAAGATAAGTAGCTTATATTCTGCATTGACACATGCTACTTATCGTCCGAAAAAATAAATAAAAGTCCCGGGGAATAAAGTTACCTTATCGAAATCTACGCTGACGAAGTCGCGAGCAGCAGCTCGTTACCTAATTTATAAAACTCGTAAGGATTAGTCGCCATTAAAGTTTTTTTAATAAGTTATCAGCAATCAAGCAATTATAAAGCTATCAAAATATATATTTATTTAAATTGCATACTGTTTTTAATCTGAGAACGATATGCATTAGCTTTGTATGAGAGAACGAGGCTAGTAAATAACAGGCCTATATGGACTTCTTGCAGAGGTTAATAAGAAATCGATTCCTTTTCTATATTCGTTTTTGAACTTTACTCAGAGCGTTATATTGATCCCGTACTTTCAGGGCTGGGGGGTTAACACCAGATACTAAAGCAGGTCAGTTTATGTTGAGAAAAAGGGACAAAGCTGTATCTTCCTAAGGTACCGTCCTGACTCTATTGGCAATGAGATAAAGTCAATTTTCAAATTTGATCATTAGTCATAAAACAAAACAAATTGCAATCTACTTCCTTTACACTAGTTCTTTATTTGAATGGTTGTATTTTATACTATCTTTAGTACAAGGGACATCAGGAGGTTAAAACTGCTACAGCTCTGTCCCTTTCTCTCAACCTAAACTGAACTGCTTTAGTATGTCGTTTTAACCCCCATATCGCTTAAACGAACTAATCGATTTTTATAAAACCCAGCTAATGATAATGCGTAGCGAGTACCTATTTTAGTAACAAACTGCCGCACTCAGAGACGTCAATTAATTTTAATGCTTGTTTAGTGACGTGTTGTCTTATTCTATTGCTTTAGCAAAGAAAGTGACAGAAGCAACTTTAATCAAGCATTTAATTTAATTGACGTCTCTGAGTGGGACAGTAAATGTGTCTGAAAAACGCAATCGTCAAGACGTCAAGAACCATCCCGATTAAACTATACTCTGTTTGTTTAGGTAGTTAAAAAAATGTAAACAATACAAATCACGTGACATTGTTAAACAGCCAATCAAACCTGTTTTATCGCACTTTGACGTATCAGTTTTCTACTTCTATTGGCTGACGAACTATGTGAAGTGGTAGTTTTGTTTACATTTTTTTAGAACTTAAACAAACGGAGTATAGCTTTCTTTTAAAAAAAACGCGTCTAAATCGGTCCATCCACAAACACCCAGATATTATTATACACGTTAAATTTTTAACACTCCTAACCTTTTTAAAATCGGTCCGAACACCGAACGCCGTTTTTAACAAAATAACACCTTAGCAGTCATTCTTCGAATATCAACTGAAAAACTTCCAATAAACGATCCTTTACACTCGGCCTGTCACAAGATACGTCAAAGTAAATGCCAAACACTGTCATTTTTGACGCATCTCGAGACGAGCATTAGAGTTGAGATCAGTTCAATACGGGCCTAAAAATTGAATCACCAAAACAATTGAACGATTGATCCTATTCCTATCCTAACGCGCACATATCGATTCCCTGTCACAGCTAACACACACATTGCCATTTGATACGTATACATGTACAGTTTAAATCTAAATGGATAAGAAAGGAACAACGATATACTCACTTTTTTATGCACGTAAGTCACCCGGGTAGGTACACACACACACACGTAGATAACGGTGGCCTTTGATTTATGTTTTAGAAGGCGTTGATCGACTGCCGCTTGAGGTCTTTGTGATCGTTGCTAGGCAACCATTTGGTCGTATTGAATTTTTTCAGCGAAGGTGCCAAGTTTAGTCAAGGATGACGTATGTTTAAATTGGTAACCTAAACGTTGATATAGGTATCTAAAGCCCGTATTAATAAATTGATATGATGCGTCAAATATGACAGTGTTGTATGGTTTGGCGTTTACTTTGACGTAACTTGTGACGGGCCTCACAGTCAAGATGAGTTTATTAATACGGCCCTAAGTTATTAACTATAGTCTGGACCTTTTCGTTCGTTCACTCATATAAACAAATAATGGGGTTTGGGTAAAAGTGTTGTCATTTGTAAAAGTCATACTTTTTCAAGGTAAATTATGAGAGAATTATATAAAATAAAGCGCATCGGAGCCAAGATATTTAAATATTCATACCTGAGGCCCGTTTCATGAAGCTACAAGTTACAAATTACAAGCGGAAGTCTCTTTCTAGCAAAAGGAGTTAGAAAGAGACTTCCTCTTGTAATTTTTAACTTCGTGAAACGGGCCACTGTGCGTACTTTTAGTACCATAAACTGAATACTTAAATGTATAATTTCTCCGCTCCGATGTTATTTAATGCCATAAACTATGGCCCTTCTACACGGCGGTGGATCATGGGTGAGCGTAAGGGACGGAGCGATACGTAAGAGTTATATACAAGAATATGTTGCTCACTCTAACGTATTGCTCCGTCCCTTACGCTCGCCCATGAGGGACCATTATACATATCTATGTGTATAGAGGTCCTCTAAATAACTATGTAAAAATCATCCGTAGCCGCTGAAAAAGAAAAGACAATTTTCTTCATAATAATTATTTATCATAACTTGTCCATAATAAAATTAATAGGGCTGGTACGGCAGCTGAAGCAGCCGAAAGCATAAAGGTAGGCAAATATAGTGGTCTCGGCCCAGAATATAGGTATGTATGTTTGTTCCATTCGGCGTCGAGACCCTTGGTCCGTGGGGTCCTAGCGCTCAAAGCCTGTTCAAAGAAACTTGTCCACCAGAACATTTATTATTATGACACCAAAACTACAGTACTACCTAATATCCATGGTTTTAAGAGGAAATTCTGTTGAGTTTATTTAGGGATTTGTTGTTATAATTAAATTAAAAATACATGTGCAGGCGCATCTTCGTTTAATTCAATGATAATCACCTTCGTCTGGAACAACAGTAATTTTCCCAAGCCATAAGCTGAGGGTGTTATACTGAAAAATGAGTCGCACGTCTACTATGCACCAGCTAATACCATACAATGCACATGATTATGCAGATGATTTTATTGTGGTTTATTAAAAAAACCCCAAAAAAATGCAATACACGATTCTCATATTAAAAATAGGTTTGGTGCCACTGTATCTTACCAAAATAAGTTCAAAATATCAAGTTATGGTCCAATGTCAAGTTATTCATTTGTTTTTGTTAGTTTAATCCACTGAAACAAAGAATTCGCGGGTGGTAGGACCTTGTGCAGGGTCCGTCCGGATCGCTACCACCATCTTATCCATTAACCTACCGCCAAACAGCAGTGTTCGCACTGTTGTGTTCCGGTTTGGGGATAAGACAGCCGGTGTAATGACTAGCATAGAGGCATTCCATCTTAGTCCTCAGGGTTGGCAACGCATTTGCAGTCTTAGGCTTGCAGTCTTGCGAATGCGAATGTCTATGGGTCACAGTTGCCACTTACCATCAGGTGGCCTGTGTGCTTGTTTGCATTCTCAACGCCATAAAAAAAAATCAGAACTAAAATAAAACCAAGCTCAGGTTGTACCTACAACTTTAGTGGCATAACAATAAATGCTCAGATAGACAAGTTCTAACATAATATAGCATTATTTTACACATTTGGACCAAAAATGTATGAAGCCCCGATGATGTCCTTCATAACATATTTGCCTATCTCATACACACCGTTCTCCCTCAGCAAAAGATAGAGTGAGATAAAGTTAAAATTGCGGGCTTTGTCTCGGAATATCCCCAGATTATAGGCCAGCGTCTGAGTCAGTGTTGTAAGATAGCCGGCGCCTGCGCAAGGTGAACCACGCGGGCTGGTCATACAGGTTTGTATTATATTATAGCTATCTGGAGCACGTATACAAAGCAATCTGTGTATACTGCCGTTCAAAAGGCAGTATACACGTTTAAAGTCCTTATGCGCTTAGTGCTTTTTTCGGTCGGGAGAGTAGATTTTAGTGCCATATTGGTATTTATTTAGTCTGGTACGTTATGTTTATGACACTATTCCTGATTCCTTAAGTTCTAATATATAAATGCCATAGTGAATAGTGAGTTTGTCTGACTGTTTGTTGGTTACACGGACCAAATAACTAAATAACTGATTCCTTAATCTGAATTACAGTAAAACCAGTTGATCGCACAAGAATTAAGGTATTAATTTTTTAACAGGGACTTTTTTTAAATTATATTAGTAGTAAAATGTAATTATTATTTTTAGCGGTTAAGTATTTTTTAAGTGTTAATTATGTTATTTTAATTAAAATAATTAAATATCAGGGGACAATGTTACACCTATTGACCTAGTCCCAAACTAAGCTTGTACTATGGGTACTGGACAACGACATACATACTTATATGTATAGAGAAACACAACATCTAAGACACAGAAAAAAAAAATCGCGCTCATCACACAGATATCTGCCCTTACCGGGATTTGAACCCAGAACCACTAGCTTCGTAGGCAGGGTCAGGCGCGTCGTCGATTAGATATGTATTTGTTAATGTTATTTTACTTCGTTTTATATGAATTAAACTTAGTATCTAAGATAATCTGAGCCAAAATGGACAAGAGAGTTGTAGAAAATAATTATTATTCTGTGTTGGTTCATTAATGACATAGAACTAGGATTCCACATCACGTTCGCCTCTATGCTAAACTCATTGCACGGAACTAATTGAAGAATCCTCACGTGCGTGGCCGCTTGTTACCTATTACGCATGTGTGATGCGCCAGATTGAACTCGCTGGGAATGGACAACTATGAAAAGGTGTTCTGGTCCAGTATTCTGCGCGGTAAAAACCATATCGTCTTTCACTTGTTATCTTATTGTCATCGTCACTCCCTTAGAATAATAACACATAGAAACCTAGTCCGCGCACCAAAACCGTCAGACTTAAACTACACCATTCTGGTGTACTCGGCGATCGCCGCCTGTGTCACACAGCGTCAACAGCTCCCGGATTTTTATTGATTATGACGATTTGTATTGTTAATGGGTGCCACAACACTTCAGACCAAGAAAATAAACACTATAAAATAACATTCCACGTGTAAGTAATATGTTTTGACTTGTTGTTTTACGTAAAACATTCACTAAAATATTAAATTATTTTCTAATGACATTACATGAAATATTATAACGAAATTTTTCCCCCTAAATTGTTATAGTAAGTACTTGTTCTATTTTGTGATATTCTGTGATACGAATTGAATTACTAGTTTTTCTCGTTCAAGATTTCCTTCTAATCCGATTATTGCCGCACGTTGGATTGAAAAAATTAGGCTTAATCGAAATGAAAGCTGGTGGAAGCCGTCTAGGAGGACAAAAATATGTTCTGTACATTTTAATGACACAGACAATTATCTTACTAAAGGTGGCTTGTGCAGACTACGTCGGGACGTGGTTCCTACTAAGGTGATTGCGAGTGTATACTGGGTGTCCCTGGTGAAATTGAATTTTAGTCCGCCAAAAAACCACCGGCCAAAAAAGTACCTTAGAACATTTAAAAACTACAATTACTTGTTTAATAACTAACATTATTTGTTTACTTGTGTGCGTGTTGTCGTGTGTTAGTACGCGTTGATTACGCCCACATGAATCCATTTTGTGCGACACTTTTGACGGGTTGGCTGTAGGAAACTATCATTCTATGTGTATATTATTCTAAGGTCACTCCTATTTACGTGACAGTAATGGCGGTCGAGTTAAAACAGGGTCTCTATCTAAATATATAAAAGGAGAAACTGACTGACTGACTGACTGACATATCAACGCACAGCCGAAACTACTGTACCTAGCAACTTGAAATTTGGTACAGGTGTTCCTTTCATGATGTAAGTGAGCACTAAGAAAGGATTTTTCGAAAATCGACCCCCAACGGGAAAAAAAGGGGGAGTATTGGGAAACTAATTCTACGCGTACGAAGTCGCGGGCGTCCGCTAGTTCTAGTATAAAGCATATCGTATTAGATCTGTTACGGTAAGGTTTTTAGCTGTGCTGCCATTACTGTCTGCCGTGGAGACTATATACATCTCCCTGTATGATTACCTATTATTTTAATTTGACATCTGGAGACTCTTTACATCTCCAAAATTGACCGTGGAGACTTTCTACCTCTCCCTTATTTTATTTCTTGT
Organism: Acleris sparsana; assembly: GCA_923062465.1. Taxonomy (NCBI): domain Eukaryota; kingdom Metazoa; phylum Arthropoda; class Insecta; order Lepidoptera; family Tortricidae; genus Acleris; species Acleris sparsana. The sequence continues at coordinate 3,508,265 of OV281287.1, read as the reverse complement.
GTTTTTTTTAAAATAATTGTATTTAATTTTAATTTGACATCTGGAGACTCTTTACATCTCCAAAATTGACCGTGGAGACACACTTTCCTGCTCAAGCTACGCTTGATTATTTTTTATTTTTTGTTTTATGTTAAATTCATTGTTTTCTATAATGCTAGGTTAAGCTTTATAATTGTATAATATCATAAGTGGCATTTAAAAAAAAAACGACTTTCTGTTGAGTTTCTTGCGGCGTTTCTTCTCAGCAGTGGTCTCTTCCGAAGCGCTGGTAGATTTTTGACGTGTAAAAGTGCCCGTGCGGCCTACTTACTGAATAAACATCTTTTATCTTTTTTTATCTTTTGTCAAGTAAATAAGAGCTACCAAAACGTTGACAATACGGTAACAGGTAATAGACGATATGGTTTTTACTGTGTTGAATAGAGGCGCTGTTCCGTAACAAGCCAAATACGATATCGTTTTCATCGTCTAGATGATTACCCTATATTTGGAATAGGCCATTTATTAACTTTAATTTGAGACCTATATTATTATTATTTTTTTATTCACCCTGTGTATTTTATTTCGCGGATGCCATATTTAAATATTATATACCCAATGTCACTTCAACCATAGTTGTGCCAGCATGCCAGCAACCCAGCACGCAAAAAAAAAAGGATAAATGAAGTCGTCGAGTTGCGGAAACTTAACCCGATCTAACCTTTATATAAGATCATGGCCACCCCACATGCCTAATTACTCAATTTCTTTAAATTCTTACTCGTCTGAACGGTTGATTTTGAAATAGGTTTTAAAATGAAAATGTTACGTGAACATAATTACAAGCTTTTATTTTTTATAAATGTACTAAACGTAAACGTAACTTCCCGTTAACGGAAAGGGCTGAGGACCACTTATGTAAACCGGATTTAATTTTTTGCATTTTATGCAATATTATGGTATCTGAGATGAGAGGTGATCTGATGATGGAGTTGGAAGGTGGCGGCAGGATCTTCGCTATTCTTAACGTAGACCCACCGAGGACTCAATAGTTTGATCTTGATAAGCAACAAAAGCTTGTCCCAAGAATGGTATTTTTGTCAAAAACATATTTCTCGAATCATAATAATGTAGATCACGACCACACAGCCACTCTGTATATTATTTCTAATCACGTTCTCCAAAACGGCTCTAACGATGTTCATGAAATTTGCAATACAGGGGGCAAAAATCGATCTGCCAAGTGGTCATCACCGGAAAAGTTTTCGATTCGAGCGACTCGATCTTCTGGGTACTTCAATAGTTATTTGCAGACCTCGGAATATACGTGACAAAATATATCGATAAATTCAATTATCAATGCATTTCCCATATACTAATGAACGCCCCCAGCACTGTTTGAAAGTGTGTATTTTTTGCTACTACTTACTTCCACAGAAATTGAAAAGTCTGTTAGCCACCTGAAATGGATGATCATCAGTCGAGACGGAGAAGTTCAACAGCCGAAAATTTGAAACAAATTCCGATCGTTTATTTTAACAATAGTAAATGGGACAGTAATTCTGAAATACGAAACGAGGAAAACAAATATAATGACGATTAGTGAAGGTTCTAAAATCCTTTTAAAATAAAGAATGACCAGAATTATGTTGCTATTTTATTTCATTTGCATACTTTTGATAAAATGTTAATTTATACAAACAAAACTTATATACTGATATAGGCGATCCCCGCCGTCATTTAAATTTGCCCCGCATGTTCCGAGGTCTGGTTATTTGCCTACGTCGTAGAAACCTCGTTCACATATAGCCGTAGTAAATTGGTCAACTCACGAACCGGCCGGTGAGTGTGTATACAAACAACCCGACCTTGGTCTAGAAAGCGCAATCTCTCAGACCCGTTTGGGCGATTGGACGCGGACGAAGGTCGATGGATGATAGATTGCTTGTTGAAAGATGCAAGAGATGCAAGTGTGCATGTTTTTGCGGCTTGTTTTGCTATGATGTTGGTATTGAGCCTACTGGGGTCGATTCCCGGGACTTTTTGTTACTGAGTTTTAGACTTTTTCTGGTTCAACTGGAGACCAACGGGAACCTTTTAATATGTTTACGCAGTTCATCTTTTCGTCCTAACTTTAAAAAGTTGTATCTTTAGAACCGTAATAGATTTCGGCGGATTTGATAACATTTTTTTTTAAGGAATGTGAAACGATAAAGGACGTTCATTACAAGAAAAGATTTTCTCAACGTATTGTTATTTTGGTTGTTTCGTCAAAACGATCAAACATAGAAGCGTCAAACGTCAAACCCTGAAGAAAAACAACAAATTATCGAAAATTGGCAACGGATTCTAAGTCTAATTCAAATCGGTGCGTGAACCTGACTCGCACTTGGCCGGTTTTTTTAAGTAGGCCCTTAACCTGGGTTGGGTAAGAACGGTTTCAATGCCTATCAAAATGTAAGAAAAGAGTTTGGTGATGATGATGATGATGATGATGATGATGATGATGATGATTTTTATGATGATGATAATGATGGTTAAAAGACCGTGCCATACGCGACTGAAATGGGAGAAAAGGATAGAGCTTGAAGATCAGGATAACTGGTTTGGAATGCTATTTTCTAATCATCGGAGGCCCCGTTCCTTTCATTAGCTATCCATGGCTTAATCAAGAGTTCAGAGTAATTCAAGATGGTTCCAATGGAAGACCAGTGCTGGCTTTCACGCTATCATAACGCTGAGTTGGAACCTTGGAACCATTTCCTGACAACATGCTATTTCTTTCTTACAGAATGGGATGAAAAAAACTTGAAAAATATCCTTTATAGACAGGTTTTTTCTTCGTTCATACATAGTAAAACTCATGTCTCGTGTTTCTTTGATTTGTTACTTGTTGCTGCTCATCCAATGTTATATGTTTGAACGCAGTATCGTGAGCAGTACGCAATTGCAGTCTTCAGATTCAATAGTTTCTTATAAATAAGCGTTGGTATCATAATTTTATTATACACTCAGGCGCAAAAATAACGGGTCAGAGTGCGTTTTTCATATTAAAGAGGCTATTTCGAAGCCTTGGTTCCTCGCCGGGGAATGCTTTTAGTGAAATTTGATGATGAATACCCCAAGCATCGATACATGACTTCCAAAATGCCTAGGATACCCAACTGAATGAATCTGCGGTTAACGCCGGAATTGTGCATGTTCAGAAAAACATCTAAAATTGCAATAAAATGTAAGGAAATCCAAATGCTGACCCAAACTCTCCCGCTGTTTTGTTAACTGATTGTGCGATCATTAGGTATCTTAACAAATTTTGACCTCCTCTATTGAACCTTGGAGTAGGTATCTACCATTAAACCTCATTCAAAACAACCCCTGGCAAGGAACCAAGGCTTCGAAATATTCTCGTTTGTATGAAAAACGCACTCTGACCCGGTATTTTTGCTCCTGAGTGTAGTATTTTGCAACGTTGTGCCCCACGGCGGCTTTGTTTCAAAAACGTTAAAACCGTACCTGAGAAGCATATCACTGTGAGTCCACTTTTTAGAATTTATCGTTTCTTAATGTATCATAAATAACTTTTTTAGCTACCTCGAACCATAACACTGTATTTGCAGAAATCGTTATATTTTCAGTTTCTTAAATGCATTTTGATGTAAGAACATTAGTCACTCCGAAGCATTTCAATCTAAGTGAAGTGACATAATTTATATATAAACTGCATTTTACCTCTAGTCCCAGTAGTTCGGTTGATTAGTCCAGGGCCGAACTACTGCCACACTTTTCTTCCCATTAGTTCGGTTGTGACGTCAAACCGGACTATTGGGAAGTGGTGTGTAGTTCGGTTAATGATGTGCAAGCAACTTTTATTATTAAAAAATCCGGCCAAGTGCGAATCGGATACGCCAAAAAATCTGTATTTTGGATTGAGGGACAAACTTAACTTGCCATTGAAAAAATATTGTCCCTATACCTACAATATACATCGACATAGGTCGTGGTTAGTTTATAAACTGCAATTTAGATTGTAATTACAAACTTAACTATTTGAATATTTTACCCGACTGCGGCGGAGCTCAAAAGGAGGGTTATGTTTTTTACAGTCCTGTATGTATGTCCAGTTCTATGTTCCCCGCTACAGTAAAAACGGCTTGGACTATTTTGAGAAATGAGGTATGATTGGATTTGTCTTCGCAGCGAGAGTGTCATAGGCTAAATTTAATCCCGGGAAATCGTCCCGTTTTTTTTGGGGATTTAAATATATTAGTGTCGGTACAGTATGAACGATTGTAAGGCATAGATACCATTCCTTCTGCTCCAAGTTGAACACTTTCGTGCACTTGCTCGTACCTATTAATATTAAAAATTAAATAAAAAGCCAAAATTAAGATAATAATAAAAAAAGCAAAAAACCGTGCAAAAACGTTTTCTTGACGGAAAAGCAAAAAACAAGCAACGTATTATGCTAAATAATGTCAGCACTGCAACGTTTAGGCTTTATTTTATAGTCAACGCAGTCGGGACCCACCCATAAAATAAACATGTTGTTTTAAGCTTCTACAGCTGTGGGCGGGGCCCGCCTGCTGACATTATTTAGCATAATACGGGTTGGCAAATGAAAAAGTTGTGAAACGATACATTCCACTAAACGTATTTCGACCAAAAGGCAGAGAACCGTTTCAACCTTTAAAGCGTGAGCGATCTAATACGACGAAGTTACTTATCCTTTTTTTTTAATTTAAAAATGTAATGAAATAAATCTCTCTTTGATTTTTTATTTAGCTGTGCTGTGTATGTGTGTGCATCCTTAACCGTACTTTTGAGTCGTTTTAATTCTCAGTAGTTCGGTTTGACGTCATAACCGAACTAATGGGAAGAAAAGTGTGGCAGTAGTTCGGCCCCGGACTAATCAACCGAACTACTGGGACTAGAGGGCATTTTATCGTATGTCCGGAGTTTTATGTAGGATCAGGCATTTCAATTTTATTCCGGACTTACAGTATTGTGCTCCATATATTAGCTAGGCGGTGGAAGGGGTTGTAAATTCCGTACTTGAGAATAATAACATTACAAGTGCCATTTCCGTAACTTTACGGGAGAATCGATTTAGTATCAAAACTAAGCGATAATGAGGAATGTTTAAAGTAAAATGGTCAGATTTAAAATCCAAAGGCTTTAATTAAACAAAAGTGTGGTTATATTTGAGATCAAGATTTGTTACATTCGGAAATCAATTTCTTAATCTAAAATATACTTAAATAAATATACGTAAGCAAATTACGTGACTCACGACTCAAAAAATTACGCTTGTTACCGCTTCACCCTAAATGGTTTTTGCTAACAATAACAGTACACATCATAAACGGTTGATCCACTGTAGAGCTTAACAAGCAGTTCAACTCGCGCACGCTCGAGTACGCCGGTGTCGCCGGTTATCCAAACTTGTTGTTCGGCAATGGCACAGTCTGTGACTGTTTCTAGCATTTGATAGTGGCGCGTGCGTTTGTATAAAACGCGCACACATACAAAGCAACGCGATGTACCATTGTATGAAGATGATCTACTATGACAAGACCCTTGGCACACAAATTAATGTTCAATATCTCGAGTCCAAAACACACTGATTTATTTTATCTCAGCGCTTGGATCAGCATACCAGGTATCAAGTTAACCTGGACTTCGCGGTCGCATTGTAACACCTCATTGCCGACGTCATAATGGCGACGACACCGAATGATCGCATGCGCAAGGGTTGCGACATGGTGAAGTAACTCGCTGTGCAATTTTTGATAATATCAACGCGAGGCCGCGCGGATTCTACAGGATTCGAGAATGTTCAATTGGTACGTTTGATAAAAACTTAGACAAAAAGTGAAACAGCACAGAACCCCTTTTGCCTGCCGCCTAACAGCAGATATCGCATTGTAGTTCCGATGCATAGGTTGGCAACGCAATTGCAGTCTTCAGATTGTCATGGTAAGGTTGCAAGTGTCAAATGGGTTTCAGGGTCCACTGATCATCAAGTAGCCTACACGGCCCGTTTGCGTTCTTAATACCACAAAAAACCTTCCGACTCCATCATCAGATCAGCCTCCACCATATGCCAATGTCGTCGAGCTTACATATCGTCGGATAGTGCAATTCAATACGTAACTACCAAAACAAGTAAGGTCAGTCAATTCAGAGAACTAGTTCAAAATTGGATTGCGAGATTATACAGACACACAAACCAAAAACAAACAATAATATTGATTAATTAGTTTGCATAAATTTTCTTCTTTCACGTTATCATCATCAGGAAGAATGCGAAGGTTCTAACTAAAATCCAGTGATTATTTTCTATATTTATATTGGAGCATTCCTGCCAAGATATCTCATTAATTGAACAGTTCTAGGTTAATGGAATTTTCAGAATTATGATACGATTTTGATGACTGCCGACGCATCATTAACTATCTGTAACCGGATCTACTGATGATATACAAACGATTTGACTGGCCTAAATAAAAAGTAAGTAAAATAATTATGGTATTGCAAATAGAAGAGCGAGTTTTAATTCTAAGTAGTTTTCATATTTCTTCATAGCTGGTCGCATTTTATTGTAAGTTTTTGCGTTTTTGTATTTCTGTATAATTATTTTGATTAGTATTTTACCTATAATAATAAATCGGGCACGTAATAATTGCTCTGCATATTTTAAGAAGTTATGTTTGGAAATCACCACATGTTATTTAACCTCGTGCCGTCTAATGTACTTACATCACATTGTAAAGTTACACTTAGCATAACCGCCCAGACATAAAAAATAGTAGATTGTTCAACAAGGGACTAAAACAAGTCATAATGACATGAGATGTTTAGCCACGCGAGCGAGCTTGCGAGCGAGGGTGGCTGTAGTTCAAGTGTCATTATGGTTGTTTAGTCTCGCGTTAAACACTCTACTTTTCACTTTGAATTCAAGGAAAAAAACGACGTTCTAAACAAAATTACAACATTTATTTTAAAAAAGTTTCTAACAATTAAAACTAACAATTAGGTATCTTAACAACGGATGCTCAATACAAGTTATGAACATCTATTCAAAATACAAATAGGAAAAAGAAGTTCCGCGGTTTTTTTGTAAAGGGATGTTTTAAGTGCTTGCATATTTAGTCAACAGATTCAAACTTGGAAACCATTTTAAAAGTAATTGGACCACGCATAATAAAAGAGTTCGGCGTTAATAATGATTAAATAGATTCATATTCGTAATAATAAATCATGTTTCACGAAATTAAATCCTTTTTTTAATATTATTTGCACAGTTGTCATTTTGAGGTTATTTCGACACCCAAAAATATGGTCCATACACAATCACTGAAAATGGCGATAATCCTCCATTCACAAACACCGTGATTGGTTGTTTAGGGGTTTCCAAAGTAAATTAAAAAATATATACTTTAATCCCTAGAGATTAATAAGGAGCTTTAGTCCCGATTCACAGAGATTTAAGTAGCATTTTAAGAGCATGAGAAGTGAAAATAAATATTTGAACTAAACGCCCAGTGAACATTACACTGTACTCATGGGCAGTTTTGAAATAAAAATGTTTTGGCTAATACATTGCACACTGGGCGTTTAGCTGATCTCGCGGTTTTTTTCTTCCAACTTAGGTTGTATGGTAGGTAGGATGAAACCTGCAACCAAAGTCTGTAGGGACCTAGGTACCTATTTTAACACTAAACTAGTAACAGCGTTGCGCAGGGCCTTCCTATATTGTCTCAAGGTGCCCGAGCTAGCCAAGACGATAAACTTCAGTTTTAGCAATGATGTAATATCATGAGTAAACGATAAGGTCAGTATTGTAAAATACAAGTAAATATAATTGCGGTTATAAATTGTGGGCATAAATTTTCTGTACATACAGTTAATAAAACGTTTAGTAGGTATTTCTAGACTTTTTTGTGACATGGCCCTGCGATGGTTCACAGATAGATAATTATTGTTGACTGTAGGTACAATAGTTTCAAATGAAGGCGAACCGACGTTTTATGCTTATATGAAAAATAATAATTAAATAAATATTATCTACTATATATAGCAGTTACTTAATAATATCGTGGCATTTTAGACAGTGACTTCCCACGTGGTAGGTTGAAAAAAGAAACTGGGTCTTTATGGTTTCTGGACAAAAAAAAAGAATTTCTAATGAATTTACTTCGGCTTTGGATAAACTGCACAGCAGTGTTCGCACTGTTGTGTTCCGGTTTGGGGATAAGACAGCCGGTGTAATGACTAGCATAGAGGCATTCCATCTCAGGGTTGGCAACGCATTTGCAGTCTTAGTCTTGTAGTCTTGTGAATGCGAATGTCTATGGGTCACAGTTTCCGCTTACCATCAGGTGGCCTGTGTGCTCGTTTGCCTTCTCTAAGTCATAAAAAAAAAACTTCAGATCTGTAACTTATTCCGTTTACGAGCTCGAGGTCCGTGCCATGCGGACAGGTAGACGGACGAACAGACTCCAGACTCTGTTTTGCCCTTTGGATACATAAAAGGAAAAATGAAAAAGGTTAATTGGTTAAAGTCATAGTACATAGTAAGACGGGGTCCACAATACTTTACAATCCACATACCTACATATATCGGTTTGTTTATGTTTTTTTCTATTATAAAAATGGGAATAGGTACCTGCTCGTACAACCGTCAAATTTAATTGGATTATACAGTGTGTCCATGGATAAAGTTGACTAAAAGTATTTATAGTAAATTTTAGTATTATTAAAAAGAACTAAAACTAATATTTAAAAAGAAATAATAATACTTATATTAATTATACCAATTATAATTATAACTTATATTAATTAAAATAAATACCCTTCAAAGTTATCTTCTCATCGAAGATACACTTTCATTGGGTTTTTTTAATATGAGTTTTAGCCGATATAACAAAACATGTGCTCATTATTTTTTCATGTTCTTAAAAACATATAATCAAACCAGTAGGAAACTAGCAATTAAAAAAAATTGAATCTAGCTTAGTCACTTTTTAGTACTGTGGAGTTAAATTTCTCCCAACAGGTTGAGTTCGGGCAGCTAAAAAAACAACGTGTCTATTATTTTTGAGTACTCTCGAGCATAATTATATCAAAATCAACAAAATCGGAGTCGACCAGTTGGGTACCTTTCCTTGTAAGTAAAAAGGTTGTGTCATTCGTATTTATCTGTTGAAGAAAATAATGTTTAATGTTTTTGTATACTTACTACTCGTATTTTATTATTCTGTGTTTTTGATGTTGTTAAAATACAGTAAATACGAGTAATTCATAATACAATGTAGTACGATTAAAGATTCTTAACTGGATAAGCTTAAATTTCTCTATTTTCTCTGTAACTGTCTTATGATTCGGGTTAAAAATACACTATGATCGTCTTCAACAAGCCAATGAACTCTGTAACAAATTTTACAATGGTTGTTTTTTTTCATTTTTAATATTATTTATTATAACAAACACAAAGTTTACATAGTATGCATTGTTCCACAAAACTGTTTACACAGTTTGACTGCGGAATCTTCGCTCCAGCTTGTTGATCACATAACATAAAAGCGGTACTTAATTACATATATTCTAATATATTAGTATGTATTAATGATATGATTTATCATGCTGCGATGCTCACCTATAATTAAATAATTATGGGTGAGCATCGCATTCACAATGAACCCAGAAGAGGCCTATGTAACCTAGCTTTAAATCTACGTTTGTTGGTTTCCAGAACAATATCATAATAAGGTAGACGTTTTTTAAGTGTCCCTGTCTCCGTAATATTTGGACACTCTAGGAACTGCAAACTTACCAGCAGATGTTCTAGTATTATGACAGTGACTAGCCGCGTGTGCTCTTGATTGCCATGGCTATTGACTTCTAAGAAATAACTGTTGGTAAGATTTTACAAATTTTGAATAGTTCTTAGGGTCATTTTTAAAGTTTTTTTTTTTTAGTAACTTGAAGGTTCAGGAATATTATTTGTAATGACTCTAGGTTGAGGTTTTGTACCGTGAAGATGGAACAAACAAACAAACACACTCAAAATCATACATAATCGGGATTAAATTGCACTTTAACCAGTATTATTTAATAATAGTAATACCTACTTACATTCTATCCTCAATAGAGGCTGTAGGTATTTATATCAGCTAATGTTTACCTCCATGTCTTATTTCTGAATGCTACAAAACCTATATATAAGGTACATACGAGTATTATCTACATAATGGTCGTTAATGAAACTACAAGTATGGTAAACAGGTATCTGCCTCAATTGGCGATAAGTCTGAGCTCGACCTAATTTAACGCATCGCGAACTAAACGCACGCCGTTCAGTCGTTCTCGCAACCGGACTAGCGGCGGCCGCGTTCGCGATTAAAAATAAAACGCGCGACGGGAAATTAAAAAGTTATCTGTGTTCTAAATTTAAATTGGGCTTGTTTTGTGCGTAAGTATCCGGATGTTAGTTATTATGTTGCTGGCTGGAAATGTTTATGGTTATTTAAATTAGCGTGATGGCTTATTGACAAGTGATGTTCGGATTATTTACTGAACCTATGGTTTTTTTTTTAATTGAACGCAAGTCATATACTTACCTTAAACAAATATAATCAGAAATTGAAAATAACATTTTGTTGTAATAAAATGCCGTTTTTTGGACTTGAAAATATCTTCATATTTATTTTGAGCAATTTTACAGCTTAAAAGGGCTTGCAATATCCCATATTAACTAACACAACATCTATTTATTTATTAGTAGGTTTATTATTTTATTTACTAAAATGGATTAAACGACTTTGACACCATTATGATTTGATCATTAAAAATAGAAAAACTTGCAAATAAGGAACTCCAGTACTTATCAGAAAAGCGTAAATTGATTTTAAACGCCTGTTTATTCTCTCAGCCATTCCGTAAAGTATACCTACTCTTACTGAGTCAATTATAAATAACTATTGATTCATAGACTGCACAGAGGTATTGATTTCCGCAACAATTTTAATGGCTTCCAACTATGACATTTACGCGTCGTTGAAATGTCATTGAGGGCGGGAACTAATTTTCCCGCGCATTAGCATCGACCCGCTTTTTTTGTTAATAGCACAGATTATTAAGGTATGTCTGTTAATAGCAACTAACGTGCTGTCATTCAAACAGTTATAAATGTAACTTATAATAGTAAAAATAATATAAATGTCCACAGTCAGTTTGTCTGTATGCCAGATAAAACTAAGAGTTATTTTGCTTAGTAGGACCTTGTTGTGCAGGGTCCCTCCGGGTCGCTACCAGCATCTTATCATAATCATCTGTTCGCATTGTTGTGTTCCGGGGTGGGAATAAGACAACCGGGGAGGTTATTATGAGATAGATACAGTTAAATTGACGCTGAGAGAAAAGGATAGAGCTTTATAATTGCTATAGCTCTGTCTTTTACGCTCACCGTAAAATAAACTGCATAGCTATCTCATAATAAACCCCCAGGTGGAATAACTAGCAGGCATTCCATTTTAGCCCCACATTTGCGGCCAGAGGATTGCAGTCTTATGATTGTAGTCTTGAGAATGAAAATGTCTACGGGTCACAGACCCCACTTACTATCAGATGAGATGGCCTTTGCCCTTGTTCGGCATCTCCATGGGACAATAACAAAATATAGGATAGAAGTAATGGAGCGACAATTTAATTTTTCATCACACTTGCTCGTAAATGGTGTTATTCCATGCCTGTATACAGAAGGTATACATAAGGTAGGAACCAAATTGTTCCCGCGGGAATAATGGCGAGTTTGTCATTACTCCCTAGGGAGTAATGACTTTCTTTTTTAAATTTGCAACTCTTTCGTACATCATTTCTGACTAAGGAGGTTTAATTTTCAGCCAAAAATTAAATCGGTTTCTAATTTCATCTTTAAAAATTAGCTATAGACTAACTTACATTACACAAAACCTATACGCTTCATTAAACTTCATTATTTTTATACCTATTTCAAGTTTATATCAACATTTATCATTAATTTTAGTAATTATACATTTTTATCAAATTGGGTAAATCTGGCTCGAATCCAGGTCGAAACTAAACGCAGTTATTATCTGTGGTAGAGGTCACAAAAAAAATATCGTTTCCATTTACGTTCCCGTTCGTCAAAAGTTATTTCTTTATATTTTGCAGAGTTAAAGTGTTTTCTCTTTGTTTTTTTTCCTCGCAAATGTGATGAAAACCATTGTGTGTATCACAGGCAGTAAGGGGATTACTAACTCGAGTCATTAAAAGCCCTCCGCCTTCGGCGTCGGGCTTCTAACACTCTCGTTAGTAATTCCCTTCATACTACCCTTGATGCACAATGTACTATTATGTGACGTATAAAATAAAAGACGCTAAAAATAAAAGATTGAAAACTAATTACACGTATCTGTGAAATTGTAGAAAATACCAAAATCGTGTTTGATTAATAAAAAGTAAGTTTTTTTTAAAAATAGATATAAATAATTATAATGTCATCAAATGTTTAAAATAAAAATGAGAACTTGTTATTAACAGACATTTTTTTGGTTACTTCGTTACGGAAGGTAAACAGGCTCTGAGGCCCTAATTTCAAGATAGTAAACACATCGCTAACCTTGAGGATTATGACGTAATACTTCAATTATTTCCTCTCGAAATACTTGCATGGCTAAAATTAAACTTGTATTCAGAACAATATTCAGATTCAAATGAACAAAAAAGGTGTAATGTTGCCAGTTAGAAACTGCTAACATTGTCATGTTAGTGTTGTCAAGTTCTTAACACCTACCCTCAAATATTTAGTGATATACTAATAACCTTTGCTAGAATTTCATTTGATTAGTATTTAGTTTAATTTACGTTTTAATATGCCTAAAACATACATATCGCTTCTCGGAAAACAAGTGAAGCTTTGCCGTCGAGAGTGTAAGAATATTATTAAAATATAACCATTACAAGTTCTATATTATATTGTGTTTTCAATGTTAAATTATACTGTGGCCAAAGTGAAATATGATACAAGTCTTTAGAGGGTCAAGCTAAATACGGCATAAGTTTAGTATTGTCTGCCATCATCATCATCATTAGCTACATAAGAGCTTATGTCTTTTGTCGGTGGGGTCATCTTCATTCTTTTCTTTTCCGAGTCTTCTCTTTAACACATTGGTACGGTACGACGCCTAATTTTTATTTTAATTTTAATTGATCTAGGTAAGTTCTTCTTCGTATCCTTTTTATTTTTCCTTCAATTATCATTTTAATGTACGCGTTTACTCGTCTGCGTTGTCGTCTTGCGTCTTTACATGATGTAAAACATAAAATATAAAATATATTATTTTTTCCCATATCCTTAATTTACATGATGTTGTTAGCAATTCGCTTATCTTGATGTTAGTACTGCTTAGTTCTTTTGTTGTTTCCACTTGCCTCAGTCTTTGCCAATCGTTTGCCAGTAATTTGCTGCTATTTCTGATAAATTGCCAGCCCAAATTCTTTTCTGTCTACTTACTCTTCTTTTCTCAGTTAGGGACCAACTGATGTACAGGTTCATATTTTAATTACGAGCTAAGTCGAGTTTTGTCCGTTTTTATTTCTAGAGCCAAAGGCCAATTACCTAAATATTTAATATAGGTATTGTTTTTTTTTTTAATTTCGAACATTGCCTACGCCGCTATCGATTAGTCCATGCAAATCAATTGTTGTTTTAAATAAAATACTCGTATCTGGAGAAATTGTCCAACCAATTGACCTAGTCCCAAATAAGCTCTAGGCTTCTACTATATAATAATATAAATACGTACATAGAGAAATATATACTTAGCTAAATATATAGAAAACATCCATGACTCCGAATCTCTGAATCTGAATATCCGTCCGGGATTTGAACCCAGGACCGCTAGCTTCGTAGGCACTGCCAACTAGGCCACCGCCTTGTAGGTACTCTTACTTATTCTCTGCCAGTGCGTCGTCGAAATAGTATCAATGACTCCACCAATGTCAAGGTTTAAGAACACACATTGTATTTACTTAGCTATTGTTCGGTTGTCTTGTCTTTTTGTTATTGTTATTCTGTGGGTGGTACCTCGCACGTCAGTGTTTCATGTAAGGATCTAAAAATAAACCACAACACAATTATTTACTGTTTGGTTGTTTCGTAGGTAATTATTGAGTGAATAACTTTATCTATGCTTGCCAATAAATGGAATTGTATACCTAGGTCTGTAATGGCCAAATAGGTAAATGCACAAAATTAGAGGAAAAGTGCTATTGATACGATTCCTACGTAAATGATAGTTTTTAAAATAAATGTTGGTGTGAAAGTTAGCTTGGAATACTTAGGCAGAATATGACAAAACGGCACAACGGATTTCAATAACTAGGGATTATGCCATGCATGTGCATGTTTTAAACGAGGAATAAAATTTTCGTGTACGTTCAATTTCGACATCTCATGATGATGTTAATAACAATTGTACACAGTTTGACAACAAATGCTTATCTTATCTTAACGACGAGCTGGCCTAGTTGGTAGTGACCCTGCCTACGAAGCTAGCGGTCCTGGGTTCAAATCCCGGTAACGGCAGATATTTGTGTGATGAGCGCGAATATTTGTTCCTGAGTCATGGATGTTTTCTATGTATTTAAGTATACTTATATCGTTGTCTAGTACCCATAGTACAAGCCTAGAGCTTAGTGTGGGACCAGGTCAATTGGTGTAACATTGTCCACTGGTATTTAATTATTTATTTATTTATCTTAACTATTCTTGTATTTACAGATTTCATCATGTCATCTGCTACTGCTACGGAGAACAAAAACGGCCCAGCGCAGAACCTAGCTGCTAAAGCACCATGGTAAGTTCTAGCTAGTGAAAAAGGGTGTTAATCTTCCGTGGTTCAAGTGTAAAAGATCATAAGTCTAGTATACTCTGGATATGATTCACCCTTTTTTTATAACGAGCTTAGTCCGCAGATCCGTTTTTACTAGAGCTATCGAGCGGCTAGTCAAGATGCATAACGCTTATGAATTTCGAAAATCGACTAAATTTGGATTGACGTAAGCTGATCGCGTCGACGCTTAGGTCAACTCCAACTTGACATGTAGGTATACATTTCGAGTCGGTAGAAAATAGAAACACCCAGTAGTAGGAACTACTAGTCCCTGGGTTCAACGGTTTAGGCTGACCGTTGTCTGTCAGCCAGTCACGGAACAGTTTCGTATGTTTAAAATAACTAAGTAGGTAGGTATGGTAATCACTCATAACTTACAGGGTAACCCATAATTTTATTTATTTCTACGTCGTCTATTGTATCACTAAATCGAATTTAATTTCATCACCTAACGTTTTCATGTTAAAAAATTAAAACCAATTTGAAAATAGAACGATCAGACAAGTAAGAAATTGAGTACGTCGGGTGGCCACGATTCCGAATAAAACGAATCCATTCAATGTTTATTTGAATAAAAAACTAAATAATTGTATTAACGTTTTTAAATTTAATCTTCCTAATGTTGTAGTGAGTTTTAGTTTAGTTTGTTGCTCCACGCCCCCGCAGTCACCTCGTAGACGACGATATTGGAACATGCAGTTGGTTTTTTATTGGTGCTGATTATATTACGAAACATTGACATCTTTAAAAAAAACAAGCGATAACATTTTTATTAGAAAAAATATAAACTCGTTAGAAATGTTATCAACTTGTTAACGACATAAAATGACCTAATAGTACCTACCTAACTTTAACTAAATATTAGTTACACTACTGATAAAATGTATCCGCACCACGTCCTACATTAACATAAATGAATATCTTAGGGCGCACACACATTTTATAATGTGCTATGTTTTTATTATCTATCAAAGACTGAAACTTACTTTGTAATTTGTAAACCCTTAAATAAATGGAATACTCTTTGTTTATCCAACGACCAACAAACTCTCTTCACACTTTATTTTATTTTATTTTGTAACCAGCTCACTGAGCTCTTTGATTAATAACCACATCAACATATTTCGTAACCAAATAAGTTATCAACCTTTACTCTCGATAACCTTGCCGCAAGTGGTCAGACATCGACACCACTATTTAATCTGTGGCGATACCTCAGAGTAGGCACGTTGGTGTGCAAAAATAACAGAAACCCGTTAAAAGGATTATGAAGCTAAAAATATCTATACAAAATGCGATAGCGTTTCTCTCCTTTAAACCTGGGCAGATTTTTACGACTTTTGAACATGTTATAGATATTATGGAAAATCATGTACGTTTTTCTTTCAATTGGAAACATTTAGGGGGTTAAACGTTATCGCCCGGATTTAAATTCGTATGGAAATTTTTGACAGCTACCCGTTTTAAGCTACGCTTTAGAGTCTTACTTAAATAATTGTGCCTCTTAGTAAATTGAACATCTTTAATTGACATTATTAACAAGGCCTTTTTGCCTGGTTACACTATAATACAAAGAGCATCGATTCAAAATTCAAAATTATTCAGTAAATTGGCCACATGAGGGCTCTTTTACACATCAGTAATATAGGGTAAATCTACCAGCGCTTCGGGCAAGACCATCGTTGCGGAGAAGGAGCGCCGCAAGAAACTCTAGCAGGTCATGTTTTCCCATAATAAAATACAATAATAAAAGTAATACAAGGTAATAACGTAATAAATAATTATTCTAAAAATAACAACAATATAATAGATAATAATTTGTACCTACACAATCACCATTTTAAATTAAAACCGGCCAAGTGCGAGTCGGACTCGCGCACGTAGGGTTCCGTACCACTTTACATCTAAATAAATGTTTTTCTTTATTCTTTATTATATTGGAGTTGATTGAATGAAAGGTAAAATGCGGTTTACGATTTATAAAGTATTAAAAAAATTATAATTATTAGATCTCGTTCAACCCAATTTTCGGTGGAAGTTTGCATGGTAATGTACATCATATATTATTTTTACATTTATCATTCCCTTATTTTAGAAGTTACGGGGGGGACACACATTTTTCCACTTTGGAAGCGTCTCTCGCGCGAACTATTCAGTTTAGAAAATATATATATAAGAAACCTCAATATAATTTTTGAAGACCTATACATAGATACCCCACACGTATGGGTTTGATGAAAAAAAATATTAGTTTCAGTTCTAAGTATGGGGAACCCCAAAAATTTATTGTTTTTTTTCTATTTTTGTATGAAAATCTTAATGCGGTTCACCGAATACATCTACTTACAAAGTTTCCATAGTATAGCTCTTATAGTTACGGAATAAAGTGGCTGTGACATACGGACGGACAGACGGACGGACAGACATGACGAATCTATAAGGGTTCCGTTTTTTTGCCATTTGGCTACGGAACCCTAAAAACCAAATACAGTACTACCCATTTTCTTAATACGAGTAAGTAGCTATCCTTATTCTTCTTGTACAATTCTGATAGCAATTAAATCGTAATGTCACGTCAAATAATATGAGTCGGATTCCTCTTCATAAGGGGGTTCTAGGGAGTTCTAGTGGCTTGAGACTCATGATAGCAAGGTACAGAGTTCGCTCCCCAGATTCTCCCATAAGTTTTTAGGGTTTCAAATTGAAACTAGGAACCCTTATGTCCGTTCGTCCGCCGTTTAGCTCAGAGTATTGGTAAGCTATAATTTGGCATAGATATAAATAAACATTACGCCGACAAAATTGTCGAATAAAATCTCTAAAATGTTAATTTCAAAGGGGTTTGGGTAAAAGTGTTGTCATTTGCAAAACTCATACATTCTCAAGGTGAGCGGCCATTCGTGAAAGTGGTAAATTATGATAGAATAATTCAAAATAAACATATTTTGTAATGTAATGTAATACTCTAAAGGGCATCGGAGCCGAGATATTTAAATATTCATACCTGGGCGTACTTTTAGAACCAAAAAACTGAATGTTTAATTCTATAATTTCTCTTATTTAACTCCATAAATTATATATATCTATGTGTATTTAGAGGTCCTTTAAATAACTATGTAAAAATCATCTATGGCCGCTCATACAAAAAAAGAACAATTTTCTTCATACAAACTTACCCAATGCCCTTTGTATGGTAACTTAAGGAAAAAAACTGTAGGAAAACCTACATATTCTGCGTACTGAAGAACGGTTATTGTGCTGATCTTACGGGGTACAAGTATATTCTTACATAGACCATCTGAACAAGATAAGAGGTCAAAGGTGTATCCTTCAGACTCCATCTGATCTGATAGATAACGCACCACGTACACTATAGTTCATACCAACTGACATGTCTTATTTAGTAAATACTTCTACTTATAACCTCAAAATGCATCGTTTTCTGGCGAATAAAGCAACTATAGACCATAACTACTAATTTGCGCACTATTTTCCTAATTTTAAACTAAGAATGTTTTTTTTATAAATTGTAATTTTAGATGAAATAAAACCAAGTCAGATGGTATGGAGTATAGAATTTTTGGATTGTTCTAGCAATGACACTGCGCTGCAGTGTTTTGTAACGTGTCCTTCACCGGGGTTCAAGCAATCTCCATACCAAATTTCATCGAAATCGGTTTAGCAGTTTAGCCGTGGAGGCATAACTTCAGATTTCTTTATCTTTACATAGGATAAAATTAACTCACCTTCCCGCCCTCTGCCCTCTGTATGTCCGCTTAGATCTTCCCAACTATGAAACGGTTTCTGATATTGGTTTCTTCGATATATATAGAGTGATTTAAGGAGGTTCTATGTATAGTAAATTCTGGATTTATAAAAAAGGGGACAATCTCACACCAATTGACCGAGTCCTAAACTAAGCTCTAGGCTTGTACTGTGGGTACTAGACAACAATATAAATACTTACATAGAGAAATAAATACTTAAAAACATAAAAACAATCAAAATTCATGATTAAAATATACTCCTGTTCATCACACAAATATCTGTCCTTATCGGGATTTAAACCCAGGAACGCTAGCTACGTAGACAGGGTCACTACCAAATCTTTTTTTTTTTTTTAACTCTGAGGAAACTCTTTTTCGCGTACCCTCCAGCCTAGGGACGACCATATTGCAGGGTTATGTGGCACTCACAACCCCCTACCCTTCAGAGCGAAGGGGAAGGGGGAACCCACTAATACCTCACCGGTATTAACCTCCATAGGCCGTTAACGGGGGCACCGTGGGCTGATGACTATTCAAGGGTCACTACCACCTAGCCTAACGTGACGTCAAATTATGTTTACGGGTGTCACAGAAAGCTTACATAAAACAAAGCGAGGGTCTATTGGACGGGGGTTACCTTTGTTTCGGCGAAATATGTTTGCCAAATATATCGTTTCCCAACCGGTTCATTTGCCAACCCGCTTTGTTTTCTGTAACCGTAAATATTTCAGTATGTTATAAAAACTAACCTAACCTAACCTGTAGGGTACTACACGAACGAACTAAAATAACTCCTCAAAAAAAAAAATAACATTGGGTTGGCAAATGAAAAAGTTGGGAAACGATACATTTGGGAAACATATTTTTGCCAAACGGCAGGCTCCCATTGGACGGATATAACAGAAAGATAAGACACTTAACTGGTACTTAAGGTTGGCACTATTCAAGTGTCTTTGCCTAGCGTCAACAGACCAATCGTAACCGATAAATGAGTCGTTTGCAAGCAGTGCAAGAAAGGCTATAACAGTCATTGCGCACGCGTGGCCGGCGGTAACCTTTATACGTGACCGAACCGCTGCAGCGATGACAATGACTTCGGCCCAAGGTCGCACGGGCCCAAGGGCAACTTTGTTGATGACCGACTGATTAAGAAAGTTTAGAGGACCAATTCAATTACTGAATCTTACTGATGATCACTCCAGTGAAAATATTATCACCCATGACTTTTTTTTTCTTTGCCCCGCGGCACTTGAACAGCTACTACTGCGGGAATATGGCGTTTCCACAATGAAGTGATTTCGCCAGTGTCAAGTATATATAAGTATAAAACAATATACCAATAAAACACAATCCAATCTCCTCTAGGAAGATTGGTGGCAACATTGTACGGTGATATGTAGGACAGAGGCCAAGATAGTTTTAACCTCTGTACCACTGCGAGTCCACTTGAAACGAGAAGTAAGATGCCAGGATACACGAAATAAGACCAAGTCTTCTATCACTGTGCAACACAATATTAAAAGTACAAATCACTAACAAAAAATAACTTTGAACACCTATAGGTAAAAACACACAAAAATAAAAACTAAAACAAATTACACATCCGCCATCTTTTGACGTTGCAAATCACACACCAATGACTTAGAAATGACCTTTTTACAATCTCGTATTTTTGAATGACATACCATGTCTACCAACATGCAGCTAACCTGCCGTCTCTGTCATAGACAAGCGTCTAGTAGAATCACGTCTTACGCGGATTTTTTCAGTTTAACGGTTTTTTTGTCATAAGCAATCCCAATTTATTAGTAGTCACTTGAGTCAACGTCAAGCGGTTTGTTACTAAACCTGTCAGCTGTCAGTGGCAAGTCATTATTTAAATAGTCACAGATGAGTTTCGTTTAAGAGTGAGTGGGGGCATTGGTATTCCATGTAATAGGTATGAGAATTCCAGTCACCGACCCTTAGATTCCTTATGGAAACAATGAATATCGGCCATCTTGGTAAGCTTTAATCACCGTGAGATTCAAAAATCGACCCCCAGTGCCTCGCCTTGTTATGGTATTGTTTTTAAAATCGTCAGCCATTACTGCCTAGTAAATAAGAGCTATAAAAACGTTGACAATACAATTGAGATGGTGTAGTCTTGATATTTTAAATGTCTTTGGGTCTTTTTTTTTTTTTGGCATAGGGAAGGCTGACGAGCACACAGGCCACCTGATGGTAAGTGGAAACTGTGACCCATAGACATTCGCATTCACAAGACTGCAAGCCTAAGACTGCAAATGCGCTGCCAACCCTGAGGACTAAGATGGAATGCCTCTATGCTAGTCATTACACCGGCTGTCTTATCCCCAAACCGGAACACAACAATGCGAACACTGCTGTTTGGCGGTAGGTTAATGGATAAGATCCCGCTTACCATCAGGTGGCCTGAGTGCTCGCGTGCCTTCTCTTTGCTTAAAAAAAAGAACTGACACACGTTTCCCTAGTCTCAAACTAACAATAAGCTCTAGGCTTAAAGTTTGTATTGTTAGTACCAGACGACGATAAACAGGGTCATAGGTAAATACTAATAAAACTACATAATAAACTTCCAAGTTGCGACCAAACCCTAGGTAGGTGCATATCTGAAATAGAAAAAGACTAACCTTCTTGATAAATGTTGAATAGCTAAAGTATGCATAAAATATACTTTGTCCTTATTCTTTTCTGACATTTCATTGGACAGAAAGTGACAAAGCATACTTTAACTAAACTAGGTTTATTGTCAGTTTATGAATAAGGGGCCATACATTTTGAAATCGAAGTTTACAGCGTCTATAAAGACGCCGATTTGTTAAAAAAAATGTGACGAGTCCTTAGAATATTTAAATGTAAACAACAAAGTAGACTATTGGATTCGATTATTTTTAATGTAAATACTTACCTATTGTCAGTTAGATAAAACACAAGGCCACTTAACAAAACTTGCATATGTATAGTTTCTAACGTATTGCATATTCATAATAGGTATTCGTATGTTAATGCAGGTACAAATTTGTCGTCAGCAGGTTTAAAAGTCAAAACTAGTGAATGTTTAAGTCAGGTTCAGTCATCAGCATAAATAAGTGATCATTTATGTACCTTGTCACTTTAACGTCGTGTTTGAAATGTTATACAAAATTGTGATACGATGGAAAGCGACAAGGTACATAAATGATCACTTATTAATGGTTGCCTCAATATGGAACGCTTAAATATATTTAAATTATGTAAATAAATCTTTAAAAAAACCGGCAGGCCTGTCAAATTTTGTGAAATAACTCATATGTAACGACTGTGGGTGTTTTCTTTCAATCGTTTTAGGGTTCCGTACCAAAATGGTAAAACCAGAACCCTTATTGTGAGAGTTCGTTGTCTGTATGTCCCAGCTGGTTATCTTGAATTTTGGCATAGTTGTACAACTTGCTTGACCGCATTTGATTTTAGTAAATAAAATATGAACTTAATTTCATTTATAATTGAAAAGGAGGAGGTATCGAGTTATAATTAAAACCATATACTCAAGTTTACAGTCCCTTGAAGCTGTGAAAAAATCAAACTTCTAAGTTAATTTAAAAAAAAGATACGGCCGTTTTAACGTAAAAACGTACATTTTGACTTTCAAGGGAGTCAAAACTGGTAGGGTATTTTTTGTCTTATTATTCAAGTATAGGGAAAAAATCTGAAAACTATACATGTTTAATAAAATTCACAAAAACAGGGTCTTTATGCAAGGAACGAGTTTTTTAATTATTTTTACGATGTAGGTATAGAGATTTGTACGGAGCCCTAGGTAGGCAAATCCGACTCGCATTTAGCCGGTAATTTTCTAAGGATGGCAGCAGGGGCGTCGACACGGTTTTATAATTCATTTTGCGAAATAGAAAAAGGCGGGGATAAAGTAACCCTTGGCAGCCCTACTCCAGCTCAGGTGCATTGAACGTTTCCGCTAATTGCATAACGGCTGCAGCGTGCACCGGCGCCCGCGCAACTATTAGTGAAAGTGCCCGCGCTTGCGCGAACGGTTCCGCTCACAAAAGGGCCAGTGCGCAATTTTGTAATTGTTTCGTTACTACTACTGGGCTGATATAGCCATCATTTCCTCCGTGGATTGGAAAAGGGTAGTGGACGTGAAAGCGATTAAGTGCGAAAATTTTCGACTAATAATTATACGTGACAACTCTTTTTTACTGGCAACTCAGTAATTCCTGAAGTGATTAAAGGAGGTTGATTTTTTTAAAGTGGCGCATTTGAAAAGGACTAATAACTCTGATCATGTGGTTTAACCGGTCGTTTGTGTACACTAAAAAACGTGGGAGCGATTCGCTATTCGAGTAAGAGCTGTCAATTTAATTATGCAATTTATTACACTTTATTGCGAAACTACACTCAGGAGCAAAAATACCGGGTCAGAGTGCGTTTTTCACACTAAAGAGGCTATTTCGAAGCTTTGGTTCCTCGCCAGTTGATGCTTTTAGTGAAATCTGATGATGAATACCCCGAGCATCGATACAGGACTTCCAGAGTGCCTAGGGTACCCAACTGAATGAATCTGCGGCTAACGCCGGAATAGTGCCTGTTCAGAAAATCATCTAAAATGACCATAAAATGTAAGGAAATCAAAATATTGACCCAAATGTTGATCTCGCTGTGGTGTAAACTGATTGTGCGATCAGTTAAGTATCTTAAGAACTTTTGAGCTCCTTTATTGAACCTCGGAGTATCCACCATTAAACCTCACTCAAAACAACCCCTGGCGAGGAACCAAGGCTTCGAAATAGTCTCGTTTGTATGAAAAACGCACTCTGACCCGGTATTTTTGCTCCTGAGTGTAACATACACTCTGTAAATGTTTACCAATTTATTATATTTATTTATTCAATTTAAATATTGAATTGAACTTATCACTATTATCAGTAACTGCTGGGAGCCGGTTACTTAGTCACTAGCGAGCTGTAAGTGTAACCGTATCAGTTGGAGCAACGAGCTTCTCGTGGAGACGAGCCGCGTACACATTACGGTGTTACGTGCAACAGTTACAGCTCGCTGGTAACTACCTGGTTTTAGGTGCAACAGAATTATATGAAGAAAAAGGCACTAAAAAATATTTCGTACAGTTTGTTTCTATAACACAATGTTTCGTTTTGCGCTTCTTCAATTCTTCATTGACGTTGAAAATTAAGTCAAAACAAATTGTCAAACTGCACGGGTAGCTCAAGTTGTATTATCTCGCTAGTCGCTCAGTGCGTCTCTTTCCTTACTGATTGGATAGAAAGGGGATCCGAGTGACAACCATGTCGCTGGTAACTTGTGTTAGGCTCACGCGCACCTATTCTAAGCGGTAAAATTCAAGTCGTATTTGACCTGTAAAGGATGGTTTCCACCAAACGGCTCGCATCGCATCGGATCGGAAAGGATACGTACGGATGCCGCGGCAGCCGTACGGCTCTATTATTATTATTATTATTGCAGGCCGCTTCCAACCGGGTGAGGTGGAAATCTTTGGGAGAGGCCTATGTTCAGCAGTGGACGACCTATGGCTGAAATGATGATGATGATGATTGTCTAGTTATGACGGAGCCGATCGCGCGTCGCGGCATACTTACGGCGACGTACGCGTGTCGCGGAAGACGCCCGCGGTCGAGCTGTTGTGCGCAACTTGCTAATGTAGACTTAAAAACAGTACACGTATGATTCAGTATCGTTTAAAGACTATAAAATTCTTTCCGATGCGATCCGATGCGGGCCGTTTGGTGGAAATATTACTTAAGTCGGCAGCCACTACTGTCAAGTAAGTAAGAGCTATCAAAACGGTGACAATACGATATCAGACCAGAGACGATATTGTTTTTACTGTGTTGAGGCTTTGATTACCTACAATATCGATTCTTGACAGTTCGAAACCATATTTTTTTGACAAACCAGCTGTCACCTCGCTGTTAGATTTATGTTTTACTATACTCCGTTTGCTTAGAAAGTTAACTTAATGTAAACAACCAAACCACGTGGTTCTGTTAAACAGCCAATCATAACGGCAATAACATATAGTCTATGACCTATTATGGTATTTTTGTCGTCATCCGCCATTACTGTCAAGTAAATAACAGCTATCAAAACGGTGAGAATACGATAACAGATCAAACACGATATGATTTTTACCGTGTTGAATAGAGGCCCTGGTCGGCTTCTATTGGCTGACGGACAATATCACGTAAAGAAGAACAAAATGAAGTATACAAGAAGTCAGGCAATGCGTGCATTACGTTGCAGTTGCAGTTGTTTTGCGGGTGGTAGGACCTTGTGCAGGGTCCGTCCGGATCGCTACCACCATCTTATCCATTAACCTACCGCCAAACAGAATTGTTCGCATTGTTGTATTCCGGTTTGGGGATAAGACAGCCGGTGTAATGACTAGCATACTCGTATAGAGGCATTCCATCTTAGTCCTCAGGGTTGCAGTCTTGTGAATGCGAATCTCTATGGGTCACAGTTGCCACTTACCATCAGGTGGCTTGTGTGCTCGTTTGCCTTCTCTATACCATTAATTAATAAAAGCTCTAAAGTGAGTTGCTTAAGAACAAAACATATCAGATTATGCGCTTCTGTTTTACATTTCCTTGTTATTCAGAAAGTTAAGTAGAACGTAAGTAGTTATTGGCAATAGTCCACATGAAGCGCTAGAAACTATTGAGCAATTGTTAGAACATCTTTTTGTACACCATTTACTCAACACAGAATGAAGGATCAGGAGAGTTATTACGACATAGTAATGCAGTTCTGTTTAGGCTGAGAGAAAAGGATGGAGCTATATAACTACTATAGCTCTGTGCTTTACGCTCAACGTAAAATGATCTGCATAGCTATGTCATAATAATCCCTCTGTAGACATAGCAATATGGATTGGTTTACTTTTGTACACATACAAAATGTTTCAAATTTTAACCTAAAGTAACCAGAGGCCCCAGACAACATGCATTCGACGTTCGTTATTGTTATCAAAATAAAATAAAAGTGAAAAAAAAACAACAAACCCGCTTTCAAAAATGGAAAAAATAACTTCTTATAAAATGGTGGGTAGGTTCAACTGTAGGTATTCGGCTTTTGGTTTAATATATTGTAGGAGTCTGGTTTTGTTTTTTTTTATCTATTATTTTATTTTATAATAAATAGTGTTCCTACTCGTATAAATTTATGCTGTTATGTACTTCCACTTCACAATTAATGAGAAACTTATAAGTTATTATTTTTTGGTGGTCACGGGTCTAAGACCGAAGGAGACGACTGCCAACCACGATCTCTCACTGCTCAGCATGGCCGACACCACGGAGAACCAGAGTACTTCGCTCCGGATCCCACTTCGAGCACACCTCTAGGGTGTGCTGGGCCGAGAAGATAAAGATAAAACATATTTCTTTTCTTTCTTCTGATGCCCTTTTTTTCAGGTTATCTAAAATATTAATTAGGTAGGTTTTTTATTTATTTATTTATTTATTTATTTATTGTTATTGGAGATCCAACAGCTTACAAAACAAGATAGAACCTAAATTACGTAACAAAAAGCCAATTAAAGGTTCTCACCGATAGATACAAAGTATTTAAATATCAGAAATAACAGCCAACGCAGGCACACACGCCGCGCTACACCAAGAGCACAAGAGAACAACCACATGTACACGCAACAATAAACAATGGTAGAGAACAAAAAGTGAATAATAAACACTTATAGCCTAAGTGAAGAAGTTTTGACTGAGTAACCGCCTAAGCGTAGATATAGGTGTGTTAAATAGATCTAAATCAATATCCTTAGCACAAATGTTAAGGGTTTTACCTGCTCGCAACAAAAAGGAGTTCCGCCGATAGTTAGTCGACACAAGAGGAATTTGAATTAGTGGGTTAAAACGCAGTGAGGCCGCTGGTACCCGGAAGCTAACTTTCCTCAAGAGATCTGGGCAATCGACTTGTCCAGAGACAATCTTAAGGTAATATGTTAGGTCAGCAATCTCACGCCGTTTGTACAGTGGTAGAAAGTGGTGACGTTTGCAAAGGGTAATATAATCCACAGACTTATAATTTATTTTTAGCCGGAAGGATAGAAATCTTAAAAACTTTTTCTGTACTCTTTCAATTCTGTCAACATAGCATTTATATTTAGGGTTCCAAATTTGCGATGCGTACTCAAGATTGCTCCTCACCAGAGCACAGTACAGGATCTTGAAAGTCTTAGCTTGAGTGAAATGTGTGCAGCTTCTCATGACGAATCCCAACGCTTTGGAGGCTTTATTTATAATAGCTTCCACATGTTTTTCGAAGGTTAGTTTACTGTCATGAATTATTCCAAGATCCCGGACCCAGGGTTCAGAAGAAAGTTTTAGTCCCTTCAAGCTGTAGTCAAAGTGAACAGCTTGGTTCTTACGTGTAAAGGTAGTTACTGAACATTTTGCTGGATTTAAATCTAATTTATGGCGTTCGCAGTATGATTCAAGTCTACTTAGATCAGCTTGTAAATGGCCCGCATCCGCAACTGAAGAAATGCCAGAAAATAATTTCATGTCGTCAGCGAAACAGAGTAGATGAGAAAATTGAAGACATAAATTGACATCATTTATGAAAAGGGCGAAAAGTAAAGGACCTAATAAAGACCCCTGTGGCACACCGCTGGGTACGGACAACCAGGTGGATGTAAAATTATTAACTACAACAGCTTGGGATCTTCTATCGATATAAGATGCGAACCACCGAAGGAGGTCCCCTCTTATACCAGCCTTCAGAAGCTTCTCCAGGAGTAAATTATGATCGATCCGATCAAAGGCTTTGCTATAGTCGGTGTAGATGACATCCACCTGCCGCCCACCAACCATGGAGTCCGTCAGGAAGTCGTTAAAAAGTACGAGGTTTGAGACCGTCGACCGACCCCTTACAAACCCGTGTTGGGAAGGATTGATGGTCTGTTTCAGAGCCGTGTACAATTGGTTATATACAACCTTTTCGAAGATTTTAGATATAATACATAACTTGGATATTGGTCTATAGTTGGTTACATCCAGCTTAGAACCTTTTTTATGCACAGGTGAAATAAAAGCTAATTTCAAGGTTAAGTTGGGTTAGACTTGTGAGCATCACCAAATCTAAACTCCTGCGCCGAGAAAAGCCTGTAGAAAATAAAAATTCAGCGAAGTGACCCCAAATACGATATCGTTCGTTAACCATGCGCCGTTACCAACTTTTCTCAATAACTACGTATCCCACCAGCTAGTTAAATATAAAAATAATGCAACATACAAGTATGTCAATGCTAAGATCAAGCAATACTTGCGCAAGAGTTGCCCAAACGAACAGGTTCCTGCAATCCCCGCATAGCTTTAGTGGCATTGACCTCGTGTGGCAACTGTTCCGGACCGTAGCGCATGCGATGCCACACCGGAACTTAGCCGGACATTACAAATTAATGTAAATAAACAAGCATGTTAACTACCTTAAAGAGCATAAAGTCACAAACACATGGATAGCGGAGGCGGCGGGGTACGGCGCGTTCCCATACTAAAAGCCACATCGGATGCGTGTAGAAGTGATGTGCGCGTGCGCATTCCACTGCGTTGTATAGTGAAATGTCGTATGAGAATTCATACTCTACACCGCAGTGGAAAGCGCACGCGCACGTCACGTCTACGCGCACGCATCCGGTGTGGCCGAGCCTTAAAACCGCATCCGTCACGCTTTTATGATGCTTTTTAGTATGGAAACGCGCCGCATCGCGCCGGCTCCGCTCTCAGTGTTTGCGGCTTAACACCAGGGCTCGGAAACCTGGCTATTTTTTTAACCAGCTCTTCAGAAACGACATACATTTTAAATAGAGCATTTTCATTTCGATTCCGCTCGAACAGAATCGATATTATTGCGGTTCTGATCAAAGAGCTAAATAAAACTGTTTCTGCAGCCCTAGTATGGTTGCGTCTATATCGAAAATGTTGATAAAGCATCTGTCACTCTCGTACTTATTTACGTGTCAGAAGGTGACGGGTGCCTTATCCAAACTTTGTCACGATAAACGCAACTATATTAGGGCTCCAGGTCAAAATAACTGTTAATTTCGCTCACTAATTTCTCGTCTTTCCTACCCTATTACCTAGCTCTTTAGTTCTATTTTCACTAGTCCCACTTGAAGTCAAGAGTCAAAAGGGCGGGAGCCTGCCAAATGTATCGTTTCCCAACTTTTTCATTTGCCAGCCCAATGTTACGTAAATTGTTCAGGATTTATTTCAGTACCATCGTGTAGAACCCTGTAGGTTAGGTTAGGTTAGTTTATATACAGCGCAGAAGGCCCTACCAAGATGAATTACGCTAACTAGCGTTTCTATTCGTTTCGTTTTTAAAACAATCGCGTCACTATTGGTCGTGTTTCTTATTAGTATTGACAGAGTGCAAAGCGGGTGGAGGGGGTAGCCTAAACGATCACAGCGCTCGCTACGGCTAAAATTGTCATATTTGTCGCTGACTTGAGCTGTCAAATCCATATTGCAGTAAACATTTTCTAATCGTTTTTGAGATAAAAATATGGTCCTGGTAAGATGTGTTGTTGTGAATTGTAATAACTCCAAGAAGAATAGCGACTGTAAATTTTACCAATTTCCGAGACGATTGTGGAAACGAGACCAAAGAAATAAGTGGATATTTGCCGTAAGAAAAAAACGAAACCCCGTTTTAGTCACGAGTAGGCTCATTTCTCACTGAAAACAACAATTTTAATATTATTGGCAATAATGTTACTGACTACCATTGTCCAAAATTGTGTAATATAGTAAAATAACACAAGATTTCATTAATATATTTCACAATTTTTACTTACTTCTTGTTTGACAGCGGTGACAATATTGTCCATAATGGCCGCATGTCACGTGGCGCTGTCGTCGCGCTCGGTCCCAATTACCGGCGGCGCCCGACACGTTACGCTCGGGCGGTCTGTGTTTTCTCATTCATATACCTAGTACCTAGTAAACTCTGATATCTCTCCCCCCCATTTCTTCCCATTGGGGGTCGATTTACACCTTTAAATCATAAACTGAGTTAACAAAGATTACCATGCATGCCTTAAAAATACAAAATGAAATATTTACCTGAATTATATTTTCAAATTCTTGTCCTGTTCCTGGTTTGCGTTGCCAACCTACTAAAAGTTCTTTGTTACTAACAAATTATAAGGGCAATAGCCGGAAATAAATAATTACGTTCTATTCTATTCTTTACGCCATTTAATAGCCTGTTGTGAACATATTTCACATAACAGACTACACAGATAATTGACAGCGATAAGCGAATGCCGGTCCAAATGTACCTACACTCAAGAGCAATCAAATCTGGTCACTTTCTATGGTAATTCAATACAAAATGACCCATTTGTATTGCGCAAGACTATAGTTTTATAGAGGACGGACTTTTCCATTACACAGTCCTAACGGACGATTATGTTGACGACGTAATGAATGTTTATTCACAGCCACCCAGTAGCAATGGTACTCATTCTGACCACGCAAAGCGTGTCGCTGGCACTTAATGGCGTTATAGCCAACGGCACTGTCGTTTCAATCGGGTGACACCTTATTTTAACATTACTTTATACATATACCACCTATCTTAGTTGTTGTTTACCGGTAGTAGGTTTGACCGGTAGAACACAACTAAGAGTCGGACTCACGCAACGAGGGTTCTGTGACATTCTATTTCTGGTTAAAAAATTAACTAGTAAAATCTTTTATTAGGTACCTACTGAAATTTAACCTTATAAATTTAACCCTTTAAATTACACGATTAGAGTTTAACTTATCCAATTAAAATGTATTCTAAATTGTACTTAAGTAATTGAGTACTATTACTATATTTGTATTTTATATTTTAAAAAAAACACGTTTGAATGGTAGGAAGTGCTGCTATTTAAGCAGACAATATTTATACCATTAAAATATGGGACATTTACCTTACGGTGGAGCAAGCGATTGTAATGTACACGTAGCGCCATCTTTTAGGCTATTATGTAATTAAATGATTTAAAGTAAAAACTAATATATTTCATATAGTTTGCATTGCATTGCAGGAGCAGTTTTAATTTTACGTATGTATGTAGTAAAATCTTTATTGTACAAAAAACAGACATTCAATTACATTATTCACAAAATAGGAATGTACATACACAAACTTATCCCTTTAGGGGATCTTTAAGTAGCCGTTTAACAATGAATATGCTATTTTAGACATTATGTTAATGTGGTAATAGGGTAGAATAGAGTCATCATTTATTTTATTAGCACCTTGGCTCCGCTAAATATGTGAACTGTAACGCCATCTATGTTCTTATTTATCAACTAATTCTATACAATGCCATACATTAAAATCGTTTTAGACACGTTGTTAAAGTAATACGGTATTAAAGTCATTAAAAAAGGCAGATAACAAAAGATAAAAGATGATTTATTTCAATAAAATA
This sequence comes from Acleris sparsana, assembly GCA_923062465.1. Classification (NCBI taxonomy): domain Eukaryota; kingdom Metazoa; phylum Arthropoda; class Insecta; order Lepidoptera; family Tortricidae; genus Acleris; species Acleris sparsana. The sequence goes on along the minus strand of OV281287.1, from coordinate 3,477,102 downwards.
TTCAAACATCCTAAAAATCGAATATTCGATTAACGGAAATAGAAACTATTCATGTAACCCTAATCTACACACAAAATGATCTAGTCGTAAACTAAGCTCTAGGCTTGTATTTTAAGTACTACACAACGATAAACATAGTTATATAGAGAAATACATACTTAAATACATAGAAATCATCCAGGACTCAATAACAAGAAATGCTCGGGCATTTCACCACACATATATCTGCCCTTACCGGGATTTGAACCGCTAGCTTCGTAGGCAGGGTATTATTTTATTTGGCAAGCTACTTAACCTAGCTGAAAAATAACTATAAGATTCATACACGAGTATCTCTTTCCCTTTGCTGAATAGAACTTGTCAGGTTTTGATAGTTATAGTATAGTAGAAACACAATAACATTAATATACCTAATTAATATTATTTTCTCCCACAAGCTCGGAAATGTTAACCTTACTGTTGTAAAATCAGCCCGCGAAGTTCCTAGTTCCAGGCCCAGGCAAAATTAAAATAAAAAAAGTTATTATTTACCGGCGGCAGCGGCCGCGAAAATGTATACAAATTTCATAACGTACCCGGTTTTTTACTTTTTAAAACCATATTTGGACTATGATAACTAACTCCAAACAGCCAAACACTCGTACAATTCAAAATTCTTCCATGTTTATTTACTTTTTAAATGTCATAGACTAAAAAGGTAAACGCCGTTTATCGCGTTTACAGCGTATTTACCAAAGTGTCAAATAGTTTTACTTTTTTTAAAACATTCTGCGTTTAGAATTAAAAAAATTAAGGCGGGAATCGGGATACATATTATATCAAAACTGAAATTTCCTCGCATTGTTAGAGAAAAGCACTATACAAGCCTCGACCAGGAAGGGCGGTTGCTGGACTCGTATATAGCATGGCCTCGACTGCGTCTCGGCCACGCTAACTCTACTCGTCCCGCAACGGCCTACTTCCAGGTCTGTGCCGTAATGTACTATATCTACGCCGTTGTAAGAGGATTCCGGGCAATCATTATTCCATAGCATTATTAATAGTGAACTCCGTTCTCAGGATATAATAAAATACTCTCGTATTTTTATATTACAACATTGATAACAAGTCTATCTAATAGCCCATCCAACGAAGAGCAAATACTGCCTCTCAGGGGAAATAACTCGTGTATAAGCGAATTTTGGCATATTAGGGAATGCTGTTTTCAACCACATACTAAAAGTTCTGATTGTGGAGCGGGTGGGGGGTGTAAAGGTCCCTTTTTTTAGTTTTTCGTAAATACATGATTCATTCCATTACATGATTAATCTGCATAAAATTCTCTACAAATTGTATTTTATTCCTCTAGAATCAATATTTTATGAGATATGGAGGGAAGAATGATTCCCGAAAGGCCATAGTCGGGTTTCCATTGTAAGTCGGCCCTTGCATCAAATGGGCTCGGGTTTTTTTCCTGAGTACCTCTTATAGTGAAGAATATTTATGCTGAGTATCAACATCTTGATTCATACAGTTCTCGACTTATGTTTTTTTAAAGTTTTTCTTTTAACATATGCATGTATTCAACCGATTTGCTCCAAATTTTGAGATACTACTATATATCTATCGATTACTAGTTTTCATATAAAAAAAATAGGAAGTACCGCCTGGATTTTTTTAATATTTTGGTTAGTAGTGTGTATGGTCTATTCTGAGAAAAAAAGCTAGACGAGATTACTTCACAAATTCTCAGAATCCACCGCATACATTAACTTACTGGTTATGTGATATTAAATAATTGAGTAAAAAACATGCCCTAAGTAAATAATGGTTATAATTGTGTGAAATTGTCAAGTCTTCACACTTTTTTACATCAGGGCGGCGTGTCGGTAAAAAAAAGAAGATGGCCACAATAATGATTTTGTGTACAATCCAACCAAAGTAGTGAATACCTAGGTCCTAGTATTTTATTTGTAAGTATATTTTAATAAAAAACAGGGAACCATGTCACACCAATTAACTTAGTCCCAAACTAAGCTCTAGGTTTGTACTCTGATAAAAAAGAAAAATGACATTTATTCCGTAAGTAGGCCGCACGGACACTTTTACACGTCAAGAATTTACCAGCGCTTCCCAAGAGGAAGCGACTGCTGAGAAGAAACGCCGCAAGAAACTCAGCAGTCAGTATTTTTTAAAACATATGTATTATAATATTAAATTAAATATAATATCAAATAACATGTATAGTTCAGCAGGAAAACATGCCAAAAATCGTGGGAGTGAGATAGAGGGAGAAAAGGAAAAAAAAACACCTACTTGTGTACATAAGACGGTGCAAGACGACCAAATAAAAGTTTCGATATGTTTTCCTTCATCAACGGTGTCTCCTAGACAAGATAAAGTATTTTTGCATTTGAATAAATTATTATTGACTACGTTTCAGGTTTAGACCATGTATTTTTGTCTGTTTTTTGTGTGCTTGACAACAATATAAATACTTACATATAGAAATAATATACTTAAATATATAGAAAATATGCCACAGGAACAAATATTCGCGCTCATCACCCACATTTCTGCCCTTACTGGGATTTGAAACCAGGACCGCTAGCTTCGTAGGCAGGGTCACTACCAACTAGGCCAGCGCGTTGTCATAAATATTTGTAGAAAACCATTTAAAACCTACATAGGTATACCTACCATTGTCTCTGTGTTTAATTCTGGTATTCATTATACATAGAAAAACTTTTCCCATTCAAGTATATTCCCACTCTTAATAAATTACAACGTCGGTGAGATTGAAAATGTTACAAGGTATGGGAAATCGTAAATTGCTCAGTTTTTTATATTCCATACGAACGAACATAATATATTTTTCATCACACTTGCTCGTAAATGGTGTTATTCCATGCCTGTATACAGAAGGACAATGGCCTAAATTGTTCCCGCGGGAATTATGGCGAGTTTGTCATCCCTAGGGAGTAATGACTTTCTTTTTAAAATTTGCAACTCTTTCGTACATCATGTCTGACTAAGGAGGTTTAATTTTCAGCCAAAAATTAAATCGGTTTCTAATTTCATCTTTAAAAATTAGCTATAGACTAACTTACATTACACAAAACCTATACGCTTCATTAAACTAAATTATTTTTATACCTATTTCAAGTTTATATCAACATTTATCATTAATTTTAGTAATTATACATTTTTATCAAATTGGCTAAATCTGGCTCGAATCCAGGTCGAAACTAAACGCAGTTATTATCTGTGGCAGAGGTCACAAAAAAAATATCGTTTCCATTTACGTTCCCGTTCGTCAAAAGTTATTTCTTTATATTTTGCAGAGTTAAAGTGTTTTCTCTTTGTTTTTTTTCCTCGCAAATGTGATGAAAACCATTGTGTGTATCACAGGCAGTAAGGGGATTACTAACTCGAGTCATTAAAAGCCCTCCGCCTTCGGCGTCGGGCTTCTAACACTCTCGTTAGTAATTCCCTTCATACTACCCTTGATGCACAATGTACTATTAAGGGCTGTAAGTATAAGCTCCAATTAACATAATTTGAACTTTTGTTAAAAAAGTTAATCCTAATACAAATTATTTCGGCACGCACTGTATCGGTAACAATTTAACAACTAAGTAATATCACTCTTTAAGGTAAACATTACAAATTGAAATGAAACTAAAGCCCGATTTAATAAACTGATCTCAACTCTAATGCTCATCTCGAAATGCGTCAAAAATGACAGTATTCTATGGTTTGACGTTTACTTTGACGTATCTTGTGACGGGCCTCACAGTCAAGATGAGTTTATTAATAAGGCCCTAAGCGTGTCAGAAGTGTTTGAATTATTGAATTTGAATTACATCGCTGCTCGAGAAAACTTTAAAATTAGTTACGTTATATTACCAAGCGTAATTAAATTCGTATGGAAAATTATGTTCGTATGGAAGACACGCACTGTATTTTACTTTTTAGAGACATTATAAATTAGACATTGTTTAGAATTGTACGACACACATGCGTGTGAGTAATGGGTTTCATCAAATTTCAAGGTTCATGGCATAATATTGTCAAGATTAGCCTGGATTTATGACGCAATTGCAGCAATAATTGCGCCATATTCATGTTGGCTCCAAATGGCGCAAAACAGGCATAGCTGCGTGTGCGCATGTGGCGACGGACGAAATTCGCACGTTAAAACCAACCAAACCAATGAATAGTGAGTGACATTATGTATGTATTACTGTACAAAATAATAACAAAAAACAATACAATGAATATGTATAAAGTAAAGATTATTTTTAAGGCATCTCTTCCAGCTAAACCATGAGAGATGGCGAAAAGTGAAAGGTAGTGCATCGACTAGGCAAGTGTATAACTTTATTTAGGAATGCGTTTTTCATACAAACGAGACTATTTCGAAGCCTTGGTTCCTCACCAGGGGTTGTTTTAAGTGAGGTTTAATGGTGGATACTGCGAGGTTCAATAGAGGAAGTCAAAAGTTTTTAAGATACCTAACTGATCGCCCAATCAGCCACATCAACCACAGCGGGAGAGTTTGGGTCAGCACTTGGATTTCCTTACATTTTATTTCCATTTTAGATGTTTTTTTGAACAGGCACTATTCCGGCGTTAACCGCAGATTCATTCAGTTGGGTATCCTAGGCTCTCTGGAAGTCCTGTATTGATGCTTGGGGTGTTCATCATCAGATTTCAGTAGCCTCTTTAGTATGAAAAACGCACTCTGACCCGGTTTTTTTGCTCCTGAGAGTAGATACAGAAATATAATATATTTATCTACATCCATATCATAACTTCCCTATTATATGTTTAGAAACGATAAGCAAACAGCCTATATTAAGAAACCTGTATCTGTGGTTGCACTTTAATGTTAACATTAAAGTATTACATGTCATTAAAGTATCGGTTATTGATGTAGTTGCATCTTAATGTTCACTTTAAAGTTTCGGTCACCGAAAAAGTGAACATTAAGATGCAGGTTCTTTAAGATACAAGGCAACATGGTATAATTTTCTCACATATTGTAGAAAACTTATGATATGCATGTAGATAAAGTTATGTATGCGACTGTACGCATAATTAGGCATTAAAAAACTCGTGTGATCTTATTATGAAACTCACCTATCGGCTCGTTTCATAAAACCACACTCGTGTATTAATGCCTCTCATTATGCACCAGTCACATAAATAACTATTATACAGCTAAGTACTACTTACAACTACTGACGATTTCGATAACAGTACCACGGTTATAGTCTCATCTTCATTACCTTTAATTGTTTAATTGCTCTAATAATGAGTGCTGTGACGAGTTAAGACAGTACGTAGGTGCTGGTAATAGTGGTAATTATAGTAGACTGCAAAAATGGTTCTTTTTTTCTCACTCATATTTTAGTGCGTTTTGTTAATTGCGGTTTAGATAGAGAAAGATGTGTTAGGATTTTTTGTCATATTGTATTACAGGCCATTTATCGCAAGTTAAATATTTAAAAAATTTCATAAAGTATTTTTAAAAGAATAATACTATCAAATAATAAATAATATCAAGCGACGATCTCACAGAAATTGACCTTGCCCCAAATTAGGCTTGTATTATGGGTAAATATTTGGAAATAATTACTTAAATACTATTATATATACGTATTAAAACATCCAAGACTGAGACAAATACTCGTGCTCAACACACAAATATTTGCCCATACCGGGATTCGAACCCGGGACCACTAGTGGTAAAGAATCTGATACTTTTTTAGAAGTTTTATAAGTTAAACCTAACCTAACCTAGCCTTGTCTACATGTTAAATATTTAGGAATTTCTGAATATTTTACGATTCCAGCGATATAAAAATTATGACTATCAATAATTATGTCAACAATGATATTATGACCAAAAACAATTATGGGAAACAACAGTCTCCCGGTCCCGTGACCGTGCCAGTAATGAATGTCAGTACCCGTACTCGCTAGCGATGCGAATGCTTTGTCTCTCGTACTCTATATGAATCCTTGCGAGGTCTGCGAGGGATACAGCTTTTACTCGCGAGCGAGTACTTTAATTGTAAGTCATGTTAAGGGTACAGTATACTTTACCATGAGTATACAATTACCGTAGTCGCTAGCGACTCAAATGTTCTGTCCCGCACACTCTATAGGAACACTGCGGGGAATACAAATAATAAGTACTTACCGTAAATAGAGTACCTATTGGGTACATGATCATGAGCTGTACGTGACGTGTACGAGAACATGTATATGAGCTGCTCGCGAATACCCTTTGAGATAGCAATACAGACAAACACGACTAAATCACATATCACCTTTAGCAGACAAAGATTCTGTTATTGTGTGCCTACCTTCTTAAAGCGGTTTATTTGGATATTATTAGACAAGACAAGACAAGACAAGACAAGACAAAGGCGTTTATTGCAAGAACACAGTAGGTACAGACAGTTCTTAGTGTTACAGGATGTGCTTAAGTTCTACCTATTTTAGGCATTCAATATTGAAAACAATACTATATATTCACTATTATAATATTAGTCATTCAAAGAACTGGTTAGGATCGCGGGGAGCCGCTGGAAGCAAGCGGCTCAAGACCGTGACTTGTGGCGCTCTTTGGGGGAGGCCTTTGTCCCAGTGGACGCCCCCGGGCTGATGATGATGATGATGATGAAAGAACTAATATCACACACCTTAATAACAAGACTGCCACGTATACGTAGGATTAAAAACAATCTTAATATAGGGCTGTGACCATCAAAGTGGTATTGGAACCCAAATGTAAATTTATTTATTGGGTTAAGGTGTTAATTATGTCGATGACTGAAAAAACTCATGTACGACAGACGTAACATATAACAGACGTCTACGAAACCTACGGAAATACACATAAACACAAACAAACTGAATAAATTACTTATATCTTTTTTTTTATCTTTATCAACGCACAATAAAATAGTTAAAAGCCCCAGCAGCACCAGTTCTGGTGACCAACCTCATTAGCCTTGAAAAAACCTATAGATAGGGTAAAGTCACCAGTGGTCATATAGAGAGCTGTACTCGGCCTCTGCCCAATACTTTGTATGAGTTGGAAGAGTACGAAATATATATTTCCCACTCTTCGCACTCATATTAACATAATATATATTTAAAGAATAAAATTATAACTAAGCTAGAATAGCTAAGCTTAAGTGGCAGTGGGGGGGGGGACATTGCTTGCAGTACTGATGGCCGATGGGGTCAGAAGGTTCTGGAGTGGCGCCCGCGGTACCAGAGACGAGCTGTAGGTAGGGCTCCAACAAGATGGAGTGACGACCTCGTAAGGATCGCGGGAGCGCGGTGGATGCGAAAAGCACAAGACCGGTCTGAGTGGAGAGCCTTGGGGGCATAGGCCTGTCCAGGAGTGGACGTCTTTCGCCTGACATGATGATGATGATGATGCACTCATATAAGGTTGACTACGGTCTCTGGTGGACCACTGGTGTCTTTACCCTATGCGGAGTGAGATAGAAAGTAATCTTCCGAATATTATTTTTTCATGTCCCGTCTAGATAATACTTTGTCTGCGGTATCTGTCTGTCTGTCTTCAAAGGTTTTATTATTCGGAAGAATAGGCAGTTTCAGAAACCAATTTCATTGTTTCTGTGTTTAACTGGTTAGATTATTTTTAGATCTTCATTTGGTAACTAGCACTTTATGGGTGACCTTATATTTTTGATATTTGTTAATGTTAAAGTGCATTGAATAAGTTTGTATGAACGTTAGGTAATGTGTTTCTTTTCAGCGGTCGCGGGTTTTCATTCTGTGGGTTAAAGGACGTCTGAGTGACACATGCAAATATCGACGGTTCTGTGACTCAACCTCGTATATAGAATAATGTCCAGTATAAACTGACACTCACGAACTAAGCGAGTGCATACTTAGTGCGTGTCAGTTTATACTGGATAATGTTCTATATACGAGGTTGAGTCACAGAACCGTCGATATGTAATTTAAGACGTTAATAGTATTGGAGTCGAGATATTAAAAATATATTTAAGCTATAAGTTTTAAGTTTCAGGTACAGTCGACGTCAAAGATATGTTTACATTTTTTCACCTTATTCCATTGAAATAAGGTCCAAAAATGTAAACATATCTTTGACGTCGACTGCACCTACTAAAAGTACCACCGGAACAGGAGAAAAACGACTGAAAATTAACTGCCGGAAAAAACCGTGAAAAGAAAATTAGCTTCAAACAAAGCATACGTTCGGAAAAGTCATCTAACTATCAGGAAAATCCGTAAACTATAAGTTCTTCTTTCCATTAAAGTATTTTTTTTAACATAACTAGACGAGTACATTTGTAGGGATCGTATTATAATATATCGCACTTTCGGTAGTAAAAAGGCACAACGTACAATATGACAAAAAGTGTAATTAGGGTTGTTCATATTTTTACAATTACTGTAATTCGAAAACCATTTCGAGGAATAGGGTTTTAAAGCCGTTCTGCATTATTAAGTTTTTGTAATATTTATCTATTTCGGATATTCCGACAAAAGTACTTTTTTGTACTCGTCGATTAAAATCTGTGTATTAAGATTTCATAGAGAATACTGCAACGTCACTCTTTTCATCGTTGACACTTCCGAAACAACCGAAATAACCATTTCGATACGCTCAAGACAACTGAAAAAAAATTGAAAATAGAACTTCGTATTTCAATAATATGTGTCCTTGTTTAAGGAGACTCGATCCGATACAAAATTGCCAATCTATGGCGTTTCGGAACGTAGCAGCGTCGCGTCATCTGTCAAAAATCTATTTAAACCTGCTTCTGTATCCAGGGCATAAAAAAAATAAAAAAACTACGGTTTGTGATTGGCTAGTTTTTAGCCAACAGAACAGCACAGTACTGCAACAATTACGGACGCCGTGGTTTGATACAAATGTCGATGTGGTGGTGATTGTATTAATGACTTAAATTATTAATTTTAATGAACTCGTACAAAAAGTAATGTTCGCAATAGTGTCATAATCAAGCTTTTTAATCTCGTACCTTACTTAGGCCACTCAGCAAAAAGCTCTCTATTATAACACGATTATGAAAATAACTATTTAACTTTTGTTTGATTTTAGTTTTCGGCTTGAAGCCTCCTTAATACAAGATTACAATAAATTTTTATAATTAGATATCATATATTTCTTGTCATTTATTAGATAAAAATTTCCCAGAATAATCATGTCAACCATACTATGTCTGCTAAATACTTAAATAAAGATATTAAAACAAAACTATTACGTCAAATACAAAATTAATGAAATTTGTCTCATAAAATTACCTATTCTTTCGAATTAGAATGCAAAACCGTGAGTTTCTTTTTGATCTATCCCAAGTGCCCTTGTCCTACACCAAAGTTGCGATATATATTAAGTTATTATAATACATACCCCCAAGAAATAGGCTATAAATTGTAATGCGTAAGGTAATGTAAGGTGTCAGGATTTACTTCTTACTTTTTTCACTATATGCTACGAATGGCACTTTATATTAAATTACTAATGTGTGACGAGACACATTGAACCCAGGTGACCCCTCCAATTCGTTTACGTAACAACAATAGAGTGACGTAACGATTTTGTAGAGCAGGGTCATGAACAAATTCAAGATGGCCGCGTAATTAGGGTCGTCTCCAGTCAAGGGCAGAAGATACGTCGTGTACGTGACGCATCGTTCTGTCAAAATTAAAGCATTTAACTGTAACTGAGTGTATAAATGATTTTAGATAACTACTTTTTAATCTTTTAGCAGTTAAGACCTTCTACAGTGTGCAAGAGTAATTGCGCGAAACAAATTGACAAATTAGAATAATGTTCAAGGATTTATCAGCACATGAGCGTTTTTTCGAAAATCGACTCTCAGAGGTTGCTTGTTTGAGGAACTGTTTCTACCCATACTAACTAAGTCACGGGCATCTATTTAATGACAATAATGACTAACATAGCAAGAGCATGACGGTTACTTACATACACATGACCTCCAGCTCTGGACCAAATATTGTTCACAAAGATATGTTTACATTTTTTCTCCTTATTCTATTGCAATAAGGTCCAAAAATGGTTAACATATCTTTGACGTCGTCTGTACCAGGAAACGCGTGCCTAAACTATATATAAGGTATAGTTAAAAATGACGTTAGTCTGTCTGTATAGTTTAACACTTCGTGAGCCACTATACGATACCAAATAACTTGAAGATTCTGCGGTATGGTAAACATGTTATGTAATACTCGTATCATTGGGATTTTACGGCGCAAACATTGAAACGTCAAAAAACTTACGAAGAATATAAACTTTTTAATGGATTACTTCGTTTAATTCTTCACTATCTATGTAAAAAAATACTAGCTTTTATTACGGCACAAAAATAAACCTATGTTATTTGTGACTTACGAGTATGTAGCTCTGTATCAGTATTCCAATGCGTTTTTAGCACTATTGAAATCTTACCTATTTTTGAAGACTGCCGCCTTTACTATCAGGAGAAGAATAGTTATCATAATGTCAAAAACACAATAACAATGAGGGCAAAGCTCAAGTGGAATAAAGTCCAAGTGAAACAATTTTCTGAAAAGTTAAACGAAATATTTATTCAGTTTATTCATTGCTTTCAGGGGTAGGTACAGTGGTGTTTAAGGTACAATTTTCGTTCTGCCATGAAACCCCGTCGGGCACTACAATATTAGGCTTAAATACTTAACACTTAAATTAACGTTAGTTGCCAATTCAATCAATTTGTCTAGCCTTGTGGTGCTTTTGCTTAAATGTATTGACGTTGACTTGGTCCGTAATTCAAAGGACCGATCTTTGTATTGATCCTTAAATTGGTAAGGACTGTGCCCAGAATGATATGGATGCTGATGATGTTTCGCTGCATGATATGATTATAATGAGGATTCATAATTAACCTAATCTCAGTGTCTCAAGACATTTTAAAATGAATATGGCGATCAAGAAATTAGTTTATTCTACCAGTAAGTTAAAAATACATAGATCACTAAGGTAAGTTGACTAAAATACATGTATTATCTTTTATTATCATGACGTCTTGTCGGTTTTTAACCGCAGTTTGACGGTGACGCACTTCTTGTCCCGTGTAAGAATTCAAGGAAACATCGGCTTCCTATTTGTTTTTAACCACATCAACACCTTCCCTGTACAATGTAAGGCTACAGCTTGAATTCGTGTTAGCATTTCCTTGTTTATCAGGAACATATAGGTACGTGTTAAGTTTGAGAGCATTGGGACACGTTTTCTTTTGTTTTTTTTTGTATTTCTCTTTAAAAAGGTGCGCGAACTACCGATAGATTGGATCTATTTATTATTTTACGAATCGTATGACTCGGTTTTGCGTTCAGTTTTGATCATGTCGACGCCGATACTTTGTAGCTAATTGTTACTTGTCCTACTAGAAAAAACGTAAGCGCGTTTTTCCAAATCAACTAAGCATTGTATTCGATTATTGGTGTTAAGAGAAAATGCATAGGTGTAATCGTTTGTTCAAAAAATGTCTTTCTGTTATGATTTACTTATATATTATGTTTTTTAAGATGAACTAAAATTGCGTTTTCGTAATTGGTTACAAAACAAAAATTATGTTTCGGTGTTTCGTAATTAATTATCAAACGAGAAATTATTTGCCTTTTTCGTAATCGAGGTTTCTTCGTTCGTAGTTAATTACTAAACTCGTTCCTTTTTTGAATTAATTAATTATCAACAACGGAAATTTATCGTAATAAATGTCAGATAGTTTTTACGAAAATGAAGTTAGCTGCGCGCTTTTAACTCAGGTATTCTGTAGGTATGGAGAATTTAAGTGCAACGAGCATACGCCGGATCTGCAGTGGCGGCCTCATTACTATTGTAGTGTTTTCTAATATACTAAAGTATTTTCTTAAAAACCTTCGTGTAGTCAACTTAAAGGCAAAAGGTGGCCACTTGACTAACTAACCTAAACATAATTTATCCCCTTTTTCCAGGACGGATGAGCAAGGCATAGCAGTGAAGATATACGATGTCGTGGTGACAACCCTGGAGGTGTTCCTGCTCCTTATCAAGATGACGATATCTTGGTGGTACGCCATGTACCAGCTTGTGGTTCCGCCAGAGCCCAAGAGTGTTGAGGGAGAGGTCATACTGGTTAGTATTTAAAAAAATAACCTTTATAAAGGGAAAGCCATATATCAGAATCCAGGGGTAGACCGTAAATAAGATGGAATGATGTAGTGCTGAAGGTCATGCAGGAGTGTTAGGCATCCGAGGACAGTGAAGTCGTGAAGAAATATCAGGAAAGCTGACCCCGCCACATGTGGCATTAATTATAGCTAGGAAGAAGAGAGAGATAATAGGGAAAGGCAAATCCATAAGCAAATAAACTTTATCTGGGGCTAATAATTAGTTACACCAAAGATAGTATTCTGTTAAGAGTACCGACTTTATAATGTACACTACTCTCTATGAGTTCATAATCAAAAGCGGTTAAGTTAGAACCTACTATAGCTGAGTAAGATTCATTACTCTATAATTCTGCGAGCCTCGTATGGTTGCCTTTATCGTGTGTCAAAATGTGGATAATAGCATCCGTCACTCTCGTGCTTATATGAGTGTCAGAAAGAGACGGATCTATTATGCATATTTCGTCACGCGATAGACGCAGCCATGGATTTGACAGAAGCGTGTGGAGCTAACCCCATATGGTTGTGTCTAGACCTATTTCTTTAATAAGTCCATGGGAGTGTCTTTTAATAACTCGACATTGGGAAAATACACCTTAGCAGGAGTGAACGCCATTAATTAAAATAGGATTTAGAATTAGAAACGCAGCCATATTAGGCCCCCAGTTGTAGGAAATTGTTGAGTTTTTTTTTCTTTGTAATAAGACATAGGCGATTTTAGACTTTCATACATTTAACATGGAACGAGCGTCAATGACGCCTTTGCCACCGACGTCCGTGGGGTTAATGGGTACTCCATGTGCGCTTTTTCTATAACACCTGGGAAAACGCCATTTTAGCTAATTAGATACCTATAGCAGCGCGTACAACTATTGTCAAAAATATTAGTTACTTTATAGGAAATCCCTAGGCACCAATAGAAACACATAATCGGTATATAAACTGTGGGATCAAGGACCAAAGTAAAGTAGGTAAGTATCTAGGTAGTAGTCATGCATGTGCCGAAAGCATGACTATCGCGACTTGGCAACGGCGTTCATACGTCACCTTGAAGTCAAAGGTTATTCATTCTTTTGCGAAACTGTTTATCATTTTATTTAAATACATTCTAATTATTAGCTAGATGACTGAAGGATTAAATCAGTTAAGTAGGTAACTTCTTACGAATGTCCAAAAGGTAGCTTTGTATGAAATGTCTTGATACTGTTGAATTATCTACTTTTTAATTTACAACACTCACCATTAAAGAAGTGTTTATAGTTTTTTTACTCATATAATTCTGACGTCAAATTCATAATTAAGTTCTGAACTATTTAATTTTGCATTTCAATGTTGTCAATAGTTAGGTATCTATATTTTTAAATGATGTTAAGCTTTTTAATTAAAATTATTTATAACATTTATTATAGTCAATTAAGTAATAAACAAACGTGCTAACTCGGGACATTCTAAACATGTTGATTTAAAATTATACACGTGCTTATTGTAAATCGTCTACCACAATAAAGATAATAAAGTATATATTGGATGATATTTAAAAAAAAAACTAATTACTGTCAGGGCCAGTCATAGCTACAGTCATTAACTCCGTATTAATTTAAAGTGGATATTTTCATCTAGATAACCATCTTTATTACCGACAAATAATGTATGTATGGTAACACTTTATTGTACAAGAAAAACCAGAAACAATACAATTAATATAAAAATAAAAATATTCCTTTAAGGGATCTCTTCCAGCTAACCCTTGAGACATTAATTTATTTAGAAAAACAAACAATTAACTAACCAAAAATAATAATTTATCATTTATTTATCGTTTTATTTTCAAATCTTGATCTTGACCTCGTTTTTTTTGGTTGCCAATATATTTGACTACATCACTTTAGTATTCGTGCACACGTCTGTTCATAACATAAAAAGTGAGATTAACCTTCGCAAAGGAATTGAGTACGAGTCGTTTAACAGAACGCCAACGTAAACGATTATCGAAAACTGTAAAAATGTATGGAATTGACATTATAGCGCTGGCTTACGGTTCTGGTCACAACTCTTTAAAGTTAGGACGGATGAGCCGAAGGTCGGACAGCGGAGGCAAATTAATAGGATACCGTTGGGCTAAAAACATTGTAGGTACAGTCAGCGTCATATAGTTGGTAGCATCCAAAGTAGCCAAATAGTTCGTTACACGCCCTTGTTACTACGGTAATAATGACGTGTAACGTACTATTTGGCTACTTTGGATGCTACCAACTAGGTATATGACGCTGACTGTACAGTCACCCAATAAAAAAGGTTGAGCATACTTAGAACCTTGTCATTGTGAATGTCATTGTCATTGTCATCTGTGTCATTTGATGTTCTGTTTAAAATTTACTATAACAACGCTTAAAGCGCTTAAAATTTTCGTTTGGGTACCGTACATTGGATAAAGCGTAGGACAACGAGGCGCAAAAGCGAAAGATCGTCAGCAAATAGGTAAAGTAGGTAGTTGTCCTAAAAGTCTGTAAAGAGTCCAGTTTGTCATATTATAAAGCCTTGAATGTAAGTTGCAATTGTCATGTCATCTAAGTACTTGTATGCACCTAGTCATCTCTCAATCAACTTAATCATATACACGTGGATGTAAACGCAAGGACAAAGCAATTAAGCAATATGCAGTATTTGCCCGCGACTCCGTCTGAAAAGACATCGTTTAACTTTATTTCTCCCGTATTATTTTCGGGGGTAAAATTATTCTACTTCTACTCACTATAAATTATAGTAGGGTTATTAAGTTGGTCAATAGAGGTGTGAAACCTTAAAAGACGGAACAAACAAACAAACAAATTGTCACATTTATAATGTAAACTAGCAACCCTCGCTTCGCTTCGGTGTTTACTGTAGTAGTAGTAGTCATTTATTACATATTGGAAATAACATTATTATATGTCGCATAGATAATGAATTCACAATAAGATCGTCAGTTTAAATTTAAATATAAATATAAAAAAAGCAAGATCAAATACTGTCAATGTGTACAAAAGTAAATAATAATGAAACAGAACAAAACAGTAAAGGAAACGAAAAAAATGCTCAAATGCTACAGTCATATGTCAAGAATACAATATTGCTCTCATAAGCCAATAGGCAGTATCGCACATTCAATAGCGAAAACAGATTCAATCCTCTCGCGTTACGAATAAGGTTGCATTTGCTACAAGAGTTTTGTTCGAGATACCGCTATTTGTCTTAGCAGGGCAGAATAATAAAGTAATAAAAATAACGAGTCAATATAAAAGGTACATACATATCTAATAGTCACTATATTCTTTAACAGAATACTTATAGTGATTTCGTTAATAACATTTTTTTAAACCGGCGACGAAGTTTTTCATCAGAAGATTCATTTTCTATGTCTGCGGCTAGACGCCATGGAAAGGGCTTATTACGCGCGGGTTTTTGTCGAGCAGCGCCAACCGCCGCTGGAGGCGGCCCGTTTGCCAGGTCACCCTGCCGGGGATGTTCACACGTTTGAATCTAGTTATGTTGTGATGATTACATTATGATTTCAAAAACATACTGTGAATAGTGAGTCAATATTCCATATTTTTTAAACAGTTCCCTACACGAGTGTCTCGGTTTTACCCCTGCCAGTGTACGAAGAGCTCTCTTCTGCAAGATGAGAACGTGTTTAGAGTCCGTAGAATTACCACAAAGGATTATACCATAAGACGGAATTGAATGGAAAACCACATTAAAATCCGAACTAAGAATACATACAGCGGGAGCGACTTTATTTTATACTTTGTAATGATAAAGAAGTAAGGATGGGTAGTGATAGCACGGTTTAGCTATTGACAGGAAATCGAGTTACTAAAACTAAATCTCAAATATTTCAAGAACTTCCTGCATTACCAGAGGACACCCATGACTTTGTCCGCGTGTAATAATTTTTCCGCTACTCCCTATTTTAACCCATCCAGGAGGTCCATAAATTAGTGTGCACCCCTAGGATACCCAAGGAATATTCTTCCCTTTCAATTCCCGAGGTCCAGCGGTTTCGGCAGTGCGTTGGTCGGATCAGTCAGCCAGTTTCTTCATACATATACACTATGTTCTACGTCTGGAACCTTTACTTTCATACTTATCTTATGCTTATGTATGTGAGTGGGGTCCTGACGGACGCATTTTGATCATGTCTATATATCTTTTGTATACCGAACTCTTTTTAGAACATAGTCCACGATAACCGCCGTCCCTTGTAGTAGTCACCGTCCGGTGTAGTGCAATGCAGTTTCTGGAAATACCTTTGTTTACTCCGGCGAGGACATCATAATTTGCGTGTGGTAGGACCTTGTGCAGGGTCCGTCCGGATCGCTACCACCATCGTATCGATTAACCTACCGCCTAACGGCAGTGTTCGCATTGTTGTGTTCCGGTTTGGGGATAAGATAGCCGGTGTAATGACTAGCAAAGAGGCATTCCATCTTAGTCCTCAGGGTTGGCAACGCATTTGCAGTCTTAGTGCAGTCTTGTGAATACGAATATCTATGGGTCACAGTTTCCACTTACCATCAGGTGGCCTGTGTGCTCAATTGCCTTCTCAATGCCATAAAAAAAACACATTTACACAGTATGTTTATAGATTCCACCTTATCGCCGCATATTCTACCTTGTAGACGTACGTTTCATCTTTGCTAAAATATTTATATCCCCAAAGTGTCAAAGTAAACATATGTTTTATACATACCAACCTGCAGTCGTTGGCACTAAAAATATTCGTCACACATACCTACATAATAATATATATGTCTAGCATGAGTATGTATGACGGATCATGAACATGAAGTGTCATGCAAATTTATGCACGCCATTCATTGTTTATTGACCTCGAACGATGTCGGTCTTACACCTGTGCGATGATACCGCCGTCTGCGGAAGCTATAATATAATATAAACTGGCTTTAGTAGTGGTAGGGCCTTGTGCAGGGTCCGCCCAGTCGCTACCACCACCTTATACTTTAACCTGTCGCCAAACAGCATACGCGTTGTTGTGATCCGGTGGGATTCCACCTTAGCCCTCAGGTTTGGCAACGCATTTGCGGTCTTAGAATTGCAGTTTTAAGATTATAGTTTATAGTTCCCACTTCACTGGTGGCCCTGTGCGCTCGTTTACCTTCTTCATGGAGTGGGAAAAATACAGTATATTCATTTTATTATACCCGTAATTGGCCGCTGCCGTTGCTAGCTAGAGTTTCTTGCGGCAATTCGTCTCTGCAATGAAATTCTCCAGAACTTTTTTTTTTTTTTTATGGCATAGAGAAGGCAACCGAGCACACAGGCCACCTGATGGTAAGTGGAAACTGTGACCCATAGACATTAGCATAAGACTGCAAATGCGTTGCCAACCCTGAGGACTAAGATGGAATGCCTCTATGCTAGTCATTACACCGGCTGTCTTATCCCCAAACCGGAACACAACAATGCGAACACTGCTGTTTGGCGGTAGGTTAATGGATAAGATGGTGGTAGCGATCCGGACGGACCCTGCAGAGGGTCCTACCACCCGCAAAAAAACAATAAATAAATAAATTAATTAGTGGAAAATCATGCACAAAACTAATATAAGTACATGCGCGCGCGCGCTGGACCCGTCCTTGTAACAAGCCTTTCGGGAGGCAAGCCTAACAGTGGACATCTTTCGGCTAAAATGATGATGAATCTGCATGATCGTATAGTAGTTTCCAGAACGAATTCTGACAAATGTTTTGTTTCCAGCTCACAGGCGCTGGCCACGGCATGGGCCGCGAGGTGGCGCTGCGGTTTGCCAAGCTCGGCGGCGTTGTGGTGTGCGTGGACATCAACCCCACCGGGAACCAGGAGACGGTGGACAGCATCAAGGCTAACAACGGGAAGGCGTATAGATACGAGTAAGTGGCAATAGAGGCAATAGCCAAGATGGATTACGCTAAGTAGCGTTTCTATTCGTTTGTGTTTAAAACAATCGCGTCACTGGTACTGCCCTCCTAAGCTAACAAGCAGTATCCCAAAATCAACAGCCAAAGCAGTTTTCATTCTATTCGCTTAGTAATAAGGTTGATATTGCTACGGGAGTTTAATCTGACATACTGCCTTTTGGCTTAGGACGGCAGGGTAGGTCACGGGACGTACAGCCGAGCGTTACAAAGCTTAAGAAATCAGAAATCAGAAATTATTTATTTGCATAGACACAGTATAGGGATGTTACAGTACATTATGTTTCATGTATCAAGCTTGCATGCAAACGTGAAAATTAAAATGTCGAAAAAAAACAAATAAATAAAAAAGGTCAAATTAATACAATAGTCAACAATAGAAAAGGTTAACATAGAAGGCATATCACAATTATATAACTTAATACTACTAATCCTAAGACTGCCGGTACTCGAAGGTCCAGATAGACGTGCAAGTAAGTACGCCGTACTTATGGCTCGGCGACGTTTCTCGCCCATGTGTCACTCTGAATACGCGATAATAACTTCTAACGGTAAATACGGGCGAAAAAGTTCGTCGAGATTTGTGTACCCGTCTATCTGGGGTTTTACACACCGCTTCTTTAACGGAAACAACGCATTTCGAAAATTACCAGTGATAAAAAATATCTTTGTTATGAGTATTTTGATAACTATTACAATGTATCACTATTGTGTGTAACAAAATATCGAAATAATTGTTTTTTTTGTCTGGACATAAAAAGATAGAAAAGCAGTTTGTAACGATCTTTTCTCCTTTTCTTAAAGATTAATCCTATGATTGATTTACGTAATATCACAGGATGAATACTAGATCAACGTAGAAACCAAATAAACCGAAACGATACTGATCAATTCGATGAAACTCGATAGCCGCAAAGCAAATATCGATTACATTTGCAAATACT
The DNA here is from genome assembly GCA_923062465.1 of Acleris sparsana. Classification (NCBI taxonomy): domain Eukaryota; kingdom Metazoa; phylum Arthropoda; class Insecta; order Lepidoptera; family Tortricidae; genus Acleris; species Acleris sparsana. The sequence goes on along the minus strand of OV281287.1, from coordinate 3,457,982 downwards.
TCAAACGTCAAATGAGGAAGTCTTTTGTGGATCAATATTTTAGTTGACTTACTTCATAAGGTAGGTACATAGTGGCTTTAATAGAATGGTGTCATACTTTGTTTGGTTTGGATTGAAGGTAGTTTACTAATTACGTAATCGTATAGACGCTTAATTAAGCCTTCGTGTTAAAAAGGGAACATCTGTCTTGTTTTGACCTCAAAGTTTACCAAAAGAATTAAAGACATTTTTAATTAGGTAAAATTTTAAACATATTACCTATAGTCCTTGTAAATTGAAATGAGCAAATAAGTAAACAAAATCAAACAAACCAATTCACCATTATCACTCCATAATAACGTACTTTTGAAGATGATGTGAGGTTTTTTTGGTTATTTGTGCACTTGAACCTTACTTTTGTTTTAGGTAGGTACCTAAGTACATTTGAGATTAAATAACGACTTATTAATTATACTTGTTTAACTAATTTGTTTGCATCTTTGCCAAATTAATTGATACTCCAATTGTATACAAAAATCAAATTCTTCGAATTCGCCAGGGAAGAAAGATACTGGTAGCGATTTAAGCCGACATTAAAATTAATGAGCGCTTGTGCAAATTGGCTACACAACTTAGGTATTCAACGAACGTTAACGGATGCAATAGTCAAAGGATATTCTTTGCAGCTGCTCTGCGCCAGGACTACAGGAGGAGGAGAGTTCTGGAGGTTATATAATAAAATTGATGTAAGGTGTCATGTATTTTGCGGATATCAATTACGTTATGTTTTACGTTTTCAGATGTGACGTCACAGACAGAGCAGCGGTGGCAGCGCTCGCAGAGCGCGTGCGCCGCGAAGTTGGTAACGTCACCATGCTGATCAACAACGCTGGCGTCATGCCGTGCAAGCCGCTGGCACAGCACACGGAGAAGGATATCAGGACCATGTTCGAAGTCAATGTGATGGCGCATTTCTGGGTAAGATACTAATAAGGGCAAGTCATATTGATCAACAGCGCTGGCATCACGCCGTGCAAGCCGCTAGCACAGCACACGGTAAAGGATATCAGGACCACGCTCAAAGTCAATGTGATGACGCATCTCTGAATAAGATACTAGTAGAAGCAACAAGGCTGGTACGAGTATGATGCCAAAGGGACACGTCTAATCTTGCTCTGCAGGGCTTAACGGTTTGGTTTGCTATTATTTGCAATACCTATTTCAAATTTTCAAATTTTCTAGAAATTAGTGAAATTATGAAATAATATTATCATTCCAATGTTCAGCAGTGGAATTTTTTTTTGGCTGACACGTTGAAGATGTATAACGGGCTGAAGTATACGCGCATACAAATTAAGCAAATTAACACAGTTGGAAATCAGAGGGAACATCCTAAAAGATTTATCCTGCTTTTTCTTGTCTAGGGGACACCGTTGATGCAGGAAAACATATCGAAACTTTTATGTGGTCTACTCGCACCATTTCACATACACATAAGCAGTTGATTCTATTTTTTCTTTTTTCTTTTGTTTCTCTATCTCTCTCCCGTAAGATTTTTGGCATGTTTTCCTGCTGAACTACACATGTTATTTGATATTATATTTAATTTAATATTTGTAGCTTTATATAATGCTAGACTAAGTAGTACCATTGTAATATGAAATATGAAATATGTTTAAAAAATGACTGACTGCTGAGTTTCTTGCGGCGTTTCTTCTCAGCAGTGGTCTCCTCTTGGGAAGCGCTGGTAGATTCTTGACGTGTAAAAGTGCCCGAGCGGCCTACTTACTGAATAAATTTCTTTTATCTTTTATCTTATCTTTTATCCCTTACCCCGCAGCAGGACACTACGAATAGCAGTTAAACGAAACCAAGAACTAGCAGTATAGATATAAACACCATTACTGATCACAACTACTCCACATCCTCAGATGCTCCAGAACTTCTTGCCGTCCATGATGGAGCGCAACTACGGGCACATCGTGGCGATGTCCTCGATGGCCGGCATATTGGGGCTGCGCAACCTGGTGCCCTACTGCGCCTCCAAGTTCGCAGTGCGGGGTATGATGGAGGCACTGCACGAGGAGATGAGGGAAGATCCGAAGGATTACAGTGGAGTAAGTTACATTATCCAATCATGCTCTTTATGCAAGCTGTAGCAGCCTGGCGATGAAGATCTTTACTTCTCTAAAGGAAGCGTATTTTAAAAAAAATGCACAGTGAAAAACAAAAGTAGAAATGGCGGATTTAATGCTTTAAGGTATTCTTTACCAGTTAGTATTGGAGCTAATTAGCAAATTCGTCACCACCAATACATCTTACTTACACAATTCCAGATAATAATAATGTCAAATTCTGCCGTATTGTGCAAGATAGTTAAAAGAAAGAAATAAAATGTTGTTTTTTCATATTCTTCAACATAATGTATTATACTTACAGTTTCACCGGAAACGTATCTGAACACCTAAAATGAATAAGCCTAATGTATCATAATACCTAAAAGGGTTCAGGATTGTTACAAAATAAACCTAACCTAACCTAATGAAACCTAAACAATGGCCTTTTAAAAAAAACTGAAGAGATTTAGGTATTACGAGTATGATGCATTAGGCTTATTAATTTTAGGCGTTCTGGTACGTACCGAGTTTCACCATGTCAATACATAAACCTAATTCTCCTCCTTCAGATCAAGATGACAGTAATCTGCCCATACATCGTGGACACAGGGCTGTGCAAGAACCCAAAGATCCGCTTCCCATCCCTGATGAAGATCGTGACTCCCCAGGAGGCTGCCGACAACATAGTGGACGCTGTTCGGAGGAACTATCAGGAGATCACCATCCCTAGCTCCCTGTACTATATCAACCAGGTCAGTATCATAATTCACATCTGATACTCTTCTCTATCAAGAATTTGGTATTGTCTGATACGGCATGACTACTATAAGGAAAACTTCAAGGGTAACAGATTGAATGAGTTTGCAGGCAGCCATTTACTTGTCTTACGATGTGGTAAAACAAGAAGTAAATTTGTTTTGTAGTTGGTATGATACCCTGCCTGCAAAGCTAGCAGTCCCGAGTGAAATTCCCGATAAAGGCAAAATTCTCTATCAGAATAGGGTATGAACACTTAAAGATAACTTCCCAACAGTATAAGTAACTTTGCTTTTGTAGTTAGGTACTTATTATATTTTTGTTTTCCGTTTATTTGTATATGTATATTTTTCTTTTCTGCAATATGTTTATCACGCCTCCACACAAATATTTAAATTTATGAAAACAATACATACAGGGTGTCCCATAAATAGCACGTCACGGTGACACCGGAGATTCCCCAGCCTCAGACGAACCGAACCAACCTAACATGACCTCAGTAAAAGTTGCACCGTTTTCGAGTTATACCAATTTAAAGATTTTTCCAATTTCTCTCCTCTTTTAACATTGCAAGTGCCCGCATTTACTGGGATAGCTTTAGAATTTAGTTTTTTTTATTTGTACGCTTTCATGAATAGTTGATTAAGATGATAGAAGCATTATTATGTCAATAACTAACGTAAAAGTTGGAAAAATACTGTAATGAACTTGACTTAAATTATCATCAACATATTAATTTCAACTTTGAACACCTGCCATGACTTTTTTTTACTAGAAACGAAATGAGCAAATAACTTTAAAAATATGCGTATGTTATGCCAATTCTAAAATGGTATGACACATGATATCATAATGCAAAAAAGTAGGAATTCGAATCACATTTGATTGACCAAGGTTCAAAGATAATGGTTTAACTTTCATTAGTTTTTACAATAAATGTTCGAATTGATTCCCTGCGACTCTAAGGCACAAATGGCATCTTCGGATAAAATTTCGGTTTAATTTTCGTAAACTGGTTTCGGATATGTCTCGGGCTGCATCGAAGACACGTCGCCGTAGTTCCTCTTCGTTACTTATTGGTTTTGAATAAATTTTATCTTTCAAACATCCCCAATAAATAAAAAACCAGTGGGTTTAGATCCGGGGAACGCGGTGGCCATAAAATTGATCCCATTCGCCCAATCCATCTGTCAGGATACTTGTTGTTTAGGTGCTCACGGACTGAGCGAGCGTAGTGTGCCGGGCAGCCATCTTGCTGGAACCACATCCTTTGCCTCAATGCCAACGGCGTGTCCTCTAATAAAATAGGCAGATCGTTTTCCAAAAACTGCAGATAATTCTGGCCATTCAGAATCGGCGGCAACTCGACCGGTCCTATTATTTGGCCGTTAAAAATTCCGGTCCACAAATTAATTATAAATTGGTATTGTGACCGGTCTTCTCTCGATTCGTGTGGGTTAGTTATTTGCCAACTGTGGATGTTATGCAAGTTAACGGACCCATTCCTTTTGCAGGCCGATTCGTCGCTCCATAATACTTAATTAAAGAATTTTGGGTTTTCCCTCCATTTCTGTATCATTTTTCGACAGAATTGAATACGCTGCGTGTCGGAAGAAGCGATTGAACACGATGAATGTGGTAAGGGTGGTATTTGTGCCGCTTCAAAATTCGTTGTGCCCACGATTTAGTAACGCCAGTACGGCGTTCGATTATTCGCACTGAAGTTCCTGGCTCTGCTTGTACTTGACTTAAAACAACGTCGTCATCAATGGTTTGGGGTCTTCCTTCTGAGCCACGTCTTGGTGGTCTGTCGTCACGATAACCATTCACGACTCTTAAAATAAACCTCATAAGTCGTCGGCCTACGATTTGGATATCGTTCCGAGTACAGTTTTGCAGCCAACCTTGCGTTGTAAGAAACATTACCTCGAGTGGAAACTCTCCTAGTTTCACCATAAATTAAATGCATATCAGCGTACTCACTATTGGAGTACTGAGAAGTATTACGATTTGCCATCGTAATAAAGTTTTACAAAGTGAAATCAAGTGTCCGTTAAGAGTGCCGAGTACTCGTTTCAGTTCCACAAAATTAATCAGAGTCCAGAGGAATGCCAAGTCGATTTAGTTCAGGAACACCACGGGAAAACAGGGACGCAGTGAACATGGTGATAAGTAATGACATAAGTCAAATCAATAAAAATAAAAACTAACTAAAAAGTCTGCTATTAAAACGAGGTTTAATATTAAAGGGTATAGCACGAAACGCAAGGTAACGAACTACTTTGGGTCACAGGGCACCCACTGCAATAAATTAATAACTACCATACAATTCTTTACATAATAAACTTGCAAAGCGGCTAATAGCCTTTCATTTGTTAGTTTGGTTTCGGGATCCTTATTAGGAAAAGTGAGTCGAATTCCTACTTTTTTGCATTATGATATCATGTGTCATACCATTTTAGAATTGGCATAACATACGCATGTTTTTAAAGTTATTTGCTCATTTCGTTTCTAGTAAAAAAAAGTCATGGCAGGTGTTCAAAGTTGAAATTAATGGTGTCCTGCCGTTTGACCAAAAGTCATTTGGCAAAATTACACTTGACAAACAACGTTTTGCAAAAAAATGTTTCGCCAATTGATCATTTTACTAGTTGTCATTTTAAAAATGGCTCACTTATTCAAATGATCAACAGTTAAATTTACATTTTATAAGTAATTATTTGACAAAATGAACATTTAGCAACGGAGTTATCAGACAAAATTTTAAATGCAACGAGCAAGACGAATCTGGGCAGAACTGACTCGGATAGGTTAGGTTAGAAGGCCAAGGCGGGAGCTTTGCTCCCGCCTTGGCCTTCGAGGTTATTTTTTTCTGCCCAGAAATAGGTAAACTACAGGAAATAATATTTGGTGAAATGGAAAACTGTCAATTGACATTTTATTATTTAACACATTTACCAAGTGTAGTGTTTGCTAATTGATCATTTGCTAATTGAGTTTTTGCAAAATGATACTTTTGTCAAATGTCACGTTTGCCAAATGATTATTTGGTGAAACGTTGTTTGTCAAATGATCATTTGTCAATATTTTTTTGGTCAAACATTAGTGAACCGAAATTAATATGTTGATGATAATTTAAGTCAAGTTCATTACAGTATTTTTCCAACTTTTACATTAGTTATTGACATAATAATGCTTCTATCATCTTAATCAACTATTCATGAAAGCGTACAAATAAAAAAACTAAATTCTAAAGCTATCCCAGTAAATGCGGGCACTTGCAATGTTAAAAGCGGAGAGAAATTGGAAAAATCTTTAAATTGGTATAACTCGAAAACGGTGCAACTTTTACTGAGGTCATGTTAGGTTGGTTCGGTTCGTCTGAGGCTGGGAAATCTCCGGTGTCACTGTGACGTGCTATTTATGGGACACCCTGTATAATAATATAACAGTCTTCATTTTAATTGAGTAGAACAAGTATTAGATGACCAATCTTTGGAGTCCGTTCATTTGACCAAAAGTACGTTTGACAAACGTATCATTTTACAAACTTTCATTTCGCAAAAACGTGTTTGTGCTTAAACCATTACATATTGCATAGGTTAAATCAGCTTAATAAATAAGTTAGGTTAGGTTACAATATCGACCACAAAAAACTTAAAAATAATACGGCGGGAAGTATTTCTTTGTGAAATGAAAGTTTTTATATGATACGTTTGTCAAATGATTTGGTCAAACGTTAGTGAACCCCAATCTTTACTTGACGCAGAAATTGTAATTTCTCAATAACCCACTCAGTGATTCGCTTATGTAGAGTACGGTTCACACATAGGTATACCTATGTTTGTGTATGTAGACTAGAATGGTTTTACCGAGCGAAGTAATAATAGTTGCTCTAAAAACCTGAGAAATTGTATATTCTATTTCACAATACAATTGCAAGTGTTGCTATATACTTACTGCATGCTGTAATTATTGTATAATTGGTATGCCATTAAGAGCCGAACGCATAGTGTTTTTTTCATTAAGAATTAATCAATCTACACGTCACTATGCTACTACTTAACAATAAGGTCTTTGTATACACATATTAGACGCAATGGCTGTGTAAATACTAACGCTTTCGACGTCGAGGGCGTTTTCAGTTTCACTAAAACGTGTACTCCAATTAAGCACTAAAATGAAGGAACTTTAACTTTGTCAGTTTTGTAACGAAAATTCGCAATAGATTGCGGCCTTAAATGTGTATTGCTGAATGTCGTCACAAAACCGACAAAGGTAGCGTTCGTTAATTTTAAACCTAAATAGAGTGGAGTACACGTTTTAGTGAAAACGCCTCTGAATCCACGCACCCACGAACTTAAGTCCGCCATTCCAGTTTACTAAATTAACTTGTCTTTTTTTACAGTTCCTCCGACCGCTGCCCAGACCGGTTCCTCTTCATCTGAAGGACTTCTTGGACTCGGGTCTTGAAGCTCAATAAGTTAATCGTTAACCGTTAATTAATTCTTACAGTCACCAATGCTGCTTTACCAACAAATGTTTACTTTTTACGCCTAAGAACAGAGATATCCCTAACCTAACCATTACCTTAAACAGGGTTTTTAATCCGTAAGTACGCGCCCTACTCCTTAATTTTACCTACATATACGTAATTTTGGTACGTTTTAGTTAGACGGGCGTCATCGTAGATTGAAAACACCATCAGGGTCATCACTTAACTATTTAACATCAAACATCATGGTCAAACGGGGTAAAAATGAATCAATCAATACCTTAGGAGGTCTACTTATCATCAGGAGCATAAAAATCCCTGATTGATCTTAGTAAAGCGGTCAATAAGGACTGGATATTTACGGATATTTTAAGAAAAGTGAATTATGAGTCTCGATCGAATGCTTTTGTAAACGAGGGTGAAAAAGGAGGTAACAATGTAATTAGTAGGTAAATACTTTATTGTTGTTTCTCCTTAGAGATCAGGTGCATACTACAAAAGTATAAGGCTATGAAACTAATAAAATGTATGGTATTGAAAAAGGCTGTTGCCAATTATATGCTTACTTACGTCGATTCTATACATCACACACAGCACAGCACTCACACACACACTCACTTCTATATAGCAGTGTTCGCATTGTTGTTTTCCGGTTTGGGGATAAGACAGCCGGTGTAATGACTAGCATAGAGGCTTTCCATCTTAGTCCTCAGGGTTGGCAACGCATTTGGAGTCTTAGGCTTGCAGTCTTGTGAATGCGAATGTATATGGGTCACAGTTTCCACTTACCATCAGGTGGCCTGTGTGCTCGTTTGCCTTCTCTATTCCAGAAAACAAAAAAAAACCTAGTTACTGACGTAGAATGCAACTTATCTAGTCCTACTTTGCCTTTCAAAACCTAAAGTCAGTAAGAGCATATGGACTTGTCACTGACACTCCCTTTTTTTCTCTGAGAACAGCAGTAGGTATTGTTTATGTATGGTGAATAGGTAGATATTTAAAATTGTTTAATTTTTTATTTTTTATACTGAATGAAATGTTGCACCCGTCGAATAAAAAAAAAAAGGTTACGAACGAAAACCTTTTTAAATACCTACTACGCGTGTGTTGTGTATAGGTAGGTATATTAAAAATTGAAAAAGGCTTTGTGTTTTTGTAATGTACAGTGAGCCAACTTTAAAGCCAAATTAAAGCCAAGGGCAATTTTTGGCCTATCCAAGGGGGAATTAAGGACCAAATTCCGATATTGCCGTTGGAGCAGGTGTATGAGTATTGAGTAGCCTGCTTTAGCAATGTAACTTGGTCGTTGAATAATGAACAAAAATTGGGGTAATGTTACTTTTTACTTTTAAGAGATCTGTTAATATTTATCAGTGCCTTAATATCTTGTATTTTATTTTAACTTTCTACACGTACTGTATCTTGGGAACGTGTCTGATAATAGCGTATTTAAAAAGATTATGGATATCGTCTTTATACTTAAGTGGTTTTGTAAACCATTAAAATACTTTCGCGAAGTGGATTTGTACATATTTTTTTACAGGTAAACCTCTTCATTAAAAACTTGAAATAATTACCAAAGAAACAAAAAAAAAACGAATTAGGGACGATATTCATATTACTTTCTGTATGCGTAACATATTGCGCTATTTCTTTAGATATAGAATATATATCCTTTGTGTATTTCAAAAGTCGCCTAATTTAAACTTTAATTAGGTAAAATTGTGGTAAAATAAACCGACAGACTGATAATTGCCTTATTATAATAATTACAGATTGTCCAATTTCTATGTCCATTTATATTAGGGATCAAACTACATATATCACACTTTTGAAATAAAATATTTGTAGTTTTAAGTGTAACCATCGTAATTTTAAAAGTTTAAAAATATTTAAATAATTGGTCTTCAACTGAAAATAACTTATGAGAAGTACAATTAGAAAAGATACTACTTATGAACCTTGTTCAAATGTTTCTTAATTGGGTTATAGGTATTATTCTAAGCTGTGTCACGTTAACCCTTTTCCAGGCCGCACCAATTTAGATGGTTTAGGTAATAATGTAATATCTATCGAAGTTATTTACACATGGGGAATTAACTTCAGAGCAAGTAACTTTTCGCAACTGTTCGTTACTTAAACTTAGGTACTAAGGTTGAAATTGTATTATAAAGCCTCTGCCTGGAAAAGGGTTAAATATTTATAATAATCTATGAACAAACTGTGTGAATTAATTTTGTTGTATTGTTAGGACATGTTCACATTAAGTTCACAGTTGCGATGATTTTGATATTGGCGAACGTGACCAATGACAAACGAGACGACCAGCGTTGGTCAGCGCTCATAAATTCATACTAAAGGGCCCCACAGACTGACAGACCGCGCTAGCAGCTATTTGATAGACTTAAAAATTATATATGTTTCTCATTTTATCAGATAGCTGCGGTCCCCTTCGAGTAGTCAGTATGACAGTCTGCCAGTCGCGACTGTACTTTACGGTACACTGTCAATTGCCCAACGTCAAGGCTACTAATCATCGACGCGTATAACCGTATGAGAGGCTAACCGTACCTAAGCAAACAACCTATCATAGCTACAAATCTTCCACTAACTGCGTTTAATCGATGACAACTTTGCGGCGCCAAAATCGCGCCACCAAAAAGTAGACGCGTGTTCTATTCACATTCTAGCGCTGGCGCATCGCAAGATATTGGAGCAAAAACTTTTTTGGCGCCGCAAAACTGACATCGTGTAAACTTGTCATATTTGCAATGTGATTTAATAAAAAAATAGAAAAATAGAAAATAGAAAATATTTATTCGACGATCACAGGAAAAAACAAATAAAACACAGATTAAATTTAACATTGACAAAAAGAATGGCAACACAGAAAAAAATTTAAACAATAAGGAAAAAGAATTTAGTAATTTTAGCATAATGTTGCCATGGGTGATTCCTGTCGTCGAAATTGACACCACTCAGCACTATGTCACGGCCTGAACCGCGACGCTGATTTTCAGTGGCGCCAACGTGACACACGAACGAAGAGACAGCGGTTGCCCACATATACACTGATTTAAATAATAACCAATAAGAGAATACAATATATAGTAGAAAAATGGAATAGAGGAGTAAAATATAAATATTCATAATATTCATACAAATAATAAAAATAGGAAGGCAACTGAGCACAGGAGACAAGGAAGTGGAGAGGGGTAAAAGCGCCAATCGGTGCTACCAACATAAGGCTTTAACAAACGGCGCGGGTCGGCAGCGGAATAACCGGTACCTACCCTCATTTACCTCCTCTCACTCTTGGGGTGTGGCTGGATTACGAAACAAAATTAATTTATATTTATTCTATTCAACGTTGATTTAGCTTAAAAAGTCAAAGTCAAAGTCTTAGTGCGTGAAATAAAATAAATAGTGTTTCAATGGTACCTCAGTGCGAAATTTGAATTTAACTACTTACGATTCTACTCAGAGCAGTCCCACAAGGTAAACATTACAGCCTTGAAAAATGAAAATTGAAAAGATTGCGTAATGATCAAGCTTTACTTTTTTTGCTGACTTAGTAAATATGCCTTACATTTGACTTTAAACGTGTTCGCTGTTTGCAGAGTTCGGAGTGGCGGCGGGAGGTTGTTCCAGCATTTACTGGCGGCGTAGCGGAAACACCCACGAAATGCAGCTGAGTGATGGCGGGGGATTACGAGCTGCAGCTGCCTGAGAGGTCGCGTGTCCAGGCTGTGTGCGTTATGCGCCCAGATAAGCTTCCCGTATAGGTACGTGGGCTCCTTTGATTTAACAAGTCCGAACATTAATGTGGCCAGATGATGTTTTCTGCGCGTGTCCATTTTTAAAATGTTATTACGATTAAGAAAAGGTGTAATGTGCGCACGCGGTGGTATCTGAAAGCAAAATCTGGCACACGCATTCTGTACCCGCTGTATGAGACGTTGAGTACGCGACAGCAGCCGCGGACCATAAACTATGTCTCCGTAGTTAAGCTTCGACAGTATCAGGGTGTCACAAATGTGTATTCTGAGATTTGTGTCAAGAAAGTTACGTATATTGTATAGAATCTTAAGCTTATAAAAACAGTTGCGTACAGTATTAAGGACGTGATTTTCGAAACGCAGTTCTCTGTCCATAAGTAAGCCCAGGTTCCGAGCTTCTGGGACTTGTTCTAAAGGTTCATTATTAATATGAATTGTGAAATTAAGGTTTGATAATAAGCTAAGTTGATGTTTAGAGCCTAAAAGTAAATATTTGGATTTCATGGGATTAAGGGATAGTAAGTTACATTGGGACCACGTGGCAATACGACCAAGATCTTCATTTAATTTATTTATTGCGCAAGAGATGTTCGAGGGTTTACTGGATATATACAACTGTATGTCGTCTGCGTAAATATGGTAGTTACAGTGTTTAATGACATTTTGTATATCACTGCTGTACATAATAAATAATATTGGCCCCAAAATCGACCCCTGTGGGACGCCCGCTGGTACCGGTGTTATTTTCGAGGCCACATTCTCACCTGAACGTCCTCTAATAACTACGCATTGACTACGGTTACGTAGATAGCTATCGAACCATTTTACTGAATTGCAGTCAAATCCGTAGTAAGATAGCTTGGATAGGAGGAGCGGGATGTTGATGGTGTCGAAAGCTCTAGAAAAATCAAGCATAGCGAGAACGGTGCTTGCCCCTTCATCTTGGGCACATATTATATTGTCCACAACGTCAAGTAAAGCAGTGGTGGTGCTACGGTTCTTACGAAACCCAGACTGTGTGACGGGCAGAACACTATTCGTTTCTAGGTATTTGGTTACTTGTGTGCAGATAATTTTCTCCAGCACTTTAGAAAGGCATGGCAATATGCTGATGGGGCGTAGTTCCTTGACAGTAGCTGGGTTATTTTTTTTAGGAATCGGTTTAACGAGCGCAGTTTTCCAGGCAGTGGGAAAAGTGTGACTCTCAATGGATTTGTTTATAATGGCTGTTATGGCGTTCAGAGTGCGAGGCAGAGTGAGAAGTATCATGTCTAGGGAGATATCATCAATTCCCTGTGCGTTTGACTTCAGGGTATTGATCATTTTCGATACTAAATCGGCGCAGACAGGTTCTACATGGAACTTATACGGGCCGTGACGGTTAAATTCGTAATAGGTCAGATCACTTATCGATATGTCTCTGTTGCCGGGGAGGTCAAGAAAGTGGTGATTGATGACGTCAGGGTCAGTGAAATGAACAGGAAGCTCCTTATTTTCATTATTATCTAAAATGTCTTGCTTTAGATTTTTCCAAAGTGCTTTTGGATTTTTGGTGTAGCAATTAATTTGATGGGTAAAGTATGCGCGTTTCTCGTTGTAAATAGCAGTGATGACGATATGTTTGAGATCTTTATAGTATTTTTTGTGAGTTTCTAATTTAGTATTACGATATTTAGCATGAGCTTCATTACGAAGATTCATCATTTTTTTTAATGTGTACGTAATCCAGGGACAGCGACGTTCCTTGAAATATATTTTTTTGCGAGGGGCATGGAGGTCAAATAAAAGTAAAAGGCTTTCATTAAATACATTGACCATGTCACATACGTTATCTTGCTCCAAGACACTTTCCCAGTTAATACAATTCAGATCTCTATTAAAAAACTCACTGTTTATATCTTTCAGTGGCCTAAATGAGATCCATCTGGGGATATGCTTTTCTTTTTTAATTTTAAATGTACATACAATGAAGGCATGTGTGCTAAGATCCGCAATGTAATCAACTGTAAGGTTTGTAACCGGTGCGTCAGAGCAGACCAAGTCAATCAAGGTACTAGTGTCATAGCCAGTAAAGTTAGTCGGTTTATCAACATGCTGTATGAGGCTTGAGCAATGCAAAAAGTTTCTTAGTTTTTTGGTGTTAGCGTCATTAATTTGTAACATGTTAATATTAAAATCACCAAGTAAAATAATGTAGTTACAGGCCGCGAACGTAGTTATAGATTCAGTCAGTGCCTCGATAAATGTATCTACATCCAGCCAGGGTGGGCGATATGCCGTGCCAACGACGACTTTCAGTCCATTTACGTTAAGCTGTAGCCACATTTGCTCGACTAAGGGCGCCGCCGGGTAAGAACAAACCCGAGCGTTAATGCCGGTTTTGATGTAAAAGCCGACCCCGCCGCCGCGCGAGCGCACGGCGGCAGGGCGCGGCGTGTGCCGCAGTCGGTAGCCGGGGACAGCCGGCGCGCGGCCCTCCTCCCCCTCCCTCAGCCAGGTTTCGTTTATAGCCATAATGTCTACGGAATGCCTTTGCATCGCCACTATAAACTCTTCATGCTTCGTGCCAAGAGAACATGGGTTGAGTAAGCCTACAAATAATGCGTTATTTTTATTAATCATAGTAAATGCAAATTATTATATAGAATGCCATGAATGAAAGGGTAAATAGTAAATAATTAGGGTTTATAACGATGATAATGACTGTTATAAATTGTAAATCAATTATTAATGTGTGACTAAGGCTTTGCAAAGCGTATTTCGCGTTGTCCACAGAGTATAACACCATAAGAGCAGTAGTAGGGATGGAAAAATAATAGGAAGCAATACAGTTTGCAATATCGTTCAAACACTGTGGGGAAACGGGGAATAGGCTAGAAACGAAAAATAAGAAAATATATATAAAATAGTGTTGTGATCCACCACTGGCCTCGTGTGTATAAAATAACAGGTCCCACCCATGGCATAAAAAAAGAAGTAAAATAGCCGAAAGTGAGAACAGAAAAAATAATATGACATATAAAACTCGACTGGCCTTAAGTATTCGATCCTTCAAATTGAGGATAAACCAAAAACCTTTCCTACATCTTCTAGAGACTTGATCCGATGTGCAGCGGTGTCCGTTAGGCGTCGCACATAAATCCGGCCATCTCTAGTCCAGGAGAATCGCCACTTCAGCCTCGTGCACTCCTCTCGCACCCGGTGAAACAACACCCGGTTCTGCTTGGTCAAACGCTCGTTGACGTAGAATCTCCGAGGAGTACCAGGCAGGCCTAGGCCGGCGGTGTCGGCGCCGCGGCGCACCCGCGCGGCGCGCAGTAGCTCGGCGCGAGGCGCGCGGCGCGCCAGTCGCACGGCTAGCGGCCGCGGGCGCGGTTGTTCGCTAGTCTCGCCGCCGTCCCGCACATCCCGGCGCGCCCCCACTCTTTCCGCAGAAACAACGTCACGCTCATCGAGGTTTACTCCCAACTTTTGAGCCACAGCTATAATTAAGTGAGTTCCACTTTCATTGGGGGTCTCGGGGAGACAGGTAATTTCGAGGTCGTTAAGCAGAAGATCCTGGTCCCTATCGTTTAGCTCCGACTGAAGTTTTGCGATGGTATTTATTAGTTCGCTGTTGTCGCAACCCGACCCTTCTGATATGCGCTCCTCAATAAGTGTCACCCTTTGTTCAACTAAGTCCAGGCGGCTTTGGAAGCACTCGACACTCCTGTTCAAGGCTGTCAATTCCTGACGAACTGCCGTCATCTCTGCCCGCACTGACCCAAGTTCCACTCGGAACAATCTGAGCTCCTTGACAAGGTCGTGCTCTGACTCTTGGCTCGGAGTGTTGGGGTCGCTTTCATCCGCCGATGTAAGTTCCGTGCTCTTGATGGGAGTATCATCAGTGTTCTTACGGGGAGCAGTAGCCGTACACTCTGGACAAACCCATTTTGACGAAACTCGTTCATCCTTCGATAAATTGGCGCAGCCCCTATGAAACTGGCCAAAGCATTTCGAACATTTAGCGCACTCTAGCGGTGAGAGGAACTTACCACATGCGGTACATTTAACCATAGTGGTTGATAACGTACAGATGTCAATAGCAAGGTGGATAGATGCCTCAGTAGTCAGAGGGACAGTCAGCAGATGGCGCTGTAATAAGAAAGTAGATGATTACGGCAGTTAATTTATTTGTCTTATAAACCCGACGATTATCCAGTTCCGATGCACACAGTCATGCCACTTGGTCTTTTATACACTAGACTCGCGCGCGTATCGCACTATGCTACAATTGTAATCCAGCACTGTATAACTATATTTATAGTGTTTTTTTTAACGTTAGAGGGTAAGTTTTTTTAATTGTAAGCACTGGCAAGTAAATATGATACTTTGTAATGCCTAATTAACACTTAATAACATGCCACTTCGTTAAGATAACACTGTATGTTCTTTATTGTACTTGTATCCGTATTGTAAAATAAAATTTTGTTTGAAAAACGTTTGTTTTTATTTTTAGTCACTAACTTTCGCTAAGGTAGGTCCACTGTATCGTCGTTCGTGACGTCAACCCTAATACGGCCCTCGGGTTTTTCTTTGGTTCTCAATCACTCACATAAGATCAAAATGGTCTTAGACTTTATTCAAACCAGGAAGCAGGTTCACTTTGAGCGGCAATCTGTGAGCCTAAAGTGAATATGCTCTCGTAAGTGCCATTGTAAGTATATTATGAAACCAATTTTATTATTAGAGCAGCAATGTATCCCATTTTAAAAGGATCGTAAAGGCACAGTACAAAACATAAAACTGCGTTAGGTCTCGTTGAAACACATCTTCCGACGAGTCTAACTTCGACCGTAAGTTCGGGTAGGCCACGTTAGTCGCTGAAAATTAAGGATAAGGAGAATACGGCCCTGGGAAAATTTCTCATTTTTTTTGTCGCTTTTAAGTTGTTGTGATCAGTGAATGTCGATATTGTATTAAGATAGTCTTAGATTTTGGAATAAGTACACGTTTTTGATTGGGATTTATATTGATAATAAAAACAATTTTATTTTAACGCGGCTTGTTTTTAATTTCCTGTCTCTGGATTTGGATACATAAATAAATCAGTAGCTTTCCTCTTTGCTCTATGATTGCGGCCAAAGCGATTTGTCAATTCCTAGGCCAGTTGGCCAGACCAACAAGAAAAGGTCCAAAATTGGCTTTCCAAGTCAGTTATAGTTAGTTAGTTATTAAGGCCGGGTTTTATAAAGATCCGTCAGATCAAATTTCGGTCAGGAATATCATAGGACGACGTGCTGGCCTAGTTGGTAGTGACCCTGCCTACGAAGCTAGCGGTCCTGGGTTCAAATCCCGGTAAGGGCAGATATTTGTGTGATGAGCGCGAATATTTGTTCCTGAGTCATGGATGTTTTCTATGTATTTAAGTATACATTTCTCTATATAAGTATTTATATCGTTGTCTAGTACCCATAGTACAAGCCTAGAGCTTAGTTTGGGACCAGATCAATTGGTGTAACATTGTCCCCTGATATTTATTTATTTATTTATTTATTTATAGCTTGTAAGAAGTTACTAAAATTTGATCTGACATATTTACAAACGGGCCTAAGTATGACATATAATACATACGTTAAGAATTTAAATGGTAGGTCTAATAATTATTAAAGTTGTTTTATCTCACAAAAGCGGTTTTGCCATACTTGTGTGTTTTTTATTATTATTATTTTATTTATTAAAAAAAAAAAAAAAAACAAACAGCATAGTACCATAATATAGCATGCCCTGCAAAACTGTTGGAACAGTTTGACTGCAGGATTGTGTCCATTAATTAAATCTGTTTTATCGTGTAGATGCACGTGCACGTTGTCCCTGAGTGCGTCACTAAAGGACACCGTAGTGTGCGGGTCTATACGTGATACAACTACAAGTATGGCACACCCGCTTTCGTGATATAAAACAGCTTTAATAACTAGATATTATTAAAATTGGTAGTGGTAGTAAAAGAAAAACAACAAAAATACCATAATAATATTTATTTCAAGGTATACACTTTTGAATGTCTTAAACCGTTACTGTCCTAAAACATTTACACGACCTACTTATTTAAAGCCTATTTTGGCTACATTAACAACCGACTCCATATTGGTCTTATAAACCCGTTCTTTGGTCTTACAAACCACCTTGATACATATAATGATTTTGCTACTGAATTCTATAATTATTGATTAACATTAAGTGGGTGAATATTTGGGCGTTTCAACCGCCGTCATTGTTGTCTTCAATATATTGACGAAAACAATGATAATTACCAGCAACTTTTGATGTCAAAGTCAACGGACCCGGGGGTAGTATTAATTCCATTTAAAATCATAAGACAATTAAAAAGTTCATCTTGAATAATATGCGAAGACAATAATTACGGCGGTAAAACGCCGAATAATCACCCAAGTACACACAATCTACAAAACCCAATCTTATAAGTATGTCTTAAATCAATTACCTATATCTAAGGATTCAGAAGACCGAACCAGAATATGTCACTTCCTATATCATTATCTCTTCATATTAGCTTACAACTTCCATTTCTAGACAAATGCCTCCTCATGCATCGCCAAAATGATGCCGCATACATATTCTTGTTACCAATGACGGTTCTAGGTTTTAGACCTGGTCGCATAGGTCCAACTTGTTAAGACCTGCTTGTTCTTTTCAAACAAAGTTCGGTCTTCTTTATTAGATAGAACAATCTTGCATTGATCCACCTGACATAACGCCATATAACTTGCTTGGAATTACAATTTCCAAAGAGCAAGCAATATTCGGTAAGTAACGATCATGTTAGAGTAGTTAATATACCAACTTTCTATTTTCTCTATTCGAAAGAGAATGCGTATATAACGACGGGTGAATTTCCTACTTTTAAAATTAGAAAATAAGTTAGTGACTAAATGTTTGGATCATCAGAAGTGTCGCGTTTATTTCCTTGAAAAATAGCGATAGAAAACAGGAAGCATAGACGGTTTTTGTTTTAAAAGTTTACGAAATAGAAAACTCGCGCCGTTCTCTTCAGTGAATTTATCTAGGGTGCAAGTTCACAAAACTACGGCATCAATCCTAGGTAGCTTGAATTTTCATTTAAAAGGGGAAGCTCATTAGTAAATAGTCTTAAATAAAGATGTGGTATGTAGGTACCTAACCTAATGCAGTGTTATTTACATTTAAATGAAAATGATAGCTAGTAGATGGTTTTAATAGCAACCTACATAATCATAAAATTATTATTATTGTCAGGTTATTATGCCGGGTCACTAATTCATATCGAATATTTTTTTATTAGAAATCCACCCGGGATTTGTTTCCTACAAAGTAATGTGCGATCAATCTCAAACATTTAAACTAATTAACTACAATCCCTACTCTTACGTGATACTTAAGTGCAAACTTGACAAGCATTCTTGAATAGTCATGCTTGTGCAAGCATGCTTGAGCATCTGTATGAAAATGCTTGAACAAATTCGTCATATAAGCATGAATGTCGCCAGCATGTTTGTACGATCAAAATTTGTTTATACAGGCTTGTCAAATCTGCAGTTACGTACTTAAGTAGCTACCTCAAATTATAAACATCAATATTTAAAAACCTAGTTATCCTAATGTTATGGGGTGTTTAATTTACCGACGCTTTTAACAATAAAAATATACCTTCCATTGATAATTTTATATAGGTGCTTACCGTAATTTATGCTTCATTTAATAACTATTACCATATTGTATGTCTGACACCCGTCACAGATGCTTAGACATATAGGCAAATACAAGACGCGTATAAGACGCAAATTACAACATATGATTACCTGCACATTGACTTTACAAAATTATTTATGAGTACTCATTGCTAGATAGTAGAGTTATTAAACTTCCCAAAACTGGGAAAACTTTATGGAATACCCTTAAATCTTTACCTATTAGGATCCTATCGCCCTAAATCTCCCAACGTAGACTAGCCAAGAATAAAAGTTATCCAACATATTTGTACCATAATAACTAGTTATAACTAATGACTTAATGACTTTACAAGTTATTTGGTTGCTTCTTTATGTAGTTCAAAGGTGCAAAACTATATTTTTAAATCAGTTTTCGTTATAAGAATGGGCTGTGAAATTCATTCTGTTAACCAATGACAGCGTTATAAGTATAATGATGTATGAGTTCTGTTTTTATGATGCAGTCAGAATGTTGCAGCCAGATCTTGGCTATACTTAATGTAGAACCACTGTCTGTGGTCCCGATAGTTTAGTTTCGATAAGCAGATGGCGTTTATGTAAAGAAAATGGTAGCAAAAGCTTGGCCCATTGTTTTTATTGTTGATAGAAACTTGTTATGATATGGCATTGCTCAGATAGGTATCGGAGTTATTAATATCGAAAATATACGAGGTGGAAAAAATGAATGCCACATGGACGGCAACTATATATTGGAAATAGCAAGTTCTACGCAAAGGAGAATTAATTTTATTTAAACAAAAAAATAACTGCATTATTGGATTCTTGAAAAAAATCTCTTCATTAAACCGAAATCGAACTGGTCGAATATGACAAAACAAAGTCGTGTTTTATGATTCCGATCGAAAGGGTCATGGATAGTGATAATTCATATCTATAACACTATTATTTTGTAATATTCGACCAGTTCGATTCCCGGTTAAGGCAAACGAATTTTAAAAAATGCGTAAAT
Organism: Acleris sparsana; assembly: GCA_923062465.1. Classification (NCBI taxonomy): domain Eukaryota; kingdom Metazoa; phylum Arthropoda; class Insecta; order Lepidoptera; family Tortricidae; genus Acleris; species Acleris sparsana. The sequence continues at coordinate 3,438,138 of OV281287.1, read as the reverse complement.
GCTGTTTTTTTTTTCAAAAATATAAGTAAGTCTCCTTTTCGTAGAACTTGCTATTTCCAATATATAAGGTATTTGCCGCACATGTGGCGTTCTTTTTTTCCACCCATACAATTTACGTAAGTTGCCGTACGGTTCGTTGAGCGCTTATAATTGAAATAATCTTTCGGAAATTAATCCATGTCTACATTTTCTTAGTATAGGGAAAATCGTTATGCATCTTGTGTTGAACCTCAGGTCCACATATAAAACAAATATAACGCTGTTGAATGCTTGTAATAACTTTACAGTTTTTTAGCAATGCTGTGTTTCAAAAGTTTCCTTTCTTAGAAGCCCTAGGTAGGTACTTTAAGTACCAATTTCACCAAACTATGTTAAATTTAATCAATGTTAATCCACAGTTAGTTAAAAAAAAAGACTAATCTTCTGTTAAGTGGTTAACATCGTTTGGTGAAATTTGTACTAAATGTTAATTAATATTAATAGACTGTAGGTTCACAAATTTTGACAGATGTTAACATTCTAATCGTCTGTTTAGTTGTCTGACGCATTCGACATAAGTGAACTAAACTGGTATATAATATGTATAAACGGGTCTAACGATTTCAATGAACGTGATGACGAGTTGTCGGGAAATCTCGGGAAACATCGGCATTTTACATTACCACTGCCAGCCTTTAGGCAAAGTTGCGTAGTTTACAAAAATACGCCCCCTGACTTGTACTTATACTTAATAGTTGCTTAAAAATATTTTATTTTAAACGCTGTCGTAATTTGTACACGAACTTATTGACGAGCGATTTTACTAGGTTATTAATTACTCCCATTTTTTACGTTATCGATCTTTAATTGATCATATTTACAGGTTCTAAAATTAAATACTTGCAACTAATTATTTTGTATTTTTTTTTATACATCTTCTATCGTCAAATGTTATTTATTACACATACAAGTGAATTTAAACATGATTTGTTGAGATCCGACACAATAATTATAAATTAAGCACTTTATAAATCGATTGTTTACAAGTGACAAATTACTAAAATCAATAGGTATATTAATTAATATTTACCATTGTTCTGGGTCTTTCATATCAAAGACAACGCATAACAAATAAAGAACAACATAGAAAGCTATAAGTACTTAATAAATTACATTAATGTAATATTATTGGAATTATCCAAATACACACATAAATATTATTTATTTATATACATTTTAAACCTAAATATTTATTACATAACGATACTGAAACGATACTAAGAATATTTTATATAAATTTAAACCAATCAATATACATACTACATACCTACTGGTAGTAACTATTCTATTATATACCTATAGATAGAAATATAACAGTCGAAACATACTAACAAAGAAAACTAGGTTATGTTAATGTGATTAACATGAATCTAACAATTATTTTATAATTGACTTCACTCTGTTAATGTGTTGCGAATTATTAATTACATATTTACCTTAATTAAACCTTAACATCATGTTAATTTATTCAATATTATATTTTTAATTTCTAATGATCCTTAGAAAGCTAGGAGTATATTATTATCTACTATATGGAGTTATAATTTCCAGCATTATTTAAGAAAAAATACAATTTACCAATGTCCTTCACAATTCACTTGGCAATAAAATATATTAGGATACACAAACCAAGCATCTTTGCCATCGAAAAGTTATATCAAAGTATGGCAAGGCTTTTTCTACTTATTTTATAAATCTTAACTAATTTACCTTATTTTAACCTCTTCTTAGGCTACGGCCACAATGCAGGCGGCTTGCATAGCGCGCAGAGCCTAGTGGTTTCGTCCCGGGCTACTTGCTAGGTAGCATGGTGGCCACACTGAAGGTGTTGGGTTCTTAGGAGCCATGGTCATTTGCTTTTTGGTACGTCGCCAAAATGTCACTTTCAAAATTAGCTCAAAAACTGCTCCGTAAAGAAACATGATCTTTAAATATAACCATCTTTTTGTACTTGTTATCTCTTCCTATTATTTAAAACAACTACATTTTTCTCTTTTCAAAATCGATGAAATTAATATTTCGTCCATTTACATAGATACACGCTAGGCGACTAGCGAAGGCGCCCAGCTCACAGTGTGGTCGGTTGTGAAAATTCTAGACCGTTTGTTTGACTTCGCTACGCTTTAAGCATACCGCCTGTCAGTGTGGCCGTAGTCTAAATCTCCAATTCCAGCTCAACATTAATAGTTTTTAAATCAATCTACATTGTAACTTGTCAAAAGGAGTTTGTCAGGTGACAGGTAAAACTACTATCCTCCAGTCGCATCCACCATGTTGTGCAGTTTTTTATGGATTATGGCGCTATATTCAATATAATTTTTGGGTAAAAAATGTGTCATGGTGCCATTTTCATATTATTTTTCTAAACTCTTTTTGCAAAGCTATCTTCAATTGTTAGAACACCGAAATGCATAATTTAGAAGATGTCTATGTCTTTCAAATGTTGGTAGTTGCGGTCCCAGTAGCCGCCGTTGTAGAGCCAGTCCTCCATCTTTGTGTAAGGGTTTGTGCCTTGGCTGAACCACCTGGAAGGCAAAATTAATATTGATTATTATTTTAATTTGGATATGAGTAACAATATAAGGATAAGGGTTCAGTTAATTGACATTGCGTGAATTACCATATCAATAGGTTTCGTTTGATATCCTTTACCTTGGCTGCCAGCTATCTGGCGATTTCTTAAAACTGTTCCTCGCCGTCGTCTGCTTCTCTTCAATCTTTTATCTTTTCCGCGGCTACAGCGTCGATCTCTCCTTGTCCAGGAGCCTGACGTCAGACTGCAGCCGTATCCCTTTCTCTCGTTTAAAAACATCGCGTGGTGTACGTGGATCTCTATCCCTTACCTGGCCTTCCAGCTATCTGGCGACCTCTTGAGCGCCTTCCTCGCTGTCCTCTGCTTCTCTTCGAGTCGAATCTTCTCCGCGGCTGCAGTATTGAACACTTCTTGTTTCAGGAGTGTCAGGTCAGGCCGTACTCAGCTGACCATGGGATACAGCTGACCTTCCATCTCGTCTAGGAACTTTGCACAAATTACCATGTCAATAGATTTCCCTTACCTGGGCTGCCAGCTATCTGGTGACTTTTTGAGCGCCTTCCTCGCCGTCCTCTGCTTCTCTTCGAGCCGAGTCTTTTCTGCGGCTGCAGCGTCGATTTCCCCCTGTTCCAGCAGCCTCACGTCAGGCCGCAGTCGGCTGTCCGTGGGGCAGAGCTGCCCTTTCATGTCCCGCTCCATCTCGTTCAAGGACATCGCGAATTCGGTGAATTGGTAATACTGGAAGATGTTGTAAGTAGGGTCAGAAATTTCTATAAAAAATGGAAATATCTTAAGGATTGCTCTGGGCTGGGCGCACAGTTGTTCTGTTTGAGACGTTTTACTTTGATTATAATGAGATGGCCATTTAGTTTAAACAGTAACCTAATGGGTTACGATTTTCTTTTCGGAGTGTTCTTTTTAATGTATTGCAAACATTTTGATAACATATTCTATGTTTAAACTTATGGCAAACCGATTTTTTGAATCTCTTGATCAATCTCGCATGCTCTAATACTTTCTAATACTTTTCAGTATAAGCCTACCTGAGCACTGTTGGTGGGCCGACTCCTTGCTTCCCACAGGGTGTTGGACCCTGGTATGTCTATGTTGAACGTGTCGTCTGCCTTGGGCACTTCATCAGAATCGTCTTCCGGCTGAAAAATAACCCAATGATACCTATTGACACGAACACATTTATTTTAAAGAAGGAAACTGATATGCCGGGATGACTTGGACACATTCTTCAGCAAAAGTTGGACCAGCATATGAGTTAGTGAGAGGGAAGTATAAACTGGACCAACGTTTTACTTTTTTTCCTTTTTTTCTTATGAATGTAAAATAGCGGAAGATAGGAGACTAGTCTTCAGCGCACAGAGCTCATAAATCAGATACGACAATGCCTTCGTGTGCTATTACTAGTAGTAAAAAACATTCACCTAGAAAAAAACGACTTTGATTTATACTATGTAAAAATGTCTCGTTTTGTTTCATTTCGTTCATATTGTTTGAAGAAAACACCCTAACTTTTCTTTATTAAAATTTAGCCTCACAACTGTTGTTGCTTTATATCTTTAAAGTATTAGCACTCACATCCTGAATAGACATGGACCGCAGCGCCCCCACTTTGAAACTGTTGAGCTTGGCCAGCACTTTCTTGGGCGTGTGCGCGGGAGTCGCGCTGGCCTCCTCGCCGCGCTCGCGCGCCCACTGCTCGTGCGCAGCCGCGCTACAGCACTTTATGAACTCCGTCCACTTGCCGTAGAGGAAACGGATCTTCTTTTTGCTGGAAAGTAGGGATATGTCGTGAAGAGCATTAGAACAATGATATACTGAAATTATAAGAAAAAAAAAAGTATTTGGGTGAAGATTTTGCTGCCGACTGTACTTGACTTTGCACAGTATATATATCGAGATCAGACTAAATAAAAAGTTCCAACTATGGTAGGTCCATGTTGTTCAGCGGAGAGTCTGTTACCGCCTTCCAACCCCATCATCTTTGATCTTCGATCTTAGGTATCATAATATTGCATTGTCATCGGGCTTAAGTATACATGTGATCCCAGGCCATTCTTTTAACGGGACTGGTTCTATAACTGGATCAAAATATACTTGCGAATTTTGACCCACACATACAAACGCTCGTAGTTAAACAAAAGCTGGTTTTTAGATTGTAGTCTTGAAAATGCAAATGTCAGTGGGTAGATCCCACTTCATCCCACTTAGCCACCTACTATCAGGTGGCCCATGTGCTCGTTAGCATAATAAAAACAAACAAAATACAATGAAAACTAAATACAAAAACGAAATACACGTAAACACGTTTGCGCTTTACCAAAGCCAGCACACATCGTATCGAAAACGCTACACGATGGCTGCGACAACCCTTAATTGTGTTAATTCCATATCTACACTTTGACAGCTTTCAAAAATGGTTACGATAGTGTTAAGCATTTTATCAAGGCCCTCTGTTTCTTTGGGATTACTTTTATATAGCTCAGTGCTAATAAATACAAACGTGCGAACCTTAAAGTGATAAGGACCTACTAGATGGTCGCCAACACGCCTCCGACGAAACAACCTTAGTCTGAGGCTTGTCGCCAAGTCCGTTGGCAAATTCGATATTTTGCTGGAAATAGCTGTGGGTCTCGACTATGATCACGCTTTCGAAAGGGCTTGTTGCCCTCTAGCAGGCCTTATTGATAGAGAACCAAGGACTAGGAACCTTAGACTCAACCTAACTGAACGCAGTTTGTAAGGTTCTGTTTCTGTACTATTATAATATTCTATGATCTTACCTCTGGTCAGTAATGAACCCGTCAACCCGATGCAGGTCTCGGTTGTTGAATCCAGCTGGTTTGAAGGATAGGTTGGCTTTCAGCCCGGCCCCGCCGTGGCATGTCACCTCCATGGGTCCGTACTGCTCGATCCAGAGCTTGCCAACGATCACGTTATGGACGCAGCAGTTCACATTGGTCCAGGTGTAGGCTTCACCCCACCTGGAATTTGAATTAAATTTGATTAAAAATAGGTGACTTTGAGCGTTCATAATGAAGTCGTAAATGCACTGAGAGCGAGGACAGAGCGGTGCGCCGCGTTCCCTTAGGTACAGTCACACAATAAAAATCTTGAGCATACTTATAATCTTGTAATTGTGAATGTCATTGTCATTGTCATGTGGGTTTGTTGTTCTGTTTTGAGTTTAGTATGACAACGCACTAAAGTGTTTAACGTACAGTTTAGTACCTTATATTGTCACTTATATCGCTATGACATTAAATAAACAAGTTACTAGTGTACACATATTTATAAACACGACTGTACAAAAAGAGTTCCCAAAGCGTGGTGATTCTTAGTGCGGTGGCGGCTTATGTTTTATTGTCAAATTTATTTTTATTGACTTACTTGGTGGAATGAATCCTTGTGATATGAAATACTTCATATTCAAAAGGTATACTTATTTGGGTGAACAACTTGTCGCCCTTCGACTTTTGCCTTCTGCAAAACTGAGCCCGCAAACTTTTCCAATACTATTGCGATTTGAAATATAATGAAAATAATCCAGGAATGCGTTAACGGACAAAATCGTGTGGGGTAATTAGTTGATCGACCTATTTTAGTTACTTACTATTGTGTATGGTCTAGTCATCACTTCGGCTAAAAGACGTCCACTGCTGGACATAGGCCTTCCCCAAGCTTTGCCACAAAGACCGGTCATCACATTCCCTTAACCTTAGCCACGTCGTCGGTCCACATTGTCTGTTATGGTCAGGAGTGAAAATAGATATCCCCACAAAGCAACAATATTTAAACATAAACTTTATTGCCGTAGTACTTATTAAGCTCTGTGTACGTAAGTATTTTTTAAGCTTTTGTGGTGTTTACATGATGGTGCCCTTGACTGTACCTATTGTTAATTTACTGTATTGGTTGGTAATAATGGTGCTAGCATATTGGATTTGCCTGAGCAGTTCAACGATGACGTGCCCTCTGAGCTGGATCTCCACACTCTTAGAGCCGTATTAATAAACTCATCTTGACGGTGAGGCCCGTCACAAGATACGTCAAAGTAAACGCCAAACCATAGAACACTGTCATTTTTGACGCATCTCGAGACGAGCATTATTGTTGAGATCAGTTTATTAATACGGGCCTTACCGCATAACATCAGCTTAGGGTGGACTGAGCCGTGGAACACGATGTGGGGGCTGTCGGTGTGGAACTAACACACTGCCCCTGTCCATTTACTCTATTTGTAATAATGGTGCTAGTATATGGGACTTACCTGGGCAGTTCAACGGTGACGTGCCCCCTGGGCTGGATCTCCACGCTCTTGCCGCAGAACTTCAGCTTGGGGTGGACTGAGCCGTGGAACACGAAGTGGGGGCTATCGGTGTGGAACTAGGACACTGCCCCTGTCCATTTACTCTATTTGTAAAAATGACGCCAGTATATTGGACTTACCTGGGCAGTTCAACGGTGACGTGCCCCCTGGGCTGGATCTCCACGCTCTTGCCGCAGAACTTCAGCTTGGGGTGGACTGAGCCGTGGAACACGAAGTGGGGGCTGTCGGCGTGGAACGCGGACACTGGGGGGTGGTGGGATACCTGGAAGGTAATAAAGATTTTAAAATATGTTTTAAGGAAGTAGCACTACGTTTCTTGTGTAGGGATAAGATAAACGGTGAAATTATTTTGCAACGTATTAGGAGTTTTGAGATTGCAGTCTTGAAATTGCATTCTTTTATCTTTTTTATCTTTTATCTTTTAATAAAATGATGGTCCTTAGCAAGCCGAAGGAACCATCATTTTTCAAGAGAAATCTGATTATTTTTGAAAAATTATCACGCCTTAGTACCCAGACTTGCTAATTTTATGACAGCATTTTGACAGTATCACACATAAAGGTTAATCTAAACATAAATTACTTACTACTTATAAATCTACTCAAATTAATGATTTATATTGGCTACGTTAAAGCTTGTTTAAGCGTCAGTCATATAATGTAAATCTACTTGCTCCTCGAACAAGAACAACATTATTGAGAAGTACATCAGGGAAAAATTCAAAAGGCACTTCTTTAAATTATAAAAGTACAATACGATACAAACCTGTTCACAAACAGCCCTGAACTCTGGGCGCTCCAACTCATAGGTTTCACCAAGAAGAGGGTTGAAGGGTTTGCCCAGACGCTCCCAGTTCGATGCTAGGGCGCTCACAGCAAAGGCTGAAAATATTTATATATTAGAAACCTATAGCTCAATCTTGGTATGGTTGGTTGGGTAACTCAATATGGAGGAAAAATAAAAATAAGCAAGGGATATCCGTCTTTAGAGATTTCTGTCGCTTTACTGCTACAAGTTAATGTGGTGATATGAATAATACAAATATTAGCGAGGTATATGAGATAAGAGGGATAAGTTCGCCTTTGTACATCTCTGTTGTATTTTTGTCTATTTTATAATTGATGTCTCTTTTGTTTGTACAATATATATTCTTATTAACATTCATTAAAGGATTTTGCCACCATTAAACTTGTCGAGGAAACATGACAAAAGGACTCAAAGTAACTCCCTAACCTACGTATATCTTAGAGCTGGAGTTACCGTAATTCTAGCATGACATCATCAATAATATTCTTATTGGCAACTGTTTGAATGACTATCATAATGTGACCTATTTACTCGTCGTTCTCACATAAAAAGGCACTTTGTTAGGTGCCGCATAACTATGCCTATATTCCATGGGTGCAAATCCGTCTGCTCCAAGCTCAATAATGGCTCGTTGAAAACCACAGCCATTTAATCTCATGACACTTACTCCCGCCATCGTTTTTAAAGACGGTTTCACGGCAACTACCACCTTTGAGACTTTGAATTACCAGCGAAATGCGTGCCACCAGATCCGTCTGTTCCAAAGTCATGCGCAACAGATCCGCATACTCCAGGTACTCTAGCATGCGCTGCAGGAAGGACAGCAGCTCGTTAAACACAACCAGCATCGTGATGTTGGATAGCTCTAACTTACTTTACGACGGACGGGGGTAGTTGGCTTGGCAAACGGCCGAGGGTGGAGCTCACAGTTGCGCTGACCTTTCCATGCTTCCTATATTTCCAGTCCAATCAGCTGCAAGCGATGTCGTGGCATTTCGCAGCGGACCTCCTATCCAACAGTAAAGGATGGGTAGCGGTAAAATGCCACCCGCGGTACGCTATCCCGGAAATGAAGCCGCGGACGAGCTGGAAAGGGAAGGATCCAAGGGCGCATACGTCGGACCTGAACTATTTGTGGCACCCTCACCGGGCACTATAAAAGCAGCCCTGAAAAACAACGCCCTAGAAAACCACCAAAAAGAGTGGAAAACTACGGTAGGCTTAGGGCATGCAAAGCTCTTCATGGAAAGAATTGACCAGAGCTGGACCAAAAACATTTGGAAACTCAGCAGAAGACAACTTCGACGCATTGTCGGAGTGTTTACCGGGCACTTTGGGGTTAAACACCTCCTAGCAAAGATGGGCCTTTATGACAACATATATTGTAGAATGTGCGGCGAAGAGGCTGAGACAATGAAACACTTATTGAGTGAATGTGATGCCCTAGCCGGAGTAACAATGAAAATCCTCGGTTGTGGCTACCCAGATTTCAAGGCACTGCCATTGCACTCCAATATCCGCTTTTTGGAAGAGGTGGAGGCTGCATTGTATTAAGCGCTAAAAGAAGGGTAATACACACATAATAACATAATAAACATGATACACAAAAAGATCCCACAGGGTCGAAGTGTATCCGTAAGGACCCCACCAAAAAGATAAGATAAGATACGTTACGACAGCGCTAAGTTTATTCTATGACTATAACCGTCGCTCGAGGCAGTCGAAGTTTATGTGTCAGAAACCGCTGATCTTGTCAGTTTAACTCACCAGCGATATATTCCATGCGCGCCACCGGATCCGTCTGTTCCGAGGCCATGCGCAGCAGATGCGCATACTCCAGGTACTCTAGCATGCGCTGCAGAAAGGACAGCGGCTCGTTGAACACCACCGGCATCGTGATCTTAGACAGCTCTTTGCCCACGCAGTTCTTCAGGACAGACCAGAGAGAGAAGTCGCCGCGGCTGAATTGGGCCACTGGTAGTGTAGTCCTAAGGAAGAAGAAGAAGAGGTAAGTTGTAGTTAAATTAAACAGATATAGAACAACAAAGAACATTTTATCCAGTCGCTGGTGCTCCTCTGACAAGACAAGTCCCGTGCGACGGATACGATCGCCTTAACGAACAAAGAATAGCATAAAAACTATAGGTACTTTCGTTAGCCAAAGTATAAGATGTATAAGTAATATTTGATCTTCAATATAGGTAGAAACAGTTATAGCTGGTACATAAAGTGCAGATTTAAACAGTACACCCTTTGTTTCTTCGACAGAAAACAAAGAAACTTGGTATAAATGGCTATTTAAGTACGCTAAACTTATATTCTACTCAAAGAGCTGTACGACATGTAGTTATGTAATAATCCCGGAGACCGGGGCTCGGGATAAAGCCAAGTACGCCCACGCTGCGGTTGTCGGCATCACCAACACATACACGTAGGTAGGTACGTATCTTATTACGTAGAAAGAGATATCCGACCAACAATCTTGCGGGAATCACAATGGAGAGAGCGCGCATGGACGTGTTAATTAGATATCATATAATATTCAGATTTGAGAGACGCGGGCTCTGACATAATTAAATTCCGTGAATGTTTGAAAGCTAAAAATTACGTCTAAAGAACGCGAATTTATCTTTGGCAAGACAGCCGTGAAAATTTTGCACTCGACGAAAACAGGCGAATTTCTCCTGGGAAATCTGAAAAAAATTACGTCTTCCTGCCGTTGCTAACGCCATTCCACGTTTAAATTTTAATCGTGTGTCTTTTGTTCTGTGTTCTAAACACAGGCCGCAAATCCCGCAAGTTGCGTGTTTCACGGCCGGCGGTAATCCGGTATTAATGATTGCGAAATTAACGTCCGGGGCTTTAACCGGGTCAAGGACAACCTTGGCTCTTTGTAAAAGCTGACAAAGAGTAATAAACGTAAGTACAGTTAGCACTATTAAATTCTTCTTACAAGAAGAATTAAATCGTGTGGTACACAATGAATATTGAATCTTTACATAGGGCATAAATATATATACGTTCCCAAGATGGCAAAAATATCTGTACATCTTTATGTCACTGGCAATAAGGCCCGTGTATATTTGACGCGATGGCTGTTTAGATATTAATGCCCTTGACTGTAGAAAACAAAGTACCGTAAACATACTTTGATTTACGGGGTAACATTGCCCACCCCAAAAACTATCTTTAATATTTAATTATTCTATTAAATGTTTCATCAGGACTAAGCTACTCATACAGTTATATAATTACTTCAACAATTTAAGAAGATAACAACTAAAACAGCGTTTTAAGGTCGGGCAATCTTACACCGTAAATCAAAGTACCCCCAGTTTACCGGTAGCTCCCGCCGTCTGTCCCTCTGCATATAGGCTGAGATTTTTCACACTCACGCAACGGATTTTATAATACGGTTTTCATCAATAGATAAAGTGGTATAAGAAGGTTTTTGCGGTTTTTATGTAAATTCAAATCTGTATTATGCACGAGTGTAGCAGATTCACATGACAAGCGCTTAACGCTCATTTTGATAACGCGCGTTTACAACTACTCAAATTGTATTCAAAGCATACACACACTATGCGCGTTAAGCGCTTGTCATGTGAACCTGCTCTTACAGAAAACTCACATAAACCGAAGCGAAGCGAGGGCGGGTCACTAGTTCAATTATAAAATGAAACAAAAGAATCAGTGCAGACTTTTGTTTTTATACATAGAACGAAATTCATTTACTTGCAAGATATCAGTCAGGGTGCATATCTCAGCGAAACTAAAGGAACATAAGTGGTAACGTATTTTAACATCGTAAATATTGGTTACCTAAAACTATACTTTAAATACAGTTTGCAAGGAAAGAATATGTTTGAATCAGCATAATTTGAAAAAGATTAGAGAATAAAACTTGACACATTTTAACAGAAATACCCTTAAGAAAGTTCTTATAAACTGGGAGGGAAGGAACTTTGAAACAATGGCAACCTAACATGTCGTAGTTGTTAAACTTTTAATTGGTTGACTTTTTGTTTTTGCTCCGTCACAACATGAATGGATGTTCGGAAAGTTTTTTAATAAACAATGTTTTACGACTTTTCAATTCCTTAGTTTTCAAACAACAGTAATCATTCAGTATATTCTGCTGAAGGAAGGAAGTATGTGTATGGTATTACTTTTGACTCTACATTTTTGGCCGGAACCACCATTAAACTCTCAAATTTATTGTCACTGTGGCACTGTGAGACAGTTCTATGGGGGGTCAGGACACCTTATGCCGATTCTACATTCATGACCATACTAGTTGAAAATATCACAAGAATGTGATATTCCTTTTTTTCTGTTCAAGTTTCTCCTACACATTCCGTAGCCTAATAGATTGAATCCTTTTTCGTCGTATTCCCGATTGGACATATTCTTTTATTAGTTAGTTGCCCGATTATTTTAAGTAATCAGTGTAGGTACTGTTTGATTTTTATATTACTAAAAAACATCATTTTGTTTTATTACACAAGTTATGTCACAAGAATTGCGTAGTATAATTTATTTACTAAAATGTGTCGAAACAAGAATACTATAATATAATAATAGAATAGTATAATAATAAGAATACGTCCAAACCGGAATGTGTCGAAACAAAAATATGTCCAATCAGGAATATGACGAAAAAGGAATCAATCCAGTTTTCCTTTGAAACATTTATGAAGATCACACTTCTGACGAGACCTGTCTTAGGGTTTTTTTTATGGCACGGAGGAAACAACCACAAAAACTTCCTGAATTTGATAAGCAGAATCTAAGACCTAGTCAGTTGTATTCTCGAGACTGCTATCCCAAAACTGTAAATGTGTTGCCGCTATCCTAGTCATGGCAAGTTCTAGTTTCGACAACTGTTGATCAATATCTCTTCGACGGATACCCCGTTTCATAGAATGATTAAGTTTACCGATTTTTATTTCATATTTTCTGTTTTATTCTTGTTGCTTTTAGCATGGGAAATCATGAGCATTGCTTACGTATGGCTATGTTAGGCTTGTGACCACCACAGAATTTTAGGCTCTGCTAGCGATACCTGTAGATAAAATAAAAGTATACCTACCTACAATTTGATACCTCATGGTTCCAAAGGGAGATCAGCGAGACTTAAATAGCATTACGAATTGGGACCATTTCGTGATTTCATTATTCATATCATAATTCTTTCTACGATGTTATTTTTAGGATGTAAATTTATGTTATTTTCTGTTATTGTAAATTTGCTCGTCCTCTTGCATTGATTGTCCTTGCTTATTCTACTCCAATGTTAACTGAAAGAGATCCCGTATGGATAAGTTCGCCTATGTATATCATCTATATTGATGCACACATGACGTCTCGCAATTGTGTGTCAAGTAATTCGACTTTTTCACCGTCCAGATACTGTGTTGTTTTCCGAGCGATGTGAGGGCTGGCATGGTCGTGGTGCAGGCTGATGCGGCGACTAGGGTCTTTTTTCGGAGTTCAGCAAAGATACTCGGCAACAAGATACTCGGCAAACAAATAGTGGAGTACCAATTGGCATTGACCGTTCTACGATCCACAGAGGAATAGTAGCCACGTAACCGATTTGGAGACAAACGGAAAAAAATATGGTCTTTTTGACCGTACTGCGAGAACGAATAACCTTTGTCGGCTTGAGCTCGTCTTCGTAGAGCCATACTCGAGATTGTGTGCAATAAAGCGTTTACATACACAATCTTCTTGTGCGTATTTCCCTGTTCTTTGTTGTTGTTAGTCGCGAATAAATGTTTTTCTTTCCCTTTATTTCTTTCTTTTGATACGAACTTGATACATTACAGGAATAAGCATCGATCAAAGTAACTTCCCTTGGGTAATCCCTCAGCGTCATCGACGCATGCAACTCTGACACACGAAGCAGGTCGATAGAGGACGTCAAGCCCATGGATTTCACCTCCACGTAGGTTCATCGGTTTTCTACTGTTCTAAAATTATTTAAGTTTCAGTTAAATTTCACTAACACCATATGTTACAAACTATCTTTGTAAGTGGATCATTCGAATAAATTCATTTCAGCTAATATTACGTAAAAACTATAGAATATCGATTTCTATCTGTTATTGTATCGTCAACTCTTATTTACTTCACAGTAATGGCGGCCGAATTAAAACACTAGGTATACCATAACAGAATAGATGCCCTGCGTATTCGTTGAAACAAAACTTATGTCGGAAATGAATGGCGTTTATTACCTTCTTTAAATCTGATTTTCAACAAAAAAAACCCGATCTTACGTTTATATTATCACTCCAACGATACTTAGTAATGTTTATAGCCGACATATTAAATATAATGTATAACCTAGGGAAAACCAAATGGACGTGACTGGACTCTTAATGGCGGGCTTAATGATACCAAGAAATAATATTTAGCAATAAACGAGTCGTTTGCTAAGAAAACAGATTTCTGCTTCATGAGCCCGATATTAATTCACCCGAATTACCTATGATTTTATCGATTTTTTTTCCAAGTACGTATCATTACGCAGAATTTTCATTTCATAGAAAGTCATTTTTCGTCGAAACAGTTTTTTTTTTGGTAGTCGCATGTCTCAGCATCAGCAGCATGTCAGCCGAAAGACGTCCACTGCTGGACATAGGCCTCCCCCAAGGCTTTCCACTCAGACCGGTCTTGTGCTTTTCGCATCCACCGCGGTCCCGCGATCCTGACGAGGTCGTCACTCCATCTTGTTGGAGGCCTACCTACAGCTCGTCTTCCGGTCCGCGGACGCCACTCCAGAACCTTCTGACCCCATCGGCTATCAGTCCTGCGAGCAATGTGCCCCTGTCGCATGTCTAACCTAACTTAACCTACGTAATTAATGGTTAAGATATATCTTGAAAACATTGTAACCTCAGCAGAAAATAGCGTTCCATGGAATGAAATTCGATGAAATGGTACAATCGATGAAGAGAAATTCTATAAAATTATGGGTTCATGTAATTATGGAGTATTTACTAATTGTTTAGTGTAAAAAAAATAAGAAAGAAGGGAGGAAATGTTTCACAAGAACATGAAGAATGTTGAATTGAGATTTAATAATGAGCAAGATAACAAGGTTACGTGAAGGAAACTTTATATTAAATGGCGCGATAATTGAAAGAGAATAGGTTTTTTTTACGTAGCATCGTATAATAATACCTTGCTATATTTTTCTAAATAGGTATCCTACGATTCGGACGGTTTCCAAATAGCCATAAACAACCAACATAGAACAATATTAAAACAGCACAAACAAAGGCACGAATTGATGAACATTTAAGGGTTTGACAAAGGTCAAAGTTAACAAAGGAGTTAATTTATTTACGCCCTTTCGAAGTGCTTCGGATGTCAACGACAGGGGCCTAGTTTGAAAACTGAAATTGGTGTTTTCAGGGCAAGAGTGATTCGGCTTTTTCTCTGGGTAATCGTGTTCCACCTTCGACCTTGTCGTCACTTAACAGACTGAGATCAAACCCAAACCCATTTTTGATTTAAATAAAAGACAAAAGTTTAATTTTAATTTAAAGTTTTTTTTTTATGGCATAGGGAAGGCTGACGAGCACACAGGCCACCTGATGGTAAGTGGAAACAGTGACCCATAGACATTCGCATTCACAAGACTGCAAGCCTAAGACTGCAAATGCGCTGCCAACCCTGAGGACTAAGATGGAATGCCTCTATGCTAGTCATTACACCGGCTGTCTTATCCCCAAACCGGAACACAACAATGCGAACACTGCTGTTAATGGAAAAGATGGTGGTAGCGATCCGGACGGACCCCGCACAAGGTCCTACCACCCGCAAAATTAAAGTAATTTATTCAGTAAAAAACGAAGACCGTACCGTTACCGGTTACCCGGTACCGTTAGGTACATCTCTTTCTCTAGATTTAATCTGGAATAATGAGGAAGAATAGTGCTTTGTAGTAAAAAAAACAGGACACAATTATTCTCAATAAGTAATGTATTTTACTCGTTCTATGATTTTTCCTAGTTGCCTAATGCAAGGCGTGTATAATGAACGGTTCGCTAATGTTTTACCAAATTATATTTTTATATTACAAACTTTCATTTTGCAAAGAGATACTTCCCGCCGCATTATTTTACAATTTCATGTTGTCAAAGGCTTACTTAACCTAACTTATTTAATAAGCCCATGCAACCTTCGTAATATTTAATGGTTTAAACACAAACACGATTTTGCGAAATGAAAGTTTGTAAAATTATAATTTGGTAAAACATTAGCGAACCATTCACTAAACAGTCAGTGGGGCTAGACAAGTTGCCAACGAATACAGACATGCGTTGACAAAAATGAAAAATGACAGTTGTATCGAGATATACACATACGCACATGCATACGCAAGCACACTCAAACGCACACACACACACACATACACACGCACACACACTCAAACTTACACACATACACGCAGATATACAAGATGTATTTAATTTTTTGTTATTGTATGCTTAATTTTGATCTCTCTAAAATGATCTCAAAATAGTAACGATATTATTTTAGGTATTTGATATTATTATTATTTTAAAATTTTAATGCCTTCGATTGCCATATCTACTCTCCCTGGTCTCTCTGAAAACCAGCGCCTGTGTATGTTTTACCAATATTCAGAGGCATAAAGCTGAGCGGAGACCACATTGGCCATAATAAAAAAAAATAGGTTAAGACATTCTCCTTGTAAACTGTTTTTTATTTATGTGCCGAATAAATTATTTTTCATTTCATTTTCATTTCATTTTTTTTCATATCACGTGACTTACGTCAATTCCATACATTTTTCCATGACAACGCAAAGCGACAGTGATCACCAAACGCTAGCGTTTGTATTCGATGGCAACTTGTCTAGCCTCGCTGGATACCGTAATGAATTGGTTAATGCAATAACGTTTCTCGCTTCCCTTAAACCTAGTACGATTTTTATTATTAATCAAATTTATTAGAAACTTTATCGCCCGAAGCTAAATTAAATGCATTTTTGACAGCTACGCGATTTAAGCGTCGCTTCACAATCCTGTAATATGAATATTTAAATAAAAAGCAAACTTTAAAACCAGGTTGCATTTTTGATACTGTCGTCAATATATATTAAAAACCTTTTTTAAGATTTTTATGTACCTACAGGTCAAATACATAACCCTCCTTTTGGCTTCTCCGCACTCAGGCAAATAGTGCCCCACTCTTTGTTAATACATCTCCGGTTTGTTTACCCTTTAAATTACGTTTCTCGCAGAAGATGTTGGAAAATATTGACTTTATCAATTTGCCTTTGTTGCTTTCACAAGAACAAACTTTGAGGGAGAACCCAAACAGCTCCGGCTTACTCCAACCGTCAGTGTTGACTTTACCGAATCTGCTTTCACTTTTAAAAAATCTTTGACGTTTTACTGACGAGCCTAACTTGACTCGTTAGCGGCTATAAAATAAATGTGGGACTTGACAGAAGCGCGCGGAGCTAACCCCATGCGATTCTGTTCACCAGAGAAGGTAACAACCCTTTAAACGAGCATTGGTCCTCGCTTTTGATATCAATGGACTTGTTTCTCTAATAAGTACATCGTTATTGTCCAAAACTCGACATTGGCGTAAAACATTGGTGTAAACTTTAGTACCTTGTCACTTTAATCGCCGTGATAATTCATATATGGCAGTTTAAACATGACATTAAATAGACAAGTTACTAAAGTGTACACATATTTATGAACTCGACTGTACACCGGCTCCTACGCAGACGAGATCGCTGTCAAAAGCTAGATTTTAGATGCCGTTTCAGTTTTTCCAATAACAATTCTAGCCCTCATAAAGAAAGTGACCTTTTCAAGCCAAGGACGAAGATTAATAGCTGTAATACGACTCAAACTAGTAGGTACTCGTTAATAACAGATATGGATTCAAACGAGCATCAATCATTCTCTTATGGATTTGTTAAAAGAAATTAAACGCGGTTGGAAAACAGTTTCTAAGCGGTTGATACTTTCAATATTCATATAAGTAGGAAATTAATGTTTTAAATGTTTATAAACGTACATAATTTACCCTAACGTATAAAAATATAACTTGATAGTTTTAAAAAGCTGGAATTTATAACAAAATAACATTACAGGTCATCTCACTATTGAACTATAGTTCCAAACTCAGTTTTAAACGTGTAGCTACTTACTAATGAGTCGGTATTACTCGCAGACAACGATAAACATAAGAATACAATAATTATTAATTTATAATAATATGGTCATTACAGTTTGTTATTAACAACCAATTCTTGGCATTTATATGAATGTATATGCTGATATACCTACCTTCATTTAGTTTCGTAAGCAAGGTCACAACCCAAGTGCGCTAAGCTTACCGCACGGCAGCTTTATTTACCTCTTACCACGTAACATAACATACGATACGGCAATACATGTTCTGATCCTGCCTATGAAGCTATAGACTGAAGGTCTGGAACGATCTCGGAAATGGATAATGCTAGGCTGACAGGACAGAGGGCAACTTGCTGACTCCGAATATATCGGTCTACTTGCGCACAGTGGTCGCGTTATCTATGTATGGCGACTAAAAACGTGTTATAGTTCCCAAAAAAAAAACGATCAGGGAATATTATACATAAAGCAAGTACTAGTTAGTTGTATTTATGTCAATTATGAAAAACTGACAAAAATTTTGGTTGAGTTCTTGTGCTACGACCTTCCAAAGATGGGTTATATAGATAACGCGACCACTGTGGGTGCATGCAGACATATCAGGAATCAGGGAGTTGCCCTCTTTCCTGTCAGCCTAGCATTTCCGAGATCGTTACCAAATTAGTCGTGACCTCCTGTAATACTCGATTGCCGTCGGGCTCGATTCCCGTTATGGGCAACTATTTTTGTGATGAGTGGAGTATTTGTTTTTGAGTCTTGGTTGTATTAACGTATTTATAATGTCTTCGAGTATAGTTTGAGACTACGTCAAATTCATTCTTCTTCAGCGCTGCTGCGGGATTTTAAAGCACAGTTTCATACATTTTCAAAGGATGAATTTTGTCTACTTAAGCTTATTGAAGCGATGCAATAATTATCTGAGAAGGCGAGGTCGTGTTGGTGGGTGTTCATGCCCTCTGGGGCATGCAAGGCAGAGAAAGCAGGAGAGGTAATATTTGTCGAAAGGATGAAATAGACATTTGTAGCGAGTGAAGAAAGTGTGTGTGGGAAAGAGCACAGATCAAGTAAGTTTGTTTTGATACAAAGCGAGTTATTTTTCTTCGTCGTGGTCATCATATCCGAGGCCACTCCTCTCTGACAGCTGCCTTCATCGTGCATTGGTGTAATGAGCTATCTACAGCAGCTTTACTTGGTCTGTTCATCTCATAGGGGATCAACCTCTAGGCCGGGTGCCTTCAACTTTTCCTTGGACTTGGCTTGGCTCCTCCCTACGGCATAGGTACATGAACAAAAATTTTAGGATGCGAGATTTTACTATATAGATGATAGACAGACGCTGCTAGATGCAGAGTTCTTGGAGTATTGACTCGTTGGTACGGCATTCAGTCCATGAGGCCTCCAGCATTCTCCTCCAGCACCACATTTCTAGAGCTTCTATCTTCTTCCTCTTAACTTCCCACAAAGCGAGTTCCTACTCTGGGAATGTTTTTTTTTATAGCAAAGCTAAGGCAATCGAATACAGGGTATCTTATTATATATGGGCTCTCACAACCAAAGCCATATGTATACTCAAGACTACAATCCTAAGACCTGCAAACGCAATGCCGGAATGCTAATAATTTCACTGCTCTTGTATTAACCAACAAAAAAAAACATGAATCTTCTGCGATTCCTGGCAGGTTCTAATTGCATACAATAGCTAGTTGTTTATAGTGAACGTGTTACAGCCGAGCAGCAGTGGTCGCATTGTGTTCCGGTGTGGGGATAAGACAAACGTTAAATTTAACAGCATTCAGGCATTCCATCTCAGTTCCCAGGGTTGGCAATGCATTGGCATTCTTAAGATTACAGTCTAAAGATTATATAGTCTTGAGAATGCCATGTCTATGGGTCTCAGATCCTACTTACTATCACGTGGCTTGTTTGCGCATCTGTCTTCTCTATGCCAAAAAAAATATCTAATGAAACACACTTTTTAATACAGGTAAAGTACCTACTTGTTGCGTGCCAGCCCTAGCACGTGCTACGCTACGGTGACTACACGTTCAAGGTCGCCGGGACCGATCAATACCCAGTCCCGGGGCGAGAGTACGGCCAACGGGATTTCGTTGCACTATACACGTTCTTCATTTGTTTAATGAGTAAAGAGAAAGAGGATTGTTAGATTTGTAGCACAAAGTGGGTTTTGTAACTATGTCACTTTGGAGCTTCGCCATTTTTGTACATATTATTGTTTAAACTCTGTTATTATAAAGATCTTTCTAATTTACCTTTATACAAAACTACGTTTCTACTCGTACGTTTTTTGCTCGTTTTCCCTCGAGAATCATAAAGATTTGTGGGGAAAAAGGTTTATTTCAATCCATCCGTGGACCCCAAGTTGCCTTTGTAACAAACTTCCATCTCTCATGAAAACATGTTACCTATCTGTAGCTTTGATCGCGAAGGTAACAAAAGACACACTGTGAAGACAGACTGATGAAACTTTCACCAGTAAATTGTATTTTGCTCCTAAAGTACAAAACACTGATATATAATACTAATTAGAAATATAACTTTTACTCTCTGTTTTCTTAATGTTATACGAATACATTGATGCGTTCCCTACCCCGGCTTGGAAGCGACTTCCCATTATACAAAATAAAAGAGCCATTGTTCCATTGATTCTTTTGCTTTTAAATTCAAATGATTTAAAAGCAAATGAGTCATATCACATAATAAGTTCAATGCAATCAGGTGTATATTAATCACTACAACCTTATTGCATTACGTCCCTCATCCCCTGGGAACAGGGATGAAACCTCAAAGTCCCTAAGTTCTCCCTAAAATGAGAACGCAACACATAAAATATACTAAATCGTCCCCTACTCTGGGACAACCTTCTGTGCTAAACGTGTTTTTAAGTTAGAATGGGATTAGATAACCCGTTAATAAATAAAATGGCACAGCGGGCTTCGGTTCTCGGAAAACTCGGAAAAAGAAGAATCGCGATTAAAAAGCTAAGCTACCTGCCTGCCTAGCCCTATAAAACCAATTTAACAGTCAAGCATGGAAGATGCTGGAGGACCAAAACGCATTTTGAGAAGCAAGCATTGAGGATGCTTGTTTGCATTTCAAAAGTAATCAGACTCAGATTCACTAATAGTGAAAAGAGAAGAAACTATGTCTTGGTGCGGACCTATAAGACACTGTGTCTTGGTGGGGACCTATGTCCAATTTGTCCGTCAGTGATCTGATCTTTGTCAAGTCACCCTCGGACTCAAGTTACCTACTTATTCTACTGCAAAGTAAGCTGTCATTATTTCAACAATACTGACCACGTACCTCACACTAATCTAAAATGCACACCCTTATGGTCATGGCTTGGCAGATAATTCCCTCGAGTATGCATTTGTACCCGTGTGAGGAAACCATCCCCATACCATAAAATCCCAAAATTGTAGCTACCATAGATTAAATGTCCCACGGGACAAGCAATGCCTGGTATGGGGGTCAGATTTAACAGTAATTTGTATGTAATTTTAGGAAATAAATTATTTGTATTTTGAATTTGTATTCTAATTTAGTAGGTGACATACCTATTTCATCCAATTAGTTTTAATTAATATTTGAACTTGACCTTTTCACGTACTGATATATCTTGAAAGACATGAGTAATCTACACGTATAAAATGACTGGCTGACTGCCTGATTGAATATTTAGAACATTACCAGTAGCATCATTAGTAGCAGAGAAACTAATTCTACGTGTTAATAGTCGCAGGCGTCCTTAAGTTAGATATTAATTTTGACTATTTATTATATGGATTTTTATAAACTATTGGCAAAGACAGAAATTAGTGCAAAAAACTGCAGGCCTTCACCCGAAGAGAGGTCCATATCCAACCAAAAGAAGTAACCCCATACTAACATCAAGATAATAAGCAAACTAACCATTAAATACGAGTACCTAAAGTAATAATAATAACATTTGAAATGTAAATTATGGATATGGAAAATAAAGCCCTTTTATTTATATTTTACTATTACGTGTATTTTTTAATAAACGCAGTCTAACTTCGAATATAGCTAGGGTGACAAGCCTTTGAAGGTCGCAGGGAGGGACAGATCGATTGGGAATCCCGGGAGACTGCAATACCGGGGATTACTTGTTAATCAACGTATGTGGAATGCAATCTCGAATCCAATCATGGATTGACAGTTCGATAACTCTGGTGTATCCGTTTACATATATTCTGTTTGTTATCGGAGCGTTAAATTGAGACCTTTTGTGACTACAAGCCTTTTGTGTGTGTTTCTTTGCCCTTTGTTGACTCACAAAATGAAGTTTTTTTCTTTACATTCTTGTTTCTACTTTTGTTTATCTTTGTTAACCTCAAACGTGGGTTGAACTATAGTTACACAGGGGGATTCCTTTTTAACGGGGTATAGTAAAGTTATTTACAGTAATAAGGTGGACCTGGACTGACTTTGGGTCGGAACTCGGCTTGCACCTCCTCCTTGAATTAGTAATGTACCATGCACAAGTCATGTTTGGAAATTAGCATTGTAAGGAAACCTACTTTACCCATCTTCTAAGCTAAATATGTACGGCAAAATATCCGGCCCTATAGTCAGGTCGAGTTAGCTACCTTTGTACACACAGGAGGTGCAACCACGACAGATTCGAAACATCAATCAGCGTTATCAGCTTACACGGGATTGACGGGGCAAAAGTATTTGTAGTTATTCATTAAATATCGACATCGATAAAAAACCATTTTTTTTCGTGACATTTATGGATATTACCTTTCTTGCCAAAGCGAGTCGTAACTTTATCTTCTATATCTGAATGATCAGATTTCCATGAAGATAAACGATCTAGTTTCTTTCGAGGCATTTTTAACCGACTTAAAGAACAAAAAGGTTCTCAATCCGTCGGAATGCTAAAGAGTATTGTTGTACTGAATGAATTGTTATTCAATGTAATTTCAATGGTTGTCAAAAGGGACTCGAGTCCAGTCAATGTCAGATACAGGTTGTTTATAGCTGCGGAAAGTATAAATAAAAGCGGTTTGCGGATAATTAAAAGGTATTCAAACTTGGCCATTACTTATAATAATGATGATTAAGAAATGTTTTTATCGATGTCGATAAACTTAGTCGATATTTAATGAATCACTAGCACTGGTACATTTTTGTCTCCTTCCATCCGGTGTATGGTTAACAGTCTTATCTTATTCAAATTCGAAATTCAAAATATTGACCTTCATTGCGGAGAAGAAGCTCCGCAGGAAACTCCGTCAGCAGGTAATTTTTCCCATAATAAAATACAATAATACTTAAAAGTAACATTACAAGGTAATGGAGTAATAAATAATTATTTTAAAACTAGCACCAATAAAATCATTTCAAATGTAAGCCCAATAACATTTAGTTAAAATAGTGACTAGGAGAACAATATGACGAGATCTCTACGTCAGGAACGATAATAGAAATAACTAACTGAAAAACAGGTCCTTGCAAGCGTACAGACCCCACAGGCAGCACCCGTTCACGAGTATGACGCGTATTATCACAAGCCCCACCACCTGCGGCGTGTACCTACGTGTAAGGCGCGCACACATACAAACCGTGCTTATTTCCTACTCCGTGTCATTGGCAGTATTACAAAAAGTCAAATCCAAAAAAATAACTGAGATTTATGGCTCAAAGGGGCATGTCTACATTTTTAAGAGGGTTGTGAAGCGATTCTTATATCGCGTAGTTGGAATGGTTTTTCCATCCAATTTTGCTCCGGGTAATTTCTCATCCCCAAATCAAGTCCGATTTCCTCGATTTTTTTAGTAAATTTAGTTATTATTATGAATGTAAAACTAGGTCTGTACAGTAAGACCACAAATATAAGTTACGCCGGCAATCTTCGTCCACGCAGAAAGGTGCTCACTAATGCCGAAGATAAACGAACGTAAAAATCAATTCAACCTTGTCGTATTACGCGTAAGGTAGAATATGAAATGACAGTTAAAACTCGTGCTTGGCGTCATGACATTGCGTGGTAATAAAAAAGGTGCACCTATTTTTTATATTCTCTAATATTCTTTTTTGTATTATAAACAAAAAAATGTTTGAGCATAGATAAGATTGTTTTTTGTTTTTCACATAAAAACAAATACTTTTTTAGGAAATGTGGTATTGATAATTATAAATTTTACTAATATTATTTTTATTATACCAATTACTGAATAATAAATATTTTTATCATACCAATTACTGAATAAAGTATTTCCCTAGCTTGACTTTTTAAAGGCCGCCCTCTTTTAAGGGAAGAAATTTTAATAAAAATAATATTTAATAATGCCGCGACTTAAATTGTCCTCAATTGTACGTAACGATTAGCGCTCGTGCGTCTCAGCTTGTGTACGAATGACAACTGACACGACGCGACGACGCTAAATAAAATGGCGGTCGATGGCTTCGCTGCAATGGCTGCCGAATATGTTTTACCCGCGCAAAAGTACTGCTTTATAATAGGCTAAAACGTTTTCGCGCCTTCTAAAAAAATGCTTTCTGCGCAGTGTACATCGTTGTAACTTACATTTGTGGTACTACTGTACGTTACCTTTTTTTAAATCGTGTCATTTCAAGAAATATTTCTTGGAAAGGAAAACGTACAGACGTAGTTTTTTCATTATTGCCCCGTCCGTGATATAAGCATGATATTTCAAGGTCGCATACCACACAGAGTCAATATCGTTCCTATTCGCATTCCGCTACAATGGAATTCCCCCTTGTACCCTCCGGGAAGCTGGGTCACGGGGTATTTGTTTCCCCTTTTTAGGGTTCCGTAGCCATATGGCAAAAGTGGGACCTGTACAATTTCGCCGTGTTCTTCAATTTAGGTGTTTGTAAGTCACAACCAACTTATTAAAAAAATAAAGTAGGTCCTCGACCAAGTAGAAAAAAAAACTATACGTGAAGACTGTGTTGGTTGGTTCAATGGGGCGGAATTTTGGATTTTAATTAATTGTAAAATAACAAATGTGACTTGTATTTTTTTTTGCAGTGTGTTTTAAGCCTGGACAAATCCTTAGGGCCTGTCGTCTTGATAAATACTTTAATTTGTTAAGTTTTACATTTAAATGTCTATGTCACAGTTTCCACTTACCATCAGGTGGCCAGTGTGCTCGTTTGCCTTCTCTTTGCCATAAAAAAGTAAGTAAAATTACAAGCAATGTAGCGTCAGTTATTTAAAATCAGATTTCAAAATAACTGAAAATTGTTTCATTTCAATTGTCCCTTAAAATTGCTTTCATTCCTTAAAATTACTTTTATAGCCACAATTGACCTTCCCTTGTCAAATAATCCATTTACCGCGAACAAAAAAGCAGAAATCGAAAAATTACTTTGAAACATCGCCATTTTATGCAAATCAAACGCTAAATCAAATTTAAAACACAAAAGGAAAATGAAATTAACATTTTTCAATCCATCTTTCCCTTGGCCTTGGTTCTAAATGTCGTGTCAGGGGCGACCAAGAGAAGATCGATAGTACCCGGGACTGTAGGGCGCTCCAAAAGTGCGAAATTTCGAGCCCTTGTCTATAGATCATGTGGCAGCTGTAGAGTGAACGGCATAGAACTTCTGAAGTATTAGTGGCCATCAGGAAAAGGGTCGCAAGTATATGAAAATCTTTTTATAAAGTATTTTTATTGTAAATACTGAAGTATAGAAAAGGAACCAAGTGGGATGTGAGAACTGGATGCTTGCCTGGCGTCCCGAATCCCCAGGTTTAAGCTTGAGGACAATACCAAACATAAAAGACACCCTATAGTAAATACAAGGTTGCAATTCCAATGTTAGTGAAACAGTTGGATGTGAAGTAAGTCTTACCATGGTTTTTTTTTGATGTTGAAGGCAGCATTAAGTAAAGTATACTACTATTTATTGTTGAGCTTATGAACGCGCTATTATGAAGCATTACGGCAACCAATCTAAGAACAACTCTATATCACATTGGTCACATTTTAAAGTGCTCCATCATAATTCTTACATCAAAATTGTCTAAGAATACTAAAAAAAGCCTTATTTTAAATAATATACGCTGCGTTCGGTTAAGAAAAAAAAATAGGCAAGTTTTAATCTTTGCAGAGTTATGACGTGTAGGTATAATAAATAGTGCGAAAAATGGCCGTCACCTTTCCAACCCGTATGAATAAAGCGTAACAAAAGGGAATTTCATTATCAATTTCTTGATCCATTCCCTTTCCCAAGGCTGCGAAGGGTTTTGTGTCAAGGGCGGTCGGGACCCGGTCGATATGACCCGGGCCTAGGGTTGCCAAACGAACCCGGGTAAACTGGGTATAGCTAGCTATAACCAGTTTACTCCGGCCTTCAATTGGCAAACGTATGTAATATGTACGGTCACAAACTTAAGTTGTTGAGTAACTATAGAACTCGGTCGCATCAAGCCAATGTTTTATGTCGACGTTGTTTCTTTTTCGGGATTTTACGCTGATATAATGACAGGGTTGTATGGTGAATCAATTAAAGGTAACGATTTTTTGTATTGTTCAGAAGGGCGTTTTTACAAAAAGGTCAAGCTTTTAAAATTATAAATTACTGAAAAATAATAGTTCCGTTTTATCACAGATAAACATTGCTTAAGTACCTACGTCACACTATTGTATTTAAAGCATGTCATTAAATGTAATTGAGATGAAATAAAAAATATGATTATGTACTTATGTATACGTAGGATTTGATGGGGCGAATGGCGAATCACCTTTCACCCCGTCTTACGGTATAGGTACCAAAAATGATTAGGTACAGATTCAGTTGTGTGCCCGACATATCCCCATACATAATTGGAAACCAATAACAAGTTGATACACTTTCTGACGGTATAGAGGTAAGTATCGCGGAGACTCACAGAAATCTCACAGAAACACAGAAATCAAAACAAAGACAATAAAGAAGGAAAGAAAAAAATGTAGGATAATGTTGCCATGGGTGATTCTGTGACGTAGGATTTGACACCACGCAGCACTATGTCACAGGATAGACCGCGACGCTGGTTTTCAGTGGCGCCAACGTGACAAAAAAATACATGACATAAAGTTATATGTTTAAATTATTAAATCACACACACATGACATAAAGTTATATGTTTAAATTATTAAATCAAATTGAATGAGGCACCAAGACACGAGACCCTGTGTCGATCAAAATTTTGTGGAGAATGATCTTATGGATCGATATACAAATAGATGATAAACAATTTTGAATTTGGAAAGATTTAGATCTAAATGTAAGTGCCCAGGAATGTAAAAAAGGAGCTTGTAACAACCTCGTTACAACTTAAATTGCTATAAATCCTTCTAGGACGCTAAAAACACCATTGGTTTCTTTTTAAAGATGGTAGACCTTTTTAGGAAAACGCTCAATACCTCGTGACTTTGCGACTACATTCAAAGGCCGCCTCACTTAGTTCCGCAACTGTGTATAAATAATGGCAAACCCGCTCAATCGGAGATTCAACGAGACCGTGGGATGAATGCATGATTTGATATTAATATCGCAACTTTAATAGAAAGCCTGGACTTTGTAAACTTTTTTCATTAGTCTGCCCTTATGCTTGTCTTAATCGTCTGTGAATTGATGTTGATGACGTAGCAGCCCAGTTAGTAGTATCCCTACGAATGAAGATAGATTAAAATGTTTGATGTTCACCCCCACTTCGTTCAAGAGCAACGTTTGATATAATTTTCATCAGCCGCAATGTCATGACAGCTAAACCTAAAGTTATATACCTTAATGTTTACTTGTACTAAACATTATATGCTCTAATATTACTAAAACTACGAATGCGTATTCCTAGTGGAAATATATATAGTTCTAATGGATGTTCCAACTAAACATTGCTTGAACGTAATATAAATAAAAAACAAATATTCAATTACGTCGAAAAAAATTTATCCACATAGGTTACGTTAAGCAAAGCTCCGGTGACCTTATAATTAGGTTCAAATAGGGTTAAAAACTTGGGCTACATTAGGAGAACCAGTGTATAACTATGTTTAATTACAGATTTGAAGTGCCAAGAGTACCTGAGTTAAGACGCGGACAAACGGTTAAACGGACATGGCGAAACTATAAGGGTTCTTAGTTTATCTTCAAAATCCTAAAAAGAACAACACATTGACGGCGCAAAAACCATCTATATATAGTCAAGAGCAAAGAAAACGGGTCACTTAATATTGAATTAATATAGAGAGTGACCCGTTTTTATTGCTCCTGAGTGTATTTTGCCCCATTCAGAGTAAATACTGCGGAAAAATCCAAAGGACGCTCGGTATCCGGGCATCAGATACATCCGGGTATAGCCGCGCAGTTTGGCAGCCCTAATCGGGTCGGACCGACCTTCAAAGGGACCCAGATGGACATTGTTGATCCCGCTGTATCCATTTCAGGGATCTTAAGTAGAAGGGGTCACGGGATAAGATACGACACGTTGAGGCTCTTCAGAACGAAGATATTTTGTAAATAGGTAGTTTAAAATTGTATCAGATGTGTTCATACATAAATGATACACATATTATTTATTTGTATCAACGCTCTGTGTAGTTATTATTGTGCATTTAGGTCATTCTATTTCGTCGTATAATATTGTGAAGTTTATTAGCTGTTTCCAATTTTAAGAGCAGCAAGCTCAACTAGGTTTCTTTGTCCAAATGGCTAGGCTAGAAAAACGCTGTATGTCATATATATGTCCGAAATTTATACTTTTATTAACCGACTACAGAAAACGAAGATTTTTAATGAACCTTATTAACGTTAGACACCCGAATTCTAAATTCGATTTTCTTTTCATACAGCTAAATGCATCAGATCAACTCTTTTCTTTGTTACAAAAACACTACAATAATATGGATTGTTTATTTAGATAAAATTGAAGATATGCAAGCGTAAGCTCAAAACACTACATTTAAAAATGTATCAGTACTGTCAAGAATATAAACATGTCTAAAAATTCAATATTTAAGTCACAAACTGAATATAAGCCGCGGAAGCGAGTCCGCCCCGCCCACTGCAAACATGGCGGGCGGAAATGAGATTTGCTCTGCACTCAGCGACCGCTGCGCAGGATTGGATTAAAATAGACCCGGTTTAATAAGGTTCCCATAACTACTAATAATGGTGGTGGTATTCGTCTTGACTGTTATAGAAGGAATTGCATGCTGAGCTGAGTACTAGTTGACTTCACTACATTGCAACGAATCTAATTGTGCTCCAACCTTGTTTCTTCTACACAAGTCACACTAATCGCTGTGACAATTAAAATATGGCAGTTTCAACTTGACATTAAATATACAAGGTACTAAAGTGTCACACATTTATGAACTCGACTGTACCATTTTCTGTTATGTTGTAGTGTGTTTTTGTCAAATAAATGTTATGAGTTTGAGTTGTGATGTTGATTTTCGTCGGGGGCGGCGGATAGCCCAATCAAAATTACATATTCACCTTACGTCTAGTTTAAGTGTTCATGGATAAGTGAATGACGCACACGCATCATTTGTTTTTTGCCTATGTCACTTGCACGTTCTTAACGAATCTGCATCATCATTTAACCTAAGAGCTAGGTTCTTGTCGATGTAGTAATTTCCACTTTTCTCGGTTTTGCCAGCTTTTTCACCGCAATAATTGAAGCTTTTTCTGCTTAACGAATCATATAACACAAAAATAGTTTAGAAGCTGAGGTGGTAGGTACGTCAAATTTTTGGTCACATACAAATCATACATATTATGTACCTACAAAATACCTTACAAAATAATTGCAATATTTTTTTTCGTCAAGCGGAACTATTTAATATGGTGTTTTTATCTGTTTCAGCTTCCTTG
The DNA here is from genome assembly GCA_923062465.1 of Acleris sparsana. Lineage (NCBI taxonomy): Eukaryota > Metazoa > Arthropoda > Insecta > Lepidoptera > Tortricidae > Acleris > Acleris sparsana. Next base: position 3,408,338 of record OV281287.1, on the reverse strand, counting down.
CTATTATCAGATTTAATTGTTTCAATTCACCACAGATTTTTAACACCCCAATTAATACGGTGCATAATTTAGGCTGTAACTTAGCAAACTGACTTTTCGCAGCAAACAAGCGCAACCCATTCGTGACCTAAGACCTCTAGGCACATGCTCCGTGTAGTTCGAGCAGTCTCGTAAAACACTAGTTGTGTCTGCGTTTATTTCCCGAGGAAGCAATTTTGGGAAACGGGAGCACGTTATTAAAGGTAAGGGTTGCTTTAAAACGTACATGTTTATAAAAATGTGATAAATGTAGGTAACCTACGTTCTTTTTATAATTTTAGAGTGACTGTGAGAGTCTTTCAATATACAAAAACTATGATGAAAATAGCATATTTAGTACTATACAATAATAAGTCTGATTCGAAAGCGAATAGACACCATTTTTGAATTTGTTATTCAAATAATGAACACAGTCCAACAGCGGGCGGAGATAACTTCCAGCAAAGTCCAACAATCCTCAATTTATTCATCTACGTGGGAAAATAATTTACAAATTACAAAGTTGATTGTACCAAGTACGTCAAATTCTTGGCAGTTTATTGTATGAATAATTCAACTATGTAGACGACTCAGCATTCAACATCGTTGCATATGCATTAAGGGTAATGGCAGCTGGAACACGTATTGAATGGCGATTTAACTCTTTAGAAGTTAAATTTTATTGTAATTGCAGTTCTACCAGACTTTGCAGAGCCTAAAGAAGGTTCATAAATTTACCCTCTGGGTAAATTATGAAATATCAGATTTTTTTTTTATGGCATAGAGAAGGCAAGCGAGCACACAGGCCACCTGATGGTAAGTGGTAACTGTGACCCATAGACACTGGCATTCACAAGACTGCAAGCCTAAGACTGCAAACGCGTTGCCAGCCCTGAGGACTAAGATGGAATGCCTCTATGCTAGTCATTACACCGGCTGTCTTATCCCCAAACCGGAACACAACAATGCGAACACTGCTGTTTGGCGGTAGGTTAATGGATAAGATGGTGGTAGCGATCCGGACGGACCCTGCACAAGGTCCTACCACCCGCAAAATGTTAAATTATAATTCATTTATTTATTTCTAAGAATACATACTACATGGTCTTTTATAATACTTAATAATATGAGTTTCATCATGCAAGCAACGAACATTTAAATTATAATCTTATTCGTTACAACTATTAAAAACATAGGTATCTATATATATATATATATATATATATATATATATATATATATATATATATATATATGAACCCCCATGTATGAAAACGGGAGGCTATTTAGTAAATGGAAATAAGCTGCCGTATCGTGGAAGTACTAATACTCGTATGTAACACGCGTATCCGTGAGAAAAAATATTTAGAAGTTATTTAGAAGAATAACTCATTGACAGATTCGATGCCAACAATATGCTACGAGTGCTACGCTGTAGCCTGCAGCATTTTCCCTATTATGCGAAAAACTGCTACGAACAATGGACCCGACAATCAGGTCGTTGGCACTGAATGCTCTTCGGTAAAACATCTTCCGTTTTTCAACACGTGTAAAACAAATTTGGAAGGGTGAAACATGTATCTTTGCTTTAAATAAACAATAATAAAACCAAATAATTGCGAGTCGGAATCGCGCTCTACACATTCCGTACCGTAACGTAATATGTACAAATAATAATTATACTACAATAAGTAATACCTTCTCTTCGCTTTCTCATGAAAGCAGTGATTTTGTGAAATAGATAAAAGGTAGCCGCATTTAGTTAAAATGTATCTTTTAGGGCCGTTTTAGCGTGACCAACAAAAAAATATACACTAGTTTCAGCCCGCGCGTCTTTATCCGCGTGGATTTCAAGTATCGTTATTCCTTCGGGAACTACTATTTTTCCGTAATGAAAAAAACCCTCTGTGTTACTCCAGGGTATAAGCGTCCAGCCGTTGCAGCGTGAAGGAGTCACAAAAAAATTCGCAACTATAATAATAGTAGGATTATGTTGTCATAATAACCGTATGTAGATTAATTAATCATTATAAATCCGAAGCCACGCTGTTTTTTAACATTGATTGTACAATATCGTAATGGTATGTTTTATTCAATTACAAAGCATAATTAAACTATCATTAATAGTAATTAGACACAGAAACGGGGGTAAACTAATCAATCACGGCGTCCCGTAAACCTTGACCTTTCTATGATACAAAATACCATTTTAACCCCGCCGCTACTGAACAAAAGAATAAGTAACCACTTACAAGCCAAACAAAGCGTTACAGCCGACATAAAAAGTCAATAAGCTGCTATATTTCCACATTATGATAATGTACAGCTCCCGCTGAGCGCCATTTTGTGAATCGCCACAGATTTCAAAGAAGCGCAAATGAGCGGGCTGGTCACTCGGTTTCAATAATTTTATGATAATGCCAATGCAAGCAAAAACAACTTACTAAGGTTAGGTAACAATTTTTTTTTGTAATGTAGCGTTTTAATTGGCAGCACGTAGTTACTTTTGGTTTAGTCATTAGCCATTAAAAATATGTTAAAAATATCTTTAGTAGCGAAGAAGAGTTGTGTTGGCCGCACTAAGATTTTCCCCATTTGTGACCTTATTTTAAAAACTTTTTGACGACCTTTTCCACAGCACTCTTTACGGTTTTAAAGTCAAACAACGGACCCTTTTAGTTTCTTCATGTCCGTCTGTCCGTCTGTCCGTCTGTCATAGGTCTAGCTCAGGGACTCTTGGTACTACAAAGCTGTAATTTGGCATAAATATGTACATATAAATTACGCCGACAAAGTGGTAAAGCAAAATATAGAACTTTTTTTTGTGGGCATCTTACAAGTAAAGCAAAGATATATTTTTTACATTATGACATCGAGTGAGGTAACAATGGATAGTTCTTTAAAATAATATGTAACGTGATGCTAATAATTTCTTGAAATCGTGAACTAGAAGAGTCTAATTTTTGCTATAAAGCAAAAACTACAATTGATAAAAAACTAAAAAATATCTTCAATTAAAACAGATATAATAAACTTAAAAGGAAAACTATCACGACTAAGTGGACTTGATTGGTGCCTGAGATACAGGAGGCTAAAGTGTTTGTACCTACTAAAAATTATTTAAGACAGCCCCAAATAAACTTAAATAGCATGTTTCTGCATGTTGTTGTTTAAAATAGTAATAAAGTTCTGAACCCAACACTGACATGCTCCGACATGCTCTTTAACGGTGTTATATTTGTATCAAAAATAGTCTCCAAAAATAAAAATAAATCATAAAATATTAACACTGATTACTTTCTTGCGTGTAAAACTTTAACGGACGACGACAAACTGGGCTTTCAATTGACGCTTATACTTATAAACATAAAGCGTCTCGAAGCCCACTTTATTTTTATATGGCTAGTAACAGACCTATAAACGTATCGCTCCCTAACGATAAACTGGTAATATTGCCTGCTTTCTATAAGTACGCAATCGCAATTTGTAGGCCAAAATAATGTAGCCTTTTGACTAAGGTATCTATCTATCTACAGTCAGGAGCAAAAATACCGGGTCAGAGTGCGTTTTTCATACAAACGAGACTATTTCGAAGCTTTGGTTCCTCGCCAGGAAATGCTTTTAGTGAAATCTGATGATACCCCGAGCATCGATACAGGACTTCCAGAGTGCCTAGGATACCCAACTGAATGAATCTGCGGTCAACGCAGGAATTGTGCATGATCAGAAAAACATCTAAAACCTGCTGCTGCGTGCCGACCCAAACTCTCGCGCTGTGGTGTTTACTGATCGTGCGATCAGTTAGGTATCTTAAGAACTTTTGACCTCCTCTATTGAACCTCGCAGTATCCACCATTAAACCTCACTCAAAACAACCCCTGGCGAGGAACCAAGGCACGCATTCTGACTCGGTATTTTTGCTCCTGAGTGTACTTGCATTACTCCCAGCTTCTTAATAGAGTGCGGCTGGCTATCGCTGACCCTTGCGCTCCCAACTGGACAGTATACCAGGACGCTGTTAGGTAAGGGGGCTTCTAAACGAGCAACATTTTCACGGCAATGTGTGGCCGGCAACTATACGCATCTTGCTCTAACATACGAAGTAAGAGTAAGATAGCACTAGTTGCCGGCCACAAATTGCAGCAAAACATGGCCATGGCAATAAGTCAATCCACAACTACTCGTATTTAGCAAAAAAGTGACAATGCTTATTTCTATCATCGTGGGTTGACATTTTATTGCTAAATAATTGTGGGATGACACATTTTTGCGTGACAGCGTCCCTGTCACTCGTGTTTCAATACAAAAACGAAGATTGCCGATCTGTTAAGAATCTAGTTGTACACTTAAATAAACATGACCGCTATTGACAGCAAGAGAGTTCGTATTTTTAGGCCTTGATTTGCGCTAGATAACCTAAGTAACCCCCAACATCATCTCATTAAGTCAAAGTCAAAGTCAAAGTCAAAGTTCTTTATTCTTCAATTTAGGCATAATATAATGCACCTATGAATGTCAAAAAGCATTACCACCGGTTCGAAAAATAAAACCTTTGCCCCGAGAAGAACCGGCGTAAGAAACTCGGCAAGGTATATTTTTTTCAAGAAAAAGGTTTACATCATTACATTATAATTATAAATAGTTTACAATATCACGGTATTTTTGTACAGTAGGTGCACCTTTTTTTAGCGTAGATTACTCATGCAGGACGGACGACTCACTGCCAAACATCCCTATCCATGATATAATCGTTTACTTTATAATATGCTCGGGAAATTAGTTTTTGTTTTACGACAGATTTAAATTTAGAGTCAGTAAGTTCAGTAATACTTTTTGGAATTTTATTGTAGAATTTTACACAATTTCCCAAGAATGATTTTGAAGTTTTGGCCAGTCTATAAAAAGTGGTTTTGAGCTTTCCTGTGCTCCTGGTTGCTTTTGGCTTATCAATGTTCGTTGGGAAATTATGTAGATTCTTCCTAACAAAGATGATTATTTCAAATACATATAGCGACGGCAGTGTTAGAATATCTATTTCCTTGAAGAATTCCCTCAATGACACACGCGACCCCAAGTTATAAATAGCTCTAATAGCCCTTTTTTGCAAAATAAACACTGTACCGATATCCGCAGCCGATCCCCACAAAATAAGAGTGTATACTAATGTAATGTAATGTAGTGAATACATTGTATATGAACTTCTGTTTTAGTCACTCGTTTAAGTTAAACGAGCCTTAAAACGGTAAGACGTGCCAAAATAAATATACATTCATATGCAAAATAATCTTATAATATTTTAAATCGTATCTTAATTAGAAAAAAAAAACTAGTTTTAGTCGGAAACTATCTACTTTCCGTAGGATGAAATATAAATGTATTCCAGAAAAGAGCCACGTAAAAAAATATTTTTTTAGTCGACTGTACATTGTTCACGACAAAATGGCCGCTCTACGAGCGCGACATCCTTTTTGTTTATTTGTTCATTTTGTGCTCCAATTTGTTCACGTTGAATGGACAGACAGCGCTTTTTTAATGGACGTCTGAATGTAGGATTGATAATGAATACTGTCTATCCAACTGAATTTTGAAATCAATGACCTAGAAAAATAGCCACCCGTAGCTTGTTTCACATAGAAGTGTATGTTGGTGTGGTGTGTCAGGTTTGTGTGACCGTATTGCATTTTGAAGTATCTGGCAACAACCTTCCTATAAATACAGCTATTTTGAAAGTGTGTTCAGACGCCTATAGCTACGGGAGGCCTTTGCGAAGACTCCCAAAATATCAATCTAAAGATCAAAATGGTCTTCCCACAAATAGCAGAGAGTGACACGAGACACAATTTTATAATAAAAAATTATGCCTCCGTCCAAATCTAAAAATAAATATTTCATTAATAAAAATGTATTTAATATATATTTTCTATTTTGTTTTAAGTACCTACCTATACCTACTGATATAACGCGGCTAATGCTAGGCTAATGCTAATTATAGGGCCGCGTAAAGTATGTCATGTTTCAAAAGGCTTTCGACGCTAAAAGGTTAGAGAACTTCTAGTATAATAACAAGGGCGTTTGTGTAAGTTCAATCCATTTCATGTACTAAAGCATTCGAAACCTTCGATATTGATCGTACAACTTTTCACGGACAAAGTCAATAAAGCAAATCAAATTCAACGAAAGTATTCCCGAAACTTGATAGCAAAAAAGGCTCTATTCTAAATAATTCAGTCTATTTTATATTCATAAATCAGGCCCCAGTTTTCCTATAAATTTCCTCAGGCGAGATGGATTTACCTGAAAATCCTTTTCGGTACTTTCGAAGGGGACGAGAGATGGAAGCTTTATTGGGGAAGAATATTATATAAGGTGCTAACAAATTAGTCACGGATATTTTTACAGCAGATAGTACTCGGTTCTCGGAGTACATTTAAGTATGAAACATCATAGGTTTTCTTATGTTTTTTTGGAGAAAACTAGGAAACAAATTTGCTACGTTAAAACACCCTGTTAATAAGATAATTAAATGAGACCTCTTTAGACATTCTAGAACCTAACATCTAGTATTTAATAACCTACAGTTTTCCCGCCGAGTCATAATGACATTTACGAAAAACAACTTTTGACGTGACATGACAGACAAGTGTCTTGACAAGTGCATAATAGGGTGATTATTTTAAAGATTAATTATATTTTTTTTTTTGTTCGGTAAATTAAAACAATAAAATGATATACAAAGGTTCCTTAATTACAGTTAAAAGTTAATTGATTTAATGTAATCTATTATCTCTTAAAATATCCGTGACTAATTTGTTAGCACCTTATATACACTTGGTCCTTCAGGGTTTGTAATTTAATTCTGGGTAAAACAGACAACTTTCCAATTATCTTGCCACGTGTATCTACTTAGTTGATTGAATTCTAGGTTCTCTGGTCATCCTTAGGGTTTTCCTCGTTACGTAGACATTAATTTCAAAGAATGTACGAATTCGTAGAATTTTCATTTTGGCGACAACGAAAACCCCCATGGTAGTTATAAGTCTAACTTTGATAAAAACCTGCATCCTCCGTATTAACTCCATAATAATTGCCGAATTTCTGACTTCTGAATTAAGTTCGGTGAAATTATACAGTCTATGCTTAATGCGAACTTTGGTTAGTTTGACATTTTATATTCAAACTAGCTTCTGCCCGCGCCTTCATCCGCGTAGATTTCAATTATCGTTACTCCCTCAGTAACTTTTAAAATTTCCGGGATAAAAAGTAGCCTATGTGTTAAAAAGTAGCCAGGGTATAAACTATCTCAATTTCGAATTTCATCCAAATTCGTCCAGCCGTCGCAGGGTGAAGAAGTAACAAACAAAAACACAAACTTTCAAATTTATGATAAATATTAGTATGATTATTAGCATAGTATATACTTATAAATGTCGTAACGCAGTTTTCCTATTTTTATTCAAAACAACCAGGCTCTTGTCAACTTTATGTGTTTTGGTAGTGTCAATCAGGGCTCGGAAACGTTATTCAAAATAACGTTTTAAAAACGTTTCAAACCGTTCTTTGTTCAACATTTTGTTCGGAACGGAAACGAAACGAGAACGATATCAAAAACCGGTTTAAGCCACGGGACGCGGCCGCGCGCGGCGTTCGGCTACAAAGCGGCGACAAGCATGAACTTGTTTAGTAATGTTAGATACTACCGAACCCAGCAAATGGAAAAAAACGGTTAAAAACGTTATATGGATCAAAAAATATTTAAATTTCGTTCTTGTTCAAAAACGTTTTCTATAACGTTATTTGCGAACGAAACCGAAACAAATCGTTCCTTAGGCATTTAAGACGAAACCGTTTCGAAAAAAATACCGTTTTCCGAGCCCTGGTGTCAATGATACAATAATTCCTTTATATCCGTATCCCTTTATACGCCCATAACGGCAAACTTTCGTACCAGCAATTCGACTCAGGTAACTTCTCGTTGGCCACTAATTTTTCCTTTTCTTTCATCCTTGTTAGTCCGTGCGTACTTTATAAAGAACAAATTACCAAAGACAAACGACACCCTATAGTTTATTTAACCAGGTCGCCTTAATTACCGTAGGTGTCAGGTCTTACGACGCTGTAACGTTCTTTATTTAGCCGCCTTCTTTAGTTTACCGAGTATTTTCTTTCAGTTCTTCTAAAAGTCAACTAACACCGACTTCGTAAGGATGTATATTGCCAGTGTTATTACTACTCATCATCATCATCATTATCAGCCGCAAGACGTCCACTGCTGGACAAAGGCCTTCCCCAAGGTTTTCCACAACGATCGGTCCTCTGCTGCTGTCATCCAGCGGTTTCCCGCGACCTTTATCAGATCGTCAGTCCACCTTGTGGAAGGTCTGCCAACACTTCGTCTCCCGGTTCGCGGTCGCCACTCTAGAACCTTTCCGCTCCAACGGCCATCAGTTCTACGAGCAATGTGCCCCGCCCACTGCCACTTAAGGTTTGCAATCCGGTGAGCTATATCGGTTACTTTAGTTCTCCTGCGAATCTCCTCATTCCTGATTCGATCTCGCAAGGAGACACCCAGCATAGCTCTTTCCATCGCCCTTTGAGTGACCTTGAGCCTTCTTATGAGGCCCATTGTAAGCGACCATGTCTCGGATCCATACGACATCACTGGCAACACACACTGATCAAAGACTTTTGTCTTGAGGCACTGTGGTATTTGGGACGAGAAGATAGTGCGTAGCTTACCGAACGCTGCCCATCCGAGTTGGATTCGACGATTGACCTCTTTTTCGAAGTTGGACTTACCTAACTGGATTTTTTGTCCTAGGTATAGATAGTCGTCAACAACTTCGAGAGTAGAGTCACCAACTTTGACAGGAGTGGGTACGACATGGACATTTGACATGATTTTCGTCTTGTCCATGTTCATTTTAAGACCCACTTGTTGAGAGACTCTACTGAGGCCATCGAGCATTGTACCAAGGTCCTCCAGGGTCTCAGCCATGATGACAATATCGTCGGCGAATCGAAGGTGAGTGATGTATTCGCCATTTATGCTGATGCCAAAACCACCCCAGTCCAGAAGCTTGAAAGCGTCTTCCAATGCAGCAGTAAACAGTTTCGGAGATATTACATCTCCCTGTCTTACTCCTCGCTGCAATTGGATAGGCTTCGAGTTCCGGTCCTGAAGGCGAACTGACATAGTGGCGTTTCTATACAAACACTTTAACACCTCGATGTACCGATAGTCGATTTGGCACCGCTGAAGAGACTGCAACACAGCCCATGTTTCGATCGAATCGAAGGCCTTCTCATAGTCCACAAACGCTAAGCATAGTGGCTGATTATACTCCTCGGTCTTCTGTATAACCTGCCGCAGCGTGTGGATGTGGTCTATGGTGCTAAAGCCTTTTCGGAAACCGGCTTGATCGGTAGGCTGAAAGTCGTCAAACCTGCGAGCGAGACGATTCGTAATGACTCTAGAGAACAGCTTATAAACATGACTCAGGAGCGTGATGGGTCTATAATTCTTCAGCTGGGTATTATCACCCTTTTTGAAGAAAAGAACCACCACGCCCGCGTGCCATGCTTGCGGCGTTTTACCCTGGGCTATGACGGAATCAAATAGCTTCTGAAGAGCTTTTAAAACCGGTGATCCACCTGCTTTCAGAAGCTCAGCCGTAATTCCGTCATCACCCGGTGCCTTGCTGTTCTTAAGCTGTTTTAGAGCCACTCTAATCTCGTACAGGCTAACGTCCGGGATATCTTCGGTGTAGTGTCGGGACAACCTAGCTCTTGGGTCTTCTGCTAGGTTGCTGACAGGTGGGCATGTTGTTGTGTACAGCTGTCCGTAGAACTTCTCTATCTCTCCCAAAAGCTCAGATTTAGACGATATGATCCTGCCGTCATCGGTCTTCAGCCTCATCAGCTGGCTCTGCCCAATAGACAAATCTTTTTTAAACACTTTAGAGCCTTTGTTTCGCTCAATAGCCTCTTCAATACTATTAGTATTAAATTGGCGTATGTCGCGGGTCAAAGACTTAGAGATCTGTCTATTGAGCTGCCTGTACTGAGAAGCATCTTGTGATGACTGCAGAACCATAGCACGTCTGTTCTCCATTAACTTTTGGGTAGAATCAGAGATTTTCTTGGTTCCTTTTGAACGGCGAGTCTTGAAAAACTTAGACCCGACCGTTTGGACAGTTTCCACAAACCTGTTGCAGTAATCATCCACATCTACGCATTCACCTAGGCTTTCGAAGCGGTTTTTGAGTTCGAGCTGAAAGTTCTCGGGGTTTTGGATATGAATCGGTGCTGGACGGAGCGTTGATTTCATCAGGCGTGACCTTTCCAAGCGTACGTCGATATTCAATGTGCCTCTGACCATTCGATGATCGCTCCCGGTTTTGACCGCATTGATCACGGAGACATCATTGAATATTTGCCTTCTGGTCGACATGATGAAATCTATCTCATTTCTGGTCGCACCGTCGGGACTCACCCATGTCCATTTGCGGCATTAACTCTTCTTGAAGAAAGAGTTCATCATAAAGAGTCCCTCTTTCTCCATGAAGCCCGCCAGCAGCTGGCCACGGGAATTCCGACTTCCAATTCCAAATTGCCCCACTCTCAGCTCATTTCCGCTTCGTTTACCCAGCTTTGCGTTAAAGTCTCCCATGACAACGTTGTAGTGAGTTTTGGTGGAATGTATGGCTCTGGAAATATCCTCATACATTACCTCCACCTCATCATCGGAGTGCGTCGAAGTTGGAGCGTATACCTGTATGACCTTCAGCGAATACCGTTTGGTGATTCTGAGTATAAGGTAAGCTACTCTTGACGACACACTCTCAATCTTGACAACGTTGTTCACAAGAGACCTGTGGACGATAAACCCGACACCTCCCGCGACCGCTACCGTAGCCAGGAATAGCGGGGCCGCCGGGGACTGGGGGCCGATTTATTGGTTGTGCAATATCCATGGTTGTTTTTGTTTTTTCTCTTGGGGAGAAAATTACCATAATCGCCACGCTTGGCAGGCGGGTTGGCGATCGCAGTATTTCACCGTGTTCTGAGAGGACGCTGCTGCCCATCCTCCGGTGGTTCTGGGCGTAGTTTAAGGACATACCCGGGTCCTATTACTACTATCCTATTATTACTACTACTACAAAGTATTTATTTCGCGCGCGAAGATAGTTCCCCAGCAAAAACCTTTTCTAAACTTACTTGTGAGCCAACAGCACTTTTACCTAAACAAGTTTCGCATAGAGAACGCTATAAACTTCACGTTCAAATTTATTAATTTAAAATACAGTAAATACAATAATATAAACTTAAAAATAGATACATTTTGCGTTGATACGGGTCTAATCGTATGTCATATATAAAATTAAAGATCAGTTTTTCACAGCCCTAAAGTTTTTCAAATAATTAGTGTTAGTCATAATGTTGAAAGTCATAATAAGTATTAGAAGTATAATTTGCAGTTCCAATTATCGCGAGTCATTGTCGAAAGTTATAAAAATATATTCATTACTTTTAATGTTTTGAAAGGAAGAAAGAAAATAAAAAATATAGAAAATATATACTACCTAACGTATAGAAAAATATTAAAGCAATAATATTTCTGTGGGTAAAAAAACCTAAATCGCGTGTCGTGTGCGAATGCCGTCACACTTCTATTCACGTGAAACATTGAGGGACAAAACGGCGCATTCTCTCGAATATAGATCAGCAGTCATTCTTCCCTCTCAGATATTCTATCCACAAATAGACGAAAGATATAGCAATCCATTTGCAAATTCCGATCTAGGTTAGCCGATCGCGCTGTCTATAAATGTCTATTTCAGTTTTCAGCATACGTAGATGTTTCTCGTATATTTCAATAAAAGAGTCAGAGGTTTGGGAGGCGAGAATGACGAGATGCTGATGTCTGTAGGGGACGCCCTAGATGCACATACAATGATCAGAATTAAGATGTAATAAGGGCCAAATCAAAAGCAGCTGAAACTGACGTAAGTGCATGAAGAGGTTTATGAATGTAGAGGAATCGAAAGTTATATATTTAGACCGGTGCACCTGGCGTTCCATAGTCTCTGCCTACCTCATTGCGAAACAGGGGTGAAGTAATGTATGTATTTATGGTATGGAGAACTGATGTAAATGGGGTCTGAGGCCCAGTGAATTTAAGTTAGTAATGTCAACACTGTATTGTTTGCCAACCCTGCAAACTACGAGTGAATACCTATATGCTACTTACTTCATCGTTTATAATCCCTACATCACCATCAACACAACGGGTGGACAAAGTGAATTATATTTAACTCCATAAATCAGATACAGGTATCTTTCTTTGCATAGTATAAAACAATGTCGTTTCCCGCCGTCTGCCTATGTACGCTTAGATATTTCAAATTACGTAACGGATTTTTATGCTGCACATAAATAGATCGAGTGATTCAAGAGGAAGGTTTATATAAAAATCTGGAATATGAACGGATGTTACAGCAAACTCACATAAACCGAAGCGAAGCGAGTACGGGTCACTAGTTCGTTTATAATGTTAAGATATACTTAATTATTTGATTTCTAATAACACAGATGATTTTTAATCTAATAGAAAAAAAAAATACACTATATACACTGTACAGTAATAATAATTAGAATAAATAAAAACTAGTGTAACCTAAGTATTATCTACATGAAACTAGAATTACAAAAAGAATACCCCCTCTAATAAATCTGTTCGCGGCAATTTACCCATGATGCTGGCTGCGTTACCTCTCTGGATAGTTAAACCTATCCTTTGAGAGAGGTAAACGCCAGCTGTGAGATCCCCGGAGGCGTCGATAAGCTTGGCAGACAGGGTCTTTATAAAAAGTTTCATGTCAGCAGACCAAGGTCCAAGAGTCTCCACTGCAAGCGCCGCGAATTCGTAATCATTAATTAATGACGAATATTTGCGACGCTTGAGGGTCTGGGCCTGATCAGCTGCTGCGCCGGCCTGTTTTCGGGTTGCTTGTATGTGTGATAGGGCAAAAGTATCGACACAAGTTGCGTCCCACACCTGATCACTACCAAGCTTCCACGACACCGTAGCTCCGTCGGGGCGTTTACCATCGTCTCTGATCATACCAGCTGGTTCTAAGACAGCAGGTACAAAAGCGGCCGGCACTTCTTGAACAAGTACTTAGTAATCATGTTTTAAAAAACAACCTTTGAATACCTGACTACCCCGGCGCATAATAACTTTAAACTTGAGAGATTTTCCGACATACTGAGACAAATTTCAGAGATAGTTTCGTTCACGACAATGGTAATTAACTGACTCTTAGGGTCGTATTAATAAACTCATCTTGACTGTGAGGCCCGTCACAAGACACGTCAAAGTAAACGCCAAACCATAGAACACTGTCATTTTTGACGCATCACGAGACGAGCATTAGAGGTGAGATCTATTTATTAATACGGGCCTTAGTACGGCCGTCTGACATATTCCACACAGTAGGTACATATAACACAAAAAGAAAACAAAAAACAATCAAAAAACAAAGCACAAACGAACAAAGTATGTCAAAGTTTCGAGTATCAAACCAGGACAAATAAGGTACTTCAGCATAACGGCGTGGCGTGGCGGACCACGGCCCACGACGTTGGTTTTCAGAGGCCCCTTAAATAAAGCTGTAACTTTGTGAATATTTCAAGATTCAAATACCTTCTACCCACGCGCGTCTCCTTATGTACCTATCGCAATTTGTTATCAGGTACTCGTACATGTGAACAGAAAACGCTGGGTAAGGTAATAAATAGGGTGGTCCCTTCTGCCAGACGCTTCGTCAGCTTAATAAATCAAGCGAGGTTAATTTGCCAGCAAGGCTCCGCTCCTCTCTGCTCGGATTACATGAAATTGAGAATTCAAACTGAGGGCCCTTATGGCTAATCTACCTCATTTTATAATACGAAAGATGCAGGGTTTTTTCAACGTTATTAGAGCTCTACTTTTTTTCAATCATCATTCTTCGTTATCGTTATTATATTTATATATTTAATTGTACAAGGTTATTCGTAAATTACTATGAGTACATTATACATACATACATACCTTCACGCCGTCTACAAATGGGGTAGGCAGACTATAGAACGCCAGCTGCACCGGTCTAAAAATACAACTTCCGCTTCCTCTACATTCATCAACCACTACATGCGCTTGCGTCGGCTTCGCGTGCTTTTGATTCGGCCCTTTTTCAGAACATCATGAATCTGGTCATGAATGTGCGTCTAGGGAGTCCCCTACCAACATCTCCATCTGTCTTTTTCTCGCTCGCCATACCTCTTTCGGTGACTCTTATTTATTCCATCCTTTCGAATGACCAAACCATCTTAGCATAGGTACTCTTTTCGATATTTGTCACTGCCGCAGCAATGCGCGCAGCACATGCTGAGTCGGCGCCCTTTCATAACTATGCCGTGACATCTGAATCACGCATCTTAATTTAAGTTGTAGTTTTAATTATAGTTTTAGGTTTTAATGGCTTTTTTTGTTCATTTTACCTTATTTTCATTTTGTAAACGTGTTTCAATTTGTCATGGCGTAATATGTGAATAAAGATTTTTATCTATCTATCTATCTATCTATCTACATCTTCTTTCAATCCACATCGTTCTCGGATCTCGCGATTTCTAACTCTTTCCATCATCCTAACTCCACACATACTTCTCAGAGCTCTCATACATTATCTTTCTAATTAATAAAGAAAGGAATTAGGAAGGGACGCGAAGAGAAGTGAGATGGGAACAACATAACCTTGTGTCTTATTCTAGTCCTAGGGTCTGAAGAAACAGCCAGAAATAAACCATAAACAATTTATTTACAAAAATACATTTCAATAGGCATTTCTTTATTAATTCCATTAGCTTTGTTAACGGAAACATGTTTTCGACCATGGCAACCCTCGCCCTCTTGGCTGGAGCCTAAGAGGCTTATTTAATAAACCGACGAGGCCTTCGTGAGTAGGTGTAAACCTACTCAAATGTTTTGAGAACAAAGCATTGTTTCTATATTTAAAGTTTAACGGGGCTTAATCGCGTAGAATAAACATTATTTTTGGTAGAAAACATCCAACACTAATCACACAACTACTTGGCTGGTAATCGAACCTGGGACTGTTAGCTTCGTAGGCAGGATCACTACCAACTACAGTATTTTTCAGCTACGATGCGTTCTGTGATAGCTCATATAGATACGTATTACACTTGTTTCTTTAACTTCACATTAAAACTGTTACACACCTAGCGACGCCCTTCAGAAACTTAAATTATTAATCGCCTATTTTTAAATACCTCGCATGTGACTATAGTAAGTGATTGAAATTACGAAATACGGCTGTCACAGGACTCATCGTAGCTGAAAAACACTGTAGGCTAAACGCGACCTCTGGATTCTATCGGTTAGACTCACAAAAGAGCTTATCACATTCACTGCCAAGAGCTCTGATTTTCATACAAAATGGACTCACCTGTAGGGTTCTTGGCAGTTAATGTGTATGAGAAAGAGGTACAAAACCAATGGCCTCTTTATAAGCTATCCTACAGGGGCTCTACTCTAGGCAATAATAACAATATTGTATTTGACCTGTTACGGAATCACTCGGCCGCCATTACTGTAAAGTAAAAACGAGCTATCAAAACGTTAACAATACAATAACAGATCGAACACGGTATGGATTTACCGTGTCGAATAAAGCCCTTTTCTCAAACATGCAATGGAATGTTGACGTTATGTGCCTCATCATAGGCTGCGTTTAGCAAGTATGACGTTTCAGGTGCGGCTAGGACAAGAGGTCGATAATGGAATTTCATACAAATCTTGCAGGCCTAGGCCTGCAAAGTCCTCTTTTTTCATTTCCATTCCACATAAATTTGTGGCACAGGCATCATGACATTCTGCCACTATGCGTATTAAAAAAATCAATAAACGATTTGGTATGTACTTAGTGCAGTTTTATTTATATAATAAATCTACATGAATATAAGAATGTACTATTGTTTTAATTTTAATCTAAACATGGCGGCTGTTTTTATGAACAGTCTAATAGCTATTTTTTTTTAATATAGTAAGCCGCGCCATGCAACTTAAGCGTTTGCATGTTTATTTAAAGTACCAGGAGACCAGAGGTAATTAGGGGTAGGTACGTAGAGCAACTTAGATCGCAGGCGATGTAACTCGGTGTGGCGCAGCGGCGGCGGCGGCGCACCCGACCCAGCGCGGGTGACTGAGCACTGTAGGTTACTTTTAATGTTTATGCACTCCTAGTATGTGACGTTGTAATTTTTGTTTTATTTTTTTAATGTGTTTGAGAAAAGCACTATACATACCTCGCCGTGAAAAGGAGTTGCCAGCCTCGTAACTATCCTATATGAAATCGGCCGGCAACCACCTACTTCCCAGCCTCTGTAGTAATGCACTATTATGTTATTGTGATTAACTCGGCAGCGATTACTGTCAAGTAAATAAGGCCTATTAAAACGTTACAATACGATATGGTTTGTACGACCTAGAATCTCGGCATTGTAGGTATCTAGCAACAACTAATTACCAGTTAAAGTTTTAATCAAAATTGGACGTGACTTAATTACCTATAGTGTAGTATCTCGAAACTTGAGCACAAAGGCTTTGTAGAGTTGTAAAGAGCTCACGGTTCGATAACTTCTTATCAGGAAAAAGGTAATTAAAGACGTCTTTTGTAGAAGCCAGTTGGTTTTTTCTACCTCTTTGTGTTTTTCTAAATGGATCCCATTAATCAACCGCCTCCGCTACAGTTTGCGGATAAAGGGAGGTAACTGAATATTATTACAAACCCATTATAACACCAGCCCAAAACAAAACGGGTTAAGTGCAAGTCTGACTTCGCAAATTTAGGGTTCTTGTGTCCATCCGCATCTCGTCCGTGCTACGCATTAATAAATGTATTGGTGTTTGTTAGTAAATTATACGTAATAATAAACACTATCACTAAATTTCAAGTTCATAGGTCAATGGGAATGAAATGAAATGAAATGAAATGAAATGAAATGATTTATTTGTTAAACATAGGTACATAATAGATACAGTGGATACATAAAGATTCATCCATGTTTTGCCTGGGAAGTTGTTGTTTGACAATTTGAATGGCTTTGATACAACAAGATGCTTATACTGTGATTTGAACCGTGTGGCTGTAAAACCTGTGTGACAGACGATTGACAGACCGACAGACGGACACCTGAGTAACAGCAATAAGGTTCCGTTTGGACCCGTCGGGTACGGAACCCTAAAAGGGGGGGGGGGGGTTTAATAAATTTACAGCGTGCATCTGTGTATCTTTGTGTCTCTCTGTGGTAATGTAGCTTCCTTTAATGTAGTTTAATGGATAAAACGCGTTTTTTTTTTAAGAAATCTATTTCGTATTTAATTAGTATTGTTGACTTGAATACAAAAAGTGTATCTTATCTTGTCTTAAGTACTAATATTATAATGAGAAAGTCTGTATTTTTAACCGACTTCATTGAATGTATGTTACTCAATCACGCTTTAACCACTGAACGGATCGGGATGAAACTTAGTACACATACAGGTATGGTCCTGGAATAGAGCATAGGATAAACGATACGCAGTTATACGCAACGAGTTCAACGCGGACGAAGTCACGGGCAAAAGCCAGTTAGCAGTCAAAGTGTTTTTTTATCAAGTATTTACCTAATGCAAACCGAATGTTATAAGTTTTTTTTGTTAAAGATTTTAATACCTCGTCAAAAACAAGGCTTTATTCTTGTGCGTGATTAGCCATTTTTTTGTTACCAGCTATTTGCATATATACCTATAGTTATAGTCCTTAAATATCGACTCTCTGCATAATGATCTGACGAAGGTAAGAGGTAGGAGAGATAACACCTGAATCGCCTTAATATTGCCTCGAGAGAGTAACCAAATGTTGTCACTAAGTATATTTGAGAAGGGGTTGAGACCTGTCATGGGGTTGTTATTTAAAAGCCTAGAAAAAATACTACATCCTGTTTGAAAAGAGATTTTAACGGTTCTCGTGATATTTTTGCTAAATAGTCTTTGTTAAACACGTTTAGACCTAAACGCGGTGTGTTACCCTTTCGAAAAATACTTTCAAACCTTAACATAATCTGAGTGAACTAAAACATAAGACTGAACAAACAGCACTCTACATTGAGATATGTTGTGATAAGGTGGAGGTCGAAATGGAGTAATTAAGTAAAACCAGACATACTCGTTACTAGCCGAAGCTGTGTATTCGGAAGATCAATATAAAAAGCACACTTATAAACTAGTACACAGTATTTATTTCTAATTATTGCTTACTTGTTATTTCATACAATTACGTGCGTCACATGTCGCAGGGCGTAACGTTAAGTTACGGTTATTGTGTTAATTCGGTGTATAGTACAACATAACTCATAATCATAAAAGGAACAATTCAATTTGACCTCAGAAACTGATGCATTGTTTTTAAATGTATTCGCAATAGATTCAAAATCCGGATATTGACAGAAAATGCAACCAATCTTAAAATGTGTATCGTTGTCCATTAAGTACGGTAGAAGTACCGGTTGTGGCCACGTTTATACCGTTTTCGGCCACTCTAAATCTTAACTTCGCTCAGGAGCAAAAATACCGGGTCAGAGTGCCTTTTTCATACAAACGAGACTATTTCGAAGCCTTCGTTCCTCGCCTGGGGTTGTTTAGAGTGAGGTTTTACTGCGAGATTCAATAGTTTTTACTGGTCAAAAGTTCTTAAGATACTTAACTGATCGCACAATCAGTTAACACCACAGCGGGAGAGTTTGGGTCAGCACTTGGAATTCCTTATATTTTATTGCCATTTTAGATGTTTTTCTGAACATGCTCAATTCCGGCGTTAACCGCAGATTTATTCAGTTGGGTATCCTAGGAACTCTGGAAGTCCTGTATCGATGCTCGAGGTATTCATCATCAGATTTCCCTAAAAGCATTCCCTGGCGAGGAACCAAGGCTTCGAAATAGCCTCTTTAGTGTGAAAAACGCACTCTGACCCGTTATTTTTGCTCCTGAGTAACATGTAAAGCATAATTAAATTATATTTAATTTAATTTTATCTGTATATTTATCTTGTCTTAACTATTTATTAACTTAACTTACACGCTGCAACCGCTAGACGGATTTGGGTGAAATTTGGAATGAAGATAGCTGACCCCCTGATATACACTGGATGGCCTTTTCATTGACTTTTCATCTAAGAAAATTTAAAAGTCTCCGAGGGAATAACGATATTCGAAATCCCCCGAATAACATTTTTTACGCGGACGTGTCGCGGGCAAAAACTAGTGTTATATAAGCGGCACGCCGCCATTAAACACTTCAAGCACAGTGAGAGTAATTTAGAACAGTGAGTTCGTCTCTTTCGCTTCACATTAAAACGCGTGGAAGAAAAGAGACAATGCCAATATTTGAGCGAGATTTCGTGTATTTCAGGCGTGGGCGAGATATTTACCTAATCTTCTAAAGTGCTTCTGGTGGGACATTAAGTTTAAATATCGAATAACGTCGGTTCCAGTTACAAAATCGAGGCAGGTTCGATTTTGTTTAAATTTAAATACCTATATATACAGGTGTAGTGCATAATTGCTTTCCTTCGTATTTTCACGGAAACGTACGAACGTGTCATACTACTTCAGTCAACCTCAGTACTTTTTGTACTGTGACCGACTGAAATAGCAAGACACGTATTAATTTTTAACTGTTTCTTTTTTATGTTAAATCCAATATAATAAGAATAATAATAATGTGTGTGTCTGCTTGATTATTTGGTCGACTGGTAGAGAATTTCATTAGTCGTTAGATACGTTATTTGTACGTTTTTCTGGACACTAAATATTAAGCAAATCTTCTTTACAGTATAAAACAAAGTGGCTCCCGCTGTCTGTACGCTTAGATCTATAAAACTCCTGAACAGATTTTCATGGTGTTTTCACCAACAGATAGAGTGATTTAAGAGGAAGGTTTTTATGTATAATAATCTCTGAATTATGTAAGGGTGTTACAGAAAACTCGCATAAACCTAAGCGAAGCGAGGGCGGGTGGCTAGTAAATAATAATCCAAAGAGAATATCAGCTAAATTTCTATTATAAATCCTGATACATATACGTTTCATGAGTTTCTAATGTGCCGGTTCTAGCTTGGCAGTACACCTGCAAAAATCTAGGCCAATATAGGATTAACAATTATTGACTCCGAGTGCTGTTGACTGTAAGTGGGTGGCTCTTAATGGCGTGGGCACTGGGCAGGTCAACAACTCACAGTACAGTTGAGTTCATAAACATGTGTACACGTTAGTACCTTGTCTATTTAATGTTTAAACTTCCATAGATGAACAGCGATTAAAATGACAAGGTACTAATGTGTACACACATTTATGACCTCGTCCACTCGAGTTTATAAATATGCAAATGCATGTTGTGTTCTAAAACACATTCAGTACCTCTATTCAACTCAGTAAAACAATATTGCTTTAGACACGTTATCGTATTGTATAACTCGGCCGCCATCACTGTCAAGTAAATAAGAGCTATCAAAACGTTGACAATACGGAAACAATTCAAAAATAATAAGGCTTCTATTCTAGGCGGTAAAACCATATCGCCTATGTTATGACCCGTTATGGTATTGTTTTTAACATAGCCGCAATAACTGTTCGTAGCATATTTTCGCTACATAGCGGAAAAATGCTGCTACGTGTAAGCTACAGCGTAGCACTCGTAGCAGTGGCTGGCGGTGAATGTGATAATTAACATTTTAAATGTTACCGACGAACTCAAGAGGTACTTGAGCTTGTTCCTTTTTCAAACTTGTGTGTAATTTTGTCGCTGGAACAAGGCCAAGGAACAACCTTTATTAGCTGACTCTGAGAGCGGCTGAATTGAAGTTTGAAATCCTTCATATGAAAGCATCAACGTTTTTTGCCATGGGAGTGTGCTACGCTAGCGGTATTGTTGAACAACCAGCAATTAACCTAGTTACTGGCTTAATAATAACTTTTGAATAAATGAATATCCGCAATAAAGTGGACCTACACTCAGAGATGATATTTCTTAACCACATTTTTTTTTAAACTTAGCTGAGAAATACTCCAGTAAAACTAGGTTTCTTTAAAAACAACCGCATCCTAATCGATCCCTTTATTTGAGAGTTACGATGGCACATACACACACACATCAACATTTTCATAAATGCTGACAACGAGTACGTAATTAATTGATCTTAATACTATCCTTACCTGTATTTATACACCCCGTCAGCATTATCTTCCATCTTACTCCGCCGCACCCGTGTTGCAGGCTTGCTGTCTCGCAGCCGGTCGAGCACTCACGGAGAGTCACGAACTAACACGAACAGTCTTGAACTCACTCGAGAGTCAGTTGTATTACAGTGTTGGCTATTTATTTCCCATTGTAGCTCTAAATTTTGAACAGATATCCCTTAGTGCTACGTGCAGTAGTGCTACGTGCAGTAGTGTTACGTGCAGTACGCCGTAGCACTATCTACGAGTAATGTTTTTCCTAACTTAATTAGGAATATTAAAATACTTAAAAAATGTTAATGGTCTGGATGAACCCAGCGGAGGCTTTCATCCTAGAAGAGGTCCAAATTTTAGTCTAGTCTAATTATAATTACTACATATTATAAATCAAAGTCCCTGCCGCGTCTGTCTGTCTATATGTTCGCGATGATTTTAAAAATAAACATTTTTTTGGTATAAATAAAAATACTAAATGAACATAACATATTTTAAGGATAGTAAGCATAGAATCTGATCAACAAAATTGCAACACTATTTTTTATTTACAATTGCATGCAAATATCTTCTCTTACATGATTTAAGAGTAATATTATGTAACAACTAAAACTTAGTTCGACTTCGCGAACATTCTACATTAAGTAAGTTTCACGCTTAGAAATCACAGTTTAAGCTAGATAAGAAAACTTTGTTTCAAATTCATCTTAGATAGGAGCAAAGTAGTTTCAACTTAAAGCTGTTCAACCAAAT
This sequence comes from Acleris sparsana, assembly GCA_923062465.1. NCBI lineage: Eukaryota > Metazoa > Arthropoda > Insecta > Lepidoptera > Tortricidae > Acleris > Acleris sparsana. The sequence goes on along the minus strand of OV281287.1, from coordinate 3,386,240 downwards.
CTAGATATGTCAAGTCAGCGGAACATTATCAAATACCTTGACTTATTGCACACAGCTGATATCCGACCGGCATAGCATCGTAAATTCTAAACCTATAATACCGCCGTCCTTGACTTTATGCTCGAAGTCTAGACTTATATTGTTTTATTAGGTACTTAAAATTGGAGAAAACGCAGACAGGTATCTTAAAATGTTAGTAAATGGCGATTTGAAGTATTCTAAATTCAATTGCTACTTATATGGATGATAGAATCGCTTTCCTCAGTGGCGAAAAGTAATAAAACGTGCATTTTACTGTTTCAAATTTTCGAAATAAACGCTTCATAAAATGTTCCATTTCGCCGAATTTTCATTGCATCGAAAGCTTATTTCTACTAAAAACCTTATCAGTTTTAGGTTATCTTAAATGTGACCACCAAAAAAGTAAATGCATGTCGATGAAATGAAACTTCGGCGAGGTAAGACATTCTTAGAAATGAGTTTCGGCGATTAAGGGTAAACCCGCGATTTTACATGTTACAACTTACGTGAAAATTTAAGGCAGAGCAAGTTTACTAAATTATCGAAAGTGTGTTTTTAAATATTTGTGTTATTTGTTATCTGTTACTGTGAATGTTTCATTGTGAATACCTAAGCATTAACCGTAGTTCACCTATGTGGATTACGGAGAGTAGAATGGCCGAAATCAACAGGTACGTATTTTAAGTTAAATTAATTCTTCAGAGGGCCAACATTACCTAGAAATATGAACTCCGCATAAGCGGAGCTCCGTCGACTTCGTCAAGGTCTGCTCTGGCAAGAGAGAATGTGAATAATAGTTTTTCTTTCTTTCTTTCGTATTTCTTGGTTTTTGTATGACATGGAGAAGTGAGATCTCATAGATATTTTCAATCTGCAATCTTAGAGCGCAAATGCGTTGCCAACCCTGAGGACTAAGATGGAATGCCTCTATGCTAGTAATATCACCAGTTGTCTTATCTCCCACACCGGGAAACAAAGCGAATGCTGCTTGGCGGTAGGTTAAAGGTTATTGCTAAAGTTAGGACTTTTGGTGGCAAATCGTGCTTCCAGAATCCATGGAGTCGCTATTTCCTAATTATTATAATACATAACACTTTGATTTTGACCTTCAGTATTTTAATATTTCAATATTCATTTATTCGTTATTCGGCCGCACCAATTTAAAATAATTTTGGTATTGAAGATATCTTTATATTCTATCAAATATTAATAGGTATGAAATAACCGAAATAAATATGTATTTAGTTCAGTTTTGAATATGATAATACTGAAGGTCAAAATCAATGTGTTATGTATTATAATAATTAGGAAATATCGACTCCATGGATTCTAGAACCACGAAATGCCACCAAAATTCTAACCCTAGTTATTGCATAACGCACTCCCAATCGCAATTTCATTTTGGCAGTCCAAAGGCAAGTCTGAGCACAAAATAAGAACAGTAATTTTACTTTGAAGTTGCTTGCGATAGCGAGTACGTTAGCCAATAGGCCAGCTGGACTGACTCGGCACAAGGTCCTACCACCATTTGAAACGTACAGTGACGCTAGATAAGTTTGCTTAACGAATAAACGATTTTCGAAAACTGACAACATGTATGGAATAGGCGCTCGAAGCGACCGTGTGACATGACAGCTTACGTTAATTCTATTTTGGATAACGATAACGAACGCCGAAAGCATCTAGCCTAGATAGTTTATACCTTGGAGGCAGTCAAAGGGTATTTTCATACCGGAAATCCCGACAGGTTCTGAGGAAATGTTTATAAAAATCTGCGCAAACGGAGTAGAAGGTAAAAGCTAATCCTACATATAAAATCTCTAAGTATAGTACAAAACATCCGGCGGAAGTCACTATCAATATCTGTAGTATTGCGGGACATTTCGCTAAATATGGCCTTCTTTATGACAACATTTCAAAAGTGTTTCATAAATGCAAGAGAGTGTTTTAGAGTTAACGAATGGTTTAGACATAAGAATATTTTAGTAAATGGATTGTAAATTACAAATTGATTGAATAAATAAATAAATATATCTGACAGGTTACGTCACACTTATTTATTACGTAATTAATGTTTGAGATATCCTGAAAGCATGGTTTCAGGAGGAAATAGTGTTCGAAGATTTGAAATTCTATAAAATGATGGGTTGCCCTTTATAGGTATTATTAAGTTATATTAGTATATATAATGTATGTACTCTCAGCTCAATGGAACCCGGACGCACCATAGAACTGTGTCGCAGTGACGTCTCAAACAAATTGTTTTATGATGTCACTCCGACACCATTCCATGATGGGTCAGGGTTCCATTGAGATGATTAGTACATCAAACAACCTGCCCTCATTCTTAATAATTACATAGATAGAACATGTACGTGTGCAGAATAGAATACGAGCCGAGGGCGGTATCACATTCAGCCGGCAGGAAATAGGTGTTCGTTATTATCTGTATCCAATATGGCCGACAGAAATAACTGGATCATGGACGTTTCGTTGATTGGGAGTGGAAGGTAGGTATAAATTTGGCTTGTTTAGTTAATTTGATAATATTTTTCTTCTAATTAGTACCATTTGGCTATTTCGATAATGATTTAAATGTGTCAGTTACCTATTATGCTTTAAACTAGAGATTCTTCTAACTGATAGTCTGTTTGTGTTTTATTGCAATAAGACTATCGAAGAAAAGTCGCGTTCTAATAACCGATAATTCATCTTCAAATCGGAGTTAAGTACAGATGTTCTGCCTTGAGAGTCTACTGTGCTTTTGATAAAAGTTAAAGCTAGTAATTTTAGTAGTATGGTTTTTTTTAAACTACTTCAGCACTAGCACTCGCCATCACTCTTGGTTTGAGTGAATATTTTTAAAGTAGTTTCAATTGATCACAATCATTATGTGGTTCTGTAAAGCAGTGGGAAATAAGGAATTTAAAACATAAAAAAAAACACCAATTTTATCATACCACGATTTTCGACTCGGACACAAAAACACGCTCGGTAAATGACTCACCTGATCCCTTGTTTCGCCGAATTTATCAATATAAGCATCACATCGTCACAGCAACGTTGCAAGATGGCTTTGAATTTATAGCTTCAGTTTATTCCACAGCGGGCCCCAACAAATTGAACGCGATTGAAAGTAAACCTTCGGCCAGTCTGGCAGCGTGCCAACCTGATAACTCAACACGCTAGATATGTGTCTTTCTTCAACTAGTCTAAAAAGAAAGAGACGCACAGAGTGATGCGGAATGTTCAGACAGGTCGATACGGCTTGTTGCCGGGCCAATTTGCAAGGCATGTGGAGTTGTGGTACTCTTGATTGCAGCTTCGTTAGGAGATCTCTATCAACTCGTGGCTATCTCGCTAAATGAACAGAGGATTTACGAGTTTTATGGGTTGGATAGATGAAGATGTACTCAATAATAAAAAGTTTTTTGTCTCAGTTAACCTTATCGATGGGTTCTAAAGCTAGTCGAGAAAAAGATAAATACGAGCTACTTAATAAGGACAAAGTATATCGTCGTATAACTATTTGTTTTACTTAAGGATTTGGAGTTTTGAAGAATTTCAAGATGTTACAATTCTCATGTTTCGTAATAGTAATAAAGTCAAAGTCAAAGTCAAAGTTCTTTATTCTTCAATTTAAGCATAATATAATGCACCTATGAATGTCAAAAAGCATTACCACCGGTTCGAAAAATAAAACCTTTGCCCCGAGAAGAACCGGCGTAAGAAACTCGGCAAGGTATATTTTTTTCAGGAAAAAGGTTTACATCATTACATAATAATTATAAATAGTTTACAATATCACAGTATTTTTGCACCTTTTTTAAGCGTAGGTAAATTTATGCGTAGATTACTCATGCAGGACGGACGACTCACAGCCAAACATCCCTATCCATGATATAATCGTTTACTTTATAATATGCTCGGATAATTAGTTTTTGTTTTACGACAGATTTAAATTTAGAGTCAGTAAGTTCAGTAATACTTTTTGGAATTTTATTGTAGAATTTTATACAATTTTATACAATTTCGTAATCGTCTATATTGTTGCAGTGTTGCGTTATTTGAAATGAATTCCGAGGATTAGGGATACCACGCTACAGTTTAATTAAGAGCCTAATATGTTCTATAACGGTCATTGAAAATAACGATTATAAATTATACCTACATTAAACAAGATTTAACATTTTTAAACTCATTGAAATGTGCGTACAAGACATCTACTCATTAATGCCGAGATAGAAATAATCTGTTTCCAACTCGGTGCCACGATATTTGAAATTCCATCACAAGTTGCAAATGAGAAAACGAAATGAAAAAGACATCAGCAAGTAACTGGGCACATAAATATTTACGAACGCACTGAATACTCAAATATTTCGTTTTCAATGGAACAAAATACGCTTCACTTTTGGCAAAACGAGAACCAGTGACAGTCATGAAAATAATCGTTTATTCATGCTCGCTGGCAAATGTACGTAATCTCAACTGAATTACTTTTTTATATCAATGACTAGCTCTCCGTCCGCACATAAAAATAAAACATAGCCTAAGTCACTTGGGGATAATGTAGCATTAAAATAGTGAAAGTTTTTTTTAAATCGGTCAAGACATTTTTGCGGTTATTAGTTAAAAACCAAAAAATACTAATCTTTCGTCTTTATAATATTAGCGTAGATTTGTCAACCCTAGTAATTTAATATTTGATATATTTGATAAGTTATGTCCTGTCATTAGCGGGCTGAAAATTGCATTTTCATCCCTAGGGCGGAAAGCGATTTTGAATAAAGAGTTAGCCAAACACTCAGTCATTTTAAACTCTTTAAACCATGGAAGAATCTTATACAGCCATTACGAAATGACTCGAACCTAAAGACAAAGTTCGTGACAATAACATACCACATTGTTGTTTACTTTCAGTCAGTTGAAATGAAATGTAGAGTGTTTAACTCGGGTGACAGTGTTAATTGCGCCCTCGAACTAAAGGCGCACGCGCTGGCGCTCGTCCAGCCTAAATGTCTCGGGATACAATTGATCACTTTCATCCCTCGGTTAACAATCTACTATTGTTATTATACTTGTCATTGTTCTTTCTTTTCTTTTTAGTTGGTTAGTATACCTATACATATACATTAATATTATCTATATTAATATTATGAAGAGGTATAATTTAGTGACGGCGACGAGGGTAATCTCTGGATCTACTGAATTGTTATTGAAAATTCTTTTACCAATAGAAACCCAACGAAGTGGGCACGGGGACCGCTAATATATAATTATAAAGAGATAAGATTAGTATTTTTGTAGGTATGTTTGTAACAAATAAACTCAAAAAGTACTAGACCGATTTTGACTTTTTATTCTGGAAAAAAAGAACGGTTCCCGTGGGAGGACAAAAATACCAATTGTACCTACGCGGACGAAGTCGCTGGCGGAAGCTAGTTACAAATTTATAATTCCATATATAGTTCCACTAAATGATATAGTCTTCGAGAATTGATCAAGGTAAAACTGCAGCAGCTTTAATTAATGTAAAGTAAAACAAATTGACTTAACAGCTTTTCAAGATAAAACAAAGCAGGAGAAAGCTTCTTTAAAACTTGAGACTGCAACGCTTTAAGTCTGAAATGCAGAAAGCTAAATTGCTTTTCTAGATCCTTTCGTGACTAAGAGTTCGCTGCACCAAGTTATCAAACAATATGAACTGCAATGCACTCTTTTGTGGTAAAAGAAAATACGGAGGTGAATTATGATTTTATTTAAAGAAAAACGAATATTTAATATGTAAAGTAGTGATAGGTACTCTTGCCAAGAACTTTTCCTACCTATTGTATAGTACCAATATGAATATTTAAAAACCAGCCCGATTAAACTATTGTTCTTTAAATAATAATGGTAGAACCGCGTCTGAATTGGTGCATCCGTTTGGCAGCGACGATGCTACAGACAGAAACACACATAAAAGATAAATAATGTTTATTCAGTAAGTAGGCCGCACGGGCACTTTTACACGTCAAAATCTACCAGCGCTTCGCAAGAGACCACTGCTGAGAAGAAACGCCGCAAGAAACTCAACAGTCAGTCGTTTTTTTAAAATAGGTACTACTTATGATATTATACAATCATCTCATGTCAAGGAGATATACGGTAACTTTCCGTACCACATATTCGGATCGAGAATATTTTATTTTAAAAAATCAAGTAAAAATCAGCCCTGTGACAGGCAGACGAACGCACAGTCGTACCCAAAAGGGTGCCAACGAGAATCTGTTACTAAGGCTCCGCAGCTTTTGGGTACGTAATTACGTAACCCTAAAAACTAAGCAAATATAGAGCTGCCGCCACCAAACGCGACCACTACTGGTTCAGTCAAGCCACTACACGCCGCCACCAGTAGCCACTAGTGGCTAAAATACGTTGTTCATGTGTGCGCGCGAATTGAACGACAAAACGCGGCTAAGTATATAGCGAGCGCGGACGAGGCCACTTAAACGCCCAGTTTGCGCCGATGTGCACAAGTGCCTTCGCTGTGGTCGTTACGGCAATTTGCACGTTCAAACATGCCTTATTGTTACCGAATACTAGCGTACGGAATTTCAGACAAAAGCTAGTTTAAAACAAAGCTAAACTTCGAAACTTGTTGTGTCTGGCTACATAACCAATTTGATTTCTAGGCCACTTTGGACTATGTAAAAGTGACGTTGTCAACCAGAAACGTATGAGACTTCCAATGATTTGGTTTACAACGTCACATTGACAAAGTCCTTAGTGGCTCTTGGTGGAGTGTACACCGAGAGATTTCTGTTAGACATTTCGTGTGTGACATTAGGCTTTATCCTATATTTCGGTGAGTCTTAAGAAATGAGCCAAACTATACCAAAGTGGGGCAGCACCCGCTTCGTTCCCTTTCTTGCTAAGGTAATTAACAAAGGACATGATATGGAGAATGTAAAGTAATTATTTTATACTTGAAACCACAGTAATGTTTCGTTTAAGGGAAATTGTTTCGTCTACTTTACGATAAATACCGATTTTTAATCAAGGTAGCCACTTCTTTTCAATGTTATCTGACAAATACCTAAGGGTTTCTGGTTCGACTGCGGAACCCTAAAATGGACAGCCAAATTATCTGTCACTTGTTTCCTATCAGGGAATATAAAGAATATCTTAACTCGAATTATCTTACTTTATTTTGCAAGATTACTTAAACACAGATAACACACATACTTAACCTTTAGGGCATTTCCACGATTTAACGCAGTGGCTGACGAGCGGTGAGCAAACAAACAAATGTATGGAGACGTATGAAGCACGCCAGATAGGCGCTAGACGTCGAGTTGGTAACCAGCCCGCTACAAAACACAAAAATTCCTAACCTATTTTCATAAAGTTACCAATTGAACAAACACACGAAACATATATGAAATCCCTATTTTGTATGGGTTTAAAAAGAGGAGTGTTTGTAGTTTTTCCTAGTGTGTGCTGAACAGATGACTTGATTGCCCCCCTTTTGCCTGTGGGAGGATCCTCTGAGGGGATTCAGCGCCCACTGGGGGCGGTATCGCCCACGTCGGAAACTGATGCGCTAACACAATTAGGTACTATTTAGGACGTAACTAACGCATACTCGTCACGGCGCTGGAAAGATCGGATATCTAGCTATTAAGACTGTCATCTATTCGCAATTAGTATAAAAGGGTTCTATTCTACTCTGTAAAGCCATATCGTCATTGCTATAAAAATCTCGTATCTCATATTTCGTGACGTACGATTTTAAACTTAAAAATGAAGTAAATTAAGTTCAAACTCGTACATCTTGAATTGTCAGATACGAGTTTTTTCCAAAGTAGTAACTTAACGATAGTTATGCTTTTCATATGTATTGTCAATCTTACGATAGAAAAGAATAACAAGTCAAAATCAACATGGTATTTTCGAGAATCGATTCCGTATGTGTGTATGGATTCACTACAAACTGTAGGTACGATACTCGCTAATTCTCACATTTACACACGCAAGATCTAGAAAAACTCTTACATAATAATTAAAACGCGAAAGATTGTTTTGTTTCATCATTCAACGCCTCACGTGACTTTTTACTCTTTTCTATCTGGGAAAATTGTTCAATTCCCGAGGGAATCCCGATTAACTTCTACACGAACGGATTCGAGGGCAAAAGATAACCTTCAATGACCTAAATTGTCACAAATGTCCAATTCGTCCATCGTAACACCTAACCCAGGTCAAAGCCGAAACCATTATGTACAGGTGAAACATAAAAACTTAACGACCGAATAAAAGAAACCGAGGAAAGGTTGACACCTCGGCGGCGGCTTTTATTCGTTGTCTTCTTTCCCTTGAGATTCGCCATGAAGGATGTTCACAAAAATATGAAAGAAATCTCAAAAGTATTGGCAAACATCTTTTTGTTTTGCAAGGGTTTCTGCTACAAGAACTATGTCGGTACAGTTAGTATAGCGAACTTAGTTTTGTTCGTAATTTATTAAAATGTGCATATCATGCTTTTTTTGCTTTCTGATGAAGCCATGATCTTTTCAAAATGTTTTTTTACGATAAACCATGTCTTTTTTAGGGTCCGCCATGTCCGTCCGTCCGTCCGTACTAGAACTACTAGTACTAGAAAGCTGTAATTTGGCATTAATATACATATTAGTCACACGAACACACTGGTAAAATGTAATCTTGTTTTTTTTTTGTGTACTTCCCTTACACCTAACGTAGCGATGTTTTTTTTTTCTCATATTGCGGGTTAGTATTGACAATTTTTCTATTGGGATCCGTTTATGAAATATTAAGCTTTAACGCGCTAATTTTTGTTAGACTCAAGTGTCGTTCCTCCCCTCCCTCCTACAGCCTCTAAGCTACGAATTCTAAAAATCTAAAAAATATCTTAAATGAAGAAAACTATCACGACTCATTACAATTTTTTTTTTCTTGAGTTACAAACGGCCTAAATGTTTGTACCTACCGAAAACTTATTTGCGGTGTTGGTAAACTGACCGCGACCTATGTCGGTGTATCGGGATAACAGTTGTCCAATGGCAAAGTTAAGTTTGTGGCGAGATCTAATTTGTTTGTAGTAACGGCTTCGGAACCCTACACTGAGCATGGTCCGCCATGCTCTTGCCCGGTTTTTTTTATATTAATGATAGGTTTGGTCTTGTCGACGATGAAGTGAGCTCACCCAGAAAATGCCTATTCACCCTACGCATATTAACTTTTCGCATATATTTTTTTTTGAAGAATTATATAAGAACATTGAAGATTTATTTAATGAAGAATATACGGCTATAGTTTAGATTAGGTTAAGTAAGGTTAGGTTCGTTTTTTATAATAATTAAAATAAAACCATTCCTATTCTTAAAACCGTATGCGTAAAAAAAATATGCGATGCAATAGGGAACCCTCGGAAATACATCCGCCGAAAGCGCATTCCACTCTTTTGCAATACGCAATATGAAGGATGATGCAAAGCGTTTCGTTCGAAATGGCGGAATTTATTACTCATGCAAGTTTATTCAAACCGAATTCCGAGATCATTGAATAGGATCGTGATACTATAAAGTGTTATGTATACATTTAAAATACCTATGCACAACTCTTTATACAAAGACGTAGAGCATGTTAATTATATTTCAACGGTACAACTTAAATATGACCCCATAAACCATGAGTTGACGAAAATGAGTTAATATGGTGTTCAGTATTCTAAACATAGGTAAGTTTTCGAAAGTGGCCGTTTGCTTGGGGTGGTTAAATTCTCAGGACACATTTTAAATAGACCCTAAATCTGCTATTAATTCTAAATTATTCATGAGGCCGCGTTTGGAATCTGCTTTAAAATCAAAATAAAAAGTACTCATTGCAACCAACTGTATAACCTCGATTTCTGTTTCGTGCGAGGTAAAGTAAGTCAATTATAACCAAACACGCTTAGCTAATTAGCTATAATTATATATCGTCCCCAAAACAATGTAAAAGTCGAACGCTAGAAATAATCAACAGTTACCTAGTTTCATTTCCTATAACTACTTAGTTGTACGTTCTAATTAGATCCGAATCATGAATAAGCGCTCTAATTTCGAGCTACAAATGGGAAAAATGTTTTAATTAACACATATGGATTACAAAAACAAATTATATAACGGCTACACTCACAATCCGTCTTATGTCATGTGAACCGTCCAGTGCGCGGGACGCGTGTGCCTTCGACGGAGGCAACGACGCAACTGGCAGAGCGAAGCGAGACTGGCCGACGCGCCCCTCCCTCCCCACTCCTTCCCTCGCCGCATCGAGCTAAACTGGTGCCCAACGAGGGCCCACATCTATGCGGTTATATGTTAACTTGCAAACTCATCGCTGTTTACATACGAGCGAAGATTTACTTATGAAAGGGGAGCGGCGTTGTATAGGAAAAGATATTTTGTATAGTTGATTTGTTGTTTGCAAATCGAATGTTTGTCCATTATTTGCTCTTAATAATAGTCAGGATTTAATTGTGGAAAGTGGTTCTCATTGCTGTTGCTGATTTTGTCTCGGTTTTCTGGTCATACATTTTATTGAGTAACGGTAGAAGTATCATAATACACAGCGAGTAATTAAACAAAATAAAAAATAAAATATTAGAGATTTAATATTTCAGTAAATACATGTCAATAAAATTGTTCTTAAAACAAAAATAGCTTATTTTATAATCAATCTATCACAATTTGGTTCATCACATACAACTTTTACAGGTACCTAAGATTTTAGATAAGATCCTAACATCAACAAAACAAAAGACATTTCATTAATAATTTTTATATCACAACATTTAATTTATATGGCAATATTTAAAAAATAAGTTGGTAATATTGAACATCACAATATATCAATTATTATAATTTATACATCATCTTAGAAAAAAAACTTGCATTAACCCTTTACCAAAATTTACTTGCGAAAATATAAATGGGAGAATTAAAACTCATCTATTAATACATGGCCGGTTACTTTGACAAAATAAACTATATACTGAAATACTGGAATATTTACATAAATGCAACTGAAATGCTAATAAAACATCAAACTGGTCAAAAACCATGTACGTAATACAAAATTGTACATTTGAACTAATGATTCCAAAACTCTATGTATCAAGACTATCAAGTACCTATGTAATATGAACTTTTATTATTTTTATTTGAGCAAAATTTGATCGTCCTTTATTATCCACATAAATAATTAATCAAAACAAATAAGAAGGAATGCACTCTCGATATTAAAACTCTTTAGTCAACCTGTTTAACCTCCAGAACTCTTTTTAAACTGTTTAAAAAGGTTTGCCACTTGTGGGCCTTTAAAGAATAGACCTAAGACGTAGTTAAAACTGATCCTTTTTACACCGGGACTATACACGGACTGCGTTTTCACGGAAGCTGCACACACTGTACTGTGCCATATACGTATACGGTCACGGAAGTTAATTTGCTACCCATTACAAAGAAAATCTGCTTGAAGGTGTCATTGTTATTAGAGATGCCAAGTCATTTGTAATTGATAGGAATCTCAACCTTATTGCTGTAGAATGTCAGATTGACTTTGGAACTAAGGTGGGTGACAAATTTAATTCCTTGACTGTATGTACAGTGAATAGCAACGTAGTATATTCAAAGCTTAAATTCCAGTTTTGCGTAACCAATTAATTCAACGGCTCAGGAGCTTAAACGGGATTTTTTAAACAGTAAAAAGAACTATGGTAGCAAACCGCAGCGCTGTTCCAAATACAAAATAAAAAGAAAGTATAAGAGTATGAGTTCATATGCTCTACTGCTTTTTTCTTTTGGTCGGCAGTGTTGCGGTTCAGGCTTACTCTATTTGCGTTTTACATTAGCATGACATGTTGTTCGTGACTACTTTGTTTTATGTCAACCTGGTAATTTAAGTCCACAACGTATGGTGCGTTTTAAAAACGACACAAACTTTCTTGGTGTTTAGTAGTAATATGTTAGTAAAAAAGAGTTTGGAAAAATTATAGCGCTGCGCTGTTTGAACATGTTGGCGACTTTAAACTTTTTAACAGAATCGCTGCGACTTCATTTGATGGTTGCCATTTGATAATATTGTAATTCCTCCCTAATCAAATTCTTTACACACGACACTCAGACACGAAAGCTTTAAAAATATTTTTAAGTAGTAGGAAGTATGATTATTCGTGTATAAATAGATTCGAAATAGCATACACGCCAACAGATTTTTTTATTTAAATATAGGCACAAAAACATCAAATACTACAGCATAATTAAGTTTCCTATTAATATTATAATAACCACAATAGTTCGATCGTGAATGATTTTTCAAATTTTTCCCTTTTACATTAATACCGAAATTTCATATTGACCCTGATTTAAAAAGTCACCAGACTCGAAATGCGTAAATACTGATAAGAGTGATAATGGGTTCTTCAAATAGGTACTCGATAAGATGACCCGGACTTGAAATATCTTTGGAGTTATTGCACCTAACATAAATCTTCTTCGCTAGTTGAGTTCACTTATTACGGGTTCCTATATTCAAATACAAGGTTTATATGAAAGAAAAGAATCACCCAGTCGACACCGGACAAGAAAAGGTAATTATAAGGTCAGGTGGGGAAACTGCGTCAAACCAAAAATATATCCTAATAAATACATGGCTTGTCGCACTTGCCTTGTTTACACACCCAATCTCACTATAAATTATTACCAAAAAAGATAGAAAAGAGTAAAGGATAGGATTTTTTTTAAATTAGGAAATTCTAGGAAACTGTTAAATTGTATTTTGAGCACTCTGGTGATAAAAGTTATCGTGAATTTTAGAAATTATATTGCAGAGTAAATTTGAGCGACGAAACCAACGGAATGGTTTTGTTAGTTATAAATTGCGACGAAGCTTATCAATGCATTTTTGTCATCTCAGAAGTAGATAATAACCGTGGTTAAAATGCCAGCATAACGCTGAGTTGGGACCACTTGTGCGTAATTCTCTGTTCTTTATTGTTGTTTGTCACGAATGAATGTTTTCTTTTTTTATTTATTTTTTAAATTGGTTCGTATGATTTTGTTTACATCTTTGCCCGTTTTAATCGACACCGACCTTTAGCTATATATTAAGTAAAATAAACATATTTTTTTAAAGTAAAACTTGTTTCCGATGTAACAAAAAAATACCAACTAAACCATTTGCAAGCAAAAAAACTTAATACAAATCTAAAGAACAAAACCAACACAATATGGTGTTCTAGTAAAATATAATTGATAATATTCTGTTGCGGAATAAAATGCTCGTCACCTTATGAAACTAATTCGGAAAACCTTGTTGGGTTTTGTACTGATTTGTGCTTCAGGGTACAGTGCACTACATTTTGAGCTTGCGTTGTGCTAAGTACGCTGCCCCCACAAGCCAAAAGGCGGTATCTCAAATTAAAAAGCCAAAGCAGAGATTCTCCTCTTCTGGTAATGAGTAATGGGTGGCTGTCGGATGCAACATGGTGAAGATGGATAAGACTTTTATTAAATTTCGACTACCTACTATTTTTAAATGAAAATATATGCTGTTTTTGTTATAAATCACCTCATGAGATTATAAATTCTCTAAATTTAAGTGTATAGTGAACTATAACAGTAATGGACTAAGAATACCTAATATGGAAAAAAAAAACATTTCGACAATATAGTCCTAAAACTTTTTTGAAATATTCACTTTATTTTAAATCGATTGTTGTCATACCCATATTACGGATATCTTTCGACATTATTTTGACGTAATTTACATAATTATGTCAGCCGCCAATTAGGTATGAGGTAGCAGTTGCTATTGGATTTTTATCTGATATACCACCATTTATCTTAGCAGGACAGACAGTCAGATTAAAGTCAATGATCACTTTGTTTTAAAGATTTTTTTATTCCATAATGTCAACCGAGAAGGTACAAAAGTGATTATTGACATGTTTCTGACTGTACATTGTACAGACCCATTCACCTAAAGGGACCAATGAGAACTGAAACAAAACAAAACATAAGAAAATTAATAAAAGAGTAAAACAAAACTTCATGGCGATTATAATTAAAATATTAAATCAAAACATAACAGTCACTGCAAAGGTAAATATTTTGCTAACCAATTGAGCTCACTAAATGAAAAGTAAATGTACCCGTTCATAAATTCTATAATACTCGTCCCCGAGACCCCGATATGCCAACCGCGGATAGATTTGGTTGCTTCGGTTTAAAACTTGAAAATTATAAAAACAAAACTGTATCAAAATGTAATCTGAAAAATAACGTAACTGGCTTATTAATAAATCTAAGTTGTATCTTTTTAAATTAATCTGAGGTAGCTTTCGAGCCAAATTCAACTTCCAAAATTGCAAAACTGACCTAAGACTTAATTTGATTTTTAAATAGACCAGGAACCTGTAAATAAGCTATATAAAGCTGTAGGAAATTATAACGGGAAGTTACTACCAGCCGCAAAGTTCCAGTATTGGTATGTACGGTCACGAAATCCAAATTTCTTCTTCTTAAACTTGGAGTGGCTTTATTCTACCGTGCTTTTCACCAGGCACATCTTGTCTAGTTCTGTGGACACCATGGAACCAACTGTCCTCTTGGAACAGTTATAACCATTTCCGTAAAAGACCGACCACGTACAAACAAATCTCTCTTCTTTTCAGCGTTCATGGGAAGCGATCTTTACTTTACTTTTTTTGCCTCCCTTTCACGTAGCTACAGATATGTTAACACATCCACCGCCAGCCACTGCTACAAGTGCTACGCTGTAACATTCAGTGCCAACAACCCACAAACAGACCCAGTTCGGAGATGTGCACTTTTTATGTCATAAACATAATGACAAAGGAAGTGCACATAAACCTTATGACAATGACTCGAAACTCTGTTTCCAACGTGATAAAAATCTGCTCTCTACGAGCTGGCCTGTGTGAACGGACCCGTAGTAGTATTTTTCCGCTATGTAGCATAACTATCGGGTTGTTGGCACTGAATGTGTGTGATCTCAAAAGGTCACATCGACAAGACCTGTGGAATGTACTGACCTGGGATTAACGTTCCTTCGATGCGGCCTGGCGTTTCTATAAACGTGTCCGCCCTGAGAGACCAGCGTGCCGCGCGAGCTGGCCGGGCTTATCGCCGTGTGGAGGGACTGAGGGGAGCCGGACTGCGGGGAGCAGCCGTTCTGTTCGTTCGTGGGGGTTACGTCGCCTGCGGGGAATAGTACATTTTGATGCAAGTGCGGAAAGTATTTCATTTTACAGGTCTTAAGGTCTGCTGACTCGGGACGAGTGAAACTGACAGCTCAGCACGTGTATCAAACGACGTTTTTTAATACATTAGCGAAAAAATGTGTACATGTTTATCTGTGTATCTGTGTATGTGCGGTAGTGTGTAGGTGTGTGCGTATCAGTGCTTGTGTGTATCTGTGCATGCGTGTATCTGTGTATGAGTGTATCAGTGTATGCGTGTATATCTTATCTGAGAACTCATATGAAATAAACGCTAGGCATTTTGGGTGATGTGGCTTTAAAGACCATATTCCAATACGCATGGGTTTTTAAAATCGTATTCGACAGCAAAATATGAAAATATCTAAAAGAAATCACCTAAACTGAAATAGTACATTGTGCATCAAGGGTAGTATGAAGGGAATTACTAACGAGAGTGTTAGAATTAGAAGCCCGACGCCGAAGGCGGAGGGCTTTTAATGACTCGAGTTAGTAATCCCCTTACTACCTGTGATACACACAATGGTTTTCATCACATTTGCGAGGAAAAAAAACAAAGAGAAAACACTTTAACTCTGCAAAATACAAAGAAATAACTTTTGACGAACGGGAACGTAAATGAAAACGATATTTTTTTACTGACCTCTACCACAGATAATAACTGCGTTTAGTTTCGACCTGGATTCGAGCCAGATTTAGCCAATTTGATAAAAACGTATAATTACTAAAATTAATGATAAATGTTGATATAAACTTGAAATAGGTATAAAAATAATGAAGTTTAATGAAGCGTATAGGTTTTGTGTAATGTAAGTTAGTCTATAGCTAATTTTTAAAGATGAAATTAGAAACCGATTTAATTTTTGGCTGAAAATTAAACCTCCTTAGTCAGAAATGATGTACGAAAGAGTTGCAAATTTTAAAAAGAAAGTCATTACTCCCTAGGGAGTAATGACAAACTCGCCATTATTCCCGCGGGAACAATTTAGGCCATTGTCCTTCTGTATACAGGCATGGAATAACACCAGATACGAGCAAGTGTGATGAAAAAAAAATTAAAGTCGACCTAAGAAATACGGATGATACAAACTGCTAATTAGACAGCAATTAGACAGAGAGATCCGATATGCGCTGTGAAATCATGTAGCATGTCGGCCATATAAACTCCCATGTTAAATTCTGTTTTGCCAGAAAGAGACAGAAACCAATCTTTATTGGTTTATATCCTTACTAATATTATACAGGGTGTCTTGAAACTCTTGTGAGAAATTTGGCGGGGTAATAGTTCGCACGATTCTGATCACGGGGGTATGGTTCATTTTTGTTTCTGTTAGTAAAAAAAAAAAAAAAAAATTCATCATGTTCATTTTGTTTCTTGATGTGTCGCAGCCGATATCTTGACCTTGACATTTTGACGTTGATACTATACTACTCCAAACGTTCGTAGTAACTAACGTCAAAATTCCAAGTTCGAGGTCAATGACCTGAGACCATTCTTTACATGGTATGTAAACAGTTCGCTCCATGTAAATTAAAATTAAGTTAACATTATAAAAAAATATTAATTTAAATGCAACTTACCAACTGTATTTTCGTTTTTGCAACTGAACATTTTAGCGGGTTATGAAATGATCACTAGATCTCTTGAAATAGGTATGCACTGCCGAGACCTGATTGTATCATTCGTTTCATAGGAATGTTGAGATCTGAACATTTACCATTTCTTTCTACTCTAAATATACCACACAATTGTTTTTAAGCAAAAATAATTCAGACTTGGAAATCTGAAATTTAGTTTAACTTGACATCTGATGAAATGACAACCATAAATCATAGACTTCATGGTCAAGTTCAAGTTCAACTCTTTGATAAATAGCTACTGTCATATACTTCAAAAAGTTCGGATGGACATGAAATAAACGATCCGTTTATTGCCGTCCGTATTGATCTCTATGGTCATTCATGGCGGTACATAGCTAACAGTCGGGATATAAAGGCCGCCGCATATTTGATAATAATTTGTATGTGATCCCAGGCCATGGAACCGATATGCGTAAGTAGTACATATTCAATATATCCATGTTCCAGGCTTAGAGCAATAAATAACAGTTACCAGCCGCCTAGTCGCTTGTTAGTCGCCTTAGGGTTCTTACAGACGAGCGGCATGTTGCCAACGGCAGAGGCTACTGCAGCCGTGTCCACCTGTCGGCCTAAATGCCGCTTGTCTGTAAGAAGCCTTACACAAACTTTCCCCTGTGCCGAAGTATACGATCAAAACTAAATTATCTTATACATTTACAAATAAAATCCTCATAAATCAATAAATAAACTGACAAGAAGCAAAAAATGTCTTGCTATAGCCATAGCCAGCCGTGTTCAAAAATCCAACTTTTTTTTTGCGAACTTGATGTGCTTATGTTATTAAAGACTCCCATTGTAAACCCTGATTTTCTGATAGACTTAAATCAACGTGGTAGGTACATACCCCATAGAATTAGTACCTACTAACATAGAACCTGGACTATAAGAACCGGTACAGATGGACAGCATTGAACTGCAACCTAGCTGCAAAATGGCAGTTCAAGTGCAGTTGACGTACGTACGTTTTGATGCAGTTACGTCATCTGCATCAGAACTGCCCTCGAACTGACAGTTTGCAGTCCGTCTGTACCGGCCCTTAGTTAAAATTTGCACCAGCTATCTTTCTCTGCGTTTTAGATTACGGATTGTGAAGAGAAAATGAAACAGAAACTACGCTGTTTTTTCTCCTTTAAATGTCACGGTCACAACGTCAAATTGAAGGTCGAGAATGGACTTGTTGGAAGTCTTTGGGCTTTACAGACACAGACCAAAGACAATCTATCCAAACCTTATGACGTCCTACGTATGGCGTAAGAATGAAAGAATACCATAGATGCCCTTATGGTATTCTTTCATTCTTACGCCATATATCTCTATTATGAATTTCATAAATAAAAAGGCCAAACATAAGTATTTTAATTGTTTAATAGCACTTTTTCTGTGGCACCTTGTGTTCTAATCTGTGGACTGATCATCACAAATAAATGCCTTAAGAACATCTTAAGCACAATATCCTGAACTCATTAGTAGGTACGGCCAGGAAACTAAAAAGGGTCAGATTATTCGCGGTAGTTCCTTTGAATGTTCCTTCGAAGGAACTATAGATATGTCATGCTTCTTGGACACCCTACCGTCTGTTATAAATTATTTTAAAGCATAACGCTAATGTACACAATATGTAATGAAACTTCTACCTATTAAAAAGAAATGTACCTCAATAGATCCTTGTCTGATCCGTAGTCCCACCAATTTACCACACCGGTGTGACTATGGTTCATTTTATTCACCCGTATTCACACCACGACTGATTTTGCGTATAATTCTCTTTCAAAATCAAACTCACGGGAACAGAGCCCGAGCCCGAGCGTCGACGGAGTGTTTTTAGTGTTTTTTGAGTGTTTTTAGACCTTCGGGCCTGATATAAAAACGGGTCTAATTGCAGTAGTCCGGTTGTTAGTCCGGTTGACCAAACTAATGCAACTTTTCAGTAGCAGAAGTTCGATCAAGTAGATCATGCGAGAGTACACATTGTTTGAGTTTGGGATTGCTGTGGAGGATGTCCCCAGCAGCTACAAATATTAATTTAAGAATTTGTTATTTATTAATACGTCACGCTGTTGTACCCAATATTTACTGAATTAATACGCACTATATTTAAATGTACCTCCATAGATCGAGAGTAAAAATGATCTGAATTTGGGGTTTCCGTGGACAATCTCCCCAGCAACCTTGAATTTAAGAAATTATGATTAATTAAAATATTACGCTGTTGTATCCAACATGTACTGAATTAGTACACACTTCGTTTTAAATGTACCTCCGTAGCTCGAGAGCACAAATGAACTAAAACACTTGTGCATTTTATTGTTTTGCGAGCGTATGCTGTACTTTATCAAGAGAATAAAGCTTTTGCTCAACATGTCGACAGAATAAATTCGACTTTTTCCATGTTGGTTATAGTACCTAACCTAAATTCGGTGTTCAGGGTTTTTATGTTTTAACAAATAACAAATTCTTAAATTAATCTTTGGGGTTGCTAGGGAGAGTCCACAGCAACCCCAAACTGGTACATTTCTTTGTAAGTATGTAGAAAATGGATACGTATTGTGTATGTTATTACTAAGCATACTATACTTTATTTTATCTAAAGGAGCGACTTTGAGTGGTGTGTAATATAACAAATTATAGATGATAAGTATTTCTTTTATTTACTTATTAATATTATTTAATATTAACATAACCTAATAATTACCTAATCGAGGAGATTCACCATATGTCCCGCTGCCTGGGGCAGTGTCGACGGGGCTCCGCGAAGCGGAGACCCTATTCCGCGTAGTTTGGCGCTTCGCGTCTGGAGACAACTCTAACCTATTTTCTTTTCAAATTGACCTAACTTACACCTACTTAACGTACACGTAACAACTCAAAATTCAGTTATTTTACTTTAACAATAATCAAGAAATAGTGTTGTTTCGGACATAAATTCGGACAAGATTTCGGGCTATCAAAGTTCCGCTAAATTACAGATATGCTAAACAACATTATGCATAATGAAATTCTTGCGTACCAATATTATGCGAACATATCATCCGCGTAAACAATCATTCGAATAATATAGATTTATGCCAAATAAAATTTCAGCAAATTTAAGATTCGGCGTAAATAAATTATATATAATTATGCAAAACTTGTTATTCCTAATACGTTTCGGACATTACAAATTATGTCAAATAGATGGCACCCTACGATAACAGGTGTAAAGAAATGTTGTTATACAGTGTTGTATGCAGCCCCAGTAAAAATATATAAGAATAAGAATATTTATAAAGGAGCGTCCCCATTGAGAGCATTCGCGTGAATATTCGAGTGGTATGGACGTTGAGCCGACCGTTAAAAAGCTTACACACCACTCAAAGTTCGCGCCGAATGCTCATTGCATGCGAATGCTCTCAGTGGGGATGGGGACGCTCGTTTAGATAAAATAAAGAATAGTATGCTTAGTAATACACAGTACACTTATAGATAACAGAGGTTGTAGAAAGTCATAAACATATTGCCAACCAAACCAAATCGGACTCGTATCACAGGGCGTGACGCTGAATGGAATAGTTTGTCTACGTTGATAGAAACTTATGAACAACTAGCTTTTCGACTCCGTCCGCATTCAAGTCGTGTATCGCTATTCCCTCGGGAACTATCCATCTACGGATACCGAAGAATCTCACGTAGCGTTATCATCAGCCGAAGTCTGGCCGCTTTACGTTCCCTGCGTATTCAGACGACCACTTGGTACGACGAAGTAACTATTATTGAATCTGTGGTACGACGTAAAACCTAACCTAACCTAACTTTTATGCGTTAAACGGGCTTTACATCATGCTATCTACAGTATGTCTAAATATCTCTGTCAGTTCAGCATTGTGGAAGTAAAATATGTATACATTTCCAATGGTAGAGTTCGTTTGTTACATACACCGACGTAGCTGCCTGGAACAGAAACATAATATAAATAAGGACCAAACTAGAAAGCGAGTTTGCAAACATCTCTGCTTGCTTGTTGAAATTATGGTGGATTAAAGAAACTAACGAACATATTAAAAGAAGTTCACGCTACTTCAAACTCAGTGAGCTACCTACCATTAAGAACCTTGTATATTCTGCACCCACCTTCTGACTCCATCATCAGTCATCAGATTAGCCTCAATAATTATTATTAGGTAATTGTTACATTGTCAACTGGTTAACATGTAATAAATAAACACGGGAGCGGTTAAGCGATTTAAATCTGATATTTTCCGCCCCCTCCGCCTTCTCCGGCCGGGCGTCTCGTTCCTACCCATCATCATCATCATCATCATCATCATCATCATCATCATCATCATCATCATCATCATCATCATCATCATATTATACTAAAAGTCCCAACACGGTGGATCTACGTTAAATATAGCGGAAATCCTATCGCCAATTTCCGACTCCATCATCAGATCAGCTCTTAGATACCATAATATTGCATTGTCATCGTGTTTACATATTATGAGGTCCAAGTTTCAGCCCATTCCATTAACGGGAACTGGCTCAAAATTGATTTGCAAATTTTAATGGACAACTTACATACATACCAACAATGCAAGTTAAAATAAAAGCTGAAAAAAGCAAACTTTCGGATTCTGAGCTACGTATTTATAATGTTAGTATGAAATAAGAACTTAATGTTACTATTCTCTTCTCTTGAATTTTGAGATTTAGCTTCCGTTTCCTTCAATAATTGTTTTCGTTCTTCTGTTTCCTTTTTAAAATATAAAAGTCGTGTTGCACGCCTTAATTTACCTAAAAAAAGAAAATATTACTATTATCTGCATCTGTATAATAAAATGCCACAACGTACGTAATATTGGCCACCATTCAACTTCATCATCAGACCAGCTGTTAACCGTTGCATGTTATCGGCTGCACATTATGTTTTCTTACAGATACAGTGTAAAAACATTTTATATTTTGCCACTTATTAGCGCTTTTTTTAATAACCGTAACTGGTTTAAAATTGGCATGCTAGATGCGACGCAATCATACATATGAACAAACAAAAAAAGGAAAATAAAGCTTATAAAATAGGTTGTGGTGGGCTTGACGACTTAGGTATGCGCCTATTTTGCGTGCAGCTTATAAAATACTATAACGACTGTAGCTACACATATTAACGTAAAGCCCAGCATAAAATTTATCATGCTACCGTTTTGTTTTCTCTTGCCTTTGCGCTTTTGTAAACAAAATTTTCTTCCGACGCTAGTATCTGAATATAAAAAAACATATATTCACAAACTGTGCACAATTTCCTTTTCTTTATTCTTCTCATATACTTACACATTTTTTTCGTAGGAGCAACTGTTGAGGAATTATTAGAAAACGAACTAATTTAGGCCCATCAACTCAAGATGACGGCTCGCGCTTCAACAGTCGAAAGTTTGGATTTATTAGGACCCCATAGCTTATGAACAAGGATCAAAATTAACTACCTATGCTCCACATTTTGTAAAGCAAAGGCTTTGGCATGCAGACTGTTCTGAATTAGCTTCTGCAAGTCCGAACGCGTAGAATTCATTATCGCAATTACCTAGGTACTAAAAACCGCCTACAAAAGACAAAAAATTAAGTCTTTTAAAATGGTATGTATGGTATGTATAGGTCAGTCCAACTGAAGTCGACTCACAATATTAACCAAAAGCCGACTTCAGTTGGACTTACCTATACATACAATTTTTAAAATTATTTTTTGTGGTTGAAGGCAGTTTTTTTTTAAACACTTATTATACTTTTTAGTGATCATAATAAGATATTATGTAGTCCTACTTCTTAGTTAATATGAAACTGTAAGACATTCGAGCTCCACGCAAGCAACGCCGCTGGAACATAGTCATATTAAACGTTCTTCGCTATAGTCGCTCAACTATCTTAATAGAGATATCTTATCGCCAGCCTTAAAATAGGTACCGTTGAGGAATCTGTGTTCTTCATCATCAGTTCCACTTCACTAAATGACACTTTCTGAATGCAAATAATGCTGCATTACTAACTAAAATACTAAAATCGCCATATGTAAGCCTATAATATTTGACCATTTCCCTCAATTCTTGTGGGATCCCCTCATTAGATTCAGATTTCGTGACAATGGGACCACCTCGTAAGTATACCTACTGTATAAAACAATTTATTTTTTTAATCGCTCCTTAATTGAAGGCGAAACCGGTGAACATACAATGGAAGCTCCACCTTTATTGAAGTATAATTTGTGTGCCCAGTTTCTCCCCGATCCGTTCAGTGGTTGAAACCTGATTGAGTAACATAACATACATACACCCAAACATGCAAACATACCAACTTTATAATTTACTAGCTTCTGCCCGCGACTTCGTCCGCGTCAAATTCGGTTATCGAAATTCCCACGGGAATGTTTAACTTATCCAAGGTATAACTTTGTGCATCCTGATTTTCATCCAAATCTGTCGAGCCGATGTAGCGTCAAGGAGTAACAAACTAACACACGCACACACAATATTATAGTAGGATAATATTATTAAGTAAGATACCTCGGGTACTGCTGTAAATTATATTCCTCTACATCTCATTCACCTTCCTTCGTCAACGGCATGCATGCCGCCTTTATGCTAAAACAATAACAGCAATACTTATTTTAATAATTGTTAAGTACTTTGAATACATTTTTGGCAGTTCAGAAAAGTGCAACATACTTACTGCATTTATTATTTCAATACTTCATAGAATTTTATTTAACGAACCACGATTTTATGACATTTATTTTTCACCATAGAGCAACTATTTTTATGTCTGTCACTAAAAATTGTAGGGCAGTCAATATGGATCGAAAAAGGTTAATAAGAAAAATACTCACACCTTGACTAAAAAGTCATACCTTTTAACCCGGTTTTATTTATTATATTCGGTTTAAAAAACGAGTATAGGTACTAACTTATTTCATTAATATATTTGTTTAAGTATGTTTTTAGCGTGACTTTGCACTATGACTTTTGTAGTAGGACCGTAGTTCGAAGAAAAAGTTGAGCGACACTGCAGTGTTTATATTTACTCGAACCAATTGGGAGACAATACACGTTACCTGTTTTCAACAATGTTTGTAAATATAGCTATATCAACCTCTTTACATACAACATATAAAACCTCAATATTTTACGTTATAATATAAGTACATAGATTTTAGATATCTAGCTGACACCTACGTTCGAAGACAGCTGTGGTCATGTAAAATGTATTTGTTTACAAATTGACCATATTTTTATGATTAAATTAAAATATTAATGAGACCATTTCACTTTCGAGTTATGTGTGATAAATATCACACATATATGTGTGGTGAGATTTTCCAGGAGGTTGATCACGGGGAGGCACAATCATTTATTGTAGAAACTCATTATTGGAAGTGTGGAAGCCCTTATCAATAATTTTAATGTGATTGTGTTCAGCAAATCTACTCTAGAAACAAGGGTCATGCAGGAAGTTGCTGTATTACTTGAAGTCTAGGTAATAAGGAAAAGGTCGAATGCTTAAAATACTCTGTAATATAATAATAAATGTATTATAATATTGTGATGTTTGTTTACATTGTTTGAATGACGTCCGTCTATTATGACTTTAAAAACCGATCACAGATAATAAAAAAATGTCTCCGTATTTTTTTTTATTTTCTTAATAACTATAATCCTTTTAATCATGAAATGCTTTAAATAGATCCTTAAACAAGGATATTCTTTCAAATAAGAAAGCGCATGTGCATGCGTGTGTCTATTTTCTTAAGTTCAGTACTTAATTCTATTACTAGGATGTACAGCCACGCTATGCTATGCGAATGGAATCTATACGGGAGAGTAGCATGACCAATTCACCAACGCACACGAACACTCAAGGTAAATCTACAGACTTGGCCCAACGTTATGCAGTTATAAGCAAGGTAGAGGAAGCCATCAATATGCTTAAATGTTTTCACAAAGGGACAAAACCCAGCAGCATAATAGCTGCGCTAGTCAGGCACGGGCTGAACTTGATGCCAGACATGCCAGTTGAGTAGAGGGGCCTTGCATTTCAGCAATAGCATCAGACAATGTAGATCATCAAGCACTGGTGGCAAAGGTATAGCAAGTCGGTAACTTAGGTTTGTAAAAAATGAGGGTGTTTGTTGGAGTGGAATTTTGGTAACATCATCCAATGTTTACCCAAAACCTTCTGACTAATAAACTATTACTCCCAACTAAATGACCACCATCAAATGATGGTGGCTTCTTAAGAATACTGTAATGTTACCACGTCGACCTCTTCTTACGAAGCAATTTTATGTTTTCTCTTTCTTCTGGGATCCGAATATCTTTCAACAACGTACCTATATGACACCAGCTTTAAATGTAATTCTGATAAAACGTTACGTGTAGGGACAATTTTATTTTAATAAAAGAAACCTAAACCTCTTTTCATAAAGAGTTTTAATGGTACAAGATTTAAAAAAATACTATGTCTAATTGTCAAACCACAGTCTCAACGTAGTGATTCGTTTTAATTGTTCTGTTTTTTATTCGTAATTATCCCTGATAGTGGTACAAATGAATAAAATAAATCCATGATTCGTGATCTCGTAAAAGAAGTTTAAAGTAAAAGTGCTATTTTAGCTGTGTGAGTGTGATTAAAAATCGCAATCGTAAGTTTCATATTTAAATTATTTACATATTAGGCCCTTATCCTTAATAGAGACCCTCTTTTCGTTCATATTACAGAATAAAGTCTTAGTTTTATGAACCCCATGGAAGCTTTGACCATGATCACAATCATTTTTCAGAGGGAACAGTTTGTTTATTTACAATACGTTGTGACACATAATTATGAATGAATTAGTTAAGATGGGGCACACTAAGAGCATCGTCAGGAAAGGCGATGATAAATCAGTCTGTAACTCGGTCAAATATTAACTTAAAAAAAAATTACCAATGTAGGGATGATCCAAATAATCCACCCTATCTACTGTTAAAATTAATCACAAGAGTTTCAAGACACCCTGTATACGTGAAATTTTGTAAGTATGGATGAATGTTTGTTAGCCTTTCGCACTGCAACGGCTGGACGGTTTTGGATGAAATTCGTAATGGAGAGCTTATGCCCAGGATTAACACATAGGCTTCATTCCGGAAAATTTAAAAGTTCCCGAGGGAATAACGATATTCGAAATCTACACGGACGAAGTCGAAGCTAGAAGCTAGTCTTGAATATATTTATGGCTATTCAAAAATATTTTTTTTTCAATTGTTTGATACATAAATCAGCTTATATTAAAGTTTTGAAAACAAAACATGGATATTCCCTATTGAGTAGTATGTCACCAGTGTGTCGTCGAGTCATCCGACACTCGCTTACCGTCCACGCTGCCGACAGGCGTGCGGCGCAGCAAGTCGGGACTGCTGCCCCACGGGCTCAGCGCTCCTAGCGGGCTGTCCAGCCCTGCTGTCACCAGCGTGTCGTCATCGTCGTCCGTGTCTAGACATAAAATAATATCCTCAGGCCCACCCAAACAGCCAGTTTTTCGTCAGTGGGACTTTGAATCTACTCGTACCATTCGTTTAATTACGTTTGTTTACTTCAATTTATGAAGATAGGAAAATAAACTTAGTTATACGGTTCAAATTGAATTGCCTTGACATCATATTGCACACTGGGCCTTACGAGGATATAGTTTTTATCTCGTTCAGCTTATCGATGTTTACTAAACTGAGAAAGAGAGATAATTGGCCCATTCCAAGTGATTTCAACAAATTTGAATTAAAAAGTGTGCCGCATGACTTTTAATTTGAATAAATTGGGTATATACTTTATGGTGACAGAAGTGCTGAACCACCAACATTTTTTTTTGTTCGTTTTAGATTTTTCCCCATTCGAAGTAAATACTGGAGTCAAATTGCTTGTATATAATACGGCCTAACTTCTTTATTTGAAAAGTTAACGAAATAATTGTTGCTGTGTTTGATTAGGTAAGAAATGTGGATGTCATACTGTATGAAAAAAGTTATCTGAATTAACTACAAAAATGGTACACATTTGAAATGTTCTGAACTGGTTTTTGCAATTTTAATTCCTTTTTGTGCAAACCCTGTTTTGCATATTAGGGATATTTTTTTTCAGAAATATAGAGTACTAGTTTTGTTTATTCTGGAAAATAAATATTATCGTTTTAGAATAATAATTGTAACAGAAAAATAATAATAAAAAATTAAAAAAACGTTTATTTTACCTTACAAAGGATATTAAAGGAATAACTTACATAAGCCTAAAAACTTGAATAAATAAACCTTTGTGAGGGACTGTAATACAGATCTCCAGGCCCCCAACCCGGAATCAAGTGGAGTTAATAGCTAGTCTTAGGTTTACGGTAGTCTTATTGGAGTTAACTCAGGATAGTAGTGAAAATTGAGAATTACGAAAAATGCTTATGTTTGACCATGTTGAAGGATAATTAAAAAGTTGAATTTATTCAGAAAATATAGTCCATGTCCGTATTAATTAGATTTAGTTTAAAAAGTTTTGTTATTTTCCCTATTTTTAAACGACTTCAAAAAAGGAGGAGTTTCTCAATTCGACCGTATATATATATATATATTTTTTTTATGTGTGTTCGCGGATAACTTCGTCGTTTATGAACAGATTTTGATGATTCTTTTTTTGTTGGAAAGGAGATATTCCAAGGGTGGTACCATAATAAGAAAACCGGGATCTGATGAGGGAATCAGTGAGGAGTTGAGGGAACTCCTCAAATATTGTAGCCAAACATATAGCGATTTTAGTATTTGAAGTGACTTCTCCAGCATTTGCATTCAGAAAGTATCATTTGCTGAAGCGGAACTGATGATGAAGACCACAGATGGCCACCGGAACTCCTTAACGGTTACGATTTCAAGGGTGGCGATAAGATAACTCCATTAAGATAGTTGAGCGACTACAAACTGCTTTTCATTATAAAACACTACTATTTAATGAAGGTCTGGAGTGGATCTGATGATAGAGCCGAAAGACAGTCAAGGGAACTCCTTAACGCTTTACAGCAATTACCTGGTGTTTGGTCTTGATTAATTTGTATTGATGAGAACTTTACACCTAGATGGGTTGTGACTGTAATTAGGGGTCTGATGATGAAGACGAAGAACAGTCAAGGGAACTCCTTAACGCTTTACAGCAAGTACCTGGTGTTTGGTCTTGATTAATTTGTATTGATGAGAACTTTACACCTAGATGGGTTGTGACTGTAATTAGGGGTCTGATGTTGAAGACGAAGAACAGTCAAGGGAATGTCTTAAATTGCAGAAATGTCTTAAAATTTCATATCAACTAGGAAGTGAAACTACTTAATAACAGCATATTATGATCACTAAAAAGTATAAAATAAAATAACTGTTTTAAAAAACAAAAAAACGCCTTCAAAAAACAAAAAAATAACTTCTTTTAAAATGGTAGGTACTATCAGCCCATCGGAACCTTGACCCACCATAGAACATTGTCACAGTGACATTTTAAAACATTTTTTTTGGCACTTCTTATGACTTGAATCATAACGTCACTGTGACAACGTTCTATGGTGGGTCAAGGTTCCGATGGGCTGATAGTACCTACCATTTTAAAAGAAGTTATTTTTTTGTTTTTTGAAGGCGTTTTTTTGTTTTTTAAAACAGTTATTTTTAGATACATGATTTTTTTAAACTGCTTATCTCGTGAATTTTCTCTCATTGTTTTTATATATGCAGATTAAAATATTTATGACTATAACTTATATACATATGGCAATTGATGAAAAATCAATAAATAAAAGCCAGACATAAAACGAAAAAAAAACATTACTTGCAAACCTTTGCTACTTAAATATCACAAAAAGGTTATGAATGAATAAAATCAATTGTAAATTAAAATCTAAATTAATACAATGAGGCTTACCTTCAAAAACGTCAAAGAAATTCTCCTTCGAATCATTTTGTGATGGTGTCTTCTTTTTACGTTTGCTCTAAAACAAAATAACCATAAGTAGGATAAACAACTCAGTTTCATAGTCTGTCAGTGAAGACTACTTGAATTAATAACAATAAATTAAATAACAATATGGTCTTGTTGTTGCCGGGCAGTGCTCGTCGACGTCACCATCCCGCATGACGAGAACCTCGTGAAGGCCCAGAAGGACCAGCTCAGCAAGTTCCTTGACTTGGCTCACGAGGTGACGGCCATGTGGGATGTTGACACGACGAACATTGTCCCGATAGTTGTTTCGGCAAACGGTCTTATAGCGAAGAGTCTCGGCCAACACCTCAAGAGACTCTCGCTAGATGGTCAAGGACCAGATACAGAAGGCAGTACTCCTCGACACGGCACGCATTGTGAGGAGGTTCCTCTCTCTGCAGCCCTAACCACCGGTAGCTTGAGCCCTGCCGCGCTGCCGACGGCACTCGTAGGTTAGGTTTTTTTGTAATGTTTATTTTTTGTATTAGTATTGTTATTTTACTTTATTATTTATTTTTTTGTTGTATAAAACCTAACTTGTACAAAATTTAATAAATATCTGAATAAAATAATATATACAACGGGACAATGTCACACCAATTGCCCTAGTCCCAAACTAAGCCCTAGGCTTGTACTATGGGTACTAGACAACGATATAAATACTTATATAGAGAAATATATACTTAAATACATAGAAAACATCCATGACTCGTGAACAAATATTGGCGCTCATCACACAAATATCTGCCCTTACTGGAATTTAAACCCAGGACCGCTAGCTTCATAGGCAGGGTCACTAGAGTCTGGCAAATTAAAGATGAGAATGAAAAAATGGCAACACTGTAGTGTCACCCCTTTCAAATCAATCTAAGAAACAAGGGACGACACTACAGTGTTGCCATTTTTTCATTCTCATCTTTCATTTGCCAGACTCTACCTACTAGGAGTCGTCGTCGTCGCCCATTTTGGTTTTATGTCGTAATCTGACCTCGGAATATACAGGGCAAAATTAAATGACAGACAGGGATCGCCTATATCGATAAAGTCAATCATCGATGCTTTTCACATATAGTAATGATCGCCGCCTGCATTGTTTGAGTGTATTTTTTATGCCCTTACTACTTGCACAGAAATTTGAAATGTCTCTTAGCCACCTGAAATGCATTCATCAGTCGAGGCGGAGAAGATCAGCGCCCGAAAATTTGGAACAAATTCTGATCGTTTATTTTAACAATAGCAAATGGGACAGTAATTCTGAAATACACAACGAGGAAAACAAATATAATGATGGTGAGTGAAGGTTCAAAAATCCCTTTAAAAGAAAGAATAACAAGAATTATGTTGCTATTTTGTTTCATTTGCATCATCATCATCATCATCATCAGCCCGGGGGCGTCCACTGCTGGACAAAGGCCTCCCCCAAACAGCGCCACAAGTCACGGTCTTGAGCCGCTCGCATCCAGCGGCTCCCCGCGATCCTAACCAGGTCGTCAGACCACCGGGTGGGAGGCCGTCCAACACTCCGTCCACCGGTGCGGGGCCGCCACTCGAGAACTTTTCTTCCCCAACGGTTATCAGTTCTCCGAGCTATGTGGCCTGCCCATTGCCACTTCAGCATGCTAACTCAATTTGCATACATTCAATAAAACAAATTTTACAAACAAAACTTGGAGCGATCATAGTATATGGGAAAGTCATCGATAATAAAATTGAGTTAAACGATATAATAGGCTATCTCTAGATGTAATTTAGTTTTGCCCCGTATATTCCGAGGTCTGGTTATAATCATATTTTAATGGCATATAGAAGGAAAATAAGCGACCAGGTTCTGTTGCCTGATGTTTAGTGTGATCTGATACATACACACTTGCATTTTCTTAAGATGCCATTGCAAGCCTGAGGACTGAGGTGAATGCCCTTATCTACCGCCGAGCAGCAGTTGTGCATTCTGTTATCCCATGTGGGGATAAGACAACCAGTAAAATTACTAGCATAGACGCATTCCATCTTAGTCCTCAGGGTTGGCAACGAATTTAGAGTCATAGAATTACAGTATCAGTATCGTCATTACTGGGGGAACACGAAATGTTGATGCTGCAATTCAAACAAACTTGGCTATGCTATTATTATTTTTAGTTGTAACTCCGACGTCTAGTATGATAATAAAACTCCCAAGTTTCGTTTATTCCTCGGAACAGAGGAGGGGGTAAGAATATACGACAATGCAGTGCTGCAAGCCCCCGCTGGTTGGCCTAATCACCACCATGATATGCAAGCACCAGCATGATAAGCGACTCCTCGTACTTAAGTATATTTTATGATCGATCTCCTCAAAAAACCAAAGCTCATCTGAAATATCATCAATTACTGCGTAAGAAAAACCATTGCTGCATTTAGACATCGAACTAAAAACAAAAAAAAAATGTGCCAGGTATTTCGCATTGCAGCATCACCATTTCGTGTTCCCCCATTAATGACGAGACTAAATACAGGGTGATTGGAAGGTAGAGGTAAACCTTTAAGGTGAAGCTAGTACAGACGATTTAGAACCATTTGAGCCATGGTTGTCTTAGACGAAGTCTCACAAAAATTTTTTTATCGATTATTATTGGTTTTTTGAAAATATCCCAAAATTTCACAATTAATTGCGAATAGTGGCTAATTTAAACCAAAAATTAATATTTTTTTACTTAATTTAATTAGAATAATGTGTAAGCAATCTAACGAAACAGGTTGCATGTATCTTTGTCATCAGAATTTTGTTTTACAGACATTTGAATCCCCGAAACATTTCTAAAGTTTAAGAAACCTTTTGCTTTAACGGCATTTAAAAAAAAACAGAGCGTGTGATAATAATTTAAACCTTTTTAAAAACATGTGTAGTTATTCATCTTTCTTTTGAGGTATCATTAACGCGAATATCTAGGCAAATATTGAAATTAGGACCTACAAACCAAATTAAGGGGGAAAATTAAAAAAAATAGATTTCTTAGGCAGACTGACCAAAACAACATTTTTAATTAAAACCCTCATTTTTGATGTTCGAAATGACTACCGCCGTTTCTAATACAAGCACGAGCCCGTCTTCTCATTTCTACTGTTGTTGTTTTCAACATCATCTCTATCTTCATGGTTGCAAACGCTGAATGAATTCTCTCCACCAATTCTTCTTTTGTGTTTATTTCGACGCTTGAATACACTAATTCTTTGGCCCGACCCCACACGAAGAAGTCCATTGGAGTCAAGTCCGGTGACCGAGCGGGCCAAGAGATGGGTCCATCTCTGCCGATCCAGCTATCAGGGAAAGAATTATGCAGGTGCTCTCTTACGATTAATGTCCAATGAGCTGGACAGCCTTCTTGCTGAAACATGATTTCTCGCTCTGTTTCAAATAGCGGGGCACCGGATTCCTCTAAAAGCACTGGAAGGTCATTTTGTAGAAATTGCAAATAATCATTGCCATTTAAAGTATCCGGTAAGATGTGGGGTCCAATCAATGTTCTGCCAATTACACCTGCCCACACATTGACAGAAAATTTCCTCTGGCATGACACCTGCTTTTTCCAGTGCGGATTGTTGTCTTTTTCGGTCCATTGATGGAGGTTGTGAAAGTTTGTAATTCCCTCTCTAGAGAATTTGCATTCATCCGTCCACAAGATTGATTTTAGAAACCACGCATCATCAATGTCTCTATTGAGGAGAAAACGGCAGAATTAAATCCTTTTTTGGGGATCCCGCTCTTCCAGACCTTGCACACCCGTGCCATGGAATGGATACATGTGATTGTCGTGCATTGATTTCCAGACCTTCCATTGTGAAATGTTTAGATTTCGAGCTACAACTCTGGTGCTGGTATGAGTATCGGCTTCAAATGCTGCTAAAATGTCTTCTTCCGTGGTAGGATCGTGTCTGCCCGTGTTGACTCCAGGTTCAACGTGGTGTATACCATTTTCAGCAAGCCGACGATATGCGTTGTAAAACACTCTAGCATTCGGTACCCTGCGATTCGGAAAACGCTCTTGGTACATTCGTCGTGCCAAAGATCCGTTGCCGTTTGCATTGCCATACATAAAAACAAAATCCGCATATTTTTTGATTAGAAAAACTAGCCATCACAATTTAATTGTGCGTGTACTTTCCAACTCAAAGTTAGGGTTAAGTCTACGACTTGATGCACTGTGACAAAAATGTCAATTCCTTCAATTAAAAAAAAAGAACAATCGAAGTTAGGTTATCATCAATGAGTATTAATTTACTTATTTGGATCAAAAAGTTTTCAATGTTGTATCAAAATGTTCCCCCTTAATTTGGTTTGTAGGTCCTAATTTCAATATTCGCCTAGATATTCGCGTAAATGATATCTCAAAAGAAAGATGAATAACTACACATGTTTTTAAAAAGGTTTAAATTATTATCACAAGCTCTGTTTTTTTTTAAAATGCCGTTAAAGCAAAGGGTTTCTTAAACTTTAGAAATGTTTCGGGGATTCAAATGTCTGTAAAACAAAAATCTGATGACAAAGATACATGCAACCTGTTTCGTTAGATTGCTTACACATTATTCTAATTAAATTAAGTGAAAAATTATTAATTTTTGGTTTAAATTAGCCACTATTCGCAATTAATTGTGAAATTTTGGGATATTTTCAAAAAACAAATAATAATCGATAAAAAAAAAATTGTGACACTTCGTCTAAGACAACCATGGTTCAAATGGTTCTAAATGGTCTGTATTAGCTTCACCTTAAAGGTTTACCTCTACCTTCCAATCACCCTGTATATCATCATCCGGTAGTCTTATCGTACTAGGTTGGTTTAGTGTCGTGGGCTCCCCTACTACTATGGGTTAGCTCGATGTTACTTACTATCAGCTAGCCTGTGTGCTCGTGTGCTTTTCCTAGCCATAAAAAATGGGGCTCAGGGCTAGGACCTCTATGCCACGTTATTTCAACGAATCTTGCTTTCAAAACCATATTGCTTTTTGTACGATAAGCCAAGTGAATGAGAGTGGCAATATCGATAACGGTATGATAGCGATATCGCTCAAGGCAAAGTGATGAAAGAGGCAAAGTGGAGATTCATAAACTACTTTACAGACAACTATTGCACGAACAGTTAAATATGTTAGAATTTAAAAATAAGTGGAATTAAGATGAAACGACATGTTTATCAAAGGTTACTTTATTATTCTTACGATTATGTGAGTACGCAAATGAAGTAATTTATTACATGTGACACAATTGAGAATACAATAAAATCATTGGTTTTTTTGAAACACAGATAAATATTACCGAATATTGTTAAAAGAAACATATCAACCGAAATCAACAATCACTTGTAAAAAGATGTTAATAATCTGTTTTGAGACAAAACCAAACTCAAATAAGTTTTTTTTTAATTATCGTAGTCAACAATGTCTTGTTGTAGATGTGACATTTTTAATGTTTTTAATCTCTAGTAGTAGACAAAATTTTCTGTAATATTTTTAGGATTATTAGCGGTCTCCGTTTGAACCCTTATATCTATTAAGGGCTGCTCATTCAGATTTTGCGCCGACCTAGGAACACTAATAACATTCGTATTCATTTCACTGTCGCATGTCAAAATTGCTTCGTTTCTGGCAAACTCTTTGTAGGCTAAGGCTACAGTCAGCTCTCCATTAGCATACGACCATTCCGCATCTGTCGTGTTCAGCAACTCTGGCATAATTCTCATAGCCA
Organism: Acleris sparsana; assembly: GCA_923062465.1. NCBI lineage: Eukaryota > Metazoa > Arthropoda > Insecta > Lepidoptera > Tortricidae > Acleris > Acleris sparsana. Next base: position 3,351,582 of record OV281287.1, on the reverse strand, counting down.
CATACTTCTTGTACACTCCATACCTTTCTGCCTTTACGTACAACACTCTGTGTTTGATTTTGACTTCAATAGTACTCTCATTGAAATTTGGCAGGGTAACAGTAAATTTATAGATGTCCTCATCGTATATTTCCTTAGCTGTGAACTCCTGAAGTTCATTGCAGAAAGTCTTCGCCTTGTGGTCTAGTTCTGCTACATCATTGGCTAGTTGTTCGAAGAATCTCTCCTCATGTCGTCTCCTGTAGTCGTGGCGATGATGATGGCAGGCAAAACCCTGGGTGTGGCACCACCGATGTGGTTCCACGAAATTGAAAATAGCGAGAATAATAAGTGCACGATACATTTTTGACGCTATCCGTAGACGAGGCGTTGGAGCGACTGAAGCCGACTTCGGACGTCGATAGCTTTTAACCTTTGTCATGTTATTGTGGATAAGATAACAAAGGCCGAGGTGATGCGTATAAAATATAATTGTCTGTGTGGCAATTTCTTGGAACTCTGATTATAGTCAGGTATTTACGCGGCCGGTCATAACAGTATTGAATTATAGAACAGGAAAATGTTTTTTATCAATACCTTTAACTTTTAAAAATAGTGGCGTAGGTCTATAAACAAAGCGCTGCCATGAATGGATTGGATAGGTGATTGAAACTATACACGTGTGTGATATAAAGCTGTTTGATTTAACAATACGAAAAATAAAAACATGTTTTTTTATCCCTTGTGTCATAATTAACTATTATTTTACCGGAAGATTCTTTTATAATACTGATGAATATTATTATTCACGTTCAAATTCGTATATTTGTAGAGTGTGTGTGTTAAGTTGTTACTCCTTTACGCTGCAACGGCTGGAAGGATTTGGATGAAATTTGAAATGGAGATAGCTTATATACTCTGGTTTAACACATATAGGCTACTTTTTATCCCGGAAATTTAACGATAATCGAAATATACGTGAACAAAGTCGCGCGGGTAAAAGCTAATAAGGTTATAAATTGGGGTTATAATTAGTTGGCTGCTAATACGATTTTTTCTAAAGGAGTAGGGTAGAAGTACTGTTTGTGGTCATCGAAGGTTGAAATGAACATCATAAATACTTAATATTAAAAATAATATTCATAAATAGTTAAGACTGAAGATTAATTTAAAGAAAAAATATAAAAATATGTTTGAAATTTCATAAAGCTTTAGATATTAGTTAAAATTTAGAGTGGCCAAAAACGGTGTAAGCTGCCACAACCGGTACTTCTACCCTACAACTTAATTGAGAGCCGGGTTAGGAACGGTTGTGAGGGTGGGGCACGTGAAGCTCATAATATTATAGTCACCATTTCCCCCTTCCCGCATATCACGCATACGACTCTTACATTGTACGCCTATAGAATATAAGGTCTGTAAATATCACTATAGTCTATGCCAATGGAAATTGGCAAAGATGTAAACACAACCAAACTAACCAATTAACCATTATTACTAGATAATCACTAGCGTTAGGATTTTGGTGGCATTTCGTGGTTCTAGAATCCATGGAGTCGATATTTCCTAATTATTATAATACATAACACATTGATTTTGACCTTCGGTATTATCATATTCAAAAATGAACTAAATACATATTTAGTTCCGTTATTTCATACCTATTAATATTTGCTTGTTTGTAACGCTTTCACATCAGAGATATCCTCAATACCAAAATTAATTTAAATTGGTGCGGCCGAATAACGAATAAATGAATTTTGAAATATTAAAATACTGAAGGTCAAAATCAAAGTGTTATGTATTATAATAATTAGGAAATAGCGACTCCATGGATTCTGGAACCACGATTTGCCACCAAAAGTCCTAACTCTAATAATCACATACTTTTAAATAAAAACAAGCTTGATGAATATTTGAGGTTATGTGTCAAACAGTATTAATTTGTTTACATCTTTGGCAATGTAGATTGCCACAGACTATACTTATTGTTTTGAAGTTAAAACCTACCACTTACCTTAGTGAGTTCTTCTGCGACGGACATTTCCAAGGCGTGGTGCGTGCGAGCGAGCGCCGCTAACGCTTCCTCTAACACCCTGTTTCGTTCTATCTACGGGACAAATGACGGTATTATTAGGGTTAGGACTTTTGGCGGCATATCGTGGTTCTATTTCCTAATTATTATAATGAATAATAATATATATCAGGTGACAATGTCCCAGCAATTGATCTAGTCCCAAACAAGCTCTAGACTTGTACTATGGGTACTAGAAAACGTTATTAATACTTACATTCGGGTTCATAAATATGTGTACCTTGTCTATTTAATGTCATGTTTAAACTGCCGTATATGTCACTGTGTTAAAGTGACAAGGTACTAAAGTGTACACATATTTATGCACTCGACTGTACAAGGAAAGGTTCCCATCTGTCCGGCACTGATTTTGTTTATTTTGATATATTAGAGAGAAGTCTAAAATAACAGACATGTATTTTTTTAGCTAGCTGCCCAATCTTAACCGTTTGGGATAAATTGACCTCCAAAGTACTGAAAAGTTACTAAAACCTCTAACTTATAAACAGATTAAAAAAAAAAAAAGCTAGTTTCCTCTCGGTTTGATTATATGTTTAAGAACAAGAAAAAACAATGAGCATGTGTTTTGTAATATTGGTTCAACCTCGTAGTTAAAAAAATACCAAAGTATGTATCTTCAATGAGAAATACATATACTATACGTATTTTTTTAAATATCAGTTTTGGCCGATATAAAAAAACACGAGCTCATTATTTTTTCATCACGTAGGAAACTAGCAATATTTTTTACACATCGTTTAAGAATCGAAGCGCCTATAGTAAAATTGGTAGTCAAGCACCCATAACATTTAAAGTTGATAAACCCCGTTCTGAGATGGCATCATTGACTCGTCACATCTCTGACTGACCTAGTTTGTAACACCATTATCTGAATGGACATGACCAGAGCCCGGATTTTTCATGGCAAAACAAAACACTATCGTAATCTGGCTAGTGATAGAAACATCATTTTATCGATATCGAGTATTATTTATAAAAGCTGTGCTCGATCGAAATCCTGAATATGAAAGTTTACGAGATATATTTATCTGAAAATTGTACTCAAACTGAAAATTATACCAATTACAATGAATTTTATAAATTTGCTCCCTTGACGTTAAGTGAAGTTGAACGTACATTTAGTATATATAAATAGCGTTATAGACGCGAAATATAAACGAATTTGTTTGCTCCCAGAGAATGTTGAAAAACGAATGATTATTTACTCCTATCACCATTACACGAATAAAACGCCATGTGCTGCTGTGTGTACTAACGTGGATTACGACGAAGAAATTGAATATATTTCTATATAACTTCAAACAAACTATGTATGTTTTTTTAGTTGGTCACGTTTTTTATTCCATAACACAATTATCGATCGATAAAATGATGTTTCTATCACTAGCCAGATTATGATAGTGTTTTGTTTTGCCATGAAAAATCCGGGCTCTGGAAATGACAATACAATTTGAAAATAAATAGATGATTCATTTATAATATTAGTATAATCGCCAAACAAACCTTACCGTACCGTTAACTTTTACAAGTTTGTACGGTTTATTGTCTGTTTATGTTTCATACACGTCTTACGCCTAAAAATATTCGGAACACAAACCTTATCCTGAATACTGGGTTGTTTAGACTTTTATATCGGAATATTTGATAGGGAATTTTAGGAGGATTTGCGGGTGGTAGGACCTTGTGCAGGGTCCGTCCGGATCGCTACCACCATCTTATCCATTAACGTACCGTCAAACAGCAGTGTTCGCATTGTTGTATTCCGCTTTAGGGATAAGACAGCCGGTGTAATGACTAGCATAGAGGCATTCCATCTTAGTCCTCTGGGTTGGCAACGCATTTGCAGTCTTAGTCTTGTGAATGCGAATGTCTATGGGTCACAGTTTCCACTTACCATCAGGTTGCCTGTGTGCTCGTTTGCCTTGTCATACATACCAAAAAAAAAAGGAAAACCGATAAAAGACTTTCATGCCGACCGAGCCCGAGCCGCACGCGTGCTGGAAGCGCTGCACACCACACCACGGTACCTCTCTGTTGAGCCGCGCGGAGTCGGCGTCCCTGGCCTGCGCCACCAGCCCCTCCGAGCCCGAGCCGCACGCGTGCTGGAAGCGCTGCACACCACACCACGGTACCTCTCTGTTGAGCCGCGCGGAGTCGGCGTCCCTGGCCTGCGCCACCAGCCCCTCCGAGCCCGAGCCGCACGCGTGCTGGAAGCGCTGCACACCACACCACGGTACCTCTCTGTTGAGCCGCGCGGAGTCGGCGTCCCTGGCCTGCGCCACCAGCCCCTCCGAGCCCGAGCCGCACGCGTGCTGGAAGCGCTGCACACCACACCACGGTACCTCTCTGTTGAGCCGCGCGGAGTCGGCGTCCCTGGCCTGCGCCACCAGCCCCTCCGAGCCCGAGCCGCACGCGTGCTGGAAGCGCTGCACACCACACCACGGTACCTCTCTGTTGAGCCGCGCGGAGTCGGCGTCCCTGGCCTGCGCCACCAGCCCCTCCGAGCCCGAGCCGCACGCGTGCTGGAAGCGCTGCACACCACACCACGGTACCTCTCTGTTGAGCCGCGCGGAGTCGGCGTCCCTGGCCTGCGCCACCAGCCCCTCCGAGCCCGAGCCGCACGCGTGCTGGAAGCGCTGCACACCACACCACGGTACCTCTCTGTTGAGCCGCGCGGAGTCGGCGTCCCTGGCCTGCGCCACCAGCCCCTCCGAGCCCGAGCCGCACGCGTGCTGGAAGCGCTGCACACCACACCACGGTACCTCTCTGTTGAGCCGCGCGGAGTCGGCGTCCCTGGCCTGCGCCACCAGCCCCTCCGAGCCCGAGCCGCACGCGTGCTGGAAGCGCTGCACACCACACCACGGTACCTCTCTGTTGAGCCGCGCGGAGTCGGCGTCCCTGGCCTGCGCCACCAGCCCCTCCGAGCCCGAGCCGCACGCGTGCTGGAAGCGCTGCACACCACACCACGGTACCTCTCTGTTGAGCCGCGCGGAGTCGGCGTCCCTGGCCTGCGCCACCAGCCCCTCCGAGCCCGAGCCGCACGCGTGCTGGAAGCGCTGCACACCACACCACGGTACCTCTCTGTTGAGCCGCGCGGAGTCGGCGTCCCTGGCCTGCGCCACCAGCCCCTCCGAGCCCGAGCCGCACGCGTGCTGGAAGCGCTGCACACCACACCACGGTACCTCTCTGTTGAGCCGCGCGGAGTCGGCGTCCCTGGCCTGCGCCACCAGCCCCTCCGAGCCCGAGCCGCACGCGTGCTGGAAGCGCTGCACACCACACCACGGTACCTCTCTGTTGAGCCGCGCGGAGTCGGCGTCCCTGGCCTGCGCCACCAGCCCCTCCGAGCCCGAGCCGCACGCGTGCTGGAAGCGCTGCACACCACACCACGGTACCTCTCTGTTGAGCCGCGCGGAGTCGGCGTCCCTGGCCTGCGCCACCAGCCCCTCCGAGCCCGAGCCGCACGCGTGCTGGAAGCGCTGCACACCACACCACGGTACCTCTCTGTTGAGCCGCGCGGAGTCGGCGTCCCTGGCCTGCGCCACCAGCCCCTCCGAGCCCGAGCCGCACGCGTGCTGGAAGCGCTGCACACCACACCACGGTACCTCTCTGTTGAGCCGCGCGGAGTCGGCGTCCCTGGCCTGCGCCACCAGCCCCTCCGAGCCCGAGCCGCACGCGTGCTGGAAGCGCTGCACACCACACCACGGTACCTCTCTGTTGAGCCGCGCGGAGTCGGCGTCCCTGGCCTGCGCCACCAGCCCCTCCGAGCCCGAGCCGCACGCGTGCTGGAAGCGCTGCACACCACACCACGGTACCTCTCTGTTGAGCCGCGCGGAGTCGGCGTCCCTGGCCTGCGCCACCAGCCCCTCCGAGCCCGAGCCGCACGCGTGCTGGAAGCGCTGCACACCACACCACGGTACCTCTCTGTTGAGCCGCGCGGAGTCGGCGTCCCTGGCCTGCGCCACCAGCCCCTCCGAGCCCGAGCCGCACGCGTGCTGGAAGCGCTGCACACCACACCACGGTACCTCTCTGTTGAGCCGCGCGGAGTCGGCGTCCCTGGCCTGCGCCACCAGCCCCTCCGAGCCCGAGCCGCACGCGTGCTGGAAGCGCTGCACACCACACCACGGTACCTCTCTGTTGAGCCGCGCGGAGTCGGCGTCCCTGGCCTGCGCCACCAGCCCCTCCGAGCCCGAGCCGCACGCGTGCTGGAAGCGCTGCACACCACACCACGGTACCTCTCTGTTGAGCCGCGCGGAGTCGGCGTCCCTGGCCTGCGCCACCAGCCCCTCCGAGCCCGAGCCGCACGCGTGCTGGAAGCGCTGCACACCACACCACGGTACCTCTCTGTTGAGCCGCGCGGAGTCGGCGTCCCTGGCCTGCGCCACCAGCCCCTCCGAGCCCGAGCCGCACGCGTGCTGGAAGCGCTGCACACCACACCACGGTACCTCTCTGTTGAGCCGCGCGGAGTCGGCGTCCCTGGCCTGCGCCACCAGCCCCTCCGAGCCCGAGCCGCACGCGTGCTGGAAGCGCTGCACACCACACCACGGTACCTCTCTGTTGAGCCGCGCGGAGTCGGCGTCCCTGGCCTGCGCCACCAGCCCCTCCGAGCCCGAGCCGCACGCGTGCTGGAAGCGCTGCACACCACACCACGGTACCTCTCTGTTGAGCCGCGCGGAGTCGGCGTCCCTGGCCTGCGCCACCAGCCCCTCCGAGCCCGAGCCGCACGCGTGCTGGAAGCGCTGCACACCACACCACGGTACCTCTCTGTTGAGCCGCGCGGAGTCGGCGTCCCTGGCCTGCGCCACCAGCCCCTCCGAGCCCGAGCCGCACGCGTGCTGGAAGCGCTGCACACCACACCACGGTACCTCTCTGTTGAGCCGCGCGGAGTCGGCGTCCCTGGCCTGCGCCACCAGCCCCTCCGAGCCCGAGCCGCACGCGTGCTGGAAGCGCTGCACACCACACCACGGTACCTCTCTGTTGAGCCGCGCGGAGTCGGCGTCCCTGGCCTGCGCCACCAGCCCCTCCGAGCCCGAGCCGCACGCGTGCTGGAAGCGCTGCACACCACACCACGGTACCTCTCTGTTGAGCCGCGCGGAGTCGGCGTCCCTGGCCTGCGCCACCAGCCCCTCCGAGCCCGAGCCGCACGCGTGCTGGAAGCGCTGCACACCACACCACGGTACCTCTCTGTTGAGCCGCGCGGAGTCGGCGTCCCTGGCCTGCGCCACCAGCCCCTCCGAGCCCGAGCCGCACGCGTGCTGGAAGCGCTGCACACCACACCACGGTACCTCTCTGTTGAGCCGCGCGGAGTCGGCGTCCCTGGCCTGCGCCACCAGCGCGGCGCAGTGCCGCAGCGCGCCCAGCGCCTCCGAGCCGGAGCCGCAAGCGTGCTGGAAGCGCTGCACACCACACCACTCACTCAGACCCACATAACTACTCCTGCTCTACGGATAGCTTCACGTCCACATCTCGATAGGACTAGGTAGCAAGCCTCCTATTGCACCATCTAGACAATGTCGGGTGACAATTCGGTATACATTGCAAAGTAAACACGCTGATAAATCACTGGGTTTCATATAAGCTGCGCCATGTACTATCGAACCAACGGAACCCTGACCCACCATAGAACCTTGTCACAGTGATTGACGTTAGGACTGTCATACGACGCTATACGACAATCGTACGTCAATCATTGTGACAAGGTTCCATGGTGGGTCAGGGTTCCGTTGGTTCGATAGTACACTAAAATGTCAGATGTCACCTGTCGTTTTCAAGATGGTGAAATAGGGGGCAGATCGCGTTGCGACTAAATCTCAATAAGTGTGAGTCTCTAAATAACCAAATTTTTTTTAATAATGTTTAGAGATCGGCGATCGGAAGCATTTTATGTCAAATTGTTCACGAAATTATAACATGGACATGACTATTTATATTCTCGTTAAAAAAAAATACCTACTAAAATGTTTCTTTTTTTATTGAGTTATTACTATCAAGGTTTTAACATTTCTATTACCTATAAATATGATTATGAAGCATAGGCCCCTTATAATTATCTATCGAACGAATGAGTTTACGTCATCTTATGTCTTGTACTTGTCTCATTGACGTTCCTGTCATTATTTTGTACATTAAAATCTATTGATCTGGTGTTAGAGGAACCAGTTTTACCAGTGAAAATATGGCTAGTGAATTTACCATTCGTAAATGGTTAAAGGATCAACCGGATCTGATATACGACAAATCAAAAGGTTCAGTCCTATGTAAAAAATGTGGAATACATTTGTTAGCTTTACGTAAAAGCAATATTCTAAATCATCTTAAGTCACAGACTCATCGTGGTAATAGTAAGCAAAATCAAGAACAATTTAATTTTGATTTATTACATTTTTTAATATTATGTAATATTCCGTGGGATCGACTGAAAAGTGATGCATTCCAGCAAATAGTAAAGAGGCGTTATCAATACGCAAAGCCAAACATCTGATGGAAGATGATAACTTGAAAAAAAATCTCACACACATCAAGGAAAATTTTGAAATAATAACCCGAAATATAAAATTGTTAGAGAAGCGTGGTTTATCTATTAGAGAATCATTACATTTACTAGATGAGGTACGGCTGTGTATAATAATGACGTCCTCAAATTCATTAAGTAACAAAATGGAGTCAGTAATCGATAGAATCCCTGATTACGATTTTGTTAGAAACTTAAGTGATACTCGTAATGATTACAACGAAATATCAGTTTACGAATATGCACCTCTCACATCTGTTGACGTCGAACGGTCGTTCTCTTTATACAAATGGATCCTCAATGTTAAACGAAATCGATTGACAATATCAAACATAGAAAAAATAATGATTATTTACTATAACAAATTAAATTCAGTTACTTCTTAATAAAAGTGGTTTTATTTTAAACAATACCGACTTATCCATATTAGTCATTACTGTTCATGCTGTTTAACGTCAAAGTGACATAAAATGCTTCCGATCGCCGATCACTAATAATGTTATATCTGTCTTAGCAATGTCGATGGAGCCCCCGCATTGCGGAGCTCCTATTCCTGGGCAATTTGCCTTTTGGGCATTTCAAGTTACCTAAAGAAACTAACCTACCTAGTAACGCTATGAAGTGGTCATTATGTAACTTTTTGAGACGTAGTCGTAAAGAGATCTGGTCGTATAGCGATCTAGGAACAAAGCGATCTGAGGGCCCTGCCAAGATGCACTACGCTAACGAACGTTTCTATTCATTTCGTTTTTAAACCAATCGCGTCACTGGTAGATGACGTGATACGAAATGTCACGGGATCTAGCAGTGACGCGATTGGTTAAAAATTACGTGAGAGTGCATCTTGGCAGGGTCTCCCGGTCGTAGTCGCTACCTAGTCCTAACAAGATGTGGACCTAAAGCTCCTATCATAAGCTTAAAAAATGGAGGTTGAGCCACGTTTTAAGTTATAGATTAGATAAATGTATTAAATGAAATATTAAACTTGAACTGTCAGTCTGACAACACAATCCCATATACTGAGATATTATTATGTTATTGCCGCCTGTCATAAATTGACACTCTTAGTTAACAGATGGCGTTACGAGTCATTATTTTCTATCGATGATTAAATTAGCTTCAAATGTAAATAATATTTTATTCGTTAAATCATTTAATTAGATAAATGTATTAAATGAAATATTAAACTTGAACTGTCAGTCAGACAACACCATCCCATATACTGAGATATTATTATGTTATTGTAGCCTGTCATAAATTGACACTTAGTTAACAGATGGCGTTACGAGTCATTATTTTCTATCGATGATTATTGATTAAATTAGCTTCAAATGTAAATGATATTTTATTCGTTAAATCATTTACGAGTAAATTCTTAAAACTTTAAGTTTCACTTGCCACCCGGTCATGACAAGGCACGGTTAACTAAGTGTAAACAAGGCTAACATTATAAATAATAAAACGATTTTTAGTTGTTTCAGACTATGATTATGAAGCAACATGTTTAGTTACCATGTAGGCGGAGTGGTGCAGCGAGTTGCCGACGTTGACGGACTTGTCGAGAGCCGCGACGATGGCGCTGCATTCCCTCAGCTGCGTGTCCAGCAGCGCCAGGCTGTTCGTGGCGGAGGTTAAGGCGTCTTGCATCGAGCCTGGCGGCAAAAGGCCATATTTCATTACCAAAGATCGGATAAATGGGCGTCATAATTCGCAAGAATGTGGACATGACCTCATCATCATCATCATGTCAGCCGAAAGACGTCAACTGCTGGACATAGGCTTCCCCCAAGGCTCTCCACTCATGACATGACCTGATTCTAATTAAATAAATTAAATTACAATTAGTAAATACTTACCGTAAAAATAGTTTTTTTAAATACATAAATAAGACAAAGACTTGTTATTGTGTACATTTATTAAAACTAACAGTAATTTATATAACTTTTCCGTGGTTAGTTTGTTCCTATTCACGGCTAAAATAAACTTGGTGGATGCCTTTCGCAATCCACGGATGTTAATGGAGCAAACTTAAATGGATTAATATCAATGGCGACTCTTCACGTCTGTGTATTATTTATTACTACCTTGCAAAGGATCAAACATATTTTTAGGATCAGTAATCAATTTTGAGTCCTTTTTAGACTTGATATGGTAGTCGATGGATATGATGGACCCAGTAAAAAAAAAATCTTTCATGATATTAACTTAAAATTTCTTCTGCTAAAGTTTATATGTTTGTTTGTTATTCCATCACGCTGCAATAGCCCGATGGATTTGTATGAAATTTGAAATGTAGAAATAACACTGTAGGCACTGGTCCAACCGCCGACGACGAGCGAGCGAGTACAGCCAGCGATCAACTATTAATATACGCGTCTCTGTTACTGACAGGGGATTTTTATCTTTTATTCGCTTCTCGGGCGAGAAAATCGTCGATAGCTAATCGCTTCCTCGCCCTTGGTGAGACCAGTGCCATAGTTCCGAGTTTTATAACGTTATAATAATATCGCTGCTGTGTTGGTGCCGGCCGAGAATAGCAACACCCCATCTCTTCCCGTGGGTGTCGTAAGAGGCGACTAAGGGATAAACCGGAGGATGGGCAGTAGCGTGCTCCGCGGACTACATGGTATAACTGCGGTCGCCAACCCGCCTGCCAAGCGTGGCGACTACGGCATTTTTCCCCCGACGATATGAATATACAAAAACAGCCCAGACCCCTAGTTCCCGGCGGCCCCGCTATTCCTGGCTCCGGTAGCGGCCATGGTAACAGCGGCGCGGGGGGTGCTTTAGGTAATCTCCGGCAGAGACCCGGCTACCAGAAACGACGACCTTTGGCCCTGGCAACATACAACTGCCGAACATTGCTGACCGACGATAAGTTGCTGGAACTGGAGAAGTAATTGAGCAGGTTACGATGGGGAATCATAGGGTTGTCAGAAGTCCGTAGAGAGGGGGAGGACATGATAACCCTGAAGTTCGGTAACTTCCTCTATTTCCGGGAGGGCGACCACCAGTCCCAGGGAGGTGTCGGGTTTATCGTCCACAAGTCCCTCGTGAACAACGTGGTGAAGATCGAGAGTGTGTCGAGCAGGGTAGCGTACCTTGTACTCAGAATGACCCAACGATATTCGTTGAAGGTCATACAGGTATATGCTCCGACCGCGACACACTCCGACGATGAGGTGGAGGCTATGTATGAGGATGTTTCCAGAGCCATGCATAGCTCCAAAACTCACTTCACGGTTGTTATGGGGGACTTCAACGCAAAGCTGGGCAAACGAGACGGTGAAGAGCAGAGTGGGGAATTTTGGGGTGGGGCGTAGGAATCACCGGGGCCACCTACTAGCCAGTTTTATGGAGAAGGAGGCACTCTATATGATGAACTCCTTCTTCAGAAAACGTGAGCATAAGAAGTGGACCTGGATGAGCCCTGATGGTGTAACGAGGAATGAGATAGACTTTATCATGTCGACGAAAAAGCACATATTCAATGATGTATCCGTGATCAGTGCGGTTAAAACCGGCTCAAGCTTGAAAGGTCTCGACTGATGAAGTCTACGCTCCGCCCGGCACCCGCTCAGCTCCAAATCCCCGAGAGCTTTCAGCTCGAACTTCAAAATCGTTTCGAGTGCCTTGGTAGCGACGTGGACGATTACAACGACGGGTTTTTGGAAGCTGTCCAAACGGTCGGGTCTAAGTTCTTCAAGATCCGCCGTAAAAAAACCAGCAAGCTCTTGGACTCCACGCTTAGGCTCATGGAGGTGAGGCGAGAAATGATTCTGCAGTCCTCTGGTGACGCTTGTCGTTATCGGCAGCTCAACAGACAGATCTTGAAGTCTCTGAAGCGTGATATACGCCGATTCAATACTAAAAGTATTGAAGAGCGTGAGATGCGTTGCGGCAGGGTATACTGAAGACCGAAGAGTATAACCTCCCCCTTTGCCTTGCATTTGTGGACTACGAGAAAGCCTTCGATTCGATCGAGACATGGGCTGTGCTGCAGTCTCTCCAGCGGTGCCAAGTTGACTACCGATATATCGAAGTGCTGAAGTGTCTGTACGAAAACGCCACTATGTCCGTCCGACTACAAGACCAGAGCACGAAGCCTATTCCTCTGCAGCGGGGAGTCAGACAAGGAGAAGCTGTTCACCGCTGCATTGGAGGATGCTTTTAAGGTTCTGGATTGGAAAGGACGAGGCATAAACATAAATGGTGAGTACATCACTCACCTTCGATTTGCTGACGATATCGTAGTCATGGCTGAGACCATGGAGGATCTCAGTGCAATGCTCGCTGACCTCAGTAGAGCTTCCGACCGAGTGGGCTTGAGAATGAACATGGACAAGACGAAAGTCATGTCCAATGTCCATGTCGCGCCAACTCCCGTGATAGTCGGAGGCTTTGCGCTCCAAGTTGTTGACGACTATAATTTACAAGGGACAAACGGTCCAGTTAGGTAGGTCCAACTTTGAGAAAGAGGTCACTCGTCGTATCCGACTCGGCTGGGCTGCGTTCGGGAAGCTTCGCAGCACCTTTTCGTCCAAATTACAGTGTTTAAAGTCAAAAGTCTTTGACCAGTGTGTGTTGCCAGTGATGACTTACGGATCTGAGACGTTGGCGCTAACAATGGGTCTCATAAAAAAAAAAAAAAAGCCTTTTATTTCTTGCCAATAATTTTACAATGTCAATGTTTGTTAGTAGTAGGTATTTGATTTAATTTTGTCAGTAATAAAATAATTATAGTCTTGTTTAATAAATTTCGATTACAACATGTTACTTCAGTTATTTTGCATAATTATCTGTTTTGAAATATTTTTATGATTTTTATAATTGAATTATTTTAATTAATATAACTACATAATGTTCTAAGCAAGAACCCCCTCTCAGGTAAAGGCCTCCTCCAGAGTAAGTCAGTCGGTCCTGTCTTGTGCTTTTTGCGTCCAGTTTGCACCTGCAACTTTTATTATTTCGTCTGACCACCGAGTGTACTGTCTGCCCTGCGTGCGTTTTCCTATTGGCCCCGGCCATGTCGTTACTTTTTTCGTCCATCTCTTGTCTTTCATTCTGGCGACATGTCCTGCCCATCTCCATTTTTGTCTTTTTGCGTAACTAAGTGCGTCTATCACTTTGGTTTGTGATCTAATAATGCTGTGTCTGATTTTTTGAAGTTTTTTAATATTCGTTATACTTCGTTCCATGCTCCTCTGGCAAGTATTTATTTTATTTTTGATACTGGTAGTAAACTTCCAGGTTTGCGCAGCGTATGTGAGCGATGGAAGCAAGCACGAGTCCATGATCTTCTTTTTGAATTTAACAGGTATTTTGCTTTTTAGTATTTCCTTTTGGCTCCAAAATTTGTTCCACGTAATCTTGATTCTCCTATCAACCTCTATTTCATTGTTATTTCTTTCGAATGAAATTTGTTTGCCAAGGTATATATAATTCTGAACGTATTCCATGTCAATTCCATCGACATTCAGTGGAATATGTATACTATTAGTCATAATTTTTGATTTATTAAAGTTTATTTCGAGTCCTGTGTGTCTACTGGCTGTTTGTAAGGTGCATATCATGTATTTTAAGTCTGAAAAGCGTTCCGAAAAGAGCACAATGTCGTCGGCAAACCTTAGGTGGTGGAGGTAACTATCGGCTATAGGTATTCCCAGTTTGGACCAGTTAAGCTTGCTAATAATCGGTATGGGTCTCATAAGGAAGCTCAAAGTCACTCAGAGGGCTATGGAGAGGGCTATGCTCGGGGTTTCTCTGCGTGATAGAATCAAAAATGATGATATCCGCAAGTGACAGTGGGCCGGGCACATTGCTCGCAGGACTGATGATGGCCGATGGGGTCAGAAGGTTCTGGAGTGGCGTCCGCGGACCGGAAGACGAGCTGTAGGTAGGCCTCCAACAAGATGGAGTGACGACCTCGTCAGGATCGCGGGACCGTGGTGGATGCGAAAAGCACAAGACCGGTCTGAGTGGAAAGCCTTGGGGGAGGCCTATGTCCAGCAGTGGACGTCTTTCGGCTGAAATGATGATGATGATGGAATAATATCGTTATCATAAAATAGCGCTATTTTCAGGTGTAAAGACTACCATGAGCACGATGTACTCACCGAGAGGCTTGCACTCATCCTCCATGTCCTCGGTGGCCTCGCGCGCGCTGTCGGGCGCCGCGCCGGCCCACAGGTAGTGCCCCGAGTACGCGACGTGCTCCGAGAACGCCGTCAGCCACGACTGGAACAAGTGGCTGGTTACAAAGACCTGCTTTACGGTTCTCTATTGTATAGCCGAATTTCATTTCCCAACCAACGTTTCGGCGAATTTCATTTTGCCGAATCATCATAAGGCTACTTGTTAATATGATTAGTTTCATTTACCAAACTCACGATTTCCAACTCAACGTTTGGTTTTTTTTTACATCGATATTTATTAAAATGTCATTTTTCATATAGCCAAATGGTTCACTTGTAATAATAGTAGAATAGTATTATAAAAAACGTCGGTTCTGGCGCTTCGCGAGCCGCTGCCCCGGCACGCTCGCTTCGCTCACTCGGCTCGGGCGCTGTAGGGTCGCAGTTCTACCTAACACTCCTCCTCTCGCCGTCGCTCGTCGTCGTACCTAACTGGTCTCTGTGGATAAACTGACGAAACGTTATTCGTCTAAGAGTTTTTCGGCGTAGTGTAACATTTGCCATGTGAAAGATGTTCCAAAAGTTTAAAGTCAAAATGATATCCGTCTACATAATAATTCGACCAAATGAGAGGTTGGCATACAATTTTTTTCCAATAAGTAGTTGTCAAAGTGAAGATTCTGCGAAATGATGGATGGCAAATGAAATACGACCAAAAAAAAATCGCAGTACGCACTGCTTTACACTATTAAACGTTACTGCAGAGACCGGAAAAAAGGCCGTTGTGGGCCGAGACGCAGTCAAGGCCGCTCTATTATACGAGTCCGGCAACCTTCCTGGCCAAGGCTCGTATAATGCTTTCTCCAAGAATGCGAGAAAGTACATATAACACAATTTTTAATAATATTTTATAGTCCCAAAGTTGCCTTAAAAAATATTGTCACCATCGACAACGCGCAAAAACCAAAAACACGCTGGAAACGCTATTCGAAATGGTACGTTTTAGTCTATGAAACAAGAAAGAACTTTGATTAATACTCGATTGGGCTGTTTGGAGTCTAAAAATCTTTTTAAAAAGTAAAAAACGAAGCAATGCCGGCTCGGTGGCCGAGGCGGAGACAGATCCTGGCAGCAGGCACTGACCTGGCGCGCATGCGCCGTGTCCTGCCCGCGCGGCAGGCACAGGCGCTGCTGCTCCCCGTCGCTGAAGGACGCCAGGAGCAGCGCCGGCTCGGTGGCCGAGGCGGAGACAGGTCCCGGTAGAAGGCACTGACCTGGCGTGCGTGCGCCGTGTCCTGCCCGCGCGGCAGGCACAGGCGCTGCTGCTCCCCGTCGCTGAAGGACGCCAGGAGTAGCGCCGGCTCGGTGGCCGCGGCGGAGACAGGTCCTGGTAGAAGGCACTGACCTGGCGCGCGTGCGCCGTGTCCTGCCCGCGCGGCAGGCACAGGCGCTGCTGCTCCCCGTCGCTGAAGGACGCCAGGAGCAGCGCCGGCTCGGTGGCCGAGGCGGAGACAGGTCCCGGTAGAAGGCACTGACCTGGCGTGCGTGCGCCGTGTCCTGCCCGCGCGGCAGGCACAGGCGCTGCTGCTCCCCGTCGCTGAAGGACGCCAGGAGTAGCGCCGGCTCGGTGGCCGCGGCGGAGACAGGTCCTGGTAGAAGGCACTGACCTGGCGCGCGTGCGCCGTGTCCTGCCCGCGCGGCAGGCACAGGCGCTGCTGCTCCCCGTCGCTGAAGGACGCCAGGAGCAGCGCCGGCTCGGTGGCCGAGGCGGAGACAGGTCCTGGTAGAAGGCACTGACCTGGCGCGCGTGCGCCGTGTCCTGCCCGCGCGGCAGGCACAGGCGCTGCTGCTCCCCGTCGCTGAAGGACGCCAGGAGCAGCGCCGGCTCGGTGGCCGAGGCGGAGACAGGTCCTGGTAGAAGGCACTGACCTGGCGCGCGTGCGCCGTGTCCTGCCCGCGCGGCAGGCACAGGCGCTGCTGCTCCCCGTCGCTGAAGGACGCCAGGAGCAGCGCCGGCTCGGTGGCCGAGGCGGAGATGGTGGCTCCGTCGAGGTACTTGCGCGCGCGCCATCGCCCACCTTCGCGAGCTGCTTCGGCGCGAGATCCGTAGTATAGCAGGACGCCGCGTTGCAACACCGCCTGTGACAAAAGTAACCTTCATTAAACGTGGCTTAAACAAGTACCAATAAAAAAAAACACCATTTTTAGCTGCCAACTGTACTTTTTGTGCAGTCATGATCTGCTTACCATGAACGGACTAACGAGTCTACTAGAATAGCTGAGATCATGATGCCGTCGTACCCTATTTGTAGAGATAATTATGCCGACTAAGAGTAGAATTACTTATTCCACTTATTCTATGAAGATACACCTTGAATTTAAATGCCTACCCAAACAGGCCTCCAGCCCAGAAACCGTGACCTCTTCAGCAGAGGTCCCTCGAAGCGCGCCGCGGTTCTCTGGAGCCGCTGCACTGGTCGGACGCTGAGCACGTCACGCATCTCTTGGTCCTTCGCCATGTCTATCGCTAACTGACCTACGAAGAGTAGTCTCATGTTATTTAATACATAGGGCCCGGAATTTTGGGGGCGAGCACACCGCTGCTTATCTGTATTAAAATTTAGTCTAGTCAAAATGGACCTTATTGCACAGCCAATAAAATTCATAACGAAATTTTCCAACCATATTATCTTAAATACGGAACCATAGGTGCGCGAGTCCGACTCGCACATGACCGGTTTTTCTTAATTGAAGGCATCGCAGTTCATAGATAAGCAGCTTATATGAATAAGTTTAATAAAAAAATAAGACCCCGCAGTTTGAAGATTCCCCTCAAACTTACCGCTGTTATTTTTAAGCGTGGTATCGACTCCATTTTGTAACAACAGCACCGCGAGTCGCGCATGGCCTCTATACGCTGCGCAATGCAAGCAGGTGTTGCCCTGTACGTCTACGCAGTTTATGTTCGGGGGATTGGAGCTGCTGAGCTGGAAAGTTCGTAAGAAAAATATAACAGCAATAATGGTAAGTCAAGAAACGCACGGAAGGCCGCTGTCAACGTTATTATTGGCTTCAAAATAAGTTTCATTTTTAGGGTTCCGTAGACAAACTAGGAACCTTTATAGTTTCGCCATGTCCGTCCGTCCGCAACCTAGCTCAGAGAATGTTAGTACTATAAATCTGTAATTTGGCATGAATATACATATTAGACACGCCAACAAAGTGGTAAAATAAAATCTTTGAAATAATTTTTTTTTATTGTACCTCGCCTACACGTAACGTGGGCATGTATTTTTTTCTCTCGTATACCACGCATTGTGGGGTGTCGTTGAAAACAACTTTTCAATTAAGGGATCCGATTATGAAATATTAAGCTACAAAACGCAAATTTTTGTTAGTCAAGTGTCCTACAGCCAAAACTACAAATACTAAAAATCAGAAAAATATCTTCAATGAAAGCGCATATAACGAATTTTATAGAAAAACTATCATGACTAAGTAGACATGATTGTTTTTTTCAGAAACAGGCGATTAAAGTATTTACACCTACTACAATCATCTAAAACGGCACCAAATTTAGTTTATTACTTGTTGTTTTTATGTATGTATGTAGTACTACGCTTATACCCTACACTGAGCATGGTCCGACATGCTCTTGCCCGGCTTTGATTGACCCAATTGTAAACGAAGCAAAGATGAGACGATAAATAAATAAATAAATATAAAACGAGCATATTGCACCCTACTGCTTTAATAAATAACTGACGGATGCAAAACAATTGAATAACCCTTGTGTTCTGTAAAATAGGAATCAAGTCTCCATCATTGCATTGGTCCCTGTTCATTACCGAAGCCCTACTTTGAAAATCCAAGTTACGTTAGCTCCGACCCTCTCACTCCTTATTCAAGACTAAATCGAAAGAAAGCGGGAGCTAACGTAACTGCGAACTTCAATTTCAAAGTAAGGCCTCTGGTTCCGTCAGTGTACAAGCGACCTATCAACAGTATCAACCAATGAAAATGCGCCATATTTTTTTAAAGAACATACAACATACCAGCTCTTGTATATCCTGTATATGTCCCGCTTTGGCTGCGTTTAGCAGCTTCCTCTCTCGCTCGTGCCTCTCAGACCTTTGAGCCGCCTCTAACAACCTCTGGACGTCTCTCGTCTTGCAGACGTCACTGGCCGTACGACCTTCGCCGTTCATTATGTTGACATCCGCTTTGTTTTTTAGGAGAAGGATCACTAATTCCTGTAATGAGAGATTAACATACATACATACCTTCACTCCTGTCTCCCAAGGGGGTAGGCAGAGACTATGGAACACCTTATGCTTCCTCTCCATTCATCAACCTTTTCATGCACGTACACGTCGGTACCAAAAAAATTAATAAATACCCACTAGATCCATTTTTTTGGTTTTTGGGGTTCCCAGCCTAATTCCCCAACCAAAACTGAACTGCGCCTATGCACAGGTATCACAGCCAAGAACCAGTAAAAATTAAACAGGTTGATATTTGACAACTATTCTGATGAACAATCTTCGAAAATAATTCGGAGGTTTCTTCTTGACTTTTTTATTACCAGAGATCAGACAGATGGCGGGGTCATTACTCGCAATAATGTGGATATGACTCCAAACTTTTAATTAAACGAATTAAACTACATTCATTGATTACTTACCCTAAAAGTAAATAATACAAAGACGTGAGAAGTGGCAATTAACATCCGTGGATTTTGAAAGGAGCCTTCCACCTCATAAGTCTGTTTTTAACCTTGAAAGGGAATAAACTACCCACGGTAATTTATATAAATTACTGTTTATTTGCTTTAATAAATATACACAACAACAAGTCTATGTTTTATTTATTTACCACTGTCTTGCAAATGATCATATACAATGTGTGGCCCAAAACCGGGGCGAAAAATTAAAACGTAGATTCTACTCCTCAAACTACGCAACGTTTGTTTGACGACTTTGAAAAAAAACTTGCGGTTTGAATTTTATTACATTATAAAGTTAATTCGAACACGCAATGTACTATGAAATTGGTTATGTCTGTAGAGTGACTAGACTGACAGGCGATGTCAATTAGACGGAGTTTTAAGTACATTGATTATACTATTTACTTTGTTTGAAAAATGAACAATCTAAAAACTTTATGATTTTAAAAAGTTGCTAAACAAAAGTTGTCTAGTTTGAGGAGTAGAATCTACGTTTTAATTTTTCGCCCCGGTTTTGGGCCACACATTGTATATTTATAGGGTATCTAAGTACTCAATTAATGTAATTAAATTTGTTTAATTAAAATCTTTGAGCCATGTCCACATTATTGCGTGTAATGACGCCCATTTGTCCGATCTCTGTTTACTACGCATAAATTGATGCAATTGTCCAACGTCAATTTGCGTGGTGGAGCGTTTCTTCGTGGATAAAAAACACTACAACTCGACAATTGCTGTCTATATAACTGGCATTTCATCGGTGGTACTTCTAAACTCAAATTAAATAAGGAGTAAAATGTACTTTATCTTATCTTATCTTATATTACAGATGGGCCCTTTAGGGTACACTTCGACCCCCTTTAGGATATTTTGTGTAATTATTCTCTTACACACTCGCTGTTCGAAAGCGCAGGTTCTTACGATGTTTTTCCTTCACCATAAGCGCATCAGGTAAAGTACTTAAGTTAGAAAAAGTCATTAGTAAATACGGTCACGAAAGTTAATTTGTTACCGTTTTAAAAGAAAATCTGCTTGATGATGTCATTATCATTAGAGATGCCAAGACATTTTTGATTGATAGGAAACTCAACCTTATTGCTGTAGAATGTCAGATTGACTTTGGAAATAAGGTGGGTGACACATTTAATTCCTTAAGTGTACATGGTGACCGCGGGGATTCGAACTCGGTACCGGTAAAGGTTAATAAGTCGGTACGGTGCATTTTGCTCCTTATTATAATTGTTAGTTAAGCAGTACCCGACAGTAAAACAAATGACAAATGAATGAAATACATACTCAATAATATTAGCTAAGAGTTCCGTTTTCAAAATTTAAACTTTTTTTTTTACTATACTGTTTACAAGTGGCCAGTTCTAAAAACTTTCAGTACTCATACCTCATTCCCAATAAATGAGGCCTTATGCAGCGCTGTGTCACCGGCCTCGTTGACGTCATCAGGGTCCGCGCCGGCCTCCAGTAGAGCCTCCACCACGTCTACATGGCCGAAGTACGACGCCAGGATCAGGGGAGTCCATCCTAGGTTGCTTTTTGTTTTCCCTGGAATAATGGCTCTATCATCGTCATCATCGATTGTGTCACAAGAGCGCAAAATGATTTTGCGCTCTTGTGACACTTATATTTACGGCGAAAGCGGTATGTTGAAGCGCGAGAACGAAGCAACGTTTTTTTTTTGTTGAATTTAGAATGTTGCTGGGGTTGCAAGCAACACTGCCCAAAATTAGTTTTAAGGCTGTTTATGTATGTCATGGCTTATTAACATGTTTATTTTTCTTGATTGTTTAAGATTGTAACAAGAGATTATTATTTTTTTCAGAACTTTTTAAGGTCTATTTTTAAAAGAGTTTACTAAGGGTTCACTAATAACTAATAACAATATCTGGTATCGTATTCCACAGTTTCACCACGCAATTCAACAAGTAGTGTCTCCTAGGGAGTGGCTTAATGTTCTTAGTAAAAATACCTAAATAACAAAAAAAGTTATATTCTTTGTAAATTTAACCGGAGCCATAGAACACATCATGGCAAATATTTATTACACTTAGCAATTTATGATAGCATAAGTTTGGAAATAGCAGGGATAGACATAAGTTTGGAAAATCCCAAGAATTTACTAAAACATAGGTATTTCTTTGTCTTCCTTTCAACTGAAAATAGTTTTATTTTACAATGAAAATACCTACCTACCCTGTATACCTATATTCAAACCTCAAGTAAAAGATATTTTACTGACCACATTAATGAACAAACTTTACATAATTATTCTAGGTCACTGGGCCATTCATTGCCTGACTCATGGCAAGTCTGTGACTCACTGAGGTTTTACTATGAAAAATATTCAATACCTAAACATATCGATTTCACACATTTTTCTTATGAAATATAGCTGCTTTGCCTTTTAGTTATTATAGTCAAGTTAACTGAGGATGATCACTATGACAGCTCATATAAACTCATATTACACTTGTTTCTTTGATAAGTATTTGAATTAAGAAATACCTATAGTTGTCACAAAGATCATCCTACATTTACATAATTACAAGTATTTAACAAAGTCAACACTAAAGGCAAAACTCGTACAATGCCCTCCGTGTACAGTTCAATGACGCATTCAGAGCGGTGTTGGGGCAGCGGCGCTGCTGCAGCGCCTCAGGCATGTACGCCAATACGCGCACGCTCTGCTTCCTCGCGACCATGCGCGTGCGCGCCGCCTCGTTAGTACACAGAGTGCGCGTCAGCGCCAACACTGTCCTGGCGATGATTGCTGACAGACTAGATTGCCCCTTTATATCGGGTGTATTTTAACTTAATTTCAATAATTTCAAATTCTAATTTTATAATTTTAACATTGTTTTGATCTGATGAAGTTTTACTAATTTTTATCTAATTTATTTGTAATGTGTGTGATTGTATATGTTATTTATTGTGTATGTAATTATGAGTCCTACTTACTTGAAATAAATGAATTTTAATTATAATTTTAATTTTAAAATACAATATTTAAAAAAAAAAGCAAGTGCATGTCCGACCACACTCTTTGTAGAGTTCCGAAGCTGTTACTACACAAAAACTATCTCAAAACAACATGAAGAGTTTTCAAAGTGCATTAGAGAAACAGTACAAACTAATTCTTTATTAAAAGTTATTTGGTATGGTCTTAGATGATTTTAGTATGTAAAAACACTTTAGTCACCTGAATCTCAGGAACCAATTAACTCTACTTAGTTGTGATAGTTTTCCTTGAAAATTTGTTATATTTTTTTAGAAATTTATTATTCTAAGAACATATCTGACTAACAGCTTATATTATATGAGCTTTCATTTAAGATACCTTTCAGATGTTTAGTATTTGTAGACACATGACCAAAATTACCACTTTAAATCTTAATATTTAACAAATTACAAAAACCTATACAACACCCCAAACCATGGGATAGATGAGAAAAAATAAAAACGTCCTCACAATATGTGTAGAGGAGGTACGGTAAAAAAACTGTTTTGGCACGACTAATATGTATATTCATGCCAAATAATTGCTTTCTAGACCTAAGTGTCTGAGCTAAGCTACGGGCGGATGGACACGTGTGACAGAACTATTAAGGGTTCCTAGTTTGACTACAAAGCCCTAAAAACAGGAATTTTAGACTTCCATATGAATGATTTCTCATGACATGGACATAAGGAAAAATTACAAAAATTAAGATTTAAATTATCAACATATCCAAAACTAGTAAATATCGCTAAACGTACATAGGGGTTAAATCGGTAGATTTTAGCCGCTCTCAGCCCTAGGCGGGTTGATGTCGGTTGATGGGACACC
The DNA here is from genome assembly GCA_923062465.1 of Acleris sparsana. NCBI lineage: Eukaryota > Metazoa > Arthropoda > Insecta > Lepidoptera > Tortricidae > Acleris > Acleris sparsana. The sequence goes on along the minus strand of OV281287.1, from coordinate 3,328,302 downwards.
CTGAACATACTAATCTGAACCAAGTAAATGGAGTTCCCGGCGTATTTGTCCAATACTACTAAACTTATATTTACAAATACACTGATAGGTTGGTATTGTTGATAGTATTATTTATTTTACATTTATTTTCTTCATCAATCTTTCTAATAATAAACACAATCCTACCTTTGCAATTGATGTCTAAACTCAATTTTCCCTCCTTATGCGCTTCGAGAAGTGCCTTCACTATCTTGATCTCGCCGTGCCTTGCAGAATACAACAAGGACTCCTCTACTTCTAGTTTTGCATCACTATTATCGGATGTCATGGTCACAGGGTTTGTCCTACTCGCTCTTATGGGTTTATTTTCTAAATACGGCGACTGCCATCGACCCGACCCTATTGACTGGTTCCCCGCTCCTGTCACTTCAAATTAATTATTAACGCAGCGTTGACTTCGCTTGTATTTATTTACGCTTTAGTAAAACCCAACGTCGCAGTGCTATTTCGCATTTCGTCCGTTCCTGCCTGATTTTAACTTGACATTTAAGTTGACAGTTTTGTTTTGAAACCTTATCTCTTATCAGCGCTGAGGATCACTAACCTTACAGCCTACTTTTTTTAAACTTGTAAATGGTAAAAGTGTTCTGTATATTAGCATGTTTACCACATTTAAATAAGTAAAATAAATAATTTTGAAAAAAATTGGTTGCTAAATCGATAAAATAGCATTTTACAGTTATATACAATTATAAGAAAGGTTTTCTCGACAGTATGACTTATTAGTACCATGGCTATCAAAATAGTTAAAACGAAAAGAAACTAATCTGTCAAATTAAATGTGTCACTAATGTCAAAACAAATTGACAACCATCTCAAAACAAACTTTTTGTCGAGAACTTGAAGTGATAACTAATACCTCTAATATGAGCGAAAATGTGCAAAATTGTTGCCGGATATGTCTAGATGTGGAGTCAGAACACGTGTCCATCCTCCAAGATCCAATCATCCATGTTCACGTAAAATCTTGCTTGTCAATGACAATATCTGCAACGGATTGTCTTCCGACGGAAGTTTGTGTTTCATGTGTCTCTCAATTGAGCGAATTCTACAATTTTCAACTCAGTGCTCGGTGCTCTCAAGACTGGCTTGAGTCCTCGCTAGAAGAAAGCTCAAAAAAGTCCACTGAGACTAAAACACCTATTCAGCCGTTACCAGATTCAGAATACAACTCTGACTCGCTTTTAGAGTTTTTAAACAATACCGCTAACATAGAAGAGTACCTAAACAATTTAGGAAAAGAAGACATACCTTCAATCGTCAATATGTTGGATAGAAACAATGAAAATTCAATGGACACTGTCAACAAAATTGCCAATTCCAAAGCAGCTAAAAATCATAGTCCAAAAAAGAAAGAGAAACCTAAACCTAATTTAAAAATGGAGGTAGACGTGTTAGATTCTGATATAGACATAGTGAAAGAGATATTAATGAAAGAAACTGATCCAAAGAAGTCCCAAGCAAAGACTATAGAAAAAAACATGTGTTTTGCTTGTAAGACAAAATGTGACAACATTCAAAAGCTATCACAGCATTTAAGCATCTGTGACAATGCTATAAGAACTTGTATTGAGTGTGGAGCTTTATTCGATTCTAGAAAAAAAATGCTACAGCATAGACTAATGCATAATTCATTGCTGCCTTTGACATGTACTTGTGGGAAGCGGTTCAAAAGTGAAGAACTACTTACAGAGCATTTCAGGGTGTGTTGTATAGACTACATGGCAATGCTTGGCTGCAGTTTTCGGTGCAAACAATGCGGGAAAATGTTCAAGGAACGGTTCCAACTCTACAAGCATGCAAGAGGGCACATAATTAAATCTCAGGAACGGTCTTGTGATACTTGTGGGCACATTTTTATTGGTGATGAAGCATTGTCCAGTCATAAGCAGAAAGAACATAAGGTTGACAATGTGACTTACAGGTAAGTTATGTAATTTGATATTCAAATGAAGGAAGATTATGCAGGGTATTTGGCAGAAACTCAAGTTCTCCGTCAGATGCTTTGGCTAAACAAGTTCATGTTTTCATAACATAATGTATTATTTTTTATTTACAGTGTTTTTCTTTCCATAACAAAGATGAGATTCATAATAATTGTAAAAATTATAATTTAATACTACTTTCCAGGTGCAAAGTATGCGGCCTAACCTCTACCAACCGCAAAGAAATCTACGTACACATACTAGAACACACTACTAAGCACGAACCAACCCGGCACCTCTGTGAATCCTGCGGCCAAAGTTTTGCTACACACACGTCTCTAGTGCGCCACGCAATAAAACATAAGAGTAACTACTATAGCTGTACTACATGTGACAAAACATTTACAAGCTTGAGTGTAAGAGATGAGCATGTGTTGCGACACAGAGAGATGGCTATGTGTGAGAGATGTGGGAATAACATGTATTGTTATGAATTGGATGAACACGTCTGTTAGTTCTACTTAATATGTATGTGTTAAATCACGATAAGGTAAATTGAGCAGTACCAAAGCAAGTGCTAGTGGCAGTATGTATATTGCACACAAGTATTTACATATAACTAATGTAGGATTGAATTTTTTTGTACATGCCACTCTAAAAATTCAATTCCTACTAACCAATATTCAAATTCTCCAAGAGTCAAGTATGTTATCCAAATTAGAATCTTATGAAAATGCAGGAATTTTGCTATTGAAAGATAACTTGCTACATCATTATTATTTGGTGCCACCAAATATATTAAAACACTGGCAGCCCGCCAGCAGCTTCACCCCGCTGCAAATTTCCGACATTCCAAGTGGTTTCTTTTTTCGTTCATACAAACCTTGTCCTGACAATAAAGAATACAAGAAAAAAGAAATCAGCCCAATTGGTTCAGCCGTTCTCGAGTTTTGCGCTTAGCAACACATTTAGCGATTCATTTTTATTAGATATATGTATACATATATATATATATATATATATGGATGTGCTCAAAAAAACTTAGTATATTCAGATATTTAATGCATTGCGATCACCCAGATCAACTACTTGTTTAATTCAAACTAGGCTTTTGTAAAATAAAACAGTCTAATCAAATTATGTAGTCATTTATTTCTTCAAATCATTGTAAACCAAATAATTATTAAAACAGAACAACTACAAGTTATTAACAACTGCCTGTTGAAATATACATATCAAAATTCAAATTTGACTGTGAATTTTCGTGTATCTTTTACAACATCATATCATCTAATTAGTTAACTTAAACGCTATCAGATATCTTAAAAGAGCCATAAAATAATTATCGAACTAACTAACTTTACCTTTGGACCATCAAGTTTAATCAGAATCCCCTACCAACCCGTAACTGCTCACGTCAGGATAACATACCAGTGTGACTAGTATGTTTTTTTACCCCACTGAATAGTGGTTCTTAGGCTGACTTGCCATAGATTTTTCAATGTACGAGACTGCCCCTAAACTTAATTTTGTGTCTATTGACGCAAACGCTCAACGTCAATCGGAGTAGCTTGATGCACTTTCGTGGTTTGAAAACTCTATAGGAATGTGTTTGTGAAGTATACATACAATAACGCCTCTTTTCCGTAGGGGTAGGGAGAGCACTTCCTTCCACTTGCTACGATCCAGACAAACTTCCATCGCTTTCTCCACACTCATAAGGATTTTCATACACAGTTTGTATAGTGTAAAATAAGGAGGCAGAACTGCCAATATTAGGCACGTTTTTTGAAGGTTTGCTTGTCACCGGTTAACTCAGCTAGGATTGGGGAAAATGGTTGGGACACGGTGGAGATCTTAGAGAAGGTCTATGTCCAGTAGACGTGTTCCGTCAATGGTTTCGGCTGACATTACGATGATGATGATGAACCGTGGACTGGTCAAGCGGTCACCCACGGTGAAGTTAGGTCTAATTGGGGTAGGCTCGTTGCCTGTGACTCGACGAGTGGTCTGCCAGGGGCAGGACTTTTCCCCTCCAAGACCCCCTAAAACCCTGCCGGGGAGGACGAGGATTACGGGTAAGACGACGCTCCGTTCTCCCTTTTTTCTGCGGTCGAAGTGTTAAAACCTGCAGGCTATGAGACGGAAGCTTCATATCAAGCGTTAAGTTATCTTGTGTTGGTAGTCTCCACATTCTGGGACTGGAATTCCGAGCTGAGAGGTATCCAAACCTCTTCTAGGCCAAAAGAGTATTCAAAAGGTTAAATACAACTAAACTTAGGGATAAAAAAGCTATAGTCACACTGGTGACGAGTCGGTTCAGTACCTTATTGTGTGTAAGGTCGCCTTTACTCAAGGTGTGGCCAAAGGTTTAACAAAAACAAAACCATCCCCTGTGGCCGAAGTTAAAGAAGTCTGAGAAAATGATCCTTATTCTGTACGGCATAAGGTTGTTCAGGGCGATTAGGGTTTTCATGAATGAAGGTATGCTGATGCAGCGGTGGTTTCTTCGAATACCTGGAAACAGCATATATCACTGCATACAATAAAGAATTATGACATAAGTGTTTAGATACTTTGACGCCTTCTTAATAGTCAAGACATTGTTCCAAAAACAATAAGACCGCTTCCTCACTTGGCGGTATGCTTGCAGTAAAACGTACCTACTGTCGGCATAAACGCTGCACGTCGATTGGTAAGTAGATGCCACTAGTTGCCGAGTAACGCTTACGGATTCCGTGTTTTACTGCAAGCATACCGACCATTCAGGAAAAAGGCCTTTTAAAAAATCTGTTGCGGGACTACTCAGTGCACCCCTCGGATACACAAGGAATATTCCATCCAAATTTCAAGTCCCTAGGACCACCTGTTTAGGCTACTTTATCTGTTCTTGGAAGAGTTTTACAAGAACTCCTACCCTCAATAATAATCCGCGCCGCCTCCTTGGGCGCGACCTCGCAGTAGCACGAGGTGAAGCGGTGCGCAGGCGGCGGGTACAGGCCGGTGGACATAGTGGCCACGTACACGGACGTCGTGTGGATGTTCTTCGTCCACGTGTCCAGGCGCAGCTCCTCGGATATGGAGTCCATGAGGCCTGGGGGCGGTTATAGTGGAAATAGGTGACAAGGATTTTGTGGCTTTGGGATTGTTTTGTTTAAAGGTCCACTCACCGGCAACACTCGCCCACCCGGCATTTATTCATACAACTGTTTCCAAATATAAATTCTTACACCAGAGAGTACTTACTTAACTGCAAAAATACTTATCCAAATTGAATGTAAATTTTAGTGTTTTTGCTAGTTATCCTAAATTTTAGTGTTTTTCAATTAATAATTAAATATTAATAATTTGTTTTAAAGGTCGACTCTTTCCAAAGGAACCCAAAAAGTACACAAATTTTAAAGTAATGAAAATAATAATTTACTACCAACAGGTAGGTAATTTATAGACCTTTTGGGTTTCGTTGACTTTACAAATATAAATAAATATTAGCTGGCCATTTTGTACCTAGGTTAAATAGCATCACAATACTACAATTTACATCAAAATTGGTTAATTATTTAATATAAAACGGCCTTCACATTGGTGTTTTGTTGGGAATTGGCTAAACTAATTTCCATTTAACTTAGCTAAGAACCACCAGCAATATAGCGATTGAAATCGGTTAGCTGTTGTTGTAGCAATGAAGCTATTGGAATCGTTAAGAATAGGTAACCTAACTTAACCGATCGGTCTTATTAGACTTTACTGTACAGAAGAGTAGACCAGAAAAATACCCTACCTCTCAGTCCGAATTTGGCTGCGCAGTAAGGCACCATGTCCGCGCACGGCATGAGACCTGCGCTGGAGTTGATTGCCACGATGTGCCCCTGCCGCTTCTCGATCATACTCGGCAAGAACGCTTGGAAAATCTGCAACGATACAAAGCAATTAGACTATGTAACACCCGTAAGACCCATTAATTCTATCCATTGATGAAAACCGGTTTAAAATCTGTTGTGTAGTTTGAAAAACTAAGCGAACAGAGAGACAGACACTGCGGCGGGGCGCGACTTTGTTTTATTTACTAATAGGAATGTACAGAAGATTAAAACTCTATCAACTCTATGATCTCCCAGCGCGCGTTAAATGTATGCTCGTCTCTTAAGGGCTGGTCTGTAGGCCAAGGCAATATGCAAACACGGCTAACGTTTCTATCGACCGTAAATGTATGGAGTTGACATAAGCAGCAAAGCGATCTGTCATCAGGTTACGTCAATCTTATACATTTTGATGATTTTCGAAAATCGCTAACTTACCGTTATGCAACTTGGATAGGCCGCCTGAAATACAGCCGCAGTAGGCCTTTGTACGAGAAGGTTTAATAGCCTGCAGACATCGTAGTTCGTCAAATGCCAAACCACTAACGCACTGAAGCGCCATTATTAATGAAAATACTTGGTCATGACCATATAGTGGTATTTATATACACTGGTTGCATGACAATAGGTATACGTTTTTGCAAATATACTACAATATAGAAATAACCTTGCCCAAAAGCCCAGTAGGTTAACCTCCACGATCTTGGTCACGGCCTCGGGGTGCAGGCAGAGCAGTGGCGCGGCTGTCAGCTGCCGACGAATCATCGTTGACAGCGCTAGCACTTGCTTTCGAATCATCAAACTACGTACTTCCCGGCTACGTATGTACTAAAGCACTTACTTAAGCACTGAGGTTTGTGTGGTTAAATAAAGAAATGTTCGCACCCAAAAGTATGCCAGCAGGTTATGTTCCACGATCTTGGCCACAGTCTCGGAGTGCAGGCAGACCAGCGGCGCGGCCGTCAGCGCTCTGGCGTTGCTCACCACCATCGACACTTCGGTCAGCTGCCGACGCATCAGCGCCGACAGCGATAGCACTTGCTTTCGGAACACCTAACTATTCGTACGTATGTACGTTACTAAAGCGCTGTTAAGCACTGAAGTTTGTCTGGTAGCTTAATACTAATATTTTAAAAAAAACGCACCCAAAAGTGTGCCAGCAGGTTAACTTCCACGATCTTGGCCACGGCTTCGGGGTGCAGGCAGACCAGCGGCGCAGCCGTCAGCGCTCCGGCGTTGCTCACCACCATCGACACGTCGGTCAGCTGCCGACGCATCAGCGCTGACAGAGCTAGCACTTGCTCGCGGACCGTCACGTCCACGGTGTAGCCGTAACACTGGCGATCAAGAGTAGAATGTTAACCGTATGACAGCTGCAGCGGCAGGCTCTAGCTGCGCTTGAAATCATATTATCTACAAAGTGCTACAATGACCAAAAAATGTATTATATATCAAAGCCAAAAATGATGTGTCATTGACTGACAGCTTAGGGTGACTCCTAGGGTTGAAGTTATTTTTGAAAATTTGAGCATACCTACTTATGGAACCTTGTCATTGTGCATTTCATGGTCATGCTTATGATTTGACGTGTTTGAAGTTTATTATGATGAAACACTTGCTTAACATTTTTATCACTGTGCTTATGTTAACTCTTTATTTTAAAATACACTAAATACAATAGGTACACAATACACTAGCCTCAAAAGACATTATCTGAATAAGACATCAAGACTACAACACAAACCATAATATATCTTACATCACCATCCTTGCTGCGTATCTCCTTGACGACGGCGTCGTTCCTGCGTTCATCCTTGTCCCAGCAGACCACGGTTGCGCCCAGCTCGGCGAACTGAATCGCCAGCTCTCGCCCCAGGCCGTTGCCTGCTCCTGTAATCTGATGCACCAAACTTTTCTAGTGACGTACATTCATACACATTCATACCTTCACGCCTGGAATCCCAGAGTGGTTTAGGCGGAGCTACAGAGTTACCTACAACTGTAAAAGGTAAGTTCCCGATTTGCCGGATTCTTGTCACATCGGATTCTCGTTTCGCCGGAGTTTCTTATAAATGTGACAGTCAGAGGGCCCTGCCAAGATGCACTACGCTAACGAACGTTTCTATTCGTTTCGTTTTTAAACCAATCGCGTCACTGGTAGATGACGTGATACGGAAGGTCACGTGATCTACCAGTGATGCGATTGGTGAGAAACGAAACAAATAGAAACGCGAGTTAGCGAGTAAATCTTGGCAGGGCCATCTGAACCAGATTTGGTATAATTAGTTAAGCTAACATGTTTTGAGAGAGTACATTCGGAAAATATTTTTTTTCTGAATGGCGATTAAATACTATTGCTATTGAGAAAAATTAAAGTGATAAAATATGCGAATGGTATTAATCGCTACCTACTTGGGAAAAACGATTTCCGGAATATACAGTACACACACCATCTTTACCAACGTTTCTAGTGACGTATTATAATTTTAATATTGTTAACGGTTTTAAAACGCTGCTCATCGTTCAATTTACGCATTGTCATTGTAATAGGTCGTAAACGGCATCGCGAAGGTGTACTATTACTTAAATATTCTGTGGTAATAGGTACAATCGCGTGCCTTCTCATTGGCATAAAAAAAGGAGGAGGAGGGGGCTTCCGGTAACCTTCGGGGAGGGAAGATGTCCGGATATTAAGGTAACGGCACCTATTACCGTGGGAGTTAAGGTAGTTTTCAAATCAGAGCCAAAAATTAAGGGAATCAAGACACCCTAACGACCAAAAGGATTTTTTTTATAAAAGTGTGTTGATTGAACTTTTTAATTTGCACCTTTATGACTTCATTTTAGGTGATTATTTGGGATAAAATAAATATTAAACCCAAAAAGTCGGATTCTCCTATTACCGTGGTATTGGACGGGCTTTGACCCTATTACCGCGGATGAGGCTCCTATTACCGTGGGTAGAGGATTAATGTATTTTTGGTTCCGTACAATATTTAACACATTTTGTTTTTTTTTAGTAAATCTACTTAAATACAACATTTAAAAGTGGATAAAGTTTATTTTTAATTAAAACTGCGTATTAAATCAACATTATTTATTATATATATTTTTAAAGTCTTCGTTTGACAAAAATCAAATAAATAACATAGATGTGTTTTTGAAATACAAAATAAACATACACTTAATACTATTATTCCAGTTTTCGACAGACTAATATAAAAATCCAGTCTACCAAATAAGCGTTGTACCATCAGTTAATACAACACTTTCCAAGAGGGTAAGCTTTACTATCAAAAACATCTTAATTTTATTAAGGAATCCGGACTACGGTACCCTAAAATTGATATTTCATTTACTGTCACACGGTAATAGGAGATAGTATGGGATCCTAACTCCGACCCATAAAAAATCTTAATACCTCGGAACTAGGTTCCCATACATCCTATTACCGAGGGTTATCTTTTCTTACCCTCGGTAATAGGATAAATTCACGGTACTATAAAACCTCATTCCGACCCATAAAAAAATTAAGCTATCGTGACGTTTATTAAACAAATAAAAACTTAACATTTTAACCATCTAATAAAACAAAACTCATAAAACTAAAAGAATATCTTTCAATTATATCTTTATATACACCGTGGGCCCGAATAACCCGACCAATTTTAACAATCGATACTTGAGCCTATTTGTAGAATATAATGGGTATAATATGTAGTCCAATAACGCATAATTTCCGAGATTTTTATTATTTAAAAATCAATTCCATAGTTAATTAAATTTGAACTCTGTCACCTTAACCTAAAGCATTATTTACTAAGAAAGATTCATGTTGTAAGTAGCAATATCATCCACATACAACATAAATTAATTAATCAATTTCTTATTAAATAATGCTTTAGGTTAAGGTGACAGAGTTCAAATTAAATTAACTATGGAATTGTTTTTTAAATAATGAAAATCTCGGAAATTATGCGTTATTGGACTACATATTATACCCATTATATTCTACAAATAGGCTCTAGTATCGATTGTTAAAATTGGTCGGGTTATTCGGGCCCACGGTGTATAAACGACTCAAACATTTAAGGGTTTCTATGAAAACAAGTAATATAGTGCACAAGTTTATAGTAAAAAATAAGGCCTTTATTAGTATTTTTCATACCACGGAAATTGCTCTTTAACTGCTTAGATATATAATTTTTTTTATAGCACTAAAGAAATAAATAACCAACAGCAGATATAAATAATAAAGGCCATTGAAACTAAAGTACCATTTTTGCTATTACCGTGGTATACCTCGGATTAAGGAGCCATAGCAAAAAACGAAACCGATTAGCGCGGTATTTAATATTCTAATTTTTACGTATTTCCAGACAAAAACACACAAAATTAGTACTTGGAAGTCGCAAAGAAAACAATAAACAATAATTTAAAAATCTTAGCATTAGGATAGTCATTACAACTATTACGCAAATCACTAAATAAAATGTGGGTTTACTTACGTGTGGCGTCTCGCGTTTGTATGGCACAACCTGCTCCTGCGCGGCGTCGCGGTTCCTTGCGGTTTGCAAGTTGTTTATTTGATGCATAAACACTAGCGCTAAAAAAACCGGTAGTCTACAAACTACGCTTTGCTCGTGTAAAATAAGTTTCAGAGTGAGAAAATCGACTTGTTCATAAAACGCATTTTTAAAAATACCGCGTTAATTGGTGTCGATTTTGGGGGGAGCGGTAATAGGTGCCCTTACCTTATTTGTGATTTATTCTAATGCGTGATTAAGCTGATGGCCCTAGTAGCCAACGCTCAAGAAAACAAATAAACAAGGAGGAGGAGAGTTTTTTATAGGAGGAATTCTGGCTGAGGGGTGAAATTTCGGTGATTTCGTAACCGCCGGCTAACTGGCACCGGCAAAGAGTTTTAGTAGACTAAATTAAAGTAACTTGATCCTATTCTATTACGCTCATAGCCGCCCAGTTTGATAAACTTTAAAACACTTAAACATGTAGGTAGGGTAAAACACCTAATTATCATAAACAGCCTCTAAAATACCAGTTAGTGGCTCGTAGTGATTGTTGAATTATCGTCTCTATTATCGTATGTTAAAGTTAATGGGGTCAGTAATTAGTATGTGGCCTTCAATAGGGCAGGGCAGTTCACACGTGTGCATTGTTGTTTTAAACAGGTAGGAGATCGATAGGAAAGCACCTGACAAGTAGGTATGGTTTGAATAAAATCACACGGATTCAAATTTAGTGGCTCTAAGAGCGTGAACGGAAGTAGTACGAACCCGAAGGCTTAAGTCTTGATGCAGTTAAGATGCTGATTAGATAGGCAAAGATTAGTAAAGTTTTTAAACGTTGCTGTTACCATTGCCTACTCAGTTGTAAAGAAAGCTGACTCATCAGCACAAGGAGGTCCGCATGTGACTTTTTGTTTACACTCATAGCGTCAAACAAAAGGCACAAGTCACAACATATGTCATCAACTCATGCCTATACCCGCTAATCTACCTACTTATGTATATTACAAATCAGAGAACCTTACCAATATAGTTTCTCCATGCAAGCTCTTCATAACAGGCGGAACAAGCACTCGGAAAATGGCCACAGCGCAAGTCGAGCACAACTTAACCACTAGTACCACCGTGTCCAAAGCCCAAAGAGGGGCGCACGCCAGCCCCCCACTTCCCCACCACGGCAGAATCCATACCTCCTGCAGCGCTCTGAACCTTCTCGCGGCTACAGCCACACAGCGAACGAATAAATTCTTCCTTCCCATGAAGATAAAGATAAATCTAAATTAAAAATACAACGGACATATCGAACGTGACAGAATAAGTCACTTTAGTTTTGCTCGAAAATGGAACTGTTTTGACACTGACCGAAAATATTAAAACCTTTGTGAAATTAAAACTCATGAAGATTCTTACGCGTTGATATTTCCTGTCAAGCGTTGGCAAGTTTATGTTGATAAATATATTTTTATATTTATTTTCGTCAACATATCATCATGGCAAAGCCTTTGCAAAAAGAGCGAGACAATCGCTCCGCGGAAAAAAAAGATCTCACTTTCCATCCGTATACGATTACACCGGAGAGTGCTCACACTTCTATTCTACTCTTGGAGTCAGCTGAACCCGAGATACTATGCCAGGTAATTGAGCTGAGCTGTGCATGAATAAGGCATCAAATCTTTAAATCATCAGCTTCAAAGCGTCAGGTTTTTTAATCATACAGGTACAGAAATATCTTTGGTGGCTATCGTTTCTGCAAACGCACTGAACATTTTTTTTATCCATAATGGGCTTGCGTTGTACACGCTTACCCACTCGGAAGCGCTCGCGGCGTCTAGAAGAACGATGTGAGAAACTGGAGGGTGGGATGAGGTCATGTAGTTCCTGGGCACACTGTCCATAATACATCTTGTAAAATGCCGAGACGAGAAAATACATTTACGCCGATGCTCCAAACTCCAAAATTTGGTATTGGCGAGTGAGTCGTCACCGTAGTCTCCTAGCTTAGAAAAGAAAAGTAGTTCGTCTCCGGCCATTTCAGAGGTTCTGTTACCTATTGCCACGCGGGTGTGGTTACGTCTATGAGCGTCGCTCGGTACTTAATACGCACGCAATGGAACGCGGCGACGCCGAGGCCCCGACTAAACCGGCTCGGTGTGTCCTGTTGAGTTTGCTTATGGTGCAAACTTGCATGAATGGATGCAGTCAAGTTCATAAATATGTCTACAATTTAGACCCTTGTCTATTTAATGTCATGTTTAAATTATTATATATGAAATGTCAGAACATCTCAACGTCTACACATATTTATGAACTTTACTGTACTTACCGCGCGATACGAACTACAGTTATACTTAGTCGCAGTTTTGTAAAAAAAACACACAGTTTTTCCACCTAGTAGATTTAGATGGTATCTTCTTGTACAGTCAAGGAATTAAATTTATCACCCACGTTAGTTCCAAAGTCAATCTGTCATTCTACAGCAATAAGGTTGAGTTTCCTATCAATTACAAATGACTTGGCATCTCTAAGGCGCGAGCCAGACAGAGGAGACGTAAGGCCATGTCCGCGTACTTCTATCTCCGTATGTATAATAGTAGTCTTTGGCTTCTATAAATTTTGGTTGAAAATTAAATAATCGGGCGCCGTGACGCCGACGCGTCCGCGTCTTACGTCTCTTCTGTCTGGCCCACGCCTAATGACAATGACATGTTCAAGCACATTTTCTTTGTACATCTTCGAAAATTATTTCAGTTATCACCCTCTTTACTAGAGTCTGGCAAACGAAAGCTGTCCACAAGAACGGGCGGCAAATCAAAATATCTGCAGCAGATATCAATGTCTGTACACTAAACAAACGGAGTTGATAGATAGAAACAATCATTTAACATTTCTGACAGATAAAATAATATCAACTACGTTTAGTATCGCCTAATCCAGCTTATCCAGCTGCTGATTTTTGAATTGCCGCCCTTTTTTGTGGACAGCTTTCGATTGCCAGACTCTACGCTACGCTACAGTTTTCTCTGTAAAAATATTTCTCTGTGCATATTTAAAAGCATAAATCGAATAGAATAGGAACCTAAGCTACGTGTTTGATGTTTTATTTATTTCTTTGCCGTATAAATTCATAGACATTTAATACTAAGTATGTTTATCATTGTCTAGTGCTGATTAGCTGACTATGGGACTAGATGTGTGTGTGAGAATTTCCTCTCGTTATAATATTTATTGCAGACACTCCGAGCCATTACAAAGTTTTCCGCCCAAGACTTAGCGAACCGCTACGTCCTGTTCAATCTGAACGCCATTGGATTTATCCTACCCCACGTGGACCACATCGAGACGAATATTCGCCGGTTCGGCCTCAAGGCCCTGGCCCAGCTGTGCCAGTTGCCGCGAGGTCCGGAACAGGTGTTGCAGGATCCTCAAAACTTAAGGAGGATCGCGTTTATGCTGGTGAAGGTAGGGAGAAATATTAGATATATGTACTGTCAGTACATTGGCACCCTGACCCTCCACAGAACGGTGTTACAGTGGCATGTAAAACAATTTATTTGTCACTTCTTACGACTTGACTTATAGGTCACTGTTACCACCATAGGACTGTCTATCGTGGGTCAGGGTTCCATTTCCAGATCAGAGTAGGTATTAAGATTACTCGGTTGTCTTCCACTGTCACATTCTCAATGGCATCTTTCGGTACGTATATTTTTAATATTCTGCTTTCGACTTCGTTTAAGGCGAAAACGTGTGCAAAATAACGGTAATTTTTTCTAATGGTAAAAATAGAAGCAGAGCATAGCATATGCTCGCGATAGAGAAGATAGTTTTATGTAAATATATAGAGCAATAGATCTTTAATATTTTTAAGTCAACTAAGCACTTATCATAAAAGCATTCTAGGTACTGTCTAGATCCTACGTAATGTCCTCATTCAGAACATCGACTACCCGCGCGGCCGTGTGTCAAGTTTCTAATTCCGTTTAGCTGTTTATGCATGAGTGTCTCCGCAACATCCTCAGTTGGAGGGATTAACCTCCTACTCCCGTTATCATTCATTGCCTTTCAAGACATTTTGACTTTTCATGAATCCCATATCCCATAACAAACTCTTAAAAAAAAATGGGGCCGTCTTAAAGTTACACGCATCCTACTCATGAAAAATAACGCACTTAACTCGATTGATAATCGGTGGAGAAATGGATTATTTAAAACACTACAATGAAGATGTAAAGCATATTAATATTCCAGGTTGAAGATGTTTTCGTGCTAGAATTTGCGTCCCTGGTGCTGGCTGAGTTAACGAGAGAGCCCCTAGGTTGCGAGCAGCTGGTCTCTGCCAATATCTTGACTAGTCTCTTTTCGAGGATGAAGAATAGCTTGGATCCTGATGTTCAAAAGAATTGTCTTCAGGTATTTTTTTTACAATGCATTTTTATTAATACAAGCTTGTATTTAACTTGCACTGTCTTTGTATGTTAAGTTGTCCGTCAAAATTTGGAAGCCTATTTTGAACCAGTTCCCGTTAATGTAAATTTGGCTGAAATTTGGACGACATATGTAAACCCGATGGCAATGCAATATTATTGTATCTAAGAGCTCATCTTATGATGGAGTCGGAAGGTGGTGACACTGGCGACACGATCTCTGCTATACTTAACATAGTTAACCTTGTTAGTTCGGTCTATGCAAAAAAGCAGACTGTCTATGCAAAAAAAGTACAGTTGGCAACTAAAGTTGTCCCAAAACTGATATTATTGACAGAAACTTTTTCGGTTTCTCTTCAGTCTCTCTGACTAACTCGTCTTAGGCAGCGTGAGAGTAGGTATAACACAGTACAGTATTATGTGGTAAAGAACAACCACACATTTTGTGATGAGCTGTGTCCTCAAAAATTCAAAACCAGTCAAGTCCCTAGCACAATTCAAAAATTCTTGCGGAGAAGCGCAGCAAGAAATTCCAGCAGAAGGAATTTTCGTTTCGGAAAATATATCCTTCTGCTGGAGTTTCCAATCGGCAGACAACGTTTCGCCGAGTAACGGTACGCTGATGGATTTTTTCGTAGATGTATTGTTTCGCAGATTAACGTTTCGTAACTAAAACTTTAGCAGCTATTTAGTTAGCTTATGAGTCAGTAAGCTGAACAGCTTTTGACAGAAATTCGTTCAGCCTATTAATCACTACACATTTTGAATGTTTGCTCGAACAACCTTTCGATTTTAAACGGTTGCACGGATCGGTGGTCATATAACTTTTCGCTTTGCACTTGGAATGGCATCATATACTGGCATATAAGTCAATACAAAACAAGTAGCTTTCGGTTCTGGCATTCGCTGGCCGCTGCCGTGACGTTGTCCGATTACGTATCTCCCAATCACGCCTGCCCCTAAACATTAACACAAAACTTTGTTTGGAATGATACCGGTCTGACTAAATGTGGATTCTCGCCCAATGATGTATGTTGTGTTAATTAAAAATCCTCCTTGGGTTAACCTTGACTCATCCGTCCAAAGGATCCTTTTTAACTGACTTCAAATAAGTTTCTGTAAAAAAAAACATTTTTAGGACAAGCTTTTGCTGCCGACTGTACTTTTTTTTGCAAAAACTTTATCTGCTTATCAAGACAAAACTATTGATTCGTAACACGGTGGGTCTACGTTAATGATAGCGAAGATCCTGTTGCCACCTTCCGATTTCATCATGAGATCAGAATAAATATCAGGAGACAATGTCACACCAATTGACCTAGTCCCAAACTAAGCTCTAGGCTTGTACTATGGGCACTAGACAACCATATAAATACTTATATAGAGAAATATATACTTAAATACATAGAAAACATCCATGACTCAAGAACAAATACTCGTTGCTCATCACACGAATATCTGCCCTTACCGGGATTTGAACCCAGGGCCGCTAGCTTCGTAGGCAGGGTCACTATCAACTAGGCCAGCGCGTCGTCAAGATCACCTTTTAGGTACCATATTGTATTGTCATCGGTTTCACATATGTGGTCCAAGTTTCATCCCATTCCGGTTCCGGGAAGTGGGTCAAATGTAACATGAAAGATTTGACCCGTATATACATACATACATACATACATAGCAAGTTAAATAAACGCTTGTAAAAAAGGTTCACAATGTTCTTAAAAACATCTGGAAAATTAAAAATGTTAATTAATGACATAATAACCAAAATTCATAGTTTATGGTATGGTAGACCTCAAATTAAAAAAAGTTATTGCGAGGGCTGGAAAGGGGAGGTCTTTCCCAGCAGCGAGAATCAAGAACAGGCTACAAAATAAAAATAAATCAGTTTTGATTTATTTATTTATTTATTTATAAAACAAATTTGTACCTTAACAGCTAAAGCCAAAACAGCACAAAATTACAGCTAAGTACTTAGTCCAACTAAACTAAACTTACATCATTCTATCGTGGTCTTGGGCATTTCTCCTGCTATCACTCTCTTGCACTCCGTCAGTCGCCCAATCGGACTCGCAAACAGATCACACTGTGGCGCCGCCTTGATTGTCAGTTGTTACCTTCCCCACAGACCCTCAGCAATCTCCTAGACGACCCGGTCTGCGCCTCCGAGGTGACGAAGAACACCCAGTTCAACTGGCCTTCGCTGCTGGCTCTGATGCAGAGCAAGTATCTGGCCATCCAGCACGCTGCGCTGAAGACCGTCGACCAACTGATCCGGCGGTACAAAGACGAACATGTTCAGAAGAGCTTCAGGGCTTCCCCGGGGGTGTTAGATCTGTGTGACATTTTGGAGGTAAAGAACTTTTAAAATTTGGAGATAGTGTAAAGCCATCACTAATGATTTAAAAGCAAGTAGACTTGTGCTACGACTTTAAAAAGTTTATTACTTAGTGGTAACAAATATGTGTTTGTGCGTTATCAAACTCAGCTCTACCAAGGTTTTGCTTACCGTACAAGTGCATGGTTCAGGGGCACGTCTTATAAAGGTACAAGTAACAATTGTACAGGTTTAAACTGGCAATACTGCTTAAATGGCTGGTCGTTATCGGTCGAGTTTGTGTCAAATGGAAACTAGTAACCTGTAAATTGTAATTTGTAGCTTATAATACAGGTCCTACAGGCGACTAAAGGTTTCTTCAGATTTCATCATGTCATGACGCCCTGTCGCGATGTGACCCATCCCGAGCGCATGATGGACACTGTCCACATTTAGCGTAACAAGTCCTGTAGATTTGCCACGCAGTCTAATCCGATGGAGCCCTATACTCTAGAACCGCCTTCTACCATCATCCATGACTATCATCATCATCATCATCTTTGGATGTGAACTTCGTTCCTCCCGCTCCCGTAAACTCAAAATTCCTCTTTTCCACACCGGGGTCATGTCCAATTCATTCGCCCTTCAAGCCATCCGTCGCTGGAATGCGCTGCCTCTTGAAATACGACAAGCATCCAGCAAATTCGTGTGTAAGCGTAAGCTTCGCCAAGATCTACACAAGTAAGAACTTGAGTAAATCAGACATTGTTTTCGTATGTATAAAAGTATTATATGTGTATTATTATTTATATATTATAATAATATATTTTAGTATCAAGTAGGTATTTAAATAAGTTTTCAACACTGTTTAGATCTCCAATTGCACCGGTTATTCTCTGTTAACCATGTGGTTGACTGGTAGACAATGTCTTTAGGCGAAGAAGTCCGCCATTTTTGCTTTTTACATTTGTATTGTGCAAAAAAGTTTAAATAAATAAATAATCTTTCAAATCGATACCACCTCCTTACCCTATTACCTACCGTCTAGTGATCGCACTTGCGGTGTGGAGATAAGCCGTTAGAATTAACAGAGAGGCATTCCATTTTAATCCATAGTATTTTCAACGCGTTTGTAATCTCCGGATTGTAATCTTGAGAATGACAATGTGTATGGGTCACAGATCCCATTTATCATCAGGTAGCCTGAGCGCCCGTATGCTTTCTCCTTCTTTTAAAAAAAATACGTTTCCCAGTCGTACGAGTTCCGTGATGTCCACACCCAAGTGCTGGGCGTGCTCCGTAACTACGTGGAGACGGAGCAGAACGCCTCCCACCTGTTCCAATCTGGCTGCATCCTCCGACTCCTATCCTACCTCGAGATGGCGCTGCCGGCCATGAAGCCGCACTGCCTCGCGGTGCTCACGAAGATGTCCTTCACGTCTAATGGGAGGGATGTGAGTAGAAACTTTACCTAAGGTTCTTGGTGAATGTCTGCTGTGTTTCCCTGATATAGACCTTTGAGAGCAAAGTGAGATCTAAATTTAATTTAAAAGTAACCGTAAACCGATCTTCTCTTCTTCTTCCTTGTTCCTTTATAATTCTGAGGGTCGAAGCTGCAATGGTTGCGTTTGAAAAGAAAGAGGAAGAGTTTTTACAATTTTGTTTTTACTACTCTTGATGACTGGCGCTTTGTATGTTTTGACACTTCAAATAAAAATAAAAAAAATTGTCTGTCGAATCCGCCAACCCGTCCGAATCGACTATTAAATTCGTTTTTGGGCTCAGACGGACTGGCTGACGTGGCAACAAACTAGTGGCATACTCCATACCAAGGGATATTTGCAGCATGCCAGCTTGCCGCCACACAATCTTCTGGCCAGGCCTTTAGCATGTAATTGAAATCCCATTCTTTCTCCAGGCACTGTATGAAACAGGGACCGACCTGGTCTTCTGCCACCAGCTACTAAGTTCCAACGTGGAGCTCCTAGCTGACGCAGCGATGG
Source organism: Acleris sparsana (assembly GCA_923062465.1). Taxonomy (NCBI): domain Eukaryota; kingdom Metazoa; phylum Arthropoda; class Insecta; order Lepidoptera; family Tortricidae; genus Acleris; species Acleris sparsana. The sequence continues at coordinate 3,309,208 of OV281287.1, read as the reverse complement.
GCGTTGCCAACATGACCAAGCTACTGCCGGCGGCTGTACGCATGTCCGATACCAACATCATTGAGGCACTCGGTGGTACAAATGTCAAACTTTAAAACAGAACCAAAGTTTGAAATAATAAGGGTGCTGGCAATTTTAAAATTATCACGATTCATTTTTTACCCAATACCTGCTTAAGAACAATGCTCCTTTAAAATCCTATTCCCAGAACAATGTAGATTGCTCGCATCGGCAAAACCTTAGTATAACTCCTTCGTTACTTTCGCTCCATTTATTAACTCCATTCTTTATAAACCTTCTTGTCCCTTTTTTACCCACTCTGTTATATTCATTCATTTCTCTTGTTATTTTTATTCTATCTATGCTCTCCTATATTTCTCAGCAATCCTCGGCGACGATGCGGCGGTATGGTTCTACATTCGCATGAACTCGATACGAGCTCTTGCCGAGCTTTGCCGAATCATCCCGAAGGCAGCGTATAGCCTCGTCGAGCCGAAGACGTTCCAGGCCTTGCGGAATATAAACAAAAAGTGTTAGTTGCTTGTTCTAGCCTATAGATTTAAGCTAATAAATTTGTGATATAACCAACTTTAGTCACTGTACCAATAAATAAAGCATGCAATGAAATAAAAAATGGCGTGGCTTGTCAAAGCATAGAATACGAAGAACCTTAATCACACACGAAGTCACGCTTTTTTCACCCTTGAGGTTCTTCCTTATTTTATGTGTTTCGCGAGTCCTTCCTAAGGAATCCTTTGAACTGTCAAAACCTGACCAGTTCGTGGCAGTGAAAGGGATACAGTCATCTAAGAGTCTACGATAAACTAGGACAATTTTGCGGCGCCAAAATTTCGCCGCGAGCAGTTAAAGCACCGTATAAATAGTTTTAGTGCCATTTTTTTACGATGCGCCCGAGCTAGCACGGAGTAGGGCGGGGAGATTTTAGCAGCGCAAAATTGACATCATGTAATCTTGCCCTTTTGCTTCCAGTCAAAGAAAACCCTATAGAAGGACAGCGTGTCGCAGTCCAGTGCTACATAAACCTGCAGAGCTACCACGTTAGCACGTATGCCATGCTCAATGCGGAGTTCATCCAGGAGCTGCTCAATATAATGATGGTACGAGGGTCTAATGTTGAAGAGCAAGTGGTAGATCAAGTAAAACGTATCTTACAGAATGTATTTCAACAGCACGGCAAATATGCTGCCCTATTTAGAAAAAAAGGGCGTATGCCTCATAGAACTGCGTATGTATTAACGACCTTATTTCTTATGATGGGGGGTTAAATTTGCTTCGACTATCAATTTGCGCATGCAACCTTTTTATTTATAATCGCTCGAACACAAACTATAGAGAGTTAACAATAACATCTTCTGCTTTCTTCTGCTTGAGACCTAACTGACAAATCCCAATTCACTGGGTCCACGTTAGATACCGCCAAAATCCTGTCGCTACCTTCCGACTTCATCATTCCGCTGTTTGAATATCAGATCAGCTGTACGATAAGTATTCACTGTCGATAATCATATAACTGGATCCAGAAACGTAGGCCATCAAGTAGTAAGATGGGCGGATGATCACCGACACCCAGAGGGAGGAGGAAGATGACCGTGGCTCAGGACAGAGAGATATTTGCTTTGAAAGTGGCCTTTTCTAACCTTCAAACTTCTACCTACATACTTTACAACTGAGAGTGGTAATGGTTCAAAAAATGTTAAAAACGCAAAGCAGATGTTGCTTTTTAAACCCCCATCAAAAAAGAGGGGCGTTATTTAATGTGCGTATCTTTATTACTGTGTATTTGTATATTTGTGTGTGTCTCTAGCATCATAGCTCTTACACAGATGAACTGATTTAGATGCGGCTTTTTTTTAAAGAAATCTGGTTTACTCGGGATGGTTTTAGCCAGGTTTCATTAATTATCAACTCTGAAAGACGGGGTCGCCATTATACTGGGAGTTTTAATCTTTGAAATATTGATTGCATTACATGATGCATCTTAATTGTTCCAGCGTGCAGACATCTGTCTGAAGATAATGACTGCCACGGTGCTCAATGGGCTGATGAAGGAGGACGGTGCCAAGGAACTTTTCACGTTGCAGAATGGAGAAGAGGTACAGTGACAAGCGTATACCCACTAGTGTCAAAGAATTTCAAAGATTCATGGGAATGGTTAGGAATCGTAAGTCCATTCATTCCAAAGTCCAAAGAAAAGTACCCATAGTACTTATTAGCCAAGAACTTAGTTTGGGACTAGGCTATTTTGCGTTTAATCAAATTCAATTAAATTCATGATATCACCGCGTAGGCATGAAGGTTGCAGGATAAGATGAATTGGTAAGTACGGTGTTCTATCACAGGTTATGGCCTCTAATCTGAAGATTGAGCACATCGGTCTGCGGACAGCTCTCTGCACGGTTATCATAAGCAGCGTCACCGACGAAGGTGCTGATGTGTATCTGGAGCTGGGCGCTATACATTAGTAAGTTACATAAATACACGCCTTTCCCGTAGGCAGAGACTACTTCCTTCTACTTGCTACTACTACGATCCAGACAAACTTCTCTCACTACCTCCACGCTCAAAGTCTCTTCATACACGTGCATCGGTTTAGGGTACTCCTGACCTGAGCTGTCCTTAAAACGTCCCCGATCTGATCGTGGAACGTTAGTTTTGCGCCTTCCCTTTGTTACATTCCCGTTTATTCTTGCCTCATCTGCTTTGTTAATATCACTTTATCCATTCTCAGTAAGTAACTCAGTCAGTACATAGGGTGCCGGACTGACAGGTTTGGTTCAATCCCGGTAATTAGTCAGTTGGGGCACGAAAATTAGTCATACATTTATATTCTGCCTTTATTAAATTTGCCAATAGGCGATACTTCAATTTCAATAAACGAAGCAGATACAAAAGTGGCCTAGAAATTAAATTGGCTGATTGTACCAATGTCATTAATTGCGCAAAGTGATTTCAAACTTTTGTTGGATGGCACAAGACTTATAATCCGATGCGTGCCGGCACGTTCATGGGACGTCAGGGGATCTCTTAGCTCCAGCTACGAATCTGTTATTTGGAATTTATTAGAATTAACTAGGTACTTTGTATGAATTGTTAAAACGATAGGTAGATATTGAGATCTTTGCTTTAGAGAGATCGGTTGGCCCGTTTAAGTGGTACCACCTCCAAAAGTAGGAGTCGCCGACCCCGACTGCTGCAACGCCCAAAAAGAGGGTTATGTGTTTGACCTGTACGTATGTATGTACGTATGTATGTTCCCTCGTAACTACTAAACGGCTAAACAGATTTTAATAAATTATACGTGGTTAGATTCGTCTTAACCACTACAGTGTCATAGGCTATTTTAAAGATATTAATATAAAAATGGCGAAATAAAAAATATGTACATGACAAGTAACATTACTTTGAAGACATTATCCAACAAGCAGTTGGGTATTTTTAAAGCTTGTTTTTTTATCAATTTAATAGTCATTTTCATAAAATTAAGATTTAAGTACGTTCCAATACATTTTATTTTGGAAATTTGATACCAATATCGACGTCTATACTGTGTAAAAGTTAACGTGTTACTCTCCTTCGCAGTATGGTTCAAAATCGCCTGGCAAGATACGTGGTAGGTGCTTGGGAGCCGGCCTTGGAGGCCATTTTCCGCCACCACCCTTCCGCCAAGCTCGCGTACACCGGTCGACTGGACATCAACGACTTCACTCGGGTCTCTACTGTCCACAGATATCGGATATTTAGTAGCTTATTTAACTAAGGATGCCACGAGCGTTGCCAGTGTGCTGCGTCGTCGCCGCTGCGTTGTTCTACAGGGTGTCCAAGAAACCGATGTCAAACCTCCTAGAGCTGATAGAGCAGCTAAAAATCGATTGAATTAACCGTATGTATGTTCAGCGATATTTACTAGTTTCGGAGATATTGATCATTTTAATCTGAATTTTTGTAATTTTCCCTCATGTCCATGTCACGAAAAATCATTAGTTTCATGTTTTACTGCATAAGTTTTCAGTGGTATCTTACATGATTAGAATCATTATGGATCAGCGAAGCTTTGAAACCTGTTTGCCCGTTTTGTTGTTTCTCGATACTAAGGTGTCCCAGTGTGTGCTTATCGTGACATGGACGTACCAGAAAATTACTAAAATTCCGATTAAAATGATCAATATTTTGCGGGTGGTAGGACTCTGTGCAGAGTCCGTCCGGATCGCTACCACCATCTTATCCATTAACCTACCGCCAAACAGCAGTGTTCGCACTGTTGTGTTCCGGTTTGGGGATAAGACAGCCGGTGTAATGACTAGCATAGAGGCATTCCATCTTAGTCCTCAGGGTTGGCAACGCATTTGCAATCGTCTTGTAGTCTTGTGAATGCGAATGTCTATGGGTCACAGTTTCCGCTTACCTTCAGGTGGCCTGTGTGCTCGTTTGCCTTCTCTATGTCATAAAAAAAAAAAAAACTCCGAATCTAGTAAGAATCGCTGAACATACATAAGGGTTAAATCGATAGCTTTTTAGCTGCGCTATCAGCCTTAGGATTGACGTCGGGTTCTGGGATGCCCTGTAGATTGAACGACATGCCACACGATGCGAAGCACTTGCGTCGCTCTGTTGAAATCTCAGCGTTGCGACGCAACGCACCGGCAACGCTCTTGTGGCATCACTCTTACATTTGCGAGAGGATGTTACACTTATTAAATCAAAATGAATCAATACTTTTACCCGGTTGTAATGGTTCTTTATTAGGTACGACCTCTCGCGAACTTTATATAAATTAACTCCCTATTATCCGATACCTGTCAAATTTTCTAATGCTTATGCCACATCTGTGGGTCGTCGGATTCAGCCACGGATTCGGCGAAGGTTCGTGTTAGAAGCGCCAAAAGCTTTGTTGAGTTGAAAAGAGATACAATGACAAAATTGCGGCAGCTTTACAGCGTGGGCGCTTCGATAACCGCACGACACCAGATCAGCTCAATGTGAGTAATTGAAAAGTGAGTTTTGATCTGTGTTAGTACGATACATTTTTCAGTGGACTTACTGCCAGCTTGTGCCGAAGCGAGGCGTTGCCGTTTCGATGCCGATAAGTGTGCGTTACAGTATGGAGTTTCATACAAAGAATACTTCAGTATTCAGCCGTTCACGGCTCGAGTTGAGGTTGTGCCGAACTGCCGATCCGGTGCCGAGCAGTTATGTGTGCGTCAACCTTTAACCTCAATTCCTCCGCGGCTTTACCTAGGCTACACATTCGTCTGTTTGACTGTGAGCGCACTGCTCACAAGTGGTTTCACGATTTTTGAACAACCATATTTTATCTATGCAAGATGTATTATTTCAATTTGTTACATTCAAATTAGTTTTTTTTTGTTACATTAAAAAAATCCAACTTTAAATAACAAGATTTCCACAGAGCCTTGTGGACGGATACGTCACAAAACGCTCAAGGGGGTAAGATATGGAACTAAGCGTCCCAGGGTTAAGCAGCGACGGACTAAGAGTTACGATATCCTTCCTCCGTGAAGGAATCCAGTTGGTCAAGCTGTTCTAATTCGACTATCATTCAGATGTGGGTGTTTATTCATTCTATTACCAGGAGTTTAGAACATGCAAGGGTCTGCTCCAAACTGGCTGGAGTAACAGTCAAACAGATGTTAATTGTTCCCAATGTTCACTGGTAGGAAGGATTCTACGTGCCGAAGAGGCTGGGGGTCGTGTTCCCAACGATCCAGGAGATCGCCGCGACGCCACCGCCCTACCGTGACCCTGTCTTCGTAGCCAGGTTCCTACAGCCACCAAATGAAGCCGCCTCGGGAATGGACATCAGAACGCCACGTAAAGTATAGGGCTCAGATATAACCTTGGGCGACGTACAAGTAATAACTTTATTTCGAATTCAGTTTCAGTTGAATTTTATGATTGTGGTTTGCTTTTCATGCAATTTAATGATGATGGCTTAGGGTGGATAAGACTCCGATTAAATTTCAATTACTATTTATCGGTGCTTTTTGTACTAATTGTAATAAGTAACGCATTCCATTTACCTAATGGTGTCAGATTGTGCATAATGTTCGTCATCGAATTTCATTTATGACAAAATTAAGTCTGTTAAAGATAGAATTCCGGATTGTAATTTTTTACTGATAAAACTCCAAATAATAGTGAACTATCACATTAAAAATACGGTCTCCGGACGTCTGTAGATGTCCCGAGGTCGTTATCTTTATACAAGAGGACAGTGAATTATAAAAGGAACTGACTGAAACCATATTTCATATGGAAAAAAAACTTATGTGCAATGCTTTCATTTTTCAATTATCTGGAGGTGTATCCATATTATCGATATCGTTTGACGTTAGTGTGACGTAATTAGCACCAGTCAGCCGCCCAGGCGTGACAAACTGTACACAAAACACCCGTCACTTTTTGACACGGTACCTACTAGAGTGACGGATGCCGTATCCACATTTTGTCTCGCGATCAATGCAACCATACTAGGCCTGCACTAGACGTCGCCTACTTATATGCCTCGTGTTCGCTTACTGCTGTTGCGAAACGGATTGTGCACAAGATTGTCGGTCTATACTAGTATATACATTTTGTAGATACCAAGTCGGAGTCCGGACTGAAGTTTGCCTCGTCTGGTAGGCTCTTTCTCCCGATGCCCGACGACCACAATCTGCGCTCGTATCTGCTCAAACTACGCGCCTGGTTCGGTGACCCGTAAGTATATATTTCATTGGCCTTTCCGCCAACATTGACTAGTACAAAAGTCGTCCTAACCTAACACACCAATGACACCTGAAAACCAGAGCTAATTACAACCTTACGTCAGAAATACTCAGGTCTATTTTGCACTGCAATCCTCGACTTGATATGAAGTCGTGGCGTGTGGGGCACTAAGGCCCGTGTTAATAAACTGATCTCAACTCTAATGCTCGTCTCGAGATGCGTCAAAAATGACAGTGTTCTATGGTTTGGCATTTACTTTGACGTATCTTGTGACGGGCCTCACAGTCAAGATGAGTTTATTAATACGGCCCTTAATATACTGACTAGTGACTTTATATCAAGTCAATGGCGGCGAAAAGGAGAGAATCCATATAGGGTCAATCGCCTATTACTGGCCACTTTGCAATATGTGTAAAGCAAGAGATATGCTGACATTTTTACGATTAAACTAGAATACCTTTGATCCTGAATTATTACTCGGAGTACCGTCCAAGTATCTTTAGTAATAGCGTCAGTAAATAAATTTGATGGCTAGTAACCAAATTACACTTTCTTAAGTGGCCTGTTATTAATGATTTAGGGTCTCCCCAGACCTTTCGACGCGGAATCGGCTTGTGCCGGTAAGAAAAAGTTTGATGTCCGTGCAGTGAGAGTGAAAGAGCGACGCTCGGCTCGGCTCGGACGTCTCTCGGACATATAGTAGATTGTGTCACAAGGGAGCAAAATGACATATTTAAGGCGAGGGCGTACATTGAATCCTGAACGAAGCGAAGGGTTCTACAATTGAATCCCGAGCGTAGCAAGGGATTCTAAAATAGAATCCTAAGCGTAGTGAGGGATTCAAGTGTAACAAGTGTTAACGCCCAAGGTGGAAATAATTTTGCTACCGTGTGACACATACTGCTTTTCACATCACCTATGAGAAAAATAAAAGATCTTAGTGATGAAACAAATTTAATTATTCACACATTCTAGAAATGCTGAAATTATCAAATTTAACAACAGGAAATTATCGCACTTAACAACAATTATCAAATTTGGCAACAAAATGTCCTTGAACAGAAAAGTGCCACTTTGATCCCTCCTAGCAGGGAAGAAAAGTCCCCTTTCCGAGTAGGTGATATTAAAAAACTTTTTCTTACCAGCTCAAGCCGATTCCGCGTCGATAGGTCTGCGGAGACCCTACTGGTAGCTTAATTCATAACGAGTTCATTCAAGAGATAAAATTGCTACTATAAATTGCAAGTGACTTACAGCGGTGCTTGCTGATTGGTTAAGTTAAGACAGATACGGTAACGTAAAGACGTGAATTAAATGAAAATAATAAATTTGAAGATTTTTATTATATTTTATTTTACAGATCCAAGTCGCTACATTATATAGAAATAGATGAGGCGCATTACGAAATAAGGCGGGTATAAGTTATTTTTTATTTGCGAAACTTTATTTAATTTTTCTTATACCTCTTAACGAAAGAAGGCAGTTCAGTGTTCAGATTACATCCTTAAATGAGAAAACATAATATATTAGAATATTTAAACTAGTTTTAACTTTTTAAATGTATGTTTTCCATTTGCACTAAAATTAAATTTAGATTTTTTTTTTGTACAAAGTAATTTTATGGCTAAAGAAGCAGGAAGAGGTTGACAGTACGATTGCGTAGCTAATCTTTTTAAATATGTACTTCTGATAGTCAAGTACGGATAGAAAGAAAATTGATACATTTTGAACTCGCAGGTATAATCGTTTCTCTACACGAGTTTACACCTCTGTTATTGCCTATTTGTCATAATATTTCAGAACTGTGAAATCGTTTTTGCCCCCGCGAGAACGACGTATGCTAATAAAGATTCCTTTTGATGGTGTAGACATCGTGACAAGTGCACCGAGGTGACGTCCTTCCTGAAGGAGCGAGCAGGACTGCTGGCAGAGTTCGTGGCGGAGCAGATGAGCGGCATCGACCAGGAGCGGGACTGCTCCATGCCCTCGGTCAACCTGCATCTCTCTGACCTGATGGTATGATGGATGACTCGAGAGAAAAACAGTCCAAGTGCGAGTCAGACTCGCGGACGAAGATTAAACACTGACAACTGAATATTCTGTGACTATTTCAAGTGTCTAATTTTGCTGTTATTATTATCGAACAAAAAACGGCAAAAAAAATCGCTTTTGTTGTGTAGGAAATACATCATCTGTGAACATTTTATCTGTCTAGCTATCACGGTTCATGAGATACAGCCTGGGGACAGATAGACAGACGGACAGTGGAGCCTTAGTAATAGGATCCCTTTGGGTACGGAACCGTAAACATGCATTGTTAAGGTCATCGCATATTATAACGCTTCGTCACCGGATTGGCTCAAAGTAAAAAATTGAAAAGTGAGCTTTGATAGCGTGAAAGTACGATACATTTTTCAGTAGACGACGCGAGAACTTTACAACACGTATCGTACTAACACAAATCAAGGCTCACTTTTCAATGTTTCAATTTGAGCTGAGGCGGTGCTGATCTGGGGGCGTTGTAGTGTGTGATGACTATTATAGTACAAACCTCATGTGCATTTTGGGTTTGGCCACCGCGTCGTCAATAAACCTGAAGAAACAAATGTTCACCACGTAACCAAATTAGTCTGCCACTCCCTAGATTGAGCTGAACTCCCGCGTGGTGGGCATCGGCTGGGTGCGCAGCGGCGGCGCGCTGGAGCGGGCCGTGCTGTACAAGGTGCTCGCCGACCGCGTGGGCCTGCCGTGCGCGCTGCACCGCCGGTCGAGCGCGCACGCCTGGTGCGAGATCGCCGTGCCGGAACCCGACCCGGTATGACACAATATGACAATACCCGACTCATCCATAGACGAAATGATTTGACATATACTGGTTTACTTCTTTCTTTCAGTTGATGATGATATTGATAAAATCTGAGCCACTGTTTAACATTGGTGAGCCACTGTTCTACATTGGTGAGTCACTGTTAACATTGGTGAGCCACTGCTCAACATTGGTGAGCGAGTGTTAACATTGTTGAGCCCCTGTTAACATTGGTGAACCACTGTTAACATTCTTGAGCCACTGTTCTAAATTGGTGAGTCACTGTTAACATTGGTGAGCCACTGTTCAACATTGGTGAGCGAGTGTTAACATTGTTGAGCCACTGTTAACATTGGTGAGCAACTGTTAACATTGTTGAGCCACTGTTCTACATTAGTGAGAGACTGTTAACATTGGTGAGCCACTGTTCAACATTGGTGAGCAACTGTTAACAATGTTGAGCCACTGTTCAAAATTGGTGAGCGACTGTTAAAATTGGTGAGCCACTTTTCAACATTAGTGAGCGACTGTTAACATTGTTGAGCTACTATTAACATTGTTGACCCACTGTTCAAAATTGGTGTGCGACTGTTAACATTGGTGAGCCACTGTTCAACATTGTTGAGCCACTGTTAACATTGTTGAGCTACTGTTAACATTGGTGAGCAACTGTTCAACATTGGTGAGCGAGTGTTAACATTGTTGAGCCACTGTTAACATTGGTGAGCAACTGTTAACATTGTTGAGCCACTGTTCTACATTGGTGAGCGACTGTTAACATTGGTGAGCCACTGTTCAACATTGGTGAGCAACTGTTAACAATGTTGAGCCACTGTTCAAAATTGGTGAGCCACTGTTCAAAATTGGTGAGCGACTGTTAAAATTGGTGAGCTACTTTTCAACATTAGTGAGCGACTGTTAACATTGTTGACCCACTGTTCAAAATTGGTGTGCGACTGTTAACATTGGTGAGCCACTGTTCAACATTGTTGAGCCACTGTTAACATTGTTGAGCCACTGTTAACATTGGTGAGAGGTACGTACGTTTACAACCCAGATAGGCTACGCAAGTTACTGAAGGGCACAATGAAATGCACAAACTAGTTCAACATAGCTTTTAGGAGATAAATAAATACATGCTCAGGAACAAATACTCGCACTTTTCACAAAAATATAAACCTTTTTGGAAACCAAGCCCTTGACTACCGGGTTTGTAGGCAGTCGTTCAAAAGGTAATAAAGTTCCAGTGAACATTTTACTCGTTAATTTATTCGATTTCGATTTGTTTAACAGGAAGACCGTGTAGTGAAGGTAGAGAGCTTCCCCGCCGGGCTCCTGCGAGCCAACTATGTGGTGGACCTAACGGTGCGGCCGGGCCGCCTGCTGCCCATCAACTCGCACGAGGCCAAGCTCATCTGCGGGCCCTCGTGCGCGCCGCGGTACACGGCGCAACAGCTGCCTGAGGTCTGCCGCTGCTCGCCTTCAAAAGCATAGCGTCCGTACAGAGGCGTCTTATGAGCTCCGGTACATTTTAGTTTTATTATGAGTATTGGCACAGTATTATATAAATAACAGGGGCACAATTCGATGGCTGAATATCACGGGGTTTGTATGGTGAAGAGTGTAGACTTATTTAGCGTCGTAAATAGGATAGTGAGTATTTTGCACTTCGATTTTTGAGCCATCATAGAACCCTGTCGCTGAAAGCCAATGAATAATTTCGACGTGACTTATTTAGTGTTTCAACGTTTTAATATAATTTTGATACTTATCGATAGCAACAGCGTATAATACAAACAGCAACACTCTTAACTGTATATCGGTGGACCTTATTACAAAGAACATAAGGTCTTCCGATAGACAGTTAAGTGGGGGCGATGGTATAAATAAAATAAATCATGTTTTTGTCCCTTTATACGACTTTTATTTGTTTTAAATCAAATAAACAAGGCAGTTTTCGTTACATTTCACAATAAATAACTAAATACCTTTGAAGGCACATTACAAACTCACTCGATTGCACAATTCATGGACGGACAGACGATCACAAACGTTTTAACTTATGTTAATTACAAAAATGTCTTAAGTATAAAAGTATTTTATGTATAAATATTATCTACTTAGTACTACAGTGCATTACATTTACAAGGTAATTGTAAAATAGCTTTTGTTACCATACCTATAAGGTAACTTATTTAAAAGCACAAGCCCGTTCAAAATACGGTTATGAGGAATAGAATGTAAAAAAATTGTGTACTTAAATATTTCTAAAATTGGTGTAAATATTTGTAGATTTTATAATAAAGCGGTCGTGTTTTTATAATGATATTTTTAAATATCCTACTTTAAGTCTTTATGTATGACATCGAGTTATAAAAACTCATTAAAATATTGTTCATTTACTTCATATCATTCAGTCTATAAAATATAATGTACTATGCAATAACAACCAAATAAGCTGCGGGATACAATGCTATCGTACGAACGTAGAACCCTCTCGCAATTAAACTTCCTCACCTGTCACGGTGGCAATGTCAAATTCAAGGTGGACACTTGAGAACGGACTTCTCTTGGATAACCTTGTGACAACCTACTAAATAATTAATTAATAAGATTCTGTCAAAAAAATCATTTATTCTTTATTTTTTGAAATATTTACCCTCAAACTATTGTGTCCTAGCACGGTGGGTCTAAGTTAAGAATAGCGAAGATCCTGTCGCCACCATCAGATCACCTCTTAAAAAAAAAAAAAAAAATACCATAATATTGCATTGTCATCGGGTTTACAAATGAGATACAAATTTCAGCCCATTCCATTAACGGGAAGTGGGTCAAATTTACCTTTCAAGATTGGACCCGTACATACATACATACCTACACACATTAGAAGTTAAATAACAGCTTGTTATAATAGTGATGTGCCGGTCATCGCGGCAGGGTTTTACGTTGATACTGATTTTGTTAAAATAATCCTAGATACATCTTTTTTAAATTAAAATTTCCTTTATTGTCTAAACTCTTAATACGCACTGGTTCACGTTGTTGTCGGAAACCTAATACTAATAACGGTGGTAGTCAACGTTTTTAAAGCATAGAAAAAATACATAAAACATAAATTATATATTTAAGTATGTGTGTACAAAATTAGTTTCTTATTTCGTTACGGTGTCTCAATTCTCAGGCACATCAAGGCTTATAATAATTAAAATAGTAGATGCCATCATGGACATGATTAGGTACTTTGTTGTACTCTAAAATACTAAAATACGCTGCGCTAAAACTTCGATATCGATGTACGTATGTGAGATACGTTTCTGGGTCGTTCTTCTTTTTTACCGACAATAGCCTGTCTCTCATCATATTATGCTTTTCGATTATGTTTTTCGTGTTTAATATACGTCCATATTTTTATTTATCTATTAGTACTAAATAATCGAGCTATTTCTTCAACCCAGTACATTTTTTATAATATTGTTTTTCATAGAATGAAGAGTGGTCATCTAAAAATTGGTCTTGGCTGAAAACGGCCACTCTGTCATTGTTTCTGGTAAACCACATTAAAAAACAAAAAATATCAATATAAAAAAAATCATTAATAATATAAAATAAATACAACTTTTTTGAAATCGAACTTTTAAACTATAATTATTGATAGTTCAAAAATGTAAAAAACAGAAAATCCTCGGTTTATTGTCGATAAAAAAGAAGAACGACCCTTTTACATACTCCTTTATGGTATAAATGCATATTTTACCATTTTTTTAGTTTCATATTTGCCATTGTCTTAACGCTTTGTGCTATGGTAAAAAAGTAAGACTTTTAATGCGGACCCCAACGAATCAGAGAATAATCTGATGGGAAAATAAATCCCCTGTCTCCAATACCAGGCTAACAACCTTTTGCCTTCATGTAAAATAAGTAAGTAATTAGGAGAAGTGACTCACATAATAAGAATATTAGGAAGTTGAATTGTGGTTCCATTTGAAGCAAGGACCATATATACTAGGACTTACAATCTTCATACTACGCACCGTACTCCGTTAGTTAGTATCTTTCTAAGTGGCTAGATGGCGCTAAGAGTACCAATTCATTCAAAAGTCGTAATTTTACAATATCTATACCCGCAAGCGAGCCATCGAGCGTTCAACGACATTTCAATTGATACAGTAAAAAGTGAATAGATGGCGTTAGGTGCGTTGTTGTATTACTACGTTCCGTTCCGGCTCACTTCACTATTTTTAAACTGTTATTTGTACTAACATAATACTTACAAATGAAATATATTTCAAAGTTCGTTATTATTTATAGTTTATTTTCGGAACCCAAATAGTGTCCGCAATTATATTTTAGTTTAAAAATATTAAAATAAACTTTAGTTCCTGCGCGAGTTGAAATGAAAATTGAAACGTCAAACCTCATAAAGTTATAAAAGAGAAGCAGTGATGCCAGTGATGTCACTTTAGAGTATTCTCTCAAGATTTTGGGTAAAAATAGAATTCAATGTAAGGAAACTTTCGTTGAATCGTATTTTGTTTAATCGTCATAACATTTATTTATTTAATTAACATAACACTTAGGTAGGTACCTAAGACAATATACTCCTCCCTAATAGCAATATGCAATTTGATGTCATCACAGTGGTAATAATATTAAAGGCTTATAAAAATATAATTTATTAATAATAGCTTAGACGTACCCACGTAGCTACTTAAGATATTCACTATCTCTCTATCCATTTAAATTAAATTGCCTTAAAACCCGTCGAAATGTGTCGAAAAATACTAAGTAAACTGATATGTAGACCTGTTTTAGTGTTCCTTAACGAAAGTGGGAAAACAGTGTCATTGTGCAAATGTTTATTTTAAACCATTATTGATATTTGGGTTTATTTTCCAATAACGCTACAAAAGTGGGTAAAAATTTGACAAATGCTAGGTTAAAAAAATAGGGTAATTGAAAAATAGACCTGGCAAGTCTGGCAACACTGCTGCATTGCTTTTAAATCACAAACGTCACAAACGATTGTTTTGTGCTCGCGGTTTACGGTTTGCTTACGATTTCGACGATTACATTGTATTGACCCTTGCGACCTATCCGGATTTTATTTGTGCTTAACTCGACGACCCAGGCTTGATTTTGGACTTGAAGATGTCTTCTTACACGAAGTGTGTATATCACGAATGTCAGAATACAAGTGAATCCTTTTCGATGTTTCGTTTTCCTGTAAACGATCGGGAACGTTTAGAACGTTGGATACGCAATTCAGGTATGTTTCATTTATGTTATTAGGACATTTACGATATTATATAGAACGTTGGTTGGAGGATTCGCCACCTACACTTTGTACCTGTTAGTAGATCGATTTTCATGTAATACCTACCTCGCACAAGAAACAATTACAATTACTAGATACTCTAAACGTAAGTCTAGTGTATGTAAATTACATTTAGGTACCGTTTTATTTACGAAGTAGATATCGCACAAATACCTATGTGTCTTTGCTTATGCGCTTATGCTTATGTGCGTACCTGGCAATAGAACAAACGATCGCCATACGACGGCTGCACGTAATGTAAAAGTAACCTACAGTTGTTCACCGGAAAAAAAGTATCTCCAGGAAAACAATCAAATCAGGGGGATATTGCCTAACGAAATTTTGACAATTGGTATCCAAATCAACTGTCTGTCATAGCCCATACAAAATCATGACAGTTGATTCTGATTCCAAGTGTCGAACGCGTTAGGCAGTAAGGGGGCAGGTCCATACTTGAGACAACAGGATAGCGATCTTTTTCATTATTTAAGAAACAAAGAGAACTTGTTTGCCAAGGTAGACTTAAGCAGTGGTCCTAACTTCATTTGTTATATTATTTTTGTAGGAAATATTATGCTGGATTCCTTTACGAACGAAGAACTGAGACGCCGATACATATGTGAAGCACATTTCCTTCCAACTAATATCAGTAAAGGACCAGTAAAAAGCAGATTGCTTGGACCTGCTGTACCAATCCATTTTCAATATGCTGACATTGGTGAAGGATCTGCTCAGAAAAAAAGCAGTGATGCAGACAAGGAAATTGGTGAGATATTGTTGATATCACATTGGATCAGTTATAGGAAGGGAATAATTATCACAAGCTTTTATTTACTTTCACCCATTCTGGTTCTGTCTGTGGGTTTGAAATTTGAAACTTGTATTATTGTCATCCAAACTACATATCCGTACCAAATTTCAAGTTGATACCAATTACCGATAGGCCTAAAAATAAATAAATGTATGCCATTAAGGAGATAATATTATGTGTATGTATGTTTTCAGATTTTTTCCATTACATTCATGTGATTATGAAAGACTTCTGTTTAAACAATAGCATGAACCTTATTCTAATTAAATTTGCGGTAGGTAAGTAGATAGAAAATTATAGTCTTAAACTTCTTTCAGATGTGCCACCTTCGCCAGATGTTTTAAAAGTTAAAACTCCCTCAAAATTTTATAGAAAACGCTCACGGACGTCATCAGCAGGGAGACAGACATCAAAGTCTTCATCTCCGTCATTGAACTGGATGGATGAACTGCCTGTAGTAACACCCACCCAACGATTGTCAAGAAAATGTTTATTCGAAGGACCTAAGAAGAGAATGTCTAGAAAATGTCTGTTTCAAGAAAATGATGCTGATACTCAACAGGGAAAACGGTTAAAACAGGAAGCTTCTAGGTTATTAAGAAAAAATAGAGCACAGAGAGCTCAAGTGTTCCGACTTAGAACAAAATCCAAATCAGAAAATAATATCGACATACGTGATTTTCCTAGTGCCGCATCCAAAACACTGGCTCTCATGCAACTACGAAAAAAGAACGATAAAAAAAAATGGACAAAAGAAGAAAGGGATTTTTGTCTTTCCCTATATTATAAATCACCATCAACATACTATTTTATGCGTCGACAAGGAATTGTTCTCGCAGCTCCATCGACAATTAGATCATGGTTGGCAAAAGCCGAGTGCTCTCCAGGTTTAGCAAATGATACATTCAAAAAAATTCAAAAGCGTTTTGAAAATGCTAACATCAAGGAAAAATCATGTGTAATTTGCTTTGATGAAATGTCCATTATGTCTAACTTAGAATATTCCAAAAAGTACGACATTATTGAGGGGTTTGAAGATTTAGGGGGAAACCGGCGGACTAATAAACTCGCTAAATCAACTTTAGTATTTATAATAAGAGGACTGTTTGACAAATGGCAATTTCCAATCACTTATTTTTTATCAAGTACTAATGTAAGTGCTGAAGCATTAAAATTATTAATAAAATCAATTGTAAACAAACTATTCGATCATGGACTGTTGCCTAAAGCAATCACTTGTGATCAAGCTACAACAAACCAAAAAGTATTTAAATTATTAGGGGTCACCAGCACAAGCCCATTTTTTTTCGTTAGTGGTAGAAAAGTTTTTGCCATATTTGACGTCCCTCATATCTTAAAAAATATAAGAAATAATTTTATAAATCACAATTTCGTATGTGATGAGCTGGGAGAAATGTGTTTTCAAGACGTAATAAAAACATATGAATTAGATAAAAAATCTATTAAAAGTAGATCTTTAACAAAATTGACAGATCGTCACTTAAATCCTAATTCTTTTGAAAAAATGAAAGTGAGTCTCGCATCGCAAATATTCAGCCTTTCAGTCGCCGCTGCTATAAGAACGGCTAAAAGTACTAATGAATTAGCTAGTGAAACTGCAGAGGCTACAGCCAATTTAATTGAAATAGTAAACAATATGTTTGATGCTTTAAATAGTGGAAAACGATTCGATAAAAATGTATACCGACATGCATTATCCAAAGAAGCAAATTTTGCAAGACAAGCAATAGAAGATGGCAAAAGATTATTTAAAATTATGCAAAAGATAGTGTTTAAAAAATACAAAAGTGGACAAATAAAAAGAGTTTTCACTCGCCCGCCATGCTTTGATGGGGTTGTTCAGTCGTGTGAGGCTATATTACAGTTGTTTGTTGAAGAAACATCAGAACCAGCAATACAATTTTTAATGACCAAAAAATTAAATCAGGATGTTGTAGAGAATTTTTTTGCGAGAATAAGACAAAAAGGTGGATCTAACCGAAATCCGACGGCAAAATTGCTGCGAACAATATTTCGCAGCAATCTAATTAATTCTTTAATTAAATTACCTGAGACAACAAACTGCGAAGGTGATTACAATGACCAATATGTAGATCTCAGCGCTGAACTACCCTCGACATCTGGGCATGGGGTGAAGGAGCAAATAAGTGTGCCTTTGCTTTATACAGACACAGATACAGAACCGACAAGTGAATGCAGAGGCATTGCATCGACTTCATTTTGTGATTTAACTGAAAACATTACCATCAATGAATCTTTAAAAAAAAACTCATTAGAAGAATGTTCACTTGCGTATTTTGCGGGTTATCTCGCCAAGTCTTGTCTCGCAAAATTTAATTGTTCAACTTGCAATGAAAATTTATTTAAAAAGTTTGATCTCGATGACGAGAAGCAACTTCTTATTTTTAATAAATCTTACAATAAGAAGTGCATAAAACTAAAATCACCCAGTGATAATTTGCTTCAGTTGCTTGATGTGGCTATAGAATGTTTTAATTTACATTTTCATAGCATGATTCATTGTACCAATATTAAGAAACGATTATTTAAATGTATTGTTGATCATTTGAGATGCGAAGCTCAACAGTTGTTAAAAATAAGTTGCGAAAATCATTTATTTTATATTATTGACAAAATGATCATGGTAAAAATACACTTTTATTGTAAAAACCACAAAAATAAATCAAATGTGGGGCGTAAAATGCACCCGAAATTGAAAATTTTGACAAATAAATAGTTATTTTTAATTAGTGCCTTTCATTAAGACCCGCTTGGGATCGAATTTCTAGATCTAGTCTCTATCCCAATCCACTTGAGATTTTAAAGAGTAAAATACTTAACATTTATCTTTTTTGTTATTTAGCGCTGTCTTTACATAAGTGTTTTTTTTACATAAAACTGAACCGTGATTGACCCCTATCTCAACTGATGAAAACTGCAGACGAGGCCAAAGGTGTATCTTAACCCAACTGTATTTCTCGTCTAAACATGCACGGGTTAAAAATATTTGGTCCTGGTAGGTTTACGTACCTACCTAATGCAAAGGTAGTAGTAGGTACCTTTAAGGTACCTACTGACCGACGCAAAATTACAGCTTTAAGCAGCGGACGGACATGGCGAAACTAGGTAAGTAGGTATAAAGGTTTCTTGTAGGACTACGGAACCCTGAAAATAAAAACATTTGAATCTGACCCATATTTGCGGCAGCGGGAAACGAGAGGAATCCCAAGGTTTTCATTTATTATTGATTATACATACTATTACCTGCATCCTTGATTATTACATCCATATTTTACGAAATATAAACTTCTTACGTACTTACAAACAAAACTTATCTAACATCGCCAAATTACGGTAGTGACTGTTTTATTCGCGGAAAATATCGAATTTGTCAATAATTACGCGATACGCAATTTTATCCACATTTTACCAGTGCACCAACGCCATCTAGTTATTTAATGTAGCAAAAATTGGCAAACCCGCGAGCAGCTTTGAGCACTCAGTGATTCCAGAGGTAGTGCCATCTATTAAATACGACATGTTTCACGTTGTTGACGAATAAAATTTTTAATATTTATTAGTTGTGTATATAAGTGATATTATGGTTTTAAAATAAAGCACTTGGACGCTTGTTCTTAAAAAATAAAAAAAAACACGAGAAAGTATTTGTGAAAATAACATTTTTGCCACTTCCAGGCTACAAAACAGCGCCATCTAGTTTTATTACCGAATTTTGAGCTATTTAAGAGTTACATTTTTTTGTATGGGATTGTAAGTCCTAGTATATATGGTCCTTGATTTGAAGCAATTAAATTAGGAAATTGTTAGACAATCAATGCAGGCATTGCATTGCGTAAGGAAGAAATGGTAAAGTAGGTTAGTACCTAGTTAGACGGTGGTTTGCGGCACTCCCCTGACGATCTGCGTACGCGAGCGCGCGCGCGGCAGCGGCGGCGGGCGCGGGTCGGGCGAGCTAGACACTACACCGTCTTTAAGCGAGATGGCCGAGCCGCTCGACGCTACTGATGGCGGCCGAGACTGCAGGGTTGTCGGTTGGCTTGTCTGTGGAGAAATAAACATCCCATATTTCAGATGCTGGAACGGTACGGTTTTAAGTGCCGTTTGTGGCCACTGTACCCTTTTTGTCCGTTTGAGGTTATAATGAGTATCAAAAAATAGAAATACTGGAAAAGGGCCGAATCTTAAGTACCCGAAACCGACGTGCGTGCATGACTCGATGTATGAATGTGGAAGAAGCGAAA
Source organism: Acleris sparsana (assembly GCA_923062465.1). Lineage (NCBI taxonomy): Eukaryota > Metazoa > Arthropoda > Insecta > Lepidoptera > Tortricidae > Acleris > Acleris sparsana. The sequence continues at coordinate 3,289,247 of OV281287.1, read as the reverse complement.
GATCAGGATCGTAGCGGGTGGAAAGAAGTCGTCTCTGCCACCCCTCTGGGAAACAGGCGTGATTTTATGTATGTATGTATGTATGTATGTATGTATGTATGTATGTATGTATGTATGAGTATCAAAAATACTGTAAAATTAAAAAGAATATTCTTAAAAAAGTTAAGAGTAGCCAAAAACGGTGTAAAGATGGCCAAAACCGGTACAGTCAGCGTCATATAGTTGGTAGCATCCAAAGTAGCCAAATAGTTCGTTACACGTCATTATTATCGTAGTAACAAGGGCGTGTAACGAACTATTTGGCTACTTTGGATGCTACCAACTATATGACGCTGACTGTACCTCTACCCTACCACTAAGAATAACATACAAAAAAGACACATTTTATAGAGTCAAAAATAATTAGTTCTAACTCAGAACGTAAATACTATCTATGTGTTTGTGTGTCCATTTCATCCAACCCCATCAAAACTAACGCGTGTGGATATTTATATGTAATTAATAATTAAGAAACAAAAGTCACATTTTTTTATTTTTTTATTGGTTGCATAGCCGGTTAATTAAAGAAAATTGTATTATTATTTATGCATTACATACAAAGAGGAACTTAAACATCGGTTTATTGTAAACCTACCCAGTGGTGTTGTTAACCATGAACCAACAATACAACAAAAATCATAAATTGAACCATACCTTTTTTCTTCTTCTAGAACTCTTTCGAGGCGTGGAACAACACAAAAATGCACAATTAGATGCAGTGCAATAGTTCTTAAAAAAATATCTTCGGTTTTGCTCCTCTCTCATTCTTTTTTTTATGGCAATGAGTAGGCACGCGAGCCCTCAGGCCACCTGATGGTAAGTGGGATCTGAGACCCATAGACATTGAAATTCCAAGACTACAATCTCAAAACTGCAATCCTAAGACTGCAAATGCGTTGCCAACCCTGAGGACTGAGATGGAATGCCTCTATGCTAGTAATTTCACCGGTTGTCTTATTCCCACATCGGAACACAGCAATGCGAACACTGCTGCTTGGCGCTGGGTGGATGAAGCGATCCAGACGGACTCTGTACAAGGTCCTACCACCACTAATTGGGTCTTTGTAAGAGGAATTCGTTACTTTATTGGCATGTTTTTTTTTTGTAGAGACCGACCAGCGAGTGACAAGCATTTTTATAAAATTCTTCGTTTGGCCACAGGTATGGCGACAATTTTACATATGAAAAAATCTGTCACACTATGAGTAAGCAATGCATGTCGTGTTACCAGCTAGTGATAGTATTGAATTTGCCATTTTTTTTAGTGTCACCACTCGCTGGTCTGGCTCTAGCACGTCATGTTGTTGCTCAATCGCGTTTAATGAGGTAGAGGAAGACAGAGAGAGAGAAAGAGAGAGAAAGAAAGAAAGAGAGAGAGAGAGAGAGAGAGAGAGAGAGAGAGAGAGAGAGAGAGAGAGAGAGAGAGAGAGAGAGAGAGAGAGACTCACGGCTCTGCTGAGCGTGGGCGGCGTGTGCGGCTTCTTGACGGGCACGTCGCGATATTCGTAGATGTTGTCACGCGACCGCGTCGTGTTGTCGATGCCGCTCTCCTCCACCTCGGGCACCATGAAGATGTCGCCGTCGTAGAAGCGATCCGTCTCTCTAATATTACAATCCAATAGTTAAGGTTAGGTTGTAACATAAATAAAGCTTGGCATAGAAGTTACAAAATAAGAGCGCTGTCAGATTGAAATTGGCACCATGATCCATTTTTGACACAAAAAATACAGGGTAATGTAGTGCATGGTATCTGTATGTCAGTTTGTGGCAGCGTAACGGCCAAACGAATACCGATACGGACGCAGTTATTTTTTAAAGAACGCTGGTTTGATCTCAGTGGTTTTTACGTTTCATGAAAAGCAGTTATGAAAAAAGGATGCGCATTATTATGTAAGTATTTAATAGCTATCCGAAGCGTTTTTTTCTTACTAAGGTTCGAAATTACCAAACCTACGAGTTTTTTTTTCCAATAGCCTCCAAAAAAAATGTGCTTTTATTCGTCAAACCAAGAAATCTGTTCAAAAAAAAGTGCAACAATATATAACTGGCAGTACGCAAAGAGCGCTTAGCTATTGGAAGCATATTTGCAAATAAAACAAAGCCACAACATCAAAAGAAAGATACAAGAGTTACACCTACATGGCCGGTAACAATTTCCATTTAGGAGGTACAGCCCTGTGTGAAATAATGACAGAATTATGGATTAGAACATTGCACATCATAGTATAGACACTTGTCCCAACGCCGACGATGAATGAAGCGAGTAGAGCCAGGCAACTGTAAATATTATGTCTCTTTTATTGACACGGGATCTATATCTATTTATCTTTGTTTCGACAAATAGTAGGGGAGCCCACGACCTTAACCTAGTTCAATAAGACTACCGGATGATATATATACTAGAGGACGCCCGCGACTTAGTACGCGTTGAATAAGAGTCCCGCTACTCCCCCTATTTTAACCCCTTAGGGGGTGAATTTTGAAAAATCATGAAAGGAACCCCTGTACCAAATTTCAAGTTTCTAGGTACAGTAGTTTTTGTTGTGCGTTGATATCTAAGTCAGTCAGGTTTGCCTTTTATATATATAGATTTAATCTCGTCATTATTGGGGAAACACGAAATGGTTATGCTACAATTAAAAAAAACCTGGCTAAGCTTGTTTGTCTTTTTAGTTGTAGCTCAGATGTCTAGTATGATAATAAGACTCCCAAATTTCGTTTATTCCTCGGAACAGGGGAGGGGTAAGAATATACGACAATGCAGTGCTGCAAGCCCCCGCTGGTTGGCCTAATCAGTGGCAGCAGCATGATAAGCGACGCCTCGTACTTAAGTATCTTTTATGATCGATCTCCTCAAAAGACCAAGCCTCATCTGAAAAATCATCAATTTCTGTGTAAGGCAAAGCACTGCTGCTTTTAAACATCGAACTTGAAACGAAAAGAAACAATTGTTGTGGCAGGTTTTTTGCATTGCAGCTTCGCCGTTTCGTATTCCCGTATTAATGACGAGACTAAATATATATAAATCATCCAGTAGTCTTATCGAACTAGTGGGCTCTTAGAATAAAACCTAGTGTAGAGAGTTCTCGCGCGCAGTGTGAACAGCCAGCGATCAACTGTTAATATATGTCTCTTTTATTGACAAAGGATCTTTTGTTCGTTTCTTGAACGAGGAAATAGGCGATAGCTAATCGATCCTCGCTGGCAGTGGGACAAGTGCCATAAGTACAGAATTTTAGATCCAATTTGTTTTAGCCATTTTCGCTTGCTCATTATAAATATTACAAAACATGATTGGTTTAAACAATATGTAATAGAGGTCCAAATTTGAACTAAGCATTTGTGTTCATGTTTTCTGTAGTTTATTGCTCGTTTTTAAAATTCAAAACGCGGACATATAGAGCACATTGGGCCGATAGTGGCAACCACAGCGAAGGCATTTGTGCCCGCCACAAGCTGCGGACGAGATTTTATATACATTATATCAAAAGTCCTTTATTATGCGTTCAAAACTGGTATGCCACTCGTACCAGCTTAACCTGTGGTAGTCAGTGACAGCGATGACAGATGTAACGTAATTTTGAAATTACGTTATCGAATATTGTATTGTAATGAGTTTCAAATTTGAAACATCTTCCAAAATTAACACAATTTAAACAGTTCCAATTTTAGTATCAATTGAAACGTCAACTTGGTATATTTTTGGTACAATATCGCACGGCTTGATTTCAAACGACATGAGAATAGGGACTTTGGTAGTTAGCCTATGATTTAAAAAAAAAACATTCATATTTGTGACACGTGTCGTATGTCGTCGAATTTTGAACCCATCCGAGAGTTCTTATTATATTCGTTCGTATTTAACTGTACCTAAGTTGGCTTTAAAACACTCGTGTGAACTTATTTTGAAACTCGCCTTAGGCTCGTGTCATAAAACCACACTCGTGTTTTAAGGACTTATAGGATTATGTTTTTTTTTTTTTTTTTTTGCCTTAAAAGCTTTCGTTGGAATTTTGCTAGGGCTGATTTAGTCTCGCTCTACTGTGACATAGGTCATATGGACTGGTCGCAGTTGTATAGGCATAGTGCAGTAGATCAAGCAATTGATACCTTTTATGGGAAGATAAATGGCCTTTTGGATCTCTATGTTCCTCTCAGAGTGGATAGGGTAGCGCGGCGGTATCGGTACCCCGGATGGTACACATCTGAAGTAATAACAGCCATCAAACATAAATACTTCCACTTGGTGAAATTCAAAAGTCATGGGGTCGAATTCAATAGAGAGTTGTTTAAGTATTACAGAACACAGGTTAAAGAGCTTATTAGTGTGGTGTATGATCTTCACATTGCATCGGTGGAACGTGAAATTTGTTCGAAGCCTAATAATTTCTGGAGGTATGTTAGGGACAAGCATAGTAACAGGCTACCACAAGACTCATTTTCGAGCCAGGGTGAAATTGTTACAGGTCAGAAAGCTGTGGACGAATTCGCCGAATACTTTAGCTCTGTGTTTCACCCCGCTGCGCCGTCGCTTAGTGTGGAGGATGCTGTTAAAACGGCTTGCAGCAGTACCGGGAATGTTGCTGTTGAGCGTGTAACTGCCAGAGACTTGCGTCGATCAGTTCGTCGATTGAAGGCGAATTCTTCCCCTGGACCAGATGGTATACCTGCATTCCTCGTCAAGGATTGTTTGTCAGTTCTTGAGGAGCCTCTGCTGTATATTTTTAACCTTTCTGTCGCGAGCGGTGTGTATCCGTCGCAATGGAAGGTATCTAGGGTCACTCCTGTACCAAAGGATTCGTCATCAAATGACATAAGCTCATTTAGGCCCATTGCTATTTTACCCGTATTGGGGAAGGTTTTTGAGAGCATCATATGTTGGCACATATCACTTCAAACGTCTTCTAGGCTCAGTGATGCCCAGCATGGTTTTCGAGTAAAGCGTTCCACCTGCACTAACCACGTAAACTTTGTTGATTATGTGCTCCAGAATATGGACAGAGCTGGACAGGTGGACGCAGCTTTCTTTGACTTCCAGAAAGCGTTTGATCTAGTTGACAATGATGTTCTTCTTTTGAAATTATCCTCCTTTGGGTTTTCTTTCCGGTTGTTGAAGTTACTGGCTAGTTATCTAAGAGACCGAAAGCAATATGTCCAGTTGTCTGGTTACTCGTCTGAGGAGTATTACACTCGATCTGGCGTAAGTCAGGGGAGCACGCTGGGCCCGACTCTGTTTGTCATGATGATTAATGATCTGCCTGCAGTGATCAGCAATGCCAAGTGTCTGCTTTTCGCTGATGATTTGAAATTGTTTTATGCTGTTGGCACTCCTTCAGATTGTGAGGTCTTGCAAAAAGATATTGACGCGGTCATGAGATGGGCTAAGATCAATAAGTTGTTGTTCAATGTGAGTAAATGCAAAGTTATGACCTTCACCAGATCCAAAATCCCAATCTTAACCACTTACTGTTTGGAAGGTAATGCATTAGCTAGAGTACAGGACATACGTGACCTAGGTTTGCTCCTTGATGATAAACTTGATTTTCACCGTCATATTGTCGCGACGAGGAACAGCGCAAGCAAGGCCCTAGGGTTTATCATGCGAACTGCTGCTTCGTTTAAAGGTACTAGAGTACCCATTGTCTTGTTTAACGCTTTTGTGCGTAGTAAACTCGAGTACAATGCTATGATCTGGGATCCAGTAGAAGCAAATTATACCTTGCTATTAGAGAGAATCCAGCGAAAGTTCGCGAGGTACCTCTATAAAAAAATGTACGGGTACTATCCATTTTTGTATCCCTCGCTTTTTGTGACGGGCATGGTTGGACTGCCCACTTTGTCTTGCAGACGAAAAACGCAGCTCTTAATGCACTATTGCTTATTGCTGCGACACAAATTGGACAATCCATCAGCTCTCGAGCGACTCCGTTTCTTCGTTCCTGACCACTACCTACGGGCAGGAGTTCGCCGTCGACATCCCCTTTTTGCGGCTCTTGAGAGTTGCCGTACGCGTCGCGCTCGGAACTCGCCGACTGCCAGAGCGATTGATTTGTTAAATGCGCTCACATCGGGGGTCCAAGATGCTGACGTATTTACTGATAAGTGGTCATTGTTAGTTTTTAATATTGATAGATTTCTTATGTATGTGTTGTTAGTGTATAAGTAGTATTTTATGGTTTTAAATTGTATTAGCATAGTAGGTGATTTGGTATGCACTGTAAGCCTATTATTGTGAAATAAATAAATAAATAAATAAATAAATGTATCAGTTACATAAACTAATATTGTATAGCATCGGCGCGAACAGAGCGTTTGAGTGGCCGCTTCCGAGCCACAAGCTGCGGTCGTCCGCGCTCGCTGCTAGGGGCACACACGAGCACATGGACAATGTGTCCGAGCCGCCGGCGGCTGCTCCCGGCGGCCGCGCCGGCCAACAGGCGTGTCGTACTTTCACTGAACCACTAGTGGTCGCGGTTGGTGGCGGTGAATAGTGGCCTAATCTGCGCAGATCATATGGTTACTACTTTGGTTGGTTCACTCTGTAACGATCCACAGAAGTCGTCTACGCAGTTCCCATTTTGATCGACACTAACAAATTTCAAGGCATGGCATGGACAAGACAGATGGACAAACGTCATTGTCGTATTGTCAACGTTCGTATTGGCCGAATTATAAAGAATATTACATCACGTCAAAGGCAATATTTACTAATTATCAATCTCAAGACTGCAATCCTAAAAAACATCAAATGCGTCGCCAAGTTCTAAGGAGATAAGAAGTCAACCCTGACAAATTACGCAACCATGAGGTTTCTGAATATTGCTACAGTTGCCAACAGTAAAACAATGTTGTTTGACTATTCCTTTACATTAGCAGCAAATAAGCTTAGCATTGTTTTAATGCTGTCAACATTATCAATATTCAGAAACTGCAAGGTCGTGGAATGTGTCTGGATTTACTTCTTATCTGCCTAGTAAAGTAACATACATAGTCTGTGAGCACTTAGACGATGCTTCTGGTATGTATTTCTTTCTAACTCGCTCTTAGTACCAACCCGAAGCCTCCTAATTATCTTATGTCTGTCTTGGTAATGTCGATGGAGACCCGCATAGCGGGGCTCCTTATTCCAGGGATGTTTGCTCTTCGGGCATTTGTAGTTACCTAACGAACCTAACCTAGTAACGCAAATTAAATGGTCATTTTGCATCTAGGACTTTTTGAGATGTGGTCACAAATCGATCTAGTCGTATTTGCTATCTGGTCCTAATGAGATGTGAACGTAAAGCTTCTACACTAACGTACCTTTTAGCGTTCCGCCAAAGCATGCAGCACACGACCAACAGCACGAGGAGCAGGAGACAGAGCGTCGATACCGACCAGAAGGCTATCTGCAGCGGCTGCTTCGGCTCCCACCAATACTATAAATTACACATAAAAACACACATACATACATACATTACATTTAATCACATGAAAAGATTAAAGATGTCGATGGACGTTTTCTCCTAGACTGCAACTTTCACATTTTGTAAAACCAAAATTATTTTTCCACGTGACATGACTTGCAAACTGCCGACAAATGTATTTTTAGACAAAATTACATTGACCACTGTCAATGACTCCTTCGGCATAACGTCAATCATAATAATTCTTCTATTTTGTATCTAACAATACCAGTCATGTAAAATCAAAATTTGATTGACGATATTAAATTAAATGTCTTTTTTTGAGTGTTGCCCATAATTTCTGAAAATCAAAATTAATTGGTTGCAGAATTTCCATTCTAATTTATTCCTGAACTGAATTTTTTTAATCGCGTATTTTCCTATCCGAATTTATCCCATTTGCAACATTTTCCACTTATATTTAGGTCGAAAAAGGAAGGTTAAGGTTATGCAAGTTTTGCAGGTGGCCTCAAGGGCCAAAGCACGCAGAAATAGGAGCTCCGAGAAATTCATTTCTGGAATGGTAAAAATTTGTCAGGGAATAACGAGCTAGTGAAAAAACACGTCTGTGAAACATTAAGATTGGGAAAAAATGGGAATGGAAATTATGCTATATACCAATAAAATTCGATTTTCGGAAATTATGAGCCACACTCCTTTTTTTGGGCAATGGCTGTCTTTTTTTTGTACAAGTACGAGTGCAAAATGTACATCTGTTCGTGTAATGACTGTTGGTTGCCAAACAAACAAATAACTTAAATCATGTCTGTTTCCGTGTAGAGGGGTAGGCAGACACCACTTCTTTCCGCCTGCTACGATCCTGCCAAAACTCTATCCAAATGAAAAAGTTGCGAAACGATACATTCGATCAAACGTATTCCGGCCAAAAGGCACCATTTGTATTTGCGTTATATATTTCTCAATATAAGTATTTATATCGTTGTCTAGTACCCATAGTACAAGCCTAGAAGCTTGTCCCCTGATATTTATTTTTATTCACTTAGGGAATGGTCACCTCCAACAAAGCTAAACGCGTCGTCGAATGCCTCAATGCCTTATTACCAACCCTAAGGGCTAAAGATGGAATACCTCTATGATACTTATTTCGGGTTACTAATGTCTTGCACATTTTTTTTTGGCACAATTCATCATTTCGCACAATTATCGTTTGGCATAAAGTCTTTTTTTCTGAAACCGTGTACTTTTCAGGATTGACATAAAATAAACCTAACCTAACCTATTGGGTTCTATGCAATGGTATTTTAAATAATCCTGAAAAGTACACGGTTTCAGAAAAAAAGACTTTATGCCAAATGATGATTGTGCGAAATGATGAATTATGCCAAAAAAAGTTATGCCAGATGAAGGGAACCCACTTATTTCATATACCGAAAACAACAATACTGCTACAGCGATACTAATGATAAAATCAATTATTGATTTTGGATAGTACGATCTGGTAATAGGATATCTCTCATGACTATTGTTCACAACTTCAATAAAAGCTGATTCATCATCATCATCATCACCATCATCATCATCATCACCATCACCATCATCACCATCATCACCATCATCATCATCATCACCATCATCATCATTATTATCATCATTATCATCATCTTCTCAGCCAAACAACGTCCACTGCAGGACATAGGCCTCCCCCAAGGATCGCCTCAACGACCGGTCACGTGCTACCTGCATCTACCGGGTTCCCGCCATCTTCACGAGGCCGTCGGACCATCTCGTGGAAGGTCTACCCAAACTGCGTCTTCCGACACGTGGACGTGGTCGTAGTGGATGTGATAATGTCTTATAAACGTCGATGAACGACGGCTGCACGCTTGAAAAAGCGTGACGCATTATCACGTTCCGCCTGAGTCGAGCGTGCAAGCAAGAGCACGGAAGAAGCGATAGAGAGGCACCTAAGCGTTTGGATTGTGACGCATCCGTTCAACTTATCATAACATAACTTCATAACTTAAAATTATTGTCCGTAAACCGACTTTACAGACACCCGGTTTTGTTGAGAAATCCGATTTAAAAATCTATACATATTCCCTATTTGCTTTACCTCAGTGATAGGCGGATAGGTGGGCACGAATCTCCCCACAACGCTGGGCAGGTAGACGGTCCAGAAGGCCAGCTCCGTCTGCCGGTAGTTGAGCTGTATGCTCGAGTTGAACGTCGTGTTCAGGTTCAGGTAGCGCAACTGGCCGGCGGTGGCTTGCTCGAAGTATACGCCGAGGATGCGAGAGCGGGTTGGATTGCTGAAAAGGTTATTTGAGTTAGGAACTTCAATATTTTTTGTAATTATAGCATACAAGTTTAATAGGATATGTTTCTCTTCCATTAAACCTAGTCCGTTTTTTACATTAAAAAAAACTAGGTCTGTATGTTTTCCATTGAAACAAACTTAAAAAAAAAAACGGAGTCGCATGAATCTAGTTTTACACACAACTTATTTGAAAATTGTGGAAATTGGCCTTGATTTATAGAGGTAAGCTAAGCCCCGGAGCTAGATTTGTAGGTTTTTTTTACAGCTACGCTATTTCATCATCGGTTCACAGTTATCTTAAATATGGAGCTGATAAAAATAAATAATACACGAAATTTACTGCGTATAATCGTCATTTACTAATTAAAAATACTGAATAATGGTTTTTATGCGAAACTGTGTTTGTCCGTCTTCAAGGTTCAGCACCTTAACTGGTTACGTACGCAGACAATTTATAGTCCTGAGACACAGTACTACATCCCGTAAAATCCGACCGTTTCCAAATAAAACGCGAAAAACGACCTCTACAAAATCTAGTTGGATAATATTCCACGTAGTAAAATTAAAAAAAATATATATCTGAGTTGGAGGTAATTGTTATGAAGCATATGAAGTAAATATGATATTATAATAGATAGTATAAAATGACCGTCCTTATGTTAAACCTACACTAAAAAATGTAAGGGTGTAACAATATTTATTAAAAAAACTTCGCTTAAAATATCAGACAATTACTCCACAGGAAATATCCTTTATTTTAATCTAAAGATTTAGTACAGGTAACGCCATCTATGAATCTATTGTGTTACTAAGGTTTACATTTCAATTCTATATTTTGAATTCACTTGCTTTATAATTTTCGCAAAATCTACGTCGATGCAAATCAAAATTCAAGACGATAGCTCCACGAGAAATATCCTATAAGTTTATTTTAATGTAAAAAATCAGACCAGCTAACGCCATCTATGAATCTACTGTGTGACTAAGATTTAAAGGGAAATTCCTTGACGTGAGTGTATTTTACTTGCTTTTATAATGTTCGGGTGTATATACTTTTACGATTTTCGTCAAGAAGCCACGGGAAATATCGGATAAGTTTATTTTTCAGGTGAAAAATCAGGACAGCTAACGCCATCTATGAATCTACTGTGTTACTAAGGATTCAAGCAAAAACCCCCATAGATCAAAGAAATAAGGGAGATATGTTATGGGGGCGTGGTTCTTGACGCCTCGGTATGGTCAAAATGACCATTATGAGCTCTGCTTCTCTGATCTGTGGAAATTGCTTACTTTATTTTGAATTCACTTGCTTTTATAATTTTCGCAAAATCCACTTCCATGCCAATATCCAAAACGCTCTCCACGGGAAATAACCTATAAATTTATTTTAATGTAAAAAAAATCAGGACACCTAACGCCATCTATGAATCTATTGTGGTACTAAGCACTAAAGGGTTTTACTAACTGCTTTTATAAGTATCAGATATATTTAATACAACTAATGCGAATTACTTCTACGTCTAATGCTAAACCTTGCTCAGCAAATAAGTAATGCATTAATATTGTGTAGAGTGCATTCTAAAAGAATGTTTAAATCAATGAGTTTGTACATACTAAGTATGTATAGCTTCGTGCCGCCCAAGAAAAACAACGCGCGATCAACTAAACGCCCAGTGTGCAATGTATAAGCCAAAACATTTTTATGTCTAAACTGCCCATGAGTACAAAGTAATTCACTGGCCGTTTAGATAAAAAAAAACTGGGCGGTTATGCTAAGTGTTACTTTGTACATTGGGCGGCACGAGGATAGATATCTACATTTTGATCATTTAGTCAAGATATATAATGGTTATTCATGGACTAGATTACTAGAAGTTTACATCTTATTTCTAGTACCTTGTTTGTGGAAAATGAGGACTGGTAACGCCATCTATGACTCTTTTGCGTAACTAAAATTAAAAGATTTATTTTTTGCTGCTAGCTTGTTACAACCGTATATTTTTAGGATTTGTTTGTCGAACGTTTTTCAAAATTATTTACGTGAGTAATTCGTTGCGATCTCTTTAATACGTCTGAGTCTCACGAAGGTTTATATTTAAAACTAGAGGACGCCGGCGACTTCGTAGGTTCCCGCTAATCCCCCTATTTTAACCCCTTAGGGGTGAATTTCCAAAAATCCTTTCTTAGGGCTCACTTAAATCATGAAAGGAACCCCTGTACCGAATTTCAAGTTTCTTGGAACAGTAGTTTCGGCTGTGCGTTGATATATAAGTCAGTGAGTCAGGTTTGCCTTTTATATACATAGATTGTTGATTTTACCTTCCTCATACTACAAGTTTTACTAAATCCGTCATGTAGAAACGCATAAATTTAACAAATTGCAACACTCACCCAAATCTCGCAAAATCAGAATACGCCTTCATAAAGAAATGGCTCATGTTCCTGTCATTAGGCGTCCACGCCTGCCGGTCTATCCTCTGCTTGTTCGGGAAGAACTCTTGGTCCATGAATGGAGCGCCCGTTAGGAAGTAATGCTCGGTGTCGTGGCCGTACTGCCTCCATGTAGGCCAGCGGAAGGACTCCACTGTGGTGTTGAGTACGTACATGTAGACCGGGACGTTTTGTTCAAGGAGTAGCTTGACCATTTTGTCGGTAGGCGCGCGGTATAGGAAGTCGGAGAGGAGCTGCGGAAGAAAAAAACGATTCTTCGGTTACAAGACAGTACTTTACTTTATTAACACAATAATATTTAGAAATCAATGATATTTCAACCGTAGCAGGTGGAAAGAAGTGGTCTCTGCCTACCCCTCTACGAAACAAGCGTACAATTTAATATATGTTTGTATGTACAAAAATAGTAATGGTGGCCGTGTGGTTGTCGGCTTAGAATAGTGCCACTACATGTCTTTGCGGGGTCGGTCTAATATCATTTTGCATAATTTAATTAAACTAACTACGAAAAGCATAATTAACGTTTAGAAAATAAACAAATTTGTATAATTTTATCAGGCAATTATCATAATATTTTTTTTCGTTATTATACATTTTGAGTCAATTCCTTCATACTAGGTAAGGTTAGGTTAGAACTGTGACGACATTAATAGTAATCAAAGACGTTACAATGTTTATTTTTAACTTATGAACATTACAATTATAGTAAACCAACGATATAATCGACCTCGTCAGGATCGCGGGAACGCGGTGGATGCGAAAAGCACAAGACCGGTCTGAGTGGAAGCCTTGGGGGAGGCCTATGACCAGCAGTGGACGTCTTTCGGGTGACATGATGATGATGATGATGATTAACGATATAATAATAATTGTGCATAACAATTGCTATGCACAATTATCAGGGGTCGTACTTTTGATGCCGATGACGTCATTGCTCTGCTTTTATTTGGTAGGTGTTTAGGTGTGTATTAACTGGTACATTATTTTTTAGTAAAATGATTATAGTTAAACACAGCTCAATCGCAATCAAAATACGGATCACGGCAGCATCATTTCACCAACACTCTTTACTAAAAATGGCAATTTGAGACAATTATCTTTTACGAATGTCAATTCCATAATTGTATTTATGTCTATTTAATCATACTATTTTTTATTACAACATAAAAACAATTGTTTTTAAATGATAATGTTACTCGATGACTTTTGGCACTGTCCTTCTCAATCAAATATTTTTTCTACGCGTCAATAGATTACTTAACTCATTTTTATAACTGACGACTAATGGTTAATAATTTAATTTAAATCATTGGGAATCTCTATGTAACATGACGTCATTTTTGCGTCAACGGCATGAAAAGTACGGGCTATTTATTATTATATCGTTGGTTTATTATAACGAATACGCTCCCACCCTAAAAAAATGTACTTACGTGTATGTACTGATCGCGGATGGCACTAACGTTGTGCGGCTCTGGATGGTACGTGTACATGTAACGGATAGCGTCATACACGCCGCGAGGGTTCAGCGTGTAGTTGTAACGCATGACCAGTTCAGCCACTTTCTGGTTGAACCACGCTTCTGAGATCTCGTAGTTAGGAGCTAGGGAGGCGTTGTTGTCTGAAAAAAGTTGAATAAGAACATATTTATAAATAAACTAGTGACCCGCCAGCGGCTTCGCCCGCTGCAAATATCCGACTTTCCCGGTGGTTTTTTTCTTTCATACAAAACTTGCCCTGACAATAACGAATACAACCGAAAAGGAATCAGCCAAATCGGTTCAGCCGTTCTCGAGTTTTAGTGAGACTAACGAACAGCTTAACGAGCTTACGAGTTTTTAAAAAAAACGACTGACTGTTGAGTTTCTTGCGGCGTTTCTTCTCAGCAGTGGTCTCTTGCGAAGCGCTGGTAGATTTTGACGTGTAAAAGTGCCCGTGCGGCCTACTTACTGAATAAACATCTTTTATCTTTTTATCTTTATCAGCAATTCATTTTTATATATATAGATATTAAGGGGAAGGCATACAAATCGACCTAGTCACAAACTAAGGCTTTGTACTATGGGTACTGGACAACGATAAACGGTATATACCGTTTATCGTAACCGTCGTTGTATCGCTTTTATAAAAGCTTTAGGCCCACATCTCTTTAGGACTAGGTAGCAAATAACACTACTTATAAAAAAAAAAAGATTCTTTATTTAGGTAGGTATTAGGTATTTACTATACTATCCGCAATATTAAGTGGCGAGTCGGGTCATAAATCATCAGAATCTCTTTCGCACCAACAATAGTGCAGGTAGCCAGCAGCCGTAGCCTTTGTGCCAAACTGTAACTGACGTATATTGCCCGATTCGCCACTTAATTTTGCGCATAGTTATAGTGGACCTAGTATGGCTGCGTCTATATCGCGTGTCACATGTGGATAAAGCATCCGTCACTGTCGTACTTATTTACGTGTCAAAAGGATGCCTTATCCAAACTTTGTCACGCGATAAACGCAGCCATGTCAGGGCCCTAGGTCGCTTTACGACTACATCGCCAATAGGAACTGTAGTTATAATATCTACCGTTAGATGTCGCTGTGCGTATATTAAAACACGCAATCGTTGTGCTGACCGAGAATCAATATATTATGTGGATTGGTTTTCTTTTTTACTTCGACTGATGATCACGCTAGTGAAAACTTTTTTCATGTTCCCTCATGAATACCAGTGAGGGAATGCTAATACCCCTAAAAACCCCTTCTAGTTAGATCAGCTTGGGTAAGTCTTAACCGTAAGCGAGTGTCATATCATGTCCAGTTCCTATATTCAAAACGTGGATAGAGAAGCTTACTCCTTCAAGTGTTAAATTTTAACCCGAAGTAAACCTTATCTGTCCGAGGTTTGAATTAGACGACGCAGTTAGCCTGAACTGGGAACAGATAACTGTAGATATCTACCGTTAGATGGCGCGGTATGTATATTAAACCGCGCAATCGTTGTGCTCCACGAGAAAAGAAAGAGTTGTGTTTATAACAGGTGCATTGGCATATATATAACCTACCTGAGGACATAAATTTACTTAAGGGGAATAGTCTTAAGTATAAATTGACTACCTGGCTCTTAGACCGTTGTTTTTATTCCATTCAAAAATATTTAAATCGTGATCGGCGTGTTTTAATTTTAATTTAATTTCCCCAAATATTTGAATATTGTGTTAGTTCTTAATTTAATATTATTTTAATTTCATCGCTCCGACAAATGTTTTGCACGCCTGAATACACTGGACATATTTTAAAAATAATGTTACATCTGCAAAACTGTATTCTGAGCAAATAAATTCTTGGAATATTTGAAAAAATAAAATTGAAAATCGGACATATAACGGAGGAGTAATCACCGAAAATGTGTTCCCATAGACTTTCAATGGGAAAAATGGGAAAATTGCTTCTCTCCATTTATACTTGCGCGGGGACGGCAAGTCCACCTGGTATCATTGTCCAGTACCCATAGTACAAGCCTAGAGTTTAGTTTGGGACTAGGTCAATTGGTGCGACATTCTTCCATGATATTTATTTAACGGTGACTCACAAAGCACGTAGGCCGCCTCCTGCGTGGTCACACCAGACATGTACCGCAGCGCCGGGTTGAATTGTCTCCTCCTGAGCAGCTGCTCGGGCATGTCGGAGAGGAAGTGCCAGTCGCGCTCCCGCCAGCCTTCGTACCATTGGTCGCCGGGGTACGTGAAGTTGTTCTCGTATACGGGTCCCCAGGGGATGAAGCCGACGTGTGGCTACAGAATACATATCGCATTGTAAGATCCAGTTGAGTCCAGCTTTTTCATAATGGTACGGTCACGAGCGCTAGTTCGGGACCCATTTCAAGAAATATATTCTTGATCTCGTCAATGTCATTAGACATGTCAAGACATTTGTAACTTTTAGGAAACTCAACGTTATTGTTGTAGAATATCAGATTGACCTAAAGGGGCTTCTAAACGGGCCATGTTTTGCTGCAATTTGTGGCCGGCAACTAGTGCTATCTTACTCTTACCTCGTATGTTAGAGCAAGATGCATATAGTTGCCGGCCACACATTGCCGTGAAAATGTTGCTCGTTTAGAAGCCCCCTTAAGGACTTAAGGTGGATACCAAATTTAATCTCGTGACTGTACAGCTTATTCTAATAAATAGGAAATCACAAAATGAACCCAGCACAGCTGGCAGAGAACAATTATAGTAGTGCGTCTTCTGTATATTATTTTATTGTATAAAATGCTTTGTTTACCACCACTTGTTTCAGTGTATTAATAAATATTTTTTCCTTTGTTTCTTTTATACTTTGAGGTAATTTATTGTAATTTTTTACCGTAATTTGATACAAGAAACATTTTATGCTCGTGCCTACATGTTTCCTCGTGTTTGTACAGACTGTACAAACTCTGCAGAAAAACAAGTACTAAAAAAAATCGAAAATCGAATTCAAATCGAATATAATAATACTATTGGGTCAATCAACTTTCTCTTGTACGGTCACGGACGTTAATTTGCTACCCATTTCAAAGAAAATCTACTTGAAGATTTCATTGTGATTAGAGATGCCAAGTCATTTGTAATTGATAGGAAACTCAACCTTATTGCTGTAGAATGTCAGATTGACTTTGGAACTAAGGTGGGTCACAATTAAATTCTACGACTGTACCTCGTTGCCATGTTGACGTCTCTTGGGTCACTCTTTAAAACGATGGTTTCAAAGGATTACAGATCTACTAAAAATCAAATTTATTGGTAATTACAAACCCATTCTTGTATATATTTTGCCTTGAGTGTGCTATAAGAATACATTAATAAAAAAATATTAAGAAGCCCTATCAGTTCTCTCCTGACGGGACGCAATAACAACAAAAAGTTGATCGACCCAATTAAACATACAACTTGTAGTGTTCACCTCAAATTCGGCGTTTCCCAGCTCATAGAAGCTCCGGCCCTGCCTTAAACAGTTGACCAGCCGCCAGGAAGAGTCGATGGGGCAGCCCAGAAGCCGGCCAAACACCAGCGAAGTGTTCTGGACACGGAACTTGTCCTCGATAAACGCCCAGTCAGCCAGCGCCGACCCGCTCTGGAATTCAACATTATAATTTTCTCAAAAATGTCCGGCAAAGTTGACATTACTATCTACATATTGAGACGGGAAGTGCATAGATTACTGACTGACTAGCTCTCAAATTAAAGAAAAACATTGCGTGCTCGCTACACAAGCCGTCAATGTTGCATGCAAATTTCATTACTATCTAGTTTGTCACTTTTTAAAAAGTGAAAAGGGCCATAATAAAATGAGGCCACAAGTCTTGTACATCCATATTTTATTCGATACATAACTTTCTATCTGTGTCAGGCTTATGGGTTTTTTTAAAAAGCTTGCGTTGCGTAAAACCTTCCTGTTAAGTGGAAACTGTAACCCTATAAGACTGCAAATGCGTTGCCAGCCCTGAGGACTAAGATAGAATGCCTCTATGCTAGTCATTACTCCGGTTGTCTTATCCCCAAACCGGAACACAACAATGCGAACACTGCTGTTTGGCGGTAGGTTAATTACTTTTTACATTTTAATAAATGTCAGTGACAGAAGTTATGGGCCGACTAAGTATACAATCCGTTATCACCTGGGCTATGATCCCCGTGACGATGTCCCTCGTGTGCGGCGCCACGGCCAGCAGCCCGGCGGACGCGGCGCCGGCGCCCGGCCCGAACAGCGTCACGGAGCTGCGGTCGCCGTTGAACGGCTCGATGTTGTCCCGCACCCAGCGGAGGGCCAGGGCCTGGTCCAGGATGCCATAGTTGCCGGGGGAGTTCTCGTCCGCGGTTGACAGGAATCCTACAACAATCACAATAAGGAATAGGTACATATTCCTTCTTCTTATTTACAGCTTCATTAAAAGCTGATTCTAAGATTATAACATCTCTCTTTTTGCGTCGGGGGTTAAAAAGAGGTCCAAGTAGACGTTTGTTGTTTTGCTGTCAAGTGACTTTAATATAAATTAACTAGCGACCCGCCCTCGCTTCGCTTCGGTTAATGTGAGTTGTCTGTAAAACCCGTTCATGATCCAGAACTTATTATACATATAAAGCTTCCTCTTGAATCACTCAATCTATTAAAAATCCGCTGCGTAGTTTTAAAGATTTAAGCATACAAAGGGACATAGGGACAGGGAAAGCGACTTTGTTTTATACTATGTAGTGATAAAACAGTATCTTTACTGCTTTTATACATTTTGATAGGCATTAAACTGTGTAAGGTGCTTGTGTTGCGAAATTAAAAACAAATAATGAATTCACCTAAACGTCCAATACCTAAACACAACTTTGATAGAGAATGACGCTCTGTTTCACGTGCACGTTTACGTAGTTTCATAACAAATATGCACAGTTTAATGGTACTCGATTCTAAATGAATAAAAATATATTTTCCAGAAATATTTTAATTGAATTTGTTATTATTTTAAATTTACTTATCTATCAAACTCAAACAAATTTACCTAGTATCCTATACGATATAAATACTTAAATTGTATATAGAAATCAAGCTCATCACACAAATATTTGCCGATATCGGGAATCGAACCCGGGACCGCTAGCTTCGGAGGCAGGGTCAAAGCCAAGTAGAGTATCGCGAATCTTAGTGACAAAAAAAAGTCACAGATGGCGTTAGTTGTCCTAAATTTGTTCCATTCAAATTATCATTATATACTAATATTTATTTAGTTTTCTGTAAGTTAGGTTTTTTACAATAAATATTCAAATATACAAGTAAAATAACAATACCAATACAAAAAAATAACATTATTAAAAACCCAACCTACGAGTGCCGCCGGCAGCGGGGCAGGGCTCAAACTACCGGTGGTTAGGGCTGCAGAAAAAAGAACCTCACAATACGAGCCATGTCGAGGAGTACTGCCTTCTGTATTTGGCCCTTGATCCAGCCATCTAGCGAGAGTCTGGTGAGGTGTTGGCTGAGACTTCGCTATAAGACCGTTTTCATTTATTATCTTCTTTCCTACTAAATTAGGACAGAACTTATATTATGTTAAACCATATTTTGACCACCATATCTGACAAAAACATAAGTGGCATATAAAAAATGACACAGTAATTATCTCTTCACCCACAACTTTCCAAATTATTTACTGCGTTATGTTATGGGATAAATTGTTTGGGACGTGTTAATTTGCGACTAAATTTTCGCCAAAAAATAAGTAAACCGGGTTTACTTTAAGTACAGCGAAGTTCCTGTTGCCACCTCCATGACCCCATCAGCTTATTCATTCCACACTTCAGCCCAGACTGCGAGATATGAAACGAAATGACAGACCTTCCATGCTGTCAATGAGCAGAAGACAAGGGCAAAAGCTGGTACCAGTGAGTTCGCTAGATGGCGCTGTTACGTAGAGAAACTCGCAAGCGAAGTGTCCCCCAAGAGTAGTAAAGGAGAAATACTTATTTCTCCACTATGAAGAAAATTGAAAATTAATGAATTTTTAAAAGCGCAGTCAGTCAGTTGACTTTTGAAACTGCGCAATAATACCATTAAAAGTCGACACGATAGCGAGCTGACGGCGCCGTCCCGAAGTAGCACCACATACGTACTCAGGGCCGTATTAATAAACTCATCTTGACTGTGAGGCCCGTCACAAGATACGTCAAACCACAAACCATAGAACACTGTCATTTTTGACACAACTCTAGACGAGCATCAGAGTTGAGATCATTTTATTAATACGGACATTAGTATGGCCGCCTGTCCACCATACGCCCGTCGCCGAGCTCAGTCATCCCGGCCGTTGATTTTTAGGGTTCCGTAGCCAAATGGCAAAAAACGGAACCCTTATAGATTCGTCATGTCTGTCCGTGCGTATGTCACAGCCACTTTATTCCGTAACTATAAGAGCTATACTATGGAAACTTTGTAAGTAGATGTATTCGGTGAACCGCATTAAGATTTTCATACAAAAATAGAAAAAAAAACAATAAATTATTGGGGTTCCCCATACTTAGAACTGAAACTCAATTTTTTTTTTTCATCAAACCCATACTTGTGGGGTATCTATTAGATCTATGGATAGGTCTTCAAAAATGATATTGAGGTTTCTAATATATTTTTTTTCTAAACTGAATAGTTTGCGCGAGAGACGCTTCCAAAGTGGAAAAATGTGTGTCCCCCCCCCCGTAACTTCTAAAATAAGGGAATGATAAATGTAAAAATAATATACCTATGATGTACATTACCATGCAAACTTCCACCGAAAATTGGTTTGAAAAAGATCTAATAATTAGTTTTTTTTTAAGACGTTATAAATCGTAAACCGCATTTTACCTTTCATTCAATCAACTTCAATATAATAAAGAATAAAGAAAAACATTTATTTAGATGTATAGTGGTACGGAACCCTACGTGCGCGAGTCCGACTCGCACTTGGCCGGTTTTTTTAAAGTAGAATGTCGCTAACGCTAGAACACGGCCCGAGATTGTGACTGAACCGCCGAGATCGTCGAGGTAGACACACGATCGCCGTCACGACACCTTGATATTGGCCGGAAAATTCTCGTTACCGTTGTCGTGTCGCTGACGGCGTGCGGTGAAAAAACGGCCCAAGTTCCAACAGAAGACAAGAGCAAAGCCAGTACCAGAGAGTCCGCTAGATGGCGCCGGATTGGATAATTAAGTCGAGGATAAAATGGGTTTTAAGACCGAGTAACACACTCTGCTTTTCACTTCGATTACGAGGAAATAAAACATTGATAATGTATAAAATTTTATGAATTCGAATGTATTGACATGTTTGCCGCTTTTCCACACTTTTAAATTTTCTTGGATTTAGGCGGCAATGCCGGTTTAATAAGTTCCTTTGTATTTTTTTCTATTAGTGTGTTAGGTGTCCTGTGAGCATTATTTCCTCTTCACTAAATTCCGTTTTGCAAAGAGAACCACTACCTTATTAATATTCCAAAACTATAGACAAAAACCTCTTTCCCGCCACAGTATCTCGTTTTTTTCTGCATGTTATATTGTTATGTTCTTGTTTTAAATTTCTTTTTTGTTAGATGCAACGTAGAAGGCAAATAAAATAAAGTAAATATATTGAAATAGGTACCAAGTTTATTTAATGCAGTCACCTCGGCTGTCTGGCTGTAGGGCTTAATTGTCTTAGTCTAGATGGCAATACTTTATGCACTAGTATCATATTTCAATTTGAATGATCATTTAGGATTAATAACCGACGATCTTTTTTAAAGCTCGCTCTTTCACTAAATGATGATCTAGATCATTCTAGATAACGATTTTTTGGCGTAGAAAGATGTAATAAATAAATTCGAATATTGTACGTGTATGAGAATAATTAAGAGGAGTGGAACGCTCTCCCTGCGTCTGTATTCCCGAAGTCATATAACCTTGGTGTTTTCAAGACAAGAGTGAATACGCATTTTCTGGGTAAGCGTTTACCACCTTCGACCTCGTCACTTAACATCAGGTGAGACTGTGGTCAAACGCAAACCCATTATTGATAGTATAATTATATAGTAAGGCATATTGCTGTATACCTTTACAAAAAACAGAGGGCAAACTCAAACAAATTGAAGTAGTAATCCTCTTCTAGGCTTGTACTATGGGTAATACTAGATAACCATATAAATACTTAAATACATAGAAAACATCCAAGTATTACAAACAAATATTCGTGCTCATCACACAAATATTTGCCAATACCGGGAATCGAACCCGGGACCGCTAGCTTCGGAGGCAGGGTCAAAGCCAAGTTGGGTATCGCGAATCTTAGTGACACAAAAAAGTCATAGATGGCGTTAGTTGTCCTAAATTTGTTCCATCAAAATTATCATTTTATACTAACATTTATTAAATTTTCTGTAAGTTAGGTTTTTTACAATAAATATTCAAATATACAAGTAAAATAACAATACTAATACAATACATAACATTATTAAAAACCCAACCTACGAGTGCCGCCGGCAGCGGGGCGGGGCTCAAACTACCGGTGGTTAGGGCTGCGGAGAAAAGAACCTCACAATACGAGTCATGTCGAAGAGTACTGCCTCCTGTATTTGGCCCTTGATCCAGCCATCTAGCGAGAGTCTGGTGAGGTGTTGGCTGAGACTTCGCTATAAGACCGTTTTCATTTATTATCTTCTTTCCTACTAAATTAGGACAGAACTTATATTATGTTAAACCATATTTTGACCACCATATCTGACAAAAACATAAGTGGCATATAAAAAAATGACACAGTAATTATCTCTTCACCCACAACTTTCCAAATTATTTACTGCGTTATGTTATGGGATAAATTGTTTGGGACGTGTTAATTTGCGACTAAATTTTCGCCAAAAAACAAGTAAACCGGGTTTATTTTAAGTACAGCGAAGTTCCTGTTGCCACCTCCGTGACCCCATCAGCTTATTCATTCCACACTTCAGCCCAGACTGCGAGATTTGAAACAAAATGACAGACCTTTCATGCTGTCACTGAGCAGAAGACAAGGGCAAAAGCTGGTACCAGTGAGTTCGCTAGATGGCGCTGTTACGTAGAGAAACTCGCAAGCGAAGTGTCCCCCAAGAGTAGTAAAGGAGGAAGACTTATATCTCAACTATAATGTTTAATTGCAAAAACGAATTTTTAAAAGCGCAGTTGACTTGAAACTGCGCAATAATACCGTTAAAAGCCGACACGAT
Organism: Acleris sparsana; assembly: GCA_923062465.1. NCBI lineage: Eukaryota > Metazoa > Arthropoda > Insecta > Lepidoptera > Tortricidae > Acleris > Acleris sparsana. Next base: position 3,266,309 of record OV281287.1, on the reverse strand, counting down.
AGTGAGCTGACGGCGCAGTCCCGAAGTAGCACCACATACATACTCAGGGCCGTATTAATAAACTCATCTTGACTGTGAGGCCCGTCACAAGATACGTCAAACCACAAACCATAGAACACTGTCATTTTTGACGCATCTCGAGACGAGCATCAGTTGAGATCATTTTATTAATACGGGCATTAGTGTATGACCGCCTGTCCACCATACGCCCGTCGCCGAGCGCCGTCATCCCGGCCGTTGATTTTTAGGGTTCCGTAGCCAAATGGCAAAAAACGGAACCCTTATAGATTCGTCATGTCTGTCCGTCCGTCTGTCACAGCCACTTTATTCCGTAACTATAAGAGCTATACTATGGAAACTTTGTAAGTAGATGTATTCGGTGAACCGCATTAAGATTTTCATACAAAAATAGAAAAAAATACAATATTTTTTTGGGGTTCCCCATACTTAGAACTGAAACTCAATTTTTTTTTTCATCAAACCCATACGTGTGGGGTATCTATGGATAGGTCTTCAAAAATGATATTGAGGTTTCTAATATATTTTTTTTCTAAACTGAATAGTTTGCGCGAGAGACGCTTCCAAAGTGGAAAAATGTGTGTCCCCCCCCCCGTAACTTCTAAAATAAGGGAATGATAAATGTAAAAATAATATACCTATGATGTACATTACCATGCAAACTTCCACTGAAAATTGGTTTGAAAAAGATCTAATAATTAGTTTTTTTTTAAGACGTTATAAATCGTAAACCGCATTTTACCTTTCATTCAATCAACTTCAATATAATAAAGAATAAAGAAAAACATTTATTTAGATGTATAGTGGTACGGAACCCTACGTGCGCGAGTCCGACTCGCACTTGGCCGGTTTTTTTAAAGTAGAATGTCGCTAACGCTAGAACACGGCCCGAGATTGTGACTGAACCGCCGAGATCGTCGAGGTAGACACACGATCGCCGTCACGACACCTTGATATTGGCCGGAAAATTCTCGTTACCGTTGTCGTGTCGCTGACGGCGTGCGGTGAAAAAACGGCCCAAGTTCCAACAGAAGACAAGAGCAAAGCCAGTACCAGAGAGTCCGCTAGATGGCGCCGGATTGGATAATTAAGTCGAGGATAAAATGGGTTTTAAGACCGAGTAACACACTCTGCTTTTCACTTCGATTACGAGGAAATAAAACATTGATAATGTATAAAATTTTATGAATTCGAATGTATTGACATGTTTGCCGCTTTTCCACACTTTTAAATTTTCTTGGATTTAGGCGGCAATGCCGGTTTAATAAGTTCCTTTGTATTTTTTTCTATTAGTGTGTTAGGTGTCCTGTGAGCATTATTTCCTCTTCACTAAATTCCGTTTTGCAACCACTACCTTATTAATATTCCAAAACTATAGACAAAAACCTCTTTCCCGCCACAGTATCTCGTTTTTTTTTCTGCATGTTATATTGTTATGTTCTTGTTTTAAATTTCTTTTTTGTTAGAAGCAACATAGAAGGCAAATAAAATAAAGTAAATATATTGAAATAACACGTTTATTTAATGCAGTCACCTCGTCTGTCTGACTGTAGGGCTTAATTGTCTTAGTCTAGATGGCAACACTTTATGCACTAGTAGATAAAATGCTATTTTATGCAGCCTATACCCAGCATAAAGGACTACACGAGCATGAGAAGAGAAAAAAACTTTCTTAGGTTTCTTTCATCATATTTCAATTTGAATGATCATTTAGGATTAATAACCGACGATCTTTTTTAAAGCTCGCTCTTTCACTAAATGATGATCTAGATCATTCTAGATAACGATTTTTTGGCGTAGAAAGATGTAATAAATAAATTCAAATATTGTACGTGTATGAGAATAATTAAGAGGAGTGGAACGCTCTCCCTGCGTCTGTATTCCCGAAGTCATATAACCTTGGTGTTTTCAAGACAAGAGTGAATACGCATTTTCTGGGTAAGCGTTTACCACCTTCGACCTCGTCACTTAACATCAGGTGAGACTGTGGCAAAACGCAAACCCATTATTGATAGTATATATAGTAAGGCATATTGCTGTATACCTTTAAAAAAAAACAGAGGGCAAACTCAAACAAATTGACGTAGTAATCCTCTTCTAGGCTTGTACTATGGGTAATACTAGATAACCATATAAATACTTAAATACATAGAAAACATCCAAGTATTACAAACAAATATTCGTGCTCATCACACAAATATTTGCCAATACCGGGAATCGAACCCGGGACCGCTAGCTTCGGAGGCAGGGTCAAAGCCAAGTTGGGTATCGCGAATCTTAGTGACACAAAAAAGTCATAGATGGCGTTAGTTGTCCTAAATTTGTTCCATCAAAATTATCATTTTATACTAACATTTATTAAATTTTCTGTAAGTTAGGTTTTTTACAATAAATATTCAAATATACAAGTAAAATAACAATACTAATACAATACATAACATTATTAAAAACCCAACCTACGAGTGCCGCCGGCAGCGGGGCGGGGCTCAAACTACCGGTGGTTAGGGCTGCGGAGAAAAGAACCTCACAATACGAGTCATGTCGAAGAGTACTGCCTCCTGTATTTGGCCCTTGATCCAGCCATCTAGCGAGAGTCTCGTGAGTGTTGGCTGAGACTTCGCTATAAGACCGTTTTCATTTATTATCTTCTTTCCTACTAAATTAGGACAGAACTTATATTATGTTAAACCATATTTTGACCACCATATCTGACAAAAACATAAGTGGCATATAAAAAAATGACACAGTAATTATCTCTTCACCCACAACTTTCCAAATTATTTACTGCGTTATGTTATGGGATAAATTGTTTGGGACGTGTTAATTTGCGACTAAATTTTCGCCAAAAAACAAGTAAACCGGGTTTATTTTAAGTACAGCGAAGTTCCTGTTGCCACCTCCGTGACCCCATCAGCTTATTCATTCCACACTTCAGCCCAGACTGCGAGATTTGAAACAAAATGACAGACCTTTCATGCTGTCACTGAGCAGAAGACAAGGGCAAAAGCTGGTACCAGTGAGTTCGCTAGATGGCGCTGTTACGTAGAGAAACTCGCAAGCGAAGTGTCCCCCAAGAGTAGTAAAGGAGGAAGACTTATATCTCAACTATAATGTTTAATTGCAAAAACGAATTTTTAAAAGCGCAGTTGACATGAAACTGCGCAATAATACCGTTAAAAGCCGACACGATAGTGAGCTGACGGCGCAGTCCCGAAGTAGCACCACATACATACTCAGGGCCGTATTAATAAACTCGTCTTGACTGTGAGGCCCGTCACAAGATACGTCAAACCACAAACCATAGAACACTGTCATTTTTGACGCATCTCGAGACGAGCATCAGTTGAGATCATTTTATTAATACGGGCATTAGTGTATGACCGCCTGTCCACCATACGCCCGTCGCCGAGCGCCGTCATCCCGGCCGTTGATTTTTAGGGTTCCGTAGCCAAATGGCAAAAAACGGAACCCTTATAGATTCGTCATGTCTGTCCGTCCGTCTGTCACAGCCACTTTATTCCGTAACTATAAGAGCTATACTATGGAAACTTTGTAAGTAGATGTATTCGGTGAACCGCATTAAGATTTTCATACAAAAATAGAAAAAAATACAATATTTTTTTGGGGTTCCCCATACTTAGAACTGAAACTCAATTTTTTTTTTCATCAAACCCATACGTGTGGGGTATCTATGGATAGGTCTTCAAAAATGATATTGAGGTTTCTAATATATATTTTTTCTAAACTGAATAGTTTGCGCGAGAGACGCTTCCAAAGTGGAAAAATGTGTGTCCCCCCCCCCGTAACTTCTAAAATAAGGGAATGATAAATGTAAAAATAATATACCTATGATGTACATTACCATGCAAACTTCCACTGAAAATTGGTTTGAAAAAGATCTAATAATTAGTTTTTTTTTAAGACGTTATAAATCGTAAACCGCATTTTACCTTTCATTCAATCAACTTCAATATAATAAAGAATAAAGAAAAACATTTATTTAAATGTATAGTGGTACGGAACCCTACGTGCGCGAGTGCGACTCGCACTTGGCCGGTTTTTTTAAAGTAGAATGTCGCTAACGCTAGAACACGGCCCGAGATTGTGACTGAACCGCCGAGATCGTCGAGGTAGACACACGATCGCCGTCACGACACCTTGATATTGGCCGGAAAATTCTCGTTACCGTTGTCGTGTCGCTGACGGCGTGCGGTGAAAAAACGGCCCAAGTTCCAACAGAAGACAAGAGCAAAGCCAGTACCAGAGAGTCCGCTAGATGGCGCCGGATTGGATAATTAAGTCGAGGATAAAATGGGTTTTAAGACCGAGTTACACACTCTGCTTTTCACTTCGATTACGAGGAAATAAAACATTGATAATGTATAAAATTTTATGAATTCGAATGTATTGACATGTTTGCCGCTTTTCCACACTTTTAAATTTTCTTGGATTTAGGCGGCAATGCCGGTTTAATAAGTTCCTTTGTATTTTTTTCTATTAGTGTGTTAGGTGTCCTGTGAGCATTATTTCCTCTTCACTAAATTCCGTTTTGCAACCACTACCTTATTAATATTCCAAAACTATAGACAAAAACCTCTTTCCCGCCACAGTATCTCGTTTTTTTTTCTGCATGTTATATTGTTATGTTCTTGTTTTAAATTTCTTTTTTGTTAGAAGCAACATAGAAGGCAAATAAAATAAAGTAAATATATTGAAATAACACGTTTATTTAATGCAGTCACCTCGTCTGTCTGACTGTAGGGCTTAATTGTCTTAGTCTAGATGGCAACACTTTATGCACTAGTAGATAAAATGCTATTTTATGCAGCCTATACCCAGCATAAAGGACTACACGAGCATGAGAAGAGAAAAAAACTTTCTTAGGTTTCTTTCATCATATTTCAATTTGAATGATCATTTAGGATTAATAACCGACGATCTTTTTTAAAGCTCGCTCTTTCACTAAATGATGATCTAGATCATTCTAGATAACGATTTTTTGGCGTAGAAAGATGTAATAAATAAATTCGAATATTGTACGTGTATGAGAATAATTAAGAGGAGTGGAACGCTCTCCCTGCGTCTGTATTCCCGAAGTCATATAACCTTGGTGTTTTCAAGACAAGAGTGAATACGCATTTTCTGGGTAAGCGTTTACCACCTTCGACCTCGTCACTTAACATCAGGTGAGACTGTGGTCAAACGCAAACCCATTATTGATAGTATATATAGTAAGGCATATTGCTGTATACCTTTAAAAAAAAACAGAGGGCAAACTCAAACAAATTGACGTAGTAATCCTCTTCTAGGCTTGTACTATGGGTAATACTAGATAACCATATAAATACTTAAATACATAGAAAACATCCAAGTATTACAAACAAATATTCGTGCTCATCACACAAATATTTGCCGATACCGGGAATCGAACCCGGGACCGCTAGCTTCGGAGGCAGGGTCAAAGCCAAGTTGGGTATCGCGAATCTTAGTGACACAAAAAAGTCATAGATGGCGTTAGTTGTCCTAAATTTGTTCCATCAAAATTATCATTTTATAAATTTTCTGTAAGTTAGGTTTTTTACAATAAATATTCAAATATACAAGTAAAATAACAATACTAATACAATAAATAATAGTAGTTTACGTGACGGTTGCGTAATGACAGGCATTACAACATGAGTGTGGTTTATGAAACGAGCCGCAAGGCGCACTTAGATATGTTACAGTAGCGCTGGTAGCAATGCAGGTCATTTGCCTTTCGGCTTCTGAACCCATCTTAGAGTACTTATAATATGTGCGTAGATAAACATTATTAAAAACCCAACCTACGAGTGCCGCCGGCAGCGGGGCGGGGCTCAAACTACCGGTGGTTAGGGCTGCGGAGAAAAGAACCTCACAATACGAGTCATGTCGAAGAGTACTGCCTCCTGTATTTGGCCCTTGATCCAGCCATCTAGCGAGAGTCTCGTGAGTGTTGGCTGAGACTTCGCTATAAGACCGTTTTAATTTATTATCTTCTTTCCTACTAAATTAGGACAGAACTTATATTATGTTAAACCATATTTTGACCACCATATCTGACAAAAACATAAGTGGCATATAAAAAATGACACAGTAATTATTTCTTCACCCACAACTTTCCAAATTATTTACTGCGTTATGTTATGGGATAAATTGTTTGGGACGTGTTAATTTGCGACTAAATTTTCGCCAAAAAATAAGTAAACCGGGTTTACTTTAAGTACAGCGAAGTTCCTGTTGCCACCTCCATGACCCCATCAGCTTATTCATTCCACACTTCAGCCCAGACTGCGAGATATGAAACGAAATGACAGACCTTCCATGCTGTCAATGAGCAGAAGACAAGGGCAAAAGCTGGTACCAGTGAGTTCGCTAGATGGCGCTGTTACGTAGAGAAACTCGCAAGCGAAGTGTCCCCCCAAGAGTAGTAAAGGAGAAAGACTTATTTCTCCACTATAGTGTCTAATTACAAAAATGAATTTTTGAAAGCGCAGTCAATTGACTTGAAACTGCGCAATAATACCATTAAAAGCCGACACGATAGCGAGCTGACGGCACCGTCCCGAAGTAGCACCACATACATACTCAGGGCCGTATTAATAAACTAATCTTGACTGTGAGGCCCGTCACAAGATACGTCAAACCACAAACCATAGAACACTGTCATTTTTGACGCATCTCGAGACGAGCATCAGAGTTGAGATCATTTTATTAATACGGACATTAGTATGGCCGCCTGTCCAACGTACGCCCGTCGCCCGAGCGCCGTCATCCCGGCCGTTGATTTTTAAAGTAGAATGTCGCTAACGCTAGAACACGGCTCGAGATTGTGACTGAACCGCCGAGATCGTTGAGGTAGACAAACGATCGCCGTCACATCTTGATATTGGCCGGAAAATTCTCGTCACCGTTTTCGTGTCGTTGACGGCGTGCGGTGAAAAAACGGCCCAAGTGCCAACAGAAGACAAGAGCAAAGCCAGTACCAGAGTCCACTAGATGGCGCCGGATTGGATAATTAAGTCGAGGATAAAATGGGTTTTAGGACCGAGCTATACACTCTGCTTTTCACTTCGATTACGAGGAAATAAAACAGTGATAATGTATAAATAAACTTACATGAATTAGAATGTAATGACATATTTGCCGCTTTTCCAGACTTTTAATTTTTCTTGGATTTAGGCGGCAATGCCGGTTTAGTAAGTTCCTTTGCATTTTTTCCATTAGTGTGTTAGGTATCGTGTGAGCATTATTACATCTTCACTAAATTCCGTCACACCACAAGTTTTGCAAAGAAATCCAAACCTATAGACAAAAACCTCTTTCCCGCCCCTGTATCTCGTTTTTGTTTTCTGCATGTGATTTAGTAATGTTTTTGTTTTAAATTTCTTTTTTGTTAGATGCAAAAATAAAAATATTGAAATAACAAGTATATTTAATGCAGTCACCTCGTCTGTCTGGCTGTAGGGCTTAATTGCCTTACTCTAGATGGCAACACTTTATGCACTAGTAGATAAAGTGCTATTTTATGCAGCCTATACCCAGCATAAAGGACTACACGAGCATGAGAAGTGAAAAAAACTTTCTTAGGTTTCTTTCATCATTTTTCAATTTGAATGATCATTTAGGATTAATAACCGACGATCTTTTTTAAAGCTCGCACTTTCACTAACAAATTTGATTGAACATTGGAATACGCGAAATATTCCAATGTTCTCGTACTCACCGAGCGCACCAAGGCGGTAGTTGATGGAGACCACGACCACCTTGTAGAAGGCAGCCAGCATGTGGGCCGGGAACACGTTAGAGGCTCCGGAGGAGAACTGCCCTCCGTGAATGTATACCATCACTGGGTACTTCTGGGCCGTTGTGCCTGCTGCCGTCTGAAATAGAAAGTATTAACATACTTATCATGTCGCATACTCAATATTTCAGCCCTAGGAAAGAAAAAAAAATTGAAAAAAGAACTTTGTCAAATGACCTGTGAAGTGGCGTAAACCTATACAGCCTCTGTAGAAAGATTATAACAAAAATATTAATTTGTAAAATGGACCTGTGCATTAACAGAACTCCCTACAGCCTCATGTAATAAGTTTATTAAAAAAAACCTAAACCTGTACAGAGCCATGATAAAATTTATACAGTCTCTGTTTGGTAAAAAGTTAGGGCTATGGATATCCGTGATACACGCCGACCCGTAACCAGTGTTCTTAACCCCGGCGGTACTAAGATCACGAATTTCACAATAATGGCCGGTACATAGCCCGCACCTGCGTCCGCGTCTGGATTCACGTGACATGCCAAGATCTCCCGCCATTCCTTAAGTATAGAGCCCCTACTCTATACTTAACGGTCAATGCTGTTAAAAAAATAAATGAAACGGAATAAAGGGCTGCGAATAAAAACACACGATACATTTTTATTCGTCGCCTTTACAGACACTGCATCTTATCTTCACTCAACGTCGCTGGCGGACCGGATCCGCGTGTACTTAAGTACGTGACCCCGTGTACACGGATCTACACGTGCCTTTATTACACGTGCCGAACGGGCCATAAAACCGTTGCCGTGTACTACGGAAACGGGCACACGGACACGACCGCGACCCGTAGTAAAAATAAGCTGAGTCTTACTTTTATAAGTTTAATTATCAAGTTTCCTCATAGTCGACATGAAAAAGTAGTGACATTAAAATAAAATGTCAAAAGCAATATGTTTTTACCGAGTGGAATAGAGACCCAGGCACTAAAGAAGTTTTAGCCTCCTAAGACTCACCATACAACGAAGTTTGTCAATGAAGGATGATTGAACGTCAGTTTTCTAATTTGATCATATCACAAGTCATAAACACAAAAGAAAATCCACTTTACTTTTTAGGCACTAGATCTTTATTTCAATGGCCGTATTATGTACTATTTTTAGTACAATAGACCTCAAGAGCTCAGGTGGAGGGGAATGGTTTACATCTTAACCTGTGTCGCTATCGCTATTGCCTATCGCAGTCGCCATCACAATCGTCTTCAAAGTGGAACAATTGTTTTCATTTTGTATGCAGACAAGCCTTCGATTTGCATAATGAAAACAATTGCGAGTGCGTTAGGCAATAGCCCCTCTGGTAAGTAATATAGTTCATTGCGCAGCCAACACGATTAATAGTACATTGTTGCCTAGGCGCGGAAAGTAAGGGTTTTCCTGACGAGGTGGTTAGCAGGCCGAGCAATAGCGAAGCCTGCTAAAATACCTACGAGTCAGGAAATCCTCGTTTCCGCCGAGGCATACATAATGCTGTTCTCAAACATGTGAGGAAATAATACAAATAACATAACATTCGGTTTCACAATTATATTATGCAGAATGGACGAATGTTACCGACTATCAATTGTTTTTAAATACTAACCATAGAAATTGGAATGTAAATTCAAAAAGAAACACATGCACTGTGCTAAAAAAGCGAGCAGTTACCTTGGCTGTTTGGAATTTTTGTCTTGGTCCTTTTGATTTTGTATGCAAATTGACAGCATTTTTAAGAAAAATATAGACATGGACGGAAAGTGTTTTCATATGGTTTTTTTCTCAAAAATGACAGGAAAAGTTGACATTACTATCTATATATTGGGATGCGAAGTACATAGTTTACTGACAGATCTCAAATTAAAAAAAAAAAACATTGCGTGCTCGCTACACAAGCACGCAATGTTGCATACAAATTTCATTACCATCTAGTATCTAACTTTTTAAAAAGTGAAAACGGCCTTAATAAAATGAGGGCACAAGTCTTATTACGAGGGGTGATCCAAAAGTAATGATAATTAATATGTAAAACAACTCAAGTGACGAAAACCTAAATTTATTTCTCGACGTAATCTCCAAATAAGTCTACACACTTATGCCATCTTTTTTCTAGGCCGCGAGTTCCATTAAAAAAAAATGTTTATTCTTGACTGTCCAAAAACGCCTCCAGAGCAGCCATGACCTCATTGTCATTCAAAAATTTCTTGCCTCTGAGGTGTTCCTTTAGCCGTGGAAACAGATAGAAGTCGCTGGGGGCGAGGTCCGATGAATAGGGGGGGTGATCAAGCAATTCGAAACCCGCATCCTGGATAGCAGCCATTGCAACTCTGGCCTTATGAGGAGGTGCATTGTCCTGGTGGAACAGCACAACAGACCGTAACTTACCCCGTCGCTTCTCTTTGATAGCTTCCCGCAATCTCTTTATTTGTTCTGCGTAATATGAGCCCGTGATCGTGGCTCCTTTTCCCAAATAATCGATCATTATTACCCCTTCGGCATCCCAGAACACGGACGCCATAACTTTACCCGCTGAACTGGTGACCTTAAATTTCTTTGGCGTCGGAGAGGACGGTCGTTTCCAGGTCATAGACTGTTGCTTGGTCTCCGGATCGAAATGGTGAATCCAAGACTCATTCACGGTGACGAATCGTCGCAAAAAAGTTTCAGGGTCAGCTTGAAATTTTTCAAGATTGACCTTTGACATCTGGTATCGAATCTCCTTTTGGCCGTCATTTAACATTCGTGGCACCCAACGAGCGGATACCTTGTTCATGTTCAAATCTTCGGTTAATATTCGTTGAATGCTGCCATACGAGATCTCCGTCATTTCATTTAAATACCTGATCGTCACTCTTCTGTCACTTAAAACTAAATCTTCAATTTTTTTGATGTTGTTGTCAGTACGGGCGGTGGACGGTCGGCCCACGCGGTGCTCGTCTTCAGTTGATGTCCTACCCAAGTTAAATTCCTTGCACCAACGTGCAACGGTAGAATATGGTGGTGCGGAGTCCCCTAATGTTCCCGCCAATTCAATATGTATATCTTTAGTACACATTTTTTTTATACAGGAGTACTTAATGACGGCTCTCACTTCATTTTTCTCCATTTTCATGTATTTATTCCGAACAGTCACAAACAAATGAAAATAACTCAATGACATATACATATCTTTTAATAACTTTTTTTTTATTTACTGGCCAGTAACCGCTTTAAAAAATAAGACCTCTTTTTACCGTATTCAGCCACGGATAGTATTCGATTATCACTATTTTTGGATCACCCCTCGTACATCCAAATTTTGTTCGGAATATAACTTTTTTATCTGTATCTCGAATAGCTTGAGTAGTTTTAAAAAAAAAGCTTGCGTTTCTCCTTGTCATAAACAAAAGACGGTAAAGAGTAGGTAATAATATTGTCTGTATAGATTGTGTGGTATTTCTTTCCTTAATAAAGTACTTTACTCCAACATAATTTTATTCTTGCGATTTTTGAGAAAAGCACTATATATGCCTCGGCAGGAACGGCAATTGCGGGCCTCGTATTTTTAAACGGACTCGCAAGCTCGTCCGTTTAAACCAATCCTCGCCCCGCAATTGCCTACTTCCGTGCCTAGGCAATAATGTACTATTTACTCCTAGGAGTAAAATGAGGCTCTTTCCGTCCTTGTCTTTCAATCTGAAAACCGTTTTTTCCGAGCATGTTTGAGAAAAACCTATTTTTAAAAAGCGGTCAAGTGCGAGTCTAACTCGCGTCATGAGTGTAACGTACATAAAAAAAAACTTCAATCAGTACTAATCTAAGAACTGAACGAATTATCCTTCTAATCACAAAGCACACCGCCAGTAAAATGGCTCATTTTACATTATTTTGAAAACAGTTTATCTATTGTATTAACTCTTGAATATTCGACCTTATTACTACATTGTGAGAGTTTAATCTGCTTCAGCTTTTAAGTTTCCAATACGCCATTTTGACATAACGAACAGTATAACAATGTTGCAGGGCGTAAAATGTATGGTCTAAGCTCGTATTGTAAGGTAGATAGAGATTATTTCAGCTTGTTTATCTGGCAATGCTTGCTCGGCGTGTGACAGATTAGCGTAATTAAACTCGTTACATCAACTAATGAATCTTAAACAGGGTTGATGACCTTTCGGATAGTAATGGGTATTTGAAAATTATGTAATAAAGATAGATAGAAGGTGTTTTTGTAACTCAGCTCTTTGGTAGCGTAGGAGGTAGCAGTCCTTCATATTATTATAGTTGTAAAGATTATTAATTATTTGTGTAAAAGTGGTCTTTAGTGGTCGAGAAAACGGTTGTTTTAGAAGACGCATCTTGAGGTTATAAAAGTGTTAACTAAAGTCTTGTTATTTTTTCCTTATAGGGTACCAAAGCCAAAGACGCTCTAAGCTACGCTAAAAAACTAAAATGGAAGTGGGCAGGACACGTAGCAAGGCTAGTAGACGAGAGGTGGACTAGCAGGGTAACAAAGTGGAAGGGTCCACACGGCAAGCGTCTCAAAGGCAGACCTCATACGAGATGGGTAGACGAAATAACAAAAATAGCTGGACCCGGCTGGGCGCAAATAGCTCAAGACAGAGAAAATTGGAATTCCTTAGAGGAGGCCTTCACCTTCACCTGAGGAGGGGTTCTTGCATCAAAAATATCTTTAATAAAATATTTCTTACTTTTAACTTTGTAACATACTTACTTGCAAGAAATAAAAGGCGCTTTATTTTATTTTATTTTATTTATTAATAGGGTTGAATGCAATTTTAGTAAATAGTAGTGTTTTTACACGACAGCCCAAAAAAAGCAGTGTTATGTTTCAGGGTTCATGTATGTAATGATTCTTTATTCCACCATAACTACTAAACGCCTGAGCCGATTTAGATGTGTGTGGTATCGTTAGAATCCGTTCACCATCCCGGGTGACACAGGACACCTAAACTGTTAAAATTGAAATAACAACAATGGCAAAATGTCAATTATTTATGTCAAAAAAGGTAGCATAACAGGTTTAATAAGAATATCAAAAAAAGCAGTCGGGTTTTTAATGCTTTTCCTTTAGTTATATCATCTTTTATTCACGACTAGCGTTTGCTGGCCTAGTTGGTAGTGCCCTTGCCTACGAAGCTAGCGGTCCTGGGTTCAAATCCCGTTAAGGGCAGATATTTGTGTAATGAGCGAGAATTTTTCTTCCTGAGTCAGGATGTTTTATATGTATTTATGTATATATTTCTCTATATAAGTATTTATATCGTTATCTAGTACATGCCTAGAGCTTAGTTTGGGACTACGTCAATTGGTGTGACATTGTCCCATTAAAATTAAAATTATTCTACTTGAAACAATACTCTACAAAGCCCATAAATTCAATTTAATTTATTAAAAAATCTGACCATGGCTATTATAATAAGGTTAATATTATTCATACATGCGGTCTATCTGATGAACTAGATTTAAACACTAGGGACAAAATGATCCACTTTTGCAACAATAGAGTATTAAGTATGCATCATGTGGCCGCACGTCGACCTAAATTGCGAAGGACCATTGCATAATAGACCTCTAACTAGCGTGAAAATGGGTATTAATGAATAATCAGTCAGTCAGTTTTGTTTGGTCGGTTATTACGTCACAAGCAACAGGGCATATTCATGATTCTTTTGAAGACAAAAATCATTTTTTGAACGGCTATAAAATAAGCTAACAAAGTTTTTTTCTTATCTCTTTCTATAAAACGGAATTTAACATGGAGTTTATATGGCCGACGACGTGTTACATGATGTCACAGTGCATATCGGATCTCTCTGTCTAATCGTTGTCTAATTAGCAGTTCGTCCGTATTTCTTGGCCAATTTCAATTTTAATTTATCTTTTGGTGATCTATACGGTATTTTCATATTTTGATCAGAAATGGGATTGAAAAATCTCCATACACATTCCCTATTTATTTATCTATGCATTCATCTTCTATTTGAATCACTACAAATTACAAAACGAAGTCACTCCGCCACGTCCATCCGTCTGTTTGTTCGCCATAATCTCAAAACTATTGAACAGATTTTTATACGGTTGTCACTATCAGTCAGATAATTTTTCAAGGAGAGTTTTTCTGTATCAAAACATACGAAGTGAATAGCGTGCATTGCAAATAGCCTACACTCAACATCGGGTAATTTGAGGCTAAAAAGAGAGAGAGAGAGACAGAAAGAGAGAGAGAGAGAGAGAGAGAGAGAGAAAGAAAGAAAGAAAGAGAGAGAGAGAGAGAGAGAGAGAGAGAGAGAGAGAGAGAGAGAGAGAGAGAGAGAGAGAGAGAGAGAGAGAGAGAGAGAGAGAGAGAGAGAGAGAGATAGTGACGCTTGAACTTACGTTAGGCGAGAATATGTTGAGGTATAGACAATCTTCATCCATGTCCCGGATGCCTTTAGTAGCACCTGTGAACCTGACCGGCTGAGGGCACGCAGGTCCCCAGTCTACCGCTTGCAACAGCTGCCAGCCTGGGTGTTGCCGAGGAGGCTGGGAAAGAAAATATTTCAGAATTACAGATACTTTTTATAGTGTACCGATTTACCGTTAGGGCGATTGTGCATTACAAGGATTTTTTTCCAAAAATGACTGGAAATGGTTGTCAGTACTTTCAGTAAACTATGTACTTCGCGTCTCAATTTAATAAATGAGACGCGAAGTGCATAGTTTACTGAAAGTACTCATTTAAAAAAAAAATCATGGCGTGCTCGCCACACAAGCCGTCAATGTTGCATACAAATTTAATTACTATCTAGATTATAACTTTTATTAAAGTGAAAAGGGCCACAATACGATGAGAGCACAACTCTTATGTACATCCATATTATATTCGAAACAATACTTTTTTATCTGTCTGGAATAACTTGTGGTTAGGTAATGGCACGCCATACAAATTTATATGCTTGAAAACTAAAATCGGACTAATGGACAGTAACATTCCTTGTGGTGCACAATCGCCCTTAACCTCGTAAGACCCAGTGTAGGAAATCTCGTGTTTTCAAATTATGGTATTTTGGGAATGAGCACCAATGGCCTATATGCAGGACATATGTAAAAATTACTTCAAACTTAACTTGACTGACACAAGATTCGCTTTTGAACTATCGAGATTTGACGAGGGCCTTACGAGGTGCTATGATCAGGGAGCAACCACAGTTGCAACAAAGGTGATTGGAAATTAATTCAAACTGCAGTAAGATAGCATTTTGTTATTATTACATCATTAGTGAATAAATTAATATATTGCAAAAGTATTTTTTTTTGTTTTATTTGAAGATTTGGGATTTAATTAAAAAAATAAAATTGTTTATTGGTCACAATCAGTGTCTTTACAATAAGGAAAGGGTTGGGACCTTCTAGTAAGTATGGCAATACTTGTGACAGAAGATCCCGCTCTTCCAGAAAGAAGTTATTGTAGAACTTGAACAGCTATTATTTAGACTATGACTATGATTTCAAACATTATTTCCTAACATGTCTGTGGCATGATATTAGTAAGAAAATTGAAAATTCTTCTGTTTTTTCAATGCAAGTTTTATCAAATTGCCCCCTCCTCTTACAGCAAGAACTTTGACATGGAATGTAAGGAAATTTACTAAAAACTCTTGTAACTCTATTCGTGGCCTACCTTAAACCTTCCTTCCAGCACTGGAGGTCTGGCATAGGGTATGCCAAGGAACACTGATGCTTCTCCTTGTATCCTCTCTACAGGGGTCAACCAAGGCCTGTAGCCAGAATCCGGCTCTGGGTTGTCATAAATATGGACCTACAAAGTAACAGATATTGTCATTCTTCCTCTCTACTGTGGAGAATGTGGTGCGGAACTGAATATACTTGCTAAGCAATGAGTCATGTATTGACACTCTTGAACATGCAGTTTAAACAGTACAGTTAGCTTTCGTAACTCGTCGCTTTATTGCCTTTGACAGACTAATGCAGCAGTTCAAACATGATGTTTAACTGAAGAAGGACTAAAGTGTGTAGCTTATAAGGGTGACTGTACCATAAATAAGTCACTAACATTTCTTTAACTCAATGAACTAACTCAATTGCATTATATATATGCCATAGATTTATGTTGCCACATATTTTTGTTGTGGAAAAGGTTGGTTGAATATTTCAAAAAGCAAATTTTTGAAATATTCAACCTTTTAAAATATTTTATGTGTAAAACAACACAGCAAAGACAGGAGCAATCACAATACCTCAATCTTGTACTCAGGAAATTATCCTGGTTTAGTCTTTTATATTCCGAGCCATTAGAGCTAAAGCAACGTAATATAGGAAATATATAATTGTAGAAGAAATAATTACATATATAATTTTTGGCAATGTGATACAACTACACAAGACTATAACAAGAATCATGATCATCAATTTGTGAGTCATGAAATTTTATCAAAGTTTAAATCATATGTGAAAATAAACACAGCTATTTTTGCACACACATAAACATGAATCTTAAAGACTTGCCTTAAACCCCTGTACTTGTCCATAGTTAGTGTTGACAAATACATCTCTTGGGAGCTGTCTAGAGTCCCGCCTTTCTCTGCCTTGGAGGTCCTCTCGCCAGCCTCCGAGCACGCCAGGAAACAAGGCATCCGGATTGTTGGGATCACGGTTCTGTAAAACACAGGTTATGAAAAAACGTTCAGTACAAGTTTTTTAGATTACTAATTTATAATAATTAAACAGTAATACATTTCATTCACCAAATTGAATTTTTTGTATGACATGACTTGAAAATGCTTTTGTGTTCATTGTATTGCAAGTTTACAATTAAAAGTTAAATAAATATAAACAGGAACAGCTTATATGTAGGAAAATGCAAAACTACTTCAAACTTAACTTGATTGACACAAAATTCGTTTTTGAACTATGAAGGTTTGGTGTGGGCCTTATCAGGATAAAGGAATAAATAATGACATCTCTTAGTACTTTACTTTTGAAATTTTTGTAAGTATTAAACAAGTCAAAAGTTCATAAACTTTTTAACTCAGAATAAGTATAACCTGAATACAAAAAAATAGACAAAACCAAGAAATGCCCAGATGGCAGTTCTAAAACCTAGCTACACATAAGCTTAAGGCTGTGGCATGGTATATATGTCTCACAGACATCATAATTATTATTTTTGAACTTTATGTTGCCATGGCCGAAGTGTTACTTTGAGAATGCTCTGAGACCATGTCGTCAATTAAAGGTTAAAAAATATTGTCCCTTACTTTCTCAACATTAACGAATATTTTGATAGGAAAGTATTATTTACAAACCTTGGAACACAAGTGTTTTTTCTACCTAACTATTCAATCAGATAAGAGGTGGAAGTAAATGGACGATATGTAAATTAATAAGAACTGTTTGAAAACAAACATAATACTTACAGTGTTAAACTTATACGAGTCATCCAGGGGGTTAGTATTCAGGGGATTGTATGGGAAACCTCCTGGCTGGTTAATGTTAGGGTTAAAGGGGTTGTATCGTGTCGGATCTGTCCCGTACCGCCTGCTATTGTACACATAAGTCCTGTAGTTGCTGTCTCCAGGATTCGGAATGTTCGATTCACGAGAACTATCTTGCCGTTGCGTTTTATAATATTCGTTGTTAAATTGCCCATTATACAGGTCTTTGTTCGATTGACATCTCACGTTAGTGGTCAGGACAAGGGCTATTAAAGTATTTCTAAACATTTTTTCGCATTACAGACAATATGAGTTCCAATTGGAAATAAAGCTTGGGTGAATCACATACTCATATTACACTTGTTGTTTTTAAGTCATTTTACTGAGAAGTTGATATCTGTCATGAATTACACTGTGTTTACAACAACGTAAACAATAAAATTACACTAATTTCACTCAGAAAACGTATGAAATAACAAAATTATTCTTATACAAAAACTATACGAGAACAAAACATTATTTGATGACTCAGTTGTGCTGAATTCGTTATATTTTTATCAGCGAGGCCCTAATTTTTATCTAGTACAATGTCGCTGAAGTTGTAGGGCCTTATCTGGTTTATCAATGAATTTATCAGATATACAGAAAATATGGCAACGCCCACTACAATCACAGCAGAATTTTTGTTTATATCTTGAAAGTAGTTGAACGGAACTTCACTTCACTTCATTGTAGACTTTTTCCTTATGGTCGGTTAAGCCACAGAGAAGGAATCGTCCAGCATAGACAAAGCATAGATTTGCGTTCGAGTAGACTCCATAATTGTGAAAAAAAGGGTATCTATTGTTATAATACAAAAAGTTTGTTTCATAACTTGTTTAAAATTACATGTCATGATATATTATATTATAAGATACAACTTATATTTTGTTTAAACTGTTGACGGTGTACAAATATAAAAATTGCACAATTTAGAACCCTACTCTGGTTCCTTTCTTACGATACCTACGACAGTCTGCTTAAAGCTGCATAGTACATGAGCAGGAATTGGCAAATACTCATTATCAATCCACATACGAAAACTTTTACTTTGTACTTGCTTTGTACATCGTTAATGACATCTAGCGTTTAATAGCAAAACCAGTCTTCAAACTAAATTATGATACGTTTCAGCTATCGGACGGTAGATAGCGCTAATAACTAATTCGGTATCAAGGTAAGTTTGTAAGTATTTTTATACTATCGATGAAGGATACCTGTAAATTACAGGTATCCTTCATCGATAGTATAAAAATACTTACACCTGTAATACTTACCGTGATATGGAATAAATTTGCGACTTCGTAAAGTAAATCGGATTCGGATTGTTTTGCGTCTTTGCGTCCTATATCCTTTACGCGGCTCACGTTATCTCGATACTAAAAAACGGAGAGATAGGAAAAAATATTGGTGTAGGTATTATGTGACGAGAAATACTCCTATTTATGCGTGTTTTTTGGATCTGTCGAAGGCATTCGACCTGGTATCATACGATGTGCTGTGGTCAAAAATGCAAAGCGAAACCAGTACGCCTATAGAAATAGTAAACCTATTTAAATTTTGGTACCACAATCAAACCAACCAAGTTAGGTGGGCTGGTGTTTTTTCGAGGGAGTATGGGTTGGACTGTGGTGTGAGGCAGGGGGGCCTGACCTCGCCTCGGCTATTTAGCTTGTATGTAAACGGTCTTATCGAGGGGCTCAGTAGTGCCGGCGTCGGTTGCTCTATTGATGGCAAGTTGGTCAATAACATAAGCTACGCAGACGACATGGTGCTACTGTGCCCATCGATAAGAGCTCTCGAGAAATTACTGGGCATATGCGAGGCGTACGCGGTGACCCATGGACTTAAGTACAACACTAACAAAAGCGAGCTTCTTGTTTTCAAGGCTGGAAAAAAGAAACCGAAATCTGTCCCACCAGTTAGGCTCTTGGGAGCTCCTTTGAAGAGAGTCACCGAATTTAAATACCTTGGTCACTGGGTTACCGAGAACCTCTCGGATGACTTGGACATTGAGCGAGAGCGTAGGGCCCTGGCGGTGAGAGCTAATATGTTGGTCCGCAGGTTTGCTAAGTGCTCACGTGATGTTAAAGTCACGCTCTTTAAGGTTTACTGTCAGACTTTCTACACCTGCAGCCTGTGGACCAATTACGCGCAAAAGTCCATGAATAGCCTGCGCGTTCAATATAATAACGCTTTTAGGATGCTGTTGGGGTTGCCTCGCTGGTGTAGCGCGTCAGGCATGTTTCTAGAGGCTAACACGGATGGTTTTAAGGCAATAGTGCGGAAACGAGTTGCCTCGTTGATGAGTAGAGTGCGAGGCAGTACCAACAGCCTCCTAAATGTTATACTGGATAAGTTCGATTGCCCTGTAATGAAGCACTGGAATGTCGTGCATATGGCGGACAAACCTGTCATATTTAATGTTAAATAAAAGTTAAATCTATAATCATTTGACATTATTAATCTCTTAAGTACGTATGTTTTATCGGTTTTGTGTGATTATTATTTCTTTGTAATTTTAAATTTATTGTTGACATTGTTTTGCCTTTATTTTAAATTCATGTTACTAAAACCTAGATTGTAAGATTACCTACTGTATTACTAACACTCTTATGGACCCAGAGTCTGAAATAAAAATTATATTATTATTATTAACTGTTTCTTTGACGAAGTTGATAATTGATTTCGACTGAAACCATAATGATGTTTACCCCAAAATGTTTTTTTTTTAAGATTTTCAACTTTATTATTAAATCCTAAAACATGTAGGTATCGTTTGTAATTATTATATTAAGAGTTATTATAGAAGTGCGTCTAATCAATCACAGCTTAAGATAGGATGTTAAAGTAATGCGGTAGAAAATTCATTAGGTACTTAATTATTTTGGTAGCTATTTGTCAAACATGTGGATTGCAAACGCCATCTATGGCCACATTTACCAACTAATTCTGTACGTCACTAAAAAATCATAAGCGTACATAAGCAATAGTATATTTAACTTATTTTCTAACGTACGTTTATATATTTTTTCTTCAGTAGTTTTTACCAAATAATCCAATGGTCATCTACTTAAATATAAATAAAAAAATGATTATCGTGTGGTTTGAGAGCTTTCAAATGATACCTCATGATAGTTTCCAGCGATTTTTATTTCGGTGAGTATTTTTTGCTCCTTCATTAAACAGTCTCAAAGTTCAAAATTGTAATAATTAGGCTTTATGCGGACTATTAAATAACACATTCTTCAAAATTTCAGCGACATTGCTTTGGCCATTCCTGAGAAAAGGTGTCTTGCCAGACGGACAATGAGTCATCTTTCAAGGGTTCCGTTTTTCAGTCTTTGGTACGGAACCCTAAAAGGAATATATTTGAAAATAGTACAAAAGTAAAGGTAAAAAACTTAAAACCGACTGGCGGTTAAAATGTAGTAGTCATTTTACAAAAACCGGCGGCATGTGCGAGTCGGATTCGCCTACCGAGGGCTCCGTACAAAGTGACTAACCCACACTCGGTGCCTAGCCGGTTGTAGTCTTTAGACATACTTACCTATAATCTGTGGTTGTAGAATAATAGTTTTTTTAAATGTTTGCCATGACATGTAATGCAAACGTATAAGTATTTTTTTTTTTTCATGGAATAAATAAACTAAGCTGTAATGACATAAAATTTGACGCTTGTAATATGTATGTATTTCAAAATCAATTTTCAGGACATTCCTATAACAAAAACCGTTTTAAAATGTACTTAGTAGCAAGATTTAAACTAAACAAAGGTACCTCCTGACAAGAAAGCAATCATGATAAGTAAAAGTTAAAAGTTTAGTGGTGGTTTAGCGGGTAGGACATTGTGCAGGGTCCGTCCGGATCGCTACCACCTTCTTACCCATTGACTTACCGCCAAACAGCAGGGTTCGCATTGTTGCGTTCCGGTATGCCGATAAGACAGCCGGTGTAATGACTAGCATAGAGGCATTCCATCTTAGTCCTCAGGGTTGGCAACGCATATGCAGTCTTAGGATTGCAGTCTTGTGAATGCGAACGTCTATGGGTCACAGTTTCCACTTAGCATCAGATGGCCTGTGTCCTTATTTGTCTACTATATGCCATAAAAAAAGTGGTGGTGACGTTGTTCAGGTTCCGTCTGCATTGCCACCACCATCGTATTTTACCTACCACCAAGTGCAGTGTTTACATGGTATTGTTAGATTGTTACGGTGTGTGGGTATAAGACAACCGGTGAAATATGTAGCATAGAGGCCTCCATCTTATAGTATGTATAGTCCTTAGGGTTAGCAATGCATTTGTAGTCTTGTACTTAATTGCTAATGTATGGATTCGAGATTCAACTCACTGTTATTCTTCAAGTGGCATATTTATGTGCTCATTTGCCCTTCCTTTAAATTAAAAGGGCTTACAAGAATGCAATAAGTACTTAAAAAAATATGCAGTGCCATAACCATAATATGTTTTCCCGCGCAAAACCTGGCGGCCATTGCAAAAGGCAAGGGAACGGTTCGTGCAGCCGGCGTTCAATCTCTTTAATTACTCCCAAGCGATTAGAAGCAGACGGTTCAGATTATAGATAGCTCTGTGAGATACGCTGCAACTGGGTTATGTTTTGCAAAGATGAAGCATTGCTCTAATGCTTTAAGTTATTAACGGATGTAAAGACATTACAAACTTTTCAGTAGGTAGGTAATTCAGCACACTTTTTACCGAAAATTACACAGAAGGTTACTTATCTTCATAGGCTTTCATAATTGCTGCTGTGGTGGAAGTGGTAATTGAAATACATCACTGATGAAATCAAGTAGATTTTTTACAAGGTTTGTTTTAAAACCATTCAAAACTATATTTCAAGTTGCATCCGCATTACTCTCGTTTAAAGTTGTTAAGCCAGGTAAGATAGTGAATGTGCCACTTAACATAATGCGAAGAGCAAAGGCAGTAAAGGCACATACAGCCTAGTTCTTCATTCCGCGAATTATTCAAAAGGCGCGGAAAATGTTTTCATCCAAAATTATCTTGGTCCGCGTGCCGTATTAAAAAGGCGTCTTTTCACCGCGAAGAAAATAAGAGAAAGAATGAATATATTTCGCGAGTATTATGCAAGAACGCGTTACGCAAATGATAGCATTCGACTTCATTTTGCTTGCGTGTAAAGAAACATTGTTGGAAGTTTGCGCTGCGACAAAGTAGGCCGTAAGTAGGTACTTTTCGAAACTCGTGAAAACCAATTAGAGAGGCACCTGTTTTGGGAAAGATGTAGGTAGATGGAATTACACTTATATGTTTGGTAAAAACAATCGTAAATTTAACCGTGTCTTGGAGATTTGAGATTGAATATATGAAAGTTTCCTTTATTACTACCTACACCGAAAGATTAAATCCTCAAATGGATTACGAATTACGAATATAACTGCACTATAAAAGTTATTAAAGGATCCAAATCAAGGCACTCTGTTTCCACGTGGTCTTATCTGTCCTACCCCTGCGCCTAGGGTATTATTGCACAGGGTTGTTTTTTTTTGTAAACGGCGATGGTTCGTTATCCGGATGGGTTTTTGAATGATCAACGGCTGAAAAAATAAGGTTTTCATAATAGGAATGTTCATGATTTTTATTCACAGTTTCAGTAAAAGCTGATTCGTGTCACGAACGATTGAGTTTTTTTTTATATAACATAAAATAGAATTTAAATAGGAGTTCCCAAGAATTCAAAAATATTTTTATACCAATGATGGTCTACCTGTGTATACACATAATTAGCGCGATGGCAATGGTATAGATATTAGTGCTTTAGACTGTATTTAACACTCTTACCGCCGTACGCAGAGACATTTTTATTTTAGGCAAAATTAACTTGTTCCTTTTTCTATTCCTATTAAGTACTCGTACCTACAGTGGTTTTATCTCACGAAAGCGGGTTTGCCATGCTTGTGTGTGTAGATGCACGTGCACGTTGTCTCTGAGTGCGTAGCTGCGTCGCTAAAAGACACTGTAGTGTGCGTGTCTATATTATATATTAGATAAAACAACTGTAGAACGACTTAATTACCTGACTCAGAGTGCGGCCGTTATACTTCTTGTTAAAATAATGTAGATTGAAATAAACGTGATGTAGTTTACTAAAATTAAACAGATGATTTTTTAAATGTTTTTCTTGTCATAATTTTTCGTTTTTCTTTGCGTCTCGTTGCCGCCATATTACTTTTTTATTGCTGTTATATCTTTAATAACACTCACAAGATTAAGACAAATCGATTGACATAAGAATCATCAAAATCAGTCCGCGCGTAGTTCCTAGAGCGCCACAAAGGAACAAACATACATACAAACATAATAATATATAGCCTGATAAACTCATTACCCTCTTCCTTCGGCAGTCGGGCAGTAATTTTTTTTTTTTTTTTACATGTACCGTAGCAATGGACTATCACCTCAGTGCAATGCTCGCTGACCTCAGTAGAGCTTCCGACCGAGTGGGCTTGAGAATGAACATGGACAAGACGAAAGTCATGTCCAATGTCTATGTCTCGCCAACTCCCGTCATAAGCGGTCTGCGCTCGAAGTTGTTGACGGTTATATTTACCTGGGACAAACGGTCCAGTTAGGTAGGTCCAACTTTGAGAAAGAGGTCACTCGTCGTATCCGACTCGGCTGGGCTGCGTTCGGGAAGCTGCGCAGCACCTTTTCGTCCAAATTACCGCAGTGTTTGAAGTCAAAAGTCTTTGACCAGTGTGTGTTGCCAGTGATGACTTACTTACGGATCTGAGACGTGGACGTTTTTCGGCTGACATGATGATGATGATGATGATGAATGGAATATCCTCAATAATTGAAACACTCCTATAAACAATTATATCTATTACCGATCTAAACCGTGAACGATCGTTAGGCCTAATTAACCTCATTCCTCAGCAACTAGACAACACGGCGGTTGACCACAGACTGTCTAACGAGCTCGAGTTTGTTAGAAAGAAAAATCTCTACCGAATGATTTACGATTAATGAAATGTAAATGATAATTTGCAATGGAATGTTAATTGTAACAATTCATTTATGTAACTTAATTTGAATGTTTTAAAAAAAAATGCAACTTATAAAAATATTTGCCCGCCTGCATGCAGGATGAACACATTGGAATGATCACATATTGCCAAATAAGTATGGTTTATGGTATGATTAAAAAAAGACTTGGCTTCGGCCTTAAAATACAAAAACTTTCCAGGAAAAAAAAAATACATAAGACTTGGCTGCATGGGCTGTGTTCCCTTCGCCTTCCCCATGTGGGTTAAATTAAACAAAAAAAAAAGGTTTATAGTATGCTAATGGAAATTCAATCTTTAGGTAAATTAATTTTATATTTTTATGTTTCCACCATGTGCATCATGTTTGCTCTAAATCGCTTTTAGGTTGGCTTTACCGCTTCTGCTAAAGGGATTGATAAAACGCCTAAGGTATTTATGTGGCAAAAAAGGTACGCTTTGTTATTTATATCTCGACATGTTTTTACAACAACAAGAATATAAGATATTTTTTAGATTCTTAGTATTTGTAGTTTAGGCTGTAGGGGGCACTTGAGTCTAATGGATCGTTTGTTGAAAGACCCCACAGACCCCACTCTGGGGTACACCACAAAAAAAAAACATACCCACGTTACGTGTAGGGAAGCTAGACAAAAAAAATAATTCAAAATTTTATTACCACTTTGTTGGTGTGACCAATATTAATATTCACGCTGAATTACAGCTTTCTAGTACAAAGAGTCTCTGAGCTAGGCTGCGGACGGACGGACGTTCGACTACGGAACCCTAAAAACGACTGTTGCTAATCAACTTTAAATCGTTTTAAATGCTTAATGATCATTAAAAGCGAAAAATTATGAAGATATTTTTTAAATATCTATTCAATGTGGCGTCTGGTTGCCCCTATATTGAATTTTGATTACTGCCATATCTTCAGCGACATAAGATTGAAATGTGTTTATCAATCGATTGCCATAAGAATCATCAAAATCGGTTCACGCGTTTATTTTCTAGAGCACCACAAAGGAACAAACATACATACTATACCGGCTGATAAACACATTACGCTCCTCCTTCGGCAGTCTGGTAAAAAGAGCGTTTTATCTCCAACCCGCAGACCTTCCGATCGGCACTCGGCTATGCAGCAGGAATGTCAATCGAGACCGACTCGGCTGTTTGCACCGGATGCCTGCGACAGATTGGGATCGACATTGTCTAGGATGTAGGTGGATCTAGGTGTTACAGGGAGCTACGTACTTGTGGAGGTGGCGTGGAAGAAATAATGAAATAAGTTTTTTTGCATATAGAGAGAACATATCACAATTATATTCGGAGAAAAGTTGATGCTGAAAGGACTTTGTTTAGCGGATCCTTTAGCTGGCCGCACGGGCACTTTTACAGGTCAAAAATCTACCAGCGCTTCGCAAGAGACCACTGCTGAGAAGAAACGCCGCAAGAAACTCAACAGTCAGTCGTTTTTTTTAAATACTACTTTGACATTATACAATTATCAAGCTTATCCTATTTATTATATAAAACAATGAATCTATCATAAAATAAAAATAAAAAATATATTTAAGCATAGCTTGAGCGGGAAAATATGTCAAAACTCAGAATTTTCATAGTGCAAGACAACCACCACATACAAAAGTTTCGATACATTCTCCTACAGAAACCGTGTCCCATAGACAATATACAATATTTACATATTTTCTTATGACTAATTTATTATTCAGTATTATTCAGTTATTATATTAATAATAACTGAATAATACATAAGGTTATTATATATGCGAAGGTGTGTTTATTTGTACGTTTTATTTTGAATAGTTAGCTTAGGTTAGGTAATAGGCCGAAGTGGACGTTGCCAATGTGCCTTTGGCTCGTTTCATAAACCCACACTCGTGTTTAATGCCCTTCATTATGTACAGTCACATAAACTATCTATTATGTGACTGGTGCATAATGAGAGGCATTAATAGGTATGTACTAGTGTGGTTTTAAACACGAGTCTCATAATGAGATCAAACTAGTGTTTTAATGCCACATAATAACTGTATCTACATGAATATCATAAGTGTGTGTCTACTTTATCTGTGGTTGTCCTGTATCTCAACGTAACCTGTATCATATTGTTTAATGTGAACGTTAAGATGCAACCACGTCGACAACGGATATTTTAACGACATGCAATACTTAAATACAACCGCAGGTACAGTTTCTGAACATAATTTTAGGAGATAAAATATAATAAATGAGAAGGGGAGGATACTCTCACATAAATTGACCTAGTCCCATACTTCCCATTTCTGGGCAACTAACTAACTAATACGAGTACACATAGAAAACCTCCATAAGTCAGAATCGCATTCGCGCTCATTACACAAATATTTGCTCTGACCAGGAGTCTAACGGTGGCTAGAAGCTTCGAAGTTACTCCGTCATCAATAACAAAAAGTTAAGACTACGCCGAGCGTCCAGTGGCGCCCTCATCACCATTATTTTGTTTTCTAATAAACTAAAGTAATGTCTTGAAATCGAAGGATGTATTTATGTTGTACAAATGAAAATACAATGTATAGCATATAAGACAAAGTTTAATAACCTTTAACCTTCGCGTCGTCAACTTAACGGGAAAAGGTTGCCACTTTTTTCCGTTAAGTTACTCACTCATATTTCAATGGTTATTAAGTTGAGTCATATACCCTATAAATTGTGTATTCATTAGTACAACAAAAATACATCCGTCGATTTCTAGACAATACTTTAGTTTATTAGTAAACACAATAATGGTGATGAGGGCGCCACTGGACGCTCGGCGTAGTCTTAATTCACCTCCAGTCGGATTGCTGGCAGTTACTAACAAAAACTACTCAACTTCTTACCTCCTAGTAGCAATGAATAATGCGCCCGCACGGGGCTCCGCAAACGCTGCTGGCTCGATGCGATTTGTTTACGATATGGTATTAAGCCGTTCCACAAGAGATCGTCATTCAAACTTTACCAAACCCAAAAGATCCTACGCGCAAATACAACAGTCACTAATACGGCGTTTCGTAACTGTAAAGACAGTGAACACGTAGCTAACATTGTAACATCTTAAGTGCGCTTGTAACCTGCAATGATAATGACGTTTGGTAGCTAGAATAGGGATTCCAATTAGATCTGAAAGGTCGTATATTTGTATGTGTGTCGTATGTCTTTACAGCATTTGGGAAATGGAAGTGCTTCAGATGGCATCGCTGCATGGATTGATTTAGAGCCCTAAGTGAATGCTTTGTGGTGGTAGTTAACTTAGTTGAGTCAATAGTGAAACGGATTTGTGAGTTTCTTTTGGTATATGTAAATAATGGGGGACTATGATGTTAGGATTATGTTGAGTATGATATTCGAACATGATCTAGCATAATCAGATATCGGTCAATTTGACGTCATTACTTGCATAATGTGGACATGACTGTAGAGATTTTTATTAAAATAATTAAAGGACATCATCCGGGTTTCATACATTTTTGGTCCAAACAAAAAAGTGCCGGCCAAAAAAAAAGAAGCTATATTCTGTTAGATCTTATTCGCCTGGGCATTTGTTATTATGGCACCAAAGCTGTAGTACCAATATCCATAGTTTTATTCTAGTTAGAAATTTAAGTATTTCGGTGAATTGAACTTACAAAAACCAATGAATTATACCATACTTTACATTTGAACATATTTTGGTAAGATACGGCGGATTCAAACATTTTTTGGTGCCATAGTAAGAAATGCTAAGGCGGGTAAATTGTATCAGAATAAACCATTTTTTTTTTTGGCCGGCACTTTCACTTTTGGACCAAAATGGATGATGTCCTTTAATTTGTTGATTTCATACCTGAACTTTAATTATGATCGTCCGTGGATTGCGAAAGGAGCTTTTCACCTCATAAGTTTATTTTAGCCGTGAAAAGGAATAAGCGAACTGAGAAAGCCCGCGATTTTTTTTGGAGGTAGAATTGACATCATCTTGATTGTCTGATTGCGTTATCTGTGATGTTTTGTGCTTATCCTCGTGTATTATATTATGTATGTATTTATTTAGTAGTGCAATTTATGTAAAGACTTATATTAATTTAATATATTGATATGTAGGTTATATATATGTTAGACCCTATGTTGCATCGCCACCACAATCTCTGCTTTGCCCAAAGGTTAACTGGTAGAGTAAAGTAACTGCCTTACGACATTAAGGTCGCCTTTTGTATATTAAGTGTAATCTTTTGTACAACAAAGTTTTTTTTTCTTTTTCTAAATAAAAAACGCTGTTTATTTGCTTTAATAAATCTACACGATAACAAGACTTTGTATGATTAATTTATTGCTGTCTTGCAAAGGATCAAAATTATTATTCGGATAAGTAATCAATTAATGTAATTTAATTTGTTTAATTATCATGTCCACATTATTACGAGTAATGACGGCCACTTGTCCGATCTCTGTCATAATACATAATACATATAAGATATGTTTTGTAAATTCACTTGTAAATGTTAAACACGTTTTGATCTGATTATTTTAAACTCCATAATCTTAATCTATCACCGATGGTATGAAATTATCATCAAAGCACAGTTGCCCTAGGTACCTAGTTGATGCACACTTTTTAATTCTTTGTCACTTTAACGTCACGTTTGAACTGTTGCATCGGGAATTAAAAAAACTACAGGTAAATACGTTATACCTAAGTTATATTTCATTGCTTTTTTAATTATTCCCCCTGGCAATCAATGCACGTTTGCATTCTTGCGAACCAGTTATTAAAACAATAATCGCACTCTGAAGTGGACTAAGTGTTCTCAGACTACAAAATAATTAAATCAAGAAAACAATATAAATAGACACAAACAAAGCATCTTAAATAACAACGTCTCGTTTCCAAATAATACCCAACTTTATTTCAAGTGGTATTCGTTCCAATTTTCATTATAATTATAAGGATACCCTGTGTACTAAATAGAATCAGCATATTAAGTGGTTTGTCTAACAATATCTAAATTGGTGTGGACATTCAGGGCCTATGGACTCTTTAACGGGTCAGCTTTGTACGAAAACTGGGTAATCTGGTGCTGAATGCGTTCTGAGTATACCCAGGGGCTTAGATAATTTCCCTCTAATGACTGAGCACACTAAACAGTTGATTATTCCGTCGCGAAACAGTACAATCAAGGAATTTAAATTCTATAAAACTTTGGACTATGTCAAAGTGACGTCATCAATCAAAATGTAAGAGACTTCTTATGATTTTATTTAGAGTGTCACTTTAACATGGTCCAAAATGGTATAGGAATTAAATTCCCTTTGTTCTACATCGGCCTAAAACGGATTATACCTAAACTTCATTCTTTAGTAGCATTTAGGCTATATGGTTAATTTATCTATTTCGCTGTTAATCTATTGAGTATAATGTCTATTTACATAGGCACAATGCGTTTTAGGCCGACGTAGAACAAAGGTCAAATTCCTTGATTAGGCATAGTCTTAGCGGTATTATTGTTATTAAAAATGTTTCTGTCCGTGACTTTCTCCACGTAGAATCAGTAATTCGCTACAATTTCTATTTCGTCGACCATCCCACTGTAACAGTTGTTTTTTTTGGCATAAAAGGCCTCTCCAGCGGGCTGATTTGGGTCAAGTTTACTTGGTCGAAATCAGTTTAGCGGTTTAGCCGTACAATGTTTCTAATATTAGTATGGATAGTAAGTATAACGATACATATTATTCAGTAGAGGTCGGAATGTTAACAATAGAAGGACAAGTAACAGATAAGTAGGGCACGGAATTTTATTTAGGGAGAGAACAGCGCTGTTTATCGATGTTATCGACAAATCGATAGTTTTTTGTGAGTTATTTATGTCTTTATTTAATATAACCTCAAATTTTCCGCTGATAAGTTCTTTTTTCAGCGATCGATGATGAAAAAAGTTGAGAATTTTGGGAAAGTTTAATCCGTTTAAATTGCGTTATTGAAATCAAAAGGTATCTTTAATTACGAAAACCATTACATTTTATACCTTGAGAATACCCTCTGAGGCCACTTAACGTTAGGTGCCTTGTTTGCCTTAAATTATTATTATACTCCTTTCCAATATTACCAACTTCATCATCGACCTTTGAAAAGAGTAGTTACTGATCGGAAAATTTGAGGTTTTATTTAATAAAGACATAAAGAAAAAAAAACTATCGATAAGCAGCGCTGTTCTCTCCCTACAACTTGTCAAAAGCCGTCCCCAAAATTCCGGGCCCAACAAATAAGTTGCTTTAAGAATGGAACACTTCTGGCTTGTTTTTTTAATTCAAGCAAGTTAAGCTTTGATAAAAAAAATAAAAGAAGGCAAACGAGCACACAGGCTAGGTATAACCCTTGTGAAAAGGGGGTTCAGTCTTTTTTTTATCCCCACAACAGTTGGAACACTGCCGTTAGGCAGCAAGTTAAAGGCTTAAATAGATAGTGATCCGGACGGACCCTGCACAAGGTCCTACAACTCTGAAATGTATAATCGTCGCTTTACTTTCTCAACCTCGTATCTGACCGAATAGTTAGACATGAAAGTAGTCTTTATTGTTAGAGAACAAGAGTGCTTTTACTTTAGATTAGATTAGATTAGATTATTTATTGGTAAAAATACATTTTACACGTCATAAAAAACATTCACGTCCATCACATTATCACATTATTTTTCAGTCAATTGCATTAACATTGCAACATGTTTAAAATGTTAAAGTGTATCTTCACATTGAATTATATTAATTAATTAGGTACTTTATTATAGTTGTTAATTTATTTAAGAATATTTCCCTGTTAATTGGGCCAGTGACTTGTAAGTTTCAAAGAATTCATCAACACTATAACACGCCATGTGGAGCAACACAGATTTAAGTTTATTGACAAACTACTACTACTATATAACTATTCGATCATATACGAGGTTGAGAAAGTAAAGCGATGATATATATGTATAAAAGCCCCTCTTCACTGGCCTATCATCGGCCAACGTAGGAACGGAATAATGCGTTAATGGTGATATAAAAGAATATGCTGCTCGCTCTAAGGTGTAAATGCGTCTCTTACGCTCGCCCTCAAGGGCCATTATGAAGAAGAGCTATAAAAAAAGAAACTGACTGATAGATACTTGAAATTGGGGGGGGAGTATTCCTTGGATATCCTAGGGAGAGACTAAGAAGAGATTTTTGTAAATTCATCTTGTAAGAGTTTAAAATAGTGGGAAACGAATTCTACGCGTACGAAGGCAGGATATATGTACAAGCAGTTTAATAAAAAGGTCTTTGATAATGAAATATGTGACAATGTCTAACCCTAAATCAGTTTCACAATCCCTTGGTATCCCCTTATGTGTGGAGGGAAATCTTGAAAGTTGGAAGACCCTCAGCTAATCTGTCAAGTTACTGTTTGAACAAGTTCTACCGTTTTAAACAAAAACAGCCTATCTGCAATGTGCAAGTTTAAGAAAAGTCAACTCTCTGTCTTTATCAAAAAGGAAGATTTCACAATAATAGCTTCGTTAAAAATAAGCTTCATTTTCTTAGCAGGGCAGGGTTATCGAGCCGTGAAAGGCTTACGTTGTTACGGAACAAGCGTATAAGTGATTTCAGATTTTACTGCGTTACGACCTACTTCGAGAGATATGTCAAATATTTAAAAAGGTTGCCTTTTAACTTCCGGCATACTTCACCGTCAAAAAGGTCTTCTCAAACACGTTCGAAGGTTTGCTTTGTTTTTGAAAAGAGAACAAACATAGTTCATATTTTTTGCCAGATAAAACCACGGATACAACCTGATCGTAAGTACCCAGAAAGCCTACTCCAATCTGCCAAATATTTCTTATGTTATATGTTATTGTAATGCAAAGTCATAAATAAAATCAATCGGAAATTAGGGTTCCGTACCAAAATAGTAAAATAGGAACCCTTCAGAGTAATACTTTTTCTCATGGTGAGACTTCGGTGTCTGTCAGTCTGTTTGTCACAGCAGGTTTTCTCAGGAACTACTGAATATATCGAACTAAAATTGGGAATATGGTGTATATTTTGTACGTATCTATTATATACATATATAAATTTTAATTAAAAAAAGGCGGGTTTAAATGAAAGGTACAGTCAAGGGTATAAATGTATATACCTTTAAGCCACTGGCAATAAGGTCCGTGTATACATATATTTGACGCGTTGACTTTATAGATCAGATATCAATGCCCTTGATTGTACCTACACTAATATAACAAATGGGGTAGGTATCACATGGGAGGGCTTGTTTTGTAAATATTACAAAACAATATCCCCTTATCGCTGAAGTTTACGGGACCAAAAATATACAATTATTCAGACTAACATACATACATACACACACATATGACATATTTGTCTATATTTTATCTCTTTGAGATATTAACGAGATAACCTAGTTTTAGCTATTTGACGACAGATGGCAGAAGCGGTAGTCATTTTCGATATGGAATTAAAGTATATTTTACGGGAACGAATGCGGATAGGACCATCTACAATACGAATTTAAGTTAAACTTAATTCTGGTGCGTTACATTGCAACATTTTCGTATGAATCAAACAGTGTAATTGTTATTGAATGTAATTTAGGCACTTGACGACAGATGGCGTAAGGTGTACTCATTTTCGATAAGATTTTTTAGCGGTTAGCGATATGTACGAAATTAAGTGAAATTTAATTCTGGTGCGATACATAGATACATAGCCAAATTGCCATAATTATGAATCATAACAGGATGATGGCGCAAGCTATACTCATTTTCGATATGAAATTAAAGTATTTTTCTGGGAATTAGTGCGGATAGCGCTATCAACCACATCATTCTGAAGCGACCGATGCAGATGGCATTGCAGAATCATCAAACATCAGATACTGTTTGGTTTTGTACTAACCGTTGCGATGGTCGAAAACCTGTAATATTTACAATTAGTAAATAATAATATTTGGCATAAAGGTAGGGTTTTTAGGAGAATTAGGAGATTAATGGCCGCCATCAATACCTAGGCGTATTTTTAACCCTCAACCCATAACCAGGCTGACAGATCACACGTCACAGGAGTTGCATCCTTAGGTACTAACATATTCTAAGAGCCTACGACACTAAACCTGGTTCGATAAGACTACCAGATGATATATACAGTGTGTGGCCCGAAATCGGGGCGAAAAAAGTAAATGGGGATTCTTTAGAACATTTCAATTAACTATCACAAGAATCTAATATTACAAAGTCTATAACTTTGAAAAAAACAGCCTACAAAGTTAAAAATCGTAGGTAATGTATTTTCCCGTCGCGATATCGTCGCTTGGTCACTTGGTACGCGGTATGTCTGAGTACAGGGTGCCATTGACAACACGCGGTAGATTTAGCGGTGTTTGCATTACATTGAATTTGTGATTAAGTTTGTTAGAAAAAAACTGA
Source organism: Acleris sparsana (assembly GCA_923062465.1). Lineage (NCBI taxonomy): Eukaryota > Metazoa > Arthropoda > Insecta > Lepidoptera > Tortricidae > Acleris > Acleris sparsana. Next base: position 3,232,502 of record OV281287.1, on the reverse strand, counting down.
AAATTAAGTTTTGATTTTAATTAGGTAAGACCATTATAATGTAATTACCGGTGATCTATAGAGCCCCTGTTTTTAATATTATCCCCGGTTTTGGGCCACACACTGTATATATATACATATATGGGAGAACACGAAATGGTGATGCTAATTAAAAAAACCTGGCTAAGCTATTTTTTTGTTGTAACTCCGATGTCTAGTATGATAATAAAACTACCCAGATTTTTTATTGCAAGTTTCATAGTGGTTTGATTATAAATGTTTAAGAATATGAAAATTTTATAAAAAATACCCTTCAAAGATCATCGAAGATACACTTTCTTTGGTTTTTTTTTTAATATTAGTTTTAGCCGATATAACAAAACACGTGCTTACTATTTTTTCATTTTCTTAAACATTTACAATCAAACTACTATGAAACTTGCATTTAAATTATCTCCATATACCTAAGCGTTTAGTCACTTTTCAGTAAAATTTCTCCAAACAGGTTGAGTATGGGCCGCTAAAAAAAAACTTGTCTGTTATTTTAAACTACTCTCTAATTTATAATCAAAATCAACAAAATCGGAGCCGGACAACTGTCCGGGTACTTTTCCTTGTAATTCATTTGTGCAGAATTACGTTATTATTATTGTTATTACTTTCTTAATTATCACAATGCCAAATTATATTATTATTTCACATGCACACATTGCCCCTCTTTATGCGTAGTTTATGGTCAGCGCTCATTGTATGCAAACTCTTCCGCATTACATAATAAATATGCAGAACTACGTAAATCGTCGTAAACCCACTGCGTTTGAGTCCTCAAATAAATGTTCAATCTCCCTACAAGCCGCTCGCGACGGAATTCCACAGGATTTATGTTCATACATCACTTTTACAACTAACTCACTGAATTATACGGGTAACTATTGCGGACCGGCACTGAGAGACGAGTACGAGACCGAGACCCGTCATAGACATTTAGTAGGATAGGAATTTGAAGGTGATAGAGACGTGCGTCCAATATACCGATGGTTAAGATTTTTTATTCCTATAGTCCTTCTTATTTTAAACTCTTAGTATTTATTTTTTTTCTGTTTTTTTTTTTTACTTTAAATAAGTATAGTACGACTAAGTGTTTGTTTGTAATACTTGTACAGTCACCAGTACAAGGTGTCACCGAACTTGACTTAAATATAAAGGGATAAGAAAGACACTTGTCTATAAGTCCAGAATAATGTTTTAACTTAAAATATGTTATATAAAAAAAAAAAAAAACGTAGAATAATATAGGTACTACAATATTAAAAATTAAAACTTAACTGTTTTTTTTATGACATAGAGAAGGCAAACGAGCACACAGGCCACCTGATGGTAAGTGGAAACTGTGACCCATAGACATTCGCATTTATAAAAATTACAAAAAGCTTTTCATATCGGCTGTCCAAGGTCTCATTGTGTCCACTGCAAGCGCCACAAATTCGTAATTATTAATGATGAATATTTGCGGCCTGATCAGCTGCTGCACGGGCCCGATTACGGGTTGACTGGACGTGGGAAAGGGCGAATGTGTCAACACACGTCACATCTTACACCAATGCCCTACCCAGGTTCCACGGCACCAATGTAGGTCCATCTGGTCGCTTGAAAACGTCTCTATGCAAACTTGCTGGTTCCAGGACAGCTAATACAGAGGCAATGGCAAGCAAGCGACGGATCAGATCATTAATTGTGCCGTAGCGGTACAAACGGCCGGCACTTCTAAAGCATGAAAGGCCATGTCGTCCCAGCTCACTCACTTCCTTCCCGCACGTGCAAGTATGAGGTTCACTGATTCTAGCTCCAAGCCACAAGCTTATTGCTATGCACAAGCAGCTTGGGTTCAAGACTGTGCCTATAAATTTTTATGGTCATTTGAGACGTTCGAGATAATCTCTAACAAATTATTGTGTTTGATCCTTGATGTTTTTCTTTTAGCGTTGTTTTGTGTTAAATGTGTCACTTTCCGTTTTTTCACCAAGCGGTTCCAACGGAAGACCAGTGCTGGCTTTACGGCTAGCGAATGCTGAGTTGGGACCGTTTCGTAACAATTTTTCTGCGTCTTGATTTTGTTTTATCTGTGTAATGTGGTTTTGTTTTGTTGCGAATAAATGTCTCTTTATCTTTATCTTTATCTATATTGCGGGAAGGAAGAGCGCGGAGCCAGTGACCTGATTCGCCTGATGAGACAGCGAGGAGACGGGCGCGATCTAATTCGTCCGGACCATTTTGTATGAGAGATGCATGAATTGATATGAGGCGAGGTGTATCCAAGAGCATGCTCTCTGGATATGCCTCTTGACTGGCATATCCACTCCAAGACACGACTCACACCAAGCATCAAGTCAAGTATCTGTGGGAGATTTAAGATAATACTGACGAGAGGCAACGAACCATAAGTTATTATATAAGTTAGTTATTATAACCAATGTTAATTAATTTAGAAGTTTACCGCAACCTTGCGGTAAACTTATCCCTCCATTGCTTTCAAAAATAGAGTTAATCTGTGATTCCAAATCACATTAATTGGTTTTAACAAAGGACATGTTCACCAACTATAAATTCAGTCAGTGTCAAAAAATGGAATCGTTCAATGTGGTCAAATATTCAAATGTAATCTGTAAACGCTCCAATATCTCAAGGTACGCACTGAAATGTTATTCTGACGCCAAAAGGCTGACTATAATTCGTCCAATTAGAAGTACTTTGGATACAGGCAAACTATGCAGCGAATAAGTTTATTTGGACCATAAATATCCGCCAACTCAGCGAGTTTAACAAAATCGGGCGTCAATGCACTTTATAATCAACCGTGTGTTTCTACACAGGAATACATCGGTGACCCTTTGAAGGATTACTCCAGCCTCTTATAGGGAAATAACCGACTTTGTTGTCTTTATGATAAAACTTGTTCGTCGGCTGTATTAAACCAGATATTGGAGCTCTTAGAAAGGTTTCATATACGGTTCTGATTTCAAACTTGTAAAGATCCCGTCACGTAAAAAGGCCGAAACAACGATGGAGCGGATATGTTTGCGCAAGGGTACAGTCGAAAATATTGGGCTATTGGTTTTAGTCACTTGTCCTAATGCGAAGAAACGATTAGATTTTGACTATTTTCTGCCTCAAGAAACGAACAAAAGGTATAAAAGTAGATCCGGTGTCAATAAAAGAGACACATATTAATAGTTGATCGCTGGTTGTTCACACTGCCGGCGAAAACTCTCCGCTAGTATGCCGAAAAAAAAAAAAAAACCGTGGCAATAAAAGAGACACCACTGACTTTTTTATTTTATTTTTATAGCATAGCGAAGGCAAACTAGCACACAGGCCGCAACCTGATGGTAAGTGGAAACTGTGATCCATAGACATTCGCATTGAAAAGACTGCAAGCCTAAGACTGCAAAGGCGTTGCCAACCCTGAGGACTAAGATGGAATGCCTCTATGCTAGTCATTACACCGGCTGTCTTATCCCTAAACTGGAACACAAAAATGCGAACAATGCTGTTTGGCTGTAGGTTAATGGATAAGATGATGGTAGCGATCCGGACGGACCCCGCACAAGGTCCTACCACACGCAAAATGTAATGTACGTAATTGGGAAAACCATTAATTCATTATTATTCACTCAATATTATATTTAATACAATCTAAAATAGTCGTACTGCCTACGAGCGTCCTAGAATACAAATATTAAATCTGAAGCCCGAGCTAATCTCTATTCGACGCAGACTCGAATGTTTTAACAAGATTCGGTATTCGGCGACGTCCCACGGAATTCAAGAAAGCCACAGCGTATAAAGGGTAGTGCTTATTGGAATATTCGTGGCTTGTACTATTGATATTAGTGGCCATTTAGTATATTGCGTTTTCACCTACCGAAAACAATGTATTGTATTTAAACAAAACCATACATGTGTGAGAGAGAGGGATGTAAGTGAGAGAGTTAATTATTCTTTGAAATATCTTGGCAGGCTTTGGTTTGGTTTTTCGTTTGCCAGTAAGTAAGTTTAGTTCGATTGTTGCAAGTCTTGCAACATTCTAAGTAAACTTACGCCGTATTTGCAATTAAGTACAAAATATAAACCCGGTGACATTGCAATATTATGAATATTATGAGTGAAGTGGAGTCGAAAGGAGACAAGACGATCCACTGTGCTTAAAGTAGACCCATTTAATCAACTAATTATGTAAATGACAATAAGCAGCTAATTCAAAATATATTTTATTTTGATAACAACAAGATCCATTGTGTTAGTTGTTTATAATCTAAATAGGTTAGCTATAATGTAAACTAAGTACTTTAAATTTAATTAATATAATCAATCTTGAGATATGCTTATCTGTGTTGCCACCAGTGCTGCCAGCATGTGGGCATGTATCGAAACTCTTTTGGTTTTAAAATAGAATATACCGTGTTTGAATAGGTTATGGGCCCAACACGCTTTCCCTGCTTATTGTAAGGAATCATTAACGCAGACAGCCAGTACCTATGCAAAGCACCTGTACGCCAGCACCCTAAGTATGCTGTTGGGACTCCACTGTTCGCTGTAAAGCAGCGCCACCTTTTTTTTCCGCATTATAGCGTGAAAGCCATCAACGTCAGCAAACATGACATGCGCTACAGAATCTACGTAGTCCCTACAGCATCCTTAACATGTTACTGAAGAAGAACAGGATGCGAAAAATTTGTTACACAAATTATATATTTATCAAGAAAAAAACACCACTAAAGTGTCAATTGTTTTCTATATTGCATCATCTGTAAGTTGCCTGTGACTCAAAGTTGTTGAAAGGGTTAGAACCCCGGGCTGAGCGGAAGCCCGTAATAGTTTGTGGTGGAGATAATCCAGCGGAACCCCGGCGTACATGTAATCCGCAAACGAAAAATGTTGGAGGAATGCTCAAGTAGGCGAGAGATTTGCAATGGAGTGACTCTTTGATTTCAATTTCTGTTGAAAGTGGTTGAGCCACAAAGAATTCATTTTGATAGAGAATTTATTTGGATAGTGTAACTGACACTTTTGGGAATAAGTGGTTGTTTGTATTTTTACGTCTGCTTCTTGTTAATAATGCAGCGAGCCAGTAAAATAGCCGTTAAATTATATATTACGAGTGTTGTTAAGAATAAAAAAGCGGAAATCTGTGACGATTTCTGATTGAAATAAACTGCACAAAAAATATGGCTTATAAAGAGTATTAACTAAAAGGCAACCACTTGGTTAGCCCCTGGCATTGATGTCTTATTTGCGACGGTGACTACTTATCATTAGGTGGTGGTCAGTCTGTTCGTTAGGCTTTTATGGCTTTAAAATAATAGGCGTGAATTAAACTTACTCATAACTACGTGTGACGACTACTCATTTAAACACAGTGTTAATTTTCTTTGAAATTTTCTTTATATAAATTAGAGGCTTAAAACATTAAATAAATGCTAAAAAGTGTAGGTGCATTGTTTTTTTTACATCACCGAGCTTTGTTAAACATAATAAAGATGACAAACATAAAAAATAAATTAATAGATCACTGGAATTGAAAATATGTTCTTAAGCAACAGACACATTTTTCACCCTTGCATTTTTGCCTCAAACCTACGTTAAAATAACATAATAATATAATAACAGCAGCGTCTGTCCAGTGTTGTACATTAAGAGAGTATTGTCCTTTGGCGATTGTCTGCTGGCACCGGGTCAAAACACCCGTCTTGGTCAGATATGGAATATAACAATGAACACGGTTCGAACTTGGGATTTTATGATTTTAATAAAACATACTTCGCGAATTGGTTTAACAAGTGAAGGGTTCCCTACTGATAAATTAAATTATGATAAAAAAATACTGTATTTTTTTTGCATCAGCCTATAAAGACGACGATGGTGCCTGTCGCCTGGTTGATGACGCTGCTGCGTAGATGGCGGTCCCGGTATGGCCAAATATTTATGTGATAAGCAGGGCTCGGACAAGTCATCGCAGAAACTGATATGGACATGGGACAAGACTATTATAGAGTCGCGACTTAAGATTATTATTTATTATTATCTAAAGCTGATATATTATTATCGTAATTTATAATTTAACATTTGACCTTTTTAGTCGCATATCTGTCATCGGTTTGTTCCAGACAATGCAGAAGTTAATGGTTGCGTATGTGCAATGCAACCATCAGCATTTAAAAAAATGTTAATGGAAAATAAATGTCATTGAAAAATATAATTAAATAATATTGTACATAATGCGATTCTATTGATCTTGTTCTATTGCCGTCTTGCGATTGTTTTGCGATGACTTGTCGGAGCCCTGGTAATAAGGGCGAATATTTGTTTGTAAGTCTTGTATGTTATCTATGTATTTTTGTATATAAGTATGTTTATTGTTGTCCAGTACCCATAGTACAAGCCTAGAGCTTAGTTTGGGACGAGGTCAATTTGTGTGGGATTGTCCGTTGATTTCATAACAGACATTACTTTTTATATCATCATCATCAATTCAGCTGAAATACATCAACTGCTGAACAAATACCTTCCTCAAGGATATCCATGACGATCAGTTTGGTGTTACTTGTATCATTCTAGCGTTTGATATAACTATGTCTTGTCCAAACAAATGGAAAAAAAACAATAAACCGTCAGTGAACTGTCACTATAAAGGTTCACAAACGGCGAAAGAACCCTACAAATAAAAAACACTAAAATGTGAATAGTCAAGTCCGGGCATTCTCATGTATTTCAACAATATATACCAGAGAATAAATCTCTTCAGCCAATACGTTGACCCACGTCACAGGATAAACAGTAGTCTGTCTTCAAACAAAGTGGCTCGACGAGCCACCACAAGCAAACTCAACAGGACGGACCAAGACGGTTTATGGTCATCGCACACTACAGCGCCCCTGCTCTAAATCAGCACCACCTCCAAGTGATACATTGAAAAATGAGCTTAGATCTGTGTAAATACTATACATTTTTCAGTGGACGTAGCGAGGCCCGCTGTAGGAATTATTGTCAGTTTAATTTGAAAAATGTATCGTACTCACACGAGTCAAAGCTCATTTTTACACGACCGAGAAAAAGAGGAGTGTGTTTTCAGCTCTATTCCCGACGGTAAAAAACATATCGTCTTTGACCTGTTATGGTATTGTTCTTAACTCGGTCGCCATTACTGTCAAGTAAATAAGAGCTATCAAAACGGTGACAATACGATAACAGCTCAAACACGATATTGTTTTTACCGTGTTGAATAGAAGCACTGGGTTCATGTATGTATGTGTATGTATGTATGTATGTATGTAAACTCTTTATTGTACAAAAATATAAATATTACAATATTGTTACTAAACTAATGTACAAAGGCGAACTTATCCCTAAATGGGATCTCTTCCAGCTAACCCTGAAGTAGATGAGTAAGGACAATGCATAGGGTTGGACACATACAAGTTTTGCACCAAAGTAGCAAAAAGAGATGATGATACTATAAATAAATAAATATAAAACAAATAAACTAATATATAAACTTACATATATAATACACATAAATAAACTAATTTATAAACTTATATATATATTCATATTCATATATAAATAATAGCCATAATTCTTAAAGTAGCTTAGCTTCATGACTCATCCAACCACAACGTTTTTAAATTTCTTTTAAGAGAGACCACTGAAGGGTATTGTCTTAAGGACAACGGAAGTTCATTCCACAGTTGGACAGCATGGACTATGAAAGAATTGGCATAGAAGCGTGTTTTATTAGAAGGAACAGCAAGGGAGAGATTGGCGCTGGAACGCAGACGATGACCGCTTCCACAGGCCAAATAGCAAAATCGTTCGGATAGATATGGAGGGGAAGAAGGAAGGAAAAGGACATTGAAGAGGAGTGAAACAACATGTAAATCTCTACGGCGGCGGATAGGAAGCCATTTCAGCTGCGTACGGAACATCGACACGTGATCGAACTTTCTCAGGCCAAAAACGTACCGAATGCAAACAGACGCTCTAGTCTGTCAAGCAGCTCCTTTTTTAGGTCCAGGAACGCAATATCACCGTAATCAAGAATTGGGAGCAATGGGGATGTGTATGTATCTACCATTCTTTATTCCATCATAACTTCTAAACGCCTGAGCCGATTTAAATTCCTGAGAATCCTTTCACCATTCCGGGTGACATAGGATACCTAAACTGTTAAAATTTAAATAACAACAATGGAAAAATGACAATTATTTAGGTCGACAATACAATAGGTACCAGAAGGGCAGGAGACGAAGTACTTTTCCATTTATACTATGCCCACATCGAGTGCTACTTTCGTTCTGATATCGTGTCAATCATTTTGTTCAGACCGATGGGTAAGTAAGTATGATATTAGGAGTTCATTTTACGGACCGATGACTTCGTATTTACTTACAAGATTTATTTTCTTTCTTCGTATTTATACGAGTACATTGCATGACTTTTTGATTTAATTGAGTGATATTTTGCTTTTAATTTAATTTGAAAGTAGTATCATCATCATCCATCATCATTATCAGCCGCAAGACGTCCACTGCTGGACAAAAGCCTTCCCCAAGGTTTTCCACAACGATCGGTCCTCTGCTGCTGTCAACCAGCGGTTTCCCGCTTTACCTTTATCAGATCGTCAGTCCACCTTGTGGAAGGTCTGCCAACACTTCGTCTCCCGGTTCGCGGTCGCCACTCTAGAACCTTTCCGCTCCAACGGCCATCAGTTCTACGAGCAAACGCGCGAGTTCTACGAGTTGTGCGAGCAATGTGAGCAATGTGTATATGAAAGTAGTATAGTTATAAGTTTTATTGGGTTACTCTCAAAATTACCTTTCCGCCAAATGACAATATAGGTAGCTCGAACGTCTGGATTGTGTAATGTCTTGTTGCTATATAGACATGAATGCTAAATGTATCTTTAGCAAACCGTCTGGATCTTAGAATGGTACAATTTAAAATACTATAGAAGCAAAACGTCTTTATCTTGGAATGTCTTTATTACTTAATAGTACATAAAAGCTAAATAGCCCGGTAGCGAAACGTTTATATCTCAAAATGTCTTAATTACTAAATAGACATGAACGCTAAATAGCCGTTAGCAAAACGTCTGGATATTAAAATGGCGTGTTTATATGACATTTCATAATTTATATCAACTAATTTTATTTCGACGAATTAAGTATTCTAATTATAATGGACTATTTTCATTTCCAGGCGTTTTGCTAATAACCCCTTCTATGTTCATGACAATCAACTAATTTAACAATCACAGGGCCAGGGCCAGGGCAGGGGCAGGGCAGCTCAGGGTCACTCAGCGTGCAATGAAAAGACCTATGCTCGGAGTTTCTTTGCGCGATATGATCCGTAATACGGTAATACGCCAGAGAACCAAGGTCACCGACATAGCTCAGAGAGTTAGCATGCTGAAGTGGCAATGGGCAGGCCACATAGCTCGGAGAACTGATAACCGTTGGGGAAGAAAAGTTCTCGAGTGGCAGCCCCGCATCGGTGGACGGAGTGTTGGACGGCCTCCCACCCGGTGGTCTGACGACCTGGTTAGGATCGCGGGGAGCCGCTGGATGCAGGCGGCTCAAGACCGTGACTTGTGGCGCTCTTTGGGGGAGGCCTTTGTCCAGCAGTGGACGCCCCCGGGCTGATGATGATGATGATGATGAATTAAACGTTTGCTACTTGCTCATTTCAATTCTGTGACGTCTTGCTAAATTGACACTTTGCTGACTGAGTATTCTACTTTCATGTGATTCAGCTGAATTGAATCTTTTGGTGACTGTATTTTACTGTTATGCCATCTAGCTGAAATAGTCCTTTGGCGAAAAGAGAATTTTGAGAGTAACCCGTTTTATTATTATTGTTGATAGGAAAACTAGGTTTTGTTTGGAATTATCTATGTAGAAGTTGTTATAGCTGTTCAATGAAAGAATATCTTAGGTCCGTTTCCTAAACGATTTCTAAACCAATTTTGACATTGACGAAACAAAAACGTAAAACGTAAGTTCACGATTATTCTCTAAATTTTCATAATAAATGTAACCTAAGATTTAATGCGGTAATGAAACATGATAATGTTTTGTCTTGGAACTAATTTTGAAAACTAACGTTCAGGGTATTTTTTCTACAGTTTTTTTCTCTGTCTTCATCGTATAGCGTATTTTTTTGTATTATCTTGACTGTAATGATGACTGAGTTCTCAATTATAATTGCAATAGGGGGAAAAACGAATTGCAATAAAGCCAATGCCAATAGTAGTCGTGTTGAAAGCGTAAAATAAACATCCTTGTTACGAACTCTATTGGATTCATTTGTATGAAATACGGCATCTTGCACCTTAAATTTTATTAAACCGTAGCGAATGCTACGTCATTTGCTACGATTTTACGAGGGTCAGCTACGCCGTAGCGTCGTAGCCGTGAGAAAATTCGAGTGTGATTCTACAAGTGGAGGTGTTATTCCGTGTTGGTTCCGTATTAAGTATGTTTTATTTTTATGTTTATCTACACATATATCATAAGTATTGATAGTAAAGATTGTGCAAAATGTTGCACATGTTGTTGGTATATTCATTAGCTTTCCCACCCCACTCTGGGAACGAAGGCGTGATTATATGTATATATGTCCTCTAAAACGCGTCTAAATACATTTTATTACCTGTGGTAGAACGTAACAGCAATAACATAATGTTCTGACGATATTAGTATAAAGTTTAAGATTTGAAACATCTTCCAAAACTATCACGTAGTGACTGGTGACGATTTTGTTTTTTTTTGCACACCTCTACGTTATCTTGTAACACCCTACCGATATTTCGCTTATCGTGACACAAACATTATATCGAACCGCAAGCAGACTTAATGATAAATATTATAAAATAATAGCTTCTATTGAATCTCGATAAAGGACAATGGGCAAATTTGTATGGGCACTGTCCCCCCCCACCAACAGTAACGGGATGCATGTCTATATGTTTATAAGGACCCAAAAAAAGACAAAATACTTATTTTAGTAGCAAAATCAATGGGATTTTTTTAATGAAAACAAGGGCCAAATAAGGCAAATCATCCATAATTATGTGTTCATTTTCAAACAAATTCCATACGATACGATTATGGTTTTCCAAGAAAACCCCATACATCTGGTGATCGTCTCCATAGTAAAAATACATAATGTTGCTGAGATCTATTAAATGAGACATGTTTCATTTCTGTTGGTGGGGGGGGACATTTCTGCCCATGGTCCTTTTAACTAATTTTTACGTAAATACGATTTATCACTTTGATCTTTAACGAAGCTATCATTAATTAATTGAGATTCAGGTAAATGACATAAAAACCTAGTCTTGTCAAATTAAAACAATACTGGAGTCCTTCAATCTCTAACAATGGCGTGAAAGACCTCCAAAGATTAGCTAATTTTTTATTCCAATGAAATACAAAGCTTAAATTTATGTCCAGATTCCTTTCAATTGTTCCATTTCAAACAATTGAGCTAACAATCCTTTCTTTGGGGTTCCGTAGGATTACCTTTTGTTGTAGCTACCGTACAAAAGGTTTGTGAATTAACCGCAACGTTCAGAGGTATCGCATGCCCGCATACAGAGTTCAAGGCACGTGCTGGAAACTTAAACTGCAGACCATTATTCTGAAGATTTTAAATTTAGAAAAACGTCTGTTACCAAATTCTAAACTATATTACAGCGAAAACACAACGATTGACAAAGATAGATGGCTTCAGCATACTTTACGAGTATGATAAAGCAAGTGATTATTAATTTCGTGGACCACACGTAGAGTCTTGGTGGCACAAGTGCCGACAGCTAAAGCCGACGATTTTTAAATTTAATACCTAAATTATCTGAAATACAGTGAATATTTTCCAAGAATAAACTAGTGTTTTAAAAATATTTTATTATATTAATGATCTGATCTCGACTGTAGTAATCTTGTGGTTACGCTCGTCTCAAGATGCTTCAAATATAACTGTTATCTATAAGTTGACGTTTTACTTTGACGTAGGTATCTTGTGATAGGCATCTACGCCTGTATTCTAGGTGGTAAAAATCCAAATTGTATTTGACCCGTTATGGTATGGTTTTTAACTCAGCCGCCTTTATTGTCAAGTAAATAAGAGCTATTGAAGATCGGGGCGATAAAGGGGCAGGTCAGGAGCACGTGTATGAGGAGACCTACGAGTGTGGATAAAGCCAGGAAAGTCGGATCACAAGTGGAAGGAAGTGGCCCCTGTCTGATTGTATGTACGTATGTATGTACGTAGTATGTTGAAAATACGATAACAGGTCATTTAATAAATAATCATAGCAGCACGGGTAGGTCAATTTTTTTTCGCTTGTCACCGAGCGCATCTCTATCGTTACACACTATATAGAAACGGAAAGCCGGCAGAGCTTTAAAATAAAAAAATTTTTTTTTTTTTTCGGTCTATTAAAAAAAAACACCTTCTTTATGTACCAGTTACATAAATAGCTATTCTCGTCCTCATTACACCGTTTTCTTTATTAGTGAAAAGTAATTAAATGCCAAAGCCAGGCAGAACCCGAAGTAAGCTGGCGTTTTTGCTAATTTCCGTTTTTTCCCAGTAATCCTATCCTTTAGCAAGTTTCTGTTAATTAAGGATCCCTTTGTCCCAGGATCCTATTATGCCGCGAAATCAAATACCTTCGAGGATGATTCAATGTTCAGTCCATGACGTGAATTTTAATGCCTTGATTTTTTAAGTATGGCCTAAATATAATGGGAAGATGGCATGGGTGTTTTCTGTTTAGCTTCGTTTCATGTTCTGTTACTTGGCAAAACAAAAACTGGACGTTAAAGTGAGGGTTTATAATTATAACCTGCAAACAAAAATTAACCTTATCTTTTCTTATCTTGTCTTACAGATGAGTCGTCCGTCCTGCATGAGTACTCTACGCATAAATTTACCTACGCTTAAAAAAGGTGCACCTACTGTACAAAAATACCGTGATATTGTAAACTATCTATAATTATTATGTAATGATGTAAACCTTTGTCTTGAAAAAAATATACCTTGCCGAGTTTCTTACGCCGGTTCTTCTCGGGGCAAAGGTTTTATTTTTCGAACCGGTGGTAATGCTTTTTGACATTCATAGGTGCATTATATTATGCCTAAATTGAAGAATAAAGAACTTTGACTTTGACTTTGACTTAGCCCTTTCGGATACACTTCCCTTTAGGATCCTTTATGCAAATACCCTCTTACACAGGTGTGTGCAGGTTTCCTCACGATGTTATTCCTTCATTCTATGAGCATATTACTTCAGTAATTAAGATAGAAAAATTAACCTTAGGTTGACAAACCATATTTTATCCAAAAATTGGGTAACCTAATTTCGGCTGAAAATTTTGATAGCACAAAATATTTAAAAAAAGTTAGAACCACTTGAAAGTATACGGAATGACAGTTGACCACGTAGTTTATCCGTAACGCACGAGAATCCCGTAAATTTTGAGCGATTGAAAAGATAAACGTTAGTATTTTATGCATCTCGGCTAGGCCCTATCCTGGAGCTCTATTTTACTAGTTAAAACCTAATTGCTATTTAATTGACATGTTACACGTTGGATATTTAAGAAGTTTATTGTTGCAGCAGTGTAACATTATTGAGAGAGTGTTTTGTTTCACATAATTATTTTTAGTCCGAATGTATTGTTATTCATACATAACGTTCGCACGTCATACAGTGTTATTACTGAAAGATTGATTGATGATTTCAGGATTTTTAAAACAGCTATCTGATAAATTATCCGGTTCGAAGGACCGAATATAGCTGCCGAAACCAGACCGCAGAAGAGGAGGTTTTGAAGGCGTTCCTAATGTAATTAAATACTTCGATTTGATACTGTAGATTTATTATAGGTTGCTGGTATACAGAAATAGTGCCAAAATTATGCGCAGCTTAGTGGAAGTTTAGAAAGCTAGTGACTTGCCATTTTTTCTCGTTTAAGCTCCACGCATTATTTTCGCTCCAATTTTATTGATTTTGATATATGTTAGAGAGTAGTTTAAAATAACAGACACGTATTTTTTTTTAGCGGCCCAAACTCAACCTGTTGTGAGAAATTGACCTCCAAAGTACTGAAAAGTGACTAAACCCTCTTACTTGTATAGAGATATTTAAAAAAAAAATGGAAGTTTCATAGCGGTTTGATTATAAATGTTTAAGAAGATGAAAAAATAATGAGCATGTGTTTTGTTATATCGGCTAAAACTAATATTATAAAAAAATACCACAGGAAGTGTATCTTCAATGATCTTTGAAGGGATTTTTTTATTAAATATGAGTTTTAGCCGATATAACAAAACGCGTGCTCATTATTTTTTCATCTTCTTAAACATTTATAATCAAACCGCTATGTGAAAAGGATTCAACCCACAATGAAAATATATTTAAATTTAAATCTTATTGCTGTCAATATAAAGTAAAATTTTACTCGTGTGAACTTGATGGATTGGATCCTTTTCGCTAAGCTACGTCCTAATAACAATTTAATAATGACAGAGACAAAAGATAGTATTCTCTTTTATCATAAACGGGTGTAGTCGAGATTGTCCGATCTATATAACACCGTCATATCAGTAAATGTCAGTGTCTAATAAAATGATAACAAGATCGTTACCAAGGAAATGTATCTTCAAGCAATTTTCAACCTACTTGCATTTAGATGACTTGGCAAAATGAGCTTATGATGGGTCAAGATTCAGTTGGTTCCATCATTCGGACAACATATTTTTATGCGAGCCAATACTATTATGAGTTTCAATGATACAAATATGGGAATACAACGGGCTCGCCTTTATAACCTACGAATACAAAAATCGAACGCATTAAGCCGAACGTTGCAAAGCGGCGCTACCGGTGATTTATCCGGAGCTAGTATTTATCTACAAACGCTAAGAAAACCGTTGACATAGCTAAGTTGACACGGCCTGCGGGATTTGCGTCAGGAAGTTTCTAAACGGTACGGCTAGGTTCAAACGGGCTTATTTTACGTCTACTATACACGAGACTTTATCAAATTTCGTAGTGACAACAAAACCTGTATGGCAATTTCGAAAATCGTTCACACAGTATTTTCAGACAGAGGATCAGACATTCTCAAAACGCTAAAAGCATGCGAAAGCGATGCTCAGTGGCGCTAGTGTTTACATTGGTTTCGTTCACACGAAGCCACTGGTTTCTCCTATAACGATCATCGACATTGCGTGCGCGGGCGCAGGCAATGAATGACCGCATATGTGAAAAAACCGAATGGACCTCGCGGCGTGTGAACTGTCGTCTTGATAAAACTGTATGGGAGAAAATACTGAATCGAATTGTCTCCGTGTGAATCTACCCTACGCGTTACTTAAATGTTTTAGAGTTAGATTTGCTTTAATAACTGAAAATGAAGTTTGAAAATCTAAATGTCTATTCGGATTTCATTTTGTTTCAAGTCATGTTGTTTTGAAACCATATTGGTTTTTATATTTCCATACCATTAGGAGTGTCTACATGGTCCGTTGATGTCTGTTAACCCCTTTTAAATTGCTGTTTTTTTGAACCATAATATGGAACATACAATGCCATACAACATGTACAGTTGAGTTCAAAACTATACTGTTTGCGGGTGCTAGGACCTCGTCCAGGGTCCGTCCAGATCGCTACCACCATCTTATTCATTTACCTACCGCCAATCAGCAGTGTTCGCATTGTTGTGACAGCCGGTGTGACTAGCATAGAGGCATTTCATCTTAGTTCTCAAGGTTGGCAACTCATTTCCAGTCTTAGGCTTGCAGTCTTGTGAATGCGAATGTCTATGGGTCACAGTTTCCACAAAACGCTATAGTTGGTGAGTGTTCCGGTATGTACAGCAATGGCGGCCGAAACGTCAATAATTGAACCGGAAGCTGTCGCCGGCCATCGCCGCTCCATTAGTGATGGGTGCGCAACGCACTGGAAGCGACTGGGTTATTATTATTTTGGAACACCTTTTTATAACATTGGAATGACAGTCCACCGTGTTAAGTGGTAACTACTAAACCCATTCACGTTTGAAATCTTAAGACATTGTAGCGCTTCAGGACTGTAATCCTAAGACGGCAAATACATTACCAACCTTGAGTGGGTTAAGAGCACCATATGCTAGTAATTTCATGACTCTTCACCTCTCACCGGAACACAAAAATGTAAACAGTGCTGCACTCCTCACACAACAATGTGAAAATTGTGGTCGCGGAACGGACGGACCCTGCAAAAGGTCCTACCACTAGTAAAACACAGTAGAAACTTTTAACGTTTGCCTCTAGAAGGTTCTATATTTCTTTTTTAATGACGGATCCTATGTTTGAACTTACCAATACTACATTACCATTTGAAAGGGTTTAAATTTTCACTCTTCGTTATTCTTCTGCTATTTTAAAAGGTGACGAACGTAACACCAAATGTTTATAAATTTCGAAAAGTATACTTTCTTCTTTGTCTTGCCAAAATTTAAGATTTCAGCATCTTGTAAACCAATGCTGTATTTTCAGGGTCACTTACACGTTAAGTCACTACCTCGAGTTAAAATAACAGTTTTCGTATGAATCTGACGTTTACTAACTTGAGATAATGTTTTAACCCAGTTTCTTTTTTTGGGTGCAAATGACCATTAAACAGTTACAAACCCAACTTCAACAGATTCTTGAAAGCAAAAGCAAAAGGTTGAGAAACGAAAAGCAAATAGCTTTCGTCAGACGCGAATACTACATTAACATGAGGATTCGTTTCTGTGATGAATATTTGAGGTATCACATAGATACAAAAATAAGAAGACACAGTAATTGAACAAATACAATTACGTATATGAAAAACAGAATTAACTTGAGACCAATGCAAGGCAAATCAATACATGATTGGAAAGATCATTAGTGGATTCCGGCTTCTTCGCAGTCAAATGCTCTGATGTGTCTTCTTGTTCCCCTTACTCTGATGGAACGGCTCTTATGACTGTTTGCACCTTTACTTTAAGCCAATAGATTATTTGCGAATATGGTTTCAGTCTTGATTATGTTTTCCGGTTTTATTTTTTGAGGATATTTTATATGTCTGCGACTTCGTTTTAGCATTACCTATAGTAGCAACTCCCCCTATTTCTGCCTGTTGGAATCGACTTTCAGACTGCAATTCTAATACTGCTAAAGCGTTGGCAACTTGCACTAAGATGGAATGCCTCTACGCTTGTAATTTCTGCACGGGAATACATGATGGTGGTACTGCAACAGGTCGTACCAACATTATTTTCAACGTTTTTACATTTAGAATCGTGTAATATATTGTTGTTAGAATCTTCCACAAACTCTATGTCGTCGGGCGCGTTCCCGCCGCCGGTCTGTACCAATTAGCTCGCACTGTGACTCGATAAAATAACCAAATTACACTCTTCGTGTCTCTGAGATTGAAATTGACTGAAAGGGGGACTGAAAAAAAAATGGAATTATTTTTTATACGAAGGTTTTAGCGCTGCGGCGTTATGAACCTCGAAAAGATCTAATGACTGTTTGTGTTCCAAAGTAATAAATGAATGTATAGAACGCTTTAATAATAATGATACTTTTGAGCCGTCTTACACAAGCTGTGCTAGCAACATCGCATATTGTTTTAGTTGATTTCCTTGATCGTTGACATAACTGAGCATTTTATTTATTTCACTACATATTATAAAACAAAGTTCCTCGCCGTGTTTGTCTGTTTGTATATACGTTTATGTTCGCGATGATCTCAAAAAGTACTGAACGGATTTTCATGTGGTTATCACCACCAGTAAAAAGATTTTTCACCGAAGGTATTTTTGACTTCGCCTTCGTAGATTTAGATTATCGTTATTCCCTCAGTAACTTATATTTTCCGGGATTAAAAGTAGCCTTGTGTTAACCCGGCCAGTCGTTTAAGCGTGAAGGAGTAACAAACTAACACACATACACAAACTTCCGCATTTGTAATTATTAGTCGAATATTTTATGGTTTATGAGCGGCTGTTACAAAAACTCACATAAACCGAAGCAAAGCGAAGGCGGGTCACTGCTTTAATACGACTTAAGTGCTCCACCTTATTAATAAGCAAATAAGGGCTATCTTTTGCGACTCTGGCTGCACAAAGCAAATAAGTGCATAACACAGATTAAGTACACCAGTTGCATAAAGTTTATGATTTACACATGAGAATTCAGTCATTTTCATTTGAATTATATAAAAAAACACACGTTGTAGGTAATCTAAGTCTCTTCTGTCACCACATCGACTTAATACTTAAACTTGAAAGCTATAAATAAAACGCCCTACAAAAAATCATAACCAACATTAACTACAGCCGTTTCAAATATCAAAACGTACTATTCCACAGCCCAAAAGAAGAAGGCACTAAGAGTACCAAATCCATATGCGCATATTGCCTTTTTACTTTCGTCACCAGAATGCATCTTACCTTAAGTCGTTCCTAGTCAACAAGCCTGCTTCCAACATAAGTAAATAATGTAAGTTGCAACAACATTTTTGGAAGTAACTTGCATAGGGAAAGAGCTCTCGTGGCTCAGTTTATTTAGCAAAGCAAACGGTTAAATCTCAAAATGATACTCGTGAAAGTTATTTGATTTCTCTATGTGGCAAAGAGATTCGCTGAAATATTTGTATAGGGCTTGGGGATGTTGGGAAGAAAATGCACGTCGTATTTTTTTATGATAAAACGGCACAGGCCTAACATATAGGGGGAAAATTTCACACAAGTAAGCTGTAGTATTAATTGTACTTTTGTAATAAATATCTTTAACAACAGTAGTACAAGTTTTTAATCCATAATTTAGAACAATGTTGATTACAGAACCACACATTATATAGGTATTTATAAAACTGTTGTATAATGAACGCTCCTATGACATGAGTGGGGAACTTTTTGATGCTCTGATTTGATTAAATAAATTACCCAAATGTTATACAATTTATTCGTTGGTTATTATGTCATATTATTAAAATAGATAAACAAGAACAACAGTTAAGACATGTTCGTTGTCTACTGGAATATTATTTAGGACAGTCTGTACTAAAATCACATTTATTTACTTCCTGTTTAGCCATCAGTAGTCTCTCAACTGTCGCTCCGATACACAACGATCCGATACACAAACTTTCAGTAATCAAGTTAATGAAAGACACCCTGTGTTTAGAAATGAAAAAAAATATCTACATAACATCCTTATGTAGATGGTAGCGCCACTATAATGTATCTTTCATTTACTCGCGTTATACCAACAAAGCGAATAGAAGCGTGTTAAAATCGCGCTTCGAATGGCGCATTTAAAACCCGACGGTTTTAAATTACCCCATTACTTTATCGTATGAATTTCGCACTCCATTCCTACCCTTACACCTCAGCTTTGCATTCGACCTAGTTCCACCGATAATATCATTTAGTGTTAAGAAATTATTTCTCATAAAGAAAAGTATCAAAACTGTTTATTGAACTGTTTTATTTGCGACCGTATCTTTGTGTAGCGAAGGTTGAAAGTAGCACGGGGGTTTTTTAGAACTGTGACGTTTTGATACTTGCCGGCAATGTTTATGGTTGCATTGGGCTGATGTTACTGGAGTTGCAATTTATGGGGTCTGATAAGCAGGGAACAGGTGGAGCCGTGGCCGGGGTGTGAATGGTTTATGTAATGTTTTGTTGTTACTTGACTTCTATCTACGGTTAGAGTTTTCTATAGCTTGGCTTTTACAAATCCTAGATGAGAAACATGGAACACGAATGGAAACTACAATTACATATGTTAACGTGACGTAATAATCCTAAAAAAGCTCCTATGATTTGATTAATGAACTCACTGAAAAATCTTCCATATAGGCCCAGAAATCAATTGTCTTTAAAAGGTTAGAGCCGCTAACCCTAATTATTTGGTGAATCTATGTAAAATAAGAGAATATTAATAAATAAATAAATAAATAAATAAATAAAATAAGATAAATACGGATAAAAAAATACGGACGTACGGTGATCAGATTCGCGATGTGCTGATTAAGGGCCAAATCAAAAGCACCTGAAACCGACGTACTATCGAACCAACGGAACCCTGACCCACCATAGAACCTTGTCACAGTGATTGACGTTAGGACTGTCATACGACGCTATACGACAATCGTACGTCAATCATTGTGACAAGGTTCCATGGTGGGTCAGGGTTCCGTTGGTTCGATAGTACGTGCATGAAAAGATTGATGAATGTAGAGGAGGCGAAGTGTATATGTTTGGACCGATGCACCTGGCGTTCCATAATCTCTGCCTACCCCATTGGGAGACAGGCGTGAAGATATGTATGTATGTATGTATGGATAAAAAAATAATATTTTAAAAGAGGCTAAATATAAACTTGCTTTGACCAGCACCGCACAAACCACCGGTATGAAATCGTTACTTCATAGTTCTTCGCTCTACCAATGGCGTATACAATTGTTATCTAAACAACCTTTGTATAAGGGGCGTTAAAAAAAACTGGCATTTTAAACTGACGTCTGAACTAACCTGTAGAAAACAACAATCTAAAAAGGAATAAAGAACACAAAGCCATACCTCTTTTGTTAATCATTACTAGTAATCAATAATTATCAATCGCCTCGACGATATCGTAATCCTATCGTAAATAACCAATATAAGTAATTTGACGATATTTGAAGAAGGTATTAAGTGTCAATACAATTTAACCCTTCTTAATACTATGTCAAAGCAAATCTGTTTTTAATCCAGCTCGAGCAACCCTAAATCCGAATGACAATCTTTGTTGTAAATTAATTTATCTTAGAATTATGACGCTGATTAATGCAACTAAAGTACATATTTCCTTTGTAACGTGTACATAAAGAGATAGAAATCAAATGATGTTTATTAAATGACCAGTCTATGAACGTAGGTACTATCGAACCAACGGAACCCTGACCCACCATGGAACCTTGTCACAATGATTGACGTACGATTGTCGTATAGCGTCGTATGACAGTCCTAACGTCAATCACTGTGACAAGGTTCTATGGTGGGTCAGGGTTCCGTTGGTTCGATAGTACATACGTGATCACGAATCAGATGTTTCATCTACACTCAGGAGCAAAAATAACGGGTCAGAGTGCGTTATTCATACTAAGGAGGCTATTTCGAAGCCTTGGTTCCTCGCCAGGAAATGCTTTTAGTGAATTCAGATGATGAATACCGCGAGCATCGATACAGGACTTCCAGAGTGCCTAGGATACCCAACTCAATGAATCTGCGGTTAACGCCGGAATTGTGCATGTTCAGAAAACATCTAAAATGGCAATAAAATGTAAGGAAATCCAAATGCTGACCCAAACTGTCCGGCTGTGGTGTTAACTGATTGTGCGATCAGTTAGCTATCTTAAGAACTTTTGATGTCCTCTATTGAACCTCGGAGTATCCACTATTAAACCTCACTCAAAACAACCCCTGGCAAGGAACCAAGGCTTCGAAATAGTCTCGTTTGTATGAAAAACGCACTCTGACCCGGTATTTTTGCTCCTGAGTGTAGCTCGTTATTATTTTTATGTACACACATGTCATAAATCTTCTATTATGAGTTCAAAACCCGTAGGCAATGACCAGCATTACCTGTGGTAGTAGGTGACAGCGATGACAGCTGTTAATTTTGGAAGATGTTCCAAATTTGGATCTCTTTACTTTACAATATTCGATAACGTAATTTCATTACGTCACAGCTGTCATCGCTGTCACCTACTACCACAGATAATGCTGGTCATTTGCCTTTCGGCTTCTGAACCCATCTTAGAGTATCTGTCATCGCCTAAAATGCATAAACCATGTTGCAATGCCTGTCATTACGCAATCGTCAGGTAAACTACTATAACACCACATAACCGTTTATATAACTACAAATAACCTGTAAACTGTATTTTAGCTGCAGGTTTATTAGCGTTTGCCAAATATATTTTTCTTCCCCGCAAACCCCTTAATTGCATATTTCATTGTAATAGAGCCGTTTTCAAGAACCTGATTACAAATATGTAAATACACAGGGCCTAGATCTGATAGAGCAGCTAAAAAGCCATCGATTTTAACCCTATGTCTGTTCAGAGATTTTGACTATTTTCGGAGATATTGATGATTTTAATCTGCAAATTAAGTTGAGGCCTTTTTATTTATCAGCAAGCTGGTTAATCTTGGGAGGTTCTAAGATAACTTTGTCGAAAAGAAGTCTTAATAAAGCTTCGCAAACATGTCGACGGTTTTGTCTATTTATAAGTTATTTATCCATAAAATGTAGATAATGATAATGTCCCGAGTACACTAAATAGTTAAACTAGTGGCAGCAGGTGACGTTCCTAACTTCCGTAATGGCCGACCGCGTGCAGCTAATTGCGATCCGCCCCCGTATTACGCTCGCGTTTATCACGGTGGTTATATGGATAACGCATCCGTGACTATCCCACTTGCATAGTCCAAAAGTGACAGATGCTTTATTCTCGTTTATCCACACTGCCTTAGTATCAAAAAAGGTGGACTGCAATATAGTATTCAAAGCATTCTAATTATCTACTAATGACCCGCCCTCGCTTCGCTTCGGTTAGTGTGATTTTTATGTAACACCCGTATAAAATCTAGCATTTATTATACATAAAAACCTTCCTCTTTAATCACTCTATGTATTGCTGAAAATTTAATTAAAATCCGTTGAGTGCTTTAAAAGATCTAAACGAACAGCAGAATCGACTTCATTATTATACCCTAGAGTTCAGGAGAAATATGTATCTAAGTAGTAAAATATTTCATCCAGTTACTGCGAGGCTGCACGCACAATCCTTATCTCTTAGCCCTGATTCCTCTGCGAGTAGAGCCTGTCCGTAAAATTCAGCTTCGCTCACAGCGTCGCCCATTGTTTGCTCTCCCTGCATCGCGCACTCGAGCGTTATCCCACTCCCCTTTGCATCGTGCGTTGACTCTCCTTAATAAGATTCTGAGCAGTGATAGCACATTGGATATCTTTCATAGTACTATACCTGGTTTCCTAACAGCAGCCGGCCGCTATCTAGGGTCTACAGCAACTCCAAGCACAATACTTAATGTTTAAACTAAGTTTACTGTACTACCACTACTGTAAATATTTGTCCTGTTATCACTTTTAGCTAGACTGTAAGTGTTAATTTTAGGAATTTGAATAAATAAATAAATAACATACATACATACATAAAATCACGCCTGTTTCCCAGAGGGGTAGGCAGAGACGACTTCTTTCCACCTGCTACGATCCTGACAAATGTCTTTCGCTTCTTCCACATTCATACATCGAGTCATGCACGCACGTCGGTTTCGGGTACTTAAGATTCGGCCCTTTTCCAGTATTTCTCCGATTTGATTCGAAAAAGTACGCCTAGGGCGGCCTCTTCCAACCCTTCCACTCACTTTCGCTCTGTATATCTCTTTCGTCAATCTTTTTTCATCCATCCTTCCAAATGACCGAACCATCGAAGCATGCCCTTTTCAATCTTAGTCACTACATCTTCTTTTAGTCCACATTTCTCTCTGACCTTTTCATGAATAAATAAATAAATAAATAAACTATGTAAAGATTGATAATATTCAATTAAATTTATTAAGATACCGTATGATGGTACTCGTACCTATTACGGTAGACTAGGGCAGCTGACAGTTTCATAAGCCACTCCATTAGGTCATTAAACTCGTGTTCATAATCCAGGATGGAAGTTTAAGCTGCTTAAGACCGGGTGCACACATTGCCGTTTACCGGAACCATTAGGTGCGGTTTCCAATGGCGGGTGCAAACATAATGTAAAAGGAAGATAAAGAGTCTTGATAATCGTCAGGCCATTCTATCCGCGACTTCGTCAGCAATTCAGTTATGGTTATTCCCTCAGCAACTTTTAAATTTTTCGCGATGAAAGCTATCTTCATTTGAAATTTCATCTACACACTGAACACACACAAACTTTATACATAATATTAGCAGGTCGGACGAACGAGCGAAATCACAATGGCGAGTTTTAGTAGTCCCGCCCGAGCGAACTAAACACATTTTAGCGCGTGCATTCTCAATTAGGCAGCCTTATACGTTCGATAAGCCGACCGACTGCTGTTTTTGAGAGAATCACACCCCTGACACCCGTCACTGCAGAATAATTTTAATGTTTCTACTGCGTTTATTTTAGAGCTCAAAATCAAATTGAGCTAAATTTAACTACCGCAAACAAAGTTGGACACTACACGATCCGTTTTATTTTTGGAATTTCTGAATTTTGATTTGATTTGATTGATGATTAGGTTCATAATGTAATCTATCCAGGTTTTATGTATACGTCAATATTTAAACTGTTTTTAAATTGACTGCAAATGGTGTAAATATTACATATGCAATACTACGCGCGTATCGGTTTGACTGTATCTAATTATTAATTTAATTTATCCCACACATATTGTGTAATCCAATATCTATTTAAATAATACATCGCTTATTCTCCGTCGTCAAACAGCCTGCAGCACAGTTTCACATCTATTTCGAGTTTAACTTAAAAACAAACACTAATTGAGTAAAACATTTCACCTGTAAACTGTTAATTAACAGTTCTAATTAAACCATTCAAAATGCAATGATATGGTTGTCAAAACAACCGACACACTCTGTATTTACATTTGTAGAAAAAACATAATTAACGGTAGCTTCTAAACTAAACGTGTGCCAATAGAGATAAAGCTCTATTTAACACAGATAAAGTTATCTTTGCCGTACAATCAAGTGATAAAAACGCAGACTATAGTCCAGCAAAGTAAACTGAACAATGCTTTAGAACAGTAAAGACGCTAGTTTAAAAATAGTGACTAAGCATTTTCAATCGAGTGTACTTGCTTTATGGTTGCAAATAGAATGGGGTTATATAGGACTTTGGTAGTTTTTTTTTGGTGGTCGGGATTAAACAGAGCTCGATTGAAATCTGTGTTTGCTTCGTGTTTTCAGTATCCACGAGCGAAATGAGAAATGCAAGACTTGTTAAACATACAACGATTCTCGATTTAATTTTTTAAACGAACGTTTTCAATGTTTTCCATTATACAGTGGTAATACGATGAAACAATTATCAAATTGAATGCACATTTAGTGAAATAATATTTCGATTTTGTCATAGTTTCCTGTCAAATGAAAATGTCGGTGAAGTCGACCCTTCGAATTGATAGACGCATTTTAGCGACCACACTTACTAGACCGACTTAGAGTTTTAGAACTTACCAATATTTGTGGTTACAATACACGAAGAAGAAGAAAATCCATAAAGTGACATTGCGCGCTTGCTTTTCGTGATACATTGCGTCGCTGCAATAGCTTTCTGTTTAACTACTCAGATAAAATGAGAAGCCAGTTTTCTTTTATTCTAAAGATGCATGAAGTCATAACTGAGGCCTTAGCAAAGACGCAAACGCTACTAACGTTTTTTCTTTTCTATCACTCGAAATGTATGGGATGACATTCTCGTGCGTTGCGTTAAACCACGTGGTCAATTCAGCCCATACATTTTGAGCCATAGAAAAGAAAATCGTAATTCTTAATGGTACACACACTATGACCTGTTGTCCAAGCAAACATTAATTTATATTCAAAATTCAAATATCAATGACCGCCTCGCATAGCGCAGGTCATTGACCGCAATTAAAAAATCAGAGTCCAACACGAGCAAAACGTGTTCGCTTCAGAACTTCCTAATCCGGCGTTTGAACGATCCGCCTCCGTGGCAGGTAATAGCTGCTGCGGTGCTTGTCAAATTTTTGCCGCGAGCATAGTTTGGACTTTCGGACTTGATGTGAAAATACTGGCAGGCAAGAAATTAGAAACAATAATTGCGAAAGAGATCGGATTTAGATTTAAAATATTTTTAGGGATTCACAGTATACTAGGAACCCATGCCGTCCAGCCATCAGTCCTTCTGTTCACGGTCTCTGTGAACTAAGAGGTGTAATTCTGTGTAGTAAAGTTTGTACATTTAAAACTATCACGACCTAGACTTAAATGGTTTCTGAGATACAGGCTAAAGTGTTTATTTATACTTATCTATAAATAATCATCTAACTCAGTTCATGCGTATTGTACCTATGAATGTATGTATGTGGGTATGTATGAAAACACTTTTTTGTACAAACAAAAGAGATAACAATTATAAAATAGATAAAAATGTAAATATAAATATTCGGAACTCTACATTGAGCATGGCCTACATGCCTGGATTTTATTTTAAAATACATTGACTTTATTTTCATGTAGCTCAAAAACGTTATCACTAAACCAACCATATTAGTCAACGGTCCTAAGGCTCCCATATGGTATCCCTCTCTTTTATAGACAAACATTTTATCTAATTTAATTTCATAGAAAACGATTTATAGAATATTCAAGTAGCATTTTTTTTTTTCAAGAAATGTGGTAATTGACTATTAATTACAATTTATTATAATTCTAAGAACAATTATTGATGAATAAGAGTTGCGTCAAGGCGCGAAGCGCCAGAACTACAATGAATAGTCGACTTGTTCCTACTTTTATTTTTAGTTATCAAAAAAAGGGGAAAGTCGCCTGTACATTACCTGAGCAAAATGAAAATGGCAGCCTTGCAAGATAATATTCTCAAAATCGCTGCCTTTTCGAATAACACATATTGAAATGATTTTGTAAGACTTGACAATTGCACGAATAAAAAAAACATGTTAAAAAAAAACATGATATGAAGTTCTATGAAATTGTCGGTGATTTGACCATACCCTAATTAAATGTTCCACGAAATGAGTTGTCTATGAAATGAAATTTCGAACATTGACTTTGAATAGATATTCCAAAAAAAAGACGATATTTTAAGGTTAAACCCTCCCATGCTAACAGTTAACCTGCAGTCCCGAAAGACTGTCAATCCGCCTATCCGTCTAAAATTTACCTTAACTCCATACCTTAAGCTAAACCGCTAAAAGTCTGTGTTCTAATACGATGAGCTGACAGGCTAATGTCAGCCTAAGGATTGTGGAACCTTTCACAATCCAAAACAGCCACCATTTTGCCTGGGAGGCATTTCGCACGATTGATTAAGGAGGTCGGTTGATTTAGCCCCATTCCTCAGGTAAACACGGCAATAAATAACTGTGTTTGCGTCATGTTTTCCCAGCACTGAGATTGCTATGACTGGAGTTAACAAACCATTTAGCTGGGTACTGACCAACGTTACGAGGTGTAATGTAACATGTTACACAGCGAGCATTCACGCAGTCAGTACTTAATTGCTCGCTGGTTTCCCCGAAACACTACGTACTGACTGCATGAATGCTCGCTGTGTAACATGTTACATTACAGTTTTAGATATCAGATCGAAGGGAAATTTGATTTTAGATCTTTAGATTGGTCCTACTCACGTATTCTATCCTTGAAGGTTCCACATATCCCATAGAACCTAACCTAAGTTCAATTCCCTATACATCAGGGTAAGGGTCCACGTTTAGACATTCAATCCCAAGACAAATGTTTCGTTTTTGCATATAAATAGCTAAGCGGGCTTAGGTATAGAAAACCTGAAGTAAGATATGTTGCCCTTTGTTAGGATCTTGGCTATTTTCTTTTGATTTATACAATATTTATCGGTACTTATCACACGTTGAATTTTCGTTTGCAACTGTTTCATTTGTCCGAAGGCCCATAAAACCGTGTTATAAAACGAACCTAACCTAACCTATAGATTCTATAGGTATATCGTTTCAACATTTTGAAAGATAAGTTTCAGAAAAATAATGCATAAGTAACTTAAATAGTTGCGAACGAAAATTCGACCGGTGGTAGGTTACCATGTATTAGAAAACATAGTAAAGAGAATATATATGTATAAAATGTGTTTAATTGAACTAAAATTAAACGTAGGGATATACGTAGCGACCAGTGGCGTCCTCATTACTGTTATTGTATTTTATAATAAACTAAACTATTGTCTTGAAACCGAAGGATTCTTTTTTTTGAACAAATATTAACACAATATACAGGGTGCCCGCGAGGAACCGGCAGGATTTTAACCATCGATTCTAAACCCTATTTGGAGTGTATAATGTGGTATAACATGTAGTCCAATAACGCATAATTTCCGAGATTTTTATTATTTAAAAAACAATTTCATAGTTAATTTAATTTGAACTCTGTCACCTTAAACGAAAGCATTATTTACTAAGAAAGATTCATGTTGTAGTAGCAATATCATCAACGTACAACATAAATTAATTTAATCTATTTGTAAGTAAATAATGCTTTAGTTTAAGGTGACAGAGTTCAAATTAAATTAAGTATGAAATTGTTTTTAAATAATAAAAATCTCGGAAATTACGCGTTATTGGACTACATGTCATACCACATTATACACTCCAAATAGGGTTTAGAATCGATGGTTAAAATCCTGCCGGTTCCTCGCGGGCACCCTGTATATGACCGACTTTAATAACCTTTAACTTTCGTGTAGTCAACTTTACGGAATAAGTGGGCACTTTTTTCCTTTAAGTGATTCATAGTTCAATTGTTATTAAGTTATGTCATATATACCCTATAAGGTCGCTGTCAAGAACTTGCAAAAGATGTAAACAAAACGAAACGAACCAATTCACAATGATTACTCGACAATCACGTACTTTTAAAGATCAAGTGAGGTCTTTGCAACGATTTATACACTAGATCATTATTTTCATATTAAGTTTAAGTAGGAATAACTATTAATTATACGTTATTTTTCATAAAAACCCGCTTGGTGAATATTTGAGGTTATGTGTCAAACAATACTAATTTATTTCATCGTTCACAAGTTCTATTAACGGCGACTTTACATTGTGATGACTTACGGATCTGAGACGTGGGCGCTAACAATGGGCCTCATTAGGAAGCTCAAAGTCACTCAGAGGGCTATGGAGAGGGCTATGCTCGGGGTTTCTCTGCGTGATAGAATCAGAAATGATGATATCCGCAGTAGAACTAAGGTTACCGACATAGCCCTAAGAATAGCTAAACTGAAGTGGCAGTGGGCGGGGCACATTGCTCGCAGGACTGATGGCCGATGGGGTCAGAAGGTTCTGGAGTGGCGTCCGCGGACCGGAAGACGAGCTGTAGGTAGGCCTCCAACAACATGGAGTGACGACCTCGTCAGGACCGCGGGACCGCGGTGGATGCGAAAAGCACAAGACCGGTCTGAGTGGAAAGCCTTGGGGGAGGCCTATGTCCAGCAGTGGACGTCTTTCGGCTGACATGATGTTACATTGTGTAGTCATTTGAACAGCCAAAAACCATCCTTCGCTTTCAAGAATATACTTTAGTTTATTAGAAAAGACAATAATTGAATGATGCCAAGCGCGTCGGTAGCCTAGGGGGTCTTCTTGTGATCGTAAGGTACCGAGCTCGTACCCCCGCGGTCACCATGTACCAATGAGTTTTTCTAACTTAAGGAAGCCATTCAACATTCAAACAGCTGAGTGTGTAGGTGGGTAATTTCACAAAAGATCCTAAAGGGTCCAAGTGTATCCGAAAGGGCCCATCAGTAAGATACATGCGGGCGCCACTGGACACTCGGCATCGTCTTAATAAAGTACGCGGCTCGATCCCTGCTCCTGTAACCCTCGTACAATCATGGACTTTATTTTACCACTATAGAACCTTGTCGTATAACACCTACGATTAATTCCCATGTAATTTCTATCTCGTTACTTGGCGCTGTCATTATGACAGGGTTCGATATTGGCATAACAATTAAAATCCGTGACTGTACTCTTTGTGTAAGTCAGCAAAACGCTTTTAACGCGGCTTTTATTTCGTTTATATAACTCATTGTTTGATCTGTAATTCTCTATCAACCTTTAGGGAAACTTGATCTGGAAAAAAGCCATAGAAATATCTGTATTCTTTGAAGACAAACAAATTGATCATTAATCAAGTATCAAGATGTCCTTCTTGCAATAGAATTGGGTATTAAATAAATGTGCCAATTACAAATAAAACAAAACGCAAGTGAATAAAATATTATTTTTACAAGTACTTCTGTGCAATCTCCGCAAAGCCAAGCGTAATGAACTCAAGTTTCTTTCTTAAGAGACAAAATAAAAATGTCATTTAGACGGTATGAATTCATAAAACGCCTCTCGCGGGCTGTTTCATAGCCAAGAGCTTATTTTTCTCGTTGGTAACACACGGACGCGTTTCACATGAAAAATGTTATGAGAAGACATAATCAAATGTGGTATACTTTTCAAAGGGTTTTAGCGTGTTTTTAGTGGTAAGTTTTCAATGCAGCATTTGTACATAGTACTTTGTTAAAACATAATTGATTTTAACGTGTTATCGTAGGGTTTATACCAGTATTCATAACGGTTATTTCGCATAATGTATCATGGCATAGGAGGGTTTTATTTTTTTTATTATAAAAAACTAATCTAACGTTACCTAACCTAATATACACAATAGACGTTTATTATATAATATATTTTTTATTTATTATATTCTGCAATGTTAGCCTAAAAGGGTGTTATGCGAAAAACATACGAGTTTATGCAAAAAGATTATTCATATCATCATCATCATCATTTCAGCCATAGGTCGTCCACTGCTGAACATAGGCCTCTCCCAAAGATTTCTACCTCAGCCGGTTGGAAGCGGCCTGCATCCAGCGGGTCCCCGCGGACTTGACCAAATCGTCCGTCCATCTCGCGGGGGGTCCGGTCGCCCTACGCTGCGCTTGCCGGTACGTGGTCTCCACTCGAGAACTCTACTGCCCCAGCGGCCATCAGTACTTCGAGCAATGTGGCTTGCCCATTGCCACTTCAGCCTGCTAACCCGATTTGCTATATCGGTTACTTTAGTTCGTCTACGTATCTCCTCGTTCCTGATTCGATCTCGTAGCGAGACACCAAGCATAGCACTTTCCATGGCACGCTGAGCCTATTCAAGAGGCCAACGATAGTTACGCGAAAAAAAAATGCGTTTCGAATGCCACCCGTTATCGTATTGTCAACGTTATGATAGCTCTTATTAAGCCGAGTTAAAGCAATTAGGTTACAGCGATTAAAATAGATCCCCTATAATGTTTTAAAATGTACCTAGTATCATGTAAGAAGTTAATTCAAAACTGTAATTTTCAACCTTAGAAATGGCGCCACGCCACTTCAAATGACGTTGCACGGTTGTGCTAATGTATGTAATGTGTGGTGCGACTTCGTAGATAAAAACTCTGTTAAGTAACGGGCATCAATTTAAAAAAAGAACTGGAATTATTGGTAAATATACCTACATTTTAATAGACTTATAGCGATTTTAGTTTGTCACTATGTTCAAATCAAAGCTTGCGAGTAATTTCTGATCTTGTTTCGTTACAGGAATGGGCCGAATTTTGGAATGCATTATAATTGTGTACCTGCTAACAATACAATGTTATAGTGTCAAAAACTTGATGTAATGATGAAGTTGGAAGGCGGCAACAGGACCTCAGCTGGCGACATAACACACCGAGTTAAGATTGGTGTGATCTGAATTATAAGCAAAACAAGTCTTATAAAAATGAAGCTTTAAAAATCCGACTGTTTTTTTTGATATTGTCATCAATACAATTATGCCACTCCATGTCTTCCCGTGGACGTTGTAAGAGGCGACTAAGGGAATAAACGCTGGTGTTAACAAGTATAAGTACTTTTAGGCGATGGGCTTGCAACCTATCACTGGTAAACAACTTAGAGTAATTGTGCAAAATGTGGTAAGACAATTATCAACAAGTTGTTAGAGTTGTTGGTAATTCTGTTGCTCTGCCTACCCAACTTTGGGAACGAAGGCGTGAGGTTATGTATGTGATTGTGTGCAATTATGTCATAAAAAAAATTCAAGGCTCGTTTTACACGGATAGTTTTTAGCAAGTTTCGATCAAAACCCGTTGGGCCGTTTAATATGCCGCTCTGAAAGAAGAAACCGCCCCTATGCTAAGGGTTTTCAACTTTTTAATAGTTACTTAAGTTAACATAAGCAAGATCGATCAAAGGGTTACGTAGTTAGACGGGAAATTCGTGAGGCCTCTATTCAAACTAGGGTAGGGGCACCAAAAGATGAACGACACCCAAAAGCTGAACACTCGATCGAAATAATCACATAACTAAATCGTGACAAATATTACATAGTTCGGAATTTATTTTTCTTAAACAGCAACTCTTTGCTTACACCTCCATTAAATCTTAACATAGTAGGTATTATATTCTTTTTGGCCGTGATCGGTCGTCGTTGTGGAGCTTCCCGCCGAAAACGTCGATAGTATGGGAAAATAGATAAGGACAGTGCTCTCCAAATTTAAGCTTTTAATTACGTATAAAATTCAATAATTGTCAGTCTTAGAAGGATTTGCTTGGTATGTATTCTTGATTAATCACTCTTTTATTGGAGTTATACGATATTTCTTTTTTCTTGTTAGTTAACGAGAAATATGCCGTTCAAGTAATGGTTTCAAAAATATATACCTAAGCCAATACTTGAACGGTGTTCAGCTACTAGGCAAGGCGTACTTTTTTTAAAGCTTCTTAATAAATCGTACTGAAATGACAGATGGAAAATTTAGAACTTAAAATGATCGTTAAATGCTCTTGTATCTTTAAACCAAAAGATGAACATAGCTTTTGATGTCTAATCCAATGATTTTGGAGTTTTAAATACTATGAAAACTATCACTGTTCAATAAAAAATGTGTGCCTAATACTTGAACGAATTAAATTTACTAGTTCATGTTTTGGATTCTATTCCAATATGTGAACACCTAATTGATTTTGTTTGTTCATTTCATAAATTCTGTGTCCTAAAATTGAACTAAGTAAATTCAGTCGTTCAACTTTTAGGCATAGTTTTATAATATGAACACTAGTAGTAGTATACTAGTAGTATTTATGGAAATGTTTACTAATATTATAAATGTTAAAGTAACACTTTTTGTCGGTTTATCTGTTTAAAAAGATAAGTAACTAAGTAGTTTTGCTAATGATTATTGATAAAAAATACTAATTCGTTGTTTTTATGACACAAATAACATAAAAAATAGGAACCTTATGTACGTAAGTAATATTAAATAAATGTAAACAATCAAAAAATAAAGAATATTTCGTTAACTCGCATTTTATTGCTAAAAGTGAAAAGAATTAAAATGACATAGGTATTTTATTATGTTAGTTCAACTTTTGGGCCCCAACCGTTCAGAATTAGGGCACGCTGTTCATCTTTTGGGCAAATCGGTACATTTTTGGTTTCAATGATTTTTAGAAAAATACGGAGATATAATAACAGGCTTTATAATAGTCATTTTCAATCTAGACCATATACTGTACCATATAAAAAAATTAAATAGGGTGAAATTTGTTACTTTCACTGAATGTAAACTGTCTAAAGTTGGTGTAGTCGCTTAATCGTTCATCTTTTGGTGCTCTTACCCTACTAATTATAAACTCAAATTTGTGATGAGGAAACCGCAGCGGCCCTGCCCGCACTCAGCCCCCGTACAAGCCGCTTCCAGTTTCACTTTGAGCGGCGTAGCATTTAACAACTGTCAGAAGTTGAAACGTGCCCGGTTGTTTATAAGTACGCAAATTGAATTCCGGCTGAATCCATGGTTATCAATGAGAGAAATAATTCGTGTTTCCATCAGGAAGTTACTGGAATGAAGGAGGGTAGGCAAGTCCCTCAACGATTAATTTAACGATTTTCGAAAACTGACAAAATGTATGGAGTTGACGTAGGCGCTAGATGCGAGCGCGACCGTCCGACAGCTTATTTCAATCCTATACATTTTGGATAACGATAACGAACACTGAATGCGTGTTTCTACCTATATTGATGACTGCAACATTTCACGATGTACTTTACATGCAACTGTGTGATAATATTACTAAACTACAAGTCGGTAGTGACCAAACACGATGGGCCAACATTTTGTAATGAACGCGAGTATTTGATTCTGAGTCGTGGATGTTTTACTTTGTATTTAAGTATTTATTTCTATACAATAAGTATTTGTATCGTTACCCATAGTAAAAGCCTAGAGCTTACTTTGAGACTAAAGGCCCTAGCCTATATGCACTAAGCTAACTAGCGTCTCTATTCGTTCCTTTTTTAAACCAATCGCGCCATAGGTAGTTGACGTGATACGAAGAGTCACGTGATCTACCGGCGACGCGATTGGTTTAATGAAACGAATAGAAACGCCAGATAGCGTAATGTATTTTGGATAGGGAATTAGGTTAATTAGTGTGTTTTTTTCTTTGGTTTTTATTTATTTAAATCCATTTAAACACAAAAGATAATATTAAATGACTTTACGAGTACCAACTAGGCTAAACGTGTAACCGAAGCGATCCAAACATCTCTCCTTTCCACATTGTAATAACTCCTATTGCTTTTATATCGTTAGCATTGATGACAGATCTTATTCATAAGCGAAGAGTAATCTTTTAAAATATAAGGTTAATTGCGCAATTCTTTCATTTAATTTCAAAGTGCTGTTTATTTTGTATACATATTAATGATTTTGGCACTGAATGTTTTAAATACTCGTACCCTCAAAAGACAATGAAAATGGATCACTAACTATGTAAATTTGTACGTACAGTGACGGGCTCTCATAGATCGAGGGTTTCTATGACGTCATGGAATTTTCTGCTCAAGGGAATTCAGAGCAAAAGTCAACCACCCATTGGCCTGGAAACTTGCTTCGTTAATAATTCAACATGATAATCGTTGATCAATACAATGTTTTGGTCTAATTCTAAGAGGAAATAAAGTTACGTTAAATGTGTGAATAAATGTATTTTCTTCTGACATTGTTTTCTTAAATAACAACACAAATCTCGAGCTCTATTTTATTTTACATGTTGTTTTCGACGTGTTATGGTATTGTTTGTAACTCGGCTCCGATTAGCCAAGTAAATAAGAGACTTAAGGTTGACAATTCAATAACACGTCAAAACTAATATGGTTTCATGGTTTGACACCGGGCCATTTGCAACGTCAATAGATGGCGGATGTGTAATTTTGTTTTAGTTTTTATTTTTGTGTATTTAGGTGTTCAAAGTTCTTTTTTGTTAGTGATTTGTACTTTTAATGCCTTTGTGTTGCACATTGATAGAAGACTTGGACTTATTTCGTGTATCCTGGCATCTTACTTCTCGTTTCAAGTGGACTCGGAGTGGTACAGAGGATTTTTTTTTTTTTTTATGGCATAGGGAAGGCTGACGAGCACACAAGCCACCTGATGGTAAGTGGAAACTGTGACCCATAGACATTCGCATTCACAAGACTGCAAGCCTAAGACTGCAAATGCGCTGCCAACCCTGAGGACTAAGATGGAATGCCTCTATGCTAGTCATTACACCGGCTGTCTTATCCCCAAACCGGAACTCAACAATGCGAACACTGCTGTTTGGCGGTAGGTTAATGGATAAGATGGTGGTAGCGATCCGGACGGACCCCGCACAAGGTCCTACCACCCGCAAAACTAAAACTATCTTGGCCTCTGTCCTACATATCACCGTTCAACGTTGCCACCAATCTTCCTAGAGAAGATTTGATTTTGTTTTATTGCTATATTGATTAATACTTATATATACTTGACACTGGCGAAATCACTTCATTGTGGAAACGCCATATTCCCGCGGTAGTAGCTGTTCAAGTCGCCGCGGGGCAAAGAAAAAAAAAATGGTTTGACACCAGCCGCTGGATTCCACCATCGTACAACTCGTACCAAACTATCATTTCATCAACACCATCTTGATAGTTGGAAATCCACTACCTTCCTTTTTTCGAGGGCTTTCTTGCCACGCATCTTATCTATGTGGAATCAGCTTTCGGCGTCTGCATTTCCGAACCAATACGACTTGAGGGTCTTCGAAAGCCTTCTCTTTTCTCAAAGGCCGGGTGTTTATGGGTCGCGATGATCACTTACCAACAGGTGGCTCGCTTGCTCGTCTGCCTCCTTTTTCAGATTAAAAAAAAAACAGCCACAGCAAATTTAAACACCGTGGTTGATAAAGAATCCGTCATTCTCGCACACACATGTGGGTCAGAAAGTGACAGATGCATTATCCACGTTTTTCCACATCGATAAACACGCTCGAAATAGGCCCGAAGTGAACCTATGGTCGCCGTAGGTACATAATTGAATATTGTTACCTCATAGACGATTTATAAACAACCAAATAACCATCCCAATCTTTACCAACCACGCGACTATTGGATTCTCCGAGATTTTGAAGACGTACACAACTTTAATTTGGGAATTTGGGACACCAACAAGCTATTGTTGTTGACGTAGCCTCAAATTTCAAACTTCAAGGAACCCTGACCACGAGTTAGGTACCTATTTGACGCCGCGCTGGCCTAATTGGTAGTGACCCTTACGAAGCTTGCGGGCCTGGGTTCAAATCCCGGTAAGGCCAGATATTTGTGTGGTGAGCGCGAATATTTTGTTCCTGGGTCATGGATGTTTTCTATGTATTTAAGTATACATTTCTCTATATAAGTATTTATATCGTTGTCTAGTACGCATAGTACAAGCCTAGAGCTTAGTTTGGGACTAGGTCAATTGGTGTGACATTGTCCCCTGATATTTATTATTATTTTATTATTTATTAACTTTATTTAGCCGATTTGCTTCCGCAACGAAACATGCAACCAAATTAAAAATATCCGCGTTAAAATAACAATAACTTAGGGGGACATAATTCGACGACAA
Organism: Acleris sparsana; assembly: GCA_923062465.1. Classification (NCBI taxonomy): domain Eukaryota; kingdom Metazoa; phylum Arthropoda; class Insecta; order Lepidoptera; family Tortricidae; genus Acleris; species Acleris sparsana. Next base: position 3,195,652 of record OV281287.1, on the reverse strand, counting down.
ATCAAAAAGCAAGTTAAGCTTATTTATTATGAAGACAATCTAAATAGCTAATGAAATTTGGTTGTGATTTATTATTATTACAGAAAAGTACAGGCTGTGAGCAATTAAAAGATCCTTTGTGTTTGTAATTTCTTCTCACTTGCTCTATATAAGAACGTATGTGTCCGACAGAAAAGGTCGAAACACACTCCAAGAGCTATTGCACTGTATTTCTGCCTTCCTAAGCCAATTGGCAATGAGTAAGATTATACTATTGCAGCAATATCAACCTCATTACCAATACAAGAGAATTCAATCTGCTTTTTATATTAAATGTGGGATACTGCTTACTTACTGCTTACTTAGGAGGACAGAATTCCGGTATAATAAACGTGCTGATAGTATGTCTGTGTATTTATCCGAGACAACTCCTGTCATGTCAATGTTTTATGGTTGTTGATAAGTAATCAGCGTATCAAGAATGTTTTATGGTAACGTAATTAGTAAATAATAGATCAGACTTGTCAAAAAGACTTAAGTGTTTAAAATAATGCGATATTAATGACAATTAAAATGCGTTTAAAAAAAAAAGGTTTTGGTTGTTTATAGTGATGCTGTTTTTTTTTTTTTAGAAATCCTTAGGACAGTGTTGACTTGAAATCGTAAGGTACCGAGTTCCAATGAGGAAAAACATCGTAAGGAATCCTGCACATTGGAACAGCTGAGTGTAAGAGGTTATTATTATTACACAAAAGATCCTTACTCTACCTGTAAGATAAGATAAGACAAGATACGCTTCTGAAGGGTTCAAGAAAAATGTACAGCTTTTGTACTATTGTATCCTGAATTTTATTCCAATTCAGTAATGCATAAGTTCGATTTTCAAATAAAAATGCAGACTTCCTTACAATCAGAGACATTTCCCTATTCAAATTCAGGTGAAATGTTACCTCAGCGTAGTTCCCCTCAGTTGTCTCTGATTTATAGCCTAGTCTGTGCGGACAAGTTCGTTGCGCATTGTACGGGCTAATATTTGAATTTAGAAATCAATTGGCAGCCATTTTGTTAAGGGGTACGTAGATTTATCGTTGGGAAGATTTATTGAGGAGACAGATGTTCTCTTCTTTATCCTTTGTATACGGAATTGAAGATAAATGTTTGTCTCCGGTATACACGACGCAAGTTAATAGAAAACATACGTTCACTTAATATGGAAATTTGATACCAGCGTCGTTGGCCTAGTGATGTTTGGTCGACTCGTGATATTAGGTATTGCTTTTAAGTTGGCCGCCATTACTGTCAAGTAAATAATAGCTATCAAAACGTTGACAATAGGATAACAGATCAGAATCGATATTGTTATACCGTGTTGAATAGAGGCCCTGAGCTGCCATTTAAAAATAAGATATTTTCGGATTTTCATCCTTAATGACGCGGAAATAAAACTATGACCCAGCAAAAACTGTGACAGTTTGTTTGACAGTGTTACGATTTCATTAATACCATTACTGCGACACAGTTCTATGCTAGGTCAGGGTTTCGATGGCTAATTGATGCTCCCATTGTGAGGAAACTTACACATTCGATTTTTTTGGCATGTTAAATCCGCCGTGATGAATTGAATATAACTTCACATATGGTACGCAAAACAATTAGACGAAGCCGATGACACCTAACTTTGTTAAAATGTGATAGATAGACTAGAAGCTACGAGTAACAGATCAACATACATTCTACCACTACCTTGAACGAATTATTGTATCTTAATTCATGTTGTTTTTCTTTTGATGTTGTTTTTGTCACTTTCCGTCTCTTCACCTAGCGGTTCCAACGGAAGATCAGTGCTGGCACACACAACAATTTATCTGGGTCTTGTTCTTTTTGTATTTATGTGATGTATTTTTGTATTGTTGCGAGTAAATGTCTCTTTATCTTTATCCTTATACATATAGTGTTTAACCCTTCTTTTTGCTTCGCCATAATCTGGTAAATTAAGCATGCCATCGCCTTAACGAAACTATCCCCCGTTAGCAGTGCAAACGAACAGGGTGTTCAATAATTCGCAAGATTGGATCTCAATTATTCCGCTCAAATTGTTTCAAGTGGGTAGTTCATATGTTGGATTTATCCAGGCAAATCCTATTAAGGTTTTAGAACATTCTGAGCTGTCTGTAGAAAGTAGAAAAAATGGTTCTAGAAATTTAACAGGTTATTTTACTACCTACTTGTGACTTGCTTTATTAGGCTTTTTTTAATTCAATAATAGGGTTGTTAAGTGCAATGATTTACTTGGGAATCTAGAATAACACGTTTAAATTACGAATAAAAACAAATTGTTTGGTTTTCAAGCGTTAAAATAGAAATAGTTCAAGTTCTATGGTAGTGAAAAAGATGGAGCGATGTGACTCCTGTAACGCTATCCCTTTTACAGACTGGAACTTGGAAGTTTATTCCAGTTTTGTACATAGAATTAGTTTTCCGCCCTTTAAATACTCTTTTATTTCTTTCCTTTAAAGTTTGAATTTCGACCAAATCTATCTAATTGAAATTTTAGATCTTATCTTATCTTAATGGCGGGGCCCTATAGGATCTTTTGTGTCATTACCCCTGCACCTTTTAGATTAATATAGGAAACTGAAACTGTAGCTAAGCTATCTTTTAAGGCTTTCAGATATGCCTATATTGCTTATCTAATGAGCTTCGACATTTTATACTTAGACCGGAACGTACTCATAAAAAAGAAAAACATATTTTTTTTAACCTCCACTACATTTTATTATTATTGTAATAGCCCAGAAGAATGGGCTGAAACATAACTTCCTGTATTTATCCTACACATAACAGTCGCCAAACAGTTAAGTAATGGCTGATCAACTTTGGCACAGCAAAAGCATGCCAGATGAATTACAGTACCCCAACGAAAATGTTATTTTTACACTTTAGTGCGTTGTCACAGTAAACTTCAAACAGAACATCAAATGACACAGATGACAATGACATTGACATTAACAATGAGAAGGTCCTAAGTATAATTACATTTTTATTGGGTGACTGTACATTGAAGAGTTGTTTTCACGTTTGAGGCGATAGCTATTGTAACGGCGCAATGTACTATGCTTTTGCTGTTAATGTAAATCAGCCATAAGTATACCTTTGCTCGTAGCAACATCCGCGTAGAAGTCGTTTATCGCTATTCCCTCGTGAACTGTATCTACATTCCAGGATAAAAAGTAGGTACCTACACTATCTTAATCTTCGAGCTAACTTAAAGAGTTAACAATCATTATACTTTTCACGTCGATCAAACTGTACGCTAAACGCTGGTGTTAACAAGTATAAGTACTTTTAGGCGATGGGCTTGCAACCTATCACTGGTAAACAACTTAGAGTAATTGTGCAAAATGTGGTAAGACAATTATCAACAAGTTGTTAGAGTTGTTGGTAATTCTGTTGCTCTGCCTACCCAACTTTGGGAACGAAGGCGTGAGGTTATGTATGTGATTGTGTGCAATTATGTCATAAAAAAAATTCAAGGCTCGTTTTACACGGATAGTTTTTAGCAAGTTTCGATCAAAACCCGTTGGGCCGTTTAATATGCCGCTCTGAAAGAAGAAACCGCCCCTATGCTAAGGGTTTTCAACTTTTTAATAGTTACTTAAGTTAACATAAGCAAGATCGATCAAAGGGTTACGTAGTTAGACGGGAAATTCGTGAGGCCTCTATTCAAACTAGGGTAGGGGCACCAAAAGATGAACGACACCCAAAAGCTGAACACTCGATCGAAATAATCACATAACTAAATCGTGACAAATATTACATAGTTCGGAATTTATTTTTCTTAAACAGCAACTCTTTGCTTACACCTCCATTAAATCTTAACATAGTAGGTATTATATTCTTTTTGGCCGTGATCGGTCGTCGTTGTGGAGCTTCCCGCCGAAAACGTCGATAGTATGGGAAAATAGATAAGGACAGTGCTCTCCAAATTTAAGCTTTTAATTACGTATAAAATTCAATAATTGTCAGTCTTAGAAGGATTTGCTTGGTATGTATTCTTGATTAATCACTCTTTTATTGGAGTTATACGATATTTCTTTTTTCTTGTTAGTTAACGAGAAATATGCCGTTCAAGTAATGGTTTCAAAAATATATACCTAAGCCAATACTTGAACGGTGTTCAGCTACTAGGCAAGGCGTACTTTTTTTAAAGCTTCTTAATAAATCGTACTGAAATGACAGATGGAAAATTTAGAACTTAAAATGATCGTTAAATGCTCTTGTATCTTTAAACCAAAAGATGAACATAGCTTTTGATGTCTAATCCAATGATTTTGGAGTTTTAAATACTATGAAAACTATCACTGTTCAATAAAAAATGTGTGCCTAATACTTGAACGAATTAAATTTACTAGTTCATGTTTTGGATTCTATTCCAATATGTGAACACCTAATTGATTTTGTTTGTTCATTTCATAAATTCTGTGTCCTAAAATTGAACTAAGTAAATTCAGTCGTTCAACTTTTAGGCATAGTTTTATAATATGAACACTAGTAGTAGTATACTAGTAGTATTTATGGAAATGTTTACTAATATTATAAATGTTAAAGTAACACTTTTTGTCGGTTTATCTGTTTAAAAAGATAAGTAACTAAGTAGTTTTGCTAATGATTATTGATAAAAAATACTAATTCGTTGTTTTTATGACACAAATAACATAAAAAATAGGAACCTTATGTACGTAAGTAATATTAAATAAATGTAAACAATCAAAAAATAAAGAATATTTCGTTAACTCGCATTTTATTGCTAAAAGTGAAAAGAATTAAAATGACATAGGTATTTTATTATGTTAGTTCAACTTTTGGGCCCCAACCGTTCAGAATTAGGGCACGCTGTTCATCTTTTGGGCAAATCGGTACATTTTTGGTTTCAATGATTTTTAGAAAAATACGGAGATATAATAACAGGCTTTATAATAGTCATTTTCAATCTAGACCATATACTGTACCATATAAAAAAATTAAATAGGGTGAAATTTGTTACTTTCACTGAATGTAAACTGTCTAAAGTTGGTGTAGTCGCTTAATCGTTCATCTTTTGGTGCTCTTACCCTACTAATTATAAACTCAAATTTGTGATGAGGAAACCGCAGCGGCCCTGCCCGCACTCAGCCCCCGTACAAGCCGCTTCCAGTTTCACTTTGAGCGGCGTAGCATTTAACAACTGTCAGAAGTTGAAACGTGCCCGGTTGTTTATAAGTACGCAAATTGAATTCCGGCTGAATCCATGGTTATCAATGAGAGAAATAATTCGTGTTTCCATCAGGAAGTTACTGGAATGAAGGAGGGTAGGCAAGTCCCTCAACGATTAATTTAACGATTTTCGAAAACTGACAAAATGTATGGAGTTGACGTAGGCGCTAGATGCGAGCGCGACCGTCCGACAGCTTATTTCAATCCTATACATTTTGGATAACGATAACGAACACTGAATGCGTGTTTCTACCTATATTGATGACTGCAACATTTCACGATGTACTTTACATGCAACTGTGTGATAATATTACTAAACTACAAGTCGGTAGTGACCAAACACGATGGGCCAACATTTTGTAATGAACGCGAGTATTTGATTCTGAGTCGTGGATGTTTTACTTTGTATTTAAGTATTTATTTCTATACAATAAGTATTTGTATCGTTACCCATAGTAAAAGCCTAGAGCTTACTTTGAGACTAAAGGCCCTAGCCTATATGCACTAAGCTAACTAGCGTCTCTATTCGTTCCTTTTTTAAACCAATCGCGCCATAGGTAGTTGACGTGATACGAAGAGTCACGTGATCTACCGGCGACGCGATTGGTTTAATGAAACGAATAGAAACGCCAGATAGCGTAATGTATTTTGGATAGGGAATTAGGTTAATTAGTGTGTTTTTTTCTTTGGTTTTTATTTATTTAAATCCATTTAAACACAAAAGATAATATTAAATGACTTTACGAGTACCAACTAGGCTAAACGTGTAACCGAAGCGATCCAAACATCTCTCCTTTCCACATTGTAATAACTCCTATTGCTTTTATATCGTTAGCATTGATGACAGATCTTATTCATAAGCGAAGAGTAATCTTTTAAAATATAAGGTTAATTGCGCAATTCTTTCATTTAATTTCAAAGTGCTGTTTATTTTGTATACATATTAATGATTTTGGCACTGAATGTTTTAAATACTCGTACCCTCAAAAGACAATGAAAATGGATCACTAACTATGTAAATTTGTACGTACAGTGACGGGCTCTCATAGATCGAGGGTTTCTATGACGTCATGGAATTTTCTGCTCAAGGGAATTCAGAGCAAAAGTCAACCACCCATTGGCCTGGAAACTTGCTTCGTTAATAATTCAACATGATAATCGTTGATCAATACAATGTTTTGGTCTAATTCTAAGAGGAAATAAAGTTACGTTAAATGTGTGAATAAATGTATTTTCTTCTGACATTGTTTTCTTAAATAACAACACAAATCTCGAGCTCTATTTTATTTTACATGTTGTTTTCGACGTGTTATGGTATTGTTTGTAACTCGGCTCCGATTAGCCAAGTAAATAAGAGACTTAAGGTTGACAATTCAATAACACGTCAAAACTAATATGGTTTCATGGTTTGACACCGGGCCATTTGCAACGTCAATAGATGGCGGATGTGTAATTTTGTTTTAGTTTTTATTTTTGTGTATTTAGGTGTTCAAAGTTCTTTTTTGTTAGTGATTTGTACTTTTAATGCCTTTGTGTTGCACATTGATAGAAGACTTGGACTTATTTCGTGTATCCTGGCATCTTACTTCTCGTTTCAAGTGGACTCGGAGTGGTACAGAGGATTTTTTTTTTTTTTTATGGCATAGGGAAGGCTGACGAGCACACAAGCCACCTGATGGTAAGTGGAAACTGTGACCCATAGACATTCGCATTCACAAGACTGCAAGCCTAAGACTGCAAATGCGCTGCCAACCCTGAGGACTAAGATGGAATGCCTCTATGCTAGTCATTACACCGGCTGTCTTATCCCCAAACCGGAACACAACAATGCGAACACTGCTGTTTGGCGGTAGGTTAATGGATAAGATGGTGGTAGCGATCCGGACGGACCCCGCACAAGGTCCTACCACCCGCAAAACTAAAACTATCTTGGCCTCTGTCCTACATATCACCGTTCAACGTTGCCACCAATCTTCCTAGAGAAGATTTGATTTTGTTTTATTGCTATATTGATTAATACTTATATATACTTGACACTGGCGAAATCACTTCATTGTGGAAACGCCATATTCCCGCGGTAGTAGCTGTTCAAGTCGCCGCGGGGCAAAGAAAAAAAAAATGGTTTGACACCAGCCGCTGGATTCCACCATCGTACAACTCGTACCAAACTATCATTTCATCAACACCATCTTGATAGTTGGAAATCCACTACCTTCCTTTTTTCGAGGGCTTTCTTGCCACGCATCTTATCTATGTGGAATCAGCTTTCGGCGTCTGCATTTCCGAACCAATACGACTTGAGGGTCTTCGAAAGCCTTCTCTTTTCTCAAAGGCCGGGTGTTTATGGGTCGCGATGATCACTTACCAACAGGTGGCTCGCTTGCTCGTCTGCCTCCTTTTTCAGATTAAAAAAAAAACAGCCACAGCAAATTTAAACACCGTGGTTGATAAAGAATCCGTCATTCTCGCACACACATGTGGGTCAGAAAGTGACAGATGCATTATCCACGTTTTTCCACATCGATAAACACGCTCGAAATAGGCCCGAAGTGAACCTATGGTCGCCGTAGGTACATAATTGAATATTGTTACCTCATAGACGATTTATAAACAACCAAATAACCATCCCAATCTTTACCAACCACGCGACTATTGTATTCTCCGAGATTTTGAAGATGTACACAACTTTAATTTGGGAATTTGGGACACCAACAAGCTATTGTTGTTGACGTAGCCTCAAATTTCAAACTTCAAGGAACCCTGACCACGAGTTAGGTACCTATTTGACGCCGCGCTGGCCTAATTGGTAGTGACCCTTACGAAGCTTGCGGGCCTGGGTTCAAATCCCGGTAAGGCCAGATATTTGTGTGGTGAGCGCGAATATTTTGTTCCTGGGTCATGGATGTTTTCTATGTATTTAAGTATACATTTCTCTATATAAGTATTTATATCGTTGTCTAGTACGCATAGTACAAGCCTAGAGCTTAGTTTGGGACTAGGTCAATTGGTGTGACATTGTCCCCTGATATTTATTATTATTTTATTATTTATTAACTTTATTTAGCCGATTTGCTTCCGCAACGAAACATGCAACCAAATTAAAAATATCCGCGTTAAAATAACAATAACTTAGGGGGACATAATTCGACGACAAATCAAAAAGCAAGTTAAGCTTATTTATTATGAAGACAATCTAAATAGCTAATGAAATTTGGTTGTGATTTATTATTATTACAGAAAAGTACAGGCTGTGAGCAATTAAAAGATCCTTTGTGTTTGTAATTTCTTCTCACTTGCTCTATATAAGAACGTATGTGTCCGACAGAAAAGGTCGAAACACACTCCAAGAGCTATTGCACTGTATTTCTGCCTTCCTAAGCCAATTGGCAATGAGTAAGATTATACTATTGCAGCAATATCAACCTCATTACCAATACAAGAGAATTCAATCTGCTTTTTATATTAAATGTGGGATACTGCTTACTTACTGCTTACTTAGGAGGACAGAATTCCGGTATAATAAACGTGCTGATAGTATGTCTGTGTATTTATCCGAGACAACTCCTGTCATGTCAATGTTTTATGGTTGTTGATAAGTAATCAGCGTATCAAGAATGTTTTATGGTAACGTAATTAGTAAATAATAGATCAGACTTGTCAAAAAGACTTAAGTGTTTAAAATAATGCGATATTAATGACAATTAAAATGCGTTTAAAAAAAAAAGGTTTTGGTTGTTTATAGTGATGCTGTTTTTTTTTTTTTAGAAATCCTTAGGACAGTGTTGACTTGAAATCGTAAGGTACCGAGTTCCAATGAGGAAAAACATCGTAAGGAATCCTGCACATTGGAACAGCTGAGTGTAAGAGGTTATTATTATTACACAAAAGATCCTTACTCTACCTGTAAGATAAGATAAGACAAGATACGCTTCTGAAGGGTTCAAGAAAAATGTACAGCTTTTGTACTATTGTATCCTGAATTTTATTCCAATTCAGTAATGCATAAGTTCGATTTTCAAATAAAAATGCAGACTTCCTTACAATCAGAGACATTTCCCTATTCAAATTCAGGTGAAATGTTACCTCAGCGTAGTTCCCCTCAGTTGTCTCTGATTTATAGCCTAGTCTGTGCGGACAAGTTCGTTGCGCATTGTACGGGCTAATATTTGAATTTAGAAATCAATTGGCAGCCATTTTGTTAAGGGGTACGTAGATTTATCGTTGGGAAGATTTATTGAGGAGACAGATGTTCTCTTCTTTATCCTTTGTATACGGAATTGAAGATAAATGTTTGTCTCCGGTATACACGACGCAAGTTAATAGAAAACATACGTTCACTTAATATGGAAATTTGATACCAGCGTCGTTGGCCTAGTGATGTTTGGTCGACTCGTGATATTAGGTATTGCTTTTAAGTTGGCCGCCATTACTGTCAAGTAAATAATAGCTATCAAAACGTTGACAATAGGATAACAGATCAGAATCGATATTGTTATACCGTGTTGAATAGAGGCCCTGAGCTGCCATTTAAAAATAAGATATTTTCGGATTTTCATCCTTAATGACGCGGAAATAAAACTATGACCCAGCAAAAACTGTGACAGTTTGTTTGACAGTGTTACGATTTCATTAATACCATTACTGCGACACAGTTCTATGCTAGGTCAGGGTTTCGATGGCTAATTGATGCTCCCATTGTGAGGAAACTTACACATTCGATTTTTTTGGCATGTTAAATCCGCCGTGATGAATTGAATATAACTTCACATATGGTACGCAAAACAATTAGACGAAGCCGATGACACCTAACTTTGTTAAAATGTGATAGATAGACTAGAAGCTACGAGTAACAGATCAACATACATTCTACCACTACCTTGAACGAATTATTGTATCTTAATTCATGTTGTTTTTCTTTTGATGTTGTTTTTGTCACTTTCCGTCTCTTCACCTAGCGGTTCCAACGGAAGATCAGTGCTGGCACACACAACAATTTATCTGGGTCTTGTTCTTTTTGTATTTATGTGATGTATTTTTGTATTGTTGCGAGTAAATGTCTCTTTATCTTTATCCTTATACATATAGTGTTTAACCCTTCTTTTTGCTTCGCCATAATCTGGTAAATTAAGCATGCCATCGCCTTAACGAAACTATCCCCCGTTAGCAGTGCAAACGAACAGGGTGTTCAATAATTCGCAAGATTGGATCTCAATTATTCCGCTCAAATTGTTTCAAGTGGGTAGTTCATATGTTGGATTTATCCAGGCAAATCCTATTAAGGTTTTAGAACATTCTGAGCTGTCTGTAGAAAGTAGAAAAAATGGTTCTAGAAATTTAACAGGTTATTTTACTACCTACTTGTGACTTGCTTTATTAGGCTTTTTTTAATTCAATAATAGGGTTGTTAAGTGCAATGATTTACTTGGGAATCTAGAATAACACGTTTAAATTACGAATAAAAACAAATTGTTTGGTTTTCAAGCGTTAAAATAGAAATAGTTCAAGTTCTATGGTAGTGAAAAAGATGGAGCGATGTGACTCCTGTAACGCTATCCCTTTTACAGACTGGAACTTGGAAGTTTATTCCAGTTTTGTACATAGAATTAGTTTTCCGCCCTTTAAATACTCTTTTATTTCTTTCCTTTAAAGTTTGAATTTCGACCAAATCTATCTAATTGAAATTTTAGATCTTATCTTATCTTAATGGCGGGGCCCTATAGGATCTTTTGTGTCATTACCCCTGCACCTTTTAGATTAATATAGGAAACTGAAACTGTAGCTAAGCTATCTTTTAAGGCTTTCAGATATGCCTATATTGCTTATCTAATGAGCTTCGACATTTTATACTTAGACCGGAACGTACTCATAAAAAAGAAAAACATATTTTTTTTAACCTCCACTACATTTTATTATTATTGTAATAGCCCAGAAGAATGGGCTGAAACATAACTTCCTGTATTTATCCTACACATAACAGTCGCCAAACAGTTAAGTAATGGCTGATCAACTTTGGCACAGCAAAAGCATGCCAGATGAATTACAGTACCCCAACGAAAATGTTATTTTTACACTTTAGTGCGTTGTCACAGTAAACTTCAAACAGAACATCAAATGACACAGATGACAATGACATTGACATTAACAATGAGAAGGTCCTAAGTATAATTACATTTTTATTGGGTGACTGTACATTGAAGAGTTGTTTTCACGTTTGAGGCGATAGCTATTGTAACGGCGCAATGTACTATGCTTTTGCTGTTAATGTAAATCAGCCATAAGTATACCTTTGCTCGTAGCAACATCCGCGTAGAAGTCGTTTATCGCTATTCCCTCGTGAACTGTATCTACATTCCAGGATAAAAAGTAGGTACCTACACTATCTTAATCTTCGAGCTAACTTAAAGAGTTAACAATCATTATACTTTTCACGTCGATCAAACTGTAAAAATGTAACAATCAAACACACTTTCGCTGTTATAATATACCAGCTGTTGCCTGTGACTTCATCCGCGTAGAATTCGTTTATCACTTTTCCCCGCGTAATGTCTTTTGTAGCGAACTTTCCAATTTTTTAGAATGCCCTTTTACGGTAATCAAGCTCCATACTAATTTTAATCAAAATCGATTTCGTGGTTTTACCGTAAAAGCGTAATGAACTGAGAGACTAAATAACAGGATAAGTAGGTACAGTCGGACAAAAATGTGCTATATCACCCTATGGTAGAAGTTAATTTGCACGTCATGATACAACAAGTTCGATTTTCCCTTGCAATAATATTATGACAGTGACAAGTGTGAACCTTAGCAATAATTCGATCTCACAGAAACTTTTGTCAAAACTGGTAGACCACTTTCTTGGCTGACCGTAACTTACTGTAGGTAAGTATACGGATCACACAAAGCCTTAAAGTATTGACCGCTGGATCATTTTACCCTCTCGGGCAGCCATACGGCAAATCCGGGTGGAGAGCCTAGACGAGTGTATTTCGCGAGCAAAATCTCAGGCTTACAAGATTTCAGCCCGAGTCGTAACTGTGCTTCGCAAAATTAGCCACTATTCTTCGACTTACGTGGGTAGGCTGGGGGCGCGTTGAGTTTGAAAAAGGTTCGTTGTTCTTTTTTTGCCAAGAAATAAATTAGGTACGTTGATTGAAAAGGTCTTATGTCAATGTCTGAGTTGGGACCATTTCGCAACAATTTCTCTGTGTCTTGTTCTTTTTGTATCTATGTAATATAATTTTTTGTATTGTTGTGAATAAATTTCTCTTTATCTTTATCTTTATCTAATTGTCTTACAGGTTAATTAATTCAGGTTGAATAGAAACGTTACTATTCTCGGATTTTATGAAAACTAAGAGTACGTTTTAAGGGCACCAGAGATTAAGAAGACCGCCAACCGATATTTGCCGAAAAATATAGACCACCGGGTCATTTTAAAGCAAACCTTAATATTAAACTTCTCGGTCAACCATACGCTAAATCCAGGCGGAGTTTTGAGAGCTGTGTTTCGCAAAATTAGCCACTATTCTTGGACTTACATCGGCAGGATGAGGGCGCGTTGAATTAAAAAAAGATTTGCTGTTTTATTCTATTTAAAAAAATGTAATGACTGATGTACTGAGCTAAACCTACATTGGGTTTGGTTTTTACCGTTGGAATTATTCGTTTTTAAGTAAACTAGGAGTTCGTATTACACTTTTTAATTTAGTATCGATTCACTTTGAATTTATTGGGATTAACAAGAGTTCAGTTATGCACTCTCAGTAAATTAATAAACTCCTGTGTAGATAGAACGTATACTGGCAGAACATGAATTTATCCATAGTGATAACACTTAGCTTTAGTTAAATCTTAAATAGAATGCGTATGGGTTTTAATTTCATGTGCCGTAAAAATCTGGTCAAGTGCGAGCCTGAGCCACACTATTTCTCTGTCCTTACAACAATCACATAATTGCTGCGAGATCTCAACCTACGGGATAGGCCAGCCGGGAAACTTGGGCTCTTACCACTTAGTAGTTCCGGCAATATCGCTGTACCACATGTGAACAAATTGCCACATTGTCGCTCTCACTTTAAAACTTGTGTTCTTCGGCGTTTATGGCTACTATGGCGTTTATTGCTGCAGAACCTTTTTTATGACAGGCATTATGTTGGTATGACAGAAGTTGGAAAAACTAAATGTTCTATTTCCAAATGGGAATTTAAAAAACTGGGCAAGAGCATGTTGGACCATGCTGTGTAGATTAGAGCACGCGACAATTTTAACTATGCCGTTGGAAAACTATTATCCTCTCATACATCGGCATAGATCGTGGTCAGTTTACCAACACCGCAAATAAGTTTTCGGTAGGTATAAACATTTAAACCAATTGTAACTCAAGAACCGTGATTTTTAGAATAGAATAGAATAGAATAGAAATGGTTTATTCGGTGCTAAAAATAAAATGAACATAAACAATACCAAAAAAGAAAAAAACATAATAAAAGTAGAAATACAAACTTAGAGTTATTAATCTAAAATTAACACCGAAAAGGTTGCCACTCAGCATGGTGTCAGGCTTACTAGCCTTGACGCTGGATTTCAGGGCCACCCGATTGAAGAGAGAGGAGCGCACTCCCAATCCATCTCACTACTATTTATTAAAAATAATGCTTAAACCAAATTATTTACAACTTAAACTAAATTATTAACAATTGTTTATGACTTCTGAATTATTGCGTGTATGTGTGTATGTGTGTGTGTGTGTGTGTGTGTGTGCGTGTGTGTGTGTGTGTGTGTGTGTGTGTGTGTGTGTGTGTGTGTGTGTGTGTGTGTGTGTGTGTGTGTGTTTCTGTGTGAGTGTGCGCGCGAGTGTGTATTAGTAGTTTTGGCTGTAGCACTTTAAAGCTAATATTTCATAAACGGGTACCTTAACCAAATTAATGTTTTTTCTAACCCGCCAATATTTTTGAAAGACCTATCCAACGACGACCCACACTATGGGGTAGACGAGAAAAAAAAATACATCCCGTTTAGGGGAGGTAAATTAAAAAAAATGATTTTTGATTTTATTTTACCATTTTGTGGCGTGACCTTATATGTATATTTTTGCCAAATTACAGCTTTCTAGTACTAAGGGTCTCTGAGCTAGGCTACGGACGGACGGACGGAGATGGCAAAATTATAAGGGTTCTTAGTTTGACTACGGAAGCCTACATACAGATCTTAATTAAAATCATAATTTACTCGAAAAAACCAGAGCCAACTAAGAGATTTTATGTAAAAAAAATAATAATATAGGTAATAACTAATTGTAATATTAGTTACATCAAAGCTGTAACAACAGCAAATTCTTTACTAACATCTTAGTTGCTGTATCTAACATCTTGTTAGGCTCGTATATAATCAATACGCTTATTCACCACATCACAATCTTGTTAGAAGTGACCCATTATTATTTTCTTAGGCTTGTATTTAAATGTCGATAGATTATTTGCAGCTATCATATCGTCAAGAAGGTGATTATATATCTTAGGGTCCATGACGTGTGTGATTTTCTCCGACTTAGTGAGTCGGTGCGCCGCGGGCATCAGCCGGCCTGCGCGCGCGCTGCATCCTGAGTTTGCTGGGGATCTGGTATTTCGGAAATGCGTCCAAGTTGACTCGCATGTACATTGCCACTTGCAGTATCATTAGAGATGGCAAGGTTAGGATACCTAGGGACCTAAAGTGGGGTTTTAACGAGTCTGTTTGGCCGATTCGCACAATCGCACGTACGGCACGTTTTTGAAGCCGGATGACTCGCTCCCATCCACTAGCCCTACACCACAACTACACCATACAACAAGTGTGAGTGTAACGAGGTGAAGTAGCATGTGCGAACCTTCTCACGAGGCACCGCACGAGCTAGTCGTCTCAAAGCGAAGCAAGCCGCGGATAGCTTGCCGCACACTTTGTCGATATGAGCCGCCCAAGTAAGGCCCCTATCTAATTCGAATCCAAGGAAGGTCGTGTTCGTTAACATAACCATGTAGCATGAAATATTGTTTTCACATCACCTATTCGGAAAGAGGACTGTTCTTCTCTGCTAGGAGGGATCAAAGTGGCACTTTAGTTTTCGAGGAAATTTTGTTGCCAGTATAAAATATAAACGCAATAAAATATGAAAATTGTATGACCATAATCGACTACAATTTATTTTTCGTCGTTTAAGTGCACATCATTTGTTTCATCACTAAGATCAGAGTCGAATGCTCAGGATTCTATTCGCAATTACAGAATCCTTCGCTTCGTTCAGGATACAATGTACGCCCTCGCCGTAAATATGTCATTATGCTCCCTTTTGACACAATCTTTTAGTGGTGGCTACTAGGCGCTACCACAATCGTATCCATTAACACCAACGCCAAGCAGTAGTGTTCGCATTGCTGTGTTCCGGTGTGGGGATAAGACAGCCGGTGAAATGACTAGCATAGAGGCATTCCATCTTAGTCCTCAGGGTTGGCAACGCATTTGAAGTCTTAGGATTGCAGTTTTGAGATTGTAGTCTTATCCCACTTATCCTCAGGTGACCTGAGTGCTCGCTCGCCTTCTCATTGTCACAAAAAACGATAAACGAACGAATTATAGTATATTTAAAGTACATATAAAAAATCAAATGCGCCCGTTTTCTTAGCGAGGAGGTTTAGTTGTATCCGGTAAAATAGACCGGTATATGTTTGTCCTAGCTGTCCCACCGTAATGAATATACCGGTTTCAAACATTTGTAAATGGGACGGTCCAGTGTACCGGAATCAATAACGTTCGCAAACACAAACGGGCTAGTGCGATGGGTTCCCGGTAAAGGAAGCTTTCAAATAAATGGGATTTCACGTTTTTTTTTCATTTCCAATAGCCCGTGTGACATGAAAAAGTAAGTGAAAGGGTTTGAAATGGGCTAAGCGCCGTGCAGTATTGATGGTTTGTAAAACTATATTGTAATTATACCGAGTAGCATGTTTGACTAGACCATTTAACTAAAATTAACCTACTCCGCGGGGCTAGACGAGTTGCCATCGAATACGAACGCTAGCGTTTGGGGATCACCTGTCACTAACAAAAATGTTTGGAGTTTACGTAAGTCATGTGATGTATCACTCGTTACAACTGTGGAGCTGACAATCACAATAGAGAAAGACAATATACAATAGACAAAGACAATATCTGAACCCATTCAGTTTTAAAAAATGTGTAAAAATACAGTTAGTTTTATAACAATCCAGGAAAGTGAAACGGTTTCGGACAAACGAAGCAGCGGACAGGGATTTTTCAAACTTAAGATACGTATTATTTGAATAAATGTTATATAGATTGTTGTTATGGTAATTTAGTGTTATATTATTTGACTTTTATGCTACCAAACAAGTTACATTTTGTTTTATTTCTAAACGTTTGTTACACATTTCATAAATGCTTATGCAAATGAAATTATGTAAAAAGTTTTTAAACAGATTGAAGCGCACCATAGGATAAAATATCCGTTTTATCCGCGCAAATATTTTTTTCAATTTATTTATCTAATGAAAATATACAACAACCTATAGGTTTATAGGTCTGTGTCAATTGATATTGCCAAAGATGTATGCAAATTAGTACTGTTTCACACATACCACAAATATATTTTTCTCTTTATTTATCTAATGAAAATATACAACAAACTATAGTCCGTGTCAATTGATATTGCCAAAGATGTATGCATATTAGTACTGTAATAGAGACTGAGAAGACATCACTTGATTTTTAAAATCACTTTATTATCAAGTAATAACAATAAATTGGTTTGTCAAGTTGTGTTTACATCTTTGCCAACTTTAATTGGCACCGACTAATTATGTATAAGTACAGCTAAGCGGGATCTATATGAACACCCACTTTTTATGTAACTCGAACCCTTCAAAGTTATTCAACGGAACTTGGTTGATTGATGCGTACTGTTCAAAACTGCAGGCAACTGCGCAACTTCTGCAGTTTGCAGCTGCAACCGTCTTTTGTTTTTGTTGCGCTCCACCGCGCCGTGGTAAAAATGAAATGAAGTATGAACCGAGGATTTTTATGGAGATTGCTGTAAGTTTTCTAGTAGCCAGTTTGAATTTTATGTTGTTTTGAAAACAAGGATTTAAGTTAGGTATTTTAATGATGAAAAGAGCAAATCAGATAGATACATGTTCAAATATTTATCTAATAATCAAAAATAATGAACAAAATGCTTTTTTAGCTATTCAATGTTTTAGTTATAAATATACTTATATTGGCTTTTGTGTATAGTTGTTATAATTATAAAATTACTATTGTGTAAAAAAACATTGTAACTTTGATAGTTACGAAACAAAATTTTACATAACGGAAGGATAGATTCTTATAACTTAACTTTAGAACTCTAATTCTGAAGTAGCATACAATAACATTTTTTATTTTCATTATCTGCGCCAAAATGTACGAACTAACAGTAATTACTAACTACATGTGAACGTAAAGTAGTATCCCTTACCATGAGTTACAATAGGAAATTTGCATGAAGAAAGAGAACACCAAAAGTCAAATTAAAATTAAAATCGACCATCAAATAAGGATGATACAAGCATTTTAAACTGCTAATTAGATAACGATTCGACAGAGAATTCCGATATGTACTGTGACGTGTGTGTGACGTGTATGTTGATATAAACTCCATGTATGTTAAATTCAATTTAGCTAGAATGAGATAGGAACAAATCTTTGTTGGCTTATATTTTGGTTCTTTTTATATCTATTCAAAAAATGTTTTTTCTCAACTGTTTGCTACATGAACCAGTTTTTATTGAAACTGTGAAATAAAAATGAATATTGCCTATTATATTACCGTACTCGCTAGCGAGGCGAATGCTCTCTCCGTCGCTACTCGCTAGCGAGGCGAATGCTCTCTCCGTCGCTACTCGCTAGCGAGGCGAATGCTCTCTCCGTCGCTACTCGCTAGCGAGGCGAATGCTCTCTCCGTCGCTACTCGCTAGCGAGGCGAATGCTCTCTCCGTCGCTACTCGCTAGCGAGGCGAATGCTCTCTCCGTCACTACTCGCTAGCGAGGCGAATGCTCTCTCCGTCGCTACTCGCTAGCGAGGCGAATGCTCTCTCCGTCGCTACTCGCTAGCGAGGCGAATGCTCTCTCCGTCACTACTCGCTTGCGAGGCGCATGCTCTCTCCGTCGCTACTTGCTAGCGAGTCACTACTCGCTACTCGCTAACGAGTCGAATGCTCTCGAATGTAACTCATGGTTAGGGTACAATACTCTTACCATGTAAGTCAAATGCTGGTCCTCGCACTCTATAAGAATACTGCGAGGTCTGCGAGGGACAGAGTATTCGACTCGTTAGCGAGTACGGCAATTGTAACTCATGGTATGGGTCGGCATTAGTCGAAAGCACTCGCTCGCGCCGCCGCTGCTCGCGATGCGCGTGGGGCTTACCGCAGCCCGCCACCAAAGACTATCTCCCGCAGATACTGGAAGACCACATTTTCACAATTTATATAATGACTATACTCTGTTTAATCTAGGATGATGCCTGTGACAGCCGTATCTCGCAATTTCAATCACTTACTTTAATCACAAGCGAGGTATTTAAAACAAGGCGTTAGATTATTGAACGGCGTTTCTTAAAACTAGGCGTTTGTACCAATCAAGTATTTATGTATAAAGAAATAAGTGTTATACTTGTTTATGTGAGCTGTCACAGGCATCATCTTAGATTGAATAGAGTACCTACCTACCTATAGCGACCGGTTTATGTGTTTGTATGTCAATGAGAAGGCACGCGAGCACTGAGGCTACCTGATGGGAAGTGAAATCTGAGACCCAAAGACATTTGAAATCTTAAGACTACAATCTCAAAACTGCAATCCTAAGATTTCACATGCGTTGCCAACCGTGAGGACTATGATGCTAGTAATGTCAACGGTTGTCTTATCCCCAAACCGGAACACAGCAATGCGAACACTGCTGCTCGGCGGTTGGTTAATGGGTAAGATGGTGGTAGCGATGCGGACGGACCCTGCACAAGGTCATACCACCACAAAAAAAAGGTTTTTTGAGAAGTTGGTCGCTTGAAATTTTGTCTTGGCATTGACTCCTCAAAATATTTATAGGTACTATGAAGATAACTTATTATTAGAGGCCATTTGCAACGTCAAAGGATGGGGGATGTGTAATTTGTTTTAGTTTTTATGTTTGTGTATTTAGGTGTTCAAAGTTCTTATCTGTTAGTGATTTGTACTTTTAATACCTTTGTGTTGCACAGTGATAGAAGACTTGGACTTATTTCGTGTATCCTGGCATCTTACTTCTCGTTTCATGTGTGGACTCGCAGTGGTACAGAGGTTAAAACTATCTTGACCTCTGCCCTACATATCACCGTACAACGTTGCCCCCAATCTTCCTAGAGGAGGTTGGATTGTGTTTTATTGCTATATTGATTCATACTTATATATACTTGACACTAGCGAAATCACATAATTTGTGGAAACGCCATATCCCCGCGGTAGTACGAGTAGCTGTTCAAGTCACCGCGGGGCAAAGAAAAAGAAAAACTTATTATTAAAAAACTTTTATTCATAAAAGCTTATTACTATATAACATAATACTATACCGTAAAACGGGGTGAGTATGGACACAATCTAAAATGAAGCATAATGTAAGTAATTATAAAACTAATTATTTCCAATAGGTGTAAGGCACTGGTCCCACCGCCGGCGAGTGAGATATGAACTATCGACTTTTTTCTAGCCCAAAAAACGAACAAAAGATAATCGCTTCTTTGTAAATAAAAGAGTGAGATATATATTTATAGTTCATCGCTCGCTGTTCACACTGCCGGCGAGGACACTCTCCCAACGCCCGGCTAGTAAGCTATAATTCCATAGAATTTTTACTAGCCTCTCGCCGATTGTCAACTGTTTCTAGTACAGAAGTTTACTAGTTGCTCACCCAGCTCGCCGATATCTGGCGGTGGGACCGCTATTTACTAGTTGACCGCAGCGATTAAAGCTATTCACTATAAAACTAGCTCAGCGGTAGTCGCCGATGCCTGCCGAGCGTCAAACTATCAAAACTTTACTCGCTTCTCGCCGCCCACTCTTTTGTAGTTTATAGTTCTACTAGCTTATAGTCTGTAGCCGGCGGTGGGACCAGTGCCTAACGGTATTGTCTGTTTAATACTGGTTTTTATTTGTAACAAGTTATGACTTATTTTAGGCTGTGTCCCTACTCGCCCTTTAATCCCTACCCACCCCGTTTTACGGTACACACGCGTAACTTATTCTACAAGGTGGATAAACTAATAAGTTTAGCTCGAGTCTTTTGCGTAGAATCCATCTGCTGCTAGAAAACTATTCATCTATCGCCCAGGAACAAATCAAAGCAGAAATATCTTTCTCAAACAATGTTTTTAAAATGCAACGTTTATTTAGAATGCAAATGAACCATCTCTGCACCTGGCTGTTCCCAGGGAAGATGTAATGCACCTTTGCATTACATTGCTTTCTTTTCGCTCGTTAGTCTTAAGGAATAAATTAAAAAAGCAACAAACATTATTTTAAAAGAGTTTGCGTTTATTTATTTAATTAGATATACATGTTCCAATTTAATAGTCTTCATTTTAATACGTCAGATGATGGGGTTTTAGGTATTTGCGCCATGAGTGATTTTATCATGGACCGCTGAAAAGAGTTTTTTTTAATGCATTGAGAAAGCAAACGAGCACACAGGCCATCTTATGGTAAGTGGAAACTGTGACCCATAGACATTCGCATTCACAAGTCTGCAAGCTTAAGACTGCAAATGCGTTGCCAACCCTGAGGACTAAGATTGAATGCCTCTATGATAGTCATTACACCGGCTGTCTTATCCCCAAACCGGAACACAACAATGCGAACACTGGTGTTTGGCGGCAGGTTAATGGATAAGATGGTGGTAGCGAGCCGGACGGACCCAGCACAAGGTTTTATTTAATAAAGTTATAAATAAATAAACAATCGCTTTGCGATAGCATCGCGCCGCTAAAATTCCGGGCCCTAGATAATAATACTCAATGTATTTTTGCCACATTTAGAAAGTTACCAAATCGTTTTGCCTTATTATATTTTTTTTTACGTAAAACAATTCTATGATTAGGACACTAAAATTTCAATCGAAACCTACTCTTTAATTATATAAATGCTACTATTATTATTATCCTAGTAATCTAAATATATAAAAGGAGAAACTGACTGACTGACTGACTGACATATCAACGCACAGCCGAAACTACTGTACCTAGAAACTTGAAATTTGGTACAGGTGTTCCTTTCATGATGTAAGTGAGCACTAAGAAAGGATTTTCCGAAAATCGACCCCCAACGGGAAAAAAGGGGGAGTACTGGGAAACTAATTCTACGCGTACGAAGTCGCGGGCGTCCGCTAGTATTACTATATAATATTAAAAAATTAAAGTTAGTTAGTTTGTTAGGTACTCAATCACGCCAGAACGGGTTAGGAATGTGGTAGATATTTGGCACAGATATTAATCTGGAACAGAACAAAGGGTACTTTTTGTGCCAGACAGTTCTCGTGGGAATAGCGATTAATGACTTCTACGCGGACAGAGTTGCGGGCAGAAGCTATTCACGGTTATAATAACGGTACCCTCCGAAAAGAGCATGAAGTACTACATATATACTACAAAATGTTTGTTATCTAATAAAAATAAATTAATAAAAATCGTTTATTTAAATGCATACACCATTACATTTGGGAAGGTAGGTACATCAAATATGCATACACTAACTTAGACTTGAATTGACTTGCCGAGAAAACAAACAGAGGCCCCCAAACTAGGCGAAGCCTGTATCTTGGGAGACCATATATATTTTTAAAATGCTTGAATACTGATTTTAAGTAGGTAATTCATACTTTTAATAGAGGTAGAAGTTCTAACAATTGTATTTCTTGAAAACATCTTCAGAAACATCGTAACCTAGAGTAAGCATCCATTCTGTTAGAGTATTTCTAGCTTGGTTTTTTTTATAGTCTCTGATTTGACAAAACTTTAGAACTGATATGGTGTTTTTTAAAATTCCATTTACCATTTTAACTACCTATTTCCAGGTCTGAGAGTAAATTATTCTATAATCGTTGCACTAATTCGCGTGAAGCGCACACGCTGCGCCATATTTCATTCAACTAACTTACCGCCCTGGATTATCCCGCTTTGCCTTTTATTAAATACCCTTTTTGATATTCTAAAAGATGATCTTTTACAGCCTGGTAATACAGTAACAGCTTAGTAAATGCCTATTTAAAGACCGGTGAAGTGCGTATTACTCCTCACTGTAGGTATTATTATGTTGCGATTTCAATTTGGTTTTGAATCGGATCAAACTTAAGCTTCTAAACTTCTTTTAGGTTTGTACCTACTATGAATTATCTGTACATTCAGCATAATAAATATGTATACATTAGCAAGGTTTCAGAAATATATATACAACCTCATTCCCTTGCAGTCGAGTCGTGTTTACATATTTTTGAAAGTTTCGCTGTGTCCATATTATTAGACGTGACTGTACTTAATATAAATAATCATACCAAATTTTACCCTTGTATGTTTACGATAAGAACATTAAAAATAAAAATACGCTGAAAAAAAAGTTTCAGATGAGGACCCCCTTTATTATTGCAGTTTCTTTATTTTTTATTGATTAGTAAACCAGCGACTACACACAAACCCTGAAAAAAAAAACCCGCTATCTATTACAGGTTAGAGATACAGCTCTTTGATGTTAGGACGGACGGGGTTGGGGTCCTTCGAATATGGAACCCTAACCCTTCGTTGTGATCCCGCTGGCGCTAGTAGTTAACGGTTGTGTGTGGGCTGCGTTCACTGTTACCGTAAAGGCCTATACACACGTAGTGCGGGATGCAACTTTTCGATGTTTGTATTTTTGTTCATTATTTCCTTCTAATTTTTTTTTTTTTTGATTATTATTTATTATGTGTGTAGTTTAGTATTTTAGTTATATTATTTCTTAGTCCTTGTCATTTGTGTATCTGTTGTTGTTGCCGACCGTGCTTTCACCGAATGGGTCCTGCGGAAGACCAGCGCTGGCTGTAAAGCTAGCAACATGCTGAGCAGGGTCCGTTTCGTGACAAAGTGTGTTTTTTTATTTATTAGTTTTTTTTTTTGTATGTGTTATTTTTTGTCGCGAATAAAGACTTGAACTTGAACTTGAACTAATAAAAAGGTGTCTTTGAACGGCACCGCAGGCCAACAGTTTATCTGCAGTTCCAAGTCCAAAATCTATACAGAAATGTTTGAAACCTTAAGAGGAACTGATGGTTCATGTTTTAAGACAACAAACTGACAGGTCAAGACTTGTTGATGGATTGTAAGTGTATGTTTTTTACGCAGGTCACCGGATCGTAAGTAGAATATGTGACACATAGACATTGGCATTCCTACAATCTTACGACTAAAATCTTAAGACCGCAAATGCGTTGCCAAGTGCCAACCCTATGGACTACCACAGCTAATGTAGTGGTGCTCTTAGTTATGGTATGGTTCAATAATTTTGCGTAAAAAACATACATACCGTCACGCCTTCATCCCAGAGTGGGCTACAGAATAACCAAGAACTCTAACAACCTGTTCTTAAATCTGTCATCACATATTTTGTTAGGGCCCATTATAGATGTTTGTATTTAATTTAGATAAAATAAAATATAATATTTTATTTATTTAATAGGGCTGGTGCAGCGGCCGTAGCGGCTGAAAACATTAAGACTGGCAAATATAGTGGTCTCGGCCCAGAATATAATTTTATTCCATTCGGTGTCGAGACCCTTGGTCCGTGGGGTCCTAGTGCTATTAGCCTTTTTAAGGAATTGTCAAAGAGACTCATTGACGTCACTGGAGACCGAAGAGCTGGCAGTTTCCTCGCTCAACGAATAAGTTTAGCCATTCAATGAGGAAATGCTGCCAGTATCTTTGGTACAATGCCGCAGGGGCCATTCTTAGATTTAATGTTTTAGTGTATATAGATTTAGTCTTATTTAATATTAGTTATTTTCAGTTATTTTTACAATTTAATTAAATATAATGTAACTATTTATACTCTATTATGTGCAATAAATATCCTATTTAGATAAAATATTATCATCCACCTGTTTCAAACGGTTGCAATCTCGTTGCAATGGACAGAGTACCTACCTATTCGCATTGTTGTTTCGGTGTGGGGATAAGATAGCAAAAATTACTAGCACTGATGGATGGCATCCTAGTCCTCAAAGGTGGTAATTTAGAGTCTCTAGGATTGCATTCTTAAGATTGCAACTATCTTTGTTTGGGGGTGTCCCTCGAAATTCCGAACAACGTTTGTCCGAATTATTGAATGTCCTGTCTGACTACTTGTTAAACAGAACTAAAAAAAGAAACAGGTGGATATGGCTTTAAGATAAACGAACATTCGCACAAACGGTGCATTAAGAGAAATGACAATTAGGAATTCTAATATAAACCCATCAGGGGGTCTAAGCCAGGACATTTACCTGTTTTTGTTGAGCCCCGTAATTCGTGTCAGTAATTATTTTTGAAAAAAAAAAACTACAGCTTTAGACGGACTCAGGTGGCGATGATGATGGATGACTAAAATATTGGTCGGAAGTTGCAATGGAAATCGAATGAGGAAACCTTTACTCAGCATTTTACAGATTTGTCACAATCGTAGCAGTGGAAAGAAGTGGTCTCTGCCTACCACTTTGAGACACAAGCGTGATTTAATGTATTGCATGTATATGATAATACATAATAATTTTATTTAATTACAGTTACCTTCTTTACTCGGACGCCACTCGAGAAGTCTTCATCCACCTGTTCGGCGAGCGATGTGCCCCGCCTTAAGTGTAGCAACCCGTTCTTAGGACCTATATTAATTAATAAATAATTTGATTTAATTTGAATAAGTAAACACTTCAAAGTTTTCTTTGTAAACAAATAACAATCCCTAATCCTATTTTTAAAAGTATCAATCAACACCAAGAAATTATCAAAGAAGTGTTAGAGAAATTAATCGGCGTCTCTGGCGACCACAGGCAAGGCTCCTTTTTTGCCAAAGACTGAGCATCGCAGTGCAGCGGGGTAACGGTGCGAGTATCCTCGGCACGATGCCGCAAGTTGACGTAATGAAAGGATTTATTTTTATTCAATTTGTTTTTATAATTACGTTTTAGTTTTACACGTATCTCTCGAGTATTTTTGAAAAGAAAGTTCGAATGTCATAGCGCAGAGACTGATATTACGTACCTAGTTATATTGTCAGAATCAAAATCATAAATGCATTTGCAACCTACAATAAAGAATTAGGAAACAGGCGTGATATGTATGTATGGAATAAAGATTTTCCTTAGTCAGCGGAAACACGTTTGCAAATGCAATGTTAAGGCATTTAGTGTTTGAGATAAGGCCGAAGTCACGTGTGAGAAAACATGAACCAGAAGCTTATATGTACCTATGTACAATGATTATTTATTGCCTATATCAGTACGAAATTATTTATGACATCAATAAACGAGTTAACGTGGGTATGATAGTTCTTTCCGTATTCCATTGTTTTTAGTGGATGACGTAACAGTACTGATGAAACAGACATGCTGCTTCTAAGTTAAAACTTTTACATCTATAGATAAAACCCCACAAAATGATGGTGACCCCTTTTTTCAAAGCTAAATCTCAAACGGTCCAACCAATTTTAATAAAGCCAAGCTACGAATCATTCCTATTAAACTACCTTTCATTAAACAAAACAGCATCTAAATCGGTTCATCCGTTTTGGACCTACAATGCATTATCACTGACACACATACACACATAGACACAAATAGCACAAGTTAAAAAAAGTTCCAAACAGCCAATGCAGCTGTATTCATATTCCTGTCTTTTATTGAAGACAATAGACAAAGAAATTACTAGAATTGAACTAAAAATGGCAGCTTTGGAGTATAACATTGGTTAAGTGCAAGTATTTGTATAAAACAATTGTCTGAATCAATTACATTAACGGTCCCATGTAAGATCCCTGTGATACACCACGGTGTGGCGAGCACCTTAAGGTTTTGGGACATGAAAAAGTCAAGTATGTATTTATTTATATATTTAAGGACTTCCAACAGGATCACAATGCTTACTGTTAAGAAACTACATGGTCCAAAATAAACGCTATAACTAATTGATCTCTCTCTTAAACGTGATCACAACATGGACTAAAAAACCAGAATGAGAATTCGTTTTTTCCAAACTCTACATCGATACTTATTAAAAATGATTTAACAAACTCCCTGACAATAATTAACTATTGGTTATTTACTTCGGACTATATATTAATTAATTTTCAGCCGTTGTATTCTCGGCATACGACTATTAGGAAAAGATAAACCAATATATTCGCTAATCCACCAATATTTTATCTTTTCGGAAAACATAAACCGTATTTATTGGCTTGGATTACTGATAATTAAGATTATCTAAACACCATTTGTATTGATAATTAAAGATATGATTCGGTATAAAAACTCCTCAGGTTTCTGATCAATCATAGTTTGAAAATACAAACCAAACAAGTAAGTTGCAATTTAAATCACCTGAACGAACAGTTGTAACCTATTGAAATTTAGCGCAAGCGAATCATTCAGAGAAAGTATCCTTTTACCCGTTAGCTTGTTACTAATTTACATTTGTATTTTCTTTATAGCAACCATGAAATTCCTGCTGATTGTCGCTTCCGTCATCGCCGTGGCCGTCGCTGGCCCGACCCGCGCCCTGGTCACCCCAGGAGCCGTTGGCCCCGCTATCGTGGTTCCCGAGAGCCCCATCTCTGTCGGACCCGTTCTAATCGAACAACCCATTGAGACCGGACCCGCCGTCGCTGTCCTGCCCATCGTCGAAGCCCCTGCCGTCGCTGACCTGCCCATCTTCATCGAGAGCCCTGCCGTCGCTGACCTGCCCATCTTCATCGAGAGCCCTGCTGTCGCTGACCTGCCTATCTTCATCGAGAGCCCTGCTGTCGCTGACCTGCCCATCTTCATCGACAGCCCGGCCGTCGCTGACCTGCCCATCGTTGCCGGTGACATCGGCGCTTCTCCCGCTGCTATCGTCCCCGCTCCCGTTGAGGCCACTCCCTCCAGCGGCACTCCCCTGGTCCAGATCATCCTGAACATCAACCAGGCTGCCGTCGCTGAGACTCCCGCCGCCGTGCCCGCCCCCGTCGAGCTCCCTGAGTCAGTCATTGACATGTCTCCCGTCATCGTCGAGGATGCCGTCTACGAGGTCTCCCCCGTCATTGTTGTCGACGCTGCTGAGAACCCCATCGATGGTGTCGCCGTCGTCCCCTCCCCCATCGTGATCGAGCCCACTCCCGCTGAGCTCCCCGCCCCCGTGCTCCCTGAGGTCATCGCCCCCGCACCCGTTGTCATCGCTCCCGAAATCCTCAACTAAGTGAAGCAATGTTGTTGTTTGAGAAACATCGTGATATCATATTTCTACTACCTTAGAACAGCGGCTATAAACTGTGATAAGAGATGCTTGAAATAAATCACTTCCCTAGTTTGTATTTTCTTGTTTAAATCACTAATTTTAAAAATATTACCTTTTAATAGTAGTTTACGTGACGGTTGCGTAATGGCAATTACACATAGTCGCGTACAATACTTTATCTACACACATATTATAAGTACTCTAAGATGGGTTCAGAAGCCGAAAGGCAAATGACCAGCATAACCCGTGGTAGTGGTGACAGCGATGACAGCTGTAACGTAATGAAATTACGTTATCGAATATTGTAAAGTAAAGAGATCCAAATTTGGAACATCTTCCAAAATTAACAGCTGTCATCGCTGTCACCTACTACCACAGGTAATCTGGTGATTGCCCTTTTGATTGGGTTTTGAACATATAATAGAGGATTGATGATATGTGTGTAGATAAAACTTTCAAGATTACAAGGTTATGTATGACCATTATTAGACATCTCCCTACCATTAGCATTAGTAATAATGTGCTTTACATCTATATCTATACTATTAATAAAGAGAGAACAGGAATGCGCGTCACTCATAAACGCCTAAGCGAAACTACTGAAGCTAGAAACATGAAACTTTAACAGTACGTGTTTTTTTTGACGTAAGCAAGTAATAAGAAGAGATTTTTTGAAATTCAACCCCTAAAGACGTGAAATAGGGGTAAACCATTGTACTAAAGTCCGTCATTTTTAAAGCTACGAACATGAAATTTGGCATTAAGGCTTATGAAGATAAGGCTGTCCATGTACCATATTCATTTTTTATAATTTAATCTCGGAAATGTCGAAATAGTGGATTAAAGTTTGTATGGGAGATACGTCATTTTTGAAGTAAATTACATCAAATTTAAAATGTAGGGTCCTGTTACCAAATAGAGAGAAATATAATTTTACCGTTTATGAAAATTCATCCCTTTAGGGAATAAAAAAGGGGTTGAAAATTTGTACGGGATTCCCATTGTTTCAAAGCAGCTGACACCATGTTATGTTTTCAAAAATCAGATTTAAATGGGTTTAATTTATTTATCCTTTCGTGATTCCAAGAGTCGTACCTTTTCAATTTAAAAGACCAAGTAAAAATTTCATTTCCTGTAACCATTAAATTAAAATAATATATAAATTAAATGCTCAGGATCAAACATATAAATACACTACTGCAAAAAAAAAGTTGCGTTTTTCATACTAAAGAGACAATTTCGAAGCCTTGGTTCCTCGCCAGGGAATGCTTTTAGTGAATTCTGATGATGAATACCGCGAGCATCGATACAGGACCAGAGTGCCTAGGATACCCAACTGAATGAATCTGTGGTTAACGCCGGAATTGTGCATGTTCAGAAAAACATCTAAAATGGCAATAAAATTTAGTTAACTGATTGTGCGATCAGTTAGGTATCTTCAGAATTTTTGACCTCTTCTATTGAACCTCGGAGTATCCACCATTAAACCTCACTCGAATCAACCCCTGGCGAGGAATCAAGGCTTCGAAATAGTCTCGTTTGTATGAAAAACGCACTCTGACCCTATATTTTTGCTCCTGAGGGTATGTTGGCGTTGACCTAAGGCAAGAATGTTTTTCAGGTGGGCAATTGTTTCTTAGCCTATCAAGATCAAGGAACGCAGAAAACTCATTAAGGAGTAGTACGAAAAATGTCGTATATTCTGAAATATTAAATTAATTAATAAGAGGTTATTCATTAATTCATTTATTTAAGAGCCATAAATGGTAATAGAACTTATTGTTCAAGTAATAAGAAACGCAGTGCTACGATTATGAATAGGGTTAGGATTTTGGTGGCATTTCGTGGTTCTAGAATCCATGGAGTCGATATTTCCTAATTATTATAATACATAACACATTGATTTTGACCTTCGGTATTATCATATTCAAAAATGAACTAAATACATATTTACTCGTAGTTCGGTTATTTCATAGTTATTAATATTTGCTTGTTTGTAACGCTTTCACATCAGAGATATCCTCAATACCAAAATTAATTTAAATTGGTGCGGCCGAATAACGAATAAATGAATTTTGAAATATTAAAATACTGAAGGTCAAAATCAAAGTGTTATGTATTATAATAATTAGGAAATAGCGACTCCATGGATTCTGGAACCACGATTTGCCACCAAAAGTCCTAACTCTAATTATGAATAAATAGTGAAAGTTGAGTCATTAAAGTGTTGTTTTACTATTGCAAGAAAATCCATCTATGCTTACCTAAACAATCTAGGTAAATAAACTATAGGTCTGGGGAGCCAACATGACCGACGTTTAAGTAGCTTTCGTTTAAGGAAATCGACAGAAAAATGGAGTGACACTAGATGACGCCTGGATGCATTATGTTTCAAATCTATTTCAAATTTACAATTACGATGACGATATCATATTTTGATATGATGATAACTAGGATTAACTTAAACCTAGAATGAACATACTCAACCTCACCCGAGCGAAGCCGGGGCGGACCGCTAGTTAGTAATGTTTTTTGCTCTAAAGATTTAATATTATATACCTATACTGAAAATATGTAGGTATGTTAAAAAAGCTGAAGTGAAACCTTGTGCTGCAGACTGCAGAAACATTATTATGAATAAATGAAACATTTAGACCGCTGTTACAAAATAAATAAAAATAGAGCTAACGTAAAAGAACTTGAAAAGCTATTATACATAACTAAATCCGAACAAGCTAGCCAGCACAGATTTATGCTGTGCTTAAATTAATAATTGCACAGATTTTTGTAAAAACTCTTTGACCACTGCGATATTATGTAATTTTTAATTATTTAACTATCTGAATGTTTATTTATTGTTATTACTTCTGCGTTCTTGTTATTCTACGGGTTTTTCAGGCGTGAAAATGATTGCTTTAGCAGAAGAATGGCCTTCGTGCCATTGGATTTAATTCATATGAGTAATATTAAGATCTAAGAACCTATAAAGCAAGTTTTACGAGAAAATCGCCTATCGTTACGTTATTGGTCATAATAAAGTCGCGACAGAAAAACTGGGCATCCCGATTAGGGTGAAGCGGTACTTTACGCCTGGATAGTTTTATCTCTTTACATGGCTCAAATCCGATCAAGCATGGAATAATTCAGTCACCTTTAGGATGGTTCAGCTAAATACCAACTAGATACACTTGATGCAGTGGAACGAAAAGCTAAGAGACTCAGCGGCCACGATTACTTCCAAAAGGCTAAGCTTCACAGCCTACAGCCAGCTTAAAGTTGCCTGCTTGTCGGTATTCTACAAACTGTACTTCGGAGACTATGCACAAGAGCTTCACGAGCTAATAAATGAATAATAAATAAATAAAAATGATCCATAGAGTGTTAGTACAATGAAGTTTTAACCTATGTTAGTAACACATGACAAAAGTAAAAAATGATTAAATGAAAATTACAAGTAAGAGTTGACATCGCAGGAGCAACCACAACAGATAGTGTATTTAACTTGCTTCCCCGATGGCAAATTGGACCCAGTAATTGGTAAGTGGGCAGTCCAGTCAATCAGCCCAGACCCTCAGGAGGCTGTTGCTGCTGTAATACCGCCGTCTTCTTTCTACCATCGGACTTCCGTACCTGGTTGAAACTCTGCCTTTTCGAACAAAGCGCTTTGCATCATCGTTCATAGTTCGTAACAACTGCCAAAGAGTGGAAAGCGCTTCCAGCATCTCTATTACAGAATGCACACAATCTGAACCTATATAAGGCCCGTACCGAAAAGTTTTTTTACAGAGTCTGCATACTAGTAAAATACGAAATGGGAAACATTTTTTTTTTCTGATTATAAGCTTTAATTTGGGTCATCTTAATATATCGATTGGAATAATTAATTCAGTACAGGTATTGTTTTTATTTAAAATGCAGGACGATAAAATAATTCGTAGAGAAACCGTTTTGCGAACGTACATTGAAAATCCTAATTCAACGTTTGCAGCGGTTGGAAAGATGGTGAATATAAGTCATGCAACGGTACGAAATATTGTTAATCGGTACTTAAAAGAACATAGAATTCAAAACAAAGCTCGAAGTAGACGCCCAACGGGTCCTTCAAATAAAAAAATAGAATTGAAAATAGTGTCTACTTACGAGAATAATTGTAGTTTATCGGTGCGGGATGGGGCAAAAAATTTAAAACTAGTACATGTATGGTCCAGAGAACGAAAGTGAGTCAAAATTTAAAGACCTACAAAAAAGAAAAAGGCCCAAATAAGTCGGTAAAGCAATACAATAGTTCTGTTATAAGGTCACGAACATTGTACAAGCTTCTCAGCGATTCGAACAGAACATGCGTTCTCATAGATGATGGGACATAGTGAAAAAACAATTTAGGTCTTCGCCCGGTGACCAATTCTACACAACCGAAAATAAGGCGAATATCACCTATCAAAATAAATATATTTTTATAGAAAGTTTGGGGAAAAATATTTAATCTACCAAGCAATATGTTCCTGTGGAAAACGCACTGGGTCATTTATCACTAAAAGTACCATAAATGCAGATTCTTATGTCCAAAAATGTATATACGGTTTGTTTTTACAATGTATAAGGTAGCATGAAGGGAAAGTGTTGTTTTGGTCCGATCTGGCTACTGCAAATTATGCCCGAGCCAGACAAGAGTGACTGGCTTCAAACAACGTGTTATGTGTGCCCAAAGGTATGAACCCCTCAAACTGGCCCCAGTTACGACTCATGGAGGGGTAATGGGCATTAGTTAAAGCTGAGTTGCATAAAAACTGTGCTTCAGCAACATCAGAGACAGATTTTAAAAAGAAGTGGAAAAAACACGCCGACAAAGGCACCGAAACTACTGTGCAAAACTTAATGCCAAGCTCTAAGAAAAAAAATCGCTTGTTCAGCCGCAAAACCCTCAAACCATAAAATGTATACATTAATTGTAAATAGACATTATACATCATATAACTAAAACAAAACATCCTTGCTGTTCATTGTAGTTTAATTGATATCATAAATATACTCTGTAAAAAAACTTTTCGGTACGGGCCTTACTTAAAGTTAGATAAGGCATCTTCTGGTTGAGCTCGCTTCGTTGTCGACAAAATATTCGTCCTCCAACGGCTAAAGTTAGTAAAGAGCAAGCCCATTATCAATTAAAAACAGCTTGTCCCTCCTGAGGCACTCACACTTAAAACTGGCGATCTGGATCTTGACATCTCAACAGACTTTGTATTTGTTCGTTGGATATATTTAATTTGATCATAATTTTGTTGAAACGTTTAAACGTAAAACACGATTCAAACAAAAACCTCGATTCTTTTCTTTGACAAGATATTATCTTCTGTCTTCAAAAGTATACAATATTTAACATCATTTCAGCCTATTGCAGTCCACTGCTGGACGTAAGCCTCCCACAGGGTTCGCCACAAGGCCCGATCTCCCGTTTTCGCCATCCAGTCACCACCAGGCACAGTGGTTGGACAGTGAACAGTCCAGGGTGGTTATTATGACATGGCTATGCAGTTCATTTTATGGTGAGCGTAAAAGACGGAGCTATCTCATCAAATAAATCAGCATCATAACTGTTTGCCCTTTCCAAAGGCATTATTGTTTTATCGGTTATCTCTCTGTTCCTGATGATACTTTTAGCTAATCCACAACTTTCATGTGTCGACAAGAATGGAAATTTACGACGCGGATTATTGATTATTTTAATTTTTTTATTCACAATCTAAGGCATTTTTTGTTAATTAGAGATAATGGTTGGTATAAAAACGCTCAAATTTTGAAACGAACTATAGTTTGAAACTTCAAACCAAACAGGTAAGGTTTATTTCAAAGTTAACTGTTAAAATTTAAATTCAGCCCATAGGAGAAAATGTTTTAATTAAATAATTATTTCACAATCACTCAACATTAATATTATATTTATTGATTAGATATTGTGTTAAATTGTGATTTTCACTGCACATACGTTCCCTGGTTCTAAGTGAAAGAACAAAATTCCAACGATTAATACGGGAATGCTTTGATACAACTAAAAGTTACTTTTTCGCTCTTTACAGCAACAATGAAATTCCTGCTGATCGTTGCTTCCGTCATCGCCGTGGCCGTCGCTGGCCCGACCCGCGCCCTGGTCACCCCAGGAGCCGTTGGCCCCGCTATTGTGCAGCCCGAGAGCCCCATCTCCGTCGGCCCCGCTTTTGTGGAGCCCGAGAGCCCCATCTCCGTTGGACCCGCTATTGTGCAGCCCGAGAGCCCCATCTCCGTCGGCCCCGCTATTGTGGAGCCCGAGAGCCCCATCTCCGTTGGACCCGCTATTGTGCAGCCCGAGAGCCCCATCTCCGTTGGACCCGCTATTGTGGAGCCCGAGAGCCCCATCTCCGTTGGCCCCGCTATTGTGCAGCCCGAGAGCCCCATCTCCGTCGGCCCCGCTTTTGTGGAGCCCGAGAGCCCCATCTCCGTTGGACCCGCTATTGTGCAGCCCGAGAGCCCCATCTCCGTTGGACCCGCTATTGTGGAGCCCGAGAGCCCCATCTCCGTTGGACCCGCTATTGTGCAGCCCGAGAGCCCCATCTCCGTTGGACCCGCTATTGTGGAGCCCGAGAGCCCCATCTCCGTCGGCCCCGCTTTTGTGGAGCCCGAGAGCCCCATCTCCGTTGGACCCGCTATTGTGCAGCCCGAGAGCCCCATCTCCGTCGGCCCCGCTTTTGTGGAGCCCGAGAGCCCCATCTCCGTTGGACCCGCTATTGTGCAGCCCGAGAGCCCCATCTCCGTCGGCCCCGCTTTTGTGGAGCCCGAGAGCCCCATCTCCGTTGGACCCGCTATTGTGCAGCCCGAGAGCCCCATCTCCGTTGGACCCGCTATTGTGGAGCCCGAGAGCCCCATCTCCGTTGGCCCCGCTATTGTGCAGCCCGAGAGCCCCATCTCCGTCGGCCCCGCTTTTGTGGAGCCCGAGAGCCCCATCTCCGTTGGACCCGCTATTGTGCAGCCCGAGAGCCCCATCTCCGTTGGACCCGCTATTGTGGAGCCCGAGAGCCCCATCTCTGTTGGACCCGCTATTGTGCAGCCCGAGAGCCCCATCTCCGTTGGACCCGCTATTGTGGAGCCCGAGAGCCCCATCTCCGTCGGCCCCGCTTTTGTGGAGCCCGAGAGCCCCATCTCCGTTGGACCCGCTATTGTGCAGCCCGAGAGCCCCATCTCCGTCGGCCCCGCTTTTGTGGAGCCCGAGAGCCCCATCTCCGTTGGACCCGCTATTGTGCAGCCCGAGAGCCCCATCTCCGTTGGACCCGCTTTTGTGGAGCCCGAGAGCCCCATCTCCGTTGGACCCGCTATTGTGCAGCCCGAGAGCCCCATCTCCGTTGGACCCGCTATTGTGGAGCCCGAGAGCCCCATCTCCGTTGGACCCGCTATTGTGCAGCCCGAGAGCCCCATCTCCGTTGGACCCGCTATTGTGGAGCCCGAGAGCCCCATCTCCGTCGGCCCCGCTTTTGTGGAGCCCGAGAGCCCCATCTCCGTTGGACCCGCTATTGTGCAGCCCGAGAGCCCCATCTCCGTCGGCCCCGCTCTTGTGGAGCCCGAGAGCCCCATCTCCGTCGGCCCCGCTTTTGTGGAGCCCGAGAGCCCTGCCGTCGTGGACCTACCCATCTTCATCGAGAACCCTGCCGTCGCTGACCTACCCATCGTTGCCGGTGACATCGGCACTTCTCCCGCTGCTATCGTCCCCGTTCCCGTCGAAGCCACTCCCGTTGAGGCAACTCAGTTCAGTGACACTCCCCTGGTCCAGATTATCCTGAACATCAACCAGGCTGCTGAAATCCTCAATTAAGTGAAGCAATCTTGTTGTTTGCAAAACAAAAAGTGATACCATCCTTCTTGAACACCTTTGAACAGCGGCTATAAACTGTGATAAGAGATGCTTTAAAATAAACACTTTCTAAATTTGTATCTCTTCGTTTAAATCACGCAATATACTAAGTTCTACCCTTTAAAACTACTCAACTAACTACTAGATATAGGCTGTGATGGTGGGGTCTGGGACCAATAGATATTTGCATTTTCAAAACTACAATCCCAAGACTGTAATCCTAAGACTGCAAATGATAAACAAGTTCACGTTTCTAGTGCAATGTAGTAGAAGATGTGTTCTTCATTCTAATGAAGTAATAAACTAAGAACTTTTCTTTAAAGGGGTTGTAATTATTGTCTGTCGCATCAATAGTCTGGTATCGCTAACAAATATGTAAATAAGCTTAAGAACTTGGAAGATAACGCACTTTCTGTAACAAAGAACATAGCGGCATGGTCACTACACCACGATCTTTAACCTTATCAACGCTAAGCAGCGGAGTAAGGGAAAAACGGGTATTGGGAGTCAGAGGGCAATGGTGGTCAAACAAACGAATATCTGCCTAAAAGATGAGTATGTGACAGCTCGTTTCTTCCCTAACCCAGTTAGGGAAGAAGCGAGCTGTCACATACTGTCATCCACGAGCAGGCCGGTATCCGATAGTTAAATATTCTTTCGTCTGGATGTTAGAACGCTGATCACCATTACCCCTTTCTCCCCTAATACATCGTGTCTCAGGATGCCACAAACAGAGTCTTCGGCTTTGGTGCTCAAAAGTTTAAAAAAAGATAAAAAAAAGGACTGCAAATGCAGTTGTCATCCGTGAGGACCAAGATGGAATGCCTCTATAGTTTATACTCAAAAATTCACCTTACGTTATTATACTAGAAGAGTTTAAGTTATTAAATATAAAGGGACCATCTCAAACAGATTGATCTACTCGTAGTCCAGAACTAAGCTCTGGCTCATATAGCTATCGGAGCGAGAGTCGAGGTAAATGAATACACACACTGCTACATAGAGTTTGATATTGGTGCTAAAAGGTACTGAATTGATGTGATTATATATGACTGGATATATTATTACACATATTTTTTTAAATTAAGTACCTTATTACAACTGAAATCATAGAATGTAGCTTAAAGAAGATATGTTTTGGTTGGATCATCTCGATTTATGATAAGGTTGTCCTTGGAAGTCAGATTTAATTTCAAATTTCAAACAATTCTACAATGGCATTATTTAATGGTAAAATTACATTAACATTTTACAACAACAAACGAAAGAACTTACAAACTTACTTAACACTACGCTAATCTAACAAACCAACTAACTTACAAACTACACTAATCTAACAAACCGCTACCAGTAGGCATTGTTCCCAAAATGATGGCAGCATTGCCACGTTGAATGGCAATGCTTAATCTTTGTGACAAGTACAGGTAAGCATTTTGGTCACGAGTTGTTGTGATCAGGTGCTTTGATAAATCCTTAAAAATATGGTGTGCTCCTGGTTCCCACGGTCCTATAGTTTCGACCCCAAAAGGCTCAAATATGTGACTTCTATTAAGTTGATTCTCTGATTCCGCCGCAAACCAGGCTTAGTATTTGTTCCGGGAAGGTGTAACGGCCGCAAGGGTTCACGCAAGTTGCATCCCAAAACAACGGCCGGCCAAACTTCCACGGAACAAGAGTCAACCCATCAGGTCTTTTACTAATTGAAAAATGGGATATAAAATAATTGGAAAAACTTGATGAAAGAATTTTTGCGATAAAATTTCGAGTACTATGAACTGAGGACAGAAACGCGGCACAGTGACACCAGAAACCGACCTAATGTCTAAACCACCGAATCGCACAGGAAGTGAGGCCTGTAACCACTCTCGCTCATCTATCGAAGCCAAAGTGTTTTTTATCATGCTGTCAATTCTCTGTAATAGCTGTATGCTTCCAGAGTTGACAACAGCTAGTAAATAAGTAAATGTAGGAACAAAAAGACAAAAACTAATAATTGTAAAAAAATGTTTTTTTTTTCTTAGATAAAAGAGGACAGAAGATTTATTTACAATCTTATTAAAGGGGGCGAAACTATTAAAATTTTCTATTACGGATTCTTTTGCCACAAAATCGTCCGAAATAGAATGTTCACACTTGGTAAAATTTAGCTTCAGACCAAATACGCGAAACTCTGCTATTAAAGAGCGAGATCGTTAAAAACTGTACTCACATCCCCACCTAAAGTCCCATCATCCAAATACAACACGTTGAACATTGATTGCAGGCGTTGGATAATGGGGTGTATGGCGAGATTAAAAACGGCCGGTCCAAAAGGATCCCCTTGTTGGCACCCTACCGCTGAAGAAATTTCGTTGCCACTGTATCATAATTTTGATGGGGAACCGTAACATTACCAAAGAAAATCGTACACATTGAGGATCTTGTCCTTAACTTGCGTTAGTAGGGGTCCACAGAATTAAAAGCATTCTTAACATCTACCTTCAGCAGCACCTCCCCACCATTTTGCTCCAAAAAAGGACGGATAGAATGGACAGCTGCTGACAGCCACCTCGCGAGCGAAAGCCTAGCTTTATCGGCAGAAATAAAGTCGATGGCTCCGGCGCTTTTTTTTTGCAGCAAATTTTGGCTGCGAGGTGGCAATACGTTGTTCCAACTGGAATCGGTCTGATGCCGCCGCCCTTTTTTTTAAGGACATACAGGTTAGCACAGAGAAACTCAGTTACCTCATTGTTTACTCGCCCAGACAATAAAAGGTTGACTAGAGCCGTTAAGTCCCTCAAAAGTGTCTCGGCCATTTCCGCACAGGCGATGCATAGTAGATCTTTTAAATGCTGCAGTGTGAGGGAATCTACACCCGCAGAGCCACTTGGGAAGGATTCTACAATTATGTTTGTTGGGAATTTTTTTTTGTAACATATGACACCCATAAGTAACGTGGCTTTCTATTGGTAAAATAATTTTCAAAATAGGTTTAGTACATTCAGAGATTACTCCTTACAACGTCACAACAATTACAATTTTACCTCTTTATAATATTACTTATTAAGTATTGAGTATTAACACCAAGACCAATCAGTTTGACCGCCATGCACGTAATGCATTAAGGTGCGACCCCACCGCTGCGTAAAATACGGTGTCGTTGCGTAAACAAAATACGGGATTATAGTAACAACAAGGCGCCGTTTATGACGCACCGTAATGTGGGTACGTACCGTAGTAGCGGCGCGGTCGCATCTTATTTGGTAATGGCATCCTTTAAATATCTCTACTTGGTCAAACAATTTTGCTTTTGATATGTTATCAAGATAGTAATGGGGCCAAGTTAAAAACAATACCCCCTTCTCCCCCCTGATGCACCTGATTTCAATCAATAAATTTATTGCGCTTCATGTTATTGACAATGCGGTCTTAAAATGTTCATTTGTTGCTGTCTAATACCCATATAATTTAAGCCCTCAGCTTAGTTTCGGACTAGGTCAATTTACATGAGATTATCTATGACATAATTTATTTATTCTAACTATAAAGTGCGCCGGCAATTTCGAACGTGTAAATAAGCTCCGCGCTACTCTCTGATTTTCTTCCTGTAGTTTTGAAAAAAAAAACTCAGTGCACCACTAACCTAATCTAACCTACCTAAGGATTATTTTCTTCAAATTGCTCAGCCGCTTAGGCCGAATGTTGTCTGCCAGTCTGTTTGTATGCTCGTGAGTTTATATGTATACAGTTACTCAAATTCCACAAAAACCGAAATTCTTTCTCGGGCAGTCAGGCAAAAATGAACGATAGATTCCAATAGCAAAGTGCAATGCATGACGCAGCATGGGTTAACGATTTTGGGAAATGATGGATACAACCAGCGCAGTAGCCCTAGACAAGATGGATTTGGTAGAAAGTTATCGTTATCGATAATAGATAAGATTGACGTAAGCTGTGGACTATCGCGTCGCGTCGATTAAACTGACGAAAGGATCCTTTGTAATGTTCAGCAAGCTGTCAACAACTTCGATGGTTAATTTTAAGCTCAAACGACTATGGTAAACTCGGGCGAAAGTACGGATATCTTCACCCGCTCTCTCCCTCTTGTTAACGTTCACCCTATCCTTCTCTTCGGCCTTCTAATCTCACGGTTCAATCCAATAAATCCGACATCCCTTCGTATGCATCATCATCATCATCATCATGTCAGCCGAAAGACGTCCACTGCTGGACATTGGCCTCCCCCAAGGCTTTCCACTCAGACCGGTCTTGTGCTTTTCGCATCCACCGCGGTCCCGCGATCCTGACGCATACGACAAGGTCGTAAGCAAATACAATCCAAACTTTATTAGTTATATTCATAGTCTTAGTCCTATTTATTTATTGCTTTATTTTGTACAATGAGGTCTTAAGAATACAGTAGGTAGCTTCCACATACGAGGGGCGTTCAATAAAAAGTGAGAATGACATGCAAACTCTTTCAATATAAGGAAATTAAATACTGGACGGTAAAACTAATCTATCTTGGTGATTGCTATGAAAAAAAACTGTCTTTTGTTGAAAAAAAAAAGGTAATTCCTTTGCAATGCTATTGAGTACTTTTTTTTTACTTTTTTTCTACGGACCTGGTCAATTTAGATTTGCGGGACACTTTAGGGTCTAATGCTCCTCCGTATTCGACAGTCGGACGGTGGTGCGCCGAATTTAGACGTGGAAGAACATCGACCATGTACGAGCCCCGCTCCGGATGCCCTACTACAGCAGTAACTGAAGAAATTGTGAAAAAAGTCGAAAACTTCGTTTTGGCGGATCGTCGTGTCACAGTTCGTTTTATTGCTGAAAATGTAATGATTTCAACGGGGAGCGTGCATAATATTTTCCATAAACGCTTGGGTATGAAAAAGGTATCTGCGCGTTAGGTACCAAGAATGCTTACTGACACGCAAAATCAAACTAGAGTCGAGATTTGTCAAGAAGCTTTGGACCTGATACAACAAGACCGGGAACTTTTTTTGGCGCGATTTATAACAATGGACGAAACATGGCTCCATCATTATGACCCTGAAACGAAACTGCAATCTATGACTTGGAAAAGGCTATCATCTCCAACTCCGAAGAAATTCAAGGTGGGCCCACCTGCCGGTAAGGTCATGGGCAAGTTTTTTGGTATGGTAAAGGGGTAGTAATGATTGAGTATCTCGAGCATGGAGCCACTATCACGGGCCATTTATATGCCAAACAAATAGCAACATTGCGGAATGAGATTCGCGAAAAACGGCGAGGTGAACTCTCGAAAGTTGTGCTGTTCCACCAGGATAATGCCCCTGCATGCAAGTCCGCTGTTGCAATGGCTGCAATTCGTGATGCTGGGTTCGACATCCTTAAGCATCCTCCGTATTCACCAGATCTCGCCCCCAGTGAATCTTCCTATTTCCGAGATTGAAAGAATACCTGAGAGGCCAGAAATTTAAAGACCAAGATTGAGACCTTTTTTAAAAATGGAATTTAAAGTTTAGAAAAAAGATGTACTAAGTAAGATGCTAGAAGGTGACTATGTCGAAAAATAAAATGACATTTAATAAAAGTTGTTTATAACATACTTTTCCCCTCGTAAACCCTGCAAGGGCACTGCAACAAGCCACAATAAGACACTTACATGTCTATTTAGAAAAGCACATTTTTACATTATAATATAAAAATGAAATTTGATAGTAAAAGTTTAACAGATAAGCATAATGAAGCATATTAAGTATTTAATCTGCCTAAAATAGGAAGTAAAATGTGTATTGCGAACAAAGTGCATCTAAAACTTAGTTTTAACCCACTATGGCCTTTGCTTACGGGTTGCCAACTAGCCATATTAGGTACAGCGTCTCCAAATAAAACAGATTCCTTTTTAGGATGGGTTAGTTTGTAAGCTATGCCATTATTTCCCTGAACCTGGAATTTGTGGTGAGGTTATGACCCCGCCATTTCAATAACGCGCCCCAACAATTTACCCCAGTTATATCTTGTTTATCCACAACTTCTCTTCAGCCTCCTTTTCCCAATCCTTTCGATCACTAAATCTTTAGGCATTTATCAGGCAACACAAGGATAAGTATCTCGTTTTGGAAGCTCCCGTCCACTCCCAAGTTGTGTTTTGAACGGTATTGCGACCACAAATTGCCGTGTATCAGGATGAGGGCCAGTACCATCGACCAAATTATGAACACATTAGTTATAACAACCAGCAACCACTTCTCGAAATTCAACAATGATTTGATGAAGGAGAACTGGTAGTAATGAACCAAGAAACATATTTTGTTATTTTTAGTATTAAGTCGACTACTAGAGAACGCCAGTAGGCATGAAGTCTACTTTTTGTAGATACTTAATTTTATGCAATTTACTACTTCAATGAATAAATCTATTGGCAACTTGGTGTTTGGGCAGCCACATCTTGCAAATAGTACCTACTTGATCAACTTTAGTAACGTAAGGACTTTATAATCAGAATAAAAAATTGCAAAACCGAAAAATAATTATTTGAAAGCTATTATTAAATGTATCAAAATTTTACACACACGCTTATACACCTATTTAGTTAAGTTTGTGACTATTTATCCACAACAAACGGTCAAAATTGGTTGGTGTGCGTTATCCACCGCGTATTACAAAGAATAAGTCGGATTAGGGTACAAACGTGCATCGTAAAAGGAAGCTAACGATTAGCCGTTACTAAGATTATTAGATTATCGAGATTATCGATAAAGCGGTCT
Organism: Acleris sparsana; assembly: GCA_923062465.1. Lineage (NCBI taxonomy): Eukaryota > Metazoa > Arthropoda > Insecta > Lepidoptera > Tortricidae > Acleris > Acleris sparsana. The sequence continues at coordinate 3,153,258 of OV281287.1, read as the reverse complement.
TACTATCGAACTGTGATAAAATTTAGTATAAATACGCGTGCATTTTAAAGGAAAGGCATAGTTTGAAACATCAAACCAAACAGGTAAGTCTCAATATTTCTTTATTTACTACTATCATTCTTAATTACTCATATTTAATCTACATTTATTTACTACCATCTCAACTACCATTACTACTAATGATTTAGGTTGCCTTCTTTTAATTTCTGCAACATCCATATTATCATAATATTATAACATATTATTATGATTAAATACATTATTAAAATAACGAATCACCCGACTTTACATTCCTTTTCAACCATATATTATTATAATATTTCAATGCTAATGGACGATTTTTCCTTACAGCAACAATGAAATTCCTGCTGATCGTTGCTTCCGTCATCGCCGTGGCCGTCGCTGGCCCGACCCGCGCCCTGGTCACCCCAGGAGCCGTTGGCCCCGCTATTGTGGAGCCCGAGAGCCCCATCTCCGTTGGACCCGCTATTGTGGCGCCCGAGAGCCCCATCTCCGTCGGCCCTGTTCTAATCGAACAACCCATTGAGACCGGACCCGCTGTCGCCGTCCTGCCCATCGTCGAAGCCCCTGCCGTCGCTGACCTGCCCATCTTCATCGAGAGCCCTGCCGTCGCTGACCTGCCCATCTTCATCGAGAGCCCTGCTGTCGCCGACCTGCCCATCTTCATCGAGAGCCCTGCTGTCGCTGACCTGCCCATCTTCATCGAGAGCCCTGCTGTCGCTGACCTGCCCATCTTCATCGAGAGCCCTGCTGTCGCTGACCTGCCCATCTTCATCGAGAGCCCGGCCGTCGCTGACCTGCCCATCGTTGCCGGTGACATCGGCGCTTCTCCCGCTGCTATCGTCCCCGCTCCCGTTGAGGCCACTCCCTCCAGCGGCATTCCCCTGATCCAGATCATCCTGAACATCAACCAGGCTGCCGTCGCTGAGACTCCCGCCGCCGTGCCCGCCCCCGTCGAGCTCCCTGAGTCGGTCATCGATGTCTCTCCCGTCGTCGTTGTCGAAGACGCCGTGAACGAGGTCTCCCCCGTCATCGTCGTCGACGGTGCCTCCCCCGTCATTGTTGTCGACGCTGCTGAGAACCCCATCGATGGTGTCGCCATCGTCCCCTCCCCCATCGTGATCGAGCCCACCCCCGCTGAGCTCCCCGCCCCCGTACTCCCCGAGGTCATCGCCCCCGCTCCCGTCGTCATTGCTCCCGAAATCCTCAATTAAGCGAATCATTGTTGTTGTTGGTTAAATTGAAGTGTTACCATCTTTTAACCTTAGAACGGCGGCTATAAACTGTGATAAGTGAGACTATTGTAAATAAAACACTTTTAATTTACATTTTATTTGAATTTATTAACATTTTAGATTTCATCAATCATTTTATTTAATTAATACTATTGCTTCTGCTTGGCAACTGCTAGCCAGATATTCAGATATATTTCCAAATATGTTGACTTGCAGTATTTACGTGAAATACAAGCAGTATTAGTCGGTCAAGCACTTACAAAAAAAAATCATATTATACACATATCAAGGCGACAATCTCAAGAAACGAATTGACCTAAAATCAAACTAAGCTCACATAGACTTGTACTAGACAAGGATAAACCTACGAATATAGTAAATAGACACTTCAATTCATAGAAAATATACATGGGTTAGGGGACCAAATACTACCGCTCATAATACAAAGATTTTCCCTAGGGTCACACCAAACAAGTCTAACTGCATCATCAATCTTTAATATATAAGTTTTATAACTAGTCTTAGAATCTTTTACCAGCAAACTAGAGGACTCCCGCGACTTCATAGAATTTGTTCTACTCCTCTTTTTTAACCCCTTGGAGGATGAATTTCCAAAAAACACTTCTTGGTTACGAATTAAGGAGTATTCTCGCCAAATTTGAAGTCCAGCAGTTTTGGCTGTGCGTTGCTAGATCAGCCAGTCAGTTTCTTTTTTTACTTATATATTTACTTAGTTAGATGACATTCCGTGCGGCTCCAGAAAATTATCGAACACGAGTAAAGTGTACACTAAGCTAATAAGCTCTCTGCTCAGAGTCCTAGCCACATTTGATAGTAATTATCAACGACAGGGTTACCCAATCTTTTTTATACTGCATCTACCTTTAAATGTTGTTATTTTGTGTTTTCATTGTAAAATAAGGTATCTGCGTGTACTCTGTACCTACTCACTACTACACGTCTTGTTCCCAGAGGCGTTGCGACGCAAAGTTATTAGAGAACTCCTGAGTGCCTTGCTAAACCAATCGCATCACTTATAGATGACGTGATAACGAAAGTCACGTGAGTCGCGTGACGCGATTAGTTAAAAACGAAGCGAATAGAAATGCTAGTTAGCGTAATGCATCTTGACAAGGGCCTCTGATCTATGAATTTGAAAAATGCATTCATTATTGCTTATGTGATATTCGATAATGCTCGCGAGTATGAAACGGAGTGAGAGAGAAGTACTTATATATCCAAAGGCCGTTTTAACAGCTAACTCACAGTAACTATTGACGTATTTATGAGGTTCTACATTAGGTTTTAGTATTTGGATTTAATTTTAGTGGTGGCAGGACCATAGCAAGGCCTGTCCTGAATCTTAGTCCTCAGGGTTGGTATTTACAGTCATATGATTGTAATCTTTAGATTGCAGTCTCGAGAATGCATTATGTCTATGTGTCAAAGATTCTTTTTGCTCGTTTTCTTTCTCGGTGCCATAAAAAAACTTTAAAATATCAAATTATAACTGTGCAATTTTATTCGCCCACCTCACGTTTTTATTAGACTAAGAGATTTATGGAACCAAAAGAGAAAGCTTGTGAAAATGTTCAGTATCCAAAAAATACGAATTTTATGTAACTATTGGACGTTCTATGTAGTTCTATTTTAAAATGTAGCTGTATAATAAATAATTTACTGTATTTAAATAATTATGAAAGTAAGAGAAAAGGCATTGTTTCAGTATGGTCGATTAAATGTGACGTCACAACAGACATTAATTTCACTTAATTTGCATTGTGCGTAGAAGTGATATAAATAAATAAATAAATAAAAATAAATATCTCCAACGGCCAATGTTTAGAGACTATCTCTTTCATACATTAATTGCACAAAACCACTGTTCGCATTGCTTATTTTATGTAGACATGCTGATTAAACGTACGCTCGGCTGATTCTACAACGCGCGGTGTGGCGCAAGTGGTACTAGGTAAATATTGATTTACTTCCAACTTAACAATTGTAACTTTAAATTTAAAAAAAAGTTGCAATTTAAGGTTTCTAAAAAAAACTGTTAAAAACTCGTAGTTTTTTACATTTGAGGGCAGTTGGTGTTTGGTCAAACCACAACAATGGTGTAGGCTATTTTCATCATCTGAACCTTTTATTCAATACTTCAATTATGACAAAAAGAAAGTCTTCATAGAAATATTATAATTTAATTTCTAAGGGAAATAGAAATAGAAAAAGACCCAATACACTTCCCTGAGAAACCCCGTACTTATGAGATTAAGCTGTCATTCTACACTTAATAAGTAGACAAGGATTAGGTTCTTTGTATTAGTATAACAAAGTTAGCTATTATATTTGCTGTTAATAAGATAACTATTTAACTATTCTATTTACTTTAATCTGCATCTATTTAAAAATGGCCCATATATAATTAAATCGAAAGCCTCTGTTACAACAAAGACTTCGCTACAGTTGAAAAACTGTTGCTGTTGTAAAGCTAATTAGTTATTGGCATACATTCTCTTGTACTCAATGCAGATTGAACGACGATGACGTATTTATAGTTTTACTTTAAATAAAAAATATAGGTTGGTGACTTGAACCACGTAGTAAGTGCAGAGAGCTGGTAAAGTCCGTAGTAATTGTAGGGAATAATCAGGCCTTTGCACTCGCCAGCCGCTGGAAGTGCGAGTAGTGGTGAGAGAAACTTTACTCTACGTATTTTATACATTCAACATCGAAACTTGCCGTTCGGGTAAATGTTTTTTCGTAAAATGTGTTTTCCCAAGCTGTATGTATTATTTTTGTTGTTTTCAGAATACCAAGATCGCTGTAAACGTTTGTTAGGGAAGAATACTATAATGCTTGTAAACATTTTTTTTAAAACGATACACGTGACTGTGTGTGTGTATAGTAGATAGATACTTTACACTTTTTACTTTTGAAATTTTCCGTGGTGTAAAATCTGACCTAACCTTATTTAACAAGCCCATGTTACCTGTTTAATACGCAATAGTTTAAGCATAAACACATTTTTGCAAAAAACATGTGCAAACCTAAACTTTTCCTAGCATTACCAACTGCTTTTGGTTTCCCTTGATAAATAACTAATAATATTTAATTCCTTAAAAACAGAGCTATCGCAGTTACGTCCCTTTTGTTGCTTGGATCTTAGCAGTTTTTAACAATTTATAATAGCACTTCTGAAGTGCATCCGTTTATATCTGGAATATGCCAAACGCATAAGTACAAGTAACCGTTTATAGGAGTAAACGATAAATATCTTCGCTGTTTTAAATATAGACAATGTATGCTGGTAAAACGGCTTAGAAGTTTGCATGCCACCTTACTCCGTGCGATGCCACCTCCCTCCTGTGGTCGACCACTAGCGTCGACATCCGAACGCCTCTCGGATAACCACAGTTATCACGGTAGTTTTTCATCAGTAGTTAATATAACAGAATAGTGTGCATATCTGGCCTATAATATCTATATTTTTGAATTATTACTGTGCAGACTCGGGAGTTCTAATCTGAGGCCAAACTTACGAGTTAAATATCTTGTATCAATGTAATTGCATGAAAAGGCAAACGAGCAGACAAACCACCTTATAATAGCGTTCTGATATTCATAGACATTTGCAGCATGGTCTCTTTCCTGATCTGATCATGGAGTTGGAATGTGGCAACAAAATCTTCGCTGTCTTAAACTGAGGTCCACCGAATTGGGATGAGTTAGTTTGGTCTCGATAAGAAGATAAAGACAACAAGAAAAAAATCATTCGGCAATAAATATTATTTTCTCAAACATGCAATGGAATTTTGGCCTTATGTTTATTATTTTAGGCTTCAAAGTATCACGTTGCGGGCGGAATAACTCAAGAGAACAGTAAAGGAGTTTGATACAAAATTGAAGGCGCCTAGGCCGGGAAGTATTTTCTTATTAAATTTTAATGTCAACATTGGCGGCTGTGTTTATAAACAGGCTAAAGTGCTAGTTTTTTAAAATTTTCTTATCAAAATTAAGCGTTTGCATTATTATTTAAAGTAATAGGAGAGCAGAACTAATTAGGGGTGCCTAGCGCAACTTAGATCGCAGGCAATGTAACTCGGTGCGGCGCGGCGGCGGCGGCGGCGCACCCGACACAGCGCGGAGGACTGAGCACTGTGGGTCACTTTTAATGTTAATGCACTCCTAGTATTTGACGCTGTAATTTTAGTTTTTTTTAATGAATTATATGTTTGAGTAAAGCACTGTACATACCTTGCCGTGAAAACGGGTTGCCAGCCTGGTCACTATGCGGCCTCGCTTCGCTCGGCAGTCTATATGAACTCGGCCGGCAACCCCCTACTTACCGGCCTCTGTAGTAATGTACTATTTATAGAAACTTAGTACTTTACATATATCAACTACTGTTTAAATTAGGCTGTGGATGTCATATAGCAAGTTCTTACAGATGTTATAGTGTTATGTGGACGTGTCGCCGCCGGCCACAGCGCTATGCGTCTTGGAATGCAGGCCAGAATTACTGCAGTCACGGTGGCGGGTCACATTCCTGACAGACCGTAATAGGCACCGTAATATAGATAGTGCATTTTAAGGGAAGGTAGAACTTTAATTGCTAAATGCGATATCAGCTATTTTATACTTGACTGTAAAGAGCCAAAGGAAGAGTAGGTAATAAGTTTCACGTACAGTACAGTCAACCATAGTAAATGTTTATTACAAAATAGGGCTATAAAAGGACATCCTACATAATAAGTATATGAATGATGTTATAGTACATTGTTGTAGAGGTTAGAAAGTAAGCAATAGATGGACGAGTTAGTTCGAGGGCCGACGCGTAGCGGAGGCCCTCGAAAGTACGAGTCCATCTATTGCACTTTCGGCCGAGGCTTAACACAGTGCTTTTCACGACTACTGCGAGGAAATAAAAAAAATTTCTTATAATACATTTTTCTTTCATTAAACGAGATATTAATATTTCAGATAATTAAAGGCAGACATATATGGCTGTATGGAATCTGATTCCTTTGCCTATCTGTGAAGGGATAAATATTATTAATAAAATAAAACGACTTCTCATTGGCCAATTTAATTTCATATGCAGCACAAAGTGTGTTCTGATTGGTCGAATTAGTGATCAGCGGACCGATGTTATTGGTCAATGGAACAGACCGACAATGTTAACATAGTTGGTCTGTTTAAATTCATAGTAGGCCTGCTCATTCAATGTACAACTATCGATTGTTTTGGGGACCAAGAACAGACCATCTTTCGCCCCATTTCCGAGCAGTGGCGTGAAAAAAAAAAAATATTACACTCAGGAGCAAAAATACCGGGTCAGAGTGCGTTTTTCATACAAACGAGACTATTTCGAAGCCTTCGTTCCTCGCCTGGGGTTGTTTTGAGTGAGGTTCAATAGAGGAGGTCAAAAGTTATTAAGATCGCACAATCAGTTAACACCACAGCGGGAGAGTTTGGGTCAGCACTTGGATTTCCTTACATTTTATTGCCATTTTACACGTTTTACATTTTCACGTTCATGTTCACTGGTAATCGTGAAGTCATTCAAATGGGGTCCACTGTAAACCACTTTCATGGGTTCGTGGGGGTCTAAACTCAATACTGGCAATGTTTGACACTTTTATTTATTCTTATTGTTTTTTTTACAGGTTGAAGAAGGCAAACGAGCACACAAGCCACCTGATGGTAAGTGGGATCTGTGACCCACAGACATTTGCATTCTCAAGACTACAATCTTAAGACTGCAATACTACAATACTACATAATATAATGGTGACCCCTTTTTTCAGAGATTATATCTTTTAAACGGCCCAAACGATCTTCATAAAATCTAGCTAAGGCACTGGTCCCACCGTCGGCGAGTAAGCGATAAACTATCGCTGACTGTTCAGCTCAGCGATGAACTATAAAAATATATCTTTCTCTTTTATTTACACGGGAGCGATTATCTTTTGTTCCTTGGGCGAGAAAATCGCACATAGTTCATCGCTTACTCGCTGGCGATGGGAACAGCGCCTGAAAACAACCTGTTTTCAAAAAAAAAAACGGTAATACTATTGTGACAACACTCCTCTTTTTGCGACTTTGTTTAAAAATAAAAGCAGAATCAATTCTCAAGCGCTATAAAAATAATCGTCAGCGTTGGTAGTGAATAATTTGATTCCGAAGTGGTTACCCGGTCGCGCCACTTCCGCTATGCAGATGGGTCAATGTTCGCTCCCGGCCTTCTCTGAGGTGGCTCTTGAGGTACTCTGTAGCCTAGACCAGGAGCCGGAGTTGATAAATATCATGGAATCATGATAAATATCATAAATGTCTGGCGTTTCCGAATCAATAAGAATAATTTGTCATTTTATCGCCTTTTGCACACTATTTTAATTTTATGCAATAAGGTATTTAATAAATAAATAAGACTCAGGAGCCTTCAAAAAACGAGAGTACTCTTTTCTCAAAGGCCGGCAGCGCACTTGCGTTTCCTCTGGTGTTGCGGATGTTTATGGGTCGCGATGATCACTTACCATCACGTGACTCGCTTGCTTGCCTGCCACCATTTTCACACACCCCCCGGGAAAAAAGAGGGGTGTTATAAGTTTGACCGCTACGTGTGTGAATCTGTCCGTGGTACCGTAGCTCTTGAACAGGTGAAGTGATTTGGATGCAGTTTTATTATTTGAAAGCAGGCTTTTAAGCGGTGGTCAATCCGTTTAAGAGATATCTTTCAAAGAAAGGGTCACCATCATATCGGGGGTGTTATCTATCTAATAGTTATTGACCAGGCATTCAATCAATCATTTAATAATGTTCCTACTGAGAAAGGGTAGGTATGTCTTCTGAAGATCAAGTGACAAAGAGTTTTTTTTTTTTTTATGGCATAGAGAAGGCAAACGAGCACACAGACCACCTGATGGTAAGCGGATACTGTGACCCATAGACATTCGCATTCACAAGATTGCAAGCCTAAGACTGCAAATACATTGCCAACTCTGAAGACTAAGATGAAATGCCTCTATGCTAGTCATTACACCGGCTGTCTTATCCCCAAACCGGAACACAACAATGCGAACACTGCTGTTTGGCGGGAGGTTAATGGATAAGATGGTGGTAGCGATCCGGACGGACCCTGCACAAGGTCCTACCACCCGCAAAACCACCCGTATATTTCTAGTATACTCCGTTCATGTATATACCGTTTTTTATTACGAGTTAAGTCGGCTAGTACCCTTTTTCACTAGGACCCTTGTGGCTATAAATAACACTGCACCGAAGATACAACCTGTCTGGAAGATGTGGTTGTGGTTCAGTTTGCTATTTTATTTGGATCCGTTCAGCGACATTAGAACACGGAAATCGAATTATATTTCTCCACGTAACGCCAACCTTTAGCATATTTTGATATCTAACAAATAATAGAGCGTCGGTTAACTCCCTTGCAAGCGCTAATTATCTAGAAAATAACTCGAAAAAACAATGACTTCGGTTCAAATGTATGTCAGGATTTGAACTAGAACCAGTAAATAAATATAAAACCATCGGCAAAGCGCAAAGTTAAACTCTCTCAACGAGGGTCAATACCTAATAATACTTGGCCAGTTTTTAATATTTGTTGTTTATCTTTAGGGTTTGTACTATAATCCCACCAAATTGCTTGTATAATAATATAACACTTAATTGACGCTAGAAGCAAAACAAAAATACATTTTAATAAGTATTGAGTTGGGAATTTCCAAATAAATATTACGACAAATATCCTTTAGTGCCACTGTACAGCCCAAACACAATATTTGCATTTTATGATGTAAAAAAAACCTTAACATTTTTAAATTCCCTAGCTCCTGCCCCAGAATCGGAATGGAATAACTCAACAGGCTCTCTATTATTCCCGCTGAATGAGGTACGGGTTCGATTCCCGCTGAATCCAATTCCGTACATTTTACATCGGATTTACATCGCCCCAGTCTTTGTAGTTCGATGTAGCGGTATTTTTTTTTTTAGTTTTAAAACGTTTCAGATCAAAGATAATTTTTTTATCTTTTGCAAAGGTAAGATTAAGTTTCGGGTCAAGTTTGACGACACGTTAGCCTAGTTGCTAGTGACCTTGCCTACGAAGTCAGCGGTCCCGGGTTCAAATCCCGGTAAGGGCAGATGTTTCAGATAGTATTTGTTTCAGAGTCTAGTAGTATGTTCTCTATGTATTGAGGTATGTATTTTTCTATACATATAACTATGTTTATTAATGTGTAGTCCCCATAGTAAAAGCCTAGAGCTAAGTTTGGGTCTATATCAACTTGTATGTTTTTTTTTCCTGATATTTATTTATCTATTATGAATTTTAAATATAGAAGCCGTGAAATGGAATGGAGCTGATATGGAATCCTTGGCAATGAAAATGTGTGGTGTTAGATAAAATAATGTAAAAATAATGTTGTTAATATTTTAGATTTAAATAGAACTTACAATTGATTTGGTACCTCTTTTATATTTGTGTTCTTTTTACGAAACTAAATATTTGCACCGAAAAAGTTGCCTTTAAATACGACAGCAAAGCAGATCACAAACGGATCGTTGTCTTTCGTTACATGTGCGGAGTTCTCCCCTGGAAATATTCATTTTTGTTATTTAACTACCAAAATTAGTAGCGGCTTCTACAAGACACCTAAACTTCAAATTTCATCAATGTAGCTCTCTGTCTCAATGCGACTTACGAACGGACGTTGAAACTATGAGTTATTTTGGCTACGGAACCCTAAAAACATAACTTGTTTTTTCGAGCGCCATCTATCGATCTCATTGCGCCAACATTGACCTTAACCGTTTATTCGCGATATTCCTGACGGGTTAACTTTTAACAAGGTAAACAGAAGTGTTTTTTTTAACCGCAAGCTAATATTGTGCTTCGATAGGAGTCGGTCGAACTGCTATCTCTGTTTATCTTGCCAACCGATCGAGCGGAATAGGGCTGTCAGTTTATTGGAAGTTTGCGGTATTATTTAACATGAATTGCTGTATTTGGAATTGGGTGTAACTTTGTATCCAGTGCCAAGTTTTGATTCTAATAATGCTATTGTTTTATCCTACTAATATTTTAAATGAGTAAATTTGTGTTAGTAAGTTACGCTTCGAATGCAAAGGCTTGACGGATTTAGATGAAGTTTGGAATGGACATAGTTTTTATCCGGAAAATTTAAAAATAACGATCTAAATATACGGGGATACTCCTAATTTACAACAATATTAAACTAATAACAACAATCGACGATGCAATTCAATCCGGGAGATTATGTTCTCATTGAACGGACAGATGACAGATCACACACAGATACTGTCTTGTATTTTACATTTAGCTTACATTTACATATATTTTAATCGCAACAGTTTTAGATCAAATACTAATTTATATATTAATATAAAATGACAAATTCATTCAGTATTACTTTTATAATTATAATCAACATCAAAAACTTCACAACACGATTAAGTAATCTAATGTATTTATCCAAATATCAAAAACCTATATAATGCGTTCAAGAACCGCACATTATGACCACCATAAAAATAGACTGTTCGAGCAAATTTCTTATCTGTAAAAATGTTATTATTGCTAAATAATAACATCGAATTCGATAAAATAATTTCATTCAAATTTCGAACATCTCTGGAAAACAAGGATATTTGATTTGACCTCTGTTCTAATATCAGTCAAGATGACGTTTAGTTCGAAATTAACTGTCAATTTGCATTTAAATTTGACTAATGTCGCATGTAAGTAAGATATCGAACTCTTAATTAAAAATAACCTTTGACTGCTGCCAGAAAACTCTTCAATCTTTACACTACCGCCATTACCGGTAAAAAAATATTTTGTTAATTTAATTGCTCGATTTGTTGAAATTGAACCATTTATAAAATGAGCGATCAAGATATATAGATATTTCGGCGACGCCTCCTTATGTCCGTGACAAAGCAACTACCGTCATAAAATTATTACTGTTAGTGCCCCTGAACAACGCCGCGATGTCGGTCATATTATGCTTTTAGGCTTTAGGCTTTAGGATATGTGGGTAGATAAAGTAGTGTTATTCACTGTACATAATTACGCATTAAAACACTCGTGTGATGTTATTATGGAACTCGCCTTCGGCTCGTTTGATAAACCCACACTCGTGTTTAATGGCCTTCATTATGTACAGTCACATAAACTACTCTTACTGGGTTGCATCAAACTGTTTTTGATACATTTAGAGTGATAGAAAATAAATGTAAGTAGTCAACTCAACGTCAGCTTGTGTTGTGTTTTAAACAAATGATATCAAATTATGTTTAATAGGGCTTATAAAATAAACAGCCCTTAAAATATATATGTTTGTAAGACACACAGTATATAACTCATTTAAACAACGTAAATCTGCATTTTATTCTTAAAGACAGTTTATTTCGTTAAAACATATTTAATTTAGTGTCAACCCTAAGAATACAGATCTGGTTGCACATACCTGCACCACGTGAGTTATATTGCAACTGAGCACCGACTTGGCCGCACAGGAACCGATAAATCTATGTCAACTTGTAATTGGAAGATATTGCAAACGTAACACATTATATTTCAAGTTATTTAAGGCCGTAGGTATGTTTTTATGACACGGAAAAGACACAGTTACACAAGTCAACGATGGTAAGTGAGATCTGAGACTAGTAGACATGTTTATAATATTTAGCTCTCAATTTATTTTATTTGTATTGTGCAAAAAAGTTAAAATAAATCCTAAGACTCCAAATACGTTGTCAACCCTGAGGACTAAGGTAGGATGCGTCTACGCTCAGAAGGCGAAAAACTTTTGACCGCTCTTTTTCATTTGTCCGAAAATTCTTTTTCTACAGAACCTGTAGGTTAGGTTAGGTTTATAAAAATCCAGGAAAGTCAGACAGTTTCAGAGAAAAAGGATTTTCGGACAAACGGAACTAAGGTCAAAAGTTTTTCGAACTTAAGATAGGTAACCGTCCTACCCAGTACGTTCCCCGAGGGGAATTTTATGCTTCTACTGAATAAAAATATTTGGTTTGCATGAATGTTGTGGGTAAATACAGTTGGGAAATATAACAAATTTTGAATTGTGCGTTCATTCTGTTTGAAAAACCAAACAAAGTGTTAGTGAGTGACGTTAACGTAGCGTAGGATTGGAATCAGCGCCGAGTGTCAGTTTTTAACTGACTTCAAAGAAAAGAGGAGGTTCTTATTTCGTTGCAATCTTTTATTTATAATGCAGTGGTTTTATCGTTATTATTATTTAAGTGTTTTCCACGTGTACATGTAACACGTATAGACACCCACACTACGTCATTCTACGAACTACCTAACATTTAGGTTAAAAACACCTGGATATTTTCACAACCAATATTTACGAATGTAACTGTATATTTACTCAATGTACTAAATTGAACAAAGTGCACTGGTGTTATAGAAACGTTTAAACTCAAATACCATTTGTCGGTTCAGAATTTTACCGTTCAAATAATCTGCAAAATGGAATGTTTAAAATATTCGCTGTTTCAGTGAAATATTATTAAAGTGTGTATTTATAGCTTTATTTTGTTAATGGATATCAAAAGGTAGAGTGGAAAGTTTAAGCCACTCTTTATAATTTGGCCGAGTAGTCTAAGCCAAAGTCAATTGGCAAAAATGTAAACACAACCAAACGAACCAATTAACCATTATCAACCCATAATCACGTACTTTTAAAGATCAAGTTAAGGACTTAGCAATGATGTATCATCATCATTATCAGCCGCAAGACGTCCACTGCTGGACAAAGGCCTTCCCCAAGGTTTTCCACAACGATCGGTCCTCTGCTGCTGTCATCCAGCGGTTTCCCGCGACCTTTATCAGATCGTCAGTCCACCTTGTGGAAGGTCTGCCAACACTTCGTCTCCCGGTTCGCGGTCGCCACTCTAGAACCTTTCCGCTCCAACGGCCATCAGTTCTACGGGCAATGTGCCCCGCCCACTGCCACTTAAGGTTTGCAATCCGGTGAGCTATATCGGTTACTTTAGTTCTCCTGCGAATCTCCTCATTGCTGATTCGATCTCGCAAAGAGACACCCAGCATAGCTCTTTCCATCGCCCTTTGAGTGACCTTGAGCCTTCTTATGAGGCTCATTGTAAGCAAACATGTCTCGGATCCATACGACATCACTGGCAACACACACTGATCAAAGACTTTTGTCTTGAGGCACTGTGGTATTTGGGACGAGAAGATAGTGCGTAGCTTACCGAACGCTGCCCATCCGAGTTGGATTCGACGATTGACCTCTTTTTCGAAGTTGGACTTACCTAACTGGATTTTTTGTCCTAGGTATACATAGTCGTATACAATTATAAAGGAGACCATTCACGTTTCATACAAGTTTGGGCCCAAAATCAAAAGTGCCGGCCAACGAATAAAAGTATTTTTAATCTGATCAGATTATTGCTCTGAGTATTTCATTATATGACATCAAAACTCTAGAACCATCATTTGTTGGTGTTATAGATGTTCGAAAATCCTGACTTTTCATACAAAATCAAAAGTGTCGACTAACGAATATAAATGTTTTTAATCTGATCAGATTATCGCCCTAAGCATTTCATTATATGACATCAAAACTCTACAACCATCATTTGTTGGTGTTATAGATGTTCGAAAATCCTGACTTTTCATACAAAATCAAAAGTGTCGACTAACGAATATAAATGTTTTTAATCTGATCAGATTATCGCCCTAAGCATTTCATTATATGACATCAAAACTATAAAACCATCATTTGTTGGTGTTATAGATGTTCGAAAATCCTGACTTTTCATACAAAATCAAAAGTGTCGACTAACGAATATAAATGTTTTTAATCTGATCAGATTATCGCCCTAAGCATTTCATTATATGACATCAAAACTCTAAAACCATCATTTGTTGGTGTTACAGATGTTCGAAAATCCTGACTTTTCATACAAAATCAAAAGTGTCGATTAACGAATATAAATATTTTTAATCTGATCAGATTATCGCCCTAAGCATTTCATTATATGACATCAAAACTCTACAACCATCATTTGTTGGTGTTATAGATTTTCGAAAATCCTGACTTTTCATACAAAATCAAAAGTGTCGACTAACGAATATAAACGGTTTTAATCTGATCAGATTATCGCCCTAAGCATTTCATTATATGACATCAAAACTCTACAACCATCATTTGTTGGTGTTATAGATTTTCGAAAATCCTGACTTTTCATACAAAATCAAAAGTGTCGACTAACGAATATAAACGGTTTTAATCTGATCAGATTATCGCCCTAAGCATTTCATTATTATGACATCAAAACTCTAAAACCATCATTTGTTGGTGTTATAGATGTTCGAAAATCCTGACTTTTCATACAAAATCAAAAGTGTCGACTAACGAATATAAATGGTTTTAATCTAATCAGATTATCGCCCTAAGCATTCATTATATGACATCAAAACTCTAAAAACTATCATTTGTTGGTGTTATAGATGTTCGAAAATCCTGACTTTTCATACAAAATCAAAAGTGTCGACTAACGAATATAAATGGTTTTAATCTATCAGTTGTATATAATCTAAGCCGGCATCAGTTGCGCTCGGCTCGGTTCACTCGCATCCCTCTTCGACCACTACACCCTGCTCCCCGCACGGTTTTCTAGACTTACCTATTTGCTACACCGATGCTTTTTTCCGCGCGCTTTTGTTTTGTATACCTACCCACTTTTGGACAATGACATTTAATATTGAGATGATTTAAGTTAGTACTTTTCCACACTCCTTTTACGTCGGACTGTTACTGGATTAAGTGCTTTGGTTTTCGTTATCACTTCGAGAAAATGGATGAAACAGTGTGTATTCGGTGTCGTGAACCTATGGGGAATCGAAGACGTTACACTTGGGATTCACGAGAAGAGAATTATAGTGATATTGCACAAATCGTTATACAAGATGTTTCCCAGTGTATTTCCCCAAACAGTTAAAACCATTTATATTCGTTAGTCGACACTTTTGATTTTGTATGAAAAGTCAGGATTTTCGAACATCTATAACACCAACAAATGATGGTTCTAGAGTTTTGATGTCATATAATGAAATGCTTAGGGTGATAATCTGATCAGATTAAAAACATTTATATTCGTTAGTCGACACTTTTGATTTTGTATGAAAAGTCAGGATTTTCGAACATCTATAACACCAACAAATGATGGTTCTAGAGTTTTGATGTCATATAATGAAATGCTTAGGGCGATAATCTGATCAGATTAAAACATTTATATTCGTTAGTCGACACTTTTGATTTTGTATGAAAAGTCAGGATTTTCGAACATCTATAACACCAACAAATGATGGTTCTAGAGTTTTGATGTCATATAATGAAATGCTCAGAGCAATAATCTGATCAGATTAAAAATACTTTTATTCGTTGGCCGGCACTTTTGATTTTGGGCCCGAAATGAATGGTCTCCTTTATACAATTGATCTTTACTTCCACATTAACCCCCTTACTAATAAACGTTGAGTAACGGTGGTATAGCTATACAATGTTTTGTCCTTATCTGACAAATTCAAATGTCACAACGAGAGATAAGGACAAAACATTGTATAGCTATACCACCGTTACTCAACGTTTATTAGTAAGAGGGTAAGTTTAAGATTAAATAACTATTCACGATTCGTTATTTTAAATAACAACGTTTGATGAATATTTGAGGTTATGTGTCAAAAATGTATATCTATGGCAATTTCAATTGACAGACTATACTGGATATACCTACGAGTATAACCGACTAAACCCTTTAGCGGTGGTAGAACCTGGTGCAAGGACCGTCCCGATCGCTACCACCATCTAACCTAATCTACAGCTAAGCAGCATTCGCATTTCCATCTTAGTCCTGAGGGTTGGCAACGCATTTGCGGTCTTAGAATTGCAATATTTACATTGTAGCTTTAAAAATGCAAATGCCTATGGGTCACACATCCCAGTTACGGTCGAGTTCATTAATATGTGTACACTTTAGTACCCTGTCACTTTAATCGCTGTGACAATTCATGTATGGCAGTTCAAACATGACATTAAATATACAAGGTACTAAAGTGTACACATATTTATGAACTCGACTGTACATCAAATCTGCGTACACTGTCTTACTTAGAGGTAGGTACACACGCGTTATTTGCAGTGATCGGATCTCGGATGCAATTTCCCGGGATTTAAGTCCGTTATCTTAACATGGATATGACTTACTTTTTTTTTATTTTTTATTTTTTTTATTTATAAAGTTTTGTAAGTAGGCCCTGTAGGCACTTTTACAAGTCTGAGTCTACCAGCGCTTCCAAAGAGACCACTGTTGAGAAGAAGCGCCGCAAGAAACACAACAGTAAGCCTTTTTTTTAAATAAATCTCTTATTACAATACTAAACTTAAGCTACACAATTTAAATGTCACAGGGATGTACAGGTCCCAGTAGTAATAATAATGAAATATATCCAAATGTCGGATTAAATTAAATAATACAATTTCGGAGATGTAAACAGTTACAATCCCGCGAGTCTCTTTGATACCTACATTTATAAAAAGGTGAATAACTATTAATTGTAAGTAGTTTACACTATAAAAGTAATAAAATAATATGTAGTTAATAAGTTAATAACAACATTTTTACAGTACTGCATAGAAGAACTGAACGTAACGTGTACGTCTTATCTTAATAGTCTTTTCATAAACAATTACCACTTATCAACCTCTTTTATTAAATGATATGGCTACTTGAAATAAGCACTCGATCTGAATGACAATGTCTGGACTGACATTGTCATTCAGATCGAGCTCTGCTAATCATATCACATTCTCATTAACGACAAATAATAATAATTTCAGGTATAAATAACCATTACTAATAGACAATTCTAGTGTTCGTTAAGTGTGCACATATTAAGTGACGTATTTTTAATTTGACGACTTTTTGGATTGTGGTGGTTTCTTAGAAAAAACGTACCTAGACAAGTAGAAATTAAAATATGGCGTGGCAACCTAAGGAAGAAAATATTCTAAGTTGGATTAAATCGTATAATTGTAATCGTCGTTTCATTTTGTTTATTTAGTTTAACCCTCGACAAAAGTTATTAATTATTAATAATAAAATAACCCATTTCCCAAAATCCCGGGAAATCCCGTGTCACATCCATGTTAAGCATAACGTTTGAGGTCGTTCACCCCAAATTGCATCCGAGATCCGATCACTGGTTATTTGTCTTGAGGAAAAAAAACAAGCCCCAAAAACAGGCGAAGCCTGTATCTTGGGAGACCATTATATATTTTTTCATCACACTTGCTCGTAAATGGTGTTATTCCATGTCTGTATACAGAAGGACAATGGCCTAAATTGTTCCCGCGGGAATTATGGCGAGTTTGTCATCCCTAGGGAGTAATGACTTTCTTTTTAAAATTTGCAACTCTTTCGTACATAATTTCTGACTAAGGAGGTTTAATTTTCAGCCAAAAATTAAATCGGTTTCTAATTTCATGTTTAAAAATTAGCTATAGACTAACTTACATTACACAAAACCTATATGCTTCATTAAACTTCATTATTTTTATACCTATTTCAAGTTTATATCAACATTTATCATTAATTTTAGTAATTATACATTTTTATCAAATTGGCTAAATCTGGCTCGAATCCAGGTCGAAACTAAACGCAGTTATTATCTGTGGTAGAGGTCAGTAAAAAAATATCGTTTCCATTTACGTTCCCGTTCGTCAAAAGTTATTTCTTTGTATTTTGCAGAGTTAAAGTGTTTTCTCTTTGTTTTTTTCCTCGCAAATGTGATGAAAACCATTGTGTGTATCACAGGTAGTAAGGGGATTACTAACTCGAGTCATTAAAAGCCCTCCGCCTTCGGCGTCGGGCTTCTAACACTCTCGTTAGTAATTCCCTTCATACTACCCTTGATGCACAATGTACTATTTCATCACACTTGCTCGTAAATGGTGTTATTCCATGTCTGTATACAGAAGGACAATGGCCTAAATTGTTCCCGCGGGAATTATGGCGAGTTTGTCATCCCTAGGGAGTAATGACTTTCTTTTTAAAATTTGCAACTCTTTCGTACATAATTTCTGACTAAGGAGGTTTAATTTTCAGCCAAAAATTAAATCGGTTTCTAATTTCATCTTTAAAAATTAGCTATAGACTAACTTACATTACACAAAACCTATATGCTTCATTAAACTTCATTATTTTTATACCTATTACAAGTTTATACCTATCAACATTTATCATTAATTTTAGTAATTATACATTTTTATCAAATTGGCTAAATCTGGCTCGAATCCAGGTCGAAACTAAACGCAGTGTCTGTGGTCACAAAAAAAAATCGTTTCCATTGACGTTCCCGTCCGTCAAAAGTTATTTCTTTATATTTTGCAGAGTTAAAGTGTTTTCTCTTTGTTTTTTTCCTCGCAAATGTGATGAAAACCATTGTGTGTGTGTTGTGTGCCTTCGGCGTCGGGCTTCTAACACTCTCGTTAGTAATTCCCTTCATACTACCCTTGATGCACAATGTACTATTAACCTTTATTTGACTTTCGTATTCGGCTTGAATCCTACTAGGTGTATCTTGCGGGTTAGGCGAAAACCGCTTGAAATAGTATATTTTAATACACTATTACAATCATTTTGTATGATTAGATTGTAATTTATTAGAAAATGCCAACCCAAATTTAAAATAATAATGTCGTCCATAAAATGTCTGCTAAATAAATAAAGATATTAAAACAAAACTACTATTCTCTCGGTTCAGAATGTAAAAACCGTGAGTTATTTTTTTTGGTCTATCCGTATTCCGTGTTGTGGTTGCACAGTGAGTTAGCTCTTAAAATCACCTTCGGGTTTGTATTCCTTTTTCACTCGCTCTCAAACGCTCTTAAGCCCGTTTTACATTTGTGAAGGACAGTGGGCAGTATTGTAGTGTAAACTGATCGAACAGTAGCGAGTCAGGTTGCCTTGAGTGGATCCAAATAAACTCGCTTTCTCTTTCTTTACTTGACTGTTCTTGGCACCGTACTTACTACTGTCGTTGACTAATGTAAATCGAGATTTAAGGCCAGAGCACTCGTAGCGAAATGCAACGTAGATATTTTCTAACTTCCAAAACACCATCTCTCAATCATCAATATAATTATAACTTAGGTAGACTTATTGATCCCACTATTTGCTGTAATTGTTGTAAATAGTAGAATCAGTAAAGCGTGAGTTGGATATATTGGAAATAGCATTGCAACGCATGCGGGGCACAGCTAGTGTAGTAATAAACGTTGTGTGTGTGTGTTAATAATGGAAGGCTGAAAACTCTCTTCCCCGGGGTTTTTGTAGTTTGTCCCCGTATTAGAAAATGAAGCTTATGTAACTAGCTTTCACGTGGTATACATGAGATTTGTATTGGTTATATGGGCCAATTTACCCATCATTCTTTAAATTAATAAACACCAAAGGGCCTATTATGAGCTCCTTATCTCCAACCTGTTCTCGGCAAAAACAGAATAGCCTGTCAAATTCGTATTACGAGCTCTTAAAAAAGCATTCTGATTCAGGACCTCTAATTTTAGCCGTTCAGCCACGCCGCCTGACGTAGAATTGTATTATGAGGTCTTATTTGACGTTCATTTTACGGCCTAGACTGTCAAAATTAGCAAGGTGGCCTTTTAACAATTTTGTTAATATTTATTCAGTAAGTAGGCCGCACGGGCACTTTTACACGTCAAAAATCTACCAGCGCTTCGCAAGAGACCACTGCTGAGAAGAAACGCCGTAAGAAACTCAAAAGTCAGTCGTTTTTTTCTAAATACTACTTATGATATTATACAATTATAAAGCTTAACCTAGCATTATATAAAACAATGAATTTAACATAAAACAAAAAATAAAAAATATTCAAGCGTAGCTTGAGCAGGAAAATGTGTCAAAACTAAGAACTTGATAAAAATAAGTGCATGTGCGTGTCTTGGATGAATTAATTTTGTTATTGTTACAAAAATACAACATTCAATGCCATATCATCAACATATTAATTTAATTACAAAATAGGTTTTTATTTTTTTATTTTGGCGATGTCTTTTATATTCATAGCAACAGCGGCAGAGCGTAGGAACTCTACACTGAGCATTACCCGACCAGCTCCTGCCCGGTTTATTATTTCAAGTTATATTTACAATTAAATGATAATGACTAATGAATGATTTGTGATATCCCGACATGTTATCACTAAAATTTATTACACTCAGGCAGTCACTAATCGCCCCAAAGCTTAGCATTTGTTTTTTGATGTGTTATCGTCTATTTTATTGCAGTTACTATCAATGATAAAAAACGGTATGTACAGTCAAGGACTCTTATTGTCGAGGCTCTATGGAACCCTGTCGCATAACGTTAATCATTCATTTTAGCGTAATGTCTTTCATGTGGCCTGATGCTGTCATTATGACAGGGTTCCATAGTGGATCGACAGTTAAAGTCCTTGACTGTACGATATTTTAATACCTACTGATACAAATAAATTAAATATCGGGGGATAATCTCGCACAAATTGACCTGAGTCCCACACTAAGCTACGGATCGAAATGTGGTGGGGGGTTTACCTTCACACTTTACTAGAATTCCTCTTTTTACCGTGGCCTTACAGAGCTTCGAATATACGTCAAACATACGTTATTAATGCTGTTTTATAAATTAATTACTGAATTAAAATAAGGTTCCAGCCGGTCGCGTCACTCACAACGAGCGCTTATTTATATCCATTCCATACATTTTGACAGTTCTTGAATCGATTACGTTAGCGTTATGAATCTTGTCTAAACCCTGATTTTTAATTCCGTAGAATTCTGACAGCCAACTGACAGCAATCACATTCTGACGTTTCAGGAGTAACAAACATTTTTTTCATTGTTAATGTTTTTGACAGAATGACGTTTTTGGCCTTCATTTGAATTTGTTGCAATTCCATCATTAAACAAATCATTAACCTACGTATCTAGATTTGATTAAAACAAAGATTTAGAATATTATAATTTAATTAAATTTTATTTATCCCAAAGGCAATGGCAAAGGACATGCATGAACAGCCTGAAGCGTCGTAATTAGTTTGGCGGAACGAATGACAGTTGACAACTGTCATTTTATAGTCTACGTTTTTTCCAAAAATATTTTAACGATATAAATACAAAACAATGACGATCAAATATAATTTAACTCCAAAGGTTTACAATTTATATGACAATGATCAGAATGATACCAAAAACTATTTACTTTTTCCTCTGATCAAAATTAAACAAAATATTTTGCACAAATTTTGCAATTTTAAATTAAAATTACTTGGTATTTATTAATAAATTAATATTAAATTTTAAATTCAAATATCTAAAACATAGAAGTCATATTCTACATATTTTTTATATGAATTCATTGCACTACTGACTTTAGGAATATTTTGTAGTCTGGTAAGACCAAGAAACGTCAGAATTCTACGGAATTAAAAAACAGGGTTTAGAGTATTTTATATTTGAAAAACTTTGAATGTATGTACTTAAGTATTACTAAGAATGTACCTGTACATTATACACTTCCGCATATACACACGGAGTAAACAAAACACTACACAAAGCGGGGCATCCTCACGGACGGTCTATCCATTTTTTGGTGTCTCAGACATTAATTGTCTGAGCTTACGTCAATCTTATACATTCTATGGCTTTTCGAAAATCGCTAATTTTGTGTTTTACATCTTTAACACGTTTTCGATTCGAAAACGTGAAGTATGATTGAAGTGTTACTGCTTAAAAACAAAGTAAATATAAACGTAAGTTATCACGGCGACGTTCAGCATTTAAATAACGATCGAATAAAATATTTAAAAACGTTCCATAGCCAGTTACCCTTCTGCTAAAATACGAAGCAACCATTCGCCGTTTCCCATTCTTAAGCAGGGTTTCCACTGCGAGCGGAGCGGGCCTGTACTGACTTGGTTTGGCATACATCCGTGACTTCAAGTGTTTCCACCGCGAGCAAACCTTTTGAAGGCACCGTTGTATGCTAAACAGAGTCCCCAGTGGAAACCCAGCTTAACACAAGGATTCCACTATTATCGTTCTGTTGAGGTCTTCACAGGAAAATGTTTCCGCAAAATGGCAGCCCGAGGCGTATTTTAAACAGTTCTTTTGGTCTCGTCCGTTTGAAATATTCGGTTCTTTCGTGCCTATATGTAATTACTGCCGCGTTATTTATATTCCTGGAAGCTGTTGTTATAACGTCTTTATTAAGTTTTTTTAGCTTTGATAATTACGTTCTTTTTAACCGACTTCAAAAAAAGGAGGAGGTTCGCAATTCATCTGGGTCGCTTTTTTTTAGTAAGTAAGTAAGTAAGTATGTAAGTAAATAATTTATTCACAATAAAAACACGCAGACAAAAAATAAAAAGTAACAAAAATAAAAGAGAAGAGACGACATGTCGCGTTAATGTTGCGAAACGGACCCAACTCAGCATATGCTGGCTGTGAAGCCAACGCTGATCTTTCGTTGGGACCGCTCGGTGAAGACACGGAAGGCCATACAGACATTTCGGTACTTACATTTAAACAAAAATGAATAAACTTTTAAATGTATCTTACCCGAATGAAGTGTAGGGTGAGAGGTATAATGACAACTCAAGAGTCTGGAGGAATACTGTTCTTTATTGGTAAAATTGTACAGCTTATATACTATGGTTTCTAGTCATTATCTAGGCTTAGGGTAAATGGTGTGGAAGTAACGTTAATGCATCGTAAGCAGAATTACAAGTAAATATATCAAGGTCTAGGGTTAATGGTGTGGAACTTATGATTATGCATTGTCAGCGGATTTAAACTATAAAACTTAATAGAGGCTATAAAGTTTTATAGCATCGTTAAACTAATAATTAGAGAAGAGGTAGGTATCAGCTGTATGTATCAGCTGTTACATTGGTGACCTCACTACAGCTTTCCCCTTTTTTTTTGAGACAAAAATTGTAACAAAACAATTTTTGGCTTAGGTATAAGTAATTAACTTATGGCTATGGTTATACATAATAAGTTCTTAAACTATCTTAATGTAATCTGTTTACAGTTTATTTTACGTCTATGTTACATGTTTCTTATATAGCTATGAAGTACATTGTTGCATTTACTTTTATGCTTGCAAGGAGTATTATGATATTTATTGGTTTCGCGTTCTTAACCATCGTTAAATATGAGGATAGCGGTTCCTATTTTGGTGGTGGTATTTGATAGTTTGATTTTGTTATGGTTTAGTATATATTTTTATTGTTGTAATGTTAAGTGTTGTGGTTCATTTATTCACTATACCGTTCCTGGTTGTTGTTTAATTTATATGCTGTAAGGTTTCGTTCTATTTTTATGCACAATGTATTCTTTACCTAAAACTAATATTTTAACATTTGTACCTTGATCTTCAATTACAGTATATGGTCCCTTATACACTGGGTCCATTTTATTTCTATCTTCTTTTTTAACTAAAATTAAATCTCCTATTGCATAATTAATGGGATTAGTTTTTAAATCATAACTTACTTTTCTTTCTATTTTTGACTTAATTAAATTATTTCTAGCATCCTCTTGGGATTTTTGTAATCTATACTTAAATTCTATAGGATATGATTCATAATTATACATTGGATCTACTTGAGTTATAATATTATTTGGTATACGACATAACTTTCCAAATACTAATTCATATGGTGTATATTTAGTTGCTGAATGCATTGTCGTATTATATGAAAAACACCAATATTGCAACCAATCTGACCACTGGTGAGCTTGGTTATTTGTTTGTATCCTTAAAAATGCTCCTAAAGCTTTATGTGAATTTTCTAAAGAACCTAGGCTTTCGTGGTGGTAAGCGGTTGATTGCAATTGTTTTATTCCTAAAATATTACATATTTCGCGCATAGTTGATGAAATGAATTCACTTCCCTTATCTGTTCCAATTTCTTTTGGAATTCCATATCGCAATATGAAATTATCAACTAATGCTCTCGCGACTGTGTCGGTTTCCTTATTTAGAAGTGGATATGCCTCTACGTATTTTGTGAGCTCGCACTGTAACGTAAGTATATAGCAATATCCGTTGGTATCTTTAGTTAGGGGTCCGCATAAATCTAAGAATACCTTATCGAAAGAAGCTGTGGCCGTACTAGTAATACAAAGTGGTTGTTTTACATTTTTATGATATTTTTGTGTTTGGCAATTATGACATGTTTTTACGAATTTCACAATGTCATTATCCATTCCTGGCCAGTAGTAGTAACGCTTCACGTTATTAGTCATTCTTCGAATCCCCGCGTGACCGCTTGTGGGTAATAAATGAAAATCGTTCAATATGACACGTCTGTCATCTTTATTGTTTATTTTTGTGACACCTTTAATGATACATAATCGGGGTCCGGACCCTGTACCATATTTGTTTATATATTGAGCTAGCTCTGTTATTGTACACGCGGTGTCATTGTTATATAGTATGCATACTTCCTTTATTTGTTGTGCCTTGCAAAATGCACCTAATGCCCTCGCGAGAAAAGCTCGTTTCGTACGCGATTGAATACTAGGCTTGACACACAATGTCGCCAAGGATGGCGAGTACACGATTTCATTATTTTGACTCGTAACGTAATCATTTTGTTCGAGTATTTTGCAATAGTCATGCTCATTGAAACTTAATTCTGGTATATCTTCTGGTTTTTTAAGGAGTTCCACTATTCTTGGTTGATCAGACCCATCACGGTGGTAGTCCTTATTTTTTGAGTCATTGTTCATGTTTTGCTCTTTCATTCGTTTTGTTTGTGCTCTGGTCATCACTGATACTACTTGCTTTGTCATATTTTTGAGTTCTTCACTAGTTATTTCTATTCTAGATAACGCGTCTGCAGCTACATTATCTTTACCTTTCAAATATTCTACCGTGAAATCATATTCTTCTAAACATAAACGAAATTTGGTGAGTCGACTTGATGGATTATTCATTCCAAATAAATAGATTAGTGGACGGTGATCTGTGACAATCTTAAACTTTCGCCCATAAATGTATGGTCTAAAATATTTCACTGCCCATACGATGGCTAGTAATTCCTTATCCGTTGTGGGATAATTTTTTTCTGCTTTATTTAAAGGTCTACTTGCATATGCTACTGGTAATCCATTTTGATTGGATAATAAACTTCCCACAGCTGTGCCTGATGCGTCTGTGTGTATCGTGAACGTGTTGTTATTAGAGAAATCCGGATATTGTAGTATAGGTGGTGTACTAATGTTTATTTTTAACTTTTTAAATGCATTTTCGCATTTTTTTGTCCAATTAAATTCTACGTTCTTTTTTAATAAATTAGTTAAAGGTTGGGTTATTTCGGAGAAATTTTTAATAAATTTTCTATAATAATTTACAAAAGCTACAAAACGTCTGACCTCATCTGCGTTTTTTGGTACTGGATAATTTTAAGTTTGGCATTTTGCGTTAGTCTTGTCTTAATTACAAAATTAATCAATAACTTGTAGTCTGTGTCCTTAATCATTGCGGAATATAAGTCTATGGCATCTATAAGTTGCTTTGTGACGGCTTCCGAGCCGTCCATGACTGGTAACAGTGATACAGCTGTTTTTAGGTCGAAGCTGTCGTTTGACGTCATCGTGACTATGTCTGTGTCGTATGTTGCTAGAATTTTACTATAAATTTCCTCTATTCTTAGAAAGTAAGACTGAATTATTTCACTGTCTTTTACAGAAAGTTCTGATTTTTCTAATTTAGAACTATATTGCTCTATGTATTCTTCGTACTGTTTATATAATTTTTTTACTTGCTGAATTTTATTTTGACCAATTGCCTCAGTTCGGCGTTTTGGTCCTAATTTTCTAATATCCTCCTGGAGTGATTTTATTTGATTATATAACTCCGGAATGGAAGTCATTAATAACTTTTAGTATCATTTAGTTTGAAGTAATAATTTTTATGGTTTAAACGAACAATAAATTTACAATAGTTATGGTTACGGCTTTCTTAAATTGATACCTTCATAACGTTGGTGTGCTGCTGTTGCTGGGTGGCTGCGGCTGCGTAGACTTGTTGCTAGACGATCTGCTCTGGCCGGTTCCGCATCGTTGCTGCTACTGCTTGGCGCTCGATCTTTTTAGTTAAACATTCGTGGATCTTCTTCCACAATGCATAGATTAAGATGATGCTGATGGCAATGAGTAGTGTCGTTGTCAAATAAATTGTTACTTCGCCTCTGTAAGTTTGGCTCGTGGTTGCGTCGTTGGACTGTCCGTTTTGAGCGATGATGACCTCTTCTTTTTTGATTTCTTTTGTGCATTGATGTCCCATGTCGTGCTTGGAGCTGCGGCGGATCGGTTTTTCAGCTGGTCCCTTGGAGCTGGCTGGAGCTGGTTTTTGCTGGCTACTTGGTTGGTTCGAGCGGCGGCGTGCTGACTGAAGCTGAGGCTGCCTCGAGCAGCCCGACTGGCAGGGTCGCCATGAAGTGTAGGGTGAGAGGTATAATGACAACTCAAGAGTCTGGAGGAATACTGTTCTTTATTGGTAAAATTGTACAGCTTATATACTATGGTTTCTAGTCATTATCTAGGCTTAGGGTAAATGGTGTGGAAGTAACGTTAATGCATCGTAAGCAGAATTACAAGTAAATATATCAAGGTCTAGGGTTAATGGTGTGGAACTTATGATTATGCATTGTCAGCGGATTTAAACTATAAAACTTAATAGAGGCTATAAAGTTTTATAGCATCGTTAAACTAATAATTAGAGAAGAGGTAGGTATCAGCTGTATGTATCAGCTGTTACATTGGTGACCTCACTACACGAATACTGGAAGACCACTGGACCGATTTGAAAAAAATATTCGTTATTTGAATGAGTATACTTTTTAATTGATCCCATTGTCAACTTGTCAGGATCTGATGATGGGATCTTGGAGAAATCAAGGGAACTTCTCAAATATTAAAGGCACACCTATAGCGAATTTGGTATTTTTCACTGTAACTCGAGCATTTGCATTTGATGATGAAGACCACAGATGGCCACCGGAACTCCTTAACGGTACCTATTTGAAGGGCGGCGATAAGATATCTCGATTAAGGTACTTGAGCGATTATGAAAAAGCGCATTTAATTGTTGAAATATGACTATGACTTTCCCGCGGCGTTGCTTGCGGCGAGCTTGAAATGTTCTAAAGTTTCTCATTAATTAAAAAGTGGTAGTAGATAACAGCGTAAATAGTTTAAAAAATAACCCGCCTTCAAAAATGTTATTTCTCGCATACGGAAGAGTTATTGTTTTCTTATTTTTTTTCTTCTTTTTTTCCTGAATTTATGTACCTACAAATATTGCTCGTTGAATAGTACAAGATAAATGAAAAAAAATATTGATTGTTGATAGATTCGGCCAAACCTCCACAACCTCCGACTATCCATTCTTTATTACATAGATCGGAACATCATAATATATATTATTATAGCATCGACGACCCTTCGAGAAATAACAAACGTCTATAATTATACTGGGATCCCTTAACCTTTCTTGTTTTTATGTTATTACGGGAGTAAAATTTCTTCAAAGGGACTGCAAGATGAGGGTCCTTAATAAAATATGATAAAAGCTCTTTATTCGAATGGCCTTTGCGTGGGCGCGTCTGTAATTGTTCTAAGCCTTTTATTAGTTAAATTATACATACAGAATTGATGGAATCATGACGTTCAATGTCCACTCAACATTTTCACTGGTTATCATCATTAATTTATTTTTAAACGACGCGCTGGCGTAGTTGGTAGTGACCCTGCCCGGGAAGGGCAGATATTTGTGTGATGAGAGTCATGGATGTGGATTCTATGAATTTAAGTATATAATTGTCTATATAATTTTTATATCGTCTAGTACTCATACTCCCCCCCCCCCCCTCCCCTGATATTATTGTATTGTTATTGTACTGTTGTTTTCTTCAGGGTGCCCTGTATTAAGATGGTCATAATGTGATGAGCTTTTGCACTATCTAAACACGATGTAAGCAGCCTAACGTACGACTGTTAAAAGTCCTACGGTTGTTGAGTTAATCACAATTTACTGAAAATTAGACAAAAAAAAATGAATTTTAGAATAGAATAGAATAAAATAACTTTATTTCACGCAACAATTTACAAATACCTTACAGACTAGCATACATACCAATATTATACATATAAATTATAAGTTATTGTGACTGATACAACTTCGCACTGTCAGCTAGCCGGCAAATCGAAAAAGTTGTGATTATCTAGACATAAATTAAACTCATGTAATGTTGTTTAGATAGAGCAAATTGTCTGTTGGAACTACAAATTCGGGACTCCCCTTAATAAGACAGTCATCCATGTAAACTTTAAACCATATATTTAAATGTAATCCTAGCAAACAGCAGATCTTAACCAGTCATGTTCTGTCCGCGCGATCAGCATCAGATCAGAGCATGAATCATGTAGCTTGCCTTGTACTTTATTCTATTATCTACAAGACAAGCTGGAGCTGAACTACCGTGGCGGTTGCCGGCGCAAGTTTAAAGGAAAAGCGTAACGGTAAGTTAATTTAGCTTTCTAACACAGCCCCAAATACATTAATTATATTAAAGTATTGGTCGGGAACAAAAATAAAAAAAATATGGTGGTGTTTTAAATACTAGTATTTTTTTAATATGGTTGAAAAGGATAACAATGGAGCCGATTCTACAGTGGCCTCTAAACTTCCTAATTTTATTTAGGTGTCTAAAACACTTTGCTGTTTGAGCAGCTGTCATAATCGAAATGACAGCGCTTATTTGAATCG
This sequence comes from Acleris sparsana, assembly GCA_923062465.1. Classification (NCBI taxonomy): domain Eukaryota; kingdom Metazoa; phylum Arthropoda; class Insecta; order Lepidoptera; family Tortricidae; genus Acleris; species Acleris sparsana. Next base: position 3,124,060 of record OV281287.1, on the reverse strand, counting down.
GACGCTTCTTATTTTAGGCGGTCTATTCAAATTTACAATGACATGCTGGAATAGCACTTGTTAAATCTGCCGTATAAACTATATATAAAAATTAGACTATTTAGTTTTAGGCTATTTAAGCGAGCCATTCGGGAAACCAGTCTAACAAAAAGCTTTAAAATCACAGCTGCTAAATAATGTTAGCTATCATGTATAAATATTTTATTTCACCAATTTCACATAAAAAGCGGTTCTCTGCCTTTTGGCAGAAATATATTTGGGCGAATGTATCGTTTCCCAACCATGTCATTTGCCAATCCGCTTTTATTTCTGTATATGTAAATATTTCATAATTTTATTAAAATTACACGATGTTACTGTAAGAAATCCTGAAATATTTACAGTCACAGAAAAAAAGCGGGTTGGCAAATGAAACAGTTGGGAAACGATACATTCATCATCATCATCATCATGTCAGCCGAAAGACGTCCACTGCTGGACATAGGCCTCCCCCAAGGCTTTCCACTCAGACCGGTCTTGTGCTTTTCGCATCCACCGCGGTCCCGCGATCCAGACGATGTCGTCACTCCATCTTGTTGGAGGCCTACCTACAGCTCGTCTTCCGGTCCGCGGACGCCACTCCAGAACCTTCTGACCCCATCGGCCAAACAAACGATACATTCGGGCAAACATATTTCTGCCAAAAGGCGGGATACAAAGAAAAATCACCTCACCGTGTTTTTCAGCTACGATGAGTTCTGTGGCAGCCTTATTTCATAATTTCAATATCTTACTATACTCGCATGCGAGGTTTAACAATAGGCGATTAATTATTGAAGTTCCTGAACGGCGTCGGTGTGTACCAGTGTAATGTTTATGTAAAGATAAAGAAACAAGTGTAAAACGTGTTTATATGAGCTGTCACAGAACTCATCGTAGGTGAAAAACACTGTAGTAGTAGCTCTAGGCCATAAAACCCTTTTTCGCACATCTCGCTTGCTCCTGGGAGGTTAGCATATCTCTCGCTCGCACTTAGCAGCGACTTATTTATTTGTTCACAATATGTTTATGGCTCCAGAGCTCAGATGATAACGTCCGAGATATATATACAGGGTTATTGGTAAGTCGACCTATTCCCGTTAGGAGGTGATAGGGGTGACTGTTTGCGATAATTTTGACCCCCATATGCATTATGCAAAAGTGAACCATTTTTGAGTTATCGCGATTATTAGTTGTTTTTTAAATTAGTCGGAAATTCAAGTTGAAAAATTTATTACAAAAAAAGTATCAATTTAAATCTTTTTTTTTCTTCTGTTTTACAAAATCAATTAAACACTGGTTATTTCTCAATATTAAAACAATAATTATCGGTTCAAATTTAAAAAAGTGAGACGGAAAACGAAATTTTTTCAATATTTTTTGCGATCGCTTTCCACTAAAATGCCTTAAAAACAAAAAAAAACGTTATAAAACTTGGCTTGCAGATTATTTTAAAAACTTAACTGTTTTCTTAGCTCTCCAAAAACGCATAACAAGTAGAAAATTATTTAAAAAAAACCTGAAAAAATAATCATCACAAAGGAAGCGGGCGGAAACAAAAGTCACAAATGCAACTTCAAAAATTAAAATTAATAAACATACCAAATTTAAATCATACATTTTTTATTTGCTATTGTACAAGATGAATTTGTTGTTCCTACGCAAATTTAAAAAAAAAATATTATCTGTACACGTTTGAGAATGCGAGGCCGAAAACTAAAAAATACATGTTTTTTTATCAAACTCCAACATAAATTACACGAAAACAGAAAAGTTTACCAATACATTTGGCGTGCAGATTACACATAAAACATTGACGTTTTTCCAGCTTTTTAACGAGCTATTAAAGTTAATATGAATTTTGTTAAAGATTGCTGGAAAAAAATTATCACAAAGGAAGCAACAAGGAAGTCACGTCCGAACATAACTTAAAATTAAGTAACTAAATCAATGAAAACTGTTATACTCGTAAACACAAATAACAACATTAACTTATGTGAGAATAAGAAATGGAGGTAGCCATTTTGAAAATGAACTATAAAAATCCTAATTATTTCAAATTTAATTGTTTATTAGTTTTAATTTTGTAACTTTTTACGTAAGTTAATGTTGTTATTTGTGTTTACGACTATAACAGTTAGTTTTGATAGATTTAGTTAGTTTAATTTTAAGTTTTGTTCGGACGTGACTTCCTTGTTGCTTCCTTTGTGATCAATTTTTTCCAGCAATCTTTAACAAAACTCATTTTAGTTTTAATAGCTCGTTAGAAAGCTGGAAAAACGTCAATGTTTTATGTGTACTCTGCACGCCAAATGTATTGGTAATTTTTTCTGTACGTGTACAGATATTTTTTTTTTTAATTTTGCATAGGAACAACAAATTCATCTTGTACAAAAGCAAATAAAAAATGTATGATTTAAATTTGGTATGTTTTTTAATTTTAATTTTTGAAGTTGCATTTGTGACTTTTATTTCCGCCCGCTTCCTTTGTGATGATAATTTTTTCAGGTTTCGTTTAAATTATTTTTTTATATGTTATGCGTTTTTGGAGAGCTAAGAAAACAGTTAAGTTTTTAAAATAATCTGCAAGCCAAGTTTCATAACGTTTTTTTTTGTTTTTAAGGCATTTTAGTGGAAAGCGATCGCAAAAAATATTGAAAAAATTTCGTTTTCCGTCTCGCTTTTTTAAATTTGGACCGATAATTATTGTTTTAATATTGAGAAATAACCAGTGTTTAATTGGTTTTGTAAATCAGAAGAAATAAAAAGATATATAAATTGATACTTTTTTTGTAATAAATTTTTCAACTTGAATTTCCGACTAATTTTAAAAAAAACTAATAAATGCGATAACTCAAAAATGGTTCACTTTTGCATAATGCATATGGGGGTCAAAATTATCGCAAATAGTCACCCCTATCACCTCCTAACGGGAATAGGTCGACTTACCAATAACCCTGTATATATATATACTTAGAATAATAACACATAGAAACCTAGTCCGCGCACCAAAACCGTCAGACTTTAACTACACCATTCTGGTGTACTCGGCGATCGCCGCCTGTCAGTCGTAATCACGTCACACAGCGTCAACAGCTCCCGGATTTTTATTGATTATGAGGATTTGTATTGTTAATGGGTGCCACAACACTTCAGACCAAGAAAATAAACACTATAAAATAACATTCCACGTGTAAGTAATATGTTTTGACTTGTTGTTTTACGTAAAACATTCCCTAAAATATTAAATTATTTTCTAACGACATTACATGAAAATGTTGCCATTACAACGAAATTTTTCCCCCTAAATTGTTATAGTAAGTACTTGTTCTATTTTGTGATATTCTGTGATACGAATTGAATTACTTGTTTTTCTCGTTCAAGATTTCCTTCTAATCCGATTATTGCCGCACGTTGGATTGAAAAAATTAGGCTTAATTGAAATGAAAGCTGGTGGAAGCCGTCTAGGAGGACAAAAATATGTTCTGTACATTTTAATGACACAGACAAATATCTTACTAAAGGTGGCTTGTGCAGACTACGTCGGGACGTGGTTCCTACTAAGGTGATTGCGAGTATATACTGGGTGTCCCTGGATAAATTGAATTTTAGTCCGCCAAAAAACCACCGGCCAAAAAAGTACCTTAGAACATTTTTTTAAACTACCTACTTAAAATATATTTTATGCGAATTAGAAAGAGACAAAACATTTTCTTATTACATAAGTGTTAATAAACGTTTGTATTATTACTAAAATACTAAGTAACTACAAAAATTGATCGAATTTAACAAAAATGATTATATGAAAAAATCCCCTAGTTTAGAGGGAAATGAAATCCGCTAGCAACATTATTTGTTTACTTGTGTGCGTGTTGTCGTGTGTTAGTACGCGTTGATTACGCCCACATGAATCCATTTTGTGCGACACTTTTGACGGGTTGGCTGTAGGAAACTATCATTCTATGTGTTATTATTCTAAGTATATATATATATATATATATATATCGACCCTAAGACGTATCTAAGACACCTCGCTTGTCGCAATCGGGCCAGCTTTTACAAGGGAATAAACAACCATAAATACACCCATTCATACATGTACATACAGGTTACAAACATAACCCTCCTCCTGCGGCAGTCGAGTAAAAAAATAAATAATGGAAAATTAATTCTACGCGTAGACAATCACTGTCATCCTCTGTCTCTTATAAATTGGACTACAGCTATAAATTCGGGCAGGTAATGGAGTGTCAGGCGCCGCTAACAAGATTCAGGCTCAGCTCACGTGCACTGTTTTACCAAAATTCTTATACGTCGCCTAGACTGACTATAATAGACATCGATTAGGTTCAGCCTGAGACACTATTTATTAAGAATGAATAGCAGACTAATCATATTGCGTCTCCAGGATCAATCTGAGTGTAGACGAGGTGGTGATACTGGTGATCTATCTGAAACAGTCCAAACATGGGTTTATTAAAAGTGTAAAGATTTTCCAATAATTAACTAATTTTAAATCGATTTCTTACTCATTAGAGGACCATAAAACTGATAATCACGCTTGCTCTTTGCACACACAGGCTAAGATGTTTACCAGGTTATTACAAGCGTTCATTCCCTTATTCGCCTCCGATATTATCCTCCGGCATTCTATAACCACATTTTGCACAAACAGGCCAAGATGTTTACCAGTGTATATTAGTGACAGGTTGCAAGCCCATCGCCTGATAATACTACAAGCCTTGACTCCCTTAGTAGCCTTTTACGACTTCCACAGGGTATGGAGTGGCACTATTCTAAGCTGGCAACCACACGGCACTGCTTATCAGAATTAGTTACTGCATTCGTATTAAGTATACCAACCCGCAGGTTACGGAGCCGAGTCCAGACCCTAATTAAACAACCTGTTGCGTTTTATCTCAGCCAGGTGGCGCATAGCCCGGGAGCCAGAGGTGAATAACTTCACCTCATTAACCTCACGGTTGTATAAGGGGACAGTTAAGTAGGCAAATGAGCTTCAAGACTCTTGTGTGAGGTATTTTGAAACTACATTTTATGCACACTAGAAATCTCTAGTCTTTGTTAGTAATATAGAGTATTATTTTGTACGTAGAGCTCGTTAGTATTGCATACGCTTATCAATAAAACAAAAAGATTTGCTACGTTACTGAGACAAATGAAACTGTGTTGCAATTAAGAGCATTTAGAACTTTGTTCTACTTTAGTTTTGTTAGGACGCCATGATGGTTTTTCTAGCCTGGTGAATAAGAGTGGTCATAAAGTCAACAATGTCATAGCGATATCGCTGCAAGATTTACATAATATATACAACGTGGAATAGAAGCGATAACTCTTAACTAAATTAAACTTTTGTTAGCTGATTGTTGGAATCACCGCGTTAATTGAAATAAAAAATACCGTTTTTTTTACTTCCAGCTATTTTGAGGACTTCACGTCCGATTGTCGGATTATTTAAATAAATTATAGTTATTAGTACTTTCATCTTTGACATTTTATTCAACCGTAAAGTTTTTCTTTTGAAAGAGGCCAACGCGTCCTAATTTTTGAATACATTCTCTAGAAAGTATAAATATGAATGTTTCTAAAACCGTTATAATTAAAATATAATGATTTAAACTTATTTTTTCAATTATATCCTATTTATTACCTTGTTACCAATAGTTAATTAAGTGTGAGTATTTACAGAGCTTACTATAATTGCTACCAGCTCCCGGTCTATATCGACTACCTTAATATTTCACTGTGACAGTTTGCGCTAAAGCAAGATTACTTCGCAACAACAAACGTTCGCCAGCTGTGACCTGGGCGGTGATATTTTATAATTATTAATGATAATAATCGAAAAGGCTTTGATTAAACGTGCGATCAATGCGGACATTTGTTGTTAAAGTAATACCTACATTACGGAAAAAGTATTTGGGGTTAAATCACCTTTTATGCTGTTTATCCTCGTCAACAAAGAGGTTATAAGTTTGATTTGTGTATCTATAGATTAGTGTATCTGTGTATTGAAGGACACGTTAGCCTATTTGTTTAGTGACCCTGGCTACAAAGCCAGCGGTCTCTGATTCAAATGGACCGGTAAGGACAGATTATTTATGTGCTAAGCGTGAGTATATAACCCTCGTACTAATAAACTGATCTCAACTCTAATACTCGTCTCGAGATGCATCAAAAATGACAGTGTTCTATGGTTTGCCGTTTACTTTGACTTTGTGACGGGCCTCACGGTCAAGATGAGTTTATTAATTATTTGTTCTTGAGTCTTGGTTGTATTGTATGTATTTCCACGATTTCCAGTTACCTATTTGCTTTATTTTTATGATCATGTGCAAACAGATTAAGTTATTTCTTTTATTAATTTATAAAGCTAACGTGACGAATAGCCAAAAAATACCTGTGTTTTTTATTCAGTGTAAATAACGAGACACATACATGTAATAGGCACGCAACTAGAGTTGTAATGGAGCAAGCGGTTGGCAGTGTGGGCACGTAGGCGCAACTTCCTAGAATTTTAATGGAACGGAGCAACCCAGCGAGCGAGCAACGCTGTATCTGCAATTGTTTGGGTAATCGAAGCAAACAATTTTTGAGTTCTTACTCCCTGAAATATACAGTTATAAAGTTAAAATTCCGGCGCACACTACGCACAAACTCGTGTGTTTAAATTCTCGTGTCAACATGTATGTACAGTACCCCAACGAAAATGTTAAGCACTTTAGTGTGTTGTCATAGTAAACTCCAAACAGAATATCAAATGACACACATGACAATAACAATGGCAGACACAATGGCAAGGTTCTATGAACATACCTCCTACATCCTAGCGACACTCGCTTAGGACCATGTGTATTGTATGACGTGGCGCACGTGTGTGGCGTATGCGTGCGTGCATATCTCGCACGGGGACAAAATAAAAAATTAAAAACAGAATTTATTTATTAAATTGGCCATTGGGAGAAGAAGCGTCGCAAGAAACTCCAGCAGAAGGTCAGTTTACAATCATCTTAATTTCACTGTCAAAAAAGCCATACAAAATTTGCACTGGCTATAACGTATTTCACCACCTAAATCAAATCTGCTTTCCACGATTTTTTAAATGTTGTAGTTACCTATCATAAAAAAGTCTGTACGTTTCTGTTTTTAGTTTCATATTAAATAAAAAAAAAACTGGGAAAAGAAGATACACAGACATAGTTTTTCATTATAACTACAACATAATATTCAAAAATCGTACAAAACGGGCAAGGTTTAAGGGAAAAACGTTCAGTCAACCTCTATTTCATTGTGAGAATTCAGAATACGTTGCTCCACGCAGCTCTAATTCTCACAATGAAATGTCCCTTTTCGTGTAGTAAATAAAGTATATTTTGAGTAGGGACGTACGTCACCTCCGTAAGGTGATAGGTAAGTAATTCTTGGACAAGTCAAAACTTGTTGGCGTGCGCCGCGCTGCACGCTGCCGCGGCAAATGCAAGACCTTCAGCTCCGGTATAACTTCGGTAAAAAAATTAACAAAGGCGGAGGCAGAGGTGGATGTGGGAAATAAAAAATAGCGAAGGCAGAGGCGGATCTGAAGTGTAAAACCAAACAGAAGTTGCGTGTTAACGGATGCGAAGGCGAAGCTCCGTAACATCCCTAATTTTGAGTCGCATGTGCTCGCAGTGTCGCGTCGCATCGTGTCTCGGTGTGAATTAGCCTTAATGGCTTTTCTCAGTTATGGTTTAAGTTTTTTTAATAAGCTCACAGGCTCACTGTACTAATAATAAGTTTGAAGTGTACTTAAATTCCACCATAAAAGTAATAATGAACTGTACCAGAAGCAAGTTGCCACCGTTAATCCGTTGTAACTTCCCATCGTTAATTCCGAGCTATAGGTCGTGTCGCTTTTCTTTATTTTTATGGATTTTAGTTGGAAAGGTTCACGACAGATGACCAGGGGGTTATTATGATGTACCTAACTATGCAGTTCATTTTACGGCGAGCGTAAAATTCAGGGCTATAGCTGTTATATAGCTCTGTCCTTTTCTCTCAGCGTAAACTGAACCCCCAGGGTTATTTAACATGGTAAAAACCATATTCGCACTGCTAGGTCAAAACAGTATCAACTCAAAATCCTTGCTAGCGGTGTTTCAAGGTCATAGAGGTTGTATTAAAGTTGATTTTAAAATACAGTTGTATTTTGAGTTAATGCTGTTTTGATCTAGCAGTGCGTATCGTGTTTGAACTGTTATCATATTGTCACCAATTTGATAGCTCTTATTTACTTGACAGTAATGGCGAGTGACGTCACAACAATACCATAACAGGTCAAAGACGATAATTGTAAAAGCACATTATTTTGTAAGATAAGGGCGGATAAACGGAAACTTGCACTTTCACATTTTCATTCCAACCATATAATAGAAAGAATAGAATAAGGTAGAACCCCCGTTTGTTTTTCTAGTTCAACATTTCAACCACAGGAAGCGGGCGTGTTCGAGACATGTCTATTGACGCGTGGTCTCAGTAGGGTTCTCGAGAAATCAGACATTTTTCAACATAGCGAGATATCTGAGAGTATTCTTCATCTTGACTTTTAACTAAATACAGTCACAACACGGGGTTGAGCTAATTGCCACTGTTCGTATTTTGGCAGTGTAATGCAAATAGAGATGGTCGATTATACTCGTATATCCAGTATGTATTACTCGGCTGAATTATGAAGACTAGTAGGTAACATCAGGTTGAATTCAACACTTTAAATTGTGACCCAACTTAGGTCCAAGGTCAATTTTGAATTCCACGACAGTAAGGTCGAGTTTCCCATAAGTTACAAATGATTTGGCATCTCTTATGAAATTGACGACTTGAAGCACGTTTTCTAAATTGGTCCGAATATCTCTTTCATGATTAATTATCAAGAAAAATAATATTATAAAACATCAGCTGACTTTTGTTGGAGGCCTTTTAAACCGCTACAAATTACAATAAACTCCTTTGCCATGTTAATTGCTTTAAAACAAAATTCAAGCATTCTAAGGGAAGCGCAGGGACATTTCCTCTAAAACCTGGATTATTTTTGTGTGATTGGTAGGATTGTTTTAATTACCATGCATTTGTTTTAAAAACAGCGACGGTGCAATGCGGGTTCATTTAATGCTCCAATTTGTCTTGTTGAAGCTCAAATTATATATGTTAATTGAGGACTTAGTCACGTAAAAACCGTAAATAACGCACTGTTATAAACGCTGCGTTTATTTAGGGTTGTAAACGCTGAGTCTTAAAGGGTGTTGTTAATTTAATAGCGTTTTTTTTTGTTATTAACGTGTAATGTTGATTACCAACTTGATTAAACCTACACTCAACTTTAACTTATTTTCCGATGGAAATAAAATGTTTTTGATATTGATGCTAGGTCTAATAACTTACACACTTATAGCAATAAAATTATACATTCTTTAAAATGGCTCCACTATAGCAAGAATAAAATTGGACTTATTAGGTAATAATCGAAAATTTTAAGGAGCTTCCTTAATAGATCATTACATAAAAAGTAATGTTTTCCTTTAAATATTTAATTGTATGTAATTCTAATAAGGTAGTCGTTTTTTTATTATCACACATAACTTTGAGTGTTATCAGGCATTTTGCAAACAATCGTGGGTCGCGGATAATCCACTGTAGTCCTCATTCTCTCATATTTTTAATGGTTTGCTGCCCAATGTAAAAACTAAAACTGGTTTCAGCATAAAGCCTTTTTTGCACCTACGTTTCCAGTCCCGCCATCAAAAATTTACTGCTCGGAATATTGTCCGTCGTATATGTTTTTATTTCCTCAATATAACGAAACGGGACAAAAAACCGCGCGTTTTACACTTCAAAACGTATTCTGCTTTATATTCCGGGTAATAAATTAGGTGGTATCAAGACTCGAAACTATAATTTGCATAAAACTGCGGCTACCCTCGTTTCGCATTTACTGCGACTGGCCGGAACTTTGCATTCCTTCCCGATTCTTATTTACGACTACAGGCCGACTTCGTTAACGTTAAATGTTTAAATCGACTAGAACACGCTCTATAAGCTCTTAATTTTCATTTCAGTAAAGATCGGGGCGTAAGTTACAGGATGTTCTATTTTTATGTTCGACTGCAAAGTGTCTGCAAATCTTAACACAATAAAATTTTAGGTTTTGCGGTTTAGTAGCTATTTAAAGAGAAGGCTTAATCAAAATAAAAAAGATGTTTTTTTTCTTCTGCAGCATTTCATTTGAAAGGCTTAGTTATTGGGTATAGGTATACTCACCCAATAAAATTGTTGAGCATACTTATAACCTTGTCATTGTGAATGTCAATTGTGTCAATTATGAAGTGTGTCATTTGATGTTCTGTTTGAAGTTTACTATGGCAACGCACTTAAGTGATTAACATTTTCGTCGGGGTACTGTATATCTAGAGACTAGATTCATACCTCTCCAATCTTCTTCAAAATTTTAAGTTAGACTTGCATTAAACGAGCATTATTAAGTCAAATAACAATGTTATTATATAGTTTTATTCTGTTTATGAATTAGACAAACAGCTGTCACTGATAAGCGTAATAATTTGCTATAAAATATTACGATCACCTATCTGCAAAAATGTATTTCAAAGTACAATCTTCGTACGTCAGAGGTTAAGTCGTTGACCCCGCTAAAACGCAAGAGCAGAATTAAATTCTTAACAACCTCTATTCTCCCGCTAGGCTCTTCCGAGATATTCAAATGAGCGCCGGCTCGTTGCTCGTCTTTTGTTTCCATTCCCTTTTCAAAAACATCCCAAGCGCATTATTTTGTGCCTATAAAGTAACGACCGTTGGTAATCGGAAGAGGTTGACGTCGATTTGAGCAGACATTTTCGGAGTTATTGCAGAATTCCTAGAATTTGCGTAGAAATGATCATCGGAAATTTGGAGCGTGCTGTGGAATTTCGCAACGTTGTAGGTTCCGAAATTGCATATCGAATCAATTTGGAAAAGTGGTTAGCTGGTCTTAGAACGTTTTACATGTCGTGTTACTGTAACCCGCAAGTCCGAACTCGAAGTAAAATGTTGGTTTTTTGTTTTCAAAAATATGAATAGATAATAAAAATTGTATGAATATTAATTATAAGATCAACATCACGATCATGCTTTAAGCTTACTATATCAATAGTGTGATTTAATTATAAGTAATTATTGTCCATTAAAAAGTGAATCGCATTATTATTTATTTTTCCTACTCCTGTACTTTTTTTTATCTGTCATTTATATAGTCACGAACACTAATATAAGAATATAGATAATATGTCCGCAGAACATTCCGTAGAAAAGTCTATCTAGTCTATTCCCCTTAACAGCACTTGTGCTTTTTTGAGCCAAAACGATATGCCTAGCTGCCAAAGCTTACACCTAGGTTAATTTGACCAATCAAAATACTTCACCAAATTAAACCACCAATCACAATACACATTGACTGTCAATCGGAACGTTAGGTTCTTTTTGGTATGTAAACTCTTTTACTAATTTAACTCTTTAAAAAAAACATTTTATTTGGTATCAACCAACCAGAACGCAGCTATATTAAAATCGACCAATCAGGTAAAAGAATTAATTTCTCAAATCATTAGGTGTTTTTTAGTCCCTATTTCACAAGTTAAATCGATTACAACTTTTTTTTTAAATATGTAACCTGGCAAGTGCACATCAATTTAAAAACAAAGTTAACCATAGACACATATTTTGTTGTTTTCGAATGTTTCTCGCTCGTTTGTTGTTCTGTGCTTCGTTCGTTCGTATTCTAACCTAGGTATATTAATAAAATTTTGTTAATTTAATTTTGCATTTTATTTGAAACCTAGTCGTAGAAAAAGTATTGTATGCAACGGTGTATAACTAAGTCAAAAAATACTCGTGGCGTCTTGCTTTACGATGTTCGCCTGCGGCTCACATCGTAACCACACCACTCGTCTTTTTTGACCTCTCTTATACAACTGTTGCATAAACTACTATTAACTTAGTGCTTGTTGATTCTATAATTCCCAGTTCTACCACTACGCAAAGCTACTAAGTAATAAACTCCCGCTTGAATTAAATATTGTTTGTTCAAAACACGCGAGTATATTTCCAATCGCTACTGTTAAAAAGTATCACCATTACCGATCTAACACGGTAATCGAACCGGCGTCCCTGGGGAAATCAGGCGATAGACTAGCATTCGTAAATAAGACGTTATTGTAATCGACGGAAAATACCGCTTAAGAGCACATGCCATGGTTACGGATACGAGAAGAGTTATTTCTATAGAGAACGCACAAACTAAATAAAGTTGGTCAAGTGGGAATCGGGCTCGAGGACGAGAGGGTTCCGCAATTACGTCTTATTTGTGTAAAATGTTAGAAATTTAGAAAAGTTTTGCTGATGCTGGCTGTCCTTATCTAAAAGAAGACCTATCAAACGGAGATCTACAGCTATTTAAACTTAACAGGAGCCGTAACTTCCATTTCTGTACTTTTTAGGGTTTGGTATCGGAAGTTCCGTGCGTCTGTATCATCTCGTTATCTATTAAGGTTCAAAAGATACAGCTCTTCAAAGTTAGGATGGACGGACAGACAGACGGAGGGACAGCGTAGTTAATAGGGTCCTTTTGAGTACGGACGGAAACCTAAAAAAAGCGCAATTTAATATTCTGTACGGAATTTCCCAGTTTATACAATTATTAGCGCTGGGCACGCCATCGACAATATTTCTCTTTTGCCACGCTTTTTAATTAATACGGAAATTTAATCAAAATTTTAAAATAAACACATTTAGTTACTCCATATAAAAAAGAACTCTATAAAAGTAATCTACAATGTTTAAACTTTTTCTATATCAGCACATTAATTAAACTGTATGTCATGTCAGCCGAAAGACGTCTACTGCTGGACTTAGGTCTCCCCCAAGGCTTTCCACTCAGACCAGTCTTGTGCTTTTCGCGTCCACCGCGGTCCCGCGATCCTGACGAGGTCGTCACTCCATCTTGTTGGAGGCCTACCTACAGCTCGTCTTCCGGTCCGCGGACGCCACTCCAGAACCTTCTGACCCCATCGGCCATCAGTCCTGCGAGCAATGTGCCCCGCCCACTGCCACTTCAGTTTAGCTATTCTTAGGGCTATGTCGGTAACCTTAGTTCATCATCATCATTTCTGATTCTATCACGCAGAGAAACCCCGAGCATAGCCCTCTGAGTGACTTTGAGCTTCCTTATGAGGCCCATTGTTAGCGCCCACGTCTCAGATCCGTATGCTGTATGTATGTGTAATAGTTGTATAGTGCCCATTTTACACGTTTACTTTGAAAAATGTAAGTAAAGTTAAGTAAAAGTGTTCCATTGTATACATTTTTTTTTAACCTTATATCTGAATTAAAACAAGTACGGAAAGGAAAGAAAATCGAAAAAGTAATGCAGCATAATAATTATTATAGAACTTTAATTACCATGGCAACGCTCATTGTAGAATTGTGTTCTCGCTTCGGTAACGCAATAGGAGGTATTCTGATTCCGTTAACGATATCAATATTAGCGGTTTATAGTTCGCGAGTAGAAAAATCTAATTCTAATCATTGTATTTTACCGTATAAAATATAATTAATATTAGTAACGCTACAACGACTAGATGGATTTGAATTAAATTTGAAATAAAGATAGCTTATACCCTGGATTAAAACATAGGCTACTTTCCATCCCAGTAAATTTAAAAGGATCCGAGATAATAACGATAAAGGAAATCTACGCACAGACGAACTCACGTTTTAATATAAACCCTTATAGCTAACGAAACTACGTGCCAAAGTAAAAGTCAAAGACAAAAACCGCTCAAGAGCTTGTTTAATCCAAGCTAAATGATACTTAACGCATCTTAGGACGAAGGTAAACGCATTCTACTCGACGCGTTTCAGTCACTTTGTTTTAAACGCTAACACTGTATCGAAACCGTTTATGGATTTGCGTCGATGGTTGTAGGATTTGGGATAAAAGAAATCTACTTAAGTGTGCGTACACGCACTACTACACGGACTGACCAACCTACCATTTTACAAGAAGTAATTTCTTGAATTTTTGAAGGCGGGTTTTTGTTTTTTTATTGGCATGGAGTGGAGATGGCCACCTGATGGTACGTGGGATCTGTGACCCATAGACATTTCCATTCTAAAAGCCTACATCTAAAGTCCATCTTAAGAATGCAAATTCGTTGCCAACCCTACGAACTAAGATAGAATGCCTCAATGCTAGTAATTTCACCGGTTGTCTCATCCCCACACCGAAACTCAACAATGCGAATGCTGCTTGGTGGTTGAAGGAGAAGATGGTGGTAGCGATTCGGCCGGACCCTGCACAATGTCCTATCTCGACTTAAATCTGCCTGTGTGGTAAAAACCTGTCACTTTTACTATTTAATAAATACAGGTCCGTTTCCTCTTCGCTATGAAGGTAAATTAAGATGGACAGGTGAACGGACAAACGGACAGCGAAGGTTTAGTATTCGTGGGCCCTTTGGGAACCCTTAAAAGACAAATATTATCAATGATTTGGAATAAAATGCGACGCGCGCGCGACGTGACGGAATAAAGTTCTTGTGTTATGGGCTGCATACAAAATAGGATGAAATGCGTGGTCAAATTGCTGGTAATCCATTTGTAAGTCGTAACAAGCTATGGTCTTCAAAACCAGCGTCAAGAAAGTAAGCGTGACACTATGTTGAGTTGCAACCATTTCAGTGTTTTTAGGGTTCCGTACCAAGATCATCATCATCATGTCAGCCGAAAGACGTCCACTGCTGGACATAGGCCTCCCCCAAGGCTCTCCACTCAGGGCGGTCTTGTGCTTTTGCATCCATCGCGCTCCCGCGATCCTGACGAGGTCGTCACCCCATCTTGTTGGAGGCCTACCTACAGCTCCTTTTCCGGTCCGCGGACGCTACTCCAGAACCTTCTGACCCCCTCGGCTATCAGTCCTGCGAGCAATGTGCCCCGCCCACTGCCACTTCAGTTCAGCTCTTCTTCGGGCTATAGTACCAAGATAGTAAAAACGAAGCCTTATGTTGAGACGTCGGTGTCTGTTTGTCTGTATGTATGAACGCCAAACGGGATGTCATAAAAGAACTCAATCTGCAAATTTTAAAATGATTTTTTTATAAACTTTTCGTGTTGTACTTTTTTGATTTATAGCCAAAAATTAACAAATAATGACCGAAAATTGTGCTTCTTGCTCTAGAACTAAAGTAAAAGTAAGACAGCAATCAACTTCTGCAATTTTGATTGTTTGCTAGTTCGCCTAAGAACCGTTAGTCTAAAAAATAAATAATAAAAAACGTGCCTTCCGCGATACTACATTCGATATGATTTTAAATTTTAACAAATGAAAACGAGGAAAATTCGTTTTCATTTCTCATATTTCATATTAATCATTCCAAAATAAATTGGACAAACCGTCCGTTACGAGAATCTCGCTGAGGCATAACTGAATATTCCGCGTCAAGTGAAATAAATAAGACTCTTTTTCAAGCCTTCTCGTAATTTAATGAATTCCGGCCCGGATGATTTATTGCAGAGTTTATTTCGGATTAAATGCTTAATAAATAATAACTTAGGAATTGCTAGTGTGACTTTGTTGTTTAGAGGTAGTGTTGGTAAGTGATCGTATATAGGTATGACTTATGGTTTATGATATTTTATTGGAGCGGCGACCACGTAATGGAAGGCATATTTTACAAGGCGAACCAACAATTTGGTAAGCATTGCGGGAAACATATATATTTGAGTAGCACAGGCTTTGACTCTTTCATCTCTGTCCAAAGACATTAAATATATACTTAATAGTAATAAATGGAACCAAGGAAGGAGGATGCAGTCAGTAAATAAGAGGTATCAAATAACATCGTGACTGAATAACGTGCCAGATTAGTGTTATTACGGAATTCTGTTTTGGAAACTGTGTTACTGGATACCTCTATTGTGAGTGCATATCACGGGCCGCAAGATGCATCCGTAGACAAGATTGAGTTGGGGAAATTGGATATATTACCGGCCCCACACCCAGCCTCCGGCTCCATTGTCCCAGCAGAGAGACGCAGAGCATGCGTGCGAGGCGACTAACCATATAGATCTGAGTTCTGATATTCTAAAATTCTAAATATTTATTTGTTATATTGGCCACAAGAAGGCTCGTTCACACGTTGGTATTATAGAGTGAATCTACTAGCGCTTCGGATAACTCATAGCAAAGAAGCAGCGCCGAAAGAAACTCCAGCAGGACATTTTTTTCAATCATAAAACACAATAATACTTAAAGTAAGTTACATTATAAGTTAATAAAGTAAAAAATAATACCAATTGAAACTAGCACAAATAAAACCACAGTAAATGATAGGTCAATAACATTAAACTTTAACTGAACAACAAAGTCCTTGCAAAACTGAACATAGCTGACCCCTCAAACATGGTGATGCTTATTTATGATCAAAGTTTTTGTGCGACAATATTCCTAATGGTGACTCTGCAACAATATAATATTTAAGTTTCAAAGATATCTTCAGTTTCAAACTATGTTACTGTGATTTTTAAACAACTAATCTAATCTAACTAATAAAATCACATTTTTTTTAATGATCTAAAAACTTTATTTCATCCACAGCTAAACATACCCCAACGTTTGCAACATTAAACCCTTGTTATGCTAGCACGTGAATATTAGATTATAATACAAGGCTGTTATTTGAAAAAACATCTCAAAGGCATGTTTGTGTTGCTCTAATTTTCAATTCATTGGTTGAAGGAACAGTAAATTTCCCTGCGGGGTTGCCATTCAAGGATCTTGCGAAACACGAAAAATAAGGCTAGTTTTATGAGAATAATGAGATATTTGTTAGCAAAAAACACAGTTTAGGAAGCGCTCGTATCCTTTTTCCATGTAACAGAAATTTCTACGATTATTCCAGATTAAACTGAACTATTTAATTAAATACAGTGACAGTACGAGTAACACAAAATGTTCTTTTTTTTATTTGGCATTCGAGCACACAGGCCCCCTGATGGTAAGTGGGACCTGAGAACCATAGACATTAGCATTGACAGGACTACAATCTTAAGAATGCGATCCTAAGTCTGCAAATACTTTGTATATACAGTAGTAATAGTAGATTATACAACAAGGGCATAAAAAAACATTTTGTCTTGTGACTTATGCTATCCATCCGAGCCGGCAGGTGAGGTTGGATAATTAAATCAAAGATAAAATAGGTTTTAAGACCGAGCTTATACACTCTGCTTTTCATTTCGATTTCGAGGAAATATGACAGCTATAATGTTAAAAAAACTTACATGAATGAGAATGTATTGACTTGTTTGCCGCTTCTCCACACTATGAAATTTTCATACGTTTAAAAAAAAAAACTTGGATTTCAATAAGTTTTTTTGCATTTTTTCCATTAGTATGTTAGGTGTGAGCATTATTTCCTCTTCACTAAATTCAGTAACACCATAAGTTTTGCAAAGAAAACAACTAGTTACCTAATTAATAGTCCAAAACTATAGACAAGAAACACATTCCCGCCACTGTATTTTTTTTCATTTTTTTTATTTTCTGCATGACATTTTTAACTTCGGTTCGACGCAATACTGCCAATTCATACGTTGATTTTGTAATTTTATTGTTAATAATGCTTGTTTTAAGTGTTTTAAATTTATTTTTGTTTGGTACAACATAGAAGGCAAATAAATTAAAGTAAATGTATTCAAATACATGTTTATTTAATGCTGTCACCTCGTCTGTCTGGCTGTAAGGCTTAATTGTCTTAGTCTAGACAATCACAACATTTTATGCACTAGTGCATAAAATGCGACTTTATGCAGCCTATACCCAGCATAAAGAAGGACTTTACGAGCATGAGAAGTAAAAAGTATTATCGTGAACTTAAGAGCTAGAAAAAGAAAATTTACTCATGGGATCGATTATATCTGTAACCGCGATTGTACTCAGTTATCTTTTAATCTTCTATATACAACCAACAACACAACCACCAGACAAGGAACTTTAGGACACTATTTGTG
The DNA here is from genome assembly GCA_923062465.1 of Acleris sparsana. NCBI lineage: Eukaryota > Metazoa > Arthropoda > Insecta > Lepidoptera > Tortricidae > Acleris > Acleris sparsana. The sequence goes on along the minus strand of OV281287.1, from coordinate 3,105,934 downwards.
AAGAAATTAGACCGTTTTAAACGTATATTGGCATGTTTTAGACGTAAGGCGATCCATCATGTTTCTACGAGATTATTTGTTGTCAGTGATGTCATCACTCACTCCAAATTGAGGTGTCGGCGGTCAGCAAATGGACGCTCCGATGGGCATATCCTAGCCATGAAGCTTATATTCTACTAGCTATCCGCCCTCGCTTCGCTTCACCTTCAGACTAATGTCGTCCACACTTATTATTATATGTTAATTAATTTTATTTTATTTCAGTTTATGTGACTTTCCTATAACACTCATACATAAATAAGAACTTTTTATATGTAAAAAAACTTACCTGAATTATATACCTAACCCATGGTGAAAACCGCATCAAAACCCGTTTTGTGGTTAAAAAGGAGTATATGGATACACAAATAGACAGACAGACGTGGAAACTGACTTTGTTTTATACTTTGTAGAGAAGATACCATGGTAAATATAATGGTGTACCCCAAGGACAGATCATTGGTCCACTCTTCTTTATAATAAACATTATAACAATCTGATGTACGAGTAGGTATTAAGGTTAAAGTCATTGTCCGTGTGAGTCACCAGGCAGGCAACGACTCGTGCATGATGGATGTCTAGCCGGAATGGGAAATACGCGATCATTGCCTGGTGATTGAGCGGTTTGCAGAGTTATGGCCAAAACTGTGGGCATGTACTAGCTAAATCATTGGTAATACCAGAAATTTGCAGCTTGGCATTTGTTTTTAATATCACTACGCCTTTGAAATATGTAAGTAGGTGTGTTAAGGGAAAAAATAACATTAATACTGCTATGATTAGGTAATAGAAGGCATAACCAAATAAGGAAAAAAATTACATAATTAAGTTTTAATATGAGTGAAAAAATACCATTTGAAGAAATATGCCTAAATAGCATTGTGATTTTCTTTTTATCACTACATGTAATTTCCTTCTTTTTATTTAAAAAGAGAATCTTGCACATATTGACCTAGTCCCAAACTAAGCAGCTCTACGCTTATGCTATGGCTACAAGACAACGATGAAGTCTTGTACAAAAATGAAAAAAAAAAATGGTCATCGCAAAATTTAAAACAGCATAAAGTTTGGGTCCGCCTAGTAAGAATAGGAAACACTTGTGGAAAAATAAGGGACTGTAAAGAAACAATACTAGACATAGACAACTCAGGAAAAAATACTGGCACTCAACACTCCAATATTTATCTTACCGGGAATCAAACCCTTTCTAACCCTTTTCTCTATCAACTCTAAACTTCAAATAGAACTTTCTATTTATAGTGAATATACATCATAACAACGTCGCCGTGGAATCCAAGTGAAGGATTTATTGGCCCATATTTTAATAAACCTAGACTTCGGCTGATTTATAGCAGTTTTCAAAGTCATCAATCAAACAAACCTTGATTAATCGCTGCCCGACAAATGATTCCAGTCATGAACGAGGCGACGGTGAACGGTTAACTTTAAAAAGTTCTAAATATAGGTAAGGTATCGTAAGTATTTTTAAAAACACAATGTTGTGTTTATGCCACTTAAATATTATATGACTGTACGCTTAGTATCGGACCTGTTATAGCCAATTCTCAAACCATCATAAAAACGGCACGCCACCATGGAATTTTCTTTTGGTGTGACTTTCTTTTTTACATTCCAAAATAGCACAATAAGGCATGCTTCTTGATTTATTTCCTATATTAGAAATATTATTAGCACAACTTTCAAGCACAAGCGATCGCGGCAAAACTAAAGTAGGTTGCGTGGAACGCTTTTTTTTATGCCATAGAGAAGGCAAACGAGCAGATCACCTGATGGTAAGTGGAAACTATGACCCATAGACATTCGCATTCACAATACCGCAATGCTAAGACTGCAAATGCGTTGCCAACCCTGGGGACTGAGATGGAATGCCTCTATGCTAGTCATTACACCGGCTGACTTATCCTCAAACCGGAAAACAACAATGCGAACATTGCTGTTTGGCGGTAGATTAATGGATAAGATGGTGGTAGCGATCCGGACGGACCCTGCACAAGGTCCTACCACCCGCATAACTATGCCACACGTTACACGCCCACTTAACACTTCTACTGTTTTTTTCTGTTCTGTGACTCTTCGTATGCGACGTAGTACAGGGTGCGCTAAGTATGTATAATTTCGTTAACTACCTACAAAATGTATAACAAACGTTCAGAGTAAACCAAAATGTATATGTTTTGGTAGCAATGCAGTCTAATAAAAACACCAATTTCTCATAACGGCATGTTGAAATTCATTTCGGATGTAATGAAAAAAACATTAACAATTGTGTTCGGCATATAATAATATAATATTAGATGGCATATTTTGTTTCAAACTAATTATAAATAATAATTTTCCCATAATGGGTAATGCATACTAATTTCTTAAATAAGGTCGATATAGGTTAGGTTGCAACTCTAACCAGTCAGGCGCAGAGCGCCTTCATCTCGAGAATCAGTACCCTTACCATGATATACAATTGCCGTACTCGCTAACGTGTCGAATGCTCTGTCCCTCACACTCTATAAGAATACTTCGTGATCTACGAGGGACAGAGCATTCGACTTGCTAGCGACACCTTAAGGTTACACCTTAGTTTGTCGGTCGGTACTGAGAAGGAAAGACATATGCGAGCTTAAGCAACAAATTCCGAGTCGTGATATTATTCCCTTCATCTGTATAATCGTGGGGCTTCTTGGCTGTAGTTTGTTAAACATTACCTTTGCATATGCGTAGCATCTCCTTCATTTTTTATGAGAAATGTAACCAATGAGAGATAATTTTGTTAATCAAATTAACTACACAAAACAAAGACAATCCTACTAATATAAATGCGAGTGTTTTTACTCCATCACGCTGCAACGGCTGGACGGATTTAAATGAAACTTGAATTACTTAATGTAGATATTACTGACTTACTATGATATTATTATATCCTGGATTAACGCATCTACGCGGACGACGTCGTGGGCTAAGCCAAGCTAGTTATTTATGTGTTTTCTATGAATAGATATGACTGTGATGTGATGTTGGCATGTCTGTTTGTAGAGAACGGGTAGATTCGGATGGGTACATATAAAATATGTAAGTGAGTGCATTACTCGCCAATAAAGATTATGTTTGGCGAATTTACAGTTAAAAAAGTGTACCTATCTTTTTCTTAAGTAATAAATTAAAAAAAAAAAAGTAATGTAATAGATTCCTTTATACATATGAAGCACGAATCTTGCCATAATCTTGCAATCTTGTACAGCGTAATAGCTCTTAGAATGTACATCGGTTTTGTATTTGTCTCTCACTAGGTCTTATACGATAGGTGAAAGATGTACAAACCCGAAGCACCTTCGAACTGCTCACAGACTGCAGCAAGATTCTTACCTCACCCTATATAAACGGAAAACACGTTTACGGCTAAATAAATTATCGAATGAAGACAAGTTTAACCCCATCGTTACCGTGAGCAAAGGCTAACGAATTCCTAACCACAGCCTTAAATCACACGTGGCATTCCAGGCAATACCTGCAACTTTGCCCCGCGTCAGCCGAACAAATAAACACAGATAAATTCGGGGTACCGCAGTGGATTTACTAGTTTAGGAAAGAGAAGTTGGACTATCCACGTGTCTAGCTTAGGGAAAAAGCGTTGGATTTGTGAATGTTGAAATCTGGTGATCAGTAACGGTTAAAACTTGAATTGTACAGTCGAAAAAAAGCTGTGACATACTGCAAGGAATTGAAATTTATGCTTAGTACATAAAAAGTGAACTTTGAAAAGATGTGCGTACTTTTCACTAGAAAAACGAAAAAATGCGACGATGCGGTCTAGTTTAGGAAAAAAGCGTTTGATTTGTTAATGTAGAAATCTGGTGATCAGTAATAGTTAAAACTTGAATTCTAGAGTAGAACGAAAGCTATTAATATCATAAATACACTCGCGGACTAATAAAACGGGTCAGAGTGCGTTTTTCATACTAAAGAGGTTATTTCGAAGCCTTGGTTCCTCGCCAGGGAATGCTTTTAGTGAAATGTGATGATGAATACCTCGAGCATCGATACAGGACTTCCAGAGTGCCTAGGATACCCAACTGAATGAATCTGCGGTTTACGCCGGAATAGTGCATGTTCAGAAAAACATCTAAAATGGCAATAAAATTTAAGGAAATCCAAGTGCTGACCCAAACTCTCCCGCTGTGGTGTTAACTGATTGTGCGATCAGTTAGGTATCTTAAGAACTTTTTACCTCCTCTATTGAACCTCGCAGTATCCACCATTAAACCTCACTCAAAACAACCCCAGGCGAGGAACGAAGCCTTCGAAATAGTCTCGTTTGTATGAAAAACGTACTCTGACCCGGTATTTTTGCTCCTGAGTGTATAAAGAGACACATCTCTTGAAACATAAAATGCAACTTTCTGAAGATTTGGCTAGAAAAAGATAAACTGCGACGTTATCAGATCAACTTTGGAAAGACGGCTTTGGAGATTGGCAGTTTGATATAAAAATCTAATCAAAGCATATTAAAGTTTTTTCAATGCCTTGTAGAAGGGAAACGAGCACACAGAGCACCTTAAAGTAATTGAATTTGTAAGCATAGATAATTGTTATCTCAGGACTGCAATCTTAGGATGACAATCTCAACACTGCAAATGTGTTGTCTATCCTGAGAACTAAGATGGAATTTCTCTCTACTAGTCGTTTCACCGATTGTTTTACCCTCGCACCGGAACACGATAATACGAGCACTAATGTTTGGCGGCTATAGGGAAACTAAACTAGAAAGAAAGTTTAAGAAATGACAACTAACCACGACAAGACTTAGAATACCATTTAAATATATTACGATTATTTCTAGAAGTTTCAATAAAAGTTTAATTGATTTCACGTTGAATATTTTGTACAGCTGTTTATTGAAAATAAAATTGAATTTATTGGTAAAAAAGTATACCACAGATTACAGGTCCATAAAGTTAATACTATTTAGGAACTAACAATTCATTTTTTAATGTCTTTCTACTATTACTTACAATGTCGCAAAAATAATTGAGTTTTTATAAACCTTAATGCTTTGTTAGCCTTAATAACAAAAGATTCCTGAAGTCCCTAAACCGACGTTATAGAATATCTAGGAATTTAAATAAGGGCAGAACCTACCCCTACACGTGTTGGTAAATAATACCCCACAAAAAGCCTGATAAATGTTCAAAATAATTTTAGGTTTTTAATAGTGAGTAATACTGGAATTCTTATTTAAGTAAAGCAATATTTAAGCATTTTCTGTTTTAGTGCATCGTCGTAAACTGTGTTTAGGGACAAGAAAATATTGTTGTCAAAAAATGTATTCTAGAGCCATTACCTTACAAGACCAAACTAAAAAATGGCCCTCCGTCCACTAAAGATAAAGATAAAAAAAAATTATTCAGTAAGTAGGCCGCTTTGGCACTTTTACACGTCAAGAATCTACCAGCGCTTCCCAAGAGGAGACCACTGCTGAGAAGAAACGCCGCAAGAAACTCAGCAGTCAGTCATTTTTTAAACATATTTCATATTTCATATTACAATATATATATATAGCTACAAGTATAAAATTAAATATAATATCAAATAACAGTAGTTCAGCAGGAAAACATGCCAAAAATTTTACGGGAGAGAAAGATAGAAGAGAAAAAAATGAAATAAAATAGAATCAACTACTTATGTGTATATGAGATGGTGCAAGATGACCACATAAAAGTTTCGATTTGTTTTCCTGCATCAACGGTGTCCCCCAGACAAGAAAAAGCAGGATAAAGCCTTTGCATTTGAACAAATTACTATTGACTAAGTTTCGGGTGTAGGCCATGCATTTTTGTCTATTAGATAGTCCTCGACCCTATAATACGCTTTAGACATTAACGACCTTTTCAAATATTTTTTAAGTGCTGGAAAGGGTAACTTTAATACTACTTCAGGTAATTTATTATAGAAATGAATGCATTGACCAACAAATGATTTATATACTTTACGGATACCATATCAGTATATCAGAGTTTTTGTTGAAAGAATCTAAATTCTAGGACAACAGAATCTCCACTGTAGACGTAGGTAAACGAAGACCCAACACCTTGGCATTTTTCCCTTCGTCCACTAGGATCCATTGATAGCATCTATTAAAGAGGTCAAGTGGACTTTACTGTACCTACATCAGGTATCCGGTATCAATGTACAAACAATCCGATAATTCATAATTAACGGAGTCTATTGAAGATGGTTTGGTCATTTAGAAAGGATGGACGACAGAAGAGTTACGAAAGAGATATGGCGAGCGGGAGTGAGCGGAGATGTCGGTAGGGGACGTCCTAGACGGACGTACGGTGATCAGATTCGCGATGTGCTGATTAAGGGCCAAATCAAAAGCACCCGAAACCGACGTACGTGCATGAAAAGATTGATGAATGTAGAGGAGGCGAAGTGTATATGTTTGGACCGATGCACCTGGCGTTCCATAATCTCTGCCTACCCCATTGGGAGACAGGCGTGAAGATATGTATGTATGTATGTGTCTATTGAACTTTTTATACACCGGGATCCATCAATTGATGGAATCAAGTGTATTAAATGTTTAATCAATTCCATTTATGGATAGAAGTGTAATTAAGAGTGCAACAGTATCCATTGATGGATTCCAGAGTATAGAAAGGGTAAACGAATCCAAATGGATTTAAGTATGCAATAAAGCCCACAGCTCTACTCCATTAGTGGATTTAAATGTACAAAAAGACCACTTGACCCCTTTAATTTATCTTATCAATGGATCCTAGTGGACGAAGGCAAAAATGCCAATGTGTTGGGTCTTCGTTTACCTACATCTACAGTGGAGATCCTGTTGTCACCTTACTAATAATATTTCCTCAGGGTTTTTTTTTTTTTTATGTCAGTAAGTGGAAATTGTGACCCATAGACATTCGCATTCACAAGACTGCAAGCCTAGGACTGCAAATGCGTTGCCAACCCTGAGGACTAAGATGGAATGCCTCTATGCTAGTCATTACACCGGCTGTCTTATCCCCAAACCGGAACACAGCAATGCGAACACTGCTGTTTGGCGATAGGTTAATGGATAAGATGGTGGTAGCGATCCGGACGGACCCTGCACAAGGTCCTACTACCCGGTTCTATTATGTACTTGATGTTTTTCCTATATCGTCGTTTTGTATTAAATGTGTCACTTTCCGTTTTTTCACCAAGTGGTTCTAACGGAAGACCAGTGCTGGCTTTACGGCTAGCGAATGCTGAGTTGGGACCGTTTCGCAACATTTTTTCTGTGTCTTGATATTTTTGTATCTTTGTAATGTGGTTTTGTTATGTTGCGAATAAATGTCTCTTTATCTTTATGTATTCGAAATATATAACGATTACGGAAAGTGGTTTGAAATAGATTTGCGAGATTTGAACTATAATAACTTGAAAAAGTGACGTGTTAAAGTGAAAGTGGTTTGATTTTAAGGGGCTTCTAAACGGGCCATGTTTTGCTGCAATTTGTGGCCGGCAACTAGTGCTATCTTACTCTTACTTCGTATGTTAGAGCAAGATGCGTATAGTTGCCGGCCACACATTGCCGTGAAAATGTTGCTCGGTTTAGAAGCCCCCTTAGTATGATTATCAATCGCTGTGACGAGGTATTTAAATGCAGAGCTACATATAAAATTAACCGTGACATTAGTAAATCAAAGTGGGTACACTTCGTCGAAACGTATTTATTTATTTTATTTATTTTACCATCATCGACATCATCATTTTTGTATCATCGACGTCATATCAAATTAAATCCCAGTTTTATACACAGGGTGTCCCAGAAATCGATGGCAATCCGCCTAGGGCTCGATTTAACCCCTACTCGTAGTTTCGGAGATCTTTGAGATTTTTTGTAATTTTCCCTTATGTCCATGTCACGAAAAATCATTTATATCATAAGTTTTTTTCTGTGGTATCTTAAATAAATTGGGATAATTACGACACAGCGAAGTTTTTAAATCTATTTGCCCTTTTTTTTTAATAATCACCTAAAATAGGTTTCTCCATACTAGGTGTCCCAGTGTTTGCTTTTCAATTTATATGGAAAAACAACTTTGTGATTACTGAAAAAAACAGGCAAATAAGTTGGAAGCTTCGCTGATTTATAATGCTTCTAATTATGTAACCACTGAAAAACTTACGAAATAAAACATGAAATTAATGATTTTTCGTGACATGGACATAAGGGAATATTACAAAAACTTTAGATTAAAATGATCAATATTTCCGAAACTAGTTAAAAAATCGCTGAACATGCTCTATGAGCTCTAGGCGGCTTGACGTCGGTTTCTGGGACACCCTGTATAATCGTGTTAATTCCAAATTGAATCACGAATCTTCCGGTGAAAGTATATCTAATTTCGCTCTTAACCTAATACCTTCGCTCCAATTTGTCAAATACCCAAAGGGCTTATAACGAGCATACGTTTGTTTCCCAACGACATCGATTCAAGCCAACAATATTGACTAACACTTTGCTTACGGTTTATGCCACCGTAAAATTAGGGTATCTTGACCCTTTTCACGGAGATTGGGAACTGCCACCTGGGAGTTGCGGTTCGATGCCCAGCAGATTATCGTTTCGTTTGGATGATATTGAAGATATTTAGAATAAAAGAGATGCGGTGAAATGGTGTTGTCCTTTTTTTCGGATTTATAAGGACTCTATTCTGTCGTCCCCTTGTTTTACAGACACTTATCTTATCTTATCTTATCTTTATGGTGGGGTCCTTACGGATACACTTCGACCCTGTGGGATCTTTTGTGTAATTACCCCTCTTTTCGCACTTAATCCAATGCACCCTCCACCCCTTCCAAAAAGCGGATAGTGGAGTGCAATGGCAGTGCCTTTAAATCGTTCGGTTCTGGGTATCCACAACCGAGGATTTTCATTCTTACTCCGGCGAGGGCATCACATTCACACAATAGGTGTTTCATTGTCTCAGCCTCTTCGCCGCACATTCTACAATCTGTGTTGTCATAAAGACCCATCTTTGCTAGGAGATATTTAACCCCGAAGTGCCCGGTAAACACTCCGATAATGTATCGAAGTTGTCTTCTGCTGAGTTTCCAAAGTTTCTTGGTCCAGTTCTGGTCAACTCTTCCTATGAAGAGCTTTGCATGCCCTAAGCCTACCGTAGTTTTCCACTCTTTTTGGTGGTTTTCTAGGGCGTTGTTGTTCAGGGCTGCTTTTATAGTGCCCGGTGAGGGTGCCACAAATGGTTCAGGTCCGACGTATGCACCCTTGGACCCTTCCCTTGCCAGCTCGTCCGCGGCTTCATTTCCGGGATAGCCTTAGTGTCCTGGAATCCACTTTACAGACACTTACTTCATAGAACGCATCACTTCGCAGAATTTTCGCTTCATAGAAAGCTATTCTCTGCTGAAGCCATGTTGAGTTCAGGTTATCTTAAATATGATTCACGTAGGTTAGGTTAGGTTAGACTTCTAACCATCACAAGACTGACATACATAGAGACAGTTAGACATGGGGAAATTATAAGAGCTCGAAAACCTATAACCTATATATTTTAATTTTGTCCATCTAACACAGCAGGATGTCATTCACATAACATGCGTTCCAAATTTTAATTCGGTTTCATAATTAAATTAAAGCCAAGGGCCTACTCTCGATATTATACAGCCATTCCGTACATTATTGCCGAACGAATCGGCGGCACGCGCAATTCCGAGGGTCTGTTCCAATACCGACTGCCACACAAATGTTAATTATGTTTACTCAAACATGCCCGGTACAGATGGCTTTTCTATTGAAAAAAGAGGACGCGAAGAGCATCATTTTTATCCTGGGAGACGAATGAAAATGAAAAACTGAAAATTTTATTACTTTAAAATAAATACAAATAAAAAAAGCGGTTCTGGGGATTGAGATAGGATACCCTGTGTTACCGGCCCCAGTTAAATATGTACAAAACAAAAGGAGAAAATTAAAAAGAATAATATTTACAATTAGTCTTTAGCTGATTAAGTGCCAATTTCACACGATGTTAATTTTTATCAATGTTAATTGACTGTTAGTTCATACATTTTAACAACTCTTAACGCTCTAATCGTCTGTTAACATCGTTTGGTGACATTGGTAGGTACTAAGCTTAAACATTTCATTTTTCTAAGTTAAGGTCTAAAATGACTTTAACTGTGTTGGGTGCGTGCGCATGAGTTGATCTAGTTATACATGTATATAATGACCCTTATGCACGATCTGTTATGTATTTTTAACTTTATGATTATGATTTCACGTGACGTGACATTATTCTCTCGAACTCATTATTTATTTGTAGTAAATTTTCCTTTCGTATTTTTCCCCGGACCCGATATTACCCTATTATATTTTTCACCGTTCGATTTTATTACACTTGCTTTTCTTTTTGTTCGACTATTTTCCCAGTCGGTTTTTTCCCGCTCGATTTCTATCTCAGTCGCACTTTTTCCGAAATTAATAGCATCGTAATTCGTAGGTAGGTTTAGGTTATGTTAGTTTTGCATCAGGCCCGGAGGGCCAAACCACCCTGAAATAGGAGCTCCGCGGCAGCTTATCTCCGTCAAATCTGTAACTTCGTCAAATTGGAACGGGAAAAACACGACGGTGAAAATATGCTGCAAGGAAAAGAAGCGACTGGATTAAACTCGCAAGGGGAAAAACACGACTGTGAATATAAACTGCGGGGAAAATGGCGACTGGTAATATCGGAAAAATTACTACGCAGAAATAATGAGTTTGGGAGTGTGATCTAACAAATCTTTCACGTGTAGAGCAGCCCGTTTTGGACGACATCCATTTAATTGGATTAGACATCCGACCCGCGCATTTATTCAGTTAAATTCTAATTGACGAGGAAATCAGCGGAGTAGAATCCAACTGGGGCCATTTATAAGTGGATCTTATTAAAAATGTAGCACTGATTGGGCGGCTGTTGACCGAGGCCCTTTACTATGGCCGTATTCCAGTAGGTTCAGTTGTTTGTGAGTTTATTAGTGTAGATTGGGATATGATTTCAGCCCATCCAGTACCAGTTTTTTTTTAAATTGATGTGCGAGATCGGTTCCAAATTTACTACACGTTTAGTTAAAAAAAATAAAAGATAAGATATTTATTCAGTAAGTAGGCCGCACGGGCACTTGAAAGTGTCAAGAATGTACCAGCGCTTCCCAAGAGGAGACCACTGCTGAGAAGAAACGCCGCAAGAAACTCAGCTTACTACTTAGTCTAGCATTGCGTATATAAAACTAAAAATACAGTTTTTTATATCATATCAAATAAAATGCGTAGTTCAGCAGGGAAACTTGCCAAATCTCTTACGTGAGATAGAGGGCTAGGGAGAAAAGGGAAAAAAGACCTACTTATGTGTATATAAGACGGTGCAAGACGACCACATAAAAGTTTCGATATGTTTTGCTACATCAACGGTATCCCCTAGACAACATAAAGGTTTTGCATTTGAATAAATTATTGATTCAGTTTCGGGTTTAGGCGATGCATTTTTGTCCTCCTCCTAATCCTCTCTCTCCCTCCCTATGAGGTTAGTTAAATAAAAGCTTTATAACATATCCTATCGGAATAAAAATACCATCCTCCATTCAAGGAATTCCACCAAACCTAACAAATAAGACAAAATTCCAATAAATCACTCGATACTTAGACGTCGAGCCCCATAACGCATCGAAACGACATTCTAACTACCGAGCCCAAACAATACTCCAAAACAAACATTCCATCTCTACTTTGTTCAACAAGTGAGATAAGGACGCAAACCTTGTATAAGAGTATCCAAACGACCAATAACACAATTCTCAATACAATTTTTACAAGGTTACCGTTTCAAGTTCCTATTACAATGAAATTTGAGCGTTCTTATATTAAAATAAAGGTTGTTTCTGCAACTGTATGAAGTGAGAAATAACCTTTTGAAACAAACACTGATTTGGTGGTCCGCTTCGCAGGAATAAGACACAATTACTGATTTGATCCTCTGCAAACTAGCTCCAAGGCACTTCGTTCAAGAAATGAATGGTGGATTTTGTTTGAACTGTATCGAAATTGGTAGATTTATTGCTGTTTTGTGGGAAATAAGCTATTATTGGCCTGCAATACACTTATCATAGTGTTCGGCCCAAAAGTGAGCTGTAATTACTAGCGCGCGTTTAGCCTTTGTTGCCCTGGCTACAAACTTAGAGGGCCTGGGTTCGATTCTCTGTATAGGCAAATATTTGTATGATGATCACGTTATGCTTGGAAGTATCTACTTGTCTATACAGAGTGTGACATTAAATTACGATAACGAGTAATTAAGGTTTTAAAGATTCTGGTTAGGAATGCTACCTTGCCTAAAAATAGACATACATTCTGATTTCAACACTTGATTTATAATAACATTAATAACACACACATTAACCATACACACGTAGTGCGGGATGCAACTTTTCGATGTTTGTATTTTTGTTCATTATTTCCTTCTAATTTTTTTTTTTTTTTTTGATTATTATGTGTGTAGTTTAGTATTTTAGTTATATTATTTCTTAGTCCTTGTCATTTGTGTATCTGTTGTTGTTGCCCTCCGTGCTTTCACCGAATGGGTCCTGCGGAAGACCAGCGCTGGCTGTAAAGCTTGCAACATGCTGAGCAGGGTGTCCGTTTCGTGACAAAGTGTGTTTTTTTTTTTTTTTTTTGTATGTGTTATTTTTTGTCACGAATAAAGACTTGAACTTGAACTTGAATAACGTAGATACATATAGAACATCTCCAAAATATCAACGCATTTGAAATAAATCCATTCCACTAGATAAATCTATATCGCTTTTGACGTGTTATCGTATTGTTTCTAACTCGGCCGCCATTACTGTCAAGTAAATAACAGCTATTTTAATAACGTTGACAATTAATGAAGAATAGAGAATTCTAGAAATTTAGACAACAATCTAATTTTACACCAATAAAACCTGCCCCTTTACTAATTACAGTACAGCGTGTAAAATACCTATAAGCTCGCCTCAAAACCTTCCCAAAGCTCTTAGCCTTTTTACGAAGCTTAAAAACCATTATCTGTTACGTCAAAATGAGCTCATGCCTCATAAATTCTGGAGCGTTCCACCGCTTTGACGGGACGCCCCCTTTGTCTGCTGATCCCTAATCTGCGGTACTTGATAAAAATCTCGCAAATTAAGCAATATCAACTTATGTTCTTAATGAGTTAATGACTCGGGCTTTTAAACGATTCTGAATAAAAATTAAATTTATAATAAATTAAAAACCTAATGGACCGATATCAAAAAATATTTCACCATGTTTTATTTTTCTACGCGGACAAAGTCGCGGTCAACAGCTAGTCTTATATACAATCAATTGCCGTTTGTTGGTCTCGCAAAAACTCGAGAATGGCTCGACCGATTTGAATGAAATAATATTGTTGTGTTCGTAAGTCAGGACAAGGTTTGTATACAAAAAACACCGCAGGGCAAGAACAGTTAATGTTTTTATAAAATCATCATGAATGAATAAAACGAAATATAATTTTTACTGTTTTTCTACTACTGCTCACCAGTATAGTTTTACTCCAAACAAATGAAAACAGGAACATGATAATCTTTTCATCACACTTGCTCGTAAATGGTGTTATTCCATGCCTGTATACAGAAGGACAATGGCCTAAATTGTTCCCGCGGGAATTATGGCGAGTTTGTCATCCCTAGGGAGTAATGACTTTCTTTTTAAAATTTGCAATTCTTTTGTAAATCATTTCTGACTAAGGAGGTTTAATTTTCAGCCAAAAATTAAATCGGTTTCTAATTTCATCTTTAAAAATTAGCTATAGACTAACTTACATTACACAAAACCTATACGCTTCATTAAACTTCATTATTTTTATACCTATTTCAAGTTTATATCAACATTTATCATTAATTTTAGTAATTATACATTTTTATCAAATTGGCTAAATCTGGCTCGAATCCAGGTCGAAACTAAACGCAGTTATTATCTGTGGTAGAGGTCACAAAAAAAATATCGTTTCCATTTACGTAATTCCCGTTCGTCAATTATTTCTTTATATTTTGCAGAGTTAAAGTGTTTTCTCTTTGTTTTTTTTCCTCGCAAATGTGATGAAAACCATTGTGTGTATCACAGGCAGTAAGGGGATTACTAACTCGAGTCATTAAAAGCCCTTCGCCTTCGGCGTCGGGCTTCTAACACTCTCGTTAGTAATTCCCTTCATACTACCCTTGATGCACAATGTACTATTACATACCGATATTTACATAGAATCAGAAATGATGATATCCGCAGTAGAACTAAGGTTACCGACATAGCCCTAAGAATAGCTAAACTGAAGTGGCAGTGGGCGGGCACATGGCTCGCAGGACTGATGGCCGATGGGGTCAGAAGGTTCTGGAGTGGGGTCCGCGGACCGGAAGACGAGTTGTAGGTAGGCCTCCAACAAGATGGAGTGACGACCTCGTCAGGATCGCGGGACCGCGGTGGATGCGAAAAGCACAAGACCGATCTGAGTGGAAAGCCTTGGGGGAGGCCTATGTCCAGCAGTGGACGTCTCTCGGCTGACATGAGTGAGTGAGTGATTTACATAGTAAGTATATAACAAAATCGCTTCTCACTGTCTGTCCCACTGCATGTACAGTCACGCAATAAAAATGTTAACCATACTTAGAACTTTATCATTGTGAATGTCATTGTCATTGTCATGTGTGTTATTTGATGTTATGTTTGAAGTTTACTATGACAACGCACTAAAGTGCTTAACATTTTTGTTGTACACTTACACCTATTAAACTACGCAACGGATTTTAATGAGGGTTTTATCAATATATAGAGTAATTCAAGAGGGATGTTTTTATGTATCATAAATTCTAGTTTATGTACCTACGGGTGTTTCAGAAAACTAACACAAACCGAAGCGAAGCGAGGGCGGAACGCTAGCTAAACCAAAATACTAACCCTAATTTAAAGGTGTCGTGTCGTAATGGCAGTGTCAAGTGCGAAATATCGATAAGTAATCGTTCGTTTTATGCGACAATTTTCTACAGTGGTTCATCAATTAAATTCCATGACCGTACTAATCACAAGTTCGAACTTTAAAAAATCAATTTCTAGCGGAAAGAAACTAACAAAACTTTACTCATCTGTGAACTCAAACAAGATACAAAGTGAAAAACTTGTTTTCCGTGAGAACCTCGGTTACGAAGTTTAGAAGTGTTGTAGATCAGCGAGGTCTTCAATTTCGTTTAGGCTGTACCATATAATGTAGGTTATTTTAAGCGTTAATTATTCTAAGTTGTATAAATTAAGTGTTATGTTTATATTAGGCTTGAGTGGTTCGAATCACAAGGACTCTATAAACAAGGCCACGAACTTTTACTTTTACTCTTCAGGTGTTTGATTTCCATAAATCCTTAGGGGTTTTGTAAGTCAAAAAGATGTGGTTTCAGCTACTTAATTTATTTCCCTTTCCGTTCTACTGAATTTAATTCCCTGAAATCAATTTAAAATCATAGTTTTAGTTTTAGCCGAGAGCAACGAAGACTTTGTAAAGAATTTCAATAGAAAGCGACCCGATTTGACTGCTCTTGAATGTAGTTGGTTGAAATGTTCACAATACAGACGTATTACTCTATGGATTCTATTGACAAAGAATAAATATGAATGCTAGTCTGATTTGCTTTTGGTTGGATGAATCTTGCACTTCGCCATTAATATTTATCAGAAAGAAAGTAATGAACTAACAACAAAAACAGTACGTACTCGTAATAGTAGCCGTTTGTTATCTTTCAATTTTCAATTCAAAATTTTACCACAGATTCGATAACACTCAATCGCGTGTCAGCCGCAGCGCTTACCTTCGTCCCAGGGGCGTATTCTTATAGTTTTTATTGGAGCTGACATGATGAGTGCAGTAAGAGAGGTCAGGTAATAGACCCCCGCGATCGGACGTGCTATGAATCTTGCATTTAGTTTTTGGCAGTGAAGGATATTGTTAGAATGATTCACCCTAATAAAATGTACTTTGTATCACCTGGACCATAATTACAAATCAATGGACACCTCATTCCTCATAAATCCGATGTGTAGTTTAGGCTCAAAAGTGGAACATAAGTAAATTCTTACATACATCCTGGAGTGATTTACGCCTTGGTTTGTGGCGCGCCGCACTCACGCTCCGGTGATTCTATCCAACCACATTGGTGCAGAAACGCTTGGCTGATTCCTTGACCTGCGCCTCGATTCTAAATCCAAATCGTATTTGACCTCTTATGCTGGTGTTTTTAACACGGCCGCCATTACTGTCAAATAAATACTTACCACTAAAACTATTATAAGTTTTTTAAATTGTTACTAACCCATTGACCCTATGTTGGTTTAAATTAGGATTTTTATTTTTAGGAATACAAAAACCAAACATCATAAAAAACCTAATCTACAAAAAAAAAACGTTGACAATACGATAACAGGTCAAAAACTGTCAGTGTTCTCAGTCTTGAATTTTAATTGTTATTAAGTTATGTCATATAACCGACAAATTGTGATTCGTTTGTACTTATAACAAAATACTACTCTTAAATTTCAAGACAGTTTACACTCAAAATACAATAATATCTAATAGTAACAACAGGACGGCCGGCGTCCTCTTAAAGTACCTAACTACTTATATTATTTTGTTTTCACAGTCCGAATCACAGTACCCTTTCATTAGAGTAATGTCTCCTGCTGCGATAATTAATTTCGTTTCTGATTTTCATTGGGGATAAGCGGAAAAACAAAGTGATATTTCCATCTTTTCACATCGTTTTTCGCGTAAATAAAACTTTCTCAAAGGGAAACTCTAAGTCACTGAGTGTGCCGCAGTAGACTTACACACAGTAGAGTACGATCATACGATATCGCAAGTTTTAATCCTCCGCGACAAGTCAGGTGTATAGGTAAGGTTCATATTATGGTAAGGAGAATGCAACAAGTTCCACCTTATGATGACTCTAGAGAGATGGGGATTTTCATTGTCGCGACTTCAATCTTATGACTACAAATCCTAAGACTTCAAATGCGTTACCATTCCTGATTAACTAGACTAGTGCTATGATAGCAATTTCACCGTTTCTCCTATTTTTACACCGGAATGCAAACTCTTTAATGCTATTCTGAGCGGTAATTTGTAAATAAGTCACATAACAACAGGTTTCCTCCCAACCATTATTAAAAAAAAATGTGTCCATAAGGTTTTTAAATAATTTGTAGGTCAAAGCATTTTTTAAGTTACCATTTTCAGTACTTAAAACTTACTTGAAAGAGTCACAGATAGAAATGCTTGTTCTAAACTAAACTAAACAGCTAAATAACTTAATAATAAATTAGTAATAAAAAAATGTAAACATTGTATATATTGTCTAGGGGACACGCTTTCTGTAGGAGAATGTATCGAAACTTTGTATTTGGTTGTCTATATTTTTTATTACTACAACTTATTATTCCCTATGAGCATTCTGAGTTTTGACACATTCTCCTGCTCCATCTACGCTAAAATATATTTATTTTTTATTTTATGTTAGATTCATTGTTTTATATAATGCTAGGTAAAGATTCATAATTGTATAATATCATAAGAAGTATTAAAAAAAAACGACTGACTGTTGAGTTTCTTGCGTCGTTTCTTCTCAGCAGTCAGTGGTCTCATGCGAAGCGGTGGTAGATTTTTGACGTGTAAACGTACCCGTGCGGCCTACTAATAAACATCTTTTATCTCTTACCTTATCTCATCCCTGTAAAATGTGTATTTATTTGTACTACAAACACTCTTCGATTTCCAAACAGTCTCTTTTTCTTCAGCGCATTATGTGCCCACCGCTGGGCATACGCTCCTCCAATTTTCCTCCACTGGGCCCGATTTGCGGTGACCACCCCCAAATTGGGCCACCTTGCTGGGAGCCTGCTGACTCCTGCCTTTGAGCAAAACAATACTTCAGTTTATTAGGAATCACTATATTAATTGTAATGGGCATAGCCCGGACAGGTCATTGCAAAAACAGATATAGAAATAGCACAAGATTCAATAGAGTCGTAAGATTATGATTATCTGAAGCGGATATTATCGTAATTTAAGTTTATTTATTGCATATCTGTCACAGCTTTGTCAAAGTGGCATTCCTGAAACCGTTTTGTGACAATTCAAATTAGTAAAATTATTTAGCTACTTATGGTTTCATTATTGGTTAAAAACTACCCCGAGCTCTCTTATGATGAAAATGTCTTTGAAATATTGTTGACAGTATGTAACATTCATATTAAACAGTTAAAGAAAGATAATATTTAAAAAATAATGTTAATGAAAATGCTTAACAAAAATATGGAGAATGTCGGGTTACCTTAATAAATATATATTTAAAAATATAATTCAATAAAACTGTGCATAATACGACTCTATAAAATCTTGTTCCTTTTCCGTGTTGCGATTGTTTTGCGATGACTTGACCGAGCTATGGTAAGGTGTCGCTACTGGATGCTCGGTGCGATCTTACCATTCTGTTCCCACTCAGTATCCTGGCACCCGACTCCTTCCGGAAGATTTATCGTGGTCAAATGGCTCGTCTTTGTTTCCTGCTAAATTACTTCATTCGGGTGTAAGCCCTTATTCCCGAGTTTTTAGTGATTATGTTATGAGATCCTTTTTCCACTTCTGTTTTTTATTTTACGGTGTTTTTGGGACGCTTTCTTTTTATGATAGAAAACTGTTTACTCGTAAGAGCAAAAAGGAATGATATATATACATATATATATCTTTTTAGGATTCATATTTCGATTATTGTTTTTCCATCGGGATTTTTTAAATTTTAAAAGCCTCTTGATATTTAATAAGCTATCTTCATTTCAAATTTGAAATTGTTTTATTTTAATAGAACGTTTCTGTTTTACCTTAATGTTATTAAAACCAGCTGGACTTTAAACTCGGCTATACTTTCACAGTATACTCGTCTCGTAATATGAAAAAAAAACATTTCTTTGTAGGTAAAGTAAACCTTCCTAAACCTATCCCGCGAAACCATTTTATAATTTTTCTCTATAATTCCCTATAAGTATTTATATATATGTCTAGCACCCATAGTTTGGACTAAGCTGTAGGCTTGTGCTATGGGTACTACATAACGTTACTAATACTTAAATATAGAGAAATACATACTTTAATACATAAAAAATATCCACGACTAATGAACCACTTGCGGTCATCACACAAATATCTGCCTTTATCGGGATGGTAACATCACGCAATACCTTCGAAATTGATTAAGTAATAAGCAGTGATAGAATCTTAACAAAATCTGTTTGTTAACTCAATTAAATTGTATTGACAAACCAAATCACAAGGGCAGGGCAATATTCATCGGAATACTATAAAATCAAGTTGCATATGCAATCCCAATCTCAATACTTGCTATCAGATTTATGTCGCTGCATCTTCCCCGATGCAATATCCGCTACGGCGAAATGTATTTCCGGCACGAGAAATTGTCCCGCTAGAATTATTAATTTTAAAAATGCTATTTATTTAAATATTATATTCAGAGTGGAAAAAAATGGCCGTAAAGGAAACTTACTTGATTTTTGAACATAAAAAATACTACATTATTGGTTTTTCAGTCACCATTTTATTACACACTTGAAACATTGGAGCTCTCGCTTGCGAGCGCCAAAATGTCTCGTGTGGAAAAGAAACAAAAAAGTAAAGAAAATACATTTCTCGTCACACCATTCTTTAATTGCTGCCTTCCATTCCTTGGTTAACAATCTTCTTTTATTCATTGTTTACTTTACCAACTTAAAGTTTGAAATCATGTTAACGAAAATAGGAAATCATTATCAAAAATTCTTTAAATACTTGAAAAATCTTGCTTGTCTTTTGTGTAAGATAAGATAAGATAAGATAAGATTTATTTATTTGTAATAATCATACATAGTCATTTTTACATTAATAATATTATATTCAATAGCATAATCAACTAGTTATCATTATAAATTTAATTGCATTATGTCATTGGATTAATTAACTAAGTTACATTTGAACCACTTGTAAGTGTTTTATATAAATAAAATATTCATGGAACACTATATTATTATCAGACCAGAATTTTAATGGCAAACTCAAGCGACAAGGCAGTAAAAAAACGTTTGAATATTGTATAAACGTTTGAAAGTCATGTATTCAGTATGTAGGCCGCACGTGCACTTTTACACGTCAAGAATCTACCAGCGCTTCCCAAGAGGAGACCACTGCTGAGAAGAAACGCCGCAAGAAACTCAGCAGTCACTAATTTTTTATACTTATTACAATGGTTACTACTTAAGCATTACGTACATAAAACTAAAAATATTAAATTTAATATAATATCAAATAACATGCGTAGTTTTGCAGGGAAACATGCCAAAACTCTTACGAGAGAAATAGAGGGCTAGGGAGAAAAGGGAAAAAACACTTACTTATGTGTATATAAGACGGTGCAAGATGACCATATAAAAGTTTCGATACGTTTTCCTACATCAAGGGTGTCCCCTAGACAAGATAAAGCTTTTGCATTTGAATAAATTATTATTGACTAAGTTTCGGGTTTAGGTAATGCATTGTTGTCTGCTAGATAATCCTCGACCCTATACTACGCTTTAGACATTAACTACTTTTTCAAGTAATTTTTAAGTGCTGGAAAGGGTAACTTTAAAACTACGTGAGGTAAATTAATATAGAAATGAATGCATTGACCAACAAATAATTTATAAACTTTACGGAAATTTCGAATAGCGATTTTATTCTTATTTCTAGTATTTAAATTATGTATATCAGAAATTTTGGTGAAAGGATCTAAATTCTTAATTACATAAATAATATTCTCATAAATAAATTGAGACACTGCAGTTAAGATATTAATTACTTTATAAAGTTATCTTAATGATACGCTTATTTGTCTCCTAAGCTAGTAATTTCTTCTAGTTTAGTTATAAAAAAAGACACAACTCCTCACTGCCGCATCTGGAATTCCTTGACGCATCGGGCCTTTGCGATGATCTCTAAACAAAGGATTGCCACAATAGATCAGGAATTATCGAAGTGGCACATAAGGCCTATCTTAATCCCCCAAAAATATAAAAATCCACTCTCTATGTTCTCTCGAAAGATCACAGCTTACAAGGCGAATACCTACTAATTAAGTAAACTTATTGCCTGTTGTGTGTTATATAATCTATATTTAAATGAAACTAACGAATCAAAAATTAAATCGCTTCAAACTTCCCTATAAAGTGACCAGAAATAACTTTTCAGCACAGGTTTTAAAACGAAAAGAATTCCGCCGCGCCGGACGGAGCTCAATTAAATAAATTTGAAAAAGTTTGATAGAACTGGCCGGCCAATTTAACTTCTTCTCAAGTAACACTTGATTCCAGTTTGGAAACTGGCAGATTTATCAGCCATTAAACGCACTTTTTGAGGTTAATGTCGAAAGTTAGTGGACTCAATTAGGTCAAATAGTTTGGTAATTTAATAGTTGACAAGACAAACTGAGAGCTGGTGGACAAGAAGTTTTGTTTTATTCGGTCAACGTTCTTTTCTCCCATTATTTACTTAACTAGGTACTTTTCAACTCACCGCATCTAATGCTGACCGGCGAGTTTATTTACTTTTAATACAGTTGCTCAAAAACTGGTAGGTACTTTTTGTAGCTGTATATCGTGCGGAAAGTTGTATTTTTCGAACTAGTGCTTTTCTACTTTTTGTAGCTGCATTTCGTGCGGAAAGTTGGATTTTTCGCACTAACGTGTTTTACTTTTCCATTTTTTACCCTTTGTGATGCACTGTGAATTTTTATCAGACTAAGAATTAAGTAAAATTGTCTCTTTTAATTACTGTTAAGTTTTGGTTTCATTGACATTTTTTGCAAATTTACTAAAAAAAAACGTCGTTTGACACACGTGCGGAACTGTCATTTTCAACCGTCGCGAGTCTTGCAGATTGACCCAAGGTAGATCGGGACTCGTGTAAAATGACATACTTACCGCACTAGCATCGTATAATAAAAAATAAAATATAATAATAATTCTTAATATGCGCACATCACAACAAAAGTTCAAGAATACATTCCTTAACTATTCCCACAGCACTAAAGTAGTTGCAATCTGTTTGAATCTGGCTAATTAAATTCAAAACCGAGCAAGTGCTTTTTCATTAGACGATGTCGCTATACGTTACAAATAAAATACCTAGTTCGCATTTATTTTCTTGCATTGAATGTCATGATCATCATGTCAGCCGAAAGACGTCCACTGCTGGACAAAGGCCTCCCCCAATACGTTGGGGGGAAAAATGCCGTAGTCGCCACGCTTGGCAGGCGGGTTGGCGACCGCAGTTATACCATGTAGTCCGCGGAGGACGCTGCTGCCCATCCTCCGGTTTATCCCTTAGTCGCCTCTTACGACACCCACGGGAAGAGATGGGGTGGTGCTATTCTCGGCCGGCACCAACACAGCCACAGCATTGAATGTATCACCGTGAAATTCCCAATGAAACTTTTAAGTATTCATTTTGTACTAAAGTTCACTCTAACACGTATTTCAACCACCTAGAACTCCTAGTTAATAACACAAATGAACAGCAGATCTGAACCAAGTGTCTTAGCCGAACCAGTACTTATGCAAATTTGCCAGCTGACCTGCATGGCAAACAAAAGACGACGGCTACAATGGAAAAGATAAAAGTGAAGATTGATCACTGTTGGAATCTACTTAGCGACTAACATTGTGATTGATAAGTTTTAAATATCTTTTTAAAGCCGGTGGGGAAAAAGAAACGGTAGATTGAGAGGTTTATGTGTGACTGTGAGGAAAACAAAATAAAATTCGGAAAGTGAGTGGGCTGCCAAAGTCGAGCAGCTGTAGTTTCCTATCCCCTAAATCTAGACCGTTTTCCACGACATTTTTTCCGTTTATTATTCTTTTTAATGCCGTTGATACATTATTAAGATTAAAAATAACTATCACTGACGATATAGATACGTAATAAGGATAAATTTACCATTATAAAACGTAAAAGATAAATTAAGAGTGGCGTTTATTTTCATAAAAAACTTCAAGGGACTTCAATCCATCATGTTTTTCGTTCTCGAATTGATATTTCAGGCAAATTGCCTGAAAGAGAACCTAGTAAAGAGGACGATCGCGTTGCCTTGAAACTTGATCGATGCTCCGTTGTCATTGTATACACGATTTCATTCCAACGATACGATTTCGACACGATTATCGTGAAATTCAAACCCTGAGTCTGCAAAAAGAATTTTGCTACGCTTGCAACGTAGGGAGGCTTTTGAAGAAGTTTATGTGTAGTAAATTCTATGTAGGCATTTAAAGTAATGTTTTTACTTACATTTTACAAAGTGGAACTACTCTCACTTCCTCTTACCTACCTACCTACCTTAAATCTGAAAGCAAAAATTATACTGTGGTTGCTGCTATGCTTCTCTTTTAATCCACTCTAAGTACTGAGTGAGTCTGCGATTTTGTCTTAGTAGAAATCATTCCTACGTGATCCATTTATTTTTTTGCAATTAAAAGTGACATTTTATATTCGTAATCCAGGACATGGACTATCTGTGTACCAATTTTAATCCATTTTTAATTAACCGTTTGTTGTTATTATAAGACAAATATCCAAACATCTTCACAAACTTTCACAATTAAAATCTCACAAGTAGAAATAATATTGATATGTTGATATAAACACAAATTGATTCCAATTCCAAGCCATAAGATGCCGAGACATTTTTCGATCACGTATCGCAGTTGGGTTTTCAGGGCCTCTATTCGGTAAAAACCATATCGTCTTTGATATGTTATCGTAAGCTAAAGCGGATCTTCTCGTCCAAAATACCGCAGAGCCTTAAGTCGAAGCCGGGGGTCTGACGACCTGGTTAGGATCGCGGGGAGCCGCTGGATGCAAGCGGCTCAAGACCGTGACTTGTGGCGCTCTTTGGGGGAGGCCTTTTTCCAGCAGTGGACGCCCCCGGGCTGATGATGATGATGATGTTATCGTATGGTAATTTTTGATAGCTCTTATTTACTAGACAGTAATGGCGGCCGAGTTAACAACAATGCGATAACAGCTGGCGTATAGCCTAGCTGGCAATCTCAATCGTCAATTTAAAGTGGAAAAATGTTTTCATATTGAAAGCAGACTCGCCTTCGGAATGTCAAAATGAAAACGATTGCGATTGCGAGTGCCTAAGGCAATAAGCCCTCGGGTGAAAGACGATATAGTTTTTATATCTGGAAATTACTGTTATTGTTTACTTTTAATTATGAGTTTTTATACCAAATTTAACTGAATTCTTAGTAGTTGTGTTAGTACCTATGTTGCATGTACGTCTGAAATGAATTTTATGATTTTTGTTTTTTTTAAATATTTATTTATTTATTCGTATGGCATTTTTACAATCGTTCGTATATTATAAATTATATAACTTAACTATAACACTAATTTTAGTCCTTGTATCCATTGGATTGAGTCATGTGCTAGAGTGAACAGGTCCGCCGGGTCACCCTCGTACCTGGTAAGTGGGCAATCCTGGGTGATATGGTTAAAGTCATGGCTTGGGGCGCCGCACTCACACTCCGGTGATTCAACCCAACCACATCGGTGCAGAAAAGCTCTGCTACGACCATGACCAGTTCTCAGTCGGTTGAGCTTACATCAATCTTTCCTGGGCAGAGTAAACCCAGGTGGCTTTAGAGTGGGGTTAAGGTTTACACCCATACTTTCTTTTTTTTATATAATAATTATAGTTATAGAGGCCCTGGTAGCCCCCTAAAAATAGTGTCGGATCCGTTACGTATAAAGCGCCTTCACCCGACCACGTCAATAGAGCTGATATTAAATTGCCACTTGATTGATAGTGCTCACAGAATAGTGTTCCGGTGCTTTTGGGGTCGTGACTTGTAAAAAGTAACGGTTCTATAAAGGTCTGTAAAGGCCTTATAGTGAATGACATATTATAAATATTTTAATGCTTATAGGAAAATGGCTGGCAAAGTGCTTTTTGTTAGTAAGGGCGCAGCGGGGCAAGACAAGTTGCCATCGAATACGAACGCTAGCGTTTGGTGATCACCTGTCACTTACAAAAATGTATGGAATTGACGTCAGTCACTACTGAGACGGTGTAATGTAATCGATCACTATCACTCGCGCTAATCGAATAGTGATAGTTTTGACGTTTTGTCCGTCGTTACGCGGTACTATTTTGACAGGTTGAATTCAACACGAGCACTATCACGATATAAACATCGGTATCTAAGAGCAACTTGGCTAGCTTTTCCAATTTTGACAACGCAAAGCGATAGGTGATCACCAAACGCTAGCGTTTGTATTTGATGACAACTTGTCTAGCCCCACAGAATATTGTATAGTTACCTATTTACTTAACTCTTTTCTGCATTCGTAGTAACAAGCTAGACAAACTCTATTGTGCTCGGTAATCCATATTCCATATTGACGACGCGTTGGCCTAGTTGGTAGTGACCTGTCTACAAAGCTAGCGGTCTTGGGTTCAAATCCCGGTAAGGGCAGATGTTTGTGCGATGAGCGTGAGTGTTCCTAAGTCATGATAGTGATCTATGTATATCCTAAAAACTCCTTTTGAAAAATATGAACTTTGGTTTCTCCGTTTTTTTAAGTATTATTAAGAGAACAATATCTTAGTAGTAGATATTAGGTATTAAAAAACACCTATATTGTAATTATATTTACCTGTTACCAAAAATACAGTCAAAAGAAACAGTCCTGTTTTAGTAGTTTGGCTGTCAAGACGAATTAGGTCGTCTATTCTAGGCGGTAAAAATGATATGGTCTTTGACCTATTATGGTTTTAATTTTAACCCAGCAGCCATTACTGCCAAGTAAATAAGAGCTATCAAAACGTTGACAATACGATAACACGTCAAAGACGATATGGTTTTAAACACCTACCCCCTTACTAATAAACGTTGAGTAACGGTGGTATAGCTATACAATGTTTTGTCCTTATCTCTCGTTGTGACATTTGAATTTGTCAGATAAGGACAAAACATTGTATAGCTATACCACCGTTACTCAACGTTTATTAGTAAGGGGGCTAGACTCTTAGCCCAGAGGTCAAAGTTAAGATGTACTCTGCGTTCTTAATCGTTATCTATAATGTGTAGGGCTGATGTAAGCAATTAGTAGTAATAGTACATTATTGCCTAGGCACGGAAGTAGGCAATTGCGGGGCGAGGATTGGTTTAAACGGACGAGCTTGCGAGTCCGTTTAAAAATACGAGGCCCGCAATTGCCGTTCCTGCCGAGGCATATATAGTGCTTTTCTCAAAAATCGCAAGAATAAAATTATGTTGGAGTAAAGTACTTTATTAAGGAAAGAAATACCACACAATCTATACAGACAATATATTACCTACTCTTTACCGTCTTTTGTTTATGACAAAGAGAAACGCAAGCTTTTTTTTTAAAACTACTCAAGCTATTCGAGATACAGATAAAAAAGTTATATTCCGAACAAAATTTGGATGTAATAAGACTTGTGCCCTCATTTTATTAAGGCCGTTTTCACTTTTTAAAAAGTTAGATACTAGATGGTAATGAAATTTGTATGCAACATTGCGTAGCGAGCACGCAATGTTTTTTTTTTTTAATTTGAGATCTGTCAGTAAACTATGTACTTCGCATCCCAATATATAGATAGTAATGTCAACTTTTCCTGTCATTTTTGAGAAATAGTACATTATTGCCTAGGCACGGAAGTAGGCAATTGCGGGGCGAGGATTGGTTTAAACGGACGAGCTTGCGAGTCCGTTTAAAAATACGAGGCCCGCAATTGCCGTTCCTGCCGAGGCATATATAGTGCTTTTCTCAAAAATCGCAAGAATAAAATTATGTTGGAGTAAAGTACTTTATTAAGGAAAGAAATACCACACAATCTATACAGACAATATTACCTACTCTTTACCGTCTTTTGTTTATGACAAGGAGAAACGCAAGCTTTTTTTTTAAAACTACTCAAGCTATTCGAGATACAGATAAAAAAGTTATATTCCGAACAAAATTTGGATGTAATAAGACTTGTGCCCTCATTTTATTAAGGCCGTTTTCACTTTTTAAAAAGTTAGATACTAGATGGTAATGAAATTTGTATGCAACATTGCGTGCTTGTGTAGCGAGCACGCAATGTTTTTTTTTTTTAATTTGAGATCTGTCAGTAAACTATGTACTTCGCATCCCAATATATAGATAGTAATGTCAACTTTTCCTGTCATTTTTGAGAAAAATTAATTCCATACATCATTTTACATCAGTTTTCGAAAATCGTTTACTTTAGCGCTAGGCAACTTTTCTAGCCGGACAGATAGCGTAGGTTTACTTTTACAATTCAATACAAGACCTTTATATACCGCAATAAGGCGGATATTTATAAATAGATTTGTTATAACTCTAGAAAGCAATATTATAGTTTAAAACTGATGGTTTAACACTGCTACGAGCTACGGCGTAGCACTCGTAGCGTTAAACTCCGTTTTTTAATCGACTTAAAATGACGTACACAATTTTAACCAATTTTAAAACCAAATTAATTTTTTCATCAAACAATTCCATCGTTTAAGCTCCAAAATGTTTATAGTAGTTGCTAGTACTGGGAAATAGTAAAGAGCTTTTAAGCTTGCGGATTTAAGCCCGGCTTACACCAGGCTACACGGATATGGGCCGGTTTTCAAATTAACCATTACTATATGGAAGAACTGATGGCCGTTGGAGCGGAAAGGTTCTAGAGTGGCGACCGCGAACCGGGAGACGAAGTGTTGGCAGACCTTCCACAAGGTGGACTGACGATCTGATAAAGGTCGCAGGAAACCGCTGGATGACAGCAGCAGAGGACCGATCGTTGTGGAAAACCTTGGGGAAGGCCTTTGTCCAGCAGTGGACGTCTTGCGGCTGATAATGATGATGATGATGATATGGAAGGAGCAAGCTACTCACATTAACGAAGCTATGAACAAATGGAATGTATGAAGTCCATGATCTCACGTATCTACGTGAGATCATGGACTCCATGTCCACGTCCATGGACGTGGGTACGATACTAGAGGGCGCCGCAGACCACTGCAGCGCTGGATGGATGACATTCGACGGCACGAAGGTTGAGACTGGATGAGACAGGCAAAAGATCGCCAAGGAAGAAGAGGGAAGAGGTTTACATCCAAGACTGGAACACCAAGAGGCTACCATGGTGATGATAATGACAATACAATACAAAATTTATAACATAGTCACATGCCATGACATATTAAATTAAACACACAAAAATGTTATTAAAATATTAAGACATTGTTTAATGTTTTAATAACATTCGTTGATTTCATGACCAGATCATAAAGAAATTTAAATGGAAAAGCTTTTGACATATCTAAAAAAGTAATAATAATTAAAGTTGTTTCATAATTAGATTGACACATTGCGTTGCATATACTTACACAAAAAAAACTGTCAAAATGAGAACTTACCTTATAAATAAGTAAAGATAATAAACTTTATACATACGTTAGAAACCTACAGAACTCTACAAAACGTTGATATATCTCAAAAAACTAACCCACTTTTGTCACAACTAAGTTTTTGTTGTCGTTTATTAACAACACCACAATTATTTATGGCAACATTCTACCCGGCAAATAGTTCCGTGAAATTATCTATTTTGGTT
The DNA here is from genome assembly GCA_923062465.1 of Acleris sparsana. Classification (NCBI taxonomy): domain Eukaryota; kingdom Metazoa; phylum Arthropoda; class Insecta; order Lepidoptera; family Tortricidae; genus Acleris; species Acleris sparsana. The sequence goes on along the minus strand of OV281287.1, from coordinate 3,077,071 downwards.
TAATGAGACCGCTACCTAATCCCATTGTCAAAGAAACTCCCAAACTAGTTAATATACAACTGAACAAATGCGTATCCAATTTGCTCCACAGCCGGGACATTAAGTACATACAAGCACTCACAAGTTCTGCCGATAAAAACATCATCCCTTAAGAACTTCGAGAGGGGGTGAAATTCGGTTATCTCTCTCGGCTCGGAACTTCGCATTTCCCTCTCATTTACATCTGTCGTACTTATTTTTTTGTATATACTTTTTCACGAATTAAAGTAAGCTATTCATCAGTTTTAGGAAGTGTTTTTTGGATTTCCATTTTTTTAGCCGTTTGGTTGGAGGCTTAGAAAAGTGCCATTACATGTCTTCTCGTGGAAGTCGTAAGAGGCGACTAAGGGAATAAAGGCTGTTAGTGTTATCAGGCGATGGGCTTGCAACCTGACACTACGAGTAATATATATACATCTTAGCTTGATTGTACAAAATGTGGTAACAGATTTAACTACATTTTGTTTTGAATTGTTGGTATTTCTGTTGCTCTGCTGGGCTAGGCTCTGGGAATGTAGGCGTGAGTGTATATATGTATGTATTTTTTTTTAAATTATAATTAATTAATTAATTAAGAACTCCGTTCCATGGCCATCTTTTTTCAAGTACGTAAGTATTAAGTGTTAGTTAACTAAGATATTGTGTTGGATTATTGACATAAGTTATTTATTGTTTTTAGCATCGAAGGTGACCGGTGGACTTTCAGTTCGCTTTGTACATTAAAATAATAATATATAACCAACTCAAGATGTTTCAAAAATCCTTGTTCAACACTATCTTCTACTTTATAGATTTTCGATCGACTCATCAAAATTTATAGGGTTCCCGCTGGCGTGTTGCTTTCTTTCATCTCAGAAATAGCTTGAAATACATCTATGTTCAAACACTCTCGCTTCACAGATGTACCTTTAGAATGAATTATTTTAAGAAGTTGGTAGTGCAGTAGATATTTTTCTAGGTATTCACAAGCGTTTGGTCTTTTTTGGCCAATATTTAGTGTCTTTTTTTCAAAGTTTATTCTTACGCGCACATTTTGATGACAGTGTAGTTATTAATATTTAAATCGATAAAAGCAAAGGTAGAATATAAAAATCTCGAAAATATGGGTTTGTATTTATTTCCATTTGTAATCAACTAAAGATAAAATAAATCACTAGAAATTCAATAGTTTGGCGTTTTATTACACAAACAATCGCAACTATAACATACATAAAGATCTCTTCTATAACTAACTGACTTACAACAAATGCACATCCTAACCTACTGCACCTAGGGACTTGAAATATGTTGAATTTTCTTTTGTTTACAAAAGTACAGTACAAGTACACATTTTATCTATATATTTATAACAATGCATACCTACGGTAAATAAATAAATAAAACATAAGTATCAGGGGACAATGTCACACTAATTGACCTAGTCCCAAAGTAAGGCTTGAACTATGGGTACAACAACATAAATGATACAAATACTTATACAGAGAAATATGTACTTAAATACATAGAAAATATCCGTGACTCAGGCACTAATATTCGCGCTCATCACAAAAATATCTGCCCTTATCGGGATTTGAACCCAGTACCGCTAGCTTCATAGGCACGGTCACTACCAACTAGGCCAGCGCGTCGTCTAAATCAAATAAAGGGTAACATACTCGTCCTAAAAGTTAACTAATATTGACTAACCACATCAACTCATATTCAACGCGTCAAACTGTAACACGGACAGACACAACCCCCAGCAATGACCTCGCTGAGTTCGCAACAAATCTCGAACTTGCCTTTTCGATAAACAGCCCTTCCCAAACATCCCTGAATGAATCGCGACCTTTGTCAGATCGAATCTGACAACGGGCCGGCCCAGACAGCCTCGTATTGTACAAATTTTGTAATAATTCCTCTTTAGAGGGTCGCTGGCAACATCTGGCGTGCACACTGGCAGTTTTATTAATTTTCGAACTTGAGCGTTTTCGAAAAATAAATACGTGATTAAAGTAGGAGTTTGGTTGCTTAGTTACGTACAAGATCGTGTTCATTATATACACCTACAGGCTATATTCCTCTGTATAAATATTCATCGTTGTCTAGTTTGTACACAAATGATACTCATAGCCATAGCAATCCTGCAAGTATTGAATAAATTGAATCTATCTAAGATTCGCGATTCGGTATAACCGGGGTTTTTTATGACAAAGGAAGGCAAACGAGGACACAAGCCACCTGATGGTAATTGGAATCTGTGACCCATAGACATTTGAATTCTATACACTACCATTTTAAGAATGCATTGCAAACACTGAGGATTAAAATGGAATGCCTCTATGTTCATTTCACCAGATGTCTTATCCCCACGCCGGAACAGAACAATGCGAACACTGCTGCTTGGCGGTAGGTTAATTTATAGATGTATATATGTTTTGACCCTCTGACATAAACCAAATACTAACTGTTTAAAACTGTCTTCCTGCACCTCTATTCTAAGCTGTATAATCAATATCGTGTTTGACCTCGTCGGCCGCCTTTACAGTCACGTAAATAAGAGCTATGAAAACGTTTAAAATACGATAACAGGTCAAAGACGATATGGTTTTTAGTGTTGAATACATCATGAGAATGCAATAAAATAAAACTTTACAAAAATCTTTAGTAATTATTCACTACGTCATTAAACAAAAAAGGGTTCAGCTTTAAAGAAAACTTATTTAAACGTAACTGCAAGAATTTTTTCTAACTTCAATCTCGATTTTGCTATCTCGTCAGAGTTTGACGAGAGAGTTTGACGTTTACAAATTTAACTTTTGTCATATCTTAATTTAGCAATCGTAATAGAGTTAATTTGGTACCAGTTTTTAGGGTTCCGTAGCTAAATGGCAAAAAACGGAACCCTTATAGATTCATCATGTCTGTCCGTCCGTCCATCTGTCCGTCCGTATGTCACAGCCACTTTATTCCGTAACTATAAGAGCTATACTATGGAAACTTTGTAAGTAGATGTATTCGGTGAACCGCATTAAGATTTTCATACAAAAATAGAAAACAAACAATAAATTTTTGGGGTTCCCCATACTAAGAACTGAAAATATTTTTTTTTTTTTATCAGACCCATACGTGTGGGATATCTTTGGATAGGTCTTCAAAAATGATATTGAGGTTTCTAATATAATTTTTTTCTAAACTGAATAGTTTGCGCGAGAGACGCTTCCAAAGTGGAAAAATGTGTGTCCCCTCCCGTAACTTCTAAAATAAGGGAATGATAAATGTAAAAATAATATATGATGTACATTACCATGCAAACTTCCACCAAAAATTGGTTTGAACGAGATCTAATATATAGTTTTTTTTTAATACGTTATAAATCGTAAACCGCATTTTACCTTTCATTCAATCAACTCCAATATAATAAAGAATAAAGAAAAACATTTATTTAGATGTAAGTATAGTGGTACGGAACCCTACGTGCGCGAGTCCGACTCGCACTTGGCCGGTTTTTTTATTTTCTTTCGTGCTTTTGAATCGTTCTAAGTGCATCAAATGTGGGATAAAAAATACACTAATTTACATTATTTTGATCTGTCATGTACTGCGTTTCAATGTCTTTGTAAAATGTCAAAATATATATTTTTTACAACACTAAGCTAAGAGCATATATAGGCGTGGCTTAGGAAGTCAACTCGAGATCGTAAGGTACCGAGTTCGATTCCCGGCGTTCACTATAAAATAATTAGTTAAACATAGTAATACTGTTTATTTCCGTTGGATTCAGTTCAATCATGACAAGAAGCGTGTATAAAATATTAGCATGCCAAAACTCCTTTTTTTACTGCCACGGCCATAAATGTAGATTGTATTAAGTAAGTAAAAAGGAATGTCGTTATGAACTTACCAGTCTAATTCTTGACCTAACAAAATTACTGATACAGGCATATTCTTGTGTCTCATAAAGAGAAATCGTAACTGTCCTGGTACATCGACGCTCTTACAGTGAAGGAAAATCTTCATAATTAACCTGCACATGTGAGCTGACTGTTTAAGAGAGTAATTTAAGTTTTATGTAACATTGTGTTCCCAAGTACATTATATCACAGCATGAACAAGTAAATAAAGAGAGAAATATTAATAGTATTACGTAAAATTACATTAATCACGTAAGAATGCATTACCCGGTATACGAAGTTTAAATGGAAATCCATTTACGCTGCAAACCGAGGCGGGAGTTAATTTATTATTGGTTATATTCTGAAATATGGTGATTATGTTCTTTAAGTACAGTCAAACATAGCATTATAACTGAACAGAGGACGTTAAACAACATGGTTTTCGACGTGTTATGGCATTGTTGTTATCTCGGCCGCCATTACTATCAAGTAAATAATAGCTATATCATCATCATCATCATCATCATGTCAGCCGAAAGACGTCCACTGCTGGACATAGGCCTCCCCCAAGGCTTTCCACTCAGACCGGTCTTGTGCTTTTCGCATCCACCGCGGTCCCGCGATCCTGACGAGGTCATCACTCCATCTTGTTGGAGGCCTACCTACAGCTCGTCTTCCGGTCCGCGGACGCCACTCCAGAACCTTCTGACCCCATCGGCCATCAGTCCTGCGAGCAATGTGCCCCGCCCACTGCCACAAATAAACGTTGACAATACGATAATCATTCTAAAACAACTGTTTAACGTCCTAGAATAGAGGCTCTCGGCTCTATTTAAGACGGAAAAGCAATATTGATTTAGACTTGTTATCGTATCATCAATGTTACTCTTATTTACTTGACGCGCTTTTCGAACGCTGTAACTAATCGATGTGGATTCAAGGATAGTTTTTAGCCCGATGACGGACATAGGCTTCTTCATTCCCGGAAAATGGGACCTAAAGGAACAGGGAGTCAACTTCTTCTCAGCAGGGGTCTCCTCTTGGGAAGCGCTTGTAAATTCTTGCCATGTAAAAGTGCTCGTGCGGCCTACTTACTGAATAAATGACTTTTATATTTAACGCGAACGAAGTCGCGGGCAAAATGAAAATGAAATGATTTAAATAAATATCATTTATTTGCTGAAACACAGTATCATAGTAGATGGTATGGTTTTTACCGTGTCGAATAGAGTCCCCGTAGACGTCCCTGTAGAAGGGAGGCTTTTAATATTGGGACATCACAAATGCCCTTGTCCGTCACTGAAAAAATATAATGAAAAAATATTTATTTTAGTACCTTCTTAACGTTTACATAGTTAGTATTATAGAACGTTCATTTAAGCTAAGATTTGCTTGTGGTAGGAAATTCCGCTCTTCCATTAATTTAACATTGTTGAGAGATATTGAAATTTAGAAATTTAATTAATTCAATTAAATACAGTACTATATAATTTCGTATCGTACAAATGAATGTCAATCAATTAGCGATCTGTAGATAGAAATAATCACGCGATGTTCGTTTGTGTGTGTGTGTTTGTGTGTGCTTATGGGCGTTACAAAACACCACTGAGTTACCAAATATCAATAATATGCTAGTAGTAAGTAACATAATAATGGAAACGTTTAAAGGACGTCAAATATAAAGCGTGTCACTGCCGTATATTATTAATTTACCTACAGCACCATCTTAATAACATCTTTTTACCTTTGCCGCGTAAAAAACCTCAAAGCACAATTCGCCAGCGAAGTATTTATCGACCTTTTAATGAGTTCCCGGCGTCTCTCCACAAAAGGGCATTTTTTTCGATATCTCAGAGGCCGGACGGTAGCAGAGTAATTATTTTGCTGCGAAAAATTCGTAATCGAGTTTCTTTTTCCCTTTATTTTTGGTTTGTGTTGGCAAAGCTATATCGGTTTTGAGGAAGCGCGCGTGCCGTTTTCGGATATTTGTTTATGATACGTTTTCGCTAACGTTAATTTTCGTATGACCAACACGACATAAATGTATATTGATCTAATTAATTGTCAAAGGGGCTTACTAATGAAATCCAAAATAGTGTTAGACGGGCATTTGTACAGTGTCTGTTTTTTTGGTAAATTACACTAACCTACATAACAGTAAAAAGGAGATAGGAGTAGACAAGTCCATAACGATTGTCTATTATAAATAACTCAACTTTTGCAAAAAACACCTTGAAGCAAAAGCAATATTTTTTATTTATTTTTTATAAGGCAAAGAGAAGGCAAACTAGTGCACAGGCCATCTGATGGTAAATGGAAACTGTGACCCATAGACATTCGCATTCACAAGACTGCAAGCCTATGACTGCAAATGCGTTGCCAATCCTGAGGGCTAAGATGGAATGCCTCTATGCTAGTCATTACACCGGCTATCTTAGCCCCAAACCGGAACACAACAATGCGAACACTACTCTTTGGCGGTAGGTTAATAGATAAGATGGTGGTTGCGATCCGGACAAACCCTGCACAAGGTTCTACCACCTGCCCAATTAGAATTAAATAAATAATATATACAATTACAACAATTGACCTAGTCCCAAACTAAGCTCTAGGCTTTTACTAAGGGAAAAATTAAAATCATATAAACCCCTAACACTCAGAAACAAATACTCGTGCTCATCACAAGTATTTGCCCTGACCGGAAATCGTACCCGGGATTGCTAAAGTCGCCGTCAATAGAACTTCTGGACTATGTAAAAAAATTAGTACTGTTTGACACATAACCTCAAATATTAACCTAAAATGTTTTTATTAAAAATAACGTATAATTAACAGTTATTTCATCTTAAATTTAATATGAAAGAAGTGATCTAGTGTATAAATCATTGCAAGGACCTCACTTGATCTTTAAAGGTACGTGATTATCGAGTAATCATGGTGAATTGTTTCGTTTGGTTCTGTTTACATCTTTTGCAGGTTCTATTGACGGCGACCTTAGCTTCGTAGGCAGGGTAACAATCAACTAGGCCAGTGCGATGTCGAAATTAGAATTAGAAAGAAGTCATCATCATCATTATCAGCCGCAAGACGTCCACTGCTGGACAAAGGCCTTCCCCAAGGTTTTCCACAACGATCGGTCCTCTGCTGCTGTTATCCAGCGGTTTCCCGCGACCTTTATCAGATCGTCAGTCCACCTTGTGGAAGGTCTGCCAACACTTCGTCTCCCGGTTCGCGGTCGCCACTCTAGAACCTTTCCGCTCCAACGGCCATCAGTTCTACGAGCAATGTGTGATCAAAAGTCTTTGATCAGTGTGTGTTGCCAGTGATGTCGTATGGATCCGAGACATGGTCGCTTACAATGGGCCTCATAAGAAGGCTCAAGGTCACTCAAAGGGCGATGGAAAGAGCTATGCTGGGTGTCTCCTTGCGAGATCGAATCAGCAATGAGGAGATTCGCAGGAGAACTAAAGTAACCGATATAGCTCACCGGATTGCAAACCTTAAGTGGCAGTGGGCGGGGCACATTGCTCGTAGAAAGTACCTAGTAATGTCTTCTAAAATGATAGTTGTCAAGATTGCGCTTCTAATCAATATGGTAACCACTAAATCGTTTTGATAGCTCTTATTTACTAGGCAATAATGGCGACCGAGTTAAAAACAATACCAAAACCGGTCAAACACGATTTGAATGTTACCACCTAGTTATCCTGCAAAAAAAGTGTGTCAGAATACTAGCAAATATAGATTCTATGGACTCCTGTCGACCCCACTTTAAAATGTTTAAAATACTTACCCTTACATCCATGTATATTTTAGAATCATGTAAATTTATCAGAAAGCATTCTGACTTATTTCAGACTCTCACAGAAACAAAGAGAAATAATAGAAATCTTAATAAACTTAAACTACCGTTTACCAAATTAAAATTAGTTGCGTCCAGTCCACACCAAATGATGATCAAAATATACAACCATGTACCAAATTCCATCAAAAGTGAAAATAAATTCCCTTTATTTATAAGTAAGTTAAAAATATTTTTAATTGATAATTGTTTCTATAGTCTAAGTGAATTTTTAAATACCGAATTTAGAGATAAATGAAAGCAAGTATAATTCTTTATAATGTATAAGTAATATAATTAAAAATAAGTTAAATATGTAAGAATTATTGATATGTGCAATATTCGTAGTTAATATTTTATTCTAATAATTAGGTACTAGCCCTACTGTCCTAAGTTGCTACGCCCTTGCAGGGTGTCATATGTATACCTTCCATGTAATTCCATCTATATCACCTGTAATATGACATGCAATAATAAATGAATTTGAATTTGAATTAGAATAGAGACGCAGTTGTTTGTGTATCAAAATACAAATACCTAGTTGTTCTGCGAACCAAAAGGAAACCTTCAAAAATTTGAACTTTATTTTGGAACAACGAGAAACAAAACAGCGTTATCTTACATTTTTATAATTTGAAATACGAATCTAAGACGTAGGCGTATTCCTTACTGGCTGCCATTGTTACCAACGGCTTTGATCTTTTTACCTGTTTACAAAAATATCTCTCGCTTATGATGTCTTGCAATTTCACTAATGACCTTTTAGACGCCCACGGCCCGCTGTATTGTTATGCTGAAAGAGATGAAGTTATACTTCAAAGTGAGACAGTAACATTATATTTTTTGTTCTTTGACCTTTTTATTTATTTAACTAAGCTCTAGGCTTGTACTGTGGCTAAAGATAAAGATGCTTAGGTATATAATATATAACTTCCAGGATTAGGACTTCTGGTGGCAAACCGTAGTTCTAGAATCCATGGAGTCGCTACTTACTAATTATTATAATTCAAACCACCTTGATTTTAACCTTCAGTGTTGCTATATTTCAGTTTAAATTTATTTCGGTACGGAAGATATCTCCGCTATGGAAGCGTTACAAACAAACAAATAATTTGACGTTCGTTTTATATATAAACCCAATTAAAAATGTATTTAGTTTGGTTTCTAATAAAGCTGGTTAGTAGAGGTCCGTACATTTGACCAAAAGTACGTTTGACAAACTATATCATTTTACAACCTTTAATTTCGCAAAAACGGGTTTGTGCTTAAAACATTACGTAAACCAACTTTACATTGAGTAATTAAATAAGTTAGGTTGGGTTACTACAGTACTAACCACAAAAAAAGGAATAAGTATATCTGTGCGAAGTGAAAGTTTGTAAAATAATATAGTTTGTCAAATGATGATTTGTTAAAACATTCGGAATTGTCATAAAAGAAAATTGACATAGTCCAATATTTTTAGTAGTGTTCTAAAAATGTATGCTGCTGTGTGTGTTCTTTTTTTGCGATTAGATGTATTCAACTGTGATCAAAGTGCATACTTTGTACTTTAAATTACTTTTTTTTATTAGAGCACCCTGTGTGCAACATTTCGTCATTTTTTCGTCAACATCGGCAATAAAGTTCGGCCCTTGGCGCTTGGTTACCACTAAGCCACTGGCTAAGTACGTCAAAAGTGTTATTTTGAATATAAGCTTCATTTTACATACAATGTATTGTTGAATGTTATAACAGCAACATATTTTCTATTTTATGAGAAAGCTTCAAGTTGTGTTCATAAATCAGTTAAGCAGTAAAAAGTGAGCTTAAAAAGCACTTTGCAGCTGTAGTAGGCGTCGTACGGCGGAAGCTATGTAGGAAACTTTCACAGATTAATCTTACCGTCAACAATATTACTATTTGAATATTACTTGACGACGCGCTGGCCTAGTTGGTAGTGACCCTGCTTCCGAAGCTAGCGGTCCTGGGTTCAAATCCCGGTAAGTGCAGATATTTGTGTGATGAGCGCGAATATTTTGTTCCTGAGTCATGGGTGTTTTCTATGTATTTAAGTATATATTTCTCTATATAAGTATTTATATCGTTGTCTAGTACCCATAGTACAAGCCTAGAGCTTAGTTTGGGACTAGGTCAATTGGTGTGACATTGTCCCCTGAGATTTATTTATTTATTTATTTATTTAGTCATATTACTTCTGATGCTAATGCCGTATTGATTAATTTACACTGAGTTCATCATGACTTCATAAATATGTGTACACTTTAGTACCTTGTCACTCTAATCGCTGTAACAAACTCATATAAAAAAAGAAAAGATAGTAAACGTACATTTATTCATACATTAGTAACAACAATAAACAAGTAGTGAGTGAATCGCGGCAGCATATGGCAGTTTAAACATGACATTAAATAGATAAGGTACTCAAGTACCTACTTTACGCAACCAAAGATTAGTACTTGGAAAGGCATAACTCACCATCCGTTTTTGAACATTTTTTCTTCTTTATCTTCAAAGATATTCTTTGCCATTTACTATCCCAAATTAAATGACTCCCTTTCAATTCCACGGTTTTCCGAAAATAAAATACACAATCGATTGACCGATGCCAATTAAGAATAAATTATACCTTATTGAAAAATGCTACAGCTATTCCCCCGTGTAACCGAGATAATTGTGGGGAAAAATTACAATACCAGGAAATTGTGGGGAAAAAGTAAATTTGGACATCGTTAACGAGTTGTTGACTGGCAATCCGTGGGTCAATCAACAGCCCGCATCGATAGTTATTGGAAGAAAGATTCTATTATATTGGTGCAGGGTAATGGAGATTTTTATATTTAAGTAGTTTAAATATTTGTGTTAAGAGCCACCTGATTTTGACTTTGAGGGCAATAAACACGATAACATCTTAAGAAAGGAAATGCGTTGCCAACCCTGGGGAACAAGATGGGAAGCCTTTATGCTAGAATACTCTCCTTAGCCAATAAACAGTATCCCAAATTTAGTAATCAAAGCAAATTCAATCCTCTCCTCTTAGTAATAAGCAGCCGTACTTTTCATGCCGTTGACGCAAAAAAGACGTCACGCGACATAGAGTATGATTCCAAATGGTTTTATTGTAATTATTAACCATTAGTCATCAGTCATTTAATCATGTAAAAATTAGTTAAGTACCTAATCTATTGATGCGTAGAAAAATAAATACCTACTTCATACCTAAAACGTAAATGAAACTATTTGATTGAGAAGGAGAGTGGCAAAAATCATCGGGTAATATTATGATTAAAAAAAAACTGTTTTTATGTTGTAATAAAAAAAATATATGATTAAAATAGTCATAAATACAATTATAGCATTGACCCTGATAAAAGAAAATTGTCTCAATTTGCCATTTTTAGTAATCATAGAGAAAAAAAAAAGGCTGCCGTGCTCCGTATTGTGATTGCTACTGTATATAACTTCAATTTGTATCAGTTAATACATACCTAAACACCTTCCAAATGAAAACAGCACCCTGTGTGTAAAATTTCGTCATTTTGACGTCATCAATATGAAAAGTACGGGCCGTGGTAATGAGTTTGCGATTGCTACTAGTGGTTCATCCGAGATTCTGTCATTTGGCTTAGCAGGACAGAGTAGTTCTAAATACTGGATATCTACGTTGACCGGAGACACGAGATACTACTGGTTCAGGGCAGCGACCGTCTAGCTATCTCCTATCTCTGTCTGACTCGCGAACTGTCGTTAATACTTACATTGCCTAAGGGCAAATGACAACCGCGGTCTCACGTCGCGGTCTCCTCTGTCTCCTGTCTCAGTCACGGCGCGAACCGCCACCTTTACCTACCACACTTTGAACCACACCACGTGCGACTACGCTGCTTGGTGGTAGGTTGGTGGGTGGTATTGATGGTGGATATTGCTTGGTGTGGCGTTTACAATGAATTAACTTGAACGGACTAATTATTAAGTGGTTTCAATAATAAAATAGTTTGTCACTGTAAGTAGTTAGCTAATGTAAGCACAAACAGTTGAGAGTGAAGTTCTTAAGTTTAAGTTAGGTTTACTCTTTTGTAGTATATTTAGATAAACTACGAGTCAGCAAGTCATTCATCCTGTTACTCAATTTCAGTTCACCACTCAACACATCTTAACAAGCCGGTTAGTACTCAATGTTAACCAGATAAATCCAGACCAAACCGATGTAATCCGCTGGCATTGCTCCAACGGCAACAAGTTTACCGCTGCTGGCTCTCACTGCATTATTACTCGACCGTTATAGCGCTATGAATGTGTAATGGTAGGCGGTGAAATATGACCGTTTATGAGACCTCTGGCTATTAAGATTCGTAATATCTCGCTCAGTAGTATGGAATGGTTTGAAAAGATTATGTAAATTCAGTTTGTTACTAATGATGCGAGCTGAGGATCTCTATTTAACTTGGTAAAACCATTATGTCCTTTGATGTGTTTTATGGTATTGTTTGGCCAATATTGTCAAGTAAATTTGTGCTTTCAAGACATTGATAATACAAAACACGTCAACACTGATAAGGTTTTACCGTCTTGAATCTCAGACCAGCAATGTTTACCGGTCTGTTTAAAAAGGCTTAATGATTTTCAGTTGTATGTTAGTATGTTTGTTTATTTGTGACCTCCTATAATTAATTAAATAATAATCACCACTATAAAAAGAAGCCCTCTAGCAGGTCTGCTCGCGGCATAGTCATTATGACACTGAGAGAGGTAAGCACCTCTAGGATCTCCGGATGGTGTCTATGAGCCGGGGGGATGACAGGGTCTTAATAAAACTTTTCATATCGGCTAACCAAGGTCCGCTGGTCTCCACTGCAAGCGCCATAAATTCGTAATTATTTAATGATGATGAATATTACTGCATCAGCCCGATTACGAGTTCACTGGACATAGAAAAGGTCGAATATGTCAACACATGTATATTATATGTATTTGTGACTCTTTTCTTTGGCGAAACTACAAAAAAGGCCCAAAACAAATGCCGGCCATTTTTATTAATCTTATATGATGATGCTTTTAAACATCACTAACAAAGTAGCTCCTTAATGGTGCAGTGGGCGACCCTTAAACGACAGTTGTTCAGCAAAACCATGATTTTTCACCTTTTACTATCCGGTCGCATATGGCAGCGCCGTAAAACTTTTACAAAGTAAGTTCGTAAATTCTGAAAGCAGAAATCTGGAAATATATTACCTTCATATATTTTTAAAAGAAATAGCAGTTATGGCTTGAAATAAGTAAGAAAATTTATTAGATGTTGATTAAAATACCCCTTTTGTACTCGTATATCGGCCATCTTCACCATTCACACAAAAAGTAACACTGAAATTTGTTATGTTTATTCTATTTCTTTTAATGATTTGGGTAAATTGTCCAAAGGACCAATAAGCAACATTAACTAAAATACTAACTTTCTGATTTCTAACTTCTAATATATAGCGGCAAATTCAAACAAATGTATGTAAACTTAGGATTTTTCCAAAAACGCATAAATATGTAATTTAGTTGAAAACTTAGTCTAAATTGTGAATTCCCAAGATTGACTGATTCTTAATAATGATATATAAAAATCTAAGGTAGGTAAATGTTAAGCCGAAGGTATCACTTTATTTATTAAGAACATACAACATATTTAACTTACTTTATAAAAACATACAAAGAAATTAAAAAAAAAAAAACTGATAACTAAAACATATCAAAACCCTGCAAATCTCCCGCTCGGGGCAGCGTCCCCAAAATGCTTGCAGCATTACCCCGCTGCACGGCCAGGCTAAGCCGTTGGGCAAAAAAAGACCCGGCCCTGGGATCGCCAGAGACGCCAACCAATTTGTCCGAAACTTCATTAACTGACATCATCACTATCATCATTCTCCTGCCCCTTGTCCCAAGTTATTAGGGGTCGGCGCAACATGTAGTTTTCTTCCATATTTCTCTATTAGTCGTCATCTCGGTAGTCACTCTCTTTTTAGCCAAATCATCTTCACACAGTAAATCCATCGTTTCTTTGGTCTTCCTCTACATAACCGTCCACATTCATAATCAAAACTAATCAGGTAGAATTCACGACAAAGATTCAACAAAAACATAAGACGATCCTCCTACCCTTACAAACTCAAAGACCTCCTCAAAAATTCACATTTCCGCGTACATTTAGTATTCCCTGACCTGATTTGTAGAATTACCTATTCTATTCGGCAGGGTTCGATCCTACACGAACAAAGGCCTCTAATTAATATTTCGCCGGCGAGGCCCCTCGAGTCTTGTTATTGTTAGTCTGTTCATTATTGAGAATGTAATGAACGGCATCTTTTCCTTTATGGAAACAAGATGTTTAATTTTAGTTTAACTGCACTCTACTCTAGGCGGCCAAAACAATACTTATTATCGTCTTTGAATCTGGTATTGTTTAAGTAAAAACGAGCTATCTAAATGTTGACAATACGATAACAGTTCAAAGTAGAAGAATAAAAGCACCCAAAACCAACGTACGTGCATGAAGAGGATGATGAATATAAAGAAATTCGCGAGGTGAATAGAAATACAGGCTAAAGCATATTCTGCTAATTATAACACAGATTTTAACGTATTTTTCCAATAGACTTGTCAATCTAATCTATGTCCTTATTCTTAATAAGTTATGACTTATTTTAGATTGTACTTCTCCTCACCCTGCAAACCTCCATTCACGTACGTTTTTATTTTTTGTACATTTTGTAAAAAAGACAAGCGATTTTTATTTTCATTTGTTAGTAGTAAGTAAAAGTGTAGTATTCAATTTACAACCACAACATTATATTCATGTGTGTTTTTTAAAGTTAAGTAGTTGTAGTCCTTGCTTGCGTCACAAGACAGTGAATGCGTCTCAATTTAAAACTGTAGGTATCATGCAAATGCTGAGTACAGTTAGTGTTGAGGTTTTGAGTGTTACTTGTAAGTGTACATGTTGTTATACTTTTTATGTCTATAATTTGTTACTGTATCATTTTCAATAAAGCAAAATAGAAAAAAAAATTGCATTACTTTTTTCTTTTTTTTTTTCTGCCCCGCGGCGACTTGAACAGCTACTACCGCGGGAATATGGCGTTTCCACTATGAAGTGATTTCGCCAGTGTCAAGTATATATAAGTATAAATCAATATAGTAACACAATCCAATCTTCTCTAGGAAAATTGGTAGCAACGTTGTACGGTGGTATGTAGGACAGAGGCCAAGATAGTTTTAACCTCTGTACCACTGCGAGTCCACTTGAAACGAGGAGTAAGATGCCAGATACACGAAATAAGTCCAAGCGTTCTATCACTGTGCATCACTAACAAAAAAGAACTTTAAACACCTAAATACACAAAAATAAAAACTAAAACACATTACACATCCGCCATCTTTTGACGTTGCATATGGCCTCCAATACATTATTTAAAACCTCATTCATATTATTGCCCTTGACAACCCTAACTTACTGTCATATGTGTGCAATGGTTTCGCTACAAAATTTACGATGTTTGCTCATCAACAGTCAATATCAAGACACACGTAAAATCCCACACGCCTCATTCAAATCCGTGCTAATTGCCGTGTCAGCCCCGAAATGAAACGTGGCTAAACCTCGTAAACCCCCTAAATCCCGGTTTTGTTACATTTAAAAAACACGGAACCGATAAATCATCACGAGCCCGACACGTCAACGACAGGCCATCGGCGTTATCTCACGCGGGTACCGTGAACATTATTAACGACTGTATCATTAAGGTAATGATCTCGGAAGTTGAGAGGTTCGCTTCTGGATTTTTCAAGTGTATTATATTGTTATATTGTTATGCCACTACACTAATGCCCTCACTTATAAACGTGGCGTAACCATGGGGTAGCTAAGCCATGCGTTGTCTTTATCCGTCGAATTCAAATGTCACAATGACAGAAAAGGATAAAGAATGGCTTAGTACTCCGCGGTTACTCCTCGTTCCACGTCTGTGGTGTGTAGTGGCATAGCAATATAAACGACTACTATTATACTGTTATGCCACTACACATTGGTTATCCTTATCTGTCATTGTGACATTTGAATTCTACGGATAAGGACAAAGCATGGCTTGGCTACCCCACGGTTACACCACGTTTATAAGTAAGGGCATTAGTGTTTTGGCGAATTTATATCAACATCCAGTGTACTCGTACTAGTTTAATCCTGTCGTCCTGAATTACATCAAAACTATTCATTTTAGAATAATAACAAAAATATATTTGAGATCCTCACAACGAGCCCTTTCATTTGATATATGACACAGTAAGGAAGGCGAAACTTTTTTATTTTATTATCTAAGGAGGATAAAGTCAAAGTCAAAGTCAAAGTTCTTTATTCTTCAATTTAGGCATAATATAATGCACCTATGAATGTCAAAAAGCATTACCACCGGTTCGAAAAATAAAACCTTTGCCCCGAGAAGAACCGGCGTAAGAAACTCGGCAAGGTATATTTTTTTCAAGAAAAAGGTTTACATCATTACATTATAATTATAAATAGTTTACAATATCACGGTATTTTTGTACAGTAGGTGCACCTTTTTTTAGCGTAGATTACTCATGCAGGACGGACGACTCACTGCCAAACATCCCTATCCATGATATAATCGTTTACTTTATAATATGCTCGGGAAATTAGTTTTTGTTTTACGACAGATTTAAATTTAGAGTCAGTAAGTTCAGTAATACTTTTTGGAATTTTATTGTAGAATTTTACACAATTTCCCAAGAATGATTTTGAAGTTTTGGCCAGTCTATAAAAAGTGGTTTTGAGCTTTCCTGTGCTCCTGGTTGCTTTTGGCTTATCAATGTTCGTTGGGAAATTATGTAGATTCTTCCTAACAAAGATGATTATTTCAAATACATATAGCGACGGCAGTGTTAGAATATCTATTTCCTTGAAGAATTCCCTCAATGACACACGCGACCCCAAGTTATAAATAGCTCTAATAGCCCTTTTTTGCAAAATAAACACTGTACCGATATCCGCAGCCGATCCCCACAAAATAAGACCGTACGTAATTATACTGTTAAAGTAAGCGAAGTAGACCAACCGTGCCGTCGCTACATTGGTAAGCTGCCTTATTCTCCTGACTGCAAAAGCAGCGGAGCTCAACCTACTTGCTAACGCAGTTATGTGGGAACCCCACTGCAATTTAGAGTCTAATGTAATACCTAGAAAAACAGTTGTTTTTACAAAGTCTATGGTTTCACCATTAATTTTAATATTTGAGGCTAAGTTTATATTTGATAAATTTGCTGATGAGAATTTTATACATTTAGTTTTATTTGGATTTAACATTAAGTTATTGGCAGCAAACCAGTCAGATATCATGGAGAGGGTATTGTTTGGTTCAATGAGTTCAGTATCTTTCCTATTTACCTTGAATAGTAGAGAAGTGTCATCAGCGAACATTACAATGCCTGACCTTCTGCTTACCATATACGGCAGATCATTTACATAAACAAGGAACAGGAATGGGCCCAAAATAGAACCTTGAGGTACGCCCATATCTATCTCTATCTCTGACGAAACGGCTCCATTTATCGCTACCTTTTGATTTCTCTGTGTTAAATATGACTTAATGAGATCTAATGCATTTCCTCTAATGCCATAAAAACCAAGTTTACAAATTAAAGTGCCATGATCTACACAATCAAAAGCTTTAGAAAGGTCGCAGAAGACTCCAATGGCGTCCTGCGACTCTTCCCAAGCCTGTAAAATAAATTTGATCAAACTTGCGCCCGCGTCAGTTGTAGACCTACTTTTCATAAAGCCGAATTGTTGATCGTGTAAAATTTTATTAGTATTAAAGTGAGAAGTCAATTGTGTTAGCATTATTTTTTCAAATATTTTGCTGAACGCAGGAAGGATAGATACTGGACGATAATCAGAAGGATTATTTCTATGACCTGATTTAAAAATAGGAACCACCTTACTAAATTTCATTAAAACTGGGAAAATGCCACTGTAGTGTGTGTGATGGGCAGTAATGTATGAATACTGGCCTAAAAACCAATAACAATAAGCACTATATCATTGGATATGCTTTTTAATTCTACAACGATTTAGTGTAGCGGGAAACCTCAAATAACTGTGAGAAATATTTATAAAATTGGGAACATCGGGTCGCCTACATAGACGACCTCAGCATACTTTGAAACACCGCTGTCTTTGCACTTCGATAACTTTTTTCCCACAAAGATTTCGAACTACCTGCCATAGTAATAATTTTACAACTTCGAGTTACCTACCCGGTGACATATCGCTTGTTGTTATTGGTCATATAGGCCAATTTGCCCACCCTCCTTTGTCCCCCAAAAATGACCGATATTTAAAAAAAAAATGTATGTTCCCCGATTACTCGAAGAGCACTGGACCGATTTAAACAATTTTTTCGTTGTTTGAATAGGTATACTTTTAAATTGGTCCCATTGTCATCATGTCAGGATCTGATAATTAAATCTTGGAGAAATCAAGGGAACTCTTCAATTATTATAGGCACACCGATAGCGATTTTGATTTCGGTATTTTTCACTGTATCTCTTGCATTTGCGTTTGAAAAGTACTATATGGTGAAGTGGAACTGATGATGAAGACCACAGATGGCCACCGGGACTCCATAACGGTACCTATGTGGAGGTCGGCGATAAGATATCTCGATTAAGATACTTGAGCGACTATGACGAAGCACATTTAATTGTTTAAATATGACTATGACTTTCCCGCGGCGTTGCTTGCGGCGAGCTTGAAATATTCTTAAGTTTCTCATTACTTGAGAAGTGGTGGTCCCACTTCCCACTTTATAACAGCATAAATAGCATTATTAAAAAGTATAAAATAAAATAAATGTTTAAGAAAAAACCTGCCTTCAAAAATGGCGGATTTTAGTTTTTTTTATCGAGTTATATAGTAGAGATAGTTCAGTAGTTTCGAAATAAATTGGCTGTGACAGACAGACAGACCGTCACACGAGTGATCCTATAAGGGTTCCGTTCTCTCATTTTTTGTACGGAACCCTAAATACAGAAATAAGACATTAAAAGAAAATAAACTATCGCACACCCAGTTAATTCCTTTAAAAACATCTCATTGCGGAGCGCCCTGCTCTGGCCACGATCATTCGTTTCCTAAATTCCAGTATTTTTCTTTCACTAAAAATTCATTGGAATTGATAATTAATGGGCCAATGTTCCCGGCCGCTGGCTGCGGTTTAAAATTCGCGATTAACTTACTGAGCTACATTAATCTTTTTGTGGCTGAGGAAATGTTTCCGACCAATAATTTAAAATCTCTGTGACATTGATTGGTAATGCATCTATAATAAAAATATAACAGTAAATTATGTTATTTTGAGTCACGTTAAAAATTAAAATAATACAGTCATTCCAAATACATTGGAAATTACTACAGCCTGTGCCAATTGATATTTGCAAATATATGTAAACACAACGAAGCGAACTAAATTCCCATTATTACTCGATAAACACGTTCTTTTAAAGATCAACTGTAGTGACGTCTTCTCAATGAGTTAACTATTAATTATTCGTTATTTTAAACAAAAACACGCTTGATGAATATTTGAGGTTATGTGTCAAACAGTACACTTGAACAGAGTGATTAATAAACGTACAATGCTTGTAGTTTATTATGCATTAGCAGAGTCAGTGATTAATTACGGACTTAGTATATATGGCAGAACATTTTCAACATATTTGGATGATGTTAAAAAGTTACAATTGAGATCTATTAAATACTTGGTGTCTAAGAAAAAGAAAAATGAATGCAAAAATAACTATGATAAATTATATAAAATATGTAAAATACTTCCTGTTCATCTAAGAGCGCAGTGCTTAATAGCTATCGATAATTATTATGTTAGTGAATTTAAGGTTTTTAAGCAGAATAAATATAATACAAAGCAAGTTAGATTAAGAAAATATGTTCAAAATTATGCTAATAACAATTACGGTAGGAGAACGAATTTGTTTCTGGTTCCTAAAATATATAATGAAATTGATTGGTTACGAGCGGACACAAAAAGTAGCAAAAACGTTGTGAAAAATACATTAAAACGAATGCTTTTGGAACGGTTGCCGTAGGCAAACTTTCCAAGAGTATCCTTCCTTCCTCCTCTTTTCAATAATATTAAAATGTATACTTGTGTAGTTACTTAATTGATTTGTAATTTACGTGCATGCATAGCAAAAAAAATGTAATTAGAGCGCGATCTCGCCAACAAACTGTCTTGTCAGTTTGGCGAGTTAATTTGTAGTGATAACTTGTTATGTAAGCTTTGAAATAATAAACAAAAAAAAAAAAAAGTACTAATTGGTTTACATCTTTGGTGATTTCAATTGAGACAGACTATAGTGGGTAATGTTTCATCTCCACGCGATAAGTTTCAATATCCTTTTATTATCCAGTAATAAGTGGCGTAGGTAGTTGACGTATGTCATTCTTAAGTAATATTCTTTATTTTTCTTATAACCGCCATGGCTAAGAACTGTTAGCTTGTAAGTATTTTGGTTAAATAAATAAATAAACTCAATTCCATAAGACCTACTCATATTGTTGTCAATACACAAGAATTCACATCCGTCACACTTTCACTACTATGTAACTAAACTCGTTTAGAATAAAATAGAATAGAAATGGTTTATTCGGTGCTAAAAATAAAATGAGCATAAATAATAGCAAAAAAATGTAGAGTACTAAATCTAAAATTAACACCGAAAAGGTTGCCACTCAGCATGGAGTCAGACTTACTAGCCTTGACGCTGGTTTGCAGGGCCACCCGAATGAAGAGAGAGGAGGGCACTCCCAATCCATCTCACTACTATTTATTAAAAATAATGCTTAAACAACATTATTAACAACTTTAACAATTGTTTATTCTAGACTTCTGAATTATTTGCTTGTATGTATGTGTGTGTGTTTTTGTGTGAGTGCGTGCGCGAGTGTATATGATTATATTATTTTTAAATGGTATATAAATAAATTGCATCAGAGAAAAAAAAAGTTTAAATAAATGTAAACATATATTACAGTCTGTAAGCACTTAGAAAGTGCTTCGGGTTTGTACTTCTTTCACACTCACTCTTAATAAGAGAGACAGCCAAAGAGAGACAAGTACAAACCCGAAGCGCATGATATCTATCACACTGTAGCGCGCATTCAAGATACAGATAATCCAAATAAAATTAAATAACCTAATAGGGTAAAATCACCAGCGTTCAGTCAGGGACCTATATTCGGCCTCTGCCTATACTTTGTATGAGTGGGACGAGTACGAAATATATATTTCCCACTCTTCGCACTCGCATAAGGTCGACTACTGGTCTCTGGCTGACCACTGGTGACTTTACCCTAAATGAGAAACAAAAGCTTAGTAATTTACGCAGACATAATGCTAGCAAGAGCCTATTGAAAATAATAACGGTTACTTATAATATAATAAAGTTAAAATGCTACGATTTCTAAACAGTTTTTTATTGCCACCGTCACCAAAAACGAACTACCCAAATAACTTGTCTCCTAAATAAAGACATAACACTTATAAAATATCTAGTCATTTATATAGCGTATGTATTCCACACGATCCTATATTTTAAGGGAAGTTAGATAAGACCCTAATTAACGTAAATTGGTACATTAAGTTAACAAAAGAAGACATATTTTTTTTCATACAAATTAATTCGGCACGCAATGTATTCAGATAACCAAGTCGTCTACATGAGCACTTTAATAAAAGTGTAGTAAAATTAAATATATTCACATGAATCACGATGGTTAACTCTCCTAAGATATCTGTTTTCGACGATTCGTCCTTGCATTTGGATGCACGTGTTGCATCGGTGTATAAACGACTGACGCACGCTTTCAAAGTCGGTCTTCAAAATTGTCAACTCAAGGTTTGCATTACATTGCTGGCCGGGAAAACCTAAAAAAAATCATTACCCTTAATTATTGAAAGTATTTGTTAAAATATATTACTGTACCTCTTAATACTGCTTAAATCTATCGTATGTTAAAATTTAGGATCGTATGGAATACACACGCTGTATAGCAATGTGCTATTTGCGGAAAATAACAAAAAAACATCACAATGAGTAGCCGCCTTTTTTTTTAAATATTTTATATGACCAATGAGAATATTATTCTGCACAACGAAGAGTTTCTAGTCTGTGTACTATCCATAGATCATAATTCCACGCTTGTCATGTTTCGTCGTGACACAATCGTCACCAAGCCAAACCTCGCATCATAGGCATTAAGAACAAATTAATGCTGCCTCAAAACTTCATTAGGAACTGCGCCGGTTCAAAATTAAAGGACCTTTAAACGCAGCGACATCCAAGCTCTGGTTTAGAGGCGTCGGAGTACAAAGTCGTGCTTTTTAATACTAATGTCTGTAAGTTTAATATCTAGGGAATCTAGTCAAAGGAGTGAAAACAAAATAATGAGTCTGTTTCCAAGGACAATTTGCCTTAATATATATTTTTTTATACCTTTATTAAGATTTTTGCTGTCCACTATAAGTATGTGGCATGGTAATGTCTCAGTAATCGATGGGAACCAGAAAATGTGGTATACATTTGATACCTACTTTTGTTTGTTTGACAGATGATGTCATACACACAAATGGAGGCCATTTGCAACGTCAAAAGATGGCGGATGTGTAATTTGTTTTAGTTTTTATTTTTGTGTATTTAAGTGTTCAAAGTTCTTTTTTATTAGTGATGTGTACTTTTAATGCGTTTGTGTTGCACAGCGATAGAAGACTTGGACTTATTTCGTGTAACCTGGCATCTTCCTTCTCGTTTCAAGTGGACTCGCAATGGTACCAAGGTTAAAACTATCTTGGCCGCTGTCCTACATATCACCATACAACGTTGGCACCATGGATTGTGTTTTATTGCTATATTGATTTATACTTATACATATATACTTGACACTGGCGAAATCACTTCATTGTGGAAACGCCATATTCCCGCGGTAGTAGCTGTTCAAGTCCCCGCGGGCAAAGAAAAAAAAACCACACAAATACGCAATTTAAAAAATTGCCACTACTTTATGAACTGCTGTATAAAAGTCAAGGGTTTAAAATGGCTCAGGTACTTCCATTGTTTTTATGCTTACTACCATTACTAACTGTCGTTGAATGTAAAGGGCCCCGAATCTTGTTTACACTACCTTGTTTGACGTCATGATGTGTCAGGCTAAGAGCATTAGTTAATATCGGGAAATGAACCGTAACAGATACGGCCTAGACTAGATAGCTTTTACGTCCCTGTTTTACTGCATATACATTTAGTACTCTATCATTAGCACCCATCAAAATACATTTTAAGATTTAAAAGGCAAATTCAATTGGTTATAAAATCGATTATAAATTAAAACCAATGTGTGCATTGTGCAGGCCATGATTGACTACTAGATTTTGCATTAGTTTTCTAAGTATCAAATCAATACTAGAGTAAAAAATATGAACGTGTCAAGTATATCTTTAGACAAAACACGGGTACCTTAGCTTACCTTACTTACCTTACCTTAGTAGGCAGCTAAGAAGTAAATCCTGACACACAGTTTGAATATTTATAGTGTAACTAAACTTTTTTGTTGCGTATCAAAGAATACTTACAAGGTAAGGTACCCAACTGTCCTTCTTAGATTTGGTTTATATTGATATATGTGAAGGAGTAGTCTAAAAAACCAGACACGTATTTTTTTTAACTGCCCAATCTCAACCTGTTGGGAGAAAAATTGTCCTCGAAAGTATTGAAAAGTGACTAAACTTGGTTATACTGGTGTGATTATATGTTTAAGAAGATGAAAAAATAATGAGCACGTGTTTTGTTATATCGGCTTAAATTAATATTTGAGTTTTATCGGATAACAGCATTGTTTTACTGTGGCCTTACAACGTGTTTGGAATAAATGCGTCGCCCAAAGTCCAGATGCTCATACTACCTATTTGCTTTTTGTTGACAGAATAAGCTTAGTACTAACAAATGAATCCGAGTTACAAAATATTTTAACACTAAACAAAGCTCGCGCAAGAACTAGAACCATAAATTTTATTGTATACATAAAACAAACAATGTAGCTGTCCATTCGTCAGTAACCCTTGAAAAAGTGACTTGTTAACAGCGCTACATTTCTCGTAAAAACTAAACAGAGCTTGAACATGTGCGCGTAAATCTTGGCAGCAATATACACATAACAAAGTGGCGAGTAATATTTTACTGCATGTGAGACTATGTTGCATAGATGTGTAACTTACCGCTAAAGCGTAGGTATTCAAGGTCAGATCGTAACGTGTAAGTGTGCAAGTTAATCAGGGCTATCACAAAAAGTTGACTTAAATATTATTATAATAAATAAAATACATATTTATGAATATTCATATCAATGATGGGAGATTTTATGTGGACCCCGACCCCACCCTCCAACAGTCATTATGTTCAAAAGGACGCAAAAAAAGACAAAATACCTATTTAAGTTGTTTCTTAGTCGGCCACCACAATCTCTGCTTTGCCCAAAGGTTAACTGGTAGAAAATGCCTTATTAAGTTCGCCTTTTGTATACATATTTAGTGTAATCTTTTGTGCAATACAGATTGAATAAATAAATAAATACCTAATCATGTTGCCAAGATTATTGACATTTCTGTTGGTGGCCGGAGACATTTTTAAAGCTTACTGTATTAATACTCTTTACCGAAGAATTTCATTATTTTATCGTAATAAATTCACTCCTGAAAACCAACGTACTTTGGGCTGTTATATAATTATCATGGTAAGATACCTAGTATTTGACAATACGATAGAATATATACACTTTATGTTTCCTTGTTCAACCTTGATATAGGTGAACACGAAAAACGAAAACTTTATATCATTACAAATCTAACCGTAACTTTTCGCTCGTTTTGATAGAAAACTCAAAGCGCCATTTTCGTTCAAATCACTTTTCTTCGAGCAATTCAAGCGACACGAAAGCAGTTTCGCTTCTGCATTTACGCTTGCGCTGCAAGTTTCTAGAAGAACGTGGGTGGAATGTATGTAGTGAGGTAACAGGTGGTGCAATATGCAGCATCTTGTTCCGGATGAACGGGACGTCCGAAGAAAACGTGAAGGCGGTAAGGGAGTAACAATCGAAACTGATGGAAGTTACTTTTTTGTTTAGTCGGATTTTCTTTAGAGTACATAGTGTTTGAGTTAGTTTCTTCCACTTTGCTTTCTTAGTATAACCAGTTTTTGTTGGATTTTGTTTTGTGGATTTTCATTCTGCAAACGAGTTCACTATATTAACGTTAATGTGTATTATATTAATTTTTTTAAATATAAATGTCATGAATTTAAAGGTTTACACATAGTTATTTTAGTCAAGTTTTTTAGTATTCTATTTCAAGTTTATTTATTTAAATAAAAAAGGTAAATACCGTAAAATAAAGTACAATTAGGTAATGATTGGTTATCAAATCAAATCAAATCAATCAATCAAAGTTATAAATAAGATGTTATAGACATTAAGATTTTGTGCATAGTACCATTATCATGTCTGCATGACGCCATATTTGTCTGAATGCTAGCAACTAAATGTTACCTATTTGAAGCCTGTATGCCTTCTCCGCACGATTAAAAGGAAGTCGTGGCAAGAGCTAATAGTTAATAATAAATACCCCCTAATAGTTACTATATCTGCAGTAAACAAAATGCCTTCTCCGCATCGCTCCCAGCACGCTGAAACTAATGACTCAAGTTTTCCGTCGTGTGTAACAGGTATTTGTCAAGGTCTGTCGACACTTAATCTTGGCTCCAACACCAGTGCAGCGTTTATTATATCTTTAGATGCCAACGACTCCAAACGGAGCTATATCTGTACATATTTTAATAATAACAAAGGCGTTAGTATAATTTTAAGAATCAAACATATTCAACCATTTGTAGGTAAGAATAAGACAGCATGTTAGGTAGAAGGTTTTGATACTTGAGCTCTTCTTTCTAATACAGGTGGTCTTAGATCTTGAAAGTGCTGGTTAGAGAGAAGGAATGTACAGGAGTCATATTAGCGCTCAGGGATGGAGGGTCTGCGGAGATATATTGTAAGGACTTGCTTCAATTATCCCGCTGGGTGAAGGTACAAGTAATTTACCGTCGGGATGTACTTAGGATTTTGTTTACGGAGTGGTCTTACGTGTGTGATTTAAGGTAACGCACAACCCTGTTGTAATGAGGTCACGTGATAAACCATGTCGTTCTAGTTTGAGTTGTGTGGGCTGTTGTGTGACAGGGTTCTTTGACGGTGCCTAAAAACAATTTCTTGGTTATAATATAACGTAATACAACTGTGATTTAATATGTAAAACCGTAACCAGTTTTTGAATATCCGGTACAAACATAATATTAAGTATTAACATTTTTATCCTACAACATAATCGATCATTCATGACCTCCAGATAATGATATTATTTTAGTTAGATAATTTTTAGCTCTTCCCAACTTTCATCTATCAAACACAAGGACACTGAGAAGAGAATTTGAAAATTCGACCCCATTTCCTACTGTTTAAATCTGCTGAGCCAGTGTAGTGTAGCTATAAAATAATAGAAGTATTGAACAATTCATAAAATAAGATCGGTTTTTTCAAGTAATTACTTTAAAGTTGACGACATGGCTTCCTCAACATAAGTTAAGTCTCTTTTCCTTTTTGCTGCCGACTTTTCTTTTTACGGTGCCGTAGTCCAACTAGAAACCCTTATAGTTTCTCCATGTCCGTCCGTCTGTCCGTCCTAGCTCAGAGACTCTTAGTTCTAGAAAGCTGTAATGGTTCAAAATGGACTCGCAAGATTTGACATAACCCTTAAAATGACAACAAATTTAAGTATAAAAAACACGGACTTTATAACGAAACTTTTGGAAAATGCATGTACACCACAATGTACACTGCCAATTTACCAGTAGACATGAAACGTACACTGTAGTTAACGTTGCCAACGCAGCAATAGCATAAGATTTGGTTAAAATAGTCAATTTATCACAAATCAACATTATATTAAAGAAAGTCATGTAACAACCTGTCATGTAACGAAGACACCAAATTGACGGCCAGAAGTAAGTACTACAATACTGCATGGATTGAATATTCTCAAGTGTGTCGTAGTTAGTTGAATCATATGCCATTGCTGAATAGTAAATGGTCTTTCTTTAAACAAAACTCTACTAAACGTGTATAAGAGCTTGCTTAAGATAAACCACCTGGTCGCGAGAAGTTGGGCTTTTCTTCAGAAGAACGTGACATTCGAACATGTATTTATCAATGGTATCAACATGGTACCGGAGTCAAATTATTGAATAACAAGAATATGATGAAATTAAAAAAACCCAAACAATATTGCTATAAAATACCGCATTAAAAGATGAAGATTATTATTTTGTGTATAAGAAAAGTTACTGAGCAGTTGGTAATGTACACTGTGGTTACCGTCAGTCGAATGCAGTATACGAGTAGTAACGTTTGAGTCTGTTAAGTTTTTTGTTTTGTCATGTACATACAAGAAACTATTTGGTCACATTAGTTGGTCTTTGATAGTAAATATAAAATATAGTTCAAAGTTCAAGTTCAATTCTTTATTCGTGACAAAAAATAACACATACAAAAATAAAAATAAAACTAATAAATAAAAAAACACACTTTGTCACGAAACGGACCCTTTGAACTTGAACTTGAACTTGAACTTAAATATAAAATATACAATAGACTATATTTTCTTATAAAAATCTTACCAAAAAAGTTTGGAAACTTATCCGAGGAGACAACAAGTGTTTCCTCGTCAATCTCATTTTGACATAACAAGTTTATATTAGTGATAATAGTACATATTTATTTTTCTACCAATCGCAATAAAATATGTTACCACTTTTTATTCATTTATTTATTTGAAAAACAAATTACACAGCATTACAGTTAAACACCAAGGCACTGTGAAATTCATACATTGTAACAAAATACAAACACTAAACAATAAGTAAGAACACATAGCACAGCAGATAACAATATTAAGATATTCAATATTATGATATAAGTATTTTAAATATTGACCTGTAACGAAGTCAGTATTTTTTTATACCATGGACACCGTGATGTACTGTGCCAATTTAAGAGTTAATCTGACATAGACATACAAATATTGCAAGTTACTTTTTTAACCTTTTAAATCACATACGAGATAATTCTGACTTCTTTATTGCGCCCACAAAAGTTACAAACATCTTGAAATTATCTGACACAAGTTTAAGGAGACTCAATCACGATCATTCAGTCAAATTGATTGAAGTCAATCAATCAAGCGCAGTGTGCTAAGTAACTATTTGACTACAAAACCACTTGCGGGTTCGATATCCGTCGTAGTCAAATACGTGCACTTGTGTTTAACTTACCTTACGCTTTGGTCGTTTATGTATCTTTCAATACAGCTAGCAGAAGTTGTAGTTGTGTATTATATTGCTGGTCGATCAGTGCATCTCTTTCGTTACGGACTAGGTAGAAAGAGATAGAGTCGAATACACAACCTTGGCGTGGGATCGTTTACTGACGTAATACATTTTTGATTTTATGTCTAAATAGTGTAGAGTCATTTAATCTTGTCGTGTTTATCACTGTAGAAATGACCATTTAAGTGAAACCCTCCATATAATGGAAACCCCTTATTTCTGGGGTCCTGGTGAAAAATGGTATAAGTCTTCTGAATATCAAGAGAAAAAGGGTACAAGTCTGGTATACTCTGTTCATGTATACGAGGATACCCTTTTTTATTACGAGTTAAGTTGAGTTGTACCTTTATTCACTAGGACCCCAGATTTTAGAGCTGATATCTCCTAACTGCCCAACCATTTTTTATTAAACCTCGCTAAATTCTTTAAAAATAATCATTCATGTCAGCCGAAAGACGTCCACTGCTGGACATAGGCCTCCCCCAAGGCATTCCACTCAGACCAGTCTTGTGCTTTTCGCATCCACCGCGGTCCCGCGATCCTGACGAGGTCGTCACTCCATCTTGTTGGAGGCCTACCTACAGCTCGTCTTCCGGTCCGCGGACGCCACTCCAGAACCTTCTGACCCCATCGGCCATCAGTCCTGCGAGCAATGTGCCCCGCCCACTGCCACTTCAGTTTAGCTATTCTTATAAAATAATACCCCTTCCTAATTTTTTGGAAGCTTCTGAATATGTTGTAGATATCATGTAAAACTATATAGTGAAAATCGGACTTGACTCAGGGGGTGAATAACGTTATCGTCCGGTGCTTTTGTATGGATTTTTTTGACAGCTACGCGATTTTAGCGATGCTTCACAATCCTTTAGAGCAGCGGTCGGCAACAGGCGGCTCGCGGGCCGTATGCGGCCCGCGAGCTTCATACCTGCGGCCCGCGAGCCTTCCTAGATATTTTGTATGTAATCGAAATTTGTACGCATTTCTAATAATCACAAAAACTTTATTTAAATAGTGGAAAAGTAAAAAGGGCGAGATTTTGTAATACACCACTATCGCGTACATAATATTTGTTTCGAGCCCATAGCAACAAATAATGCAGCACGACTTCGTCATAACTGATATAGCCGGACAAATACAGCCTCAAAAGTCGCACTAGCTGATTTTTAAGGCTGTATTTGAGCGAATTAGAATCTGTTGTTTGTTTTTATACTTAAGTGTGCTAAGGATAAGTCCTATGCGTATTGTTGATCTCAGTTGTTAGAAGTGACAATTTAGTTTATTTTTCTATTTTATTGTGCTTTTGTTTCTGTACAACTTATAATTTTAATAAACAAGTATAATTTGAAATTTATTTCTTAGTTTCCTTATACAAGTACTTACTTGTAAATAAATGTGTCGTTTTAGGGCGAAATATGCCGCATCGTCGTTTTTCAATAAGGCGCTCATTGCATAAAAAAGTATATTAGAAATCGTCCTTATTGACTACCGACTATCCGGTACCTTTTCTCTGTAAAGTCAAAAATTATTATCACGTGCGGCCCGCGTCAATTTCGTTAGATACTATGTGGCCCTTGGTTGCTAAAAGGTTGCCGACCCCTGCTTTAGAGACCTATGATGAAGTCCGTTGTGTTCTGCGATCTGGATCTTAATAACCATATCGCCTTTGTATCTGTTCTTTGGATACATTAAACTTGATCATATTTCCTTCAGACTGGCAAATTTGAAAACACGATTATAGAAATAAAATCCTCGATAGTTTTATGTTTCAAACATGACACCTTCTTTGAATATTTTTCGTTAAATCTTCGAAACCCTATAGTAGTAACCATCATTTTTGATTAAATAGTTAAATATAATGTAACATATTTAGATCAATAACCATTTTTTCTGTTATAATTGTGGTTTCAAATTAAAATTAATTGAACTTGACGCTGTCATCAAGGCGCGCACGAACTATCTTACGTTCTTCGACATAAACGTACCTGTTCATTCTTGGAATGTTCACCATATATAGCCTCTTAAGGATGCAAATGCTGCTAATTGTCAACGGAGCCGGTATCTTCATTAACCGTCTCAACACTGCCATAATAAACATATCTATTATATTAAAATCCTCTTTACCTAATTGCACATCGTAAATCAACTCGCACAAACAAAGTTTTGGACGACGCCCAAAAGTACAATTTTCTTTACCCTTTTCTAGACGATTTGGACGATAAATATCGGGCGTGTTGTCGGCTCCTGTCTCCATTTGAATGTGCCGCGGGGGATCGTTATTCCTAATGGTCTGGGCGGGTTTGGAAATTATCACTGTAAGTCTATTTGTTACGTGGTTACATTTCAAAATATGAAGGGTCCACGGAAAGAACATGTCTAGTCACATTAGTAACTTTTTGAGATATCGCGATTTGAAAGTTGGGAACCATGTCATTTTGTACGTAATTTTCGTGTAGAGGTTTTTTTAAGAGAGAAAAATACAAGTTATATGAAGATTTATATCTGAAACTAAGTGGTAGGTAATAGTTCATTTTGTCCTCTACATATCGAAATCCAGAACTCATTTTCAAAAAAAAGTGACTAGACATGTTCTTTCCGTGGATCCTTCATAATGTGGTCAACCAAGAACGTGTTGGTGTTAGTTGACGTAATAATGATGTTGTTTTTTTTAATGCGGGTTGCCTGAAGGGAAGTCATCACCACCACCCATAGCAACAGCAAATCAGGAGGATTATCGGTGTTTTCTTCAAGGCACCCATGTCATAACTGGTTGGAAGCACCGCCGATTCGTTCCACACACCCCATTAATCAGATTTAATGCGTTTTATTATTTATATCGACGACAGTATCGATAGTCAGTTTTTAAATCTTGCTTTTTATTATTTCTCAATGACTGACACTGACAGCTCTATTTCTACTATCTTAAATTCAACCTATCAAACAGCGGCTATGTATTTTATATGTAAACATACCCGTATTCGTAAAACGACGCTAGCTTCGTGGCGACACTTAAGTCTACGATCTCATCCCATTAGGTGTAAAAGCTGATGCATTATTTCCTAGCGCTGCCCTGTCGGTTCCTATCGATGCTGAACTGCATGCCGCTGCATAAGAAGGTTGGCTACGCTTTCAGAGCATATTGCCTGTAAAAATACTCCCCTGTCGATAGTGCTTCGGCACAGTGTGTTTATTACAGGAGGTCCAGTGGACTGACAGTGTAATATTTTTATTACTAGCATAGCGGCTGTCCATCTTAGTCCTCAGGGTTGGCAATGAATTTCCAGTCTTAGGATTGCAGTCTTGAGATTGAAAATGTCTAATGGGTTTGAGATCCTACTTACCATCACATCGCCTGTGTGCTCGTTTACCCTTTGCTTAAAAAAATATTGACGTTTAAATTTCAATTAATACGGCTTTACGCCTAGTTTTACAAATCAAGGAAATTTAGAGGGCTCTTTGTCGATTGAAATCTCAAACATTACCTTGAAAAAATTCATTTGATTAACTGACTTACTCAAACGTATACTCTATCAAGCTTTGGTAAATACCATTTTATAAATCATGGAAAAATGGCTAAAAATAGTCCAATAAATATTAATTTAATTACCTATCTTTTTAGGTCATTAAATTAGACCGAGTGAAAGTGACGGTACAAAAGTATTGTTCTATATAAAAACGACGACAAAGCTAGCGGTCCAGGGTTCTTGTTTCCAAGTATTGGGTGTTTTCTATATATTTAAGTATATATTTCTTTATATTTGTTTAGTACCCATAGAACAAGCCTAGATCTTAGTTTAGGACTTGGTCAATTTGTATAAGATTGTCCCTTTGTATTTTTTATAATTATATACAACATTGATGATCACACGATTGTATAAGTTTAAATACCTCTGTACTATATACGATTCTTTTTCCACGAAATTCCAAATTTAAAACCTTCATTCTCAGCATTTCATCGTGTTAACGAAATGCGTGCCACAAACGTATCAAAATAAAGTTGAGCCGAAGTGCTAAACTTGGAGACCTCGGGCTCTCAGACGGGCCCTCACGTCTAGAGCTTGAGGATCCTCCATCAGTGAGTACTGAGGGTCGTAAGAGTTTGGAGTGCAGTCAGCTGGGACCGAGTGTTGTGCTTCATCTGTTTTGATTTATGACTCTGGAACGCGTGTGAAAACACACGCACCTTTTTAGCTGCAGGGTGGTAAATTTTTTTGCAGAATATAATTTGTATGAGATTTATAATACACGCTGACGTCATATAGATAGGTACCTCTTCTGTATTCGGTGTGGTATTTTATAAACTTGACGTTTTATTTTTTGTTTTTAGAATCAAAATTAGCAGTTATATATTGGTAACTAGCTTTTGCCCGCGACTTCGTCCGCGTGGCGTGTTATAAAAGAGAGATCTTTGTGTGTGTGGGAGAAAGGTTAAAAAATGCTTAATTTTATTATTTTTAAATGAGGTTATAGTATAAAAAGCTCAGTTGAATAATGAATTGTTATTAATTTTTAGATTATTAGTTTATGATAATTTGGTTTGATATAAATTTAGGAAAATACGATCAGTGGAGGCTAACCCTAAAGTACCTATAGGGTTTCGTCTGGAATTCAGAGGTGAGAATGTGGATGTCAGTCGGTATGAAAGTAAAAGTTTGACCACATGAAAACTAAAAACCGGCCAAGTGCGAGTCGGACTCGCGCGCGACGAGTTCCATACAAAATTAACAAAAAAAAAACTCGTTTGTTGTATGGGGACCCCCCTATTTTTTATTTTATTCTTATTTTCAGTATTGGTTGATATAGCGACAATAGATATACATATTCTGTGAAAATTTCAACTGACAGACAGACAACGAAGTCTCAGTAATAGGGTCCCGTTTTCACCCTTTGGATACGGAACCCTAAAAAGAGTAGCATGGAAGAGTGGTTCGGTTGGTGGGTGGCTTGTGCAACCGGGATATGGGAAATGTATTTAGGAAACATATTATTTATAAAATTTCCTTATAAACAACGTTTCTGGTCTTTCTGGAGGGTGGTGCGAGAATGACCAGACTGGATGGCGAACTTACGCGGGAGCACGCCACATATAACTGACCATGGGAGAAACAGGGCTGTCTTAAATCAACTCCTGCTAGCGCGAGTGTTTGACCCTGCGACTTATTAATGATCATGGCGAAACATACCTTCAATGGAAATTGTAGTCTCCGAAATTCGAACATACAACATTTTTTTCTCGCTAACTTAATTTTTCAAAATACATCCATAACTAAACTTTATATTTACTAAGGTATGCATGCATGCTAGATTGAAAACATCTATCTTACGTGATTTAGATTTTTACATACAAAAGTTTTTTCCCAATAACTCCCGTTCCCGTAGGAATTTTGCAATATCGCGTTGCAAGTAAGCTTAACGTTTATTAGGGTACCTTCATGCCAAATTTAAATCATCTATCTTACGCGGTTTAGATTTTTACATACAAATGTTTTTTCCCAATAACTCCCGTTTCCGTGGGAGTTTTGCAATATCGCGTTGCAAGTAAGCTTTACGTTCATTAGGGTACCTGCATGCTAAATTTCAATCATCTATCTTACGCGGTTTAGATTTTTCATACAAAAGGATTTTCCCGCTAATTCCCGTTTCCGTAGGAATTTTGCAATATCGCGTTGCAAGTAAGCTTTACGTTCATTAGGGTACCCTCATGCCAAATTTCAATCATCTATCTTACGCGGTTTAGATTTTTACATACAAAAGTTTTTTCCCAATAACTCCCGTTCCTGTGGGAATTTTGCACTATCGCGTTGCAAGTAAGCTTTACGTTCATTAGGGTACCTGCATGCCAAATTTCAATTATCTATCTTACGCGGTTTAGATTTTTACATACAAAAGTTTTTTCCCAATAACTCCCGTTCCCATGGGAATTTTGCAATATCGCGTTGCAAGTAAGCTTTAGATTCATTAGGGTACCTGCATGCCAAATTTCAATCATCTATCTTACGTGGTTTAGATTTTTCCTACAAAAGGATTTTCCCGCTAATTCCCGTTCCCGTGGGAATTTCGGAAATTCCTTTCTTAGCGGATGCCTACATCATAGTGGCTATCAGCATGCCAAATTTCAGCCCGATCGGTCCAGTAGTTTGGGCTGTGCGTTGATAGATCAGTCAGTCAATCAGTCAGTCACCTTTGCGTTTTATATATATAGATTATGGGTAGGTTTGTACAGCTTTAATTTGCCGTTTTGGCATACAATAATTATGTCTTAAAACATGAAATTACTCAAATTATTCAAAGTATTTAAAAGATAAAAAAAAAGTTCCGTATTTAACTTGTCAATCTTTAGAATAACCTAACGTATATTTTAATTTGTTTTTGATAAAATTAAGTTTTCCAGTTAATATAGCGTTAATGTAACTTAATATACTAAAGTAACGTCGTTCTGCCCTCCTTAGAAAAAAGTCTGATAGAACCGAGTATGTATTAGTGACCTTATTTCTAAAAAATGGGGGGTTAAATTTGCTTTGACTGTTAAATTGCGCATGCGTCCTTTTTATTTAAGGGCGGCATTGCTATCAGCATCATTAACTTAACCATTATAATGATTACCCAAAGTGGTTAGAAGCTTTTATTGAACCAAATATATTAAATATATGAATTCCGTAAAAATATAACATGCTAAGAACTACTGGCAGTCTAGATATACTGTGTCTTCTAAAAATTGAGTCTAGAATAGATATTTCGGCGGTCGCTGGCGCTTCAGAAGGCGGTCGTATGGAACAAATCGCTCGCTTTGCTCGGTCAGATGACGCTAACACGTTGGGACAAAGTTGCACTGTAGTACTATATAGATTAAAGCTCATTTTGCGACGTCTGATTTGAGTAAAATACGAGGTTGCGTAAGGAAATAATAAAAGAAATTTTGCGAAACATTGATGTTATGTGCCATATATATTTTTCCTATTTTTCTTGTTGTTTTTCAAATTAAACATGAAAAGTATTTTCGTTGTTTTTAAAATTACAACTTCGTGCCTCAATATGACCTTTTAAATAACTTAATCACATTATATTGTAAAAAAATAATTTCTGGCATATCTTAAGACGGCCATCTCAGTCAAAATCAGTTTTACGGATAAGTACGCCTCTAACGGCCGCTCAGAGTCAATGACGAATAAGTCGTTCTTTAGTTACAATATTTCATACACTAGTTTGAAAAAGGACCGAATGAATTGTGTCTAAAATGTCACTGAGTATAGGGGAGAGTCAGTTAATGACATTAAGTCGTTCCTTAGAGACGATTTCATTATACCTAAGTTTGAAACAAAGGAACTAAGCTGAAGGTTCTCATATTTCTACAATAAGGGAGTCAATGTTCATCCGACAATAACCTATTTCACCATTTAATTACCGAATTACTTATTAATTATTTAAACTTAATAAGCATTGTCCTGCGAGCAATGTGCCCCGCCCACTGCCACTTCAGTGGCAGGACTGATGGCCGATGGGGTCAGAAGGTTCTGGAGTGGCGTCCGCGGACCGAAAGACGAGCTGTAGGTAGGCCTCCAACAAGATGGAGTGACGACATCGTCAGGATCGCGGGACCGCGGTGGATGCGAAAAGCACAAGACCGGTCTGAGTGGAAAGCCTTGGGGGAGCCTATGTCCAGCAGTGGACGTCTTTCGGCTGACATGATGATGATGATGATGATGATGATGAATAAGCATTGGAGTTCCGGTGTGAAGATAAGACAACCAATGAAATTTCAAGCTCTATGCTTTTCATTTTAGTCATCAGGGTTGAGAATGGAATTGTGTACGCCATAAAAATAATGAACTAAACACAGTAATTACAAATACTTCCAATATATTAACGTCACAACGGCAAATAATGAGACCAAAACCAATTATTACCAGAAACATTCAAAATTGTATGAGCAATCATTTATCATCACACAATTCCAATACAAAGTTGTAAGGGATATTTCTGAAGAGTGCGATTCTTACAAAGCTTTTGATAAATATCGCCTCGGGGATTTGGTATGATCAATTACTCTTGAAATTCGAGAGCTAAGTTATTTTCAAACCCCCAGATTAGAAGGAACTGTGTGAAACGCGGGATCAAAATAAGTTGGCTTGCATGGCAGTTAGGCTATCTAGAATACTTTAATCTCTTATTTCAAGCTGTTGATTTAAGTAAAAGGACAATAATACTTAAGTACATAACATTATTTTTTGCATTCTTTACCGACTGTTAATGTTTATTTTGCAAAGTGGTATAGAAATTACTGATGAGGTTTTACATAAATAAACACTGCTTTTAAGAATATATGTATCATGTACTACGACCGCTGGCCTGGGAGCGACTCCCAAATATTCCATCAAAGAAACGGTCGCCGTTCCATTACAGTACATAACTTTTATTTAAAATAATAAAAAGTAAATACGACACTTAGAATGCAGTACCTATTTAATACATTTATATTATATACTAACTGAATCCTTTATTATAACTTACACTTAATTATGTAAATTGTTTTTCTTTTATTTCATCATAACTAGGCTTTGAATGGTAAAAAAAACTCTGCAAAACAACCTGTAACTATACTCTGTTCAATGAAAGACGATGCCTGTAACAGCTCACATAAACATTTAAATGATTGATCGCCTATTTTTAAATACTCGCTTGAAGTTACAAAATACAGCTGTCACAGGGATTGTCCTAGATTGAACAGAGTATAGTTACAGTGGTTTGCAGAACTTATCTTGTCGTTCGAAGCCTAGCTATGGTTATGGACTAAACGAAACAATTGAAAGAGTTAAATGTACATACAAAAAAAAGATTCAGATAGTATAAATATGTTATTGTAGAACCAACCGCTTTTACAAAATGAACAATCGATTATGGAAAAAATACTATTTGTTCGAGTTGGAGTAGAGCCGGTTAGACTTAAAAAAAAGCGTATAAACAAATGAAAGCAAAGCGAAAACCTGAAGGTCCAGTCTACCTTATCTTACCTTACCAGTACACCTTATTGCGTGGCATTAAGGTCCAAAATTGGATTCTCTTTGTACCTACTTATAAGGGAAGTCTCACAGTCATTGCTACATTGTACCCTTTTGTACAAGTTAAGTCGACTGCCCTTCTTCACTATGACCCAGTTTTTACGTTTGAAGGTCATGAAACATTTCAAGTCATTATGACCAAACTTTAGAATTTGTCATTAATATAAGTCAGTAACACTAAAATAGTGTCTTTCACCGTAGAACGTCGTCTGCAGCCTTAAGTAGTATTAGTCACCGCAGACAGAGGCACCTGCGTCCGAAGTACGACCCCGGACAGGGATCTAGATTGATTCTACCACATTTATACTACTTGAGGGGTCTTTACGTAAGATCACTTCTAAAGTCATATGGATTTTAGGTTTTGGTGTAGATAAAAAAAACACGTTTGACGTAAGGCCAGTTGGTACTAACCCTGCCAACGAAGCTAGCGGTATCAGTTTCGATCTTCGTTATTGGCTTAAGTGTTTATTTATTTACGAGTCTTGATGTTTTTGATGTATTTATATATATATTTATTTACATAACTATGTATATCTTTCTCTAGTATCCATAGTTCAAGCCTAGAGCTTAGTTTGGGACTAGGTTAATTGATAAAGGTTGTCCAATGATTATTATTTATTTACTACAACTATTCAAACTCAGAATTTATCTATCCGAAACATAAGATAGTAACAGTAAAATTGTGTCTTCCGCCGTAGAACGTCGTCTGCTGCCTTAAGTAGTATTAGTCACGGCAGACGGAGGCACCTGCGTCCAAAGTTCGACCTCGGACAGGGATCTAGATTGATTCTATCACATTTATACTATCGTAATGGCACCAATCTTGGACACTTTTAGTTAAAGGCATCAATAATGGTCACTTCACTCTTAATTCCAAAAAAAATGTTTACAACAAATGAATTCTGTAAAATAAGAATCAGTGTCCATAATCGGTTCTTTGTCCATTACAGGTTCCACTACGTTTCGCGGGGGTCTTTACTCAAGATCATTTCTAGTATTGATTTTAGTTTCGGGTGTACTTAGGTCGTATAGGTATAAGCTGTTAAAACTTGGCTAACTTAAGTCACTGAAAAAACTGAATTTGTCGATTTTCGACATTAATTTTATAGTCGAGTAAGACGTACAGTGATGCTTGACAAGTTGTTATCGAATACAAACGCTAGCGCTTGGTGATCACCTGTCGCTTTGCGTTGTCAAAAATGAAAAAGCTAGTCAAGTTGCTCTTAGAGACCGCCCTTAGATACCGATTTTTATATCGTGATCATGGCGGACAAAACGTCAAAACTATCATTATTCGATTAGCGCGAGTGATCATATTACAGCGTGTCAGTTGGAATATATCAAGTGACTTACGTCAGTTTCATACATTTTTGTAACAGACAGGTGATCACCAAATGCTAGCGTTCGTATTCGATGGCAACTGGTCTAGCCCCGCAGAGTACACTGTCTTTACCATATTGTTATAGTTTTGTCAGTAATGACAGATTTTATTTACTTAACAGTAAAGGCGGACGAATTAAAAACCATT
Source organism: Acleris sparsana (assembly GCA_923062465.1). Classification (NCBI taxonomy): domain Eukaryota; kingdom Metazoa; phylum Arthropoda; class Insecta; order Lepidoptera; family Tortricidae; genus Acleris; species Acleris sparsana. The sequence continues at coordinate 3,038,179 of OV281287.1, read as the reverse complement.
CCGTGTAAAAACAGTGACCAGTGAAATAAATAAATCACGTCAATTCACTGTCTTGTTTTGATGTTATCCTAGTAACATTATAAATGTAATGCCTACTTTGAGAGTTATTTTATCTATGTACAAGTGGGAAAGAAACAAAAAAAAATAAACGAACAAACTTACTTGAAACTTTACTTATTCAAACTGCTACGAGTAGTGCTGGTATTGTGGATACAGCAAATTTTACACGAATATTAACCTACATTTGGTTATCGGAAACAGGTAAATAATTTTAGAAACCTTAAAAAAAGGAATAACAATAATTCATGAAAACGTATACGTAGGCACGCAAACGCTTAAACTTTTAATAACATACACGAAATTAGCTTAAATAATGAACACTTTAAATCTATTACTTCCACTTGCAACTTGCATCCTCTGCTCGCTTGTCGAGTGGTTAGTAGTTAGCAACTTGTAACAGAGTTTAAAATCTATGGCATTATAAGCACTTAATGTAATGTTGTGTTAGTTTCAAAGCAACTAAACGTGTTGTACGTGTTGTTGCTGTCTCGTTACTTTAGCACGGTGTGCGTTCTCTTTGAATAAATTGTTTTTCTTCTTCTTCTTCTTCTTCTTCTTCTTTCCCAAACAGTTTTATACATACGAGTATAACTAGGTATAGTCACAAACACGGAATTGTTAAGTCACTTGCCACTGTTCGTATTTTAGCCGTGTAATGCAAATCTGGTTTATTTATTAAGTCAGTTATACTCGTGTATGCAGCGGGGCTAGACAAGTTGCCATCAAATACGAACGCTAGCGTTTGGTGATCACCTGTCACTTACAAAAATGTATGGAATTGACGTAAGTCACGTGATATATCACTCGTTACAACTGACACGCTGTGATCACTATGTGTAATGTGATCACTTGGTGTTAGTTTTAAAATAATTATTTATTACTTTATTACCTTGTAATGTTACTATTAAGTATTATTCTATTTAATTATGGGAAAAAATGACCTTCTGCTGAAGTTTCTTGCGGCGCTGCTTCTCCGCAGTGATGGTCTTGTCTAAAGCGCTAGTAGATTCACTTTATATTACCGACGTGTAAAAGAGACCTCATGTGGCTAATTTACTGAATAAATATTTTTAACTTTGAACTATCACTCGCGCTAATCAAATAGTGATAGTTTGACGTTTTGTCCGTCGTTACGCGGTACTATTTTGACAGTTGGAATTCAACACGAGCACTATCACGACATAAACATCGGTATCTAAAGGCCACTTGGCTAGCTTTTTCATTTTTGACAATGCAAAGCGATAGGTGACCACCTAACGCTAGCGTTTGTATTCGATGGCTACTTGTCTAGCCCCACAGTATGTATAACTTGGCTAAATTACGAAGAGTTACAACTGGCTTAACATTCCCGTGTTGTAACTGTTTTGAGATTGTCTTAACCTGTACATAAGGAAATCAAAAGGTAATATTCCTTCGGTACCCTAGGGGTGCTTTATGTACGATTTTTTCGAAAATTGACCCCTATCGGGAAGAAATAGCGTGTTCATTTCGAACACCCAATCGGAACGCTCATATTGGCGAGCATTATAGCGATTGCTAGATGCTCAAGTCAATCAGCAACTTTAGCCGGAAGAATATGGTTAATCAGCAGTTGATACTCTTGTTGTTAAGCTTTTAGCATCCACATAACATATTGAGACTCAAAAAGCCGCATAGAAACTAGTCCATCCGTTCAGGCTCTTGGTTAGACAGATAAATACAAACACAAATACGAATGTCTTTATTGTGCATGAATACCTATACAGTGAGTAAATGGGGCGTTCCTTTTAACTGTGGTTAGTATAACCCCTACTGAGCACATTTAGGCAGCTTTTATTAAAATTAAATTTAAAAAAAATTACCATACAAAATAATTTAACACGTAATGTATAACGAAAACTGCAATTAACATTTTCACAAGTAAACATTACGTACTTACCTGACAGATGGACTTCGATGTACATTGCGGGTCGATAGTATGTTCGAAAATTAATAACGGTGTATACGTTAGCGTAATCAAAATAATTATTTCTGTTAATGATTAGTAGAGTCTTAATCTATGTCCAGTTTTAATAAACGCCCGTATACCAGATACAGAAGCAGACACATGACAAATCTATTTTGTTATTCGTGTGTGTGTAACTTTCCGTGGTTTCACATGATGGTTCTATCGGAAGACCAGCGCTGACTTTAATGCCTGCATTACGCTGAGTTGGGACCATTTGATCACTTAATTCTCCTTGTGTGTATCTATTACTTGTCACAAATGTGTTTTATATTTATTTATTTTCCATGCACTAAATACATTTCCAAAAAGAGCTTACATTGGCCCCTACTCTAGCCTGTCACATATGTACTATCGAACCAACGGAACCCTGACCCACCATAGAACCTTGTCACAGTGATTGACGTTAGGACTGTCATACGAAGCTATACGACAATCGTACGTCAATCATTGTGACAAGGTTCCACGGTGGGTCAGGGTTCCGTTGGTTCGATAGTACCTAACCAATTTTGACAAAGACTTCAAATCCAAATCAACTTTTTTTGTGAAACAGCGTAAACATAGATGTCAGCTTGGCTTAATTAGGATCGCCATGTTTTTCCTCTAGGCATATAAATAAATGCAATAAACATGCAGCATGCATTCAAACACAATACCCCTTTCTTTAACAGTTGGTAGCTAAAGCATCACATTTTATAGCCAGTATAAATGTAAATGCTTCCAGGAAAGCAGACCATAATGGGCTGTCGGGGATACTTCGCTAAGTAAGATGAATAATGATGAATAGAGAAGAGATTTATGCTCCATCGCGGCGGACTTGTTGCAGCTGGACTTGTGTTTACTATTCGAATATGATATTCTATTTTGCTTAAAGTAATGAGCACAGGAACCAGGAACTGGCAGGATTTTTTGATACTTATATACTTCAGTACAAAGTAGTCTTTATAATGTACTAAATAAATTAATAAATTAATATCAGGAGACATAGTCACATCAATTGACCTAGTCCCAAACTAAGCTCTAGGCTTGTACTATGGGTAATAGACAACAAATATATACACATATATACAATCAGGCGGCTCGTGTGGTCGATTGCTTTCTCTTTGAGAACTAAACGACAATACATAAATATTTACACAGAGAAACAAATTCCTAAATATATAGAAGACATCGAAAACTCAAATACAAATACTCGCCTTTATCACACAAATATTTACCCATACCTGGAATCGAACCCAGGACCGCTGGCTTCGTCACTAACAACTAGGCCTACGAGTCGTCAAACACTATGTTAATATTACTTTTGATCTGGTCATTAGACATTATTCATCTCGAAATTGCAATCTTACGATGACGATCTCAAGTCTGCAAACGCTTTTCCAGCCAGCACCGGAACACAACAATACGAATAGTGCTATTTGGCATGAAACCTAGATAACCTTTCTGACTGAACTAGTTTTTAGGAAATCGGTATATTCGTTTGGGAGCTATACGTCATGGACAGACACGCTAAAGTTATAACTCCTCTCTATTTTATTGGGGGTTAAAAAGACATAGTATTAAACACGCCCACAGAGAAGCAATCCTTATTACCGGGGACGTGTTCAAACGGTTCAACCTTTTTTTTTTGTTGGTCATAAATTTCGTTTGGTTTTTTTGTTTCGGTTCATGTGTAAGTTTTATAATTGTCAATATTATATTTTTTTGATTTTGTTTGCCCATATTTTTTAATTTGTTTATTGTTATTTGAATTTTCGTTTTGAGCTTAATTTTTTAGTTTTTGATTTGCTGGTTGTGTGACCTGCCGTAGTATCACCAAATACTTCCTGAGGAAGACAAGCTGTGGCCTAAGAACCAGTAACATGCTGAGGAGGAACCATATACCTCCATCTGGAACAAGTTCGGTTTTTTGTGTTAATGTTAATGTTTGATAATTTGTTTTTTGTTACTGTGTTAGATGTAAGCAAATAAACGTTATCCTTTCTCTCTTTCAAACACTATAATTAAAATTTTACCAATTTATCACACATCTAGCAACTAGGTACATTTTGTTGAACCAATTCGCTTGAATAGTAATTCTGCTCTAGTTACAAGATGTGATAGGATCTACAATATTTGCTAACACGATTCAATTCACCAGCTGTCTCTAATACTGAATTAAAATTCTGTCTGTCTGTAACCACGGAACCTTTTGCCATTCAAGGCACGTGCCGAGTTGGCAAAGTTCTCGTGTCAATATAATGGTGCCGTGGTTCGATTCCAATAGGGAAGTCTAAAGCAAAAATGTAGTATACGTCCTAGGACTGCATGCTCTTTCACTGCCTTTTTCTTTTGGAGCGCATAATAAGGCCTTATTCGAGGATCTGTTGACAAATTTCAGTGGAATCATGTTTGGAGAAGAAAGATGAGAGTTCTGATTTCTGTTAGAAGTTGCCTCGTGTTTGTTGCACGACTTACCTACTTGGGAATGTTTGTACTTTTGCAAAGAGGTCACATTTTACGTATTTTTTTTAGGATTGATTAATAATTGATAATTTTACATGAAACTTAGAATAGTATACAATACTGTAGAAACGCGCTTGGTATGTATAAGCAGCAGTTTTCGATATTGCAATGTTGCAGTAATTTGCAATGTTGAGAATGTAAAAGTCGTTTTATAGCGAACTTATCGTCAGGTAATTTATTCTACTGTGGTTTAGCCAATCTATGATTATTAAAATCACACTGTTGACGATAACAGCTCTTACAGCCAGGTGAATAAGGACTGCCATAACGTTGACGAAATAATTGTCATGTTAAATCAAGATGGGAACAACCAAAGTAGAATGAAATCGTACCAAACCAAAAATACCCAATAAAACTTACAAAACCTACACGCCCTTCCCGAACATTTAAGGCAGATTTTCACTCTTTTTCCAAAGGTTAAACAATACGTTAAGTTTAGCAACGATATTGCACAATATCTTTATGATACCTTCTATAGTATAGTTAACGATACGACACCTCATATTAACTTAACTTTACTTAACAGTAAAGGCAGCTGATTTGCAAACAAAACCATCGCAATAGTGGTATACAATGTAAAATAAGGGCCCAAGTCATTGAATAAAGCAGCATTTTTATAAAAACAACATATAAAGCCGATAAACAAAATTTAGTGCTCGCCTTATCAATATTCGTAACAGAGTGCTCGAACGCGTAACGATGTTACTTTGTTTCGGCGCGTTCACACGCCACCCCGAGTGCCCGCGGGAGAGTTGCCAAAGGTAAAGTGAGAAAACTTTACAGTTATCTATTTTAGTGTTCAGATTTCGTATGGGGGTAACCGAAGCGTAACTATTATCCTTCGTTCGCATGAAGTGATTTGCTTCTTTTTTTAATTGTGAACTGCTAAAGAGTGAAATTCGAATTGATCGCTATCTTCCTCTTTTTTTCTTTAAAGCGAGGAGAAAACCATCTGGTTTTAAGTGGACTCTTTGATCCAGCAGATATCTGTTAGGGAAGAGAGAAAGGTGGCTTAGTAAACCAGCAAGCTTCACTATTGAATTCATTGTCAATAACCATCAGGTGAGATAAAGTTTGATTCTCCTTTAAGGGAGACTACTTTCTGGCACGTCACCACCCAAGAACCTTTTCGCTCGAAACGACCAAACGCCATCAGTTCAACGAACAATGTGCCTCGACCACTATGTCGTAACCAGTATGTTGATATCGTTGGTTTGGTTTATTCCGGATCTATTCGTTTCTGATTTGATGTTACTTTGTCTCGGCGCGTTCACACGAGTGCCCGCGGGAGAGATGCCAACAGTAAAGTGAGAAAACTTTACAGTTATCTGTTTTGGTGTTCAGAGTTCAAATGGGGGTAACCCAAGCATGCTGTAAGCAGCATGTTTTGTTGCTTCTTTTTGAACTCCAAAAAGCATGCTTTTTTTATGTGTTAGAAAGGCTATTTAGTAAAAATCAATTACCATTAGTTGAGATAGAGGTCTATCAACACTTTCCTTCCTGGAACGCGATCGCCACTCTAGAACAAGATTTTTTTCGCTCAAACCGCCATAAGCGCAACGAGTAATGTACCTTAACTGTACCACTTAAGGTTTGCATTTTGCTATGATGGTCTTTGGTACTATTGTGGATCTCCTCACTTCTGATTATATGTTACTTTGTCTCAGCGAATTCCTGACTGCCCCTGAAAAGTTGCCAACTAAAGTGAGCAAATCTTGCAGTCTTGGTTATAGATTGCATCATTTTAATTATTTAAATATCAATGTAAACTGCTGAATAGTGGAATGAGCTGTATAAAAAAGTTGATCCTGTTAATGAGAAGTAAAATTCAAAAATGCCGTTTCTTTGTGTACCTGTCTAGGTTATTTATTTCGGAATTTATAAGTTGTTTTGCACATTTTTTATACTTCGCGTGTGATCGCGGTTCGGAAATTGCATTATTAAAAAAATAAACAACAGCTGTATTCACTGAAGTAAAAGAACCTTTATTTAAACTCTTTGGCGGTATCAGCAATACGAAAACACCCCTCGGCTAGAGCCTTCCTTTAAATAGGTCAAATGAAGACACTCAATAAACAACATTTACACAGCTGTACAGTAAAATACGTTACTTTTCCTCGTCTTTGACATTTTATTTCAATTTCGTTTCCTTCAATATCAAATAACCTTTCTATATAAATCCAAATACAACAATTGACGTCATTAACTTATCGAAATATATTCTCACCCAGGTCAAAGTACGGTAAAAGAATAGTTTTTGTGACCTAAGCCTAACACTTTTGAATTGCCTGAATGGAACTTGGCACATAAACATGATATATCACAATCTGCCCTCGCATATTGAATGTTGCCATTTCTTTAGGAGAAAAAGTAGCAAAAGTTGGAAATGCTGGCATCTTATTGATAGCCTTGGTAAACGGGGTTGGGGTGAATAGAGGCTTGGAAACATGATTACAAATTGAAAAGAGAAAGAGAGACAAGGTGCTGTTTAAGGTTATATGGCTGTAAAAAGTAAACAAAGTCGCGTAGTTAGTGTATTTTTTCAATATCATATTTAAATAATGCAAAAGAAATTTCTTAAAAGTAATCCAGATGCGATCGCCAGTTAATTTGTCGCTATCCTCGCTTCGCTCGTCCTCGGACTCAATATCGTATTAAAACTTTTAACGTTGCAGTCTTGGACGACATAGTAAATAAAGAATTTACTTAATAAAAATCCATCTTTCCATTTTTATCACTTACTCGTTGTTTCATCGTAAAACATACGCCAGCTCTTAAATTAAAAATCTTCTCTCACATCTGCATGTTTTTTCCTAAACATATTCCCGCTATGAAAACGTTTCAACATTCAAGTAATTCAGGCCAAACTCTCAATGATTCTCTTCAAAATAATTTTGTAGGGCTCTTATTAATATTCAAAGGCTGTCTCGTAACCTGAATAAAGAAATTAGAGGGAACATCCCAGCAAAAGGGGAAATGGATTCATGGAATATTTTCAATGGTTAATTTTTTTATGAGGCTCATTGTCATGATCACTCGATGCTTGTGTTTGTTGGGTTAACACGTTTTAGTAAGAGTTTTATTTGATAAAAATGTACTTGTTGTATGTACTTTGATATTTTTCAATGTACTGCGTTCAGGTCGGTACATTTCGAAGAATAAAATATTGTAACGATACTTTAAAAAGTATCATATATCATAAATCACCAAGCACAATTCGTTCATTGAATGCAAAACAGACATATTCCAAAATCAGTTAGTATTGCATTTTAAAATTAGAAACTGTTCATATAAGATTTTCAGTGCAAGAGCAAATTATTTTGGAATGTGTTCGTTTTGTATTCAATGAGCGAATTATTAGCTGTGTTTTTTTAGGAAAGATAGATAGCGCAACAGCCACAGGCAATCGTTTCTGATGGCTGTGGGCTATATGAGAGTCATGATAATTCACTTCTCATGTATTCAAATGCTGTACCAAATCAAAGGACTAAGATAAATCGTCTTCATTCTGGTTATTTTATCGGCTTTAACCTTTTTAAACACTCTAAAACACAATTTTAATAAATAAAATTAAAACAATTACTCCATCAACAAGTGAGTTATTTTTAATAGTGTAAGAACTAGTATTTGGCAGGTTAGCAGGCAATTGGTGGTAACGATCTGAATAGACCCTAGAGAGACCTGAATAGAGGCAGATGATCTTTTTTAATCTTGTTTTAATTGCAATGATGTTTTAATTTCTTTGTAACGATCTGCAAATGTTTATTTCGAACCGGCCTTCAGAAGATTCTTACATCAAAAATAGCATAAGTGACTTAAGATTTCGAGTAAGGAATAAATTTAAAGACAGCCAGTTAGGTGCGGGTTCCGTGTAGCGTGTAGAGGACTAGTCAAACAGGCAAGACACCTCCAATATGCCTTCGGAGGCAGGTAAACAAATACCGAACAGTATCAGGCCGCTAGTGTCGCGACTGTAGAGTATGACCGAACTTTAGGACGACGTTCCTTATAATAGGCCTACTAGAAATTTTTCACGCCACTGCTCGGAAATGTGGCGAAAGATGGTCTGTTATTGGTCCCCAAAACAATCGATAGTTGTACATTGAATGAGCAGGCCTACTATGAATTTAAACAGACCAACTATGTTAACATTGTTGGTCTGTTCCTTTGACCAATAACATCGGTCCGCTGATCACTAATTCGACCAATCAGAACACACTTTGTGCTGCATATGAAATTAAATTGGCCAATGAGAAGTCGTTTTATTTTTTTAATAATATTCATCTTTTCACGGATAGGCAAAGAAATCAGATTCCATACAGCCATATATGTCTGCGTTTAATTATATGAAATAAAGTTTTATAAGGTTTTTTTTTTATTTCTTCGCAGTAGTCGTGAAAAGCACTGTGTTAAGCCTCGGCCGAAAGTACAATAGATGGACTCGTACTTTCGAGGGCCTCCGCTACGCGTCGGCCCTCGAACTAACTCGTCCATCTATTGCTTACTTTCTAACCTCTACAACAATGTACTATTGTAATATTACAACTAAACTTGGACGTTGTTAGTATTTTATATAAGTAGATTACTGTTGTTTATTTTCTATAGTACAGGCCTAGAGCTTTGTTTGGGTGTTAGTCAATATGTGTAAGATTATCTCCTCTGATAATGACTAGCCGAAATATTTTAAGAATGACCTGGCCAATGCGTGTTTTGTTTATTATTCACCAACTCAAATAATTATATCAGCTTCACCAATTTGCTAAACGATAAATAACGTACCTTATAGGGTTTTATTTAAGTTTTCTAAAAAAAAAGGTGTGTGAAACAACGTTTTGATTATGTTGCAACATTAAATAAAACCGAATCTAAGACGAAAAATAAATTAAATATCACGGGACAATCTCAAACACACGTCTAGGCTGGTAATAAAAAAAAATTACATAGAGAAATACATACTTAAGTACATAACAAAACATCAAAGGCTAAGAAAAAATACTCGATCTCATCACATGAATAGCTGCCCATACCCGGAATCGAACCCGTGACCGCAAGATTTGCGGTCAGGGTCACTACCAATTAGGCCAACGCGTCTTCTATTACTTTATCACATAGGCCCAAAATCTAAGTTAAAAATGGCCGACATGTTCGGCCAAACTAAACCAAATTCCCGACACAAAGCCAATAGGGCCGCCTCTAGCGTGTAAACAATACCTTCACATAGCTTTGTTTGTGGCTGCCGACCTTGGAACTTGTCAAGGAGGATGAACAGAGTTCCTGAAACAGGGCCGAGAGCTTTACGGCTAACAGTTCACGGAAACGGTGTGAGTTCAATTTTCTAATGTTTACCTTGGAGGAAAAAGATGACTTTTTTCATGGGCGTATTTGCGAAATGTTTCTTGCTTCTCACCGCGAGGCCTTTTCTAAATTGTAACCTATATAATTTTTATTTTGTAATAAAATCCGATCAGATATGGATGATTAAATGTAATTAACTTTTGAAAACTACTAAAGTGTAAATTTTATCGGCATCTTTGGTAGGTACAGTTATTCATCTCACGAAAGCGGAATTCGTAACACGTACGACACCCACACTACAGCGTCACGGAGACAATATGCACGTGCATCTACATTTAGGAGCAATAATACCGGGTCATAGTGCGTTTTTCATACAAACGAGACTATTTCGAAGCCTTGGTTCCTCGCCAGGGGTTGTTTTGAGTGAGTTTTAATGGTGGATACTGCGAGGTTCGCACAGCCAGTTAACACCACAGCGGGAGAGTTTGGGTCAGCACTTGGATTTCCTTACATTTTATTGCCATTTTAGATGTTTTTCTGAACATGCACAATTCCGGCGTTAACCACAGATTCATTCAGTTGGGTATCCTAGGCACTCTGGAAGTCCTGTATCGATGCTCGAGGTATTCATCATCAGATTTCACTAAAAGCATTCCCTGGCGAGGAACCAAGGCTTCGAAATAGCCTCTTTAGTATGAAAAACGCACCCTGACCTGTTATTTTTGCTCCTGAGTGCACATTCTACATACCTACACAAGTTTGGCAAACCCGCTTTTATGAGGTAAATCAACAGTAACTCGTTGCAAGTCTTTAGGAATAAATGGAGAGCTATGGAATATGTTATTAATAATGTGTTACTCGTATGGTCATTTTATTATTAGTTTAATATTGAATTGGGGATCACCTAAAAAAAAACTACTTGTTTTTATATTTTTATTCGAAAGAATAGACTTTTATAAGCAATTTAAAAAAAACGGATTTTTTGGTTGCGTCATATAATTATAAAAAATAAAAACAGATTGTTAAAAATTAAAGTGCCATTGACAGCTACCCTGTCATAAATTAAAATAAACAACATAACCATCGCTTGTGATAATGTTTATAAAAGTCTATTCTTTCCAATAAAAATATAAAAACAAGTAGTTTTTTTTTTAGGTGATCCCCAATTGTACAAGCGTTAACAACTTTTATTATTGTAAGAGTGCCATGTACACTTGATCCGGTATTGAGCAAACTTAAAAGATTGTACTAATGTTTTCATATCTTAATTGTGTAAATACTATTAGTTTCTTTTTTTTTTTTACATCATTAAGCTTCTTTTTGTGTTCAAGAGTATTTGAGCAGAACCTATTGACAATTTGAAATTACCTTCAAGCATGATGATTTGTATCATCATTCATTTATATTTTCATGCTCGGCGTCGGAACTTAAAGGCATTTATAAAAATATCGTCACTCAATTTTAAAAAAATACGGTAAATTACATGATGATTCTCATAAATTCAAGCAAAATCATCAACACCTTGCCTTTCTCTCAATTGTCTGGTGCCGGCACAACATGTCTTTTTCTTTTTTCCCCTCTACTAGCCGTCGTATCAGCTTTCTCTTTTTTTAAATAACAGCAAAATACCAGAGAAGGTATTAATGTCACGACGTAAATAAACATCAGTATTCCTACGAATTCTATATTCGTCAAAGGCTTATGTCAATGACTGACAGCGCCATCTACCACAATCTCGAGGAATTTGATGGCTTGATAGTATGATTAAGATCTACTTAGTTATAGCTTTTAGTAATTAGTCCATGACATCGCCAATAGGTGGCGCTATACATAAAAACTGTAAAATAGAGGCTCAGTAATTAATGTTCACTTTTGGAATAAACGCAGAGCGAGCCGCACGCTGCCATTCTGATTTTCCCTAACCATCATCCCTAAGCCTGCGAAGAAACATTGGTGACCCCGACGAAGACGATTCTCTCGCTCGAAGTACGCACGGAGTGAAGGAGGCGAAGTGGATTTTGCGATATTTTCGAAGAGACTCGAAATATCGACAGGGAACATCGACGGCGCGCCGTACCGAGCACGTGGCGCCTGGAACCTTCTACGAGAAGAAAGGCAGACGGTGGCCTTATACCAAAGAATATTCGAACATATTCAACAAGGACATACCAAATTATATTTCAAGAGTCAACCATCGACGAAAATTTGAAGAAAATAGCCGAAACGAAGGAAAGTCGGAGACAAAGGAAGTCGGTACACGTGGACAAGAGCAGGTTGAACCTATCAAGGTAGGTGGGCGGCGTCAATTTAAGCACATTTTGGGCTTTTTAAAGCAATAGATCAAACCAATACCGATAAGATTTTGTAATTTGTGTAACCTGTTAACGGGTAGGTACTTACCTATTTAGCCTATTGTACTTAATTTAACCACAACCTCATCTACGTTCTTGAATTTAAATACAATATGTCATCTTCATCCGAGAATGAATCTAGTGACACAATTTTAGAAAACGCAAAGTTAAAAAGCTTGATAAAAAAAAGAGGAGTAGTAAAGGGAAAATTAACATTGTATAAAAAATTTATATCGAAACAGGACGCGAACTCTTTAACAGCTGATCAATTAATAGATCTCGAGTTGAGATTAAACAGAATCATTAGTGTTTTTAAAGAATTTGAGACGGTGCAGGACAAAATTGAGACCCTGTGCACAGACGTGGAGGAACAGCTGTTAGAGAGGGAGAATTTTGAAAACTCTTATTTCCAATGTGTTTCCCTTAGTAAAGGTTACCTAAGGCAGGCTGGGGCCTCAAACCAGCCGGTAGCAGCCCCCAGCGACAATGTATGCTCGGCACATGGAACCTGTGAGTCAATTAAATATCCAGATATCTCCTTACCTACATTTAACGGTAATATTACCGAGTGGATTGAATTTAGAGATACGTTCGATGCCCTAGTAAACCAAACCAGTTTAAAACCTATTCAAAAATTCAAATACCTAAAAGGTTGTTTAGCGGATAGCGCATTGGAGGTTATTAGTTCGTTAGATTACGCTGAGGAAAGCTATTCGATAGCCTGGCAGCTACTCTGTGAAAGATTTAATAACCCTAGAGTGCTCGTAAATAACCACTTGAGAGCTCTGTTAGACATCGATACTGTACCCACCACAGCATTAGCGCTTAGAGCGCTAACTGATAACATTTCGAAGCATTTGCGTACATTCAGATCATTAAAAATAGCAACCGAGGGGTGGGACATATTAATTATATTTCTACTTAGCTCAAAACTAGAGAAAAACATGCAACAAAGATGGGAGGAGAAAATTAATTCGCGTGAACTGCCTACATTACAGGATTTCAAATCATTTCTGCGGAACCGAGCGGATATGCTGGAAGCGCTGAGTCACGCGAACCCCGCGCCTGAGCGGACCGGTCCCGGCGCGCTCCCTCCTCGGAAGGCGCTGGTAACCACGTGCCCTCCGTCCCATGCCCACAGTAAGGTAACACCGAGACGTACTACCAGTCGTAATCAATGTCCCAACTGTAGGGAAGGGCACTTTATTAACCAGTGTCCGAAGTTTTTGGCTCTGAATGCACCCACACGCATTCGTGTAGTGAAAAGGTTAGGCCTTTGTTTGAATTGCCTAGCCTCAAACCATATCTTACCTAACTGCCGTGCAAGCAGCTGTCGTGAGTGCAAGGGTAAGCATCATACACTCTTACACATCCCTTGGACACAATCCGACGCGACTGAAATGACACCACAGCCTCGACAATCGACTTTGCACAACATGACCGAACCGAATAAACCGATTATCGAATCACACTCCGTTAATTTGATAACTAACCAACGACAAAACGGCACAGTGATAGCCCGACTAGACGGCAACTCTTTACCGATATCGACACAAACAAAATCTATTATTTTGTCTACCGCGCGAGTCAAGGTTTTAGACAAAAACAACCGATTGCACACTTTGCGTGCTCTGCTCGATTCGGGGTCTCAATCGAATTTCATAACCGAAAGTGCATACAACAAATTAAATTTACCAACGACAAATTTAAACCTAGAAGTTTTGGGATTTAACGAAAATGTTACAAAAATAAACAAATTATGTAACATCACGGTGCAGTCAAACGATGACTCATTTTCTACCAATTTAGCGTGCTTTATTGTACCTAACATTTGCAATATACCTTCTTACATAACAAACGCTCAACAATTAAATATCCCTCAAAGATTCAATTTAGCCGATAATTTATTCTATCAAGGAGGGGAAATAGATCTGATTTTAGGAGCCGAGCAATTCTATCACCTTTTGTGCATAGGTCAGCATCGACTAGGTGACGGCTTACCGATTCTCCAAAGGACTCGGTTAGGCTGGGTGGTATCAGGAGCACTGACCGCCAACGCAACACCGCAGCGGGTGAGGTGTAATGTAGTCCAAGCGAACGCGATGCAAGCCTTTTGGAGCTCTAATGAAGGTCACACAGAGTCGACGTTACCAGATGATGAGTACATTCAGTGCGAGAAAATATTCAATGAGCACGCGAGAACTTCTGATGGTAATTTTGTGGTGACCATCCCCCTAAGGGAGTCAGTGACAGGTCTGGGCGAGTCGCGTTCGATTGTTTACAAACGATTTAAAACCCTGGAATCTAAATTCGCTCGAGACCCCAAATACAAGCAAGAGTATGTACGGTTCATGCAGGACTTCAAAAATGCAGGTCATATGATACAATTAAATAAAACCGAAAACTGTAACTATTTACCGCATCACGCAGTCCTTACCCCGCATAAAACGACCACACCACTGCGGGTGGTTATTGATGCATCTTTCAAGACGAGTACAGGTCAGTCGCTTAACGACATACAATACAAAAGCTCCGTGATTCAAGACGATTTAGTAAACATATTACTAAGATTCCGAATAAACAAGTATGTAATAAATGCAGATATCGAAAAGATGTATAGAATGATATACATAAACCAATCACAACGACATTTACAATGTATACTCTGGCGTGAGAACCCAACCGACCCATTACTTACCTACACTCTAACAACACTTAGTTTCGGCCTTAAGTGTGCCCCCTACCTGGCGACGCGTTGCCTACTCCAGCTCGCGCAGCAGAACCAGGACGAGTTCCCGGAGGCGGCTGCTGCGATAGCTAATAGTTTTTACATAGATGACCTGCTCCATGGCGGTGATGACGAACACCAGGTAGCCAAAACAGCTGTTGACGTCGAACGAATTCTCCGCGGCGCGAACTTCAACCTACGAAAGTGGAAATCGAACTCCCCGAACATACTACAAACCGTGAGTAACACCACGAACACACATAAAAACACATCACCGACGTCACTTACTAACAATACACACAAAGTCCTAGGACTCGCGTGGTGCAGTAATAACGACAATTTAATGTACCAATTTAAAGGAGAAACAGTGCAAAAACCACTAACAAAACGAAAGGTTTTATCTTTAGCCTCTGCTATTTTTGATCCGTTAGGGCTAATAGCACCAGTAATAATTATCGCTAAATGCTTTATCCAGCGATTATGGAAAAACAAAATAGCCTGGGACGAAAAACTCCCTAGCGAATTTGTTACCGAATGGGAAACCTTTTATAAAAAATTGTTTACGTTAAACTGCCTCGCATTACCTAGACACGCTCTTATCAGTGATTACGTAACGCTAGAACTGCATGGTTTCTCCGATAGCTCATTAGCGGCGCTCGGAGCGTCGATCTATATACGAACTGTAGATGCGTGCGGGAGAATCATAACTCGACTGTTATGCGCTAAGACAAGAGTGGCACGATGTGAAACCATCCCAAAACTAGAGTTACGTGCCGCATTATTGTTAGCAGAATTGTACAATAAAGTAAATAAAGCACTCAAACGTAACTTCACAAAAATCTATTTTTGGAGCGATTCAACAGTAGCACTGGCATGGATAAAATCACTGCACCTTAGTAACCTAAATTGTTTCGTAAAAAACCGAGTAATTAAAATACGCAACTTAACAAACACAGACAATTGGCACTGGGTCTCTTCCAATGAGAACCCCGCGGATTACTTGACCCGAGGGTTGCATGCAGACAAGTTAGCTAGCTGCACCCTGTGGTGGGAAGGATCCTCGTGGCTAAAAAAGCCCGTTAATGAGTGGCCTTCTCTACAAATGACGATTTTCGATTTACCGAGTAACGAATCTATTCTGTGTAGCGTTTCTACGAACGCAACACAACCAAACAAGTTCATGACTCATCTTTTTAAAAGATGGTCCAACGTAAACAAATTAATTAATTGTGTTGCAGTCATATTTCGATTTATTAATAACTATTTTAATAAACGTAACATGTTGAGGGGTCCATTCTCTGTCGAAGAGTTGAATCAGGCCCTAAACAAATTAATCCAATTTTCGCAAATGGAATCTTTTCCCAATGAATATAATTTACTCGAAACAGCTAAACCACTTCCAAAATCATCCAATTTATTAAATTTAAACCCATTTATGGAAAATAAATTAATAAGAGTAGGTGGTCGCTTAGCGTTATCGCACTATATGCACGACAAAAAACATCCTATTATTCTACCGCAAAAACACATACTTACCAAGCTTATCATGCGCAGCGAACATGTTAAACTGATGCACGCCGGACCTCAGTTATTATTATCATCGGTTCGAGAACGATTTTGGCCGATAAATGGTAAGAGTATGGCAAATAAGGTCGTCGGCGAGTGTGTAACATGCTTCAGAGCCAAACCTACTTCGCAGATACCTATCATGGGGGATTTGCCACCAACGAGAGTGAACCCGGCCCCCGCCTTTCTGTATACGGGACTTGATTACGGTGGTCCGTACACGATAAGGGACA
The DNA here is from genome assembly GCA_923062465.1 of Acleris sparsana. NCBI lineage: Eukaryota > Metazoa > Arthropoda > Insecta > Lepidoptera > Tortricidae > Acleris > Acleris sparsana. Next base: position 3,021,457 of record OV281287.1, on the reverse strand, counting down.
GGAGGGGACGTGGTTACAGAACTGATAAATGTTACATTGCAATTTTTGTCTGCATGACTACTAAGGCGGTTCACATCGAATTAATTTCTGGTTTGCAATCATCAGCATTCCTTTCGGCTTTACGACGGTTTATAGCCAGACGATCGAAACCGAAGGAAATTCTTAGCGATAATGCTACTACCTTTCATGGGGCCAGTAACGAAATAACCGAGCTTTATAGATTTTTAGGCGAAAATTCTAACGAAATAATAACCACTTGTGCAGGTGAGGGTATCAAATGGAGGTTCTTGCCGCCATACACTCCTCATATGGGTGGACTACATGAGTCAGCTATAAGATGTTGTAAATTTCATTTAAAACGAGTACTAGGCCTAGCATTACTAACTTATGAGGAATTTTCCACTGTTTTGATTCAAATTGAGGGTATTTTAAATTCTCGTCCTTTATGCCCAATACCAAATTCAAATAGTGATGATGTTACTTTCTTGACGCCTGCCCACTTCCTTATAGGTAGAACGCCAACCGCAATGCCTGACTATGACTATACGGATGAACCGAATAACCGACTAACCCATTACCAAAGGTTACAGCAGTTGCAACAGGACTTCTGGCGCCGATGGTCAAGAGATTACATAGGACTACTACAGGAGCGTACCAAATGGAGGAGTTGCAAGGGCCGCGCCCTTCAAGAGGGTACCGTGGTGCTGGTGAGGGAGCCGCGCCTGCCGCCTTGCCTGTGGAGGATGGGCCGCGTCGTGCGCTGCAGCCCGGGACACGACGGCCGAGCGCGGGTAGTCGACATCAAAACAGCAAACGGCATCATAAAACGAGCGTTCAATAATATTTGCCCATTACCGACGAATGCTATAGAATAGTAAATAGATTGTGTTCATTTCAGTTACTTACGTAAATCGCATAGTTTAAGAGTTAAAATGTTACTTTAGATTTCTTAGCGTATCAATAAATCCTATTTTGATTGTAGTTTCCTTAAACCTCATACAATTGAATGGCAAGGGGTCAGGTATAATGTACAATTTCCGAAGCTAGTTTATTTCAATTTAATCTTACACTCATTTCTTATTGTTACCTATTGCCCACTTAATCGATTCAGTACAGTACCAACCACTTTGCCGTTTAATGATTATGACCCTTAGTGTCGCTATCTAGCCTACAGTTTTAATTAATTTAATAAAGAAAACGTGTCGCTAATGAAATGATCCTGAAAGGAGTATTGTTATGTTGTTGTATAATAGCCAAGTTGGGGGTGGCAGCATGTCAATGACTGACAGCGCCATCTACCACAATCTCGAGGAATTTGATGGCTTGATAGTATGATTAAGATCTACTTAGTTATAGCTTTTAGTAATTAGTCCATGACATCGCCAATAGGTGGCGCTATACATAAAAACTGTAAAATAGAGGCTCAGTAATTAATGTTCACTTTTGGAATAAACGCAGAGCGAGCCGCACGCTGCCATTCTGATTTTCCCTAACCATCATCCCTAAGCCTGCGAAGAAACAGCTTATCATTAGTGTAGAGTTTTGCGTAGCTTATATACAGAAAAGAGACATATGTTTGCTATTATTAGGTAAGTAGAAAACATACTTTGATGTGGTGTCAATGATAGGGGATCAATGTTAAATATTCCCGGAAAAAATATTCCTCGATAAAATATTTCCAAAAAGTATTATGAATGATGATAATGACGTAAAAGCCCACAACTTAATGTTACGAGAACAATAGATTCTAATAGTTATTTTCTAACTTTACCAATTAATTCTTTGTTCTTCGCAAGGTCGCGATATTTTCTTGCAAAATACTATGCGTATTTATGTTCTGGAGTAAAGCTTGTATGTGAGATTATCGACGTCTACTTCTAACTTAAATACATTACTTCTTATGCATGAAAAATAAATAAATAATAATTGTTGTCTGGAAGAGTTATCGTAAGAACGCCTGTTGTATAACCTATAACTTAATAATAGTACAGTTGTTATATCTCACGAAAGCGGGTGTGCTATACTTGTAGTTGTATCACGTATAGACACGCACACTAGGGTGTCCTTTAGCTACGCACTCAGAGACAACGTGCACGTGCTACACACACAAGTATGGCAAACCCCGGTTTCGTTAGATAAAATGACTTTAACAGCACAATCTCGCATACATTGAAAAACTCCCAATCTAAGACCCAGGCTTGTAATATGTGCAAAAGAGCCAACACACAACAGTCAACATACTTACATAGACAAATACTTACATAGAAAACAGCGAAGATTCATCACCAAAAATCCTTTTTTTTGTAATTAGACAGCAGACGAGCACACGGTAGCCTCTGATCGTACGGTAAGACTGAATACGCTAGCATCGTAGGTAGAGTCACTGCCCGCGGAATAGAAAAAATAGTGGAAGTGGCATGAGCTTCACTTAGTATCAGACCTCTCAAACTGTCATAAGATCAACACGCCGCGATGGAAAATGTTTTTGGTGTGGCTATCGTTTTTATATTCCAAATTAATAAGGTATGCTTCTGGATTTATTTCCTGTTATAAATATTATTCAAGTCGTCATAACTATGCCACACGTTACAAGCCCAATTGGCACTTCCACTGTTGTTTCTGTTCCGTGTCACTGCCGCATAGTCGAACTATGTCGTCAAGTATACTTGTAAACTTCCAAGGTATTATTTTGGTACCATCATGCTTACATCGAATTTGTAACAAACTGGTTCCTCCGCCCGAATTAAAATTACAAAGTCAAACAAACGTAATAAAACTTGGCCAAAGCTTTAGCTTTATGCGTTTCGGCGTCGTGTAGTTACCGCTACCAACTTTGTCCTAATGAATTCCTCCAAGAGAATTAAAAGCTTATAAATTGAGTGGTTTGACGTAGGGCTATCTCAAGTTTCAGGGACGGATTACATTTAGTTACGAAGGGTAAAGAAAAACAAAGGAGCGTACTTATCTTGCGGGGTTAGGTGCCTTTTGCTTAATTAAAATGTAGCGGAGGGACGACCCTTTGAAATATAAGATCGGGTTCCCTTAAAGGATTAAGTTTGAACTATAATTTGAATTCGAAAAGCAGTTTGTTTTTTTAATTACGAACTGGAAATCGGGTCAAGTTTAGGTTATTACCCTTAGGTTATTGTAGGGTTGTTTGATACTGCAATGCAAGAAATAGCGGCCCACCGTCGCTTTACTTCGGTTTATGGGAGTTTCCTGTAATGCCCGTACATAACTAGAATGTATATATTTACCAACCGCATTAAAATTAAAATAATAAATTTAGGGGACACGGTTTCTGTAGGAGAATGTATCGAAACTTTGTATGTGGTGGTTGTCTTGCACTGTCATAGGAAAGTAGGTATATATATAATATATATATTTTTATTACTACTATTTATTACTGTCTATGAAAATTCTTAGTTTTGACACATTTTCCTGCTCAAGCTACGCTTGAATTTTTTTTTTTTTTGTTTTATGTTAAATTCATTGTTTTATATAATGCTAGGTTAAGCTTTGTAATTGTATAATATCATAAGTAGTATTTAAAAACGACTGACTGTTGAGTTTCTTGCGGCGTTTCTTCTCAGCAGTGGTCTCTTGCGAAGCGCTGGTAGATTTTGACGTGTAAAAGTGCCCGTGCGGCCTACTTACTGAATAAACATATTTTATCTTTTTTATCTGTTGCATAGTTTGAAAGATCAAAGCGTATATAAAAGGTTACCGACATAGCCCGAAGAATAGCTAAACTGAAGTGGCAGTGGGCGGGGCACATTGCTCGCAGGACTGATGGCCGATGGGGTCAGAAGGTTCTGGAGTGGCGTCCGCGGACCGGAAGACGAGCTGTAGGTAGGCCTCCAACAAGATGGAGTGACGAGTGTCAGGATCGCGGGATGCGAAAAGCACAAGACCGCTCTGAGTGGAAAGCCTCGGGGGAGGCCTATGTCCAGCAGTGGACGTCTTTCGGCTGACATGATGATGATGATGAAGCGTATATACATAGATACAGACAGTGGGAAGCGACTTTACTTTTTACTATGTAAAGATTTCCCGCTCGATACCGGGCAAATAATACTCAACTTTAGCGCTCGAAATATGGTTTTAGATACCTCATTTCATAAATGCGCGCTACCAAAGAAATGGTGCACAGTTTTTTAATAAATAAATCAAAGTGTAACTCAAACTAGCTGGTACAAGCACCCTAAGCGCTCAAGTTCGCGTTGCAGCTCAAGTTGCGCAGGACGCAGACATCACTCAAGTCGCCGCGCACACTGTACTCAGAACCACAGCAGAAGTATCACAGTATAATACAAAATTGATGATTGTATTTCCTTTATATTAAAAAAAAAACACGGATTTGGATAGAATGGTGATATAGCTTAAATTACATAGGCTACCATATTATAGGTAACCCCTTACCTATGTGGTGACACCCCTAGGGTAATTCGCTTATGCAGCACATTAGACGCGGCACAGGCAAGTCGCGGTTGAGCAATAGCAGTAGCTATCTGACCTCACTCTTAGTAACTCGCATCAGTCTGGCTTACATCCTTAACAGAATAAACATCTTTCTTGAATATTAGTGCGGAGTAAATAATAAACATTATTAAGTTGAACTGTTTTATTTTTTGACAAGTGAACTCCCACATTGGTGACCCTGACGTAATATAGAGGCCAGGCGGGACCGGGAAGATATTTTTTTTGGAGTGAAAGATACAAGTGAAAGACAATGAGTATGTTCGGCTAGACTCCCGCCACAACATGTGGCACAACAAAGTGAAACTGGTGTGGATTCCAGGACACGAAGGCTTTTCCGGAAATGAAATGTGTGGCAGACAATGAAACACTTATTGTGTGAATGTGATGCCCTCGCCGGAGTAAGAATGAAAATCTTCGGTTGTGGCTACACAGAACCAAACGATTTCAAGGCACTGCCATTGCACTGCACTATCCGCTTTTTGGAAGGGGTGGAGGCTGCATTGGATTAAGCGCATTTGGATTAGGGTCGAAGTGTATCCGTAAGGACCCCACCAAAAAAAGATAAAATAAGATAAGGAGGAGCTCAACGTGGTAAAGGACTTGCTGAAGGACGCGCAGGATCGCAAATACGACGTCCTAAAGACTCGGTTAATTGCGGAATACCATGAAAGTGCCGACTCGCAACTCAACCAGCTGGTCAACGTACTCGAATTGGGCGATCAAAAACCGTCGCAATTATTCAGGAGCATGGCGGAGGCCACTCGGAATTCAGGTGTGGCAGATGACCGGCTTAGAAATCTATGGCTTCAGAGGCTGCCGTTAGTGGTGAGGACAGTCCTGTTGATTAGAATGTGGGAGTTCACTTGTCAATAAATAAAAGGGGCACGGGCGACTCTATAGAAATGCATATTACTAAGGCCTGTATTAATAAACTGATCTCAACACTCGTGCTCGTCACATAATATCTGAGTAAGTGTGAAATTAGGACATGAATTGCCAAGAAAATCATGTCCATTTTGTACATTTATCAATTATACCAGCACTGACCATGTTACGTGATCAGGACCAATGACACACTTGTGTGCTCAAGTTACGTACAAATTTGTACTTGGTAGCTTGGAATGCATTAAGCAGCCTGTGACGCGTGAATTTCTATTTCGACCACAGTCTCGGTTGAAATTGGTTAGTTAGCCTGAATTGTATGATTGAATAATTGGTATTTCGTTATTCATAGTTTTGAGGTCGGCCATGTATGATTTGTGAATCATTGTGGCTTTTATTTGATTTCGTCCGCGTCCATTTCGATTATCGTTGCTCCCTCGGGCTTATGTGTTAATCCAGGGTATAAGCTATCTCCATTCCAAATTTCATCAAATTCCGTTGCAGGGTGAAAAGTAACAAACCAACCCACGCACACACAAAACTTTTACATTTATAATATTATTAGTACGATTGTTCCTTTAAACTACCGCCAACCACCAGTTGTTGCGTTCTGGTGAAGGGATAAGACAACCATTTGGCATCTGGTGACAAACAAAATCGGCCTTGAAAAAATCTATACGTGGAGTGAGATTTAAAATTAAATGTGTCGTCTTCTTTATTTATTATGTATTTCCGTAAATGCTTCTCTTTTACTCATTGTATTATTATATCGTGTCCCGTCTACTCTGTCTACGATCCCCAAAGAAGCACAGCCCTACCACAGATACTAAATAAGTCCACTGGCGCATTCTCAACTACGCCAGGGTCACCAACTTTACAAAATTCATGTAATGGCTCACGCCACGTCCACGGTTCGGAACTTCGATGAATAATAAAACGCCAAGTTTCCGTGATTTATATTCTTGACGGGACGGACTTGGCCGTTAGGCGTTGTCACTTCACTTGTTTTATGGGGAGCCTGAGTGTCAGTGGTGACTGCTGACAGACTTTGTCACATAATATTTATGTGACACATTGCGTGGAACAATAAACTGTTGACAGTTATTTGTAGTTCTTGACTAGATTTAAAATGCACAACAGCTGGGGCTTTATTCCACTCTGTAAAACTATACAGCTTTTAACATGTTATCGTATTGTCTATGATATGTTACCTCTTATTTCAAGTAGATCTACTATAAAAGCGGCCGAGTTATAAACGATACAAACAATATACGATAATACAAATGGAGCCCCGCAGTTTTTTTCTTTTTTAATTTGTGAATTGATGATTATCACATAATTCAAGTGGATAGTACCTTTAAAATAAACTGGGATGCTTAATTTATTCAATCATTTTAGATAACAGCCAAAATTTTTAATTGATGAACTGAATTTAGCAGTTCGAAAATTCAAACTTCATATACACTTATGCTCTACTCTCATGTTAGTCATCGAAACATACTTGAGTGTTAAAAATCTTGAATTGAACTTATTGCTTCGAGCTCATTAAACATTAACACGCTTCCAATCTAAGCGTAAAGGGCTGTGTTGGGAGTTACTCTAAAGGATAGAATTCGGAATGAGGTAATCAAACAGAGAACCGAAGTTTATCGACGTAGCTTACCGGATTTAGGTTAAAATGGCAAATGGGCTAGTTTCATTATATCAAGAACTGGAAATAGTTTGGCTAAACGTGTCTTTGGTTTGAGACCACGACTGGGCAGTAGCATAGCATGCTCTCGGGCGAGGAGGAGCGAAGATTCCCTCAGGTTGCTGGAAATAGCGGGATGTGTAAATAAACAGAGAGCACGACGCACCATACTCAGTGTGGGTGGGATACCGATGGTGTTACTACCAGCTCACAAAACACAAATGAAATCCTTAAAGTTATTTGGTGGTTGGTAAGTCTACTTAGGCCACATTTAACCAAACTGAAATAAGACTTACTCCGAGATTAGTCTATGCAAATTCAGCGTTTATTCTAGGTATAACACCTTATTCCAGATTAGTCTAATGCAACCTTAGATGTGATAATTTTCCTTTAGAATTGGGATTGTTCTTATTTTTACGATTACTCTTAATCTAAAACCATTTCGAGGAATAGGGTTTTAAAACCGTTCGTTATTATTAATTTTTTGAATTATTTATGTATTTCGGATATTTCGACAAAAGTATATTTAACCTTTCGTTTTGGGCTTGAAGCTCTCTTACGGTGTATCTTACGGGTTAGGTGAAAACCGCTTGAAATAGTATGTTTTAAAACACTATAACAATCACTTTTTATTATTAGATATCATTTAATTGTTGTAATTTATTAGAAAATGCCAAACCAATTTCAAAATAATCATGTCATCCATAAAAAGTCTGCTGAATAAATAAAGATGTTAAAACAAAACTATTGGATCAAATACAAAATTAATGAAATAGGTCTCTTAAAATGACCTCTTCTGTCGAATTAGAATGTAAAAACCATAAGCTTTTTTTTTTTCGTCTATCCCAATTCGTTACCTGAGCTTTCATTTAAAAGTAATCTTCCAGTTTTTTAGTATTTTCAATTTTGGCTGTAGGAGGTGGGGACACGTAACTCAGTGAAGATGACACGTTGAGAGTTCAAGATATAAGAAACGGTCCCACAAATCTTAAACTTGATCATGACATTCATGACATACACGTTATAATCGTTTTTAAATGGGGCAACAATATATCACACGACATAAAGGTACCCTAGTTTATTTTTTCATGATTTATTATTGGTCTAAGAGCGCGGTATAAATATTGTGTACAAATTTCAGTTAATATTGATAGATTGTAAGAAAAAGTGAGTGTGACGTCAAAAACACCGACTAAAATAAGAAAAAAACATACTATGTTCATAAAATTTGTTATTCATAGTGTCCATGGTGCTTAGTTTGTGACTTTGTCAATTTGTGTGAAATTCACATCTCAACTCACTCGCTCGCCATACCTCGGAAAATTAAGTTTTTTTTTGATGACGTACTAGCCAGTTTTAAAATCTAAAAGTTCAGGAATGTTCGAGGAACAGTATGTTTAAGAGGTCATCGTATCTTATCAATTATCATACAAAAGGGCCCTTTCTGGATACACCCTTGAGGATTTTTTGTGTAAATACCCTTTTACACACTCAGTTTTTCGAACGTGCAGGTATCCTCAAGATTTTTTTCCGTAAGAGCATCGGGTAATGTACCTACTTTAGTTAGAAAAACTCATTGGTACATGGTGATGCGGTCACCATTCGAACGGCCACGGTTCAAACTTTGTACTTTGCAATCACGAGTCGACCCTCTAAGCCACTAGGCCACTACGTCATGACGCCGAGAGGTTTGTGAGGCAACGCTTATCGCGTAGCTATCAATCTTTTTTCAATAAAAATTTACTCTGGGTGGTAATGTTGCTTCACCCCTTAAATTGGATCCGCCTTCCACGATTTTTTCTTGGTGTGTTTTGTTTTTATTTATATATATATATTTTCTTGGAAAGGAAAACGTACAGACTTGATTTTCATAATATCTACAACTCATTCAAAAATCGTAAAAATCGAACTAAGTTTAAGGGGGGAGAAACGTTACCTCATTTCGTTTGGAAATTTTCAGACTTACCAATCCTCTTAATGATTCCGAAATAGGTTGCAAACGCAAAATCGGAGTACGATTTCGCTCTCAAGAGGTAAACGTTAAGATAAACAGAAGGGGTCGTATAAAGATTCGAGCATTTCATTCCCAAGTAGGTTTTATGACAATTAGTGACGGGAGCGGCGCGCGCCCGGCCGCATCAAATATTTAGGATACGAAGAGACGCTCGTGAGTAGAGACGGCCATTTTGTATTTAGGTTTGCCGATGTACTTGACAAAATGGTTCAATTTTGAATTTTTCGCTACTGGCAATAATAAAATTAGTAATGTGTTTTGTTCAGTACTTAAGTAATTTTAATCTTTGCATAGTACAGACAAGTGAAAAATAGGTATCGAAAGAATCCTCTCATAAATGTTAGGAAGTTCTTATTACACTGGAATAAGGTGCCTTGGGGCATAATTTTGTAAGCGGATTGTGAAGCGCCGCTAGAATTACCTATACATACCTGTCAAAAAAATTCGTACAACTTTAGCTCCTGGCAAAAACGTTTCTCACCCCCCAAATCAAGTCCAAGTTCCAAGATTTTTGATTATGTTGTAAGTATTATAAAGAACTAGGTCTGTACGTTTCTGTTTTTTTCTTTATTTGTTTCTTTCTTAAAAAAATATTTTCATGAAAAGGAAAATGTACATACATAGTCTTTCATAATATCTGCAACATATTCAAAAATCGTAAAAATCGGACTAGATTTAAGGGGATAGAAACTTTTTAAGCATTTTTTATGGAATTTTTTAACTACAATATCCTCTTAATTTTTCACGAAAGGTTTTTAGGTAAAATTAATTCTGGTTTATACCGAGGCGAGTCAAAGTAAACGCCAAACCATAGAACACTGTTATTTTTGACGCTTCTCGAGACGAGCAGAGTTGAAATCAGTTTATTAATATGGGCCTTAAAATTGTAGTATTAAGATTGGAAATCGATGACATGATTCCCATTTTCCATCTTCCTTTGCGCTCGATTGTCTTTTTCATGCTGTCCAATTCTCGTATTATTTCCTACGAGCAACCGGAAAATTATTTATTCCAAAGTTTAGGAATCCAAAATAATATATATCAATCATTATTCGAAATATCCACGTCGAAAGCGTAGTAACGAGCGGAAGATTCATATTTGAATGCATTTTGCATTCAATCTCGCATCGAATACCGAATTCAATTCTCGGTATCGCCGAATGCTCGCCCCATCTCTATTTTACGAGGATCATTTGCCGAAATGAGAATTTAAGCGGCGTACAAATCGACTGTTTACTTCTTCAAACTCTTATACAACTCTTGCGTGACATTCCTAAATCAACTGTAACGTGATAACAATTTAGTTCAAGTTGCCATGTGTTGTCATAGTGAGTTAGGAGGTTTAAGTTTTGTGAAAGCGTAAATGTACCAAGATGTCAGGGAAGTGCACGAAGTGACGTCATAAAGAGTCGCTAAAATATAGCTGTTTAGCGGCACTCGTTGAGAGTGACAGAGTGTGTTTATGTCAAGGTGGATACTACGTGAAGTTTATACAACAAAAATGTATTAGTTTGTCGTCCTGAGTTATTCGCTCCACAGGAACTTTGGCTCTTGTTTTGCAGGATTAATGATAGCCTATCTGTTAATACAGGATAATATAAGCTATTCCTATTTCAAATTTGATCCAAATCCGTCGAAAAGTTTCAGCGTAAAGTAGTAACAGGCATACTAACTCACACACTTACTCACATACTTTAGCCATTATAATATTTTTCTCAAAAATGACAGGAAAAGTTGACATTACTATCTATATATTGGGATGCGAAGTACATAGTTTACTGACAGATCTCAAATTAAAAAAAAAAAACATTGCGTGCTCGCTACACAAGCACGCAATGTTGCATACAAATTTCATTACCATCTAGTATCTAACTTTTTAAAAAGTGAAAACGGCCTTAATAAAATGAGGGCACAAGTCTTATTACATCCAAATTTTGTTCGGAATATAACTTTTTTATCTGTATCTCGAATAGCTTGAGTAGTTTTAAAAAAAAAGCTTGCGTTTCTCCTTGTCATAAACAAAAGACGGTAAAGAGTAGGTAATATTGTCTGTATAGATTGTGTGGTATTTCTTTCCTTAATAAAGTACTTTACTCCAACATAATTTTATTCTTGCGATTTTTGAGAAAAGCACTATATATGCCTCGGCAGGAACGGCAATTGCAGGCCTCGTATTTTTAAACGGACTCGCAAGCTCGTCCGTTTAAACCAATCCTCGCCCCGCAATTGCCTACTTCCGTGCCTAGGCAATAATGTACTATTTTCATGTCTCTTGTTCGGGAAGTATTTCCTCATCACATCAGCGGGCTAAAAATGGTATTTCCATCTCTAGGATGAAAAGTAACTTTGAAAAAGGAATTGCTGAAACACAGCCATTTTGTACCGTTTTCTAATTTATAATCTTCCATGGTGTTTGCATCTGCAAACATTACATAACAACTGGCACTTTTTTTAAACTTCTTAAATGAATATTTGTGACAGCAATATTCAACATTTTTGTAGACTTTAGACTGAAAATATCATTTGCACCCTGGAAATACAGGCGCACTCGCTGACGCTTGTGCTAATGCTTGTGTAAACTAACTACTACCAACTGTTTAGAGGTTTAAAAAGTAAATTAAAAAAAAAAACTTTAGTTCCTAGAGACTAATAAGGAGCTTTAGTGCCGATATGCAGAGACTAAAATAACATTTTAACAGCATGAGAAGTAAAAAACATATTTTAATTTTTTGGCCCCTAACGGGACCTTGAATCAGGTCTGATTTGCCAACTAAGAGGCTGCAGTAAACAAAAATGCATTAAACGTATTAGTGCGGGCACTCCGCGCTAATTGTTGGCCGGGAACCAAGCACTTGCTGGACTAGCCGGATTACTGTTATCAGGAACTTTGCTTTTTGCTCCCAACTTTAACCCGTTACGGGCCCAGAACTCAATAAGAAGCCCAAATTGTATTGGAATTAGGAAGCTTGGCAGTATTGAGTAAAAGATGAGGAGAAATACTGAAGCAAGCGCACTTTCTTCGTAGTTTCAATATTTTAAAGTTAGTAAGTGCCGAGGCCACTTTATGTTCGTTCAAGTTTTATCTCTAGGATTAAACAAATATTCGCTATATTTGTTTAATCCTAGAGATAAAACTTGAACGAACATAAAGTGGCCTCGGCACTTACTAACTTTAAAATATGTAATAAAATTGAACCAAGTAATAATCCCTCTTAAAAAAAGAGAGCTTTCAGACTTGGCTTTCTAAGAAGCATTCGAATGTTTAAATATTTAATTATTTTTTAAATAATAAGTTTAATTAAAAGGTGTTAACATATTTTTAAAATTTGTATCTTTATATGTTTGTCTCTGTTTGTGGCATCTTAGCCCGCAAACGCATGAACCGATTCGGACGTGTTTTGTTTTAAAGAAGGTTAGTTAAATGTACTATCGAACCAACGGAACCCTGACCCACCATGGAACCTTGTCACAATGATTGACGTGCGATTGTCGTATAGCTTCGTATGACAGTCCTAACGTCAATCACTTTGACAAGGTTCTATGGTGGGTCAGGGTTCCGTTGGTTCGATAGTACCTGTAATGTGTTTATGTAATGTGGCAATCAATGTTTTTTGAATTTGAATTTGATTTTGAATAGGACAGTAAATCAAAAAAAAATAGAATTGTAAATACGGTAAATAAATTAAATACTAATGTCCAATCAGTAAACGTGAATGTATTGTCTTTTACTGTTTTTTAAGCTCTTGATGTTTCTTTTTGTGATCATGTTTTTTCTATTATGATATTGTTTTTAACTCTGCCTTTACTGTCACGTAAATAAGAGCTATCAAAACGTTGACAATACGACGGTAACAGGTACAATACGATATGGTTTGTACCGCCTAGAATGACGGCCCAGTTACTCTAAGAGTTTTTTTGCTTAAGTTTCTGTAGTACGAGTACGTAATAACATTAGTTTACGTGACGGTTGCGTAATGACAGGAATTACAACAAGAATGTGGTTTATGAAACGAGCAAGGCGATTTTCATAATAGATCACACGAGTGTTGTAATGCCAATTACGCAGAGTCGCGTACAATACTTTATCTACCCACATATTATAAGTACTCTAAGATGGGTTCAAAAGCCGAAAGGCAATTGTCCATCATTACCTGTGGTAGTAGGTGACAGCGATGACAGCTGTAACGTAATGAAATTACGTTACCGAATATTGTAAAGTAAAGAGATCCAAATTTGGAACATCTTCCAAAGTTAACAGCTGTCATTGCTGTCACCTACTACCACAGGTAGTGTGGGTTATTGCCTACGGGTATTGAACGCATAATATAGGTGTAATTATGATACGTGTGTAGATAAATAATATTCAGTGCTCCTTTTGGACGCAAAATAAAAAAAACTAAACATTCGCATTTCTTACATGGTAAGATATAAATTCTCGTACAGTACATGTCAACAGAGAGTGTGATTCCTCCTCCACCTCAATCAATCAGGGGTGTCACTCTACTTAAAGCTGCGGTGCTCCGAGCACCTCCCCAGGCGCTATCTCTGTCAAGTCGACAACCCTTGCGCTCGCGTGTAGTGGTGTAGTGTTGTATACGTGTATACACTCGGTGACAATTAAAAAGGGCAAAGATGTCTATGTATTTATATTTTTCATATCATAATGTGCCAGTGACAGATGTCATCGGCAATTTAAGTGATGCTGCTTATTAAAATTTCACTACTGTTTTCCGGTTATTGATAAAATTATAAAGGTAATGTATTTGATTCGTATTCTGTTGTTTCACCTACCCTCGATAAAATAATCCAAATGACATCGTAAAGTCAACATTATTTTTTAGTAGTTTCATTTTTTTGTTTTAGTTCCTTGAAAGCTATGGTTTCATTTTATGTTTTAAAAAAATCAACAAACAATAATTTAAATTATTGTTTTTTGAAACTAATTTACTATATAATACGTGAAATGTAAAAATTCAATCTGTCATAGGCGCGATAATTATTAAAAAAACGAATAATATTATAAATAGTTATTTCTCTACACAAAGTACATATCGTTACCCATACCAGTACCCATAGTACGATTACAAGTCTAGAGCTTAATTTGGGACTAGTATAATTGGTGTGACATAGTTTCGTTATATTTATTTATATAAATATTTTTTTGTGTAATTTTAATTTGGATTATAATTGTGATTTTATTTTTTAACTTTAATTTTAATTTTAATATTTAATTATAGTGTGTAATATGGAAATAATATAATAAAATAATACAATAATATAAATTTATTTCTGAAATAAAAATAATTTGAATTTGAATTTTGAAATACATTTTGACACATAACCTCGAATTTATATAAAGTATTTTTAATTTAAATAAAAGTAAAGTTAATATCTATTTGATCTTAAACTTATTGTGAAAGTTACAGTACAGCTGTATAAATAATAAAAAAGCTCTTGATATTCAAAAGTAATGTTATGGAATAATAAAGGTAAATTGTTTTGATTCGTTTTGATTAGACCGAAAAAGTGTAACAATAATATATTCTAATTAAATTTAGTAACCAATAAGTATCGACCAATCTCAAATTAACACAAACTTTTACTCATAGTGTGTGAAATGCAAAGCAAGACAAGGTCTTAATCAGTCTGATTTTATGCTACGCTACGCCTACATGTGCTACAAGTCTACGATACTACGATCAGCTACGAGTAGAAGCTCTACGAGAAGTTACAAAGACTTGACCGTCTTTGATTTTCATTCACGGCTTTTGACATTTATATGTGTGTCCCTTCGCCATATTTTTTTTGCTGCCGCTGATCCTTTTTGCGTAAAATACATTTTACAAAAATATGTTATCATCGATAACTGAGAAAATTAGAGATAGTTATTTTCTTGAGGCGGCAAGGGTTCCATAGTAGCCCTTGCTAACACATCTTGTTCTACCATGTTTCAGTCGTAATTAACACGCCAAATGCGAAGATTTTAATTCTTACCCAAAATATTGAAATACAGTTTTACATCCTACACCTTTACCGAAAAGTAGAGACTTTGCAGATTACGTTTTTGTTCTTCGTTAGTATCTAACTTTACTAGATGATACCTCTCTCTTCTGGTTCTCTCTAAATATTGGTTTGTATAATTAAATCGTAGTTAGGTACTTGCCATATTTTAGCCACGACCATCCTGATTGGCTCTGCGATAAATGTATTTAACATAAGGACAGCCAGGATACATAGATGGACATGACATAATAAAGGTTTCCTATGCCACTTTGTTACGGATCCCTAAAAATTAACGTGACTAGTCACCTGTCTATATTTCAAATTCTACAGAACTTAATTAGTCAACTAACTATTTTATTAACTTTCAGTAATAAGCTGAAGTCCTTTGACCTTGAGTTTGCCGACCCCGCTGTTGCCATGGCAATGGAGTATTAGAACCAGCCGACCAACGTTGTAGCTACAAATGAAATAATACCTTGAACACTTGAATTAAGGATTGTATTAACATTGTTTCATTAAAAAAAATTGTATGCATACTTGGAATTTATCTCTAGTTTTATTTTATGAGAGCTGTGAAAGATAAATCTTTTAATTCGATTGAACCTACTGGGCTTCTACTTGTTAGGGTTTGTGTAACTTAGCAAATTTAAGGCAGTTAATGTTGATACAGTTTTTATGTGGGTTTTCTTTAAATTATTCAATTGTAAAATGAAATAATGACATTATATTTTTTTTATTTTTTTTATGGCAAACGAGCACACAGGCCACCTGATGGTAAGTGGAGACTGTGACCCATAGACAATGCGTTGCCAACCGTCAGGAATAAGATGGAATGCCTCTATGCTAGTCATTACACCGGCTGTCTTATCCCCAAACTGGAACACAACAATACGAACACTGCTGTTTGGCGGTAGGTTAATGGATAAGAAGGTGGTAGCAATCCGGACGGACCCTGCACAAGGTCCTACCACGCAACAGTTGAGAAATACACACACGTTTTATTCTAATCACTAAGTGAATTATAAATACGAATTATCTTGCTACTACAAAGCCCTTGATACTCCCACCTATTCGGAGTTTGAAAGCAGCGGAACCAAGTGTCACAACTAGTGGGGTATGTACAGAGTATGTCAGAGTGTCGTCCCTCCTCAAGATAGAGCGATAGTGGCACGGAGCGGCGGCCTATATTTCCGGGAGGTGTGAATGGAGTGTTTGGCTGTTTTAAACTGGAAAAGGGAATCAATACAGGTGTAGGTTGATAGTTTAGAGGTTTGAACTCCCCGTGTTGGGCCAAGGGCTCCGTCATTACTTGGTCTAAAATTGCTAGCTTACTTGTAAAGCCTACTTAACTGTGATATTTATCTTTATAAAATACCCAAAAATAAAGGTTTAACTGATGGGACACCCAAGACTGTAACAAAAATTACCACTTTAAAACTGCCTATTTTGGCTAAGCGAGACCACGCTATTCTGTCACCTTGGGGTGTATATCGGTAAGTCTAAAATTATTTGGCCTATTCTTGTTTTGCCACATATTTTTTGCACACCAACGTTTCGTCTAATGATTTAAATGTCAAAAATGGATTGATCGAAATTGTTTTGCATAATTTTGTTTATTCGAAAAATTGTTAAATATATCTTTTGTTTGAAATAACTTTTATCTTTCGAATGATTTGTTGGTATAACGTTGACCGTAAGGCGAAGTCGACGGAGCTCCCTCTCGCGGAGCTCCTATTCTGCGTAGTTGTGGCGCTTCGCGCTTTGACACAATTCTAACCTAACCTAACCTATAGATTAGTTGAGACCTAAGTTATTCATACTGAGGGGAACTTCGAACAAACAATATTATGAATTTAGCCTTTTAGTAATTAAAAGTTTAGAAAAAAAAGTGCAATATTATAGGAAACGCTTTCGACCAAAAAATTTAGGACATGAAATTTAAGGTCAGTCGAAGGGCACCCGTCACCTCGGTGTCACTTTTAGTTTTAAAGTTAATTTATATTATTCTTATAATTTCATATTTTGAACCTATCTCTGTGCTAAATTTCACCCAGATCCGCTCAAATTAGTGCTCTTTTAAATGTTCTGATGACATAACGAGCTGGTTCCAGAGTTTTCCGTACAAACCAAAATGTCAATAGAATCGAAAATCGTACCAACATCTAGGTGACGTCAGTACGATGATGGAGATCCTGGAGGTACTACATTCTTCCAAAAAGTATGAAACACATCTTAAGGCAAGTCTTAAGTAAGTAATGCTAATTGCCAACGAAGCTACTAATAACTGGTTCGATTCTCGAATTACCGCAAATATTTGTGTGGAGAGCGCAAGTGTTTGTTTCTGAGTCTTGTATGTATTTTTCGAAATGATTTATGTTTATCGTTGCCTAGTTCAAATAAAACAACACTATAGCTTAGATTAGGTTAGTTTGTAACATTATTTACCTCCTAAACCAATCTAAGAGGAACTGATACTCAGCTACATTAACCTTAAATGTGCCCTCGTCGTCACAAAGGCTATCATATCCCTGTGAGGCATCTCTTCCAGTTCGCATAAACGTCTCTTCAGACGCGAGCAGTTCTCGTATCAGCGGCTTCCGATGGGCAATCTCGAGCCGTAAACATGAATAACGCACGGCTGGTATATCTCGATGACATCATGATGGCTGTTACGAGAATAAAGTATATAAATAACTAAATTGTGCTTTCATTCTAGATATTTTTCAGATTTCTATTACTTGATTGCAGTTTTATTTCAATCTATTCCCAATCATGTGGCATCGGCGCAGCACGGCTGTTTCTGCCAATCATCCCTAACAGCCGTCATTTCATTATTCACTTCCATGTTTGCGAAACATCGGAAAACAATATTTTTTTTGGATATTTTTGATATCTACCTTTTGTTTATCGAAACACCTTTCCTCGAACATAGGAAGGCTTCGAAATCATCTCGTTTGTATGAAAAACGCACTCTGACCCGGTATTTTTGCTCCTGAGTGTATTACGCAGAATTTTGATTTCAACAAAAGGCAATTCTCGCTGCATGAGTTTGTTTTGTCGGTCACAGATCTAACCTAACCTAACCTACGTATTAAATGTTTAAGATATCCTGAAAACATCATGGTTTCTGCAGAAAATTGCGTTCGATAAAACGACACAATCGATCGTAAAATCTGATAATACGATGGGTTTCAATGTAGTTATTCTACTAATTTCACTACCACATCCAGAGGTGCCCAACCATTGGTTCAGCGTCCTAATTAAGTGACGGAAAACATTTTAATCAACGCTAGCGTATCTCCAGGGCTGGCAAACATTTGGCAGGAGCCAATATGCGTGTGTTTACAGACTGAGCAAACGCTATGGATCGCAATGCAATTACTCGATAGGTACATAATATATTAACACTGTAAAACAGACGTAAGTCGTTGTTTGAAATATTACAATTCAAGCCATTATATCAGTGCAAAGAGTTCAAAATTGAGGTGAATAAGGTTTTGCTCTCCGTCTATTTTTGAAGAAGGATTGAAGGAAGGATAAGACCCTGGTATTAGAGATCTAACGCTTATTAAGTTTCTGTACGTGAGAAAGGTATAATTTGACATCCTGTTTGTCTAAGTTATCAATACAGTAATATTCTACCCATATATGAATAACCAGGTACAGACGTCACTACACATAAGAAGCTGGACACGGAACCCTGACCCACCATAGAAGGCTGTCACGGTGACATTATAAAACAATTTTTTTGACACTTCTCACAAATTGTTTTAAAGATAGTACCTTGTCGCTTTAATGAATTTGACAGATAAGAAGTCAAAGTCAAAGTCAAAGTTCTTTATTCTTCAATTTAGGCATAATATAATGCACCTATGAATGTCAAAAAGCATTACCACCGGTTCGAAAAATAAAACCTTTGCCCCGAGAAGAACCGGCGTAAGAAACTCGGACTTAGACTCGAAGAGATCTTTATCTTATCTTACAGATGCAATTACCCTGTTGCACACTTAGCTGTTTGAATGTACAGGTTTCCTCACGATGTTTTTCTTCATCGTAAGAGCACTTAAGTTAGAAGAAGTCATTGGTGACCGCGGGGATTCGAAGTCGGTACCTTACGATCACGAGTCGACCCCTAAGCGACAAGTACACCGACGCACTTGAAAAGGCACTAAATTGTGTAGCAATTTATATCAAAAATAATTAAATGCGGTTGCTTGGGTTGAGCAGGATCCTGCCTTTTAAAGCTAGCGGTAACAGGTTCAATCTGTTTTAATGTTGACATTTTTCGTGTATTTTTTTATATTAATAGCTCAATACCAATTAAAAAAAAAGAACTATCTAACGGCACGCTTCACTTCCAAATCTGTCTTGTTTAAACGTGATTTAAACATGAATAAATACATACCTGTATGTATCAAGCAAAATACACATCAACCCGTTTCCAATAAACGCACAAACTAAATCAGGTAATTCCCAAAGCAAACTATTAATTAGTGACGAGAAAACAAGCCCAAAAATACTGTTTGCATTAACTACACACTAACACTGTTTCAGTCAACATCTAGCATCTAAAAAGAAGAGGACCTTTTTAACGCTGTTGCTAAGTATACAGGGTGAATCCAAGTCGTGAATCATGACATTTTTTCCTAAATCCTTACTCTACTAATAATCACTAACACCATTAAATTTGGTAACACAAATAAATCATTCTTTTTTTTGCTCAAAGTTTAATTTTTATCCTAATTTATTTAAAATTCTTGGACACCCTACATTACGACAGATAGTTGTCACAAAGTTCGAAGACAACATGTTCAAACTCTTTGCAATTTACTGGCTGGATAGTGTTTTGGCATTAATCGTCAATAACGTCAACATTGTAAACATTTCTCAAAAGAAAATTAAAGCGATTAGGGTGACCGCAGGTGATGATAACTGGGTATCAACTTGCTCTACTAGTGCCTCGTGTTAGTCATCAGCAGCACTACCGGAAAACATGATTACGATTCACGACTTAAATGATACCATACAGAAAACAATACATTTTATTCAAATTGCATATATTTTCCTTTATATTCATGCGTGAAGAACTAAAACGATGTACATTCGAAGTTAAAAGTAGTTGTACAATTGGTTTGAATTTAGAACATCAATAGCTTCGATAAGTTACCAATAATTATGTTCAGCTACTTCTAACTTCGACCGTGCAAACAATCTTAACTTATGGAATAGCGTTCCATTTTGTATTTTGTCACCCACTCCGCAAAAGCCAATTATCTGTTTCCATTCATACCAAACTATTAAATTCACACGATACAACAACCATGTTAAATTTCCCACGCTTTCTTCGTTTTGGCCGCGAGCCATAACCAGTAAATGGATTCATATCGTACGTTATAAGTTAATTTGTATAATCAAGTTGGCCAACATAGCAGTTTTAAAATAAGAGTTATTTTTAACGGTTTCCAAGTTTGTTGACACGATTAAACTGTCAGTTGACGAACGCGTTGAAATGTCTGACGCTCGGCGGGGTATTTTTCATTCTGAATAAAACTGGCTGAAAATAATATTAGCTTAAATTCATGAGTACACGGGCACCGGGTGCGATGTGCAATGTGGCGGTTTAATTTAAATGTTACTGAAACTAAATTTAGTTACATTGAATTCGTGTAGCCAAACTACAATGAAAACCTTTAAAGTTTGTGTGCGTTAAAACATGATATTATGGCACCTAGTAATTTTCTGTCAAAAAAATCATTTTTGTGACAAGTTTTTGTTGCCAACTGTACTTTTCTTTGCAGGCATTATTTGCTTACAAATGAGACCCCAACACGTTGGGGTCTACGTTATTAAGCATAGCAGACTCTGTCGCTACTGTCTGACTCCATATTCAGAACTGCTCCATTTATATGTCATCCAATTTATGTAAGTTATTCATATATCCTTTATGAGGTGAAGTAATATTTTTATTATTATTACAAAAAAAAACATATGTATACAAATCTTCAGCTTCAGCGGAAACCGGGAAGTGGGTCAAATTTAACTTGCAGGATTTGACCCTTACATACATACAATGCAAGTTAAAAACTTGTAAAAAAAAGTATGTTGAGTGGTCAAATTTTGTCATGACGTTTGATAAAGCTCAAATGTTTAAATAACCAATTCACTGATAAGTACATGCATTTTCCATTCTTTACTAAGCAATGGTACGAACAAAAACTAAGCAGCTACTTTACTAACATTACTGGAGCACTCACCTCGCCCAGATGGCTTAAGCACTTGATGGCAAAATAAACGGAACAGCTTAGCTGCGAAATAAAGAATAAGCACCAGGAGCAATCAGGGGAGGCGCAAACAAGGTGCAGGCCCAAATGGGTCTAGGCGCAGGGAACTAAATAAAACAGTATGCTAACTGCAGTAATTAAATATATTTGGAACAATGTCACATCATTAGACCACCAAACCAAACTACGCTCTTTTAATTCTGCACGTAGGCCTTGTAATCGGGGTCCGTTCATTTGACCGAAAAACGTTTGGTCGAACGTATCGTTTCGCAACTTTTTCATTTGGCAACCCACTTTTATTTCTGTGACTGTAAATATTTCAGGATTTATTTCTGTACCTTCGCGAAGACCCTATAGGTTAGGTTAGGTTAGTTTTTATAAAAATCCTGAAATATTTACAGTCACAGAAATAAACGTGGGTTGCCAAATGAAACGGTTGGGAAACGATACATTCGACCAAACGTTGTTCGGTGAAACATTAGTGAACTCTTGTAATCGATATGATATCAGTGTACCTTGTGATTGACATTTGTAGTGTCGTGCAAGTGACGTGGAAAAATGCAAGTGTGGTCATTAGAGATTAAGATTAAATTAACTAGTCATGGTTTCAAAGTTAAAGTGAAGTGATTGTAATAAAGCTCATCAAAAATATTTCGGACAAGAGCATAGTTAACAAAATTCTAATGTGACGTTTTTTTTCATTTAATGAGTGCGGTGCTTGGAGTTAGGCATATGATCCAATTTTAAATCCTATGCTGATGTTTAGTGTGTAATTGTCCAATTACAGAGATTGTGTTTCCTCGAAAAACAACTTTTGCAGATCGCTTTTTGTTTAGCTTTACTGTAATAATGATGATACTGTACCCCGCCGTCTCTAATGTGCCCGATAATGCGGCCTAATGTGTGCGGCATGTGACTCACGGCCGCGATACCGCTATCAGCGTGACTTGTGACTGCCGTTTGTAGAATGTCGTGCAAGTGACGTTATGAAGTGCAGACCAGGTGAGGTCATTAGGGCATTTAAACTGGTCATGGTTTCAAAGCTTTTTCATTTTATTCTCAAATTGGTTTTAATATGACAGTATTAGGTGACCATAATTTTAGTATTCATTAACATTTCAAAAACCAATATGTTGTTAGAATCTCAAAAATTTAGGGCCGTATTAATAAACTCATCTTGACTGTGAGGCCCGTCACAAGATACGTCAAAGTAAACGCCAAACCATTGAACACTGTCATTTTTGACGCATCACGAGACGAGCATTAGAGTTGAGATCAGTTTATTAATACGGGCCTTAGTGATTTGGGAATATAATGTTAGGATCACGACCCTGCAGTCACCCTGTATATAATAGATTAGTTTTCATATATCTCCAACGCAAACACTTTCCGCTATCCAAAAGAGAAAGTTCGAAAAGGAGTACGAGGCGTATATCCGTTTACTGCATTTTTGCATTGGACAGCAGATTAGAACCGCTTAAAAACAACTGCCATAGAGTTCTAGCGTTGCGTGCATATAAAAAGGTTTCACTAAAAACACAGGAAAAGGTAACAGTTATTCGTGCAACCAATTTAATTAATCTTCCCCCGAAATCCGCATGGACAGTTATCGTTGGATATTACGAACGTTCTCTTTCTGTTTATTTTTCAGTAATCCAGAAACGAAATATTTTATGTAAGGATAAAATTTGAATGAAACGTGGTTTTAACTGTGTCAATACAATATTTTTGGTTTCAGTGCCTATTTTTAGACACCCGGCGCAAAAGGGGTGTCATAAGTTTGACCGCTGTGTTTGTGTGTGATAAACGGGTGAACTGTTTTTTTTTATATTTGAAAGTAGATTTACTTACGGTGGTTCTTAAAATTAGCTAGATTTCATGAAAATTGGTTGAGCCGTTTTAGAGATATCAGCTCTAAAATTAGGGGTCTTTATCTTTCCAACAGTTATCATTATTTATTTTAATAGTTTACAATAATTTTTCACGCCACTGCTCGGAAATGTGGCTTGGTCAAAACAATCAATAGTTGTACATTGAATAAGAGGCCTTCTATGAATTTAAACTGGACAACAATACATTGTTGGTCTGTTCCATTGAGCAAGTCGACCAATCACATCGGTCCGCTGATCACTGATTCGACCAATCAAAACACGACTTGTGCTACATTTGAAATAAAATTGGCCAATGAGAAGTGGTTTTATTTTTTAATTATATTCATCCCTTCGCGGATAGTTAAAGGTATCAGAGATCCCATATATCAATAATATGTCTGTTTCTAATAATCTGAAATATAGTTATGTCGTGTTTAGAGTCGTCGACTGACCATCAAGAACGGTATCGTTAAAAAAAAAGGTAAAATTGGCGGGAGACCGTAAAAATTTTAGTGTGTTAAATTTTCGGTGATGTGATAAGTGTGTGATTTCGACTCGCAGTAGTCGAAAAAGCAATGTGTTAGGGCTCGGCCGAAAGTGCAATAGATGGACTCGTACTTTCGAGGGTCGCATTTGCCATCCCTGATGACTAACATGAAATGCGTCTATATTAGTAATTTTACATACTACTTCTACTTTCAACACATACATAATTTATATACATTTCGAGAAAGTTATTTTGTAAAAAAATGACTACTATTTTAAAAAGACCTCGTAAACTTACTACGAACTACTCAGAACCGAAACGATCGACTAATTGAAGAGAGCCGGGAATTCCTCGAACCGGGAAAAATGCCCGGGACAACATGCCCGGGGCGGGATTTAATCAATTAAGAAATAAACAGGCCCAGGTCATCTACAGCGAAAATGGTTTGTTTGTGCATCACTGACAATATTTAAGAAAATTATAAATAGTATAGTATCTCCACTCAGACCGGTCTTGTGCTTTTCGCATCCCGCGATCCTGACGAAGTCGTCACTCCATCTTGTTGGAGGCCTACCTACAGCTCGTCTTCCGGTCCGCGGACGCCACTCCAGAACCTTCTGACCCCATCGGCCATCAGTCCTGCGAGCAATGTGCCCCGCCCACTGCCACTTCAGTTTAGCTATTCTTAGGGCTTGGGGAAGGCCTATGTCCAGCAGTGGACGTCTTTCGGCTGACATGATGATGATGATAGTATCTCAGTACATTGGTGAGTAATTTATAATATTTCGTTATCGATTTATGTTGTCGACAATATTTATATTTAGTCTGGTAGTTTATTTTCAATTATTTATTTTTAGTATGTTACGAATGTTATTTTTAGTATTTTAGATTTGAAGGGAAGAAAGAAAGAAAATACATTTATTCACAATAAAAACACAAATTAAGAAAAGCATAAATTACTTAAGTATACAGAGTTGGATAGACAGCATGTGCCGCTGTTAAGTCAGCGCTGGTCTTCCGTTGGGACCGCTCGGTAACATCACGGAAGGTGCAACAAGTTTAGATAAATGAGGATGGGCAGGGGTATCTCTTGCGAAGTTCGGACGATCGGTGGAGACGGAAAGTTACAGAGTGGAGGACTAGAACAGGCAGCAGAAGACCTAGTAGACCTAAAGCTGAATGGTCCGAATTGGAGATCGATGCAACAGCCGGCAGTAAGTGGAGAAGAGTAATATTTCATCTAGGAATGAATGGAAAAAAATTGGGGAGGTATATTATCAATACCGGACCAATAGATGATCCAGAGGA
The DNA here is from genome assembly GCA_923062465.1 of Acleris sparsana. Taxonomy (NCBI): domain Eukaryota; kingdom Metazoa; phylum Arthropoda; class Insecta; order Lepidoptera; family Tortricidae; genus Acleris; species Acleris sparsana. The sequence continues at coordinate 2,996,439 of OV281287.1, read as the reverse complement.
TGATGAAGATAATCTCGAACTTTCACATTCTTCATGCACCAAATAACTAATTGACACTTCTTATACCTAGTTGGTTTTGCTAAGTCAGGGGGATTACTAGCATAGAAGCATTGCATCTCAGTCCTCAAGGTTGGCAACGCATTTGAAGTCCTAGGATTGCATTTTTAAGATTTTTTGTCATGAGATTTCAAATGTCTATAGGTCTTAAATCGCACTTACCATCTGGTGGCCATTTTAAATAAAGGGAACTTGATTCTTATTTTACAGTAGATAAGGGTTCTCCATTTGTTTTGCAACAATCAATTTAGGACTGTATGAAATTTGAATTAAAAGTGAAGTGCCCAATACTGGTGCCCGTCAGCTTAAAGTGTCCATCATTGGTGACGTCACCGAACCAACCTTCGAGACATCTGACAACAACTTTATTACCCTGATTTTAAAAAGTTTTTGCTGCTACATTCATTTTCTGGGAAAATAAAATTATAACACTTCCATCCAAATAATTTTACCACACGTTACATAGAGCATTTAAAATGAATTTATGCATACTGCAGCAGTTCCTGCAGCATCAGACCAAGTCGTTAAAACGAGAGCAGAGAAGCCATCTAAACTTCGCATATGAGATTTAGTTCAAACGGATATCGAAAACGTGTTTAAATTTTACGACCACAGATGCCCTGAGGCTATATTTCAATTTGCTGTTCCATCTTGTTTTTATGTCGTTATGTTGGAAAGTCCTCTTGCAGAGTCTGTCCGGATCACCATTTTAAAATGCCAAACAGCAATGATTGCATTGTTGTGTTGATCTCTTTTATCTCTTTTATCTTTTTTAACTTATATTTTATGTAACAAAAAATCGAGTTTTTTTTATTAGCTTAATTAACAAATATATAAGCCAACAAAGAATTGATCCTATTTCGTTCTAGCAAAACAGATTTTAACATGGAGTTTATATATGGTCTACATGACGTCACAGTCACGTTACTCTCTGTCTAACTGCTATCTAATTAGCAGTTTATTGCCCGATTTTAATTTAAATACTAAAAAAATTACCATCAAAATTAAAATTATAAACGGCCAAGAAATATGGATCATACAGGCATTTTGAACTGTTAATTAGACAGCAATTAGACGGAGATCCGATGTGCATTGTGACGTCATATAACAGGTCGGCCATATAAACTAAATGTTTAATTCGGTTTTGCTAGGAAGAGATAGGAACAAATCTGTCCAGCCAAGCCAAGCCATTTAAAAAATGCATTTTGGCCACTGTTTTGCTTTTTTTGAAGCAGTGAAAAATGTCATGAATATTCTTTATTGAATAAGACCTTTCATAATGGAACTGTATAATAAATAACTATGTAAACAAGATATATACGAGATGGCTTAAAGTAAAGTGGAATAGAGACATGAGACCGTATTGTGAGGTGCCAAATCCTTCCAAATTCTAGACAGTGAACGGGGCGGAGATATGTAATTACACTAATTAGTATCTGTCCCTTACACTGCCTGGAACTCGCCAGGACTAACATTTCGTAACACACCTAAGATATTTGACGTATCTTCTCGTTTAAAACAACACTTTAAGATGATTCTGAAGCTAAAAGTTTCCATACAAAGTTTCTCCCCGCTTAAACCAACTCTGATTTTTACGATTTTAGAACATGTTGTAGATATCATGAAGAACTATGTCTAAAGTTTTTTTTTTTTAAATCTTGTTTAGAATAAACAAATAAAAATTAAAACGTACAGACCTAGTTCTTTATAATAACTACAACATATTCAAAAATCGGGCTTGATGTAGGGTGTTAGAAACGCTTGGAGCTAGATTTGTATGGATATTTTTGACACCTACGCTATTTTAGCGGCGCCGCACAATCTCCTCTTAATCTCCTCCAAATCCTCTTAAATCGTGTGTTTAAATGAGTGTAAATTTACTTTTAGTGCCCCTGTTCCATTTTAGCGTCACTTTTTTTTCTTTAGTAGTTGATAAAAACTATCATGTTAATATTTTTCTTCAGGGCAAAATTTATTAAAAATCCCAACAGAAAAAACAAAAAAATTACAAACCAAACACAAAGGAAAAAGTTATAGCAACATAAATAAGCCGAAGCCAAAACAAAGGGAGTTAGCTCCGATACCGGACATTTAAACCCTCCAAATTAAATTCCCCTCGGATTCCAGTGTATTTAACCGTTTCCAAATATTCAGATTACTTAGATGGTTTACGAGTTTATTGAGAATCTTTAATGAAGAGGTTTGGATTGTCTTCGGAAATGGAGACGAACTAGAATACTTATCTAAGGTTACCTTTATAGCCTCCAGACAGCCAGACGTCAAAGAAGTTTAGTTATAATTTCGGCACTATTCAAATCTTATTGGGGGCCATTTGCAACGTCAAAAGATGGCGGATGTGTCATTTGTTTTAGTTTTTATTTTGTGTTTTTATGTGTTCAAAGTTCTTTTTTGTTAGTGATTTGTACTTTTAATGCCTTTGTGTTGCACAGTGATAGAAGACTTGGACTTATTTCGTGTGGATACACGAAATAAGCATCTTATTTCTCGTTTCAAGTGGCCTCGCAGTGGTACAGAGGTTAAAACTATCTTGGCCTCTGTCCTACATATCACCGTTGCCACCAATCTTCCTAGAGAAGATTGGATTGTGTTTTATTACTATATTGATTCATACTTATATATACTTGACACTGGCGAAATCACTTCATAGTGGAAACGCCATATTCCCGCGGTAGTAGCTGTTCAAGGGCTAATATTGATTGATTATTATGAACTTTGTATAGTACACGAGTCGTCACGATAGGTATAGGATAGGTAGGTACAGTTGGATATAAAGAGATGTGTTTACTTTTAAAAACTATCTGAAACTAACCTCCCGATTCCGGAAGTTGCCAGCACATTAGTGGAGGGAAAGACCTTAATGAAAGGCTAGGGTTTCCACTTGTGCTTTGGCCAGTAATTAGGGTTGGCGACGCGGTTACACCCCTATACAAACTACCCGCATTACGATGTTTAAGGTTCTAAACTAGCTACACATTTAAACTTGTTTTTTCATACGGATACAAAAAAATGGGTGTTAGAGTATTTATATCTTTCTTCAGGTCTCTTTCATAACAAAACACGAGTGGAAAAAATCTACATTAAGTACGTAGAAATAAATTTCTAAATAAATTTCTTAATATTTTGTTATCTAGTTACCATACCACTATATTTTATGTACTCTTTCGTTAGTAAGAATATTTTAACAGTATTCCGGGTTATGTTAACTCTGAAATTAATCATATATTTTGCTTTACACGTAAGTAATAATTATTAAAAAGTCACCAGTTATTGAAGATTTACTCCAAGAGACGTGCCACACTTTAGTTGCCGGTGCGTTGTTTTACGTATTAACTACACGACAAGCCACACGATGCGTTGAAATACGTGCATCGGTCTAGATAAAGGCTCAGTTTCATTAGGCAATATCCCGCGTGGTTTACGGCCGAACCCTATTCAAACTGTGGATAGATAACGATTACTTCTGGTTGATTTGATATTTTGCCAGACAAAATGTATCAAATTTTAATCCCAAGTAAACCTATCAGTGCGCGGTTTGAATATAGGGTTCGGTGGTTTGTGGTACGTTGCGTCGCTGCTATACCTTCCAACGCAAGTATGTTAAAACAACTCTGCAATGGATTTCTACAAGCATACGGGTGGTAGGACCTTGAACAGGGTCCGTACGGATCGCTACCACCATCTTATCCATTAACCTACCGCCATTGCATCTGTGTTTGCATTGTTGTGTTCCGGTTTGGGGATAAGACAGCCGGTGTAATGACTAGAATAGAGGAATTCCATCTTAGTCCTCAGGGTTGGCAACGCATTTGCAGTCTTAGGCTTGCAGTATTGTGAATGCGAATGTCTATAGGTCACAGTTTCTACTTACCATCAGGTGGCCTGTGTGCTCGTTTGCCTTCTCTATGCCATAAAAAAAGACCTTTTATATTCACAGCGTTGTGACAACGCAACGCACCGCTCATGTGACATCGCTGTAAATTAATTTGTTTAAAAGCCTTTAACAGTGATATTGCATTACGAGTATCATCCGGTTTATATCGATGATCATATTTCCAATTTCAATCTGTTCTAATAACAACTATTAGAATAGATTTAAATTGCAAATACCGATATAAACCACCGATGATTCCAATGTCATGATTAAGAGTTGATCTGATGATGAAGTCAGAATGGAAACAAGGTTCAAATTTAAAGTAGATCAACCGAAATTCGTTTCGATAAGCAGATGACTGTGTCAAAATACAGTCGGCAGCAAAATGTTTCTTACAATAAATAGCTTTAATTATAAAAAACCCCAATATACTAATCTTGTCTAGACAAGTTTTTCGATTTAGTGAATTGTTACTTATTTTGGATTAAATTAAGAATCGTAAAGGATCAGAAGTGATTGGTATTATATGAGCAAGTGCAATCTGGTGAGTATACTCTTGATTGTGGCGTGCAGGGTTCACTAATGTCTTACCATACCCTATCCAAATCCCATCAATAACTATGTCCTTTTGGAAACTTTCATCTCACAAGGAGATACTTTTTTGTGGTTAAAGTCTACCTATTTAATATTTGATGGTTTAATCACAAATAAACGTTTGCTTTCATCATCGTCATCATGTCAGCCGAAAGACGTCCACTGCTGGACATAGCCCCCCCCAAGGCTTTCCACTCAGACCGGTCCTGTGCTTTTGGCATCCCGGTCCCGCGATCCTGACGAGGTCGTCACTCCATAGGAAAACTATAAATCGGGAATTAATCGCATAAGTAAATAAACATTTACCCAGATATTGCTTCTTCTCAAACCTACCAAAATAACTTTTGTTAAACCAGTTTTTTAATGTCAACGAACAGCTAGCTACTGTCTCAAATGAGTTCTTAAAACGACATTTCATTAAAATTTCAATAACATGCGACGTTTTCATACAGGGTCCCAAAAACCCCAGAATTTATTTTAGCCAGTTGCTAAACATGTTAATGGGGTTCAAAGCTCTTAATGAAGGGCTAGGGTGGCCTCTGTTTTGTCGCCATTAAACTGCTACATGGCATTTTAAACTGCACTACTAACCAAATAAGGACTAATTTATTTTGAATTATGAATGTAAAATACGCCGTTTTAATTGTGGTGAGTAGCCTGACTTTGCGGTTCATGCAACACTACTTTGGCGGTACAAAAACAAATTGTGCGCTTGAAACTTTGCCAAATTAAAGTGGTTTTAATAAAGGATGTGATAGAGTGTGAAATATAAGAATCATGCTAACTGCTTAACTACAATTCAACAGTTAACTTTAACTCGACGGCCGACTATCAACGATGCACCCTTCGTATTCTTATTTAGCAGAGACAACGTTACTAGTAGAATTACTTTCCCTCTCAATTCCTTCCTATTGGGTTTCGATTTCCAACAAATCCTTTTTAGTGCACCCCTAGGATACTCAGACATGTACCCTCCAAATTTCATGTCCCTGGGTTTAAGTTGACTCACCCCATTTTACGGTACTTAAATATATAGAAAACGTCCAAGACGCAGTAACAAATACTCGAGCTCATCACACAAGTACTTACCGGGAATGGAACCCAGAACCGCTATCATTATAGCCAGGATCACTACCAACCAGGCTAAACGAGACATCAACAAATACTCCCAGCCTGTAGTCCTAGCTTCGCTAGCTATTAAGATAATGGGGTTTAATTGATGAACGACTATAGAACCTTGTCGCATAAAACCAACGATTAATTCCTATGTAATTTCTATCTCGTCACTTAACGCTGCCAATACGACAAGGTTATATGGTAACAAGTCCTTGATGATACAGGTGCTTGAGTAATGAAAACCGAAGCGATTTTAAAATAAAACAAATGAGAATCGCAACGAATGTCCCGCTTTGTGAGTTTTCATGTTAGTGCAGTTTCAGGGATGAAATGTGGAAGGAGATATCGACTGAATTGTTTTGAAATTTTCGAAACAGTACAGTACAGTCAAACTACAAGTACTGAATATCTATAGCAAAACATAATAAAGAACATTAAAAAAGTGTTTTACTTATTAATTTTATATCGGCAAATTTGAATCATGCTTTGCAGTCGTAATAAAAACACAATTGTAGATATGGGATGGGTTATATAGGGGCATATAGGTGGGCTACCAATTATTCGCTCGTTAAAAATAAATTGAATGTTTAGTGCTAAAACTTGAAATTGTCTGAATCTTTTTTCTATTTTATTAACACCAGTCGGATCGGTTCAAAACTAAAATATTAACGCAATCAAAAAACAAAACTGTTTTAATTGCAAAATTAAAATTACCGTTTAATCCTAATAATATTATAAAGGAGAAATTTTGTGTGTTAGTTTATTACTCCTTCACGCTGCAACGGCTGAACGGATTTGCATGAAATTCGAAACAGAGATAGCTTATATCCTGAATTTAAAAAATCCTGAGGGAATAACTATAATCGAAATCTAAGCAGAACATTAATGCGTAATAATACCTTGTTGAAACGATGTAATTAATAACTAAAGGCTTTCATGTTGATATCTCGTTAGAGTATCATTCATAGCGCTTTGAGCCGATGTCAACCATTTTGATATTTTTCATTGCAGTTATAGTGATTTCTTTCCAGGAATTTGCGCGCCACTGATTTTACGCGTATACCGTGCAATTTGAATTCTAGTTGCGGGGATTTCATGGAAACACTTTAAAGGTGCACTCACCGTTAAATTTTTCGTGCAATATTCCCGTTCACAGGGGAACCAGCCGTAGCTTTTTATTTTTATTTTGGTAGATAAAGGAGGCAGACGAGCAAGCGAGCCATATGATGGCAAGTGATCATCGCGACCCATAAACACCCGTAACACCATTGTTTGTAAGATATTATTATATAGCCGCGATTAGAAAGGTATTAGAGGTGACAGTTTTAGCATATACATACACTTTCGTCAAAGTGCATATGAATTGAAATTTAACGAAATGAAATAGTTTTATCCGGAAAACAGGTTCCATAAGATGCAAAAAAAAACAATAATGGCACGATCTAAACTTAACTCATAAACTAAACTAACGAAAATAAACCACCAATATATATGCGGCGCCACGGGTCGCCCGGATCCCGCGATGACAGGCTTATGGTAGCCCCTCCAATGCTCGTGAAGCGGGCTCGCGTCCCACTCCCTTACCACCGAAAGCAGAGTGTTGGAGGAGGTGTAGATGGCCCTTCTGGCGGTAGCGGAGCGCAGCAGCTTGTAGTCTTTGTACTGCACGCGCATATCCCTCGCCGCAGCACAGGTGTAGTGTGACCACAATTCAATTGTGTAGACGCTAGTGCAGAAACTTATGACTGATTGCCTTCTCACACCTTTGCTGCACTTGGTGAATATTCTGGCTAGCATATTCGCCCTCACCGCAATAGCTCGTCTCTCTCACTCTGTCTTTGTGGTCTTTCATACTCGACAGTAGAACGTGCCCGAGATACTTCAGCTCGTGTACTCGACGCAACTGTACGCTATTTATCAGCAGTGAAGATGAGCTTACCCCGACTTATCGGGATTATTTGTCATGTTATGCTGGCTAGCATATCTTTCGCATTTGGCCAGTAGTTCCCGCATAGCCGCCACCGATGGAGCAAGCAGGACCGTATCGTCCGCATACGACAAGTGGTTTGTCATTGTACCAATAATGGAGCAGCTTACCCCGGTCTCCGACAGAGCTTGCGACAGCCATCCATGTACACATTAAACAATGCTGGTGACATGCCTTACGCCACAATTCAGGTCAGTAACAGCTGAGGTAGCTCCTTTCCATCTTACGACACTGCTTTGTTGTGAGTACCACTTTTCCAGTACCTTGATAATTGGTGCGGGTGTTTTTCGTGCTTGTAGTTTTTTCCAGAGGAGTTGGTGATCGATTCTGTCAAAGGCTTTACTCAAGTCCAGGAAGCATGCATATACGGAGGTTTTTCTAGATTTGTAGTACCCCAATCCGTTTAAATGTATAAATAGCCGAAGTTGTCGAGACATTACTTTTGAAACTAAACTGGTTGTCTATGTAGGAATAGAGCAGCGAGCTGATGAAGCACCCTTTCCATCTTCTAGCCTGGCTACCATTTTCGCAAGAACAATAATTGCTCGCACTCGTGATGTTTTCCTTTTATTTTTACATATAGGTATAATTACAGTATCCATTAGTTCCTGCGGTAAATGTCCAGTTTTCAGTATGGTTGTGGACAACATGACCAATAAATGCAGCACACCCGCGCCGCTGTATTTTATGCGTTCGACCGTCAGACCATCTAACCCGGGAGATTTCCCGCGCGTCATTTGTTTGACCACGTTGGCGAGCTCTGTCGCCGTGATAGTGGTCGATATCGGAACGTCTGCGTCGATTTTTGCGTGAGCCGGATGGATAATAGCAGGCTTCGGTTGCGTGAAGAGTTTGTTAAATGCCTCTGCGACGTCAACGTAATCGTTTCGCCGGACGGACGTGGTTTTTAAAATGTTTACCCGTTCCCAAAATTTTCCGAAGTTCGCATATTTCATATCGGGTGCAATGTTGTTCATAAAAGTATTTGGTAATATTTATTTTGACAAAAACGTAATGTTTCTTTACCTTGTTGTTGTTAAGTATAACTAATCTACCGTGCGCAATATGCCCGCTGAACTATCAACCGCCGACGTACCCACACTATTGTATTCGTTGTGAATACTGTTTAAATAATAAATATCGGTAGATAGCAACCATGGTGAGGTGTCTTCGTGCAGTATGTGGAGTCGGTCCGAAGGTCTCGTGTAGACCACTATTTAAGGAACTAAATATCCTGACTTTGGCAAGCATTTATATATATAAACATGCAAAATTAGTAAAAAGTAACCCGGAGATGTTTGCTAAACCGGTTCAGAATCCAATGTTACGTGGGAGAGACTTGCTTCGTGTTAAATTACCTGTTTCAAAATCAGCACTACATAATAAAAATTGTTTTAAAATGTCAGGAAAAAAATATAATAATATACCTTCGGAATTGAGGGTCTTACCTTCTAAACTATTTTTAATTAAATTGAAAGCATGGCTCAAAGAAAAATGTTTTTACACTGTTAATGAATTTATGACTTCGTGAAAAAAATATAGCTAATGTTGTTACAATACTATTAATTGATATTGACTAATATAATTTCAAATAATGTATGAATTGCTTTAAATTTAAATTATTTATTCGTGTATGAGGTATTCGTGTGTAATGAATGAAGATATGCTCGGGGTTTCTCTGCGTGATAGAATCAGAAATGATGATATCCACAGTAGAACTAAGGTTACCGACATAGCCCTAAGAATAGCTTAACTGAAGTGGCAGTGGTCGGGGCACATTGCTCGCAGGACTGATGGCCGATGGGGTCAGAAGGTTCTGGAGTGGCGTCCGCGGAGCGGAAGACGAGCTGTAGGTAGCCCTCCAACAAGATGGAGTGACGGCCTCGTCAGGATCGCGGGACCGCGGTGGATGCGAAAAGCACAAGACCGGTCTGAGTGGAAAGCCTTGGGGGAGGCCTATGTCCAGCAGTGGACGTCTTTCGGCTGACATAAGTGGGTGAGTGAGTGAATGAAGATAATGTAATTCTTACATGAAATATTTAAAAAAAATTGCTTGCCTGCTTGATGGTGAATTGTGCTGTTCTATACAGTTCTGTAATATTGCTACCAACCATGTACCACAGTTCTGGCAAATATACTTTGGATTTGACTTTGACATGTCTCCTCACATAGTACGACATCGTTGTTGGTGCACAGGTCATGAATAAATTTTGTAGATTGGCGGACAGACCTACAATTAATCGAGGCTATTTTGAGTGTCGCGAAGATGACCACTTGTCGTTACTCTTGCGAGTTTTATGCCGTTTCGTCAAAATATCTTTGGTCAAATGTATCATTTACCAAATTTTTCATTTGCCAAACCAATGTTATACAATGTTTTCAGAATTTATTTCAGTACCATTGTGTAGAACCCTATGGGTTAGGTTAGGTTACTTTTTATAAAATCCTGAAATATTTACGGTTACAGAAAACAAAGCAGTTTGGCAAATGAAAATTTGGGAAATGATACATTTGACCAAAAATATTTTGACGAAACAAAGGTAACCCTTATGATTGTATCTACGTACTATTGCGCCTGGGGGTCATATATCCGATTTCATTATGCTATCTGGTCTGTCCCACAGTATTGTGACTTTAAATTCACTGTAGGTTACTTTCTCATTTCTAGGTAGTTTCTCTACTCTTAAAACAGTTACGCCGACTTCTTTTATAAATGAATCTATCTATCTATCTATCTTTTACATACTCTGCTAGCTTTTGGGTTGTAACTGACAAGGAAAGGTACCCAACTGTCCGGCTCCGATTTTGTTGATTTTGATATATGTTAGAGAATAGTTTAAAATAATTACAGACACATATTTTTTTTAGCGAAGCAATATCCTTAAATCAAGACACGGTTATCACATCGATGTGATCGAGAGTCACAGGGGGTAGCTTGGAGAGCTTATGCGCTACGAATATTGGAACACTTTCTGGATTTTGAACTTTCACAATATCTTCTAGTTCCCGTTGAGTTTTCCCCTCGTTTCTTCTTACGGTCAATCGTTGATCGGTAGGGACTGCCTCGTAGAGAAAAGGGTTTTTGATGTACTGTCTTTTGGCCGTACCACTGGTAACTCACTTTTATTTCTGTAACTATAAATGTTTCAGCATTTTTTTCTGTACTATTCCTGAAATATTTACAGTTACGGAAATAAAAGTGGGTTGGCAAATGAAACGGTTGGGAAATGATACATTCGACCAAACGTATTTCGGCCAAAAGTCAGAGAACTAAGGTTTTTGCGGCGCGAATGTCCGTAACACTGAACCCACGACTGCATATTAGAACTATAATCACGTCGTCCATTACATTTAGTATGTTTTGGATGAAATATAGTTTGATAACAATAACGTTACAGTACACTTTGCCATGATTTTAATATTTTTAGTAAAAGTCTCGTGCGGAGTGATAACCCTGCGCGGCCGCCATTGGCAGATGAATTTAAATACGAAATTGACAGCTATTCCAATGCCAAACTAATCGCGGTCTCATTATAGCGTATTGTCAACGTTACGTTGGTTTTTATCTACTTGATAATAATGTCCGCCGAGTTAATAATAGATTGTTCAACAAGGGACTAAAACTAGCCATAATGACACTAGTTGTTTAGCCACGCTAGCTGTGCGAGGGTGGCTATAGTTCGTTATTCGTTGTCATGGATATATCATCGTCCATATAAACTTAGACATTTTAGACGTGTTATTGATTGCCACGTTCTAAGGCCACTGGCATGTTTTTTCGCTGAATAAAAATACAAAAAAACAGAAGGAAATAGTTTGTCTTGTTATCATTGTTTCCTTTTCTCGCGCCGGGACTCACAGATCTTCCGTAGGTGTTTATCTTAACCTTCCCGCTTCACTGACTTTTTATAAGCGTCCCGCAGAGAGCAGAGCCTATTCTCTGGATATTACAAATTACAACATTACCTTGAGCACTAGGGTTTTGTGCGCAATGGGACCCTATTAACATGCGCGGTCTGTCCGTCCGTCCTAACTTTATCTACCTATATAAAGTAATATAGAGCTCTAGCTCTATATTTTGAACTGTAAAAGATAGCAGTTGATATTTTTGCAGAATATGGTGTATCGTAAAACCGGTAAAACATACAAGTGTCAAATTTGGTATTATTATTTAAAAATCCCTGAAGAAAAACAACAAATACTAAAAAAAAAACCACTGTGAGTTGGGCTCTCTCTAATTCGATTTGAAATAGAATTCAATTTAAAAAAAAAAAAAACTTTTTTTTCTACTGAGGAAGTAATGTTAGCGTCATCGAGAAAATGTATAAGGCGATTGGAACAGCGCCCCCGTGTCGGTAATTAGTACTAAAATTTGCTGACACGTTGACATTGACGTTGACTTTCGTATTGTTATCGAGTAGTAAAGATACGTAAAATAATGTATGGAAACGGAGGCCATTTGCAACGTCAAAAGATGGCGGATGTGTAATTTGTTTTAGTTTTTATTTTTGTGTATTTCGGTGTTCAAAGTTCTTTTTTGTTAGTGATTTGTACTTTTAATGCCTTTGTGTTGCACAGTGATAGAAGACTTGGATTTATTTCGTGTATCCTGGCATCTTACTTCTCATTTCAAGTGGACTCGCAGTGGTACAGTGGTTAAAACTATCATGGCCTCTGTCCTACATATTATCACCGTACAACGTTGCCACCAATCTTCCTAGAGAAGATTGGATTGTGTTTTATTACTATATTGATTTACACTTATGTATACTTGACACTGGCGAAATCACTTCATAGTGGAAACGCCATATTCCCGCAGTAATAGCTGTTCAAGTCCACAATGATGGTTTTGTCTAAAGCGCTAGTAGATTCACTCCATATAACCGACGTGTAAACGAGCACTGATGTGGCCAACTTACTGTCTTTTTTTTTTAAGATTCAGGAATTCAGTTTACAAATATATACTGGAAAAAATAGCTCGTTCTATTAAAATGTAAAGGCTTTACTTTCTGAACAGCGACGCTTCTCACCTATGTTTTACAAAGTTAACCGCTCATTTTACGCGAGCGCTACTGTCGCATATTAAAACCGATTTACTACCGTCAAAACGTTAGTACCAAATCCATCCACCCGCAAATGATAAAGTGGCGTTTCACCTTCGTATAGTTTTGTTTGCTTTATGTTTACGGGTGACACGAAGAAGGTTTAACTGAATTAGGTTGGTCGTGCTGAAATGTTTAGATATCCCACGGCAGATTTTATCGCCCCTGAGTCGTGAGAAGACTTATCAGTTTAGTTCTGAGCAAATGTGGATGAAACTGAAACTTTAAATAATATTTAGGTACCAAAACATGCTACGAGCTTTGAGGAATTCTAGCCTACTTTACTTACACAGAAAAATAAATTGCATTCTTATCCTATTTTCACATATTTATACCGAACTGTTTTGCGGGTGGTAGGACCTTGTGCAGGGTCCGTCCGGATCGCTACCACCATCTTATCCATTAACCTACCACCAAACAGCTGTATTTGCATTGTTGTATTCCGATTTGGGGATAAGACAGCCGGTGTAATGACTAGCATAGAGGCATTCCATCTTAGTCCTCAGGGTTGGCAACGCATTTGCAGTCTTAGCCTTGCAGTCTTGTGAATGCGAATGTCTATGGGTCACAGTTTCCACTTACAATCAGGTGGCCTGTGTGCTCGTTTGCCTTCTCAAGGCCATAAAAAAAAACTTATGGAATATACTCGTACCCTTTCGGTACCTGTGTCCTAACTCCTCTGATCAACAATTCCTAAAATTCACATAAGGTTTATTTAACGTACTTATCACTTTGGACACTTCCTAAATTCCCACTTTCATGTAATATCTACTTCCTAAAATTCCCACTTTTTCAATTCATCTCTTACTCATTTTCTATTAATCACTACTGCCTATAAAATGAGGTAGGTTTAGGTTATGTTAGTTTTGCAGCAGGCCCGGAGGGCCAAACCACCCAGAAATAGGAGCTCCGCGCCACCGGAGCTCCGTCCACACTGTCTGATTGATTTGAAATAAGAGTGTCGACGGAGCTCCGCTGGCGCGGAGCTCCTATTTCTGTGTGGTTTGGCCCTCCGGGCCTGCTGCAAAACTAACATAACCTAAACCTACCTCATTTTATAGGCAGTAGTGATTAATAGAAAATGAGTAAGAGATGAATTGAAAAAGTGGGAATTTTAGGAAATGACATTTATAGGCAGTAGTGATTATAGAAAATGAGTAAGAGATGAATAGGTATTTTGGTAAGTGTGAATTTTGGGAATTGTTAATCAGAGGAGTTAGGACACAGGTACCGAAAGGAAATAGAACACACGTGAGTTTGGTTGAGTTAACCAGTAAAAAAGTTGAAGCAACCTATGTATACGTATGTGTTGTTTTTACTAAGGTTAGGTGTTACCTCAACCAAACCTCATGGATAGCTCCTAAATTGTAGTAAAATCAATCCATTTGTTTTTTCAGTGTATATCCGACATACGCATATTCAACCCGCAAACAGCCTCTTGCAAATCATTATTACCCATCACTCCACGATTTCATATCCCAAATATCCAAAATGAAATCACACAGTAATTTTACATATTCCCGCGCACTCGTAAAATGTTCACCCCCCCCTTCGTCCGGGAGAGTATAACGACTTTTTTGTGGTCCAATAAAACAAAAAGCCTTCATCGTCTTTAGGGCCGTTGTCCATTAAAGCAAAGCCGTCTCTGGCCTGTTTAACGGGTAAATAAAATTAATTAGGCCCAAAACACATTTTCCGGGTGATATATGCCTTTGGGCCGTTCGAGGAATTAACGACGGGTTTTTACCCAAATTTCGACGTAAAAAGAGCATAAAATGCTTTGATTGCGTTTTGTTTATTATTAGGTAGGTTTGCAAATTTGAGTAGGTTAGTATAACATACGGGATTCCCGAGCCTATAATGGAATCCATGGTGAATGTGCCAAATGCATACAAATCGACGTATGTTTATACCCAAACTTCGACGTCGAAAGAGCGTACGATGGTTTGATTGTGTTTGTTTTGTCTCCTCCAATAGTCTTCAATGAATAGAATAGAAAATAATAGAATAGAAAATATTTATTCAACACACATAAGAAAAACAATGGAAAAAATTAAAGGAGAAAGGAAGACAATAATAATATGTTGAATAGGATCCCTCTCAGCATTGCGCCGCAGTTGAACTGCGGCGCTGATTTTCAGTGGGACCCTGACTTAAAACTAACCTAAATTAGACATAAAAACGGGTAACAGTAAACAGGTAACAGGTAACATTACAAACACTAGCGACAATTTTATACAATATACATAGATGAATAAATAAAAATATAATAAAACAACTAAAAAAAAAATTTAATTATAAATATAATATAATATATAATGATGACTGCGGCAATTAATAAATGCATAAAAATCACCGTATGGTATGACTCATGACTTACATTCGTTGACTTAACGACAGCTTCAAACCATATGAAAGAAATTACACTCAAATCAATGATTAACGTTATGCGACTGGGTCCCATAGTGGTACGACAATTAAAGTCCTTGACTGCATATACATCTCATGCATTTTGTTAGTTCGTTGCCTTAAATCAAAACCTTAACAAAGTCAACAAGATTTATAGGTGAGTACATCACTGGCATTCATACTGGCCCTTTCCAATTTGTTAGTGTTATCTGTTTTTAAGTTGCGCTACTCACTGTGAAATGTCACCTGGGATGGTATAATAGAGCGGCTGTAAATTGAAATCTAACACACAAGAGAAACTGATGGCTGATCGATTAACACACAGCTATAAAACCGGATCTAAGGTCTTGAAATCTACCAAGGGATTTTAAGAATAAGGTTAAAATAGAGTGACTAGCGGTCAAACGCAAACCCATTACGAAGTCGCGGGTGTCCCTCGAAAAGACCGACGACATACGAAATCTGTACCCTTACCATTAGATACAATTACCGTCCTCGCTAACATGTTTAACGCATTGTTCCTCTCATTATTCTTATAGAGTGCGAGGGACAGAGCATTCGAGTGAGAGCTCGCTAGTGAGTGCGGTAATTGTATCTCATGGTCAGGGTACTGGTGGTGGCAAGATTCTGTGACCTCTGGGACTGAAAGATAAAGAGGTTTTTGTGGGACTTATTTCATTTTACTAACTGAGAAAGAGGTCAATCGTTAGCCAGTCGTTTTTAAATTTGTGTGAATAGTATTTTGCGTCAATACCTGCTCGTAAGTCTTATTTTCAAAATAAACCATAGTAATAACCGTTGCCATCGTCAGGTATATTTTGTAAGAAATTATCAATTTGTGTTTTTTTTTATGGCATAGAGAAGACAAACGAGCCCATAGACATTCGCATTCACAAGACTGCAAGCCTAAGGCCGTATTAATAAAATCATGTGGACTGTGAGGCTCGTCACAAGATACGTCAAAGTAAACACCAAACCATAGAACACTGTCATTTTCGACGCATCTCAAGACGAGCATTAGAGTTGAGATCAGTTTATTAACACGTGCCTAAGACTGCAAATACGTGTATATCCATTCCAAAATGTAAATTTTCCTACCTAAGGCTCTATTTTCAAGTGAATAATTCAATAACCCGTTCGATGAGCTTTGTCGTAAACTGTTTAGAAATTCCTTAATAGAATCACTAAAAGCGCGAACATTTCCATACCGGCCAAACTCCAATTTTCCACTGTTTTGACACTTGCGTTTTGACACTGCAATTTCTATTCATGAGCTTAGGTGACGTGATAACTAACAAAACCTAATATTGCAGTCAAAAAAGACTTAAAGCTGAACACATATGATCTATTTTAGATAAAATTTGTAGTACCTATAACTTTGTGTTTCCACGTGGCCGGGTGCCATGTTTTAGTTTTTTTTGACAGTGACGGGGATTTTCCCCCAGTTTTAGGGAACGAATTGCTTTATCATATTCTATGACTGCGAAATTATAAACGTGTGCACTAAATCACCTTTTAGGCATGCGGGTGTCGCGGCCATGACAGTTTGCATTACTCGCATGTCCGTTTTGAATAATGCGCTCGCTTTAAGTTTCATGAGATTTTTGACAATACCATTGGGACTGATGACTTGTTTTTCTCGTTTAAAGGTGTTTCTTTCTTAGAAAAGGACCAGTTTGACTTGAAAAATATCGATTACCTACGACTTGGGTGTTTCTTTTTACACGACTGCCCAAAAAAAGGAGTGTAATGTTATCAGGGTTCATGTCTGAAGGTACGGTTGGCCAAGAAAGTTGTCTACGGGTTTTGACAAAAGTTTCTGTGACATCTAATAATAGCTAAGGTTGACACTTGTCACTGTTATAATATGATTGCAAGGGAAAATTGAACTTGTGGTATCATGACGTGCAAATGAACTTCAACCGTATAGGGTGGTAGACATTTTTGGCCGACTGTACGATTCTTTATTCCACCATAACTTCTAAACGCCTAAGCCGAGTTAGATGTGCGTATCATTAGAATCCATTCACCGTCCCGGTTGACGAAGAAACCTAAAATGTTAACATTGAAAAAACAACAATGGTAAAAATGATTGATTCCTTTTTCCACATACCTTTTTTGGCCTAAATCATTACATACAACAAGAAAGAAAGAAAGAAAGAAAGAAACATTTATTCGGCTATAACTAAACACATACAATTATAAAAAAATCAAATAACTTCTAAAATTAACTGAACCTATGGACTAAACAACTAAAAACACAAAAAAAAAAAAAAAACAACTATAGCCGAAAAGGCTGACCAGCTCAGCTTATTGCTGGGCAGAGCCTCAGCGCTGGTTTTCAGCTGGAGCCTGATAAATGAAACAAATAAAATCAATTCTAGGTATGAATAAATTCCAGAAAATAAAAAATAACGATACCTAGGATTGATTTCATTATAATGATTTATGCCAAAAACGGGATGTGCCGAAACAAGAATATGCCGAAAACGGAATATGTCCAAACAAGAATATGTCCAATCAGGAATACGACGAAAAAGGAAACAATCATAAAAATTACAATTATTAACATAGGTATATTGACGACAATATAAAAAATGCAGTCAGCTTTTTAAAGCTTGCTTTTTATTTAGCTATATACCTATATACTATGTACATTAAAATACCCATTCTAAAATATTTTTTTAGAAACCTTAAATATAACAAAGTTTTTTTCCTTTTCGCTACACACAAACGATCTTAAGACCCATAATAATATCGATGTCGGCTAATATTTCATGCATGCTGAACTATGACGTCATTATTCATAAGGGCCGTAAGTGCGGGCTCGCGTTCATTAGGACCACATGAATAAGTAACAGGGGACCAGCGACAGGCGTGTTTTATGGCACGGTTTAACTTAAATGAATATACTGTTAGTGTAGAATGAAATTAACCACAAGAAAGAAACAACAGATAAAAAACCCGGTATAATATAGCCCCCCTTAAATTGGTCCATCGGTTTTTCATCAAACTATACTAAGAACCTCCCGATTAAAGTAGCTTTCTTAAAACTCTATCCGTAACTCTACACTTAACATGCCTCGAAGTGCCATAAAACTGAGAGATCCAATTCTAAAAGAAGTAGAAAATATTCTTCTTAATGCATGCGAAGCCCAATATGACCCGCAATCGTTTTGGCTTAAATACAAACGAAGCTAAATATGGCATTTACATAAAAGCACTCCAAAACGTTATCATACTCAATATTTATTATAATCAATACTTAATATATGTAAAGAAAGCTTCATATAATGTGTTTATATTTTTATTGACTATGACTACGATGTAAATAAAAGTCGAACTACTTAATCTGCACTTCATCTGTCAAACTTTCCGCACAAAAATCGCAATCACATTTTAAATTAAAAAAATCTTTTTAACATAAGCGTGTTTCTTACGGATAACTATATCTTATTTATATCATAAATAACATTAGCAAAAGTTACAAAAAATATATAAACATAGCATGTCAAATATGGCCTTGTCCACAGATACTTAGTTTCTTCAAGTTTCTTATAAATGTTGTAATAAGGTATAGAATCACATTTATGTCCTTGACACTTATACGAAATAACGTCCTTTTTCCCCACCACCTATATTACTTCCTCTTATCCATGGTAAATTGGTAACATTTCCGTTCACCCCGTAATCGCAAGCGCCATCTATCGCAACCACACACGCAACTTGCACACGAAATTAATATTTGCACAGGAATTCTGTGTTTACGGGCGATTCAGCCAAGATACTTGTCTCGCTTCGTTGAACCGAATATAATATGCCAATAAATCTAACGGTTGTGTGTATATTACATACAAACAGAAGATAAGAGGGATTATCCGTACCCTCTAAATTAAACAATGAAAAACGAAATTTGATACATTGCCAGCTTTAGCAGCAAAGCAAATAGAACAGTCGTCAGGCGTCTAACATAATAATTTTTGGTCAGGTTGGATTAATTAACAGAGTTGACTGAAGCGCGTGGAGCTATCTAACCCGATATGCTTTTGTTCAGTTCATTAAACGTCCATGGGAGTGTGTATAAATAACATGACATTGGCTAAATACAACAGGAGTGAAAGCCATTGATTAAAATTAGAATTAGATTAGATTAATTAAAAATTATAACTGGGTCAATGCATACTGTCACATTGGACCCGATTCTACGTGTACATTGCTTAAATAGCCTAAAACTAAATTGTCTCATTTTTAGACGTTGTTTAGACGGCAGATTCAACAAGGGTTATTCCAGATTGTCAATGTAAAGTTGAATAGACCGCCTAAGATAAGAAGGGTCAGATTCAAATTGGTGCTCTCATTTTGACTAAGACAGCTGCTCATAGAATACCAAAGTGTTTTAGTGACACTTAAAAAAAATTAGAAGTTAAGAGGCCATTGTAGAATCGCGTCCATTGTCAATCGCTACCACCATCTTATCCATTAACCTACCGCCAAACAGCAGTGTTCGCATTGTTGTGTTCCGGTTTGGGGATAAGACAGCCGGTGTAATGACTAGCATAGAGGCATTCCATCTTAGTCCTCAGGGTTGGCAGCGCATTTGCAGTCTTGTGAATGCGAATGTCTATGGGTCACAGTTTCCACTTACCATCAGGTGGACTGTGTGCTCGTCAGCCTTCCTTATGCCATAAAAAAAAAAAAAAAACTGCCCCTGAAACTACCTAGAAATTGGCAGGATTTGACAGATACGGCCTCATCATGTCAATGACAAAGGAAGCGCACATGCAAAAATAAATTATTAATTATTACAATGACTCAAAACTCTGTTTCCAACGTGATAAAAATCTCCTCTCCGATCCGGTCTGTGTGAACGAAACCCTAGTGTCGATGTTTCAAACACTAGTTTGAAAAAAGAACAAAATTACTATACTCTGATTATTCTAAGGTGATGTCAGTGAAAGATATATTCCGTAATTTCAATCATTTACTATACTTACACGCGATGTGTTTAAAAAAAGGCGATTATTTATTCAAATTCCTGGACGGCGTCGCTAGGTTTGTACCGATGTAAGTTTTTCAATTATGTTAAGTTTTAGAAACAAGTGTAATAAGAGTTTATATGAGCTGTCACAAGCGCATCATCTGAGAATAACAAAAGTAAAGTATGATCGCCCGTTGTTTGATCAGTACTTAACTGATTGTTAAAATTCGAAAAAGGAATCGTAAATTTTGCTCATTTCTTTGATATTTAGTTAGTTAGTTACGGTTTTAATGATTATTTATTTTAACTACTGATCAAACAACAGGCCCTAAGTGTCACAACCACCTTATGCCTATTAGGGCCGTATTAATAAACTCATCTTGACTGTGAGGCCCGTCACAAGATACGTCAAAGTAAACACCAAAACATAGAACACTGTCATTTTTGACGCATCTCGAGACGAGCATTAGAGTTGAGATCAGTTTATTAACACGGGCCTTAATATACCAATCAACCTCAGTCACAGCCTCAGAAATGCACTGAACATTTCCGTGGCGCGTGTCAACATATCAACGCTCCGTCTACTTGTTGCTCGTGTCAAGTATGTTATTAAAACCAAATTCGAAACATTGGCTGCTCCATCCTTTTCACCCTTCATTCGATACCAGGTTGAAGAAGAGAGACTGCTAACTTGACTTCCAGTTTCGAATTTCAGTGGCCTCGAGCACAGCGAGACCCGTCAAATGTGACGTTTGCCGGGAAAAATGGGAGGAAAGCTGATTGGTTGAAATAATGGGAACTAAAATATTTCGCTCCGGTGTTGTGATTGATTAAAACACTAGTGTAGTCTATTTATGGATTTAGTTTTTGTTTACGTTACCTCAGATTTGAATAACTATAGTGTATTTTAAAGTGTACCTACTTGGTAGTAAGGTTGTAATAAAAGTTTAGTGACATTACTCCTAAAAATGGTTTTGGGTTAGACAAGCATTAGAACGTATGAAAGCAAGTAAGAGAGAAATACAAACCGAAGATCCTACAAAGAGTTTTTGCACAGTAGTTTGGCCTGAGACAGTAGAAAGACAGAGACCGCTTAACTATAACATACCTAATATACCATTACACTAAAAGGTTTCTTCTGATGGATTCATATTATTTTTAGGAAATTCTGGACTTCTGAATGACTGTTGAACTGAATATCTATCGATGAAAATAATTCTCCAATTTGACAAGATTAAAGACAAATATACATACGTGTTGTAACTCCATGTGTATATACATTTTAACCTTGGTTGTTAACAGATATGCTCAGTTCAATTCAAGCATACAAACAATAGATAACAAGAAAATCTCATCTACGCCTGTCAGAACCAGCTTCAGCCATTCATAGTTAGAAATAGAATATAGGCGATTGACAAGCGTTAAGACATTAGTCCTGCCATCTCGCTTGCTTCCCAAAGGATAGACAGTGACTGAATGAAACGCAGTAAGGAGGGTGGAAATTTGATTGAACGACAGGCTTGGGTATACAATAGGCGGTGTAATTATCTCGCTCTAAAGGAAGTATTTTAGTTGAAGACGCTTTTGTTTACTGTAAAATGCTTCTGCTTGTTATAGCTTAGTAACTAACCATTTGCGTCATATGATATTCATCTCTAAATGAGATCCCTTTTCTCGTATTGTCCGATTATTATCCGATTTACAAGTGGTTTAAGTTTAGAATTTATGCGAATGAGTCGATCGCGTTGAACGCAAACTATCCTTTTAAAAATCAACTCAAACTGGTGCATAACATGCCTTTATGTGGTTTTAAAAGATGTAAAAATTGCAACGCTAAAAAAAAAACACGACTGCTGTTTAAAAAGAAACAGAATAAGTTAAAATTTAAAAAAAAATTAAAAAAATCTGTTTCTACCAAAATAAGCTTTAAACACATAAGTTGTATATATTTTTGTAATCGTCTTTTGAAACCCTTTATTTCGATACCCCACTTGTTTGTAATTTTTTTATTTCGCCCCCGCAATATGGAGTATATAGTCCGCCATTTTGTTTTCATTTTAACGTCACATAGCCTATGTTACTTGGGATGACGTAAGGATTCTAACGATAACTCACACATCTTAATCGGCCAAGGGATTTAGAAGTTATAGAATAAAGAAACTCACATACCTACATATACAAACATGAACCCTGAAAACATTACACACCTTTTTTGGGGCAGTCGTGTATAAAGGGGCAGTTCTAAAATATTTTTTAACAGAACCAGATAGACCAACATCAAACAAATTAAGAAAGCACGTGCCTTTTTAAATACGTGATTATACTAAAGCAGTCCATAGGGTATAAAATGATACACGTGGCGACAGAATCATACGTAAAGGTGCGTCTACAATTGCTTTATCTCGCGGGAAATGACAAATTCGCGGTCGACCTTTATGCTAACTATCCTTTTTGCTTTATGTAACGCTGCAAAAATAGAGACAAAACATGGTTAGCAATTAATGATGAAGATGAAAAAAATATTACCATTTCTAGAATGGATTGGTCTTGGATTGACCATAGAAAAGTCTTATACAGCCATTACAAAATCAAAATCTTGACAGTAACTCACCTTTAAAGTGTCAAGAATAATTTAGCAATCATAGTTTTTGTATCAAAGTATCAACACTGATTAGCGGAGCCCGGATTTTTCATGGCGAAACAAAACACTATCGTAATCTAGTGATAGAAACATCATTTTATCGACATCGAGTATTATTTATAAAAGCTGTGCTCGAACGAAATACTGAACATGAAATTTTACGAGATATATCTGAAAATTGTACTCAAACTGAAAATTATACCAATTACAATGAATTTTATAAATTTGCTCCCTTGACGTCAAGTGAAGTTGAACGTACATTTAGTATATATAAATGGCGTTATAGTGATAAACGAATTTGTTTGCTCCCAAAGAATGTTGAGAAACTAATGATTATATACTCCTATCACCATTACGCGAATAAAACGCCATGTGCTGCTGTGTGTACTAACGTGGATTACGACGAAGAAATTGAATATGTTTCTATATAACTTCATACAAACTATGTATGTTTTTTTATGTTGTATAGGTATGTTATTTTATTTGGTCACGTTTTTTATTCTATTACACAATTATCGATATCGATAAAATGATGTTTCTATCACTAGCCAGATTACGATAGTGTTTTGTTTTGCCATGAAAAATCCGGGCTCTACTGGTTAGGTTTTCATTTGTCCCATCAATTGTCAGTTCTCAATTTCACTTTGTCAGCTTGCGAAAATCGCTTACGTGAGCGCTAAGAATCTTGTCTAAGTAGGGTGACAGATTTGGTAACAGTTGTTTTGCCCCATGAATGCGGGTGGGCTATACCTGTAGTTCTCACACGTATAGTCACGCACACTACGCCGACGCCTACATACGACAGCTACACACACAAGTATGGCCCGACTGCGTTCGTAAGATAAAACAACTATAAAAAAGCTAACTTGGTTTATTATGTATGGGAGTTCCTCTCTAGGTAAATAGCGTCTATATCTCCGTGCTCTAGTACGAACGCAGGTTTATAATTTCCAGGGTAACGTCATTTATTACCCTTGCAGCGGGACAAGGGCAGCAATTAACGCCCTTAAATCAAACTTAATGTCATAATTCTGGTGTATAATCAAAGGGCGCCTCGTTTAAGGGATTTTTAATTTCATTAGCGAACATTTTAAGATAATCTAGCTTAAAAAAAATAATTGTTAGAATGGTATGTATGTAAACACTTAAAAATTAAAAATAGACAAATTTATAACACGGATGAATAAAGGCGAAGTTATCCCTTTAAGGTTCTCTTCCAGTTAGAATTGTATACATGTCAAACGTTTATTAATCATTGCAAACAAAGCGCTTTCTAGCTTAGGGTTTTTTTCTAAATCAAGTTGGTTTTACGAACAGTGAAACGATGTCAGTATAAAATTGGCTGAGTTATTTTAATAACCGAAACAGAAAGCGGAACTTTATAGAATGGTTCATACTAATAGACAAGCATTCTGAAAGCGTAAGGTCTAAAAAATATCCAAGATCGAAAAGTCTAACAAGAAGCCAACTTACCTAAGCCAACCCGATAACCCCTGCAGCATCAGGGCAGAGAAAATTATATTAAAGCAAACATACCTACCGCCGAGTAGCAGTGTTCGCATTGTTCTGTTCCGGTGTGAGGATAATACAACCGGAATTTTTTAGCATAGAGATATTCTATCTGAGGTTTGGCAAACTATTTGGGCTATTAGGAGTTTGAATTACAGTCTTGAAAATTAAGGGCCGTATTAATAAACTCATCTCGACTGTGAGGCCCGTCACAAAATACGTCAAAGTAAACGCCAAACCATAGAATACTGTCATTTTTCCCCAAGTCTACGAATCTCAGGTCCCACTATAATAATATTACACAATATTTAACAAATTCGGGGAAATAAAAGGATTCAGAGCTATAAAAACCTCATGACTTTCAGTAACCATGTGAAAAAACATGGCCTCCAAAAATACATCCAACTTAATCAAATAGGAAGCCTTCCTATATTTGTATATAATAGCAGAGTTGGTGTCGCAATTAAAAAGAAATCGCACCCAAAAGCCACGTTACCCCAACTGAAAACAATTTAACTCGTGAAATGCATTTAGCCAGAGAATTACCAGGGAATTCACTAAATTGTCAGCTAAACCGTTTGGTCTTACACTGGCTCGGCCACGTAGGAGCTATTCCAACTTGAGCAAATTGTAATTGGCCAGAATTGTGGAATCCGACAAAATCGGGTTAAAGTCAACTTGTTGATAACATTGAAAAGGTTAAATAGATTTTTACAACATTGTTCGGAAATAACATTATTATTACACCTTGCAAAAAAAACAGGGCAACAGCATGTCGCACCATGCTCAGTGTAGGGTTCCGAAGACGCTTAGTACTACAAACATTAAAACAACAATTAATAACAATTTTTCTATTTTAAGTCATTTGGTGCAGTCTTAGATGGTTTTAGTAGGTACACTTTAATCTATGTCTACTTAGTCATGATAGTTTGTCTATAAAATTCGTTATATGCGCTTTCATTGAAGATATTATTCAGATTTTTAGTGTTTGTAGTCTTGGCTGTAGGGGGGGGGGGGGGGGGGGGGCATTTGACTGTAACAAAAGTTAGCGCTCGAAACAAACGTTATCGTAAATTCGCAATATTTTAGAAAGACCTATCCAACGACACCCCGCTATGGGGTTGACAAGAAAAGAAAAACACATCCGCCCGTTACGTGTAGGGGGAGGTACACATTTTTTTTTTAAATTTTTTTTTACCACCTTGTTGGCGTGACTTATATGTATATTCATGCCAAATTACAGTTTTCTAGTACTCTGGGATCTCTGAGCTAGGCTGCGGATTAACGGACGGACATAGCGAAACTATAAGGGTTCCTAGTTTGACTATGGAACCCTAAAAATAATGTTTAGAGATTAATTAAATTTAATAAATTTCCTTTGTAAATAATACTGTCTTCATTATATACCATTGAATCTACACCCCTTACACACCTTACAGTATACTACTTGAAAAGGCCACCATCGCTCTACAACTCCTACCTTAGAGATAACTTAACCCCTATAGCCTGACAGACAAAAGACTGTAAAGTCTCCTGAACGTCCAAAATCTGTGAAGAAATGTATAAAAGGCTGAAACCTTGACAAAAACTAATGATCTGTTCTACAACGACCAACTGACAGGCCAGTATTGGCCGACGGACTGCCAGTCGGTGGTCCCTTTTGGAAGGGCAGTACAAATATAAATATTAGTGGACAATCTCTCACAAGTTGAACTCGTCTCAAACTAAGCTCTAGGCTTGTACTATATATGTACAACAAAAATCATATTTTGGATAAGAGTTGGGACCGTTTCGCAAAAATTCTCTGAGTCTTGTTCTTTTTGTATTTTTTTTTATGACTTAGAGAAGGCAAACGAGCACACAGGCCACCTGATGGTATGCGGAAACTGTGACCCATAGACATTCGCATTCACAAGACTACAAGACTAAGACTGCAAATGCGTTGCCAACCCTGAGGACTAAGATGGAATGCCTCTATGCTAGTCATCACACCGGCTGTCTTATCCCCAAACCGGAACACAACAGTGCGAACACTGCTGTTTGGCGGTAGGTTAATGGATAAGATGGTGGTAGCGATCCGGACGGACTCTGCACAGAGTCCTACCACCCGCAAAATATATATTATTTTATGTAAAAAAATTTATTGTTGCGAAATGTCTCTTTATTTTACCTTTATCTTTATATTAAATCATACTTGTTGTTAGTACTTAAAATCCAGGAGGGCAAAGTAGCTCGTTGAAATCAAAATCATTTGCAACAAAATCACCCCACCACTTTATTTTGCGAGAAAAAGCACATTACCCCTATTCCCCATCTAATCAGCGTCATTAGCCTGAGTTCGCACCGCTGCCAGGTGCAGCCAGCCGGGAAGATTAGCAGAAGACAATATTTTACGTGCCGACTATACCTTACCGCAAGCAATACACCACCTTATTGTTGATACGCAGAATTTATTTTGCTTTGATGGTTATGCATTTGGGTTATGATTATCATGGCCCTCATTAAACAGGGCAGTTTGGATTCACAATCTGTGGTTTATTAGGTCAGGGTTTCTTTGTTATTAATAATCTTCGTGGCTGTTTTATCTCCATACGGAAATGGAAAGTGCACGAGTAAGATACGAGGAGTCATATTGTTAAGATCGCTTGTTCATGATCTATAATCGACATAATCGTACGGTTGTTTTATCTTACGAATGCGGTTATAGGCTACGGTGACGCTCAACGGCGACAGTTACGCACCTAGAGACAAACATACTAGAGTATACTTGGATTTTGTGAGGAGCCCCGCTTGCATGTAAACACAAGACTAATTTGGAATTTACGTAAAATTTCAAATATATAATGTCAAACTCTATACTGTTGCAACTCTATGGTAATGAAGGGATCTACTTACGTTTTTTAACTGTCTCGTTTTTTTTTTGGTCAATTGCAATCATGATTCATTGGTTTTAATTAGTTGAAGTCATGTGCTCATTATCAATGCCATATTATACCGAAGTTCCTTTCTCTCAACCCTAAGAAATATTTAAATTATAAAATACCCGCAATATCTACAATTAATTCAATACAAACCATAACAACGCCCATATTTGACACATAACCTAATTTCCCTCTGATCCGACTCATGGCGCCTGCGCATATACATCCCATACAATTTATGTAAGCAGCCCTTATTCGAGAGACACGAGAGTAGTCTTGTAACCAATCACGCCGGCGGCACGCAATGTACGGAAATTGAAAATGTTCGCAACATGTCCAAGGAGCAGTGTATTATGTTAAAACAGTACTCAACCTGAGTACTTAAGTTAACTTTTTTTATGGTATGGCGAATGAGTACACATTATCTGATGGTAAGTGAGATCTGTGTGTTCTGTGTGAGAACTTTAATGTGATTGTGTTTGAGGGCTAAGATAAAATGTAGCTATTTTCAGGGTTCTATCAGATTCATGGTTATTATTACATGCTTTGCTTGAGAATGATTCATTAATATAATTCAAATGGTCAGCACAATTTGATAACGTGAATGATACACACACATTGGAACTTGATTAGCCTGCATTTAACAATTTCTTTGCAAATACGACTGAAGATAGTAGGAGAAATAAATGCGGCTTGAAAGAGTGTTCGCTTAAAGGCAACACCTTGGCTGTGCTGTACCCCTGGCATTTCAAGTTCATGGGCGACGGTCGATCGAAGCGAATCAAAAAACGATCAACAACCGTTCATAGTTTAATACTTAGCATATTAATTATGTTCCCGTAAACCGAGTCCAAGTGAGTCCCATTCCAACCTTCCCATAAAACGCCACGCTCTTGATTAAAATAAAAGAGATAAAAATAAAGAGAAAAAAACTCAACTATGAAGCCAATGTAGGTCTTAAAAGATTAACAACTCAATTGACATGCCCTTTGATGAGAACCAAATACCCCTATTTTTACTACTGTTACTTTTTAAATCTGTGCGCTATTCCAGGCGAAGTAACGAGGTCCGGGAATTTTTGTCCGTCCCGGGATTATTGGGCGTTTGTGATTGTGATTGTGACCCAGTAAAGAATTAGGGGAATCAACCCGTTTACGGGAACCGTTCAATTGTGCGTTTGTGTTTGAAAATGCAGAGTTGATTGACAACGGTTCGTTTAGCAATTCAGAGATGGCGGTAGCTGTATTTTTACCCCTTGACTGTTATATTCAAGACTACGTTTGTTTGTGTGTCGGTATGTTTGTGGCATGGTGGCCTAGATGGACGGAATGCTAATTTAACGAAGATGTTTTTTACTGGAATCGAGTTTCTTAGATCAACTTTCCAAAATCATGATTAATAATTAGTAGCAGAATTTCCATTCGTATTTCGCAATCCAATTAATAGTTTTGACGGAGCTCTGCTTTCGCGGATCTTTTATTTCTAGGTGCTTTATTTATTTAAAATTGATTGCACAATACACAGACTAAGTACAAATGGCGGACTTAATGCCCTGAGGCATTGTCTACCAGTCAACCATAGGGCCGAACAGAGACCAGTAGAGGTTGGTGGTAAATTTGAGGAAACATCGCTTTCCCACCAAGCTGGGCCTGGGCCTGCTGTAAAACTAACATAACCGAGACCGACCTATCTTTTTCGACCTAGTTACAATTACAAGTGGAAAAAATATACGACTTGGAGAAAACCGGACCAGGAAATATGCGACTGGAAAAAATTGAGATTGGAAAAAGATTGCATCAGGGCAAATGATGCACTGGTGCGTACTTTCTGTTCCTCTATATTCATCAAAATATTCACACACTTAGTAAATATTCCATTACATAATAAAGATTTAATATCCCTTCACATTTCCTAACTGTACTTAATGACTAGGAAATAGCTGATCCCATGGGTATTCATAAAATTTTATGAAAGCCATCAGGTCCCAAACCTGTATTTTTGCAGAAGGACGTAATGGAGGAAATGGCAAAGAAAATGTCGAATGGCCGTAAAGTGACCTTTCCCTCATTTATCATATAAACTGTGTAAATATAAACACTACGTATTTTTATTTAACTTTTTAGCAACGTTAGGTGGTTTTTAATGTGAAAATTATATCATTATCTTAACACCGCCTTTTTGACAAGATGGCTCTTTCAATTTTTTTGGTTTTATTGTTAAGTTTCTTTGACAAGACTAATACTCGTATCTATTTTTATAGGTACTTAAGTATACACTTGTTTCTGCGGCGGTAATTAAAACTAAAGAGTAAATAGCAAAAGCAAGACCTTGTCGCACATAGTCACTTTATAAATTCTACGTAGTTTAATTTTAATATTATGTGATTATGAAAGGGTTATACTTCGCGTAGAATAATAAAGTGCTATTAAATAATGTTTTGTTTTAAGCTACAAATAAAATTTAAGTAATAACTCAACATGATTTCACCAAATTAACCAAATTAACTAAATTAAATGGATTTGTTGGATCTCCATAGAATGGTAGTTCGGTTTAATTGAGCTCGAAATTGCATGAAATATTAATGAATTCATAATTAGTGATCAATGATTGGCTTTTGCCGTTGCCTGCTCACATTATAGGGATTTTATAAATTAATGATAATATATGATTTGTTTACGCCATAAAAAACGTTTTTGATGACATTTAAGTTCTTTTAACTCAGTCTGACTAACTGTTACAACTAAATGTAAAAAAATATTAATATTATCCATAATTATATTCATCTTTGATTATGTCAAACCGAATTTCAAAATAAGCCAAGGTTTTCTTTTTATAATAAAAAAAAAACAATAAAGACACAAAATTGGATATAACTTTTTCACCTTGGCATCAATTGATATGGAAACTACAATATACTGTTCTTTAATATAATCTAATAAATCATTGAAGGTTTTTTTTCTTAAGTGAAAAATATGGAAATAAAGGCCAAAAAACTACTTTTTTGGAGTAAAAATGTCAAATTTAAATAGCATTAATCTCAATATGAATGAGTTGTAAAAGAAAAAATGAGATGGCAGCTAGTTTAGAACAGCAATATTAATAAATAGGTTTGAACAGCAACTGAAAGTCTAGAGCTTCAGATCGAAGGTCCTCTGCCCAATGGTAGCCCTAATAAATTAAATGAAAACCATCCGGCTTGTTTAAACTCGCTATGAAATAACTATCACTTTTATTTAAATGGTTTTTGACTGTAAAGCGATTCAATGTCACCAGAAAGTAAATCACTAACTTAATTTCCTTCCTAAAAGTAGACCCAGTTCGGTATTAACAAGTGAACCACTTTTGCGTCGTTTTGTTCGACATTATTTTTATACATAATATAGTTTATTTAAATATAAATTTCGCGATAGACATTTTTGCACTTAATGTTGGATTACGAAATAAAATACGTTACAATTCGTCGATTCATTTGGCAGAAGGGTATTTGACAGTAATTTGAAACCTGTCAGCATTTTCACAACATCTCCCATCCATTAAACTCAAACCTTTGTAAAAGACAGCAATTAGAGGAGCGAGAACGATCCTTTTTGAACGAAGTTTTGATTAGAAATTGATTGGAAACTTATAATTGCTCTCGACTTACGAAATCGGTTATATTAAAATTAAAATTAGTTTCCAGAGGCTTAAGAACGTTATTTTTGTTGATTTTAGTTTATAATTGCGATGAAAACAATAATAACTTGATTTGACCTTTATGACGAGGAGCAATAAGAAATAAGCCTGTTAAACTCGTTAAATATCAATGCATAAAAATATTGTAACCTGTATACCGTTATGTCACCCGCCATGCAGCAGTGTTCGAATTGATTTGTCCCGGTGTGGGGATAAGACGTGTGTTCTCATTTATCGACTTACGATATGCATATCGATACAATAAAAAATTCAAAAAAAGATTAAAACTGGAGTACAACAGGCGCTTTTAGGGCTTAAGTGATATCTTACTTACGGTTTACCATTGAATTGCCGACAGACTTTTAATCGAATATTATTTCAAAGACAACGTTTCAAGTATTTTCATTTCATCGACAAGTCATTGCGTCGTGGACTCGATACTAGGTAATTTAAACCGAGGTCTTTTAATTAGTAGTTGACATATTTCAATAAAATTCATGTCATGACTAATCATTTCGGGTCTTTTTAATTTGTGTTTTTTTACTTGTAGTAATATTTATTCCGCATAAAATTATTTGAATTGGTAATATATTGCTATCAAAACTAAACGCAATCACTCACTTTGCGCGATTATAATTTATACATATAATGTTATGATAATAATAATAAAAGTTATTGTAATAATAGTAATGTGTCATGTTTTTGTGTTCTTGGGGGTCGCAGTTCTAACCTAACCTAACCCACTTCTGTCAACAGCTCGTTTTCTTGGGGGTCGCAGTCCTAACTTAACCTAACCTAGGTACTTTGATAAACCAATAAATCTTAGTTTTATTATACATATTTGTATGTCACACTACATAATTTGAAAAATGTATAAATGTGGAATTGGACGTATAAAATTGTATTAAAGTAATACGTCGAAGAAATGAATTGCAATGTTTTGTAGTTGTACCAATTAAGATAATTTAAAACAAATCTGCGATTAAGTAGTATTCGTTGATTAGTATTTCCACGTAGTAAGATAAATTTAAATAAATAGTAGTTGAAATAAGATAACGCCAAACAATATTACTAGTACTAAAGTTTCGATGAATCGTTGTCGATGAAATAATATTCGATGAAAAGGTTGTCGACAAAACAAGGGTACACCCTTACTTACCTTTACTTCATTATAGACACTTTTACATTTCTGTTTCACCTTTAGGTTGAATGGTGTCCGGTGTAGAAAATGGTTGAAGCATAAAGTCCACCTTAAATAAATAAATATCCATTCGGTTTCCTTTCTTGAATACTTGACTTACTTGGAAAATAATATGTCTCATATTAAATCAGTTCCCAAATAGGTACAGCCAACAATACCTAATCTATTCCTGCCTTCTGTTTAATACACTTGCTAGCGCTAACAAGAGTTTCTTCAGTTACTTCATAAATATCAAATCAAATCAAATCAAATCATTTATTTGCTAAGAAACATAATGTTACAGGGTGGTAAGGAACAATTATGTAAAACCAAGATTGGCATGCAAAATAACATTTTACTTAGCAAGAGAATATAAATATAAAAAATAAGAAAATCTCTTGCAACAATAAATTATAGAAATTAAAAATATGCATATACATTTATTACACTAGTAGTGACAAGCCTGGTCAAACATTTTACCAAAGTATTCTTCCAATTTGTAAAATGGCCTTGTCAATAAAAATAATTTAACCTTTTTCGAAAATTCATTTAAATTATTACATTGCTTAATATCATTGCTTAATAAATTATAGATTTTAATTGCATTATATTCTAAACTATTCCTATAATGTACATAATTATTGTGTATTGGTAATTGAACGTCAAAATTATTTCTAAAGGCGTGCCTTCTTGTTTCTAGTTCACTTTTTAACTTAAACCTAGTCTTATTTCTGAAAACAAATATGCATACTAAGTATATATACAGAGATGTCACTGTTAAAATGTCATGCTTTATAAATAATGGGCGGCAGTGGGCTAGCGGTTTTGATTTGCTTATGTAGCGTATGGCTTTTTTTTGCATTAATAATATTTTATTAATTTGTACATTATTTCCCCATACCTCCAGACCATATCTTACGATACTTTCAAAGTAGGCAAAGTAGACATTTTTTAACGTAGAGGTATCTAGTAATTTAGACAAGGTTTTCAAGGCATAGCATGCACTAGCAAGTTTCTTCCGTGTCTGCTGTATATGACTAGACCAACGGAGCTGTGTATCCAATTCAATGCCCAGAAATCGCACGCTTTCCACTTTAGATATTGGCAGAGGGAGAGAGTAAGATAAACTATTTGTATGTCTTTGGAATGTTACATAATGTGTTTTATCAAGATTCATACAAAGACCATTACTTTTAAACCACTTCTCTAGTTCAAGCCAGGTATTACTTACATTGGCTTCTAACAATCTGAGGTCATCATTTTGAAAAATCACACTGGTATCATCCGCAAACAGGTAAGCCGTTCCTGATGTGAGATTGCATGGAAGATCGTTTATAAAGATGATGAACAAGATTGGACCAAGCACCGATCCTTGAGGAACCTAGAACCAAATAAAAAGAATGACCTATGTTTTCCATATTATACGGCTATCCGCACGACACGTTAAATAGCTAACAATCTTTTTAGAAGTCAACAGCCCAAAAGTGCAACGAAAATTCAGGATCACCAGAGTCATCAGTTAAAAACAATACCATAACTGGTCAAATACGATTTGGATTGTACCACCTATAATAAACGTGTTCAAACGATATTGTTTCAATGAGTAGAAAGTGGAAAACGTTAGTCTTGCGATGTAGACGATCATCAACAATTGTTATAGATACAAAAACAACTGAATCTATTTGATATCGTCTCTGTATAGTACCACTTAAATTAAATATTTAATTGCGTTAAAACAACGCTGTAAATAACATGAATCCCGTAATCTTCTTTGTCAGTTTGTCATCGCGCCGTTTCAAAACAAGCAATTAATATTTAAATTGAGAAACAGTATAGATTTAATTGCCAAGCCCCGCCTTAAGTACCTCCAATGCCAGCGATTCACATTTCTATTGACAAATGCCTCCATTTAGAGTCAGTGGCGCTTTAGTTCTTAAAGGTAAACAAATGAGACAAAATTGGTAGCAAACGAAGTGTCGAGTGATATGTAAATTGTGTATCAACTCGCTTAGTTGAGTAAGAGACGATTCACACTGAACGCGTAACGTCAGCACTGGGCTTATACAAATAATGTTTCCTTTATTTGGGATCCAGTTCCTCCAGACATTTGCATGCTCAAGATTACAATCAAAATACTGCGATGCTAAGACTGCAAATGCTATGCCAACCATGAGATCTTGAGATTGCAAATTTCCACATACTATATTAAATGGTCTAATATAGCAAATGGCCTATATTAACGAACTTTTTTCTGTGGTTGAATTATAATGTTAACATTAAAGTATTGCATTTAATGTAAACATTAAGATACAGGTGTCTCTCATATTGTAGAAAACTTATGCATGTAGATAAAGTTATATATGCAACACATAATATACTAGTCACATAAACTACCACTAAAGAAGTTACTAGAATTCGGACTTTCATCGTAAAACAAATTCTCAAAGCTTACTGTGAATAAGAAGGGGACGTTGAGGAAATTCTCTTAGCTGGGAAATCAAAAAATGTAGATATAGTCCCGTCGTTAGTACTTGAAGACTCCTCGTGTTATATTCTGTCTCTTACTTCCTAGCAATATAAAATAAAGACACAACCAGCGTAGTAGACCCCCATTACAGAGCCGATTACTCTTGTAAATTAATGTTTTCTCTGAACGAAGCTCTTGGCTGTTATTAGACAGTAAAACTGAAGAAGTTCAAGATAAATATTTAATATTATAAAAGCTTCTTTCTATAGTATGGCTGTTTGTTTATACTGAATTGTTTTTTTGACGTGATATCGTCTTTTAAATGGATGTACGCTGTCTGCACGCATGAAACAGCGTGACTCATTGGCACGTTCCGCCTGAGCCGAGCGTGCAAGTGAGAGCGCAGAACTAGCGATAGAGAAGCACGATCGGCCTAAGAGTTCGGCTTGTGACGCATATATTCAACAAATTAAATTCTTACGAATTTATCACGCAAAATTATTGTCCGTAAACCGACTTTACAGACAACTTTTTATTTTTCATTTTAATTATTCTGTTTCATCATCATCATGTCACCGAAAGACGTCCACTGCTGGACATAGGCCTCCCCCAAGGCTTTCCACTCAGACCGGTCTTGTGCTTTTCGCATCCACCGCGGTCCCGCGATCCTGACGAGGTCGTCACTCCATCTTGTTGGAGGCCTACCTACAGCACGTCTTCCGGTCCGCGGACGCCACTCCAGAACCTTCTGACCCCATCGGCCATCAGTCCTGCGAGCAATGTGCCCCGCCCACTGCCACTTCATTTATCAATTATTCTGTTTGGCTTGCACGAATGGACAAAAATAATATAGTCGGAGTGTATTTTCTTACTTTGGTTCTTGGCAGCATCAATTAATTTATCTAGAATTGGGACAAATTACTAGCATAGACGCATTTCATCTTAATCCTCAGATTGTGCGGTCTTAGGGTTGCAGGTTTGAGATTGTAGTCTTGAGAATGCAAATGTCTACGACGTTCAAAGAGATGGATCCATTTTGTGACCTTATTGCAGTGTAATGAGTTTAAAAGCGGATAGATCTCTTTATAGTCGACTGTATAATAATTCCATAGACAATGCCCCTTGTTCATAAACGTATTTTCAAATTCAAATTCCAATTTCATAAGGAAGGATAGGAACAAAACATTTTTTATGGCATGTAGATGGCAGACTGCCACCAGCACGGATAGCACAAGTGGTTTATTTTCTGCTTGTCACTCACGCATCTCTATTGTTACTGACTAAAATAGAAAGGGAGATCCGAGCGACAACCAAGTCGTGGGCAACTTGTGCTACCCGCACCGCCTAAGTGAAATCTGTGACCCATAGAATTATACATTGTCAAAACAAAACTACAATCTTAAGACCAAGTGCGTTGCCAACCCTGAGCGCTAAGATGGAATGTCTCTATGCTAGTAATTTCACATAAGTTGTCTTATCCCCACACCGGAACACAACAATGCAAATACTGTTGGTTTGCAGTGGGTTAAAGGCTAAGATTATAAGCACACTTTAGCTATCTATACAGTGTGTAAATGGTATACGGGCGTTCCTTTTAACTGTGGTTAGTATAACCCCTACTGAGCAATTTAGGCAGCTTTTGTTAAAATTAATTTAAAAAAAAAAAAACCATACAAAAGAATTTAACACGTAATGTATAACGAAAAATACAATTAATTAAACATTACGTACTTACCTGACAGATGGACTTCGATGTACATTGCGGGTCGATAGTATGTTCAAAAATTAATAACGGTGTATACGTTAGCGTAATCAAAATAATTATTTCTGTTAATGATTAGTAGAGTCTTAATCTATGTCCAGTTTTAATAAACGCCCGTATACCATTTACACACTGTATATACCACTATAGATGTACCAGTTAATCTATTTAAAATAGTTCCGGTTTAAAAACTCAATAAAACGTAATCATAAAGTAATTAATGTATTTTAAAGTAGTGTAGTGTTACAATTCCCCCCCTCCCCCCATGGTCTACAGCGTCCACCCATCACAAGCAATTTAACTTTTTAATCCACTGATTACACATTAAAAAGTTTAAATTGCACCCTTATAGGTACGAGTATTATGGTCGGCTTAACGTCTAAAGCGGTCTCTAGTTTTGCCTCGATAAACATCTGTTAATGATTTCTATTTAAAATGACTTGCTGTGGCTGCTGTCCTGCTTCATCGAGAAGTGGACATAAACGAAACTTATATTTAGGTATTTTTTTACTTACATTAGTGTTACATGAAATACAGCTTCTACCCGTGACTTCATTCGCGTAGATTTCGATTACCGTTATTCCCTCGGGAACTATTAAAATTTACGATCTGAATACTTATCCAGGGTATTAGCTATCTCCATTCGAAACTTCATCAAAATCTGTCCAGCTGTTGCAGCGTGAATGAGTAACAATCTAACACATACACACGAACATTCACATTTATAATGTTAATGGAATTAGTGGAATGGTGGTATACAGGTTAGCAATATAAAAGGTTGGCTAGAGAATTCGGAATCTATAAGAGCTGAGGTGATTTTTTTTTACG
This sequence comes from Acleris sparsana, assembly GCA_923062465.1. NCBI lineage: Eukaryota > Metazoa > Arthropoda > Insecta > Lepidoptera > Tortricidae > Acleris > Acleris sparsana. The sequence goes on along the minus strand of OV281287.1, from coordinate 2,959,324 downwards.
AATCAAGGCCTTGACGGTCGGAAAATCAAACGAAGTCGAACCCAGCGACATTTAATTTTGCATTTATTTTTTTGCCTTCGTAGGTCTAATGTAATGTGTTCCTTGTGACTTATATTATAAATTATAAGATATAATCAATCCTTTTTAACCCGGCCGCCAGAATTGAACAAAATAACCTCTTCCTTATTAGACAGTGTTGAAAACTCGTCTAAAAGACAATCTGAGCTTCAAAAGCTGGATACCGTGTGATAACCGTTTACCCGTCAAAGGTTTATCCGGCGGAGTACCAATCGTCTTGGACCCTTTGATACGAGGACCCTTGTGTACCCTTCCTCCGGCCGGCTGCCTCTACACTTGAGATGTATAAAAGAGCTAATAAGAGATCATTTGAGATGTTTGGCTACCATTATAGTGGCCGGCCGTTAAGAAGTCAATCCTGACAGCTGTCATCGCAGTACAATTTATAACCTATTCTTGGGTTTGAGGTTATAATCTGTACTGGAATGACAGGTGTCAGGATTGACTTCTTATCGGCGGGGCACTATAGTTCAGGCTTACTTAAGGGCCATGGTTACCTCAAACTAGCCCTATTCTAATTGGTAGAATCACATTGATTTTGAGGTGTTATCGTATTGCTATCGTTTTGATTGCTCCTATTAACGTGATGGTTTTATCTTATCTTGTTGGTGGGGTCCTTACGCGCGGATGCACTTCGACCCTATGGGATTAAAAATACGTGGCAGTTGAATTAAAAATAGTACAATAACATGTCAAATACAACATTGTTTTACCGCGTAGAATAAAGGCCAGCAATAACAAATCCTCTTTGACTTGCGCTACTATTCTAGGCGGTTAAAAAGATATCGTATTTGACCGGTTATGTCAATAAGTTAGAGATATAAAATGTCGACAATATGTTAACAGGTCAAAGACGATATGGTTTTTACTGCCTAGGGTACCGGCCATGTTATGTTACTGTTTAAAACTCGTCAGCCATTACTGTCAAGGGAATAAGAGCTATCAAAACGTTAACAATACGACAACAGGTCAAAGACTATATGAATTTTACCGCCTAGAATTTCGGCCCAGGTTCTCTGAAAGCGTATTACGATCAGGAAGTAAAGTTTTTCACAAAAGAAACACCTAGTGTGCTCTTGTTTACTGGATGCGGTTATGTGCAGTAATTAAGGTTTTTTAAGCCCCTTAACGCAGAGGGATAAACCATTACGGACGTGGTTTTTTGGTAAAAAGCTAGTTTAATCCATGTTTTTGGTTAGCTTTAATGAAAAGCGGTTGTGTTGTTCAACAGGTATTACCAGGAATCGTACTTTTGATGCCAATGAGGACAAAACGACGAAATTTTTACGTTTTACAGAGATCACGTCCTTCCACTTTTTGCTACGATCCAGACAAACATCCCTCGCTTCCTCACTCATAAGCCCCTTCATACACGTGCGACGGTTAAGGGTCCAGCGGGGCTAGTCAAGTTGCCATCTAATACATAGCGTTTGGTTATCACTGTCGCTTTGCGTTGTCATGGAAAAATGTATGGAATTGACGTAAGTTTTTTGACAACGCATGTCGAATGATCACGTGACTAACGTCCATTCCATAATTTTTTTTATGACAACGCAAAGCGACATAGATCACCATATGTTAGCGTTTATATTCGATGGCAACTTGTCTAGCCCCACTCGTTACATTACAATACCATGCAAATACCAATTTAATTATAGGCCTGCAACATTTTACTTATCTTGCGGAGCGCGTATCTACCTACATGGTTGGCTGCACAGCTCAGTAAGTAGGAGTGTCTATGGTTTATCTGTTCCACTCAACTAGGCATATTTTACCACTGATGCAAATATTGTGTCGGGTAAGTTTTATGTCTTTACCTATATCTATATCTGTGTATATCTTTTACCCTAATATCCGTTTTTATCTATTTAATGTTTGTTTTTAAATATACGTCGATGCCACGTTGATGCGTAACACAATTATTAAACTTTGCGGTCCTTTTAATTTATGCTGAAGTTCTTTTTCCAGCCTATAATTATATCAGTTTAAGTTCTCTTAAATTAATAATACCTACAGGAGGTAAAAAAGCTCGTTTTATCATTTTCAACTACTTAAAAGTTATCTAAAAGATATAAGACCGCTGTTGTTTACCGGTATTTTTAATCTTCTTTAATATCTTGTGCTCTATAATGTATAAAGATAAAGATAAAGATACGTTTATTCGCAACAATACAATATTACATCACATTAATACAAAAAAGAACAAGATAGAGAAATTGTTGCGAAACGGTCCCAACTCAGCATTCGCTAGCCGTAAAGCCAGCACTGATCTACCGTTGGAACCGCTAGGTGAAAAGGCGGAAAGTGACACACTTAACAAAAAACAACATGAATTAAGAAACAATCATTATCTCGAACGACCAAAGATTTGCATCCAGTTATTACTGGCAACACCAAAGAAACAAAAAAAAAAAACATAAAAGAACAAATCGATAAAACATGTATATCGAAAGTCGATATCCCAGAAATCTCTATGAGAGCTCAAAAGTGCTAAATTCCGGCCTCTGATAGTAATAAATACACATATATTTTTTCCAGTGATTCAGGCTTTCCGAGCAAAATCTCCGGCGAAGTATGGATCTGTGCCCGGCTCTTTTATGTTTTAGCCTGGCAACCCTATGCAGCGTAACACAGACTGTCACTACTATATGTTTTCTATTATAGTCCTTACAACTTTATACAGGATAACTCCAAAAACTCATATTGAACTAACATAAATTCAAATGTTAACATTCGTTCGAACGGCGTGTGATTGTGCGAGAACTGGAACTTGTGGAAACTTCTGGAATGTCTTCTGGAAGTCGAGAACTGCAGTGAACGCGATTCCCGACCTTATTGTGCAGAGTTGAGCTTTAAGATGCCTCGTGCTTATTGTTTGTTTCTTTGTATGTTGAAATAAATTGAAATTTGAAGTGCAATCATTAAATAAGGATTTTGAATGAAGAAGTGTTACTTTACTCATAAATAGGTTTGACATTTGAAATGGATGGAAATTAGCAAAGAATACTTTAACTAAAAATATATTTAATTTTGCTGCACGATTATGAGTAAAGTTTTGTTTCTTAACTTTTAACTCGTAGTTACGTATTATAATTATGTATTACGTATTATATTAACAGTAAAATGTTGTTTCTTGTGGTTTTTCCAACCTCAAATACAAAAACGGTAGGAAGTCTTATTCTCCTAGGTCCTAGCTAAAATCTGTCCTAAGTAAATCAGCTTTAAAAAAAAAGCTAAATCAGTCCATCCCTTTGGGAGCTGTGATGCCACAGACAAAAACAGCTACACACGTTAAAAAACTAATAACACCCCTCTTTGTCATCGGGGGTCGAAATGGGCTAGTTTTCATGTGGCGCCAAATGTAGTGTTATGTTTGGCACAAAATACATTAGAGTTGTGAGCCCTAACTTGGCAGTTTTCTAAACATTATGTAACAATTTTAGCATGACATAATCTATTATTTATTTAAGAATAAGACGTCCTAACGTTTTTGTATTTGAGGTTAGAAAAACCACAAGAAACAACATTTTACTGTTAATATAGAGTCTAATTACGAGTTAAAAGTTAAGAAACAGAACTTTACTCATAAACGTACAGCAAAATTAAAGCCATATGGCCATTATGGGTAGCCATTATATCGGTCTTTAGGGTTCCGTACAAAAAAATAAAAAACGGAACCCTTATATGATGACTCGTGCGTCTGTCTGTCGGTCTGTCTGTCACAGACAATTTGCTCCGAAACTATTAAAACAATTAAGTATAAACTTGGTACAAATATGTAAATTGATGACCCAAACACAGGCAAAGTTTTTTTTTTTTAGATAAGGATTAGTTCGAGGCATAATTAGAAAATAAAAATAAAAGTTTTGCAAACCTTACTGTGTCATGTATCAAATGTAAGAGCTCATTATGAGGATCTCAAGTGTATTTTTGTTAATATTGTAAAATAAATATTTTTGTTTTTATTCATGAAAAAAGAAGAAAATTGACCATTCTCCCCCCTGATCTCCGAAACAACTGAGGCAAAAACAATGAAAAAAATACAGAATATATTTCATTGCTTGTAGATTACAGGAAAACCTATAAGGATTCTATCAAAACTGTATTGTAATTGTATGTACGGAACCATCTCCACGCGAGCTGAACTCGCACTTAGCTGGTTTTTTTAATCATTTAGTATTTTTACTAGGATAGAGTTAAATGAGATTTGTAACACCTTCTTGTATCACCGTCTCTTTAGAACCCATTAAGTAACATATTATACTTGAAACTATAATGGATTTAGCAACGAAACATAATCGAATTCCAAAAACTGTCGGCAGCTCCCAGCTTCCGGTCAGGGTTGTCACAAACATGAGATTACCACGTTATAGTTTTGTTTCTACTTTGTAGAGAGCAGTTAGTTGAATTTAGATGCCTTTATTTTAGTTAGGGGATTTTTTTGTACCCTGGACTTTGTTATACCTCGGAAGTTCTCATTATTTATAAATAACCCAATTTCTTAAAAAATAAATATACATGTCATTTGAACCATTGTCTGTGAAAATAAAATAAAATTTAGTATGAATTGCAGAGCGGCGTGTGCGTCGAGAAAATTACAAAAATATAACATTTTGTTACAGAAAGTGAGTGTTTAGAACTTTATTTCAAACTCGTTTATTTAGTGTTTCGTAGATATATGATAAAACTGAATAATGTATGCTAAAACTACATTAAATAGATATCAGATCTTGGGAACGTACCTATATATTTTGTTTATGACGTTGACTGTACCTACTAATACTACAGTTAAGAACTCCTTGTAATAAACAAAACCAAGACAGAACAGACAGCCTTCTCTAGTCTGCTCTAAGTAAATTAAATATATCTACGATAATTCCAGTTTTAAATTTATAACAGTCAAAACAAGTAAACACCTTACATTTCAAGAGTCTACTTTAAATAAGTTTCTGTCAAAAAAATCATTTTTGGGACAAGCTTTTGTTTCCAACTGTACTTTTTTTGCACAATCGTCATCTACTCGTCAAGACGATTCTAACGATACCTAACACGACCGGTTTATCATGTGTAATTTAGGAGTTCCTATGGCCACCCTGAGTCTCCATCATCAAACCAGCTCGATGGTACTACATTATTGTATTGTCATCAGAACTAAAATTGTATGCACATTTTCAGCTTAATTGGAAACCGGAAAGTGAGGCAAATTTAACGTGCAAGATTTGACCCGTACATACATACATACATACATACATACATACATACACTGCAAGTTAATTAAAAGCTTGTTAAAACAGCACTTCTACGAAGTTACTTCTTCTTTCATTCCCCCTGTCTGCCAGAACTGTATCGTGTTACTTATTAACCAAAATAAATTGCAGATGCGGCTTGCTCGCTCTTACTTATTAAAATTCATTCATCAAGTTAAGCAATTTGTTTTTACGTTACTTGAACCCGCTATATTTTACAGACAACAATGAAAATGGCTTGAATACTTAGAGATAGTTTAACGGTTAGATAAAAAATAATACCTTACAAGTTTTCAAGAATTCTACAAAAAAAAAAGAAACCGTATAATGCGATTTTTGCCAAAATAATTATTTAAAGTCATTTCGAGACAACATTGTATGTAATGTAAGAATTTGCGGTGGGTCAAGTTTTATTTAGACTTGAGAATATATAAAATAAATAAATATCAATAAATAATCTTCCAATCTCTACACTTTTCAAAACGTTTCATCATTACTATTTACCTATTTTAAAAACAAACCGTATTTGCTGAGATTGTCCTTCTCAGCCTTCACGAGGTCTTCGGTTATTTTTATTATAAAATATTTATTAATATGTTTACAGCCCCAACTAGACAACCCTATCCTCATGCTAGCTACACGTGACGTGGCTGGATAGAATTAAGTTTAGAAACACGCCGCCCAAACTACTTAGCTATCCCTTACAGCGGACGGATCACTAGTCGGTACCTACCCCTCTAACAAGCCATTCAAACTAAGAAACTTTTTTTCTTCTCGAAGACCATGGCTTTTTAATGTTTCTTCCTGTATTCCGACGACAACAAGGCCATTTAAAAAGAAAGCAATTTTTAAAAGATGTCACAGTGACATTATACAACGATTTGTTCCAAACTTTTTACGACTATGATTCAAGTCGTCGTCATCGTGACACAATTCAGTTAGACAATAGTATAGCAAAGGTGATTTTCATCTTGGTCTTCATTGCATTCATTTCGTGCACTCGTGTGCGAGAGGTCACGCAGCGCACGAGAATATTACGTTATATTCTTCCATTTGTTGTGAGACGGGTATCCTACTGTTTATTCTAAGCTGTAGGTTATCAACAAAACAATAATAAAAACAACCAACTTACAAACTTAATTAAAACAAAAAAATCTAACAAACCGCTACCTGTCCGCATCGTTCCTACAATCAGCAGCATAGCCACGTTGAAAAGCAATGCTTAATCTTTGTGCCAAGCTAAGGCTAGTATTTTCAATTCATTTTTAAATACGGTTTCATTCCCACGGTTCTTCAGTATGGACCCCAATAGGCTCAAAAAACGTAACTTCGATGAAATATGAAATGTACCTACTTTAATTGCGCCTTTTGAGGGTATCTGTTGATTCCGCCGTGAAACCAGCCCTAATACTTGTTCCGGGAAGGCTTGACGGCGCAAGGTTGTCCACGCAAGTGGCATCCCAAACCAATTCATAGTAAGTATAATAAATCACTTTAACCTTGGGTTTGCAAGTCTGTGTGTGTAAACAACACAAAGATGGTGACCGCAATTGGCACTCAATCTCACGCAAGGTTCGTGACGTGTGTCAGTTTTATTCCAAATCGCTGTTATGTTAGGTTAGGTTAGGTAAAGTTAGGTTTGCATATTTGTGTAATGTAGCTGTTTTAGTACAATAAAGTGTTTACAAATGGACGGAATGGAGAGTCGAGGGAATCTCTGTATTGATTGGCTGTTATAGAATAAGAATGAGTGAGTGGGTGAAAGAAAGAAAATGGAGAGGGAGACAAAAGTGCGTTTGCTTTGCGCTTATTATACACACTCTTTATATTAATTATTATGTATTTAAAATTAAAAAATTACTTGGTTTCGGCGAAATAAATAATAATTTAATTTTAAATTAGTTTTACGTAAGAAGCAAGCTATATAAATACATTCGAATAATTGATGGATGAAATCTAAAACTTAAGCGCTTTTTTTACGAGGGCGTGGAAGTGAAAACGTAAAAAAATAAATATTGCTTTTATAAAATATTTTGTTCGTTTAAGCCTTTATTCCATTTTGTTTTTAAAGGTTAATAAAAACTGTCATAGCGATAAAAATATGACAACGATAAAGTTAAACACAAATTGAAACTGAGGACGTAATTTAACGTTGAAAAACTTACCACAACTGGGTAAATCACCGGAAAAACCAGAATAAAAGTAGCTCTGTTTTTTTAATACGATCATATTTCGCTTTAAATTCATCAACGCGTATTCATTGTGAGCTCCCGTATCATGATCGCATTTAGCACGATGGATAAAATTGCAGATAAAGCATGCGTCACTCTCGCACTTACATACTGGTCAGAACGTGACAAATATTTTATCCACGTTTGGATAAACATGACCAGACCCGCTGGACGCTAATTACCAATACCGTTGTACATACCAACCAGTCAGAACCAATATTTGTACGTAGGTACATCCGTCAAAGCCTATATTAGCATACACGCCATTTGCCAAAATTAACCGCGCCTCAACCGTTCCGAACATTTTTCACCCAATAACCATTTCTAAGGATTTATTAGCAATTGAGCTTCGTTCCTATCAATGGGTTCGTCGATTTATAGCATATTAAGAGGATTTTTATTCTATTACAGGCCGCCGGCGGCTTTTGATGTTCTCGATTTGGATCTGGCCTGAATTTGTACACTAAGTAGAAAGTGTTATGATATACACTCAGGAGCAAAAATACCGGGTCAGAGTGCGTTTTTCGTACAAACGAGACTATTTTGAAGCCTTGGTTCCTTGCCAGGGGTTATTTTGAGTGAGGTTTAATGGTGGATACTCCGAGGTTCAATAAAGGAGATCAAAAGTTCTTAAGATACCTAACTGATCGCACAACCAGTTAACACCAGAGCGGGAGGGTTTGGGTCAGCACTTGGATTTCCTTACATTTTATTGCCATTTTAGATGTTTTCTGAACATGCACAATTCCGGCGTTAACCGCAGTTTCATTCAGTTGGGTATCCTAGGCATTCTGGAAGTCCTGTATCGATGCTCGGGGTATTTATCATCAGATTTCACTAAAAGCATTCCCAGGCGAGGAACCAAGGCTTCAAAATAGCCTCTTTAGTATGAAAAACGCACTCTGACCCGGTATTTTTGCTCCGGAGTGTAGGTAGTTAGTTAAATCACGCCCCGTAGATATAGGACTTGCGAAGATCATTGTAATTTAATATTATTACGTAGCGTCGAATCAAAATCACCCTAAACCGACGTTCATGCATGAAAGTTGCATGTTTATGCCGGTGCACGGCATTCCATAGTCTTTGCCTACTCCATTGGGAGACTGGCGTGTATTTTTACGTATGTGTAATTGGAGTTAATTATGTGTAACGATTACCTAGTCGAATTTAACACTTTACATAAATATTAGGTAGGTAGATACGGTCAAGAGTGTACATTTGGGACCGATTTCAAGAAAAATATGCTTGAGGTCGTCAATGTCATTAGAGATGTCAAGTTATTTGTAACTTTTAGGAAACTCACCCTTATTATTGTAGAATGTCAGATTAACTTTGGACCTAAGGACCAAATTTAATCTCGTGACTGTACGTGTCCTTAAACTATCCACATACGTATTAATAAAGTATTTAATGTCTTCACATGGCAGGCATTAATGCTTAAACAGCAACAAATCCGGTTAAAAGGACCATAAAATCCGGTTCTGAAGACCAAAACATTTTTGAATACAATCTGAAATGAAGTTAGACTTGGTAATTGGAAATGGCAAACAGCAACGGTAAGATGAAGCCCGATGAGATTAAAACTTCATCGAGACGGCATGGAATCGGATCCTATGGGACTTACGAGTACGTATTTCTGTGGTCTGCCTTTGTTGGCGCACAATGACGGATTCAATAATTAATCTACACTAATCCTTGTTCAGATGAAATGTATTGAATTACTTATTTATTTATTTATTTATGGATCCATGGAAAACCAACAGCTATACAAAAATTTAGAAATAAGATTAACAACACATAGCCAATTACAGGTTCTCACATTTAGCAATTAAGTATATTGAAAAAGAATGAGCCTTACTTACAACTATTACTTATACAGTGCAAATATGTTACAACTACTACAGATCACAAAATATTTCTGTAGACTATGACTAATGCTAACCAACACCTCAACTACTACAGGTCGCAAAATATTTCTGTAAACTAAGACAATGCTAACCAACACCTCAACCCCGCACCCGAAAGATCTATCACGAATTAAGATTGATTCCAAGATATTGAATTAATTTGTTTTTAATAGTATTAATATTGCTTGCAAATATATCAAAATCTAACACATTATTCATTAACACTTTATTCAAACTCCTACTAGCCCTACACAAAAAACTATTTTTCCTATAATTAGTTGAAGCTCGAGAAACAGAAATAGGACGATAGTTCCGCACACTCCTAGAGGGAATATTAAAAGAGACTCTGCCCAACAAATCAGGGCAATCAACATTGCCGTTGACGATGTTTAATAGGTAAACTATATCAGCAGCCTCACGGCGCCTTACAAGCGGTAACAGATGGTGATGCTTACACAAGTTAAAGTAATTAGTGGAACTATACTTTACTTTTAATTTGTAGCAGAGAAATTTCATAAATTTAATTTGCAAACGTTCAATCCTATCGATATAAACTTGATATTGGGGATTCCAGATCTGAGATGCATATTCCAACCTGCTCCTCACGTAAGCACAATATAAGATTTTCAAGGTCTTGGGACGCGAAAAACAAGCTGAACTACGCATTAAAAAACCAAGGGACTTGGCAGCTTTAGATACGATTTCATTAATATGATCATTAAAAATCAGTTTAGAATCATGGATGACCCCCAAATCACGCATGCTTGACACTTTTTGAAGAATGCTACTTTTCAATGTATAAGTGGTAGAAATGAGATTCAATTTACGTGAAAAAGTTAATGTAAAACACTTAGAAGGATTAAGGTCCAACTTATTGAAAATACAGTAATCATCCAGACGGCGAAGATCGGATTGTAAAGCAGTAGCATCATCTGGAGACACAATTTCGGCAAAGATCTTCATATCGTCTGCAAAACAAAGAAGCTTAGCAAAATGGAAGCAGTGTTTAATGTCATTAACAAAAATATTGAAAAGGAGCGGTCCTAACAACGACCCCTGGGGAACTCCACTAGGAATGGTCACCCAGCTTGACATATAATTGTTAATGACGACTGATTGACATCGATTAACTATGTAGGACGCGAACCACCTCAAGAGGTCACCTCTGATACCGACCAAATAAAGCTTTCTTAATAATATATCATGGTCAATCCGATCAAATGCTTTACTGTAATCAGTATAAATTACATCTATTTGACGACCACTATCCATTGCCTGAGAAACAGTATCGTTAAGTATAGCAAGATTAGATACAGTTGACCTACGTTGCGTGAAACCGTGTTGGGTGGAATCCAAAGAATTTTTCAATGCTGAAGACACTTGCGTGTGGACTACTTTTTCCATAACTTTGGCCAGAATGCACAGTTTAGAAATAGGCCTATAATTAGTCTTATTGTTTCCTATAATTAGCGTTATATCTTAGAGAAGTTGAGAGTTTATGGAACACGTATTAACAACATAAATAAATTATAAAAAGTGTATACATAGTATATAAGTAAACTCAAACCACCAATTGTGTTACCTAAATTTTAACCAAATTAATATTTTTTACTTAACTTGCAATGTATGTATGTATGTCCCCATTTCCTGAGTTTCGATAAAGCTGAAAATTTGCATACAACTTTATTTCTGATGAGAATACAATAATATAGCACCATCGAGCTGGTCTGATGATGGAGCCGTAGGGTGACTCGTTGGAATCGCATTGATGAGTAGATGACGAGTGTGCAAAAAAGTACAGTCGGCAACAAAATATGTCCTAAAAAATATTTTTTTGACAGAAATTATTCATTTTCAATGGTTTAAAACATAGACATCAAGGTGAAGACGTAATCAGAAAACACTTTAACTGACTCATTAATTGTTAGTGATTTAAAAACTTTTGTTTTAAGTTAGAGTCAAGTACGTATTGTTTTAATCATTCACATGTTTAAAAGATATTCAAATAATGAGCACAATTGAAGTGGATACTTGAGAGACGTGAGATACCTTGTCTTCTCATCTCTTTATTAGTAGGAGCCCAAACTGTTAGATCGATTATTCATTTTCAGTTAGAAGTTTAAAAAAGTGAATTTAGCTTCCAGACACGTTTATTCTTATTTTACCACATTCCTACTTTAATCAAAGTCATATCACTTCTAAATAGCTCTCCAAGGGCACCCTGAATAGTGACTCTAATCTTGTTTTTGAATGAATCTCTAATATTTATGCAATTTGTTCAGAAACACTTGAGAGATATGTAAAAATATATTCATGTACAGGTATAAATTGAACAAGGGTCACTATTGTATGCTGTTGTGTAAAGAAATAATATGGAATTGAAGACAAATAGCAAATAATGGGATATCAAATTTTTATTAACTATTTTTCTTTAAAGTATAACCCGCATGATTTATATTCACTGCTCAACATATCTGAGACCTTTTGCTGCAGAATTCTACAAAGGACTCATTTTTCTGACTTCTGATTATGTTTTTCTTTGAATAAATCCAGTTCCCTTTTCCACATTCGTATTAAAATTTATTCGTATTTCTTATCGCGAAATTGTCAAAAAGAGTAAAACGTTGCATGAATTTAGCAATTTTTAATAATAGCTAGTAGCTTCAACGTAAGGTTTTTTTAACCCTAAGTAAATTATTGGTATCCTACCTTCTAGCCGAAAATCATTTGGCAAAATGTATCATTTACCGACCGAAACGATTATCAACCCGGTTTTTTTTGCAAATGTCCCCATCAGTCAGGTCAGGATCCAGTCAGGATTTATTTCAGTAGGTGTAGAACCCTATAGGATAGGTTAGGTTAGTTTTTATAAAAATCCAAAAATATTTACAGTTACAGAAAAAAAAAGTTGGTTGGTAAATGAAACGGTTTGAAAACGAAACATTTTGCCAAAAGGCAGAGAATCAAATTATAGTTAAAACATAAAAGCCTTCATTATTAAAATTTCGTCATCCTGCTTTTTTTATATTTATTATAATACCTATTAAATCTTACAGGTGCAGTCAATTATGATCTGCATATTGTGGAAGCACGGTCAATATTAAAATGACATTAACTATATTTCAATACAAATAAAACAATAGAGCAATAAATTACCCCACGCATATATTATCGGGTTAAGTATTAATATCATATCAATATCATTCTAAAGGAAATTGCTGAAAGGTATGATTGTCCAATCTTTAAGCAGTGGACCGAGCTTATTAAGGGTGTAGTGCAATTTGTAATGTAGATGCTATGCTATGGAAAGCGTGAGCATATATATTATAAGTTAGATTTTATCTTTAGAATTATTCTATTAATTACTAACACTAGATTAAGTTATCTTAAATTGTATACTAACAATCTATGGATCTTTTTGTAGTCCGAAATAAAGAATTTGAATTTGAATTTGAATTAAGGCACATGAAAAAAAAAAATATATTTTCAGTGCCTTCGGTCCAGACAGCGTAGCTCAGACAGAAATAAGATTTTATGAACTATTTATGAGTCCGGAGCTCCTTGACGTTTAAGTCGGTCGTCAAAAGGGACTAAAATGTCGGAGTGAGAGGTTATTATATACGTACACACGTCATTCAGTTACAGATTGGGCAGTAAAAAAGTTTGTCTGTTTTACTGTCCTCGTAGCTTTAACAACCGATATTTGACTGCTTTTATCTAAAATCATTGAACCTATAATTTAGCTACGTCACGTACACACGACGATTCCGTTATTTTGGCACAGTTGAATACATTTTTCTTGGAAACGATTAACTTTGTTTTTACTGAACAACGCATGGTAGTACAGATTAGAACTTTAGAAGTAATGCATAATAAAATCTAGGTATACTTTTTGTAATAAAAACTAACCGATCTAAGTTATTGCGATGCTTCTTTTCAACAGTGGGCAGCGGATAAAATATACTTCACTTGACCGTGCTGCTTCAGTGTGACATGTGCTCATTAAACATAGCTTTTAAAAAATATTTACCTTAAGGTATCTAAGCTGTTCCACTGGACTTTCTGGGGACCAAGATAAGATATTTAACGCTAACTTTGATTTTAATAAAAGCGGCCTACGTATCCTACGTCAATCCTATTTTCATTAACCCCCGGCGCAAAAAGAAGGGTGTTTTAATTTTAACGATTACGTGTGTATGGCACCTTAGCTCTTGAACAGGCGAACCGATTTGGATGCGGTTTTATTTAAATTTGAAAGCATGTTTTTTAGTGGTAGTTTTTTGCTAAGTTTCATAATAATCTATTGACCGTCTAAGAGATGACACCTCCGAAAGTAGAAATAGCTATATTATCCTGATTTTGAAAATTTGAAAACATCGATACCTAGCGGTCAGATACGTTGCGCAGCATGTTCGCGCTGTTTTTCCGTCCACACTAGCGATCTTAATACGAGTCGGTGCAACGCGACGGAGATACGATACGATGAAATGATACGAATGTGGACCCAGCTTTAGGTGACTGAAACAAAATACAGGCGTTAGGTATAACTTTAGAAGTTACTGCATACTTTTGTACCTTCTCGCTTTAATACATTAGACAGCTCATAGTAGGGGATAGGGGATCCGAATAGAAGACGTCCTTCACCGTGCTGTTTATTCGATAAAAAGTATTTTATATCTAATTTAATATGCTAAGTAATATATGGCAAATATGACCAGTTAATAAAAAATAAAAAAACAAACTTTAAAACAAAACATTGCATTTGCTTGTTTCATAGACAAATTACATGTCAATTACATGCCATTTCTATAATAAATTACCTGAAGTAGTTTTAAAGTTACCCTTTCCAGCACTTAAAAAATATTTGAAAAGGTCGTTAATGTCTAAAGCGTATTATAGGGTCGAGGACTATCTAACAGACAAAAATGCATGGCCTACACCCGAAACTTAGTCAATAGTAATTTGTTCAAATGCAAAAGCTTTATCCTGCTTTTTCTTGTCTGGGGGACACCGTTGATGCAGGAAAACATATCGAAACTTTTATGTGGTCATCTTGCACGATCTCATATACACATAATATATATTAAGTAGTTGATTCTATTTTATTTTATTTTATTGTTTTCTATCTTTCTCTCCCGTAAGATTTTGGCATGTTTTCCTGCTGAACTACTGTTATTTGATATTATATTTAATTTAATACTTGTAGTTTTATATAATGCTAGACTAAGTTGTACCATTGTAATGAAATATGTTTAAAAAATGACTGACTGCTGAGTTTCTTGCGGCGTTTGTTCTCAGCAGTGGTCTCCTCTTGGGAAGCGCTGGTAGTATCTTGACGTGTAAAAGTGCCCGAGCGGCCTACTTACTGAATAAATTTATTTTATCTTTTTTTTTATATTTTAAATCGAAAGTATGAAGCCTGTAGAATATGCAAAAGTTGGGTTGACTATTTTTCCCCTTCATAACTATTGCGTAGGTAGGTATACAGGTATGCCGGTACTAATAATTTGCACTAAACCTCTAGCGTTATATTAGTATCTCGGAGAATCAAGCCATTATTCACGATAATGTAGTATTGAATAAATCACTTTCTTTAAACTTGCACTTTCATAGGAAAGTATATATATATATATATATATTTTTTAATAGTGCCACTCCGTGCTTCCCGCGGATGTCGTAAGAGACGACTAAGGGAATAAAGGCTTGCAGTACTGTTAGGCGATGGGCTTGCAACCTGTCACTAATACACTGGTAAACATCTTAGCCTGATTGTGCAAAATGTGGTTACAGAATTATCAACAAGTTTTTAGGGTTGTTGGAAATTCTGTAGCTCTGCCTACCCCACTCTGGGAATGAAGGCGTGAGTTTATGTATGTATGTATGTATATACATATTTTATATAATTTTTTTTTTTTATTACTACTACTTATTACTCCCTATGAAAATTCTTAGTTTTGACACATTTTCTTGCACAAGCTACGCTTGAATGTTTATTATTTTTATTTTTATTTTATGTTAAATTCATTGTTTTATATCATGCTAGGTTAAGCTTTATAATTGTATAATATCATAAGTTTTAAGAAACGACTGACTGTTGAGTTTCTTGCGGCGTTTCTTCTCAGCAGTGGTCTCTTGCGAAGCGCTGGTAGATTTTGACGTGTAAAAGTGCCCGTGCGGCCTAATTACTGAATAAACATCTTTTATCTTTTTTTATCTTTTTAAATATTAAGTTATTAAAATTTTTCATAGTAAAAAGATTTACAGAATGATAACTAAATAAATAATTAAATTAAATTAAATGAGACACCAAGACATAGGTCCCGTGTCTGATACTTATCGAAACTTTTACGTGAATGGTTTTATCGATCGCATCAAACAGATCACGAACAATTTTGAATTTGGATAGAATTTAAACGAACTGTAAAAATGGCCGGGAACGTAAAAAGGAGGTTATAACAACCTTGTTACAAACCTAACGTTTGCATATCCTATAGGCATTGTTCTCTTTTTTTTATTATGTAAGTAGATAATGGACTGAAATTTTTCGGCCTACCTATTCGCCATATTTACTTACCATATTAAATTTGATATAAAAAGCTTTTTATCGAATGAACAGCTGGGTGAAGGTCGTCTTCTATTCGGATCTTAGACCATTAGGCACTGGTCCCACCGCCGGCTACAGACTATAAGCTAGTAGAACTATAAACTACAAAAGAGTGGGCGAGCGGCGAGAAGCGAGTAAAGTTTTGATAGCTTGACGCTCGGCAGGCATCGGCGAGTACCGCTGAGCTAGTTTTATAGTCGATAGCTTTAATCGCTGCGGTCAACTAGTAAATAGCGGTCCCACCGCCAGATAACGGCGAGCTCGGTGAGCAACTAGTAAACTTCTGTACTAGAAACAGTTGACAATCGGCGAGAGGCCAGTAAAAATTCTATGGAATTATAGCTTACTCGCCGGGCGTTGGGAGAGTGTGCTCGCCGGCAGTGTGAACAGCGAGCGATGAACTATAAATATATATCTCTCTCTTTTATTTACACAAAAGCGATTATCTTTTGTTCGTTTCTTGGGCTAGAAAAAAGTCGATAGTTCATATCTCACTCGCCGGCAGTGGGACCAGTGCCTAAAGAGCAGAAGGTCAAAAACAAGACGTTAAAGTGACAAGGCACAACACTGTCCAGCTATAAGACCAACCTTACATAAATTAACATATTATAATGAAACCGGTCTGTTTCTTGCTTTTAATCCATAATAATCTTTACATAGTATAAAACAAAGTCGCTCCCGCTGTACCTTACGCTTACATCTTTTCAGCAATAGATAGAGTGATTGAAGAGGAAGGTTTTTATGTATAATAAATTCTGGAATACAAGTATGAACATGTTTTACAGAACCGAATATAATATAAATGTAAAAGTATTTTAGAGTATTTTATTATTAAGATAGCTTAAGTTCCAGGAAAGGACAGGTTCTTTGTATTGATGTCTTTTTAATTACGCAACAAAAAACCGCACCGTGATAAAATAGGTTGCTACTGAACTGCACAACACAAAAAATACCAAACTACGCTTTTGATGAACATTATATTTTTTGCCGTGCAGTTCACGTTTTTTATGTTCCAGGTTTTCTTTTTGATGTGCGTTCAATTATCACCCCATTTTGTCCCGGAAAATGAACGTTTCCCGGAACATTAGACGGAGCCAGTGGCTTTATAAAAAAGTAGCTTTATAAAAAGAGCGCTACGAGTACAAGTGCCCATATAATACTCACAAAATAAGGTTCATAATTAAATTTCAAAATTAAACTCACAAAGTACGAAGGGAATTATCTACGTATAACTACTTGAATGTAGATGTCCACGTCAGGGCCCTCTCGAGTTCAACTCGATTGTTCTTTCACGAAGTTACCAACTTTAACTTCAAGTTGTTTACAAGGAAAGGGGAAACTCGATTCCTATTATCTTAACTTAGAATTGACTTGGCCGTTTGGAGTGGAGCGTGCGTACCGACAAGTTTGTTTTACCGTAGTATTTAGTCCATTTGAGAATTGTGTATAAGGGTGGGCATATTAATTGAAACGGAAGCTTGATCGAATGATAACCAAAATAAATATAAATGGATAATCTCACACCGATTGACCAAGCTCCATTTAACCTCTGGGCTTGTACTAAGGGTACTACACTCAGGAGCAAAAATAACGGGTCAGAGTGCGTTTTTCATACTAGAGGCTATTTCGAAGCCTCGTATCCTCTGCAGATAATGTTTTTTAGTGAAATCTGATGATGAATACCTCGAGCATCGATACAGGACTTCCAGAGTGCCTAGGATACCCAACTGAATGAATCTGCGGTTAACGCCGGAATTGAGCATGTTCAGAAAAACATCTAAAATGGCAATAAAATTTAAAGAAATCCAAGTGCTGACCCAAACTCTCCCGCTGTGATGATAACTGATTGTGCGATCAGTTAGGTATCTTAAGAACTTTTGAATTACTCTATTTCAATAGTATTCTTAGTATTATTAGTTCTCGCAGTATCCACCATTAAACCTCACTCAAAACAACCCCAGGCGAGGAACCAAGGCTTCGAAATAGTCTCGTTTGTATGAAAAACGCACTCTGACCCGGTATTTTTGCTCCTGAGTGTAGACAACGATAAACATATATATATATACCACACATAAGTAGGTGTTTCTATTTTTTCTTTTTTTTTTCATTTTCTCTCTCTATCTCTCTCGTAAGCTTTATGTCATGTTTTCCTGCTGAACTACGCATATTATTTGATATTTATAGCTTTATACATAATGCTTAAACTAAATAATACCATTTTAATATGTAATATGTTTAGAAAATGACTGACTGCTGAGATTTTGCGGCGTTCCTGCTGACGCAGGAGTCTCCTCTTAGGAAGCGCTGGTAGATTCTTGACGTGTCAAAGTGCCCGGGCGGCCTACTTACAGTTTTTTTTTTGTAGATTTTATCTTTTCTATTTATCAATTTGAGAGCTTTGATGCTACCTACCTTACGTAAATAAAATCCCTTTTTAAGCATAGGGGGTTAAAAACAGAAGCTAGTTCTCTCGCTAATTCACGACTTCAATCAGCTAATAACCACGTTCCATTTTCGAAGGCAAAACGTAAAGGAGACAAAATACGATCGACGCGACAGCTGCCGACACGGCACGTGACCCCCGTGCAAATCGGGAGCAAATTGAATCCGGTCGCGTGAGATATAGAATACATACATGCACTTTATGAGTGGAATAAATTCAGCAGGTATAGACAATAAGAATGTTCGTTACTTTATGGTTTTACGGCGTGACTGCACGTAAATGCATTACGTGCTTGCCATGGAATAATTTGATAGGGAAATTGAAATTGCGCGGGAAATATTGCGCGAGGTTTGTTTATGTTTATGAGACAATATTTATTTTGAAAATATGTAGGTTATAGTTTGTGCTTGGTATGAATTTTCTTCTGAAAGTATTATTACCATTTCGTAACGATTAAAATACCTAGGTATTTAGTTGTTTCAACTTCGAAATGAGAAAACGTTTAAATAACAACACAATTGTACCTATTTATTAGTTGTTTCAACTTCGAAACGAGAAAATAAACTACATTGTGTGAGGTTAGTTTATGAGAATATTATTTATTTAGATTAATGAGAAAATATGTACATCATAGTTAATGGTACAAATTTGCTCTGAACGTATTATTACCGAATAGCAATTTATAATTTCGTAACGACAATCACAAATACAATTTGTACCTTATAATAGTGTTTTTCTAAATGAGAAAACAAATAACTACAACTTGAAATGCACTTAGTTTATTATCCAAAGCAACGGTCTCACTGTTTTATATAGTTTCTGTGTTGATTGCACACTGTTGTGTCGTACAAGGCGAGCAATCTCAGATATTGAAACTATATTTTTCGGACTCTATGGCCCGCAAACTTGTCTGTGGTAAAGTCCACGCTTCGATCCACCAGTACGAAGAAGGTTTGACAATATTGAAACGTATTACGAGAGCAGTAGCGACCATAGAGGCGACAGTAACTTTTTATAAACTGGCTGAAAACAAACCAGTTTTTGCCCGCTATTTGAAATTTAAATTCGAATGGAAGGTTTCAGAACTAAGCAGTGTTTGTTAGTAGTATTCGAAAAACAGAATAAATATTGATAATGGTTTTTTATTTATAATTAAGGTCACATTATTGTATAGAGAGCAGATACTTACTCTCGTATTCATAAACACGCAATAGCTAAAGAGTGCTTGAAATGTGCTCTGTCCTTATTTGTCATTATGTCATTTGGATCTTACAGAAAGGGGCCAAAAATACTTCAACTAAAATAGTTTTGTTGTTCGTTTTTGAATAAGGGGAGGTTTCACGAGCGGTAGTTAGTATTTGAACTATAGTTCAAGGGTCCTATTAACTCTTTCACCGCAGATAAACGCTCAACTTTTCATTTCTATAAAGAATTTAGTTAACAAAAATGTTCTGCGGTACTGTTGTTAATTTACTTTATATTAATTATTATTCTTAACACAATTCAAAAACAAATTTCAAACAAAGTTAGTTATACTGTGATGTCTGCATTAGACTCTTCTTTAGAGGTGAATAGTCAAAACTAGCAGTGTTAGTAGTCCGTAGTCCCAAACTAAGCTCTAGGCTTGCACTACTAAACAAATATATAAATAGTTATATGTAAAGAGAAATATATACATAAATATATAAAAAACATCCATGACTCAGGATCAAATTCACGCTCTTCACACAAATATCTTCCCTTACCAGGATTTGAACCCACGACCGCTAGCTTCATAGGCTGGATCACTACCAACTAAGCCAGCGCGACGTACATCTTAGACTTTACCCGGTTTTGTCAGGGGCTCTAGCCAAGATGCAAACGCTACTGACGTTTTTTCTATCGCTCTTTATGTAGTAGCATTTGCCTCTTGGCTAGGAGGTCTTATTTTGTGGGGATCGGCTGCGGATATCGGTACAGTGTTTATTTTGCAAAAAAGGGCTATTAGAGCTATTTATAACTTGGGGTCGCGTGTGTCATTGAGGGAATTCTTCAAGGAAATAGATATTCTAACACTGCCGTCGCTATATGTATTTGAAATAATCATCTTTGTTAGGAAGAATCTACATAATTTCCCAACGAACATTGATAAGCCAAAAGCAACCAGGAGCACAGGAAAGCTCAAAACCACTTTTTATAGACTGGCCAAAACTTCAAAATCATTCTTGGGAAATTGTGTAAAATTCTACAATAAAATTCCAAAAAGTATTACTGAACTTACTGACTCTAAATTTAAATCTGTCGTAAAACAAAAACTAATTTCCCGAGCATATTATAAAGTAAACGATTATATCATGGATAGGGATGTTTGGCAGTGAGTCGTCCGTCCTGCATGAGTAATCTACGCATAAATTTACATACGCTTAAAAGAGGTCCACCTACTGTACAAAAATACCGTGATATTGTAAACTATTTATAATTATAAAGTAATGATGTAAACCTTTTTCTTGAAAAAAATATACCTTGCCGAGTTTCTTACGCCGGTTCTTCTCGGGGCAAAGGTTTTATTTTTCGAACCGGTGGTAATGCTTTTTGACATTCATAGGTGCATTATATTATGCCTAAATTGAAGAATAAAGAACTTTTCACTTCTCAGGCTCTAAAATGACTCACAATTGGCTTGTATAGCCGGACTAAAGTGATGTATTTAATCTCTAGGGAATAAAACTACACTTTACTCCCTAGGGACTAAAGTACTTTTTCTTTTTAATTTTCTTTGGAAACCCTTAAACTGCCAATCATCGCCTTTTTCAGTGATTGTATATGGATCATTTTTCTTGCAAAAAATATAAATTTATCGATTTAATTTCACGATTAATGATTACAAATATGAATCTATTTAAATATATAAGGGATAAAATCTATTTTATTAGGCATGGTCCAAATAGTTTTCAAGTTTGTATCTGTTGGCTAAATATGCAAGCATTTAAACATCACGGTGTTAATGAATGGAGGATTATCGCCATTTTCAGAGATTGTGTATGGACCATTTTTAGGCCGTGGAAATAACCTCAAAATGCCAACTGTGCAAAATTATTAAAAAAAAGATTTAATTTCGTGAAACACGATTAATGATTACTAATATAAATATATTTAAATATATTAGGGATAGTTCTATTTTATTAGGCATGGTCCAAATAATTTTCATGTTTGTATCTGTTGGCTAAATATGCAAGCATTTAAACATCACGTTGTTAATGAATGGAGGATTATCGCCATTTTCAGAGATTGTGTATGGACCATTTTTAGGCCGTGGAAATAACCTCAAAATGCCAACGGTGCAAAATTATTACAAAAAGATTTAATGAAACACGATTAATGATTACTAATATAAAAGAGTTTTTTTTTTCTCGCATTCGAAGTGAAAAGTAGAGTGTTTAACTCGAGACTAAACAACCATAATGACACTCGAACTACAGCCACTCTCGCTCGCAAGCTCGCTCGCGTGGCTAAACATCTCGTGTCATTATGGCTTGTTTTAGTCCCTTGTTGAACAATCTACTATTCACTTTGACTTTGACTTAGGAAGATTAAAGGTGTAAATATTTTTGGAACTAAAACGCAACCATGTTCGCAGCTGACATAATGCCTATACTATCTATGTACTTAGAACACTCAGCGCTTCCGCAGCTCCAGCCGAATTAATTACGATAAAAGCATTAAGTTCACATTACACACAACACTCCATTGTGAGAACTACAGAGGGAACATTTGGTTAATTCGCAAATTAAACTTAACTTACAGCATCAAACAAAACAATCTAATAAGCAAAGTTGAGAGCAAAGTCGCACGCGTGTGGTTGCGGAGTGAGGCAGGGGATGTCGCGGGCACGGCCATATTTGACGGAATCACACAAGGTAGTATTCGACAAGTACTGGTCATAAATATCCTAAGCATTTGAGACGTCGAATGAAAAACAACGTAATTGTAAATAGATCAGATATCGCAATTGAGATAGGTTTTACTTCATAACCAATAACGCCCTTAAAACACTAGGCTAACCCGTATTCACAAACGTCACTAAGGCACTGGTCCCACCGCCGGCTACAGACTATAAGCTAGTAGAACTATAAACTACAAAAGAGTGGGCGAGCGGCGAGAAGCGAGTAAAGTTTTGATAGCCTGACGCTCGGCAGGCATCGGCGAGTACCGCTGAGCTGGTTTTATAGTCGATAGCTTTAATCGCTGCGGTCAACTAGTAAATAGCGGTCCCACCGCCAGATATCGACGAGCTCGGTGAGCAACTAGTAAACTTCTGTACTAGAAACAGTTGACAATCGGCGAGAGGCTAGTAAAAATTCTATGGAATTATAGCTTACTCGCCGGGCGTTGGGAGATTGTCCTCGCCGGCAGTGTGAACAGCGAGCGATGAACTATAAATATATATCTCTCTCTTTTATTTACACGGAAGCGATTATCTTTTGTTCGTTTCTTGGGCTAGAAAAAAGTCGATAGTTCATATCTCACTCACTGGCGGTGGGACCAGTGCCTATGAGGTCTCACAGTGCTCACGAACGCACAGCGTGGTTTAAATTGTCTCATAAAAAAAGGTCGATCAAAAAGGACCAATCACAAAGCTGTATTGAACGCAGTGCGTTTCTCAGTGTAGGATCCCTTAACAATTGTTTGTAAATACGGGTGCTAGTCTGTTTCTTGTTAATAAGAATATACGAGATGATTAGCGAAAACAGTTTGTTAAAAACTAAAATAAAGTAGGTAAATCGCCATTAACTGGCCACTTTTCAATAACTGGTCACCTCACACTAAAAATGAACTTTATTTACCTAGAATAGAATGCATTTTAGTATAAGGTGTTAATTACTGGCCACCCTTCAATAACTGGCCACGTTATACTAAATTGAATTCTGTTTGTAGGTAAAAGAGTTCATTTTAGTATGAGGTGGCCAGTTATGGGAGGGTGGCCAGTTATACTCATTCGGAAACTACACCACAAAAAAAAAATTCACTATCATCATCTTGCCTATATCCCAATCATTAAGCGTCTTTTTCTCTCTATCAGCCGTCATCTCAGTATTCACGCACTTGTTTTTCATATATCTTTCCCTCTTTGCCATTGCTGGCGAGAGCCACAGGTTTTACACCTGTGCGTGCGCATACGACTAGAACTAGTTCGATTTCAGAAAAGGACATATATTTGTGTAATGAATGAGCATGAGTATTCTGTTTCAGAGTCTTACATGTTGTCTATGTATTTGAGATTTTATTAAGTATTTATCTATAAAGTATGTACATTGTTATGTTATACCTAAACTATCTACAAGCTTAGTTTGGGACCTGTTCAATTCGAGTGACTTTTCTTATGCCATTTATTTATTTATCATTTCAGCTCTAACCATTACACTATATAAACACAAAATTTTGTGAATGATCTCCGTGGAGGTCATCTGCCACTCACAGCCAGCTGTTCCTCATGGCCAATACTAGTTGGTTGATGTCGATACAACTTGTGGGAAGTCTGCCAACATTGCGTCAGCCCGTACGTGGTTACCACTCCAGAGCCATTGGTTCTAAGAATTCTTATGGCAATATGACCCATCTACACTGCCACAAGGTTTCAGCAAAAGTTTTATAGAATCATCTTATTGCCGAACATCTTATTGATCTAGCTCGCTTCAACTTAGGGATCTTCAAGAGTCGAGCACAAAGTTCAATTCCAATTCCTCTACAGGTGTTGCGTCTTTAGGGGGCGGTGATGACTTTTCATCAGTTAACCCGCCTAATTTTTTTGCCTCCTCTGGCATAAAAAACCTGAGAGTAAATTAATTTTCTCGGCATTTCTGATTCGAATAAAATATATTACTTATAATGGCACATTAACACTTGCGCCAGCGGCTCCCGTAAACCGATTCCTGTCGCGCCGCAGCCGTCCCGGCAACTTAGTTAGCGCACATTTGGCGCTCGCGGGGTCGCCACATCTAATAGAACACACAATACTAACACGCTTACGAGACTCACTGCTTTATAAAAGCAGCTATATAACTCATATATGACTAAACTTAAATTGTGTTCATTATGGTTATAAATTTTTTAATCGTAAATTGTATCGCTATAATCCTCTATATGTCTCTATTTAAGTAGTTATCTTCTAAAGAACAAGTTAAAAGGGTCTAGTGTTACTCGTTTTATGTTATGTATGTTATGTTATATAAACTTTATATTGCACGTAAACAATTACGAGACAAGTTTTCATCAATATAATTTACATAATATAAGAACATCTAACCTATATAAGATCTCTTCCAGTCCACTTTGGTGTAGAATAAACAAGGAGGAGGAGGTTTATGTATATAGGTACTCTTTTCATTTAAGTTGGAGTTAAGTGGACTTATACCCTTTTTCACTAGGTCTTCAGGTTTAACCGTTAAACAAGCATTGATTTGGTGGGTTTGTTGGTTGATAGTACGTTAGGCAAATTTATAAGTTGTGAACAATAAAAATAGATCGGTATGGGGAATTTAAAAATTTAGTTTAAAAGGAAAGGGTGCAGACCGAAAATCATCACCAAGTAGTTTGTCCCGAAAAAAACACACGTCGTTTTATTGTTGTGTTCAAAAACAAAAGAAAACAGTGTAACAGGTTTCGAAGATGTCTATTAAAGCGGTAACTTATTTCATATATGACTAGGCAACGGACTAGACTAGTTGGTAGTGTACCTGTTGAATAAAAAAGAGGTATTAAACATGTTTTGCTTTTGAACTCATACCCATAACTTTAGGTGGTTTGTTGTTCTTGATAGTCACGTCATGACTTGTTGATTGCATCTTAATAAAATCTAGTCTTCTTGTTCAGTGCTTGTATTATTAACCTACTGTTAAATAAAAGCCTCTTATTTTTTTTTTGCAATACCAATAATAATAATAATGAAGCTCCCAATACTTGATATCTTCGAAATTTTTGTAGTATCCACTAATTCATATTGTTTTTAAACTCCTGAATTTAGTGGTGGTAGTGCAAGATCCGTCCAGAATCTACCATCATCTTATCCTTCAAACTACCGCCTAGCAGCAGTGTTCACATGATTGTATTCCGGTGTGGGGATAAGACAACCGGTAAAATTACTTATTGGCATTCCATCTTGGTCCTCAGGGTTGGCAACGCATTTGGGGTCTTGGGAGCGCAGTCTTGAGATTGTAGTCTTGAGAATGCGAGCCTATGTATTCAGTTTCCAAGTACATGTCATAAGAAAAAAATGTGACCCGTAATCATTCCTGCTTGAGTAGTTAACTCAAGACCGTTTCATTATCAAAGATTGGTCCCTGCATGAAGTGACATTGATCCACAACATCTAACTAAAAGATATCAAAGAAGCAAAGTAGAATTTACCTCGGCCCGTTTACTGCCAATAAAGGGACCCTTTCACTTTTTACTGCAATTCTCACGCGTGATTACACTGTAACACCGCCTGTACACTTTACGACTTGTTGTGAGCCAATCTGTCTTGAAGAACCACTATTGTGACTTTAACTGCGGCGGACGTCTTGTGTAACAACCTTTATGGCTAAGGTACAGTTGATAAAAATACACGTGTGTTTACGGCCGTTTAATGGGCCGTTTGGTGATACGTGGAATCATTTACGTGATTAATTTTGAATATTATTTAAAGTGAAGACTGAAATATCATGAATAGTAGAATACAAATCTGCTGTTTGGGCAAATATGTTTGGTGGAATGTAGTATTTCCTAAATATTAATATCTTGATAAGGTATTCGTACGTTTTTTTTGTAAAAACCTGCTTAAATAAATGAAAAAAATGGAAAATGACACGTTTGGCAGAGATCTTTTTTTATAGCCATCAAAGGCAAACGAGCAGACAAGCCACCTGATGGTAAGCAGTCACCGTCGCCCATAAACGTCAGTAATACAGTGGCACAGCGAAGTTGCTGTCTTCCAATACTCTTTCTAAACCGCGTTTAAAGGAGGACATAACTATCTAGATTATTGCGGATCGAATTCGCGCACATTCGTGATACATACACATGCCTTCACGCCTGTAATTACCTACAGCTTTAAAAACTTGTTGATAATTCTGTAACCACATGTGTTACGATTACTTTCAATACTCAACAATAACCTAATCAACGATCTAGTAGATAAATCTATTTACACTTCGTTCAGTCGGGTAGGTAAAAAATGCCTCTAAGTGTAACAGATACAAATATAAACGTCTACGTTAAGAGCAGATAAAGACATTACCCATTTGTTACCACAAAAACAATAGAATGGCCGGGCAGAGACAAAAAAGAAGAAAACAAAAACTTTTTACTGGCCAGCATTTAGATAGCGCCACGGAATAGACAATCGGAACGCGCTTCAATCTTCCTTAGATAGAAAGACTGGCGATTTCTCCACTAACCCAAATAAAGAGGTCAGGCAAGGTGGGGTTAACGTATAGCTCATACATCGCTATGGAAGTTGTAAATCCTTTGTAGGCCGCTGAAAAATGTTAGCATTAGGTACGTGTTTCAATTTTTTTCCGAGCAATTTACTGTATTGTCGGGTTTAACCTTTTTCTTTGTAATGGGAGCACTGATAAGGCTACCCGTGAAAGGTTGCCATTTGGTTGTTTGAAATTTGCAAATGGCTGCGCGTTCCAAATAATTTTGTGTTAAAAAGGAACCCTGATTACATCGTTAAAGCCAGTAGATAAATTAAATGATATTATATAAATAAAAATTGAATAACACAAAGCATAGGTTCTTATCGTGGATAGAATATTTGGTGAATTACCGATATTTTAACGATGTTGCAACTGTCAAGAATAATAATAATCACGTTATTTAAAATATTAAGCGAATTAACTACATAGTTTTGATGACTTCGCCTCTAAAATGTCAATAGATAATGAATGAGACAATTTCAATAAAATATCACTGTACCTAATTGCAAAAGAACAATTCAATGGTTTTGACCTAACAACAAAAACAAAAAGTTATCGAAAAAGGCAGGAGAGTGACAACCGCTCTATTCTCTATGGCAAGCGGGTTGCCAACACAAATAAACAAACGTCACTGCTGACATGGCTGCCCCTCCGAATGTACGAGTATGTTGTGATTTTATGGACGTGTTCCAAACACTGAATTATCGGGTTTTGAAATCGTTTTCGGTAAACCACGTGAATGTTGGCAACTTTGTAGTTGATACTATGCATATATTGTGGTTCTGAACCGCATGTTTAGAAGTAAACGTTCTTTTAGCATTATATGTGAGATAAATTTAAACATGCAGCATGTTGTTGTGTTTGATAGGATAAGTGTTAGATTTTTTATTTTTGTAAAGGAAAACTTGTGGAATGATCTCATATTTATTATTTCATAGAGGCCCGTTCTGAGTTCAGTCTAATAATCTATAAAAATAGTAGGTATTTAAAAAGTAGTTAGTATTCATGTTTACTTACCTAATTTTAATTTCAGAATATATAAATAAAAAATATCACTATAATAAAATTAATAAATTATAATTATTAACAATTGGTAGCCTTGAGTAAATGCAAAATCAAAAAACCATATTTGAACTATACTAGTTAAATATACGACATGAGGTTTCATAACAAAGTAAAGCGAGTTCCATTATATTTCCATTTAATGCCGCTTTTGCGTGCAGCATTAATTAAAACGTGGGCAAAATAAAGGAAAACTAAAAATAAGTATTCTCAAATAGCTTTTATATTTGGGTTCAGCTCTGGCAACACGCGTACATGTTTAAAAAGTATTTAATCGCTCGTTTCAGCAAGTTTGTTTTCATTTACTCGGGCCGTAATTTGTGTTCGGGACTTAGGGTGCACCCACATAAATCAAAATGTCAAAGGAGTGCGTAAAAATCAGTTAGGCAGGGAGTCTGTCAGAGAGGGAACCAATTAGGGAAAATATTGCGGTCCCGCGTAATCTGGGACCTCCCGGTGCCCAGATTGATTCACTACGGTGCGTATAAATATTTTAGAACGACCCCAGGCTGAACGCAGCGGTTCCTTTGCCGAGCACGTCGCGTGGTGCTAAATAAAAAATTTTGCGGACGTTGTCTCTGGTTTCACATTTGTTTGTTTTGGCGAGAAAACATCTGTCACGGACACGTAGCGGATTGTTTTGTGAATTCCGTTTTATTTTCTTGTTGTGTTTGGAAAATTACATAGCTACAAGTACCTAAATGTATTTATTTTTACTTATTTTAAAAGTTCATTCCATGTTAGGGGAACTGGTTTACTTTACTACTTTAAGAAAACTGACACTCTATTTACTTTTATTTTTCTTTAGTGACAATTGAGTCGCTTAACGGCAAACCGGGATATCTCCTTGAAATTTACTATATGAATTTAAAATTTTATCTGCTTGAAAAAAGACAAATTAATTCCGTTGTCCTTTTTCATATAATTTTCCTCGTGGATTAATGTTTTCAACGCTCTCTTTTTGACAAAGATAAACCTTACAATTGAGTTGAAAAGGCGATCTACCTTTAACATATGGACTCTACAAAGAATATATAGCGACATATTTCTACACCGTGTTTTTTTTGATTTACGATAACTTCGGCATATTACTAGGTATATCCATAGAAACTCATTGGTAGATTAGATTTTTAAATATTGCAAAAAAAAATTTTTTTTCAGTTTAAAACAAAATAATGGAATCTTTTATCTTTGGTCATTCTAAAAGGGCCTTTAGAGTTAACTAATAATCAGTGTCAAATACGTCTATGTTGGCGTGACATATACACACAAGTAAAGATAACACTTGACAGGTACAAGACTGTCACTTTGGATTGACGCGTATACAAACCTAACAATTGGAAACTCTTTACTCATAAGTATTAAAAGAAAAATGTTGTTATTAATTAAAAGCCTTTTACACTAGTTTAACGTGATTAACTGATTAAATTTAAAAATTAAATATCTTTAAAACCGTTAGACTTATCATTTGTCTGTCTTCGGGAAATTTACTTTGTTTGACCTAAAGAACGTTCCCTTAAAGTTATCGTAAATCAAAAAAAACACGGTGTATAATACCTAGGCCGAGGATGTGAAAAAGGGCAACTTTCCCGGCTATTAAGTGTAACGGACCCTTTTAATGGGCACTTAGGGAAAGATCGGACTGATCTACACTCAAGAGGCTCCCGATTCCGGCCGATTTATAAAATTGGGATCATTTTTTGGCTTATTACTTCGAAGAATTTGCCGTTTACCCCAGAGTTGGACTAGATAGCGTGCAATTAGCTTTCACGCCTAAAAAATGGTTAATGTGGCTTTGTAATTTTGTACACGGAGTGAAAAAAGTCAAGTGATGATACTGATGATCGATGAAGGGCTTAATTGGAAATGTGTGTGTTTTTTATTGGGACGATTGTATACTTACCTACTGCCTCTAACTGTATAACACGGCTAAGATTCTCCCCACATAAGCCTTATTGCTTTTGAAGGGTTATCAATCAATGGCGACCGAGTTGAAAACGATACGATAACTGGTCGATGATAATATAGTATTACTTTGTAGAATAGTTATAGATATTAAGCGTTAAATTGTAATGCATGCATGTTGAGTTTGCCTGTAATTGGGTAGATACTCAATCAATATAAACAAAAGATTAATTTGTTTGTAAGCATTATAGTATCTTACCTGTTGGCAAATGGACCTCTTTGCAACGCATAATTTTTTTACGCATAAAATGATTTCGCATAACACCCTTTTAGGCTGACATTGCAGAATTATCTCTCCCCCGTAAGATTTTTGGCATGTTTTCCTGCTGAACTACACATGTTATTTGATATTATATTTAACTTAATATTTGTAGTTTTATAATGCTAGACTAAGTAGTTTCATTGAAATATGAAACATGTTTAAAAAATGTCTAACTTCTCAGCAGTGGTCTCCTCTTGGGAAGCGCTGGTAGATTCTTGACGTGTAAAAGTGCCCGAGCGGCCTACTTACTGAATAAATTTCTTTTATCTTTTTATAATAATTAATATAAAACCCTATCTACTGTAAAAACCGTCTTCGGAAAAACGATTTTATACCTAATGATACATTATGCGTAAAACATTATGGATTCCAATATGGACACGTTGGCAAACCTTAATTAATTAATAAGTGAATATTGTAAAGACAACGTGATATGGAAGCAATTTCATTTGGTTGCTTTTGCCTTAAGTTAATAACAGTGAGCATACTCGGAAGGAATCTCAGTTATACGTTTGAGGTGCATATCTGTGTGTGTGTGTGTGTCTGTGTACGTATGTGGTATCGTAGCTCCTAAACGGACAGACCGATTTGGAGGCGGCTTTTTTTAAATTAATCAAGTATAATCGGCATAGTTTTTATCTACATTTCATGAAAACGGTTGAGCTGTTTAAGCAGTATCTGATCTGCACGGGTAGCAGAAGTAGTAGCGTTACTGAAAGTCGCGGGCAACGTGTTCTAGCCACGATGAAAGAAGAATTATATTAAGGGCTTTCTCTATTGTTTAGTCATAGAGATAATTAAATCCATCCTTTTTCCAATTTGTGTCTGCAGATCGCCACTAAGGAACGACTAAACTTAAAAAAACTGTTCCATCCTGTGTAGGAGCTTTTTCAAAGTTATTTCTTCATATAATGTATCATGTAAATGGAAGGCAGTGTGTAGTGAATGCTTGAGATTCTGTGAGGCGATGGATGCTAGATGCTCAACTATTCCAATATGATTTGTTACCTATTATTGTGAAATTTTATCTTTTAATTGGAGCTGTAGGTAGGAGGTATGGAGTGACGACCTGGTAAGGATCGCGGGACCGCGGTGGATGCGAAAAGCACAAGACCGGTCTGAGTGGAAAGCCTTGGGGGAGGCCTATGTCCAGCAGTGGACGTCTTCCGGCTAACATGATGATGATGATGAATTGTTCATTTAAGTTTATTGACGCATTGGTTATACTGTAATGTCATGTTAACGTTTTTATCAATAAATAGATAAATAAATAAATGTATGTGCTATATAATTATATTAATGGAAGAATCTGAAATATGCGTTGGGTCATTAAAAGTATTTTTTTCTTATTTATTATTAGTTTCTTTGTGACTAAAATTGTATTTTTATTATTTAGTCCATGTTTATGTTTAGGCCATTGGTTGACTAGTAGTGAATGCCTTAAGAAGGAGTGGACTTAATGTCCACCATTTGTACCTACATTGTCAAACTTATTTCTTTGTATATCGGGGGTTAAAACTGATTAGTGGATTGTCTCCAAATTGTGTCTGAGTGCGGCAGTTAATTTGGTAGAGCCAAGATATCATCAATTAGTATCTCTATTGATTGAATCTCCAAATTGCATCTGGGTGCACTGATGCATTGTGCGGATGCATTTAATTGAATTGTGCAAAGCGATGGCAATTAGCGCGCTGCTATTAACGAAAATATTTGAATGTAGTAGTTATCATAAGTGATAATGAATATAAACTTTGAGTAAATACGGCATTTACTTTTATTTACACAAGCGCGACTTAAAAACAACACGAAAGAAAGAAAGAAAGGAAACATTTATTCGTGACATGCATCGTATGATAATTAATGAACCATTTTTGTATTTTTAAAACATATTAGTAAATGGGCTCATTACGGTAATTATTAGATCTTTTTAAAATTATTGTTCCGGTTACCTTTAGATTTTTTATACAATGACGATCAACCCGTCCAAACCCGTCAACATTACTTGGAAAGATTTTGTTTTTAAATTATTTAAATCTTTTAATAAAGTTAGATAATTTACTCCCTAAAATTTGCTATCGGTATACAATAAAATAACTTAAGAATACCCAGTCCCACTTTTGTGAAACTAACTGCCGCACTCAGAGACGTCAAGTAAATTTAATGCTTGATTTAAGTTGCTGATGTCACTTTCTTTTCTATAGCAATAGAACAAGAAAAAAGGTCACTAAACAAGCATTAAATTTAATTGACGTCTTTGAATGCGGCAGTTAAACAACTAATCTCAAATAACGCTACTTTAGTCCTGTACAAAATGCCTACTACATTTCACTTTTTTTTTTTAAATTACTACTTACCAATGACACTTGATTCGTAGAATTCCTTTTTTAAAACGAAAAAATAATGGCCCTTGTACACAACCTCCCGAAATCCATCCCTTGTTTCTGGCCAGTTATAAAGTTCTATATTCAAATGGTATATTTAATAGTCGGTGTTATGCAATCCGTAATTCCCGGTACGTGTGATCCGGGCAGGTCAAAGAGGTGCATTCAAAGTCGCGTTTGACCCGCTTCCCGCCCGTCGGCATTTCAGACACGTTTCTTGTGGAATCGTTAAGGGAACTTTAGTGCAGGAGATGTGGGGCAAGTCACGGGAGATTAGTGCGTAAAGTCCTGGTACCCGTATAAACTTCCGAAGCAAACATAGGGGTTTAAACCGCTAAGGTATGTATATGTCTGTGAATCTGTTTGTGATTTAGAGGCGGTTTTTTAGGATTCCAAAGTCAAACTAGAAACACTTATAGTTTCACCATGTCTGTCCGTCCGTCCGTCCGTAGCCTAGCTCAGAGTCTCTTAGGACTAAAAAGCTGTTATTTGGCACGAATATACATAGAAGTCACGCCACCAAATTGGTTAAATAAAATCTTGTTTTTTTTTTCTGTACTCGTAACGCGGTGATGTATTAATTTTTTCTCGTCTAACCCATAATGTGGGGTGTCGGTGGATAGGTTTTTTAAAAATAATGCGGGTTAGTGAAAAGCATTTTTTGATTAAGGGATGCGTCTAGGAAATATGAAGCTTTAAAGCGCTAACTTTTGTTGGAGTCTAGTGCGTCAGGAGGAGGTCGTAGACTATGAAGTTTAGTTTAATATTTAAGGAAAAACAAAAAACTGTTGTTCAACATATTTGTAGGAATATACATATAGGAGATTTTCTCTACTTAATAGTTTTATCGTAAAGACTTCATGTTAATCTTTCACGATAACATTTCTCCATCTTACTAAGTAATAAACCCCGGAGGACCATGGGCCATTGAAAATTTCAATATCACATTAAATGCTGCTCATATTTTTACATTATCTTCATTGTGTTATATGATTCTAGGTTAAGTATTATAATTGTCATGAGAAAAACTAGCTGTTGAATTCCTTGCGGTGTTTCTTATCAGCAGTGGTCTCCTCTTGGGAAGAACTAGTAAATTTTGAAGTGTAAAAGTGCCGGTCTACTTACTGAATAAACATAAACCGTGTTGCAAAGAAAACGGTATTAAATAATTCCTTCTCTTCGTAAAATGTACTTTCCTTATTTCGCAGCGTAAAGGTTTGTTTTAATTTTTTCACCTCTTTTAACATCAAAATTGAACTTCTTTGATGAATATAATAGCATTTAAAATAATAAAACAATCTCACCACATTAACTTGCAACACAATAGACATTATTACCAATGCTACAGTGTTTTCATCCACAAAGTCCCGCCTGACCACCTAATTTTACGTCTGACTACACTGACGCAACAGTGCAACGTCAATTTAATTGGCATAGCGCATTGTTGTAATTGAAACTAGGTATAGACACGAAACGAAAAGGCTCGTCACTTTTGGACCCAATCATCATTGAAATAGAGTCGAAACGTGCCAAATATTTTCGTACTGTAATGAATAGGGTTTTTTTTTTAAATATGCTTGCGATAATCAGGGTACCAGGGTATCCTATCGTAAGTCCAAAGTTTTGTCTGCCAACAGATAGATAGCTAACGAAGTCGACATTGGCAGGAGCGAAAGCCATTACTGACCACGCGTTGGCCTAGTTGGTAGTGACCCTGCCTACGAAGCTAGCGGTTCTGGATTCAAATCCCGGTAAGGGAAGAAATTTGTGTGATGAGCGCGAATATTTATATTGTCTAGTACCCATAGTACAAGCCTAGAGCTTAGTTTGGGACTAGGTCAATTGGTGTGTAATTACCTGATATTTATTTGTTTATTAATTAATTCCGCTACCGCTCTTACTCCAAGCCGGGTCATAACCCGAGCATGCTTAGCACTTCAAGCCAGCACAAGTACATACAAGGCCATGGAGATTTTCACTTGCCTTTAAACACTACCGGCAGATTGAGTGGGTCTTTTAATATGCAGCTGTTTGCATTTTTAAGGAAACGAAACGCGTTTGATTCATAGCTTGATTTACGAGTTTATTGGGAACTGACGTTAGTGCAGTAAACTGCAAGAGTAAAATATTGCATTAGTACACCTGATGCTTAGAGTTATTAGATATCTTTGAATTCAACTCAATTTCGTTTCAATAATCAAGGGAAACGTTAAAAAATGTGACGTTCTTGGCTCGCCTTTGGTAGAATTATTTCCTTATTTTAACATTATTTCATAAAAACATGAATAAGAACTCGTGTAATTAGTAATATTAGGGTAAATTTTATTAATAAAAATACCTACACTGAAACCAAAATGCAGTGATCACAGCATGCGCCCGTTGAGGTTAGGATTTTGGTTTTAAATTTGATTTTCAAGTATATTTACTTTAAAGAGTTTATTTTTGTTGCAAGTCATGTTTTTTTATGAAGAGAAGGCTTCCTGGTAGTGAGTGGAATCTGAGACCCAGTGACATTTGAGTTCTCAAGACTACAATCCCAAAACTGCAATCCTAAGACTTAAACTGCGTTCACCGGTTGTCCTATCCCTACTCCGGAACACTACAATGTGAACACTGCTGCTTGGCGGTGGGTTAATGGATAAGGTGGTGGTAGCAATCCCGACGGACCCTGCACAAGGTCCAAGGGTTCCTACCATCACTTCTGAACATCCATCATCTGCTTATCGAGAACTGGGATCATATTCATATTCGCGTACGTTTTAGCGTAGCGGAGATCCTTTTACCAATTTTCGACTCAGTCAAACCAGCTCTTAGATATTACAAAATTGCATTTTCCTCGAGTATCTTTACATATAACTAGGTATACGTTACAAATCTCAGCCTATTTTATAATAGCACAAGATGAAAACCCGGCTTCGCTCGATAAAATGTAGGCTCATATTTCACCAGTAGATATTTCTCCTAAATATTATTTAGGACTTTAATAATTATGATGCGTGAAATTAGACCTTAGAGGTCACAATCGAGAACGGAATACGAACCTGTGACACCTGTGATACGTGATGACGTGACGCCAAAGCCACATTAATGACATTGACATGTTTACTTTGCAACGCCATTATAAAGCAATTTATTCATTTTTATATTGAAAATACTCAATAATACGAATTTTCCGCCTGTAAGTTGTCGACTCGGATCGGCTAATTTTTTACGCTCTTCAATTTGATGTGCATATCTTTCGAGTCTACCGTAGACCGGTACGAAATTATTAATATAGATTTGGCTCAAAATATACTTAAAAATGTAAACTGACAAAACTGTCAAAGAAACCAACAAAAAACAATTGAATTGCTTAAACTCGTAAAAAAAGGTTTCAGCATTGTTATCTCGCAAAACAAACCCCCTTCAATCATTACCACTTTGACGTATTTACATAAATATTTTCCCACGAGTCCCTCGAAGCATTAAAAATAGCCCAGTCAGGGTGTATACCCAGCGAAAGGCGGTAATTTCTCTTGCCAAACGGTCCCGCAAGCACAAACCTTCAAATAGGGCAAATCAATGATTTGTGGACCCTTTCTCGTTTTGACAGGAGGGGAATAGGGGGGAGGTATCGACAGGTGAGGGGGGTATCGATTTACATCCGATTGCATCTCTTGAATCGACTCAGATAAAAGTAACGTGGAAAAGCAACAGGAAAGGGAAATTTAACGTGTTTCGATGACGCTGTTATTGTTGGAATGTTTGGTTAAGTGTAGATTGGGAATTTTTGGGATTGGCGGTGGATGCGAAAAGCATAAGACCGGTCTGAGTGGAAAGCCTTGGGGGAGGCCTATGTCCAGCAGTGGACGTCTTTCGGCTGACATGATGATGATGATGATGATGAGATTGGGAATTCCTTACTCTATAAATGACGTTTTGGGTATAATTAACATATAAATTACATTAATTTGGTTTTTAAAAGTGTTATATCAGTGACTAAGTACAATAATACCCTGACATGGGCTCTATATATTCCACTAGGTAAAACCATATTGATTTTGATATATTAAACTCGGTTTTTTTTTTCTTTGTCCCGCGGCGACTCCAACAGCTACTACCGCGGGGATATGGCGTTTCCACAATGAAGTGATTTCGCCAGTGTCAAGTATATGTAAGTATAAATCAATATAGCAATATCTTTATCTTTATCTTTGTCAATAAAACACAATCCAATCTTCTCTAGGAAGATTGGGCGCAACGTTGTACGGTGATTTGTAGGACAGAGGCCAAGATAGTTTTAACCTCTGTACCACTGCCAGTCCACTTGAAACCAGAATTAAGATTAAGTCGTTGGATTTTTAACTCGGCCGCCATTAGTGTTAATTAAATAAGACATGTCATCATAACCTTGACAATACGGTAACATGTCAAAATAATTATGTAGTTTTACCGTAGATTAGAAACATAATCTAATTTATGTTTTTTTCCAGAACTAATCACGGGCGCATGATACAATATTGTTGTCTGACAAGCACACGGGCCCCCGGATATAAGTGAGATCAGTGACGCATAGACATCTGCATTCTCAAGATTGCAATCCTCAGACGGCAAATGTATTGAAAGGGATAAAAATTACAGTTGGCCATGTATAATAAGAGCACCTTATAGATAGGCCTAAAAAAATACACTCGGCTGTGCATAATAGAGAACCTTTTTTTAACTGGGGGAAATCTTCTGCATGATCAAGCCATATGTGGTTTGTTACAGGCTCCAGGATCTCCATAGGAGCGGCGCCGGAACCTTCTAACTATGTCTGAGCAAATTGACCATAAACAACACCGGGTCGTTGTAATAAGCGATGTGTGTCCCTACTTTTTTACCCCCCTGCGAGTAAGTAGAGCTCCTACCGTACCAGTATTCTGCGGCCCTATTATGGTGGTGTTTACCGATGTAGATAAAGCATCTGTCACTCTCTGACCAATATGTAAGTGTGAGAGCGACTGATGCTTTATCCACCACGATAAAGGCGACCATAATACTGCAGGGAAATAATAACAACTCCGTAACAACTAATCATAATCTTCATTTCATTCGAAAGACGTCCACTGCTGGACATAGACCTCCCCCAAGGTTTGTCACAAGAACCGGTCTTGCGCTGCTTGGATCCAACGGTTTCCCTCAACCTTAGCCAACACCAAGTACTTCCAAAATATGTGCAGAATTTTATCTCCAATGTCAGTAGAATAAATAAAACAGATTCGGCAATATTCGACTGATAACAGTCGCTTTGACAAGCGACGTGTGGCGGTAAAATCCCCGGCGAATTTCCGCGTGTCAGCCTTTAGAGAATCGGGTAACGCTGTTCAAATGTGCTAGATAACGAATTTAACTATTTTACTCAATTATTATTAACTTTTATGCTATAAATCATGGCAGCTTTCATTGCACTAGTTTTTTTTTGTAATAATAAAA
Source organism: Acleris sparsana (assembly GCA_923062465.1). Taxonomy (NCBI): domain Eukaryota; kingdom Metazoa; phylum Arthropoda; class Insecta; order Lepidoptera; family Tortricidae; genus Acleris; species Acleris sparsana. The sequence goes on along the minus strand of OV281287.1, from coordinate 2,921,253 downwards.
TTAAATGATAGTAAGTGGGATCTGTGACGGGTCTATATTGCCTGCCATAATTCCATTACAAAATTAAAATTCCCTATGAAAATTTTGAGTTATGACACATTTTCCATTTTTTTATTTTATGTTAGATTCATTGTTTTATTATAATGCTAGGTTAAGCTTTATAATTGTATAATATCATAAGTAGTATTTAAAAAAACGACTCACTGTTGAGTTTCAGTGGTCTCTTGCAAAGCGCTGGTAGATTCAGTGCCTGTGCGGCCTACTTACTAAATAACATGTTTTATCTTTTTATTAATTAAACTTCCGATTTTTTAGAGTTCATAACGTTTTTCATCAATTTCATCATAATTAGTGTAAGTCACAATTTCGAAAGTTATAATATTAGAAAGACATACCTATTTTTTTTGGATTTTTTTATGTCGTTATGTATGTACTATATTTCAAATTTTCATAGCAACTATAATACTAAATTTGTTAAAATGTAGGCATACCTACAATTATATACCTATATTTGCAAGGGTGATAATACCTAGCAGTAATATTTCTGTAAATATATGAAAAAGCCTAAAATTCCGACTTTAAAATTCGATACAATGGATTGTTGGGTGACAAAGGAATTCCATCTGAAACCCATAGACAATTACATTCTCAAGACTACAATCTGAAGACTGCAATTCTGAGTCTGCAAATGCCGTATCATTCCTAAGACTAAAGTTGGAACTAGGAACTTCACTCTCAGATTATATTGGAACCATCGGAACTATCTCAGGCATTGGAACTCCGCTGGTTGGCAAATCTCAAGGATCTTTGCTGGGAATGAGCGAATTATACGACGATTCCGATTATTTCGAGTTCTCTGATGTAAGTTAGATTCAAGAGGTAATTGAGTTTTGAATACCTTTAAAGAAAGTTCTTGAGCCATGTTTTCATTTTTTGCAGTTAAAAAGTGTACTGTTTTTAAGGTGTTTTTAATAAGGATTTCAATGTATTTTGCTGTTAATGAAAAGTGGTAGGATGCATCATCACACTTGCAAAAAAAAAATACTTAAAAGAAACCGTGCTAAGCAGATATTTTAGTCTTTAAAGGCGAGTTAATATGACTTCTTTATTTGGGTTGTAAAGTCGCCTATATGTAAATTCAGGGTATAAACTATATCGATTTCAAATTTCATTCAAAGCCGTCCAGCCATTGCAGCGTGAAGTGGGAACAAACTAACACACACAATGTCGCATTTATAATATCAGTTGGATTAAAAACTGGTGACAGCGACAGCTGCTAATTTCCTTCGTGTGGTCCGTAGCGCGAAGATACGTGGTAGGGTAACAGAAATAATTAAGCCAAAAGTAACCAAACCAAAATAATCCCACATTTTCAGATTCCTTCTACTTACTTCTTTTTAGCCGAACTGCGGGTATCTTAACTTTTTACCAAAACATTATTTTACAAACTTTCATTTCACAAAAACGTGTTTGTGCTCAAACTAGTACATATTATATCGGTTACATGGGCTTGGTAAATAAGTTAGGTTAGACTGCAAAAAAGTGTTACATAATGCGGCGGGAGGTGTATCTTTGTGAAATGAAAGTTTGTAAAATGATATAGTTTGTCAAATAATGATTTGGTAAAACATTAGCGAACCCGAACCGCGCGTGTCGCTCAAGTACGAACTTGGGAGTTTCCTTTGATATTCCGGAATGTAGATCAGTTTAAATGTACGCCACAAGACACATGCGTTCAGAAGGACTGTTTTGTGTTGCAACTAGTTTATAAAAATAACATTTATCTATGATTCAGATTCAGATTTAGATTATATTACTCAATGCAACATGAGATCTCAAATTATATGCAGTTACATTGAGGTCGTCATAAATAAAAGTTAACACAATTCCGAAATACATTGAAAATTTAAACGTCAATCTTATTTACAAGTCAAGTTCTATACACTCGTTTACTGAATAGACTAGGTTATCGAACAAAAGATTCCTAAGCCGGCGCTTAAACGTTTCGTCAGAAGGTTCGCGTTTGAGTTCGGCGGGTAGACGCTGGGACCGATGATGCGGGTTCTTATCCACAAGTGCCATGCGACGAGGAACAGTTCTCAAACGCCCTGTGTGCCGGTGTTGTTTGTCTACGACGTGTTGCAAATGAAGAGATCGTACAAACATATGAAGTATTTGTATATTTTAGTAAGTACGGTGACGGAAGTTAATTTGCTACCCATTTCAAAGAAAATCTGCTTGAAGATGTCATTGTCATTAGAGATGCTAAGTCATTTGTAATTGATAGGAAACTCAACCTTGTTGCTGTATAATGTCAGATTGACTTTGGAACTAAGGTGGGTGACAAATTTAATTCCTTGACTGTACCTATGTTTTTCATTGTCTCGTATCTATAGTCTGGCTTAGGTTGGGACTAAGGTCTAACTTCTAAATGTGTGCATTAAAATGACAATCACTAATATCAAATCGTATAATGCCACATTTAAACTAATAGTGATGCATTCGTTCATGTACTTACAGTACAACCAGTTTTTAAATATACATCGGCACTCTTCGTTTTTGTATGAAACACGAGCGACAGATTATACTGTCAGTTGCGAGTGCAAGGGTGATAGCGATAGCCAGGTGAACTCTATTAAGAAGCCGGGAGGGGGTACTGTACTGTAATGATTATTGAAGATTGATTTCCTACTTGTTACAAAAAAACACTGATTCAATCATTTATTCATTTGTTTTTCACCATTATCTCACCACACTGAACATTCATTCTACAATTAAAGTCCTCATGCCCCGTTTTTTGAATATTTTAAAAATAAATTCTATATTATAATAGTCCATCTTGCTTTGATATTGTAATCATATTGTTGTCACTTTAAGTCAGCTCACTAAATACCTATAGTCAGTAAAAATGTCGGACGTCAACCAATCAGTGTAAAATTATTACCATTTCGAAGCAATATGGACTTAACCGATGTGGAATAAGGATTTTGCGGTTACAGCTAATCTCCACGATCTTTTGTGCAATTACCTCTCTAACATATTTACTCAGCTGTTCAAATGTGCAGTACGGGCAGAACGAGGTATACCACCGTCGTCGTGAGTGCACCCTATTTACTTCTTTAAGTAGTCTTAATATATTTACTATCTTCCCGTGCCCGGACCCGCCCGAGTGTGTTTTGTTTATTAACCTTGTCCTGATAATTACGAAGTTACTAACACGGCAAAAAACACATACCGGCCGAGCTATGCTCGAGTTGTGGCGTGACTAAGCGAAACAAAGAAGCGGCAGAGCCGGAGCGAGAAAACGATCTTAACTCGCTCCCAATACGCCGCAGAAGACCAGGCAGGCGGCGGTAGGCGCATGTCAATCGGTTGCCGCCGTAATGGGGACCCTCGGGCGATGGGACTGGGGATCCATCGCTTGCACTCAAGAGTCCCGAGCTGGACGGCGACCGAGTGTTCCGGAGAGCCTTTACCAGAGGGGAAAAAAAAAACCCGGTTGGAGACGGGCCCGTAAGGGCAAACGCTGATAGACGAGTTAGCTTATGGAATACCACTCCCGCGACCTCGTTTGAGGTGGGAGAAGGAACAACTCGGGGGTTTTAGTCGGTGCGAATCGGACATAACCGCTCGATCCCCTCAGCTCGCTTGGTATCCATTAATGATTTTACCCTGAGGGAAAAAAAAAGAAAGGTTAACCTTCCAAAAAGATATAAGAAATTCATGCGGCGAGAAATGCCAGTCGTTAAAATGAAAATTCTGCGTAAAGGTACGCTACACTAAAATTAAAAAAAAAACGGTGACGGTACGGAATCGCACTGATGCATCGTATCTGTACTGTTTTTAACGCATGCGTTCCACACCGCTGCTTAACGGTGCGTCATTAACGGCGCCATGTTGTTACTATGACCCATTTTGTTTACGCAACGACACCGTATTTTAAGCACCGGTGTGGAGGGCATGCGTTAAAAACGGTACGGATACGATGCGTCACTGCGATTCCGTACCGTCTCCGTATTTTAAGCAGCGGTGGCGTCGCACCTTTATACATTCATTGAAAGGTGTTTCGATAAAAATAGTTCGGTGGGGAAAGAGATATTATGCAGTTCTTCTGTGCCAGTCTCTTTTCTGCTGACTTCATAAGCACGGCTAGTTCAAACACGTGTCGATCGAAGTTACCAGCGCAGTCCCAGCCTCGCGCTAAACTCAATGCGGCTGTTAGGTTTATTAAACGCTCTGGTAATTAATATTAAACCAGTTTATGTAGACTTTGCGTAGCTTAATCAAGGGAGATATTGTAATTTTGTTAAAGCTGGTTTATTTTTACCTTTCAATCTTATACTCGAAAATATTATTAAAGACCAAAATCTGACAGTTCCCATCTTGATTATATCGTTATTTTAACATTATTTCATAAAAAAAGATTGAAAACGCGTGTAATTAGTAATATCAGGGTATATTTTAGGTACTGGTAAAAATTCCTACACTTAAACCAAAATGCGATTCAGCAAATGTGCGCCTGTTGAGGTTAGGATTTTGGTCTTTAATTATATTTTCAAGTATAGGTACTAATCCTGCTTATCTTACTATATCCTACTAATATTATATACTGAAAGTTTTTGTGTTAGTTTGTTACTCTTTAAGCTGCAACGGCTGGACGGATTTGGATGAAATTTGAAATGGAGATAATATATATATCCTAAATTAACGGAATAACGAGTTTAAATGCACGCGGACAAAATTAAACGAAAAATATAACAGTGATAACTGATAACTTAGATGTCAGATGGGCAGAAACCAAAATATGTAGAATAGCACCAGAACCATTACAATACCTGGGGTCCGTTCATTTGACCAAAAGTACGTTTGACAAACGTATCATTTTACAAACTTACATTACATATTGCATAGTTTAAATGAGCTTATTAAATAAGTTAGGTTAGGTTACAATATCGGCAGCAAAAAACTTAAAAATAATACGGCGAGAAGTATCTCTTTGTCAAATGAAAGTTTGTAAAATGATACGTTTGTCAAATGATGATTTGGTCAAACATTAGTAAACCCAATACGTATCTAATGCAATGTTTATTTTATTCTATTGACTCTTCTCTTGCAAGCGTTCAATAAATATTGTCTATCCTACTCTATACCGTTTAACGACTTATTTAAAAAAAAAAAACCTTCATCTCGCTGCGTAAACGCAAACCAAGAATTAGCGAAAACTTCGCAATGATATTAAATTACATGAATCATGAAACAACGTTTAGAGGGCCGCGGCTAAAGCAACTCGGTCTTTGTGCTAGCAAACGTAACGTTATCAAATTATGCTGTTGAGGCTTAAATAAAACGTTATACGTCGCTAAAGCCCGCGGCTTGACCTTACGTTTGTGGTGAAATTAAAATTAAAAGGAAACATTTCTGATAAAAAATGCAATTTACGTTACCACTGCTACTAGAAAATTGTCTTTTCTCAAACATGCTCGGAAAAAACGGTTTTCCGATTGAAAGACAAGGACGGAAAGAGCCTCATTTTACTCCTAGGAGTAAAAAAACCATATGAAAACACTGTCCGTCCATGTCTACATTTTTCTTAAAAATGCTGTCAATTTGCATACAAAATCAAAAGGACCAAGACAAAAATTCCAAACAGCCCAGGTAACTGCTCACTTTTTTAGCACAGTGCGTGTGTTTCTTTTTGAATTTGCATTCCAATTTCTATGGTTAGTATTTAAAAACAATTGACAATCGGTAACATTCGTTAATACTGCATAGTTAAATTACTTGCTTTTTAAAAATGTATTTGTATTATTTCCTCACATGTTTGAGAAAATCATTATGTATGCCTCGGCGGAAACGAGGATTTCCTGACTCGTATTTTAGCAGGCCGAGCAATAGAGAGGCCTGCTAAAATACGAGTCAGGAAAACCCTTACTTTCCGCGCCTAGGCAACAATGTACTATTTTAACCCACTGCCGAGGAGGGTAACGTGTTTATCAGTCTATCTAGTGGTAGGACCTTGTGCAGGGTCCGTCTGGATCGCTACCACCATCTTTTCCATTAACCTACCCCAAACAGCAGTGTTCGCATTGTTGTGTTCTAGTTTGGGGATAAGACAGCCGGTGTAATGACTAGCATAGAGGCATTCCATCTTAGTCCTCAGGGTTGGCAACGCATTTGCAGTCTAAGGCTTCTGCGAATGCGAATGTCTATGGGTCACAGTTTCCACTTGCCATCGGGTGGCCTGTGTGCTTGCCTTCTCTATGTCATAAAAAAAAGCATGGATTATTCTTATGGCAATCGAATTGTCTTAATCTTGTAAGTATCACTAAAGATAGTAATTAAAAATCAATAAAGTGGCAAATGACGCCACATTGAAAAAAGAAAAGAAAAGTCGAAGAACTATGTCAAACTAGGTAGGTAACTAATCATTTGAATGTGTATCTATAGTCAAGAGCAATGAAATCGGGTCACTTTATTTTAAATTACAATAGTAAGTGACCCGTTTTTATTGGTCCTAAGTGTATCTGTAGCTTTCAAACGGATAGGCGGATAGATAAACGGATAGTTTTTAGGGTTCCGTAGTCAAACTTGTAGTATCGCCATGTTCATCCGGCCGTCCGCAGCCTAGCTCAGGGACTCAGTACTAGAAAGCTGTAAATTGGCAGGAATATACATATAAGTCACGCCAACAAAGTGGTAAAATAGAATCTTTAAAAACAGTTTTTTTTATCGTACCTTCCATACACGTAACATGGGGATGTATTTATTTTCTCCATAGTGTAGGGTGTCGTTGGATAGGCTTTCAAAAATATTGCGGGTCTGTGAAAACAATTTTTCGATTACGGGATCCACAAATTTTTGTTAGAGTCAAGTGTATACACCCCCTTCCTATACAGCCAAAACTACAAATACCAAAAATCTAAAAAATATCTTGAATGAAAGCACTTATAATGAATTTTATAGAAAAACTATCACGACTAAGTAGACTTCATTAGTTATTGAGTTGCAGACGATTTAAATGTTTATACCTGCAGAAGCGTTACTTAAGGTGTTGGTAAACTGACCAATCCAATTCCATTTTCTTCCTACAAATTTCTGGCTAATCAATAGTTGCTATGAATATTGTAGTCAATGTCACCGCGTTAAACCTTTTTTTTGCCAAGCTATATCCTCATAATAACTTTCAATCTCATTTAAGTGCTTTGTCCTACTTGTTTCAAAGGGAAATAAATTTCAAAATAATTACCTTTGGCAACACCAACGTTGCGTCATCACCATCACAGATAAGACAGGCCATAATTTAAGTTCGGTTTAGCAAGATAATACGGGTGGATTGTACTTAAATTATAAAGTGTGCGTCTAGCATATTGTGGCTCAGGCGTTAAATCTCGACTCGTAAAGCCACTCATTCTCCTGAGCACGGCATAAAGTGTTTCTTAACCTCAGTAGGTACGTCAGGTGAATTATTTAGCGGTGCCAAGGCAAAAATCGCTGCGACCCCGCCACGCCGAACTTTTAAACCCGCCCACTTAGAACTTGTGAAAAATTTTGAAGCCGTAAATAAGTCGACAAACTGAACGTAGTTATGAATTCTGCGCAGCCAGTTTAACCTGACCTGCCCCTCCTCCCCGTCGAACTCAAACAATGATAAAACAAGTGGAATTTGACAAAAAACGAAAGTCCTTCTTACGATTGTTATGGATGGGTATTTTTTTCTGTCCGTCGGTCGCTTAGGTTGAAAATGCTTTAGAGTGGCCGAGGTACTTTATTTCATTTGTTTCGCTTTTATTTTTTAAATTTATGCGGACGGAGGGACACTGATGGGTTTCGAGAAATAATTTACTGTTCTTGTTGGTTTTAGAATTGTGAATTTATCCCGCGCTGTGTTCAAGGCATTGAATTTAGACGGCGGTTTTGTCGCTATATTATATGGTTATTATGAGGCATAAAATCGCTAGAAACAAACGAATTATGCATAGCAAAGTTTTATAGGGATTTTTATTGTTGTTCTGACGATCGTTTTGGTAAAATCAGAGGCGCCGAGTGCTCGTGTATGCGTGGCTTTTTATGTGGCAACACCGAGGCGCTTCCGGCGTTAGCTGTCATTATCGGCTGTTGTGTTGCCATCGCTATTGGCATTTTCCCTATTCAGTACACAGGGAGGAATATTTATTTTTTCCTCTTTTTACTTCCATACAAATAAAGAATACATTTAATTGATATTTAAATATTACCTCTTTAGTTATAATTTTCTTGCCCTAGATGCACACCGTTTTAGTTTGTTTGTACCTCCTTTCTGAAAAACGAAATATAGATGAGGCCTTTGGATGAGGCCATAATACGGTTTTTTAAATAATACAAAATCCAATGATCTTGGTTAACTGTCAAAATCATGTCAAAATCTTGTCAAAATTATGTGAATCCGTTATAAATCTAAATTATTGAAAATTAATTTGTAATTACTGGTCATGATGGCGTTCAAAATTTTTGGTGTTATCAAAACATTATTCAGTTTTAGAGCTTTGTAAGTATGCGGTTTATGAAATAATATGTAATAAACCAAACCAAAGAGCTTAGCCAAACCAACGCGTTCAGGCGGCCTCCGCGATTGCGTTCACGGTAGCGATCAGATGTTGTGTACGAACTTGTAGCAATGTGTTCACACCGACGCGATTTGATTTAGGTTATCCTTAACATTATACAAATATATCTTAAGAATTTGCTAGCTTGTTGGTCCAGATAAATTGACATTGATCACTGTAAGTTGCTTCCGATTTTCATTCCAGGTCCAAGACAAAAAAGGGTCAAGAGGTATCAAATCTCCCGACTAACACACACGAAGTTCCTCCCGACCAAAGTGACAAATCTACCCCAAAAGTACCTCATGAAGCCATAGACCCCCTATTTTCTCCCTACCGTGGTATCAAACTTGCCACGATGCACATAACGCCGAATCTCAAACTTCTATCCTTTAGGGTGTCCAAAAATCATTTATATTTCAGCTTCGCTAGACCATCTACGGATTTAATAGAATATAAGCAACTATTTGATGATGAAACTGTTTTATAAGCAGTAGAACGCCGTCATTTAACTTTATTCTAGCGTATATTAAGGTAAATAACATGACTTATTTACTATTGATATAGAATCGGCCCGACATAATAATATGTTTGAACAGTAATCGTAAAATTTTCATTCTCAACTGTTTAGCTTGTCAAAATGTTTTAAAATATTTTTTTTAGGAAACCTATGCTATAAGTTAATTTAAGTTTGATTTACACTCAGGAGCAAAAATAACGGGTCAGAGTGCGTTTTTCATACTAAAGAGGCTGTTTCGAAGCCTTGGTTCCTCGCAAGGGAATGCTTTTAGTGAAATCTGATAATGAATACCTCAAGCCTCGAGACAGGACTTCCAGAGTGCCTAGGATACCCAACTGAATACATCTGCGGTTAACGCCGGAATTGAGCATGTTCAGAAAAACATCTAAAAAGGCAATAAAATGTAAGGAAATCCAAGTGCTGACCCAAACTCTCCCGCTGTGGTGTTAACTGATTGTGCGATCAGTTAGGTATCTTAAGAACTTTTGACCTCCTCTATTGAACCTCGCAGTATCCACCATAAAACCTCACTCAAAATAACCCCAGGCGAGGAACGAAGCCTTCGAAATAGTCTCGTTTGTATGAAAAACGCACCCGGTATTTTGCTCCTGAGTGTATAACAACCCTTGAAATGCATTTCTAATTTATATACATTCGGGCAAATAAAACAGTTAGGAATGAAAATTCGAACACGTGATAGGTAACTGTTATGAACCCTTCTGGAGTTCCCTATCAGGTATGAAGAGGTTGAACTGTCGAGCCGATCCAGGGCCTTTTTTCTACTTTGTTCTTAACCCTATTGCTGTCATGGTAATAGGAGCTACCAAAACGTTAACAACACGAATAACGATATGGTTCAAGATAAAGTGAAATAGAGACTTTAATGTTTAATTGTGAATAAGTCGTGATACATAATTTTGTCATTTTTATTCTGTTTATTTTTAGTTATGGACTAACAATTTCTAGATGAACTGAAAAATTGAACATTATGCGGTAATAGTAATTTTGCCAACCGATCCGTAGTCACACCAATTGGCCACACTGGTGTGACTATGGTTCATTTTATTTATCCGTAGTCACACGAACACATAAATAGGAGGAAGGTTTAGGTTAGGTTCGTTTATATATCAGGCCGGGAGGGCCAGAACAACCCAGAAACAGGAGCTCCGCGGTAGCGGAGCTCCGTTGACTCTGTTGTTTGATTTTGAAAGAGAAACAGACGCAAATTCGGTCTTGGTGTGACTACGGGTAAATAAAATGAACCATAGTCACACCAATGTGGCAAATTGGTGTGACTACGGATCGGTTGTGGTAATTTTATACATTTTTGAAAATGAATTAGTTTCTCGCTCGAATCACATTCTTAATGTGATAAATCCTTATATCAATTCAATGTCTTTTTGTTGTGTTGTGTATTTTAGTGACCGTATTGTGTTGGTTTTAAGTGAACGTGTTGTAACAAATACATTTTTTCGAAAATAAATTGCTTATTTTTATTTTGGATGTTATAAACATGCGTTGCTACATAGCCTTAACACTATAAATACTCAAACCTATGGGAATATGGCGTGAAAGTCATTTCATACATTTTCCGTTGCAACTTTCACTAAAAAAAAGCAGGTGATTTTTGGTCAGGGTCGGTATAAATCAAATCAAGTCATTTAGTGTGTGGAATTTAGGTACAGTACAAATCCAATATTATATACCTAATAAATATTGCACAAATATTGGAAACACCAAACCCTAGTTTTCACGTGTCACAAAGTATTTCACTACTTTCTTTATACATAGTCAAAATTTATATAGGTATAAGAAAATAATGTTCGAACAAATAAAATAAAATAAAATATAGTTGGTAGGTATTGAAAATAATCGAATTAAAACATTTATCTGTAAGCCATTCCCTTGTCTTTCTCTTAAATAAATATACTTGGAATATTTTCTTTAAAAGCGTCAGGTAACTTATTATACATTTCAATGCACAAGATATACGAATTTTAAAAATAAAGGCCTAGTTTAGTCAAAGGCTAATAATACAGTTTTTGTTTTAACTGATTTCGAACTCTGTGACTGCATAAGTATTGTATACAAGGCTAGCTAACCCTGACCTTGGTAAGAAGAGTAAAATAAAAAATTGTAATTTTGTTTTAAATATTAAAATAACTCGTGAAACTAACTAACTAACTGATGTAAAACTGTGTCAGGTAGTTTTAATGTTTACTAAAATATAAATAATTTCTTCCGATTGATTCCTGAACGAATCTTAACCATTGACAGCGGCAAGTCACTGTAGCTGAATGACTCCATAAAAATATAAAGAGACGCATTTTCAAATAAAAAGAGGACAATTTTATAAACATTTACAACTATTCATCAACTCCAGAAATTTTCGTTACAAAAGAAGAACAGCACAGAACCATTGCAACACGTGAGAGAACAATAACATCAAAGTGATGGTTCCAAAGAACACGTATTTTATTATGAGTGCGCTGTTCTCTTTCAAATATTGGTTCTTCTATCGGCTTAAATACGGTCTTATCTCGGATTTCACGAAGGCTGTGCTGAACTGCAACAGTGAGGTGACGCAGGAGGCGTACAGAACAGAGTAGGAGAGCAGCTGAGTGGCTGTTTACTTGGTCGTGTGCATGACCAGCTTTACGTGGTACTCTTTAATGATAAAGATTTCATCATGAAAATTTTACATGAAGTTCCTTAGTGTGGAGACGCTTGATTGACGCAGGCTTTGTTTTTTCGTTTGTGATGGTCCATACATATTTGTCTTCAGTAAGTTTACCACAACATCATTGTAATTCTCTTAGTAAGATTACTACAACTCGGTTTTAAATACACACGTAATAACGGTGAATACTTAAGTAATTGCAAAGTTAGTTGCTCATAAAGGGCTGGTGGAGAGAGTGTGTGTTGATTTTGTGCAAGAGCATTCATTGTTGTAAATTTATCGCTTTAATTTTTCATCATCCCATTCTAGAACCATCTTCAAATTTTTGGAAAGAAGCATATTGGTCACTCTTAAATAAAATTCAGTTGATATAACTTAATTTCGAAATACAAAACTTAGCAAATAAAAATGTTCTATGCCGCTATACCTACAGGATGTTTCTCTCTTGGGATGCCAGAACTAGTTAAGCCGATTTTACACTGTTTATTTGGTAGTTCTTTTCAGTATTACGGTTACGTAGGTATTATACCTACATTAGAAAGCACATATATTAAAGCAGATTTTTATAACCCTTTTAAGTGAGTAGAGATTTTAAAAGTAATTAAATTCTTTTTTTTTGAGGTAACTATTTTTATTACTACTTTAGCTTACCAAAACCTGCCGCCAAACAACAGTGTTTGCATTGTTGTGTGCTGGTGATCAGGATCCATTCCATCTAAGCCCTCAGGGTTGGCAGCACATTGTCATCGTATGATTGGAATCTTGAAACTTACCAACCTGTGTGCTCGTTTACGTTTACGCTCGTGCAGTGCATAATACAAAAAAAAAATTACATACTCGTATATCACAAGAAATAGTATGTTTGTTTATAATTTAGAATTATACGCTATTGCTACTGAAAATATTTGAAAATTACTCAGAGTAAGCGCAAACTTGGGCGGTGGAGTTGCCGCCTTCATTAAAGGAAGTTTGGAGTTCCCACCGATATATAACTTCGGAGTTGTGTCCAGGAGCTATGAAGAAAGATGCGGATACAAGAGATTACATTTACTTTATCTTGCTACCAATGAGCGGCTGACGGATGCAAATTACGTCAAAATAATGTCCAACGATATCTATAATACGGATATGACTACATTAAATAGTACTCAACATTTTATAAAAGTCATTGCGCCTAATGACACTTGCGATTTGAAGGCGAGTTGGAAGCGAGGCGAGCACACAGCGAGTTCGTCGCGTCTAGAGTTGGGATTTTCTCGCGAGTACGCAGTGAATTTGTTAACGCTCGCAGTGAACTCGCTGCGTGCTCGCCTCGCTTTCAACTCGCGAGTGTGATAAGGCCCTTATCCAGTTTATGCTTTCGTCACCATATTGCATCAGTCAGCCGCCCTTTACTTACAACTGTTATAAATGTAATAGTTTGGATGGATGTTTGTTACTCAGTCACGCCAGTGCAGCTGAACGGATCTGGATGAAACTTTTTTGCGGGTGGTAGGACCCTGTGCAGGGTCCGTCCGGATCGCTACCACCATTTTATCCATTAACCTACCGCCAAACAACAGTGTTCGCATTGTTGTGTTACGGTTTGGGGATAAGACAGCCGGTGTAATGACTAGCATAGAGGCATTCCATCTTAGTCCTCAGGGTTGGCAACGCATTTGCAGTCTTATGCTAATGTCTATGGGTCACAGTTTCCACTTACCATCAGGTGGCCTGTGTGCTCGGTTGCCTTCTCTATGTTATAAAAAAAAAAAAAAAACTTGGCACAAAGATAGATTATAGTCTTGGAATAGCACATAGGCTATTTTTTATACCAAGAAGTAACCTATTAGTAACTTTTTGCATCGACTCCGTCCGAGTTGAAGCCGTTTACCGCTATTTCCTCGGGAACTATCCAATTTTCCGGGATAGAAGGTAGCCTATATGCTATTCGAAACTATAATTTATCTCTGCCGAATTGCATCATAATCCGTTCAAAAGTTCTGGCGTAATTGAGTGATACACATACAACCATCGCATTTATAATGTTTATAGTGAGATAATGAGATGAGATGCAATCGTAGAGGGTTATTAGCACCAGTAAGCAAAATAAGGCATACTCTCATAAAAAGCTGAAAAAGTCGGTAAAATTGTGTCTTGCTTAAGTACAACTTAACAATTTTTTATTGACAATATAGTTGTACAGTCACTGGGAATAATATATGATTCTACACTGGACTCAAACATATCTGACAGGTCCTTATTACTCGACGTATAAGAGCGTGTCGGTTCACTAATGTTTGACCAAATCATCATTTGACAAACGTATCATTTTACAAAATTTCATTTCACAAAGAGATCCTCCCCCACGTATTATTTTCAAGTTTTTTGTGGTCGATATTGTAACCTAACCTAACTTATTTAATAAGCTCATTTAACCTATGCCATATGTAATGGTTTAGCACAAACACGTTTTTGCGAAATGAAAGTTTATAAAATGATACGTTTGTCAAATGTACTTTTGGTCAAATGAACGGACCCCGAGCGTGTCAGATATTTTTGAGTCCAAGTTTGATCATACGTTATTACTGGTGACCCGAAGTCTCACTAACTTTACCTCTAGCTTTTGGAAAATGTTACCGAAAGTAGTCTCTACTAGGTAGGGACTACTTTCCTACATCATGGCTGTTTAATATTTTACCTCATTGAATGTTTCATATTTCTTAGCTCTCCGTTGACATGTTGCTGTTAATATAAAGTTGAAAGTTGGTCCTTTCGGTTCATGTCGAGAATATTGTGATTAAAGCGTTTTTGGGCACTGCGCAAACTCTGTTAGTTCATAAGGTTATGCAGACACTAGCGGACGCCCGCGACTTCGTACGCGTAGAATTAGTTTCCCAGTACTCCCCCTTTTTTTCCCGTTGGGGGTCGATTTTCGGAAAATCCTTTCTTAGTGCTCACTTACATCATGAATGGAACACCTGTACCAAATTTCAAGTTTCTAGGTACAGTAGTTTCGGCTGTGCGTTGATATGTCAGTCAGTCAGTTTCTCCTTTTATATATTTAGATAACCGCTTCGACGAAAATCCGGCAACTACAGAAAAAATATTGAAAATATTGATGACGTAGCCTAGTTAGGTAGATTATGTGACCCGGCCTACGAAGCTAGAGGTCCTGGGTTCGATTCCCGATATGGGCATTATATTTGTGTGATGAGTGCGAGCATTTGTTTCTATGTATTTAATAATTTATTTTCTATCTATGTAAAAAAACATAAGAATAGAACAGAACAGAAGAAGTTTTGATTGATTACGTCACTTTGACATGTCAACCACCACCATGTGACCATGGTCCAAAGTGGTATAGGAATTAAATTCCCTAACTGTACCCATAGTGCAAGCCTAGAGCTTAGTTTGGGGTCTTGAACTTGATAGGCAATGAAATCGTCCCCTGAAATGTATTTATTTATTTATGGTGGAAAATAATCGGGGGGTCCTTGAAGCAGCAGTACCTTGTTGAAATCCTTGAGTTAGGTACTCATTTTACTTGAAATGTATGTATTGCTCTTGATTGATTTATTTAATTTATAAAAGCTGTTTTATACAAAACAGTTGTATTTTGAGGAAGACAGGTAAGTCTGAACAGGGTGTACGTTCACAAGTTCATTTGCCGGCGATTTTACACCACTTTGGTATTGGCATTCTATCTTACATTTTTATTTTATAAATTATTGTTGTGTCAACAACACCACTAGTTGACTGCACCACAAGATACTTCCCTAAAGCTGAACAAGTTTAAATTAAACCTCGCTAATTCCCAAGTTAATACACTCATTAACTTAACTAAAGTTTACAGCGGGTGTTTCGTATCTTGGGGCTGAAAATATTATCCAACAATACTTAATACGAACTTAAACTATGGTTATGAAGTAAAATTGTGTAATATTAACGACGCGCTGGTTTAGTTCTTAGTGTCCCTGCTTCCGAAGCTAGCGGTCCCGGGTTCGATTCCCGGTATGCAAATATTTGTGTGATGAGCACGAGTATTTGTTTCAGAGTCTTGCATATTTTCTATGTATTTAAGTATTTATTTACACATATAAGTATTAACATCGTTCTCTAGTACCCATGTCCCATAGTACAGTCGAGTTCATAAATATGTGTGCACTTTAGTAGGTTGTCACTTTAATCGCTGTGACAATTTATGTATTGCAGTTTAAACAGATATTAAATAGACAAGGTACTAAAGTTTATATTTATGAACCAGACTGTACAAGCCTATCGAACTTAGTTTGGGACCAGGTTAATTTGTTTGAGATCGTCTCTTGATATTTATTTAATTATTTTATTTATTAAATCAAGGGTTTGGATGTAATTTCAAACAAAATCCAAATTGGGCACTAGTATGACCTTTATTCTCTACTGAAGGTGAGCAATGTATACAGGGTGTTCCAGAACAAGTCAGCAAAAGAGAACTCCTTTAATACCAGTCCAGAATTTAGTTAAAACTTTCCAATATTTTAATTAGTTCAGGAGTTAAAGCTATTGGTGAAGAACGCTGCCTTGCGGTACACCCTTGCCTCCCTGACCTAAAAATAGCTAATTTGTAGAACTTAAACTTGAGAGGTACTCGTATCTTGTCAATAACGCAAGCGTTTTTTACCAGTATAGATAAAACCTTAGCAACTCCTAAACAACTTAACATGAAAAAACCTTAATGTTAAGAAAGGTTCATTTTTCTTCTTTGCCCTGCGCCGACTTCAACAGCTACTACGGCGTGGATATGGCGTTTCCACAATGAAGTGATTTCGCCAGTGTCAAGTATAGGTAAGTATAAATCAATATAGTAATAAAACACAATCCAATCTTCTCCAGGAAGATTGGTGGCAACGTTGTACGGTGATATGTAGGACAGTGGTCAAGACAGTTTTAACCTCTGTACCACTGCGAGTCCATTTGAAACGAGAAGTAAGATGCCAGATACACGAAATAACTCCAAGTCTTCTATTATTGTGCAACACAAAGGCATAAAAAGCACAAATCACTATCAGAAAAGAACTTTTAACACCTAAACAGACAAAAATACAAAACTAAAACAAATTACACATCCGCCATCTTTTAAATGGTATTGTTTTGAGGTCAGTCACCATTACTGTCAAGTAAATAAGAGCTATCAAAACGGTGACCATACGATAACAGCTGAAACACGATATCGTTTTTTACCGTCGCGAATAGACGCGCTGGCCCATTGCTCGTAGCAATGCTACAGACTCGGGCTACGGCGTAGCATCCGTAGCGGTACGGTACTTGGCAGTACAGTCCGTAACCAGTAAGAAAAACATTCGGTTTGTACTTGTCTCACTTTCGCTCTCATATGCTCATATTGAGCGCGAGTGAGAGAGTACTATGCTCACAGACTGTAAATGGTATTTATACTCCGCTTGTTTAGGTAAACAACAAAACCATGTGGTACAGTTTGTTAACCAATAGAAGCAGAACACTGATCGCGGCGTGTCTTGGTTTTGGTGTTTTGGTTGTCAGGTTGAGGCCGCGTCTCCACTCCATGAGGCCAATTCGTCACTGCGAGTCAAACTATATATTGTCGGGTTTTTGCCATGCTCAAAAGAGGCTCAGTCAGAGCAGTGAATTTGATGGAAAAGGGCGTGTAAACTGCGTACATTGCGGATCAAGCTGAGGCGACTCTCTCGAGCTGATCCACAACGTGCTTCGAGCCTTTGCCACAGAGCGAGCAGCCTTGAGGCTGTTTGACTCAAGTCGAGGCTGGTCGGCCTGAGTCTGTTCAAACGGACACGCGGCTTATGCCAACTGCCAATAAAGCTTGTGTATATTCCACACGATATTCATGGAGATTTTGACTATATTTTTCAAAAACTAAAATATTTTACCTTTTACTCTCAATAAACAGCTTTATTTTATTTTATTTACCGTAGATTATACTCCAATATACGATTGCCTGGTTTCTAGTTCTTCGTTTCTGAAATATATTTTCCCCAAAACTCTCTCAGCGAGCATTAATTTTTCGCTAGTTAAGTTAAACTTTTCAACTTTTAGCTATCCAACTGTTTATAAATGTGAAAAAAACGGAAAAAAAACTTGTCGTTCTGTTCCTCCATGTAAATTTTCACATAATTTGCTTATCAAGAAGCAAGCAAGCGGACCGAAATACATATATGATACTTTTCACTGATAATATTGGAACAAAATATAATCGAAAGGTTACCTACCTTTTTAACGTCGTATTGCGTTAAGGTCTGTTTTTTTAACTTTAAATATGTTTACCTTTAAGTTTGTAAATTCTGGGGTCCTGATGAAAAAGGGTATAAGTCATCTGAATATCAAGTGAAAAAGAGTTCAAATCTAGTAAACTCCGTTTATGTATATACCCTTTTTTATTACGAGTTAAGTCGACTGGTTCCCTTTTGCACAAGGAGTCCAGAATTATTAGGATTGACTTTATCTTCCTTGAACTGTTTGCAGACATAATTCAGCTATGACCTCTTTAACCACATGTGATATTCCGAGACGAGGCCATAAAACAAGCGAACAAAAGCGACGCGAACAAAAAGCAGATCGCGGTTTCTGAAGACAACGCTCGGATTACGACGCTAGTGTCACCGAAAAAAATTATTTTAGTTTTGAATACATGAAATCACGCCCTTATAGCTTGAAAGTGTGGGTGGAAAGGTCGATAGCAGAAAATATGGCTTAGAGATTATAATAAGGCAAAAACAATAACTATAACATAAATAAAAACCTTCGATATTTTGACTCCTTCTTTCATAATGTTTACGGTTCGTGAAATACCCAGAAAACGTAAATATTTTGATAGGCTTCTAATTTTTTGGTTAAATAACCACATTCCTTTGTTATAAGTTATTAAGTAGAGCTCAATTTCTAGAAAAGGTAATACATACTTTACATTATATATACTCTATGACGCACTGTGCATCCATTAAAAAGGAATAGGCTCATAAAAGGCATAAAAAGGCTTTTTTTTTAATACACTTATAGCTAACCGTTTCTCTGATAAAATCTATGAGATACATAGTTTATAAAACGAGTTCCTTCTCCGTAGAAAAATGTTTTTTGACTTTGTATTGTCTTAATATTGTCAAAAAACCATATGTTAACTTGTATTTATTTATACATAATATCACATATAAAAACAGTTTAGATCTATCATTAAAACGAAATCTCATAACGCACTTCAAGTCCTGTCCTGTTCCATAAATGGATTCACTGCTTAACGTATAAATTTATTGTAAAAGCATATAAAATGTTTTATTGCTTCGAATTACGAGCATGATCGCGATTGGGTAGTAAAACGGGCCGTTTGGCGGGTAATGACTGGACTCGATACAAACATTATTATTCATATGAAATATTAATTATCTATCGGAAGTAATTACCATTTTAAGCTTCTGTCTGTATTTTTATTGGCTGTCCGGCCAATATTTGATTGTGTCTCTTTTTTTTTCAGTAATTGTTTTGGTAAAGCAAGAGTGAGACATCTCGCCTCGCCATCGTCGACGAATTAACCGGGTCATCTTGATCCGCGAGCTCGTAGCTACGAAGGAAGAGTTACGTCTCCACCAAACATTGCTGTGCTGATTTTTCAACGAAACCTAGCAACGATTACATTTTCCATCTCTATGTCGTTGGTTTCCTTTCCTAAAGTTTGACGAGCAAAATTTATTGAAAAACATAATAAACATAAACATAAACATAAACATAAAGACATAATATTTATTAATAATAGCGACTTGTTTTAAATTTATGAAAATCAAGTGTTAGTTTTAATTGTGATTGTTTATACCAAATTTAATTGAATTGTTATTAGTTGTATTAATACCTACCTACGTGGGAAGTATTGTGTGTATGTCTGAAAAGACAGGGTTAGGTGGAACTTTGACAGTAAATTTAACTGCATTCATTAATTAATTTCTGCATTTGACTGTAATGTACCTGAATTCTATACTCAATAAATGTTTATAAAAAAATGTTAAATACAACAACTAAGATGTAAGTTGAATAACGAAAGAACTTGCTTTTGAAGTATATTATTAGTCGCAACAAGCATACGTGACAGTAACGCCAGAATGTTGCAGCGACCGCAAACGGCACGGTAACGTTATTTATTGCGTTTACGTTACGTCTGCGCCTGAAGTCGGTAATTAAACGGGTGACGGTTACGACGTATACATAGCCCATGTTGCTTAGGCCTAAGGTTGTAATTGTGAGCTTAGTTAATAAACTAGACAATTTAGTGGACACTTGTTTAGGTTAGGTTAGGTTTTTTTTTCGGGTTAACAGACGCTGCGACTTGTATGGATAGGTATTTGCCTCCATATTTACGAAGTTAATCATAGGTTTTAGAATAACAGGTTTATAAAGATGTGGACTGATGGTCGTTATTGTTAAAAAGTCCTAAATAATTAATAATTTGTCTTATTTTTCTTTAGTAGTTCTCAATACAAGTTTGTCAACCAAGTTGGTAGTGATTCTGCCTAAGAAGCTAGTGGTCCAGGTTCGGTTCCCGGTAAAGGAATATATTTGTGTGTGCGAGTGATTCCGTGTTTTCTTATACAAATACATATCACGGGTATATTATTATTTGATATCCTAATTATATTAAACTATGTCTTTCTCTTCATAAGTATAGTACCCATTGTACAAACCTAAAAATTTGTTTGAGGCAAGGTGTGTAAGATTGTCCACTGTTTTTCTAATTTCTTCGTTAGGGCCTCGATATCGGTCTTTTTTGGCCTATATCGCAAACACATTATTAACGTTATGGTAACGTGAACAATAAAATTATGATATAAAAGTTGGGTCAAAAAATTGGAATGAAGTTCATACAATTTCACTATTATAACTGTTGACATTTAGTTATTACGGTTATTACTTAATAATAACCTCATTTATAAGTAAAAACCATCATTTATTCCCCCGACGTCTCGAGCTACGTCCATACAAAAAGCAATTATAGGAAAAACAAAAACAATACTGCTTACAAACATTTAGCTCACGCATTTCCTGGATCTGTCGCTGTATGAAAAGTACCTTTCAACCTTATTTCAATGCAGTTAAGGGTCAAAAGCCGCTAAACATTTTATACCCCGACTATACACAAAAACATTAAGATAATTTTCCTCATACGATATTTGATCGCTTTCTAACTGTTGTTTTAGGGAATTCGGCAAACAATACGAAATGAGAAAAAATACGTTTTAACAATCAAACTGCAGCTCAGAAAAAATCCAATACCGTGGGTCCAATAATGCTGTGCTCTAATTAAGTTTTATTATTACAACAATAATATTGAGAAATTCGTTTTAAGGAGCGTCCTCACAGAGAACATTCGCGTGTAATGAGCATTCGGTGCGAACATCGAATGGTGTGTAGGCTTGGCTCAACGTCCACACCACTCGAATATTCACGCGAATGCTCTCGGTGAGGACGCACCTCAATTTATTCGTAGGTACATTATGCTTGTCATGCTAAAGAACCTTACGCGAGCATAGCCCAACCAGCTGCTATTTTTGACTGTTTTTTTGGAGTCACAACTTTGTCTGACTTCTAACCCACATAAGAGAGGGCACAAGGCGCCATTAAGGTGTTTTTCCATTAGCAAAAAAAGTCGAGAATTGAAACCTCGTCTGCCTATTTCTATTAAAATTGACACCTACAGCTATCTCGCTATTAATTTTAACAAAAATCGTACGGATACCGCGTAAACCATCGCAAAAATCGTATTTTAGTTGCAGAGTTAAAAGATAAATGTCATTTATTCAGTAAGTAGGCCGCACGGACACTTTTACACGTCATGAATTGACCAGCGCTTCCCAAGAGGAGACCCCTGCTGAGAAAAAACGCCGCAAGATATTCAGCAGTCAGTCATTTTTAAACATATTTCATATTACAATGGTACTGCTTAGTCTAAGCATTATATAAAGCTATAAATATTAAATTAAATATAATATCAAATAACATGCATAGTTCAGCAGGAAAATATGCCAAAAATATTTATAAACACTATATGTATGAGCAGTACAATATCTCTAAAATGCTCATGTTTGAGAAATCGCTCCAAAAACCTATTTGCTACAAAATTCTGTAAGAATAATTTAATTATTCAAAAAATCGATTTGTTATCAGGGCGTGCTCGACCCATAATTGTAAGTACAACCATACCGACATATTCCATGATACTTATAACAACTATGTTAACGCTATAAGAAAAACCGTGTGATAGGCTTAAGTACATATTTTCATGTTTTTCAATTTTTAATTACTTAGTTTTGAACCTTGCGTTGGACACAAAGCGCAGGTGTGACTGACTTTGTGAATCTGATTCCAAATGTGTATGTGTAACATTAGTGAAAACTTTGTTGGCTAATGAGCTACCCATTTTGTCATAACTTTATGTACTATTATATGCTGTTTGTTTTTCCTTAATAAATAAAATAAGAATAAGTACATTAAATATTGCAACAGTGAATATTACAATTTTCGACTTACATATCCTCGCCAATGCAGACCTAACTAACTTAGCCTTACTTACCCTTTATGTTAACTTACATCTTTCAAACTCCGCAACGGATTTTAATCCGGTTTTCATCAATGTAGAGAGTGATTCAATAGAAAGGTTTCTATGTATAATGAGTTCTAGTTTATGCACAGAGGCCCTACCTAAGATCATCATTATCATCATCATGTCAGCCGAAAGACGTCCACTGCTGTACATAGGCCTCCCCCAAGGCTTTCCACTCAGACCGGTCTTGTGCTTTTCGCATCCACCGCGGTCTCGCGATCCTGACGAGGTCGTCACTCCATCTTGTTGGAGGCCTACCTACAGCTCGTCTTCCGGTCCGCGGACGCCACTCCAGAACCTTCTGACCCCATCGGCCATCAGTCCTGCGAGCAATGTGCCCCGCCCACTGCCACTTCAGTTTAGCTATTCTTCGGGCTATGTCGGTAACCTTAGTTCTACTGCGGATATGCAATACGCTAACTAGCATTTCTGTTCACGATAGATCACGTGAGTCACCGTATCATGTCATCTAAAGTCGGGGTCAAAACATGTAAACAAAACCAAACGAACCTTTTTACCATTATTACACAATATTCACGTACTTTTGGACATCGCGTGAGGTATAATTAATGATGTACATGCTGGTTACTTTTTCATTCTTCTTCTTCTTTTTCTTATAGTGCCCTTCCAACTAGTGAAGGTTGGCAGTCAGCTCCGCATATTTCTCTCGGTCCTTGGCGAGGTTGAAAAGCTCCGCTGCACTTGTGACTCCAGTCCATTCCCGAATGTCGATCCACGATCTCTTTCTGCGCCCGACAGCTCTTCTTCCAGCAACTTTGCCCATCATTATTAATTGCAGGAGTTCGTATCTTGAGTGCCTAAGCACATGACCTAGATAGGCAACTTTTCTTCTTTTGATTTAGGCATTTTTCATTCTGTTTAAGATTAATTCGTTTATTATTAATTTGTTTACATATTTTTACATTTCTATTAACCCTCACTTTTACCAGAGACACGATTGGTTTAAAAACGAAACTAATAGAAACGCTAGTAAGCGTAATGCATCTTCGCTAGTGCCTGTGTTACAGAAAACTGATATAAACCGAAGCGAAGTGAGGGTGGATCGCGATCATAAACAAATAACGTTATGATTTGACTTTTGCCTCACGTGTAATTAAGCACAAATATAAACAGTATATCAGTATTTCACCCGTATTTGCAAATGTTGCTGTAATTTCAGCCGGCCATAGACAGTGCAGTGATTAGCATATAGGAATATTGGTCATCAGGATTGGTATGGCAACCCAATCACGGATTACAAATTCAAATTTTAAACGTTTAATTCATGAAACGAGGCCCATATTTACATAATACCTGATTGACTTTCATACTTACTACTTAATATAAAAATTTGAAAACTGCCTAGATGACAAAAAATGTGGTCCAGAGCCTCTATTATAGGCGGCAAAAGCGCCATTACTGTCAAGTAAATAAGAGCTATCAAAACGTTGACAATAAGATAACAAGTCAAAGACGATATGGTTTTTACCGCCTAGAATCTCGGCCCCTGTAACCTGTAACCATTCAGTAAACATTGTGCAGTTTTTATGAAAATGAAGTGGTGTATGAACTAGTCAACTTTGCAATGTACACTAATTATCTGCAACTGTCTGAAATAGGCAGCACCGTCAAGTTTTTGCGTGGGGGGGGCCATTTGCATCGTCAAAGGATGGCGGATGTGTTATTTGTTTTAGTTTTTATTTTTGTGTATTTAGGTGTTCAAAGTTCTTTTTTGTTCGTGATTTGTACTTTTAATGCCTTTGTGTTGCACAGTGATAGAAGACTTGGACTTATTTCGTGTATCCTGGCATCTTACTTCTCGTTTCAAGTGGACTCGCAGTGGTATAGAGGTTAAAACTATCTTGGCCTCTGTCCTACATATCACCGTACAACGTCGCCACCAATCTTCCTAGAGAAGATCGGATTGTGTTTTATTGCTAAATTGATTTATACTTATATATACTTGACACTGGCGAAATCACTCCATTGTGGAAACGCTATATTCCCGCGGTAGTAGCTGTTCAAGTCGCCGCGGGGCAAAGAAAAAAAAAGTTTTTGCGTGCATCATGCCTTAAAATAAAAATAAAATACTGCTCTTACCAATATTGTGAAATAAAACGCTCGGTCTTTAAAGCCTTTTTTTGTTCTACTGGTATCAGGTGCGGAGACACGCTTGCTTATTTATTGAAAACAAATTCATTATTCACGTAATAAAAAACCGATAAGATAGGTCTGGCGCACGCGGATGTGGCGTTGGATTTATTTTTGTTTAGCCATAGTGTGATAGCCACATTCATCCATCCATACTTATATTTATTTTGAAAGTTACTCTGTATGTATATATATTATGCTTCCGCAGCTAAACCGCTGAGCTAATTTAGATGAAATTTAGAATGAAGATAGCTTAAACCTCAAGGAGTGACATAGAATACTTTGTTTCTACGAGTAGCGATAAACGTGAGATCGTTGAAAACGACTAGTGTTTGGAAAACACACAAAATTTAAAGATTCTAACTTCAAAACTGACGGACGGACTTAGGGGTGGAATTCCCAATAATCCTTCATTAGTGGATCTCTACACTGTATAAGGTGTCTATGTGCAAAATGTCAAGTCTCTAGGTCGAGCGGTTTGGGCTCTGCGTTGATATATCAACCATCACTTAAGAATTTCATATTTACAGAATTAAAATAATATCGCGCTTTTTTTAAAGTTATTTCATGTTGTTAAAAACTCATTTCAAAAGTTTAAAAGATTCATTAACTGACTGGAACTGAATAGAAAAAAATAGTCCATGTGCGTCAGACCTAACGTTCCTTCACAGTTTACTGATAAAGCGCCTCCACTGCGAGATTTGTTTCGCCGACCCTGCCTGCCTCGTTAATGTAGCTAGCCTTTGTGTAGCTCTCATTACAATCGCTATTGTTATCGTCTGACAGACAATCTTTCCACCGCAGAGGTTTTTTAATTGACTCGAAGTTTTATTGTATTTTAAATGTTTGTTAATATTTCTTTGTTGACGCCGGGTTTGATGTTATCTTATGGTTAATAACTAGGCAGCCATTGTTGGCAAGCAAAAAAAAGTCTATAACCTAACCTACGTAATTAAATTATTGTACGTAATTAAGGTATCCTGAAAACATGGTTTCAGCTGAAATTAGGGTTCGTTGAATCGAAAATCGATGAAAATAAATTCGATATTATGATGGTTTAACAGCAATGGGATATTCCGGGCTTTCAAAATCTATATAATTATATAAAAATTAACACCTATTTCTTCCGGTCATGCTATAACGCGTCACGCGATTCTTACATTTTTTTTAAATAAGAAAATTGCACAGAGAAGAAACCACTGAGAAAATCGGAAATTTGCAACGAGACCAAGCCGCTGGCAGGCCGCTAGTTAATAAAATAATATTATTTTAAAAAAAAGAGCAAGACAATATTAAAGAGAAAGTTCCTAAAAATGAAAAATCTAGCCAAGTTGCCCTTGGATACCGACGTTTATATCGTGATAGTGCTCGTGTTGAATTCAACCTGTAAAAATAGTACCGCGTAACGACGAACGAAACGTCAAAACTATCACTATTCGATTAGCGCGAGTGATAGTGATCAACTGATCATATTACAACGTGTCTGTTGTAACGAGTGATATAACACGTGACTTACGTCAATCCATAAATTTTTGTAAGCGATAGGTGATCACCAAACGCTAGCGTTCGTATTCGATGGCAACTTGTCTAGCCCCGCTGTTGTTTTATAACAATGTTCAAGTGAAATTAAACCAACGTAAACTCACGTCACCCTTAACTGTATAAAGGCAACAAAATTTTGAACAAAAAACGATTGCCATAGCATTTTAAAGTACCAAACCTACACCCACTATAAGAAAAGGCTCCGGTTTAATACCGCGGCATTATTTAAATCCAACATGGCGCCGGGTAAACTTGAATTATTTTGAATATCGAAGGACTATCGATGCGACTCCCTGATTTGGCGCCGCTTAGCATATTCCGAGCAGAAATATTCGGTTTCACTGGAATTCCGGTCACATTTTTCACCCGTTTGGGTTCGTACAGACATATATTTCTTCTTTGTGGCTTTGTAAAGCATTGTGACCTTTCGAGGGTTTCGAAGTCCGTTTTAGCATTGCATCCAAATTAGATTCAAGAAAGTACATACAATTCGAATTCTATGAGTATGTAAAGCACCAGCTTTTAAAAATAAAAAAAGCATCATGAAAATCGGTTCATCGAGTCGAAATATATGAGGTTGTACCCTCTCAAATCCCTTTTGGTTGCAATGGCAGTTACAGTTGCACTTTGTTAATGTCACCTTAATTGGGCCATGCAACTGCGCATGTTAGATACGAGTATCTTATGTGACACAGCACTGGATCTTAAAAAAGTTGGGTTTTTCGTTCTTCGATACCTACTTCTTACTAAGAAGTTGGCGAAATTAATTAACAAATTGCCTTTTAAATACTTTTAGAACTGCACCGTGTTAATAATGATGATTCCTTATTTATTATAAAAAGATGATGTTTTTAGCAAGCATCGTCAAATTTTATAAATTATTAAAAAATAAATAAAAATAAATGTCATAGAGACACAGGCCACTCAATCTAAATGATCAAATTTGTGTAATTATTGGCACTTCTTCAAAACACTTAATGTGTCCTGTTGATAACAGTAAGTACGTACATGATTTAAAATACTTACTTCATCCTTTTACTACTTTTTTGTTTCTGGAGTGGCGTCCGCGGACTGGAAGACGAGCTGTAGGTAGGCCTCCAACAAGATGGAGTGACGACCTCGTCAGGATCGCGGGACCGCGGTGGATGCGAAAAGCACAAGACCGGTCTGAGTGGAAAGCCTTGAGG
Source organism: Acleris sparsana (assembly GCA_923062465.1). Classification (NCBI taxonomy): domain Eukaryota; kingdom Metazoa; phylum Arthropoda; class Insecta; order Lepidoptera; family Tortricidae; genus Acleris; species Acleris sparsana. The sequence continues at coordinate 2,894,000 of OV281287.1, read as the reverse complement.
GAGGCCTATGTCCAGCAGTGGACGTCTTTCGGCTGACATGATGATGATGATGATCCTTTTACTGACGTTTTATATTGCTAGTCTAAACCTCGCTTTAGAGCAAGGTATCGGGGACTATTGGCTAAAGAAACAGTTTCATTACATTTCATTTGGGAACTGCAAATAGAGGGCGCTGTCGCAGACGAAATTAAAGATCTGTCGTGATTAAAACAAATAAAAACTCTACCAAAAGAGAAACATGGGACCAGCAATTTTCAGTAACGAATCTGTAATCGATTATTTCAGTCCCCGTTCTAGAAAAGGCACCACTCATAGCCAAGCCAAAAATAATAAACCCAAAAATTCCTGTACACAGTTAAAACAACAAAATAATGTTTTTATGCAAGTAGATCAACATTCTCTGTTTCAGTATAAAAGGACGTGGAACTATTTATTTACCCACTCGCCATTTTACATATTCTCCCAAAATCTCGGTTACCTATTTACATAACTGTAACTCTCGTTATACTTCCGTAGTGGAGTCCAGCGACTGTAAAATTATGCATGCTAGAGCGAAAAGATCGGACAACCGACGTTTATTTAAGCCTTGTGCATATGCATATTTTATGTTTGTCATGCGTGTTGATATTTCTTTTAGAGCAATACTCGTTTTTAAAACGGCGACTTATTACACGTTGGTTATAGGAATAATGTTTGTCGTTGAATGCTAAAGCTAAGGCCAAACCAACGCGTTCAGCTCGCGTCCGCGTGACGTGCACCTGGCGGCGGCGATCAGGGGGTCGATTTTTGAATCTCACTGATGACCCTGAAATCACTAGTGAAAATATTCTCACCAATGACATTGACATCACTATTTTTTTGGACGACGCGCTGGCCTAGTTTGTAGCGACCCTGCCTACGAAGCTAGCGGTTCTGGGTTCAAACCCCGGTAAGGGCAGATATTTTTGTGATGAGCGCGAATATTTGTTCCTGAGTCATGGATGTTTTGTATGTATTTAAGTATACATTTCTCTATATAAGTATTTATATCGTTGTCTAGTACCCATAGTACAAGCCTAGAGCTTCGTTTGGGACTAGGTCAATTGGTGTGACATTGTCCCCTGATATTTATTATTTATTTATTATTATTTTACGACCTTTATCTACCAACAAGCAGATAACCTGCCGTTTCTGTCATAGACAAGCGTCTGGTTGAGTTCCGTCTTACGCAGTTTTTTCCAAATTAGGTACCTATTTTTTTGTCATTAGCAAGGAGAACAACTTATTTGAGAGCCGAAGTAGGCATGAGGTACGAGGTGAGGTGCGGGGTGAGGTTGGTCGGCCTCATTGTACTCGTAGCTATAAACTTTAGTGTTTTGTCACTCCAACGTCAAGTTTGAACTGCTGCACTAATCTGTCATAGGAGTTAAAGTGACAAGGTACAAAAGTGGGTAGCTACTAATAATGCTGACACATACCTTCACGCCTTCATCCCCAGAGTGGGATAGGCAGAGCTACAGAATAACCAACTGTAAAAAATATATAATTCTGTAACCACATTTTGCACATTCTTATGTCTGTCTGTCTTATGTAGCAAGTGGTCTAAGTTATGTTACAAGTCTAACAAAAGCAAGCTTTAAAAATCCAACTGCTCGGATAATGTGATCAATGTAAAATTATGATGTAAAACTTTTTGGTTTGGCCAATTTTACATACTCGCGGCGCCAAGACGAATCTAACGACACCTCGCTTGGTTTTTTTTTCGTTCCTGTGGTACGAATGTCACGGATGTCACGGATTGATACAAAAATACCCCTTGACGTACCATTCCATTAAAAACCGCTGTCCGCTATTTTCAATACTAAAACCGACTCACAAAGACAATCTAACTGATAAAATATTCCTCAATTATGTTATGCAAACACTTTCCGGCTTCTGAAGAACAATTTTGCGACATATCCTCCTCTCTGCTCACTTAAACCAGAAGGCAGTATGCGCATATTAATTCCATACTCGTATACCACCTTTTTCTTTTGAACAGCACCGCTGCTCCGTCTTAATAACACCTCGAATATCCCGCAGAACATATAACAGACGAGCAAATCGCATAGTAAATATTATATACAAGCAAATAGCAACGTTCAGAACAGTCCGTAAAGTTCAGTTTCGTTTCAGGAAGCCTCACTATGTTATTAATAAAATTGAGTCTGGTATTTTCATATAAAAATATTCTTTTGTCTACGTTTTGCTGAGTGTACACATTTCAGGTAGCGCGATATGTTGAACATTTTGTAGCGAGCTCGCTTGAATAATTTGTTCAACTTGTCTCCTTTATTTGTAAATAAGAATGGGTAATGTTGTTTAAATAAACGGATGAAAGCGGGTATTAAATTATTATTTATATATTCTTGTTTGCTTAACAACGTTCACATGGGGATTTAATGCCTAAAAGCAGTCTCTACCTACTCGCATAAACCTTATTACTTTTGACATGCTATCGTATTGTTAACGTTGAGATAACTGTTCTTTACTTGATAGTAATGTTGCAATCAAAAACAATACGATAGTAGTAAAATACATTAAATTTCATAGAATGTAATTTTCTACTGAACCCGTGTCACTTTCAGGTTATCCTATAAGATTTATTTATTTCTATGACACGAACATTATGCGAAGTGACACGTTCTCTGAAATGAGTTTAAACCGGTTTTACCAAGTAGAATAAACCCCCTGGCAATTATATAACTAGCCATGAATAGAGAAACCGGTACTTGGGATAATTCATATCTAAGTATACAGGGTGATCAGTTTAAAAGGGTCAGTATTTAATTAATCGTAAAAAAATATTGTACAACTAATGACAGTCCCTGTTTTGATTTTGGTCTACGTTTTACATGTTTAATAATGTATTTTAGTATTATTTTTCTCCATATAAGAATGTTCATCGTTGCCTAGTTTAGTTTGGAATCCAGGCTAATTTGTGTGAGATTATCAATGAATTTAAATTTTACTATATATCTTAATATTTAAGTATACAGGGTGCTCAGTTTAACCAAGTAGTCCGAAACCCCATTTTAGTAGACCTTAGCTGTCGTCATTAAATCGTATAAACCCATAAAATGTAAGAAAACCTGTTGGAATGAAACTTACGGGATATTTAATAAATTCAACAGAAATTGAATAAATTGAATAACATAGTTCCAGAGGATATTTATTTGAGTAAGCTGGTTATGGCGCGGTTTGACGAGCGATGGATCAAAGTCAATACTCTTATTTCTCGCTGAGTCATGGAAAAATCCACGGGCGGAGCCAATGCTGCAGAGATAACCGAGAGAGTTCATGAAACACTATACATGTTTGAAAATATATGTGGTCACCAAAAACAAAACTACCAAAGTATAAATTAATTTAATGACATAACACATGGGCACATCAAGAAGGTGACTTTTAACCAACTCGCCTTATGAGGAATAATTAACCATTTACTAGATAGTTTAAAACTCCCTTATGCTAATATGACTTCGCTCGCTTGATCCACCGTTCCAAGGGCATAATAACTCAAGGCTCTTGACACGTCGGTAATATGAAGTGAATCTATTAGCACTTATCGAAAGAAACTATAAGTTGAAACGCTTGTCTGGCAAGGCGTTGTTTATAAAACTATAAACCTTTACTATATTTGCCTACATATTTGAGAAAAACTTTTATTCATACACCAAAATATTTACTGACGCTGTGACCAACTGAAATAAAATTACAAAATATTCCCATTTCTTTTAACTCTCAAAAACATCAAAAAGTATTTCTTCAATCATTCCCATAGGTTCAAAAAGTAAATGTTAAAACGATCGTTTTAAAATTCAGTTGCCATGAAATACATCGGAATGTAAAAGGTGCTCACAAATATTCAAACTCGACTCCATTGCTAATCACGTTAAAGCGTGTTCAGATACCACTACAAAAACGTAATTTTATTCGCAATGAACAATTGCATTCATTTTTAACGCCCAACGTCAAAACAGGGGTGTTATAAGTTTAACATACGTCGCTGTGTATGTGTCTGTATTGTATGCATGTCTGTCTGATGAACCGATTTGGATGTTTTTTTTAGTATATAGTAAGTTTAATCGTGGTAATTGTTAGCTGAATTTGATGTAAATCAGCTGTGCGGTTAAAGAGTTATCAGTTTTGAAATTAGAGGTCATCGGAGGCATATCTATTTCTGTAATAAATACAACGCACTGTCAATCACGAAGCATTTCGTACATCGGCTTGTATCTCCTGAGGTGACTTTTGTATGGACCGGTTTTGCGATGCATTCCAACTAAATTTGGAATCTTGGGGTTGTAGTTTTGAGAATGCAAATGCCTATGGGTCTCATCACGTGGCCTGTATGCTTATTTGCCTTCTCTCTCCATATTCCATAAAAAATGCAAAAGAAGCCAAGCACAGAGTAGGCACGATTGACTACCTAATTTATAGATGTAATTTACCATACCTATGAATAACCCTTTCAATCTTAGATTGTTTTCAAGGGTGTAGCGAGGTACGCTGCCATAGAAGATGCGGAAATGCTCACCAACTATAAAGTAATATTACGCAGGTAGCCTATTAATAAACAAAAACTCTTGGTTTGTGTACGCCTGCCCACTTATCAATATCCTAGCTACGCCCTTGCTTGTTTTTCTCATATTCGACCTATAAATTCTTGATTTACACAGACGAATAAAAAAAAATGTAAGAATAGAAGAAGAATTTCTTTATGAACAATTTGATACTTCCAATATTTAAAAAGTTACCCTCCGTGTGGCGTTCATTTTATCCACCCTGTATTTTCTGTGGCGCGGTTTTTAATACAAATATTTTTCATTCAGGCGACCTCTCTCCCATTGTCTCTCCCGGCCTACCGGGAACGAATAGGCAAGCATTAATCCACTTTGGCTGAAAAATGGTTTGAAAATATCGTGGGCCGAATGCCAATTAACTAAATGTTCGATGTTTCGGCTCCGAGCCCCGAGGTCGAAGGGAGTGCAGTCAAAGCTTTCTGTGTGACGAGTATTTTAGCTGATTAAAATTCTGCAATGAATTTTGCATATTTTAATGAGCTACATACTTTGCGTTTTAACTGAAATAATAGATGCTAATATGTTAAAAGGTATTTTTAAGGTCATTACACCGAGGTTTCTATTAAAACTTTATTAGTAGTATTACGCTGTCTGTCTGTCTAAGAATATCACAGGGTTGTATCTTTCTAACCGTCTCTAAAGGTCAGAAGTTTTTTATTTATTTTTGTTACCCTAGTAGCAATAATTATTTTTTTGATTCGTTCATTGATGTAATCGTCATGTTTGTGTTTTTTTTTACTATAACGCTTATTAAAATATAAAGTAAATCCCAAAACGTGTTCCTATACAAAAAATGCCGCTTACTGTTATGTACAGGCTATATATTTTAAATTAAGGCTATATTTTAAATCAACACACAATCACAAAATCGAGTCATATTTATTAGTTTAGTTATATTAAAAAAAAATAGCAACATGTTTTCATACAAGTATAATTATTAACATGCTGTATATATAAGCATGCTGTATGTATGGCAGAGCTAATTAGGAAACACCGCATCGAGCGATAACAATGGCAAATGTTTATAAAGCATGCTTCAGCGGGCGCAGACGGAGCCCTGACTGCACAAGAGCGCAAGGCTGCGGTGGTGCAATTATTCGTTGCAGGGTTTGAGTACCTACACTTAGTTTTCAAAAACCATTTCATTTGTCATATCAGAGGGATAATAAACATATGTTAACGAGAGCTATTTTAGTGCCTTTTCAAGCTGTATTCGATTCGAAGCGATGCGATTGTTTATTAATAACTCTAGATAGGTATTAAAGATACTACGTACATTGAGTGGTGGGACCTTGTGTAGGGTCGGACCGGATCGCTACCACCATCTTATCCAATAACTCACCGCCAAGCAGCAGTGTTCGCATTGCTGCTTACTAGCATAGGCGCATACCATCTTAGTCGTCAGGGTTGGCAACGCATTTGAGGTCTTAGGATCGCACTCTTGAGATTGTAGTCTTGAGATTTCAAATGTCTATGGGTCTCTGATCCCACTTACCATCAGGTGGCCTGAGTGCTCGCGTGCCTTCTGATTGCCATAAAACAAAAACAAATACAACTACCTGCATCTATAAATAACCTCGACAAAACTGTACAACGACAGCTCAATAAGCCATCGATGTGACCTTTCGTTTAAGTACGTAGATATAGTTTATGTCCTGAAATACTTTTTATCGCGCAAAATTCTATTTTCTAGTGATTAACGAGTTCTCTGCTAACGGAGTCGCGAGCGAAAGCTAGAATAATATAAGACTTCGCCTGCAGAGTCATCCGTCAAGTGAACATACTAAGAACCTTGTCAATGTGAATCTCGTTATGGTACCTGCTATTTATTTAATGTTCAGTTTGAAGTTTATTATCACGAAGTGCTTTAAATTTTCGTTAGAGTATGAGTCCTTAGACAAGATGCATTCGGTGTCCGTCTTCGTTATCCAAAATGTGGAGGTCGCGTCGAGCTCTAACGTCAATTCCATAAATTTTGGCAGTTTTCGAAAATCGTTTACGTTAGCGTTAAGCTGTTTGTTTAGCCTCACAGTACAGTCAAGTTCATAAATATGTGTACACTTTAGTAGGTACCATGTCTATTTAATGTCATGTATAAACTGCCATTCATTCTCTGTCACAACGATGAAAGTTACAAGGTACTAAACTGTAAAGATATTTAAACGAAGTAGATATTAACAACTAAAACATATTTTTCAGTTTCTTAGCTCTTCTAAATACTGTACGTACAAGTGACTGGAGTGGTTTGTCGTGTCACTCGCCGCGCTCGCTGTCACCGACTCGCGTTACAACGATTCAAGATTCCTTTTCTAGATTCCAGGATTTAAATTCTTGCTAGGCTTTTATTTTGAAAGCGGTGAAGATTGTTTAGAGAAAAAAGGTTTTAAAGCGATACATTTGAATGCGTTAATTTATCAAGCTGTGAAATGTTTTTTACCTGGCCATGATCGCCAACCGCCTGGACTATCCGTACATGAATCACTGTATTAGTCTTTATATGCGGACCCAGGTGACTCGTAATTATAAGGTTTTGTAAAAAAAAATTATGTATCACTAACATAGGTATAAGGAATCTTTTTGTCACTAACCAAATGAATCGTAGTTATTCGAAATAAATTATTTGAATTTGAATTTGAATTTGAATATTTATCCCGCAATTTCGTCGGCGTCGATGCTATCGCTATGCTCTCGAGAATCGTATTTTCGCAATAAAAAAAATGCGCTAAGTCCATCTCCGAGCTATAAACTATACCTGTAGCGAGTGGAAGCTCTATCCCTCTCAGACCTCGCAAGAATTCTTATAGAGTACGAGAGACAGAGCATTCGACTCGCTAGCAAGTACGGTAATTATAACCCGTGGTAAGGACAGTGTTGAGACTTTGAGCCGTGAACGCGAATAAACATAGTAAATATAAGAAAAATAAAACCTATTGCTTACTTCGCCTTTACCTCTACTACTAACGCCAAAACGAAGTAGATACGAGTATTAATGACTGGAATATACTTTTCAGTTTGGCAAAACTATATTTGCCAATTTTAATATTTCCCAACTTTTTCATATGCCAACCCAATGTTTTTTTTTCAGGATTTATTTCAGTGCCATCGTGTTAAACCCCATTGGTTAGGTTAGGTTAGTTTTTATAAAATACTAAAATATTTACGGTTACGGAAAACAAAGTGGGTTGAAACGAGACGTACAAACCTACAAGCCCTTTTAAGACGAGGTACATAATTCATAAATGTGCAATAAACAAACAGCGTTAAGCCAACTTGTGAGCGAAACATGTTAAAAATCACGACTAAGCTAGCACTAAACAGCATTGTCCGGTGCACAAAAAGAGGAAATTCATTTTAATTTCAATATTTATGACCACGGTCGGTTTTTGCATAATGGCTGAACTGTTATTATTAGTTCCAAATAGCGAACCGCCCTCGCTTCGCTTTGGTTTATGTGAGCTTTCTATAGAGCCCATTTATAAACCGACATTTACTATACATAAAAAGCTTCCGTGAAAAAATATCTATCTGATGGTGAAATCCGCATCAAAATGCGTTGCGTGGTTTAGGAAGAGTTTGCGGATATACAGAGAAGTGGAAAGCGTCTTCGTTTAATACTTTACTAACGAAATTGATACAATACTCGTAAGGCACTGGTCCCACCGCCGACGATGAGTTCCAGCTAGTACAGCAAGCGATCAACTAATAATATACTTGTCTCTTTTACTGACAGGGGATCTTTTACTTTTGTTCGTTTCTTGGGCGAGAAAATCGCCGATAATTTTCTCGCCCTTAGTGGTACCAGTGCCTAAACATAACTTATCGGTGCAGCTGGCTGCGAGGCAAGACCCAGGCTACCTGGGTTACACATAGAGGAACCTACTGACAATACAGTGCCGTGACCAGGATTACAGCTTTCTGTATTCAGTCATCAAGCGAGTCTTTTTTTTAATACAGGCGAATGCCAGTCGACCTACCTGTTGGGAATAGGTAATCTCTGACATTGACTACTAAAATTTAAGAGTGGCCTATCTTGATGAAAAATGTAATGGTAGAATGTTCTATGTAACTGTAGTTCTTTTTTGAACGGATAAACCGATTGGGACTCTTTTTTTTAATAATGCTGGGTTAATCTAGATAGCTCTTAGTGAAATTAAATGAATGAAGGGGTCACCATTAAAAACGACTTCTAAGCAAACAAAGTCGCAGGCAAAAGGCTTGTTAAGAAATTTTAAATGTCTGTACCGAGTAGTACTTTACCCGGCTAACAAGGTAACGGGGTCGAGAGGGGAACTAGCACTCCGTAAAATATTAAATTTAATGACCTGCTTTTGTCACAGGGAGTTATTGCCCCGGCCTCCTCGCGGATTCGCTTTAATTATTAAAACGGCAATCCTCCTTTCTCAAAAGTTGGCAAGTGAGATAGAATTAATAATTGGAAGTTTTTGTTTCAACTGACAAATTCGCTGGGTGCGGGGTGATGATTGATAAAGAATTTGCTGAGGAGGTACTTATGAACTTTACTTGAACAGTTGTTTGTAAGTCTTTAGGATTCCGTACTCAAAAGTGTCTACGGGACCCTATTCGGGGCCTTCACTGTCCGTCTGTCTATCTGTATCTCTATCTGTCAGCGGGCTTTAATCCAAACTTTTCACTGACTGTGATATTTGTATTACCGCTACGCTATATCAACAAATAAATTATTTAATATCAGGGGACAATGTCACACCAATTGACCTAGTCCCAAACTAAGCTCTAGGCTCGTAATATGGGTACCAGACAACGATATAAATACATAGAAAACATCCATGACTCAGGAACAAATATTCGCGCTCATCACACAAACATCTGCACTTACCGGGATTTGAACCCAGGACCGCTAGCTTCGTAGGCAGGGTCACTACCAACTAGGCCAGCGTGTCGTCAAATAAAGAAAAGAAAAAAGTATGTACAATTAAAATTTACTTAAATCAAAATATTTATTGCATGTCACATTACAAAAACAAGATGAAACAAAATACAGATTTATGATGTGACGGCCTGTAAGGGTACAGCAAAGTGCGAGAGGACGAGTATACCATATAATGTTATTTACAGGCTGATTATTGAAATTCAATTCCATTTTATTCCAAAATTTGCAATATTATTTGACAGTTACAATCATAGGAGATTTTAAGACTTTACTAATTAATTGATGTTTGATAAAATGTTGTCGACAAGATTCTAGTAGATTTATATTTGCTAATATTCGGATACACCTCTTATGCATGACGAAAATTCTATCTTCTTTCGATTTGGCACTCAAATGCATGTACTCTCTTAACAATTACTAATATAAGTACTTCGTTTTAATTTTATAACTTCTTTATTTTTGCAATACCATTACAGGGTCATGGCCAGGGCCCATACTTTTCATGCCGTTGACGCTAAAATGACGTCACGCTTACCTTACCTTACCTACTTCATATCTAAAACGTGAATGAAACTTTTTGATTGAGAAGGACAGTGGCAAAAATCTTCGAGTAACATTATCATTTAAAAATATTTTATATCATTTAAAAGTATTTACGTTGTAATAAAAAATAATATGATTAAATAGTCATAAATACAATTATGGGAGTGACATTCATAAAAGAAAATTGTCTCAATTTGCCATTTTTAGTAATGAGCGGTGACAAAAAATATAAGATGCTGTCGTGACCCTTATTTTGATTGCGATTAAGCTGTATTTAACTCTAATCATTTAACCGCTTTTTTATTTTTTTATTTGTAGCATTTACTACATACCTAAACACCTGCCAAATGAAAGCAGAGCACCCTGTGTATAAAATTACGTCATTTTTAAGCCATTGGCATCAACAAGATGGAGTGACGACCTCGTAAGAATCTCGGGAGCGCGGTGGATGCGAAAAGCACAAGACCGGTCTGAGAGGAGAGCCTTGGGGGAGGCCTATGTCCAGCAGTTGACGTCTTTCAGCTGACAAGATGACAATAGTGAAATAAATAAATAAACGAATAATAGAATTAAACCAATTTAAAAACTACGGTATAAGAATGGTACATACTTCTTGTGCAAGTATCTATTCGTATTTGACCGGTTTTTTGAATGCTTTTGCTGTGTACTGTCTTGACCTTGTTGTATGTTATCAACAAATGAAAGCGTGGAACTTTGATGGTGTTAGTACCTCGTATGTACACTCACCAGCAATAATATCATTATGCTACCTCAGGCTCAAAATATCTGATCCGTCTTTATAGAGGTATAAGAGGGTGTCAGATATTTTGGAGTGCAGTTTCGAACCGTGACCTACCATAGAACGTTATCACAGTGACATTCGTGTGACATTTCATGTGGCCTAGCTGGATGTGACTGTGCCTACGAAGCTAGCGGTCCTGGGTTCCCGGGAATGGCAGATATTTGTGTGATAAGCGTGAATATTAGTTTTTTTTTATTTTTTATGTCATAGAGATGGCAAACCAGCACACAGGCCACCTGATGGTAAGTGGAAACTGTGACCCATAGACATTCGCATTCACAAGACTGCAAGCCTAGGACTGCAAATGCGTTGCCAACCCTGAGGACTAAGATGGAAGTTCCGCGGACATGGAAGTTTTCTTTGTATTTAAGTATTTCTCTATATAAGTATTTATACAGTACACGCCTAGAGCTGAGCTTGGGTCTAGGCCAATTGATGTAGCATTGTCCCCTGATATATTCCCCCCTTATTTTTTCTATAGTGGGTTTTCCATTGGGCTGGTAGTACAGGGTCCGTCCGGATTGCTACTACCTTCACTATAAACCTACCAAGCAGCATTTTTTAAATTTCTCTCGTAGATACTTAGAATTCAGTTAATACATTTTAATATATGCACGATTCAAGCAGTAATAACACCGAGACTGAACGTCTCCGCATATTAAAACGGACTCGCGAGATTTATGAATATGAAAGTACTATTATTTTAACCCTTTCGCAAACTAAGGGAAGTTGTAAGTACAACGTTTTTTTATGTACAGTCGAGTTCATAAATATGTGTACACTTTAGTACCTTGTCTAATGTCATGTTTAATCTGCCATAAATGAAATTGAAAAAGTTATGAGAAGAATAAGGCTGATAGTGGTTCATCGAGACCAAACTAACTAAGTTAAGGCTTATACAGACCACATTAGCAACTTTATCGAATAGCAACTAGTCAACAACATTTTCGTTGTTCAGACACATTTAGTTGTTACTAAAGTACTCTCCAGTTGACTAAATTATTAATGTAGTCTGTACGAGCCTTTAAGTACAGTGCAAGTTTTAGAGTACCTACGTACTCTAAAAGCAAATCAACTCTAAGTAATTTTAATACATACATACATATACGTACATAATGTACATAAAACCTCTTTCCCGTAGGAGTAGGTAGAAACCACTTCCTCCCACTTGCTAACAACCCAGAAAAACTTCCCTCGCTTTCTGACCACTCACGAGTCTCACCATCTTGGTTGGTTAATTTTAATAACTACGAACACGAACTGTATTCCAATTCAATTATCAAAATATAGGGCCATTTTTACGGAAAATTCAAATCGGAATTTAATACCGAATATAAGACTAACGTTACATATATTTTTGACAAAACTAAACCGATGCGACGACTAAAACCACCATTATTAAAAAATAACTAAAACCACATTGATGGCTGGTGTCAAAGGAAAAGGAAAACCTAACGAACCACTTTACCACCATTACTCCATCATTTATTAAACTTTATTGCACAATACATAAAGTAGGTACAAATGGCGGACCTTAAGGCATTCTCTACTAGTCAACCAATGGGCTAAACAGAAACAATTTAAGGTTGGTGCAGAGAAGGAAATTATAAAAATAATTACATAAATATAAATAAATAGTACATCATCATGTCAGCTGAAAGACGTCCACTGCTGGACATAGGCCTCCCCCAAGGCTTTCCACTCAGACCGGTCTTGTGCTTTTCGCATCCACCGCGGTCCCGCGATCCTGACGAGGTCGTCACTCCATCTTGTTGGAGGCCTACCTACCGCTCGTCTTCCGGTCCGTGGACGCCACTCCAGAACCTTCTGACCCCATCGGCCATCAGTCCTGCGAGCAATGCGCCCCGCCCACTGCCATTTCAGTTTAGCTAAATACGTAATACATATAATTATAAGTATAATACAAGCATAATAGCTATATACATACCCACTATTTCGACACAATGCAGAAACGAATTATTAAGTTTGTCAAGAAAATGCTTGCTTGTTTGTGCTTGCCTGATTCGGAGTGGAAGGTCATTTCACAGACGAATTGCCTGAAGGGCGAAGGAATTAGAAATAAAGCCCGAGCGGTGACGAGGGATAGAGAGCTTAAGAGTCCGGGAAGAACGCAGCTCGCACCCTGGATGGGTTGCAGCTGGAACGAAATATTCAAGAGTCTTAAGGATCTGCGCTCACGGGAAGGTAGACAATTAAGTTGACGGCGAAAAGAAGAAATGTGGTCATACTTACGCAGGCCATAAAAAAAACGGATCCTGTTGTTTAGCAGACGATCCAGCCTGTTCAAGGAGGCCTGGGAAATATTGGAGTAGCACACATCAGCGTAATCAATGATTGGGACCAATAATCATGTACGTTCTAAGTTCTTGTGAGTTCTTTTAAATGATTTATACACTTGGTAGTCACTTTCATAATTAATTTAAGATTAGATTAGTACTAATTATATTTTTTTAAACAAAAACACGCTCGACAATATTTTGAGGTTATGTGTCAAACAGTATAAATTTATTTAAATCTTCGCTCGTTTCAATTGACTAAACTTTAAAAACATGCTGACAAGCAAACAAACAAAAGAAGTAAAATAGCTTGTAATAAATACAAGGCAATCATCCAACCACATTTAAAATAACAAGATACCACATTTACTAACTCAATAATGAACTGTAATGTTTCTCCAACCCGCGAGTTTCTCACGAGTGACTCCCTATTTCCATAATCAGACGCAAACACAAGTATAAACAGAGCCCTCTGAGTCCGCAACTGTTTGGGAATAAGAGTTCTTTGTATATTGGTCAACTTAAACCATCTGAGAAGTTGTTTTCTGACGGTGCTATACGAGTCCACCCGAAGTCCACACGAAAAAGGATGCAAGTCTCCCGAGGTTTAGGTGAAAAACAGTACAAGTCTAGTGTACTCTGTTCATGACCCTGACTTGTACCCTTTCTTATTAAGAGCTAAATTGACTTATATCGGTTTTCACTAGAGCCACAGCAACAAGGTATTCGTTGTACGGGCGGATTTAAAGGTAGGTGCACACTTTAGCGCTTCGTCACATTAACGTCATGTGTGAACTGCTGCACTAATCTGTAAAAGCGACAACAGGTAGTAAAGTGTACAGCTGGCAATTTGCAACGTTAAAAGATGGCGTATGTGTAATTTGTTTCAGTTTTGTGTTCAAAGTTCTTTTCTGTTAGTGATTTGTGCTTTTTATGCCTTTGTGTTGCACAGTAATAGAAGACTTGGACTTATTTCGTGTATCTGGCATCTTACTTCTCGTTTCGTGCAGAGGTTAAAACTTTCTTGACCTCTGTCCTGCATATCACCGTACAACGTTGCCCCCAATCTTCCGGGAGAAGATTGGATTGTATTTTATTGCTATATTGATTTATACTTGCATACTTGACACTGGCGAAATCACTTCATTGTGGAAACGCCATAACGCTGTAGTAGCTGATGAAGTCGCCGGGGGCAAAGAAGGAGAAGAAGAAGAAGACAGCAACTTATAAGGCTTACTGTATCAGCCTAAAAACAATGAATCCACCACTTCACCACTTTTCATATCACGTGATCTACCAGTGACGCGATATTGGTTTAAAAACGAAACGAATAGAAACGCTAGTTAGCGTAATGCATATAGGCTAGTGCCCCTAATCTGTCTGTAGTTTGATTCAACTTTTACGCCCGTTCCAAATATTATCTATAGTGATGCAATAGTAGATTGTTCAACAAGGGACTAAAACAAGCCATAATGACACGAGATGTTTAGCCACGCGAGCGAGCTTGCGAGCGAGAGTGGCTGTAGTTCGAGTGTCATTATGGTTGTTTAGTCTCGAGTTAAACACTCTACTTTTCACTTCGAATGCGAGAAAAAAAAAACTCTTTTATATTAGTAATCATTAATCGTGTTTCACGAAATTAAATCTTTTTGTAATAATTTTGCACCGTTGGCATTTTGAGGTTATTTCCACGGCCTAAAAATGGTCCATACACAATCTCTGAAAATGGCGATAATCCTCCATTCATTAACACCGTGATGTTTAAATGCTTGCATATTTAGCCAACAGACACAAACTTGAAAACTATTTGGACCATGCCTAATAAAATAGATTTTATCCCTTATATATTTAAATAGATTCATATTTGTAATCATTAATCGTGAAATTAAATCGATTAATTTATATTTTTTGCAAGAAAAATGATCCATATACAATCACTGAAAAAGGCGATGATTGGCAGTTTAAGGGTTTCCAAAGTAAATTAAAAAGAAAAAGTACTTTAGTCCCTAGGGAGTAAAGTGTAGTTTTATTCCCTAGAGATTAAATACATCACTTTAGTCCGGCTATACAAGCCAATTGTGAGTCATTTTAGAGCCTGAGAAGTGAAAAATGTTTTGTAATTGTTTATGTGTAATAAATATATAGATCTGGTTAATAATAATATGCTTAAAAACCATTTATTCCATGGATAATTTACACTTTGAATTATTTACATTTCACATTTATTTACGTTTAATATATCCACGATTTATGTGTATGTATGTTTATAATGTATATGCACTTTCAATGCATTGTAAGTTTTTTTTTCAATATTATTTCGTTCATTCAATATGGCACTGCCTTCAACAAGTGATTGAGTTGCCCGAATCCAGTCCAGTTCACCTTTTGTAGTCAAATTTGTTTATTTTCATGCAATAAATAAATAAATAAAAATCATAATAATGTTAACTTATGAAGTTCATATACTTTCCTAGAAATAATAATAACTCAGGGTAAAAATTCAACACATTTTTAAGATACTCAACAAAGTTATGTGCTAAATGTAAAAGCTTTCCTCAAGTGTCGATTTAAATTTCGAATTCCTAACTGCCCGAGGTGACGCCAATACGGTAATTTTCCGATCACAAGGCGGTCCACGCCGCGAGTGAAGGTATCGGGTCCCTGAAATGCGATCACGGGATTTGTCAAGTCGACAGAGAAGAGTGGGGCAGTGAACTAAGAGCATAAAGCCGCGTTCACATTTATCTGACGTGTTATGACGTAGTTTTTTATCAGTTCCGTCTTGCCTCTCGTCGTCCATACTTCACGTGCGGCTCTGACGCGTCACAACACAGCACAGGCGCGTGCACACTAGTCCGATGCGCTGTGTCGTGTCACTGCACCGCCCCCCGCACCTCACCCGTTCTGACGCGGACCGGGATCGCTTGTGATGCGACACAACACAAGCCATCACAACACACTGCGTCAGATAAATGTGAACGCAACCATATTAAATGTATGAAACCGATACTGTTCTGACGCATCACGACACAACACGTCAGACAAATGTGAACGCGGCTTTTACACAGACGCGTTAAGATGTGCGTTTATATTAACTAACCGTTAACGTGTACTATCAGCCCATTGGAACCTTGACCCACCATAGAACTCTGTCACAGTGACGTTATGTCTCAAGTCGTAAGAAGTGTCAAAGAAATTGTTTTATAATGTCACTGTGACACCGTTATATGGTGGGTCAGGGTTCCAATGGGCTGATAGTACCTTCAAGAAAACTATAAAGTGAGTTTATATTTGAATTTTGGGTTAAAGACTTAAAGTATTAATTGATTTTGACAGCACCCAGTATACGGCTGCTTGCAAAGGGATAACTATTTATATGCGATAAATCAGATTTCCTAAAAGTGATCATAAACTTGTAAAATGAATGTTACTGGTTACATGTGTTAAAACATCAACCAATACTATACCTTTTTTGCGGGTGGTGGACCTTGTGCAGGGTCCGTCCAGATCGCTACCACCATCTAATCCATTAACCTACCGCCAAACAGCAGTGTTCGCATTGTTGTGTCCCAGTTTGGGGATAAAACATCCGGTGTAATGACTAGCATAGAGGCATTCCATCTTATCATCAACGCATTTGCAGTCTTAGTCTTGCAGTCTTGTGAATGCGAATGTCTATGGTCCACAGTTTCCACTTACCATCAGGTGACCTGTGTGCTCGTTTGCCTTCCCTATGCCATATTTTTTTTTTACTGACTGTGTTTTAAAATTTTAAAGTATTTAATGACAAATATATATTTTTTATATTTACTTCAACAGTATTAAGATTAGAATTACTATAAGTTTTATAATAAGCGTTAAATAGCCTAAGTAACTACCTACCTCCGCCGCATGTTACTTTAGCTTCGTACAAATACTATCAAGATTTTTTTACTCGTATTTCGTAGTATTTTGTATTTTGGGACTACGTTTTGTAATCGCGTACTTTTTTGGGATTATATTTGATACCTGGTTGGATTTGATACCAAAAGCATATATAGCTGCAGAATACCTAGGGACTGAATTCATTCAAATTCAATTTCCAAGACATTAAAAATATAAACACGATTCTATGCTACTGACAATAAGTTCAATTCAATTCATTCTTTTTTGCTTGTTCTATGTACACATACCTACATATTATGAGTAATATGTATACGTTTTTATAACTTGCGATCTCTTGTTGTACAATATTGTATTAAATATGACTCATTTCAACACAAGAAATTCGATATTTACAATTTACTAAAGCTATCATAAGTATTCCACATACACTTCCATTGACTTTTCAAACACATTAATAACAAATTTAACTTTACAACCAGTAATCAAAAATAAAATTGCCATATAAGATTTTGCGATACTTATCTAAGACAACTCCGAAGCAAAAGGCCCTATGAGCGCACAAGTTTTCATGAAACATCCGCACTTTATCCTTCAGAACTACGCGGAAAATTCCACAGCGCGGATCAATACCGAGGGCTGTCACCCGAAAGATAGCCAATATCTTCGCACCTGTCCCGACTTCAAAGAAATCTAAAGTTTCCCGAGACCGAGGTGCTTGGATCCTCATAAAAATAACTTTTTAATTTAAGAGATGAGATGTTTCAACTTGGAATGTTTGCGTCTGAGTGATAATTAAATTGTGTGGTGCAGAACTGGTATGGCTTGTACGAATAAGTAAAAGAAAAATGTAGTGTGGAAAAAGAGAATAAAGCCTATTTTATTATGCATATACCGTCGTTTTGCTTTGACTGGCTGTATAATAAACGAACCTTTGATGCTTTAAGACTGTTATTACTTAGGATAATGTTGTCTTCTATCGTGTCAGCGTGCTAGCTCAGTGCAGTGGGATAGTTTGTAATTTGTCTGATATTTACGGAATATCGTGGTGGACCGGTACCAATAAAAAAGAAGAAAATATGATACAATCAAGAGAATACGTCGTGTCTAGATCATTTTGAGCATGTCATTCTGCTTAGTTACTTTTGATGCTGACGCTTTTGGAATATTTACGTTATATAACGTTTGGTACCAGCTGTGTTGGGAGCAGTTTACGTAGTTTTGTTTGCGATAATCATATTGCCTGCCGTTGGCCCAACGCACTTGGACAGCATGCTAGACCAACGTGTACAGTACAATACAGTACAGTACAGTGATCATTACCATTACTTACTTTTACTATTATTATCCAATATCGGACGTCCAGGGGGCTAGAGTGGCATCATGCTTATGCTGTTGAAATACCATTCGTTCGCACCAATCCAAGATATAAACTTGAATGTCTTTAAAACAAAAGTGAATAGGTTCTACAGGACAAGTTAACTCCACTCTCATCGCAACTCCATCGTCGCATATCATCAAGTGAGATTGATAGAGATCAATCGCTGATCTGATCAGTCAATTATATTTAAAACACATCGAGCTACATTCTGTGAGCTCTTAGAAAGTGCTCGTATGTACTTCTCTCACGCGCTCTTAATAAGAGCGTATAAGAGCGAGTGAGAGACAAGTACAAACCTGAAACATTTACCTTATTTCTACTAAGTCTACCATTTTTGTTCATAATTGTTAGTATTGTTACGTAACCTATTGCTTTGTTTACATTGACGGCATTGACTTAGCCATAGACTATAGTTTTTTTTGGATTTTTGTTTCCTTGGTGTTGCCAGCAATAACTGGATGCAAATGATTTTTTGTTAAGTGTGTCACTTTCCGTCTCTTCACCTAGCGGTTCCAACGGAAGATCAGGGCTGGCTTTACGGCTAGCGAATGCTGAGTTGGGACCGTTTCGCAACAATTTCCCTGTCTTGTTCTTTTTGTATTTATGTGATGTAATATTGTATTGTTGCGAATAAACGTATCTTTATCTTATCTTATCTTATCTAAACACCTTCAAAGATCGATTGCACTATACTTTATTTGAGTGGCACATTGTGTTAGATGGAGAACACTTTACTTACCTTACCATTTCCATAGTACAAGTGACAATTATAATTTAAAAATAAAGCAGCGTCCCTTTTTATTGCACTCCTTCACAAACTTACCCGTTATTATTCCTCGCCTGTGTACAAGGTCGTTGACACCGAGGCTCTGTCTGAGTAGATACATCTGTGCTTCAGTTGCAGCATACGAGTATAATTTTATTACCGAGTTTGTAAAATTGTATTAGGGGCCAACAAGAAAATTTCACATTCGGTAATTAATTAGTACTTGAGACCTGCCCTCGCTTCGCTTTGGTTTATGTGAGTTCTGTAGCACCCGTACATAAACCAGAAATTAAAATAGGTATCATACACAAAAAAAAACCGTGAAATATCTAATTGGTGGTGAAAACCACATTAAAATCAGTTGCGCGGTTGAAAAGGAGATAGCGGATATAAAGGCCGAAGACGGCGACTTTTTTATACTTTGTAAAACAGAGATCGGAAAAATGGGCGTCAATAGGTACTCGCAATAAGTGGACATGCCTCCAAAGATTTTAATCAAACAAATTAAATTACATTAATTACTTATAAATTAATAGTACAAAAACTTGTTATTGTGTACATTTATTAAAGCAAATAAACAGTTATTTATATAAATTGTCTGTGGTTAGTTTATTCGTATACCTTATGAGGTGAAAAGCTCCTTTCGCGTTCCAAGGAAGGAACTTTTAATGAAGAAAACTTAAGTAGATGAATATAATTAGCCTCTCCTCAAATATTATTAATGTATTACTGTCTTGCAAAGGATCAAAATTATTTTTAGGGTAAGTAATCAAGTAATGTAATTTAATTTGTTTGATTCAAATCTGTGGAGTCATGTCCACATTCCTGCCAGTAATGCCGCCGGTTTGTCCGATCTCTGGTACCTAATGAAAAATAAAAAACCTCCAATGGGATTGGCCACTAATACTTTTTATCTGTGTTTCTTTTTGCACTAGAAATGCGAGTTCATATAATTTTCGCAGAATGAAGGCTTTATGTAAAAAAGATATGCTTCGGGTTGCAGGTTTTTTTTCCATTAATTATATTTAAAGCGTGATAACTCTCTTCTTAACTCTGAAACACATCATGACTGCTTTTATTGACAAATGAATAAGAGCCTTTACAACGTCAACAATGTAACTATAGTTTCGAAGTAAGATGGGCTAATACTATGTGGAATAACCCCTAGTTACGTCTAAACTCCAATGATTTACGTTATTATCTAAATGAAAAGCAAAAATATGTGGCTCTTTTAAACAGCCAATCAAAACTGTTTGGTCGAGCTTTGACGTATCGCTGTTCTGTTTCTATTGGCTGAGATATATCACGTGGTTTCTTATTTATTTATAGTTAAATACCTAAAGCAAACCAAGTAGAGAAGCTGCATCTCCGTCATTTTGTCACCGCGCAGGATGGTAGAGTTTATCCTCGTAAGGTCCACTATAGGTACTGCAAATAGGAAGTTTTTTTTGTAAGTGGGACTTTGAATCTACCGTTAAGGCCACAAAGTTTAATTACGTTTGTTCGATAATGCCATTTTCAGATTATGTTCATAAGATACTCAACATTATTCTTATCGCACCAAATTAAATTGCCTTGATCATTACCGGTACACCAACGAAAACGTTAAGCACTTTAGTGCGCTGTCATAGTAAATTTCAAACAGAACATCAAATGACACACATGACAATGACAATGAAATTCACAATGACAAGGTTATAAGTATGCTCAATATTTTTATTGGGTGAATGTAAATCCTATTTTGCACTGAGCCTTACGAGGATATACGTGTTCAACTTATGTATAGGCGCTTCAATTAAAACGCCTCCGCTCTCTATTTGTCGACTGGGATATAAAATGAAACAACGCAGTTAGTATAAATCAGATCGCTTTAATTTTAGTTTTATACAAATCGAATGCTACTTACGATAGTCAATTTTAACGAATAAACATTTTATCCGTCGAGTTATTTATTTTACAAATTTACCTTTGTATTTATTTTGATCACTATTATAAAAACCTCCATAGGGGCTTTTTATTACAAACTTACATTACACTCGGCTGTATTAATTCAACTTACTGCAGTCGTATTTATTAATTTAATAATTATTTCAAAGGATTAACAACCCCGAGAACACAATGTGGAGTGGGTAGATAAATGAAAAGCGGTGAAAGCAAGGCCGAAAGTCAGTGTGGAAACAAAGTCAGTACGTGAAGACGTGAAATTTAGTACTAAAGTGCTAATTGTTGTGTTTGAAACCAATTCGTCTGTGAGCTTAACTAGATCTTAATAAGTTCATCGAGTATGTTCTATAGTAAGAGTACCTCACTACAAACGGGATTACCATGAAACACTACATATATTTGTCACTGTCGCTCCCACTGGTCTTATAGGCACACGTAGTGCTGTGCTGTTGCTGACGTCGATAATTCTATCGATATAATTATTTTTGGTTTAATGCATCAGTGAAATGTTTTTTTATGTTTTTAACTCACAGACGTATTGGTTTTAATGTGAAATCGAGCGACAAGTAAGCTAAAAGTATCTACACATCCGGTGTAATGTCAGAGTTTAAATTTGTGCCCGACAGAGCGTGATGTGAGCAATTCAACCAAATACATACTCTATTTGCTAAGAGGAAACGTTGGTGTATTTTCTAGCGCTTTAATTGTACATAATTCATGAGCATTTTTTTAATGATTTTCTTTTTTTAGGAAATAATTTATACAGAAAAAAATGCGAATCAACCTGCGTTTCCTCTTGCATTTTTTTACGAAAATAAATCTTTAGTAAGATTTATTTCATTAAGTCAATAAATGTGTGCCACATTCAGTGGAAAGAGTTTTTTAGGATGAAATAAGACTCCAATAAGACCCATTGTAGAATAGTCTGAAGAATTAATATCTGACCTTCTTCGTGCGCGGTTGAAAACATAAAAACGAAAATAAAAGGAAATTTCAGCAAAATTATACATTTTTATAACTAACAGAAATGATCTTCATAGAAAAGCCTGTTTGTTATAAAAAAATACCCAATAGCATATTCCATCAATAACCATATAAAGTTTAATCTCTTTTAGCTACCAAATTATTTAAAAATACTCTTATGAGAAAAATACAAAAATGAAGATTTCCAACGATTTTAGTATTGACAATTAAGATGTCTGCTGCTGATAGCACAATAACGTTAATAGGATAGAGATGAGGCTGAAATAACAAACGACGGGTTTACCTTCATTATTCTTCTGAGCTAAGCCCATCAGTCGACAGAGAAATCAATACTAAACAAAGACTCTTGAACTTGGATACTGTCCGAGGGGAAAGTGAAGTTAAAATGATTTTAACGATATATTTTTCACATCCCTTTGGACCAGTATATCTAAACTGCTAACGCTGTTTTTAAAACTTAAAACCGTGTTATTTCATAAAAAAACTTAACGTACGCTAAATAAGTTAAAATAAAATATACTTTGTCCAAACAGTTTTAATCATTGCCTTTTTTATAAATAAAAATATCTTCAGCCACGTACGAAGGGTTAATTTGCAATAAAAAATAAGACTTACACTACAGCGTGAGTCTGATAGAGCAATGTACATAGAGTCCAAAATACCTGTTTCGAGATTAAAGCATTTAGTTCCCTATTGTGCGGAGTGATGAGATCGATGTTTGCGTGACATACAAAGTCAATTAACTACCTTAAGTAGTCTTACATACGCTGATGTTATTTGAATTTTATTAAATTTGAATTAACATACTTTTTTAGATGTCCCAAAGAGCCGTACTACTAGTAAGTAATAATTTACGAAATCATAATCTAGTCTATCTATATTTCATTTGAAATTCGAAAGTATAAAAACCTATAGGTAATAGAATCATTTATTTTAAATTATCGACGATTCCGAATCAAATAACGTAAAACTGTATACATTTCAAATTCAAGTTTTGTATGTCATTCAATCATCGTGGAAAGATGTACATAATTACTTTAGTGTAGACATATTCATTACGCTAACGTGTAAAATGGTTCCTTAGTGTTGGAGTGAAATTCGGAAAGAGGTATAAGTGCTAATATAAAATAATTCAGTGAAAAGTTCAGTAAGTATTCAATAGTCCATGCTTAATTCCGCGAGCTCAAATGTTATTTAATTTTAAGTCTACTAAGATCAAGATTGTTTAAGCAACAACATATTAATGACAAAGCTACGTACATCACCAGTTTATCGAAACAACGAAAATACGTGTGTGGAAATGTTTAATATCGCACGAAAAACGATTATTACGTTTACGTTTCATTACTGGCAGTGTTATTCAGCAGTCTTACTTGAAAGTAAAGTATAAACTATACCAATTTTGGCACACACCATTTCGCGAAACGCGTGTTCACAAAATGGCTGACGTGACGCTAACGTCAAAAGCGGGAAAACGTTCAGAAAGCGCGAAGCTGTGTGTTTTTACTTTGCCTTCGTCTGGCGGAATTGTGAGCTAACTTTATATTGACTTGTTTCTTATGAATAAAACTCAAAAAGAATTAATCCAGCAAGCTTTACCACTCGTTTGTAACGCCACCATCCTAATAGCAAATCCCATCGGAACTCCGCCTACCGTTCTCCATGAGTTGTATATTTAAAATTAAAAATGAATAGAATTTGTGAAGATCTGCAAAATGGAAGTGTGCGTCACATGTTTTGTTTTAGTTGAAACCCGGTCCAGAGCAGGTCTTATATTATAGCATTTATTATGTGTAGATCGATCTCTACTCGCGTTTAAAATGTTTGAACTAAGAACATGTCATGGAACTAGGTTAGAATTTACAAGAAATTTCGAAGACGTATGAAATTTAAACAGGGCGATGTCATATCCAATCGCAGGCGAATTAGGTATCCTGCTTTGTGTTTAATCTTTGATTTCTACCAATCAGAACGTTTTGCTCTTTCTCTTGGCTGATTTATAGTTATTGCGTCATCTTAGTCTAGTTTCATGGTATGCTCCTAATTCTTTGTTTTTACGAAACATTGGGCCGCGACCACAAGGCTTATAATCGTTTCACAACCTCATAATTATTTTATTAAAACAAAGTAATCTTTAAAACTGGCTGACGCCTGTCGCTGCGGCCCCTTGCTGCCACATTAACGTTAAATTACATGTTAACAAAGACCCTAGTTCGTTTTTTTTTTAATTTTTTACAATAAAATCATCAACTTTATCTTTTATTTATACCCCTATAATCCAACTTAATTTATCATTTATAAACTCTATGTTTTGGCACTAATAAATCTAATTAAATGTATCAATTAATTTTACAATTTCATATTTCTTATAGTTAATTTCGACAAAGATAGGTAGTATAATAACGTCACATTTAAAATTTCATTTATAAGAAAACTCAATTTGGAAACGCATAGGGTGAACAGAAACTTTCAAGAGATAGTATTGGACTATGTAAGCTAAATAATTTAAAGGTAAAAACAGTACTCTTTGATTAAACTTTACGACCGTAAAATTTGCTTACATGAAATTGGTTAAGCACCTGACGATATTCAAAACAAGGCAGCACAGAATGAAGACCACAAGTCAAACATTTCCTTCCTGTTACTTCAAGGAATCAAACAAGTAACTCAAAAAAATGCTTAAATTTCTATTATAACAAACACACAAACATACACTTGACGCGCTCTTACATGTTGTTCGATGATAACAGAAAATTACATTTTATTAAAAATTGTATTAGAAAGAACACACCGAGATGCATAAAATTTAATTCTAGTCTAATGAGCTTCCTTAAGATATTCCATTATAACGATAGCCTAATTTTTTTATGAGGGGACACGACATTCACTAGTCTATCACGACATCTATAAGAGCGAAATTGAGGAACGGACATAGAAAGACGTGAAATAGTGTTATTTGTTAAATAATACGACTATTATACGATATAGTTTAGTTGCTACGATACGTGCTAGAGGGAGAGAGGTTGCTATTGGGGTTACGCGGAGTAGGCATACATACCTAACGTGATAAAACCTCGGACGGGACGGGAGCGGAGCGACACCGAGACGTTGCTAGTTAGCGGCTAGATATTTACTTAGATTTTCAGTTATTTAACTTTGCGGATAAAAAAAATATCAACACTGTTTTTCAAAATATTCATACGTCAAACACTAATTAAGTACATAGAGCCACGTCTCTTCCACATTGCGTTTATTTTAACTTTTAAACGTTACGTTTCATTTGTCCACGTACCGAGTAAAATAATATCACGTATACTTCGATCTTAGAGAATCGCATTTGAATTATAGAAGTTAGCATTAATCGTGGATGCCTCTGCAATGCCGTAGCCTGATTGTAACATCATCATCACCTAGTGATATTTTATGGTTAAATACGTTACCGGAGCGTAAACGCGTGCTTTATCAAGGCACCAGAAACCATTTCTAACCCCGCGACAACTCAAACGACGATCTCAATGCATAAGGTACATTGCTGGCTACCTACTACAGTACAGAAAGCGAAGACAGTCGACGAGCATGCATACTGTAACACATCAAAACACCCAAACAAAATACTCGACCAATCCATTTGGGCGGTCAGTTCAGTATAATTGCAACCAGTCAGCAAACTGTCCCAACAAAAGAATAATTTTCCGCATCTTCAACATTTTATTTACAAATACACACGTCGATAAGTTAATATTATGTACATTATTGATAAACGTAGGATATCTTGTGATATCGACCGCGCACGCTACGCTAGGTGCTACCGGGCTAAGTGAAGGCGCTAGAATGCTCGTAGTGTTGTCGTGCGAAATAGGCTTATTCTTCGACTCGAATAACAAGCTTGGATACGTTCTTACCTACCTTTATGCGGTCATATTCAGTGACAACTGTCGATTTAGCGTTTATTTTAATCGGTCGTTTTACTATAATTTTAACTATCTACCGTTATTTTGGTTCCATCATATTTATATTGTATCAATTCCACGACTTTAACAATTCCTGGAGCTCCGGCGTAAATTAGATGTAAACAATTTGCGAATCAACCGAGGCTCGAGCAAACAGCGCGCTAGTTAGATCGCGAATCTCGCGATAGATTTACCCTAAACCATAGCCTTAACGACTGTGACTAGGCGATCGTACATCGACTCTACCAATACTTGTTCCTCTATGCTATGTACACGTACTTACTCCCCTAGGGTAATGTCGTCTGTGATCCCTCATTTGCTTAAAGGATACAACCCTCCGGGGCGCGCGTCCTCACCAAAGATTCCAAATTAACAACTATTATTAAACGCCAATACAAAATATATATCGATTGTGCTGTAATAAAACTGTATTAAATAAATATTTCGTTAGTAAAATTCATCAATATTAGGTATATATTCGAAAATTGCGTATTAAAGTTTCCGGAAACCAACCAACTTTCGAGCGATTCGAAACAATTTTAAAACTTCAACTTTTAATTAGTAATATTATTATACTTTTAACAAATTATAATTGTCAACGTTTATCTGTATAACATCCTAGTCAACATCACAATCTTTTTATAATTATGTTGGACTTACTACATAACGTATGTATTTATATTTACCGTCTTTCGACTTAGTTAGGGGCCGTGTGCGTTTGAACCACGTATTTAGATACAATATTTTACAGAGTTTTAAAATTAGAACGTCGCTGCGCGCGATTCAAAAACTTCCAAGCGTACGTTAGAATGAACGCTGTCAGTTCGAACTTCGAACGTATCCGAGTTGCGCAGTCGCACGCAGCGCGTTAAGTCTAGGGTTATAGTTAGTTCTCTCTCGGGACGCGAGGCGCGCGCGCCTCACTGCACGATGATGTGCGGTGCTGACAGGAGCACCGCCACCGTTGCTATGATCGTGAACAGGCTGAACACGAACAGGCAAAACCTGAAAGGAAAATACACTGTGACATTGGAACTACTGTCTCTTTTTCCCTAGAGAAAAGGGTATATATAAGTCGACTTAACTCGTACTAAAAAAAAGGGTATAACTTAAGCTCTTTCTCATTAGATCCCCGGGAGAGTTATACCCTTTTTCACTAGGATCCCATGAAATTTTCATCAACGTATTATGGTCGTGTTTATCGCTGTGGATAAACGTGGATAAAGCTTCCGTCACTCGACAAAAAGGGACAGATGTTTTATCGACACGGTAAAACTGCGATAAAAGCGAACATGATAAGCCCGCTGATAATAAAAGGGCGACAGTTCATCATGGCGTAATTAATATGAAGTCCTGTGACCTAGGAACCCGTTGTATTGTCACCTATCACTGCCAAATTGGTGGATTAGATGGAGGTGGAGTTTTCTTAAATATACGTAATTTTTCGAAAATAGCTTCTTCACTTCTCTACTCCTAAGCACGCATTTGATTCTGTTTACCCTTGAAATATTGAAACTCACTTCATAGAACGTTTCAATTCGCCGAATTTTCATTTTATCGACAGGCATTTCCACTGCAGGAGCTTTATTTTTTTTGTGGTCATAAGTCTAACCTTACCTAACCTAACCTACGTAACGAATGTTCAAGATAAACTGATAACTATAAGGTATCAGCAGAAATTAGCTTTCGATGCAATTAAATTCGGTGAAATGACATATATTCGATGAAATTTTTGTCGATATTTCAGGGGGATCCCATTTAATTCTCAGTTAGATACTTAGTATGTTTTTTTTTCTATTAGTTAAAGTGCCTTCGGAGCATTTAAACTCAATAATAAAAAAACACTAACAAATATTTACAGTTAATCAGCAACACTGACCTGTCAACAACCATCGCCGCAAACTTCCAGTCACTGATCACCTCGGCCTCTTCATCAGCTTTCTTCATCCTCGCGGTGATGAACTGCAGCTCCCTCAGGATGAGGTGGAGCTCCCGATGGTGGCCCATACCCACGTCTTCCATGGTCGAGGGCCTCACGAAGGACCTCCGGAAGTCCGTGCGGAATATGGAGCACCTGGGGGAGCTTGAGAGGTGACTCATTTTTGAAGTTGACTGGTACTATTGCTGGTATTGACAAAAGTAGCTGATGAAAAGCAGTTGAATTCAAAGAGAGCTGTTCCATCTTGGAAAAAGAAGGATACATTTTCAGCTAAAGAAGAAGTTGAAATCTGATGGTAGGAGCAGTAATATACGGCTTTATTCTCCTTTGGTATGGTAAGAGCTGAAACCCCGTCAATTGTCAATTATTTACGATTTACTTGTCAGGTGTTGCTTGTAGCAGTCAAGGACTTTAATTTCTATACCACTTTGGACTATGTCAATGTGACGTAATCAATCAAGACGTAAGAGACTTCTTATGATTTTATTTACAGTGTCACTTTGACTTAGTATGATGATATCCGTAGTAGAACTAAGGTTACCGACATAGCCCGAAGAATAGCTAAACTGAAGTGGCAGTGGGCCGGGAACATTGCTCGCAGGACTGATGGCCGATGGTGTCAAAAGGTTCTCGAGTGGCGTCCGCGGACCGGGAGACGAGCTGTAGGTAGGCCTCCAACAAGATGGAGTGACGATCTTGTAAAGATCGTGGGAACGCGGTGGATACGAAAAGCACAAAATCGGTCTGAGTGGAGAGCCTTGGGGGAGACCTATGTCCAGCAGTGGACGTCTTTCGGCTGACATGTAGTGTTTGAAATAGTCCAAAGTGGTATAGGAATTAAATTCCTTGACTGTACGTAATGCGGCTTCTGACGGCAGAGCGACCAACGCCTTTATATTCTCCTTTGGTTACGTAAGAGCTGACGTGGAGCTGACCATATTGTTAGCTGCTACCGTGATAATAAGGGACCATAATACTGGACCAGCGCGTGTAAAAGTAAGTTGGTGATTTGAAAATTTACCTGTATCTCTTTGCAACAATAAAGTTATTTTTAAAGGCGAGGCGAAGGCCCCTTAAAAATATGTTCAGGGCATTATTATTAAAATATATTTTTCACCTCAGATGTAATTAATATAAACCTCCATAATACGCTGGATACAAATTAATGAGATGGGATTAGAACGTAATCCCCACTGTAATTACAATTTACATTAAATATTTACCTAAACGTAGATAGAGCGTTTACGTATTTCATGTTGAGAGACACCGTTTATTTAGAAATGTTCAAGCCCGTCTTGCTTCTTTGTCGTAAATACAGAGTGAAGAAGAAGAAGAATATCGTTAGTTTGGTGAAAAACACAAAACAATACCTCTGACTTCGGGGCTTTATATGCAACGATTGATTCTACAAGCTAAAGTGAACTACTTTTGTTCAGCAACATTAAAAAATAACTTTAGTTTAGATAACTAATTGATGTTAAAGTCTAATTGTAAAAACAGTGTATTCAATCACGGCCGTTATAATCACTATCTCGTGGTACGGAGGCGACATTTCCTTGATACAAGGGCTAAAGGTAAATGGAGAATTAGATCGCATACATTGAAAATTACATTTTACTTGTATGAAAAAAATAAAAATTAAATTGCAGAGCAAAAGAAGTTCAATTTCAGGAGTAGAAACGATACATGCATTAAAACCCCAAGGTCAGAGGCACCTTATAAATATATTAAGACCGCCAGTTAACTATTTTTAGTAAGCAAAAGTATGTAATTACGTACACTTTTATCTACATTGCTTTTAATGTGAATACATTATATTTATCATACTGCTTAAGTAATTCAGAGACTCAGAGTAATATCCTTAATAAACAAATATACAGCAGTATAAAATACTACTTCAAGAGTTATAGATTCAGTATTTTCTTGATAAATTTTATGAGCGCTTGGTGGAGTTAACCTA
The DNA here is from genome assembly GCA_923062465.1 of Acleris sparsana. NCBI lineage: Eukaryota > Metazoa > Arthropoda > Insecta > Lepidoptera > Tortricidae > Acleris > Acleris sparsana. The sequence continues at coordinate 2,864,039 of OV281287.1, read as the reverse complement.
TTTCCCCTATGCACCGAGAAATATCCAATCAAGATATAGTTTAATGGTGGTATAAACCCAGTTTATCCCGCCGTTATTGTACATTTTCCATAATTAATTTACTTCATTTTATAATAACCCCAAGTATAAAGAGCACAGTCATTTAGACGAAATAATTAAGGAAAAGGTTTAACTAGAGAATTCATCTTTAACACAAGACATTAAACATATCCTTGTCTCTACACCTCAAATAGGACTGATATACCATCGATGGTAGAATGGATTAGTCGACGTCAATCGATAGTTCCTATTTACTTAAAGCTACCAAACCAGTTGATCAACTTCAATCGACGTCGATCAGCAATCGATTGGTTACTCGAGCAGAATCCTCGATCGATATTTCCTTCCAGACCAATCGATGAACTTCAGATAAATAGTAATAATCGATATTTAACGGTTAGAAACGTATTTAAAAAAAAGAACTAATGACGTCAATACAATTACAATAGAATATATTTTTTTTTTTTTGAACACCAATACAATAACAACATGGAAAGTAAGTACAAAAAAGATACAAAGTCAGTCAACCGGTGGTCTTATCTCGAAAAAGATCTCTTCGTATCAATGTTACAAAGAACAGAAGTTATAGAGCCCAAACCCTGAGGTCGTTATTAAGTAAGGTCTCGCTTTTGACTCTACTATCTGTTAATATTGAAACGATCTTTTATTAACAAGAAAGAAGAAAAATAAAGTGCGAAAAATGCATCATCTTCCATTTTCGTCCTGAGCCGTCGTGTCCCTTTCCGCCTAGTATAATGTATAGCCCGATGGTGCAGGATGGTTGTCGAGGTTTAACCATTTCGACAACCGTCTCGTCGTCTTTGGGTTATGAGCGCATGTATTTTGTTCCTGAGTTATGTTCTAGCAAAATAACTACTAAATATCGCAAAAACAAACGCCGGGTCGGCTAGTTAATGATAAAACATCAACCTAAGTAATATATATTCAAATAGACTATTATATTTTTTTTATGTAACTTGATTAGCTATAAAAATCAAAGGAAATTATCTGTAATTTACATTTCCTAATTTAATATTGTGTTTTTAGGAATGCGATGCAATAATTTAACTAAGCCGCATCTGTGTTATCCATAGGTCTGTAAAAAATGATATTCTGGCAGGTGATCTACATTACTGTTTTAGACTGTTAAGTGCACACTACGGTATTATGAATATGCAGCAATGTGTCTCGTGTCATTTGCACTTCCGATCTCTCTCAATACATTTCAATATCGAGAATTGCCGTGTGTCAAAGTCCAATGAATCGTACTGTATTGTTATTTATTGGCATTACCATTTACCTACACGACTCCCGGAACTTTGTAAGGTTTAAATGGAGCCGAAGTTAATAGTAACAACCAACTTTACTTAGGTATTTATTTATAGCATGCCCTATTCCCAAACTCCGCAATTTCAATTTCCGCCCACAGATTTAAGAACACGTTTCAGCGCAAATTTCATGGTAAGCAAACTCAAGTTCAACCCCGCAAATTTTAGTATTCTAAAGAAACTCACGAAACCTTTCAGGTGAGGGAAAGTTCCAAACCAGATAAGGGCCTTTATTTAAAAGCGGTTTCGTAAATTAAAAGCAAAAAGTCTGCGTCCGTCACGTCGGGTGCTTTAAACCTCGACAAACTGAGCTTGAAAGTTGTGTCGTTTCCCGCTGATTTACGTGGCGGTGCGAAGGTCCCGAGGGGGAGCTTTCTAGGCGAGGCTGAGCCACGTACGACCGGGAGGCACTGACAGCATTCTACTGTTTTTGAGAGAGAAGGAGGATAGTATAAAAAAAAATGTGCTTAAAGATATACGGTTGCATCGATAGACACATAAAAATGGCCATCAGAATTGAGGCGAACACGTATTTGCCTCGTCGCTGTGTTAGCGTGCGTATTAAGTGCTTGGTTATAAATAAAAATCGGCCAAGTGCAAGTCGGACTCGCACATGAAGGGTTCCGTTCCATTTTTCTTGCAAAATAATTACATTTTGCTTGCAGAACAACAAAAAAAACACGCTGGTAGTATTTGTTGTTATAGCGGCAACAGAAATACAATCATCTGTGAAAATTAACTGTCTAGATATCGCGGTTCATGAGATACAGCCAGGTGACAGACAGACAGAAGACAGTGCAGTCTTAGTAATTGGTTCCCAATCGTTTCTCTATCGTTTGAGAATTGTTATCAAACTAACCTAACCTGACCTATTATGGCTCTATACGGTGGCATGTACAAATTACATAAGCTTTACAGTTTCAGAAATAGTGCCTTAATAATAAATGAATATTATGGCAATTCAAATTCGGGCAAACGAAGTGATACGAAGAAAAACTCCTAAATGGCCGAAGACTACCTACCTTTCGTCGCCGTATAAGAGTAGTTTGCATAAATATAAATAACTGTTTACGCAATAGATAACCGAAAAAAAATTGACGATAGAAGTTCGTATTTCAATAATATGAGTCCTTGTTAAAAGAGACGTCATCCGATACAAAATTGCCAATGTATGGCATTTCGAAACGTAGCAGCGTCACGTCATCATGTTGTATGCTGTACATTAAAAAAAAAGGTTTAGATTGGCTACTATTTACCCAATCACAGCACAGTACTGCAACATTACGGACGCCGGTGGTGTGATAACTTTTCTTTTCAATTATCTTGCGCAAAAGAAGTCGGATTTTGATATTTAGTTTTCTTATATACTCGTATTAATGACTTGAATTATTAATTTTAATGAACTCGTACAAAAAGTATTGTTCATAATAGTGTCATAATCAAGCTTTTTAATCTCGTACCTTACTTAGGTACCTTACTCGACTAAAAATCTCTCTATTATAACACGATTGTGAAAAATACTATTTCGTTATTGGCAGTGTCCCTCAAATCCCCGCTTCGCTCACAATTCTACTTGAGATTCTCGCACTCAAGATTTTATTCTTCGCTTCGTGTAGCATTCAATATACTTTCGCACAGAAATATATTATTTGGTCCCTTGCGCAATCTACTATTGCATTTGAGGATGCAGTTAGTCCCGTCTACGAAGCTAGAGGACCCGGGTTCCTAATATAGGTATTCCAATAAGGGCAAATAATATGATGGACGCGGGTACTTAAATTCTTAGCTCCTCTTGAAGGGGTTTTAGTCCTTACAAGGTGGACATAACCCTCTTTGGCTCCCATCGGAGCGGGTATGCAAAGGCATTTCCTCCGAGTCAAAAAACTTATATTTAGCTACTGTTCCCTTTATACTGTTAGATTTAGTTACTCGCTGATTATCTCACCACTTAGCAACACAAGTCCCTTAGTTCAGTTCCCTTTGACATCCAATATGTTAATTTGCGTGCTTAGCAAAACAGGTTGTTGATGAGGCTGTGTTTTAGTTCGAATACGAATATCCTCGGGTGTTTTATGCGTAATTACGCGAGTGATTCCGGCTTAGTTAGCAGGAAACGGATGTTAATCAGGATTAGCGTAAGCTATACAATAGACATTAAGAGCAATACGACCCGAAGTGATAACTTTAGTGTAACTACTGCTTAACAAATATGGTGATTTATTTGCAAGTAAAATTGGTTATAAATTGATGGTACCTAGAGACCCGAACACGGTCTCATAAGTACAACTATTTTCTGGGCCTGCCAATTGTAACATCAATTTACAGATCAAATTTCTGTTCTCCGATATATTAAAACTAGCGACCCGCCCTGACTTTTCTTTCTTCTTCTTCTCAGTCGATGCACTCTTTACAGAGCGGTCGTGGTCAACTGCTAGTACTATCCGGCACAGATGTCGCTCGCCGTATGATATCTCGCCACTTCTCCCGGTTCGCAGACATTCTGGTACACTCATGCAAGGGTCCGCCCACAACAGATTTGATTTGGTCGGTCCATCGCATGGGTGACCTCCCACGTGGTCTTGTTCCTTCCACTTTGCCCTGGACGACAAGACGTTCAATGGAGTCATTGCTACGCCTTGATAAATGGCCGAAGAATTTAAGTATTCGAGTCTGAACTAGTGTAGATAGACGCTGCTTGATGCCGAGCTCCTCAAGGATGGACACGTTGGTTCGGAATTCAGTCCATGATATTCCAAGCATTCTTCTCCAGCACCACATCTCTAGAGCGTCTATCTTTTTCTTTTCTACTTCTCGAAGCGTCCACGTCTCTGCAGCGTATAAAAATATGGGGAAGATGAGTGTTCGGACTAGCCGGATCTTAGTATTTTTAGTAATGTTCCTGTTCTTCCATATTTTTTTCAGCTTGTCCATTGCAGTTCTCGTCATACCCATACGCCGCTTCAGTTCATCCACGCAACCGCCACTGTTTGATATTAAAGTTCCCAGATAGATGTAGGAGTGGACCACGTCACAGTTCGCAATCTTAGTCACTTCGGGCGAGTTGTCATTGACGCGGTCAACTATCATCATTTTGGTCTTTTGACGGTTGATCTTTAAACCAAACTCCAGACTCACGCGTTCCATCTTCAGAAGTAACATTTCCATACGGCGTGGACAAGTGGCAAATAGGGTGGTGTCATCGGCGTAGCGCAAACTCGTGATCCTCTGGCCACCAACCATTATTCCATCATCCCAGTCCTCCAGGGTTATCCGCATTATCAGCTCCGTGTATACGTTAAACAGGAGCGGCGATACTATACACCCTTGTCTGACACCTGCACTCGGGTGAAAGTCATTTGACAACACATCATCTGTCCTCACCGAAGCTGTTCCTTTTTCGTATAGCTGCCTGAGAAGATGGACAAGATGTTTGGGGGTTCCCATTTCGACAAGTGCGTTCCATAGTTTAGGCCATTTCACCGAGTCGAACGCCTTGGAGAAGTCGACAAAGCAAATATAAGTCGGCTTGTTAAATTCTCGTGCCTTTTCGATGACTTTTCTTTAGTTTAAATCAAATATCAGAGGAAAATGTCACACTTGTACTTTTAGAACTACATGATAAACATGTAAAACATTAAATACTCGAGGAACATAATATAGTCGCGCTATCATTCAAATATCCCTAGACCGCTTGCTTCGTAGGCAGGGTCACAACCAACTAGGCATGTAGTCAAATGGAGTTAAGATTTAAAGGACTCCACTCACCCCGGCCCTAGGTTCCCTGTAGACGCCGTACTGTTGGGCGGCGGCGGCCCATGCCTGAAGTCATCATCGATGTCAAGCACGTTGGCCAGCAGACTCTTGGACGAGCGCTCCTTCAGCTCCAACTCCCGCATGCGGTTGGACATCAGGATTGTCTTCCTCGTGATCTTCTTGCCTGGCCTCGACATGCGCAGGATCCAAGGCAGCCATTGAAGAAGCACGGATTTTATCTAGGGGAGGAAGAAAGTGAGGGTAAGCCATAATTTCACCGAATTTCACTTCATCAACTGTATGATTACATCGAATTTAATTTCATCAAACGCTATTATCTGTTGCAACTAAGAAGATTTCAGTATCTTAAACAGTAATTAAATTACGTAAGATAGCTTAGACTTGTGACTAACAGAAAAAATGCTTTTCGATGAAATTAAAATTCTGCCTAATAAATACCTTGACAAGATTTATTCTACGAACGCTGGTGACGACTGAAATTAATGGAATATATAAGATAGACTTAAAGCCGGACGGTAGCGTTGGACGCTATGTTAATACATTTTTCTAGTTTTCAAAAGTTGTTAGCTTTTGTAGAATGGTAAAACGCAACTTGTCTTGGTCCTCTGGGCACAAACTTAGCTTCAGCTAGATACATGATAAAAAAACACATCCCATTTTCAGAAATAAATATTTGAGCTCTCCTTACAAATATTCGTTACTAAGAACTGGGGATTGAAACCAAAAGGTAGATTAATATTTAGAGTAGAAGAACTAATGTTCAAACGAAGTATAAATCAGTAAATGGCAGTTAATTAAACTTGAAACCATACTAATGCGACTCTTGGTAATAATTAATAAAACAACAAAGAACTACGAAACGAACGAGGAAATAAACTCCTTTGTTTACTATGATTTACTTCAATCAAAAATAAAGAATGGTACACACATATTCAAAAAGGCAGGAATCCACACCCCATTCAAGAACAATAACTCGCTTCCAATAATGACGCTACGCCAAAAACTTCTAAGGTGAAACTTCAAAGCAACAAAAACAATTGAATTTCGAAGTGAAACGCGGTTATTGTGCCGTAAACTCCCATGTCCTGGGTATTTAGCAAATTATTATACAATCTGCGCACTGGGGCTGGTATTTAGTAATTAAATTGGGCCTGCCTTCTGCTGCAACATTACTTTGTTAATTACGGTGCAGCAACGTTGCGTCGCATCGGTGGACACAGCGCTTTAATGGAAATGGTTAAATGTAACTTATTATGGGACTATACCCTTATTTTCTTTTTGCTTATAGGACACTTGCGTTGTTTACATTCATTATTAAATTTTGAGTATCGTAAGTAGGGTATCGTTAAAGCCAAGATGTAGGTTGCTGAAAAACCTCCAAAACGAAGAGAAATCAAGGTGACAAGAGGTAAATCTGGTAAATCATGATACACACAACATGAGATCTAATATAAAAACAAAGGAAGAGATGCATTGACATGGTGAAGAATATGAGTAAGAAGTCGGTGATGTAAGTGAGGAAGTAATGATGACTTGACGACTAATAGGCAGATAAGAAGTTAATCCTTGACACATTGCTCAATAATGAAGTTTCAGCATTTTGAACGTCGACAGAAGTAAAATAATCAATCAATCTATCAATCATTTATTTGAGAAAATACAGTCAGACAATGCTAAACTTATTTTTTTCGTGTGAAGGAATGATATCTATCTATCTAATACCTTTAAACGAGCGATTCTTGTATATATATAATCTGAATCTCGGAAACGGGTCCAACGATTTCAATGACATTTGAAATATAGGGATTTACGGGGACGAAAAATCGATCTGTCAAGTGGTCATCTTCGGGAAATTTTGTTTTAAACTTGAGCGACGCTCGGTCTTCCAGGTACTGTAACTAATAACAGCACTGTTTACTGCTGTCAACATCAATATTGAGAAATTTCATGGCTTTTCAATGTGTCATTGAATACAAAACGGACATCTTCAAGAATAATTTGCTCTTGCATTGAAAATCTTATACGAACAGCTTCTAATTTTAAAATGCAAACGAGACTGATTTTGGAATGCGTCCATTTTGTGTTCAATCAACGTACTGTAACGAGGTAAAAAAACCTATACTGCGCTGATTCCAAATAATTGGGATAACTTTACTGACAGGATATAATGTTTATGTAATATAAATACAGCGACGGCATTACCTAACGCAATAAATAAATAAGGGTATGGTAAAGAAAATGATTACTTACCCATTGCGGCATCTCGTGAATGTCGGCAGTGCGGTGGTGATAGTTGAGTACCACTACCGTCAGCACCACCGACGACGCCACCATGAACATGATGCAGTTGAAATACGTCCCTGTTCACAAGCAACGGTTCAGCTACCTTCGTAATAACGTTTGAAACGTTTTCACTATCTCTTTTATCTTGTACAGTTAGATCTTCTTCATCATTGAATTTGATACTTTCTTTTTTAAATTTTGTCTTTGGAACATTGCCTGCGCCAATTCAAAATTGGTGATTTTATCACTGATTATTTTGGTAATTGCCATTGGAAATTAATTGGACAATTTGAATGCGATTCGATAGTTTTAACTACTTTGTGGCAATACATTATTAACTGCAGTACCTATATCATATGGTAGATATATTTTTGTAGAAGATAAAAGAGATAATATAGCCTACAAAAAATGTTGAACTCAAAAGTGAAACAAGGGACTGGATGCTAAATTTCAAATTTATGTTTTTTTATTATTTTGTACATTTACTCAAAAATATTTTTGTTACATTATATGCTACATTTTATATTTTATTTAACACAAATACAGATACTTAGTCATCACAACAAAGAAATTGGATAAGGAACAATAAAAAAAAACACGTATTTTAAATCAACATCATAATGTTTAACGTTGTTGAGGAGTTTGGTAGCATTATAGTCCTTATTTACACTACATTAGTAACATGCTTCTTACAATCATGCATTTCTAAACGAAAAATACGGCTAATTTTCTATTAATACTGAACCTCTAATCATACTCTATTGATTACATTCAATAAAAAAATGTCTCAATGTAGTTAGTATTTATCTAGCTCACTCAGTTAGCTGTAGGGCCTCTAAAATGGCTGCGTTTATCGCGTGACAAAGTTTGGATAAGGCATCCGTCACCTTCTGACACGTAAATAAGTACAGTACGACACTTTATCCACATTTGACACGCGATATAGACGCAGCCATACTAGGCCCACAGGTCAACTACTAATAGATGTATCCACTTTTTCACTATTGCATTATAACAAGGTCCGGAAGTGGATACATATATGTCTTTGTAATAGACTGTACAAACTAATTGAGAACGCAAAATACAAACTTGACTGACGAAATACAATGTTGTCTATTTATTTGCTGCATAACCTTTACTTATACTAACAGTTAAACAACATTTAAAGAAACTCAAGATTTGCTTTAAAATCTGGAAATCAAAAAAAGTTTTGGTTTTCTAAAATATGTATTTAAATACTCAAAATTTTACTTGAATCAAACAAATTAAGAGGTTTGTGAAGCTAAAAATTTGCTTACAAAATGCGATTTTCTTCCATTAAACCTAGTTCGATTTTCACAATTTTTGAATATGCTGTAGATATTATGAAAAACTAGATCTGTACATTTTCCTTTCCAAACAATATTTAATGCACGTAAAAAAAAAAACGAAAATCGAAACATACAAAACTAGTTTTTTATAACAACTACAACATATTCAAAAATCGTGGAAATTGGACTTAAGAGGGCACCTATGGTATAAGGGATGGCTTTATGTGCTTCCGCGCGAAGAATGTGAGATGGAGATAGTTCACGCGCGCCTTCATGGCAGCGTTTAATTCAATTAATTGCTTTTTACCCTAAATCAACAACATTTATTCAAGAAATGGTTTACCAGCATTAAGAAGTTACAAATACTCAACTATTGAATCGAAAATAATCGTTAAAGATTATAGGGTTTCGAAGATTCAATCCAAAACATGCAAAAGTAAAACCATCGAGGATTTTATTTCTAATCGTGTTTTCACGTTTCCCAGTCTCAAGCAAATGTGGTCAAGCTTAATATATCCATAAAACAGATACAAAGGCCTTATGGTTATTGAGACCAAGATCGCGGAACACTGCAGACTTTAGCATAGCGAGAAATGTTACAGCTCGGAACTAAGTTTGTATGGAGCTTTTTCCACTGACAGCGACGCGATTTAAGCTTCGCCTTACAATCCTCTTAAGACCAGCAGCTAGTTCTTTTTACTAATCGACTGCAAAAAGCAAAAATAATTATTCTGTAGAGTCGATTACAAAATAAGGTTCAAATGTGGATACATCTCTTAGTAGTCGATTGTACTAGAGTACGCTCGCGAATTGTTGCGTGTTCAAGTCCCTAGGTTGTCTATCTGTCTATCTGTCAGTCATTCAGTCAGTCACAGAAGAGTGTTAAATGTACTGATTTGAAATATCCATAATTAGATATTAGCCATTGTTCAGGAAATGATACAGCTCCTGTTTCGGTAAATATGGCCGCGTTTTGCAATAATTTCCAGAATTTAGTCAAAGCAAATGAAACGCGCGTTCCCGATGTTCTAGTTAGTTCAAATGTTTATCCTCTCAATCATAAACGCACTATAAACCTATTTTAGTTAAAGTACTTAGGTCATTTTTTGACTAATTCAAGACACAATGAAAAATAAGGACAAATAAACCTTGAAGTATGCTTTAGCTATTGCGCGTTTATGAATAAGGACGTTGTTATTTAAAACTTTAATAAAATTTTCACTAATATAATAAATAATATAATTTGCACTGAGATGCTTATATTTTAGTAGAAAAGGCTGTAGTTTATAATTCTACGTTAAAGTAAATCGTTAACGTGCTCTGGAGACAAACCGTTCACTTTATCCACATTCTTGCAACTTGAAACTTAAGACGTACCGTAACTAAAGTAGATACTTAAAGAGTTTACGAGTTCCGCAAATTAGCAAAAAGGTCTTTATTGCACCATCAAGATGCAAGAGTGTTCTGAAATGCTAAGATCTAGTTTATGTGGGAACAGTTCCAAATCGCTACCGAGCAAAATCAAGATATCGTCAAAGGAATAAATAACAAAACCAATTTATCTGGCAGTTTCTTTTCCAACATCTCAATTTATTAGATAACAATTAGTAGCTACAATCCTAAAAGTCACAAAACCCCAAATTGTAGCTTTACTAACACATATAACAACTCTTTATGTTTCATGATTACTTATTTTTGGTGGTTAAGACTTTTGGGATGTGTTTACTAAATGAGAGGAAGGCAGACCAAAGTTGAGCACGTCGTCCGATACTTGGAGGCCAGGCCCTCGCTACCCGTATCCACTTTGTTGCTTTAAACAGTCGTTTCACATTAAACTATTTATTCGTTCTTTTAAAAAGCGACAATCCTACAAACAAAATCTGTTTAAGTTTAATTTAGTAGAACAGGAGAGTTGTGCTTTTAAATCTCGTTTAGAACCCACATGCGATTTTCGAAAATTCACCAACAACGTCCGGAAAATGAACAGATGTAAAGTAAATCGAAGATGTAAATGAATAGTGGAAAACTAAAGAGCTAAGTTTAAATAAGTTTGATATTTTAATACATTACAAGAAGATTTAAGGCTCGTAAGATTCCAGCAAAGTTTTGGATAGATATACGCAGAACAGAAATAATTTAGGTGTCAGTGCGATTCTATTTGAAGTAAGGCCAAGCGCAGTGAGGGAACTCCGATCCTCGAGAGCTTAGTCAGTTAAAGACAGAAATAGAATACAATTAAAATGTATTACCTCGCAGTTAATCATTCAAGCAAAATGCATTCCTTTTAGATCTTCATTTTAGTATTTTAGAAACGGCGAGAGGAATATTTTGCATTGACAATTATCGCAAACAATTCAACAAATATACCTCAGTACGCGTTCCAAATTTATCGAGAAATTATTTGCTATTTGAGTTCTTTTATTTAATAAGTATTTATTTATTTTGCTGGCAAACGCGAGATTCTTCTCACCTATCAGGGGGATCGCTTCTGAGGTTTTTGTGATAACGTGCCCCACCAATAGAGAGAAAACGGTTTGCGACAGGAGGATCGTAACACCTGCAAAGATCAATATAATTTTCTATGACACAAAATTCTTTTGCGAGTGTGACGTTAGAGGTATTTCCCATCGCAGAAACTTCTAGAACGGGCTTCCTGTTAGTGTGCTGTCGGTACAGGAGATCAAGTGAAATTATAAACAGAACCAAACCAAAAAACATGCAAAACATTTATTCATCCATTTTATACTAACTATTAACTTTTAAGTGTCATATTTAGAAGGGTTTTAACTTAAGATAACCACACTCCAAGTATCCTAGTAGCATACTACGATACGGTTATTTCTTATTAGTTTACATTAAATATACACACTGAAATATAAATTAAACTATGGAATCGATTACGTGATTAAAAAGAAAGAAATTAATAGGGAATGTAGGTATATTTAACAAATAAAATGGTGCGACTTACCTTATTACAAGCATCCGCATAATGCAAGCACTTGTCAATACATGCCATGCCACCGATTATACTCGTGACTATAATTATTTCAACACTATGTTTGAAACAAGTAAAGTTCAAAGAGAAAAATCACTTGTCAAAGAAAAATACAGCGGAAGATTTTAAATTAGTCAGAAGAACCAAATTAGTAATCACGAAATCGATTCCAATGCTTTCGAAACTGTTGAACCTTCAAAGTGAATTTTCGAAAATTACTTATTTTCCAAAAAGGTAAATAATTAAACTTAATATTAACATCAAACATTTAGATGACGATATCGAGAAGCAGAAGCACAATCAGGTAGGTACAGAACATCTGTGTCGGAACCAAAGCTAAACGAAACCACTTAACAACGCCATTAGCTTGCAAACGTTGCAAAATTATAAGTTAACGTACATATTTTACTCCTTGTAATGTTTTAAAATAATTGTTAATTCAAATTTTATTGTCAAATAAATGATCGCTAATTAAATTTAACCAAACATGAAAATAGAAATGAAATTAAAGTGCTGGGCTGTGACAGTGAAGAGCGAAATAAAACTGGATACAGTGGGATGGGGCGGAATGGTCATGGTGTGGGTAGTGTACCTAACAGGGGGATCGCGTCGGAGACCTGCGGCAGAGTCTCTGCTACCAGGTTGAGGAACACCGTCAGCGAGAGAAGAATAGTGACTCCTGCAATCAAAGACAATGTTAACACCCCTACAGTTGCCCACGTTTGAGCAATATCCCTTTACGTCCCTACCTAACTGCATATGTCTCCTTGGACTTTATGAATGTAACAATGTACACATAATTTCCCAATTATGAATACAGTAAAATGTAGATACACAACTCTCCAAAAGCTTTCACTATCTTTGATGTATTTTGCCATGACAATGTGCCTTATTCCTCAAAAAATTAGCTGAAAACACAATAATGATATCTACTCCTAGCTATACTCACCAACACACTTGGGAAAACTATTTTTTTGGGGTTCTAACATAGATACACAGTCATCACACAGCCTAGACACAATCTAATGTTTTGCACGCACATTGCTACAGACACTCGCACATTTCAAGAATTCAAAGAATTTAGCCTCAGTATTAGTAATAAACAGGGACATAATATAACGCCTTGCGGCATTTCGTTTTTGGTGCGGCAATAGCAAAGTGCGTGACCACTTTGTTGGCGCCTACAGTGCGATACCTATAAGGGGCACTGCGTCCGACGTTGAAGGCATCTTTTCCGCCACGAGGTTCAGAAAGACCGTCAACGACAATAATATCGTCACACCTGTCGGCATTAGCCAAAACAACATCAGTATTTCTTTAAGACATTTTTATAACTGCTTTCTATCTCCTTGTATATCTAATTGCTTGCAATCAATCAATTGTTAGTCTAATGGGTTCAACACTTATAAAGTGTCCATTATTTTTATTGACTAATATAATATTTCTTTAATTCAACTAAACATACATTGGATGTTTACTAATGGTAAATTGATAAAATTAATCCATGACCTTCCATTACATAGTAAATATAAATGTAACCGTTCAGAAAATAGAACTGTCATGCAATTTCTTAATTATTTATTAAGGTCCGCTACCCAGTAAGTACTTATCTAGATAAATTTGTAGAATAGTTTTAAAAAATGCAAAAAAAATATTTACTTACCAAGTGTGAGTTTTTCTCCGGAGTCTGGTGGAAGAGTGAAGCCTAGAAGGGCCATTGAGGATATAAGCACACACGGCACGATCAGATTGAAGAAGTAGTAAAGGGTTCTTCTTCTGATCATGATGGTGAAAGTCACGTCCACGTACGGTTCTGGACAACATGCGTACGTGATTGTGTTCTTCTTTCCTGGCATTCCTGCAAATAACAAGAGGTTTTAGAAATCACACTCATCGTCCCAAATGAAATCTTAAACTCTCACTCTCGTTTTCAGGACCAAAGTTAGAAGTAATTGTGGTAAGTGCATCTGGCGCACATACACGACCAATTTTTTAATCAATAATTTTCAACAATAGCTGTTGTACTCTTATTTAGTGTAATAGAATGAGACGCTAGTACTGTGGACGATTATTATGTAAGTTCAACTTCAGACAATGCTTCAAATTTTTTTTGAGTGTTTAGTTTTTTTTATAACTTGAACGGTTGACATAGAATCGCGAGAAATAACTATATGCGTTTTAGATGTATTTTTGTAACTTACCTATTAAATACCATTCTCCGTTTGTGATGAAGTCAGACAAATCACCACCATTCTTATCCTTAAGCACCAGATCCAGCTGTCAGAACAAAACAAGGTGAAGTCCCAGACATCGTACATTCTCAATAGATGCACTAGCTATGGGCATAATCCGGGAACCAACCATGCAAGACCGTCTTGTACCACGCATCTTCATGCTTTTGGAGCTCTCATGATACTGGTTGAATGGGAATAGTGAGAACCTCGAATAGTGTGCAAGTCTAGGGTACACGTACTAAGAGGATGCAGTCATGCGGAGAGAATACAGATTATAATTTAGATACTGCCATACGGACTACACGCCAATATCAATATAATGGAGATAGGAGTTATAGAACAAGGACGAAAATTGGAACGAGCATTAACAAAGCAAAATAAATAATGTTACCTTAATAAAGGTTCGTAAAAGTTTTGAAAAAGTATCCACTGATTATTTAATGAATTGTCATCGTTACTACCTACATATTAAATTAGGAGACCACTTACTACACAAAACAGAAAACAAGTAAAACAATATACGTTGGAGAACGCAAGTAGACGTCCAACAGTAGTAGAAATGTGGAAGACGTGTAATCACGTTCTAAATTATTTTAAGACAGGTTCAGTGACCAGCTTCATGCATCGTGAAAGTCTGCTACATCTTCTAAAGCCCAATAATCTCATCCATGACAAATTATTGAACGTGATCAAATTTGGTGTAAAAACTAATAGTCGACAACACAAATATCACAGAAATTTGCAAGCAGATGACGTGAAGTTGCGTAGTCATAAGCAAACACATTTGAAATAGGCATCGCTAATTGTAGAATTAATAAAATAATTCAATGAGTTATAAATTTTGTTTATATCCAGCAATTCACCACCTTTTGAAATATGTTTGCAATACGACTGATAAACAGAAATAAAATAACAAAGACGTTGAAAGGCTATCCGTATGGCAGTCAAAACCCGTACATATTGTCGCTTGTAAGAGAGTGCTTCGTGTGAAGTTTCTGCTCCATGCAAAATAGTACATACAAAACGTTTGGGATTTCCAGCATCCGTCTGGTTTCTCACATGGTTCCCTTCATTATCAGCCCTATATTATACCCTACTGAATCAAATAATCCAAAAACTGCTGTTACACGTAATTTTGATGTGTTCATTTAAAATGCTTAAGTTCTAATGGTCAATGCAACAGCAGCACATAGCACTTTAGCTGCGGCACGTAAAGAAAAGATTGGGGTAATTGCAATACAAGCGCTTGCGCATGGACTCGAGAGGGCTCGAGTACACGCGCATGCGCGGTCAGTCGACGCAGCTAAAGTGCTCGCACACTAGCGGTCTATACCTGGTTGCCATCGTAGGTCCAGCTACCGAACTTCATGTCACAGTGTTGGTCGTCGAAGGGGAACCACGTGATGTCTATCTTGCATGTGCTCTTGAAAATGCCCGGGGGCACGTACAGGCAACTGCCGTTGTTTTTGACCACCACGTTGGTCTGGTATGTCCCGTCAAAACCCTCATCAGCACTAACAATAGACAAGGATAGTTTCAATTCCAACAGTTCCTTTTTCTCATCAAACAAAATGGCCGATTAATTGTTGAGTGTTTTCTGATTCTAGCTAATTTTGCTCTGAAGTTTGATTTTCTTGTAATGACTTCTTCTGCCATAATTATTTCTCCTTTGGTAATAAATTTCGAAACTAAATCCACGGTCCTTCATCGACCCTTTTCAATCCGAAACAAATACTTAAAAGCTTTCTTTAATGAATAAAAGGGCTCTTTTAATTTCAATAAGACTCCCTTTATCAAAGAACCTTTAGTAGGTGGGCGTCATTGTTTTTTATATTGTTGTTTTATTCACAAAAGCTGCGGCGTTAATTTTGCATCGAGATGTAAGGCTAATGGTAATATTATAACGAACGAAAAGAAAGCGTTTACACCATATGCTTTTAAATGCTTATATCAAAAAGTAAGAGCTAGTTAGTTAATTGTTTCAAGTAGTTTATGTTCTAAGCTAATGTGTATACTAATTTGGATAGTGTATTAAAAATAACTTAAGATTTAGGTAAGTGTTTAGTGACTGTTTATAGTGCTTTGGTTTCATCGGGGACCATTTTAATAGCTGTCGACAGTGATAAATCACATGTTATTCGCAAACATTCATTTATCACTGAGATCGACAGAAGTCATCCTCTCGCTCCATCAGACCACAGACTAAATGACACATCAATCGTTCTTTCATGGTTTCTACTACGAAACTGTCAAAGGACGCATTGGAAAATAATGTCATCTAACGGAAACTTCTAAAAAACGGTCTGACAAGCGAGACGACGATCGTGGTGTTTCAAATCAGCGACTAGCGTGCCATGTACTTTTATAATGTTTTTAGATGTGGCAACAATAAGTAGGAGGGAAACATCCCCGTGGACAATTGTTACTCTTTAAAAAAAAGGAATAAAGACTCGAGTACCAATCGTCATTCGGCCCATCCTCCTACTTTGTTGTCACTAGATTCAAAAACAAAAACAAAATTATTTGGTTTATTTAATATAATGGAAAAAAAGGTTATAGTTATAGTGTGCAGCCATTTTATTTATTTAAAAGGTTTTCAAAGGGTTACTATTCAGCAAATAAATTTTTGTCATCTACCTTTTTCATTTATTGGCCGAATAGCTTATAATAAAAAAGTTTGGACAATACTCTTAACTACATCTTATGTAAGTACTGCATTAAAAACAAAAATAACCACAGACCCGTTCAAACCCGGCCCTGTATTGAAACATTCGAAATAATAAAAAAACGGAGCACGTTCAAATATTTGAAAACAAAGAATACTTAACCGTAAAGTTTCCCCTTATATCGACTTCCGATTTAAGTTCATGCTCTTCAAACTGTACCTTCCGCAAGAACTCACTGACCAATTTGCTGAATAAATGTTTGTATTTTGAAATCAGCTCGAGTTCATTTTACTGGAAGATCTATCAACTGCATGCGCTTGATACGGTAATGCAGACTTTAACTTGCCAATAATATGTCGCCTATATTTCTTACATAAATCGCCATTACAAGGTAACACTTATTTTATTCGATCAGTGTTCAGTTCAGCGACTCAGAAATTAGATTAGGTCCGCGAATTTTGTAACTGTAAAAAACTGTTTAGAAAATTAACAACGATCATCAAAAATATCCAACACAGGAAGTCGTCTCTGCATGAAAACAGTAGGTAACGCAGTTCACAAAAATACCCTGATATTTATAATGGCTTTAGCCTCATATAACCCGCTACCCTAGTCTAGTATGTTTTTCTTTTTCTTATTCTATTGCCTCCCACGTTTGCCTTCAACACTTAAATAAATTGGCAGATCTTTAGATATGAAACGTGTAAGCGTGTCACGTCAATTTCAGAATTGCAGAAAACGTGTGCGTGCTTGCGTAGGACGTGATCCTTATGTTACAATACCTAAGCACACTTAGCGAGGCATTGTATATATTGACTGCTGATTTTATTCGTATAATACGAAGTAAAAACGTCTTAATACAGAGGTCTTCTGTAATATTTACTCTAGAGCAATCATCTCCATTTATTTGCCCGGCCTAAGTCAACAGTCCTTTGCTTTCACGAGATAAAGCCTCGTTCATTGCTTTCAAGCGTTTCAGCATTCATATTTAAAGGATTATCTTTGAACCTTACAATAATTCCCCCTTTGAAATAGATGATATCAATCATGAAAAAAACACACAGGTAACAATCATTAGTAACCAAATGACCCAGATTGTAATTCTGAGTGATGTAGTTGGAGTTTTTAAGCAAATAGTTTCAAGTGATACAGTTAGTGGGTTTAGTGGAGCCGAGGCAATTTGTCGCTCTGCCGGCGCGCTGCTATCTTGATTGCCGCCACTTGTGGAGCCAGTTACAACAAGTCGTTAATTGTTTAATTGCTAGTCAAATTGTAACCTGTAAATCTGGATATTGATTAGGATTACAAGTTTTGACGGTTAATTGAGGTTGTGAAAGTTGATACAAGGATACTACTAATTAGCAGATGAGTTTGTCAGATAATCTCTGCTTTCACCATTGGGAGAAGCGTTAAGCTATGTATCTATGTATAGACAGTAAATGCGTACTCGAAAGTAGTTAAAACCCAAGCAAATACTTGGCAAGACCACGCCACTTTAAATTATGCAGATGTTGTAAATATTATTCCTTCAACTTCAGACATCAAAGAGAAAAATAAAATTGAAATGATATATATATTATGATATATGATTTAGATAAAAAGGATCAAAGGTAAAGATATTAAATAAAAAGAGTAATAACCATAGCCAACGAGCACAACGTAAGTACGTTCTTCTACTTATTATATTCCTAAGTAAAAAAATATTATAACTTTATTCCTTTTCCTGGTAATAAACAGAGTTGTACCAAGCATTTTTCCTTCCGAAGGCAATAACGAACTTGCTATAAACAACAGCCCCAACCTCTTTTAATTACACCGGCAAAAAGAAATCACAGTTCCATCGGAACAAAAGTACAAGCAATATTGGCTGGAGATTTAGCCACGATAAGCCAAAGGAGGAATTGAATGAACCAGAAAGCTGGGATCTTGTGAGAGAAGTGTTCCAACGATACTTCTGTTCATGTTGTAGTAGTAACCACTTCGGTGGTTGGCGGGCCGCCAAAAGCCGGGTGTGCGGGCCTGTGTCACACTGGTATGTAACTTGTGAGTAGTATGCAATGAGATGGTTTGTTTACTTTTTAGGATTTTGATAACAAGACAGTGAATGTGAGTTTGCGTTTGAACTGGGTCACCTGATGTTAAGTGACGATATGGAGGGTGGTACTATGAGCCCATTGGAACTCTGACATACTATAGAACTGTGTCACAGTGAGTCAAGTCGTAAGAAGTGCCACACAAATGTTTTATAATGCCACTGTGACATTGTTCTATGGTTAGGCAGGCTTCCATTGGGGTGTTAGTACATACACGCTTAACCGAAACAAAGTCTATTCCCTCTTGCCTTGAAAACACCAAGGTTATACGATTCCGGAAATACAGACGCAGGGAGAGCACTCCATTCCTTGGCAGTTATGACATTAGGATACTAAAAAATGTAGTAACATTGGCTGACACGTAGTGACTGGTATCATACCAGAAGAATCTAATGCTTAAAATCATTTCGAGATTTTTTTTTACTGCTGGACAATCTCATTCAAAGCCTTCCCTAAAGTATGTACACTCAAGGACCCTACTTGTTGAGCAGCAACCCTGTCGCATAACGTTAATCAATAATTTTAGCTTAATTTCTTTCAAGTGGCTTGACGCTGTCATTATGACAGGGCTCCATAGTGGCATAATTAACATGATTTCAAGATTACCACGCCGTCAAATACTGGAAGTTGACCGCCCTAAGTACTCCTATTATTGATTTCAACAGCACTACACTTGGTGAATAACAAACAAAATCTCCAAATCTGCTTGACCCTGAATTTAATGAGGGTCCGTTTACAAAACTTTTTCAAGCTTACTAAAATTTACAAATACTCCAAATATTTCGGAGATTGTTGCTACACTCCGGTGTGACGCGTGCAGCGCTGAGCTCGGCGGCGTCTCAGCCCCGGCGAGTCAGTAAACAACACGCCTGTTACGCCCGTAACTGATTTAAAAGCTTTCATAATCGAAAGGTATACATTGTTTTACATCAACTTGACAAATGTTTGAACAAATATTGGTAGTCATTTTGTATTGGAATGATAAAGTATAGGGTTTATATTAGCGTTTTCAAAAGGTTTAAAGGCAATAAATATCTTTTATCCGCAGTCTGTAGGCAAGTTTGTCATTTTCGTTCTGGATATATTTTAAATATTGTTAGGATAAAAATGGCGTATTGACATTGAACGAGTTCCTGATTTTTATTTTGTCTCACATAAAATGTTTCTTAACAATTTAGATTTCTCTCAATAAAAGAGAAAAAAATTGATTATAAATAGACACTTAATTTATAAATTGTGTACATTGTTCTTACTTTGCATGTGAGTTTAAACATCCATTTCGCCTTAATATTTACAGCTCTTTTTATGGTAGACCTTATTTATTATACCAAACCACTCTCACTAGACTTTTAAAAATCTTAAAACTGCAATGAACAAGACGATGAATTGACGAAAATTATTGGCAGAACTACTAAAGTTCCTTGTTTGACATTGGAATGCCCAAAACAACTCCTATCTGTCAATGGAACGAGCTTCGTAGGCCCGGAAACAGGCGTTTCGCGGTTAGAATTATTACGAGTATGCATAGGCGAAAGCCGGGGATCAGAGCCTTAAGAGATTAATAGGGGAGTGGCACATTGATGATGCTGAGCTTTCAAAACGTCAGGGAGTAGAGAGAGGCAAATTTTACGATCTTATTTCAACAATAAAATTTTTTTATTGTCACGAAGTTTTTTATTCGCGCTACTTTTTTCCATTTTCATTGTTGTACTGCTTTTAATAATAATATACAATAAATAACCTTGTACGGAAAGTTGCTTTTTCTTTATCGTAAATATCGTAATATAGAAAACAAATATGTGTTTATTTTTGACGATTTCAATGTAATTTCTTGGAAAATAAATATCATTCATTCAAGATAATAATTAACTTTTACACGAATATATTCTGGTCATAATAATATACAATCATTATCGAGCTTCTGTCTCTTCTTCCTAACCTCTTGAGTTTTTTATCTAGAAATGTAAACACTGTAAATACAAACACACTTGACAACATACTCTGACAATAAAAAAGATGAAGCTTAATTGACTTGACTTTATAATGTTACCAACAAATGCATGTACAAAACCAAGCACAATAAATAACCTAAAACTCCGATCCGATTCACTGCCGCGAATAAATGTAGTTTTCTAATAGAATTATTTTCTTTAAATCGAAGTGTCACAGCCATTCAAAACGTTTGTTTACCTAACAAAAATCTTTCAACATTGTGTTCTGTTATTCAGGTCTTTTATAGTTGGCACAGGGTGCTCCGATTTGTGAAGGTATCCGCTCAACGGTTGGCGCCGGGCCACCGATAAACATGCCCACTAAATCATACCCGTTGACGCATTATCGCGTTCAGAAATGTAGCTTAAGTTATGAAGACATTTTAACGCGAGTTCTAAACTTTGTTAATGCTAGGCGGGATTTAAATTTATATAAGTAGATGCTTAATTTTGACAAATTGTATTAGTATTTAAAGTGGCAACTCATGATCTTTTAGTTGGTATTGTAACGTATTAAATAAGACCTCAAACAATATTTTTTTTTGAGATTTGGGAATTTACGAGCCTTCACTAATATTCTTATTGAGTATCTACAATTAAAAAAGAGCAAGATTAGTTATTCTTTTACAATTTACTAACAAAACTAATCAAATAATATTCAATAAAGGATTAAATCGAATTGAAATTAATGTTAGTAAGGAGTAGAAAATGTTTCTCAGACTTCATCAATAGACTTGTTTGATTTACTAGTGGCAGCCACTCCTACCTAATTCTAATAAACGGAGTTCAGAACTTGTTGGCGCGTTCTCAGAAACCTCTTCAGTCTTGCGGGCTCCAGGCAGAACTAAGTTTAATGACTCCGCAACAGGACTTTACAGTACTCAGTAGGTTTCATTTTCCGTTGAACAGTGGCATATAAAACAGCAAGCATCCTGTGTATTATTTTCAAAATATAAACGTTATTGCGCAACATTGCAAAAAGTACAAAATTAAAACTGAAATTAATTTGAATACTTACAACCAGAGATCGGACAAATGGGTGTCATTACACTCATTACTCTCAATAATGTGGACTACTAATACTGTGGTTACTAAAAATAATTTTGATCCTTTGTAAGACAGTGATAAATAAGTAATATAAAGTCGTGAGGAGCGGCCATTAATATTAACCTATTTAAGCTTGTTCCATTAACATCCGTGGATTGTGAAAGAAGCTTATCACCTCAAAAATTTATTTTAGCCGTGAAAAGGAAAAACTAAGCACGGCTTTAATAAATATACACATTCACAAGTCATTGTATTATTTATTTATTACTGTCTTGCAAAGGATCAAATTTATTTTTAGGGTTAGTAATCAATGAATGTAATTTAATATGTTTAATTAAAATCTTTGAGTCATGTCCACATTATTGCGAGTAATGACGTCCATTTGTCCGATCTCTGCTTATAACCCATATTTTTCGTAAACAAAATTCGAAATACTTTTCGGTAACTTGATCAACAGGTGTAGTGACATCATTTAAGCACAAATTTGATTCAATCCTGTTGACATGTAACTGATTTAAAAATCGTTTTTGCCAAAAAATATTCTGGCGAATGTACTTTATTCTTGCAAAGCCATAACTGCCATTCCAAGCCTTACAGATTCGTTGAAACTCGATGAGGGTGTATTCATTGAAAACTCGTTTAAAATCTACTCACAAAAGCAATGTATAACATATACTTACGCTGATGTTAAAGTCTATGTAAAAAACAAGGATGTTCTCGAATCAGATCTGTTAAAGCTTCAGCACCATCGCGTGCAACGTAAACGTTGCCAGTAATGAATAACGTGGTCTGGCTTTGCGCCAGCGCTACTGTGCCCCAGGGGCGATTCAGCGACCGATTTACATGTTAAGAAAACGTGTTTAACATAAACGGGTATCAACGGAATCTGGGGTTGCCAGGTGCAAATTAATATTTCTGCGATTTTGTGGCGCTTTAGTAGTTTTCGGGGTGTTTTTAATTTGTGTAATTACAGAGGTTAGTTTTTAAGGAACGAGGAATACAATAATTGAATACGACTGTTATTCTTCTGTTTAGGAAATGCGTTGTCTAAAATAAGAATTCAGACTCGCCATTTTATCAATTAAAAATGCAACATTGCACGAAAGATAGCATCAAGAGACTACTATATACATCGATAATATATAAGTATATAAATTCACATACGAATAAATATATAGGTACGTAAATATATAATATAAAATAAATATATGATATATTTATTGAAAAATGACACAATATAACACATGAAGGTATAAAACAATAACTGAAAATAAAAACTAAACTAAATGAAACTAAATCTAATACTAAATATATAAAACAAATTCGTTAAGTAAATACATATATAAATTTCTATAGTTAGCATTAGGCATTAAGTCCGCTTTTTGTGCCTTGTTTTGCAATGAAGGTTAATAAATAAATAAATATACATATTATAAGTGACAAGTCCACGCGCATAGTGTTTTTGGCTTTGAACAGCAGTATACCACAAACCGTAGCAATTAACTTGTGCTGACGTTCGTTAAGTTTGATTTTACAATTGAACCTCGGCACGTACCCGCAGTGCAACGTAATTACGCGAATGGATGGTTTAATTAAAACAATTGAGGTACTAGCACTGTTTCGGTTAACGACGGAGTTGGCAGGGCTGTCACACTCCGCTCTAGCACAGTTTTAATTACCTAAAGTTCGAGTGTTCGGTCCACATTTCTCTGTATGCTTTTGATTTAAATAATAAAAAAATAACATTATAACTAAGATGCCTTATTAAAAAAGTTTAAGGTAGCCCAAAGATGTATGTAAAAAGCAATTGATTTACTTCTTTATATTTCCATATATTTTTTTAAACAATTGAAGGAAGCCATCTGCAAGATACTCACTTGCAGGTTGGTATGCATACAGCAACACATAAAATCGGTAAGGGTTGCCAGGAAACACAAAGTCGTATGTTTATGAATGCAAGATATAGTAATGAGAATAGAACAGTTGCCGTTAAAATCAGAGAAGGCACTGTAAAGTGTCATAACCTGCCAAGTTTCAGGCAGTGAGAGGGACAGCGCTATTACATTTACATATCTCCGTCCCGTTCTCTTTCCTCAAACTACTGGCTTGAACTAGGTATTGTTAGAAGAGACTAAACAGATTTACTAAAAACTGTGACAGAAACCTTCATTATTTAAGTGATGTCTGAAATTGAATAACTCTTTGGGAAGTCGTGGTGAGCTTGCCAATTAATTAGTTGTGTCAACAACCACCTTATATTCATTAACTTTCTGTGGCATACAAAACTTTTAGTTTATAGTACTTTACTAGTTTACTAGGTTGGCTACAATTGACAAATACAAAGCCCGTTATTCATAAACTCGCTATAAACCTATATTGGTTAAAAAATGTTGCGGCATTTTCTGTCAGCTACAAATGTCACTTTTGTAAATTTAGTATGGATGTTTTTAGTTCCATTTTTGTGTCGCACCATAGACTAGAGTAACTAGTAGAATTTTAAAATTGGAACCTGATAAAGAAAACTATTTGCCTCAAACAACCCATAACACAGAAAATGCTGAAAAGAAAACAATAGCTAAAGGATTAGTAATGATCGTTCTATTTTCAAAATCAATGCCTTAATCGAACCGTTAAGAAAAGCAGGGAGTAACGGTAAAAAGTAATATCCTGCCAATTAGAACTCCGCAGTGCCGGCCAATGAAAAAATTGCTGGACGGTGATTGGCTATCATTATAGTAAAGATACGTTTTTAAGTATTTTCTTTTCCCGTTTACTTAATTTACTACAGCATGTGGAAGCCAATATTGAAAAGAAATAAGCACTTATTTACTTTGGCATTCAAAGTAAAATGTGCTCAAGAAATGTTAAAAAGTTAAATTAACATTTTACTGAAATCTTGGAGAAAAGACCAGTCACAAAGGATTTCACAACGAACAGCATATTATTATATAATACATTTATTCTGTAATTGAAAACCCGTAACATTAGACATACAATGGGCCCATTTCGTGTCTCTCGTTTAATTAATTTCATTCAAATGAGCAACCCTTTAAGCTTAATAAACCCATCTAAAAAACCCAACAATAATTCATTTCGCCACGTATCTTTGTTTGCGGTGAAAAACGCCTCCACGTCCCGGATCGCAGTGTTGCCAGCCGAAATCCTCGATTAAGCACAATCCGGGATTTACTAACCCTTTTTTCTGCGGACCTTGCGGAAAAACTTAAACAATTTGCTTGGTTTTTACAGTTTCTGCAAAAAACATTAGGCCTGAAAGGTAAGGTTTGCATTCAGGCTTACCAGCAGTTTGCTCAGCATTCGGAACTCAGATGTGTATAATTTAGCATTATTATCTTTTACGTTTATGCCAATTTATTCAAATCTAACAAACAAGATAGCTTGAATTTATTCCTATAAGGACAACGAACCTCGTTTTTCATTGGTCTCATTTATCAATTTAATCAGTCAATGTTTAGTTACACCACTTTTAATTATGAAAAACCAGGAAAAGGATTCGTTGCATGATTATCTCAATGGTTTTTATTGAAATCAAATGACTGACGTGACTACAACTTGCAGTTGTAGTCATGTTCTACGTCAAAAGATGGTTCGGCGTTTATATTGCTGGCTGTAGTATTGTTTGTTCCTTGTCAGCCATATTTTTTCCCTTATCAAACAGGCTAAGGTCACGAACCTTTTTTCCCATGGCAACCCAACTCTCACCTATTATACATCAGTACGTCAGGCTTCCATAGTTTGTTTGGTGTGATGCGCAGGTCTTTCACGCCGCCATATTCGCTGTCGTTCCACCTCAGGTTGTAGTCGTTCCATTCCTGTCACACGTAGAGATTTATTGAGGGTTGGAAAGAGATGAAGTGAGTGAGCGAGTGTCTTTGGATTGTTATAGAAAGTCTCAGGTTTAATAGACGTCCCTTTTTAGAATTTAAATAATATAAGCGAGTTTTTCTTTAATCGATGAAGTGAAATAGCCTTTTAATTGACAATTATACTCGAAAAATGCAGCTTTTTTAATCATTTTTAATTTAATTTTGTTTTGCTTAGTTCCAAGTATGATATCAGAATTAAAATGTTAGTGTGCATACTCTTAGTTCTTTAAACATTTTAAAGGTATAGATGGTCAGTTATTTGAACAAAGACACACGCTCGTAATGAACCAGAAATAATAAATAAATAGTTTAGAAAACAATTTTGAAGCCTGATGTCCCATGCCAATGTTTTTAAAGCAAGGAAAGTTTCTACAGAGAACATTTAAGGAATTTAGAGACGAGAGATAAATATGAAAACATTTTAAACTTTTAAGCTACTAAAGTCTTAAAGAAAGGACTAATGACGTCGTAACGTTGCCCGCGGGTCGTGCCCATTTTAATTAGATATCCAGGCCATTTGCCTGATTTCATTTATAACACTTTTTGTTCCTTACAAAACGACCAAGTTAGTTACCTATATACTTGGTTGGTTAGAACGCTTACAGAAGCTAATGTCAAACGCATACATTTTTGCTCATTCAAATTCAAATAAGGAACGAATCGAATTATATTTAAATCCATTTAAAACTACGTGGGGAGATAAGAGCGTACGTGTACCTTAACTTTAAATACCACAGATAAGATGTGTACTTCAAAATTGTTTTCCATTTCAACTACCAAACTGGCTGGATACATGGGTATGTTGGCATAACCTGTTTAGATACGACAAAACAAAGCAACTGCGCCCTACAAACTTCCTCTTATTACAAAAGTTGGACCCGGCAAGTTGGAAGCAGTGTCTCGCGCTACGAATTTGCTTGTTATGAAAGGTCGTCTATGAACCGTCGGATCTTGTCATAAGTGCTCTTACATGGTAGGCGCATTGCGTTACTGTTTAAAAAGTTTAAAGGCTCTAGGCAACAAGGATATTATTCATCCAAAACAAATCTCAAACCAAAAGAATTTATTTTTTGTGTGTCGAGTTTCTTTTTAAAAAAACTATTCTTATAGATACCCCAGTTAAAGTATACTTATACTAAATATATTTTTGACTATTATTCTTCTATTTAATTCTATTCCTTCAATGTTAAATATATCTTTGGCACCCCAACCTCCGTCTATTTCCTAGTAAGTATTATATTCCACCGCAAATAATTCCTGTGAACATTTCTTAACACCCTGTACCCAGCCAGTTGGTACGCGTTAGAGTGAGACAGATTACTCGTTTCAGCGCGCTTACACCCGCACCAAGGCGTAATTAGGACATCAAAGAGAAATGTTATTTATAGATCAACAACAAGGCTCATTTTTCAACGACCTTGGCGGGAAAGCACTCAAAGCGACGATTAAAGCTGAAACTACAAATAGTGATTTCGATATTTCCTTTAAAAATAAATAAACTTAACTGATCAACAGACATAGGAGTTTTCGTGGCACGAACAAAATTGTCCTAGGGACTCCCGAACGATATTAGTTTATCGATAAATTATACTTTCTTATGTCAGTTATGACTATGTGATAACGTATAATAAGAACATGCAACTTGAATTTTTATGCAGTATTAAATTTTTGTGTAAGAAACACGTTTCAGATTAAACTTTATTCTTATAAGTTGATATTTATTTGAATTTTAAAATCTCTAAAAAGTATGCGTATGAATTACTTAAATTAAATATTACCTATCATTATAAAACATCGATGTTTATCCGAAGAACTTAATACCTATCTACAATGAAATGTCTCTTTGAAATATGTATTTGAAACAGTTATCGATAAATTTAATATCGGAAGGAAGTCCCTAGTTAATTGTCGGTTTTGCCACACAAAGTCCTATGTCTGCTGATCAACGTGATCAAATCTAAGTGCGAAGAGGAGTGTTGTGCTTCTTTTGTAAGCTTACAAAAAAAGTTAACAAAACTATGTATAATAAAAATAAAAGAAACACCGTAACGAGTATTCATAGTTTCAGTTCACAAGACAATAATACGATAGTCCAATTACATAATAATAAATAGTATTTTCTATGTAATTAATAAACTGACACGACTAACACAACAATACAAATCTACGATACAGTGCATATACTAAAGATAAAAAATATATAGATAATTACGTGGATAGGTACAGTCTGATCATATACAATAACATTTGATGCTAAGATACAAGGATAGTATAATAATGTTCAGTAAATAAAAACAGTAAGTAGGTATAAAAATCACAAAAGCATCTATTATACATGCACGGGGAGGTTTCCAGTCATCATGCACCCAAAATTCGTTTTGCACTCACTTAATTCAATAATAATGAAAAGCGAATGATTTTTATATTTTTAGTACGAAAAAGACTGCTCTCCTATACTTTAAACAAGACCAAAGACTTTGGGGTCACTACGGTTGGGGACTAAGCTGCCATATTGGTAAATGCTAAATAATTATGTTATTTAACACGCTTCATAAACTTGCCTTTGTATAAATTAAAACTACACAAAAATAATTGGATTCTTGAATGTTCTCAAATATAATCAGCCTGTATCAAAGGTAAGTGCATGAAGCGCTTTTATTTAATTTTTCTTTTAAAAAAAAAACTAAATAACTAAAAATCCTCCAAAAAACAAACTTAAATAAATAATTGTTAAATCAAACAAATATTATATATTACAATTTTATATCAATCAAATTAATAATTAAAGTAACATAACCGTCTATCTCGACTAAAACTCTACATCTGTACAACTTTGAAATAATAACTCTCCAAATAATGTTCCTGGGATAAAACAACCAACTGAAAACTGTAAAAAAACTTTTAAAATATTGTTAACGGTCAGGGTTCCGCAGGCAAGTCGGGCAAACCATGGGAGCCGCATTCTTCACGTTATTTTACCATTCCATGGCCATGCAGATAAAATACTACATCTGTAGCCAAAACAAAAAGTTCAGCGGACCCAGTGCAGAGTCAATCAAATGTACAGTGACCATCCAGTCTCATCCAAGAGTGCATCATACAACAAGACACCAATATGTTACTCTCAATTGACATACAACTTCACGACCTAGAGCCTCTTCGCTTCCCCAGCTACCGGCAGGAACGACCGAGCCGATGGCGAGTGCCGTTTATTTATTTGTTTAGCGAATATCGTCAACCATTAGTACATATTGTTAAATGCATTGCGGATTACACGGCAGCTTAGCTTAAACGACGAAGGTTAATACCAAGTTATGTAGACTACTTCACATGACATATAATAAATATTACTTTTAAAAACTATTGGATACTTACATTTCTATACTATGTCAAAGAGTAAATGGTAAATCTACGACGTAAAAGTAGAGAGGTACTATTGGACTAAGTAAATAGTGACAGTTCGCACGCCAAGGGGCTACTCTAGTGGCGTCGCCGGACCAACACCTAAGTCTCGGTTACCACAGATCATGACAAAAATCCAAAACTGCCGCATACTCCACAATACTCAGCAATTTTCCATTAAAAATAACAGTCAGAGAGAAAAAAACGCATCGGGAGGAAGGAAACAGAGAAGAAATTGAAAATAGAAGTGAACAAAACAAACACGAACGAAACGGAAGTCAAAAGAGTCAAACGGAAAAGTTAGAAATTTTATTAAATGTTTATATTAGTTTCGTGTTTTTAATCACACTTACCAATGACAGCCATATATTGGTTATAAGTAGTTGATTCTTCTCGTCCTATTGGGTTAGACGGTGTCAACAAAAACAGAAAAGGACGCAGTCAGTATAATATAATGATCTAACACTGTGACGCACACCTTCTGGACACACAATACCGGGGGCTGGCGGTGCGCGACGCGCCCGTGCCGCGCGGCAACCGCACGGCAGCCGCACGGCAGCCGCGCCTCGCGCACCGCCCACACACAATCTAATATAGATAGGCGAAATGTGTACAACACGACACACCGACTCTCCATGCGACACGCGGCCGCGATGGCGACCGCCGGCCGCCCGCCTCCGGAAACCGTGCTCCCAAAGTGCGTCACTCCAAAGTGTAGAGAATTGATTTGCAAAATATGAAATACGGTGCGTTCCAAATACTGTGCCATATCGTGAGGGGTTGCGGGAGGCGGGGGCACGCCGGGCCGGTCCTACCACTTACCAGGTTGAGCCAGACGTTCGTGGTCAGGATTTGATTTTTCTCATCCTTATTTTGTAAAACGAACGCGCGGCGACGCAAGAAAGGAACGAAAACACATGATGAACATCAAGTTATCATCTGCGCCGAGGCGTGATGGACTCCTTAAGTTTAATCTCGTTAATGGGTGTATGTAGTTGCTAAATCCTGATCGTTAAAGCCACAGACTCATTTTAATCTCCTGCCCCCGATAAATTTGCAGGGAAAGCAGTAATCCGTTTTATAGCAAGATCTCGTTAAGGAAAAGCAATTAAATAAGAGATATTTAAGCGAATAACAGAGGTTTGTGACGACTACCGTTTTACGGCTGGTCTAGAAAGTCGTTTAATTTGATAAATATACTTGTAATTAAATTGGTTTTGTCTCCTTTGAGATTTTGTTGACATTTGGCAGAGTTTTCCTGAGTTTGCTGTTTATAGTTAGGTTTACGAAACATTTTAATTTTGCAAATAAATAGTAGATTATTTTTATTATATGTATTAAGTTTGTTATTTTACTAAAATCCAAATAGATTTGTTAGATTTGGGGTTTAAGATGCTGGCAACATATTATTTGAGTCCAATTAAAAAAAGGTTTTAACTACGTTACCGCGGTGCGGGCAGACTTTGATATAATTAATATAAATGCGTTATTTATTAATGAGGCGACCCTGATTCTGTTATAAATTGAAATACGCTCTTCCAATTAGCAAATGTAAAAGCGTCTCATCTTTTGTATTATTATTTTTATTTAGTAATTTCTGAGTCCAACCTTTTTAAATCGTGTGACCGTACACAATTCCGGGGAATCGCCAAAAAGTATCATTTCATATTTACTCCAAATTTATCAAACTATTACGTTATTTGTGGGTAAATCAAGAAAACATGGCGGGCAAAGTAAATGCTTGAATTGGAGCACGGCAAAAGGCACGGTTTCCTCGCCCCCATTCAACGCTTTCAATAGGATATTTTGAAATGAGAACCAGTATGTTGCCAGCATTTTTTACGATAAAGAAGCAGCGGGATTGCGAAAAAGGTTTTACGTTATTAAAATTTTACGGTACATTTACGCTTAATTAAAACCTTTTTTAGATTAGGAATACATTCCACGTAGTTTTAGAAAAAGAGGAGTACGTGCGGCTCCGCGCCTAAGGCAGTACTTTGTGTTGCTGCAAGTGTCATTTCTCAAACCCAACTTTCAACCGCTCCATTGTTCCTTAGAACCAGCTAGGTTCCACTTGGGGCGTTAAAAGGATTTTCAGACGGTTTAATTTTCAGCATTTTCTTTTCACATTTTTGAACGAATCACGGGTATGCCGGGAATCCGTTTGGAGCGCGGAACGGTTTAATTTAACGATAGAGTTGTTCGATTTGTATGGTGAACTTTTTTCGTACGGATACGATTCCTACCCGCTATTTTGAATTATTTAATACAGGTTTAATTCATATAGGCTTTTAATATTACATTAGTAACGTAGAAATCCTCGTTTCTTATTCATAATGATGATTGTTTGTGATTTATTAAAAAAGATAATTATGTTCAATATTTTACGGTTCTTATATTTCTCATGCTTGCTAATGACGTAGATCCGATAAAAAATTCAAATAAAAAAAAAACTTAGACTCGTAAACAATTAATTTTACTTTTTAACACGGACTACACTTGAACATAAAACACTTACCACACACCAGTTCAGTGTAAAACAGTCTTAACAATCCCCCAAACCACTCTCTGTCGCGTTGCATCGAGTAATTTGTCATAAAAGCTTCCATCAACTTAACAACACATTTTATCTCACTCCCATTATATTGCTTTTTACCAAATTCAAGTCAAATTAACGTTAAAAACTTAATCATCGCCTTTTATTGTTTAAAGTGGTGATTTTGATGCTTAAATGGCGTCACCAATTTACAATTATACTTGCTCAAGTAATGAAATTGACTTAAGTCCTTCATTCTCCCGTCGAAACCACTCGAGTTTGAAAGGGTCGGCTGTCAAACTGTCGAACGGGTGAAATATGCGGTCGGCGTGACAGCTACTTGTCACTCGCCACTGTTTCTCGCTTCGCCACTTGCCGCTGCGTGGACGTGCTTAATGATTTTAAAAGGCTGTATGAATTTGCATTGTTTTCGCTGACAGATTTTTAGGTCGGGGCTTTTATCTAATTTTTCTTTGCGAACTTCAAATATTATTTTAATTCATCAGCCTATATTTTTTACAGCTAGAATTGAAGAAATATAAGTACCGTAAAAAAAATCGAACAAAGACATTTTTTTAAATTAATTACTTTTCAAATATGTTTTACCTGTAGTTATCCTATTCTTCCTCGAAATGTCTTGATTTTTCTAGTGAAAGTACATTCTTTGTACTGTTTTTTTCAATAATTCATAGGTTTTCTTTTCTATTCTTAGTTAACAGTATCTGTCTGTTTGTAGATAAATCTTAGCATTTATATGACAAAGAAAAAGGCAAGTGTTTAATTTTACTGTCAGTTACTAATTATATCTGGAGAGTGGAAAACTCGGCCATGAAGAATCACTGAAGATAATATAATATTTCTAAGGCCCAGGGCCATATTAACTAACTAATCTTGAGATACCCTTCTCAAGTTACGTCAAAGTTAAAATCAAAACAGACAACTGTGATCTCTGAAGCATCTTGAGACGGGGATCATACTATCCGTTTAAAAAAGTATTTTCTTGATCTTGCGTTGATGTAATCTCACAAAATTACACCTATCATCTTGATGTAAAATATTAATGTGTATTTAGAATGATTATTTCAAACACGGAAACCACATGGATAGGTAACGAATGGATAAATTAAAACCTATGGGTATTTTTATTTATTCTTTGTCCGTTAACCCTTAGTTAGTCGACACTCATTTCATAGAACGTCTCACATTTTTTTTAATTTTATTACTTCTTAGCGATGAAGTTTTGTGGCACATTCTGTGACAGTCAAAAGTAGGGTTGCCAACCGTACTATAATATATAATATTGTACTATATTTTGACTCTGACTACTATGTACTGTTGAAGAAATATATAGTACACAAAAATACTATATTTCCTTCAGTCCTTATACATATGCGGTTTAGGTTGGCCGTTTCAACCCGATTTAAAAGCATCAATGTAGTTGAAGTGGAGAAATAAGCTTTTTCAGCTCAGATAGTTGCCCCAATAGCAGGCAGAATGTTAGTGAGTAGGTAGTAAATAATGTGCATTATGTTAAATGATGATGATGATGACAAACTTTTTAAAACGATTTTTCTTTAAAGTACTATATTTTCTTTCTGTGTACTATATTTTTATACCTTGGACTGGGAATAACTATATTTGTCCCAGAAATAGTTGGCAACCCTAGTCAAAAGTGTAACCTAATATAACCCACGTCATTAATATTTAAGAAAACCTGAAAACTTCAGAAAATAACTTTAGTAAAGTGGAATTACGTGTTATTATACATTCGATGAAAAGTATGTCTTTGAAACAAGGGACACCGATTAGGTACACCATTATTTTAAATAGTGTTTGAAATAACCTTTCTTAATACTTGTGTATTAGGTACACCAATAGTCGCTAGTTTCCAAGACCGACGCAAAACACAAAGAATATTGAAATTTCAACTAGAATGTTGATACTATTATTAGTAGACCATTTATTCTTCAGTCTTCTGAAATAGGCTGCCAGTGTTAAATGTCATTGTCATTGGCGTATTTTTTTAATTCTTTTCCTTGACGTTCACTTAAATTTGAATACCTTTACAGTTTAGAAACACGGTGATCAGTTTGTAGATTTATAATAAAATCGGTTAGCTGGAAGGTGCGTGTGTGTCCACCTTATTGCGAGTGAATGGTCTACTTAAATCTTGCGTCGATCTTGTTTATTATTACAAATATGATTATCTTGCGGGCAGTTCATATGACGGATTTCATCAAAATTCTTCTTTTTGGAGTGATAACCTCTTATGGGAGGGTAAACAGCTTCGTTACGTAACGCGTTACGGCGCCAGCATAGAGGGAGTACAAAAACCGCTAATAGAATAGTAACTCTTCGCACCTCTTACAAATGCCCTTCGTTAAAAAGAGACGTCTATATTATGACCTCTTGCAACAGTGTACCACTTTTTAGGTTTGTTAGTCTGTGTCACTCTGCATTAGCGTGCATAAGTTTGCAGTCAGTTAAACAATTTCAATATTAATTAGTTCAACATATATTAGTTTAAGTTATCACTTCTGTCGGGCGTCCCGAGACGCACACTTTTTTAAAATTAAACACCGTCATAAAACCCAAATTATAAATGATGGTACATAGTTGACGTTGGTATTGTGTCCATTTCATACTCAGACACATAGTGTATGAGAGTAAGAGACAAAAAAAAAGTAAAAGACAAAAAAATAATATAGACCTGACTAATACAGACCAGAGTACCAGAATATTGTTCTCTGTCCAACGTGTTCCTCATTACGCGCGAACATGTAACTTAGTCAACAAACCGCCAGCAAGATAAAACACCCTATATAACTAAGGTACACAACACACTCTTTCTAGCATAAAGGACTCACCACATCGATGATCTGTTGCAGCGTGAGCCCGAACTTGACTTCGAGCGGTTCGCTCTCGTTGGCTACTGGCCGCTCCAGAGTGTTGTAGGACGCCAGGAGTGCGTTCAAAAGACGCTTCTCGTGTGGGCCTTGCTCCGATACTGGAAAAAAGCAAATTTGTTCGTCCAAATGCTTTCACGTGTAAATATAGTTCGAATTACAGTCAAGAAATCTAATGCAACGAACATTTTAAACCCAAAAGTTGAGTCGCATACATTTTTTGGGATCTGTAATAAAATGTTCCAGAATACTTCAAATGTACGTTATTAATTTCTTGACTGTTTCCATTGTATTTAATGCCAGCCTTCTCAATTTCCATATAGAATGTAAAGCCGCCATCTTTAATAAATACAGGGTGTAGAAAGTTGACATGGATCAGTGAGGGCAGGCTCAAACCCTCCCTACCTCGTGAAAGTTACCTTTGGAGACCGTTTCTGACTGCTTAAATTATTTTTAACAGTCATAGATTTTTGGAACAATACACAGTTTGTGATAAACAGTAAGTTAGTTATTATGTATTATTTCCTTGGGATTATTTGAAAACAACCAAGATTAGGGTAATAGAAAAATAACAAATCAACAAAACAAGACTAAACTAACTTTATACTCGTAAACTGTAATGTAAATCTTTCAAAAAATCAGTGATTGTCCATTAAAATAGCTTGAAAATTTAGTGATGGTCCCTTAATGTCGTGTTCACGTGGAAACAAATGGTTCCAGAAGCTGCCTCTACTGACCGATCTCAAATTTCCACCCTGTACACACCTTAGTACCTTATCGCTTTAACACATTCACAAGTTTATATGGCAGTTCAAATAACATCTTGATGTGACAAGGTACTAAAATTGGAGATACCGGAATGGTGGTTGCACCTAATGACGAATTTCGTAAGTTAGAAAAACGCATTCAGTCCCATGAACTAAAAATATAAGGCTGGCATTAAATGTTTTAAAGATCGATTGATAGGTTACAGTTGTTATGATGCAAGGAGGAGCACCAATGGATGTAGAGGAGCGAGTGCCGACGTCCTGGATATTATTTTCTAACGCAGTTTAGGAAGAATAAGATTAAGGAGTATTTATTGTCACCCAAAACCATTAAACCTAAGCAAACAATTTACATCTCTTATTCATACACGCGCAATAGCTAAAGTGTGCTTTAAGTAAACTTTGTCTTTACCTGTCATTGTGACGTGTGAATTTGACAGAAAGGGACAAAGAATACTTTAACTTAACTAGTTTAAAGGGGGTTCGTGTATTATGTTTGAGTTTGACGAGGAGTTTTTTTATCCTTATCATGGACGAGGCATAAGCCCACAAGCCACCGTGGTAAGTGCGATCTGTGACCCATAAACATTTCCATTCTGCATTCCGTAAGACCGTATACGCGTGGCCAACCCTGGGGGCTAAGATAGACTCCATGCTAGTAATTTCACCGGTTGTCCTATCCCCACACCGGAACACGAAAATGCGTTTGCTGCTTGGAGCCAGGTAAAAGGATAAGATGGTGGTAGCGATCCGGGTGGAAAACAGTATAAAGCATTCATCATCATCATGTCAGCCGAAAGACGTCCACTGCTGGACATAGGCCTCCCCCAAGGCCGGTCACTCAGACCGGTCTTGTGCTTTTCGCATCCACCGCGGTCCCGCGATCCTGACGAGGTCGTCACTCAATCTTGTTGGAGGCCTACCTACAGCTCGTCTTCCGGTCCGCGGACGCCACTCCAGAACCTTCTGACCCCATCGGCCATCAGTCCTGCGAGCAATGTGGGCGGGGCACATAAAGCATTAACCACACCGAAATATAAAATGCGCTGAGCTGCGTCAATTTCAAAAGTATGGCCTGCCGTATGCCGGTTGGCGTAAAGGTGTAACTCCGTAGTCAACTGGAGACAAGACACTAAACAGTGTTGTGGTGGCATTTCTATAAAATACTTATCATAAACCTGTTACCTTGATAAAAATACACACACAACACGTCACCAACTGCTTTAGAGTGGCTACGGAATGACACCTTAAAAGACGACTTGCCGAGTTTCTTACGCCGGTTCTTTTCGGGGCAAAGGTTTTATTTTTCGAACCGGTGGTAATGCTTTTTGACATTCATAGGTGCATTATATTATGCCTAAATTGAAGAATAAAGAACTTTGACTTTTTGACTTTGACTTTGACGCGCTAAAACAATGACGTAGTGGACGTGTCAATGCGTAATTATTTACTTTTGTAGTATATAAACAAAAGAAAAACCTTCCTTGCCTGTAAATGCATCCCGTTAGTGATATATCGTTAGGAAGCCTTGCAAATGAAGTTTATGCAGCCTGTTCTGGTGGAGCTCATAATTTACAGTGTTTTTGTAGCGAAACGGGATAGTTGGTAATTGGTGTAGAAGAAACACAATTTGTAACTGTAAATAACTAGTTCTTGCCACAACTCCTATTGTGACTACTAGTTTCCGGGGGAGAAGTATAAGTGCTATGAAACAGCGGATTGATAATTAATAAAATTACTTGCTAGGTAACAACAAACATTTGGCTAAATATTCCCGAAAAAACTAAATAATAAATATCAGGGGACAATGTCACACCAATTGACCTAGTCCCAAACTAAGCTCTAGGCTTGTGCTATGGGTATAAATACTTATATAGAGAAATATATACTTAATTACATAGAAAACATCATGACTCGAGTACAAATATTCGCGCTCATCGCACAAATATTTGCCCTCACCACGATTTGAACCTAGTACCGCTAGCTTTGTAGGCAGGGCCACTACCAACTAGGCCAGCGAGTCGTCAAATATAGGTAGATAAATATTTGAACGGGGGAAATACTAGGGAATCTCATAATGATTTAAATCATTTCTCCTGTACCTCTAGTGTATTTTTACATACACAAAAACGTCTCGATCGCGTTCGAGACGGTTTGCCGCGGGAACAGCAACTTACAATCGAGGCACCTAGCAGTTTACATGTAAGACGAACAACGTCATACATTTTTGCGGTAAAATAGATTCAAAAATACATTAATGTTGTCTGATCCTCACATCGGAACAACACAATGCGAACGAGCTGCCTGGCGGTAGGTTATAAAGATCGCATCATGTGTACCAGTTATAATGGTGGCTTCATACTTAGCCACGTTTGCCCAGCATAGATCTTATATATCTTACAATTGACATACTGAATGAAAGACATGCAATAAAGATATTTGACCGAAAACAGCCAAGTTACCTCCACAAGATACGTCGATGAGTGTATTTCGGAGAAGCTTCACTCCCTTATTTCACAAGGCTTGAGCTAAAAATAAACGAAGCTAAGCCGATTAATAAGGGAAAACCGCAACTTAATCCCTCTGGGGCCTTGCTGCGGCCATTTTAAGCTATTAGGTATTTGGAGTTTTGTTGAACCAACGGATCACAACGATCTGAACTTTTTTTATTAATATCATAAATGCACATATACATTAAGTATTTGAAAATAAAAAAGAAAACATAAGGTTAGTGGAAACTGTGACCCATAGACATTCGCATTCACAAGACTGCAAGCCTAAGACTGTAAATGCGTTGCCTACCCTGAGGACTAAGATGGAATGCCTCTATGCTAGTCATTACACCGGCTGTCTTATCCCCAAACCGGAACACAACAATGCGAACACTACTGTTTGGCGGTAGGTTAATGGATAAGATGGTGGTAGCGATCCGGACGGACCCTGCACAAGGTCCTACCACCCGCAAAATTGCACGAATACCCTTTCACATATAAAAACTCCCCACACCACGACTTCAAATGGTCTAAAAAGCACATGTCCAATTATGTAAATTGTCCATTGTGTGAAGTTCTCTTATTCGTAAATTACCCAATTCGCATAACGTCCTTGGAGGGACACGGCCAGATAGCAACAAGACCAATGTTTAATTCGTCTAAAACGTAAATTACTTAATGTAGCCCATAAAGCTGAACGCCAAAATCGCAAAACGTCCAAACCGTATAATGTCACGTACGTTACGATGTTAAAAAAATGAGTTTAATAGGTAAAATGTAACTTGATAATATAACCATGATATAACTCTCCTCTTTAAACACGAATTCTTCTTATCTTTCAATAATGACAACAATTATTGACTTCGTTTCTGGTTGTCATTTTCTGAATTTCAATGAACGCGTTTTCGTCATTTTGCTACTTCAACTAACTGCTTTTATTAAGATTTGACGATTCCTTTTTTTTTTGGTGATAGTGTTTTTGACAATATGTACCTCTAGTTTGGACCTTATGC
Source organism: Acleris sparsana (assembly GCA_923062465.1). Taxonomy (NCBI): domain Eukaryota; kingdom Metazoa; phylum Arthropoda; class Insecta; order Lepidoptera; family Tortricidae; genus Acleris; species Acleris sparsana. The sequence continues at coordinate 2,825,276 of OV281287.1, read as the reverse complement.
TACACGGACTAATGGCTATTTTGTTCTTATGCGTTTTAGATGTTTTGCTAATGGAGAAAAATCATCATCATCATCATCATCATCATCAGCCCGGGGGCGTCCACTGCTGGACAAAGGCCTCCCCCAAAGAGCGCCACAAGTCACGGTCTTGAGCCGCTTGCATTCAGCGGCTCCCCGCGATCCTAACCAGGTCGTCAGACCACCGGGTGGGAGGCCGTCCAACACTCCGTCCACCGGTGCGGGGCCGCCACTCGAGAACTTTTCTTCCCCAACGGTTATCAGTTCTCCGAGCTATGTGGCCACAAAAGAAAAAAACTAATGAGAAAAATACTAATACGTGTGACATTTTGTTTCTTGGTGAATTTGCGACTCTGGACATTTTGCTACATAGACGATTCGTTACTGAGCGGAAAACCCCTCTTATTCATAACTGCGTATAGCTAAACTGAGCTTAAAGTATGTTTAGTCCTTCCCTGTCATTATGACATTTGAATTTGACAAAAGGGGACAAGTAATACTTACAAGTGAAGGGTAATTTGTAATACAAGTCCAACCAATGTTAAGCTTTAAGATAAGCACAAGAATTAGCCACTAAAACTGTAAAACGCTACAAATCACCGTGTGCACCCGATCTAAATCCCAGTGGGCCATAGAAGCCACAAGAAGGTTAACTTACCTCAATAAATAAACATTTATCCACGCCCTCAAGCTTTACAATAATCCAAAATCACTCCCAAGCGATACCGAACCCGCGTTAACATACCTAAGCTAGATAGATAACCAAAACAGGATTACCAACCTAACCAACGGATCCAAATCCATCGGATTCGATACACCTATAGGGTGCTGTTCAGGTGGGGTAGAGCTGGTTTCAGGTGAGCCCGGTTCGAGGTATAAACCTTAATTTGGGTGTCTCGGGTGGCTCTTAGTGGGTGATGTATGGCGCGTAAAATTTGAAGGATAGACGTTAGTCTAGCGTGGTAAATGTCTCTGCCGCATTTATGAGGATTTGAAATGATAGGTGATGCTAGAAACGTGGCAATAAGCTTTTATTTAACTTAACATGTTTGTAAATTACTACTTTAAAAAAAATATATATTTAATAGTGATCATAAGATTTCAATGGCAGGCAGTGGGTTGCGCTATTTTATGTTTTTTGACACCTCACACGATGTGGTTTAAGCGTTTTTTTTTTTTTTTTTATGACATAGAGAAGGCAAACGAGCACACAGGCCACCTGAAGGTAAGCGGAAACTGTGACCCATAGACATTCGCATTCACAAGACTACTAGACTTAACGTATCGTATTGTTATTAAAATAAACCAAACAACAATACTTTCTATAATAAAACGAATCTGACGTGTCAACCTTTAAGAGAGAACGGACAACCGAACTTTTTTATAAATCATAAACATTGCTCTTATTAGATATATTATAGACCTAGTATATAGCAAATAAATTCCAGCCCCACCTGAAAACCTTATCATCAACCCCCTGTAATCAGTAAGTGCGACCGCACACTACTCCGCGGGAGCACCCCTAATTCATGCGGGGCTACCTGCCCTAACCACAGGGCCCTTTGCGCCAGACTTTACAGCCAGTACCGATCGTGTTTTAGCTTAGGTTTTTTTGTAAATTTAGTGTTTTAGGAATGGCTAAAAAGAATACAGGCGTCATGTTTCCGCATACTTTACCAGAAAAAGGATATCAACAGCGCGTTATCGTATATTTAAAAGTTCCGCTTGAAACAAATTTAAATTTGGAACCATTGTTTCCACGTGTGACGTTTATTGCCGTGACGTGGCGTGATTTGTGACGGCCGACGATTTCATTATCACGCACACGGTTTCACGCGTTTAAATGAAATTGAAATAAAAAGTACTCGTTCCCAGAATCTGGTCACTAGTGTCAGCTTCGTTCAGATTATACATGTCGCCACAATTTTCCTACGAGTATTAAAGATTCGGTTATTGTAATAGATATAAGTAATAATTTTATTAACGATTGTGAACCTCAGTGAGAATAAGTAAAAACAACGATTATTATAGTATAATTTGCGAAATTTAATCACTATTTTACTGACTGTAATTCTTTACTGTGAAGTGTCAGTCTACCTTAACCTTACTAGAATTATAGCGAGTGTAACAAAGACAAATGCATAGAGTGTATTTCATTCGTTCCACTACTCCTGTATGTAATGTATTGTTTTACAAGCAAGTATGACAAAAAGTAATTTTACTTGGGAATGACCAAAATGTTTCTACTTAAAAACAATCTTGGAAATCTTAAGAAAAACCAATATGTTACATGAACCTTAAATTTAAAAGGTTAAAGTCGGTCATCTCCTTAGTGTAATCCCTGATGGATATAAAGTTTTATCGGTTATGCGTCTGAGAAACAAGAAAAAGTTACGAATAATATTTCTGAATAACTTATAACCGTGGGCCCTTGGGAGGAAACTTTAAGGAGACATGCAAAGGCTTTCTAGAAGCAAACTGGCTTCTTTCAGGATTTTTTTAGCTTTAATTTGGATTTTATTATTACAACTTTACCGGATTTTTCATCGGAGAAAAGAGTATATTTTCTCTTTTGGCCGACGTTTTACTAAGATTTTTGGTGATAAAAATAGCACGTCGACTCTTACCAACGCGATCGAGCATTAATGTAATTATGATTATTTAAATGACGTTTTAACGTGACGGGTTTAAAAAAAATCCGGAATTTTAACTAAAAACTGAACAAAATAAAAATAAAAATAATATAAAAAGGTCATCAATTCATCAAGGAATCATATTTATGTCAATGACGCGTACTAAGAGAAACGTCTTTAATGTAACTCATTGTCTGGTAATTAAAAAGCCCCTCAGTCTATTTTACATAATAAATAATATTCATAAAGGCCTCCTATTTATGCTAATGACGCGTACTGAGAGAAAACTTATCTTAAGTACTCAACTAATTATCTGGTAATTTCCGACGCGCATTTCGCGGCTTCCCGACCAATAAGAAAGCATGTATAAACTTTGAATAAGTAGGTCACCGTCTTTACGTGAAGCACCCTCACATTTCTACCAACACAAGAAAGAGAATCAAATTCGAATTCGGAACGGCACTCTGCGCGTTAATATTGCGCTGCGCGGTAAGCAGCCAGATTAGCCGCCATGATGCAACTTTATTGCACATAGACAAGCAATAGCTGGCTGTAAGCGGAAACCATTGTGTCCGTTATGAGAGTGTTTTTAAATTTCGAGCGCCAAAGACCTAGATTCTAGCGCGGGCGGATTCTGTAAGCCGTTTAAAATCAAAAATGGAACACTGTAGTTTTGAGCTGTTTTACTTTTTTAGCTGTCTACGGAGCAGGTCTAATTAAAAAAGAGAAGTCATTTTGTGTTTTTTAGATATTTATATTTTTGGTGAAAGTTCATTCTTAAAAAAACCGGCCAAGTGCGAGTCGGACTCGCGCACGTAGGGTTCCGTACCACTATACATCTAAATAAATGTTTTTCTTTATTCTTTATTATATTGGAGTTGATTGAATGAAAGGTAAAATGCGGTTTACGATTTATAACGTATTAAAAAAAAAATTAGATCTCGTTCAAACCAATTTTCGGTGGAAGTTTGCATGGTAATGTATGTACGTGTCCTGACGATGACGATGACTGATCAAATGCAGCTTTAGTTAAATCCGCCATGTTGTTATTGATTGGTCCTTTCCCGGATGACAGCACTGGCTGTAAAACGTAAACATGAAAAATCTATTTAAAAAACAACCTAAAATATTGTAAATTAAATAATTGTTGATGTTAATGTTTGGCTGTTAAAAAACAATAAATAAAAATTTAAAACTTTAACATAAAGTAACCAAGTCTTTTTTTTTTATATTGGTAACGAGATCGAGCAGACATCGAGCAGGGTCTCTATTCTTGGCGGTAAAAACCATATCGTCTTTGACTTGTTATGGTATTGTTTTAAACTCGGCCGGTTTTACTGTCAGGTAAATAAGAGCTATCAAAACGTTGACAATACCATAACAGGTCAAATACGATATGAATTTTACCGCCTAGTACAGAGGCGCTGGCTAGAGTTCTTTTTATGCTACCCGGCGATCTGGTCACTAGTAATGATGAAATTTGTTCAACAGTTTTACCGCCAGCCACTGCTACAAGTGCTACGCTGTAGCCCGTAGCAGGATTTGTTCACTATGTAGCCAAAACATGCTACAAACCGTGTGCCCGACTATCGGGTCGTTGGGGCTGAATGTGATATGTGACTAACTGCAATCCGAACACCGCAAAAATCATGAGAGTCCGATTAAGACATTCTTAATAAGCGTTGAAAGTTGTAGCGTTAGTACGCGTCACAACGTAATAATTATGTTATGTTTGTCGTGAAAATCTGCGATTAAGTACATAGTGGAATTGAAATTTATTTTTAATTTAAAGGCACTAAAGGCATTTAAAGGCTCTAATAGTACCATTTCATTTATTAGGAGTTAGATGGCAAAAAAACTTTTTTTTACGTGTTTTAGCTTTGTTATGGTACTTTCCAGTTTTTAATTCATATAACTGAGTATATTATAAAGTTCAACATAAATAATCATCCTTATTTCTAGAATAAGGTCATCTAAGTGTTTTCCAACAGTAACATTTCACAAAGAGAACTGCAAAACTTGAAATTTCAATTATCGCTCTCACTAGAACTTTTGAAAGCTCTTGGCCGTGTATGCCGCTTGGCTCAACAAAGCACTTGTTAAGTTATACAATGGAAATTCAACGGTTTCTGGATTTCATCTGTGGGTTGCAATTAGGAGAACAGTATTGTTTTGTAGATCTCTCGATTGTCTATATTTGTATGAATGTAAACACTTTATTGTAGAGACAAAACATCTCTTTAAAATTAGAATGAACTGATCTAACGGCACCTCGTTTGTCAAAATTGAGCCATCCATTCGGTTTTATGAGGGACCATATTATAACCATAAATACAAACATACCCACATACATGATAATGAAGAGGCTGACATTAAGATAGTGAAGGGAAAAAAGTAGTAGATATTGAACCCTACTGTATAGTCACGGACTTTTGTTATGCCACTATGCAACCCTGTCATAATGACAGCGTCAAGTGACGAGATAGAAATTACATGGGAATTAATCGTAGATGTTATACGACAAAGTTCTATATTGGTATATCAATTACAGTGACTGTACTAAATAAACACAAGTCTCTATTCAAGTAATATTCTAAAGCCAGTCTTTCAAACCTTTTTTAACTGCAGCCTTTTACGACGCAACTTGCTGCGAACAAAACAAAAATGCACCCAACAAACCCGGTAATAAAGGTTAGTTAGTTTAGGGTTAATCAACCAACGAACCAATTACGGGTCCTAATTATTTCTAAAGTCGTTCGCGAAGCTGAGGACCCTCGTTCGGTCGTAAAGAACTTCGGAGCAAACTGTTTTTTGTTAGAGTTACGCTTTATGAATTTTAAAGGAGGTTAGTAACGCGTTTTTAACCTACTTCGGAGGAATGTGAAAGGATTACTGTGGAGCGAGAAGGATTTATTTACGTCTCAGTTGGAAATAAACATACAAACCGCCATCTTAGTAGGCCAAACTTTTATTAAATGGTTCTTTTCAATTACAAACAATAATCCACACACAAAAAAACAAAGTAATTAACGGATTTTTTTTACGATGTGAATTACCGTAAGTGCGTAATTTCACGGTTACACATCACTAAGTGAGCCACCATTACTGCCAAGTTAATGAGAGTTATCTTTGCGTTGACGATACGATAACAATAGGTGTACTTACGAGTACAAAGTAAAATAAGGCCGTAGGACAGTGGAAAAGACGCGTTAAAACGTAGCGCAGTAGATACGTCACTGCGTAAACGTGTGAAATGGCATTTTTTTAATGGCTATGTATTAGCAATGAAAACGCGTTTAAATAAGCTATATTATTGCCGAGGGTAGAAAGTACGCTATTTATGGACGAGTCATAGAGACAAAACTCAGTTGAGGTCCATAAATTACACATTCTACCGAAGTAGACATAGTGCTGACTATCGCAAGGGAAAAAAAATTGCAATTTTATTAACACCAATAAAAAAAAAGTACGAAAACGGGCTGTCCTAAAAGTAATGTTTTCTCCTTAAACCAGATCAAAAATGACAATATTTCCGAGCAGTGTTGAAAACAAATATAATACAATCTTTAATTCGGATCTCTCTACAGTAGAATATTCTGTGACCGAATAATTAACAAGCTGTGAATAAATAGCGGCGGATCAAAGCGAGTCAACATTGACGGAGCCCGATTGGAAACTAAAGGATGCAGGGGAAGGGGTACGTTCAAATTTTAAACAATTTGAAGTATTGTTTCGAAATAAAAATAACTTCAAACCCATATTAACTACACGAACTTAAACTTATTCATTATAGTGTTGTGCGTGTGATATTGTTTTTATGACAACGCGTTGGCCTACTTGGTAGTGACGCTACCTACGAAGCGCCAAAACTCGATCCGAAATTCTATTCCCATGCAAAATTTTTTGTGATGACCGCGAGTATTTGTTATGTGCGTCTGAGTCTTAGATATTTTTAATGTCAGTATATTAGTATGTATTTTTCTATATATGTTAATTGTCACCATAGTGCAAGTGTAGAGCTTATATCAATTAATAAATACTACCCCTCCGCTGCGTGAAATACGGTGTCGTTGCGTAAACAAAAGACGGGGTCATAGTAGCAATATGGCGCCGTTTTTGACGCACCGTTATATACGCACCGTTAAGCAGCAGTGCGGTCGGACCTTTATTCCATAATTTTTAACTTCAATAAACAAAAGACAAATAACCCTATTCATCTAGATGTATATACTTGTAAAAATTAACTACAATCAGGCTGCTTTAACCAGGATTAACAAAAATATTATTCAAAAGAATAACCAATTAACACACACATAGCATCTCCGAAAGCAAACATTTCTACCAAAAAGTTTTTAAACGCTCAAATGCCAACAAACATTACCGCAACATCAAAAGAACTCGTACAAACATGCCAGCCCAACATGATAATTCGCGGCTACTGCCAAGCTGACAGCCAATCAGAAAAAGCGATTGGGTTGAAACAGCATTCCATTACAAAGGCTTGACCGCTTGGCGTTAATTAAGCCTGCGGGTGCTGCTAGGCTGGGACCCGGGAAATATTTCTAACTCTCAATTGGTCGAGTGAACTATATTTTTGTCTTTACAATCTATAAAACTAACAAACACTAAACTAAAGTAATCAACAACAATTTCCATATTCAATCAATTGACATGGTCACCCACGTGGTTAGAATAGATTTTTTGTTCCAATTGGTAATCCATAGAGTGAAATTACAAGTACGTGCAATATTGTGCAGATGTCCGTAAGTTTTTTTTTTTGGCGGAGTATCAATCATGATTTTTATGTTATATACACAGTTAAAGGCATGTTATATGCATGTATGTCGCTGTATAATACCCATAGTAGAAACCTAAAGCTTACCTTGGGAACAATTTAATAAAATATAATATTTGATGTTTTTATTTATAAATCATGCGACCTGTATTTTTGAAAGCCTTTTAACTATTAAACCTTAAACATTTTTATTGCTACTCTGAATATTTTGCTTTTTTAGGTCACACAACAGGTACAGTCAAAAAAACTAATATTTTTACAGCAAATGCGCCAAGTGATACATAAACTTAATTGTCAGTGGCACAGGGACATGTAGATATTTTTGACGCCATGGGAACGTATTTATTCTTATGACTTTAACTTACATAAATATTGTGTACTAAACTCGTCAACGGCTCCCGATCTATCGCGCGATTTTCTAATCCGTTCTCGTGACAGCAGTTGCGCAAGTTTTTTTTAAATTTCTGATTACATTTCAGCGGTTTGCATGTTAAAGACGGATTCCAAATGAACTGGGCTCTATTCTAGGCTGTAAATAGTGGATTGTGTCACGAGGGAGCAAAATTACATATTTAAGGCAAGGGCGTACATTGAATCTTGAACGAAGCGAAGGATTCTACAATTGAATCCCGAGCGTAGCGAGGGATTCTAAAATAGAATCCTGAGTGTAGTGAGGGATTCAAGTGTTAACGCCCAAGGTGGAAATAATTTTGCTACCGTGTGACACATACTGCTTCTCACATCACCTATGAGGAAAATAAAAGATCTTAGTGATAAAACAAATTTAATTATTCACACTCTCTAAAAATGCGGAAATTATCAAATATAACAATAGGAAATTATCAAAGGACCATGGGCAGAAATGTCCCCCCCCACCAACAGAAATGAAACATGTCTCATTTAACAGATCTCAGCAACATTATGTATTTTTACTATGGAGACGATCACCAGATGTATGGGGTTTTCTTGGAAAACCATAATCGTATCGTATGGAATTTGTTTGAAAATGAACACATATATGGATGATTTGCCTTATTTGGCCCTTGTTTTCATTAAAAAAATCCCATTGATTTTGCTACTAAAATAAGTATTTTGTCTTTTTTTGGGTCCTTATAAACATATAGACATGCATCCCGTTACTGTTGGTGGGGGGGGACAGTGCCCATACAAATTTGCCCATTGTCCTTTAACAACAATTATCAAATTTGGCAACTAAATGTCCTTGAACAGAAAAGTGCCACTTTGATCCCTCCTAGCAGGGAAGAAAAGTCCCTTTTTCCGAGTAGGTGATATGAAAAAACCATTTCGTCTTTGATATGTTAGCGTATTGTTAACGTTTTGACAGCTCTTATTTACTTGACAGTAATGGCGGCCGAGTTTAATACAACACCATAAAAGGCCAAAGACGATATGGTTTTTACCGCCGGGAATAGGAGCCGGAATATTGTTTACATCTAAAACAAAATGTAATTCAAATCATACGTAACATAGTAACGGAAAAAATGAAATAAGTAAGAAAAAAGTACAGATGTAGTGCATAATTGTTTCCCTTCGTATTTTCACGGAAACGTACGAACGCGTCTTGCTATTTCAGTCGGTCACAGGACAAAAAATACTGAGGTTGACTGAAGTAGCATGAGACCTTCGTACGTTTCCGTGAAAATACGAAGGAAAGCAATTATGCACTACACCAGTACCTACTTATAAAATTTGGGCGTTTGCGACAACCAACGAAATTAATATCATATAGAGGTTTCCGTCCTCGTCCATAGGGTTGGCAACACTTTTGAAATCTTACGATTGCAGTCTTGAGATTGTAGTACTCGAATGTTTATGGGTTTCAGATCCCATCACAAAAATAATTTTAAAAAAAACACGACTGCTGTTTAAAAACAAAATGACAAAAGTTATTTTTTTTAATTTAAAAAATCTCTTTCTACCAAAATAAGCTTGAAATACATAAGTTGTATATTTTTTTGTAATCTTCTTTTCAAACCCCTAATTTTGATACTTCACTTGATAGGTTTGTAATTGTTTTTTTTTTCGCCCCTACAGTATGGAGTATAATAATATAGTAAACTCTACAATTTTAATTTTATTTTCACAAAATTTCCGCGAATACGAACGATTTTAAAAGGTCATAAAGTGGTTCAACAATCCCTTGTTTCGACTGTATATACCAATTAGTACATGAATAGTTTATAATCTAAACTTTAGATTCTAAAGTTTCCTTATCTCCAACAATGGACCTTTGTCCCGCCTGTATTAAACCGAAATGGTATCAGCTAAGTCTTGGAGGTTAGTTACGAACTAGTATCTCTCTATTCCTTTGATAGGTTTCTTTAATACATAATTTGAGTTGGTCATAAGTTTATTAAGATTATGTGGAGTTGTGCTCCCTGTTTACCCGATTACATCTTAAGGAGGGATATTATTATCAAGTATTTGTATGAATATTACTGTGGCACGCTCTGCAGCCTGACCGGCTTGATGGATTTTAACATATCAGGTGTAGTTAGATTTGTCTCGACTGTGGGAGTGAGATTGGCTGTATATTTTTTTCATTTCTTGCGCTCTTAAATGACTCATAATAACATTGTATAAACGGACTAAAGTGATGCATTTAATCCCTAAGGACTAAAGTTATACTTTACTTCCTAGGGATTAAAGTACTTTATCTTTATTTATTTATTTCAAATTGTATTGTGTTGCTAAAACTTAAATATAGCCTCCTTATAAGTAAAAACTTAATTTGACATCTGGAGACTCTTTACATCTCCAAAATTGACCGTGGAGACTTTCTACATCTCCCTTGTTTGTGTTTTTTTTTATTAATATTTAATTCTTAATTTTAATTTGACATTTGGAGACTGTTTACATCTCCGAAATTGTATTATTTATTTTAATCCCACAATTTAATTTTTATTACTACTGGGACCTGTACATCCCTGTGACATTTAAATTGTGTAGCTTAAGTTTAGTATTGTAATGTGATTTATTTGGAAAAAACGGCTTACTGTTGAGTTTCTTGCGGCGCTTCTTCTGGTGGTAGTGGTCTCTTTGGAAGTGCTGGTAGACTCAGACTTGTAAAAGTGCCTACAGGGCCTACTTACAAAACTTTTTAAATAAATAAAAAAATAAAAAAATAAATATATACAAGTGAAACTTAAAAAAAAACACGACTGCTGTTTAAAAACAAACTTTAAAAAGTTAGATTTTTTTATTAAATCTCTATCTACCAAAATAAGCTTTAAACACATAACTTGTATATATTTTTGTAATCCTCTTTTAAAACCATTTATTTTGATACCCCACTTGATAGTTTTTTTTTCTTTCAGCCCCGCAATATGGAGTATATAGTCCACCATTTTGTTTTCATTTTAACATCACATAGCCTATGCTACTTGGGATGACGTAAGGATCCTAACGATACCTCACACATCTAAATCGGTCAAGGAATTTAGAAGTTATAGTGGAATAAAGAAGCTCACATACCTACTTACATACATACATACAAACATGAACCCTGTAAATATTACACTCCTTTTTCGGGGCAGTCGTGTAAAAATTACCTCCACGCAGTACAGTGGCTCTATACATCTCGGTAAAACTATGCTTTTGATATATTGTATTGTTCTAAACTCGGCCACCATTACTGTCATGTAAATAAGAGCTATCATAAAGTTGACAATACGACGTTTCAAAAGCAATATGGTTTTGCCGAATACAACAGAGTCCCTGTTTAAAGTACAAACTATTGTTTACCAGGTTAATCTACTAACTAAATATCTAATATCGAAACCATGTTACTTGATTAAAACTGTCCCGTTCCAACTTATAATTGAGAATTCCTAGTACCAATTATAACTTTTACTACTAAGCTATAACTTCGACCAGATCGGATGACTTAAAGCTGCAATTTCGACTTTACTTAGATTGGGTATAAGATGCAATTGAATTCTGTAATAGGAGTTAAGGTGGACAGCATTAAGGGTGTTGCATTAATTGATTATAATAATAGTTGTTTCGGTAAACAGTCTTATAGCGAAGAGTCTACCAACCCTTTAAGAGACTAGCTCAATTCTTTGTACTTATAGTCGTATATTTATCGCTGGCTAGTTCCCAGAACTTAATTTGGGGCTAGACCAATTTGTGGGACATTGACTTATTGAAAGGTATTATTTTATTATGAAGGAGAAAGTATTTAATTTCTCTTTTTTACAGTACTTGAAGCTTTCTAATGTTGTTGTGCCCTCGCTGGCCGCCACAAGTATACCTGTAGTTCTAGTTCTATTTGTTGTAACGTCACGTGACGTGTAATAAATGATTTGCAAGGATCGGAAAAACGCCCGTCATTTTGAAAACATAACACTGTTCCGTACAGCAGAGACTTCATTTTGATGTTAATAAAAAAAACTTATTAGGTATTATACTATAATTTATACATTTATTATACTATAATTTATATGTATTCAGCGACAATTTTATTGATGAATAACACCGGAATGGTTATGGGAAAAAAAACCTTCGCCAATTAAAGATAATGGCTAATAAAATATAATAAAATTTGCCTGCGAGTCCATAATGAGGAGAATTTAGGACCGATTTATGAGTCGAAAATGTTCTTTCACAGTTTAGGACGTCATTTGTGTGTGTGTTTGGGTTTTCCCATCACCATTCCGGTATTATTAATTAATAAAATTGTCGCTGAATACATATAAATTATGGTATAATAAATGTAAAATACCTAATAATATTTTTTATTAACTTCATAAGGAAGTCTCTGCTGTACGGAACAGGGTTATGCTTTGAAAATGACGGGCGTTTTTCCGATCCTTTATGATTTGATTGCAAAAGTCCATAAAAATAATTTGTACTGAACGTTCACTTCTAGGAAATGTTATATTTTTTATTGCAAAATTCGTGCAAAACCATTACACAAAATTGAACCTTTCAAAATAATGAAACAATCGGGCATCGGTTAAAATGCCCGCCAATATATGAAACGACGATAAATTAAGTTTCAATTGGATTCCGATGTAAATAAATAATATCAGGTCGTAAACAAGCGTCGTAAAAAGGCATTACACAGCATCATCCATAAATTATACTACAAGATAAACCAATCACGGTCAATGGGGAAAAGGTTTTGATGAGATTTATTAGACATTGGTTCATTTGCGTTATGTTATTACACTTTGACCTTAAGGATTTATTACGTAATAAACGTTGATGACGTTGGTATATTTTGGATCGAAGGATGATGATGATATTTTTAACTGAAGATTACAGTTTGATTAAATATTTTAATTGTAAGGGTTGTTCGCCTTTGTACGTAATTCATATTGTTTTTTTTATGAAACGATTTCTTGTTATGCAATACTGTTTGCTCCAAAAAGCAAATAATGATATTTAAACTTTTACGGATCAAACTTTATAAAGAACGATACGACGATTTAGGACGATAGTTGTAGATACCTTGTGCGTAGTAGATAGTTGTATGGAATAGTACTTTAAATTCCTAAGAAACAAAAAACAGTCGACACTTATTCCTTTATAAATGTACAATTGAATTAATTCACAAGTGACTACTTAGTCGCAAGAAATACCTCCATTCCACAATGCAGTCGGACTGGAATGCAATGAGGAAGTTTCACAGGAGATTGCGCTGACCCGGGAACTTTGGCACGAACAATCTAGCATCTCCTTAGCACTTGTATCTAAGCTTTACTACAGCTGCCCGAGTTGTAGTAGATACATTGTAAATACCAGGAGGTACGAGAAGACATTAAATACGAAGGTAATAACAATTTCACAATGAACGTTTGAATATAACAATCATCTCTTCACAATTAGATCGTTGAAAATGATTATGTATTTTATGGATTAGGATTTTTTTTTCTAAGTCTGCGAAGTTATATATTTTAGTACTTAGGCCATCTGATGGTAGGGTAGAAGTACCGGTTTTGGCCATCTTAAGACCGTTTTTAAGTAATATCTAAATCATTATGAAATTACCAAAATAATTTTATATTTTATCTTAATAAATGTTTAATTTTACCCTAAGTGGACTCTGAAGCCCGTAGAGATCTGGAATCTTAATATTGCAATCTGCAGCAACAAAATATTTTGTGAGAAAATCTGACATTTCAAATGCGTTGCCAACCCTGAGGACTTAAATGGAATACAGTATATAGGTATATGCATGCACCGCAAAACTACATAATGGCAATTTTTTTTTTTTACTGTACTGGACTGCACACTTACACCTTTTTTAAAGACATCATTTTATCTCATCACGCGTTCGCGTTCAGCTACGAATAGGTGAACACCAGAGTTCAGCTGAAAACCAGCGCTGTGTTTCCGGCAGCACATGATGACCTGGGTCCTATTTAACTTCACACTACATTGCAAAGATTATATTTCTGCTCTAGTGTTGTTTTTTTTTAACCATAGCTTTTGTGTTGTAGGGTGTTTTTGTCAAATGTGTGTTCAATTTATCAAGAAAGTTAAAGTATTTAATTATACGGTAATAAAATATTAGGCGTTAAAAATTACGATTTTATGATTACCCTACTTCCGTCAACATCACCCTAACACCAAATCAAGTTATCAAACGTTCACAAACACTTAAAAACCAAATCAAAAAGAACCAAATGAGTCTTATCATTCTGCAAATACTAGCGAGCAACAGCGTCGAGAGGAAAGGGGGTCAGAGGGGGCCGGTGGAGGCTCCCGCAGGGGGGAGAAGGGGCCTAGGGGCCGGCGGGGGCCGACATGAATGGCTCACCACGTGTATACGTTTGGACGCTCCGATAGACGTTACATTTTAAAAAACCTATACGACCTTGAGGCGGATAAGTTAACACAGAACGCAAGAGTGAAAAATCTGTTGTTTTGGATCCAGTTTTAAACTAAATCCGTTGGTTTGATGTTTGTTTTTCCGCATTTTGTTTTGTGAGCTGGAAATTTGCTTCCTATTTCTATTAGCTTTAAACTGAAATTGAAACGTTATTCATACTTTAAAATCTTAATTCCCTAAGCAATAATCGGCTTCTACTCTTTGCGGGCAATAGAGTGAATCGTCTGCATATAGAAAATTGAACCTAAAACAACTGTTTAATCTTAATGAAGTTAGTGATGGCATCATAGAAAATAAAACCCGTATGCCTTTTACAACCTGTATATGATTACACACGAAATCACCCGTATAATAAAACTTCCCAACAGGTTTGGCCACTTGCCCACATTCTCCTCTCGCCCACTTAGTTTAAAGACGAAGATTACCCTGATTGAATCTATCGCGGACCAGTTTTTAGGATTTCCCTGAAGAGTATGTCGTAGTTCCACGTGTGCTAAATTGAATATTTTCTCTTTCGAAATACTTTTAAATGATATTTAAACTCTGTGCACTTATCCTCGTGAGGTCCAACATACTGAAACAAGTAGATTATTGTGCGTGGGAATTCAAATCTACTAGTAAGGAAATAAAGTTCATTTACCATCGCAGTAAAATGCCATTTTCCAATTCGAAACAAAGATAAGTATATGAACTTTATCTTCGTTACAATATACTTCTCTCAAACATGCAATGGAATGTTGGCGTTATGTTAGTTATTTTAGGCTTCAAAGTTGCCGTTGCCGGCGGAACAACTCGAGAGAACTGTAAAGGAATTTCGTACAAAATTAAAGCCCTAGGCCGGTAAGTATTTTTTATTTTTATTTTTTTTTTAATATACTAAGCCGTGCATCCAACCAAAGCGTTTGCATGTCTACAGCAGAGGTAATTAAGGTTGCGTAGTGCAACTTAGATCGCAGGCGATGTAACTCGGTGTGGCGCAGCGGCGGCGGCGCACCCGACACAGCGCGGATGACTGAGCACTGTGGGTTACTTTTAATGTTTATGCACTCCTAATATTTGAAGTTGTAAATTTTGTTTTATTTTTTAATTTATTATATGTTTGAGAAAAGCACTATACTTACCTTGCCGTGAAAAGGGGTTGCCGGCCGAGTTCATATAGACGGCCGAGCGAAGCGAGGTCGGATAGTTACGAGGCTTACGCCTACTTCCCGGCCTCTGTATTAATATACAATTAAATTAAGTTGAAATTAATTATGTGCGTCCCACGGTGAACTATGGGCTTCACGAGGTTATACTTATTTGACGCTGTTAAACAAATAACTGTGTGACTAATACTTTTGAGTCCTGAATGTTTTCAATTTTTAAAGGGTAAAAACGGGACCCTATTACTAAGACCCCACTGTCTGTCCGTCCGTCTGTGTGCCACCAGGATGTATCTCATAAACCGTGATAGCTAGACAGTTGAAATTTACACAGAAGATATATTTCTGATGCCGCATTAACAAAAAATACTAAAAACAGAATCCCCCCTTCGTGCGCGAGTCCTTCTCGCACTTGGCTGGTTTTTTATATTCAGCTTCTATTCATATATCATATAATACGAACGGATCTTAACCTCCCCATAATCCTAACTCCACCCGTATGAGTAATAACGTACCCCACTTAGAGGTCGCGTACATCTAACCGTAGTCCGATTAACGTCTCGTAAATTAGCCGGGTACACCAACAGCGTACACCTACGTACAATATTACTAAAATAGTCAAATACTAGAAAAAAATAATTGGTAATCGGGTTTTATTTATATCAAAACCAAAGGCGTCGCCGAGGTTTTGACGCTAAAAATATGTTATAAAAATAAAAAATAAATAAATATCAGGGGACAATGTCACACCAATTGACCTAGTCCCAAACTAAGCTCTAGGCTTGTGCTATGGGTACTAGACAACGATATAAATACTTATATAGAGAAATATATACTTACATACATAGAAAACATCCATGACTCAGCAACAAATATTCGCGCTCATCACACAAACATCTGCCCTTACCGGGATTTGAACCCAGGACCGCTAGCTTCGTAGGCAGGGTCACTACCAACTAGGCCAGCGTGTCGTCAACTAGGTGTCGTGTTATAGGTAACTACTGTTAGTACCGGCTCTGCCCTCTAACTTTTATGCACAATTCCAACTGATTACTTCGATGAGCATCATAGTTTTTTTTTTAACTTCTTGTCTAGTTAGACGTTATTGTATACGTTTACAAACTACTAGTACTTAATGGCAACTCTATTTAAAACGTGCTATCTGTAATAACAAACATAAGGTTAAGTAAAAACTATTTGTATAAGCATCCTAATTGCAACTTGATTGAGACTTCTATTTTTTTTAAACACCCTACAATCCCAAAGAAAACCTTGCACGCTAACGTTAAACTTAAAAGACAAGAAATAGTCAATGACATTTGTAATAAAAAGGTTCAAACATGCTCGACGTTTTTACCAAACTACGAAACCCACTCGGGTCCACTAGCACCGCACGAGATCGATACACAGCCCGTGCGGTAGCGGTAGACCTTTAGAAGGCAACAGCTAGGCCGTTGCCTGGCAACCCCGGGCCCTGATGCCCTACTTACCTGCTGGCTGTACGGTCAGGGGTTGCCATCCTCGCCGCTCGGCGGGAATTATTTAATTACTGACTGCGATGTATAGGACGCTTGTAAATTGATGACAATTATTTATTAACTATATATAAAGTGAGTGTTAGTTTATACAGGGTGTCCCAAAAACCAACGACGACCCGCCTAAGGCTGATTGAGAAGCTAAAAATTAATCCAATGAAGTCATATGTAGTTTCAGCGATTTTTCCTAGTTTCAGGGGTATTGATCATTTTAATTTTAATTTTTGTAATGTTCTCTTATGTCTAAGTCACGAAAAAACGATAATTTCATGTTATTTTTCTTACATTATTAGCTTTATTAAGTTTTAGCGAAGTTTTTAAACCCATTACCTCGATTTTTTAATCAACTTTTTAAGCAATGACACAAAGTGTGTTTCTCCATACTAGGTGTCCCAGATTTTGTATTTCACTTCGTATGGAAAAAACCACTTCATGTGATTACTAAGACAGTTGTTTTAAAAAACCGGGCAAGTAGGTTTAAAAACTTTGCTAATGCATAATGATTCTTATAATTTAAGATACCACTGAAAAACTTCTAAAAGAAAATATGAAATGAAGGATTTTTCATGACTTGGGCATAATAAGGGAAAATTATAAAAAAATAAAATAAAATGATCAATATCTATGATGAAGCTCTGGCCTAGTTGGTAGTGACCCTGCCTACGAAGCTAGCGGTCCTGGGTTCAAATCCCAGTAAGGGCAGATATTTGTGTTATGAGCGCGAATATTTGTTCCTGAGTCATGGATGTTTTCTATGTATTTATAGTACATTGTGCATCAAGGGTAGTATGAAGGGAATTACTAACGAGAGTGTTAGAAGCCCGACGCCGAAGGCGGAGGGCTTTTAATGACTCGAGTTAGTAATCCCCTTACTGCCTGTGATACACACAATGGTTTTCATCACATTTGCGAGGAAAAACACTTAAACTCTGCAAAATATAAAGAAATAACTTTTGACGAACGGGAACGTAAATGGAAACGATATTTTTTTTGTGACCTCTACCACAGATAATAACTGCGTTTAGTTTCGACCTGGATTCGAGCCAGATTTAGCCAATTTGATAAAAATGTATAATTACTAAAATTAATGATAAATGTTGATATAAACTTGAAATAGGTATAAAAATAATGAAGTTTAATGAAGCGTATAGGTTTTGTGTAATGTAAGTTAGTCTATAGCTAATTTTTAAAGATGAAATTAGAGACCGATTTAATTTTTGGCTGAAAATTAAACCTCCTTAGTCAGAAATGATGTACGAAAGAGTTGCAAATTTTAAAAAGAAAGTCATTACTCCCTAGGGATGACAAACTCGCCATAATTCCCGCGGGAACAATTTAGGCCATTGTCCTTCTGTATACAGGCATGGAATAACACCATTTACGAGCAAGTGTGATGAAAAGTATATATTTCTTTATATAAGTATTAATATCGTTGTCAAGTGCCCATAGTACAAGCCTAGAGCTTAGTTTGGAACTAGGTCAATTGGTGTGACATTGTCCCCTGATCTTTATTTATTTTAAACTCTGAAACTAAAAAAAAATAACTGTTCCAGTGGAATGGTTAACTTATATTGATTAACTTATTAGAAAAAGCGAATGTCTATGGGTCACAGTTTCCACTTACCATGAGGTAGGCTGTGTGCTCGTTTGCCTTCTCTATGCCATAAAAAAAATAGCGGAATTACAATGTTTCTATACTTTTCTTTATCAGTCTTGAAAGCTTGACAGACTTGGAAGGAATTCGGTACATAAATAGACCACGTCCTGGATAAAGGTACTTCTTGCCGAGAGAACCTAAACAGCTTATCTGTTACGCGGACAGAATTGCGGAAAAAAGATTGTAATAAAAATAAACACCCCTTACAACGCTAATAAGTCTAGACACCTCTCATAATAATATCATAAGTAGATAAATGTGACCGCCAGGATTTTGAGATTTATTTGAAATATCATTTCATAAAAATGAGCTTAAAACGTGTGTCACTAATATTTAAAGTTAACCGATTACCTACTCTTGACATTTACGTCTACGCTACTATAGAACCCTATTGCAGAAACTCAAAAAGCAATTTAAACGTAATTTCGTTCTCATCACTAGCCGCTGTCATTATGAAAAGGTTCTACAGTGGCTATACAATCAAAAAAAGCTGATTGAACTTAGTTTTAACGTAATAAGAGTAACAAGCGTAAGTGATAAAACATGGTTTATTTTGAGGACGTAACATGTGCAATGTTTTAGCTAAACTCGATACTGCACTGTAAAAGCAACAAGATTTGGTATAAAATGGAATAAATGGCTCGTTTAATATTTCGGCAAGCAGCCAATACGCCACAAGTGTCGGTTACAATTTAAAACGTTGCCAGACGGTATTTTTCTGAAAGTGTTTATATTTATACAGATACCACTGTGTTGTTTGTTTGTTACTTCTTCACGCTGAAACGGCTAAATGTATTTGGATAAAAATTGAAAGGGAAACTCATACGGGTTTTGCGGGTGGTAGGACCCTGTGCAGGGTCCGTCCGGATCGCTACCACCATCTTATCCATTAACCTACCGCCAAACAGCAGTGTTCGCATTGTTGTGTTCCGGTTTGGGGATAAGACAGCCGGTGTAATGACTAGCATAGAGGCATTCCATCTTAGTCCTCAGGGTTGGCAACGCCTTTGCAGTCTTATGCTAATGTCTATGGGTCACAGTTTCCACTTACCATCAGGTGGCCTGTGTGCTCGGTTGCCTTCTCTATGCCATAAAAAAAAAACCCTAGATTAACACATAGGCTACTTTTCATCACAGAAAATTAAAAAAAAAATGAACCGCGCAGAAGCTAGTTATAAATAAAATAGTAGAGTCAATAATATTTTCATTATACACAGTACAATCTCAGGATTTCAATGTCAAGACTTGCAGTCTACTAAGAGGCTCTGTAATATAAAATGACCCCTTTATCTGACTGATTGAGCTGAAAAATTACGAGCTATAATAATGCCGATTTTCCAAACATACAGATGTAACGAAGAAATAACAAAATTACGAAGTATAATAATATCGAAATGGAATTAAGACGAGAAGGTATAGTAAGGGATAGGTGGAACAGGGGCTAGGTTGCAGCAGGCGCGGAGGGCCAATCCACCCAGAAAAAGGAGCTCCGCGTTAGCGGACCTCCGTCGGCAAACTTATTTTAAATCAATTAGGCAGTATCGATTGAGCTCCGGTGACACGCTCCTGTTACTAGGTGGTATGGCCCTGCAAAACTTACATAACCTAAACCTACCTGTCCTCATTTTTATATATCTACAAAAATCAGATAGTAATTGTTATATATGTGGACATTTTTATACATCGACAAAAATAATTCTAGTCTTTGTTATTTTTAGAGATTGTATAAGATGTCGACATTTTAATACCTCGTCACTTTTCCAATATAGACATGAGTCGCCTAAAGGCACACTCCTTATACTCGTGCATTAAATACAAAGGTGCAAACCTAGAGTTCCGGACTAGGTCATTTTGCGTGTGATTTATTTATTTACTGCTTTTGCCGTCGAAAGATCATTATTTCAACAAAATAAAAACTGTGCTTCATACAATGCATTTCCGCTGTTAAAAATATATGTTCAGAGTTATCCCAAAATGCTCAATACGCATAATAAATATCCATTTGGGATAAATTCCAAATGTTTGCCGGAAACATTGAAATGAGGTTCGGGACTGTAAAGTTTTTATTAGCCGTGTCGTATTCAACACGTAGGGTTGACAAAAATGTAAAAGCGTTTTTAGAAATTGAGTTCACCACATATTTACAATTAAAGGTTATACAAGATCGTAAGGATTGTCATCCAAGAAAAAAACACCAAACACCCGATAAGTAAAACCTTATTTTATTGGTAACAAAAAAAAATTAATACTGCACAGCAAATAACACAGCCAAAATTATTCGAATAAGTTGTCAACGAAATCATACTCCATGGCAAGGCAAACCCTTGGCGTCCCTTATGCTATTTCTAAAATTGCCAAGTATAATTAAACAAATGAGTGTATATAAATAACAGAGGGTTTATTATTAACTGTCAAAACCTTCCAAGTTTCAGGCAGTGAAAGGGACAGAGTTATAGCAGTCATATAGCCCTTTTTCATTCGCTCCCTGGATTTGACAAGTTTTGTTAAAAGCTCAATGGGATCCCACGGGCTTTGACAAGACATACGAGTATGATATGACAAAATGAATGAAGGCGAGATAATTGAGTAGTGAACTTTTTACGCCACATGGTCTTTTCTACGTAAAAAAAACGCGTCCAAAATAAATAATTATTAAAGTAATTAGTATGCATTTGAGAGAAACTTCTATAAACATGATTTTTATTAGAAAATGTTTTAAAAAAAACCTGTTATCAATTGGCGGACACGAAATAATAATATCATAATAATATTAGGGGACAATGTCACAGCAATTGACCTAGCCCCAAACTAAGCTCTAGGCTTGTACTATGGGTACTAGATAACGATATATACATCTTATATAGAGAAATATATACTTAAATACATAGAAAACATCCATGACTCAGGAACAAATATTCGAGCTCATCATACAAATATCTGCCCTTACCGGGATTTGAACCCAGGTCCGCTAGCTTCGTAGGCAGGGTCACTACTAACTAGCCAGCGCGTCGTCGATATATCATCATCTTACGTCAAATATATCAAAGAGTTTTTGTCACTTCGCGAAAATATAACGTAAACGTAACGCATCTTTTCAGAGGGCCCTGCTAAGATGCACTACGCTAACTATACCTTGTCTATTTAACAGAGTTAATACTAGAAAACAGAGAATGCACATAATTGGTCAGCGATAAGGACGATGCACAGGCACAAGGTAGGTTTACATGCCTGTCAAAGTTTAGTCAACATCTGTCGCTCGTACGGTGCGGACGCTTTCAAGTGCTTATCTTTGGTTACAAATTTTTACCTGGCTCGTTTATTGGACTGTTTCCCGTTAAAATACATAATTAGGACTTATAGATGAATTAACATGAAATGACAATGTCATGTTATCAGTAAGTTAATTATTTGAGGTGCCTCTAACTACAAACAAAAATAACGAGAAATATTACGAATATTTTAACAACAGGCGGCATGTAAGCCGAGCCCGCCATCGACGTGCGTTTGTTGACGCCCACTGGCAGTTTCTTGTCCCTTTCATTTTCATACAAAAGTGCAACAGAGACAACGCTTTGTTAATTCTGTTAAATAGACAGGGTATAGCTAGCTAGACAGATCACGTGACTCTTCGTATCACGTCATCTACCAGTGACGCGATTGGTTTAAAAATGAAACTAATAGAAACGCTAATTAGCCTAGTGCATCTTGGCAGAGCCCTCTATTCCCCCAGAGGATCTATTCGGTAAAACCTAATAAGATGTTTATATCGTATTGTTTTTACGACAACATATCAAAAGCATTTAGCTTCAGTCTATAGAAGCCCAAGGCTGTTAATTACGGGCTACTGCGTAGTGTTATATTTTTATTTTAGCCAATTTGTTGATAAACATAACTTGGCAACCCTGAAACGAAGCGTGTCGCAAGCATCGATGAGAAGAAGCGAAACTTTCAGCAGTTCAATTACTATGCATACTTAACATTCTTCGCGGGTCCTGCATATTAATGGACGCGGTGATTTTTACCGGCGGCGGAACCGGTGGCGTTTTTTATGTGGCAACCCTTTTGGTGTTTAGTTTGTTTGTGATTCCTTACGTTGGTTTTAAGGACTGTAACTAAGCGTAGGCTAAGTTCACGGCTGTTAAAAAACCGGCTAATTGCGCTTTGTTTGCAGACATAAAGGGTTTCGTACCATTCCTGTAGGGGGGTTCCTTGTAATTGTAGCTGGCAATAGACACAAACTTATCTGTAATGCTCGTCTTAAAATGCATCAAATATGATAGTTTTATAATTATGGCTTGACGTATCTTATGACGGACATCTCGGTCAATATTCATCTCCTAAGAGGTTCAAAGGGGGGTGGGAGGGGAACTAATTCCACGCGTATGAAGCCGCGGCCGATACTAATACTTTATAAAGATTTATTAGAGATGAACAACATTTTTGATCATACACAGACTTTCCACAGATAAAATAGTCCCATCTCTATAACGATAATGAACTAAACTTTTTTATTTAATTTCAGCTTGTGTCGGATCCGCAGTCGACTAACGAGAGGGGGAAGGGTAAGGGTGTGGGGGGTAGGGCTGATTAATTATTATTTTTACCCCGACGAACACGCTAGCACGCCCAACGGTTCGAGTTGCACTTTAACTTGTCGCTGTAATTTCCAAGTGCAATTTTATTAGCAACATAGTTGCATTTTCCGCGTTGGTATTTTTCGGACTGTTTCTCTGTGGTGTCTAGAGTGTTGAAATAAATAGATTTTTAACCAAGGGATGAAATTAATCAATTGCATTCCGAGATATTGAGGCTGGACGAGCGCCAGCGCGTGCGCCTATAGTTCGAGGGTGCGGTTGATACTACCACCAGAATTAAACACTCTACTTTTCAATTCGACTAAGAGGAAAGTAAACCAAAACTGTACTTATATTACTGTCACGAACTTTGTGTTCAAGTAATGTATTACAAAAGTAATAAGTATTTTGTCACAATTTCAAAAAGAGTCCAAAGTAGCTTAGTGATTAACCAATTATTTTTTCAAAATCATTTTCCGCCCTAGGGATGTAAATGATTTTTTCAGCCCGCCAATGAGATATGAAAATCCTTACTTTTCGAATAGATCAGATGAAAATGCGTCTGAATCGAGCTATCTATTTAGGAGTTACGACGCAAAACACAAACACACATACACTTAGAAACTTAATATATTTTTAATTAAAAAGAACACAATGTCAGAAAAATAGTAAGCGATTCCATAATGGATAGGGATGTATAACACAGTCGTGCATGCTGCATGAGTAACCTTCACTTGAAAAATGTGCACCTACTGTGCAAAAATACTGTGATATTGTAAATTTATTTATGAGGTATACTTTTTATTAATTTACCTTTCCGAGTTTCTTACGAGTACTTCTAGGGACAAAAGTTTTATTTTACGATTCGGTGGTAATGCTTTTTGACATTTATTTGTGCATTATATTATGCCTAAATAGAAGAATAAAGAACTTTGACTTTTATGACATTAACTTTACTTTGACAATACCTAGAAAATTAATTAATTAAATAGATGTTTAAGTACGTATTCTGTTTGTATTTTATTTACGGTTGTGTTAATGTAAATATGTTATAAATTACAAATGTATAATAGAATAGAGAGCTCGATATTATATTTTGTAGCTTTTAAGTACTAGCTTTGTCTATTTAGGCTATATTTTATTTAGTTTTTAACATTGCTATACCCTAAAAATATGTTTAGCACTTAATTAGATTGTAAGACCTCTGTAAATACCATGAATGCAATAAATTGAATATGAATAGAACGGGTTAAAAAAACGAATACAGCCGTTCTATTTTCAAATCAAGACAAAAGTACAGCTGTAGAACATATTCAGTTTAAATTTGAATTCAGAACACTATTAAAAGGAGAACGGCAACGGCCAGGCATTTTATCGCGCCGGTGGAATGGAACGCAGCGCTCCAAACCGATCTACTATTGGAATCGACTAGATGCTTCCGTATTCTGTAGATTATATTGCTATTGCTGTGGTGATGGTGTATGCTATCTGTGGGCCTATTATGATCGTGTTTATCAATATAGATAAAACTTCTGTCACTTTCTGACTTATGTAAATGCGAGAGGGACGAATGCTTTATCAACCGCGATAAAGGCGAGCATAATACGGACCCTGGTCCCTATATTATAAATATAGAGATTTATTTATGGGCCCATCCTTTTATTTGGCTCCTGTCACTCCCAGGTTTAAGAAATAGGAGGTTAATGACTACTAAATTATAACACGCAATCAATAAGTCGATTAAAAATCCATTATTACATGAAAATGTTCAAATGATGTTGTAAAGGTTTTTTCAACACACTTGCTCAAAACGACCTTTTTATTCCACCGATTTTTGGCTCATAAACCTAGATATTAAACACGCGTGCTTTTTCAGTATATTACGCACAAGTGCCTTTAGTTTATTAACCCAAACAATTTACATTTGTAGCCTAGTACCAAGTTGTAAGTACGAAGAAGAAGCGATATAATTTAGTCGGGTTATACCTTTTTTTTTCCTAGCAACAAACAGTTTTTATGCGGCAAAT
Source organism: Acleris sparsana (assembly GCA_923062465.1). Classification (NCBI taxonomy): domain Eukaryota; kingdom Metazoa; phylum Arthropoda; class Insecta; order Lepidoptera; family Tortricidae; genus Acleris; species Acleris sparsana. Next base: position 2,800,033 of record OV281287.1, on the reverse strand, counting down.
AACATTATCTACATATTTATTTCAATAAATTGGTGAAATCAGCTTTATTACTAAAAAATAACTCAATTTCATTAAAATCATTTAAATTTTTCTGTAATTTGTATTTTAAACATGAATTATTACATTTTAAATTTGGGTGTTGGCCGACCTCGTTCGCGCCTTAGCCTTGCGCGCGCATCGGTATCGCGGCAAGAAAAAAAAACAACGCGCCAGCCGCCATTTTTCGTAAATAATTGACGGCTGTGACGCCTGTGACGAAGATAGTTTGGATTAATTATTGTGAAGTTTAATATTAACGAAAATGTCTTCTTTAAGTAAAGAAAATGAAGAAATTGTAATTTTACCAACTGTTTTAATAATTAATTAAAATTTGACTAAATGAAGAGTCTTGTTTTTATTTCGCAAGTGTGTTGAAAAACGTCGTATGTAACACGTGTGCCTGTGACCATAATATACGCGGCTTTCTTGTGGCGCACTCGCTTTCGCTCGTGCGCACACAATAGCGCCTTGTATACAATGGTCAACTTAGCACACTTGTATCATAATGTACTATTGAATTCAGGTGTGTCTGAATGTAATATTCTTACAGAACCTGTCCTTTTTATCAAGCCGATTAAAAATCATGCACAATTTGCAAAACATCGGTCTAGATTAGGATCCGAAATATACCTAGATGAGACTTTATACCTATATAGCTTAGGCATATGTTTGTATTTCATATGGCTGAACACAATCCTAGTTAAAACAAAACAAATGAGCTCTCTGATATCCGTAGCCTTTCATCTCTATAGCAATCACTGACTTACAATAGAGTACCTTACGTAACAGGCATTGTTTCAAAATTGTTTCTGGCTTTTCGAAACGGCCAGCACTTATGGAAGAATTCGAATTTGGAAAACAGTTCCAGCCAGAACGCGTCAACGCAGAACGGTTGTTAGCCGCAGCCATTTTTTAATGGAAAAAACCACAACAAATGGACAACGGTTCGAAATTGAAAGTTTCTTCTTTTATTATATCTGGTCAGAGGGTTTTTTAATTTAAAATCGAGAGAAAAATTCTATAGTAAAGAGTTTTTAATCTACAAAGACACACTCGTATACCCACTGGTACAGTTTTCTCGGTGCTAATAATTATATTGCAAGCCGCAAAACAGTAATATAACTTTTCATGTCTCATACTCTGCAAGTAGGCCATTGTTTATCTTAGAAGCTCTATGGGAGAAAATAATTTGAAAAAAGAACTATGTCAATAGATATGCAGTAGCAGAAACATATACACCCTCTCTATATTAAGATTATAAAAAAAAAGTTATTTGAAAATAGAACTGTCAATGAATCTATACAGTAGAAGAAACGTATACAGCATCTCTATAGTAACCTAAGTTAAATCAACCTAAACCTGTATATACAGCCACTCTTTGATTAATCTATACCGAGTCTTTTATAATTTTTACTATTAATGTTCCTCATAGTCTTCATAAAAAATACAGTATTTAACTCGGGTGAAAGTCACCATTTATTTCACACTCGAAACATTGGCGCCCTCGCTGTGCTCGAGCGTCAAAATATCTCGAGTCAAGTAGGTGCCTTTCATTAGGTTAACAATCTACTATTAAACGTAACATGTCAACTCTTTGCGGCTTTGACTCGTGCTAGTTTCGGCGCTCGGGCTAATCAGCAGTAACGAGATGCCGCGAAACGCAACCGCCCCCGGTCTATTTAGTTATTTAGCCGGTCATTCTGTGCGGTTTTAATCTAAACTGCTACATAAAGCCGAGTTAAAATTTATGTTAACGTGTTTAAGAGATCGGAGTTAATGCAGACTTGAATATTTTGATACTTGAAATTATTGCAAGAGCTTGCATATCACTGATTAAAATGCAGAAAGTATTATTATTTGTGCTTAAAAAATGGAGAGTAAATTTCATGTCGTTTTTTGGATTTATAACAGTAAATAACAATTGTGTTTGAAAAGTAAAAATACAGTCCTTACAATCCATTATCTCAGGGGTTGTATTTTTTGCCAAAAAAAATATTTATTAATGTATCAATTTTCAGTATGTCCAATTGTCCAATCCCATCCCCAAACCAAACCTATAAAAGTACAGTTCCTACTAACTACGAGAGTAAATAAAAATATACAGTAGTTCATTAAACCAGTTACTGGAACAGCACGTACCGAAACTTATACAGTAAAACGCCAGACAAATTCCAAACAACTGCACGGATTTTGAACGATAAACAATTCTAACTGGTTTTACCAACCACTGTGATTCCGTGCTCGTAGGAGCTCTACAGCGTAGCAGTTAACCGAGAAATAATGTCAAAGTCTCGAGTGCTACGAATCTAATGGGAAAAAGAGAAGCATATGTGACTCTGGCACGCTGGAGAAAGATAGAATTAAAAAATGGCGGCGTTTTTTCTGTAGCTCGCTAAGCTTCTACGTTATGTGAGTATAGTTTCTAGTTCCTGGAGCAATTGTGGGATTTTTATGAATTTGGAAAGTATTGTAGCTGGTAAGTTCGGGAATGTTCGGGCGACACGGGGTTAAATTGTGGTGTGTGCTGGGATTTAGAAACGTACTTTATAAAATGAACAAGACTTTCGTTCTTATTAGTATTGAACTATTTTTAATCATAAAGCAAAGAATGATAATAGGTTTATTGGGTTTTTAAATGTATGATGGTTGTAACTATTAAATTTTCTCAAACATGCTATTTAATGTCGGCGTTATGTTAGTTATTTTAGGCTTCAAAGTGCCACGTTTCCGACGGAACAACTTGAGAGAACTGTAAAGGAATTTCATACGAAATTGAAGGCCTAGGCCGGGAAGTAATTTTTTTTTAATTTTAATTTGGCCATGGTGGCTGTGTTTATGAAAAGGCTAAATAGCTGTTTTTTTTTTAATTTACTAAGCCGTGCATCCAACAAAGCGTTTGCATGTTTATTTGAAGTACCAGGAGCGCAGAGGTAATTAGGAGGTTAGCACGATGCGGCGAGCCCCGCGCGCGCCACCAGCGGGCCGGCGGGCGGGCGTACTGAGCACTGTAGGTTACTTTTAATGTTTATGCACTCCTAGTACCTATTTGACATTGTAATTTTTGTTTTAATTATTTTAATGAATTATGTTTGAGAAAAGCACTATACATAGTTCGGCGGGAAATATGGGGTTGCCCGCCTCAGACCTATACCCCTTTTGTCCCGGCCTCTGTAGTAATGTACTATTAATACAAACATTATAACGTAACTATAGCTGTGTAAGTTTTCTTGTTCCTAGTTGGAAATACCAAAAAAAATCTTTAGCAGCTGGATAAAATTAGTATTGAAAAGTATGTCACGGCTGTTTGTTGTCCATTCCTCGACAAGAAAATAAATATTTAGATCTAAAACTTTACATTAAACATTAAACTAGCCAGTCTTCAAAAAATACAAAATCATGCTCATCTTTACTTTTTTAGTGTAACCGATAAAAGATACACTTCACTGAACAAAAACCACACCACCGACGACGCATCAAAAATTTCAATATAAATACCAACGACAGTGTTGCCAACGCAGAAAACTCGTAACGCGACCAACATAAAAAACAGACCAGAGACCAAACATTATTTTTCCCGTCAGACAAGGCGTTATATTTCGTTACGACAATTTTACTTACGAATTTCGCAAAATCAATTTCGGTTTTGGGTAACATTATAAGGCGAATCAGGCGCGCGTTTATTCTGAATTTGGCAAAACAATTTTCGTCACGCCTGTTAAGATTCGGTGGCTGCGTGTTTTTTGGACAGCTATTGCGATATTTCCGTTTTATTAAAAGCTTTTAAAACAAGGGTTTATTCTCCTTTATTTATTTTTTAAACGACTTATAAAAGGTTCTATGTTCCACTGTACGTATTTTTTTAAATGTATGTTCAAGTTCGTTGTTCTACCACCAAAGATTGTTAAATTTTGGTAAAAAAACAAAAATATTGATATGTTTTAAAACAACGATTGCGCGTTTATGTCAGTTAGTAACGCAGGCTTTATCATAGAAGTAAAAACTATGTTAAATATTGTTAAAGAAGATCTATTAAGTCGCCTTTAACTGAACGCGTAGGAAACTAAAATATTTTTTTACGACGCTTTGATAACATCTCAAAGTGCTTATATACTATAGTACTCATATTTACTTAATATCACGTGCGATATTATAAGATGTTTTCAATACTACTGAACGAACTCTTCGTTTTGACAATAATTTAGACTATCTTGCGTATTGGAATAGTTAACATCATTAATAGAATCGTCAACGTAATTATAGACGCTTGTACCTTATCGCTTCCAACCTGACGGTGAGGTGACTAAGTACTTAAAGATGATCACATACCTACGACATAGGTAATAAATAATACTAGCCATACTACTCCCAGCGCTACTCGAAGGGAACAACCGACCCCCCTTTGGTCCAAATTCCAAATATAAAACCTAGTTTTCGGCAAACGCCAATCTCCTTTCAAAACGATCCCCATGAATATTCAACCTTTCCCCAAAGGCGGAACGTAGAAATTCAAATGAGGGTTTGACGTTTCCAAAATGATCACTGGCCAGTGATTTTTTTTTTGTAAAACGAGACGTTTGACTAACGTGGGATTTGGAACGTGTTTCGGATAAAGGGAAAAAAGCTGCACGCCTATATTGAATCAAAGATATCTAGAGCACGATGGGTGTTTTCGGTGTAAAGCGTATCCGAGCGATATTTTGGATGGCAAATAGTTTTTACCAGATTGCCGAAGTGCATTTTATTTGACCATGGGCTCTATTCTAGTCTGTAAAACCACATTGCTTAAGTCATGTTATCGCGTTGTTTTTAAAACTTGACCATTACTGTCAAGTAAACAAGAGCGTTAACAATGCACAAAAAAAAAAGTAATGGCGGATTTAAAATAGTTTACCAATTTTTATTTCATCAAACGGCATTTAACGCCGCATGAGTTTTTTTGTGGTAATCTAAACACTATTGTATTTAAAATGCTGCTTTAGCGAAAAATCATACTAAAGTAAAAACTCAAGGGAGTCCATACAAGAATTGTACGGAACCCCCTGTGTGCGAGTCCAAAGGCATTTGACCGGTTTTTGTTATTTAAGCATTAAATATAAGTAATCTCTACAAAGTAGAAAACAAAGACGCTTTTTCCAATTTAAAATGTCACAATAAAGGAAAATAATTTATTTAAGTACACTTTAGCTATAGAGCGTTTTTGAATAAGAAGATAAATCGCGACAAAATCATACAGAATGAGCGCTAACGGCCTGTTGTTTGATCAGTATTAACAAACTAATCGTTGAAAATCGAATGTTCTATTCCTTTTTCGAATTTTAACAATTCGTTGAGTTAACTGCTGATCAAACAGCAGGCCGGTAAACAAAAATAAAAGTGCAAGACCTGAATAAATTAGACCTGAATAATGTCGGAAAAGCAACAAGCAAATTAGAAATGCGGGAGATACTTATTATCCTAATGAAAAAACCGTTTACGCTAACTGCCACCTCATTCTTCCTATTCATTTCAGTTCTTTTGTATCTTTTGTGTTGTGACGTCATGACATAGATTAGGTAATGATACACCAGACAGTCCACTTTGAACTAAGACGTAGATAAATGTAGTTAAACTGTCATGACGTTAGTCTAGCGGCTTTTGACTGTGTATGCATGCACAGTAATACTTATGCTCCGGGACGTACACGAATAAATGTATTTTTATTTGATCTTTATCACTATAACAAAGTCTCCCGCCACGAATGTCTGTCCGTATGTTTACGATGATGTCAAAAGAATCGCAGGCGTCCTCTGTAGTGTATAGTTTTTAAATAATCAATTAATAAAAATAACGCCATAATTAAGCTATAATTGTCAGATAAAAGTACATTTTCTATTAAAATTAGCCCTCTCCATGTCTTTTATTAAGTAAAGCAAAAGAAATTACCAACATTCAACTGTTAAATAATATTAATCTACGGATTAAAACCCAAAGACTTCACTTTACAACGTTAGTATTAATTCCAAGCACAAAATTGGTCTTAACAAAACCAATGGCGACATTGCCAACAATACCATTCAGAATCAATCTAGTTAAGAAAACCTTTTATACCATTCACGCGGAACTCCCCCTTACAACCCCACGTTTAGTTCCATTGTAACCTCTCTCTTGACACGGCGTATCAACAAAACAGATGGGGCTCGTTTATCTTAGAGGGAGATGAGCGATGTGTCGGTTAACTTGGCCTTGCTCATATACAATGCAGCGTCAATTGTGCGTGAAAGAGAATTATCTGTGCGTTTTATGCTCTATGGCTTTTTGACATTTTGCGTTCGTTATTTGACTGTATATTAACGTTACCCGTTTCTATATAATCTATAATAATTTTATAAGTACGAATATCACTCTGTTTGTTTGTTTGTTACCTTTTCAGAACAAAACCGCTACAGAACAGAACGTATGAAGAAAATTGACATTGTTTTTTTCAGTGGCCACGAATGATTATTATTATAACATAGTTATTTAGAGGATCTCTAAATACACATAGATATATATAATGGCCCCTCTACACATCGGCGGATCATGGGCGAGCGTAAGGGATGGAGCAATACGTTAGAGTAAGCAACATATTCTTTTATATCACTCTTAAGTATTGCTCTGTTCCTTACGCTCACCCATGATCCGCCGACTTGTAGAGAGGCCATAATTTATGGCTTTAAGAAGCGGAGAAATTAAAGATTTAAGTTTTCAGTTTTTGGTACTAAAAGTACGCCCAGTGGCCCGTTTCACGAAGTTAACAATTACAAGCGGAAGTCTCGTTCTAACTCCTCTTGCTAGAAAGAGACTTCCGCTTGTAATTTGTAACTTGTTTCTTCATGAAACGGGCCCCAGGTATGATTATTTAAATATCTCGGCTCTGATGAACTTTAGAGTATTACATTACATAACAGATTATGTATATATGTGATATTGATTGATCTAGAGGAGAGTTATACCTTTTTTCACTAGGACCGCAGAATTGAATATAACATTGTATAAATCCATGGGGTAAAGAAATTTTGAAGCTTTATAAACTCGTTAATCTCACAATTTGAATTGTTTTGTTAGGAATAACCTTCGGTACCCCATCCCTTGATTTACATATAAAATTGTTGCATTATCGAGCTCTCGGTCCTGAATATATTAAGAGGCCTAAAATGCCTCCCCGCTCCCCGATCGCAAAATGAAAAGGGACGGCTTAATGTACTTCAAAGTGAATAACGTGAGATGGATATAGTTTGCGCGCGATTGTAAAATCCCAGCTTTTATTCAAATAATGGTTTACCATCGGTTTTATTCCACTTGGGATAACCCTAATTGCTTTTGACAGGTTATGGTATTGTTTTGAACTCGGTCGCCATTACTGTCAAGAAAATACGAACTATTATAACGTTGACAATACGACAACAGGTCAAAAGCAAATAGGGAATATACATGAATTTTTTAAATCGCATTTCGCAAATATGAAACATCGGCCAAGAAATATGGACGCTACAAGCATTTTAACCTGCTAATTAAACAGCGATTAGCAGTGGTCGGAATTAGGTGAGCCAAAATACGTACTCTTCGCAAGAGGACATAATATAGAGTGGTTACAACCGGGTAGAAAATTATTAATTTTCTTGAATACCGGGTATTCGATATTTATCCGGGTATTAGTCGTAATGTTAAACATTACATGTTTTTGCTCACAGTACGGGATGTTTTATGTTCAAATTTTGTATCGGATCTCTCTGTCTAATTTCTGTCTAATTAGAAATTTAAAATGCTTGCATCATCCGTATTTCTTGGCCAATTTAAATTTCACTTTTGGTGATCTCTTTTACAGTACTTTCATATTTTGTTGAGAAATGCGTTTTACAAACTCCATGCATATCGCTATGTAACATTTTGTGAGTTTTTGAGAATCATTTGATGGATTTAGAATGGTTGTTGAGTAAACGGCGTTGATGAATCTAGGTGTAAACGAGAATCATCTTGGCTTAGGCAGCTACGATGTATTTATCTTTTATGAATGTTTAAGCCCCGAATGGATTTGAACGATTTTGAACACAAGTTACATGAATGAGTGTTGGTAGACGTGCTCACACCAGATTGGGTCGCAGCCTGCATGTAAAAATTACTTACCTATCTTCAAAACTTAACAAAACAACAATAGCAAATAGAAAAAAGAAAACATAAACAGAAATATAAACACAAATGACACTATGACACTGCACGACACCGCACACACTACACCACAAAATGGGGCTCCGCCGGGCAACTGGTTTTGTCTCCAAAACGTTTTGAAATGTTTTTACCCATTTCGAATATTAGCTTTTCCGTATGTAAATGAAATGACAGATGACAACCTCAGCTGAGCACAATGAATATAACAAGGAACGATTTAAATTAAAGTCGTTTAAATTAAAGATTTATCCCAAAAAGAAAAATTAGGTCAAAAGACGGTCTTAATTAGACCATTTGTCCATTAAAACATGAAATAATTAAAAGAAATGAGAAAATAAATAAAAATATGCGTCTTGTCAGATGGACAGTTCAGTTTTTTTTTTTATTGATGGATTTAGTTAAGTAACTTGTCTAAACCCCCTGATAGCCAAACATTCATTACCGACTGTACAGTCAACAGCATAAATAAGTGATCATTTATGTACCTTGTCGCTTTCAATCGTTTCACAATTTTGTATGACATTTCAAACACGACGTTAAAGTGACAAGGTAGATAAACTATCACTTATGTATGCTGTTGACTGTACCATAACTCTGGGAACCTAGTGAAGAAGGGTATAAGTCGACATAACTTGTTCTACAAAAGGGTATACACATAAACGGAGTATACAAGACTTACGCCCTTTTTCACTCGATCTTCAGGAGACTTACGCCCTTTTTCACTAGAACGACAGAATTATGTCCTCTTAAACGGTTCTATTATTTTCTGATATTTATAACCTGACACGCTTTATCAAGCGTAAGCCAATGCCAGGCCACCGGAGATTTGGGTCATTTTTTAACCTAATAATCTAAATTTATAATGTTCGGTTCATTATCCGTTTTAACGGTTTGAGGCTGTGTTTGAGCTGTTAAAAGGTTTCAAGTTTCAGTCAGTCACATATTTTAGTCATTTTAACTTTCGTGAACTGGTCAGATTTTTTAAAATACATATAGAGAGTACAATACGGAGTTGGTCCTTCGGTGGCCATTTCTTGAGAATAGTAAAACATGATAAAGATACAGTAAATCACAATAAAGTATATAACTATTAAGAATAACAATTCCATTGAAAACTTTGTGTTGCGTCGATCTAAAAAAAAGGTTAAGAAAGTTACAATAACTGGCAAACAGTGAATTGGCGTTAGGAAAAAAATATAAATAAATAGTTAGTTAGCAATAAATAAAATATTTCTAGATAGGTACTTTGTCCAGCGCGGTGCGACTTGCCCCCAAGGTTTAGAACTTGTGGGGTAATCCGGAGCAATCGGTATGAGGAGAGAAACCCCGTATTTAAAAAAATATTATTTATTATTTTATAATAAGATGGATACCTCCAAGACACCTATTTTATATACTGAGGAAATTGCTAGGTTTTTTTCAGGAATATATTTTTTTTTTGTTATTGCTGCGTTTATGAAGTAAGTAAATGCAGAATATAAATAACTTTCGATGAAGATGAAATCAATCCAGACATCTGTCATCCCTGTACAATTAATGACCTATTCTTGAGTTTGACTTAAAAAAATTAATTAGAATGACAGATATCAAGTTGACTTCTTATCTTCCTTTAACTATAATTTCGAGTTATTCACTGCATCGCATTCTCCATAGTATATAAGCTTCTTGGAAAGATATGAAGTATTTTTTATAAGATAAAATTCTATTTTCAGTCGCGGGTTGTAAAAATAAAATACTTCACGGTCTCTCAAAGCAGTTCTTTATTAAATACGGGCCCGAGAGCACTTTATCTCGCATCATTTCTAGACGGGTACTTTGTCCAGCGCGGTGCGGCTTGCCCCCGAGGTTCGGAACTTGTGGGGTAATCCGGAGCGATCGCAGTGCGGAGGAAATCCCGTATTTTTAAAAGAATTTGTTAATACTCGGAGAACTGAGAGAAAACGAGTTGAAATGTTTTAAAGAAATAAACTTTTATTCACAACACATTAAAATAAAAATAAAAACTAGCATTATCAAAAGGAAAAGGAACGACAGAATTGATGCAGTGGCAATTGGTGAGAAAAGGTTTTATTATCTTGCTTAGATGAAGCGTAACCGCGTTGTTTTTGACGCTAATAAATTAGGTATATTTAATAAATACGATCAAAAAATAAAATTTACTCATAGGCCATTCACGCTTGACCAAAAAAATACTACACTAAATTATTCTTATAAAAAAAAGATAGTCGCTGAGACAGTTGAGTCACTGTATCTTCTATTGAAAACACTGTAAATACGTAGATATTAAAATGTTAATATTGTTCCTAACTTTCCTATATTGCTACGTTATCTCTTTCTACCTTTTCATTTCTTACTTAAGCAAATTGAGACAATGTCGTATTCAAATAGAGCCAATTTTTTTTTACTAATCTCAGAAACGTTATAATTGATTAAATAAATAACCACCCACATAATGGCGAACTGATATATCTTATAAACGACCCAACAGATTTCCATAAAATCAAGATAAACACGGTCAAACCAGCTTTCGTAGCAAAAACCATCCGTTTGGAAGCTACGATGCCACTTACAGACACACAGATACACAAGTTAAACCTATCACACCCCTCTTTTTTGTCACGGGTTAAAAATGAGGATTTTCGGGTTCAATAATCGATCTGTTAAGTACTTATTGTTTTACGAGAGGCAATTCTCGTCGCAGGAGTTTCTTATTTTTCGGTAATCACAAGTCTAACCTAACTAAGGTTACCATATATCCGGCTTAGCCCGGACATGTCCGGACTTTTAGACTCTAGTCCGGACTTTGTCCGAATTTTTAATTTGTCCGGGTTCTTTTTATTAGTCGGACTACCATACCACTGTAATCAAGTGACTAATGTTTCCATTTTGTGACTAAACAATCCGGACCTTTATCGAAATGTCTTTTGTCAGGTAACCCCAAACCTAACCTACGTAATTAATGTTAAAGATATCCTGAAAACATCATGGTTTCATGAGTAAATAGCGTTCGATGTATTACAATTGAAGTCTCTTATTTATACTCAAAACAACACGATTACATATTCGAGTGAACTCGGCGTTAAACCAAAGCTCATCCAACGCGGAGTGGACCTCGCTCAAGTTGTCTGGCGGGGTGACAGGACCCTTTGTACAGTCGGCCGCGACTGGGCTCGATAAGATATGCCCTAGAACGGTGTCTAGATCTATCGTGTTATGTGCACAGTATTGAATATTGTATTTTCATCTCACTCTGAAAGGAGGCCGTTGTTTGTCTCAGAAACGGGTAGAAATTGATGCAATGCATGGAAGGAAAGTAGTTTGAAACACTCCTTTTGGGCTTTGCCGCAGTTGGGTAAAAAAGAGCTATGGCAATGGACCTGTACAGTAACAGAAACCTATACAGCTTTGTAGTAACATAAAAAAATAAATGAAAAGAGAACTATAACAATGGACCTTTTGGTAATGCTGACAATATCCCGCGCTCCCTTCAGCAATTATTGAGGAATCGCGTCTGTTGTAGACCAATATTTGAATTTTTAACATCAACTGTTGGATAATATAACGAATATTATTTATTTTCAAAGAGTATAAAGTATAATTATTGACATTTATGGATTTTGACATTAGTACAAGGATAAAAATAATGCCCCTACATACATACATAATAATGCCCCTAGCCTGCTAAAAGCCGTCCAATTTAGAGTTGCGGGTACAAGACAACGGCAATGTCGTAACAAGTATAAACCTTTTCTCCTTCCGTAGTAGAACAAACTACTCTAAGAACATGTTTATCAAGCGTGTATGCACACTATATAATAATGATAAGAGACTTATAAATATAGACATATTCAACTGTACTATAAGGCTCATTAAATCGTGTTTTTGGAACGTAGAATGAATAAGTATACTCTATTTTCATGTTAATATCAAGTCCCTGTGTTCTTCTTGTTTTTCAAATACCTATGTAAAAAATATATTTTTTATACATTTTTGTTTGCGTTATTAATGTTATTATACTATAATGTTTAATTTTGCGAACTATAGGTCTAGTTAGTACAATAAATTTGTAATTAAATATATTCGTATGACTGTTTGTTCCAATAAAAAAATAAAAAATAGACTTGGCTTCGGCCTTTAAATACAAAAATCAGAAGAAAAAATACAAAAGACTTGGCTGCATGGGCTAAGATCCCTTCGCCTTCCCCTTGTGGGGTAAATTGAACCAAAAAGAAAATGTCAATGGACCTGTAGCAGAAACCTATACCTAACGCATGTCTTTCTCACCGTAGAAAGATTATTAAAAAAACCTAAACCTGTACTGAGCGTGCTAAAATCTTAAACAGACATACTTTAGAAAAGCTATACTGAGTTTTACACGTTTTCTTATTTAAGTTTCCTCACAGTTGACATGAAAGGTATATAAGGGCAGATATTTGTTCCTGAGTCATGGATGTGTTCTGTTTTTAAGTATATATTTCTCTATATAAGTATTTATATCGTTGTCTAGTTCCCAAAATACAAGCCTAGGGCTTAGTTTGGGACTAGGTCAATTGGTGTGACATTAGCCCGTGATATTTTACTATTTTATTTTTACTATAGATGCAAAAACATGTCTTTAAAAACTGAAACTGCTGTAAAATCGAAGTTGGAAGTACTGCCTAACCGTGCCTTCATTTCGAGTAAAAGGATGGGAAGCTATTTAGAATTCAGTGCTTTGTATTAACCATTAAACTCTCTTATTAGTGGTTTTTTCGTCACAGCTTTCGGAGAAACACAACCTTCGAGATGAACGTGTTAGTTTAGGACTCTTGATTTGATTCTCGAGGTAACCGGGCCGCATCGGGTCTGTTCGGGGATGCTCGGGGTTCCTCGGCGATCGTTGGGGCTCGAAGGGTCCATTGTGAACGTTCGATTGAGGATTAGAAGTGTTAGCTCACAAATGAAGGGGTCAAATGGGAAAAGGAAAGTCTTTTCTGAATGTACTTTGTAGTTAAACGAGCAGGATTAATACTAAAAAAAGTCAGCTGACTTGTATTTTATACTCTATCGGTAAGCAAGCATATAACATTTAAAATGCGTATCCTATTAGCCCCCTTCTTTGATATTAGGCAGAGGTAGCATTACAAGCTTTTATTTAATGTAGAGTTTGTAAATATAACGTCTCACTGCTAAATGCACCAGCCGCTTTCTGAGAGCCTAGTATTAATGATCTACCTTACTTGATATTGGATACTTACAAAAACTATAAACCATAATCTTTGATAGTAAAACATACGCAACCTAAGTAGATTTATATGTCACAATTTATAAAACTTGCCTGGGAACCCCCAGTAACGCCACTGAGGTATTAATTCTGGCTTGACAACGTTCATCAATAATGTAAGCGTTTGGGACAACCCTGGCCAATCGCACGTCTGCTGAATACAAATCTAACCTTACAAATTTAAACCTTATGCACACTGTTACAAAATTCAAAGTAAATTGCCAGTGGTTAGAGCGAGATCGCTTAGCGCTTAGTGGTGGGATTAATGAATATGGACTGTATGGGTAGCGCAGTAGGGTATAGAATGTCGATTGGAATTGGCTTAGTATCAGGGGTGTCAGTGTGGTAACGTGTGGTGGCTAATGTTTTAACGATTTTGCGAAAGCCTTTGACGGTCGTAAAACTTTTGACATATGAGTATACAATGTATTTGAAGAGAATATCGTCACCTACGTAATGCCGATGCTAATGGAATTAGATGAAAGCAAACAAATGCCTAATCTTAGAAAGTGGATGAAGAACTAGTACCTAAAGTTCAGTTCATAAATATGTGTAGGTACACTTTAGTACCTTGTCACTTCAATCACTGTGACGATTCCTATATGGCAGTTTAAATATGACATTAAATAGACAAGATTCTAAAGTGTACACAATACTTATGAACTCTACGGTACGAACTAAAAAATCCAAATATGCTACCACGCTTGCACACCTCACGCCCTGGTCGAATTTATCAATAGATGGGAGTTATTTACTTCCACGCGAGAATTTGAGACGGAGATAGTTTTGTTAATGAGCCATTCTGTAACTTGACTCATGTCAAATGCCCTTATAGCAAAAGACAACAGTTATACAGAATCATAATGTACTTATGAAAATGTTGGAGGTTCAAATCGACTGAAGATGTAAGGAAATTTCGCGAAAATGTAGGCGATGAATTTCATCCATTTTCACGTTCGTGAAATAACTTCTAGTTTACACCAAAACATTACTTGCGAAGGAGTTATAAATTGTGTATGAAATTCCTAACTTCAAACGTATTTCACAAGAATTTAATATAATGATATCGCACATAATTATCTTGGAAAACAAATTTAACTTCCGTAAAGTGCTTAACAAAAAGCCCTTGTCTCATACATCAGTGGGGGTCTTAAGGTTGTCTTTAAACGTTCAGTGCCGAAGTTTAAGAAGTACATACAAAATGGGCCTGGAATCGAGTCCTTGGCAGTTTACGTGCTAATACTTGCGCCTGGCCTCGACAAATTTAGCAATTAAGCTTCAGAACGAGTGGTTGACAAATGAGTTGTGGGAAAGGGACAGGGGATCCGACGGTCTCGCTTTAGCTTTGTTAAGGGTGGGTTCATACGGGCTGCTGACCCATATGTAAACATTTTATAGTGGAAATAAAGTATATAGGAAGAACGAAATTGAAGAACTGCTATAAACCTGTATTAACCCGTTAAAGTCAGACTCAAGCCGTCAAATGATCCACCCAGCCAGCTGCACGGTCGAATTCAAGTGACGTAACGTTACGTAAAGGCACAAAAATCGGAGCCAGTGTGTTATGAAGCATACGTCTCTCTATATCCAGAGTGAAATTAGTGAAAATCCGTTTTTTTTACTATTATCTGGTAACCTCAACCCAAACCGTAATCGATTTTGGTTTGGGGTAAATAACCGAAAGCGGTTTAAATATTCACCGTTTTTTAACGAATCTCCTGTAAAACTTGCCTTTTTAAAGTCTTCATTTACGTCTGAGTGTATATTTTTAAAAGGCTTTAGTATAAATATTGGGTGACGAGATATCACAAAGTACAATTAAGTTAGCTGGGAGCAACATGAATATTTTATACTTTTCATTTAAACTGTTTTATCTGAGTACATTTGTCAATTTTCCTTTCCTATGCAAATTGTTCTAAGGTGTTAAGTTAACCCATATTAATATATTTGGCAACCCGGCTTTGCTTAATGACTTGGCACGGTATTCTTTGGTTGACGATAAGACCTCTAGCTTTGCTCGAATCGACGAATCTCTCTTATCACTCTTATCAGTGAACAAAAACATCATTTTCAAAAAAGTTAACTGAAAAAAACGTTTTAAAACACATAATAAAAATCTCTCATCTCTTAAAAAACAAACGCACCGAGGTATTCTACATTGTTAGCCTTGTAAACAATATTGCTTTTGTAAACAAACAATGAAATTTTAACTCTGTCAAGAAGATACAAAGTTCGAATTCAAGCTGTGAAGTCAAAGTCAAAGTCAAAGTTCTTTATTCTTCAATTTAGGCATAATATAATGCACCTATGAATGTCAAAAAGCATTACCACCGGTTCGAAAAATAAAACCTTTGCACCGAGAAGAACCGGCGTAAGAAACTCGGCAAGGTATATTTGGGACTTTGTTACTGGCCAGTATTAATCCATCTTTTATTTTTAATTCAAAAGACACTCCAAATTCAAGCTTTTGGTAATCCATAAACAGCCTTCCAAATTCAAATCTTATTTTTCGCCGCTTAATAAAATAAAAGGCAAGCGCGTTATTACACGTAATCTCGCTCGCAAATTGTGTCATCGCATTCCTATTGGCCGCGCTACAAAGAGGCTGTATGAGAGCCGTATAAGGGTTGTATAAAGGCTGTATAACGCTTATGTAGCGTGTAATTTGGTAGGATCGTAAGCTGCATGTGGCGTACGGCATTATAGACGCCGTAGGAGGAACGCACGGCAATATGATAATAATATGACGCGAGTTTAGTCTTAATTTGATGCCCGACTACTGTGAGATGAGGGCGACATTTCACCTAAATGTTATATGCTTGGTGGCATTCGGGTAAGTTGTGTAGACCCTTCGCCGGGTTGGTAAAGGGTTGCTCCGGCCGACCCAAATCGACCTCCGACGGATCATAGATTTCTGCATTGGACCGATAATATTTTATAAAAGAGGGTAATGTCAATGATGTCACTGTGCAGAGATTCCCTCACCATAGTTCATAAGAAAGAGAGGATCTGCGCAATAAATTTCATGCAATCTATACTAATATTATAAAGAGGTAAACATTGTGACGTTGTATTAAGGGTTAATTTCTGGATCTACTGAACCGATTTTGAAAATTATTTTACCAATATAAAGCCATGTTATTTGCAAGTGTCACAGGATATATATTTAAAAAAAAAGCCCTATGAAATGGGCACGGGCACAGCTAGTATTTTATAAAGAAATTGCATATTTTGTTACACAGTAGTTTTATTTCTTTATTGTCTTGAAAACACATAATTTACCGTTGGGTTCTTTTACCCTCATTTCTGTGGGACTGCAAACCCCATGCTAATATGGGGGATTAGGGTCGTGTAATGGTGTTGGTTGGGATCTGACGTCACAGGATTCATGTATTAACCATGAAAAGGTAAAAACCCTGAGGGCTTTTATCTTTTTTAGTGACATTTGCGTGGATTGCACAGTAAAGAAGACAGTTAATAGATGTTAAACTCTAACTTACTACAACACTATAACAAACTTATTTACTAGCATAATTGTCAATGTAAAGTTTATGCTGTTGGTTGCTTCACAATAAATAAAAAAAAAGGCCAGGTGCGAGTCAGAGTCGCGCACGAAGGATTCCGGTCGCCGATACTTTAAAGTGTGCATTAAGATGCAACTACAGCGACAACCGATAATTTAATGACATGTAATACTTTAATGTAAAAACATTATTTAATAAAGGCGATTTGCTTATCGTTTCAGAACATATTATTTTGAATTTATGAGAAGGATGCTTCTACACTATTTTGCAAGTATTCATTTAATGCAGAGTATTTTTCTACAAAATATCACGCAACAAATAACTAAAATGCAAAAATATAGTAAGAAAATCTATGAGGGCAACACTGGCATTGTTCGTTTTTCAACAAAGGATTTTTACTAAACGTATCTAAAAAGGCGAAGGTCGAAGCGTTAGGCGTGTGACTGACAGTTATTTTATATTCTGTGGTGTTTGCTGCCGGTATATCAATGAGGTTAGAATACATAAAAAATGTTTTTGTGTCGAATAAAATGCGTCGTTGCGAACGGACGGTTAAATTGTTGTAGTGTGTGACTTTTGATTGTATTTTTCATTTATATAAGATAATTTATAGTTAATATTAGCTTTTGCTCGCGACTCCGTCCGCGTAGAAGTATCGCTGCTCCCTTCAAAACGGTCCAATTTTTCGGGATAAATACTATTCAGGGCCTACCCTACACGTGTGCCAAATTAGATCCCGATTCGTTCAGTGGTTTCAGCGTGAAAGCCATTATATAATGAGCGTTGCCATGGTAATAACAATTCTATAATTATCATTATAGCATTGTTATTACCATAGTTATGGTCATTCCGGACATCAGTCTTGGCATTTGGTGAAGACTTGCTATCCTAATTTGTATAATAAACCGTTAAAAATATTTTAATATACCAATCATTATCATTAATATATTTTTTAATGACATAGAGAAGGCAAAGGAGCAGACAGGCTACCTGATGGTAAGTGGAAACTGTGACCCATAGACATTCGCATTCACAAGACTGCAAGCCTAACACCGCTAATGCGTTGCCAACCCTGAGGACTAAGATGGAATGCCTCTATGCTAGTCATTACACCGGCTGTCTTATCCCCAAACCGGAACACAACAATGCGAACACTGCGGTAGGTTAATGGATTAGATGGTGGTAGCGATCCGGACGGACCCTGTATTTTCAGACTAATTATGTGACTAACGTAACCTAACCTAACCTCGACACTCGAACCTTGAAAGATTCATTATGTACAAGTTAAATAAATAACTATTATTGTTCAACTAATCTGAATAGCACTTTTATCACTAAGTCTATTATAAACCTCTTTTAATTTTTTCCGACGCCATTTTCTCCTGCGTATATACCGTTAACCTAATTTGATTTTCAATTTTGCACTCTATTCAAATCGAAAACCCTTAAGTCCTTACAAAGGAACCGGAAGTACGAATAAGCTTACAAAAGGGCAAAACCGAGAACCGAATTTGTCCTCGTCGATTCGGGATCCTTTTATTTATTAGCAACACATTTCCTTGACGGGGACTATAATATATTACCCTATGTAGTTGCGAATACTAGCAATATGGTTGATAACAATGACAACCTGAAAGACTTACTCGTGCCGCAATACAAACTTTTTTTATTTATTTATCAAGAATCAATAATTTTAACAAAAGATTAGTTGCATCGCAGTTTGTTGGCCGAAGGAAAGCTCTCTATATGTAACTTAATCTCCTGCTTTAACCTCGTATATCCCACGCACTACATAAAGAACAAATTACCGAAAAAGACACAATATATTTTATTCAACAAGGATACAAAAAGTTATTAAAAAAAATAGGTATTGTGAGTTTTACGACAACGAGAACTTTTCAATCATAACTCGTAATGGAATAGAAATCGTTGATATCCTAAATTATATTTTGATTCAGATATAAATCGCCTACTTCAAGTTTTGTATGAAAACTTTTCTAAATCAAAACTAATTTCGAACGTAGTTTTTGTACCCATTTTAGTTCTAAATTGTACAATTTTAATTTGCACCTAACGAGACATTCGAAAAAAAAAAAAACCGGGCAAGAGCATGTCGGACCATGCTCAGTGTAGGGTTCCGAAGCCGTTAAGTACTACAAGCGGGTTACCTTTGTTTCGTCAAAATATTTTTGGGCAAATGTATCATTTCCCAAATTTTCATTTGCCAAACCGCTTTGTTTTCTGTAACCGTAAATATTTCAGGATTTTATAAAAACTAACCTAACCTAACCTATAGGGTTCTACACGATGGTACTGAAATAAATTCTGAAAACCTTATATAACATTGGTTTGGCAAATGAAAAATTTGGGAAATGATACATTTGACCAAAGATATTTTGACGAAACGGCAGGCTCCCACTACAAGCATAAAAACAACAAGTAATAACTGTTCTAACTTTCTTTTTAAAGTCATTTGATGCCGTTTGAGATGATTTTAGGAGGTTAACACTTTAATCGCCTATATCTCAAAAACCAATGAATTCTACTTAGTCGTGATAGCTTTTTATCTAAATTCGTTATATGCGCTTTCATTGAAGATGTTTTTCAGTTTTGTAGTTTTGGCTGTAATTTGACATTTGACTCTAAGAAAAATTAGGGCTTTAAAGCTTAATATTTCATAAATGGATCCCCTAATTGAAAAAATGATTAAACAAACCTGCAATATTTTTGAAAGACCTATCCAACGACACCCCACACTTTGGGGTAGACGAGAAAAAAAAACCATCTCCAAGTTACGTGTAGGGGAGTTACACTACAACGACGACCAAATTGACAATTTTCTTTGTGGAAATCTGAGCAATTTTGATTTTGTACATTTGTTAAATTTAGCTTTTTGCAAAACCAATCACGGTCAAATAAACCAATACTCGTAATTGTATGATGAACAGAAAATAAACCCTATTAGTTTATATAAAGCGTCTGTTACTATTTCCGCTAGAGATTTTATTAAATTAATTCATCCTAAGAGCTGACAATGAGTAAGAGACCTACTCTAAACGAGTATTCACATCAAAATCGTCTAAGGATCATTAGACATTATTGATGCATGTAGTACAAACATATACATATACACAAATATAACCGCATAAATGATTTACAAAATACCCAAGTGATATTAAATCCTTACACTCTCAAAAGGGATATTAGATAGGAGTCCCAGCAATTTGGCGCCCCATGTTTACCGCATGTGTATCAACTTACAAACGTAAGTGTCGACCGATATATTCCAAAGACAACGCGATGCCATAAATCCCAAACGGTGCTCGATGTCACAAATTTCGCGCCGAAATATTTTCCCGCCGGCCGCCATATTGCTCAGTTATGGCCCATAAAATGTCCGCCTCGGGTCTCTTCGGAAACCGTCGTGAAGTGCTTGTTGTTTACTTATTTATTTATTGGACACTATTGTCAAATGTGGGTGTTGTTTTGGGGCTGCGAGTGTTTATTGCACTATTTTGGTGATTTTGTATCAATTTTGGAATTGTTTAGAAGTTTGGGGCGGCGGAAATATTCTGTTAAAGTTTGTGGGTGTTCAGGGAAACGGTGAGAAATTGTCAGTTGGATTTTGCCCGAATTGGGTTCCGTGCAGAGGAGCGAAACGCCTTCCGGTCCGGTGGACTGTGTCTGAGTCTAGCAAAGGACGGCTGGGTGGAAATGACGATCAATACGGGTGTTCTGTTCAAAACAAAAAGGAATGGAGAATGGCTGTCACGTTGCCGTCGCGTTTAAGTCTTGGTTTGTACGATGAAATGTTTTATCTATTTGTTTCACTCAATTTGCTTCAATTTGCTTAAATAGTATTTTAGAACTCAGTATTTGGGAAGACCGAGATTTAAATCTCCTGCCAACTAATTTTTAAATTGTATGCTGGAATAGGTATCCTAAAAGTTATCTGCTTGAAATAAGTTTCCTTTAAATCTTATCCACATTTACAAAATTCACCGTCATTATAATAAACATTTAAAACGATTACTTTAAACTAACCCGATTTTTAACACATACTAAAACTATAAGTCAGAACTATCGGGACGTCGAAGTGAATGATTATTCACGGGAGTCCCGATTCATAGTTTTTATTAAAGACCTATTCGAAGCCAAATAAACAATGTGACTTTTGTCAGATCAAAAATTAAGAGCATCTCTGTACTTTTCTAGCCGGCCAGTACGAAAGATAAAGTAAAATGAAGCAACAAGTCTAAATAAAGGAGGTCCCATCCCATCTCAATTCGCACGTTTTCTCAGATTCTTAATGACCACAGACTGTATCTCTATTAAGCCCCAGTGACACAGCAATGACGCTTGAATGCCGTCCCTTTTCGGCGTTAAAGGTCATTTAGCGAATTTGGAGTGTTCTCCTTTTAATGAGTGGAATAGGCCATTAGTCTTTAGCCCTAGTCCTAATTAATTACGTGGCGGTTGAGTTTCGATCATTATCAAAGCAAGGAGTTTGAATTTAATTACAATTTCGTTGGTAGAGGAATTGTGTCGAGTCAGCGCGGTGTCACGTAATCATTGGTTTGGTAATTAAGAAAGCTGTATTGGGGTGATAATATTTTCATCTCCTCTTCGGAAAGTAAGGATTTCTATATTCTGATATTCTAAAAATGATTCCTATGACAGACATATTTTGTAATTTCAATCACTTACTATACTCACAAGCGATGTGTTTACAAATAGGCGATTCATTATTTAAATTCCTGAACAGTGTCGGTTGGTTTGTACCGATGTAGTATTTATCTTAAGTTAAAGATATAAGTGTAATGCTTAAGCGTTTATATGAGCTGTCACAGGTATTATCTAAGAATAATCAGAGTATTATACCTACTTATCTCAGGAGCGGAAGGAAAGTTATTTAAAAAAAAAAAAAGGCCATCTAATTTTTAACGCATTACTAGACTCTGGAAGAATCTTATACAGCTAATACAAAATAACTAGTTTTTTTTATACTCGTCTTAAAATAGTTTCATAAATATAATAACTAAAGAATTTCACTCGGTTGAAAGTATCAATTTGCACCCTCAAATGCAGCCTAAATATCTCGGGTCAACAATTTACTATAAGTATAAGAACGTCATTGTCTCTCGATTATGTCGAATATACTCGTATATACATATATTTAACTAAAATAGATGAGGTTCGCGCCTCGATCAGCAAATAAGGGCGAAAAGAAACCGTAATCGTCCAATCTTTACTTACAATAAGATAAAGCATGATGAATGGTGTGTAGTCGAAACGATTACAGGAATCGCTGAGCAACGCCCAACAATGGCTGGATTTACCGCGTCATTATTAACAAAACCTATGGCCTGGCCGTCATTGTTATCAATTAACAGTTCCTTACTACTTGTAGGCAATTTTCGTTTTTTTTGTTAACACGAACGACAGTATGCTGTCAGTTGCAGGTGTAAGTGTGACATCGCTATTTTATGTTCAGCACTTCTCATATTATTATTTTTGTTACCAATATGTTTTCTTCTATGACGCAAAATTTCTTTTACATTTTTTTCCAGTCGCATGTTTTCCGGTCCAGTTTTCACCTACTTGCAAATTTTCCTATATAACTAGGTCGAAATAGATAGGAAAGTTTGGATTATGTTAGCTTTACAGAAAGCCCCAAGGGTCAAAGCGCCCAGAATAGGAGCTCCGCAAAAGCGGAAGGGAAACAGTGCAGCGGGAAAAACACGACTGTGGAAATGTAATTAGGAAAATAATGCAAACGTAAAATCTGCTAGTAATAAATAACAATTCTAGAAAATTAATGTAACGGAACGCTTGTCACCCGTTTTACCGAAAAACGGAACAACAAATATAATATTACATTTATAACAGCAACAGCAATTTGAATATCATAAGGATAGTAACAATTATCAAACTTTCGAGTTGCATTTACGAAATAAGAAAGAAAAATGGCTAAGCCACCATAGGATAAAAGGAGCCATCATCGTGTTGTTTATGTCCCCGGTAAAAATCGATGGAGCGACACAAACCGGCCCAGTGCCTATCAAGGCTGATGCGGGATACGGGAGAAAAGGTTTTCAATAGCTATTTAATTTTAATTGAACTGCTTCTGAATTGTTATTTGGCGTAGTGATAACATGCTTTTGGGTCATTGTTATTTAGTAGAAATAAATCGAGTGATCCTTTGTCGCTTTAATGTCAAGTTTTTAATGCAATACGAAAAAAGTACTGAAGAATACTTTTTTTTTTTCACAAATTGACCTGGTTCTTAGCTAACCTCTCGCTGCCCTGCTAAGATTTATCAAGTAAAATACGTATAGAAAGTGCGACCTCATTACTAACGAGAGAGTTTTGAATCTGCTTTGGCTATTGAATTTGAGATACCGCCTTTTAGCTTATGAGTAATGGGCGATTGACGGATGCAATATATTTGACGTAATCAAAATAATGTCGAACGATATCGGTAATATGGATATGACTAATGATTTATAGCAAAAACTGCATATTTTCATACGTAAGTAGTATTCGTCACCATGTTGCATCCGTCAGCCCTTTACTTATGAGGGTCGGCTTATATTATGGGTATTAGACACATTTTTAAAGAGATCACCATTTAGGTTCACCACGTTGTAAAATGTTTATTTTCCAAGATTGTCAGTTAAGTCAACTTTTAAGTTTATACAACACTGAAAAAAAAGTGAGAGTTTTTTGTTTTTATGGCAGAGCACACAAGCCACCTGATGGTAAGTGGAAACTGTGACCCATAGACATTCGCATTCACAAGACTGCAAGTCTAAGACTGCAAATGCGTTGCCAACCCTGAGGACTAAGATGGAATGCCTCTATGCTAGTCATCACACCGGCTGTCTTATCCCCAAAACGGAACACAACAATGCGAACACTGCTGTTTGGCGGTAGGTTTATGTATAAGATGGTGGTAGCAAAAGGACAAACAATGCATTACTATTTTTTATGGTATCAAGAGGTATAGTAGAGAGGTATTTTTATACTAAGGGCCTCCTAATAGTAAGCAATCTCAAGACTACAATAATAACGTAATGAAAAGAAAGCTTTAAACCCCGACTGCATTATTTTTATGGTCATCCATATTTATACCTATCTATGTCAATAATTGACATTTTCCCACTGTTGTTATCTAAATTTGAACAGTTTAGCTATCCTATGTCACCGGGGATGGTAAAAGGATTCTAACGATACCACACACATCTAAATCGGCTCAGGTGTTTAGAAGTTACATTGACCCTGAAAACATTACACTCCTTTTTGGGCAGTTATCTAAAACGACCAGAAATGCATTGCCAACCCTAAGGTCTAAGATGAAACGCCTCAACGCTAGTTTCGCCGGATGTCTTACCCTACACCAGATCACAACAATGCAAACACGGTTTGGGGATAAGACAGCCGGTGTAATGACTAGCATAGAGGCATTCCATCTTAGTCCTCAGGGTTGGCAACGCATTTACAGTCTTAGGCTTGCAGTCTTGTGAATGCGAATGTCTATTGGGTCACAGTTTCCACTAACCATCAGGTGGCCTGTGTGCTCGTTTGCCTTCTCTGTGCCATAAAAAAAAAAAAAACGCTGCAATGGCCCTAGACAAGATGTAATGCGAGATAGTCATCACTATCGAAAATGTACAGGACTCTCGTAAGCTGAAGGATGGTCGCGTCAAGCGCTTATGCCAATATCAAACACTTTGACCGGTTTCGAAAATTGTTTACGTTGCCGTGAAGTAACTTATCTACGGTCTCATGACGGTAGGTTGGTTTCGATGGTGATAGAACTACTACTGCCCTCCTACGGAAAAAAGGCACATCTACTATAAATATGAATTGTATTGCACTTCCAACCTTATAACCTTTGATAGTTTAATATGCTTCTATTAATTAGCTGCACTTGTGCCTTTTCTCCGTAGTAAGTAGGACAGTATAGACCCTAATACTATCCTCCTAAATAAAATGGACACATGTGCAATTTGATAGTCAAAGTAAATTCAATCATCCATCTTAAGAAATAAGGTCAGTAATACATGCGCGATTCCATGAGACATGCGCCCTTTTTTCTAAGGAGGGCAGAAAACTTCTTTATTGTGACTCAACGATTAAAGTCCGCGAGAGTCATTACCGGCACAGGAAGCAATAAAAATGGTATAAAAAATTTACAACCGAACAGACGCAGTCGCCCAATGCAAGGGAAAACGGTAATTAGACGGATATTGCTTGTAAAAGGCTTATTTATATTATTTTTTGTACAAAGGCGTACAACTTAATTGAGAGCCGGGGTATGCATGAGGAGCGGGGAGAGCACAGTCGCTTAAGTAAGGCCAACGAGTCCAGATAAAGAATAAAAAAGCTGTCAGGAGTTCAAAACATTTTTTGAATTTAGTCAAAGTCAATGGTGTCACTTCGAACGCGAACCTAACAGGAATAAACTTGACAAAATGGCGGCACTAATGTTGACAAATTCTTTACTGACAGCTTACTTGTATCACGAATCACGCAACGACATTCGTCATCGACCAAATGAAGACAATTTCGCGTTCGAGAAATAACGACAGATATTATAATCGCTCGCTATCACAATTTAACTCAGTAACGGTCAGTAGGTTTGCATTCTTTATCTCGTCTCATTGTATTGTGAAGTTTATTGTGACAAATCACTAAACTGTAAACCATCTGACTATACCTATGGTCTACAGTAATGTTAGAAAAGGAATAAACTTGTATCTTTCGTGACAGCTAAAACGTACCAAGATTTAAACTCCATCTCTGCACAGTATTCTAAACATTACCTATCATAGAAACATCGCATCTGTTTAGAACCATATTGCATTAACAACCTTATTTTAAACGAAGAGAGTCGAATCTCCTTTGACTATTAGATTACAGATGTCCCCTTTGACTTTGAATAGCATTAAAGGACAAAACCATAGAAAAGAGACGTGCCTGATGTAAAGATTTTATCGCAAGTACGACCTTATTTGATGCTACGTAGAGTTGAACATGCAATGGTTTTAATGATGTAGTTGCGGCCTTTTGAATCTTTCAAAAGTTCACAGTGCAGGCGCCGTCAACAATTCACACGGCAAATCTATAAATCCGCAGAAGACTTGCGACGCATGCATTATGCAGCGGCTGCAGCGGCTGGTTTGTTTACGACAGTTCTTTATTTATAAGCCACATGTTGACGAGCGCTGGATTCATACAACTCTATTAAAGTTTTAGTTTATTATTAAGTAAACAAAACTGACAGTTCTTGAGTGGTTTCTTTAGTAACTATGGACAATAAATAAGCAAACCCTTATAATTACACATATATTTCTTTTCTTTACCTACAAATTGCTTTTATTGAAATACTAACGCCCCGGTTTCGCGTCGCTGCAAATCTCCAACTTTCCTAATGGTTTATTTTTCTGCACTATTTTCTTATTTTGTTTCATGTATTTATTTACTTCAAACGATAAATGAAATCGGTAAAGCCGTTCTCAAGTTATAGCGTGACCAGGAGAAACAGGGGTTCATTTATTATACACGGTGGGGCCTGTAACTAAAGCAAAAAATTAAAATGTACTTTCTTCTCCTCAAACTACGCAACGTTTGTTTGACGACTTTGAAAAAAAACTTGCGCTAATGTAATAAAATTCAAACCGCAATTTGAATTGGTTTGAATTTTATTACATTATAAAGTTAATTCGAACACGCAATGTACTATGAAATTGGTTATGTCTGTAGAGTGACTAGACTGACAGGCGATGTCAATTAGACGGAGTTTTAAGTACATTGAAAATACTATTTACTTTGTTTGAAAAATGAACAATCTAAAAACTTTATGATTTTAAAAAGTCGCTAAACAAAAGTTGTCTAGTTTGAAGAGTAGAATCTACGTTTTAATTTTTTGCTTTAGTTGCAGGCCCGACCGTGTATATGAGCATAAAAAACGGTGTGACATCACATTAGAACTGTATGCGTATTCATTATTCAGTGACTGCAGCAGCGAGTTACTGACATTTCTTTATTTATAAGCCACATGTTAAGGAGCACTCGGTTTAGCGACAATATTGGACTATCTAGATTTTTAAGTTTCAATTAGTCTATATGGCTATCCTTCCTGGGAAAAAAGTTATGCGAAACACTAACCGGGTCTTATGTATAATTTCAAGTAACATTAGTGCACATCCATATCGATACTTTATACTTATATTAATGCAAAAGTAACTGTTTTGTGCTACGCTTTCACAGCTTACTCAGTTTTAATAAAGTTTTCATATCACCTACTTGGAAAGGGGAGTTCAAGGACATTTTGTTGGCAAATTTGATAATTGTTGTTAAGTGCGATAATTTCCTGTTGTTAAATTTGATAATTTCAGCATTTCTAGAATGTGTGAATAATTAAATTTGTTTCATCACTAAGATCTTTTATTTTCCTCATAGGTGATGTGAAAAGCAGTATGTGTCACACGGTAGCAAAATTATTTCCACCTTGGGCGTTAACACTTGAATCCACACTACGATCAGGATTCTATTTTAGAATCCTTCGCTTCGTTCAGGATTCGATGTACGCCCTCGCCTTAAATATGTCATTTTGCTCCGTTGTGACACAATCTACTATTGGTAACTATGGTATGTCAAGCTTGAACCCTGAGACTGGTACTTTTCATCCCGGGAAATATGACAGTTCCTGAGGAAGTACGAGATGGAGTCGCGGTAAACTAGGTGCACTTGTCATCTCCGGGCAACTCTAAATGGAGCGAAGCGGTTGGCTGCATCTTTCCCATTTTTCCCATTGTAACTCTTTGGGAACAGATTTTCGGTCATAAAGTATTCCTCCGTGGTATGTTTGATTTTAAATTTTATTTTTGTTAACCATCTATGGCTAGATGTCGTATTACGGGCTAAATTTGATGCTGTATCTCTAATACTTTGGGAGGATTATGCGGACAAACGAAAATCCGAATCAGGGAAGAATGGAGCTTCGCGCCAATAAACATATTTTGGAAAATCCGCCTGTTTTCCAAAGACAGTGACAACGAAGTTCGAAAATGGATTCGCAGGCAGCATGTGAGAAATAACCAAATTAACTAAACTAACGGTTAAGTTAGTTAGCTAGTGACATTAGACTACTGCACTGGCATGCATTATTCAGTGGTTGCATCTGTCCTCTATTTTCTCTGCAACAATTCTCCATTCACTCGTAGTTTAATCCACACGTTGATGAGGTTCAAGCAGAGGCTGCCAGGAATGATTCTACTTTGTTTTATTTTAATCTAGCGACCCACCCTCGTTTTGCTTTAGTTTTATACTCATATTTTCTTATCTGTGGAAGTCATTGAAATATAATATATACGTAAATTCAAGTTAGAGTTCCTGTTTTCGTTTCTGAAATTTTCATTTAAATCTGATGTGCCGTTTTGAACTCTATTCTAATATAAAATTTCAGATAAAAATAGTATAAACAACAGGATAATTCGTTTTCGTCGTATAGGTAGCAGAAAAAATAAGCATTTATTTTTAAACTTACTTCTTCCCTCGACTTTGTCTTTCTATTATGGTTATTCACTCGGAAATTTTCGATTAATGAACTTCGGAGATAAATGGAACGACATTTTTTTGTAATTTTTTGTCAATCAACAATGTCAACAAATCAAAACATGCATCACAGAATTTTGTTATTTTGAAATGTGCAAATTAAGCTAAACCTCCCATTCTAGACCACTTTTCAATGCCAAGTTGTAGTTGCTGAGAAAACCTGCTGTGGTATACAGACAGACCGACAGACAGACAACAAAGTCTCACCATAAGGGTTCCTCTTTTAACATTTTGGTACGGAACCCGAAAAACCACGTATCCACAAACACCTGTATTCATTAGAAACAACGAGTTCAAAACTAGCATAACTTTAAAAAGACGAGTAAAAACCAACGAGACTAAAATAAACTTAACAAACCGTGCGACATTCAAACTCTTTTCACGCGCATTATTCAACCGCTGCATCTTGTCTCGGTTTTTGCCGTTTCTTTATTTATAAGCCACATGTAGACGATCCATGCCTTCAGGGATAAATTTATGGCGAAATATTTGTCTGGCGAACGGGATCATTTGTTAATGCGTCTTGTGAATGTGTGTTAATCAGTGCACAATTATGTACGTTGTCGCTTTAAGGCGTTTGACAGAATTAATACAACAGTTCAATCATGACATGAAAGTGACAAGGTACTAATGTGTGCTACTGTGCAGCTACTTATAAAGTCGACCATACAAGCATAGGTTTTCGTTCTAAGCTTAAAGTATTCATTGCAAATGCTTCAAGACGGTTAAAATTAAACTTCACTCCAAAAATAAACAACTCATGCTCCATACAAAGCGCATTATAATACCTACTCAAGCTTCTATAAAACAATCGACCCAACCGCACCCTCCCCAAACATCTTCACTAGCCGACACTTAAAGTACCTCCAACCTGACGTGCGGTAGCCGTGAACCCGTGATAAGGGTCGGGCAGCTCTATACACTTAAAGGGGATGGTAAAGTTTTTGCCATAACTGTATTAATTAATAAAGTTGTATGAAACTGTTGTATGAAGAGGGAGCTGATGTGTATAACGAGATGGGTTGGACCAAGTTTTCAACTCTTTACGCCTTTGGGTAGAGATGGTTTTAAACATTACCATGACGATGCAAGCCTAGTTGGTATTGTGATCCTGCCTACGAAGCTAGCGGTCCCGGGTTCGATTCTACGTACTGGGAAATATGTGATGAGGACGAGTATTTCTTTCTGAGTCTTGGACGTTTTATATGTATTTAAGTTTTTATTTATGTATAATAAGTTTTTTATTCCTGTCTAGTACCCAAAGTAAGAAACCAAGCTAACGCAAGAACAAGGTCAATTTGTGTGAAATTGTCCCCTATTTTAATAGAATTAAAAAAAATATATATATTTGAAACTCTAAAGCCCTAAATTTTTTACATTTTTATTACAAAAGTAGGCAATTTTCAGATAGTAATCCTAAAAAAATTGAACCAACAAATAAAACCTTATGACATCTGATAGGAGGAGAGGGTAGGGGGGAGGGTTACCTAGCTATTAGTAGAGACTAGTAGCGACTTACTAAAAGTACCTAAGAAAGCTTAAAAAGTAATCACACAAAATGTTTAGTTGGGTAAGTATATCTTAAACGGAATAATATTAAATGCTTATCAAACCGTAATCCTAAAATTATAGTTTCAGAATCACACATGCACATTGTAAAAAAACAGTTAAAATAATAAAACGCTAGCTTTTTAAATACTCAATCTAACGCTTTATACTTAGTTCGGATCACCTTTTATCAGACATGACCATTTTTATTTGACTACATTCTCAACAGTGCAATTATGTTTACTTTTATATCCCGTAGTCTAGCTCTTCTAAAACGTAGAGACAAAACCTCTGACAGATATCGCTGTAGCAATCCCCAGGGAGATCCTTCTCGAAGTAGCCTTTGTTCTAAAATAGTGCATTTGTCTGGAGAGGGCTTTCTGAAAATCTTTCTGCTCACGTACTTTACCGAAAATACAAGCATTCTACAAAGAATACTGACTGAAAATATTACTGTTTTAGAGACATATCTTTGAAGTTCTGAGTGTCTTACTACTACCCAAGTTTCTGTTTATAACTAAGCACTGAAATTCCGTTTCGAAATTAGAACATTGATGTACCCAAAAAGTGTTTCTCTAAGCTTCCTGCTCAAGCTACGCTTGAATATTTTTTATTTTTTATTTTATGTTAAATTCATTGTTTTATATAATGCTAGGTTAAGCTTTATAATTGTATAATATCATAAGTAGTATTTAAAAAACGACTGACTGTTGAGTTTCTTGCGGCGTTTCTTCTCAGCAGTGGTCTCTTGCGAAGCGCTGGTAGATTTTTGACGTGTAAAATTGCGGCCTACTTACTAAATAAACATCTTTTATCTTTTTTTTTATCTTTTATCTTGAACTACAATAAAGATTGAATAAAAAATATTTAACTAACTTAAGCAAACATCTTATCTTTACTATTTAACTGAACGAACAAGTACCTATTACCTATACCTAACACAACACGAATCAAAAAGGCAATGGCGGTGCACACAAAACGAAAACAAGTGGGGCGAAAACTTGCATTTGACGTATGAAATTGACTGCCCATTGGAAGACATCGCTTATTGATAAAAAAAAACCATTTTCCAACCGAACGATTGCGTTCAAAACCAACCAAGCAATTTAATCATCTTAGCGTGAACTTAATCGGTTTGTTTGTATTTCCAACCGTCCACTAAAATTTTATTTTGGTTTATTATTCGACATTATTATTTTAAACGTTTTGCACTATCTGTATGGTTCGTCTCATTTACTCGTCATTCAAGGCTAAATCGGAAAATAGAGATGGAAATAACATACTCGTAACTTTTACGTTCGATTTTTAAAAGTCTCAGGGCCGTATCAATAAACTCATGTTGACTGTGAGGCCCGTCACGTGATACGTCAAAGTAAACATCAAACCATAGAACACTGACATATTTGACGCATCTCGAGACGAGCATAAGAGTTGAGATCAGTTTATTAATAAGGGCCTCAGTGTTTCAATACAGGAATAGGTGTGAAATAAGTTGAAATTACAATACAAAAACATCATAGTCATTTTTTTTTCGAATATTAGACTTTTTACATTAATTCAATTAAATGGATCCTAAGGATTTTAAAAAATAACATCAACGTGTCCAACCTTAGAAAAGTAATAATTAGGATTGATAAAAATATTGTAATGCAATAGTTTTTGTTCACGCCGCTACGTTCATCATTTAGTACCTAGATATAGTTTTAGTATTTTGAGCCTTATTACCGCTACACAAGACACATAATTGCGTTGTATCGAGTCGCACCCAATCAGAAAGCTTGAATATGTCGTGATATTTAGATTAACCAATCACAGCGCTTCTCTCTTGTTTCACGTCATACACCGCCGCCTTCCGCTCACACTTGCATACGCCACCAACTCGACACCATCCTAATTTGTAATATCAAAATTATAACTGCATTAAACAGGCTATCTAGAAAGCTTTGGTTTTCCTTTAATTCCTTGTTCCCATCAGGAACAAAGTGGCGACCGTGACAGGACCTGCAGCTATTAATCGGACATTCGAAGTCTCAGTTGCAGAGTCTTTGTTCCCAAGCGACTAGCAGAGGTCACCGCCACGTGCACGCCGTGCAGCGCCTAGATTCCTGGTTAAGAGCCAAGGGATCAGCTGCGCCTACTTGGTGCATCGTGCAGCCGGACCCCATCGCTCCAGAGCGTCGCTGAGACGCGCCTACGACGGACCCACGCCTACTTCGCAGCAGTCTGCGCCACGCGGTTGCGCCACGCCGCGCGCCATTAAGTGCCTACCATTGCCTGCTTGCCCAATTTATCAAGTGAGCCCGTTCCTACTTTCTCCTAGTTCTATCCTCTTTGAGTTGTGCCAGTGGAGATGCTAGTTTCTCGAATTTTCCAATTATTTCTATTGCGTAATACCTCTTTCTCGCCATTTGCTTTTGCCAACCAAAACCATTTCATGCTTAATCTATAAGGCAAAAATCAGCATTTACTTACTTATTTGTTTGCAAGTCATCCGTAATTAATTTCCCTTTGCCCTTTAAGCATTTCAACATCAACTATTTGCATTGGCCTATTTTCTACGCATTTATTTATTCGTAAACTATAATTACGAGTGCCTATCTACAATTCTACCTATTTTCTTATAAATGCTTATATCTACCCATCGTATCACGCATTTCAACTTTTAGCAACCCAACTTTCGCCCAACATTTAACTGTTTATCTTCCTAGTCGCCCTCGTTACCTAGCTCATCCCATCAGCTGTTTAGCCGTGCATTTTTTGCAATTCCAGTGACCTACTTAAGGCGATCACCTGGACTAGGCTCGCTGCGCGCGCGCAGTAACCTCCGCGGCCGCCCGAGAGTCCACTATCGCCCGGCTGGACGGCAGGCACCGCGTCGGAGGATCGGCTAAGCGAGGAGCGTATCGTATGCAATTACATAACTTGTTTACTTGTTTTCGTGCAATTTATCTCGATAACTTCATTTCTAACGATGTCTCGTGATTTAAAACCGGAGGAAAGACTCAAGGTGCTTAAAACTAGACGTAGTTCAATTAAAGGTCGTTTAACGAAATTTAAAAACTATTTAGACGAGTTGACTACATCAGAAACGGTTTCTTCATTAGAAATTAAGCAGCTTACAATGAAATTATCGAGAGTGCAATCTTTATTCAGTGATTACGATGAGGTGCAGGGTCAAATAGAGATTTTAAGTGATCCCGATCAAGCCGAGGAATTGGATACTCGTGATTTGTTTGAACAAGAATTTGACACAAATATTTTACTTGCTCAAGACCTTTTAGAAGCCAATTCGCCTTCCAGAGAAAGCCTTTTAAATGCTACAACTTGTTCTGCGCAGTGCCATCACGATAATAGGGATGTTCTCGGATTCAAACTGCCAATAATTAAAATACCTAACTTCGACGGAACATATTTTAAATGGCTCGAATTTAAGGAAACGTATATTTCTTTAATTCACGACAACAATAAAATAAGAAATATACACAAGTTTCACTATCTTCTTTCATATCTGGAAGGGGAAGCGGCTCGCGTTCTCGGTAACTTAGAAGTTTCAGACTCCAATTATTCCGAGGCTTGGCAACTTCTTTGCAAACGCTACGACAACAAAAGACAATTAATAAACAATCACTTGAAGGCTTTATTTAGCGTTGAGTCAGTGCGAGAGACCGACAAGTCCCTTCGATTTATTGTAGATCACATCACTAAAAACTTGCGAGCTCTCTGCACACTGGGACTGCCTGCCGACAGGTGGGATGTTCTAATTATCTATATGGTGTCAGCAAAATTGGATAGCAACACTTGTTTTAAATGGGAAGAACATAGAAATACGTTACCCGAAATACCTACCTTAGACAATTTTTTTGATTTTCTCAAGGCCCGAGCCGATGTTTTAGAGACAATGAACAGGCAAAGACACGACAAGCCTAGACATCTGCCACCGCCGCCCCCGTCTAAACCTCAAAGTAAATCATTTGCACTTACGACTAAACCTAGCATCCCCCCCTCTTCTAGGCCACTCAGCAATTGTATCGTGTGCCAAGGTCAACATCTTCTTTATGAATGCGCTGTATTCAAAGAGAAGAAACCAGAGGACAGGGTTGCGCTGGTTTCGTCGCTAAACTTATGTGAAAATTGTTTACGGGTCGGTCACAAGGTTCAAACTTGTAGGTTGCCAGGTTCTTGTCGCTCTTGTAAACAAAGGCATAACACTCTGTTGCATATCTCGCATCAAACTGAAGTGCCTAGTACTAGTGGTACTAGTACTAATTTAGCTGCTATGACCAATACTGATGTGTTGTTGTGCACCGCCCAAGTCCTATTGAAAAACCCAACTACTAACAAAAGCCTGACAGTGCGAGCATTGCTTGACAGCGGGAGCCAGTCTTCATTTATTACCGAAAAGGTGCAACAAGCATTAAATCTGACTCCTCAG
The DNA here is from genome assembly GCA_923062465.1 of Acleris sparsana. NCBI lineage: Eukaryota > Metazoa > Arthropoda > Insecta > Lepidoptera > Tortricidae > Acleris > Acleris sparsana. Next base: position 2,765,421 of record OV281287.1, on the reverse strand, counting down.
CCTTCATATGTCAGCATAGTCGGACTGTCAGACACACCTATAAATACGCACACTAAGCGTTGTGCCCTATTTCTCCAGTCGCCTATTAATTCGTTTAATGTCAACATGATATGCCTAGTTATACCTAAAATTGCCGACAATTTACCTAAAGTTTCTCTCGACGCCAGTCGCTATGATCTATCCAACTTTCAACTCGCAGACCCCGGATTCTACATGGCTTCCTCTATCGATATGCTCATTGGTGCTGACCTATTTTGGGACCTAATAGGTTCCACTCAGCACTCGCTAGGACAGCATGATCCTATTCTACGTAGCTCTAAACTGGGATGGCTTATCGCGGGTCCACTGCCTATTATACCTACCAATCAATCAAAACAACAATCACCTAAAATAACTCATTGTAACTTCTTGTTAAAAGAGCCTAATTTGCCTAATATCAATGAGGAAATATCTAGATTCTGGGAACTAGAAAATATTCCCCAGTCTCATCCCTACACTAAAGAGGAAAAATCGTGCGAACAGCATTTCCTATCTAATACGCAACGACTGCCGAATGGTCGTTTTTGCGTACGTTTGCCGCTTCGTGACGAAAAGGAATGTCTAGGAGACTCTTATTCGTTAGCCAAGAAGCGGTTCCTAAGCCTAGAAGCTCGCTTTAGAAAGCAGCCAGATTTAAAACAAATGTACTCCGAGTTTATTCATGAGTACGCCGAACTCGGACATCTCGAGCCCATACCTAAGCCTACTGGCCCGCATGTCTACCTTCCCCACCATCCTGTAATCAGGAACAAAAGTGAATCGACACAACTGCGTGTCGTCTTTGACGCCTCAGCGCGTACTACTTCCGATTTCTCAATTAACGACCTTCAAATGATTGGGCCTGTAATACAGGATTCCCTATTCAATATTCTTGTACGCTTCCGCCAATATAAATACATACTTTCGGGTGATCTCGAGAAAATGTACCGTCAAGTCTTGATTGATCCCTTGGATAGAGACTTTCAACTCATTTTATGGCGGGACAATGAAAATGATCCCCTACGTACATTAAGGTTAAAAACTGTCACGTACGGGTTTTCCAGTGCTAGCTTTCTTACCACCCGGTGCATCTGGCAGCTTGGTGATGAATGTAAAGACCCCATCATAAAAAATATAATTCAAAAAGACTTCTATTGTGACGATTTACTGACTGGGGCCGACTCGGGTGAAGAGTTGAAATACATTCAGCGTCAAGTGTCAGATGAACTGGCGAAGGGTTGTTTTCATCTCAGAAAATACCGATCTAATTTACAAACATTATTTCCTGACAATTATATTCCTAAAGATGGTCACCTCATAATAAGCAACGCCTCTAGTACTTTAGGTATTGGATGGTCACCTATTTCCGACAACCTACAGTTCGAAATCGAAACTACCCCCAACGTTAATTTAACCAAACGAACTATTTTGTCATCAACGTTTAAAAATTTTGATCCCTTGGGATTGCTTTCGTTATGCACAATTAAACCCAAAATCCTTCTCCAAACGTTGTGGTCTACAAAACTGGATTGGGACGACAAGGTACCCGAAGCCATAGAAAAGTCATGGTTAAAGTTTTCTAAAGGACTAGACACACTATCTTCAATTAATATTTCGAGACGAGTTTTAATTGATAACCCTAAACATATCGAAATGCACACCTTCTGTGACAGCTCGCAGCTGGCTTATGGCGCTTGCGTTTACCTTAGGTCTACAAACGCCGAAGGAAACATACACTCAAGTTTGTTGTGCGCAAAAGCCCGCGTCGCACCTCTAAAGGCCACAACGATACCTAGGCTTGAGCTTTGCTCGGCACTTCTAGGCGCTCAGCTAAGCTCATCTGTCACTGAAGCTTTACGTTGTCAGATCAACCGCCACGTCTATTGGTCGGATTCTAAAGTTGTCCTCGGCTGGCTTCAAACAGCCCATAAAACTAAAACTTTCGTCGCTAATCGCGTAGCTGCTATATCCGAACTTTCAGACCCTATGTACTGGCGACATGTACCTACTACTGACAATCCTGCTGATCTATGTTCTCGTGGTGTAGATCCTCAAACTGTCAAAAATGCTGATCTATGGTGGCGCGGACCCGCCTGGCTAACTCAACCTGAAGCTGCATGGCCAACTTCATCGTCCAAGGCCATTGATCTTCCCGAAATAAAAGCGTTGCCCGCTTTGGTGGCGGAGCCTGCACCTACGGCAGCATGTCCAGACGTGGCGAGATTTTCTAATTTAATTAGAGCTCAACGTGTCTATGCCACCGTTCATAGATATATTTACAACCTTCGAAAACCCAAAAAGAGACAAACAGGTACATTTTCAGTCGAAGAGCTTAATCGTGCTTTAAGCTCACTTGTTAAATTTTCCCAAAAAGATTCGTTTCCCCATGAGGTCCAATGTTTAATTAATAAAAAACCCTTACCCCACAAATCTAACTTGGTTTCGTTAGACCCCTTCATCGACGATGACGGAGTGGTTCGCGTCGGTGGCAGGTTAACCGATTCAAATTATCCTTATAATAAAAAACATCCCATTATTTTAAAGGCTAAGCACCACTTAACTAAGTTGATATTTCAACAGGAACACAAGCGACTATTGCACGCCCCGCCTCAACTATTATTAGCCGGAATACGTGACCGGTACTGGCCCATAGGTGGCCGCAAACTAGCCCGTGACACTTACGACGGTTGTGTCAAGTGTCGCCGATTTAAGGGCGAAGGCATGGTCAACATCATGAGCAACTTGCCGCCAGACCGTGTTGAGCCTGACTTCCCCTTCAGTACTGTAGCCACGGATTTCGGGGGCCCGTTCTTAATTACTGACAGAAAGGGCCGAGGGTGCAGGATAACAAAATGTTATTTATGTATATTTATATGTACTAGATATAGATGCATCCATTTAGAGGCTGTCAGTGATCTAAGCAAAGATTCTTTTATTTTAACGCTCACAAGGTTCATTGCCCGTAGGGGAATACCTAAAGTAATTTACTGCGACAATGGTCGTAACTTCGTAGCTGCCGCCAAAGAAATAAATAACCTACTAAAAATAAATAAAATCTCTATTAGTGATTTTGCAGCTCAGCGACAAATAGAATTCAAATTTTCGCCTGCATACGCTCCTCACTTTAACGGTCTGGCCGAGGCCGGAATCCGTTCAGCCAAATTTCACATTCGTCGGGTGTTAGGGCAAACCCATTTAACGTTCGAGGAACTGGCTTCTCTATTCGCCCAAATCGAAGCTATCCTTAACAGCCGACCCCTCTCTCCCCTCAGTCCATCACCCAACGACTTCCAGCCGCTTACCCCGGGACACTTTATAATTGGCAGGCCCCTGACGTCACTCCAGTCACCGAGCCTCACCGACTGCGAGACTTCGCGCCTAAACCGTTTTCAGCGTCTAGAGCAAGTCCGTCAACACTTCTGGAAGCGATGGTCGAGAGAATATGTAGCCGAATTGCAGCAACGCACGAAATGGCGAGTCAGAGGCAAAGATTTGCAACTAGACGACCTCGTGCTCATCAAGGACGAGACGCCGCCCTTGTATTGGCGCCTAGGACGAGTCAACCAGCTGTTTCCGGGACCCGATGGAGTACCACGAGTCGCCGACGTCAAGACTGCTCACGGGACTATCCGCCGAGCACTCAATCGTTTGTGCCTGCTGCCCGCCGAGCGCTGATGATCTTGAAAGCTTGCGAGAGCTTTCAAGGGCCGGGAGGATGTTCACGCCGCTACGTTCATCATTTAGTACCTAGATATAGTTTTAGTATTTTGAGCCTTATTACCGCTACACAAGACACATAATTGCGTTGTATCGAGTCGCACCCAATCAGAAAGCTTGAATATGTCGTGATATTTAGATTAACCAATCACAGCGCTTCTCTCTTGTTTCACGTCATACACCGCCGCCTTCCGCTCACACTTGCATACGCCACCAACTCGACACCATCCTAATTTGTAATATCAAAATTATAACTGCATTAAACAGGCTATCTAGAAAGCTTTGGTTTTCCTTTAATTCCTTGTTCCCATCAGGAACAGTTTTCAATATTTTTCATTATGAGCTGCGATAATTCTTTCATCAAACTAAAGTGAGCTCTAGACTAGTACTATTTGGGTAGTACAAGTATAACAATAAAATACTTCTATAGAGAAATAGAAAAAAAATATCCTACGCGGAAAAAAATACTCGGGCTCATCGTACAAGTTTTGCCTTTATCCTTAGAAACCAGACCTTAATCCTAGCTCCGCAGGCAGGGTCATTAATACCATTATATTGGGTTTTTTTTTCTTTGCCCGGCGGCCACTTGAACTGCTACTGCCGCGTGGATATGGCGTTTCCACAATGAAGTGATTTCTCCAGTGTCAAGTATATATAAGTATAAATAAATATAGCAATAAAACACAATCCAGGCCAAGATAGTTTTAACCTCTGTACCACTGCGAGTCCACTTGAAACGAGAAGTAAGATGCCAGATACACGAAATAACTCCAAGACTTCTATCACTGAGCAACACAAAGGCATTAAAAGTACAAATCACTAACAGAAAAGAACTTTGAACACCTAAATACACAAAAATAAAAACTAAAACAAATTACACATCCGCCATCCTTTGGACGTTGCAAATAGCCCCCCATTTTATATTGGTTGTGGCATGTTATCGTATTGTCAACGTCACGATAGCTCTAATTTATTTGACAGTAATTTAAAAACAAAACCATTGCACGTCAAAGGTTAGTTATTGTTAGGTTAAGGTTAGTTGTAAATGATTAATAACAAAATTCGACGGTTCTGTGACTAAACCTCGTATATTGAATAATGTCCAGTATAAACTAACACTCACTAAATACGAGAGTGCATACTTAGTGCGTCTCATATTACACTGGACAATATTCAATATACGAGGTTGAGTCACAGAACCGTCGAAATGTATGATAGCTTGTGTACTTTAATATGACGTGTAAAGTTATATTTATCAATAAATAATCAATAAATCAATCAAATTATTTTTTTACCTCGTAGAATAAAACAAGACTGGAGTGGCGTCCGCGGACCGGAAGACGAGCTGTAGGTAGGCCTCCAACAAGATGGAGTGACGACCTCGTCAGGATCGCGGGACCGCGGTGGATGCGAAAAGCACAAGACCGGTCTGAGTGGAAAGCCTTGGGGGAGGCCTATGTCCAGCAGTGGACGTCTTTCGGCTGACATGAGTGAGTGAGAGAGTATAATAGAGGCCTAGGCTAAACGCATCGTTTCTGATAATACCCACAACCGTTAATGTGTTTAAATTGACAGCATACTGTTGGGTTAGTTTGACAGGTGTTCATTATACAAGATGCGGTGCATGGTGCTGATTAATTTCCCACAATTGTCACAATATCCCGGTAATTCGTGACCAATTAAGTGTAATTAAATCGATTGCCAGCCCATTATGTATTAAAATCATGGTTTGGCAGTAATTGTGTTGCAATTGTTCCAGAGTTATTATGATGTTATTAAAGAGAATGTTGACCAACGATGGAACAGACTAACTTATTATAGGGGAAATGGGAAGAAGCTAGAAGTGACATATACCCAAAGTGGGTATTAAAGTAAAATTATAAAAAATAAGAGAAAGATTTCTGTTCTACGGACGATGTATGTTATTAATATAATATACAAGAGGGCAGATGCTAGTATACACATAAAATTCTTCCATGACTGAAAACCCATAAATTGCTGTTGAACCTAGAGAATTTGGAGAGAACAGTAATTGAGTACACCCTAGGGGTTATTATCCCCCAACGGGAAGAAATAGGGGGAGGTATGGAAGACTTACTACCTTTACGAAGTCGCGGGAGACTAGTATAACATATATATAGATAAGCTAACATCTATATCGCACCCGACGCATCGACCCACATCCGCAGCAACCGCACCGGTACGAAGTTTTGCTGTTCGGTCGTAATCGAGGTTTCTATCTTATTTACCGGTGCCACAGAATATGCACAAGTACAGAAAGCGCTTTTCCTTCGTTTCGGGCTCTACAAATTTTAGCGCGTAATTTTATACGTTCAATATTATCGGCAGAAGCCCTGCTCCCTAATTTGAGAATATACTTAAAATCGCCGGTAGAGTGCGTTCACTCGTTCACTCGATCGACCGACAGAACGCCGGCTTTAAGACAACACTCCAGGGACTTTTTTAACCTTGAATTGGGATTGTTCATATTTTTACAATTACTCTAATTCGAAAACCATTTCGAGGAATAAGGTTTTAAAGCCGTTCCGCATTATTAAGTTTTTGAAATAATTATCTATTTCGGATATTATTTTGACAAAAGTACATTTAACCTTTGTTTGACTTTCGTTTTCGGCTTGAAGCCCTCCTAGGTGTATCTTACGGGTTAGGCGAAATCCGCTTGAAATAGTATGTTTTAATGCACTATTACAATCACTTTTTATCATTAGAAATCATTTAATGGTATGTTATTTACTAGAAAATGCCACTCCAAATTTAAAATAATCATGTCATCCATATAATGTCTGCTAAATAAATAAAGATATTAAAACAAAACTATTGGGGCAAATACAAAATTACCAAAATTGGTCTCTTAAAATTACCTATTATTTTGAATTAGAATGTAAAAACCGTGACTTATTTTTTTTGGTCAATGCTAATTTGATCTATTTATTGATGAACCGCATTAAAATCCGTTGCGTAATTTGAAAGATCTAAGCATACAAACAGAGGGACAACCATTGTTTTATACTATGTAAAGATTATTTCAATATAATATTTAAATTCCCGAGTAATTATATATAGAACAATAGCATAAAGATTAAGAAACCTGTGAGTCAACATATTGGGCCGCTTGAATAAATGCATCGGTAAATCATTTTCTAACCCATATGAAATATTAATAACAGTCCATGCCGCTAGCACCATACCGAAATCATGTAAAACATCTCATAATAATCATTCATGAGCTGGCAATGTTGAAACTTAATAGCCAATCAAATGGCAATAAACTAGGTCCGCACGAGTGTTACCAGCGATTTACCGCCAAACGCCGCCCAAAGCAATAAAAGCTAACCGCGACTATAAAGTGGTGTTGCCAGCATTAAAAAGCAAGGCGGGTGAATATTTATTAAATATTATATTAAAATGGTGATCTTTGTGGAGAATACAAGTTAGTCCATCAGTGAAATTTCAACCACTAAAATTATGATAAATGACACTGTACTTAGAAATAGGTATAATTATTGTACGACAACTAGGGTAGAGTCACCAGTGGTCAGCCAGAGACCTGTAGTCGACCTCTGCCTATATTTTGTATAAGTGGGAAGAGTACAAAAGATATATTTCCCACTCTTCGCACTCATATAAGGTCGACTACTGGTCTCTGGCTGACCACTGGTGACTTTACCCTATTCAATGGTGAATAAATATATTATGACAATAGACGAACACTGCCTACGCACAGTTAGAACAACGTTTTTTTACGCAAAACGTATTTATCTCTTTATAACAAATTTCTGATCAACATATTATTTATTTTTTTATTTTTTTATTTATTTATTGGTAGGAAATCCAAAAGTTACAAACACAACATAAGAAACAAGAATAGAAAACACAAAACCAATTATATTAAGATCACTATTACAGATAAAAAAATGCGTAATGACGTTTCACTTTTGCATCGCAAAATAATCCCATTAGCTTTGCAGTCGAAGCGGAACACTAAAACTGGATATTTGTAACAATAACAGCATTAAAGCACTTAATCCTACAGCTTCCAAAACACTCAAAGCACTAAAAGCGCTTGAAGGGGTCATTCTCTGTTGTCAAGGGCTGTGTGCTCGGAGCAAATATCGATATTTTTTTATCTTGTTTTGTTTGAAACTGCTTTCGTCTAGACTTTCAGGACATTTTATAAAAAATACGTGTAGAAAGGAAATAGTGTACGGAGTGAAATTGGCAATATTATCCAATTTTTACTTAAAAACCAGAATGTCAAACGTATTTGTTGCCTCTTTAGAATATTGTATTTAATTCCAATGCTCACCAAGTCAAATTTATTTTTCAAAGTTAGACGATTCTATTTTTTAGTATCTGCTTTTAGTTAGTAGGCCCCTTTTTCACGTTTACATTAATAAAAATAAACTTTATCTTTACACTAGTGTATGCGTACGGTCACGAACGTTAATTTGGGACCTATTTAAAAAAAACGCTTGAAGTCAATGTCATTAGAATGTCAGATTGACTTTGGACCTAAAGTGGTTACCAAATTAAGGTCTTTGACTGGGGAGGCCATTTGCAACGTCAAAAGATGGCGGATGTGTAATGTGTTTTATTTTTTATTTTTGTGTATTTAGGTGTTCAAAGTTCTTTTTTGTTAGTGATTTGTACTTTTAATGCCTTTGTGTTGCACAGTGATAGAAGACTTGGACTTATTTCGTGTATCCTGGCATCTTACTTCTCGTTTCAAGTGGACTCGCAGTGGTACAGAGGTTAAAACTATCTTGGCCTCTGTCCTACATATCACCGTACAACGTTGCCACCAATCTTCCTAGAGAAGATTGGATTGTGTTTTATTACTATATTGATTTATACTTATATATACTTGACACTGGCGAAATCACTTCATAGTGGAAACGCCATATTCCCGCGGTAGTAACTGTTCAAGTCGCCGCCGTACTTTATATTTTACAACACTGAAAAAATATTGAGTCGCTTTTAACAAGATTGTGATTCATTCCATACGAGCCTAACCAGACGATATATCAATTAAGATGTTAGTTGAATCACTAAAAAAATTGCTGTTGCAACTGTCAGCTTTGGTTGATATAACTAATAACCTAATTATTGTATTATTTTTTTGCCAACTAAGAAAAAAATCTCCTTTTGTTGGCTCTCATTTTTATGAGTGTTGCTTCTATAAACATTTAGGGCGGCAATAAATTTGTAAGCGGTCCAACCCGAATAATTTTCATGAACTTCACAATAATCCATTTGCATCGACATAGAGGGATATCCGGGATTAGCCGACGATTGATGACGGGACAATCCCGGGCCGGGATCAGGCGTTTAATGAATCCCTAATGGCTACACTTTATGGAACACGCTCGCTTCAACTTTCTAGTGTATTTTTTATGTTTAAACAAAATCCCGGAATCCTGCGGATGACGGAGTGGGCTTTTGACAGATTCCTTTGAGCCGGGTGTTTTGTTATTTTTTCGCGAGTTTCCTGTCATTTTAAGAGTATTTCCGGTTTTGTTGGCATGATCTGGCTTTTTTGACAAATTACGTTCTAACAGGACGTTTTTTGGTTGCAATCTTTTAAATAACCAATATAATTTCCATGTATAAAATAACTAGCGATGCATCCGATACCGATATATCGGCGATACTTCGGGTTAGCCGATATATCGGTATCGACGATATTTTTATGACCGATTCAACGATACTTTTTAATTTAAAAATGTAGTGTCAACGAGCGATTACTTTGTTTTTTAAACAAATATCTTATCAATGTTAATTTTAATTACTAAAATGTTTAATTATCTAATATTAACCTATGTATCTACTTCTTCATCATCATGTCAGCCGAAAGACGTCCACTGCTGGACATAGGCCTCCCCCAAGGCCTTATATTAATAAAAAGAAATCTGTCTTGTGATTTATTTATTATACCTTCATTTTTGAATTCACAAAAAGCGTATCGGTATCGGTATCGGTATCGCCGATATTTTTATAAGAGTATCGGTATCGGTATCGTATCGGCGAAGAGGCGTATCGATGCATCCCTAAAAATAACGTAATCCTGATAAATGTTAGGTATTTTATAACGTGGGTTTGGCTTTAAATCCTTTCTAACATATATTTTATAGTATGTATGTATACTATGGAAAAAATAGAATAGAATTATTATAGTCATTTAAACAACAAACCTTCGCAGTTCATTTGGTCGTTTTTAGGGTTTCGTACAAAAATGAAAAAACGGAAAGGATCACTCGTGCGTCTGTCTGTCCGTCCATCTGTCACAGCCAATTTGGAAACTACTGGACTAATTGAGTTAAAATTTAGTACACATATGTAAATAGATGACCCAAACACAGATGTGGGTTTTTTTTTTTAATAAGTGTCAGTTTCTCGGGACGAATTAGGAAATAAAAAAAAATCATACCTTACTGTGTCATGATGATCTCAAATATATCTTTGATATTATTGTAAAATAAATAGTTTTGATTTTATTCATGAAAGAAGATGAAAATTGAAAACCTTTATAGATTAAAAATACTATAGCCAATTGGGCCTCTATTCTATTGATTAGAATTATGTTGCCTTTGACATGTTATTGTATTGTCAACGTCCCGATACCTCTTACTTACTTGACCGTAATGGCGGCCGAGTTTTATTTTTATTATTGGAATACTTTATTATTACGTCAATATTATTATTTTCCCTAAAACTCAAATATGACTGAATGTGATACTTGTATGTTCCTTATTTTTATTTTCTATATAATAATATTATATTGTTGTATGTGATAGATTACGTTATTTCTAAGTAAATGTTACATAGTTTAATAGTTACGACCCTACCTACCTACTGCAATAAAACATATTAATTTGAATTTGAATTTGTAAACAACAATATGCAATATGCGGTGGATGCGAAAAGCACAAGACCGGTCTGAGTGGAAAGCCTTGGGGGAGGCCTATGTCCAGCAGTGGACGTCTTTCGGCTGACATGATCATGATGATGATGAAACAACAATACCATAACACGCCAAAGACATGGTTTTACTCAGTAGTACACATGGCCAAGGATAGTTGCAATTGTCATCATGTTCACGCTAACACTCACATGTGCAAATGGAGTTATAAAGAGGTTTGCCCTGTCCAAGCAACCGTCCAGACGAAGAGGCCCCAAGGATGCCATAACGAGCGACATAAAACACCATGAAACTTTTAATTGACAATTACTTTGCTTAACCTCTGTCCAGCGAGGCATCGTTTATTTTGCTTATTGTTCGCGTAAGTGAGCGTTAATTTGGGGGCAACGACTCAGGGTCACTTCACACCCAGACGCGACGCGACGCGAAGCTGCGCGCACATGCGACTCAAAATATACTTTATTTACTACACGAAAAGGTACACATTTTATTGTGAGAATTCAGAATACGTTGCACCACGTAGCATGAATTTTCATAATTAAGGCACTGGTCCCACCGCCAGCGAGTAAGCGATGAACTATGGGCGATTTTCTCGCCCAAGAAACGAACAAAAGACAATGACTCCGTATAGTAAATAAAATATATTTTGAGTCGCATGTGCGCGCCGCGTGGCGTCGCGTCGCGTCTCGGTGTGAATTGACCCTTACACTTGGACACTTCTTTTCATTTTATTCTTCGTAAATAAAGAATTAGGGTGCTGCGTCACTTCTTAAAACAAGAAACAAAGTTTTATCCTGTGCTTGAGAGAGCGCCAAGCGTCCAGTGGCCTCATTACCGTAATTGTATCTTCTATAAAACTTTAGTATTTTGTTAAATCGATTCAAAACGTTGTTTGCCGTGACAATATTAGCATCAGCTAAGCCAAACGGTCCCTGTTCATTAACCGTCATACAATTGGGATTGCCTAAAGGACGATCCCTTTACTTTCTCAACCTCGTATCTGATCGAATAATTAGATAGGAAAGTCGTTTTTATTCTCTATGGATCATATGTGCTTTTCCTATCAAACGATCCGATCAGATACTAGGTTGAGAAAGTAAAGGGACGATATTATTGCAATGTACCGGGGTCCGTTCATTTGACCGAAATACGTTTGGTCGATCGAGGATTTATTTCTGTACCTTCGCGAAGACCCTATAGGTTAGGTTAGGTTAGTTTTTATAAAAATGCTGAAATATTTACAGCTACAGAAATAAACGTGGGTTGCCAAATGAAACGGTTGCGAAACGATACATTCGACCAAACGCTGTTCGGTGAAACATTAGTGAACCCAATGTACCATTATTTGAAAACCATTTCAAAGCTTAGTGTTTTTAAACCGCAAAATCCAAATGCGAAAAAAAAAAAAAAACAGCGTCCAATGTCACAAATAGACCTAGTCCCAATCTATGATCTAGGTTTGTACTAGAGGCACTTTAGACAACGATATAAATACTTATATAGAGAAATAGAAACATCCATGACTCGGTGAAAAATTACCGGGATTTGAACCCAGGACCGCCATCTTTTAGGCAGGGTCACCACCAACTAAGCCATCGTGTCTAGGTCGTCGTTTTCGTAAAAATACCAAGCTTACTTAATGGGAGCCTGCCGTTTCGTCAAAATATCTTTGGTCAAATGTATCATATATATGTAGAAATAGGCTTAGGTCGTTATAATTACACCATCTATCATTTTTTTTAAATTATTATAATATAAGTAACTAAGTGATGTCGTCCATGCAATACACAGTAAAACATTAGTTTGCACTTTGCACAAACAAACAATCTTCCTCTCACCCCAAACGCATATACCGTCTCCGTAAAAAACATTCATTCAAATACTTAATTTATTTATTGTATCTTACAATTGCCTATTAGAATAAAACTGCTACAATTTCACGTATCATTTCACGGGCTAGCTTGTCCCATAAATCAAATTAAGTTTATATTGCGTGTTTGATAAATAGAGCCCTCAACCACAAGAGGACGTTACACCACTTACACCTAATTCGAGCCACGTATTCCCGACATAAAGATGGAGTTAGTCATTTATTAACGGACTCGTGTAGAAACGGCGGGTAAAGGTTCACATGGAGCGTAATATGACAGTATAAAACAGTAGTTCATCTTTAAACAAAAGTATATGACGCGCGCTTGAATGTGTGCGTGCCTCGTCCGTACGCGCCGCGACCCACCACAAGCAAACTCAACAGGACGCGTCAAGCCGGTTAAGACGGCCGCGCCGTTCGTCGCGTTTGGTTGCGCGCGTATTAAGTATCAAGCGACGCGTACGACGTAATTGGGCCTGAGCAGCAATAGGTAACAGAAACTCTTAAAAGGCAGGAGACGAACTACCTTTCTATCTATTCTACTATTTTCTATTCTATTCTATTCTATTCTATCTATACTATGTTAATGTCTAACAGCTATATTATTTTGCTGTATTGTAACATGCCACTTGTGGATTCTTCTTAACTATGGTTGTTTTGGCAAAGACTACTACTAAAAAAGCCGGTTCAGAGAATAGCAAGCTAAGTGCGTTGATCCTCTTTTGATTGTTCCTAAAATTCAAAACTTGGATAGCTTTGGTAACATCTGGTTAAAGTGTCTGAATTCAATATAAAATGTTCTTATCCACAGATTATTAATCGACCTGAACTTGTCCCGCTAACTTGAAGGCTTAATGGTGAGTTATCATGCTACCAAAATAAGTAGGTATCCAACTGTTTCTTATGCCTGCAAGCATACGGGACAACTTAAGCTCGTGGATTTATAATGCGCAGGCGAGGTGGTCAACGTAACAGAGTTACCATCCAATACTAGTTTGTAATCTTACAATCGCTTGACCCAATCCATAAGTAGGTAAAGTATTCATACGACTATAAGTACAAATTGAATTGAAGCCCCTGATTTCTGAGCTAGGTGGGATAAACCTGTGTTACAGAAATAACTGTCCTCTCCCATATTCGAGCTACATACTATTTTATTCAATGTTAATAAATTAATGTGTAATAAAACAAAACTTTGGATACTATAAAAAGTTGCGCTTTTGATTAAGACTAGTACAGCCACGGACTTTAATTCATGAACCACTGTGGGACCATGTCGCATAAAACTAACGATTAATCCCTGTGTCATTTCTATCTCGTCACTTGACGCTATCCTTATGACAAGGTTGTATCGCAGATCAACGTTTAAGTCCTTGACTGTACTGTACTTCGTCGACAAAACCTTTGAAACCTCGATGAAACTGTTTGAATTAGTTTAGTTGATAACTAACCACTGTAATCCGTTCCATTTGTATATGTTGTGTTCATTAAATTGTATCGTATTGCATAATAATCTCCTTGTCCAAATCATGCGCTTGAAGTCCAGGGGTCAAAGTATAATAGTTACACGCAACAAATAGAAAACAGGTACCGTATTCGTGCAAAACAAGCAATCGTACAATTTGAAAGTTAAACAGACAGTCCAGATTTAATTTTACAGCGAAACTTTGACAAAACGCGCAGTATCAAGTAATTAGAGGAAACTCCGACCAAAACAACCTTTCCTAACAAATTCAAATTAATTCAATAGTTCCAGAACATTCCGACATCGAGCTAGGATCTCTATAATATATTTGCTTAATATATACAATATAGCTGTGTTAGTTGGCGATTGGAGTTGCCATTCAATTTTGGGATAAGCAGGACACAAAGTTTCAGCATAAATTTTAGGGAGGATAATTGTTACTCTGTTACACGTATGTAGATTATACGTAGATGACGAAACTAACTGGTTGATAGATTAACGCATAGCCGAAACCGTTGGACCAGCGGACTTGAAATTTGGGGGGAATATCTCTAGGAATATCCTAGGGGTGAATTATAAGTGATTTTTGAAAATTCATCTCAGGGGTTGATGAAATGTCTCATTTGGATGTTAACTAGTAATGTCCAAACTAGTAGGTAGTTAGTAAGGAATCGCCATGCGAAAAAAACGACACAGTCAACAGGATATTATGATCTTTAAAAACAGATCCGAGCCGCTTTGTTGAGTCATTAGCAATAATAAATATCCGCATAAACTTGCAAATATATTCATTTAAGCATTTGGTTTTGATTTTCGTTAATAAAGTCCCTCTAAACCTTTTTAAGACTTGGTGTATACATATTGATGCCGTTGATTGTAGGTACTTTATATTCAATGAGGCTTGAAATTATAACAGATTCCATATCATCTAGCAGCGACATATGTAAGCTTGCAAAACTAAAACGAAACATTTCATTAGTTTACATCAAACATGGTTCTCAGCTAGCCTAGCGACCACATACTTCAAAGCAACTCTGCTGCGTGGGTTTAGATCAGACAAACTATACTCTGCCGCCGGTCAGAATTATAATTAACCCCTTAACTTCTCCCTAATCGACGGGCCTTTGCTACAGGCTCCCATCTCAACCGCAAACGTAACTTTGTACATTGGAACGTCCAATCCGACAGTTTTGAATAGCATCACATTAGGCAAGGGACTTGTGAAGTTGTGATCGAACTCGTACGAAACTTGCCCGATCTTCGGTTCTAAATTCAAACATGCACGTAACTGAATATTTCGTAAATCGAATTTCGCTAAAGTATTTGGGACGAATAGAAAAGTAACACTCACGCTTTATATTATTGCTAGGAGCTCGTCCCGACTTCACCCGGGTTAAATATTAGGTATACATATAGCATATGTATGTACTTGTATTTCTAGTATACTGACATTTCAAATGGTGAAACATTTTTCAAAAATGTGCAGAGTTTTCGGAGATTGCCTTTTACATAAACAAACTTGCAAAATGTTCTCGCTCTCGCTATGAAATGTTAAGTATAGAATCTATTTCCAGCTCCAGTAACTTGTCACTGCCTGCCCCACTCTGGGAATGAAGGCGTGAGTTTATGTATGTAGGTATGTATGTAACTGGTGACTTTGTCAATAAAATATGTAAACCAAATGATATGCTTATATTTCTGCAATGAAACTAGAAAACCTAGATCCAGAATTAAATATTATTAATTTCATAACTGACCAGTTATTGATGACTAATCCTATTAATATGTTTTATTGTTAATCGGACATTTTACTAGGCATTAAACCTTTATTTAAAAACAAATATTGAAGTTTTTAACTTTGCCTTTACATATTGATTCGGCTCGTTGTTTTTTCCTCCACTTTGACAAGAAAAATAAAGGATGTAAAAACAAAACAGCAATTTATGTTAGTAGTTCCTGTTTTGCAGATTTGTTATGGAACACAAACGTATAAACGTGAATGCATGTAATGTAAAGGTGCATTGAGAGTGCATTAGTAGTGTGTGAGCATGCACGTCATGAAAATGGTCGTCAAGAAAGTGACAGAACAATACAAAAGTATAACGATCGGAAATAGAAGTTATAGTAAAATAGAGGTTCATGATTTTTTTACTTTTTTTTAGTTCTTCTATAAAAATAACTAAGATAGAAGCTAACAAAAGATTTGTTCCTACCTCTTTCTAGCAAAACTGAGTTTTTAATATAGCCGACCTGATACATGACGTAACTGTGCATATCGGATGTCTCTAACTAGCAGTTTAAAAAGTCTGTATCATCCGTATTTCTATTCTAATTTCACTCTTGGTGATCTCTTTTATGGTATTTTCATATTTTGTTGAGAAACGCGATTCAAAAAACCGGGCAAGACCATGGCGGACCATGCTCAGTGTAGGGTTCCGAAGCCGTTTCTACAATCAAATTAGAACTCGCGACAAACTTAACTTAACTTTGCTGTTGGAAAACTGTTATACCGTACATCGACATAGGTCGCGGTCAGTTTACCAAAACCGCAAATAAGTTTTCGATAGGTATAAACATTTAAACCGTTTGTAAATCAAGAACCATTGAAGTCTAATTAGTCATGATAGTTTTCCTATTAAATCCATTATATGTGTTTTCATTTAACATATTTTTTAGGTTTTTAGTATTTGTAGTTTAGGCTGTATGGGGGAGGGGACACTTGACTCTAAAATACCCGCAATATTTTTGAATGACCTATCCAACGACACCCACACCATGGGGAAGACGAGATAAAAAAAAATATCCCCACGTTACATGCAGGGGAGGTCCACTAAAAAATATATATATTCAAGATTTTATTTTATCACTTTGTTGGCGTA
Source organism: Acleris sparsana (assembly GCA_923062465.1). NCBI lineage: Eukaryota > Metazoa > Arthropoda > Insecta > Lepidoptera > Tortricidae > Acleris > Acleris sparsana. The sequence continues at coordinate 2,748,532 of OV281287.1, read as the reverse complement.
CCTATTATGCATATTCATGCCAAATTATAGCTTTCTAGTACTAAGAGTCTCTGAGCTAGGCTGCGGACGGACGGACGGACGGACGGAGGGACATGGCGAAACTATCAGGTATCTAACTATCGTTATCGTTACTTGACAGTAATGGATGCCGAGTTAGGAACAATATGTACAATAGAGACAAAGTAGAACACATTAAAAATATGCAAATCAGACAAATAATCCAAGTAATAAGACAACCTTTTCCAAAAATAAGATAAACGTCACGTCAACTTAAATATACAATTTTATAAAGCCGTAGCGTCTCCGGCATTACAAATATTACAATCGCAAAACGTCTTAAAATATTACGGCTGGCGGAACAAAATGAACAATATATTTGTTTTTCCGTTAAACCGTCTGAATGCAGGATACAATCAGTATAGGGACTATCAGCCCATTTGGAACCTGATCCATTGTAGAAATATGTCACAGTGACGTTATGATTCAAGTCGTAAGAAGTGTTAAACAAATTGTTTTATAATGTCACGGTGCCACCGTTCAATGGTGGATCAGGGTACCATTGGGCTGATATTATATATTATTGCCATTAGAAACGTTGATAATATACTCAACTCACGAGCAAAAATATTGAGCTAGGTTATATATACCAAGGAAATAGTGAACGAGCACACAGTAGGCCACCTCATTGTAAATATGGGATCTGAATCCCATATTTAAATTCTCAAGTCTACAAGACTGCAATCCTAAGACTGCAAATGAGTTAACAACCCTGCCCGAGGACTATTATACAATGCCTCTATGCATCGTAATACAACAATGCCAACACTGTTAGCGTTAGGTAAAAATATAAGATGAGAGAACACCTTGCACAAGGTCCTACCACCACAAGGTGCTACCACCACAGGGACCCATCACCACACAAGGTCCTAGCACCACAATGACCTATCACTACAAGGTTCTACCACCACAAGATCCTACCACCACAAGGTTCTACCACCACAAGATCCTTCCACCACAGGTCCTACCACCACAAAGGCCTACCCCCACAAGGACCTATGACCACAAGGTGCTACCACCACAAGGTCCTACCAGCACAAGGTGCTACCACGACAAGGACCCATCACCAGAAGTTCCTACTAGCACAAGGACCTATCACGACAAGGTCCTACCACCACAAAATCCTACCACCACAAGGTTCTACGCCCACAAGGTCTTCCTGAAACTGATTACAAAGCAACCAATTATTTTTCTCAATCACGCTAAAAACACAAAATCCATTATTATATTTAACTTCGCAGGAGGGCACGGTGTAATTCGTTTTGTTTTAGTATAGCTAACGAACGGTCCTAAACTCTTAACGTTTTACGACAGCGCGGCTGTCCCAAACCAAAACCTAGCAAGAGCCAAATTTTTCAAAATTAGTTTTTTTACACCATACATATTTAAATTTAGTGCTGCGTGTAATGCAAAAACACCCATAATTCTATCGCCCTTAGTTTCGAAGATATGAGACCCCCTAAACCTAGCAACTCCACCTGCTACTCGTCGATACCAAAATCAAAATCCTAGCAAGTTACATATCCAAATTCAAAGAAATAGTAACTACGGCTTTTACTAGGTATTTGATTTTGGAATTTGCACTCACTAGGTTTTTGTATTTGCTAAATAGCGTGCACTAGGTTTTTGAATTGGGAAATTATTCAAACAAGTTTTTTGATTTACGAAACGGACGGCTTATACTAGGTTTTTGATTTTGGAATTTGCACGTACTAGGTTTTTGTGTTTGTTAAATAACTGGTGAATTAGTCATACTAGGTTTTTGATTTAGGAAACGAACTATTCCGTGTTGTAGAATTTGTAATTTATTCCTATACAAAATCTAGCAAGTCGATGCGAAAGGAGTGCTGCGGGGGCGCGGTGAGGTCCGCGGCGGTGGGGGAAGGGTCGTCAACGCGCGCCGCGCCGAACAGTCACTAAGTTTGCGCTGGCGCTGAACGATGTGTTTTTGTTTCTTAAAACTTTACCAAAATGAGTCGAAATAGTTATAGAAGCAAATGCCAGAAAGCAGGAGGAAATTTTGGCATGAAATGTCTGTAAATAACGCATCAGTAGATTTGCAAACAGGTGGTGAAGTTCATGAAGAAGTTTAATATTGTTTTTTAATAAAGTTTTTGAAATAAATACAATTTTCGTCGTTATTTCTATTTATACTCTCCTCTAATTATTTAATAAGACTATAAAATGACAATGACAATAAATAAATAAATAAATATTTTCATCTAATCAGATACATTTTTAACCAACTTTGAGGTGAACATGTAGAAAATTTATTTATCATTATAATTATGTAACAAGTATTTACTAAAAATATTGAACACTTAATCTTAAACTTCAATGATCACAACACACATACTTAGGTACTAGGTTTTTACATAAGAGAAATACGCTTGAACCCACTAAGAAATCAGATCAAATTCCTAGTAATAGACTATGATAGGTTATTGAATTTGGTTTTTGAGACCCGAACACACCACGAAATCAGATCAAATGCCTAGTAACAGACTATGCTAGGTAATTGATTTTGGTTTTTGAGACTCGAACACACTAAGAAATCAGATCAAATTCCTAGTAACAGACTATGCTAGGTTATTGATTTTGGTTTTTGAGACTCGAACACACCAAGAAGTCAGATCAATTTCCTAGTAACAGCGACAAATATACTATTAAGTCTCATAAAACTGGCATTTACAGTGTTTTTATATTTTTTTTTGCTGTTTCTACTAGAGTAATTTATTTTCATAATTTAGCACTAACAATGAATAACCTAGGGCTTATAGTTTTTAAGAGGTACATAAAAACGTTTGTTTTGCTTCTCCTGTAAAATTTTCTCAATGGCTCTTACTAGGTTTTGGTTTAGGACAGCCGAGCGGTTTATGCGAAGCTCTTCAGCATTTGATCGCAAATCAATATTCAAATCTGATCTCTACCATAGTTTGGACTCGCCCAATGGTACATTTATGAATAAATATTTTACATGCCCTCCTACAAACGCGACTTAAAAGGAATACCTATTTACAGAAAAGCAGCAACTTCTGACAGTTGATGTTTATGGGCAACGGCAAAACCATATCGTCTTTGTCCTGTTATGTTTTCATAGCTCCAATTTACTAGACCATAAAATAAATTTTAAAAAAAAGGGCCCAGTTAAAAACAATACCATAACAGATCAAAGACGATATGGGTTTTACCACTTAGAATCGAGGTTCAACCGACCGATAGAAAATGTATATGAAAAAATCAACGAAAACTACGTTTAAGCAATTTTGAAATAGTACTCGACAGTTTTGAACTTCCGAAGCAAACAAGGTGTTATAAAATTGAACGTGTATCTGTAGCCGTCTTTGAAATCGGAGCTCTCTAACATATTGATCGATTTGGACAGACACACGGATACTCTAATACACACGCTAAACTTATATTACCGCTCTTTTTAAGGTTGGGAGTTAAAAATAGACTAAAATTCAAAGTCAAAGTTCTTTATTCTTCAATTTAGGTATAATATAATGCACCTAAGAATGTCAAAAAGATTTACCACCGTTTCGAAATACAAAACCTTTGCCCCGAGAAGAACTGGCGTACGAAACTCGGAAAGGTAGAATTTTTTTCAAAGGCTCAGTGAAATAAAGACTCATTGTCAGATAACCAATCTAAGAGTTAACCAACGTTTATCAGAAACTTCCTCATTAATTTATTACATTAGAAAAGTATTCTCGTACGAAGGAAATAATGAATAGCCGAAACAAAAAAAACATTACCGAGGCAAGACGGCCGGTAATGTCAGGATCGCGTGCTAGCAAGAATGTTTTATACATATTACATTTTAGGAAATATCGCTCCCTTCAGTGGATTTCCTATAGATAAACTGTGTTAGTACATAGACTTCAGGCCGCTTAGGGCCTTTACTTAATCTTGACTTGGAGAAAAAAAGAGAAAAGAAAAATACATTTGTTAACCACCTATACTAACCTACATAAAATATAAGACAATACGGAACTTGGCGCAGTACTTAAATTGATGAAATATGACACCTATCATATTATTGGTTCACTAATGTTTCACCTAACAGCGTTTGGTCGAATGTATCGTTTCGCAACCGTTTCATTTGGCAACCCAAGTTTATTTCTGTAACTGTAAATATTTCAGGATTTTTATAAAAACTAACCTAACCTAACCTATAGGGTCTTCGCGAAGGTACAGAAATAAATCCTGAAATATTTACAGTCACAGAAATAAAAGTGGGTTGCCAAATGAAAAAGTTGCGAAACGATACGTTCGACCAAACGTATTTCGGTCAAATGAACGGACCCCCATATTATTATGTGAGTATGTTGTGTGTGTTTCTATGTGGTGGCCAGGTTAGAAATAGTGCCACTGCTTGTGGTCCCGTGGATGTCGCAGGAGGTGAAGGGAATAAAGGCTTGTAGTAATGTTAGGTGATGGGCTTGCAACGTATCACTAATACGCTGGTAAACATCTTAGCCTGACCGTGCAAAATGTGGTTGCAGAATAATGAACAAGTTTTAAGTTTTGTTGGTTATTCTATGTTATGTAAATTTTCTATTATATAAATATTAAGCTATACATATACACATATGAAAAATGAGAAACTGACTGACTGTTCGATCAACGCACAGCCATAACCCTTGACCTACTTGAAATTTGGAGGGTGTTTTCCTTGAGTACCCTTGAGTACACTATGAAAGGATTTTCCGAAAATCGACCCACAACGGGAAGAAATAGGGGGTATATCGAGACACTAATCCGCGTACGAAGCAGCTTCATCTCTCCCTTATATTAGCTCGCAAAGGTTTTTTACTGTAATATTTTTTACAATAAATATTTAAGTACCCATAAAACTAAATAACAATTCTGGTGCAAATAATAAACATTATAAGAACCCCTACGGGTGCCGCCGCAGCGAGGGCTCAAGCTGACGTATTATTATTATAAACGTGTACAAAAAACGAATTGTGTTTACATCATTATTGTCGTTCCGGAACGGTAGCAGAACGGCCGGATAAAGGAAAACGATAATTCTTTAAAGATACAGGAATACACAGTTGACGGAGATCTAATGAGTGATTATACGGCTGTTGAACTTGCTTTCTTGTTTATATTGGAAACACTAATTGTTATTCGTCCTAATGTATCGTTAGACACATTAATTGTTTACCCTAATGGCAATTTCCCTTTGAATCATTAAGTTTGGAAATCATATTTTTCTGACTCAGTGGAAACACCAGTTTAGCACGAAGAATCTTAAGACATTGATCATAAAGTTCTGTCCCTCGTTGCGTGAAAGTTTTTATACTTTGCTTCAAACACAATAACAAATTAGCAAACACGTATAATGGATTTACCCGACCACAATTATCACGTCTATGACTACGCACACTCATAATATTTTCATTTCATCACCTTCACAAACCAACAAAACAAAAATCACTCATCAAAACCCTAATCAAAATGACAAAAGAATTTTCATAATTCCGGCTTAAAACATAAAAATAATTCAGAACAAAGAAGGAGCGTTGGAACGAAACCCAGCTGAATATTAAACTCTGTGGCCGCTCACCCATTCACTCACTCGGTCACACGGGAGCCATTCATTCAGTCGGTCACTAACTCTTTTAACTCCGCAGGTCTTGAATGGGAACTTTTGAATTCTTAATCGGTTCGGATTAACTATTCTTTTGAAATTCTGCTTATTTGGTTTTGCTTTTGAGTTAATTTAAATGGTAACTTGGTTTATTATTTAATATTGTACGTCAAAATTAATAGTAGGAAGCTGTTAATTTGTTAGAGAGTTTAAGTTATTTTCCAGAATTATCTTAACAGTTTGACTCATTTTACTTTATTGTCTCGCACTTTTTTCTCAAAGCCCAAGAAAAATAAAGGGAGGGATGAACTTCGCCAAAATGCTTGTACATGTTTAAATTAAAACAGTTTATCAAATTCAATCCGGATTACGTCGGACACTATTATTTGGGGGTTAAGATGGCCTTTGTATGCCACTTCGGCCATTGTTGATCTTTTGTGGCAGCGCCCTTTGTTTAGAGCTCACCGCAAAGGCCCGACACTAGCCTTAATTTTTCCATGTATTAAAAAAAGTGACAGATTTGTCTTTGACAGCTACTAGGGCAATAAAACGCAAGCTTCTAAGCTAGCTTGTAAGCAAAATTTGAGCTCTATATTTGTCGTGTTTTTCACTTAATAGCAACGATTAACGTGTATAATCATATTTTTTTGCTAAACCAGCACTTGATAACTACTCTTTAAACTGTCTTACTTACTCAATCATCAGTCACCGCCATTTATCATTCACTCACCAGTATTATTCGTTCACATGGTAACACTACACACATTAATACATCCTTGTAATTAAACCCGACAGTGCTGCCAACTCCCAAATAATACTTGACTCAAATATTCCCTCTGTATAATTTCTGAGTACAATCAAGAACCGGAAACTTAGCCAAAGACTCAAGGTTCATATTCGCTAGAATTTTCCTCTAGGGTACAGTTCAGTGTGCTAACGGATGGTCTTTATTTGCTTGTCGTTTGTATAGGACTTGTTGCGTTTTGGAGCAAAGATGGTAGGTGCTGACACGTTGCATGATTGATCTAACGCGATTGTTTTGTTGTACTATGTGACGTTTGTATGACGTGACGTCGTGTTGCGTCGGTTTCATTTACATAGAAGATTATGGCGTAAAATCTTTGTTGAATTTTGGTGGTAAAGGCCAATGTCGTTATTGGAATGCCATCGCTTAGAATCAGTTGTTTGAAATACCATGACTGTAGAAAAATATTTGAAATGTGTATGACATGTTGAACCTCATCCTGTCCAGACTTTTTAAAGCAACCTCCGATTCCCAACCAATATCTCTAAATTAACACTTTATAATATTAGAATTGCCGGACTGCCAGCACTTATTCTAATTTGTTCTTTATAAAGAACACTGGGCAAAACGATAAAGTTTTTTTTTAAATATTTTTATGCTGTGTGTTTGTTTGTGCGTAGATACTACAGATAAAGGTGTTAAAAAATATATATTTAGAAATTGAAACTGTCTCGGATTTATGACATATTCATAAGACATTAAAACGTTTTATAATAAACAAGTGAAATGTTTTCGTTGCCACAGAAATAACTGACTTAATGATAATAAATCTTCAAAAAACCGTAAAAAAACCTTTAAAACTTGAATAAACGCATTAGCTCCAAGCAAATCGCCCAAGTGTGTTAGCTTGTTACCGTGTCGTAGCAAAATGAATGACTCTCGCTGTCTACGGCGTAGCGGCGGCGTAGCACTACGAGCGCAGACGTGTCTACGAGACGCTCGTTATGTTGCAATTTACGTCAGCTAGGGAAAAGTTTTAAAGCGAATTTCATAAATTAAATAGTTTAGTTCATCAGTAATTAAAATTGCATTTAGGGCCACTTGCAGCAATTATAATCTAGTTTTATTCTCAAGTCTCTCGGTTGTTTAAATATGTTGATATGTAGGTGTACATTATTATTTATAAATAGTTAGACCCTAAGTATGTTGCACCGCCACCACAATCTCCAAAGGTTAACTGGTAGAGAATGCCTTAAGACATTTTGTTCGCCTTTTGTATATTAAGTGTATTCTTTTGTGCAATAAAGATTAAATAAATAAATATAATAACAAATGAACTTTTAGAACAGTACGGCCTAAATATAGGACTAAGTCTACATTTGTGTTTTTGTGCAAGTGGCCTATAAAAGTAAAGATATATTGAGGTAAATGTATTTGAGACGTTAGATAATTATAACTTAATTAGACCACGGGTTATTAACAAAATTAAATAATTTAAAACGCTTGAGCTTCCCTAGATATTATAAAATCAACGTCGCTGTCTAAAACTACTGAACGGATTTTCATGGGGTTTTCACTTGATTTTCACCATCAGTTATATAATTTTTCACGGAAGGTTTCATTGTATAGTAAATTCTGGTTTATTTACGAGTGTCACAGAAAACTCACTTAAACCGAAGCGAAGCGAGGGCGGTCAATAGTTGAAAGATAAAAGAAAAATGTAAATTAAGGTATTTTTATTTACGGAGAAAACAAATTGACTAAAAATTCTAAGCAATAAAATTCTATGGTCATAAATGTTTCCTATAATATTGAATGGCATACTTCTTTTATAGCGCAAAGATTTTTTTGCATACTAAGTTTTTGTGCTAAAGCACTTTAGGTCTAAAATTGTTAGGTCTAAAATTGTAATTCATAAAAGGCTTATTCCATAATATTGTTTGGTCAAAGCCCCTTTAGCATAAAACACTTAAATCTCACGTAATGTATAGGTTAGGTTACGTTAGAATGGTGTCAAGGCACAAAGCGCCACAACTACGTGGAATAGGAGCTCCGCGAAGCGGACCTCCGTCGACTTCACCTCACGGTCAACGTGTCAAAAAAAAACTACTGAAAAAAGTCATTCCAAACAAATGTTATACTTAACAATTTTTATATCAAACAATTTTCGACATTTAAATCATTAGACAAAACGATGGTATGCAATTTTTTTTAGACCAACCGATACACACCCGTTTAAAAGATAAGATAGTTCTAGGGATCTTGGCGGACCCTAACATTGGACCTTTCTACTACAGATGTAGTGCATAATTATTGTTTTCCATCGTATTTTCACGGAAACGTACGAACGTGTCTTGCTATTTCAGACGGTCACAGTACAAAAAGTACTGAGGTTGACTGAAGTTGAGAAATACGAACTAACCGAGAAAATACGATGCAAAACCATTTTGGACTACATCTGTACTAATGTATTGTTGTGATTACTGGCTAGGCGGTTAGGTAATCGTAGATACTAACATAAATAAAATATAAGCTTTAAAAACCCGTCTGTATTTCTTGATCTTGTTATTAAACCCGTTTATTAATGCTACTATACAGTGTGTGGCCCAAAACCGGGGCGAAAAAAGTAAATGGGGATTCTTTAGAACATTTCAATTAACTATCACAAGAATCTATTATTACAAAGTCTATAATTTTGGAGAAAACAGCTTACAAAGTTAAAAATCGTAGGTAATGTATTTTCCCGTCGCGATATTGTCGCTTGGTCACTTGGTACGCGGTATGTCTGAGTACAGGGTGCCATTGTCAACACGCGGTAGATTTAGCGGTGTTTGCATTACATTGAATTTGCGATTAAGTTTGTTAGAAAAAAACTGAAAGTTAAGTTTTGATTTTAATTAGGTAAGACCATTATAATGTAATTACCGGTGATCTATAGAGCCCCTGCTTTTAATATTATCCCCGGTTTTGGGCCACACACTGTATACGTATATATTTTAGATGGTCACATTAAGACCATTCAAATGATACCTATATTGTAATAATTGACAACGTTTAATTTTGGTGACACCTGCAAATTACTATACGAATCGAAAGGGTTTTGCCTCCTGAACACGGCAAAATATTTATTTAGATTTATTTTTCTTGATTTACAAAATTACAAGTAAGTTAAAAAAAATATCGAGTTTTACCAATACTATGCCTGAATAGATATAATACCATTGCCTTTTTCACGAGAAAAAAAGCTGTCATACTTCAAATTTGACATTGACTCTATTATTATTTTTTAATACATATTGGACTTACGTAATATGTCCATTGTGTCGTAGAAATGAAGTTACGCCCTTTAAGAATAAGTACATCTTAATAAATGAATAATAAAATAATGATTCATTCTAGAGAAAATTTAAAACTATTAGTGTCTTCCTCCTTCCAAACAGTATCTATAAAACGAATAAAATTAAAGTCTTGAAAATATGAAATCTTGTCAATTAGAAGACTTTTTTTTGTTGACATAAATAATTGACATCTTCCCATTGTTCTTATTTCAATTTTAACAGGTTATGTATCTTATGTCATCCGGGATGATGAAAGGATGCTAACGATACCACACACGTTTAAATCGGCGCAAGCGTATAGAAGTTATGGTGGAATAAAGAATCGTAAGATGTCATTGTCATTTGTTGACGTTAGAGATGCCAAGGTCATTTCTAATTGATAGGAAACTCAACCTTATTGCTGTAGAATGTCAGATTGACTTTGGAAATAAGGTGGGTCATAAATTTAATTCCTTGACTCCTCCTTTTTTTGGGCAGTCGTGTAATTAACTGAGTGCAACAATACTAAATCTGGGTATACGGGTACAAAGTTCAAAGCCGCAAAAACCCTCAAGTTTAGCCAATCCCACGCAATACAGCTTTTACAAGATTATACGCGCAACCAGCACTTTGCAAGTATTCCCCGCCCGACCCTAAACAAACACAAGGCCTACGGGAAATAGTTATTATAATAAATTGAATGGGAAACACATTATGTAATGGGCCCGAAACAGCCAAAGGATTTTAGGCCTTAATGCGAAATCGTTATTACTCGTTAATATTGGAGGAGGTAAAAGTTCTCGTAACGGTTTTTATTAAGCGGCCTTTATAGGTGATTTTTATAGAAAATCCTGTTTTTTTTTTAATGACTAGACCTGGTGGTTAGTGGGATCTGAGACCCATAGACATTTCAAATCTCAAGACTCCAATCTCAAGACTGCAATCCTAAGACCTCAAATGCGTTGCCAACCCTGGGGACTAAGATGCAATGCCTCTATGCTAGTAATTTCACCGGTTGTCTTGTCCCCACACTGGAACACAGCAATGCAAACACTGCTGCTTGGCGGTAAGTTAATGGATAAGATGGTGGTAGCAATCCGGACGGACCTTGCACAAGGTCTTACCGACACTAAAAAATGTGTTTAATAAATGTGTGCGTTGTTCTACTCGGTAAACCCATATTGCTTTTGTCATGTTGTCGAATGGCTTTTAATCGGCCGCCATTATTGGACCTTATTCAACTTTTTTTACACGGCTGCCCAAAAAAAGAAGTGTAACGTTTTCACAGTTCACGTATGAGCGTCCGATTCTTTATCCCACCATAACTTCTAAACGCCTGCGCCGATTTAGATGTGTGTGGTATCGTTAGCATCCTTTCATCATCCCGGATGACATAAGATACCTAACCTGTTAAAATTGAAATAACAACAATGTTAAAATGACAATTATTAACATGGGTATGGACGACAATATTAAAATGCAGTTGTATTTTTTAACGCTTGCTTTTCATTTCATCATCATCATCATCATCATGTCAGCCGAAAGACGTCCACTGCTGGACATAGGCGTCCCCCAAGGCTTTCCACTCAGACCGGTCTTGTGCTTTTCGCATCCACCGCGGTCCCGCAATCCTCGTCTCCCGGTCCGCGGACGCCACTCCAGAACCTTCTGACCCCATCGGCCATCAGTCCTGCGAGCAATGTGCCCCGCCCACTGCCACTTCATTTAGCTATTAAACTTTACACTTATTGCTATCGTATTACAAACGTCAGGATAGCTCTTATTCGCTTGACGTCGTATCGTCATGTCGTCTTTAGCTTTACATAGTTGATCGTTGATTTTAATACAGTTTTGAGCAATAGATAGTCATTGAAGGTTTTTATGTATAATTAATTCCGGTTTTTTTTTCTGGTAGAGAAAACTTACACTAACCGAAGCGAAACGATTTCATTATAAGCATTACTGGCCTTTCACAAAACACAATGAGATTAAATACTAAATTTAATTTTTTGTATCCTAAAATGCAAGGGTATTGTTTCGATACAACGTTTCACGAGGGAAAATGAAGGAAAATTCGTCACGGAATATACAAGAGAGCGATTATTTCTTAAGCACACATTTTCAATAAGTAGCTAATATTGCGGAGTAATATTTCCTCTTGGTTAAGTCGCAAAGGCGTGGCCATGGCAACCGCTAGGGGAGCATATAAATATATATTAAAAGGATCTCAGCAAACATGGCTTTTGGAACTTATATATCATATTACTTGTCTTTGCGCGCGACACGCCATCTTCCCGATTTCGAATTCTGCGTAATTTCATGACCTCGTAAGGCCCATGTCAAATTTCGTTGGTTCGAAAGATAATCTTGTGTCGCAACTAAAGTCAAAAGTGATTTAGACAAATGTCTTAAAATTAGGACGTTGGGCGTTACGAGAGGTTAAATCAAATATGATTTAACAACAAGTAAAACCTATTTGAAAAGAAATGCGTTTGAGAATCGCCATACTCGTATACAGTCAATTCTGGAAAAAAAAAGCTGACTCTTGTCTTGCCAGCATTTTAACTCAATGAGGTATTTTTTTTCTTTTTTTTTAATAAATAATACTTAAATGGGCTTATGTTTTGAAATCAAAGGCTTTAATGTAAATAGGGAAATCTATGTTTTTTCTTTCTTGGAGAATATTAATTGTAAGTAGGCTAGAAGTACCCGTATCAAAAATACTGTAAAATTAAAAATAATATTCATAAATAGTTAAAGACTGAAGAATAATAATAAAGATAAACTATAAAAAAAATCGCGTAATTTCATAATTCTTTAGATATCAATTAAAATTTAGAGTGGCCAAAAACGGTGTAAGTTGGCCATAACCGGTACTTCTACCCTTATGAGAATGATCATAAGGAGCGTCCCCACTGACTGAGAGCATTCGCGTGAATACTCGAGTGGTGGTGGTGTGGACGTTGAGCCGACCGTTACAATGCTTACACACCACTCGATGTTCGCGACGAATGCTCATTACACGCGAATGCTATAAATGAGAAGGCTCCTATAAACAAAGAGAATTATCATTTGAACTAATACTAAATCACAATAAAATTAATTAATATATTCAATGTGGTAATGCTGCTAGCATTTTAGGAGTGATGCCCTCTGGTTGCGGTTTATTGGATTAGTGTAATTTAAGGTTTATTTTAGGCCTAGTTAATAATTATCTAAATATATAAAAGGAGAAACTGACTGACTGACTGACATATCAACGCACAGCCGAAACTACTGTACCTAGAAACTTGAAATTTGGTACAGGTGTTTCATGATGTAAATGAGCACTAAGAAAGGATTTTCCGAAAATCGACCCCCAACGGGAAAAAAAGGGGGAGTACTGGGAAACTAATTCTACGCGTACGAAGTCGCGGGCGTCCGCTAGTTATTTATATAAGTATTTTTTAAGCAAGTAGGTAACAGGTATTTTTTACATTGTGAAAATATTCAATTACAAAGCTACATCATCATGATAAAAGATGGACACTCTGTTACTTGAACTTATGTCCTTTTTCTCCAGTTAAATCTCATTATCATTAAAAGTGTAATTATTTCACACAAAATGATCTGAAATGTTAAGTTATCACTTTCCTTTCCTTCGTCACACGAAAAAAAGGGACAGCTTTAAACTGACATTTACACTTGAAATTAAATGTTCTCGTCTATTAGTATATTCTTACACATATAATAAAAACACATTACTTAAATGATTCAGCCATGATAGCGTTAAGAAAAGCCATCGTATATCTATTCGAAACACTATCTCCGACACAAATACTCGGCAGACAACTCCAATACCTATTATTACGTATAGAATGAGCTAAATAATACACTGCTGGTTTTATGTGGCTCTAGTATTCTTATTCCACCAAGTCTAGACATCCTATTACCATAAAGTTGGACAGGTTGGTGTATTGCGGTATGGATCGGAATTTGATTACGTTTATCGTCCACACTTATAGTATAAAGAGGAAAGATTTGATTGTTTGTTTGTTAGTTTGCATTGAATAGGCTCCGAAACTATTGGACCGATTTGAAAATTTATTTTTAATTTTATTTTTTTCTGCGGTGACGGAGTCGCGGGCAAAAGCAATTTTATCTAAATTAGGATATAATGTTTAACTTTTTGAGGGTTCCGTACCAAAATGATGACAACGGAACGTCCGTCCGCCTGTCTGTCAGTGGGCTGTATCTCATCGTAACACAGATAATAGGAATACGTGGGCCACTTTTAACTGGAGGTTCTATGTTCCACTGCATGTTTTTATTATGTATAATCACGGATTATATATGGTCCGTCAATAGCGGATCGATTAAAAAAATAATTGATTTGATAGAGTACATTTCCGAGGTGGTCCCATTGTCACCAAATCTGAATCTGATGCGGGATATCGCGAGGGAATTCCTCAAATATCATATGCATACATATTTAGTAACAAATGCAGCATTTTCATTTAGAAAGTATCATTTTCATTTAGTAAGATATTAGTAAAAATTGAATGACCACTTATTTGGCCCTCTCCGTCGTTGGATACCATATTAGCAAAACATAATATTCTCTAAATTATTTGTCAAGCAAAACATTATATTCGCAAAACATGACATCCGCAAATTATCATAGTATCAAAACATCACATTAGTAAAACATCATTACATGATTAGTAAGACATGAATTAGACAGTGTATTGTTTCTGGGTGGTTCAAACATAACCTAAACCTACCTACGATTCTATACCTAAACGTCTCTTCCCACTTCAGTACCATACGATGACCGTACTATGAACGTATCAGGCCCAGAAGGTAATTATTTAGTATTAAAATGTTGGTCGGTGACGGAAACTTTTCAATACAAAATATATATTTTATCTGACACGTTCTTATTCATCATGTCAGCCGAAAGACGTCCACTGCTGGACATAGGCCTCCCCCAAGGCTTTCCACTCAGACCGGTCTTGTGCTTTTCGCATCCACCGCGGTCCCGCGATCCTGACGAGGTCGTCACTCCATCTTGTTGGAAGCCTACCTACAGCACGTCTTCCGGTTCGCGGACGCCACTCCAGAACCTTCTGACCTTTTGACGTTCTTATTACGATCAAGGTATGATACATATAGGTATACAATGTCGTGGGCAGAAACCTTAAACCCAACTGTTTGTAAATATCATGATTTGCAATTATCGTGTTTTGCTAGTGTGTTGGCCGATTGTATAGTGGACCAAGAAAGTCCTTTACCACTTTTAGACCTTATTGTCGTATAAATAGAACCGAAAACTAGTAAACCAGTCTCTCAGATGACTTTACATGCTTTTATACAAGTATGTGATTGCAACGCCGACGCAAATAACCTATACGCTCAAAAGCACAAAGTCGTATACATGAAGTGACTTATCTTCCCAAACTTTATACGTCCCACCTTCCTGTACCCAAACAAAGTCATTAGCAAGCAGATAATCAGCGGAATGTACTCGCAAACTCGGATAGTGGGAAACTTCCCAGCCTTGGGCCATCTCCTTTTACGAACTTGACCCAAATATGAACTTAAATCGAAACGTGTTAACACGGACCATTATAACACAGCGCCGTGTACCCTGCATTTGAAAACAGGCTTTGGGTTGTTAGATTTAAGGTTGAAGTGGGGAAGGAAGTTTGGAACTAGATAATTAATTTGAGAGTTGGGATCTTGATCGGGGACGTGCCAGAGGAATTAGGCAACTTTGTTACGTGTGGTTCTTTGCAATGTTGAACACGTATAATTGACTTGTCAGGTTTGAAGAGCCGATCTGAATAGTTAAGTTACTCGTTTTATTCAAATACTAGCTCTTGTCTGAGACTACGTCCGTGTAGAAGTCATTTATTGACATTTCTTTTGAAACTTTTGGGAGTTGAAATGACACTATGTCCGTCTCCGAGGTATGAACTACACTGGACCGCAAAACTAAGCATCACACTTTAAAATTGATACTTTGTTTTGTGGTTAGATTAGAAGAACCGGTTTTGGCCATGTTTACACCGTTTTCGGTCCCTAAAATGGGTTCCCTTCATCTGGCATAACTTTTTTTGGCATAATTCATCATTTCGCACAATCATCATTTGGCATAAAGTCTTTTTTTCTGAAACCGTGTACTTTTCAGGATTATTTAAAATACCATTGCATAGAACCCAATAGGTAAAGTTAGGTTTATTTTATGTCAATCCTGAAAAGTACACGGTTTCAGAAAAAAAGACTTTATGCCAAATGATGATTGTGCGAAATGATGAATTATGCCAAAAAAAAATGTGCAAGACATTAGTAACCCCCCTAAAATTTAACATGTTAAGATATTTTTCTATTTTATCTTTATATTAATCTTCAGTCTTAACTATTTATGAATATATCATTTTAATGTTACAGTATTTTTGATATACATTTCAACCTTAAATGGCTAAATATGTTACAGTGGCCACAAACGGTACTTCTACCCTATCTCTATGGTGTACCATAATGTCCACAATAAATACTGAACGATTACTTTGATGGCTACGGTCAAATTGGCAAGGATAAAAACCTAATGAAATAGTAAAAAGGAAACCTTTGCCCAACAGCAGTGGCATAAGGCTCTTAATACATAATATAGGTACATACTCGTAAATCTTACTAATATTATAAATGCTAAAGTTTGTGTGTTGGTTTGATACTCCTTCACTCAGCAACGGACTTCCATGATTTTTCTAAATAAAGATAGCTTATAGCCTGGATTAACACATAAGGTACTATTCATCCTGGAAAATGTGACTTCCCGGGGGAATAACGATAATTGAAGTCTACGCGTACGAAGTCGCGGTCAAAAGACAGTACTTAAAAACATAGGAAACGTCTAAAACTAGTATTCATTACTATAACATTTTCACTTACCGCCGTCAAACATAGGAACCTATTGGAACAAGTCCGTTGACGATGACAAGTTATCCGTTTACCAATGTTGAATATATTTTCAGTACCTCAGCTCTAAAGACAGGCGTAACTACTAAGATTAAGCGGAATCGACAACGGCTTTAGCCAAGATGCAAACGCTTCTAACGTTTTTCTTGTACGTTTTGAGCGATAGAAAAGAAAAACTTAAGAAACGTTTGCGCAACATCTCAATTCACGAACTCCTTTGCGACCAAAGTTCCTCACATTCTAGGTACGAGTATATACGCAATGGCAGTTCTAACAAAACTAATTTACTAAGTCCTTGTTTACAACTCCATGTCGGTTTGTGCGTGGAATAAATAAGAAATAAATAAGACTACATATTGTACTAAATCACTGGCATGTGTTTGTGCGGATTGACATCGAGATATTGCCGAAACTTAGAGGGTCATGGAAATACCTTTTATTTTATTAAAGAAACTACCTATAGAAGCATTTATAGAAGTTAAATCAGGGAAAAGTTTCAAAAATTTGGTTTTCCAAGGGTAAATCGTTGCATGCCACATGGAAGTTGCCGAATCTATGTTATTTTGAAGACGATATAGCTGGCATTCGGTGTTGGAATTGACAGAAAGCTCACCGTAGTTACTCATAATCTAAATTAGTTACACAGCATTTGTTGATAACATTCATGATTAAAAATGTGATATACGAGTATCCACCAAAACAGACCACATATAAACGTACAAAAAGTTTTATAAACAACAATACACACTACCCATACAATTATCAGCTCTCCAAGCATATAAATTTCGCCTGGCACGGAACAAATGAAGCTCAAAACCCCCCCGAAGTACAAAGACTGCGACCAACAAAGCAGCGCTTCGCAAATGACTACCAGGACAATTATACAGTCTGGCCCTCGGAATGCTTAGCCGGAGTTCTGTTACGTAAGAACCAACAATGTTGTATGACATTTGTCGAGAACGCATTTCAGGAGTTTCAAAAGCAAGGTTCACCCTAATTGTTTGTAACTTATTACACTAAATGCAAGGAGCATGGAGCCTACAAAAATGACGTAGGTATGCAAAAATGTATGGATGATAGTTGGCCGGCCAAACACATCACCCTCCTATTTTCTATTTTGGTAGACGGGTAAAAAGTGGTTTGGTGGTTGTCGGTTTTTGCTAGCGTTTGTCGGTTTTTTGTTTGGCTCAACCCGTATAGCAAATAATCAGGGTTGGATTTACTTATGAGCTAGGATTTGAAAATTTTCGCTTTAAGCATAATCAATGATAGCTGACCTAGTTTAACATCATCAGAAAACGACCCGAAATGGTTGTTATTTGTCAATGTTCTGTTAAAATATTTTTTTCATCTTACTTTATTACGGCACGCAGCCCAAGATCTTTCATTAACATCCTCTAGTCCCAGTAGTTCGGTTGATTAGTCCGGGGCCGAACTACTGCCACACTTTTCTTCCCATTAGTTCGGTTGTGACGTCAAACCGGACTATTGGGAAGTGGTGTGGAGTTCGGTTAATGATGTGCAAACAACTTTTATTATTAAAAAATCCGGCCAAGTGCGAATCGGATACGCCAAAAAATCTGTATTTTGGATTGAGGGACAAACTTAACTTGCCATTGAAAAAATATTGTCCCTACACCTACAATATACATCGACATAGGTCGTGGTTAGTTTATAAACTGCAATTTAGATTGTAATTACAAACTTAACTATTTGAATATTTTACCCGACTGCGGCGGAGCTCAAAAGGAGGGTTATGTTTTTCACAGTCATGTATGTATGTCCAGTTCTATGTTCCCCGCTACAGTAAAAACGGCTTGGACTATTTTGACAAATGAGGTATCATTGGATTTGTCTTCGCAGCGAGAGTGTCATAGGCTACATTTAATCCCGGGAAAACGTCCCGTTTTTTTTTGGGGATATAAATATATTAGTGTCGGTACAGAATGAACGATTGTAAGGCATAGATACCATTCCTTCTGCTCCAAGTTGAACACTTTCGTGCACTTGCTCGTACCTATTAATATTAAAAATTAACTAAAAAGTCAAAATTAAAATAATAATAAAAAAGGCAAAAAACCCGACTGCAAAAACGTTTTCTTGACGGAAAAGCAAAAAACCAGCAACGTATTATGCTAAATAATGTCAGCACTGCAACGTTTAGGCTTTATTTTATAGTCAACGCAGGCGGGACCCAAAGAGAATATAATCACTAGCGGGACCCACCCATAAAATAAACATGTTGTTTTAAGCTTCTACAGCTGTGGGCGGGGCCCGCCTGCTGACATTATTTAGCATAATACGGGTTGGCAAATGAAAAAGTTGTGAAACGATACATTCGACCAAACGTATTTCGACCAAAAGGCAGAGAACCGTTTCAACCTTTAAAGCGTGAGCGATCTAATACGACGAAGTTACTTATCCTTTTTTTTTAATGTAATGAAATAAATCTCTCTTTGATTTTTTATTTAGCTGTGCTGTGTATGTGTGTGCATCCTTAACCGTACTTTTGAGTCGTTTTAATTCTCAGTAGTTCGGTTTGACGTCATAACCGAACTAATGGGAAGAAAAGTGTGGCAGTAGTTCGGCCCCGGACTAATCAACCGAACTACTGGGACTAGAGGATTAACATAAGGCAAAACATAGACCATACAACAAGACAGCGGCTTTGCCCTTATTAGCTAACCTTAATATAAATGGCCGCCATTTTCAGACACGTCAGTTGAGATATTCCGCGAGCTGGCAGATGTTATCGTGTTGTTACGAATGGCGCGAATTTCCGCGGCGAACAAAACATTTCGGAGCTGGCTAACTAACGGGGGGTAGTTAACTTGTTAATGAACAGACGTAACAAGTAACAACTGAGTAAGTGCATGATATTTGAAGTTAATTTTAAGTGGCGCCGCCGTGCTTAAAGACAATTTAGAGACCTGTATTTTACTAGCAGGAGACTATATAGAAAAATAAAAAATAAATAGCCACGTCAGTCTTTGTTTCATTGTTAGGTAGATTACTTTTCAGCCGCCCCTCGTATCTCGGGGATTTTATATTTAATAAGTTTTTTATTAGGTATTTTAGTGTCACAGGAGTCATATTGGAAAACTTTTTTAAAACTATTTTCAAGATAATAAAACGTTCTTTCCGCGGTAAAAACTTCTTTAATCGAATTTAGTACTAAAAATTTTAGAATCTAAAAGAATATAATTCATAAGAAGACTAAAGGATCACAGGGAAATCTCCTCATCTACAAAAATAAATGGAATATCCTTTCATGTGCGGACATATTTTACATGAAACAATGATGAGTAACAAAGGTCTGAATTATTCGGAATCTATCTCCGACGTACTATTTCACTCTTTGTCCGAGGAGTCAGGACATAATTTATGATGCAAGTCGTACTGATTACATACAGGGGCCCTAATATGGCTGCGTTTATCGCATGACAAAAAGTGGATAAAACATCCGTCACTTTCTGATACTTATATAGGTACGAGAGTGACGGATGCTTTATCACTCGATAAACGCAACCATTACTAGGCCCGCTGGATTGAACAGACGGCCTAGCCATGATAAAAACTCTGCTAACGTTTCTATTTTCTATCCATCGAAATATATGGAGTTGACATGAGCGGTCGATGCGATCTGTCATTCTATACATGTATGTTTGTATGCATGTAAACAAGCAAGATATAAGTATCCCCAGCTTGGCTGGTCCCCGTGGGGAGTTCGACTATCACCCCCCATAAGAAGAAAATGGGTTTAATAATAAGCATTTACAACAACAACAACTAATAATGCAAAAAGAGGGGAAATTCCCAGATTTGCATGGGACGATGACATAAAAAAGGGTCAAAGTCAAAGTCAAAGTTCTTTATTCTTCAATTTAGGCATAATATAATGCACCTATGAATGTCAAAAAGCATTACCACCGGTTCGAAAAATAAAACCTTTGCCCCGAGAAGAACCGGCGTAAGAAACTCGGGTGGTGGAAGTACATGGTGAATGACGAATTCTGGGGGAGGCCTATGCCAAGGGACATCACACCCTCAACAAGAGAGTCACCAATGTGTAACTGATGTCCTGGATATAGAATTAAATTAAAATGCATATAATAGTCAAACAATAATACATTTTTAATAATTGAAATGAAATAAAATAATCCATGCATATAATAGAAAATATAAATTTGGTGTTCTTTAAAATAATAATTAATAATGTAAATGACTTAATTTATTATAATTTATTGTGTTATAATGATTGTAATTTGTCAACAATAATGGCTATTTCTACTTCTATTATTCTATGTATGTAAACTCTTTATTGTACAAAACACAGAAATTCAAATACAGTATTTATAGAAAAGGAATATACCTCATGATCTACATTATGCAGATTATCGTAAATCACTAACTTGGGCATATGCACTTTGAATGTATTTCTTTTTTTTTGCATAGAGAATGCAAACGAGCACACAGGCCACCTGATGATAAGTGGAAACTGTGACCCATAGACATTCGCATTCACAAGACTGCAAGCCTAAGATTGCAAATGCGTTGCCAACCCTGAAGACTAAGATGGAATGCCTCTATGCTAGAACTTGCTACAGACTAAGATTGAGAACTTGCTACAGACTTTATTTATGTCACTAACGGCCGCACTCAAAGTTAGTTATGAGTTAATGACAATAATGGTAAATGGTGGTAGGTGCGTTCCTTTATTCAAAACCGTGGATAGAGTCGTAACGTCTCGTTAAAATTTGACATTTGCTACGCACAAAATGCGTCAAATTTTAACGAGACGTCACAAGTCACAACTCTATCCACGGTTTTAAATATAGGAACGGACCATAAGTCATTCCTTGTAGACGATTTTATATACAAGTTTAAGTACGGCGGTAAGTCACAATACCCATAATGTTGTAAGAACGATAAATGCATTTTAAGTGTAATAACGAGTGCAATATAATTAAGTATAGATAATAAGGAGGCCTCATATACTGTTTAAACGTCTCCCCGCACCCCGATCGACAAATAAATGAAAAGTTTGCGCGACCCTCGATTGAAACGTTGTTATCAAATAATTATAGTGTATCATAAAACCAGTTTACCGTGATTACAATGAATAAATTAACATGAATATTAAACCATAAGCTGTATATTTGAAGTCAGAATTTAGAAGTCATCAGTCATTAGTACTCAAAAATCATCATTAAGGACCGTAGCGTTTCGAAGATTCAACCAAAAAAACATGTGTGTTCACGTCTGACAGTTCTAAGACAAAAATCAGTCATCTAGTCTTTGTGCTTATAGCGACCATGAATTCCTGATCGCCAATCATCATATAAAGTAGATCAGTAACGATACCACAGACGGAATAGTTGAAACATCCCGATAAATCCCCAGCATTACACTATAGCATAATGAACCCCACACGCCACAATGCTCATGAAATTGAATTTCAGCGGAAAATTGAGCTCAGTTCAAAACTGCATTCGCTTTAAATGTGTCAATTCTATTTAGTCACGTCAAACTCGGTCGTCGCCCTGAAATCGAGTTTGACAGTTCTCAATTTCATTGATATACATTTAAAGAAGGCAATGCAAATTGGTACGGTACGAGAGATTAAAACAATCATCGAATAGCAATTGCAGACACAAACCCTCCAAAAAGTAATCCACATTTTATTTATGACCTAGTTGCTATTTCATCATCGGAGTCGCCACAAAACAAACAACCGCAAATTACAGATTACAAACTCACAAGAGAATAACAAAGAAACATTTTCCCAATAACAAATGTTCAAACACAAACAAGGACGTAAATTAGGGAGTTGTAATTTGAAAGCATGCATCTTAATTCTTATTTTTATGGCGGGTTTTGGTGCCAATCTCGGTGAAAAAGAAGCCCAGGCTAATTGAAATTCTTGCCCACGGCCGAGTAAACCGCCTATTCTCTTGAAAAAGTTGAGTCACATCGGACTTGCAAATTACAGGTGTACGTCTTATTCTGCCCTTACGGCGGATACCTTTATTTCTCAGGGCAGAGAGAGACGTCAGGTTTCCCAGTTTTTCACAGTAATATTGTTTTAAACGAAGAATATTCTTATTAATATAGCTGTTATTGCCACAAAGGCGTGTCATGTGCATTGATATGAAAGTTATAAACGTTGTATTTATACATGATACCCTGTCAAATTTCAATTTTTAAATTGTACTCGTATTGTGAGTTTCATTTTGCGACCGTGGAAATCAGGTACAATGTATGGAATTATCAATTATTATATGCCCTATGCTTACAGCGTCGTTAACAGAGCTTTTGTAGTATGCTACATCTATCCCTAGTAAGAAAACAGTGTCATGTTCTAATTTCGAAACGTTGTTCGTGCGAGCTAGCCACAAACAATTGTCGACCGGTCCGAATCGGGCACGAGGAGCCTTTACGACGCACTACCACAAAGCGAATTAAATTTATCTCTTACGAAACACAATGGGTGGACACTAACCTAACGTCTGTTGTTTGCGATTTGGGATACTGCGAATACATAAAGCCACGTGGCAGTTGGCAGCTTGCTCAGTGGAAAGTGAATCGGAGTGTGTTTCGGACGCTGCCTGCTTTTTAACCACGTCCACAGATTAAATATACAAAACTCTTGCACGTGACTGGATTGTGGAGTGCTACTTTGTGAGAGATTTGAACGTTTTTAGGTTAACTCTAAAACTGTATTTAGTAAAGAAGTTGAATTCAGGTAGTTCATGTAAACAAAATTGTGGATGTTCTTAATCTCTTTTGTTGAGAAGGAGTTCGTTCGAACTGGCAAGTTTGGAGGCTGGATGAACAACAGTCACAACAAATTTTTCATCACACTTGCTCGTAAATGGTGTTATTCCATGCCTGTATACAGAAGGACAATGGCCTAAATTGTTCCCGCGGGAATTATGGCGAGTTTGTCATCCCTAGGGAGTAATGACTTTCTTTTTAAATTTTGCAACTCTTTCGTACATCATTTCTGACTAAGGAGGTTTAATTTTCAGCCAAAAATTAAATCGGTTTCTAATTTCATCTTTAAAAATTAGCTATAGACTAACTTACATTACACAAAACCTATACGCTTCATTAAACTTCATTATTTTTATACCTATTTCAAGTTTATATCAACATTTATCATTAATTTTAGTAATTATACATTTTTATCAAATTGGCTAAATCTGGGTCGAATCCAGGTCGAAACTAAACGCAGTTATTATCTGTGGTAGAGGTCACAAAAAAATATCGTTTCCATTTACGTTCCCGTTCGTCAAAAGTTATTTCTTTATATTTCGCAGAGTTAAATAACTTTTTAATTTTTTCTTTGTTTTTTTTTCTCGCAAATGTGATGAAAACCATTGTGTGTATCACAGGCAGTAAGGGGATTACTAACTCGAGTCATTAAAAGCCCTCCGCCTTCGGCGTCGGGCTTCTAACACTCTCGTTAGTAATTCCCTTCATACTACCCTTGATGCACAATGTACTATAAAATAAATATGTACTTGAGTATTACTTAACCAGCAGTGCAGAGAGTATGTACAGTCATCCAATAAAAATGTAGAGCATACTTAGAACTTTTTCATTGTGACTGCCATTATTATTGTGATACTTGCCACTCGTTTTTCTGTTTGAAGTTATATGGCCAATCGATATTCAAATTCACTCGTTATCCGTCACTAAGCTGTTAATATTCAACATATCTAGATTTACCCTATCTAGTCCTTAAAATTAATTTCTAATCATCGCATAGCTGCCGGGACTCATAACTGGGGAATGCGTCAGAGGCTTCGAAATGCCTTTGCCGGGCTCGTTTTGGAGCCTACCAATTAGCCTTGTTGTGAGCAGCAAATAAATCAGAACCGGGCAGTGGGCAGGTAGCGAGAGGTTTTCTGGCCACTGCCTGAGGGGAATTGGGGCCTGCAATTTGTAGCACTTAATTTGGCTGTTATTTTGAAAAATATTTCGTCTTCTTCTTTGCCCCGCGGCGACTTCAACAGCTACTACCGCGGGGATATGGCGTTTCCACAATGAAGTGATTTCGCCAGTGTCAAGTATATATAAGTACCTATAAATCAGTATAGCAATAAAATTCAATCCAACCTTCTCTAGGAAGATTGGGAGCAACGTTGTACGGTGATATGTAGGACAGGGGTCAAGATAGTTTTAACCTCTGTACCACTGCGAGTCCACTTGAAACGAGAAGTAAGATGCCTGACACACGAAATAAGTCCAAGTCTTCTATTACTGTGTAACGCAAAGGCATAAAAAGCACAAATCACTACCAGAAAAGAACTTTGAACAGCTAAATACACAAAAATACAGAACAAATTACAAATCCGCCATCTTTTAACTTTGCAAATGGCCCCCGACAAATATTTCAATAATATTAAAAGATTCAGTAAGTAGGCCGCATGGGTACATTTACACGTCAAAAATGTATCAGCGCTTCCCAAGAGTTATTTAGTCGTTATTTTGAATATTGCTTATTATTAATCTCACACAAATGAGACAACGATATACAAACTTATATAGAGAAATATACACTTAGATTCAATGCATCTCCTTCATTTGTTATGCCAAATGTGAGAGGTATGATCACGGTCTAATACCACAAAACTTTACAAGCGTATAAGGGCCGTATTTATAAACTCATCTTGACTGTGAGGCCCGTCACAAGATACGTCAAAGTAAACGCCAAACCATAGAACACTGTCATTTTTGACGCATCTCGAGACGAGCAATAGAGTTGAGATCAGTTTATTAATACGGGCCAAAGTCAGTTATTTTTTAAATGATTTTTTAAGAAAGACATGAATTGTATTGTGGTTTTATGAGATAGGCCACCAAAATACTTTATTGGTAGTAATTAAAGTTCTACGTGAAGTGATAAATCATTATATATCGACTTTTATACGATTCGCAATGTTAAAGTTAAAATAACGTTTTTAACCTACGTACGGACTTATACAAAGGACAGGAATAAGAACCGCCTGTCGAGTTGTTTTTGACGAAAGTACAGAAACAGTTTCTTTTTGGTTTATCAATTTTAAGTAAAATAATCAAAAGACACAAGTACGTGCTTACTATGTACTTTTATATGCATGTATACACGGTGTTACACGAGGAAACCGAATAATTTTAACAGCGTATTCCCGACATTATTTGGAGTTAAAATTGTCGTATAATGTTTGCTAGATTCAGCTTGGTTTTTGAGATATTTGCGTTTATGTTTAAAAAAGTCGTAATGAAATCTCCAGTACAAAACACCCTTACAATTGCGACGTTGCGAGCCCGCCACGTCTAAGTTGACTGTAAATTGACTTTCATTCAGAACCGTCATTAGTATGTTTACATGTCAACGTCAGCTTAATATTTTTTCTCCAAAAACGTAAAAATATCGATAAATTAATATTAATAATCCAATATTAAATTGAATGTTATGACAAAAAAAAACAAATATGAAGAAACTTTCACAAATCTTGGAACATTGTAATTACTGAAGGCAAGCCGGATCAATTTTGGATTAGATTAGAACAGCACATGATCGGGATTCGGGATGAATGGCGTACTCGAGTGCTCACCAGTGGCGGTAACAGGCTGAAGAAATGGTGATAATGATGAAGCCGACGGATTAAAAGTATTCGTGCTATTACCAGTTCGTTGGAGTATCAAGTAGCAAAGTGTAAGAAAGACACCGACAGCAACGCACTGGGTACATACCAGTGGCGTAACTACAGGGTGGCAAGTCGGCAAAATGCCACGGGCCCCCAGCCCGAGAGGCCCCTCGGCCCGAGACAGCCTTCCGGCCCGAGAGGCTGCGAGCTCAGGAGTAACATGACGATTTTACTGAGAGGGCCCCATCCAATAAAATTTGCCACGGGCCTCAGATGGTAAGTACTTAACGGAATCTTAATGGATGTAATATTTTTATGATATGCAGTTTATTTTTATTTGTTTATGAATGAATACTGTCGACAGGAGTAGTACTAGTCTTGTTGCGAGTTAATTTTGTTTTATTATTGTAATTACTAATTAATCTTACTTATGCAATTCATGTTATCCACAAATTATACGAAATAATACACAAAATTCTTTTATTTTATTTATTAAGTAAAAGCATACCATAGATACTTTTATTTGCATCATTTCAACCCGGGGACGTCCTTTGCTGGACGTAGCACGTAGGTCTCCCCCAAAGACTTCTACCACGAACGGTCACACGCCTTCTGCATCTACCGGTGTCCGGCGACTTTCACCAGGTCGTCGGTCCATCTAGTAGGGGGCCGACCGACACCGCGTCTCCCGGTCCGTGGTCTGCACTCGAGAACCTTAACACCCCACCGGCCATCAGTTCTACGAGCAATGTGTCCAGCCCATTGCCACTTCAGCTTGCAGACTCTGAGAACTATGTCGGTGACTTTGGTTCTTCTACGGATTTCTTCAATTCTGATTCTATCCCATAGAGAAACTCCGAGCAGCTCTCTCCATAGCACGCTGAGTAACTCTGAGCTTATTTAAAAGGCTCACTGTGAGGGACCACGTCTCCGTTCCATAAGTCAATCCTTCAATTTAACATTCATTATTTCTGAAGACACTTTGTAACGTCTTATGCCTAGTTTAACAACTAGGCTGACAAGATAATAAATACCAGTACAAGATAATAAAAGTTACGTTGTGAAAATCAAAATGTACGTCGTACAAATCTTATATCAATAACAACAATGTAAGTCATTAATGTCATTATTATTGCAGAATGAAGTGGCCAGTAGTTTTCAGTTTGATGTAAGGAGTACCCATGACAGTTCAAAATAACTGTTTCTGGGCTACTTTTTGTAGACTATGCTTTAAAAAAGTCCATTTAATTTATTTAGTCTCAGTAATATTTTGCTTACTTTTACTGGCTTACTGCTGGTAGGCCATGGCCACTTGTTCATTTCATAATTTTTTAAACAATAATACCTGACTCCAAGTGTTACTTAACTCTTCTAATGGAAAGAGATAACAATTGCAAACGTAGTAAGAAGTTTCGTTTGCATTTGTACGTAAATCCTGCTTTGAAACGATTTGTTTGACAA
Source organism: Acleris sparsana (assembly GCA_923062465.1). Lineage (NCBI taxonomy): Eukaryota > Metazoa > Arthropoda > Insecta > Lepidoptera > Tortricidae > Acleris > Acleris sparsana. The sequence goes on along the minus strand of OV281287.1, from coordinate 2,720,752 downwards.
GGAAATTGCTCTATGAGTATGTCTGCCTCTTCTAATGAAAAGAGATAACAATTGCAAACGTAGTAAGAAGTTTCGTTTGCATTTGTACGTAAATCCTGCTTTGAAACGATTTGTTTGACAAGGAAATTGCTCTATGAGTATGTCTGCCTCTTCTAATGAAAAGAGATAACAATTGCAAACGTAGTAAGAAGTTTCGTTTGCATTTGTACGTAAATCCTGCTTTGAAACGATTTGTTTGACAAGGAAATTGCTCTATGAGTATGTCTGCCTCTTCTAATGAACAGAGATAACAATAAGAAACGTTGCCAGCTTATCCTAAGGTGTTGATTTACTGGTGTAGGAAAAATAATTAATTTATTATGTATGAAAACATAACAAAAATTAAAATCATATTTCGACCTGGGTTCATATAATCTTTTTTGTTTCTTACGGCCTTAGGAACACACTGTTAAAATTATTCGGTTTTCTCGTGTTACACCGTGTATGTAAGATTCATATACATCAACAAATGGTTTTGTCAACTAAATATGTCAACCATCAAAATTGAAATTGTCTAGCCAAACAGTTCAATCAAATTTTGTTGCAATTCACCAGCGTTCATTAAAACGAATTGAAAGCGGATAGGTCTTTAAATATTCTATTAAAATGTTGGTGTTATAGTGTTCTGGTTGAGTTCAGATTAATCCCAGGTTTTAGTGAAAATATAAATTCTGTAGGCACAAATGGCGGTTCTGAACTGCTCTACAAACGTTTAAACAATTTCATAGATATTGCATGTTTAAGGTTTTAAATCAAAATCTGACTGTAGACAAAGCAATCAATAAAACAGCTGTAATTTATTCATAAGAGAAACCGCTACAAACTTTGGAGGAATATCTATAGGCTATAATTACTTCATCTGTAAATGCTGCTGTGGAAATATCAAGGCTCTGCTATATTGGATGATTATTATATTATAAAGCATAAAATAAGTAAGTTTAATAGGTACTAACCTTGAAAAGTGTAAAATTAATAATTTCACTTTCATAACGAAAAAGTTCTGTCATATTTTGACATTTACGTTGCCGCCAAACTGATGACTTTTTTTTGTTTTCTGGACAAGCACGAATGCTTAGCCATTAGTCAAGAAGATATTGTAGGTAACTTATTATTTCTTAAACATAGTATATATTTTTAAGGTTCGAAAGTTATAACTATACTGAGTCATTATAATAAAATACTTGTGTTATAAGAGTCTGAGACGTATTCCACATTATTTCTCAAATACTATACTGAAAATAGCAATGGAGGTCGCATCTGTGCTAATGTGGGGGGCGATTTCGATAGAGCCATAATGGCTGGGGGGTGATCGATGTCCGTGACGTGTCGGATGTCCCACTGATGACGATTTAATGTCACTGGCCGGTGGAGACAGGTGCGATTTCGAATAAAAGCCACATTGTTGGGTAAACCTCCATGAATACGGGGGTCTACAAAAGGTATACGATATAGCATTTATCGGTCGAGATTTGATGTATAAACGATGTCAATATCAGAATAATAAAAAGTTATGATGTTTAAATGACACTGTTAAAGACGTGAGAAAATTAAACTAAAGTCTGGAGCTATCTTAACACGTACTAAGCGTCAAAGTGTATAGATATTAGGTCCGATTTTAAACATGTCCCCATAAATTGAATTTCCAATTTTATTATGACCGGAGTTTGACTTTTCTGAATGACACATCAAAATTTTATGATCATATTTTCATACAGAACCCGCTGTTAACCTAAACTCGTTAAAACTCCACTCGCTTCAAGATCTTTTCTACAAAACTTCTTAAACTCAAAACCAATATCACTTGAGCAAAATGTTATGCTTTAAAAGAGTTATTGGCAAGTAGAAACTATAATGCAAAAAGCGGGCTGAGTTCGCTATCAAAGTTCGCCTTAACGCGGTTAAAAGTTTTCCTTTGAAGACCGACAGTGGTCCAACTATGATACTGGCCGATTATCTCCTAAATCGATTAGCCGCTCGGATGGAATAATCCACGGGTTTTATAAGTTAGCGTTTCAAACGTGCTTGCGACGCGTGGACTGAGATTGGACATATTTGTATTCGTAATTCGATTAGGGGAACGGCCTCAGCGTTTTCTGAAAAATCTATTGGATCTGCATTCAAGTAAGTAAATTAAATAGTTCATTCATGGTACGTAAGGAAAACATATAATGTTCTTTAACTTGCTTTCTTTCTTTATCACGTTTAAAAAGACAAGTATTTATAGCTAGCCATTTGTTTTGTAGTGTGGGCCGTTGAGTTTTCATAATATCAACCTTTTTTTTAGTTTACGAGTTCGGTACATTGTTTTTTTTGGAAAGTTGGGCTTATTTTGCAGCATATCCGAAAACAGTAGATTTTAAATATCGTTATTATTATTTTTATATTTATGTTAGTTTACCAGTTATCGATGAGTTATAAAGACGCGGAAAACAAGAATGCTAATATGAAAAATAAGCAATAATTTACGGTGTATTTCGAACATAACACTACAATTCACATCGGTGATATAATGTACGTATTGAAAATAGTCTTCTGTCTCTCTTAAACGAAAAGCACTATTTAACGACCACTGTATTTAACGAAATATGAATACCTTGGCACCGAATAAACTTCTGTAACAAAATTCTTAAATCTTAATAGCAAACCTTTCAACACGCGTTTTAAAGTAAGAATTATTCACAGTCTCATTCGCATCCCTTTCACCGAAATCTGGACCCGTTCTCATTTCAAATTAAATCTTTGCATTTATTAAATGTAAAACAGCTGCTTCTAATTTCGAGTCGCATCTGACTCACAGCGTAGCATAGCTAGAAAATTACAAATGGCGTCTCATCCAATGTTTGCGAAATGGCGGGTAATATCCAAGAGAATTGGATGCGATAAGGAGCCTAGCGAAATGTGCTGCGTGAATGATGACTACTTCCCACCTATTGCGGGAATTGATTAGGTTTTTTTGGATCTAAGATGGTCGTCTATTTGATTGATTTGGTTTTTTAGCTCCTTTTAAACCGATTGGATAAACGGCGAAGCTTCTTTTCTTCCTTTCTTCTTTATTGAATAAAGAAGTATTCGAACGACGCTACGACTTGGTTTGGCATTAAGCAAAGTGAAGATCGATATCGTTATTCGATGTCAATGTAAGTAAAACCATGAATGAAAATTTGTGATGTCTTTTTACTTATGACGTTTTAATGTCACCAGACTGATGTCAAATTAAGTTCAAGCTTTGGAGAAAACAAGAAACGTAACTTACTAAAAAGAAACCGTTAAAACGATTTTAGTTCCTCATTTTTATTCGTTTCATGTGAATCTTTTTAATCTTTTAGCTCCATTCAATCGATCGGAGCCCCATCTAGTTCTATATTTATTAAATTCTGACGTTTTAAAATATAATGAGTAGGTTAAATTATTTTAGAATTAAGAGGGTATTTTAGTGCGGTTATTTTAGTGGTAGGTATATTGTGGCTCTACAAGACAATGGTCTAAGTAATTGCTATACCATAATATAGGAGCAATTAATATTCCCAATTCAAATGTTTAAAGGCATATTTAATCTTACAATCGTTGGTTTAAATCTTCAATTTCACCTAGCGCCTCTGAAACTATTTAGGTGTTGCCTTTTTTTTAAACAAACGTTTTGTCGGGGATTGGTCCCTCGGTCTACTCTTATTACCTAGTAACCAAGTAGGTACTTATTTTGGGACAACGCTTACCCCCTTTATGTACCTAAAGATAAAAGAAAATTGAACTAGATAAAGCTAGTCTGTGAAGTATATTTTCATTATCTCCAAACAGGATTTTACGATGGAAATGGAAATATTATCTACGTGACAAGCAAGTTACTGGGAATCAGGGATCCGTCGACTCCAATAAGGTGAGCCATAAAACTGTAAGAGCAAACCCGTAAAATTTCCATCTCATACGTGGCGTTCGCGGCGCTTCACTCGTATAGGCTCGGCCTGGCGCCGGGGTTTAACTATACCACGTGCTTCTAGCATGAACACTAGCTACAGAAATCTCTTACCTACAAAGCCGTTTTTTTTTTAATTTTAGTTTACTTTTTTATTCGATTAAAAGACCATAATTAAACCTCTGTTAGAGTAAGCGACATCCAAAAGTGACATCGACAACCGCCAAACCTAGAAAGCGTCTGTCGCCATCACAACGCTAACGCTCGAAATCCAGCTCCGGCGGCACTCGCTGTAACCGTTACCTCTACCTCCTCACATCACAACACCACGCCGATAAACAAACGCCTGTTGCTCACCGGGAAGCAAGGCCAGCAAGGCCCAGGCCGCCAACAGGGGGGCCATCGCGGCGCGCGGGCATACCACACCCGCGCACGCTGCGCTAGCACTCCGGCGCGCTCATGCGGCCTGCGATATCAGCGGCCGGCCCGAGCGGCGCTCGGCACGGGACTGGGCCCCGCCCGGCCCCCCTTCCCCCGCGCGCCCTACGCGCACCCCCCAGGTGCGCGGACCGAGCCTCCCAGCCTCAGCCTCATCCGATCATTCGCCATAGTTTCTTGCCAAGGGATGCCCGGGCGAGTAGGGCACCCGCTCAAGGTCGTTGCAGCGTGCAGGCTCCTCACCCTTGGCAGCCCTGAAGAAGTTAGCGGCTCGCCCGGGTCTTTATCAAATTCAATATTAGCTCGCTCCGCTCGTCGCCCCGCTTATGATGTTATCTAGAGTTCATCGGAGAGCGCTGCGTAGTACCTATACTGCGTTAAGGCGGATTCACAGCATGCGAGAAAAAAAACTGCTACCATAGCGAGTGTATCATACCATTGCTTCTGATTGGTCGATACTGTTATAGATGCGAATTATAGTAGCTTCTAGCTATTTTATCGCGTACAAGGATGCGCCGATAAAAACGCTACACAAATCTTGCCCGCCCAGAAATATAGGCATTCGTAGAATTCCTCAAAATGCCTCAATCTTTTATACGTTCAGAAACGCCTGTTTTTTTTTTAAATAACGCGATTCATGAAATGCAAACTTATGGCATACATTAGCCAAATTCGATATATAAATTATTCTATTAAGTGAGACTGTATTTCCATTTCGGATGGCGTCATGTAAATCCGTGCCCTTACCATGAGTTACAATTATCGCACGGTAGCGAGTCGAATGATCTGTCCCTCGCACTCTATAAGAATACTACGAGGTCTGCGAGGGACACAGCATTCGAGGTATGATTCGACTCATGGTAGGGGTACTGGGTCGGATTACCATACCACAGGGCCGTCGAAGGAGCTTTCGAACTACACACGCGCGAGACACATTTACATTTTTTTCTTGACATTTTGGAGCGCGACATTGTGTCTTTGTTATCATGCAATCCTTGTACGTAGTGGTTTCTGCAAAACAAACTACTATCATATTGTTGCTAAGACAATAATGGATGGAAAGAAATTTTCTTGTTTGTATTATTTACACACATTGTTTTTAATTTCGACTACCTACGTCTAACACTTAATTAACTTGAAAAAAAATCAATATGACGACCATTTTACAAATTAATGCCCTAAAAACGCAAAACGCGATTTTGCGTCGATTTTTTGGAATAGGAAAAAACCCCAGTAGTAGCAGTTGGGAATTTTGTGTTAGGAGTTTTTTTTTAATTGTTTTTCTCCACTGGTAAAAGATGAGAATAAAAAATCCCAGTTGTCAACAGTGGTAACAGGCGGGAATAACCCATTGCTACTTGCGGAAAAGTACCCTGTGTCCTTTCTCTGGTTTTAAGCTACATCCTTACCAAACTTCATCGCAATCACTTCAGTGGTTTAACCGTGAAAGCGTCAGAGACAGACAAAGTTACTTTCACATTTATAATATTAGTATGGATGGTTTTAACATCAGAATTGTTTGCAAAATTAATGAACAAGAATGCGTTACAATTTGGTGTTTAAATCATTTCTATTTACCTAATAACTGAGGCAACACTTTCAAACTATGGGCAGTTAGGAACTAAGTACCCACACTATATCTAGTTTATTGTTTTATTTCTAAGTTTACTTATTATGTTGTTCAAAGTAAAAAGGCAGTCAGTATAGGAGGATGACGTTTTATGTTTTGATCCGCAGTACTTATTGTTTACTGACGATTTTTGCTTTTTAAATAAGTACAAATATCTACGACTTATCGCCGTACTCAGAGACATTTTACTGATAGGTAACTCGTTCTTTTTTCAAAACTTGTGTATGTAATGTATGTAAACACTTCAGTGTACAAACAAAATAAATAACAATTTTTAAATACACAAAAATATATCAGGGATACTTATAAGACACGACTTAATAAGTAATAACCATTAACTACATGGTTTTAAGCATACAAGCAAGGCATATTTGACAGTTAAATTTACCCCTTTATCTGTCTTACACATGAAAAGAGACAAGAGAGAGCCAGCTTAAAATGACAGATAAATTTACTTGTCGATTGTGAAACCTTTACATTTTTACTGACCTGGGAACTTGACATTAGACACGCTTGGAAAATGATCAGTGAAGAATTTTGTACTACCTACTTGTGAAAGGTCCAGATTTAAGGGGACCTAGAACAAATAACATGAGTCTCTATCTAATAAGCTGTTTTAGATACTTGCATGTAATTATATCATCCGTATTTCTTGGCCGGTTAAATATAAATTTCACATTTGGAACAAAAAAAACGGTAATTCCATGTTTTTTTTTGAGAAATGCGATTTAAAAATTCCATGCATATTCCCTATTCAGTACAGAGTATGTGTTTAAGAATTGTTTGAGGTTATTCTGTACTATACTGCCTTTGACAGATGTCAAATCGGGCCTTGTAGAAGGGCGCGGCTATATCGATTTACAACCTTAACTCGGATCCACAAGCTTGGTGTTTGCCGCAAACACTGCGGGAGCGGGACGCAACTATATGTTAGACTAAGCACGATGTATTTAAGACACATTGCAGGAGTGTCAGAATGTCCAATGCAAAGTATTAACTGTTAACTAAAGCAGTTCTCATTGCAGCTGTCAGAGGAGTCAATAGTTGTAAAAGAAAGCATTCGAAGCAACTTGCCATCTTCAGACTTAAACGTCATAGACGAGACGGCGTAATGTGCCGAGCGGATTATTTACTCTGTTACAGGGTTATTAACTAAATAAATAAGTTCATCGATGATCCACGAATTCCACGATGTACCTATAGGTACCAGCGTAATTGATTCTTTGACTCACAGCTCACAGATGCTGTGCAGTTACCTATTTATTTAGCTAATCTTTGTTACGCAAAAAAACACAAATGGCGGACTTGCCTAATGGCATTATCTGCCAGTCGACAAAATAATCAAACCAAAACTACCCGCAAAATTAAGCGGCGAGACGGGCAATAAACGTCAGTTACCGTTTGGCACAAAGCCTACGGTTACTTGGACTATTGTTGCACGGCCCGCTCCGCCAGCGGCCGTGCAGGTGCGAGAGAGATAGCATGATTCCGATGATTTATGACCCGACTCGCCACTTAATTTTGCGCACAGTTGGTGCGCAGAAAAAGAAACAATGAAAATAATAATACTACTTTATTCAAAAAGTACTAATAAACAATAAATTTACCTACACTGTATACCTACATATGAACATGCATACATAAATTAATACAATAATATAATTATATTATAAGTACCTAGAAAAATTACGGTCTAGCTCTAGCTGGCCTATTATAATAACATTTTCTACTCAACATATTGCTGTAGCGAGTGCCTACGAAGCATTCACTTGAAAGAAAGCTGGCTAAGGCTTGTCTTATATGCAAATTAAGACTGTAATTAAAGGACTGCAAATGCATCGTCTAACCTGAGGACTACGGTAGAATTCTTCTTGTCAGTTTAGTTTGCACCTCCCCACACCGAAACAAAACAACGCTAACACCGCTGCTTGGCGGTAGGTTACAGAATTCGATGGTGGTAGCCAGCGATCCACCATTGATATCTGACAATGTCCATAAAAACAAGAGTACAATAGAATTTGTGTTGGTCGCTATAGCGTTAAGGAATAGCACCGCCGCCAAATAAGGGATCAAAGAAATTGTTATTATCATTATTATTTTCGTTCTGTCTTTTCTAAATGTTGTAGTAACAGAGGTTTGGTGCTTTAGTAGCTCTGTTCAGTGCTATAGTGTTATTCTGTTTTTATGACATAACCCGCGTTTAGTTAAGAAAGACGAGTAATATCCGAGAGGGATCATACTTTGAATACAATATGTTTTCAATTATTGACTCCGAATTTGACAATAGATAAGTGGTTTAAAACTTACCACTATTAAATTCATAAAATATGAACATGACACGTTTCATCTAAGTTTAATCAGGTGCGTATGTAGGTAAGTGATGACGTGTTCGATTTTTACTTAGTTATATACGTTTTTAAACCCCCTAGAATTTTATATAAGTTAATTAAATAGAGCTTACCTTTTTGTAAAATTTCTCAGAATCCAAAAATAAAACTGGCCAGCTGTGAAATTAAAAAACGCGCTAACACAAAATAAAGGCAATTTCACACTAAACGCAAAACCGTTATGTTTATTTGAAAGCCTCAATGGCGGCACGTTTATCGGGTCATTCACAAAGACGGCAGCGTCGTGCAAAACACACATTAGCATACTAAAATGGGAGTTAAACCGCGTTTGAACGACTTTTGAAAGTTAGATGACAACATTGGAACCCAATCGTTACATCAGCTAAAAAAAATACTTGTCTATGTGAAAATATATGTAATATATTTATTATTATTTTTTAGGGCCGTTGTTATTACTCGTAGTGTATCTTGTTTTCGACACCATCATGGCTCCCTTAAGCCACTGATAAGCTAATCAGAGGTACCAAACATAAAGTCAAGTATAATGATACCTAACAATACCTCTGATTTAGACACAGTGGAGTAAAGGCCCTGTACCGTTGTGCTTTTTTCAACATGCAAATCTATTTCATTCGGAACAGCATTTAGTAAAACCCATGTAAAATCCTTAAGAGTTGCAAATATTGATAATACGGACATCCGTGAAGAAAACACGAGAAAGTGTTGAAACGAAGAAACCACTGCCCGCTAGCCCACATTTCGTTTAAGCTATTTTCTTTGTCGACGTCACCACACAGAATAATTGGATTTAGAACAAGACGTGACGAGGGAGACGCCAACCTAACAGTTAAACAATAAAAAGAAAAGCAACAGTATTTTATAATTTTCGCCTCTTAAATGGATAAACGGTCTAATTAAATTCTTGATTTATTAAGATTTCGTATTTGAGAATAATGGGTGAAATTCATTTGGCGACCGTTATCTTTATCGAAAGAAAGTCTACATGATCGTAAGGCGGAAGGTCGGGTCAAATTAATATTCCAAAATATTGATTAGGTACAGAAATGCATCTTACGATAATGTATTTTCCTTCCTTAGGCTCCAAATGCACGGGCTGTTCTCCCACCGTGGGAATCCGCCTCTGAACCGCTCTATACACTATTAAATATGGAAGTTGAATGCTGCATACTACACTGCGCAGTTTTGTTTACGTATTGTCGAGCGGATTCCCGCGGCGGGACAACTGCATGTGTAGTAGGGGCCTTACTACTAACTTCGATTTTAAATTTTTAGCCTCACAACAGATCAGATAGATCTACTTAATTACCAAATAACGAAAGGATAAGGAAATCTCATTTCTCAGTTCATTTTCTAAATGCCACACAAAAAAGTTAAAACATACGTCTTATTTCAATTTTATAGTCCGGTTTCTAAGCTGCACTAGCTTCTCATCCATAAAACTTGGCTTGGACTATAAACTATGGATAACAAAATGCCCCGTGTGGGATAGACGTTAATATACGAAGCTCAAACACTACGCTTGACAGTTATCTGTCACATAACGAATGACATTAATTGCGATTTAGGTGCCGTATGTGTTATTTGGGCGCTTGTTTTGTATTATTCTATTTCCGTGAATAAAATCTCGTCAGAATGAATCAACCTCTAAACGTTGAGCAGTTAAATTCTGCTTTAAATTCGCTCCGCACATTGCGATCCAGCGTTAGCCATGTTTTCGAAACTCTTTCAAACGGCTTGCGCGCCGAACACGGTGAAGACGGCAAAGACAAGTTTCTTTTAGAACTGCAGGAGCTTCTTAACAACGTGAACGTTAACTTGAGAGACTTGGAGCAGACTGTAAATGGTTTACCGATACCCACAGCGCCATTTAATTTGGGCAATACGACTTTTCTCACCCAGGAAACTACGCAAGAACGACAAGCTTACTACACTCAATTGGTTAACAGTTACAAATGGACAGACAAGGTGCACGAGTACAGTTCGTTCGCCCACACTTTGCTCAGCCAGAACTCGCTGAAACGGTCCTACATAAACTCGGGCAACACAAAAAGACGTGGTAAACTGCAAAGCAACCATAACGTCTCGCCACCGCAAGTTGACAACGTCATTAATAACATCGATAGATCTTACAACGACATGAAGATAACTATTTCCCGCCCTTTCGCAAGTAATGCTGTTGTTCAAATAAACTTGAGCCGAGTTCTTAAAGCTGTTGTAGCTTTCAAAGGATTATTGATGGAGTGGGTCATGGTCAAAGGTTATGATGAGACGCTAGACTTGTGGACCGAGTCACGGCATCATGTTTTTAGAAAAGTGACTGAGAACGCTCATGCAGCTATGCTTCACTTCTACTCTCCAACTTTACCAGATTTAGCAGTACGATCATTTATGACTTGGCTGCACAGCTATGTAAATCTTTTCAGTGAACCCTGCAAGAGGTGCTCGTGCCATCTCCACCACACCTCACTGCTGCCACCTGCGTGGCGTGACTTCCGCACGCTTGAACCATTTCATGACGAGTGCAAACAATAGTCCATGTGGTATTGAATGAGAGAGCATGTAACAGACTTCTGTGGTTCATCTTTAGCAATGCCACAAAACCATACCCCTGCTATACTAATTTAGGAAAGCTAGGGTATCATTTTCTAGTGTTGTTAACAATAAATCACCTGTGTTGGATGCTTTCTCATTCAATAATATATGAAGTATCAACTGACAATAAGTGAAGTGAGACTTGCCCGCAACACTTAAGGGACGAAAGTGGTTTTAAGTGCAAATAGGTTTAGATAAGTGTAAAGATAAAATTTATCATTTGTCAGACCTTGTAATTTTTCCAAGTGTAGTGATATGTTTTCTCAGTTTTTAATATGGATGAAGTATAATAGGAAATGGCCAATCTGTGTATAGAATTTGATTTGTCAAATGGCATGCCCACTTTGTGCATGCTTAACACATTCAGCGCCAACCTGATAGTCGAACACACTGTTTGTAGCAGATTTTCACTACATAGTGGAAAAATGCTGCTATGGGCTACAGCACTTGTAGCTTTTTTCCACTGCTGGCAGTGAATGTGTTAGAGATTAATGTATGTAGCATGCCGCAAAAAAGCAGTGGCAATGAGGTTATTTTTATGTAATCTTGTAAAGGTCTAGCTTTAGTAGACTTAGGCCTCTGGGTCTGGTGATAAAGACTTTACAACTAAGGCAAACTTTGTAGGCAGTTGTAGAGAATGCTGTAGGATAAATGCTTGAGGTATTGCTTTATTTCTATGGAAATGTAATGACTTCTCTTTGGCCTAAGATCATATACTAACTCTCCAATGACTGTAAATATGCGACATGCATTTTATACTAAATTTAGCATAAACTTATGTAGTTTTAGTACCCAATAAGATCATTGTGAATTACTCCAAAGTCTGTGTAAATATTAAAACATAGCTTTTATAAAAACCAATGTTTGTTTAGCTCGGAGATCAGTTATGATTAATTACATATTGTATCAAATTAAGATTAAGGTTTATAGTAATATACCAATTCATAACAACTAACACATTTAATTTTTTTAATTCAACATCATTTTAACTCTCAACATATCTTACTATCAATAAACTACAGAAACGGTTTGCTCAACGCAATAGTATGATCTACACTGCAGACCACTTTCAACACGTGCGCTCCAACAGCCACTTTCATAGGAAAGTGTTGGTCTTTGAAGCTCCCCAGGCCGAGGCAGCCATGCCTGTTCCTGCCCCACATGTAAAGATCTCCGTTATTTGAGATTGCAGCTAGATGTCCAATGCCACAAGCCACCTTCTCGACCATACTTTCTGGGTTAAATTCATTACGACCGAAGAATGCAGGTGGTATTAGTTTTGGTTTGAGACTGTGTGTCACATTCGGCCCCAATCCCAGTAGTCCGTAACCCCACACGAAAACGTCGCCTTGTTCTGAAATAAATTACAAGTCAAATAACAACCTTCCATTAAAAATTATCTATGTGATAGTTAAAACAGCAACAAAATCCGTTGCATGAATTCGGTAGTAAGCGGATACACAGACAGACAGATATGCGGAAAGCAACTTAGTTTTAAACTATGTAATATAAATTAGAGACAGATGAAATTTATATATACTTTATCAATAAATAGTCCTTATGATTTGGTATTTTAGTGCCATTACGGAAATCCCCAAAGTATTTTAAACTTCCTGTTCGGCTAGACAAGTTGCCATCGAATACGAACGCTAGCATTTGGTGATCACTGATCAGTGATCAGATCACCTATCGCTTTGCGTTGTCAAGAATGAAAAAGCTAGCCAAGATGCCCTTAGATACCGATGTTTATACCGTGATAGTGCTCGTGTCGAATTCAACCTGTCAAAATAGTACCGCGTAACGACGGACAAAACGTCAAAACTACCACTATTCGATTAGCGCGAGTGATAATGATCACATTACAGCATCAGCATGTCACTTGTAACGAGTGATATATCACGTGAACGTGACTTACGTCAATTCCATACATTTTTGTAAGTGGCAGGTGATGATCACCAAACGCTAGCGTTCATAATACATAGATGGCAACTTTTCTTGAAAGTTTGTGACGTAAGGGGTAATCTCTGGTTATACTAAACCGATTTTAAAATTTCTTTTACCAATAGAAAGCAACGATATTTTCGAGTGTCAGTCATTATTACAAAAAAAATATAATATAAATAAAGGGTTCTATTCTATGCCACCATAACCACATTTGGCACAATTAGGCTAATAGCTAATCTCAAATAAACTCGTGTAGCAAACGCAACCTCATTAGACTCATTACTACGATAAAAGGATTTAATTTAGTTTTGAAATTGTATCAGTGATACTGTTAAGTAGCTTAGGAGGGCAGAATAATTATTATTAATTGATAAGTCACCATTTGTTATGAGGCAGAAAGAGCCTCCGCAAGCGACGTCCATGATGCGGCCGAGCCCGCGCGTAAATCCGAGCAGCGAATACGACATGTTGACCTGTTCCGGTTTCCTCGCCATCGGTACCTGCCCGTACTCTGAGTTGCCCCAGCCGAACAGCTCACCCGCCTCTGGAAATAGAACGACAATTTTCAAAATGACAATGTAAGCCCAAAATTTGTGGAATTTTCGTTTGGCCTTCCCCAGCAGTGTGTAAATACACCTATCAAATGCCGGCGGTAAGTGGGCTGTATGTAAACACTTTCCTGCCAAGATGGCAGAGTGTAAATGGGGCCTTAAACTTAGACTAACAAGCTATGGAGTTCTTTTTAATACTTGATTAGTTTACCATTGAGCGCCAGAACGCAGTCCCCAGTGGACGCCACCTTAACAATCCTCTCGCTGGTGATGTCTCCTTGCACCTGGTCGGGTATGCTCTGGTTATCGTAATGCCCGAGCCCTGTCTGCCCGTCGGCGCCCCAGCCGCAGGCGAACACCCGCCCCGACTCTGTTACGAACAAACTGAAATATTAAAGGATTCGTTTTTGTTGTGATTTACAAGAGTACAACGCGTATGTTCATTGGTCGATAGAATTTTGATAGGAATATAATTGTAATTTTCATCACACTTGCTCGTAAATGGTGTTATTCCATGCCTGTATACAGAAGGACAATGGCCTAAATTGTTCCCGCGGGAATTATGGCGAGTTTGTCATCCCTAGGGAGTAATGACTTTCTTTTTAAAATTTGCAACTCTTTCGTACATCATTTCTGACTAAGGAGGTTTAATTTTCAGCCAAAAATTAAATCGGTTTCTAATTTCATCTTAAAAAAGCTTCTATAGACTAACTTACATTACACAAAACCTATACGCTTCATTAAACTTCATTATTTTTATACCTATTTCAAGTTTATATCAACATTTATCATTAATTTTAGTAATTATACATTTTTATCAAATTGGCTAAATCTGGCTCGAATCCAGGTCGAAACTAAACGCAGTTATTATCTGTGGTAGAGGTCACAAAAAAAAATCGTTTCTATTTAAGTTCCCGTTCGTCATTAAAGTTATTTCTTTATATTTTGCAGAGTTAAAGTGTTTTTCCTCGCAAATGTGATGAAAACCATTGTGTGTATCACAGGCAGTAAGGGGATTACTAACTCGAGTCATTAAAAGCCTTCTAACACTCGTTAGTAATTCCCTTCATACTACCCTTGATGCACAATGTACTATTAGTATTCACGTTATAACAATTTATGTGGTTGCCCATAGAGCATATAATGCTTTGACTGCTACATTGCAGTTTAGCCGCTTTGTAAGCTATCATTAAATTACATAACGTTAACAATTTATAATGATAGGTAAAAAACAAAGTGGAAGGTCGTGATGCTATTGCGCTGCTGGCTATGGACCAATGAAAATGAACCTTTATAAGTAGTAGGTACTGTCGGGCCAAAGTTTGGTCTGCCACCTGCCACCTTACGGTTGAACTTCATTTGCACTGCACGTCGTGACACAAGTTCAATTTTCCCTTGCAATAATATTATGACAGTGACAAGTGTCCACCTTAGCGATAATTAGATCTCACGGAACTTCCAACCTTGACACTGGCAGAATTGTCCCACTGGACAGTAGCCATTTAACAAAGAATTGAACTTGAACTTGATCTCACGGAAAGCTTTGGCAAAACTGGTAGACCACTTTCGTGGCTGACCGTGCCATACACTTAAGGTGTCACCACATTATTGAGTCAATGTTGATCCAGTGTTTCTACTATACCAAATGGATCTGCTCGATGAAAAATCAAACGTTCATTGATGACAGAAAGTATTTTACAGCAATAGCCTAGTGTCCTAAAAAAATTAAGTAGTCCGCCATTTACATTATCAAAAAATATTGAACACCTCTTCTTTTGTCAATTAACCTTTTGAACGCCAAAGACGGCAATTCACGTCGGCAGATTTTTGTGCCGTGGACGCCAGACTGTCAGAGAGTTGTTCTAACATTAATATATTTTGTTGCGGCATATGACGTCCGTGGCGTCACGGGCACGTAAAATAGCAATCGACCGTGGCGTTTAAAAGGTTAAACAAAGTCAGACAGATAAAAGCGCGTTGAAGCTTCGCGTGATGTCACGCCGCCGCCGTGGCACATTTTTAACCAATTTGTGACGATGACGTCACGAACCCGCTCTCCCGAACTTTCATGCGCGTTATATTTGCCAATTTTGATTGATTCGATAAAGCAAATAACCTTACTGACTAATTAGGTTTTTTTTCTTACCCAGGGTACACCTTATTGCTTGCTGAAATTATTTATTGACAACAAAGCGTGGTTTTTTTTTTCAGGACAAGTTTATTTGTATTGTGTGGCGTGAATATAGAAGTGCAAGTGATCCATATTAGATCAGTCTGATTTGAAGCTTATGATCTGACCGTTTCTTACATTATTATCAGATAAAAATTGAGGTAATGAAAATATTACTTTTTGTTTGACCAGAAAAATGGAAAAACTACAAATATAATCCAATTCTCGATTACCTGATTTCTTTTAATATTTCTGATAAACCTATAATAATATTGTCATTTGCCAGAACAGAATTTGGTGACAGAATAACATTTTTCACAATTTTCACTTATACTAAAACTTTTAAATGGCTATGTACCAATTTCACCAAACAATGTTAACCCCATAACAGACGATAAGAGTGTTAACAACTGTCAAAATGTATGAATTAACAGTTTTTTTTTTTTAATTTAACGTTGTTTAGTGAAATGAGTACTAAGTATATGTCAATTATTACCTGATTAAGACCTATTTTATGGTTTTAGTTTAGAATAAGCTAATAATATAACTTACGTATGGTCCTGTCCACAGCATACACTCGTAATTCGTTCTTTGTTGAGACTGCGTATGTTGTAAGCAACCATGCTGCCCTTATACTCTTCCGCGTAGTTAATCTTTCTTCCGCACTGGCCATATGCATTGTTTCCCAAAGTGTAAACCCCTTCTGTATCTGTTAGTATTACAGAGTGTGCCCGACCAGCGGCTAAGCCAATAACCTAGAAAAAAGTTATAAAAACATGCAAATTGTATTATTGCTTTTTATTGCTATTCTTTCAACTACTCAAGATTTGAATGACTAAGTATATTTTGACAAGTAATTAAATGCCAAATTAAGTAGTCTCAGCACTGAACATCAATCAGTTTAAAAACCTTCTGGACCAACAGATTAGGAGGACGAAGTACACTTAATCAAGGATCAGCTTGAAACAGGCACCTATCAGTCTCAACTGCCGCCCGATAAAATAACAAATAATAATAACATCACTGTACTAAATTAAAGTTGTCTAAACAGTCTCTGCGTGTTGGCTCAATGTATCCCTTCCAAAGTTCCGTGATTGGTAAAGACATGCAAAACAAAACTTAGGGCTCTTACTTTTGTTTCCAAAGACTTGTAGGGAATGTAAATTGGAGCAGGGCTGACCAGCAATTCTAGAGGGTGCCCCATGCGTGGAGCATGGTACCCAATCTGAGAGTCTGTGTTGATTCCCGTGCCAAAAACTTTGTGTTGCTCATTTGTTTTTACGGATGATATTGTGAATCCATATCCACATGCCACGTCTGTAACCTGAAATTATTTTAACAAATTATATTTTATACTTGATGATGATGATGATGATGATGATGATGATGATGTTAAGTGGTGCTGGATACGCCCAGTCTCAGCAGGCACACTTGAATAGAATAACATTCAACTGTTCAGACAAGTCTTTTGATATAAATAGTGTAAAGTATTTGTAACAGCATATCATATTACAGTAGTGTTCATAGATATGTGTTCACTTTAGTACCTTGTCTATTTAATATCACATAACTGCCATGTATGAATTGTCATAGCAATTAAAGTGACACAGTACAAAAGTGTACACATTAATTTTCCTGCAAAAATATGTTTAGGTCAAATTCGTAAAAAGTTTGCTCACATCAAATTTCTCAGCAAATGTGGACCGTAATGGGTACCAAGCTTGCGTGAAGTTATTTTTATAGGCTTTCTTGGAACGTCTCTTGCCTCCCCGAGGCATGTGTATGCCCAGGGCTCCCGTCTCCGCCAGGCCCCATACATAGACTCGCCGATCTGTACTTTTACCGGTTGCGTATTGGAATACTGAAACATTTATATTGGGCACACATGAAAGCAATAAATAATTGAGTATTAAGTATTTCAGCTGCTAGCCTGATAAGGGAAGTCAGGGCACAGGCCCCATTTCGACATAAATCTCCTCTTCTCTCAAAACATCAGATTAAAGTCTTGCGACTGATTGCAGATTGACAAATGAAAAAAGTATGTCAACATGAATTAGGTTAGAAAAAAAGTTAATAACACAATTCTAATCTAGGTACTATTTAATAATTTAGTTTAATATCAAGCTATGCTTCGTGAATGAAGAAAAATTATAACGTTTTAAATAATTTTACTTGGAAGATGTTCTTCTGTTTTCTGATCCGGTATTTTCTTTCTGGTTGTAGCATAAGTCCGCGAAACAAAAGTTCTGAGATTGTTATTACGTAGTAATACTATTAAAGAATTCATTTTACTTCTAATTTGTTCACATTATATATCAAAAAACAGTTTAATTTTCTAACTAGGCTAGTGAGTCGGGAGGTTATGTTTCGCACAATTTGACACTTGATAGAGCTGTCAGATACTCTTAAACAAAAAGCAGTTTGAGTCACTGTTAAAAAAGTATGATTTTTAGACTAAATCACAGCTCCGACAAACGTGCCTTATGAAGTTATGTACATGACTCTTACTAGCGCCTCAGCTAACAGTCGAACGGAAGGCCGAAGGAAAGAATAAGAAAATCATAATCATTAATGCTCTTACTTATAAAAGTGGAATAACAGTGGGGTGTAGCTAAACCATGCTTTGTCCTTATGTGTCAAATATTACTACCCCGTGGTTATTCCTTAAGGGCATAACTGTTTGAACAAAGTTCAAATACGATGAACTGACGGACCAAAATAGGCCGGTCGGATGGAGTCTAGCCTCCTAGACTAGACTGTAGGATAATTTAATTTCCAAATATATTCTTCGCGTATTACTGAGGCTCTATTCTACTCGGTAAACCCTAATTGCTTTTGATGTTATGTTACCGTGTTGTAAACGTTATGTATGAATGGTAACTCTGAGTTACACTACCTAAATCTGTAAATACAGGCATGATCAAGACACTTTTACCTTGTCGCTTCAAATCCACGCAAGCAATGTCAAACGATACAAATCCGTTAATGCGATAAAATACAAAAGGCAGTACGAGTTCACGGTGACCATACCCACATTGAAAATCAGAAAAAAACAAAAATGCATTCAATCAATCAACACCATATTTATTTTAATGACTGGATATTACATAGGACAACAATAATTACTTTATTTTAGATAGTAAATTTGCCCTAAACTGTGTGTTCTGGAACAAAGCCTTAATGAGGCGCCTCAGTTCCTCGGTCTGAAAGTGGACGGCGAGAGGACCCTTGCCGTCGTCCCAGTGGAGTTCAATATCCTTTAAGGAACCGCCTAGGATAAATATAAGTTTCTGTAGTTTGACGAAAGACTTGACATGGAGTTCCAAATCTTCAGGACACTGTAAAAAAAGACAATTTGAAGGGGAAGAAACTAATTTTATGGAAGGTATTAATATTACTTATTCTTATATTATATGCACTCGCAATCTCAATCGTTTTTATTTTCTATATCTGGCGCTTGATCCAGCAACCTAGCGAGTCTCTTAAAAGGCCACATATGATAAAGTCCGTAGTGTATCGCGATCTATATCTCAATAACCATAACGCCTAAGTGTCTGTTCTTTGGAAATTAAACTTGGTAATATTTCCTTGAGACTGTTAAACATGTCAACACGATTAGAAACAGAATCCTCTAGTTTTATATTTCAAATATGACACTTTCCGCATATTTTTGCACCATCCATATTGATTCAATACTTGAGTACATATAACTTCTTAAACATGGTAAATCATTTTTTGTAAACGTTTTTAGCGCGCATACTATCCCCATCTCGCGTTTTTAGCGCGGAAGCACAAAGCCCTCTCTTTTTCTTGCGTGAGCATGGCAGCATATCCTCGGTGATAAAGCAAACCCGCGTAACGAACAAATTAAATAAGATGCAACATACACCTAAGTCACTAAGGTAAATTTTGCAACATATTGAATTGGTTAGTTACGAAGCGGTATTGCAGTATCACCGAAGACATACAATTTATCTCTGCGTGATAACGTTTGCGTTTGTTATGTTTGTGCCCGGCCACTGAGTAGTCAATACTGACACATCATTACACAACCATAAGTTTAAGCAGTAAAACAATGCTGTTATAACTATTCCTTCTTCTTGTTAAGACTGTGCTGTGACTGTGCGTCCGTATGTCTGTCTGTCACCAGGATGTATCTCTCATGAACCGTGATAGTTGAAATTTACACAGATGATGTATTTCTGTTGCCACTATAAAAATAATAAAATAATTATTAAAATTTAAACAAACATGTTTTTTTATTGATAATGGTACAGACCCCGTGCGCGATTCCGACTCGCAATTGGCCGCTTATTTTCATAATATCTACAACAAAATAGCTTCACAGTCCTCGTAAGCTGTTCTCTGTAAGTATACTTATTTTTATGTGTTTTTGTAACCTGGAAGAGCGAAGGCGCTCTGTGCACGACGAGAGTGTAGAGCTCGGCCAGCTGCGCGGCCATCTCCATGGAGATGTCCTCGACGGAGCACGCGCGGTGGATCAGCTCCTCCACCAGCATTGTCACTAGCGTCGCCATCAGCCTAGTCAACTAAACTATTAATATCTGCTGCCGTCATACCAAAGAAGGCGGCTTACTGCGAAGCATAAGCATTTTATACCGAGTTCATAAATATGTGTACAGTTTCGTACCTTCTCACTTTAATCGCTGTGACAATACGTATATGGCAGGTTAAACATGACATTAAATAGACAAAGTACTGAAGTGTATACATATTTATGAACTCGAGTGTACTTGCTAGCGAGCCGTAACTCTTACTGTTGCACGTAACATCGTGACTTGTACTAGAGTTGGGCCCGCTCAGTTTTTCAAGGGGGTGATCCATTGGCGAGTTAAACCGCACGAGCCAGCGAGCCAAAGGTCTAAACAGCCAATGGAGCATCTGAAGACCGCGGACATTTAGGTGGAGACCTACGGCTCGCTGGCTCGTGCGGTTTTGCTCGCCAATGGATCAGCCCCTTTAAGGGAGCGCTCCGATCTCAGTCAATTGGTCAAAAACAATTTCGATCTTTTAGTCCCTTTGGGTCCATTAGCTCCGGAGCAAGTTTTGAGATCTGAGCAGGAAACGCTTTGAAATAGGTACTATTCGTCTCGCTCACATAGAGCGCCGTGCCGTGTACCTACTCTTTACTCGTTCGCTCTGTTTCGCTCACACGTTCAACCATTTTGCTACTGACCTAAAGGTCCGAATACCGATTAAGAGCGTTTACAAAGAACTAGTTCCTTTCGGTCTGTGGCGGGAATTAATTCCTTTTAGTTCTTAGTTCCTGACCCACTCAAGACTAATGTGTACGCGGCTCCCGAGCCTGTTCACCGCTAGAATCTCGTTACTGTCACTGCTACGGTTACGGCTCGCTAGTGAGAACCCTGCTTTCAAGTTAGCAAGTATACAATGCTTCGACTACAACATTGCTACATTTGCAACTTGGTAACTGAAAGTTCTTAGGCATGGGTAAAAATAAGTTTGTAATATAGCTATGACGATAGTTTTTCTCTACCATAATGAGTCTTATACAAAAAATATAGGTGTTTGTATCGTCGAAATTCTGTATATAAGTACATCACACACAACGTATGTGTGTGATGTAGATAACGTATGTTTTCGTTCGGAATACCAAGCCTCAGTTGAGAGAAGCGACGACATTCTGGCAGCGAATATGGAATTCGACGACGATTTTCTGATCGCGATTGCATTGTTGCTATATTCTACTAGGAAAAGAAAAACCCTCGCCGTTAACTGGGGGCAGCTCTGAACACCCAAAGACTGCAAAATATTAAATTGAATGTAAAAAGAGCCAAATTACGATACAATCCCAAAATAATCTTAAAATATTATTAAATGTGATTTCGGTCGTGCGACGCAAACTGAGCGCGTTCTGTACGGAATTTACAAGTGTGTGATGCGACCCACACAAAATCTATGGAAGACTTACATTCGGGACGTTTTTTTTCGTGCTGAATTCCGAAGGCATTGGCTCTCATGCCGCTTTATAGGCTATAATAAACTACTGTACGTGTGTGGTAGGGTCATTGATTCTGTATGGATTAGCTGCCTTCGAAATTCCGAAACGTTATGTACCTAGTAAACACGTTGGCCGGGAACACGCCAATCCAAACGTTTTTAAGCAGCTGCAGTTGCCGCAGGCACTGCCGTATGGCTGCCTCGGTGTCGGTGTTCAGCGCATCCTTTAGCGCCATGTTGTTCAGGTCTGCAACCAACCATATTACCCATTACCACAATTGGAAAGTGATGGAAAGTCTTGATTACACGAACGTTCATTTGTTACCCATTTCAAAACCCATCGCCAAGTCATTTGCGACTTATAGAAAACTCAACCTTATTGCTGTAGAATGTCAGAATGACTTTGGCCCTAAGGTGATCACAAATTTAAATCTTTGAATGTACATCTTTCGTTCCAAAGGCTGTTGGACGAAATGTTCATTAAGAGACGAGTTTTCCCACAAACAGATTAAAGGTTTTATAAAATGTAATGGCACGGGTAAGGCGAACGAGAACACATGCCACCTGATGGTAAGTGGGATATGTGACCCATAGAGATTAGCATTCTCAAGACTTCAATCTTCAGACTACAACGCTAAGACCGCAAATGTGTTGCCAACCCTGAGAACTAAAATGGAATGGCTCTATGCTAGTAACTTCCCGTTGTCTTAATCCCACTGCTGCTTGGCAGTACTTTAATTATTAGGAATCCGTTTTTTTTTTAATGGCAATTTGAAGGCACGCGAGCACTCAGGCACCTGATGGTTAGTGGGATCTGAGACCCATAGACATTTGAAATCTCAAAACTGCAATCAACACTGAGGACTGAGATAGAATGCCTCTATGCTAGTTAAATTCACTGGTAGTCTACTTCCCACACTGGAACACAATGTTAAAACTGCGGCTTGGCGTTAGTTTAATTATTAGGAATCCGGTGTTTTGAGAAGTTGTAATGAAACATTCTCAAGCAGATGCATAAAATGAAGCCTATGAGAATGCAAACTAACCTGAAGACCGAATGTTGTCCAAGATCTGCTTGCGTTGCTGCTGCATATGCGCTGCCAAATGGCGCTGGCCCAAATCCCTCAGCTTGTGCACATGATCCACAAACCCTACCGAGTAAGTCAGCGGTCTTCCCTCCATCAGAGTCACCCACTTGTCCCCGAGAAGTTGAAGGTGGTGTGCCAGGAACATACAATTGTTGTGAAATAAAGCTGAAATGACATACCTCCTATAATTCCATAAGGAATGCCGTACGGATTACTTGAATACATTATTTAGTCTTGTTTCCTTTAGAATTAATTCATTATTTTTGCTTTTTTTTTATACATGGAGTGATGAGGGTCGTAGTTGAATGTGCAAGCTGAACCCGGGGCTCTAGCCTACTACGGGGCAGAGGGAGAATCACTGGGTGGGGAGGTGAAGTTTTTAAATTGAGTTTTTCTAGAAATGGCCTCTGTCCATATGGACTTTGCCAGTGTCCGGGTTTGTGGTGAAGTTTTATTGAAATGGATTGATGTGTCAGTGCCAGTGTCAGATGACAAAATTAATTTCTAAAAACCATAGACTCCTGTCAAAAGTTTTGTCTTCTATGTCAAATTTAAATATTATAGGTGTACCCAAAGACCTTTATATAACTAACGTAATAGACCAACAGACTCCCTTTTTCCCGCGTTACCAAAACGGAAATGTCAACGTGTGCGTGATTTTACAAGTGTGTGAGTAATTTTAGTGATGTCCGTACGTTATATCGAAAAAATATCGATGAAAAAGACTCGCTTATATAAGACTTGTTTGTATCTTGCGTGGAACTTAAAACTAGCATTCTTCACTAATAAAACACAAGATTCTTTCATTATCTATAATAATACTCTTTTCATGGTAATTACCACACACATATCATACAATCATTTTTTAATGTAAATAATTAATAAATTTCAGTCTTACACAAATTCTAGGCTTTTAATATGGGCACTAGGCAACAATAAAGTTACTTATATAGAGAAACTAGCGACCCGCCCTCGCTTCGCTTCGGTTAATATAAATAAAAAATAACCCAAATTCATCTGGAATAATATACTTTTCAAACGGTGGAAGTATTCACTTTATTTGGCCACAACTTAGAAGTTCTTGTGGACTTACGTTCGGACCTACTTTCATGTTCAGTAGAAGATTCTCTGGCTCTCTCAGATGTGTCTATCCCAGTCGCCTATAAGCCGAACGTCACGCTCAGTAGAGGATTCTTTGGCTTGTTGAGATCTGTGTATCCTTATCAACTTTAAGACGGACGTCACGTAAATGACAATTTTCATGTAAATTCCCAAGCCCAAGGTAACTAACGTATAGGTAACTAACCGAATGTTATACAGACATAATTTTCACCCCATCGAAATTTCTCAAACGCCTTGTAGGTACCGAATTTACTAACTTTCGGTCCCCCCATATCTCGGTAATTATCAACCTGAGGGAAAAAGTTTAAATAAGATAAGATGCTTATTTTAGCATTTTCTACACGATTTAATTAAAACATACACAAAAACATAAAAAAAAAAATTGAAGTCCTGTCGTAGGCTGGACCACTGCATTTAATGATAAATAATAAACTGTAATCAATTTACCTAGCTGCGTTTTATAATCGCTCGGAATAATGTTTAAATAATTATGAGAAGGAATGAAGAAATATCGACATATTGATAACTTATCGATAGATGAGTGTGATTCAAACATTCAATCACTACCTAAAAAATGGAAATTTTCACGGACACAACATCTTTTCATTTTACATATAAAAATTAAAAATATGCATAAAACACAAAACTACATGATATATCGTACTTATTACACCACTAACCGTATTCCTTGGACCTAGGAATCCTTGAAAATATGAGTTCAAAAATGACTATGTGTGGATCATAATTACCTGTGAAATGACTCATTGTTTGGATTATTCCTATGATTGACTTCGCAATCAGGTACTGCACAGCCCACAATTGTTGTTTTTAACGGTTTTGACACCACGTTTATACAATTATCCTGAATATTTTAATAAAAACTAAAAGACGCTGTCGCCAGTGGGCTACCGTGGGCTACCATTAGCTTTCAAAATGGTTACAACGTCAACGTGTTTCGCTGTCACTCTCGCACTCGTATTCGTGCATAAAGAGGCTGCACTCTCGCTTCCACACACTGTTCGTCTATTATGAAGGTCTTTGGGTGTACCAGAATCTCAAGACAAATTTAAAAGTAAAAAGAAATCGAATTTCATATGGCAATAAATCTCGAATATAGCATTACTTTTCAGGGAAATGTCCTAAACCTTTGATCTCGAGTGAAAAATAATAGTGTACTGTATTCTTGAGGAAGAAGGAGTAAATATCTGATTTTACATTGTGTACGACATTGGTTAATAAACAGTATGCAAATATGCAATGGTAGACCCATGACCATACCCTGTAGTTTCTTGCACTTTCTAAACATATTCCTACATAGCCTTGTCCTCACTCATGTCTTTTACCTCACCGGACAGTCACGCATGAACTTGTTACTCTGCCCTCCTATAAAAAGGGGCACATCTACTATATGAATTGTATTGCATTTCCAACATTATTATATATAACCTTTTGAGAGTTGAATATGCTTCTATGAATTAATTGCACTTGTGCCTTTTCTCCGTAGGAGGGCAGTATTACTTGACAGGCTCTAATTACTAAAAATCGCCACTAGTTTCTGCACTGCATAACTTTTTCCTTATTGTACATACTTCAAAAGCATACAAAACCTGGAATACTTACCCACATACTGTGGAATGGTCTGGAGATAATTCTCATGATGGTATGGCACCACTGCATCATACAACTCAAAGACTATCCTTGTTGTGTTGTAAAGCTTCTTGGACACCACATCAGAGCACTGAACCGCTTGCTCCATCATCACATGCACCAAGTCCAGTAACTCCTGAGCGGTCTTTGATATCATGCATCGTGGAAAGTAGAACAAACTTTTTGGGATTATTTCATTGAATACCTTCAAAGCTTCTAGTGTAGACTTGTCCAATGTAGAACTAAGGGAGCCTTCAGACTCATTTGGTATGCTCTCTACACCAATAGACATGGTCACACTTAAATCTTTCAGCATAATCATTCTAGCCGTTTCAAGGAAGTACTGGCTGGATTTCCGAGCAAATAGGATATCTATATCTTCCATGTAATTTAGTAAAGAGTACTTATCTTTTGGTAAGAATTTTATTATAGCTAGAAACTGCTCAAAATCTTCTATTTCAGATGTAATTGTGCCGTAAGTTTGTAGGTCATTCAGATTATTAGGTATGGTATCTAGGAAACAGTCTTTGATAAGGGTGTCGCAGAATTCTGAGCCAATAGTTTTGCCTACAAGTTGCATTATAGTAAACTCATAATCAAAGCTTTCATTTAGTTTGTTACTAAGATAGTGCAAAAGTACCCTCAGATTAGCTATGACTGTATCATAAGTTGGGTTCTTCTGGTTATGGTTTATTGTAATGGTCATCAATTCATCGGTTTCAGCAAAGACCGTACAATCATAGTGTATAATTGGAATAAGGACCTCTTTTAAAAGAAATTGTGAAACCTCCTCAACCTTGTCCATTAGCTTGTTACATTTAGTCAAAGCATTCAAAACATCAACAACTATAAGTTTCTCTTCAAAGTTAAGGGTTATGGTGACAGTTGTTTTGTCTTCTGCACTATCAAAAGCATACGCTATCATTCTATCCCACACCGCGTATAAGTCGCAGAGTAAGCTTTCTAATATTGATTGCGCATTTTCTTTTGTGCTGGAGTAAAAGTCTAAGCTCTTGAACCCTTCTGCTGAAACCTCTACAAATTGCAGCAAATCATATATCGCCTCAACTGCTCGTTTAAAGCAGTGGTCCTGTCTTCCTGATTCATATTTTTTAATATAATTCCCACACTGTACCACATCACAAATCAGATTATAAGAATAATCAACAGTCTCTAATTCCTTAGCCATTTGATTTTGGTTTTCAATGGCTTTAAGAATATCAGCCATTGTTTCTTGCTCTATTTCCATGCAGCAGGCCTCCATCTCCTCCACAAGGGTTTTGCTCTCTACACACAACTCGTTGCCCTCACTTAGGATATTAGCAATATCATAATCAGCTTTGTTTAGGAAGTTTCTAGTGTTTTCTTTAAGCTTTTCCAGTTCTTTGCTGACAAGTTGAATTTTCTCAGAAGGATTCCATGTGTTCAATTCTGGGCTATCAAAAATAGTTTGTAACATGGTATCTATGTCGTAATCTGCCATTTTAGTTTTTTCTTCTGGATCTATCCTTCTTAATGGAGGGCTCGGAGTGCCGGTCGCGGCGAGGCGAGTGACCACGCGACTGCTTGTGCGCGGCGCGCGAGCTGTGGTACTTGTTGGAACTCACGGTGTGACGCAGCGTGTTCACGAGAAAACGTTTGTTAGTCTTTTGCGAAGGTGCCTTAACCCACCCTGATGGACCAACTATTTCAGCTCTAGCTGCCCCTTGAACTGCTTCCCGCATAAGTTCCTCAACAGCTAATCTGAAAGTGTATTTTTATATGTACAAATAAAACTAAACAAGATTACAATCGGCCAGAAATAAAACTGTATTACTTCTCCAGAGCTTCGTCGTCTAGTGGTTCTTGTTCGGGTTTTTTGGTAACATCTTCTTTCTCTGTCATATTAGTTCAATGGTCGATGTTATCACTAAACTACTAACTAAATAAAGACAACTTATTATAGGTCAAACATTTTTACTTAAAATCATTTTTATAATCGCTTTCGAACAAGAAATACAAACATGTATTTTTGACAGACAAAAGTATGCGTTAACTGAACTAAAATGAAAAAAAAAACAAATTGGTTTTGTTCCTGCCAGGTACATTGACCGTAAAAACTAAACTTTATTCAACTATTTAAGAAATATAAACTCTGACATATTTATAGTTTCTATTTGTAAAAAGCACAATAGATTTCTTTCGTTTCGTGGGTCCACTAAGGTAAGATTATCCATCACTGGAAGCCGAACGCTATCATAACCACTATTTTTGTAAGCTGGCAATAAGTTTGAATGCGTGGAGTGAAACGTCAGCCACGTACCTTCGTATGTCAAATTGTCAACGTAACCTTTCCTTTCTGATTTTCCATTATTGTGTTTTAAAATAAGCTCGATAACAGGTAATACTTGTGGATTTTGCTTTTTACTCTTGTTCCATGTTTAATCTCATTGTAGTTTAACAGTTAAGGTGTAAATATACGAAGTTTCATTTATAAATTCGTTGATCTAGTTCGTGTCAATAACGGTACCAAAATTTCTGATTTCAGGAAAAATGACTGCGAAACTGTTGTCGCTCGTGCTTATAATCGCTGCGGCGGTGACGGCTGACGAGGAGGCGACGGCAGCTCGGCTGCTGGTGTCGAAACAAGTGTTGAACAAGTACCTTGTCGAAGATATGGACATTCTTATTAAGTATACGTTGTACAACGTCGGTACGGCGGCGGCGGTGGATGTTAAGCTGGTAGATAACGGGTTCCACCCCGAGGTGTTCGCAGTGGTGGGCGGGCAGCTGACGGCGCAGATCGACCGTATCCCGCCGCAAACCAACGTCTCGCACGTAGTCACGGTTCGCTCCAACCGCTTCGGATACTTCAACTTCACTTCGGCTGAAATCACTTACAAGCCTAGCGAAGACGCTACTGAGGTGAGTTGCTGTTTTTTTTAAATGCATTTATGTTAATTTTCTTAACAGCTGCAACCTAATGTTATTACTTTCTGTGGGTGCTATTTTGTGCAGTGGTTTATTTAGTTTAGTTTAGCTTGACTCATAAATAAAAGGTTTGTTAGTAAGTGTTAGTAAATCTTGAGCGCCCCTTTGCAAAACTTTCACCATTGGGTACAAATAATAATCTACTATTTTACTTACTTTATGAAATTTTGTATTTGGGTAACTAAGCAAAAGATTTTACTTACCATTTGTTCTTTCAAATGCACCAGTTGGGCGATCTTGGAATATTTTTCATGGTCTATACAAATAAGACTCTTAATTTCAACTGATAAGACTAATGGTTATTAAATGATTGATAAAGTTAACATTGTTTACAATTTGATCCTGAAATAAGCATATCTGCTTGATATGAGAAATATTCACACTACTAGTTAGTTTTGTTTATGAATGTTAGAAGTGTTTATGGATAAATGTGTATATAAATTATTTGCTCTTTTAATCAATGGAAGGATTGAGATAATATCATGAGAATTAATAGTTAAAATTCATGGCATGACATTAAAGTATAAAACGAGAGGAAAAACACTGGAATGAGTTATGAGCGTAACATGTATAACTGTGTGGCAGCGAATATGGATATGGTTTTACAAATGAGATGGTTAGATGGATGTATTTCAAAATTTCACAATGATCCCCATCATTCTGAAATTGAATATTTTTTTTGTATAGGTTGATGTGCTTCGTTAAATTAAACCAGGCTTATTTTAGACATACTGTTACAATATAATATTGCTCCATCATAATAGTCGATGCCAAAGTATATCAACGTTTTGTATGTGCTTTATTTAGTTATTGGTTACTAAAACTTGGACTTATTAAGAAACACACTTTCCTATACTATTTCTTTGGCAAAAAAAATCGTACTGATAATATACCAGTCCAATTGCAGTCATTAGTTAACAATAAACATAACCAAAAGAAACCTTAACAAACCGAGTATGTCTTTCCAGGTCCAATACGCCCTCAGCAGCTCCCCCGGCGAGGGCGCCATTGTGGCTCTCAAGGACTTCGACCGCAAGTTCTCCTCGCACATCCTCGACTGGGCCGCGTTTGCCGTCATGACCTTGCCCTCTCTGGCCATCCCCTTCGGCCTCTGGTGGTCTTCCAAGAGCAAGTACGAGAAGCTCAGTAAACCCAAGAAGAGCCATTAGGTTGTATATAAATATGTGGTTCCAGAACTGTATGGATAGTGTCACTGCCAAATAGACTGTTCCAAAAATTTGGCAGATTTCTAAGACCACAGTGTTGTTTTCTATGAAACAAGAAGTGAATTAGAGCTAAGTAAATACATTTTTGTAAAAATCTACTCTTAAAGCAGCCGACATTGGCGATGCGGCATGTTTTGTTGTTTTGTTTCAGTGTTGCCACATTCATGTTTTCTATTAATGGACAGTGTGGCTGCTTTATAAATCTTGAATTTTACCACAACATCATTTGTGATGTAAGCTTAAGTTATCATCCAATTCTGAAGAAAGTAATATGGAAAGTTTTGTTACATTTTTTTAAATAAACCCACAGGATGAATTTGAAAGTTGATTTCGCATTTTTTTTCCTTGTTTTATCGAGGGGCTATCTGTATGGTTTAGAACCATGCCTTATTCTAGTTAATCTAAGAGTGATTATTGCTAATGTTGTATGCGATTTTTTTTAGAAACCTTAATGCTGTTCTCATTAGCATAATCTTTAGGTTTGTTGCCAGTAGTGGCAATAAGGATAAGGTTAAATTGTTAAAGGAAACTCATTTGTGGCTAATTAAATCTCCTATTGTTTTATAGTTGCAATAGTGTTGCAATCAACATTAGCAATAATTATAATCATCAAGTCATCACCTCACTTGTTCATCCGCCATTTTTAAGTTGTTAATAATTTATAATAAAGTATGAACAATAAAAATATTTTTACTGTCAGTTGCATATCTTTTCATCCCCCTCTCTTTTCTACTGAAATATGTTGATAGATATACAACATCATACAGGATAGTACTTGATAAAGTGTACATATTGAAAGGGATGAAATTAGAGGTTAATTTATTGGAAAAACATTTTTTAAATTTTTTTATCCTCTTGTTTTTTACACGTTTTTAAACTTCTTAATAAAGTTAGTAATTTTGATGTAATTGCCCAAAAAAGATAAAACAAGATGCAAAGTATTGACATTAGTGAGGATTATAATAATTAATAACAATATTAGACTTATTTAAAAAAACTGAGCAACTGCTTCTTTTGTGGAAAATTACTGCAAATACTTATATAATTTTGTTATCATAAAAACGCTGTTTCAAAATTTTGCAGAGATATTATTATATTTTTATATCTAAAATTAAACGAGAAATAATAATAAGAAAAAAAAAGGTGAAATATCTGCAAAATTTTGCTAAAATCGTGTTTTTTATGATAACAAAATGACATTTTTCCAGTGCAAGTTCAAGAATCTGTAAAAAAAGGTGCCAAAATGTTTTACCGATAAATTAACCTAAAATTTCATCCCTTTCAATATGTAAAGTTTATTATAGGGTAAATTATTAAGTTCGTATTTCGACCGCGGACTGTAACAGGATACGCAAAAAAAAAGTTGCGTCTGCGGTCGGTCATCAACGAAGCCTGCCGTTGCTGTCTGCTGCTACCGTCTGCGGTCGGCTACGGATATTTCAAAGAAATGCATAGAAACCAGTAGTGACGCGCTGACGCGGGCAGTTGCGGTAGATCGGCAGGCGTCGTGACGCTCGCTACATAAGGTGCTTCATAGAAATACGTACAAACTAGTAGTGACGGCTGCGGAATGACACCTTCATCTCACACTGCATGTGTACACTCACTCAAGATGAACTCGCAGTACTTGTTCTAGGCTAGCGTTTATTGAGCCTTTGCTAATGGCAGATTTTTATTCTTTGTTGAAGCATTTCAAATTAACGAGTTCAGGTAAAATTGGATAGACTCCCACGAGTGCTCCATGAGCTGGCAGGAAAGAAAAAAAGATCTGAAAGCCGTTAAAGAGTTCTTGCACCCGAGTACAGTCACAACGGTTCTGCATTCGTAGACCCACTGGCCCCACTGCCATTCGCCGGAGACCTACCTCGCGGCAAGGGCTCTTACAGGACAATTAGGCTGGTTTCACACGTACCACAACCACACCACAAAAAGTGGTTGCGACCAAAAATATATGGTTACCACTGACGGCAAAATAGCCCGGAGAATTCGAACAAAAAATTAGGCCAACCTTGCACCAATTAAAAACGGATTTTTTTCATTATATGTGTTGAGCATAGATAACATTGTATCCCGCGAAATTTTCACCCCCGCGCATAATGTTTTTTTTAAAGAATTCACGTTTATCGCATTAACTTGGTAGAAAAAAATATTAACATGCTTGTGTGGAAGAGACCAAGTTTTAGCCGTAGGTTAGAGAATTAAACATTTGTCGTCCGCGCACTAATGTTTTTTTTTTTGTAAAACCTTATAATTTGACATTGTAAGTTAAGCAAAAATACTAACAAGACAAAAAAATATGCTAAATTCATTTTAATTAATATATATTCAGCTATTATTAACAAAATTAAACTTATAATACTTATTACAAAATTATTACAAAATTAAACTTATATTGCACTTCTGAAATATCCAAAAATATAAAATATCGGTTCAGGCAAAAATGTAACAGAACTGATACCTAGTTGTTGAATAATGGGACATATATAAACCCACATCGTAATTTCTCAAAATTAAAATATTAGGTGTTGTTTAATATTTTAATATAGTTATACAAACGATTTGCATTAAAGTTTTTCTTTTTCTTGTAAATAAGTAAGATTTAGCTTATTAATTAAAGTTAAACTAAATTCCCCTTTTGCCTAAACCAAAAAAACTTTTAATATTAGTTGCTTTATTGCATTTTTTTTTAATTTTGTTTATAGGCGTATTAATATATTAATTCTAATTATTTTATGTAAAAAAATAGCTGTAAAATATTTTTGCTGGAAGAACAATAAAAAATATACAGGCAATTCTTTACATACAGTAACTCAAGTTATCCTGTTAACTATTATGCCTTAAATTTTATTCACAAAAACGCGTTTCTTTTTTGTCTTGTTCCGGTCATGGAAAGTGTTTAATTTTTCCATATTAATTGGAGAGCTAAGTGTACATGATTCAAGAAAAAACTACTGTTAAGATTTTTAGCAAGGTTCAAATCTTAAAGCCCCACAGTAAAATGTGGTCCGTGTGAATAGAATTCTTTATTTTCATAGAAATTACCGTCCGACCACATCGCAGCGATGCGTTTTGTGGCTGCGATGTGGTGTGGTTGTGTACATGTAAATAGACCCTTAGGTATGCTTAGGTGCACTTGCTGTCCGATCCTTAGGCTTTAATGAGGAGTGTTTTTATTTTCCAAGTTACGAAAGAGAGTAAAGAACTATGATAGAGAACCTGAACAGTTTTATTTGACACATTGGTGACCCCTTGCTCGGTAGGCGTTTAAATATTACAGACTACTACTACGTAATTGCAAAGGGCGATCGCAACATTCGCAACAGTGTTAGGCACTTGTCCCACTGCTGGCGAGAAAGCTATTAGCTGTCGATTATTTTCTCGCTCAAGAAACGAACAAAAGGATCGCGTGTCATTAAAATAGACACATATATATTCATAGTTGCTCGCTGGCTGTTCACACTGGCGTTCTTAGGAAGATTGTTACGAAAATTAGCTATAGGTACTCATCATCATCATCATTATCAGCCGCAAGACGTCCACTGCTGGACAAAGGCCTTCCCCAAGGTTTTCCACAACGATCGGACCTCTGCTGCTGTCATCCAGCGGTTTCCCGCGACCTTTATCAGATCGTCAGTCCACCTTGTGGAAGGTCTGCCAACACTTCGTCTCCCGGTTCGCGGTCGCCACTCTAGAACCTTTCCGCTCCAACGGCCATCAGTTCTACGAGCAATGTGCCCCGCCCACTGCCACTTAAGGTTTGCACAATCCGGTGAGCTATATCGGTTACTTTAGGTACTGCTATAAGACAAATGGTGGTACCTCAGACAAAACTCCTGTAGCAAGTGCAAGCATATTACTAACGGATGAGGATTGAATCGGCTTCATTTCATTTAGAGATACTGCCAAATGTACGACTAGTTTTCGTAGCGCAACCGAAAAGTTAACTTTTTTGAATTTCGATCCTTAACAGTCTTTTTCACCTAATGTTTCTTTAACTTTACATAAAAAATACACGGTACACACCTGGCGACGCCGTTTAGGAACTTAAATAATTAATCGCCTATTTTTAAATACCTCGCAAGTGAGTATAGTAAGCAGGGGTCGTAATTTTGATGCCGATGACGTCAAAATGACGTAATTTTGACGTCATCGGCAGATTGAGACATTTTTTTTATTAATGTCAATGCGATAATTGTATGTATGACTATTTAATGGTATAATTTTTTATTACAAGCGGTCCTTCTCAATGAAATAGTTTAATTTATGTGTTATGTATAAAGCAGATATTTATTTCTCTACGCGTCAATAGTTAAAACTCATTTGTACATGATTAAAAATGATTGACGACTAATGGTTCATAATTACAATAAAACCATTTGGAATCATACTCTATGTAGCGTGACGTCATTTATGCGTCAACGGCATGAAAATTACGAGCCCTGATAGTAGGTAAGTGATTGAAATTACGAAATACGGCTGTCACAGGACTCATCTTAGGTGAAAAAGAGTGTAAGTAGGTAAAATCTTTCTAAGAAACGCCCTTCCACTAGCTTGTCGAAGGAAAAAATATAGATCCCGTGTCAAAAGAGACTCGCTGGCTCTACGCGCTTCCCACTCATCTTCGGCGGTGAGGCAAGTGCCTTAAAACCACGGTAGCCGGCTGCATTCGGCGAGCGACAGGTGCAACAGTTTAATTAGGTGACCGAAGTACCTATAAGCGGACATATGAAGACGTTCGTTGGCCGAAGTAGTTCGAAACAAGTTCGGCGCCGCATTTTATGTGAACAGTGTATTATACTGGATATCGTCGACAGCATAAAATCAACATTATTAGTAGGTGTTCAGTTGATCACTTTTGTATATTATATTATGTTATGACCTAGACAGTACGACGATTGCAACATTTGACGGAACGTTCAGAAATTTCATCAAAGCTAGTTTAGAAACCATCTATTGTTTCAAATTAAACGTGACCTTGTTTTACAGTAAGACAATCGCCGGCCATTATTTACTCTACTAAATAAGGAACAGTCACAAATAAAACAGCTGAACTTAGTAAAAACAAATATATTTAAAAGCTTATACAAATAATGCTAATACATAATGTAACAACCGGTGCAACGAAACAGGTGGGATACACGCACAGAGTTTAATTTCAACTAGCCACTTCCGCTGCCGGAAAACCGAATCTTTGGTTTAAAGTTTGACGCAAGTTAATTGCATCAAAATTATGCTCTATATATCAAACCTTCTGATGACTCGAGAAATGTTATTTAAGCGTTGCTAATTTCCAGGACAGTCCACAAAATAAGGTCACTGCACTTCGTGTATATAAACATATTTTTTTACTTACTGCTAGATAGTTTACTATAGTTGTCTGAAGTCTACCAGTGATTTCTAACGCTGCGGCCACATCTACGGGCTTCGGCAAATATTAGTGTTGGCATCTATTAGTTTATGGCAAAAAAGAAAGACCCTTAAACACGAATATTCGTCGCAGATGTGTGGGAGGACCCTACTCAAAATCAAGCAAAGCAGCGCAAAAGCTGAAATTTTTGTAAGAATGTTCTGCTAAATATACAAAAGATGAGCGTTTATGAGATCATTAAAAATAGACTTAGCCATTACCTTTTTAATGCCAAATATTCCGTCAATGTTTACACCAACAACGGATACGCACGTACAGAGTAAAATAGACCTACACGCGTACCCGTATTGTTGACGTTCGCTTTACTCTCTAAACGCCTTTGACGCTGCATTAAAAAGGTCGAACCGCTAAAGTCACGTTGTTGCAGAAAATAAATTACAAATGACAAACATAAAGCGATTACACTACTTAAGTACAAACACACGACGTTTCGGAGTTATAAATACAACATCATTTCGGGTGAATACATTTTCACACCTCGCGACATTTGTCTCTTAACCTAAGTAACTGACAAGGAAAAGTGGGCAACTGTCCGGCTCCGATTTGGTTTATTTTGATATACACTCAGGAGCAAAAATAACGGGTCAGAGTGCGTTTTTCATACTAAAGAGGCTATTTCGAAGCCTTGGCTCCTCGCCAGAGAATGCTTTTAGTGAAATCTTATGATGAATACCGCGAGCATCGATACAGGACTTCCAGAGTGCCCAGGATACCCAACTGAATGAATCTGCGATTAACGCCGGAATTGTGCATGTTCAGAAAACCATCTAAAATGGCAATAACATGTAAGGAAATCCAAGTGCTGACCCAAACTCTCCCGCTTAACTGGTTGTGCGATCAGTTAGGTATCTTAAGAACTTTTGACCTCCTCTATTGAACCTCGCAGTATCCACCATTAAAACTCACTCAAAACAACCCCTGGCGAGGAACGAAGGCTTCGAAATAGTCTCGTTTGTATGAAAAACGCACTCTGACCCGGTATTTTTGCTCCTGAGTGTATATTAGAGAGTAGTCTAAAATAACAGACGCGTATATTTTCTTTTAGCTGCCCAATCTCAACCTGTTGGGAGAAATTGTCTCTTCACAGTTTACGGTTTTCCTGCAACACTAGTAGAAAGTAGAACCACCTAAATGGTCTATTTACTTCTGTACCTAATTAAT
This sequence comes from Acleris sparsana, assembly GCA_923062465.1. Taxonomy (NCBI): domain Eukaryota; kingdom Metazoa; phylum Arthropoda; class Insecta; order Lepidoptera; family Tortricidae; genus Acleris; species Acleris sparsana. The sequence continues at coordinate 2,684,485 of OV281287.1, read as the reverse complement.
TAATTTATAATTAACTAAGTATTTCACTCTGTGCGTAAAACCCTGGTCTAGTGAAAATTTAATGTTAAGTTATTGCAAAACGTGAACTAGCTAGAACTATTATTATGACGTAATATTATATTATGAGGTTCACATTAAAATAACTCGATATCCAATAAATTAATTATGAATTTTATAAATAAAGTACATTCGTTGTACAAATAAAATATTACGCCCACACCAATAACATTCTTACATTACTCATAGCTAAGGTCGATGTTCAAAAAAATACACTCGATATAAAATTATTAGGAAGATCGACCTAGTATCACAAATACATAGTTAAAAGTTAATTTAATTCAGTTTTATCTTAAATTTCATCTTGTTTAAAAACTGACAGCTAAGCATAAAACTATGTTACCATTTACAATATGTTAACACAACATAACAAAACGAAAGAAATTAATAAAAATGAGCCGTGAATAATATAGTACGCTAAATATAAATGACAGGCAATTCATTAAAGATTAAAGACCGGATCAATTAGAATTACTTACTTAAGTAATGATAATTGAAGATAGAAAAAAAGCTGCTTACAGAAGTACATGATTTAGTCAAAAACTGTAAAACAGACTTTAAGAATTCACACAAAACTATAAAACGTTACATTAGATTAGAGATAAACCTCTATACGTTTGCTCTTTCTAACATATTGGTACATCCCTTTTAAAAAACGCAATTTTCGTATAGTTCTGCTTCTCCAGACTGACTCTATTTTCTTTGCACAAAAAGTGCAATTAATTACAAAATTCCAAAAAAAAACATTCAAGTTGCAATTACATATTAGTGGCAAGTGTTCATCACGGTAATTTTCAAACATGAAAGAACTGAGGTTTTATTCTTTTAATGACGAAACGTCCTCGGCTTCAACATCGATTTGGTCTTATAACATTTATAATTCTGGGATCCTAGTGGAAAAGGTCGCCTGGAAATAAGTCGCCTGAAGATCAAGTGAAAAATGTTATAAGTCTAGTACACTACGTTTATGTATATACTCTTTTTTATGACGAGTTAAGTCGACTTACACCCTTTTGCACTAGAACACCAGAATTGATTCCGGATTTTTACCGTTCTATATCATTAGCAGAACTATCTTTTCAACTCAACGAAGCTAATCTGCCCTCCTTAGAAAAAAACGGTCAAGTGCGAGTCGGACTCGCGCACCGAGGGTTCCGTATTTAAGATAATATGCTTGTTAACAGCAAGGGAAAATACTCATTTTGTTATGAACTTTATTTCTACGCAATAAGGTCCATTTGACAAGTCTAAATTTTCATTGTTTTTTCGTTATTTCCTAAAAACTGTAAATAATGAACACTTCATTTTATTGAGCTCGTTCACGCCCCATTTGATATAAGTGATCAAACCATTTTCATTTCTGCAACCCCCCTATTCTAAAGCCAGAGCCCTTTTCAATAATTTATAAAATTAATTTAATTTTTTTTAAATAAATACAGAATATGTTAAATTCCAAGTTTTGTAGTTGCTGAGAAAACCTGCTGTGACATAAAGTCAGACAGCCAGACAACGAAGTCTCACCATAATTGTTCCTTTTTTACCATTTCAGTACGGAATAATATAAATGGAATAATACATATATTTTTGTTCTACATGCAGTACATGGTCAGTGCATTTTTTCCAGTCCTCTGGAGTTACAGTCCCAAATAAATAAGCCTATAAATGGCGTATGTCTCATTGAGCAGCGTATGCATTAGTGACCCTATTTCTTAGATGGGGTTTGAGTATCGAACTGCGCATGCGTCCTTTTTATTTAGAAGGACAGTAATATTAACCGCCGTTGCTGGGCTGTTGTTTTTGCGCTCTGAAGGGACAACTTCAATCTGAAGGTTAATATTTGGAGCGTCGAGTTCAAGAACGAGTTATTTAAGAGAGTAACAATTTAGTTGTTACAGATGTAGAGCATCATTCTGGGACCCTAGTGAAAAAGGTCATAAGTCACCTAAAGATCAAGTGAAAAATGGTATAACTCTAGTATACTCCGTTTATGTATATGTACCCTTTTTTATTTCGAGTTAAGTCAACTTATGCCCTTTTTCACAAGAACACCAGAATGGTTTTCCAATGTATTTTCTCGGAAATATTCGTATTTATCATGCTACTTCAGTCAACCTCAGTACTTTTTGTACTGTGACCGACTGAAATAGCAAGACACGTTCGTACGTTTCCGTGAAAATACGATGGTGCATTATGCACTACTTACATTTGTACTCTGTGATCAAAATGGTAAACAAACTTAACGCGCTGTTAATTCGAGCGAGTGAAAGCTAAAACTACTGAAGGCTACGGCACGCAGGCGAGTGCAGTCATGAGTTCATTATGACTCAGACTTAAGGCCACCTATGCTAAAGTGTGGAGTGTTCCGCTATCTGGATCACAATTACCATTACGCCTTTATATCTGTTCTTTAGACTAAGTTGTACCATTGTAATATGAAATATGAAATATGTTTAAAAAATGACTGAACGCTGAGTTTCTTGCGGCGTTTCTTCTCAGCAGTGGTCTCCTCTTGGGAAGCGCTGGTAGTATCTTGACGTGTAAAAGTGCCCGAGCGGCCTACTTACTGAATAAATTTCTTTTATCTTTTTTTTTTTTTGGATAAATAAAACTTGATCTTATTTGTATGAGACTAGCAAACGTGAAAACTCGATTAGAAATAAAATCATCGATAGATTTATTTTTCAAACGACACCTTTTTTGTATGTTTTTGGTTGAATCTTCGAAACCCTATCTAAACCGATAATTTGCGATTCTATCGTTGAGTACGGTCAGTCGGTCACGGACGTTAATTTGCTACCCACATCAAATAAAATCTGCTTGAAGATGTCATTGTCATTAGAGGTGCCAAGTCATTCGTAATTGATAGGAAACTCAACCTTATTGCTATAGAATGTCAATTTGACTTTGGAACTAAAGTGGGTGACAAATTTAATTCCTTGTACAATCATGTTAATTGTTTTTAGAAGCTACTAGAAGCAGTCTCTAAAAACTCCGCTTATGCATTCTATGATCTGCCCAGCTTGAATTCTTGAAATAGCATTGGAAAAATAAAAGAAAAACTAGTGTATACTATTCCAATGTTTCCGTTCATGCAACTGTTTCATTAACGGAGAAACCATTATCGGTTCTTGTTTTCTAACTTTTAAACGTAAAACCAAAAGGTAACTTCTTGTAAAGTTAGTTTTTAAACCATTTGTCTAGTAAATTTGTAATAATAAAGTAGTATTAACTATATTAACAAATAACTTAAAACAATTATAATTATGTATCCTATGTAGATAAGTATTACCATGTATTACGTAGTATCTGCGGTCTACATGTAGGTATACATTAGTAAGTAGGTAGAGCAGTATCGTATTACATTTCGACAGGCATTAATTAACTTTATTTACATATGAAATGAGGGTGCGTATCTAGATATATATATAAGTGTAAACTCATCAACAGGGTGCATTCGGACTGTGTAGGAGACCAGCCGAATATGGCAAGATTTAGGAATCGGTCCCGTAATCCAGCAACTTAGTATTACGGAGGGCAATGGAGAGACATGTTCGAAAAAACTTAAGCTTCGAAAGAGTAACGAATGTCTACAGAAGACGAAAGATACAGTAGCGTGGTGAAAAGTGTAAAAGATCGAGATCAGTCATAGAGATGAATAAAATACAACAAAAAAAACATAAAAACAACGAGTCAGACGCCAGGATAAACTACGCTCCAGCATCCTTTTTCACAAAGCTGAAATGACGTTAGACTTTGAATTCGTTATACGTCACAAAGCCCACGAGTCCCAACCTCATTAGGCTTCATCTAAGGTACGCAATGTACAGCTTTGTTGAATATAGGATACAGACAGGTAGCATTAGAAAAGTAGAGAGGAAGCATAAGACGAACGCACCAAAGGCCGCGATAGACAGACATAATACAAAAAATAGAAGATTTAGAGTTACTTTTAGCCAGACAACAACAGACTGAACAATTGACTAAATATTTTCTATTCTATTCTATTCTAATACCAATAACAATCGCAATGGATTAAATCCAGCCCGCATTTTACCTACATACTTTCCTATGTTTCTTTTTCCTCCGTTAACTTTATTTTATTAGTTTAGTTTTACAAAATTTGGTAGACTAAGACATGAATACAGTACTCTTACCATGAGTTACATTTACTGTACTCGCTAGCGAGAAGAATGCTCTGTCTATCGCAGTCCTCGCAGTATTCCTGTAGGTAGAGTGCGAGAGACAGAGCATCCGACTCGTTAGCTAATACGGTAACTGTATTCTAATGGTACTGAAGTGCAGAAAGTAATAGATACGAACTGAAATCTTTATCATGTTGAGTGCAGTAAGTAATACAGGTAACATTTCAATGATTGAGAACAAAATTATCAGTATTTGTGTGAAATTAAGCGTCAGGTGCAAATAGGTTGCTTGTTTATTAGTTTCGCAATTTTGTCATCATTCTAGGCAAATCCTTATACACACCGGACACCTATAGGTATGCAAACGCAAATATTTTTGAACACAATTCTATCATAGCCAAAACAGCGAAACTTTTCCGATGACGGACGCAGACCGACAGACGCCCGACTTTATCAGAGTAGCTAATGCAATGACATCACTGTACAGTGAGTTTACACACTTCCGCGATACTAAAGGCTAATATTTTTAAAACTAAACTATTGCGGTGTCAATTTAAAGCAATAACGCAACTAATAAATGTTTAAAAATATTTAGAGTTGTGGATAATATTAGAGAATTGAATTTAAAAGGTCGTGACCTTTGGCAAAGGAAAGGGAAACCCTGAATTCCGTCTGGGCGGTTGACATTTCGTTTGTTTTATAGGTATTATAATTTTAAACGTACATGATACTAATTAAATTAAAAACTTCGACCCGTCATTTGTTTTGTTCCAGGGGCCCGTTTCCCAAAAAGTATTAGTCTAATAATATTAGTGTTTTGTCTCATTTTGTAGTGTTATTTACGAGACAAAACACTAATATTATTAGACTAATACCGTTTGAGAAACGGGCCCCAGAAACGCTAATCACTGCGGGTATTTTAATGAGACATACTTAGCTATTAGCTAAGGCTACTTTGTGCAGTAAATTTATGTACAGGCACAGCAACCACGCATTTATCGCATGTTTCTAAACAATTCTACGCATTACTGTTAATCATTCGTTTGGAAATGATTCACGTGGCCATTCGTATCGATTTAAGTCAACAGTTTCCGACGTTATACGCCCTAATTTATGATTACACACGACATGTTTTCGACCATTCACTGGATAAACATTAGGTACTTTGCTATGACAGTCGACAGACAACATTTGCCTTTGGAAATTTACTCAACCATCACATTGTTGACTTTACCTATAAAACTCCTATAAAGTTTCGGAAGCAAACGAAGAACACAGCTGGGAAAGGGCCACAGAAATATGCCCCGTTGTCAAACCAAGAACCGGTTACGCGGTACTAAGGTCTCCGCATTATATTCGGTTGATATCGCCGAGCTATTCTATGAAACCTGATCAATACTGTGGCTATACTAGAGTAATACGCAACATGTTTTACTATTAGGGTTGTCTCTACATACGCGTTTTTCTTAAGGCACGATCTGGCTTTACGTCATTAAAATACAATGGAATAAACGTTACATTTTCCTTACAGTCCTCCTTATGGAAATGCGCATAAACGGAGATAATAATAAATAAACAGATCGTCCATTCCATGCCGTTGAAGTGGACATAAGATACTATTTACTGCCGAAAATTTTATAATTTAGGAACTTAACGTTAAAAAAGTTCCAAAAGCGCAATTGGACATGTATTTTTAGCAATAATATAAGTATGTACATGATCCAGGATACTTGCCAAACAAGTGACAGAGGGATTATATTCCACATCTCCAAGTGCGCAATACCTCGTGAATGAAGTCCCTTCGGAGAGGTTAAGTTCATTTGTATGTGAGTCACGTCGCGTCGTGTCATCATATCACATATTTAATGACTAATGATAAACGATTAGTTTCCGCGGCTAAGCCCAGTGTTACGACTATCAAAATTCCTTATTTAAATGTTTGTATAATGTAGTCCTAGTTTAAAGTGAATAGTCGTCTGCTACTTGAAGACAATGCTAACTCTGCTAGACGTTGTGGGTAATATTGAATAATTGCTCTTCGCCGAGTCTATTACCTTTGTATTACAAATAGTTCGCGACTCCGTCCGCGCAGAACAATAAAACATAGCCTACGTTACTCAGGGTTATTGTAGGATTCTAATGGTGAAAGAATTTTTCAAATCGGTCCATTACTTTCGGAGACTTGTTAGATAACTTTCACGAAATTATTATTTCTGTGAAACGATATTTCTTTTCGCATTTTCTCCCATTCTTAATTTTACCCAATTTCATTTTTCTCGATCGATTTTATTACCATCACTTTTGTTCTCGTGCGACTTTTTTCCGAGTCGCATTTGTTCCCGATCGATTTCTATCCCAGTCTCACTTTTTCTCAAAAGTAATTACATCGTTATGGTGGTAGGTTTAGGTTATGTTAGTTTTGCAGAAGGCCCGGGGGTCAAATAATCCAGAAGTAGGAGCTCGCGGAGCTCCGTCGACTGTGTCAACATTGATTCATGGAATGGGAAAAACACGACAGTGAAAAGTGATGCTGGGAAAAGAAGCAACTGGATAAAACTCGCAAGGGGAAAACACGAATGTGAAAATAAACTGCCGGGAAAAAGGCGACTGGTAATATTACGTTCAGAAAAAACGCGAAAAGAAAATTATCTTTAAAGAAAAAATGCGTTTGGGAAAGTAATCTAACAAATCCGTTTGGAGCCTATTCAAAGCAAACAGACAATCAAATCTTTCTTCTTTATAAATATGAATGTAGATTTACGTAATTTACAATACGCGAACGAATACTATCCAACTTGCGCCTATGAAAGGAGGCAACGGTTTAGCAGCTGCAATGGAGCCGAGTGAATAAAGCAGATAATTTCATGTCATGACACACAGGATTGAATTACAATAATATACGGTACACCCAGCAACGGTGACTAACATGTTTGCCTTAAGACCAAGGTTATATACTTAACCCGTTTAAGTAATTGAAAACCTAGAATCGGAATTAAATTGAATTTAAATTAATAACATAATATAGGTACCAGTCGATTGTTTTCAGGAATTCAGTTAAAAGCAAAGCCTAAATTATCGCCTTCGGCGATAAATGGCACAACTAGTTTTTGTTTGTTTATCAGTTAGAGTTACACGTAATAGGTACCTAGCCAATTTGATCGCAAACTGTACTAAAATTCTGTAAAACGCTTCATAGAACGTTCTGGTCATAATTGCATTATTCACTGAGTATAATGTAACGCTTAGAAAGGCAGGCCACGCGGCTGAGAGCTACGTAACGAATATAAGTACTTAGTAGTAATACAAGAGAATTGGTTTTGATTGCGGATGCGGGCAGTTTGTAGACATATGTAGGAACATCGCGCCACATAAATGTGTTGTACCATATGTTAATTAACATACTTAACACACGGCATTGCAATGTTCAGATGTCACACAATGCCCCGTGTCGCGCCGACCTCTATTTACAAGATACAAATGGGAAAAGACAATGAATTTCGTAGAGTCAGTCATTCGAGCAATATACGATAAAGATAAAAAACATGATTACGTTCTTAGGAAAATAGAAAATCCAATTTATAAATAAAACAATAAACATGGAATGTATATATGCATGATATCGGCTGAATCCGTCAAAAGGCTGAAGGCAAAGCTTTAGCTTCGCTGAAACGCATACGCAGCAGAATGACCTAAGGCCGTATTATTATCTGCCCAAACCTGTCAAGTGCCAGGCAGTGAAAGGAAGAGATATACGACTTCTATAGTTCTCTTTCACTGGACGTGGCAGTTTTTAACAGCTCGTAAATATGGCTTCTGGCGTTTAGTTTGGTTTGGCTTCAAATTGGATTAAACTGATAACATTTATTAGAGACCAATTTTTATGTACAAATATAAAGCTTAATTTAATCTCTTTTTGTTTTTGAACTGATATGACGAAAACATCAATAAAATAACGATCAAAAAGAAAACAGTATCTACATTACAGTAACAGTAACTACAGATTGTAGCCGTCGCGAACGCCGCAATGTAAATTGGGCCCGATTACTAGGCATTATCAATTAATCAGATACCTTTTTAAACGGCAAAACTAAATACATTTGAATTTTCTACAGAAAAATAACAATGAAACCAATATATTACATTTATTTATAAAAAATATTGCACTATTTACATTAACATCTACTTACATCCGAATCTCGATACCGAAGGGAACAAAACGCTATCAATCATTTCAGGTTATCGGCAGATATGCAGTATCACTAATAATTATAATGGCGAGTCGATAAAGGAATTCGCTAGGTTTAAATGTTTATGGGGCCGGGACTGTAGGAACCATTCGTGACGGGGGAAGAGGCGCCGTAGTCGGGCGTTGTCGGCGTGGACATCGGGGGGGTGTCCAGGGGCTTGGCCAGCACGGGCGCTATGTATTCCTGGAAGCGGGTTGTGGCCTCCTCCTGCAGCGGGGCGGGGGGAGTGCAGCTAGGGAAAGGACTCAAGAGTAGGAAGGTCCCAAAGGCCACTATGGCCGCCATTATCAGGATAATGGTCCGCGCGTCCGTCAGCCCGGCTCGCAGAGCTGCCCAAGCCGCCATATTTACCAGCAGCAACACCACCGAAACGCGCGTCAGCCTCACTGCCGTCGAATGAATCCTACCACCGCCCACTCCGCTCATATCGCTCGGTCCGTACGCGAAATACAAGTTATGCTTGTCTCCAATATGCTTGAACATGAAGTACACGAGCCCGAACGGGGAGATCAAAGGACACGCCAAACTGTACACCATCGTAATGGAAAAAATGGCAAGGCTCCAAGCGTAATGCACTCCGAACGGGAACTCGTATAGAATCGCCTTCTTCACGTAACTCTTCTCCGCTTTTGATTTAGACTGCAGCAGATACCACACGTAGAGGAACAGTTCTGGGAACCGGATTAATTCCAGTGCTGTACCGATTAGGCCAGAGGTGATCACGTAGTTGACGAAGAAAGCGCCTTTATCGGGCAGGAAAACGCAATCCCAGCGCATAGAGTCGTTCTTGTGGTCCCTTAGTCCCCAGATCATCAGCGCCTCCGCGCTCGCGAATCCGAGCGATGGCAGAATTAAGGTCATAAGAAGGAGATACGACACAGTCTTCGTCATGATCGAATAGTTCTGCTGCGACTTGGTCCAGTGCGACAAGAATTTGTCGGAGAACGCCACAATAGCGGGCATCACGGCCGCCATCGTCCACAGCAGTAGCGTCGGTAGAAACTCAAAAATTATGGCGCCTATTTTTGTTGATGACTCTATTTTGAAATTATTGAACAGGTTCACTATAATGGCAGGAGTTGTCAAGAAGAACAACACAATAAACAGAAAGAAGTTTACTACAATAGCCTTCAAGTACCAGATTCCAGGTTGTACACTGAGGTTGTCCCAGAGGATGTCGGATGGGTTTGTGGCGTGAGTCAGCACCCATCCTCGGTGTAGCGTAAAATGATTTATCACATGCTCAGCTAGCTGATGAGAAGGTAATGTCAAAAAAGCAATGCCCAAGGGATCATTAAGAGCCATGGCCCGGCACCTCTGCGCTTCATCCTTCAGTTTCTTTTCTTCACTGATGTAGTACTCCAAAGCATCCACCTCAGGTCCACAGCGACTAGGATTCACAGTTATTCTCTTTCCAGTCTTTTTATAATATGTGTCAGAGTAAATGAGTGCTTCTGTTACCATTTCCTTCCGTTCCTGTATGTCATTCAATAGATTGACGTTGTATGCCAGACGTAGATCAACAATCTGTATATGTGGAAAGTTGTGGGCGAAATAAGTTTTTATAGTTGCTTCGCTTCTATCAGCTCTCGATATATTTGAGATCATGATAGTTCCAGTCATGTTAGGGGGCGCAGGCTTGCGACCGGTGCATCTTCTCATTATAAGAATAGACAAAGGCAGGAAAAGTATGCATATAATAGTATGGACCCAGAGCCAAGACGACTTACCATTCAAATTAGATAGGGTTGTCCGACTGAAGGTACTGATGTCGACTTGAAGGTTGGTGCCCTGGAAGTTGATGGGCAGGATGACTCCGATGGAGATAAGTGTCATGATGAACATAAGGGTGATGGCGTGCCGTTGGAAAGAGAGGTAGTGCACTGCGTCAGGGCCACACTTGGCCAGCACCTGCTCTCGCGTGACCTTGAATACAGCCGGCAGCCATGTGAAGAGTCCCTGATCGATGCTGAGTGCTTCTTCGACGCTGTTACGGCGCTCAACCAGCGAGTTCCCATCTCCACCACGATAGAACAAGTTCGTCCACCGATTCTTCGACCGCTGCACGAGCGCCATTCGCCCGTAATTCCATGCCGTTCGCCGCAGCACGGTAAATAGGACTATCAGGAAACACCATGCTATCAAGTTCAAAATTAGAGTCTGAGGAATACCGTTGTAAGCATTTGTTATGAAAGAGTTGTGCGTCGTGTTGACTAGCATGCAATTATCCTCGGTCCCACTAGAATTGCTGGCATAATAGCTCATTTTCAATGTCGCAACACAATGGCTTGAAACAAGAAAGTATTCACATAATGATCTTCCTGCGACTTACACTATTTTTTATAATCACTGCACGTAAAAATCACTTCAGTTCACTCTTGTATGGTTCACCATCTGGGACAGCAAAATTTATATTATTATGAGATTACAAAAGCGAAGATTGCGAACAATAAGCGAATGACGTTTGTGTCGGAACCAACCATGAACCAACCAACCACGGACTGATACAAACTAAATATAATAGTTACGTTTTGTTTCACCACTACAACCAAATTGTCATATCAGCAGGCACTACATTACAGATTTTACTACCGCCATCCAAACAACCCCAAAATCACAAAGCCATCAAAAATTACCGTCAAACAAATATTCTTTAAGTATATTACTATGTAGTTACCATTTTTTCGCCGTACATAGTAACATGTTTACAGCAGCTGTATTTAAGTGTGTACCAATAAATAATTAAAATAGTAAAACAACAAATTATTTTTTCAAAAAAATATTATTTGATTAACTTTGATTGCGATTATAATAGTAAGACAAATTCATGGACTACGTTTTGTTTCTGTACGAGTGGCTGTATATATTTATTTCTATTGCTACAGAAAAAGCTGTACTGAAAAATATTGTTCGCATGAAATGGCACTATGCAGGGCCCAGAAGCAAGTTGAGACAGAAGTATTGAATAGTGAAATGTATGAATTTCATCGAAATTCGTACAAGTTCGGCCGTTCGAGTACTTTTTATTTTTTGTGCAATTAATTTAATACATTGACCTAATTTATGCATGATTTTTTCAAATAATGGAGGAATTTGATTGGAACAATTATTTAGAAGCCAATAAAAGCGCCGCAGTTCCAGAAGAATTATTTTCTCATGTAAGTAAAGTTGCGATAATGCTGTTTAGTTCGATATTAAAATTAGTCTCATTACTCTATTTATTACTAATGATAACAACTGAATTGCTTTAGACTAAGAGATATTTAATTGATGATGAATTTAATCTTTACTGTAATATTTTAAGTGGTTGATATTTTGAATAATTACACAACTTATTGATACTGTAAGGACAAGAAGGCGTAACTTGCTAATGGTTTCTATATTTATACATTGATCACAAGATTCACAAGGCTAAACTTTTCCTGTAAATAATATTCTGTAGTAACTGAAACAAGTAAGAATTAACTATAAATACATTTAGGAACTGTAATGATTCGGAATTTATGCATTTATGTTTTAAGGAAAATGTATTTATTGATTTTCCTTAAAACAGAACGTTTTCACGTAAAATCCTGTAAAATCATAGCAGAACTGGATTTTATTAAAATAATTAATCAATTTAAATATTTTTATCTTTTTTTTTTATGTGGTACTCACATGAACCATAATAATTTATTTATTATTTGTTAAGTTATTTATATATTAATTATATCTATTTATTCATTGGAGTGCTCATTGATTACTTATACTTTCATATGTTATGCTTAAATCAAAATTCAAATTATGACTATAGTTTTGTATATTTAAACTATTATTATTTAATTTTTAATTGTATTATTGTTGAATTCTGCAAATACATGTTATAGTTTCTTTTGCATATTAAAGTAAAATAAATATTAAAACAATAATTAGAAAAGACTAGAACTTTTTTATTTTTCACTTTCCACATAATATGAGGGGTAAAAGCACTCAAAGCACTCATTCTTTATCTAATAATCATAAGTTCAAATAACAATACATATTCAAATATAAATATAATCATATGAAAAAGATGTGAAGTTTGTTCTAACTTATGACATTTGAAATATTTACATATTATCTCTATTTAAAAATTTATAATTTAGGTGGAAGCCAGCCTTTACAATGGAATCAAACAAGGCATGCTCCTTGAAGTGTGCCATAAAAATAATCCTGATATATACTGGATAGCTGAAATCACCATGGTGTGCGGACATGTTATTAGAATCAAGTTCATAGGAGCCGAAACTGACTTCTGGTGTGACATGTCAAAGACTAAAGTCCATCCTTTGGGCTGGTGCGGGAAGTACGATGAGCTTATAGAACCCCTGGATGAGATTAATGAGAAATATGGAGATACTATCATTGATATTATGAAGAAAGCCCTTTTAGATGGCCAGTCGGTTTGTTTAGAAGCATTGAATAATAAAGGACTGTCTCCTATAGACAGGATCAAAACAGGAATGAAGGTGGAAGTTCAGAATGTTATTGATCCTTATAGATATTGGAGTGCCACGGTGAGAAAAACTTTGTACTTTCAATAAAATTTAAAAATAAGTGTCCGTTAAGGTTCAGTTACTTGAGAATTTTTTTTTAATGGCTTTTATGTCTCACTTATGTTTGAGATTTATTTCGCCAATAACGAAGTAGACATTAGTCATGAGAACAGGTTTAAAAAAAATATATAACTGACACCAGTGGATGTCTTATTCTAACTACATATTTTATCTATTTACAATACATTAACAAGATATCTGAATGCTAACGTAAACACACTTTTAAATAACATTTCATAGTGATTTTGTATGAAGTCAATCCCACTAATATTATAAATGTGAAGTTGTGTGTTTTTTACTTCTTCACACTGCAACGGCTGCTGGACGGATTTGGATGAAATTTGAAATGGAGATAGCTTTTTCCCTGTATTAACACATAGGCTACTTTTCATCTGGAAAAAAATCCCGAGTCACTAACTAATTCAAATCTACGCAGACAAAAACGTGGGCAAAAGCTAGACCTAAATAATTTCCAGGTATGTGAGAACATTGGAGGCCGCTTGCTGCTGCGTTATGACGGCGCTGACGACGACCTGAAGCCGTTCTGGATCTTCTTCTCTAACCCAAGACTCAACTCTTTCGGCTATGTCACTAATAAGGTAAGTTTGTCCTAAATACACTGCTTCCTTTATATCTCTACTGTCCTATCTTTTATTATATTTTTTATTATATATCCAATTAAAAAAAATCAGGACTATTATCAGTGACGATAATGGCTCTTATATTTTAAATTATTTCGCCCTGGGGCCTATTGCATATAAAAGAATAGCTTGTATTATAACCAGACCTCTCTTTCCAACAGTATGTATTAAAAACAGACTACCACTTGTATTACAAGTTACTAGTTTTTATGCTAGGGCTTCTGGTCATTCAAGAATTAGTTGGTTACTATTTTTTTAAATAGTCCGAATTAGTGTCCCACTGCTGGGTAAAAGCATACCCCAAAAAAATATTTTAATTAAACAACGACTACAATGAGATTATTGATTTTTTTTTTTTTTGCTTTGCATTAAGTTAACCTTTTTTACCTATTATTTTTTATTTTTGTGCAAATAAGGTGTCATTGCGTTGCTGACCGCAGACGGCAACGGCAAGCTACCGACGAGTGCTGCTGCCGTCTGTGGTCGGCGTCACTACTGACTGAGTCTGCGGTCGGGCGTTAGCGACGCCTGCCGTTGCCATCTGCGGTCGGCGTCACTACTGGGTCTGCGGTTGGGCGTCAGCGACACGCGCGGTTGTCGTTTGTGGTAGGCGTCACTACTAGGTCTCCGGTCGGGCGTCAGCTATGCGTGTGGTTGCCGTCTGTAGTCGGCGTCACTACGGGTCTGCGGTCGGGCGTCAGCGACGCGTGCGGTTGCCGTCTGTGGTCGGCGTCACTACTGGGTCTGCGGTTGGGCGTTAGCGACGGCTGCCGTTGCTATCTGCGGTCGGCGTCACTACTGGGTTTGCGGTCGGGCGTCAGCGAGACGCGCGGTTGCCTTTTGAGGTCGGCGTCACTACTAGGTCTGCGGTCGGGCGTCAGCTATGCGTGTGATTGCCGTCCGTGATCGGCGTCACTACGGGTCTGCAGTCGGGCGTCAGCGACACGCGCGGTTGGCGTTTGTGGTCGGCGTCACTACTCGGTCTGCGGTCGGGCGTCAGCTATGCGTGTGATTGCCGTCCGTGATCGGCGTCACTACGGGTCTGCAGTCGGGCGTCAGCGACACGCGCGGTTGGCGTTTGTGGTCGGCGTCACTACTAGGTCTCCGGTCGGGCGTCAGCTATGCGTGTGGTTGCCATCTGTAGTCGGCGTCACTACGGGTCTGCGGTCGGGCGTCAGCGACGCGTGCGGTTGCCGTCTGTGGTCGGCGTCACTACTGGGTCTGCGGTTGGGCGTTAGCGACGGCTGCCGTTGCTATCTGCGGTCGGCGTCACTACTGGGTTTGCGGTCGGGCGTCAGCGAGACGCGCGGTTGCCTTTTGAGGTCGGCGTCACTACTAGGTCTGCGGTCGGGCGTCAGCTATGCGTGTGATTGCCGTCCGTGATCGGCGTCACTACGGGTCTGCAGTCAGGCGTCAGCGACACGCGCGGTTGGCGTTTGTGGTCGGCGTCACTACTCGGTCTGCGGTCGGGCGTCAGCTATGCGTTAGGTAGCGATCGGGCGGCAGGTGTCGTGACGCCAAACCATTAGTGACGCCTGCAGTTGCCGTCTACGTTCAGCTGCGGAATCACACCTTTTATGATTAAATAAACTAATAATACTAAGTCCTGAATCAGACTTGAGCCAACTCTTCTAATTCCCACCAAGACGTTTCAAGGATTAGTCGTTATTCCTTCCTTAAGAATTATTCAATATATCATTTATATCAATTAAGTGTCGAAGCGCGCCGCCGTGGATGGGTTTAAATTTTAAACTATAAAAAACTATAGTGAAAAACAATCTGAAAACATTTTACCATTTTAAAAATCCACGAGTTTCCCGTCGTTAACTAGTTACATTTTTTTTTCAATTATTTACATGTATTTTTTTAACTGGGACAGTATGGGGAAATCGAAACTACTTGCTGTTTTTTTCAATATCTTGAAATTATATTTACATTTAAGTAAGTCGGTGTGCACAAAAAAATAATTAAGAATAAAATGTTTCAAACATAAGGCTGCGGCTCCACTGAGGCGGAGATGAGCGGTGTGAAGCGGAGCTGTGCCAATATTAACCAAGTGTACGAGAATCTAAACCAACGTGCGCAAGGCGCGCTCGACGTGACCGCAAGCGCCTTCTGGTTATCAATAAATCAATTAATCAATCGTTTATTTCAGCAATTTACCTGAGTAGCCTAGTTTACATTACTGTATCATTAAGATATAAGTATAGGCAGGATAGTACATAAGTATTACATTTCTGTAGTATAAATATCTAGTATAGTACTAGACAAAAAAATTACTAGGCTTGGAGTTGGGTTCCTGTTCCCTAAACTAGGTAATCCTGTCTTATAATGAACAGGGTCCCCCTGACCCTTAATAGTAAGAACATATTACAGCCTTTTTGTACCAGTGCTAACACAAAATCATATGTACTCGGTTAATATTGGCTCCGCCTCAGTGGAGCCGCAGCCTAAGCAGGGTTTCCACAGCGAGCAGAGCGCGCCCCGTACGGACTCTGTTTAGTGTACAACGATGCCTTCAAAAGGTGTGCTCACCGGTGGAAACACTTTAAGTCACCGATGTATGGTAAACCAAGGCCGTGCTGGGCCTGTTTCGCTCGCAGTGGAAACCCTGCTTTATTTTTGTGAATTTGACCTACTTCCACTGTTCCAATTTGTAAGTTTCCTTAAGCCGGCTACTCACACACCTGCCGCAGGGGCAATACCGGTCGCTGTCCGGACAAAGTAATTTCGGCTGTTCTCTACACACAAGCCTGCTTTTTAGTGTGTGTGGACGTCCTGCTGAACGCACATCCATGAAAATGGCTCGAGTATTGTAGAAACACCAAAGGATTGGTGATTAATTGGTATTGGTGTGACTCATACTTTATTTACTACACTAAAAGGTACACATTTCATTGTGAGAATTCAGAATACGTTGCACCACGCGGCATGAATTCTCACAATGAAATGTGTACCTTTTAGTGTAGTAAATAAAGTATGAGTCACACCAATACCAATCAATCACCAATCCTTTGGTGTTTCTACAACACGCACACACCTGCCGCAGGGGCAATACCGGTCGCTGTCCGGACAGAGTAATTTCGGCTGTTCTCTACACACAAGCCTGCTTTTTAGTGTGTGTGGACGTCCTGCTGAACGCACATCCATGAAAATGGCTCGAGTATTGTAGAAACACCAAAGGATTGGTGATTGATTGGTATTGGTGTGACTCATACTTTATTTACTACACTAAAAGGTACACATTTCATTGTGACAATTCAGAATACGTTGCACCACGCGGCATGAATTCTCACAATGAAATGTGACCCTTTCTTTAAAGTATGAGTCGCATATGTCGCGTTCCGGTGTGAGTTGACCCTTAGTCAAAAATAAACTCTGTATACACGACAGACAGTTTAACATTAAACTGTGCAGTTCTCATAATTTGGTTAATAATAACAAAATTATAACTTTATTTTCAGGGATCACCGTGGCAGTGTAAATATCCCGGTAAAGTGAATAGGTTCTCGTGTAAGAACAAGTTGAGCACGCAACTAAGGCAGAGCGCTGAGGAGTCTATCCAGGAACCCACGCCGGCTGACTTGTTCCAGGTATTTAGACAGTATTAACATAGAAATAAGATATTCAGAATTTCCAAGTCCAAACGCCTTGAGTTCTTTATCCTTTCAAAACCATATTCGAAATCTAATTTAGGCTAGTCAAAATGGACGTTATTGCATTAAAAACAAAGTTTATAGCAAAATTAGTATTTTCTTTTGCGTTCTCGAACCATAGTTATCTTAAATACGGAACCCTCGTAGCGCGAGTTCGATTTGCACTTGACCTTTTTTTTATTAAGTTTGCATTATTTAGTTCAAATTATTGCGCGTTTACTGTATTCGGTTCGCCCGTATTAAACTTCACCCTGTTTTCCCGCCCGTTGTAGGAAATAACCATTCCAATTCCAAATTCCAATCCGTTAGGACGTAAATCAGGACGAAAATGAACTTTCTCGTTCTAGTAAACGTTGTAGTAAAAATCCATTACGGAATAATAATAAGTTAAGAGTTATGAATTAAGGTAATGAGTAGTAATAATAACGAAAATCGCTGTATAATCTTTGAATATTATGTTATGACAATAGGATCACAGAAATAATTATCTTTACATGTTTTTTTCCAGCCTAATCCTAATTTGGAAGCACACAACTTCGTAAGCGGGATGAAACTGGAAGCCCTAGATCCTCAAGACATGATGACTATCCGCCCAGCTACTGTGCTCAAGGTCTTCAACAATTTCCACTTCCTAGTAGTCATTGATGACCACATTGAGGATTACGAGGACTCGAAAGCAGCCTGGCTATGTGACTCCATGCACCCATACATTTTCCCAATAGGATGGGCTTGCAAAAACAATTTTACCTTTAAAGCTCCGAAAATTTGGAAGGAAGGAAATTTTGATTGGGATGAGTACCTCTCAATGACTTCATCGGTCCCAGCTCCTGAATACTGTTATGGCGCCAAAGAAATGTTAAAAGGAATCGAAGTAAATATGAAGTTAGAGGCTGTTAACCCTGTGAATCATGAAGAAATCCATGTGGCAAATATTGACGCTATAGTGGAGCATTTGGTATGTGTAGAGCTCATACCTATTCAGGAAAAGTTTTGGTATGCCCAGAACAGCGATCTCCTGCTTCCTGTCGGTTGGTGCGACAGTAACAACTATGAACTACACATACCTGACATAAATGCTGTGAAGGAACCTCCTAAATCTGAAGAGGTAAAGCCTTCCAAGGAGGAGCTAAAGAAATCTACGGAAGAATGGTGTGAAAGGATCTTCTTCAACTATAAATGTTATGCAGGCCCTACAATCAGTAGAAACAAGCTATCACAGCTGCCAAAGCATGTTGGACCGGGTCCTTTATCTTTGGTCCTGAAAGAGGTTCTCAATAAAATGATATCCGCATCGTATAAGCCTGCGAAGTTGCTCAAAGATTGGGAGACCGAGGGACCGCCGGAAGACGGCATGAGGCTCGAAATGTTACGTGCTAAGTAAGTAGATTATCAATTTGTTAATCAGTACACCCTTTTCGGTTTGTTTGTATAACCTTCCATCCCTCATTCTGATTCCAGGCTTAAATCGAGCACGTACCACGCGTATGTGCCGATAGCGACCACTACTGATCAGGTGCCGGCGTTTTGTCGCGACGTGTGCGTCAAAATGCAAGCTTGTCCCTGCCTTTTCGGCCCTATCGAGTACATTAACCAATGCCCACAGAATTGCCAGCAAGTGGACAAATCTACATTCCGTAAGTGCAAGTAATAGGTCTGATAAAAGTTGCTTCATTTTTATAAGAAAACTTCTTATACTCTTTGTTCTTTTTAGACAATAACACGGAACGTCGCGGCAGACCGAAGGGTAGCCTCAATGGAAGGAAAAAGAAGAAAAAGACTGCCCCGGAAAAGAAAGAAAAGGAGCAACAACCATCTCAAGAAACTGAGAGCATCAAAGATGGCGAGTCTGTTCAGAGTGAGCACAGCGCCGGTTCCACACCTCCGTCGGAATCTGGCACCCGCCCCAACTCGCCTGATAGCGGAGAATACAAGAAAAGCCAGAGACGGAAACGGGAAGCTAAAAACAAATACCCCAAACTTGAAATGAAGACGCGAGGAGCGAAGTTACCAAATTTCGCGCAGCAAATGAAAGAATCTCACTGGAATAAAAAGGATATGGAAACTATTTCCAGCAACTCATGTGCAAGTAAGAAACGCAATCAAGACAGTGACTCGGAAAACGAGACCAATGATACCAGTTCAAATTCAAGGGATGCAAAGAACATTTCGGACGTGTCAGATTCAGAAGAACCAGAGTTGAAGAAGTTGAAATTTACGTCGTATGACCCGTTACCATCTGATAACAAAATGTTTGAAAAAGATACTGCGGCGTCCTGGATCAAAGGCAAGCTGAAATTGTCTCCGAATCCTATAGATTGGTCAGTGGACGATGTCTACGCGTATCTTCGCAGTACCGATGACTGTAAAGTCCTTGCAGAGAAGATGAGGGAAGAAGAAATCGACGGTGAAGCGTTCATCATGCTTGACCTCGCAACTATCAGAGAATTTTTACATATGAAAAAAGAGTTTGCTGTACAACTCTGTAAGCATATAACCAAAATAAAGTGGTATTACTTAGATAATTACGAAGATAATAGCGAATCATGTTAACTCTGCTACTATACAAGCGTCTCTAGTCCTCAATAAAATAATGAATTGTTATGCGCGGCTTTAATATTCCAAACAAAAGTAACATTCATAATGTCTTGCGTAATCTCCTGCATATGTAAGTACAGAACCTGGATAAGAGGGATTTTTCGGTGTGATTGGATGTGTATGTGTCTGCAAAGTCCTCATTCAAATGGATATTTTTCTTGGGAAATGATATTTTGACTGGTATGTCTCGATCTGGCTTCTGACTATGATTATACGTCTCATTCTGCTGTTCGTACATTTCAAGTTGTAACTTCTTTGCTGCTACCTTCTTGATATTTTCGGCGGATGCGGAAGATTCTCTTCTCGGTTCACATTTAATACGCGGATCATTGATATTTATTTCTGATAAAAGTTTTCGATTAGCCATTCTGAGTTTGGCCCAGGGCTTTTTTTTGGATAAAAAGAAAATATTCATTATTTCCTCGTTACTGAACGTACGCTTTCTGACATGTTTTCCTTTACTCTTTTCTTCAGCAGTAGAGTCGGTGAGGTAATTATCATTTTTATACGATTCGACCACCGAATGCAAGTTATGCTGAATTGACCCATTTGTTGTAGAGTAGTCAGTGTTACTTACAGTAGTTCCCTTGTCAGCAACTTGACACAAACGACACTCGTCGAAGTCTGAAGATTCAGAGGACATAATATGATGAATCATATCTTTGATAAAGTACTCCATTTCATCAACGGAACCATTTCGGTTTTTCTCTAATATTTCTATATATCGATGTTTATACTGCTCTATGTCATACATGTTTGCGTAAAATTTATCAAAGATCTCCTCTACAGTGATTTTGAAGAACTTTGTATTGGTATCGAGGCTGCTTGAAGAAGTGCTGGTAACTAGGCCTGGGGAAATATTCCTAAATATATTTTGTTCCAGATTGGCTAGATATGATTCTGTGAGTTCAATCCTATCACCTTTTCCTGAATCGGAGGAAGTGATCTCCCAGGAATCGTCTCTAACTGGCGTTTCATCATATTCGTATCTTTTATAGTACTCCCCGCATCCGGTATTGTTAGAAGTACTTAATTCCACATTGTTGTCAAATCGTTGAATCGCTCCGTGATTATCGGTTTCGTATTCATTGTTATTTTTTATGTGTATATCAGACTTATTGTATTGTGCGGAATCCATCCATTTTTTCCGTTGTGTTCCACAGTAGCTGTGATGTTTTGATAACGAGACATCTTGGTGCTCGTCTGAAATAAATTTCATGATCATTATTATGGACGGAGATAAAGTAAGGGTAAAGTGATTTTGTCGGTAAGCGAAAATGAGAAACTTGTAGGCGAACCGAAAATACTTCTGTCGTCTTATAAAGATCAAAACCTGCAAAGCTCCGGTGAGAGAAAGGGACAGTGCTATACGTACGACAGTTATACAGGGTGGTACTCGATAAACTTTATATTGAAAGGGATGAAATTTTAGGTTAATTTATCCGTAAAACATTTTTTTTAAATACGCATTCTTTTATTACAGATTCTTGAACTTTCAGTGCAAAAATGTAATTTCGATTTCATAAAAACACGATTTTCTCAATTTTTTCCATAAAAATACCGTTATTTTTACTTATTATTCCTCGTTTAATTTTAGATCTAAAAACGTAGAAAAAAATTGTAAAATATCTGCAAAATTTTGAGATAATCGTGTTTTTAGGAAAACAAAATCATAAGTTTGCAGTAATTTTCCACAAAAAAGTTTATTATAACCCTAACTTATGTCAATAATATTATTTATCTTTTATGGGCAATTAAATTAAAAGTTACACTTTCACAAGTAAGTGTAAACCTATGTGTAAAAAAACCAGCGGCTAAAAAAATATATTTACCGATGAATTAACCTAAACTTCACCTTTCAATATGTACAGTTCATCGAGTACCACCCTGTATATCTCCATCCCATTCACTGCCTGGAACTGCAAGTTTTGCAAGTAGGTATTTTGCTAGGTGTTAAACTGTGGCACGTCAGTTTGCTGACAAACGTTTACATTGGCCAAAGTTTAACATCATCACATCATCATCGGCTCGCTTCAGTCCAAAGCTGGACATAGGCCTCCCCTGTTGCACGTCCTAAGCCCGGTTTTCAACAACTTGTCTCATCTAGTCGGGTCTACGTCGACGATCCAACTCGCACATCAGCTTGCTAAATATCGAGAATACAGGCATTACACATTACGAAATACGAAGAGCCCTGAGGTATGAACAGCTCTCTCAATCTGCTTGTTAATCCAACGACGTCCGACTGGGAAAATTAAATGCTTAGCAGAAGCTTTTTGACGTTGTCTACAAAATTAACGCACATGAATTTTTAAAATTGATATCGAGACTATAGTGACGATTTCTAATTTAATCGAACTTTAGATGCATCATTTACAAAATTGTGCCTGTAATCTGGTGTAATTTATAAGATTTATATAAACATCGTTCAGAAAGAAACAGTCATTCCTAAACAAACAGTTGCTTCAGCAAAGTTCGTAATATGACTGATGATGACTGATAAATGCCACCAAAAATCGTGCTTTTGATAAGTTACCTTCTTTGAGCGAGCGGCCAGCATAGAGCAACCCGTAAAAAGCTCTAAAATGCTGAATGCGAATCAAAATTTGAAATCTGTGGTTTAATGCTAAGACATATTCGCATGTTTGATGTATTTACAATCTAGCTTCTTCCCGCTAGTCCGTCCGTATGAATCTGTTAGGAGAGCTGTTAAGCATTTTTGAGTACCTAGTTGTTTGAGGCACCCATGCCTATGAGGCACCACACGCTGGAAATTTGTACAGTACGTCTTTAATGATATTTAAATACAAAGATAAATATTTAAGTACCCGAAACAGACGGGCGTGCATGACTCGATGTATGAATGTGACAGAAGCGAAAGAGATTTGTCAGGATCGTAGCAGCTGGAAAGAAGCGGTCTCTGTATCTGTGAAACGGTCTCTTTGGGAAACAGGTGTGATTTAATGTATGTATGTAAATACAAAGAAGCAGACCTGGGGTGTGATTCTCTCAACAACGGTGGTCGGCCGGACGTACGAGTGAATGTCCAAGCGGCGAGTTTAAGTAGTCTCGTCAGAGCGAACAAAACACATTTAAGCGCGTGCATTTTCAATTTGGCAGCGTGGCTTATCGAACGTATAAGGCTGCCTAATTGAGAATGCACGTTCTAAAATGTGTTTTGTTCACCCGGACGGGACTACTTAAACTCGCCGATGCGATTTCACTTGTCCGTCCGACCGACCGCCGTTTTTAAGAGAATGACACCCTTGGCTGAAGGGTATGGGGCTAAACCGAGTTATGGTTTTAAGTAGGTAGTGATTTCTTTTCGAGCAGTGCAATGTTAAAATTTCAACGCGCCTCAAATACTTTTTTTTCTTTTTTCTTAATAATACTTTTGAAATCACACTACTTATTTAAAAAATCATAACTCTGTTAAGCTTCATACCCTTCAGCCCGTCAGCCAGGTCAGCCTCTGTATTTATACATCTTTAAAACCGTGGAGGGAGGTTAAAATAGTCTGTAGAAGTTTCCACAGTGGCACAGTGCCTCAAACACCTAGGTACTCAAATATGCTTAAAGGTCTTTAAGGCCCGTATTAATAAACTGATCTCAACACTAATGCGCGTCTCGAGATGCGTCAAAAAAGAAAGTGTTCTATGGTTTGGCGTTTACTCTGACGTATCTTGTGACGGGCCTCACAGTCAAGATGAGTTTATTTATACGGCTCTTACTGTCTGGTTATGTTTAATACATTATAAATTTAATAAAAAATAAACATATGTGGCACTAGCACTATTTTCAACCGCCTCTTAATATTTTCGTAGTACATTGAGGCGCAAAAAGAAATCAAATTTTAAACCGAAAACTGATAAATTGCACTAGATAACGAGTGCGTTTATTTTAACATGTGTGTAGCTGGTCTTAGAACGCATCGAAGTAATTGAATTACGTCTATGCTTTTCGAAAGAGTGAGACGTACAATTGGTATTACATGAAGTTGAGTAAGATAAAAAATATCATGGCCGCATTGCAAGTAGTAAACGGTTTGTCTATGCGCTACCAGTCAGTCAGTCATTGAACCATTTATGAACGAACGACAACCAGAATCTCAAAGGCCCCGCCTATAAATCTGTTATTTTATTTCAGTTAGGTTTACCGCGATGATATTATTATAAAGGTGGAATATAGGTAATAATTGTGAAGTATTTTGCTATAACGCTATTAAGTGACCAGTATGTTGTCATTCTTTTAGGAATGCAATTATCGATTTAACCATTTCGTGTAAAGGAAATGCTAAAAAATATGTTTCTCCGGCGTTAGTTTGTCGTGAACGAATGTAATTGGAACAGCTAAAAACCCGGTGGTTGCATATAATGTCGTTGAAAAGCTGCTTGTGTCATAACAGGGCGGCAGTTTAGTGATTTTGTTGTTACTATTTTTAGTGGGTGTTGTCATTTCAAGCAAGTTGTATTCGGATTAGGTCATCGAGTGTGGTGAACATGTGCCGGGGTGTGTTGTGCTTAACAGTTTGCTTGGTTTCTTGTTAGATATACGAAGCAGCGGACTGCATCATGGGCACAATGATAAAGCTGATATGTCTGGCGGCGTTCGCGTCGTATGCGACGGCACTCTGTGAGTATTAACATATTTGCACGTACCTTACTCTATTGTTATCAATACAATTGTTTTGCATTTTAGTGCATTCAACTCTATGTTAAGCCTTTGAAACACTTGGCTTGTTAAATTGTGATCAGTCACACAATAACTCAAGCTTCCTTTGATAAAGAAGACACCTTGAAATGTCGCAAGTTTGTGTTCATTTCTTTTTTATTATCAGTGTCTGATAACCTGAAAAGTCAACCTAAGAGAATAAGGGCATTGATTAGGCCTAATAAAAATAAGATAAGGTTGTTATGCTAACCTTTGCTGTTACAACCATAAAAAAAATGCTATGAGTTAAGTGCTTTCATAGTAGTAAATATAATAAAACTTCCTATGTTATTGACTTACCCTTAAAACCTTTCATCCATCACTTACATTTTTTTTTAAATAGTAGATTGTTTTTACTTTTTTATGTAAAAATAATGTGTCAAAAGAATCGTCTTTAAATCTAAAGTAAAAGAAACCAAAAACAAAATACAAGTATTTTTGATATTGGAAGACCGAGTGTTGCTCAGGTTGAAAAATAATTTTTCATCCCTATGAACCCCTATACTGCAAGTTTTTATCTACAAATGTTGCTCATTTAATAGTATAGAATATGCTGGTGATATTATGCTGTTGAAATAACCAAGGTTACTTTGGATTCCATGGTATGGATCTGTGTGACCAGCTTTGTAGTTTCTTCTCGATATTAAGGTATGTTGTAACTAAACATATCCAGGATACTTAATATTATAAATGGGAAAGTATACTTGTGTCTGTTTGTTACATTTTCATGACTTAAATCTTTGGTTTTTTTTTGAGGAAATTAAGTTTGGACATAGTTTGGAGACATGGGATACTTTGTATCCCAGAATCTTTTACAGTTCTCAAGGGAATTGTAATAAACAATTTCTACACAGACAGAGTTGTGGGCAACAGCTATCTATATAATGCTCTAGAATTATGATGTGCTCCAGTTCTTCAATAAATTACAACTGGTCTATATTTTTAATGGAGCATATGAATATTATTTTGACCTTGAGTGTTTATAAGGATTATAATACTGACAATTTCTGTAATACTTACTTTAATATTATGCCCCTTGCATGTACTTCTTGCTGTGATTAATATAAATGAAAAAGTTTGTGATGTTTGAGTTATCTGATGTTAATGAAATTCAGCTAGAGATTATGATTGATTACAACTGAATATAGGAATTTGTGAAAGGAAGTATGTACCTATAATAAATATGTTCTACATGGATTTGTCATGTCCTCAAACTAGTGGTGTTAATATTATGATGAATTATTTCAAACAAGTTGTATAAGCCTCCTGAGTGTCATAGCCAAATTGTATGCAAAGGTATTGATTGAAAGGGTAATGTTAGCAACGAAAAGTAAGATTTGGGAAGTACAAGCGGGTTTTCGGAAAAGGATGGGAAGTATGGATGTAATGTATGTTACAGAATGTCAAATAATGATCGGAGATGAAAAAGTGGAGCATGTAGAGGAGTTTGTGAATTTAGGGTCTATGTTTACGAGAGATGGGAAATGTGACGTGGATATTGAAAGAAGAGTAAAAGCGAGAAATATGATTAAAGGGGCTTTACACTCAATCTTGGCAATCAAGGTCATATCGAGCAAAGCTCGCCTTGCTATTATTCAGGGAGTATTGACACCAACATTGATGTATGGTAGTGAATCTAGGGTATGGCAGAAGAACGAAAGCAGGATTAAATGCAGTTGAAGTTGAGAACTCGTAGTATGTGTGGAGTTTGGATGATAGATAGAGTAAGAAATAGCGAGATCCGAGAATGATGTGGATTGAAAGAAAATGTAGTCACTAAGATCGAAAAGGGTATGTTATGATGGTTTGGTCATCTAGAAAGGATGGATGAAAGAAGAGTTACTAAAGAGGTATGGTGAGTGAGAGTGAGCGGATATGTCGGTAGGGGACGTCAGAGACGGACTTACGGTGATTAGATTCGCAATGTGCTGATTAAGGGCCAAATCAAAAGCACCCGAAACCGACGTACGCGCATGAAGAGATTGATGAATGTAGAGGAAGCAAAGGTTATAGGTTTGGATTGGTGCACCTGGTCTCTGCCTACCCCTTTGGGAGGCAGGCATGAAGGTATGTATGAATGTGTATGTATTCCAAACTTCATGTACAAAACTTGCTTTAATTGTTAAATTACTTTCATACAGTATTTTAAATCAAAATATCCTAATTAAATTGGAAGTTGATGGTTATAGTAGTTGTTGTATGTTAACACTTTATATGAATGAATGAATAAATGAATGAATGAATAATATTTATTTTCCAAAGTATGTCACAGTATACATTGCATGTTATGTCAAAGTACAGGAAATTACATTGGAATCGTCAAAAATATACACAAATTTAACACAATGTATGTGTGTATGTTTATGTTTAACAATATCAAAAAATGTTGTCACGTTTTGAAAGCTTGACTTTTATTAGACTTATTTGTCATTAAAGCAAGCCAAGCTTACACAGAATGTGTCATTTATGTAACCGTTAAAAACAAATTCAGGCATTAATTCTACTTTGTCTAATAACCACAATTCAACAGTGACGTCACCTCCACGGATCGTGAAGCAGCCGATGGTTGAAGAGCTGCTGTTCCAAGTAGCATTACCAGGAGAGACCGACAAACCTTTCATCATTGAGTGCGAGGCTGAGGGAGAACCAGCACCAAAGTAAGTCTAGAATATTTAGATTATGCTAACCCTAAGTGCGTCTGCGGACTGCAAACTAAATTGTCAGTTAATTGTGTGTATAAGAAGAATAATAAAAATCATGGGACAATTTCACACAAATACCCTAGTCCCATACTAAGCTCTGGGCTTTTACTATGATAAACATACTTATCTTGAAAACATCCAAGACTCTGGACCAAATGAGGATTTGAACCCGGAACCCCTAGCTTCGTAGGCAGAGTTACTAGCAAACTAACTGGGCTAGCCTAGGCCCCATGTGATTGTATTGATTTGAGTCCCTATTCCGTTCTGATCTTTAGAAACTATATTAAAGCGAAAAAAAATCGTCGGTCGAATGAGCGTCGTTTGTTATTAAACAACGATAGATGGCGTCAGCATACCCTTTGAATGTGAAAAAGCAAGCGAGCACTAATTTCGTGCCATAAGTGGTAATGCGCCTGCATTGGCCCGGTAGCCAGAGCAATTCGTAACAGACGTTTCTGTTAAATTAAAAATGTATATTTACTGGAGCAAGGAAGGCTATAAGGTTAAGCATTGGCAAAAAAAAACGTCAATTGCTTGTAGTAGTGCTCGGTCGGGGTAATGTCCTTGAGACTATTTATATGCCTCATTGTTAATACGCGGCCGAAAAGGCGCCCAATTTATACCCACGCCATAATATTATTTAGTTCCAATGTCACACTTACGTTTTATTTCATTGTTTATTAACCCCCGACAAAAAAGAGGGGAAAAACTGTTATAAGTTTAACATGTGTGTGTGTATCTGTCTGTCTCTGGCTTTGTAACTTCCAAACGGGTGGACCGATTTGGAAACGGTTTTTTTTTAAAGAAAGCTATCTTCATCGGACATCTAAAATTTAGGTTTCATGAAAATCGGATGTGCTGTTTACGAGATATGTATGTATGTTTGTAAATTCTACTGTACAAAACACTGAAATTCAAATACAGTATTTACAGAAAAGAAATGTAGGTACAAAGGCGAACTTATCCCTTTAAGGGATCTCTTATTGAAAGAGGGGGTCGCCATTATGTCGGCGATTTTTAATTAAGTATTCAATAGTTAATAATTACACAAAAAAGAATATATTTCTAGCCGTTAGGGTAGGTAGGAACGGTAGTCAATAGAGTACCCTTGACCCTTACATTTGTTTTTTTGGCAAACTGGCAACACTAATGTCATTTATTCAAGTAATATAACCGCAGTAAAACTTTTTAGTCTCACAAACTTCGCCAAACTCGTTATCAACGCTGGCGCCTTGTATAATGAACGTAACACTGGAGCAGTTAAGTTGTAGTCGCTCGAAAGTTTTCTCGGACTGGTTACTAGAATTACCGCGGCACAGTTTGTCTGGCTTGCCGCCATATTCCTACGAGTTCGTTGACACAATAATTTAAACAATAACATAAATTGTGGTCGAATTGCAGATGCCGAGTGCTCTATGTAGGTCATACGATCTTCTACTTAAAGATCCTTGTAAAAACTTTCTCGGTTGAGTGTTAATTTTTACTTGACTGCGCGAGGAAGGGTTCCGTCGGATCACTCAAAGAATCAGTCAGTCGAGGAATTAAATTTGTCACCCACCTTAGTTCCAAAGTTAATCTGACATTCTACAGCAATATGGTTGAGTTTCCTATCAATTACAAATGACTTGACATCTCTAATGACATGGACATCTTAAGCAGATTTTCTTTGAAATGCTTAGCAAATTAACGTCACAGTTTCTTTCCGTTTAGTCTAAATTTATGTCAGTCACTTAACGGATGCACAGATTTACACTTTATTTTTCATAAGAGTGAGCCTCAACTTCATATTAAAATTGAAGCATCCTGTTAATATAGTACGTGTAAATTTGCGTGTAATGTAAACAACATTCACTATTATTGTTTGAATGCTTTAGGAATGTTTTGACTGATTGCAATCTTTTTATCGTTGATATGATCTTAGCCCTGTCTCACGTATGTCACGAAAGCCTAAAATAGTCTGTAACAAAGTCATTTTCAATTCAATTTGTGTACACTAATATAGAAAATACTACCACATTATTTGGCCCAAATGAAATACTTCCATTACCGCATGTACCTATTAGCATGACGGTTGTTATGGCAGAGAGGAGAAAAACGAGCACACTTGCCACCTGATGGTAAGTGGATTCTGGAGCCTATAAACATTTGCAACCACACGATGACAATCTCAACACTGCAAATGCGTTGCCAACCCTGAGGACTTGAATGGAATACCTCTATGCTACCCATTTCACCGTTGTTTTGCGAACACTGCTGTTTGGCGGCAGGGTAAAGGTTAAGATGGTGGTAGCGATCCGGTCGGACCCTGCACAAGGTTCTTTCACCACTTTTTTTTCACTTCACTAATTGCCATCGAGACTATTTCTTTCGCTCTCGCTTCCGGCAGTATATATTAGTTTTCCTTGTTTCTTAAAGACGCGACTTCAACCGGTATTGATGTACATAGTCGGTCAAATAATTTGTACAGAACTTCCTATGGAAGGCAGACCTTATTTTTTGATGTTTTAGGAACGGAATCAAACCTAGGGAGGCAGACTACAAATTTTGCATACTATACATGAGCAGAGAGAAACTACCGGTTTACTATACATACCTATATATTTAATTATTTATTACTAGATGACGCCCGGGACTTCGTACGCGTAGTGGCCCGCTACTCCCCCCATTAAGGGACGAATTTTCAAAAAACCCTTCTAAGTGCATCCCTAGGATTAGGATATCCAAAGAATATTCCCTCCAAATTTCAAGTCCCTAAGTCCAGCGGTTTCGGGTGTGCGTTGATCGATCAGTCAGCCAGTCGATCGATCTGTATACCAAATGCCTAGTTGTTCACTAAATACGGTTACATCAGCAAAGCAATGGTGAAACTAGGGCTAGCTCTAACGTTACAAGAAAGGCGGCCGGCTGCACTCTGCAGTCGTAACCCGACACTGCACTTATATTATAATCTGGTTAGTGCCCGCATGTCTGTCGGTCATAGTTTACTTAACCATTTGGTTTAGTTTAAATCTTGCAAGTCAATTAAAACTAGGTACCTACTTTCTTATGAAATAGTATGATGTCTATGAATGATCTGATGATGGAGGGTGGCAACAGTATCTTCGTTTTACTAAATGTCGACCTACCGAGCTTGGGACAGTTAAAAGTGTTCTCGATAAGGATCAATCGACTGCAAAAAAAGTACAGTTGGCAAAAATGAAATGCCTACTATCTATATCAAATCAACTCAAATCAAATCAAAATAAGTTTATTTGCTAGAATACAGTAATAAAATAAGGTGTTACAAAATAATGTTCCAGTGTATT
Organism: Acleris sparsana; assembly: GCA_923062465.1. NCBI lineage: Eukaryota > Metazoa > Arthropoda > Insecta > Lepidoptera > Tortricidae > Acleris > Acleris sparsana. The sequence continues at coordinate 2,653,856 of OV281287.1, read as the reverse complement.
CAGCCCGCATGCAAGCGTGCAAATATTTTGTTGATTTTAAATCTACTTCACATGTCAAAAAATAAAGATAAGATAAAAAGATAAAAGATAAAAGAAATTTATTTAGTAAGTAGGCCGCTCGGGCACTTTTACACGTCAAGATACTACCAGCGCTTCCCAAGAGGAGACCACTGCTGAGAAGAAACGCCGCAAGAAACTCAGCAGTCAGTCATTTTTTAAACTTATTTCATATTGCATATTACAATGGTATGTACAACTTAATCTAGCATTATATAAAGCTACAAGTATTAAATTAAATATAATATCAAATAACAGTAGTTCAGCAGGAAAACATGCCAAAAATCTTACGGGAGAGAAGGATAGAAAAGAATAAAATAAAATAACTACAACTACCTACTTATATATGTGTATATGAGATGGTGCAAGATGACCACATAAAAGTTTCGATATGTTTTCCTGCATCAACGGTGTCCCCCAGACAAGAAAAAGCAGGATAAAGCCTTTGCATTTGAACAAATTACTATTGACTAAGTTTCGGGTGTAGGCCATGCATTTTTGTCTGTTAGATAGTCCTCGACCCTATAATACGCTTTAGACATTAACGACCTTAATATATAATTACTTAATAATAATAATAATAATATATAATTCTAATAATACTATGGGTTATATTATAATACATTTACATTAAATAAATAATCTTGAACACTATAAAAACATTTATCCATGAGCCATTTAGTCAATATGCGCTTGAAAAGGCTTCCTGTAAGTGACTTCATACTTTCTGGTAAATGGCTATAAATTTCTATACACATGTTGTACACATTCCTACCATACATCGCCTTGTTATAGATTCGGGTTCTGAAAAAATTTGATGATTCTGATGGTGTATATGATACGTATATTTCACTTAAGCGGTCACACCACAGGCAAAACCGCAGGAATTAATAACTAATGATAATTGCGGTGGGCTCTGTTTAAACTTCATGATATGAACAAAATCAATACTAATCTAATGGCACTTAATTTGCATCGGGTCGATGCAGGAATAAAAAACCGGTTTTGTGCAAGCGGGAAGCGGGAAACGGTGTAATGACTAGCATAGAGGCATTCCATCTTAGTCCTCAGGGTTGACAACGCATTTGCAGTCTTAGGCTTGCAGTCTTGTGAATGCGAATGTCTATGGGTCACAGTTTTCACTTACCATCAGGTGGCCTGTGCGCTCGTGTCCCTTCTCTACGGCATAACAAAAACGCGCTCTGAGTTTTTTCCCATGAACCCCTCAAGGGTTTGTGCGAGGCCTCCACCTTCTTTTGAAATTGTTAGAACACTAACAATATGCAAGTTAAGAGGCTACATTATGATCCCACGCCCACATAAAAATACAAAAGGTATTGATTTATGTGCTTCCGCGAAAGCATTACATTCAAATAATTGTTGTTTACTTTAAAACCACTACAATTAGTACAAAAATAATTTACCAGGACTAAGAAGTTTTATGTACTCCAATCCAAAAACTTGAGAAAATGCTGTCAAATTGAAAAATTGAACTATCAAGGATATTTTTTTAATCGCATTGTCACGTTTAACAGTTTCAAGTAAAAAATATCAAGTTTAATATTGCCAAGAACTTTAGCATTTCTGGCTCTTAAAACCTGAAGATAGTGTGTTTTGATATTTCTTATTTATGTATATACCTAGCCTAGCTCTGTCTGCAAAATTAAGAATCTTCAAGCTAATAAAATGGTTAAAACAAAGCCATGTGGTTTGAGGGATTTTTCTGATAAAGAGATAAATTTACCTACATTCAAAAATATAACAAAAAATAAGTGCAGTAAAGGCAGAAATGTCTGTAAACTTGTCATTAGCTCCCAAATGTAGTATCTTAACAAAACTTTACACGCCAGGGGTGTGTGAAATATTTTATTTTGTTCATTGCAACTCAAATACATTTGTTTATAAAAATTGTAGGGAAATTTATTAAGGAATAATCAACAAAAGATATAAGTTGGACTAAGGTACTTTTAGCATTCATTTTGTAGGTAATTGTTAACTAACGTTAACACAAGAGACTCTACTTTGAAAATCGAAGTTCGAAGTTACGTTAGCTCCTACCCTTTCTCTCGATTTAGTCTCAAATATCGAGTGACAGGAGAGGAGCTAACCTAACATCGAACTTCTATTTTCAAAGGGCCTTGCCATTTTTCGCTTTTATGTGGCTACAAGTGACCAATTATTCAAAGATTAGTAAAATTGTCACGTCTATATCTTAATCTATTAGGGTATTTTAACGAAACTGTTTCGATGACATAATTATCTCTTCGTCCGTTTTGAACAGAAATTACTGAACATGTATACTTACTTGTCTCTAACACAACTTACACACGGTCAAGGACAAATTAACGATACTGACCAAAGTGTTAAAAAAATGGCCACATGGCTCTATTACCAATAAACTACGGCCGCACTGCGCTAAGCACGCAGTGCGTGTTCTCGAGAACACTGTCCACTACCACATAATTTCCTTGGTAGTTAGTACATCCATGACATTCTCTCAAGAAATACATTTTAGGTACAAAAGTGACACTAAGTGGGTCATGCACTTGGACCAAGGCTTGCGGCCGACTGGTCCGCCGGTTCATAAAAGGTCAATGGCATTGATATCATGGACGTAAAAATAACTATGACTTAATATCAACGCTTGAACACATTGACAATATCTTCCTACTTACAACATCGTAATAGCGAATGACGCTGTTACAAGATTTAATTACACGCAGTCATAAAAACGAATCATTGGATGATGACATGCATTCGATCTTGCCGAAGTTCTGCATTTGATATCGTTTCTTCCACGTACGCCTTGTTAATGTAGGCCTGTAAAACAACAAAAGCAAGTAAAGATGTTTGTTTCAGTTTGTTAGAACGGACAGCAAAAACACATCATAAAAGCTAAACATTATTCCTGTGCTGGTGTTTCCTTTCTTCCAAAAACCATCATTATTATTAAAATCAAGATGAAATAGTTTGTAAGTTTATTTATTTATTTAAACCTGAAAATATTTTACCGTTAGCAAGATACTTATTCCGCATAAAATAAAAGTCGCGTTGAGTCCTTCTTGTTAGTGTTAAAATATATAATTATTGGAATTGAAACCATTAACCTGATAGTGCAAATAATGGATGACGAACTAAACGTAACGTGTCACCCTATTCAAAAGGTTATTTCGAAGAGTAATCCAAAAACCACAAACAAAAACAAGAAACCGCAAGAGCAATAAATTCAAATAACTTCAAACAAATATACAAGAATTTACTGCGCTTTGACGTGACATAAGTTTGTTTGAAATTCGCTTTATTTAAAACGCTGGATGTTTCACATATTTTAAAACTTTGGCTATTCCAATAATACATGGATCTTTCATGGCATTTGGAATGGAAATGGTGTTAATGTATTGTAAACATGTAAAAATGTTCCAAAAGAAAATCATTCATGTCGTCCTTACAAAAGCGCTGTCAAAAAGCAACCGTCTGTTAAATGTTTACTTATGTGATGGCTTATCTTTATTTCGTTAAAATAAGCATCATTATCTCACGAATGTGAACATTTGACTTGGACGAAATGAAATGAAAAATAATATAATATAATTGGCACTTAAAAATTTTTTTACAAACATGGATCTTGATGCAAAAAACTTTCAAGCGTGATAGGTATAAGTGACAATGCAAAGGTGAAGTATTAAATTACTTTATACTGCTTTTGCGGTCTATAGACCGATGCTTTTTGGGGTAGACTCTAGCCATACTTCAAAAAGCGAAGTTCTCTCGATTGAGTTACAAATAACGTCAGCGTTTGAAGTTTTAAGTTGAAGTAGGTAACCATCTCTGGTTTCCTAATAGTCGGCCCATAAGATTGGTCCCGTCGGGTGTCGCGTTTCGCGGCACTCGCCTTTCTGCAAACAGTGTCAGGTTTAACTTGGGAGATGATCAAACGCATGCTCTATATAGCGAAGCTTTAAAATAGAGAAAGTGAGAAAAAAAGGGTTGTTTACTACGGATTACCAACATTACATTCAAAATTCGAATTCATCCTTTTCTCTTGTCATTCATTTCTGATTGTGACTATGTTGAGAGATATAGAGTTAATGATCGTAACTTACAATTGCTATTTTAAAAGGAGAGTCCAATCCATCAAGTTTTTATTGTAGTTTCAAAACATCAATGTATGGAACGCAAAGCTGGATGTTTCTTTTGATGGTCGCTCAGTGCGTCTCTTTTGTTGTACACTAGTTAGAGAAAGACTTTTTTGACCAGACAAAGATGTCACGGACAAGTTGTGCTTTCCCCCGAGTTCAACTTGTGGCCAAACGTCGGTTATTGTTAAAACTTAGCCAGGCCTAGGCTTTGCAAGTTCGCATTATGTATGCAAGGAACCTTCTGAAAAAAACCGGTTGCAACCGCAAGCAAGTTGTTTAACTATGCCAAATTTCACGTTGATAGCATATTTGTAGTTGCTGAGAAAACCTGTGACATACAGACAGACACATAGACAGACAACGATGGCTCACCATAACGGTTCCTTTTTACCATTTTGGTACGGAACCGGAACGGAACGAAAAAAAAACCCCAGAAAATGAAGCTTTTGTCATACTGTAAACTCCCTGACGCTTTATTACTCATCTAATTATATTTATAATTTAGCTCATTCATGTTATTTTAGTTATTGATGCGTCAACACATCAGTCATCTCCGCCTGTGATGTCACTCGCGATTGATAACCCCCCACGGTTTGAATACTGAATATGTTAGAAACTATTAGCAATATAAACAATAGCTCTTATCATTCATGACTCATTGGCATTTTAATCTATTCAGAAGTCAGCACCTAATAATGAGGTTTTTATTGTAATTTGTATGAGAAGACGTTTGATTGAGTATTTTATGGCGAGGACTTGCGAGCCTGTATTATTTGGAACTGAAACCTTTAGTTTTAGTGCAGGCACATATAAGGAGTCTTTGTCACGGCTATAATTCTCCACTTCTTTACACTCTCGCGGTTATTCTTCGTTTTTGGTTGGTTTTTTGAATAAATATCATCAACTTTTAACTCAGGACATTACAATATGGGTCAGAATTATGTTATAAAATTAAATTTCATAAAATGGGTTCTTACCGCACCCGGGTAAGGCCCCTTTTATTAAACTTAATTTCATGATACAATTCTGACTCATACTGTAATGTTTTGAGGATAAAGTTGATGTCATTTACTTTAAGACATCTTTGAATCAAGCTTTTAGCATACTGCGTCGGGAGGAGATTTATCACGGATATTTTTCTCCACTTCTTTATACTCTCGCGGCTATTCTTCGTTTTTGGTTTGTTTTTTGAATAAATGACATCAACTTTTACCTCATGACATTACAATATGGGTAGAATAATATCATGAAATAAATTTTCATAAAATGGGTTCTTATCAAACCCGGGTAAGGCCCCTTTTCTTAAACTTAATTTCATGATACAAGTCTGACCCATATTGTAATGTTCTGAGGATAAAGGTGATGTCATTTACTTTATGATATCTTTGAATCAAGCTTTTAGCAGACCGCGTCAGAAGGAGGTTTATCACGGCTATTATTCTCCACTTCTGTATACTCTCGCGGCTATTCTTCGTTTTTGGTTGATTCTTTGAATAAATGACATTACTCGTAACTTTTGACTCAGGACATTACAATATGGGTCAGAAATATATCACGAAATTAAATTTCTATTCTATAATAAACTTAATTTTCTGATACAATTTCTGACCCATACTGTAATGTTATAAGGTAGAAGTTGAAGTCATTTATTCAATGAACCAACTTATGGATTTTAATCGCGCGTTTTTAAGTTTGCTTCTTTAAGGCGTTCCAGGAATTCTTGAGCTCTGTTCATAGCATCACGCGCCAGTCACATTTATATTAAAAATATACCTGCTCTCAGTCACCGATATAACAAGTGACAAGCGTTGATCATTCGGAGATGCCCTCGCGCGTATTTATGGCCTGACCCCGCACCTAGTGTACAAAGTTTGTAGGTCAATGACTAATACAACTCATAATGACCTACAAATATTAGTGTCAGGACTAAAGGTTAATAAAACTGCCATCATTATATCTTATTCAAAATATAATTAAATGTGGCGGCGCTAAACGTTTGCGAGAGATATTTTTTGTTGTCTCTAAAGCTTTAAAAACGGACAATGGGTCGTAAAAAAAGTCTTGACGCTCCAATTTCCTTGTACTTTATCCTTGACAGAACACATTTTCAGCATTTGCGCTATAATTCACGGTTTTGCGGCCTTTTGTGTTTTACATTTTACTCCAGAAAAAAAAAGTTATGAGTGGCTCTTTTTTTCATTTTCAAGCTGTGCGCAATTACTTCAACAAAGGCGATATAAGCAGAGTCTAGAAAATCGTGATTTCCAGTAGGCGAATCGTTCCACAAATGTTCCTCTGCATTCAAATTGTAAAGTTAATTTGTGTTCTGTCCTTATAATCCAATCCCCCTTCAACTTAAGATCTTACAATAAACATATACCAATCAACAAATTCAACACCAAGAACTCCTACATCGGGACTATATTGTATGAACATTATGAAATCGGGCACTGTGTCGGTCCGTCCGCAAACAGCCGTAAATTAAACACTCGCGCTCAATGACACAAACATCCAGTCCATAATTCCGTTTGTTTGCTAGATCGGTGCGAGCGTGGCACAAACATGTATGTCTCTATTACATTACAACTGTTGGGTGTTCGGTACGTGGGCTAGGTCTCAGTTAATTGCTTGGGGGCACGAGATTTCTTACGCTAAATATAGCTCATGTTGCATTCTTCAATTTAAACTGCCCTAGGTCGTTCGGCGTTCAGTACCGCGAATGTCAAATGGTGACCCCATATTGCACTCTCGGTACTGAACGCCGAACGACGCGGCTAGCTTATTGTTGCAAGAGGGACCAATTATGAATGATAAAAAAAACCGATCAAGGGCGAGACGGACTCGCACACGAAGGGTTCCGTAGATACCACTACGAAAAACACGTTTCCTGTATTTACCTTCCGTAATATTTAACTTTATTTTATTTTTATTATTTGTTGGTAAGTAGGCATAGCAGATATGATGAAATGAAATGTTTATTCACAGAACATATGATAAACAATAAGTGTCTTATGAATAGGTATATTCATTGATTCCCGGATATGTTCAGCCGAGTCAGGCGTGTGAAAGTTAAAGTAAACAATATTTATATTATAGTGATACACTCTGAAAATTTCAAGTGTTAATAACATCATGCGATATAGCCGCATGACAGGCAGCAGTCTTAGTAATAGGGTCCTATTGGCACCCTATGGGTACAAAACCCTAAAAAGTAGCCTACTTATTCATACACACATACATACATAAACTCACGCCTTCATTCCCAGAGTGGGTTAGGCAGAGCTAAAGAATTACCAACAAGTCCGAACACTTGTTGATAATTCTGTGACTACATTTTGCACAATTAGGCTAAGTTCAAATGTTCACTAGCGTATTATTGACAGGTTGCAAGCCCATCGCCTAACAGTAACTACAAGCCTTTATTCCCTTGGAAGACATGGAGTGGGACTATTCTATCCCAGCAAACCACACCCTTATCCCTGTAATAAATATTGTCATTCCTTTGCTCAATTTTCACTACAAAGGATACACTTTTTTATATTCATATTCGTCTATCGTGCGTGCTGTGTGCTGTCTCTTTTAGAGATATCTAACCTCGAACCAGTCAATCGGCCACGCATATAACATTTCGATATACCATACATAAGTAATACGCTGGTTAAGACATGTTCTGATGTTCTGCCTTATTAGCAAAGTTGTTGATTCCCTTTTTTATCGTATTTTGACCTTTGCGTTCTACTACTCTGTAGCTATTGGTGAATGAATATGTTTTTGTGTATATACGATCATTAGATACGTCAATCACTTTCGCAATGCTTGCGTTCTATCTTCGTTCGTTGATCTTAGTCATGAATGGGTTGATGATTCAGTCGATCCTGATGTCTAGATGAGTCGCTTGAGGGATATTAGGTTTGATTTTGTATGAAGCTGTTTATATCTTTTCTCTTTAGTATCTCGATTAATTTTGAATGTCCGACAATAAGTAAGTTAAACGTGTAATCTAGTAATGTAGTAAGTTAAACGTGTTCATCCGTGTATGTGTTTTTATACTTTATATGCACGGTTTGTTTTTAAAGAAATCTAGTTTAGTCCGATTGGTTCTTAGCAGCCAGGTTTTATGGATATCGGTTGTGTCGTTTAAAGAGATATCAACTGAAATATCTGCCTTCTGTATGTATTTAATAGTTATTAGTTATTACTTGCTGTGACGCAAAACTCATAATCACAGTTTATAAATTTGGTGAATTCTCTAATATTGTATATTTGTCCGCAACAGATACAGATGGATCAAGAACGGCAAACCGTTCGAGTACACGAGCTACGACAACCGAATCTCGCAACAGCCAGGCCGCGGATCCCTCGTCGTCAGCAAACCCAAGGACGAAGACCTCGGCCAGTACCAATGCTTCGCGTACAACGAATGGGGCACGGCCACCGCCAACTCAGTATTCGTCCGAAAGGCAGAACTCAACTCCTTCAAAGACGGGGAGCAGAAAAGCCTCAGCACCCCTGAAGGGCAACCGTTCAAACTGGAATGCCACCCACCTGACGGCTGGCCCAAACCAAATGTCTACTGGATGTTACAAGGCAATCAGGGACAGCTCAAAACAATCAACAACTCCCGCATGACTCTAGACCCTGAGGGCAACCTTTGGTTTTCAAACGTGACTCGTTTTGATGCTAGCTCTGATTTCGCTTACACTTGCGCAGCCAAGTCTCTGTTCAGGAACGAGTACAAGCTGGGCAATAAAGTGTATTTGGATGTGCACCAGAATGGCATATCGCCGACCCTGAACAAGCATGAACCGGTTCGCCAGTACACGACGAGGAGGAATGAGGTCGCGCTTAGGGGACGTAAGGTGGAGCTCTACTGCATTTATGGCGGAACGTAAGTGTTTTATTTTTCCTTTGAATGTTTATGCCTATAGTGTAAGATTTTAATATTTAGTCTAGTATAACTGATGGAACCTTACCAGGCCAGCCTTACCTATTTAGCCATATGGAAGCAAAACACCAAAACTCTTGAGTGTAAGGAGTAAAACGGTCGCCATTACTGAAATTGGCAGTGATAAAAATAATCCAATTCTGCATTTGGATTTTAAAAAAAAGGAGATGTTGCTTTTATATGACTCATTCATAAGCAACTTTTTTGTATTAGTATGTGAGCTGTGCATAAAAAACTCCTAATGATTCACAGAAGCATCTGTTTGCCATTACTTAGAATTCTAAATGTGTATGTCATAGTTTGTTTTAGTCAATATGTTTGAGGCCTCGTATTTAAATGTCACTAAGAACGAAAGAAAAAACATTTTATTGATAACACACCCCCACCAACATAATAACAATAAAATAAAGCTTAACCTAAAAATGATATTGGTTCACACATTCCAATGTGACACCAATAAAAGACCTACTCGCCAGCTCGCGCCAAGAAAATAAAAGTTTCTGGAAAAGGTATGGCGGTTGGCGAGCAAAGAATATGCCAAAAAGAAGAGTAGCGAAATGTAGTAAACGCCTTGCCTCTATCTTGAGTTGGTTGCTCTTATTTAAGTACGGCGTAACGCCAGGTATCACCAAGGTGGATCCTCAGTTCAACACAGTGATTTCGAACTTTGTATAAGACTTTTAAGTCTATAAAAACATTGTTTCACAGCATCAAGTACATGCTGTTCAAAGCGCAATTCATCGTCGATGAGCAGTCCTAGATTGCGGGCTGTAGTCACCCGCTCCAGAGGCTAATGTTCTATCCTCACATTTAGGTTGCTGCCACGGATACTGATAATTTGATTTTTGGTTCCCAAAAACATGATTTTAGATTTTAAAGGATTTAGGATAACACCGTTTCGACTAGACCATTTGGACACACGATCAAGTTCTTCATTAAATTTTACAACATCTTCAGAAATGTTACACAGTTTAAAACTAGTACACAGAAGATCATCAGCATTTTCCAAGCATTAGGAAAAGTACCAGTACTGATCGACTGGTTGGGTATGGACGTGATAATACCCCAGGTTCGATGTAAAGTTAGCCACACCATATCTAGCGATATCCCATCAGGACCCAGCGCATTACTAGAGACAGATTAGATGATGTTCAACACGGTTATTTCACTAAGATATCCGAATGTAAATGTCATACTTCCAAATCAATGAAATTCAAAATAAAATGAGATCAGATAAAGTTATGTCTGGTCCAGATGGGACTTGAATAAAGTGGTCGTTAATTTATTGCTGATGTCTGTTCCTCGAAAGTATTGTTAAATATCTACGGCTTGCATTCAAGGTTGAAATCAATTACCAGCGATTTATTTGTCACTCAGTACACACGTTGCTTTCTAGCTATAGGCAACTTTGAGAGCCGGGGTATGTATGAGGTGCGGGGAGCGGGCAATAGTAACTCGTCGAGTTTATTCCTGCCTCACCCCCGCACCTCAAGCCCAGGCTCTCAATTCATTGGTACGCCTAGAAGATTAAAGGCTCTGTTAAGACCGACTCCCTGACCTAACCCAACACCTCCCCAACAGGCCACTCCCTCAAGTGGTGTGGAAAAAGGACGGCAAAACGATACTCTCATCCCACCGGCTCACCCAAGATAACTACGGCAAGACGCTGGTGATCCGACGCGTCAACTACGAAGACCAGGGCTCGTACACTTGCGAGGTCAGCAACGGCGTCGGCACTGCTCAGACTTACTCCATCAACCTCCTCATTAAAGGTAAGACAATCAAGTCCAAGTACTGGAAGAAGCGTTGGTAAGCCCTCGTCAAACTGGTCTAATAACTAGGTGAAGACTGCGGTGAATGCCAGCGGGAAAGGACTGATCATTGTAACGGCGTTTACATCTTCAGGCTGATATGACGATGGGGTTAGGGCTCGTCCAGAAATCATGTGATCATATTGGACCCCCCGCACCGCCTTGGTAATATTTGGCGATTATAACGCTACCACCTGACCCCCCCCATCCAAGATCACGTGTAGCTTTAGGACTAAGTATGAATTAATTAGTTATTTAAAAAGAAGCAAAAACATAATAGAAATGTTATTTAGTAATTTCGTTGCTTTTTGACTTTCCTGCTGTGTAAAAAAAATACACATGATGTCTTCTCGAACCCCTACCCCCCCATAAACGATCACATGATTTCTAGACGAGCTCATACCATCAGGTGACCCGCTGGTTTGTTTTCCTATTGTTTCTATAGTATAAATGTGCTTCTGCGTGCGTGGCTTCTTGGTTTAGAGTAACCTATATACCGTCTTTATATAGGACCCCTTGGAGAAGATGTGTCATCCATCAGCAAGTATAATTTCTACAACATTGTTGTGTGGTACTTTGTTGCGTTGACTAGATAAGGTTAAAGTGGAATTAAATTGTCATATTCCGGCATGGAACGCTTGTACCTACGGTCGTAAAGCTGGATCACTCATTTAACTATGACATAGTGAAAATTCACTGTCGCGCCTCAGCACTGCGCCTTTACGGACTACTAGTTTGTAAAAAAACCAAAAGATTTATGTTCGAATTAAATCAAAGTCAATGTTTGTGTTCTGTATTTCCATTAAAATAGAAGTATTCTTAGCAATTAGTATTAAGTACAAAAACTATTTCATATCAGTCACTCCCTAAACGTTTGAGTCACGCCTTTGTCTAATTGGAAAACATTTAGGGCACTTCATAAATGAAGGGTGGGTTTCTTACCTACAATCGCAATATTTCACAGTCGGAAAGAACAACTAACAATCGGCACTTGAGTTCGAGTGTCGCCTCTTGAGCACGTACGCTTTCCTAAAAAGATTGCGTCCAAATTATTCTTCACTAACTGGGACCTACGCTTGTTACATTTTGAATACCAATGAATCTAGAAAACGCTGGAACATTTCAAAGTTAGATTCGAGAACTGCGTTGTTTTCAAGGTTTTTCCGCGAACTTATGCCGCAACTTTGGCAAAACTTGTCCAATATTAGCAAGTTTTGGAAAGTTTCTAACACTTTATACGCGTGTGGCATTTTAATGTCAAAATATTATGTAGGTGACAGTGCCTAATAACGACTGGGCGTATAAGGTCCTCCCTCATGCGCCTAAATTACCCTTATTAAATAAGCGTATCGAATTGCTCAGGGGTGCGTGCTCGGGCCCGTGTCAAACGTACTCCTAATGGTTTTTTGTGGCATGATATCTATTACCATCATTATATTTTAATTCTGGTAGATAATGGTTTGATGCGAATTCGGGTTATAAATTCCTTCTTAAGTGAATTAATATTAAAAAATATGATAATACGATTACGATAGAGTAAGGAGAAAGTAATATGTGTAAAATAATGTGTAAAGAAATTCTAATTTATGCGGTAGATGAATGAAAGGTAGTTAATATGAATATAACATAACAAAATAACGCGTAATATTTGCTTTTTAATTTTTAATAAGCCAAGACTAGTCTACGTTGTATACTTATTTAAAAAAATCGAACCTTAGTGTTTTTTGCACAAATATATTTTAAGGCCCGGGGAATAACATACTGTTTAGGTAAATTGGTCCAGTTACAAAAGAATAACAGTAATCGTATTCTATGAGAACAAAATACTTAATACATACGCTTACTAGTAAATCCCATAACAGTGAATCTAGTCATGGTTCTGCACTCAACCATAACACATTTCGTCGAACAAATTTGCATACGTAATGAAACAAAATTAAATGTCACCTAATTGCTCCACGTTTGGTGTAGTTTATGACGTATACATTTTGTCGGAAGTCTGAATATGTTCGAAGTAAATCCTTCACAAGTTTAGATAGCTTATCCAATAGGAAACTATTTCGAATAGTGAATACTTTTAATGCCTAATTTCAATTGGGTTATTAATTATTAACGAAGCAACAAACCTTAAATAATGAGTTAAATAATCATGACGTAATAATCGCCCGCGATACATTGCGTTTTCGTAGATTTGACTCGTAAATCTTGGCGAAGTCACGCTATAAATCATAATGAATGGCTGTCAGCTGACGAAATGGCGGTCGTTAGTCCTCGGCTGGCGTCCTCCAGACTATCCGTGTCAGTGGAGTTCCGAATCGCTTCCGTTCTACTTGGGCGTATTGCTTGACTTCTATATTTGGAATGCCAATATATGATGTGGGCTTTAGAATATCGTCATTGGCGATAAGTAACTAGCTGTTGAAAATAAAACATAGCCTATGTTAATAAGGGATAATGTAGCATTCTAATAGTGAAAGATTTTTTGAAATCAGTCCAGTTGTTTTTTTTTTTTGTTTTTTATGGCATAGGGAAGGCAAACACAGGCCACCTGGTAAGTGGTAACTGTGACCCATAGACACTCGCATTCACAAGACTGCAAGCCTAAGACTGCAAACGCGTTGCCAACCCTGAGGACTAAGATGGAATGCCTCTATGCTAGTCATTACACCGGCTGTCTTATCCCCAAACCGGAACACAACAATGCGAACACTGCTGTTTGGCGGTAGGTTAATGGATAAGATGGTGGTAGCGATCCGGACGGACCCTGCACAAGGTCCTACCACCCGCAAAATGAGTTTATTCATTACATACATACAAAAATACGAATTTTTCCTCGTTATAATATTAGTGTAGGTAAATATCAGAGGACAAATTCACTCAAATTGACCTAGTCCCATGCTAAGCTCTAGTATATGGGAGAAGCATCTATAATTGAGTTTATCGATATGGGCGATCGCAAGCTGTCATTAAATTTTGCTCCGTATGTTCCGAGGTCTGATTGTTAGTATTGATACTATTCCATCATAACATAAGCATTGCTTAGCCTATTTATTAAGAGAAACTGTTCCAACAACTCGATTATGTAAATCAATAGGTACATTACAAGTGAAACTTGTATTTTATATAGTTTAACTCCCTGTTGAACCATTTTATTAACCTTTCCAACGCTATGTCAAGCTGGAAGTCGTCGCTTACACGCTAATGTCACATGAAGAGTGCCGCGAATATAAATCTCACGCGTAATTATATAGGTTACTGACTGCGTCGGATACATACGCCAATGGCGGTTGTCTACACCGGATATATTCATTAACCTTGAAAAGGTAAAACTGTATTTTATTTATTTTTACTAGGAAACGGTAGTGTAACTGGAAGTGTATTTTATCATTGAATGACCTACTTTTTTTTTAACTACATCATATTTGTACAACTTTTATCATAAATAAAATAACTAATAAGTATTACGATGGTCTTAGCAATCATTGAGTTAGTGTAAGTGGAAACTGTGACCCAAAGACATTCGCATTCACAAAACTGCAAGCCTAAGACTGCAAATGCGTTGCCAACCCTGAGGACCAAGATGAAATGCCTCTATGCTAGTCATTACACCGGCTGTCTTATCCCCAAACCGGAACAAAACAATGCGAACACTGCTGTTTGGCGGTAGGTTAATGGATAATATGGTGGTAGCGATCCGGACGGACCCTGCACAAGGTCCTACCACCCGCAACTATTTGATACTATTTGATGTGTGAATCACTACGGAGGACATACGCCAAGAAGTTGGGTTTAAATAAATTCCGTCTGATTATTATAAAGAAGTCTTACTCTATAAGTGTACAACTTAATTCAGAGCCGTGGTATGCATGGGGTGAGGGGAGAGGGCAATACTGCCTATATGAGCTTTTTCGGACCTGACCTTCGCACCTCATGCCTAATCCGGCTCTTCAATTAAGCTGTACTCCTATAGTGTATCTAATTATCAGACTAGCCTGTGGCCTTTAATCTATGCAGACTTAATACAGCTGGCTATAACAGTGCAAATAACAGTCGGGACGTCCTTCAGTTTAATTAGAAGAATAATCAATACAACCTTTTCTAAATCCAATTAAAAAATCAATAAGTACTTCATCGCTGCCTTGTTAGTAAGACATTCGGTCTGGGCTAGGGTCAAAAGCAACCTATAAGATGTAAAAAAACCTTCATGACAGACGGACGGATACAAAAGTGATCTTATAAGGGTTCCGTTTTTCCTTTTAAGGCACGGGACCGTAAAAGGACACCGACAGTGATTCCAATCTTTAAATGACTTTCCATATTGTTTGTTAAAATTTCTAGGTAACGACACAATTACATTACACCACATAATACAGAGTCATTATTTCGAATTGCTCTAAACTCTCTCTTTTGCGGGTGGTAGGACTCTGTGCAGAGTCCGTCCGGATCGCTACCACCATCTTATCCATTAACCTACCGCCAAACAGCAGTGTTCGCACTGTTGTGTTCCGGTTTGGGGATAAGACAGCCGGTGTAATGACTAGCATAGAGGCATTCCATCTTAGTCCTCAGGGTCGGCAACGCATTTGCAGTCTTAGTCTTGTAGTCTTGTGAATGCGAATGTCTATGGGTCACAGTTTCCGCTTACCATCAGGTGGCCTGTGTGCTCGTTTGCCTTCTCTATGTCATAAAAAAAAAACCCGAATGTAATCTTTTGATAGTAGACTTTATTTTTTCATATCGCCTATAAATCAAACTTAACCTGACTTACGATAGCAATAAAACTATGCATTACATCTAAAAACATAGCTTTCGGAAAAATGAAAATTCGGGTAACTGAATATTCGGGAAAAATTAAATCTGTGAAAAACGGTACAAGTCGACTTAACTCGTAATATAAAAAGGTATATATACTAGACTTAAATCTTATTTCACCTGATCTTCAGAAGACTCTTCTGCAGACTAGGACCCCAGAATTTCGAATTTTGTAGTGTTCCCGACAAACATGTTTGATCAAAAATTCTCGCCGCTTAATGGTTTAATCTACGAATAGGAGTTGCGTTCCTTCAAATGACTTTATTCCCTGGCCACGCGTGGACCCTCGGTAATTGCTGCGTCACGCGCGCCAATAACTTTACTAACTCGGGCCACAATGAGCGCATGTCAGCTCTATTTGGGAGGACAGCTTAGGAATTCGGGGCTATAACGGCAGACAACATGGCGTACTTATATCGTTCTAGAACTATAAAAACCAATGCCAAAGTTTTGAAAGGCATACTCGGTGGTTAAAAAGCGGTACTTTTGTTGTTTTCGAGTAGTTTAGGTAAATAGTGTAGACTGTAGGGTAAGATTGACCTAATGCTTCAAAAGGTAGTAGATTTTTTTGTAGAATAAAATCTTATATATACAGATGTAGTGCATAATTGTTTTCCTTCGTATTTTCACGGAAACGTACGAACGTGTCTCGCTATTTCAGTCGGTCACAGTAAAGAGGTTGACTGAAGTAGCATGACACGTTCATACGTTTCCGTGAAAATACGAAGGAAAACAATTATGCACTACATCTGTACCTACTTACACTTTATTTTAACTCCTCGAAATAATCGTGTCTGTTATCTTTGTAAAGAGGTTTGTTTTGTTTCATAAAATTCGCCCCTTCTAGTTCATTTCCTTTTATATTATAGCAGAAGAATAATGTAGCAGCGTAAAATATTACGGCGCTTTCATAAACAAACAGTATTTTCCATACAACTCGATACAACGAACACTGTCTCGTCCAGAAATGTAATCTCACGTAAGTAATTGACTACGTCGGCGCTTCGGAATACACATTTGTATCAGGTGGGATAGTCCGAAACGAAAAGATTCGAAACTACTTGTGTTCTGTCCTTCTCACTCTATAGTATTGGAAGAATTGTAGGTAAGGGACAGCTGGTTTAACTGAGAGTTTCGATTAGAGCCTCAGGTATCGAGGAGTTATCCCCCTTATCCCTATAATATGTCGGGGTTCGCCCTTCCGCCGGCGCCGAGCCCCTAATAACACTCCCATTTCACAGGTATCATTCTAGGCTCCATTAAACTTCTATTTTTGGACAATTTGAACAGTTGTTTGGTATTTTGTGGTAATTTGGATGTCCTAACTAGTGTTGCCAGGTCTATTCCTACAAAAATTACGCTAATATAAAATCGAGACCTGGATTCCAAATCGGAACAATACGAATAATACAGTTGAAAAATCATGCCGTTTTACAGTGACAAATTTGGTGTTCCGTTTTCGAGCTCCAGTTGTTATCTCGTTTATGGACGGACCTAGTGATGTGCTGAAAATCGAAACGTGTTCATAGACACATAAAAATCGGGACGTCCTGCTTAAATAGGAACGTCTGGTAACACTAGTCCTAACATAATAAGGTTCGATCTGCGAACATTACGGTATGAACTCATTTCTTGGCGGGAGAGAATTTCAAATTCCCAGTGCGTGCAAATGGGGGCTTTTGGCAGTGATTCAAACAGTTTACGGCTATTAGTGCATAGCGTGATTGCGTCGCTTCAAAATAATGTGCAAATGCATGTAAGTACTCTTGCTTACGTTTTCGTGACCAAGGGCACTTATGTGCATTTATGCATTTAGTTAGGCAGTTCATTCTAGAAACAAAACTTTAAATGTGTCTGTAGAAAAATTTATGTTTGAAGAACGTCTTTTTAATGTCTCCTTCATTCATGATACAAGGTAACCAACTAAGATAAGACTGCGCTCACGATTTAGCTGCACGGCGCTAACAATGTACATTTTAAATATTGAACTTTTGTCAACAGCGGCTCCGTTCTTCACCGAGGAGCCTCAGGTCCTGAACCTCGCGGAGGGGGAGACCGCGGAGATCCGCTGCAGCGCCGATGGAACCCCCCAGCCCCAAATCAAGTGGGTGCACAACGGCAAGCCCATCGAACAGGCGGAGGACAACCCAAGGAGAACCGTCTCCGACAACTCCATCACCATCGTTGACCTGACGAAGAAGGACACTGGAAACTATGGCTGCAACGCGACCAATTCTATTGGCTACGTGTACAAGGATATCTACATTAATGTGCAATGTGAGTTTATGTTTGCTATGTTCCACTGGTTTTTGGCAGGATTTGTGATATATCCGGTGACCGGTTCGCAGTAAATTTGAAATTTTGCGTAAATATTCGAAATTTTAAGTATCGGGGCGGTACGTAATGGATGTAAAATATTACATAAGCGAAAAACTATCTAAGTGCGTGGATTAATGGAGACTTTGTCACGTTTGAGCCACTGTTACATAAATAAATAAATAAATAAATAAATATCAGGGGACAATGTCACACCAATTGACCTAGTCCCAAACTAAGCTCTAGGCTTGTGCTATGGGTACTAGACAACGATATAAATACTTATATAGAGAAATATATACTTAAATACATAGAAAACATCCATGACTCAGAAACAAATATTCTTGCTCATCACACAAATATATATATGATGATTGATGAATCAAAAACATAGTAAGGTTGTTTCAGGTTATATTAGTGTTTTATTCTGTGTAGCGGTTATTGTAAAACAGTCAAAAAGCATTACAAATGTTTTAGCCTCGATTAAATTTGACTAGGCGTGCGTATTTTCTTATGCATTCCCGTCACAACAGAAGTTATAATAATGCTACTGCCCATTTTCGACTGATAGCTATCCTATCAATTGATCCCCGGGAATCTATTACTCAACGAACGACAATCGAAAACGTCATGTCATTCTAAATTCGTTCATTCACGTTGTCACTCACAATTCCCGGCTTTTATTAAGAAACGGCTCTGTAAAAGTGTTCATATAACCGCTCAAAGCGGGCTGCGTTAATGGATATGTCGGTTGGGACGTTTGTTTACGGTCCCCGCGGTGCTTGTGCAAATCGCCTGTGTTTACTTGCACTTTGTGGATTCATACACTCATTGCGAGGATGGGGGAGCCAGTGTGAATAAGGAAAGTGGGATGTTTATATTATATTTCAGATATAGTTGTTGTGGATAGAAGTGGCACTAAGGGAGCGATAAAAAACCGTCGCCGCGCAGTAGGTATTATATTCCGATTTGCATTCGATTTCA
Organism: Acleris sparsana; assembly: GCA_923062465.1. NCBI lineage: Eukaryota > Metazoa > Arthropoda > Insecta > Lepidoptera > Tortricidae > Acleris > Acleris sparsana. The sequence goes on along the minus strand of OV281287.1, from coordinate 2,634,792 downwards.
AATTGAATTAGCTAAGGCCCAATTCTCACTTGACCGGTTTATAGTATTTGTTATTTTTCTTCAGGGTTTGTACTATTATCATAGGGAATTTAACGCTTGTATGTTGTACCGTTATAAAGATAAAACAAAAACAAAAATACATACGGGACCTTTAGGAGCTAGGGAGCTTTATTATTTCACTGTATCGTTTATTTTTATTTTTTTAGTAAATCCGTCGTTATATAAAAAAGAACCCGCTATTTATTACGGTTCAAAAGGTACAGTGCTTTGAAGTTAGGACAGATAGACAGACGGACGGACTGACAGCATAGGCTTAGTAATAATAGGGTCCCGTTGAGCACCATTCCAGACAGAACCCTAAAAAGAGTAGGTCGATTTTTTTTTTGACAATTTTCAAACACAGCGTATCATTTATGTAGCTTGTATTTGGTTTCGCTGCTATGTCGCATGATTGAACGACAAACATAATAAATGTCGTCGCGAGTGGGCAGGCTTCTTTCAGTTCTTCCAATACAGATTTAATCAATTCCTGAACGCCATCATTGACCTAGTTTAAATAATAGGCTATTTGACAACATTGAAAATATACTACAAATTGTGGTCATCCTATCTGATACTAGCGTAAAATAACGTATTTCACTTTATTTCACATTAAATTATGTCAATTTTTTTGAAAATTACACGAAATAATGATTTTTTTTTGAAATTTAATCTGTGGCAAAAACGCTATGTGATGTTAGAAATACTTTGTAATCTGTGATGTGAAGTCACATGCAAGTAAACAAAACAAACCCCAAATTCACTTCATATGCTAAGCTGTCAAATGAACTCGTTTTTTTACTTGTGTGTGACGTCACACTAGTCCGCCAAAGATAGAAACAGCGTTTTTCGCGTTGTTTTGAAAATTTAAAATTTAACTTACATTTTTATTGATAATACAGTAGAGTCTCAAGGAAATATCAATGTAGTGTGCTTGTTATGTGATAAAGAATCATTTAAAAACGTTTTCTAAAATTAGTCAAATGGCCTATTGTGTATCTGCCGCACCGAAGTCATAAGAGGTTCAATTGATCTTACAAGTTGTAAACGTTTATCTTTTATACAATGTCTCTGAAAGAGTACATAATTGAAAATTTCTCTTAGTGAAGTATTTTATAGGAAATTTTATATTGGCTAAATACCTTACAGACTAACATTCATCTTTACATAGTATAAAAACAAAAACCCGCCTTCAAAAATTCGAAGAATAACTTCTTATAAAATGGTAGGTAGGTCAGTCCAACTGTATTCGGTTTTTGGTTTAAAATATTGTAGGACGCCGACTTCTTTTGTTTTTTTTTAACCTTTATTTTATTTTATACTTTTTAGGGATCCTATTTATGCTGTTATGTAGTCCCACTTCTCAATTAATCTAATCTAATTTATTACCCAAGAAAGAAATTGATTTACCTATGTGTTTCTATAATCCAAATGCTTTAAATAATCACTTTTTAATTTTACCTAATATAAATGAGATATCAATTTCACAATTAACATACTTCGAGTTTGATAGATTCAGTAGCTCAGTATTCCACATTGACCCAGTGAGTTTGAATATGGTAAGTAAAATCATTAAGAGCCTTAAGTCAAATGCTGTAGGATGTGATGGAATCAATTTGAATTTACTTACATTGACATTCCCTTATACATTGGACACAATAATGCACTTAATTAATGCCTCCATTGAATCATCGGTAGTACCAGACATCTGGAAGCTGGCAATTGTGCATCCCTTACCTAAAACGGTTAATCCTGTTGAGCTAAAAGATATAAGGCCCATAAGCATACTTCCATGCCTTTCCAAAGTCCTGGAAAAAGCTGTCTGCATTCAGTTAACAGAATACCTGGAAAAGAATGCAATTCTACCTGAAAGACAGTCGGGCTTTAGGAAGGGCAGAAGCACTGTAACAGCATTACTGGACATAACCGATAATATTCTCTGCTCACAGGATCAAGGAATGTGTACACTTTTGGTTTTGCTGGATTACTCCAGAGCATTTGACTCCATTAATATTAACTTGCTTTTATCAAAGTTAAGCTATTATGGATTTGATAGCAAGGCTGTGCGATGGTTTGATAGTTATCTCAACAATCGCTATCAATATGTGAAGGTCACTAAAAAAGACGGAGCCACACTTGTTTCTGATAAGATGGGGGTCACTCAAGGTGTTCCCCAGGGCTCCATTCTTGGACCCATCCTGTTTATTTTATATTTAGCAGACATCAAGTCTCATATTCTTAATTGTAAATTTCATATATATGCCGATGATATGCAGGTATACATATCCTGTAAACCATCTGAGGTTGACAATGCAGTCTGTAAGCTAAATGAAGATCTTGTGAGAATATCAACCTGGGCCTCAAACAATGGTTTACTGCTGAATCCATCAAAAACAAAATATCTAGTATTAGGTAGTAAACAACAGCTCACCTCTTATAACCCCACTGTAGAAGTAGAGTTGTGTAATAAACCTATTGAGAGGGTGTATGAAGCGCGCAACCTGGGTCTCATTATGGACAGTGAGCTCAGATACGAGAAGCATGTATCCAACATGGTAAGGAGCTGCTTCTACATGTTAAAAGTGTTATACAGGGCTCGGCCATTCTTAAGTGAAAGTCTACGCATACAGCTGGTTGAGTCTCTCATACTATCAAAACTAAGTTACATGGATGTAGTTTTCGGTCCTCGACTCCAGGCAAAAACCAAGAGACTCATCCAAAGGGTACAAAATGCCTGTGCTCGTTTCTGCTTCGACATTCCGTTCAGGGCCCACGTGACTCCGTTTATTAACAGACACTCTATGCTGAAAATGCAGCACCGACGTAAGTTGCACCTCGCTTCTCTGCTTTTTGGAGTTATCAAACATCAAGCTCCACTTTATTTACACGAAAAGCTGACATTCTGTAGCGGTGGGCAGCGTCGGAAATGTGCAGTGCAGCTAACTACTTCTCGCCACGCCTCGGCGGTTTTTCGAGGTAGCTTCCGGTATTCGGCTACCAAATGCTGGAACAATATTCCACCACCTATCAGGAATCTGCAAAGCATATTTAACTTTAAAAAGAATCTGAAATCTTTCCTTTTTAACCATCAGGTTAGCCAAGGGACGCTTGCGCATGACACGAGTGCAATATGATATGACAGAAGAGGATGGAGGAAATACTTTTTATTTATTATATTTTGCCTACCTTCGCTGTATTTCCTATTTGCACTGGTGTCCGCTTTCTTATTTGTCTTCTCTCCCATCCGGATATAATAAAACGTGCTTTGTACAGGTTCTACGCCTATTGTGTTGTTGTCCTTCTCCGAGTTTTTGTTTTGTATTCCTTTTCTTGCCGACTGTTGTCACTTTGAAGACTTTTTGTTAGTTATTTTATACAATAGTGTAATATTTCTAAATGTATAACCAACAAAACATTTATTTATTTTATTTCTTGAATTGAAAGTCTATAATTTTTTTTATTTATTGTTGCGTAACCTATATGCTTGCTTTGTTTACGTTTCCATAGACTATAGTTATCTTTGGTATTATTTTATTGATTCTGTTTCCTTTGTGTTGCCAACTTTACCAGGCCATAAATTTTTATGGTCATTTGAGACGTTCGAGATAATCTCTAACAAATTATTGTGTTTGATCCTTGATGTTTTTCTTTTAGCGTTGTTTTGTGTTAAATGTGTCACTTTCCGTTTTTTCACCAAGCGGTTCCAACGGAAGACCAGTGCTGGCTTTACGGCTAGCGAATGCTGAGTTGGGACCGTTTCGTAACAATTTTTCTGTGTCTTGATTTTGTTTTGTCTGTGTAATGTGGTTTTGTTTTGTTGCGAATAAATGTCTCTTTATCTTTTATCTTTATCTTTATTAATGAGAAACTTAGAAAGTTTCAAGCTCGCAGCAAGCAACGCCGCGGTAAAGTCATAGTCATATTTAAACAATTAAATGTGCTTCGTCTTAGTCGCTCAACTACCTTAATCGAGATATCTTATCGCCACCCTTGAAATAGGTACCGTTAAGGAGCTCTTCATCATCAGGTCCACTTCACCATATAGTACTTAGCAATTAATGCACAAGTAACAGTGAAAAATACCGAAATCGCTATAGGTGTGCGGATAATATTTGAGGAGTTCCCTTGATTTCTCCAAGATCCCATCATCACATCGTAACATGTTGACTACTACGTAAAAAAATGACATCGGTGGTCTTCGAGTAATCGGAAAATATAAATAAATAAATAAAAGATCCCGACGAATTGAGAACCTCCTCCTTTTTTTAAGTCTTTCGAACTAAGTCGCTTTCCGCGTCTGTCTGTCTCTGTGTCTGTCTGTATTTCCGCTAACTCCTAAACCACGCAGCGGATTTTGATGCGGTTTCCACCATCAGTTTAATACTTTTTCACTTAAGGCTTATGTATAATGAATTCTGGTTTACGTACATAAAACTCACATACACCGAAGCGAAGCAACAATACAAACCTTACAACTAACGCCTAGGTGACAAAATAGCGTGGTCCTGATTTTATATAGCCACAGTTGACGTCGTCAGTCATCGTTCGTCGTTTATTTTCCTAGAAGAAAAATTCAGTTTGGCCCATCTAACTAAATCAGTCTAGCCGCCCCCAACCCTGACATATTCCTCCAATACACGCAAACGAACCGAAAGAACGGTTGCAGCTGCCCATCGCGTGTTGATGGGATTTACCTGAGCTCCGTGTCCTTTCACCCCGAAAAAAAAACGCGGGTGCGCCAAGGGGGAGATTGCGCAAGGACGTATCCTCCAAAAGGCCGTATATGCCATTTATTCTCGAACATTCGACCCTTTCCTCTTAGAAATGAGGTTGCACTGCCAAGGTTGATGGTAGAGACTTTAGAAGGGTGGATTTACGTTGAAACGAGCTTAATCGCTTGATCCGCGAGGGTGCGATATTGCGTTGTGACTCAGCGGGATTCTTTTAATTATAAGGACAATGCGGTTTACCGCTCAATTATATTATTAAACTGTAGTAATTATGTAACTTGCGGTATTGTACAGGAAAAGTTGGATATAAAAATACCTCCTGTGACATAAAAAACCTTTTACATATTATGGTATGGTTAAACCATTTTCGTTTCACATTGGGGTTTTAATTAAATTTGGTATTTCTGTTTTTTTTTAATAAGGATAAATGTAACGGTTATGAAGACTGAGACTCGTTATTATTTAACACGAACTAATAATAGGTTCATTTCGTTGTTTAACTGATAAAGTACTTATTTTACGTTACTTTTCCTCGTGTTTTATGCAAAGCAGCTTCTGCTAAAGTATAAACGCTTAGCTGTAATGTTTAACGCTAGTTCGTTGACCGCGCCGTGCTAATTCACCTGTTGCTGGAAACTGAGGCCTTTGCGTATTCTTTTGCAGAATTTAATTTTTTAGCTGGCGTTATAATCCGTATATTTTGTTCATCCTTAAACGTTTTATAATCTTGCCATTACAAATGTGTTTGGAGCTCACTTACCATTAGAATTTACCGTTTTTTCGTATGTGTCTTATCTTTGCCTGACAGACAGACACTGCATATAAATATGGGCCTAAAATATGGTTATCCCATAATCTTCCATGTACCCTGAAGTATGAAAATTGTAGTTTTATTTATATAGTTGTCTTTTTCCTTAAAGTCTTCAACTCTTGTATCGATACATTAGGTTTTTTCGGGTACACAAATCGTTCTGCCAAGTTGTCACAGTAAGACTGATAGTGAATTTTATACAGAGAAAAACGGAGGGAAAATGTGGGAAGCCGCGGGGAAGAATAATGTATGAGTACTTAATATGTGCTGTATAAACGTAAACGTAAAAATAAGCGTTTTAGCTATCTATCAGTAGAACTAGAGTAACTGTTTAATGTAGTTTTTACGAGTCTAACCCATGTTGACCCGCCCAGTTAAAAGGGTAGTAAAATCAGACGAAAATAATTTCATAACTGGGTTACTTCCCGTAATAAAACGCATATGAAATAATTAAAGGCCATTTAAAACTTATTTTCTCAACTTTCCAGAATTCCTGCTGTGAGTTGCTCATATAATACATTTTATTGTGTAAGTACGTTCGTCTCAAGAGGGTATCGTAGGTCGTATATTTTTAAAATATAAGACGTATCTTTATAGATTACAACGTACCTAAACAGATGTTTTTGCGAAAATTGCCATTTTATGTTCCAGATCAGTCCAAATGCTTGTTTAATGAAATGTAAATAATGCAAACAAAAGAGACCCTTTTAAAAAGTAGTGAAAGCTTGTCGGAAACGTCGATGTAAGGTTTTCGAGGGCGCGTTCAGACATCACGCAAGAACATTCACCCCACCCCCCCTCTCGCACAACGTTCTAAAGAAACCCTATACTCTTAGTACCTTGTGCAGAAAAAACATCGTTGCATATGACCGACTTAAGGTGTCTTCCCACTACACCGTACTACACCATGACTGTAATATGAACGTATCAGGCCCGGAAGGTAATTCGTATTAAGATGTTGGTCGGTGACGGAACGGTCCAGTGGCCATAGTCTCATACTTTTTTTGTCTGACACGTTCCTATTACGGTGATGGTATGATACGGTGTAGTGGGAAGACACCTTTTAGACCAGAATTCATTCAGAGCTCGTCAGAAACCTTACAAATAGAGCATTTACATTTCGATTCCGCTCGAACAGAATATAAATTATTTCAATTTTGATCAAAAAGCAAAATGAACTGTTCCCGCTCGAAATACTGGTTAATTTTGCTCGTTAATTGGTTTGCACCGCCCACCAACACAACCCTTTTTTCGCCTTACCTACCGGCTAGCTCGCGGCTAGTCAAGCAGGCTTTATTATTTTAAAACACTATAATTGCCACGTCATCCATGTGAAAGCAGAATCAAAAACGAAAAAAAAACAGATTAATCCTAGGTGATAACTCTCGCGAATCTATTCCGCTCCGAGCGAGCCTTAAAGAACCAGGTTAAAAAACCAAATTAACCGGTATTTTTCGAACACCTCCCAAGCCCTGCTCCTAAAGCACCTTTAGAATTATAGCGACTTAATTCAACATTTCAGCTTTCGACTCTGTGTCATAAATTTATTACTATAGATAGACCTAACTTGAATACCAACATTTGCTAATTAGGTCACTATAATTCCAAAGATGCGCATGATTGAAATCATTACTTCACTTTGACACTTTAGCTTTAGTAGTTTTTACTACTTAGTTGACTGTACATTGTTGATTAAATCTATAAAAAGCCACCGTCTTGGCCCCTCCGCGGAAGCGCCGGCGCTGTATTGGCCGCATCCTCGCTCACACGCCCACACCTCACTCTCTGGATTGTACCAGCGGACGTGCTTGCGCCTACGACGCTTGCTTCGAGGAATGACATAGATCATCATAAACGTGGAAGTTGAATAGTACAACTGGGTCTGTGCTGTTTAGGAGAACGTTTTGGTCGAGTGTATCACTGCTTAAATTTTCATTTACTTTAGATATTTTTAGCTGCATCAGTTTACATTTTATCGTAGTTTCAGGTCTAACCTAACCTAGTAAATAACTTTTTAAATAATGATACAAACGAACAAAAGTATTTCACCGACAAAGCAAGCAGACACCGAGTTGAACTTAGTCTTGTGCAAACACACTTTACAAAAACTTTCGCATTTGAATGACCTACAGACAAAAGTTTTAGTAACTAACTAAGACCCTGTTAGTACCTATTCACAAACAATACTTTATGGATCCTTTACTAAACGCACTGTGTTCAATACAGCTTTGTGATTGGTCCTTTTTAACTTACCTTTTGTTTATAAGACGATTTGAACGAGCCTGTGCGTTCGTGAGCTCTGTGAGGCCTCATAGTGACGTTTGTGAATACGGGTGTAAGAATTAATCATGCGTAGATTGCTACTCGAAAATATTCTGAAATATATGACAAGTTCTAAGTGACCTAATAATTTCCAGCTGATCAGTTTACTGAGTCATTTTGATAACAAGGTGTATTCGGTCCAAGGTATTCCCGGTGAGTAAGGAGGCTGGATCGATCGGGGCACGTAACGAGTAGTCTCACCCTTCGCTTCGCGGAGTTTACTCGATCTCTACCGATTTTCTAATATGGCGGAAAAATCGTTGATACGGTCATAAGTAACATACTTAACCATTTGTCAAACATGGCGTTTCTCAAATTTTCTTTTGGTTCCTAGCTGTAGACGTAATTTTTTTTTTTTCAATAATTTTTTTTTCACTGACCAATAAATAAACAAAACCAGCAAAAATTTGGCACATAAGTTCCTTCTTTACAGCAGATGAAAATGAGCAGTAGTATTTGCGATCCACGTAGGTGCGTAGGTCAAATTGACGTCGCACAAGACTATCGTTTTTGTACATTGAAGTTATTTAAAGTACTGTCAGTTCAATGGACCCTGATTCACTATGGAGCTGTGTCACAGTAACGTTATGATTCAAGTCCTAAGAAGTGTCAAACATATTGTTTTATTATGTCACTGTGAACCCGTTCTATAGAGGGTCAGGGTCCCATTGGACAGATAGTACATACAACTAATAAGCAGTGATCGGGGAAAACGATGCAAAACTTTAACAAAACTTAACAAAAATTACATTACAGCCATGAAACTAATAATAACCCTTATACCAAATCAGAGACTCTGATATGGAGTTAAATTGAACACTAATCTACCAATATTATTCTTATTTTATAATAATATTGTTCTTTTTCTTGGTTGCAAGTTCTCCTTTATGTCAGCATTACAAGTTTTGTTAAAGTTTTGCACCGTTTTCCCCGATCACTGCTAATAAGTATCACAAGATTTCGTGTATCTACTATTATGCACTATTCTATGGTAAGAAATGACAATAAGTGACTGATTGTGATCCTCAGCGATCCCGCCAGAGATTCAGGAAGGGCCGGAGAACCTGACCAAGGTAGACGGGTCCGAGGCTGTGATGCGGTGCCGCGTGTTCGGCGCGCCGCGCCCGCTCGTCAAGTGGATTCGGGACGGCGTGGAGCTCACGGGCGGCAAGTGAGTACAGTACACACTAGGACTGATGGTGTTTACCTGAACGGCTTACGTCAAATACAAAATGTGTCACTCACACGCCAAACATCTATTTTAATCTGAACCAGTGGCAGCCGTAGCATTGTTGGCGTCAGTGGAACGACTTTCAGTTGACGGCCCCGTCTGTGACGTTTAAAAGGTTAAATGAGCTGTCAAAATAAATAAATAATAAGGATCGGTACGGACTAGGTTTAGCTTATAACGGTGACTTTAAGATGTTTCCATGGGTTAGTAGTAGAAGGACTGAGTCGCAAAAGTATTGACTCGTACCACATCGCTTGTAGCCTGAGTCACAAAATGACCACATTGCCATTTTCATCAGACAGAAGCCCCGCGCCCCGCGCAGCGGGGCTTCTATTGTTGAGCAATTGGCCTTTCGGTGATTTGATAACGTTACCTAACGAACCTCTAACGAGTAACGCAAACGAAGTGGTCATTTTGCGACTGTAGGCTGTAGTATCATATTATTATTTCAGAATTAATTAAACCACTCAACCAATTTAAATTTATTTGGGCATGGTTAATGGATATACCGAGCCAAAAACGTTATTTTTTAAATATCACAATATAGAAAGTCAAAATCAAGTCGGCATGTATATATTAATTAGTAAATAGTGACTTGATTCTAAAACCACAGTATGCCCCCAAAACCCTACCCTACTTATTTTCAATCTATTTGTTGAAGTGTTCTCAAGTGTCCTCGTGTTATCCTCTGTGTTTAGTTTCAACATAACGACGGAGGGGGATCTGGTTATTCGCAACGTCAGCTACTCGAACGCCGGTCGGTACCAGTGCTACGCGAAAAACACCTTCGGAGAGACTTCTGCGTATGGATCACTCACGGTTAAAAGTAAGAAAACAACATTCACTATTATCCCAAGGGAACCCTGATCCAACGAGAATTGAGTCACAGTGACGTTATGATTCAAGTCGTAAGAAGTGTCAAACAAATTATACCAAGTGCAAGAATGACAGCTGTCCATTTAGAACAAATTTAAACAACCAACCTGTCAACAAGGTCAAAACGTTGACATTGGCAAAATCATCAAGTATCTTGATGATTAAGGAGATGGGGCCTTGTATTTTAGAGAGCTCATATAGGGTTCCGTACCGCCGAACAGTAGGTATTATTATTATATTCTGATTTGAATCCAATTTCTAAAGGAATGAGCGGAAGTCCAACTTACACTTTCCAATTTTTTAGTATCTGTCGTTTTTCTCAGTGTTTGTACTATAATCGTACCAAATTTGACGCTTGTATATTTTACCTTTTTTATGATGAAACAAAAATAAAAGTAAACTTATATGGGGACCCCCATACACATTTGTTAGTAATCTCAACGTAATTCTGAAAAAAATCTGGCCACTATCTATTACGATTCAAAAGATAGAGGTCTTCAAAGTTATGACGGACGAACGGACAGCGTAGGCATATTATTAGGGTCCCGTTGGGCTGTCATCAGGTACGGAACCCCCAAAAACGGAAATGAATTGTGTTGCGATATAGCTTTTAAAATTGAATTAATTCCGTAGAGCGCACCGTAATCACGGACAAGCCGGACGACTACGAGGTGGCCGCCGGGTCGTCGGCGACGTTCCGCTGCACGGCCAACGCCGACGACTCGCTGCAGCTCGAGATCATCTGGCTCAACGACGGGCAGCCCATCGACCACGAGAGCCAGCCGCGGTTCCGCGTCACCAACGACTACTCGCTGCTGATCTCGGACACGAGCGAGCTGGACTCCGGCGAGTACACGTGCATCGCGCGCACGCAGGTCGACGAGGCGCGCGCGCAGGCCACGCTCACTGTGCAAGGTAACTCCAGCTAGGGCGTCAGTCTCTCTGCAGAATCCTGTCAAACATACACAACGAAGGTACACAATTTAAATATAATGAATAAAACATTTTAGAACAATCTATGCGCCGTTTTGTAGTAGTTAGTACATAACCCTATTGGGAAACTATTTCCCACTTAATTTTATATATTTTTTAAACATTTCTGTTCTATGTATGTTCTTAATAAAGTTTATATAAGGAATATAAACTTTATTAAGAACATACATAGAACAGAAATGTTCTAATTTTTTTTCCGTTTGATTAAGAGTTACATTTCTGTAATAGAGAGGAAAAAAAGTTTTGAAACATTATTTCCTTTAAAACCGTTAAAAAGACTCATTTGCGCCTCTTCCGGAATAGCACGAACTTATTTGGTTCTAAATAAATGTAAAAAAGTATTTTCCAGATCTATTAAATGGAAGGATAAATTTCTAAAATTAGTTGACATCTCACCTGGTTATTATTGAAACAACTTTGCCTGAAGTATAAATTGCCTTATGTCCAACGTCTCATATGAAATCTACTAAGCAAAGCTACCATCCCATTTCGATTAGGATCTCATTGACTAAAATTCATTGAGTAAAAAGGCGCATTTAATAATATTTACTCTATCTAAACTTTCAAGAATAAACATTCTATCCTTTCGATTTCAGATAAGCCCAACGCTCCGCAATTGCAAGGCATCGAATGCAGCGCTAGGGTAGCCACTCTCCGCTGGAGCCCTCAGGGAGACAACAGGGCACCCATACTCCGTTTCTCCATACAATACAACACAACGTTCACTCCGGACACCTGGGAGATAGCCAACGACAACGTACCCGCCATCGACACCGCTTGGACTGTGGAATTGACCCCCTGGGCCAACTACACCTTCAGGGTCATCGCACATAATAAGATTGGGCCCTCAGCGCCCTCGGGACACTCTGAAGTGTGTACGACACAACCTGACGTCCCGTACAAGAACCCTGATAATGTGGAGGGCAGGGGCACTGACCCTACGAACATGTACATATTTTGGTCGGTGAGTATTTTTTCGATTGTTTAGTTGAAAATACAGGGTTTTGTAAATGGTATTATTGTGTTGATAGTTTTTGTGATGTTTTGTGCTACGCTTTCACTGTATCTTGTCAATAAAAAACTAGGCGTGGTGACAGGAAGAACTATAATATCCTCAAGGGCAACAATCGCATTAGCAGTTTTAGGGTAAAGAAAAATGTTGCCAAACTTATGGTGGTTTTTTCTGCAGCTACCGAAGGTATGAACTCAAAATTTGGCATAGTTGTTAAACTTGCTTGCCCGCATTTATTTATAATTAAAAAAAAAACGATTTTTTTTTTTTGTTGTTATTATCATTAGAAATGGGGTCTCAATGGATAAAATAAAATGAGGTTATTACAGCAAATATAGGGTCTCTTATAAAAAATTGCATTTTTCAAACATTTAAAAAAAAACTTACATACACGTCTGAAAACGTAGAATCAATTACCATAAATATTTTTTTTCCGTATCAATAAGTTGACTACTTTATTTCATATGAAATTGAGTTCAAAAAGGTTTCGACTCTTTCCCCAGAGAAGATTTTTGGTTTACTACTCTAAAACCAGGTCCTTTACTACGCGAGCCTCTCATTTGATCTTTTTTATGCTATACGAGTCTAAACTAACCCAACTCTGTTTTCCTTCCAGAAAATGCCCCAAATTGAGCACAACGGCCCCGGGTTCTCGTACCTGGTGTCATACCGGCGCGACATCGCCGGCGCGCCCTGGACCGAGGAGGCCGTGCTGGACTGGCGCCAGAACGAGCTGCTCGTGCCCAACACGCCAACCTTCGTGCCCTACAAGATCAAGGTACGGTGCAAACACCTAGTGACTGCCCTCTAAAATACTACTTTGACACCTAGTGTCACTAGGCTAGCGATTGTTGAATTATCGTCTATTTTACCTTATGTTAAAGCTCATGGGGCCAATTTTCCCTATCCTACAAACTCTTCGCCACTGAAGGTCGGCAGTCTTCACACACAAAGTAGTGTTACCACAAATATGCAATATCTTATTAGTCCTATCCTACTTATATTACAAAATAGCTTCTGTCCGAGATTTCGTTTGCAATGAGTGATGATGATGACTATCCCACCGTAAGAAAAGTTTTATTTTTTGGAACCGGAACCGGAACTTACGTTGGAGTCGGAGATGGAAAATTGAGTTGTGTGTGTGTGGGTGGTGTGTGTAATGTGTAAGCACACGGGATACGGGATGATGATGATGAGTGGGGACGCCGCCGAGGCAGGCGGGCGGTCGAGACGGGATACGGTATTGGCTGCGACAAGTACTGATGTAGTGCATAATTGTTTTCCTTCGTATATTCACGGAAACGTACGAACGTGTCATGCTACGTCAGTTAACCTCAGTACTTTTTGTACTGTAACCGACTAAAATAGCTAGACACGTTCGTACGTTTCCGTGAAAATACGAAGGAAAACAATTATGCACTATATCTGTATGCACTTGGTTATAGACTATCAACTTTCGATTAAAACCTCCGAATAAAAGTGGGTTCGATTTATTACCGGATTTGAAGCTGCGTAACATCCCTAATTAATAATATTAATGTGGTATAACTGTTGTGAGAAAGTTTGTCTCTCAGTTACGCATGAAAGGTTAAAGGGATTTGGACGCGTTCCATAACCCTGACTGTAATTCCCAAATGTATAAAAATAAAGCAACCATATGATTGTCAGGTGATTGCGCGCAACTACAAAGGCACGGCCAACGTGGCCCCCGTGGAGGTGACGGGCTGGTCGGGCGAGGACACGCCGCGCCTGGCGCCCGGCAACTTCAGCCTCGACGAGGTGCTCTCCGGGACCAGCGCGCGCTTCTCCTGGAGCCCCGTGCCCGCCAGCTCCGTGCAGGGGCACTTCATGGGGTACCGCATCCACGCCTGGACCGACGGCGCCGAGGACCAGGTGCGCGAGATCAAGGCCACGCACAACTCCACCACAGCCTTAGTCGGAGTGCTCAAGCCCTACCAGAAGAATTACGTCCGCATCATGGCCTACAATGGACACGCTAACGGCCCGCCTAGCGAAACCCTCAACTTTGTCACCCCCGAAGGCCTCCCCGGAACCGTCCGCTCCTTCGAAGCGCACCCGCTCGGCTCCTCCGCCATGCTCCTCAAATTCGACAAACCGATGGACGAAAACGGCATCCTCACCGGCTACAAAGTCTACTATCTCGAAGTCACAGGCACCAGCCCCGGTCCTAAACAGGAGCGGAAGAAAATAATCGACCCTAGGTTCGACCGCGCAAAGCTTGCCGGGTTAAAACCGAACACGAAATACAGGATCGAAATCAAAGCTATGACCAAAGCTGGGGAGGGGGAGAGTTATTACGTGGAACAGTCGACCAGGTCGGTGGTGAACGCGAAACCTGATACACCGGTGTTTGAAGCTTATACTGTCCCGGCCAACAAAGGCACGGCTCACATTTTAGTGCGATGGCTGCCACACTCGGAAGGACATCCGGGGACGCACTTTGTGGCGTCTTATAGGCTCAAGGGACATCCTCAATGGAGTGATACGAACGATATTACTGACGACGACTTTGTGATATTGACGGGGCTGGAACCCGGGCGGCTGTATGAAGTCAAGATAACTGCGCACGACGGCCAGTATTTCAGCACTAGTGAGATAAAAGAAGTTGATACTACTAATGGTAAGTTTAAATTTGATTATGTAGGTAATTAAAAAAGAAAAATAGTTTCAAGTTTAATACTGTCTTCTGGAGAAAATGTTGACGTAAAATTATAAATGTTGTTGCTTTAGAGCTAAAGTCGGAGTTTATATGTAAACTCTGACTTAGGCGGTGACTATGGAACGCCAGGAGCCCTAGTCTAAACATAAAACTTTAATTTCCTCTACATTCATCAACCTCTTAAAACACAGAGAAATATATACAAAAAATACACAATCGTGAAATGGTTCCAACTCAACATAATGCTGGCATTAGTACCATGAGGTTTAATTAGTGTCGTGTACCCAGGCGGTCCGCTGATAATGCCGAACGACACGATGGCGACGGCGGGCTGGTTCATCGGCGTGATGCTGGCGCTGGCCTTCCTGCTGCTGGTGCTGGTGCTGGTGTGCGTGGCGCGCCGCAACCGCGGCGGCAAGTACGACGTGCACGACCGCGAGCTGGCGCACGGCCGGCGCGACCACCCCGACACCGGCTTCCACGAGTACACGCACCCGTGCGTAGCCTTCTTTCTATTCTCGCTGAACAAATCTATTTACGCTTACCCAGGTTCAGAGGGACCTGGAATGGTTATGGGACTCTCCGACCGAGAGCGGCCGGAATACCGACTAAACCCCACACAAGATACTAATTTTGCGCATACAGAGTCGCTTGCGCCCTTTAGTTCATTATAATGCGAGAGCGTATTTGTTTGGTTGTTCCGTTCTTACGAATCAACGCTTAAAAGAAAGGAAGGAATAGCTGCAAATTACTTCTGGGCGGACATCTTACTAATTATTGTATTACTTACGATCTATTTCTTAAAAAAAACGCGATTTTTTCACAGTCTCGACAACAAGTCGCGGCATTCAATGGGCAGCGCCAAGCCAGGCCCGGAAAGCGATACCGACTCCATGGCTGAATATGGTGAAGGAGAAACCGGTACGTCGCTTACTATTTCTTTCGATAACACTGTACCATAATGGACTTTGGTGAGCCATTATAGAATACTGCAAAGAAATGATGTAGAAATTATTCATTGACTCTCCGCGACAGTATTCTATAATGGATCATTATAAAACTGTTTGACTTAAGCGAGTTATGGAGTCGACTTTATAGTTAAAACTCGCATCATATTTATATTTAATTATTTATTGCTTTCAAATATTTAATTTTCAACATAATTACACCTATAGGAATACCTTTTATCAGATTATGTTAAGCAATTTATACATATTTAAGGAATCGTTTTTTTTCTTTATTAATTATGGACACCATAAATGATTGAGTATGAGAATGGGTATAAGGCGTGTTCTAAAATTGATGTCAACTCCATATCTCTCTTTAGTCTTACCATACTATGAAAACACTAAGCCCTAATCATCAATGATATTTCGTGACCGTTCTAGATTCTTGACTAAACACTAATTGCTTAATGCTCTCTAAGAAATAAGTTCTTTAAAAGTAATCTCTCATTTAAGCTCGATTGTATTTTATTGCACGCTGATTAAGTTGTTAATGATTTTGATTTTAATTATTTTCTAGAGTTTAGCTAATTATTTTGCTATCTTCATTTTTCATGTTTTTGTTTTTTTAATAAAGTTTACTGGAAATTATACAACCCAAACATGAGCCATGTGGATTGAATTTATTATTCTGTACGCGAAAACCAGAGAATTTCGGATTTTGATCAGGGTCGCCATGTCACAATAATACTGTATCGACTTGACAGCGATCTCTTGCTATCTAGTGAAAAAAAATGATTTAAGAAATTTTATTGAAGGTCGTATAGTTTCCAGTAATAGTAGCATGTGTTGCGTGTGTGTGACGGCATGGTCTTGCAGCGGGCATGAACGAGGACGGGTCCTTCATCGGGCAGTACGGCCGCAAGCGCCGCCCGCCCGCCAGCCAGCAGGACTCCGCCTCCGGCGCCTTCGCCACCCTCGTCTAGCCCCGCGCCCACCTCACCCCCACCCCGCACCCTTTGGGCCCCTTCAATCTATCCTGTCACTTGCGACATTTGTAACAAATGAAACAAGCCTTATAAAATAGTCACAAGTTCTCCCACATACAGCCGAGTTATCGCGCGTTAATCTCCTGGCTGAATATCATCACACCCTCGCCCTACTACGTCCGCTTTGTCACACGTAGTGCCATCATCACTTCGAATTTAAATTCAGAACAGTCAACTAATCGGCGTCGCGTCTCCGATCTTCGCTCTGATTGGTCCGCTCGAGTGAATTCGCCCGCCAAAATTTGTGCTGAATCTCAGTGATCTGATTTTGTTATTTAGAATAGAAATTAAATTACTAATTGTTTAGGCATCTTCCGGGCGTTCAGGGTCTTTATTGTACTATTTTAGAAATAGTTTGAATAAAGGCTGGTTCACGTACCCTTTGAGTATAAAAACGAAACGTTTTGTTGCACAGAATCTCTGCTACTTACTTTTAGGTTAGTTTAGTGTCAAGTACACTTTAATTTTAAGCTAGGTTGTAAAAATTGATATTATGGTTAAATTGAGTGAGATGGAGTGAAATAATTGTCCTAATTATTTTATTATTTTACATTATTATACAAATTTGCTTCGTTTTATATTTTTGAATGCATTTATAGTTAGGATTCCTTTTCCGTCCTTTGTCCTTCAATGTTTGCCTGTGCACGAGAACCGCTGTTGTTATTTTTTATTTACGAGGTATGTTTTTTGTTTTAATGATTTTGTTTTAAGCTTCCGTAATACATTTATTTGCAAGAAACTAAGATTTCCTATGTCGGCTGCTAATCTGGCTTTATTACCTTTGATATTGTTACAAGATGTTTTTTATCTTTATTCTGTACATATTGTTTATGATATGTATGTTTGGTAAAAATTATAAAGTATAAACGAAAAATTTGTTTAAAGAAAGAGACTACATGGTATTTAAAAGTAGAAATACAATTTTTAAACAATATTATCATTACATAGACAGTATTTAAATTAATTAAGGTCAACATCGTTTTTATTTCTTATTTACAAATAGAGAATAAGTAACAGGCTTTACAATTGAGTGTTTGCCCGTGTTACTTACTCATAAAAGTATGCCAGCACGGTGTACTAGCAGAAGTCGATATCAATGTGACCCCAAATTGAAAATGCGTTAGTATGTAGGATAGTGGGTTGTTTGTCGGTGTAGAGCAATGGTAACGGATGAGTGTGTCGGCAGGTCGGTTCACGGAAGACGGATCGTTCATCGGGCAGTACGCGCCCGGCGCCCGCGCGCTGCCGCCCGCGCCGCGCGCGCCCGCGCCGCCCACCTACGTGTAGCGCGACCTACGTGTAGCCGTGCAGCGTCTCCCGGCACGTGGACGCCAATCGACCGACAACTAATATAATACAATTATACACAGTCTAACGATCTGGTCACCATGACACTTCACTACCACGCCAATACCAAATGTAACCAACTTCCACTGACTGATAATTATATTGAGTGAAATAGAACATTTATCCTACGAGCAACTAAAAACTATAAAAAACGGTGAGCGATCACACTGTCGGTTGACATAATTTTAAAGATTTTATCTTGATTTTAAAACTAATAAATGTCTATATCAACATCTTGAAGACTTTAACAGTAATTTATACACAATATTATTTGTAATTAGTGAGAAATGATACAAGTGGCAAGTAAAAAAAAAAGTATTAAGAAACATTAGTACGTTTCTTTTTAAGGATCTAACTTGACCTGCGAACCGCCCAAACGATCGGCCAGAAACAACTGTGTGTAGGCTAAAACTTGCAACATCTCTCACTAAAAATACGTGTGGTTATCAACAATGTAACATAATAATCTACTAATCGAAACTAGAATGTGTTGGTGTTATAAACGATATAGTGGGTGTTAGAAATCGACATATTTTAAGCAGCATTTTCTGTAACGTTCTCTCGAATTTAGAACTAACACCCGGTATAGAATCTCAGTAAGAATACGAATGTTCTTTGTAAGGTAGCTAGTCCTAGCTACAAATTCGCCGTGTCCACACCAACCACACGTGCTGACACACGGTTGGTGTGAACGCGACAGCTTACTTTCTATACGAATGTATTTTTCAAAAAGCTATACTGCCACTATTTGGATTTTAAGCACAGTCTATGTGGTGTGCATTTTGACGTTTTAGTTGAAATTTATTAGTTAAAGGGCGAAGTTAGTGTAAGCTGAAATTGACGCCTACTTCAGTAGGGCCCTGAACGCAGTGTCAGTAGTGTCGGCTATTAGAGTTAAATTAGGTTTTTTATCGACATTCAAGCATCGGCAAGCTATAGTATAAACTTCGCCTACGCGACACAAAATAACTACACAATAGGTATTTTAACATGCCAATATCCGTTTGTAATAGTACATCAATGTACCTATAAAGTTTGAATTTGCGTGTCTTATTGGGATAGGTCCGTCCTCACCCGCATAAGGTTCTCAAATTGGGTATTTTACAGTGTCGCGTCTCATCGATTCGAAGGTATTTATGTGCGTCTGTGATTCTTCAACAAATTAGTTTATTTATGAGACTGATTTTAAGTAATAAATGTACCTAATAATAGTCCTCATGATCTGACACTTTAATATTCAGCTTGTAGGCGACGTTTTGGCTCGATATCAATTACGTAATGTAAAGGGTGCGCGGGAGTTGTTAAGAGAAGCTATTTTTGTCACAGAATAGGGTAATCGATAAAGATATTAGCTCTGGGTACCGGTGGTCAGCGCTGTAGGGGCGAGGGGGGACTTACGGCATGCGGGAGACGGGTGCGAGCTACAGAGCGAATCCTCTGTAACTTTCTAAGGAGCAATATTTTCAGTCAATGTACAAGGGGAAGTTGCCATGAGTCTCTGTTATTCCTATTGCATTATTTTTATATCAAAATCATATCTATCCTATTTTCAATTGTTAAAATCCTTCACTCTATGATATTTCATATTTAGTCGCTACTCGCGTCCGAGAAACGGCATGAAAGTTCAGATTTCATAAAGTATATGGAAACTGCATCTTATTCTACCTTATATCTGTGTCCTTTTCGGCATTTTTAAGTCGCGGGTAGCTTTACAACGCTTTGGACCACAAAGATGCATATTTTTTAAATCAACTACGACTGTTTAGTAATGTCACTTCATAAATGTATTTTCTAACAGAGCTATCTTACGCTTCCATATTTTTTTAAATAGCCGGTCGTGTTCTGGCAAATAAAATAACCTTATGTCGCTGAGAATTAGATTGAAACTCGTGATGTATTAATGACAAGGCAGCTACGTTATATTAACTTAAGAGGTAGAGAGTTTGAATTAGGATGTTTTATTTGGCAAGACGCGACTGGTTGATATCGGTAAATAATATATTTTATTATTGTAGTAATAAAGTATATTTTTGTACATCGCAGCTTGGCCACCGGTTTGTTGGTGCTTCGCGGGTTGTAGGTTCTGGTCGGTGACGGTGGTATAAACTCTCATGCTTAATTAAAAACGGTGTAAGTGCATTGGAATTAGATGTTACTTACAACGTTTTTGAATTAGTTGAATGGCATTTGGTACCAGCAACAAGATAGCGTTTGCGCGTAGTACAGCTAATTTAGGATAAGAAGAATTGACTACGTAGTAGGAGTCTACTTAAATTGGTCTAGTCATATACAGAACAAAACAAGCCTAATAAAAAACAAGCAGGCTTTTTTAAATGTTGACGTCTATATATTATGTGAAATTCCCACAACCAAGACCAATCTAACGACACTTAATATGTTAAAATCCATCAAGCCGTTTAGGCTGCAGTGTGCCAAAAAAAATGACATACATAAATACATACATACACTCGAAAAACTTGACCCTCGTTGACGCAGTCGGGTAATAATGGCACATAATGTTCATCTTATCCTAATTTAGCTGTTTCCTTATCCCTCCAGATGGTCTAGGAAGGAATGGAGTTCGAAATAGCTACTAAGATCCTCGTGGTCTTCGTATTGGCTATTGCTACCGCGGTTGTTGAAACGTTATAGTTAAGTTTTTCTCTGTAATATTAATTCCCTTTTGTCGATCGAAGTATTCGTTGACTGTGAACTGAATTCCCACATTTGTCCTCTATAATAATTATACCCCGTTCACGATGTAACTAGATGTAAATAATATCACTAGATGCGTCACATCTAGCGCGTCATAAATCTCTCTATATCTATTAAGGCTTATTTGGTATTCCTCTAATATTTGTCATAAGATATTTGTTCGCACTACAAATTATCCCAAGTTGATGTTCCGTGTTTACGCCGGCGCGGGCGCGCACGTTTATTTTTAAACGCCAAGTGACAGCTGTCAGTTTCAAATGACGGGAGATTAGCAGATGCCAACTGTCAAGTTGACAGCGTGCTGTTTGGTCGCGGCGCGCCCTTGGATGCCGGGGCGATTGTATCTCGTGTTTAGATGTAAGGCTAGGTCTCGTGTTAACTAATATTTAGCAGGCATTGCGTTCGCTTGTCGCATCTATAATGTAATATTTATTCTTTGCATTACACGTCACAAATTCTGTCTAGCACGCAACGCGATGCCATGTCGCCAAAGGGAAAGAACACACTACAAAACATTACGTATGCAAGTGACAATTTGGTCGACATCGTATCGCTTATTTATTCTATTATTAATTATTATCAATAATTTATGTGTGTTGTACTTCCTTCTTCGCCTGAAAGGTGTCGGGTCCTAAGTAATACATTCCACGCGGTAAAACCATGTTGATTTTTCAGATATCTCTTTATTTGTTTAGTTTTCTTTGCGCCGCCGGTTGGATGAGATCTGTTTGAAAAACTAGACTGTGTCGTGTGCAATAGAAAACTAACGTAATTACTGCTTTTAAATTATTTGACGTATCTATTGTATACAGGATGTAACGACGCAACGCGGTTCTCGGTTAGAGCTTACTGTCACTATTGGTACCTTGAACATCGCATTATATTTATATTTGATGGCACTGTTATCATAACCCCTTTAAGTTGTTTGTTAAGGAGTCTTTATCATGTCTATTGTCTAGTAAGAATTTAATATATATTAATATTAATTATTAGTAAGAGAGCCTTGTTCAATTCGCGTCTGTTTCGTCGCTTATTATACCCTCTCTGTTGATCATTGAGTAATCCTTTGCCTTAATAAATATTCGTTACGAATCAAATAGACATTGGAGACGTTGATTGTTGAAGGAACCCACCAAATTTACGGTGAAAATTTCACTGCCTTGAGTCCAAATTCTTTTAATTCCCGTGTGTTCAGTTTTCTCCTGTTTAGAATAAATGGCACTTGTCCTTGGAGTATGGGACTGCATGTAATCAATGCAAGTAGCACAAGTATGCATTTATTTAGAGCATATTACATCCGAATATTGAAGTTTTTGTCAAGTAAAATTGAATTTAGAGAAGCATATTGTAGATATCAGTTGTATAATGGACGCTAGAGTTATTATAAACGAAGTAAAATCAGGTGTAGTTGAAGCCGAGCAGCTGTTGATGGAACCTCCGTTGTTTAATGCTGGTAGATACTAATTGTGGTGATCGCTGTTTCGTTAGTGCGACGGCTGGAGGCAGTCAGGAAGATGAGAATTGGAATTCTGTAACAGTTCAAGGTTCTCTCTATCTCGTTCCCTCTTAGGCCATGATTGGACTCAAGAGGGATAGCAACTGAAGTTATCACAATATTTAAAGTGATGTCTGATATCGTTAGCTTCCCGACTGTCTTATTACAATTGTATATGCCACTGTCTGCAATCTTATTGATTTGAAAAACTCTTTCACTATTTATAGATCTGGTAATACTGACTCAAAAATCATTAGTGAAACAAGGTGACTGATTGAAAAATGATCGGCTTTTAGTATTGATATTAGACATCTGGCGAAATCACTGCCGAACCGCCATAAATAAATAAAAAAGATCTGGTTAAGTTGATAGATTGTGTTGTGTAAAGTTAATAGATTTGCATAAAAAAGACAGTGGTATTTACAATACTTGCCGCTGAGCGGGCTTCACGCCGCATTCGATGTGTTGTTAGGTTGCATTCAATAACAAAAATTAGACTTAAATCATGACAATGTGTTTTTTTTATTTGTTTAAAAAAATAACTGACCTCGTGCGATCACGGTAATAATTTACATTTTAGTTGTGCATTAAGTAACGGTAATTTATTGTGTAACTATGATGAATATTTTTTTATGTTGCATAGAAAATAAATTTTAAGAAATTGTATGGTTTTGTTTTATTTCAACCCTTGTTGTTAAAATGTTGTGGGAATGTGTGGAACTGGTTTTGGCTGAGATGTCTGTCTTAAGACTTCAAAGTTAACGTTGAACAATTTAAAACTCATTTATGACGCATCTCGGCCAAGACAAGTAAGTATATTATATTATACTGGGCTTAGTGGTAGCTTGGCACAAAAGAATAAAGTGAGAGTTTGAACTAGCGCCCTCAATTTTAGAGTTTCGTAGTCAACTAGGAACCCTTATAATTTCGCCATATCCGTCTATCCGCGGTTTATCCCGAGACTTGGTACTACGAAGTTTATACGAACGAGATGCAAAAGTATTATAAAATCGAGTGAAATCATTAGTATCTGATCTCTTAAAAATCTAGTAAATGTTAGTATCAAAAAGTGTTATTTTCGCTATACTTGCGCGTCCCATGGGTAACTAACGACCGAACCCTATAAATATGCGAACTACGGACAGATAAATTTCGGGTTAAAATTTGACATTTGCCCATTCAAAATGTGTCAAATTTGAATCCGAAGTAAGCTTAAATGAATGGAGAGCCACTCGACCGCCCGCCTGCCTCGGCGGCGTCCCCACTCATCATCAAGCTTATCTGTCCGCGGTTTGAATATAGGGTTCGGCCGTAACTCGACATTGGCGGGACGGGAGTGAAGTGAAAGCCATGTTTTAGGTTTCTAACTACTTATGTATTGTTGGAATGGACGAAATTAAAATTAGATGATTTTTTTTATTCATTAGGCCACGTCGGCCGTATGGAGTTCGGACAATATCAACTTAGCTAGAATCTGACACGAAAAGGAAAATCGAAGTTTGACCAACCGGTCTTGCTACTTCGCTAGCATTATACTGGGCACTATTCAACATTCTTTTTGATTTGGTATCTACTGTCAACGTTCTGATAGCATTTATTTACTTGACAGTAATGATGCCCGAGTTAAAAACAACAACATAACAGCCCAAATACGATTTGATTTGGATTTTACAGCCACTATGCAACACTGTACAACAATATTGCTTTTGACGTTTTAAACACGGCCGCCATTACTGCCTAAGTTCAAGTTCAATTCTTTTTTAAATGGCTACTGTCCAGTGAGACAATTCTGCCAGTGTCAAGGTTGTAAGTTACACGTGATCGGTGAAAATGCTTTTCCAGAAACGGATGCTGATTCATCAGTTGGGGAATATAAAAATAAAATAAATTATGTAAATTAACTACAACTACATAATACTAAAGCTAAAATGACAACTTACAACTTTATACTAAATCCTTAAAAAACTTGGCTAAAATATATACAAATGAAGTATTTACAAAAGTGAGGACATAACTAAGGCTAGCTGGGCGAAAGATGAAATCAGGAAGAAAGTTATATAGAGAAACTGGAATATTGGGACAATTGAAAAAAATGTGATCTGGGGTTCCCTCGTCGAGACCACACGCGCACAGAGAATGATCCCGAACTCTGGTCTTCGCTAGAAAAGAGGGCGAACAAATGTGACCAAGTCGCAGTCGAATTATTCATTACTGCCTAAATAAGAGATATCGTACACGTAAAATAGCAATATTGTTCTACCGTGTTGAAAAGAGCCCCAGTTCATGGCGTGATTATTGGCGCTGTCAGAATTAGTTGCACTATCTGACGCTAGAGGCGCTGTTGTTGATGGTCATCTTCTACTTGCTACGAGATGTCGCTGGTGTCGTTAGACGCTGACGGGATCCAAAATAAAGGGAAACTATTTGTTAGCATACATACATACACTAAATCACGCCTGATTCCCAGAGACCACTTCTTTCCGTCTGCTACGATCCTAACAAATACCTTTAGAAAAGTTAACATGGAGAGGTATCTTTTATGCAGGGTTTCTCAATTCCACGTAGGTATGTACCTTAGATTGCGATTATTAAATACGACACCTCAGATTTTAGCTATTTCATTTCAGAATCCCTAACTTTGTAAGTAGGTATAGCTAGGCTAGAATTGCTAATAGTCGCTATCTTCTGTAAGCGTTCAAATTATAAAATAATAATAACCCTTGTTCCCTTATTATCCTGTTGCCTTCATTTCCTTCCTTCCCAAAAATGCCTTTAATTCCTTTGCCGTTTGGGAGGATACCGTTGTTTTTAGGACATATAATTTTTCTTTAGAGTTTTGGACCTTATTGGTGCCAATGGGACCCTATTCCTAGTCTAATTTCCCCGTCCCCCAGTCCTAACTCTAAATCTCTAGGTTGTGTGGTTGTATGTATGTATATATCGAGAATATAGGTATGTGTCATCTATTCATCAGTTATCACAATGATATCACGGCGGATATCCTAGAATTATTTATAAAAACCGGCCAAGTGCGACTGGGACTCGCGCACCACGTTTCCAATTTGAATTCGATGTCATATCGAATTGAATCAGCGCAAAACCAAAAGTGAAAATCAACAAAAATAAAAATACTTTGAAAAAAAAAGTTGGTTTTATAGGGAACAAATATATAATATCGCTTTCTTAAAAAATATGCGACGTTATACATATTCTGCTTCTGGTAACATTTGGGGAGGAAGTATGGCCGATCGAAAGGATGTCAGTCTTTTACTTTTGTCTTTTGCTGTTTACTTATTTACCCTACTCACTGGCGAAATCACTGCGGTATACACAGGTGGACCGCCATAAAAAAACCGTTCAAGTGCTAGTTTGACTCGCGCACGAAGGGTTCCGTACCATTATCAAAGTTATTGTATACAACATTAGCAAAGAAAACCGGTGTGTTGTATGGGAGCCCCCCTTAAATATTTATTTTATTTTAATTTAATTATTTGTTTTTAAAGTGAATATACAACTAACTATGTTGTGCATATTTCAAGTATCTACCTGTTGCCGTTATTAATATCGAGGAGAAAATGGGAAAAAAACAACGTTTTTTGTATGGGAATTTATATATTTAAATATTTAATTTATTCTGTTTATAGTATTTAATATAGCGGTATCAGAAATATCTCTTCTGTGAAAATTCCTACTGTCTAGGTATCAAGGTTCATGAGATACTGTCTGGTGACAGATAGACGGACAGACAGACAAACGGACAGCGGAGTCTTAGTAATAGGGTCCCGTTGGGCAGCCTCCGGGTACGTCACCTTAAAAAAGCAAGCCCGAAAACCCGACTACTCCTGCAGCATCAGGAATTCAGGACTGAGGAGTTTCTATCTTCTTGTGTCGATGGTTCCTCCATCAGACCAATGCAACGATATACCGCATATTAACAAAGAAACATAAATGTATACATACAAACGAAAGTCATCACCCTCCTTTTTGGGTAGTATTTTTTTAATACTACCTACCTATTTAGTGTTATATATCATATACATAGGGTAACAAAAGTCTTTGCCTTATAGCTTAATTTGCCTTATCAACAATAAATAATAATAATAATAATCATATAACAATATTCATGTGAAAGGCAGCAGTTTAACCTAATATACACTTTTACAGAACATGTCATACAAAGTGATAGGTACTTACAATTACTTTTGCGGTCCAGTATATTAACTGTACATTTATATACGAGTACTACCTCTCAACCCCAATAAGCATTATCTCAAATTCAATAAATGAAGCCGATTCAATCCTCACCCGTAGTAACATGCTTGCACTTGCTACAGGAGTTTTTTCTGAGATACCACCATTTGGCTTTATAAAAGTTTAACTAATTCTCGCAATCTCAGTGGAAAAATTAACGTTCCTTAATTTTTCTCCTTAACTAGGTACAAACTTTTAAAGTAACGCCCAATTATATCCTGTTTTGATTGGGGCTGCACATTTGCGTTGCTTGGATTCTTTAACGAGTTACGTTTCGCTGTGGTGCAGGTGGTACAGTCGAGTTCATAAATATGTTTACACTTTAGTACCTTGTCTATTTAATGTCATGATCAAACTGCTATATACCAATCATCACAGCGATTAAAGTGACAAGGTACTAAGTGTATACGTATTTATGAACTCGACTGTACCTAATTATCATACTCTTACCACTAAGTTAATTGCAGTTCATACTGGCGAAACTTTCAATACAACAGAGACGGGTGGTTTAAAAAAAAACGTGTAACTTTAGTCACGTCCTGTGAGTGACGAAAAATAACTATAAGTACTGTTATAAGACAGATACCCAATATTGGTGTATGATGAGATTGATGAGCTATAAACATTTGTGACTAATTTTCGTGACTCGCCTGACAAAAGTTACCGTTTCTTAATTTTAGTCCTCTACTAGGTACACTTTTTCTGAAAAGTATCCAGATATCAAAAATACAAATAAATAATATTTTGTCTCCGCCTTAAACGACGCCAATATCAACTACCTAAGCTGATGGAACCAGTAATAGACAAGACACCAATAATGGACACCTAATTCTCATTTTACAGACGATCATGATCTTTGAATTAAGAATTAAGTGTCCATTATTGGTTCCTGTCAGCTTAAAGTATCCAACACTGTGCCATCAGGCCATCACCCTATGTGCTAAGAAACGTCATAAAAATGATCTAATTGAAATGGGGGTTACGCTAGTTATCTCTGACCATCGCACCGGCCAGTAGCAATAAATAACATCTTCAATAATACCCTATTGACTCGAACAAAGCCGCACAAAAACCAGTCTGCCGGCTCGCCTCGCCAAAACCCAGTGCTCCCGTCAACACGTCTATAACACATGGTTATCGTTAATTTAGTGCACAGAGTCTAAAATCCTGTAAATCTCGTAATATACTCACGCAGGGTTAACCCAACCCAAAATACAACAGTCTGTGCCGGACCAGCGGGGGAAACGGACGTGCTGTTCTGTGTTTAAAAAAAAGACTTTTTTGTTCAGTGCGAGTGCGATTCGTGATTATGTGTGGTGTGCACCTAAATATTTGAACGAAGACAAAGAACGGGTGAGTGGAACCGATCGCGAATTCGATCGGGTACGCAAGAACGTTGGTCCCACTTAAAAGTTAATTGTTTGATGCGTCTTCAATCGGTTTACAGATACTTAACTTGATCGGAACAAGTGTCGGCTGCATGCGGTTTAATGAAGGATACAACAATGTTTGCATTTAGTCATTCATTTTGTATCTCTTGGAATCGAAACCGAGAAGTTCCAATTTTGAATAACGTTTATAGTGTAACATTTAAGTTTAGTAACTTTAATTACTTAACATTATACCTAATTAACACGAGATAATTAATACAGAAACATGAATCTAACGTTAACTAAGTCATTATCACGACATTTTTCATTAAAAAAAGGTGTCGTGAAAGGGGTCGGACCGGCGATTAAGGCGTGAAGGCAAACAGTGGTATCTGGCGAGGCAAACAGAACTGTTAATGGGGCCCTAAGTATGGGATCATATGTTAGTACTCGCTGCTCGGGCTTAGGTAAGGCCAGCTATTCATGGGCGACTGGAATGAAAGCCAGACGCATGCCTTCACTCACGAAAGTTGTTCGTTAACCGAAACCTATTAAAAAGTTACACTCTTAACTATATATTTTCTATTACTATAATATAAGGTATCTAAGTATCGTGTAACTGATCCCCTGGCGCATCAAACGATTGTATTGTAAGATTGTAACTCGTCATTGAGCAGATAACTTTGATAGATATTGTTTATTTTTGTTTGACATGATTTTAGGTCATGTTTACATGTTGACTATCAATCGTGGCCGTCGAAATCGGTCAATAGCCGACATTTTTTATCCGTGCCGTTTAAATAAACACTTATAGATAATGCAACTTACTAATTTAATTCGCTATTAAATTTGATAAACCGTTTAGTTAACTCACAATAAAGTCACATATAATCTACATAAATGATGTGAATTTCCCAAAATCTTCAGGAAAACTTTGGATGAAATAAAACATCATTGTATGAAACGTGTGTGGGTAATTAATACGGTCCATACATGATAGACAACTTAATCAACACATAAAATCATCACAGCTGGTGCTCTGTTCCGCGTTATTAATTGAACTCTAACTAACGATATCGTTATCATATTGTAACGTTAACAGTAGTTATCCTTAGTATCCTTACTAATATTATAAACGCGAAAGTTTGTATGTATCCAGCAACGGCTGGACGGAATTGGATTAAATTTGGAATAGGGATAGCATAACACTGGCATCGAAATATAATAAGAACACTGGATTATAACATAGGCTACTTTTTATCCCGGAAATTAAAAAGTTCCCGAGGGAATAACGCTAATCGTAATCTACGCGGACGAAGTCCAGGGCAGAAGCTAAGTCTAATATAAAATTGTATATAAACATGTAAAATCATCAAAATATCGTTTTTTATTAGTGCGACGACGAGTGGAGCGAGGAGGAACGTTGGGTTCAGTACATAGCTAAAGAACCGAATTCCTTGCATTTTTTAAACAAATAACTTGTAAATTGAGACGTTCTAGAAATGGTTTTATATATACTGTAATAAATTGACGATTAGGCTAGAAACACTTATATTGTGTATGTATAGGTTCTGTAACTAATTTAATTGTAGTGAGTTTGTATAACAAGTGGATTTTAGACACACACTGAAATTATGCAAATGGTTAAAAGAAAAAAAAAAAAAACCTGAAGATTAGTGTGGGAATTGGCCAATTTGTGTAACAATGTCCCTTGATAAGGATTTAGTTTTTAATTCCTATACAAAGCGGACCCAATTTTGAGCTCGACGCACTTGCGTTAACAAAAGACAATGCGACCAAACGCTGTCGAATCGCCGTCCAATACCGGTCCTTAGTCCAGGCAGCGGTCGACAGTTTTTTTCCTTTTCCCCGCCTACCTGTTCCACTCTGTCGGTTAGCCAAGTGCAGGGGTGCTGCACCTTTATTGTTTAATCGTTTGAAGTGTTATTTTCAAAACAATTTGCTGAGAGCTCGACGGCGAATTTCCTGCGGAGCTTTAATTTTTCCTAAGCTCGTAGGTATAAGGCAGAGTTAGGTTAGGACCACTTTAACCTTGATGATTTGACGACGGAACTTGCGACCAAACTCACAAGACCGTACATATGAAATTTTAGTAATTTTTCTTGTTTTACGTTTATATTGTGAATAGAAGAAAATAGATTTTTTTTTGTAATAAATAAAATCAAATTACCTAATTGAAAATCCTTTCACCAGTAAACTCCTATATTATCACAGTAGCATAAACTATATTTTATTTTTCTCCTCGGACAGAGTTTCGGGGAACAGCTATTATTATTTCAGATGCGTTGATGTCTTTTGTAAATATATCTAACAACTGAATGTGGGTATCAAATTAAATCAAACCTTGAAATGGTTTTTGAATCAAATAAAATGTATGTTGGCGATAATCTCAAAAACTACTGATATTCATGCATAAGTTTTCACCGACAGGTAGATACCTAACTATTCTCGAAAAGTTTTTATATATGATAAATTCTAGTTTATATAAAGGTGCTACAGAAATCTCACATAAACCGAAGCGAAGCGAGGGCGGGTCGCTAGTGGTAACATAAAGTACCTAAGGTGTGCTAATTTCGTTCCTAGCCCTCACTTTCACATAGTTTCATAGCGGCTCAGGAAATTATCGAAAAAACCAACTGATGTGTAAGTATACAGATAGTAAAGGTACTCAACAGAATAGTCCTACCCTGTGACCACTAAAAAGTTTAAGAATGGAAGGATAGCACGGTTTTGCCAAAATGTCTTTAAATGACAGCGTTAGCAACGCATTTGGCGGTCTTAGGAGTGCGGTCTTGAGCGGTATATGGGTGACAGATCCCACTTACCATCAGGTGGCCTGTGTGCTCGTTTACCCTTTCCATGACATAAAAAAAGAAGAGTTCCTATGGCACCTTCCGTCTACATCATCACATTACATTTATGGTCCCTACAACGCTACCAATATTACAGCATTGTCATTGAAATCGCATAGGTATGCAAAAGTTAATGTCAAATTGTCGAGATTAACTCGAACGAATGATTGTTTCTTAATTCATGTTGTTTTTTGTTAAGTGCCACTTTCCGTCTCTTCACCTAGCGGTTCCAACAGATCAGTGCTGGCTTTACGGCTAGCGAATGCTGAGTTGGGACCGTTTCGCAACAATCTGTCTTGTTCTTTTTTGTATTTATGTGATGTAATATTGTATTGTTGCGAATAAACGTATCTTTATCTTTATCTTTAATTGGATGACTATGAAAATCGCTGTCCTAGATTTGTTTCAATATCCTCCATACCATCTAACTTGTCATATATATTACCACTTTTATAACCTCAAAATGCTCATGGCATGGCGTGGCCGCGGGCCACGGTCTACGTCAAAGATGTTTTCATTTTTGCACCTAATTCCGTTAAAATTAGGTGACCAAGTGACAGGAGTGGTAATATTGCATTACGCGAATCTTAAAATAACTAAATACCTACACTCAGGAGCAAAAATACCGGGTCAGAGTGCGTTTTTCATACAAACAAGACTATTTCGAAGCCTTGGTTCCTCGCCAGGAGTTGTTTTGAGTGAGTTTTAATGGTGGATACTCCGAGGTTCAAAAGAGGTCAAAAGTTCTTAGGATACCTAACTTATCGCACAATCAGTTAACACCACAGCGGGAGAGTTTGGGCCAGCACTTGGATTTCCTTACATTTTATTGCCATTTTAGATGTTTTTCTGAACATGCACAATTCCGGCGTTAACCGCAGATTTATTCAGTTGGGTATCCTAGGCACTCTGGAAGTCCTGTATCGATGCTCGAGGTATTCATCATCAGATTTCACTAAAAGCATTCCCTGGCGAGGAACCAAGGCTTCGAAATAGCCTCTTTAGTATGAAAAACGCACTCAGACCATCGAAATATAATAAGTATGGAAGAGTAATCGACGCTCAAAATCTGCCCCACTGACTTAGTGCCGGCGGGGGTGGAGCTATTAATGAGTGCCGAACTGTTTATCAGTCGACTTTCTGACTTAGTGTCAAACAGTTGTTTACAAACACAAAAGAAAAAAACGATATTAAAGATTACCGAATTTAAATGATGCTGCAACCATGCCAAGTTGCATTGTAAATTGGTGCAAGACCCACACAGATGCAAAACAAAGCGATATTTATTTTCATTAGTAGGTTATTGAATTTTTAATATTACCATACCAAAATGTCATGGCCGATGTTATGCAATATATCTTTGAAAAATGTGAATTACAAGCAACTACCTACTTCGAATGAATAGGAAATTAAATTTTATGTCATCTTTACTATCGTTAGTTTATGTACATAATAAAAAAAACGTAATATGATCTTTTTAAGTTTTCCAAAAAATGAAGAACGCCGTCTGGCTTGGGTGGATGCAGTTCGTCGCGAATTGCGAAACGAGAATTGGATGCCTAGCAAACATTGCAGGATTTGCAGCATCCATTTTGATGAATCGGATTATGTCATCTCAAAAACTGGAAAACATTTTTTAAAAGTCACGGCGGTCCCAAATTATACAGTACGTTGTCAACATTTATTTACAATAATTTTAATAATATTGTAATGAATATCAGACGTAATAACTGTAGAATAGAAACAGTGCCAAATGGATTATTTGTGATGTTTTCGTCTTACTACTCGTTTAATTTTTGACATGTTTTTTCGGCCGCATCAAATAGGCTGTCCCATCCAAAGCGACTATATATAGGTATTATACTGTCACGTATCTTTATGCCTATAAGAATAAAAAAGGGGTTACAATATATTTGGCACTTTAGATGCTAAAGACTATTTGACGCTGACTACTCTTACAACATAATATCTTCTGATATACTATTTTACAACTTTATAATAGTGTAACATAAGTATGTTAAATGATTCAAGGGGAACAATCAGTAAGTTTGTCAAAACACTACTATAAAAAAATATTAATAAAATTCATTATTCAATTACTGTGTTGTTTTGTATTAAACCATCCACGTCAAATGTTGAAAGACATGGCCGCGTTCAAATAACCCTTATGAAAAAATTTATTGACAAATGGAAATCTTCTGTCAGAGAGCTTGTAACCAATTGCAGATTTTTGTCTTTCAAACGGAATAAAACCTTACTGAAATTACTGTCTACTCAAACGTTATATCAGCATCTGACATAAATGACTTCATACCTTAACCCAATTAATATTTAGTTGATTATTGAAACCACTCGATACATAAGATCTTTTCATTTCAAAAAGTGGGCGTTTTGGAGCGGATTTGACAGTCGTTTTTGTTAGACGTTACTCTTTCATACTTATTATATTTCGATGACTCAGACCCGTTATTTTTGAGTGTATATGTCAAAATCCATAGACTTAACACGAACTCGTGATGCCTGATATACACCCTCTATTTATTTTTAATTTGTTATTGGATTATACATACATATATGTATACCTAGCAAAAAAATTAAATTGAAACACTATCATGATTTCTAATATTTAACACTCGCCAGCGCTTACAGTTATTGTCTAGAATTTCTAGATAATCTGACGAGTCGCCTTCTTTGTATTTATGGCAAACCTGTTAGTTAATGCATATATATATATTGCCTAGATAGCATAGCTAACTAGTTCTAACGCTCTAAGCGATTGAAACCACGTGAAAAGATAATTTAATAACTGCGTCCAATCTTTAGTGCTCCATGTTCGGTGGTTCTACCTACCTACACTTGTAACGAATAAACTCAAAAACGAGTAAACCGATTTAAATAAATCTTTTACCATTAGAATGCTACATAGGTCAATTTAAATGTCTCTGTAGGTAATTGTACTATTTATTATTCTATATACGTTTTAGAAGATGTCTTTTTTTTTCACCGACGCTCATTTCATAGAACGTATTACTTCACAGAATTTTCGTCTCGTATAAGGTTATTCCCGCGACCTTTATCAGATCGTCAGTCCACCTTGTGGAAGGTCTGCCAACACTTCGTCTCCCGGTGCTGGATGACAGCAGCAGAGGACCGATTGTTGTGGAAAACCTTGGGGAAGGCCTTTGTCCAGCAGTGGACGTCTTGCGGCTGATAATGATGATGATGATAAGGTTATTTTCTGCTGAACCCGTGTTAATTTCAGGATATGTTAAATATGATTCACGTAGGTTAGGTTAGCCTTGTCTTGTAACCATCGCAAGACCTTAGCTATAGACTGACTTTCGCGGGCAACAGACATTAATTAAAAAAAAACAAGAGCTAATAAATTAAACAAATATTTTGTAGTATAATTTGCGTCATTTAACCGTTATTATTCTGATGTGAAAAAAAAACGAAGTATACGTAATTAATAGCAACTCACTTCTAAAATCTAAAATCGAATAATTAAACAAAGCGGTAAAGTTGCTCAAACATCTTATTTCGGACGTAGAAATCACCAGCCAGCATTTCAAGCACGCATTTCATACTAAAGATAACTTGATACTGCGGTGGTTGCTAATTGCTATGATGTTCTGCGAAAAAAGCTAAATGTCCGCTTCTCGCGAACGTTGCAAATAAAAATAAACTCGCGCGCATCCTGCGATAACGGTGCGAATGACCCATTGCTCGAACTAATACCTAACCCGCATCGATGCGCTTGGGCACCAAAACGAGATTTTATCACTTCGAGAACAGTTTGAACTGAGAGCGATTTGTTAGTAGCTTTTAATTAACTTCACGTAGTATGCTTATATTCGGTGTCAATTGAAAAGGCCAAAGATGTAAACCAATAATGGTTTGACACAGTCATAACCTCAATTTTTTATCTAGAGTGTTTTTATTTAATAAATACCGGGCAAAAGTTTTTCAGATCATGCTCAGTGTAGGGTTCCGTTGCCCTTACAACAAACATTAAAAATTTCGCCATATTTCGCAAAAACGTGTTTGTGCTTAAACCATTACATATTACATAGGTTACATGGGCTTATTAAATGAAACAAGTTAGGTTAGGTTAGATTATTGGACGCAAAAAAAATATAAAAAAAATACGGCGGGAAGTAAAATGATATACTTTGTCAAATGATGATTTGGTAAAACATAAGTGAATCATAAAAAACATCTACAAAAACCACAAGTACTTAGGTATAAGCTATTTTTCTATTTAAGTTATTTGGTTATATCTTAGTTGATTTTCGGTACGTCGCCATTAATTCGAGAACCAAAGAAGTCTATTTAATCGTGATAGTTTTCCTTTTTAAATCGTTATAAGTAGGTACGTGCACTCATTTGAGACATTCGGGAAGGTTCTGTTTTGTTGAGTTGACATCTAAGAAATGAATTAGAACCAAACTCCAAATAAGTTACCAAACCTGAGGAGTGAGGACTAAGTTAGAATGCTATGAAGTTAGAATTTTATAATACTTTATTGAATGAATTACCTCAACCTCTTAATTAAAAGTAAGTAAGTACCTCTCCATATAGAACATCTCTCCTAAATTCTGATTCGAACTTTGCTTTGTCCCTTTTAACGTGAGTGAAGTAAATGTGCCGTGTGGTTGCCGGCTTAGAATAGTGCCACTCCATGCCTTCCTGAGGAAGTCGTAAAATAAAATAAAGGATTAAATGCTTGCATTGTTAGGCGACGGGCTTACAACCTGTAAACATCTTGGCCTGTATGTGCAAAATGTGGTTATAGAATTAACAACGAGTTGTTAGAGCTGTTGGTAATTCTGTAGCTCTGCCTACCCAACTCGGGGTTGAATGCGTGACGGTATTTAAATGTTTACTTTACACTCGTAAAGTGTCAGTTTCAGTGTTGGGTTATTAGGTTTACCTGTTATACGTTGGTGTGGTAAACCCCATTACAAGTGTGGGGAAACTCAAAGTAAAATCACTGTTCGCTGAAAGTATACGTAACAAAAGTACAAATATTGACGGAATGATTAATCGTTGGTATTATTAAAAAAACAAAAGCCCGCCTTCGAAATTCAAAAAATAACTTCTTATAAAATAGGTAGGTAGGTCAGGGCCTCTATTCCCGACGGTAAAAAACATATCGTCTTTCATCTGTTATGGTATTGTTTCGACGTCGTCGCCATTACTGTCAAGTAAATAAGAGCTATCAAAACGGTGACAATACGATAACAGATAAAACACGATATTGTTTTTTCATATCACCTACTCGGAAAGGGGACTTTTCTTCCCTGCTAGGAGGAATCAAAGTGGCACTTTTCTGTTCAAGGACATTTTGTTGCCAAATTTGATAATTGTTGTTAAGTGCGATAATTTCCTGTTGTTAAATTTGATAATTTCAGCATTTCTAGAATGTGTGAATAATTAAATTTGTTTCATCACTAAGATCTTTTATTTTCCTCATAGGTGATGTGAAAAGCAGTATGTGTCACACGGTAGCAAAATTATTTCCACCTTGGGCGTTAACACTTGAATCCCTCACTACGCTCAGGATTCTATTTTAGAATCCCTCGCTACGCTCGGGATTCAATTGTAGAATCCTTCGCTTCGTTCAGGATTCAATGTACGCCCTCGCCTTAAATATGTCATTTTGCTCCCTTGTGACACAATGTACTATTACCGTATTGAATAGAGGCGCAGACCAATTTGGCTCTTGGTTTAAAATGTTGTGGGATGCCGACTTCAGTTTTTGCATTTTTAAGGCCGATTTTTGATTTTTTGAACGTTTATTTTACTTTATACTTCTTAATGATCCTATGCTGTTATATATAGTCCCACTTCTCAATCAATGAGAAACTATAGAACATTTCAAGCTCGCCCCAAGCAACGCCGCTGAAAGTCATAGTCATAGTTAAACAATTAAATGTGTTTCGTCATAGTCGCTCAACTACGTTAATCGAGATATCTTATCGCCACCCCAGAAATAGGTATAAGGAGTTCCGGTGGCCATCTGTGGTCTTCATCATCAGTTCCACTTTACCATATTTTCAAAAGCAAATGCACGAGTTACAGTGAAAAATACCGAAATCGCTACAAGTGTGGCTTTAATATTTGAGGAGTTCCCTTGATTTCTCCAAGATCCCATCATCAGATCCTGACATGTCGACAATGGAACTACTACAACTAGACAGTATACCCATTCAAACTTCGAAACAAAAATCAAATCGAGAGTGGTCTTCGAGTAATCGGGAAAGATAAAAAAAAACCCGACGAATTGAAAACCTCGTCCTTTTTTGAAGTCGGTTAAAAAGGTTTTATAATTCATCAATCGAAGTCTGTGACTGTACTATATTAATATCCTGTGAGTGACCTAGGTGGCTAGGTGGCAAAGACTAAGGCTGACGCAAGACAATTTAAGATGCATTCGGCGTTAGTTATGTCGTATGCGTCTGATTGACGTAAGCTGTCAGACGGTCCCATCCCATACATTTTGTCAGTTTTCGAAAATCGTTTACGTTAACGTGAAGCATCTTGACTAGCCTCAAAGTTTTTGGACCGCCCATCCCGTGAGTTAAGAAAAAATTGATTTATAGAAATGATGATTTGGATTACTATTTGATAAAAAGTCCTTAAAAATCTAATTATTCCGTCATTTACATTATCATAAAATATTGAACACATATTATTTCTATTGTCAATTAAACAAAAAATGACGAGGATAAAGTGCGTTGAAGTTTCGGGTGACACACTTTATATCACGTTGTGAAGTCACGAGTCGCCACTGGCTCAGGGCGACTTCGTCCACAGTCCTAATTCTTCACGTTCTTAACCCGTCCACAATGTCATATGGCCTACTATTCCAATTCGTCAGCATTCCTATATTGTCACCTTCCTAACTTGTCTAATTTCCTATCACCTTAACTCGTCCACATTCCTCTGTAGTCCACAGTGCTAACTCGTGCACATTTCTATCGTGTGGTCAACTTAATCAATATTGTGTAGGTAACTTCAGTTTGCGCTGTGGACGATATAGGAATGTGGACGACTCAGCACTATGGACAATATAGTAATGTGGACGAGATAGGAAACTCGTCCACATTTCTATCCGTGAGTGGGGACTCCCGCAATTTGATGCGCATTATATATTTGTCAATTTTGATTGATTTGATAAAGCAAAAAATACGTGTTCAATATTTTTTGATAATGTTACTGACTGACTAATTAGAATTATTATTTGGTTACACTATTCCGCAAAACTTAAAGTTAAGTAGTAACCTTAAGGCTGCGGGTCCACTGAGGCGGAGACGAGCGGAGCTGTGCCAATATTAACCAATAGAAGGCGCATGCGGTCACAAGCTCATGAGCCTCAGCCAAGCGTGAAGATAATCTACACTGTACAGTGTACCCTCACCGTGAGTTACAGTCGAATGCGCTGTTTATCGCACTATAAAAATACTGTGACGGACAGAGCATTCGACTTGAGTACGGTAATTGAAAGTCATGGTCAGGCTACTGTCATGTGTTTACTGTGGTTCGTGAATTGAGCCGAGTCCGCAAATTAGTCTGAATTAGCGAGAATTGACAAGCTATAAATAGGCGCTGCAGCGCTGCTTGTAAGTTCGACGCAATTAATTACACTGTGGACTCTGTACTACGCCACAGCCAAATTAACCATTGTAAGCCTTAAGTTATCTTTATGGGCAAGGTTGAGGGGAAGAGAAGCGTTGGCAGACACAAGATGTCATGGCTCGGGAACATAAAGACCTGGACAGGCGTCTCCACGGTTGAACAGCTGTTCCGTTTGGCGAGAGATAGGAAGTTGTATGCAGATAAGGGTTAAGTGTAGATAAGGGTTTATTACTCTCTGATTCATCTAAGCTGAGCCTTTAAACGAGCATTTCTTGTATGTAATATATATAAAATGAATCTCGAAACGGCTCTAACTAATACCAAAAAAACCGCCTAAGTGCGAGTTGGACGCGTACGAAGGGTTCCGTACCATTATCTATACCGGGTGTACAATCCAAATGGGTCAGTATGGTGAAGTCGGAAACTATGAGAGATAGCGAGATCTGTTCTTAGGAACCATGACGTCGATTTTAGATTTAATAATAATTACATTCAAACTTTTTTATTAACTCTCATACTTTAAAAAAGATTCCATTAGTGTGGTGCTTCTTGCGAGTTGCAGAATTTATACACATTGATTTTGACCAGGTTCGATTCCCGGTTATGTATGAGAGTTAATAAAAAAGTTTAATGTAATTATTATTAAATCTAAAATCGACGTCATGGTTCCTAAGAACAGATCTCGCTATCTGTCATAGTTTCCGACTTCTCCATACTGACCCATTTGGATTGTACACCCGGTATAACGTTTGTTGTACGGGAGCACCCCTTAACAAATTAATTTATTGTAATATAATTATATATTTTTAAAGTGAAGAAAAACTAAATATTCTGTGAATATTTCAAGCATGTACCTAAATAAATCAAGTTGAGCCCTTAAATATTTATTTTATTCTGTTTTTAGTATTTGTTGTTATAGCAGCAACAGAAACACATCATTTGTGAAAATTTCGTCTAGCTATCACGGTTCATGAGATACGGCCTAGTGACAGACAGACTTACGGTAAAGTAGTACTTAGTAATAGGGTCCTGTTTTTACCCTTTGGGTACGGAACCCTAAAAAGGCGGCGAACTGCACTGTACGAGTACTAGACGAAGCAATCTAGGCTCTATCGGTAACCGAATAAGATTTAAAATGCTCACACTATTATTAGCCCTAAGTGTGTCTCAGACAACTTAGGGCCGTATTAATAAACTCATCTTGACTGTGAGGCCCGTCACAAGATACGTCAAAGTAAACGTCAAACCATAGAACACTGTCATTTTTGACGCATCTCGAGACGAACATTAGAGTTGAGATCAGTTTATTAATACGGGCCTTAGTCTTCGTCAAGTGCTTCTTATCATAATTGTTTTTTTTTTATAACCGGCACTTAATTGTAAGGTCATGGCCCTGAAGAGGTTACCTATTATAACAAATTGAGTATTTTATAGCAAAGTCCAAGATAACCTGATTGCTCGGTCATTGTATGTATGTAAACACTGTATTGTACAAATAAAAGAGATAAAAATTATAAAGTAAACAAAATGATAGCAGGGATGTACAGAGGCGAACTTATCCCTTTAAGGGCTCTCTTCCGGTAAACCTTGTCGTATGTAAATAAGATGGGTTTTCAACCCCCGACGCATTCAGGGAGGGATCAATCTGTGGCATTTCAACTCTCAATCGGATCCTATTTTCAGGGTCCCGTAGTCAGACTAGGAACCCTTATAGTTTCGCCATGTCCGTCCGTCCGTTCGCAGCCTAGCTCAGAGACTCTTAGTACCTACTAGAAAGCTGTAATTTGGCAAGAATATAAATATAAGTCACGTCAATAAAGTGGTAAAATAAAATCTCGAAAGAATATATGTGTTCCTCTTCTACACGTATAACGGGAATGTTTTGGTTTTTTTCGTCTACTCCATAGCAGGGTGTCGTTGGATAGGTCTTTCATAAATATTGCTGGTTTGTCGAAACATTATTTCGAATAAGGGATCCTTTTATAAAATAAATCGCTAATTTTTGTTAGAGTTAAGTGTCCAAGCACAGCCAAAGCTACATATACTAAAAATCTGAAAAAATATCTTCAATGAAAGCGCATATAACGAATTTAAAAAAGGAACTTTCACGACTAAGTAAGTAGACATGATTGGTTTTAGAGTTACAGGCGTTTAAAGTGTTTATACCTACTAAATTCATCTAAACGACACCAAATGACTTTAGATACAAAATTAGTTATTACTTGTTGTTTTTATGTTTGTAGTACTTAGCGGCTTCGGAACCCTACACTGAGCATGGTCCGACATTCTCTTGTCCGGTTATTTAGTTAATTTCAGATAAAAACGTTCAACATATAATTGCGATCCATACTTTCAGAGCCAACCAACCATTTTTTTACCTGACTATGTCAGAAGGAGGGTTATGTTTTTCGAGCTTATGTATGTATGTATGCATGTCTATTTCTGGGCACGCTCTGCAGCCTAAACGGCTTGCCGGATTTTAACATGCGAGTTGAAATTCGATTCATCTTAATTGTCGAAGTGACATAGGGAATATAATATTTGAACATGGCGTCCGCGAAAAAAAATATGAAAGGGGAATAGAAAAAAATATTTTTATTACAACAATATTTCAAATAAATATACATTATAACACTTTGATTCTACCATTTTGTCAGAAAAGTAAAAAAAAATGTGAATGTCAAGTAATGAACTCCTTTTGCGAGAAAGAGTTTCGCTTGTAATTTGTCACTTGTAGCATCGCCACATTAAAAATTCGAACTCCAGAGCTCATAATATCGCTTCGTAATAATTAATTAAACAACCACCTATTTTACTAATAAAAACTAAAAAGAGTTATACAAATTAAATTATTAAAAATAACAAAAACCCCGACTGCAATAAAAAATCAACTGAAAAGCGAAAATCAAGCTATACCTATAACTTATAGCAAAATTGTATTCATTTCATTTATTTTAATGTAGGCGTAGACTGTTTTTTTTAAATTGTTTTAATTAGACCTCTAGAGGGAACAGAATTAATAATTTTACAAATTGTAATGTCATGTTATAATCGCCTTAATAAAAAAGACGCGATATCAGTAATAAATAAATAAATAAATAAATAAGGGGCGCCACCTAACTCTTGATTTTATGCGCTGCGCAAAAAAAAAAACAGCGGGACGATTTATGCTACCTTTTTGAAACGCTCGAAAGTTTCATTTCAAAATGAAAATGAATCTAAAACCCGTGAAACGCGCACATAATATGACGCGTCCTTTTAATTTTTACTACACGCGAATTTATTAGGTGCTTGTCTGATTTTTAAACGGAATTAAAAAGGTAACATGTTGAGTCTGTGACAGAAAACCAACGATTCATCTAACCTGACGTAATACACTCAGGAGCAAAAAGAACGGGTCAGAGTGCGTTTTTCATACTAAAGAGGCTATTTCGAAGCCTTGGTTCCTCGCCAGGGATTTTTTTTAGTGAAATCTGATGATGAATACCTCGAGCATCGATACAGGACTTCCAGTGTGCCTAGGATACCCGACTGAATAAATCTGCGGTTAACGCCGGAATTGTGCATGTTCAGAAAAACATCTAAAATGGCAATAAAATGTAAGGAAATCCAAGTGCTGGCCCAAACTCTCCCGCTGTGGTGTTAACTGATTGTGCGATAAGTTAGGTATCCTAAGAACTTTTGACCTCTTTTGAACCTCGGAGTATCCACCATTAAAACTCACTCAAAACAACCGCTGGCGAGGAACCAAGGCTTCGAAATAGTCTCGTTTGTATGAAAAACGCACTCTGACCCGGTATTGTTGCTCCGAGTGTATTATAAATGCGAAAATGTATTTGTTTGATTGTTCTGCCTTCATGGTTCGACGCCTAAACATCTATCTAGTGAGTAACGATAGAGACGCACTGAGCGACGAGCGAGAAAAACAGAAAACACTTGTGCTACCCGTGCCCATGTACGTAAAATATTGACGAAATTTGGTATATAATACTCGTACCTACAGAGATCGTTTATAACCAGAAGGATATGTGAAGGATATATGTTTATGCCGGAAAATTTGAAAGTTCCCGAGGAAATAGCGTAGATGGGACAATGTCAAAGTGACGTAATCAAAACGTAAGAGTTTTATGATTTTATTTACAGTGTCACTTTGACATAGTAGGAATTAACATCTTGACTGTACATAGCTAAGAATTCAAAGCTGTAGATTAACAATTGAGTCATATAGAAGCAAAGTCAGCAACATCCAATATGGTTGAAAATCGTATAAAAGCTAGAGCTAGTTTTCAAAACACACTGTTCCATGAACCAAAAAAATTATCCGTCGAAGTTTTTCATAAAGAAAAGTATGACAATGCAATATTAAAATTAATATCATAGTACCTTAAAGAGATTTAGCAATCGGATGGTGACAACTGGATCTTCGTTTTGCTTTTTGAACTGATAATAAATAACCAGAGAGGCCATTTGAGACGTCAAAAGATGGCGGATGTGTAATTTGTTTTAGTTTATATTTTTGTGTATTTAGGTGTTCAAAGTTCTTTTTTGTTAGTGATTTGTACTTTTAATGCCTTTGTGTTGCACAGTGATAGACGACTTGGACTTATTTCGTGTATCCTATGGCATCTTACTTCTCGTTTCAAGTGGACTCGCAGTGGTACAGAGGTTAAAACTATCTCGGCCTCTGTCCTACATATCACCGTACTACGTTGCCACCAATCTTCCTAGAGAAGATTGGATTTTTATTACTATATTGATTTATACTTATATATACTTGACACTGGCGAAATCACTTAGTGGAAACGCCATATTCCCGCGGTAGTAGCTGTTCAAGTCGCCGCGGGGCAAAGAAAATAATAATAATAATAACCAAATTCGGTCTCGATAAACAAAATGACTGTGCTTAAAAGTACCTACGGTCTGCAATAAAGGCTTGTCTCAGAAGTGTTGCTTTATGGCCAACATATTTATATTGCTCATAATGGCTCACATTTTGTACGGTCATGGACATTAATTGATGAACCACTATAGAACCATGTCGCATGAAACCAACGATTAACTCCCATGTAATTTCTATCTCGTCACTTGACGCCTTCATTGCGACAAGGTTCTATGGCGGACCAATATTTAAAGTACATTCGGCCCCTAATCGACCCAATATTGTCTGTGATATAAAACAATAAAAGTCGACAGGACGAGTCTGTCATTTAAAAAAAAAACCATCATTTTCTACTTCAGACATGAGTGAAGGTGAGTACCTAATCTTATTTAAAAAAACGAGTTTTTTACTGATAACTGGACAATGGTTGCGCGCCCCTACTAGTGCACCTCCTTTTTTTTGTTAACACCTTTTGTAAGTATAATTTGACAGCGGGAGCGAGAAAAAAACTAGTAGACATTACTTTCTGACAGTGGATATTTAATGAAGTTGTCCGTTTTCGGGGGTCCGTAGGCAGGCAAGTCATGTCTCCACTAGTCTTGGGGAATTAAGGTTGTTCAGATTGTTACCCATAAACTAAATATTAGAATTTTGTTCTTCAATAGTTATCAAATAATTTTATAAACCGATACAAAAACACCATCAAACGAGTAACTTAATTGAGATGTTATACAATGTGGTAATTTAAAAACCATTTCGAGGAATAGACTTATTGACATTGGTCCATTTAATGTTCAGATTCTTGTCGATAATATTTATTCGTTCTGACATAAATTTTACCCATAGGATTTCATACAAAAAACTTTTAACGCGTCCACACTCCGTTCTCGTAAACTCCAGGCTTGTACGGATACCTATATTGGCAGAGTGCAAAGCGGGTGGAGGGGGTAGCCTAAACGATCACAGCGCTCGCTACGGCTAAAACTGTAATTTTTGTCACTGACTTGAGCTGTGAAATCTATATTGCAGTAAACATTTTCTAATCGTTTTTGAGATAAAAATATGGTCCTGGTAAGACGTGTTGTTGTGAATTGTAATAACACCAAGAAGAATAGCGACTGTAAATTTTACCAATTTCCAAGACCATTGTGGAAACGAGACCAAAGAAATAAGTGGATATTTGCCGTAATAAAAAAATGAAACCCCGTTTTAGTCACGAGTAGGCTCATTTCTCACTGAAAACAACAAAAATTGTGTAATATAGTTAAATAACACAAGATTTCATTAATATT
This sequence comes from Acleris sparsana, assembly GCA_923062465.1. Taxonomy (NCBI): domain Eukaryota; kingdom Metazoa; phylum Arthropoda; class Insecta; order Lepidoptera; family Tortricidae; genus Acleris; species Acleris sparsana. Next base: position 2,590,242 of record OV281287.1, on the reverse strand, counting down.
TTTCACAATATTTACTTACTTCTTGTTTGACAGCGGTGACAATATTGTCCATAATGGCCGCCTGTCACGTGGCGCTGTCGTCGCGCTCGGTCCCAATAACGAAAAACATAGTTATAAGTATAAAGAAATACATATAAAACCTTCAAACTCTTCAGGTCATGGAAATAAAGCTTGGGACTGCTAGCTACGTTGGTCACCATAGCACCAACAAAGCTAACAGTGTGTTTTAAATTACAAAGAAATAGTGAAGTGAGTTAAAGTGAAGTTAATCTTTTATATAAATCCCAATTATATCGTAACTAGCGACCCGCCCACGCTCCGCTTCTGTTTATGTGAGCGTTCTGTAACACCCATATCTAAACCAGAATTTATTATACATAAATATTACTTTTATACTAAAATAAAGAAATATCAGCTAATCGCACCGCGGAACCCTGCAGCGGGATCCCAGGTCACTCTATTCCTATTATTCCCCCGAGCAAGGTTCTCACGCCGCGCGCTCGGAGGCAGTGCGTCCCAAACGGCCCAATCAATTATATTAAACGTGATAATTCCACCTTTTCCCCACCTTTTTTGTTGAGCCCCCATTTTGTAGTTGACAGAGAAATTATACGCCAGTTAAACTTGTATTGTTTACGTTAGGAATTGTTATTGAGGGCGGGATCCAATTGGTTTGAATAAGATAATGTTAGGTAAGGTTAGACTAGACTTTGTTTTATGTTATGTAAAGAAGAAAACTGCGAATGCGTTGCCCACACTAAGGACTAAGATAGATTGCCTCAATGCTACTTATTATATCCCCAAACCGGAATACCTACAACAATGCGAACACCTGGCGGCAGATTAAAGGGAAAGATGGTGATAGCGACCCAGACGCACATGATGATGATGGTGATGAAGAAGAAGAAGAAGAAGAAGATGATGATGATGATGATGATGATGATGATGATGATGATGATGATTGTTCCAGCATGTGGGGCACGGCGTCGCTAGGCGCGCGACTGTGCGCGGGAGTGGCGCTGGCGATGTCTCTCTCGCTCGGCGCCTCCCGCCGCGAGCCGAAGGACGACTCGGACATCTCGCTCTGGATCGACGAGCGGCAAGTGCGCATGTTCAGTGGTCAGTATTTTTTTAATACTACTGGTCCACTAATCTGTCAAAGGCGTTGAAACGACCTGCGCCTCTATTCTAGGCAGTAGAACAATATTGTATTTGGCCTGTTACGGAATCTTTTATCACTCGGCCGCCATTACTGTCGAGTAAATAAGAGCTATCAAAACGTTAACCATACGATAACAGATCAAACACGATATGGTTTGTACAATGTTAAATAGAGGCGCAGGTAGAACAGTGTGGCTTATCAGCAAGCAAGATGCTTGCCGAAGGTGGACTCTGTAAAAGAGCGATAATTGGTAGTGTAAGCGTCTTTAAAGTCGGTTCTTATAAGTAGCTGCAAACTTTTGTACCTTGTCGCTTTAACGAGTTGGAGAGTTGCATGCTTGAAGCAACTCCCGGCGATCGAACGCAGTCTATACCAAGTAGACTGCCTCTTCGGCTCGTTACACTTTGTTGACTTAATTGCATCGATAGTGCTTTAACGATTAGGGGTTTGTATCAGGGGCTCTATTCTACTCTTGCTTTTAAGTCGGTCGCATTTACTATCATGTAAATAAGAGCTACTATATTATTGACAACACGAAAACATTTCAAAAACAACATGGTTTTACCGACTAAAATAGAGTCCCAGGTGACCAATACCCATTCTTTGCCCGTGGTCCTACTGCGTAGTCCTACCAGTAGTACCACGGGCATTTTTTTTTGTCCGTAGTTCTATCAGTTGGACTACGGACAAGTAACATTGCCCGTAGTCCTACCAGTAGTACCACGGGCATTTTTTTTTGTCCGTAGTTCTATCAGTTGGACTACGGACAAGTAACATTGCCCGCAGTTCAACTAGGAGTAATAAGACCACCTTTTTCCTAGTTCTACTGTATTTACCTTAAAGAGTATTTATTCTAAACATAAGATGTTTTATTTTGAATGATTAATAAATCATCGTATTGTCATATTGACGTTGGATTATTTTCCGTGTAAGTCTTGAAATAACTGGAAGTCTCGCAATGGAATTTATAAAACGGAAGGGCGGTACTGTGCTGCTGTATGATGGACACCAGTATTATAAATTGAGGTCATCATTTGCCGTATAATGATGCCAGCACCGTGGACTAATTTCTTTTTCTAACAGTACTCCGTGCCAGTCGGCCGGTAATAAAATTGAGAGGCTTTTTAATTTAATACATTGGCGTATGTAAAAAAACTGGCTGCAATACTTGAGTTTGTAAATGTTCTTTAAAAAAAAAAGACTATTGTCATTGTTATTGTCATTTCGTGAATCCGTCCAAAGGTATTGTACTTATTTAAGAATAATAATGATGACTAATAATGGAAGCGTCGTAAAAACAGAAAATCAACTGGCAAGAGTTTCCGATAATGGAGAGAGGTGCGTCTTTTCCGGTTGTCCGATACAACCGCTCTCGCAGCTGGAAAATTTGCGAAGGCTTCAATTACTTCTGAGCAAAAACTTGTATGGGCCCCCCACCAGCTTGGTGTGTCACGAACATTTAATTTCAAATGACGACTGGAATCAACTAAGAGAAGGTCCTCTATTTGAGGATTTTCATCAAGAACATGTCCGAGATATATTGGACTTATTCAAACAAGCACTGAATAAACTTAATTTTATTTATTATCGTACATCTCTCAGTAGTAGTGGTATGAAATGTAAATAAATATTTAGTTTTTAATACCAAAATTTTATTGTAAATCTCCTTAACCCTCTTTTTTCATAATTTCTTACTTGTGCCTACCTTTTTAGATTTCTTGATAAAACTGTATATTCACTTGGCACAACACCAACTTTGCATAGAGTTCATTCAGCTGGTAGATCTATTCAGAAATAGTATACTAATAGGCCTACCTAGTCTATTACTGTTTTTGAAATGGGCCCTGGGACCTCAGAACCAGTAACATTTCATAATATTGACGTTGACTGTACTATTCGATTAGTAGGACCATTGCCCATACAAAATAATAATATTTTTATTACAGTCCTACTGATAGAACCAGGGGCAGAAAAAAATACCCATGGTACTACTAGTAGGACTACGCAGTAGGACCACGGGCAAAGAATGCCAATACCGACCAGCGTGAAATATAGCCAAAGGCCACATCACAAGAATAATTTCTTTGATAAATAATTTAAATCACAAAAAAAAACCGAGTGAATCATTAAGTATTCTCAAAAAAGAGTTAGCAAACAACAAGGCGGTTGGCAACATGAATCCCCGTGAATCTGAAGCTTTGTGGGGTGTTTGACAACCACGCTAGCATTCTTTTTTGCGAAGCTATAATGAACCTCATTCGGCAAGAATACCCAAGGTGTAACAAAACAATAACCTTACCTAACATTACCTTCCAGGTATATCAATGCAAGTATTCGCAATATTAAACGGGCGCATCCCTACATACATCCTGGACCCGCACTTCTCGCACAAACTACCCACCATCCCGTCAGAAGTGGGATATGTCAACTTCACGTGGCGGTCCAGAGCGAAGAAGTACCATTACCACTTCGACATCCTGACCAGCTCAGACCCCAAAGTGTTGAAACCGCCGGTCCTGTCGATTAAAACACAGGGACGGGTGCCAAAAAGACCAAAAGGTAAGGAAATCACGAACTGTTGAGCCAAGTTCGACTTAACAGCAAAATAACGGGTCTCCGCTGTTTGAGCGAAATATTTTTCGTCGAATGCATCATTTCCCAAATCACCCCAAAATCGTTATCCCTTCTTTCAGAGCGGGTTTTGGTACTATAAAAATAAAAGGGAATGTCGATTTAGAAAATGATGCATTCGACCAAAAAAAACATTACCAAATGTGTCCAATAAATATCCTGAAGTAAGTAATCAAATCTATCTGAGAAATTTTATTGTTAACAAGCATAAGAGTAGCTGGTTATTAGATTGGATCTGTTTGTTCTCAGAGTTCAGTATATTTCTGCCGTGTATGGCCAACAACAGTGGCGTTGCCACTTTTGAAATAGGCCTGGTCCTCAAGCACGGCAAAGGAATACCGTTAGCAGGCACCCCTCTCAGATTAAACCTAAAGAAGGAATGCGCACAGAGAGGTGTGTATTTAGAAAGGGCAGGTATCGTATCGCCAACGCATTTTTAACACTTATCGCCTACCAACGTTTTTGAGGATGTTTGGACGGTCTAAAACGTTTGGATATTATTGTAGTACAATTGGTTAGCGACCTTTTTATTTGTATTATGAGAATTCATAAGCAGGGCCCGTAATTTTCATGCCGTTGATGCAAAAATGACGTCACGTTACATAGAATATGATTCCAAATGGTTTTATTGTAATTATTAACCATAAGTCGTCAATAATTCAATCATGTATAAATGAGTTCAATCTATTGACGCGTAGAATAATAAATATCTGCTTTATATCTAACACGTAAATGAAACTATTTAATTGAGACGGACCGTGGCTAAAATCATCGAGTAACATTATCATTAAAAAAAATAGGTTTTGTTGTAATAAAAATGTATGCGATTAAATAGTCATACATACAATTATCGCATTGACATTCATAAAAGAAAATTGTCTCAATTTGCCATTTTTAGTAATAAATGGTGAAAAAGAAAAATGATGCTGCCGTGATCCGTATTTTGATTGGGATTAAGCTGTATTTAACTAAAATCACTTTGCCGTTTCTTATTTATTTTTTGTACCAGTTAATACATACCTTAACACCTGCCAAATGAAAGCACCCTGTATGTAAAATTACGTCATTTTGACGTCATTGGCATTAAAATTACGACCCCTGTTCATAAGCATTCTTATGTTTTTGTAAGGTTCTAGATCAGTATCGATACCTCAATCTGATGATAAGAGCTTCCTATAATTAAATGATAAACAATCTCATTATTAAATAACTTAATCGTCAATATAATTGAATGGTATTGCTTTAAAAGCTAGATATTTTCAGTTTTGACCGTCCCAACAACCCCAAGATCGAAGTCGTATCGCTTAATGTCCTTTTTAACAGTACTTACTTTTCAGTCTTATCATGAAAGCTTATTAATTTTGCTTCTACGTTAAATCCGCTCGTACTCAAATCATCAATTGTATTATTATAGACCTAAAGGTTTTCTAATAAGATAATTAAGTATAAGATGACCGCAACCACTAGTGTTACAATTAAATATTTCAACATTCTTGATTCATATATTTCGCCATAGATATATATATAACCTGCGTGTTTTTACCCGACTGCGACAAAGCCCAAAAGGAGGGTTATGTGTTTGGGTTGTATAACTGCTAAACGGATAAACGGATTTTGATAAATTATACGTGGGTAGACTCGTCTTAACCACGAGAGTGTCGTTGGCTATTCAAATTATTTAAAAAATAATTATGCCTAATCGGCGCAAAAGCAAAATTTCATTAAGGCAGAATGTCAGTACGAATATAGCTTGGCTAAAAGGAGTTTGACGTGGTAACAGGAAGTGCAATATTTTCAAGTGTCAAATCACAAAGCAACAGTTTTTGCGTATAAATTGGATCATGTTGCCAATTTCAGTCCAAACAAGCCGAATTAACCAATCGCAAAAGCAAAGCTGTTGCTTCCTTTGCAAAGTTGGTAGTCTACTGGGTTACTCTAAAAAACAAGTAATTTGAAACCATGGGCAATAGACCCAAGGGCGGAAGAAGGGGACCATTCGAATAACCTAGTCTAATGCGCATTCTATGTCATTCCGAATTGCGTATGATCGTCTATTCCAAGCCGGCAGGTCGCACTAATAATAAATTTATGGTTGGTACGAGCGAACATTCATCAGTGTTTGTGTTGGGAACAATGCAGCCATTGACATTTTATTAACGTATTGTGCCCGTTTTACGATCTCTTATTGAGTGTTACCGTAATAGTGCTCTTACATAGACATAACACATTTAAATCATGTATTTTACGATGTCCGCGGCTTGCTTTTGTTTGACAACGGTTGACAAACGTAACCGGACTCTGGAGGCTTTAAAACATAAGTACCTATGTTTCTGAACAAAGCAGTAATTAAAGGTCGACAAGGCTACAGGAAGTAGGTACGCTTCAATAATACAAGTATAATAATGCAAGTTAACCTATATTTCTTACAAGACTTAATCGAACATATTGCCATGACTGTGGGTGCGAGTAGACTGAAGCAGCCATTCATATCTGCGGGTGGTATGCATTTTCTGAACTACCCGCGTTTTTTCTTTGAGTCGAGATAATGACAAGTCCTGACTGAGCCGAAGTATGTTACAAAATCCAGAAGCTCTAAAGTATTTATTTACATAATTGACAAACAAAGAAACAGACAGGATGCCTCCGAAAACAGCTTTTAGCTAATAGAAATAGAGATCACAGTCTCATACGATGTTGCAACCATTTGTAATTATCTTCGACTGAATGATCTTCAAAATTCAAGGGCCTACCATCTTTTCGACATAAAAAGGCAATTGCTAGGTATATATATACAGTCTAGACAGAAAAAGGCGTACTAATATCTCACTATCGCATAAATTCTAGCTCTCGATCGCCCATTATCGATAAATAATTGAATAGCGTCAATCAAAAGATGTCAATTGGTGCATTTTCCTTGCAATATCGCCGAGCCGTCTCCTCTGATTGGCTAGTAACCCCATGCCTTATTTTCCGGACTTTCGCCGAGCGCGCTGATTGGTCGAACGCGGTGCCTCTGCTCACAGAATATGCGTTTTTAGGTTGGTACTTGCTTGCTTTATTTTATTACTTTTAATTCATTAAATGCTTCATTACAACTTAAGAAAAAATAAGGGTATAGAACGAATCATTCTTATTTTTTAACTACGTTATATCTTTCAATTTTTTTTTTGACAATCAAGTATCTGAGCACCGAAACTGGTTGCATCAGTACACTGTAAAACAGACTTTATAAATAAAACGCCCTGCTTGACACGATTATATCCTAAAAAACTCTCATCGCCTTTTTTGCTTGCCCAACTTAACTTTTTATCGGGGTGTGGTATTAATTGTATACGTAACCGCATTTGATAGACAATCGAAACCAAATCGTCTATAACCAACTTCATTAACATAGATATGCTATTCAAGTTAGTTATGTTTATCTGGTCTTAAAATTTAAAACGATGCCCAAATAGCAACGAAATGAGATGATAAAATCAGTTTTAACCAAGCTACTGTAACTAGAATGGCGCATCTCATACGATACAGTCCGCACAAAACATCTTGACTGGTTTAAAGTTTAGGAGCTACGTACAGTCGAACGCATAAGTAGCATATATTATAACGTATAAGGAACTAAAACATACATCTACTTATGAGTTCGACCGAACCAAGGGGCCGATTGAAACTCACCATACGGTCAATTTTTACTGATGTATATACACAGATGCATATACAGCCGTAAACGAAAACACTGCGTAACTCGATTTAAAAATTACCTACCCATATTCATCAGTATGATTCAAATGTCGACCCCGAGTCGTTCGTGTATCTAACCCATTATTAAGATCAACTGCGCAGCTACAAACTCAGTTCGGTCAAGATGTTTGGTGTAGACAAATAGTCTTGCTAGCGAGTCGTTATATAAGCATTTTTTAATTCGCTGATCTACCTGTTACCATGGGGGGTTACTACCCTTTTATTTCTGAAACCATTTGTCGTCAAGGAGGTGGTAACAAGTGGGAATAGCCGTCACAATTCAAGCCAAAACTCTAGCTATGAATTCCGCGTTAAGGGTAGAACGTCTTTTTTAGAACTTCTACTTATTTCCTTATGACGACTCACTAGCCAGATACTAGTCAAACAGTTCGATGGTCTATCAAATCATAAGCCCGACTCCATGGCGTTTGCCAAACATTTGTCCAAACATCCAGGGCCGGATCCCGAGTGCGATAAGAAATGCGCCAACCAGGGTTGGTGCAACCATGAGAAGATCTGCCAATGCCCGGAGGGCTATATGGGGCAGCATTGCCGCACCGCGCTCTGCTACCCGCAGTGTACTAATGGGGGCAACTGTACGGCGCCTGGAGTCTGCTCCTGCCCCGCCGGGTACCAGGGGCTGCATTGTGAAGGGGGTAAGTATACGACAGGCACCGAACTCAAAGCAATTCGTAAAGTCACGTACTTCAATTGTTATGCCATTATGGAACCCTGACATAATGACAGCGTCAAGTGACGAGATAGAAATTACATGGGAATTAATCGTAGGTTTTACACGACAAGGTTCGATAGTGGTATATCAATTCAAGTCCGTGCCGGTACATTGACAGGGCATTATTCTGCCGTCAATATGTTTATTCTGTGATCATATCCTGTGGCTGTCAAAACGGGGACACCAGAATGGGCATTCTGGTGTCCCCAGTGTTAGGTTTACTAAGAGTTTTAACCGGATGCAATTTTTTGGTCGTTCGAGATTGTCTCGAACGAATTATTGTTTCTTAATTCAGTTGTTTTTTGTTAAGTGTGTCACTTTCCGTCTCTTCACCTAGCGGTTAAAACGGTAGATCAGTGCTGGCTTTACGGCTAGCGTATGCTGAGTTGGGACCGTTTCGCAACAATTTCTCTGTCTTGTTCTTTTTTGTATTTATATGATGTAATATTGTATTGTTGCGAATAAACGTATCTTTACCTTTAGCTTTATCTTTAACCGACACAGTATAAAGCACTGACTTAATCACTTTATTAGATATAAGTACTTAATCAGTTTATGATCGTAAGTTTATCTAGAAACTGATTAAACAACGAGTGCATAATAAATATATCATAACTAACTAGAGCGTAATAAATATATGAGATCATGTTTTATGAGGAGTCATGTTGTGATAAGTAACTATTATGATTTCATGATTCATCGGGATTATCCATGGAAGCACGCGATTACCAATTGTTGCGGTAATAACAATGTAAAGTCGCCGTCAATAGCACTTGTGAACGATGTTAACAAATTAGTACTGTTTGACACATAACCTCAAATATTCACAAAGCGTGTTTTTATTAAAAATAACGTATTATTACAAGTTATTTCGTCTTAAACTTAATATGAAAATAATGATCTAGTGTATAAATCGTTACGAAGACCTCACTTGATCTTTAAAGGTACGTGATTATCGAGTAATCATGGTGAATTGTTTCGTTTGGTTTTGTTTATATCTTTTGCAGGTTCTATTGACGGCGACCTTAAAAGTATTTATAAAGGAGGAAAATATGACAAAAATAACTTGAAACCGCTTAGGGATTTTGTTATCATATTGAATTATTTGTATTTTTACCAGACTGCCGAGGAGGGTAATGTGTTTATCATTGTATACATATATATCATCATTCATCATCATCATCATCATGTCAGCCGAAAGACGTCCACTGCTGGACATAGGCCTCCCCCAAGGCTTTTTACTTACCTACTTTGAAAAAACCTCGTATCTCATATTTCGTGACGTAGGGTTTTAACTTTAAACGTGAAGAGAATTAAGTTAAAACTCATGAATCTCAAAATATCAGATAGGAGTGTTTTCTAAAGTAGTAACGATATATATGTTTGTTCCTTTTGTGGCGCTCTAAAAACTAAATCATGGACCGATTTTGATTATGCTTATGGCAGTCGATTTGTCTTAATCTTGTGAGTGTCACTAAAGATGACAGTAATTCAAATTCATTATGGCGGCAGCTAGACGCCATATTGTAAAAAAGAAAAAAAAAGTCGACGGACTATGGAAAATGGGGTATAATTCAATAGGTAATTAAAAATCATCTTTAAGTTTATTTAATCATTTTTCATTTTAAACGATAATTTAGGATTTGTAACGATTTAAAGTCGGTCAGCAACAACAGTCGGGTTTTTTAAAGGTTGGTTTTTGTTGTTATTAAAATTGCTACCTATTTATTGTTTTGTCATTGGTCATCATAATTAATTTTTAATATTTAACTAAAAAAATGGAATTTATCAACAAACTAACACACTACAGCTAATAAAACGTATGCAACTCAGTTCTTACAAATAACGCCATCTACCGGCTAGTAGCAAAACTTCTACGCTCCGCAACCAACTAAATAAAACAACGTTTCAACACTACACACTTTATATCACAAAATAACTATTTATAAAATGTCTATTCTAATGAAAATACTCTGTGAATCGATAAGAAGCATAAGCCTTGACGAATTACAAACTTATTTATAGCGGTGGTCAAACAGGAAACTAAAATGGACACATAATAATTCAAAGAGTTTGTTGGACAGGAGCGATGATGTTGCTGGCAATAATAAGTTTGTATAAAACATGTCACTTTTAACTTTATTCAAATAAAAATAAGGTACAGTAACTTTCAATGTTGACATTAAACATATCACATGGTAATAAATGTAAAGCTTTAAAAAATGAATAACGTGGCTACAGGGGTGGAACTACATCATACTAATACTATTCTTAAGTTGCAACCACTGCATCTGTGGTAACCATTGAGTTAACATGGCAACACATTTTACTCAAACCGCCGCCATTTTATTTAAACTCTTTTTGCCAAGCTATTACTTTGGTAACGGGTCCCTTTTTTAACCGAAAGTCCCATAAGCAAAACAAGTCGAATTTATTTAAAGTGTTTGCTACTCAATTTGGTTATGTAATGATAAATGAATCCATAATACTGTTAAGAATTATACTAAATAGCTTATTTATTTTATTTATTTATTTATTTATTGGTGTTCAGGACAACAACAGCCGTAAATATACTTATTACATAGTATCAGTTACATAAAAGAAGGCCAATGACAGTTATCCATCAGTTACTAAATTAAAGAGTACACAAACATAGTGAAGATGAATACACATAAAAAATCGTAATCGTAAAAAGCAACACAAGTCAGAAATCTGAATGCTTTGCGTTGCACGCAGGCCCGGTAGAATGGAAATATAAACAATGCCATTCAGTAATTAACTTACTTGCAACTACTTGCCCACCAATAGTACCCATTTAATTAAATTGTAATGTACTTTTACATTCGTATAGTACAATAAAAGCGAAAACGAATTTCATACAAACTTTAATAAAGGTTTGCCCACCTTTGTGAATCGAGGTAAAACATGAGGATATTAATGAAAAAAAATTAAATATTTGATATGAGATTGCTAAGGTATTTGTTCATGACTAATAGCTTTTATTGACCTTAATTGTATTTAATTTAATTTGTTATTCCTATTACTATTCCTATTCCTATTCCTATTCCTATTCGCGTGTTTGTCAGTAAGTGCGGTTCGAATCTATAAGTCAAATAGGTGCTTACTTACTAACATAAATGTCTCGTTTTAGTTTGTCAGAAACTTCTTTTACCAATTTTTTCTGTTCAGTAACCTATTAATAAAGTGCCGTCTCAGTTTTTTTTTTTTATTTTTTTTTATTTCTATTCAATTTATTTCTATTCTATTCTGTTCTATTTTGTTTTTTGTTTCATGTTTTTGTTTCAACAATACTGTGAGAACATCTTTTTTAAACTTATGTTTGGATCCTAAAAATGGGTCAGTAGTGTTAAACTCCGTGTTATACAGACGAGGGATGCGTGATAGCACTGCATTGGCACCATAGTTGGCAGAGTGAGAGGGGACATGAAACAAGGTGGTATGTCTGGTACGACGCCTTGGGGCACGGAGCGACAGGCTGGATAGTAGTTCAGGACTATCAATGCGATCTCCAATTATATCGAAAAGCAGGGTCATGTCAGCCAATTTACGTCTCTCATCAAGCGTAAGTAAATTGTACTCTTGGCAGTTATCGGTGTAAGTCAGATTAGATTTCCTGAACTTGTAATTTAGATGTGATAAGAATTTCTTCTGGATTCTCTCAATGCGTTCCTTATGAGTGGCGTAACATTAGTACAACATAGTATTACAAGGAAGGGTGTATATGTTTGTCTGTGGCTTGGAATCTCAAACCGGACCGAATTCAATGTCTACCTATTCAATTAAAAGCTGGTTTATTTGGAATGGTTCACAGGTTCCCATGATTAATGGTAATCAGTTGAACCATTCAAAATTGTATGAGCTCTAAGCTCGCAGCTAAAGTCCAATAAACTTTTAAATGTTAGTTGTTGCAAATGATACGACAAATAAATGATTTTTTGGCTGTAGTCTTTTAATAAAATATATTTTTAACTTGTAAGTGGATGACATGTCAGGTTAATACATTGCATGAATACCCATTTAGCCTTACAGATTATATAATTAGCTCAAAACTTTCAATTTACGTACGTAAAGGATCGTTAGAAAGTAAAAAATATCTTTTAATTAAGTATGTGCCTAAATTAACAAATATTCTTTTGTCTTTAGAACTGTATACTTGTACACATTTTTAGGCGAAACAGAAAAATATTTAAATTCAAAAAGATAGGTACAGTACCCCTAAAATGTTAAGCAATTTAGTGCACTGTCATAATAAACTTCAAACTGAACAGCGAATGACAAGTATGACAGTAAGAATGGCAGTCACAATGACAAGGTTCTAAGTATGCTCAACATTTTAATTGGGTGACTGTACATAGGTACATAATTCTCGCTTACATATTAAGTCTGCAAAATTGAACTAATGGATTTACACATAATTAATCCAATTTTTGCCGACTAAAACTAACACAGTTGTAAAACCAAATCAAAGTAGGTACAGCTTCATCCAAAGATAATTCTGACGTCAATTCTAAAGAAACAGCAAACAACGGTCAGCGGACGTACTATGGTCGCGTTTATCACTGTAAATAAATTTAGATATAAATTACATTCCGTCACTTTCTGACAAGTACGTAAGAGCGAGAGTGACGGATGCTTTATCTACTTTTATCGACAGCGATAAGTACTTACAGCCATAATACTCGTAGGTGCAACATAACGCTGAAAACAATTGCATAGAAATTGCCTCGTCACCGTAGCGACTTCTGGCATGCTTCATATCTTTAATAGAGGGCGCTTGCGAGCTCGCAAAGTTAGAATTAGTTTCCCGCCACTTCCTATTGCTCCCGGTTGGAGGTCAATTTTCGAAATATCCTCAGTATTGCAACCCTGGTGTGGCCAAGGTATATTGCCTTCGAATTTCAAATTCCTAGGTTCAGCCGTTAAGATTGTGTGTTGTATATATAGATACATTAGTTTGTCATCGCTCGCAGCTTGTGGTAGGACCTTGTGCAGGGTCCGTCCGGATCGCTACCACCATCTTATCCATTAACATACCGCCAAACAGCAGTGTTCGCATTGTTGTGTTCCGGTTTGGGGATAAGACAGCCGGTGTAATGACTAGCAGAGAGGCATTCCATCTTAGTCCTCAGGGTTGGCAACGCATTTGCAGTCTTGTGAATGCGAATGTCTATGGGATATAGTTTCCACTTACCATCAGGTGGTCTGTGTGCTCGTCTGCCTTTTCTATGCCATAAAAATAAATAAAAAAAAGCTTGTCGCCGCCGTGCATATTCATGGCCACACCATAAGGTCTATTTATCCCCACCCTTTAAAAAGGAAAAATCCCTATTAGATACCACTGGGAAATACTGGGTAGAAAAAAAATTCGTTTGTTCCCAGTGTTCACAAAATGGAATAACTCTTATTTTAACCATAAACTGTTTAAAAAAAATCAATTAGTCAACCGCTGTAGAAGCGCGAGATAAACAAAGCATTTCCTGTTATAAATCTAAAACGGGACTTAATCGCGCAAAAACATATATAATCTCGACGTTTCGATCGTATTGCAGCGGTTGTGGTCACGAGCAGACTGCCTTTTAGATTTATAACAGTTGAACGTCGCGAAAGTTTAAAACAAACAACAAAGCATTTGTCATTAGTATCCCTGCCGGTTCTTCAAAAGAGTGACACTTTGGGCAAAACTGTATTCTCTAACAAAAACCCTTACATGGCCAAACTAGATCCTCTTCGACAAAGCTATGGCTACCTTGCATCCAGTCTTAATGACCTCAGTAAGCGCCCGATAGAACGGCGCCTGTTCCGCGCCATGGTCGATCCCGGTGTCGTGGTGCTCCTGCTCCTCGTCGCGGAACTTCGTGATGGTCTCCAGGATCTCTGGGTCCACGCTGGGGTCCTGCATCAGGGTCCGGAGCTGGTCGTTGTAGTGTTCCACGATCACAGTTTCTACTGCTACTGTGCAGGCCATAGCAGCTTCTTTGCCGAGGAGGGCTGTGCCTGGAATTATGGAATGTTACTTTAGATTGTATCTATACTAATATTATAAAGAGGTAAAGTTTGTAACGTTGTAGGGGTAATATCTGGATCTACTGGACCGATTTAAAAAAAAATTATAACAATAAAAAGTTATGTTATTCGTGAGTGTAATAGGCTACATTAACCTCAAAAAAAAATGCCTAACGAAGTGGGCACGGGAACAGCTATAGGCAGGGATCGTATGTATACAGGTATTATTTTCATACAACAAAACCGGTATTAAATTTTGGTATCTCGCTTATTATTCAACATTTTTGAACTTCAGTGAATTTATATAATAGTATAGTGTTATTACCAGGGCCCGATTATTAACCATTAGTCGTCAATCATGTAATAATGTACAAATGAGTTTAATCTATTGACAAGTAGAAAAATAAATATCTGCTTTATACCAAACACGTAAACTAAAATATTTGATTGAGAAGGACCGTGGCTAAAATCATCGAGTAACATTATCATTTAAAAAAATAGTTCTTATGTTGTAATAATAAAAAATATGATTAAATAGTCATACAATTATCGCATCATCATCATCATCATCAGCCCGGGGGCGTCCACTGCTGGACAAAGGCCTCCCCCAAAGAGCGCCACAAGTCACGGTCTTGAGCCGCTTGCATCCAGCGGCTCCCCGCGATCCTAACCAGGTCGTCAGACCACCGGGCGGGAGGCCGTCCAACACTCCGTCCACCGGTGCGGGGCCGCCACTCGAGAACTTTTCTTCCCCAACGGTTATCAGTTCTCCGAGCTATGTGTCCTGCCCATTGCCACTTCAGCATGCTAACTCTCTGAGCTATGTCGGTGACCTTGGTTCTCTGGCGTATTACCGTATTACGGATCATATCGCGCAAAGAAACTCCGAGCATAGCTCTTTCCATTGCACGCTGAGTGACCCTGAGCTTATTTATGAGGCCCACATTCAGCGGCCAAGTCTCTGATCCATAAGTCATCACTGGCAACACACACTGGTCGAAGACATTATCGCATTGACATTCATAAAAGAAAATTGTCTCAATTTGGCATTTTTAGTAATAAGTGGTGTAAAAAATATGATGCCGCCGTGATCCGTATTTTGATTGGGATTAAGCTGTATTTAACTAAAATCACTTTGCCGTTTCTTATTATTTACCAGTTAATACATACCTAAACACCTGCCAAATGAAAGCAGAGCACCCTGTATGTAAAATTACGTCATTTTGACGTCATCGGCATCTAAATTACGACCCCTGGTTATTACCTAAATTCCAACCGAAAATATCTAGGTTATGTTGCAAAGTAAGGAAGATATTTCAATTTTACTTAATAGCGGTATTGATCCCTGGCTACAGGTAATAAACAGGAGGAATATTTATCTTCCTAAGGCCCACCATACAATAAAATTGCCAATGGAATATGAACCTATTATTCAGTTTATTCAGTTTATTCCGTTTATTCATTGTTTTCATGGGTAGGTACAGTGGTGTTTAAGGTACAATTTTCGTTCTGCCATGAAACCCGTCGGGCACTACAATATTAGGCTTAAATACTTAACACTTGTTATATAAACTATCTTATTATAACATTTATAACTAAACTAAGTACATGTTATATATGGCACTAATATATTATATTTATTCTATTTTACATTCAAAAAACTCTTGTAGGGAATAAAAACAATTATACATTAAATATTTCGTAAGTTTTTTGTAAATATACCATTTTTCTCCTCACTTTTTATGTAATTTGGAATTTTATTGTAGACTTTAATGCCCATCACGTGTGGACTCGAACTGTGCATTTTCAATTTCGATGATGGGATTGGGATATTAGTTCTAGGGCGTAAATTAGAATTTGTGTAATCTTTTGGCTGTAGGAAAAAAATAGGATATTTCCGTAGAAAGTTGCACAACTCATGTATGTAAAGGGAGGTTACAGTTAGTATATTAGTATATTAAGTTATTAATTATGAATGCAATAGAGTAAATTTCTAATTTAATTGCCAGTTAAAAAACAATGGGCAATTCCACTGTTTCTCCTTTACAGTGGATCTTTATTGCAATACATGGTCGAATGACGTAGGGACTTGAAATTTGTTGAGAATATTTCTTGGATTTCTAGGGGTGCACTACGGAGGGTTTTTTGGAAATTCATCCCCTAAGAGGTTAAAATAGTGTGAGTATCGGTCCCGATACTCAATACTCGATAAATATCCATAAACTATACACAAATAAACAGGCAAAACATCATGTGATATAGGTAATAATAGGCTTACCAGCACCCAGCGCGAACCCAGCCACGTTCCAAATCGGCGTAAGCGCCGTGGGCCGGACGCGGTACTCATTGATCAGGTGCTCGAACCGCTCTCGATGTTTCTGCTCCTGCTCCCACATATGCTTGATAGTGGGTCCCTCGGCCGTGTTCCCTAGGACAGCCATCTGACCCGCATAGATCCTGTCCGCGCCCAGCTCTCCCGCGTGATCTACGCGGATTATCGTATCCAGCTGTCAATCAGGAAGAAACAGAACAAGCCAAATAAAGCACCGGATAACACCAACAATATTGGGAGGATGAATATGAATAGGGCGAGGAGCAGCCGAGTTAACATTTTGTTTGAAAAAGGATGAGTTATATGGTTACTGACGCGACGCAGCATTTGATAAGTCACGATGATATTTCAGCTAACGTCAAAAGCAAAACTAGTAGGACAAGTATAAGGACGAATTCATTTTTTTTTATGGCGTAGGTAAGGCAAACGAGCACACAGGCCACCTGATGGTAAGTGGAAACAGTGACCCATAGACATTTGCATTCACAAGACTGCAAGCCTAAGACTGCAAATGCGTTGCCAACCCTGAGGGCTAAGATGAAATGCCTCTATGCTAGTCATTACACCGGCTGTCTTATCCCCAAACCGGGACACAATAATGCCAACGCTGCTGTTTGGCTGTAGGTTAATGGATAAGATGGTGGTAGCGGTCCGGACGGACCCTGCACAAGGTCCTATCACCTGCAAAAAGGGGTTATAGCTGATGTGCACATTTGGCTTGTTTGTAGTTGGCGACCAACACTGGCCGGGGGACCGGCTAGAGTCGGTTGTTCGGGCACACATGAGAAGGATTTTTTATCAAAGTGCCAATGGAGGGTGATCTTACACGTTAATGTGTAAACGTGATTTGATATTTTGGCATATTTGATTTGAAATATTGAGTAATTGTAATGGGATTCCAGTATTTTAAAAATATGTTTTTTACTAAACTGGTATACCAGGAATGAGCGACTAAATTCACTATAGATTTGTTACTCTAATTATGTTTTAGACAACACATACTTCAGGATTCTTCTTCCACGTAGCAGAATGCGTCCTTCTAACGAGCAGCATGAGCACTCTACGATTCATCGTGGTCACTGGAAACGACAAAAATATACATTAAGAAAATAATACGTGTTTTGTTACAGGTATATGTGCCCAGAAATGCCTGAACGGTGGCAAGTGCATACAGAAAGATACGTGCGAATGTCCTAAAGGATATTACGGACTTAGATGCGAATTTTGTAAGTTGTATTTTTCCTTTTGTTTTTGGATGTTTGTATTGAAATGCCTTGTTAATTAACTTAATTTTGGTTCCTACGGATA
The DNA here is from genome assembly GCA_923062465.1 of Acleris sparsana. Lineage (NCBI taxonomy): Eukaryota > Metazoa > Arthropoda > Insecta > Lepidoptera > Tortricidae > Acleris > Acleris sparsana. Next base: position 2,572,314 of record OV281287.1, on the reverse strand, counting down.
CTGTAAAAACCACTTTAATTCACGGCTAAGGTTTAAATCTATTGGTCAGAAATTAATACACAAGTGATATACGTCTTGATCGTTCAGAGGCTTTTTATCGGCCAAACATTTAGTAGGAATTGCAACCTTAGTCCTGCCTAGATTCAATGTTCAGATACAATTAAATTTACGTGAAAAGTTACTTGCTCGACAAACGCTAGTCGGACCGGCGGCGCCTAACAAGACCCATTGGCTTCCAGCAAAATGCGTGATCCCGTGTCTGAACGGGGGCCGGTGCAAGGGCGTGAACAAGTGCCGCTGCCCGGCGGGGCTGGGCGGCAACCACTGCGAGGTGGGCCGCCGCGGCGGGGAGTGCGCGCGCGGCTGCCGGCACGGCGCCTGCCGCCAGGGCGCGTGCGTCTGCGAGCCGGGCTGGCGCGGGCGCGCGTGCCACCGCAGCTCGGGTGAGTGCCCCGGACGCTAAAGGCCCAGTTTCATTGGTCGGTAGCCCGCATGCTTGTAGAAATCCATTGAAGAGTACGTTTCAACATTATTATGCTGGAAGGTATTGCAGCGACGCAATGTAACACTAAGCAACTGCCTAGGGGCCCGCGCACCAAAAAATGTATTTTAAGGAGAAAGAAAGTTAAAGGGGCCCCCGAATTTTGCCTTCGGGCCTCGCCGACACGGTTAATCCGGCCCTGGGGCTATTGACTAATGAAACTGAGCCCTAAAGGCTCACACCGACGGTATCCTATCGCAAGTCCCAAGTTTTGGTTCCCAATTAACTGTATCATCTGTCCGAAAATACATAAGTTAGAAAAACATTTTTTTCTGATCCCATTAAGTTTTCAAAATATATATATTCAGGTAAAGTCACCAGTGTCAGTGGTGACCAGTGGTCAGCCGAAGACAGTACTCGACTTTATATGAGTGCGAAGAGTTGGAAATATATATTTTGTTTGTACTCTTCCCACTCATACAAAGTATAGGCAAAGGCCGACTACAGGTCTCTGGCTGACCACTGGTGATTTTACCTTACCTACAGAACCTGTAGGTTAGGTTAGATACAAATGGTTTAAAAAAAAAATGTAAATTCCGACAAACGACACAATTGGTAGGTAAATATATTACGACCTTGTGGTAACCCATACAGACCAACAGTCGGACTGACAGGCCGAGAAGGACGTATAGGTGTTTATAGCTTCTCATTCCAAAAACTAGCCGCGTTCCTGGCGGTGCTCGAATCCAAGATGGTAACGTCTGATTTTAATGATTGGGATGTCATTATGATTCGTCAAGATCACATGAGTGTCTAGGTTATATTGTATGTAAACTGGACAAAATTCGTTTTTTTTTATAGCTTGAAGGAGGCATGCGAGCACACACGCCTGATGGTAAATGGGCTCAGAGACCACGTGCCATGGATATCTGCAACCAATATTTATAGAGAAGCAAACTTGATTATTTCTCTTTACTTATCTTAATGGCGGGGTCATTACGGATACACTTCGACCCTATGGGATATTTTGTGTAGTTACCCCTGTTTTAGCGCTTAATCCAATACAGACTCCACTCCTTCCAGAAAGCGGATAGTTTGAGTGCAATGGCAGTGCCTTGAAATCACTTGGTTCTGGGTAGCCACAACCGAGGATTTTCATTCTTACTCCGGCGAGGGCATCACGTTCACGCAATAAGTGTTTCATTGTTTCCACCTCTTCGACGCACATTCTACAATCTGTGTTGTCATAAAGGCCTCTCTTTACTTAACTTTATAAACGTGTAGACGTGCCTCAGACGGGGCAAGGCTGGCCCCATTTGATTTCCCGTTGTTACCGGGTCAATTTTTTTGTTTCCGTACCCAAAAGCTGCCAACGGTACCATATTATTAATTTATTAAGCCTCTGCTGTCCGTCCGTCTGTCTGTCTGTCTGTTTGACAGCGGTTTGTTTGTAATAGGTAGACAGTTGAAATGTTCTCAAGTGTGTTTCTAACCCATGTCTAACCCTTTTATTCATAAAGGCGTAATAGCAAAAGTGTGCTTGAAATATACTCTGTCCTAATATGTCATTATGACATTTGAATTTTACGGAAAGGGACAACGAATTTTGATTTTACCTATTTAATAATTATCCGAGCAATATTTTCAGTTTAACGGTGATTTATAATACGCATATTGGTTTTTAAGCCCTTTTGTTATTAATATATACTTTGTTCCGCTTGATGTCCTAAATCTGTAAAACTAACTAGGGTAGAAAAGTCAAGGGATGACGCACTTGTTGGTAGGGTGGGGGGTCGTTCACCCCGCGTCCATGTAGCGAAGGGTGCGCCGGAGTGACCCTCTAGATCCCCGATACGGGGTCAACGGCCGTGCGCTACGCACGCTTTTTATACGGTTTTAAGTATGACAAGATTTTTATAGGTAGAATTTTGGCCAAAGAAATATACTACAATTTTTTCATAGCATGCTAGAAACTCTACCTAGACATTATGTGCGGTAGTTTAATGTTGATATTAGTTTTATAAGCTAACGACAAAATCGCAGCAAAACTTTTTAAAAAATAATGGCCCTCTTCTTAGTAACATCTGTTCATTTTAAAAAAGAGAAAGAATTTGAATCAATATCACAGTCTTTATTTTGTTTTTAAGTTACAAATGTAGGGGGGGCTTCTAAACGAGCAACATTTTCACGGCAATGTGTGGCCGGCAACTATACGCATCTTGCTCTAACATACGAAGTAAGAGTAAGATAGCACTAGTTGCCGGCCACAAATTGCAGCAAAACATGGCCCGTTTAGAAGCCCCTTATGACTTATGTCTCTGAGTAGGTCTTACCTCTCAACCGTATAGAATGTTGTAAGAAAAATAAAGTAGATTAAAAACTAGAGAAAGTAGAGTATAGTAGAAACTATTTAAAATCACCATTTCCACTTGAGAACTTACCTGCGATGAATGGCATTGCTATCTTTTGTTAAACTCAACCGCTAATAACGTGTACAAAATGAAATGCATTAATAACAAAAGATGGAATATTAATTACAACTTTACGAACTTGAGAATAAGGTTCAAATTAGAATAGGACACACTTCACATAGAACCTTTTGGACATGACATATAAATAAGGACCACCGGGTGTAGCATTTAGCAAGTGTTAGTCATTTCTAAAAGGTTCTATGTCAATTGTGAGTGAGTTCGTAATTTCCAATTTGAACCTTATTCTTAAGACGGTAAAATTCTAATTCATATTCCATCTTTTGTTATTAATGCATTTCATTTTGTACACGTTATTAGCGGTTGAGTTTAACAAAAGATAACAATGCCATTCATCGCAGGTAAGTTCTCAAGTGGAAATGGTGATTTTAAATAGTTTGTACTATAATAATATCTTAAACTTAGAATAATAACACATAGAATGATAGTTTCCTACAGCCAACCCGTCAAAAGTGTCGCACAAAATGGATTCATGTGGGCGTAATCAACGCGTACTAACACACGACAACACGCACACAAGTAAACAAATAATGTTGCTAGCGGATTTCATTTCCCCCTAAACTAGGTTTTTTTTTCATATAATCATTTTTGTTAAATTCGATCATTTTTTGTAGTTACTTAGTAATAATACAAACGTTTATTAACACTTATGTAATAAGAAAATGTTTTGTCTCTTTCTAATTCGCATAAAATATCATATTTTAAGTAGGTAGTTTAAATGTTCTAAGGTACTTTTTTGGCCGGTGGTTTTTTGGCGGACTAAAATCACATGCCGCCGCGATTTTTAAACGCAGTAGTACCGCCGAGCGCACGCAATGGTAACGCGGCGTGGTTGTATTAAGTTAACGATTCGTCTTTTCTCTGCTTTTATTGGCTAAAGCTGGAATGGCTGGAATCTTTGCTAAAATAGTCATATACATTATTTACAATTTCACAAGATTGACTGACTTTTTTTTACCACGCTCTAAATTCTTTGAAGCCATGATACCTATACAACAATTATTACTTAATTTTACTAAATCTCGATACAAACGATTATTTTCACGAATGAAATCAGCGTTTTTAAACAAAAATTGTCATACTGTCAAAAAATAGTCACTATTTATTTTTCTTATTTGAACATAAAAGTGTGTTAAGTACTTTAGGGCTATTAGGAGGTTTTGTTGTTGCGGGCAATATATTTAAAGGTCATATCTGTATATTTTTATACTATATGGGAAAAACCAGTGATACCGATAATAACCGAATGGTGAACTTATTAACCGACTTCAAAAAAAGAAGAGGTTATACGTTCCACTGTATGTATCTTTTATTAAGCCTAATTTTTTCAATCCAACGTGCGGCAATAATCGGATTAGAAGGAAATCTTGAACGAGAAAAACAAGTAATTCAATTCGTATCACAGAATATCACAAAATAGAACAAGTACTTACTATAACAATTTAGGGGGAAAAAATTCGTTATACTTAATGGCAACATTTTCATGTAATGTCGTTAGAAAATAATTTAATATTTTAGTGATTGTTTTACGTAAAACAACAAGTCAAAACATATTACTTACACGTGGAATGTTATTTTATAGTGTTTATTTTCTTGGTCTGAAGTGTTGTGGCACCCATTAACAATACAAATCGTCATAATCAATAAAAATCCGGGAGCTGTTGACGCTGTGTGACGTGATTGCGACTGACAGGCGGCGATCGCCGAGTACACCAGAATGGTGTAGTTTAAGTCTGACGGTTTTGGTGCACGGACTAGGTTTCTATGTGTTATTATTCTAAGATCTTAAACTTGTGACTCCCTTAGGTCCAAAGTTAATCTGACATTGGAAAAGGAAAATACCCTGGTTGTGGTTAGATTCCAGTGAAGGACTACAATGTAGAAATGACCAGGAACATCCTAACCATTTCTTTCTCTTTCTCAGGTTCTTCGGAAGAATCCAGTGAGTTCAAGAGGCCCCGATGAATATAGTGACGAACTACTTAATGATGTGATCCCCTTAATTTTAATATAAATTCTAACAAATACATATTAATGTATGTTTAATTAGTCATTTAGGTATAAGCTATGCTAGTTGTAACGAGTGATGAACTTTATGCAATATGAAATTATAGAGTTTATTCAATTATTTTGTGGTTTTATTACTTTTTTACGGACTGCATGTCTTAACTTCCTGGGTGTCAAAGCTTAAAATACATGGCTTTTTTTTATTCGAAAATACCAATAAAAACAAATGATAAACCAAGTCTGGTTTGGCACAATATTTGTATACACTTTTTTTAAATAAAAATCATCCATCCACTCCAAGTATTATAACTTTAAAAATACAATTTGATCTCCATCAAATTAAAAGTAATCTTGCAACTTAAAACAAAGTGGTGGGTCTTGTTTTTGTGGATCAACAACATCTAAATCTAAACTTCTATACTTTATATAATCTATACTTTACTACGAATTCTCATAGGTACCTACCTAATATACATTAAAAAAAACATTAAAATGAAGTCCAGTCTTTTCGAAGGACTTCGACCACAAACACTGTGATAATACTGTAAATGTGTAACTGTAAATATTTCAGGATTTATTTCTGTACCTTCGTGTAGAGCCTATAGGTTAAGTTAGGTTAGTTTTTATAAAAATCCTGAAATATTTACAGTTACAGAAATAAACGTGGGTTGCCAAATGAAATGGTTGCGAAACAATACATTCGACCAAAAGTATTTTGGGCAAAAGGCAGAGAACTGTAGGAAAGACTTAATTATTGATGAATGTACTATTCTTGTACTGCATTCCCCATGCTTACCACCCCCGTTGTTTCCCCCTTACTAGAATTATTTGAATTGTTTTTTTTTACGATATATGTAGGTACATAAAAACCTTATTGTACAAAACAAAAACAATACAATAAAGGTAAAGAAAGATGTATGTAAAGATAAGGTAAACGGTGCAATGCTATCTCATATGGGAACTGAGTGATATTCTGCAAACTAAATTCATGGGTGATGAAAAGAAACTTATCGGATGCCATGCAAAAGAAAATATTAGTCCGTATCCGTCATCTAATTCCTACATCAAACCCCCCAAAATAAGAGGGCTGTTATAATTTTTATGTACTACGATAGGTAGGTACTTCAGGTTTGTATTTGTCTCTCATATCTCTTATTAAGACCGAGTGAGAGAGAAGTATAAACCCGAAGAACCTTCCAAGTGCTCACATACTGTATTTACAAATGTTGAGCATACTTGTCATTTGATGTTCAGTTTGAAGTTTATTATGACAGTGCACTAAATTGCTTAACATTTTCATTGGGGTACTGTACAAGTGTTTGCCTGTGTGTGTCTGTTGGTGGCATCGAAGCTCCCAATAGATCGACCAATTTGGATGCTAGTTAGATAGGATCGTCCTTGGTTAGGTTTAATGATAGTTGGTAGGGCCATTTAAAAGATACCAGCTGTGAGAGAAGGGTTTTTTATCGCATAGAAAAGGCAAACAAGCTCACAGGCCACCTGTTGGTAAATGGAAACTGTGACCCATATATTCACATTCATAAGACTGCAATCCTAAGACTGCCAATGCGTTGCCAACCCTAAGGACTAAGAAGGAATGACTCTATGCTAGTCATTAAACCGGTTATCCCCAAACTGGAACACAACAATGTAAACATTGCGGTTTCGGAGTAGGTTAATGGATAAGATGATGGTAGCAATCCGGACGGACCCTGCACAAGGTCCTATGACCCGCAAATGGGAGGGTTGCTATTATATTGGAGGGGTTGCCATAATTAAATAATAAAATAAGCTGTGCAAGGCCTAGATGAAACAGATAGATTGCATGATTTTTGTTGTTTTCGCCCAAGGGAACATCTTATCACGAAATTAAATTTAACTTAAATATATTGTTACGCCGATGTGGTAAGGCGTTTCATTACCTACTAAGAGCGAAAGAGATAACACGATTGGGAATGAGACAGCGATGCGCAGGACATTCCAGACCTGTGTGCCAAGGACGTCGCCATTGTTAACGGAGCGAGCCTTGTTACCTGCAAGGCGTAGAACATTACAGAAACAAATAGCCTCGGCCGTCCTTGGCGGAGCAAACTACATCGATCGTTCTGGAAGATCCGGTGGATGGAAGGCGTTCTAGAATAACGTGGGAACTATAAAAGGCGGACCGCGGTTGTAGGCACAGTCAGTCTTTACATGGAAAGCGAACAGTGCGATCAAGAGCGACCCGAGTGATCTAAGTCTACGAAGTTTTTGTGCGTTAATTGTTTTGTAACGGTTTTTGTGAGTGCGTCATTAAAGTCTACTTTTGATTATCGGTGTTTTAGTGCATTTCTATCAGTTACCTACCCCCACGTACGTAACATTTGGTGTCAGAAGTGGGATAGAAAATGCCAGTAACTCCGCGAGATCAAGAGCAGGAGGGGGTCAAAACCCGGAGCCAAACTGCAGCTGACGACTCTGCGGCTACCGCCGGCACGAGTACGTCCACCGCTACAGCATCGGCTACTACAGCTGCGTCACCTAAGCCGGATATTGATCTCAACGCGATCTTTGTCCTGTTGAAGGAACAATCCAGGGCCCAAAAGGAACAATCTAGAGCTCAAGAGGAACAATCCAGAATTATCCGTGACGAGCTACGCAGTCAGAAGAAATTTCAACAAGAACAATCCAGAGCACAAGAGGAACAATCGAGAATTCTCCTAGAGGTACGACAGGCCACTTCCGAATGGAAGAAAGAAATGACTGAAGTTCAAGGAAAACTTGCTGACATGGACATTAAGTTCGAGAACCGTCTCCATGGAGTTAATGATAAAGTCGAGGACCACGAAAAACGTCTCCAGGCTATGAGGAACGACGTTAATAAGCTTGAAATTAAAGTGGTTCCCTTGGGTGTGAGACCTCTGTCCCGGTAGCTGGAAGATTTAAGGTGCCACCGTTTGATGGGACTTCGTCATGGACAGCCTATAAACTGCAATTTGAGTCGGTATCTCAGGCGAATGGCTGGATCAAAGACCAAGCGAAGACGGCCTTAACCTTGGCGCTACGAGATGAAGCCCTCACTATTCTGGAAGCGTTGGGCAATGACAGGACATACGCCCGCCTTCTTGAAGCTTTGGAAGCACGTTACGGGGACAGTCATCTAGAGCATGTATTCAGAGCTCAACTGAAGGATCGAGCCCGGGGACGTAGTGAGTCATTACAACAGTGGGCCCTCGAAATAGAAAAATTGGTCAGAAAAGCGTACCAAAGTGCATCGGCTTCATTTGTGGACAGCATGCTAGTACAGGCCTTCATTGACGGAATCCGTGATTTGGAAGTCAGAGCTGCTGTGCGACTAGGACATCATGGGAGCCTGAAGGATGCAATTGCCCACGCCTTGGAAGTGGAAGCGGTACGCCAGGACTCGAGGCCTTTTAGGGTGCGAGAAATTTCGGCCAGGGAGCCAACTGCTCCTCGGCGTGAATTTGGACCATGGTGTTATTGGTGTGGAGAACGCGGGCACTAACAATCTTGTTGCCCAAAACGAAATAGGACACAACGAGATGCAGGCCCAACGGAGAGGTCAGCATGCTCTGATGCAGTAGAGCCGCATCAGGGAAACGAGTAGAAGCCAGGACTAAGGGACGAGTACTGGCTGGTGGTCAAAATGTCCCAGTTACGATCTCACAGGTGAACGATGGGAACAGTCTGGTCGTCAAAGGAGAAATTGGTGGAATACCATGTTACCTTACTATCGACACTGGAGCTTCTCGGACTGTGATCAGTTCTCGACTACTGATACATTTAACTAGAGATCGTCTAGTACGACCCAAGCACCTTCAGCTGCAAACGGCTACCGGCCAGTACATTTCCGTCCTGGGGGAGCAAGAAGTTGAGGTGCAATTTGGGGAAAAGAACTACTGGCACAAAGTCATCGTTGCTAACATCATTGACGATTGCATCATTGGATTGGATTTTATGAGAAAACATGGCTGCAAAATCGACCTGAAAGGTGGAGTTCTGAAATTCGGGGTTGATGAAGTCCCTATGGAAGGTGGCGTGAGTGGACAAGTCTACTGCGCTAGAAGGACCGTTCTGCAACCAAGATCGCAAGCCCTAGTCCCTGTGAAATTACCACACTATGCGGGACGAGGATCTCATCGCGGCGTTATAGTAGAAAAAATTGATGGTAGTCAACCGTGGATAACAGCTCGCACGGTTGTGACAACGTCTTCTGCAGCATTTATAAGGGTTCTAAACCCAAGCGACACTAAATACACCCTTAATAAAGGAAGCCTTATCGGGACTTGCGAAGAAATTTCTTGGATACGAAGTTGCCAGGGATCGAATGGAAGCGGACAACGTGCAAGTACAAGAGTGGACATTACGGGATTATTGGGTGGTTGCAAGAACAACCTCACAAAGGAAGAACTCCTCAGGGTGCGTAATTTACTGCTGCGTTACAGCAATGTTTTCTCTGCGCACGACGGTGATATTGGACGAACTGGAGTTGTACAACATGAGATCGACACGGCGGAACCATGCCTATCCGACAACGTCCACGGCGAGTTCCAGTAGCTCGCGAAAAGGAAGTGGAAGATATGATTGAAGAGGAACCAAGTTATTGAGCCATCAACAAGTCCTTGGTGTTCACCGGTAGTTTTGGTAAAGAAGAAGGACGGCATCATGAGGTTTTGTGTTGACTATCGCCGACTTAACGATGTCACCAAAAAGGATTGTTATCCACTGCCACGAATCGACGACGCGTTGGATACGTTAAAGGGAATGAAATGGTTTTCCACTTTAGATTTAAAAAGTGGCTACTGGCAAGTGGAAATCAAAGACAAAGATAAGGAGATAACGGCCTTCTCAACCGGAAAGGGACTGTGGCAGTTCAATGTAATGCCGTTCGGAATGTGTAATGCACCGGCAACCTTTGAAAGATTGATGGAACAAATACTTGCTGGTCTTCTGGGAGACACTTGCCTAGTATACCTGGATGACATTATAATTGTTGGAAGAGACTTCGATGATCACCTTAGAAAGTTGGAGCAAGTTTTGGTTAAGCTACGAGATGCGAACCTGAAACTCAGTCCAAAAAAATGCTCACTTTTCAATAGTAAGGTGAATTATTTAGGACACGTGGTGTCAACAGACGGTATGCAGACAGATCCTGAGAAGATAAGCGCTGTTAAGGATTGGCCAACACCGAAGGACAAGACCGCAGTTCGTGCCTTTTTGGGACTTTGCTCGTACTATCACTACTATCGACGATTCGTGAAAAACTTCTCAGACATAGCGAAGCCCTTGCACCAGCTTACGGAAGAAAAACGACGATTTGACTGGGATAATCAGTGTGCAGCAGCTTTTTCCGATCTCAAACAGAGGCTTTGCGAAACTCCAATATTGGGATACCCAGACCCTGGAAATGATTTTATTGTTGACACAGATGCAAGTAATACTGGTGTTGGAGGAGTTTTGTCACAAAAGAAAGGAGATAAAGAAGTTGTAATCGCCTATTTCAGTAAGTCACTATCGAAGCCGGAGAGAAATTACTGCGTCACTCGGAGAGAATTGCTGGCAGTTGTCAAGACGTTGCAGCATTTCAGTAAATATCTGCTTGGGCGCAAATTTCGTATCAGAACTGACCATGCTGCTTTAAAATGGTTATTGGAGTTTAAAAATCCTGAGAGTCAAGTAGCGCGCTGGATTGAACAACTGCAGGAATATGACTTCATTATTGAACATCGCAGTGGAAGATCACACGGCAACGCGGATGCCCTTTCCCGAAGACTATGTCCGGATGACTGTAAGCATTGTTTAAGGCAAGAGGGCAAAGATTGCGTGAGAATGTTGAGGACTGACACTGTGAGTGAAGAATGGAGCAATGAAGTCATGAAACAAGCGCAGCAAGAAGACCAGGACATTAAACCCATTTTCGATTGGATCAAAGCAGGCGTTCCCAAACCGAAATGGTGTGAAGTAGCTCCGATGAGTACCGAAACTAAAAGCTACTGGGCCCAATGGGATAGTTTGGTTATGCATAATGGCGTACTGTGCAGAAAATGGGAGTCTGCAAATGGAAAGGATGCTCACCTACAGGTGGTTGTTCCAAGAAAAAGAGTGAGTGATGTTTTGAGATCCTTCCATGACGGAATTTCCGGTGGGCACCTTGGAGTGAAGAGGACCCTAATGAAAATTCGGCAACGTTTCTACTGGATTCACTGTCGAGAAGATGTGGAAGATTGGTGCAGGAAGTATACAAACTGCTCTTCAGTCCAAGGGGCGCAAACACGCAGTAGAGGAGCGCTCAAGGTGTACAATGTTGGAGCTCCTTGGGAAAGAATTGCTCTAGATGTCGCTGGCCCGTTTCCGACATCCAACTCGGGAAGCAAGTACATCCTCGTTATAATGGATTACTTCACCAAATGGCCTGAAGCATTTGCCATCCCTAACCAAGAAGCAGTCACTGTAGCGGAGAAATTAGTAATGGAAGTGTGTTCTCGATTTGGGGTGCCACTCGAAATTCACAGTGATCAAGGCAGAAACTTTGAGTCCCAGGTGTTCCAGGAGACTTGCCGAATCATGGGAATTCATAAGACCGCCGACCGAACTACGCCATATCACCCACAATCGGACGGAATGGTCGAGAGATTCAATCAGACGCTGGAAAAACATTTGGCAAAGGTTGTTGAAAGTCACCAAAAGGATTGGGATAGGCATATCCCTCTCTTCCTGATCACCTGATGTCATATAGATCAGCTACTCACGAAACTACGGCTGTCACTCCGGCTTGATTTGTTAGATCATTCTCCCGAACTCATTATTTCTTCGTAGTTATTTTTCCATTCGCATTTTTCCCCGAACGCGATATTACCAGTCGCCTTTTTTCCTGGCAGTTTATATTCACAGTCGTGTTTTTCCGCTTGCGAGTTTTATCCAGTCGCTTCTTTTCCTACCACCATATTTTCACGGTCGTGTTTTTCCCGTTCCAATTTGTCGAAGATACAGAATCGACGGAGCTCCGCTGCCGCGGAGCTCCTATTACTGGGTGGTTTGGCCCTCCGGGCCTGATGCAAAACTAACATAACCTAAACCTACCTACGAATTACGATGTAAATACTTTTGGGAAAAGTGCGACTGAGATAGAAATTGAACGGGAAAAAAACCGACTGGGAAAAAAGTCGAACAACAAAAAAAGCGACTGTAATAAAATCGAATGGTGAAAAATAAAATTAGGTAATATCGCGTTCGGGGAAAAATGCGAACGGAAATTTTAATACAAAGAAATAATGAGTTCGGGAGAATGATTTAACAAACCTCCGTGAACGTGAACGTGAACTTTGGAAGAGAACTTCGTTTACCTGCAGACCTTTTAACCGGACGTCCTCCAGATTCACCTAAACCAACAGTCGCGAGGCGTTCGTACAAGCCGATTATTTACGGCTTTACCAAAAATTCCTATGCATAGAGTAGGTATACAAACAAAACGTAAAACCGACACACGCCATACACCTTTTTTTCTCCGGCTTGCCTATTTATTTACGTGACGCTTCGCCACTGTAAACCAATCACCGAGTATGCCAGCGACTTGAGAAACCGGATAGACGATGTTCACAGTCACGTCCGCGAACATGGACCTCAAGCCAGTGCGAAGATGAAAACACGATATGACCGAAAAGCTAACCAAGTTGGGTTCGAGGAAGGTTCATTGGTGTGGCTGCATAACCCCATGCGAAGAAAAGGGAAATCCCCGAAATTATCGCCGAATTGGGAAGGGCCGTACAAAGTGGTCACTAAAATCAATGACGTCACGTATCGGATACAGCGGAGCCAGCGAAGCCCCTGCAAGGTTGTCCATGTTGACCGACTGGCGAGATATTACGGAACGAATAATGCTCGGGACGAGCATGTCTTAGGAGGGGGTAGTGTTACGCCGATGTGGTAAGGCGTTTCATTACCCACTAAGAGCGAAAGAGATAACACGATTGGGAATGAGACAGCGATACTCAGGACATTCCAGACCTGTGTGCCAAGGACGTCGCCATTGTTAACGGAGCGAGCCTTGTTACCTGCAAGGCGTAGAACATTACAGAAACAAATAGCCTCGGCCGTCCTTGGCGGAGCAAACTACATCGATCGTTCTGGAAGATCCGGTGGATGGAAGGCGTTCTAGAATAACGTGGGAACTATAAAAGGCGGACCGCGGTTGTAGGCACAGTAAGTCTTTACTTGGAAAGCGAACAGTGCGATCAAGAGCGACCCGAGCGATCTAAGTCTAAGTCTTCGAAGTTTATTGTGCGATAATTGTTTTGTAACGGTTTAACGGTGCGTAATTAAAGTCTACTTTTGATTATCGGTGTTTTAGTGCATTTCTATCAGTTACCTACCCCCACCCACGTACGTAACAATATCTTTTGAGTATAAAATAATGTGATCCTCTAATACTCAGTAATCATATCTATCCAAAGAATCGTTAAAAAGATACTCAATTGCATGAGGAACTTTAATAATTGATTTCATAAATATGTATACCTACACTTTAATCCCTTGTCTATTTAATGCCATGTTCTAACTGCCATATAGGTACGAAAATAATTACCACAGCGCTCAAAGTGACAGGATCCTAAACTATACATATTCATGAACTCGACTGCACACAAGGCGACCTTAATGCTAAGAGACTTCTCTACCAGTCAACCTGAAGGTAAAACAGAAATCAAAAAGTAGGTAGGTGCAATAAAATGACAAACCTTTCGCTTTACCTAAATTAGTAAAAAAAAAACTATAAAGATTTGTTTAGTACAAATCTTTAGTTTTAAATTAAATTTGAAGATATGAAGAGAAAACATGCCGGCGAATGAATGCTAAATTATTGCTCTCATCATTAGCATATCCCTATTATTACCTACTCTTTATTATAGATTAACATTATCATTTATTTAAATAATCTGTGATACCTAATGAAATTAATTTCATACATAACCTAGTAAGTATGGACATTTTCATCATGTCAAGTAATATTTAATAAAAACGCTTATACACTCATTACTAGTTAAATATAAAAATAAACCAATCACTTACCTTTTAGATCCTTAATAAATTACACAAAACAGTTTTAAGCACACTTTTGCCTTTAGAATCTAATAAATATCAGCTGATCGCAAATGAGCACGAGCACAAAAATGTTTACAAGCTAAACGTCAAGTCGCTTACAAAAAAGCTCGCCAGTGGGCGCTACTTTACATGACGTGATAGGTGTTTTCCAAAATAAACTTGGAATTTTTCCTAATCGCCCTACGTGCTGGGCGTATTTAAATGTAAATTAATTTTGCCGGAGCATTTTGGTGAGTAATTCCTTTCAAGTCATACTTTTCTCCATTAATATTTAGCGCTAAAAGCTCAATCCCCCCTCGGGCCGAGGGGCGATTTCCCTTTCCATACGAATGCGAAAGGAAATTCACACCGCGCAGACTCGTACAAAATGGCGACCCGAAGTTATGAAGTCGATGCGGTCCACTCGCTTTTTCCGATCGATATTAATGGAGGATTCGAAGTTTTCGGGGTCCCTTGTGCACTGCACATATTCTGTGAAAACGGGCTCCAGTTGAGTGAAAAAGTCCTAAAAAGTGTTGTTTTAAAGCGGTTACATCACACTGAGTCTACGAGGCTTCTAATAGGATTGCGAAATGTGTTTCCAATCACGCAGGTGCGTACGCAGCCGTAGTCTTAATATTGTATCTGAGCCTGCTCCAACGGCGCGAGTTGCCTTCATGATGTCCATTCATTTGGGCTTATCCACGCCGCCGCAAAAGAGTTTGTGTCATTCGTCTTATATTTTGAGCCGTCACGACCACCATGCATCGCGGCTAAACAAAACATTAGATGAAAATGAAATGCGTCATTTTGTTACACATCTTTACAGTATTTCACAGTCCAGTAGCTTTAAAAACTGGGCTTTTATCTTAAAGCTCAAGTTAAATCAAGCAGCTTGTTTTATAATTTGTCGGTTTTCGCCGCTAACGGCCGGTTGCAGAAAGATTTTGATTAATCTATTTTGGTTTTAGTACAATCGGCTTAGTATTGATTTTTCTTACGTCCTCTAACTAGCTGAGTTCACAATAGATTCTTTATTCTAGTCGTCTTTTGGGTATTTATAAACTGACTCAGCTTTAGGATTGAGATAAAATTAAATGGTTCTTTTACTTCTTTTATCTAAAGGGCAGTTGCTCTTTTTCACAAATAACTTACAGAATATACCAACAGATGGCAAACAGTAGATTAGTCAAGCTTGAGGTATGTAGATATGAACAAATATAACCAAAGAAAAATCTATTAAAACTAGACAATGATAATTTACAAGGTACTACTTTGCTATTATTCCTTTTAAATTCCAATTAGAGCTCTTATGATGTTACTACTTACAACTAAATTGAAATTAAGAGTATATAATGGAGTGATGTACTTATTTTAAAACCATTTAGTGGTTAGATCTTATCTTATGGAATGAATGGGCCTTCTCTGATACGCTTCAACACCTTTACTATCTTTTGTGCCCTCAGCTGTTTGAATTTTTAGATATCCTCACTATGTTTTTCTTTCACCATAAGAACAACGGGTAATGTACATAAGTTGAAAATCTCATTGATTGTATTGTGGGATTGGGCTCTCAGAATGCTATTTAAATATGGATTAGGAAAAGTGAAAACAATATTTATATTATTATCCCTTTTCATTTTTTTATAGTGGGCTGGTTTTGTAACTGGATATTAAATTTGTATTATTGTTGGTGATACTGCAGTAACGCAAGACTAATAAGTTCAATTACTTGCAATATGTACCTTACTGGCATACTTGATAAGGTGTATCTTGCACCTTATTTAATTTGTTAGTTATTTGGTATTGCAGTATCATAGACATTATGTAACATAATAATATAGGTTTTGTAGAAACCTTCCACCCTATCTCTTTGTCTGTCCTACCCTTTCAACTGTATGTTTTGAATTCCAAATGGTAACCTGATAATTACAGCAGATAAATTATAATAAAGAAATAACAGTAAAGGATAATTTGGTCCACATTTTAATTGTATATAGTTCAACTCATCTTATCCCACAAACAAAATATGTTTGGGACGAGTTGCTGACATCAGTCTGCTAAAATGCAGTATCTTTTTGTGCAACACGTGATTAAACAACATTCAACCTTAAGGCTGTTAGATTAGCAAAATATTAAATCATTTAAACTCATGGTTTAGTCTGGTTCAGTTGTTTGCATTATTTGCTGGTTTGACCATGTTAACGAGTCATGTCATTGCTATAATGAATCAGAACTATTTCACATGTTGATGACTCTAAAATTTACAGTACATAAGCCCGGAGTGATCAAAAGCGTGACCAGCGCTGTTTCCTAGAAGCTCCAATGGCTCTGGTCAAGGGGCGAGACGAAGATTACATAATGAATTCCGCCGTCAGCACTGAATCTATGGACATGAATGAAGAGGTAAGATAAAATAAAATAAAGTTTATTTATGTACATTTACTTGTAATTGGTTTTATGGTCAATAAAGAGTTTACATACATACAATGCCCCAATATCTATTAAATAGATAAAAATCTCCCAATATAATGTGTACTTTCAAAGATATCTCGTAAACGGCGCAGTCAAGTCTCATCAGACTGAACTAAGAACCGTGAATTAACTAACTTTATTTTAAAATAAAACACTACTGATTCAATCGATTTCTTTGTGAGCTATGGCGCCTCCGACAGACACTTAAATACACACGTTAAACTTAAAACCCCCCCATTTTTCTCGTCATTTTCTAAAAATCCAAGTTGAACACTTCAGACCCTTGTGTCAATTAGGACTTCAAACCACCCATAGAATGATCAGTTTCATTTCTTCAATGACTAATTATAGTGACAACATTCAAACTTTTTTATCGATGTACACATAATAGACAATAGAAATAAAATGTTTATTGCCTGTTAAACATAAATTCACTAGTATTTGATAGTTATTAAGTCTTTGAACAGCCACTGTTTGTTTACCAACATGCTGCGTGTTAATACTGTCCATGACATACCCCGACAGCTTTTGTGCGTTTCCAGGACATGTCCCAAGTCGACGGGTGCGCGCTGAGCGGATCAGACGACGACGACGACTGCGGGTCATCCCCGGGGGGCTCCGCGTACGACGACAGCACCGACATGATCAAAAACGCGCTCAGCGATGAAGTCACCAAGCAACTGGCTGCTGCCGGTAAGTATATTATATACATTTTATAACTCTTTGTGACTGACTGACAGGCAATGTACAGCCTGAACTGCTAAACCTAGGGACTCGGGTGGTCCGAAACAATGAAAAATAAAGTGTATCAAATCATTCCTCCACATAGCTCATTTTGGATCACTATAAATCAGTTGCTTATTTGTCAAATTTTAACTTGTTTATTAGTTGTTTACTGGTCGCCTGAAACATTTAGTTTATACCAAAAAGATCTCACTCTCATACTAAAAAACACCTAGTAAACTTAGCAAGGATTAAAAAAGAAGTGGAATATTTTCTACTGCTGCATCACAGAATACAGTGTTATACTCTGTTCAAAGCCTGTAAAGTTTATTAAATTGCAATAAAACGTGCTGTGTCATATTATCATGTATTTTGAAATAGAAAGAAACTTGTGGGCCTAGTGTGGCTGCGTCAAATGTCAATAAAGCACTGTCGTACTTATCTACGTGTCAAAAGGTGACGGATGCCTTATCGAAACTTTGTCACACGATAAACGCAGCCATTTTAGGGCCCCTGTGGAGAAACAATATTAAACACTAGTTTTTTGGAGCACCCTACATAGGAGTACACTATGAAAGGATTTTTACGCGGGATCTAATTCTACGCGTAAAGGTCATTGCACATTATAATGCCTCTGCACCAGATCAGCGTCGCCTCAGCTCAAAGCGAAACATTGAAAAGTGAGCTTTGATTTGTGTTAGTACGATACATTTTACAGTTGACAACGCGAGGCGCGCCACAGCACTTTTTTTTTTCAATTTAACTTTTTCAATTTTGCGTCCCTTTTACTTTTTACTTTATAATTTGCTTTAAAGGACATTGGGCAACTTTGTCTGAAGTTTGGGCGCAGAACCAACAGAGCCGGTCATAAAATAGGTATTTCTATGTCTGCACTTACTTTTCAATTACGGTCACCAAGTTGAATTTCACAGCAGAAAAAGATATATGGCAAAATGAGGTTCTGGTTTCTATTTTATGCAGGTGCAGTTGCAACCATATCTTTTCTTACAAGTGAAATATTATTTTGCAATAAAATTCACCATTGGGCCCGTAATAGAAATTAAAGTACATAAAAAACCTATTTCACATCACTCTGATCTGTAGGTTCTGGGCGTATCGGCAAATTTTACTAGTTTGTTTCCACCGAACATTGTTGTAACATTATAGGTTTGGTTGCAGGCCCCGTGGGCATGGCCGCGGCGGCCGCCATAGCGTCTTCCAAGAAACGTAAGAGGCCGCACTCATTCGAAACCAACCCGTCGGTCAGGAAGCGCCACCAGAACAGACTGCTGAGAAAACTTAGAGTAAGTGACTATTGTTTACCGACTACCCAAAAACGTAGTTAGTATCGTCTCCTCTAAAACGCAGCTGGTCTGAGCAGCAAACGGTCTAAAACTTAGCTGGTTTTATGTAATGTGTATTTATTTAAATGGTATTTTAATGTTCATTCAGATAATGGTGTTACAAGGTATAAGGTCTAATGATCTTTTTTCAAAACTTCTCTCTTATACAACGCATGGCTCCTATTTCTGGGCGGTTTGCCCTTTGAAGCTACCTAACTATTTTCGACTTAATGCTACTTAGACCATGCGTTTTAGACCACTGGCTACTAAGACCATTCGCAATTTGGACGACTTAATAATAGTTGCTTAGACGAGTTGCTATTTAGACCTAGGCCACTTGCGTTTGCGGCTTACTGCCGTAGGCCACTTGCTTTTTACACGAGATGACAAATTGGCCCAAAAACTAGGGTCGTATTTTAAGCGTGCATGTATGTATCCATGTTTCTTTGTGAACTGCAAGCTATAAGCCTTGAAGGTCTTTGAAAGTGTGGGGTATTATTGGTTTGATATTGACCCAAGGAGTGTCAGGTCAAGGTTATCATAGAATCATATAGTCCTCTAGGGGATTAGGTTTTTCAAAGCTTGCTTTTTTAAAAATTTGTACAGATATTGACGCTGTGTCGTTAACTGAATTGTGTGTTGGTTTTTAGTGCTCCGTACCCTATGGGCGTCCAACGGAACCCTATTACTAAGCCTATGCTGTCTGTCGGTCCGTCCATCCGTCCATCTGTCTGTCCTCACTTTATACAGCTGTATCTTTTGAACCGTAATAGATAACGATTTGTGTTTTTAGAATATGTTTTATTACGGCTGATTTACTTTTTTTTTAACAAGTGAAATAATAAAGGGGATCCCCATACAACATGTTATATTTGGAAATCTCCCGGGTTGTCTTAATGCCTTGAGCAAGCTCTCTAGGTTCCCACCCCTGAATGGTTGATAACGAAATCACATAAAGTTGTCATTTCCATACAAACTATACAATAGTTAAAAGAATGATTTTAAAAAAAAACGAGCGAATAGGTTTAAAAACTTCGCTGATTTCGTAATGATTCTAATCATGTAAGATACCACAGAAAATCTTATGAAATAAAACATGAAATTTATGATTTTTCGTGACATGGACAGAAATTTGAATTTTTGTAATTTTCTACAAAAATTCAAATTAAAATGATTAATATCTCCGAACCTAGTAACAATCGCTGAACATACATAGGGGTTAAATCGATAGCTTTTTAGCTGCTCTGTCAGCCCTCTCAGTTTTAGCGTTGGTTTTATGGACACCCTGTACCTACCACAACGTACCCGCAGCTCATTTCGCCGCAGTCTGATAAATAAGACTGGTTTGGTTTTTACAGAATATTTACCACTCTAGAAAAAATATTTTAATTAATAGAAATGCAAAAAAGATTAAACTATTGAATAAAAATAGTAAAACTGGTTCTTTCCATTAATTTTAAGTTGTAAACGTAATATGTATCAATAATATAATGCATATTCCATTACTTTTTCTACAACACTTCAATAAGAAACAGTCAGCCAATGTCTGATTTATAAGCAAAGCCCGGATGACAGGAGCAAAAATGCACTTTTCCTAGTGCTTAATTAAATGTCGACTATTCTATCGATATCCAAGTGCACTAGTCAATATTACGTTTACATCCTCAATGTAAAGTCATTCACAATAAATAGCAGAGTTTGTTGAAGAAAAACGTTACCGTTTCAACTTTAAAAGTCTTAAATAATTTGATATCTGGAAAAGAAGTGGAACTGCGTGGTACAGAAGTAATTCATAACCACTATGAATTATTTAAATTTGCCCAGATTACTACGGTAGATGTAGAATGGTCGTTTAGTTGGCTGAAATGGATTTAATCACCAAGGCGAAGGAGTTTAAAATTTAAGAAGAAATGCTATTTGTATATTACGAAAATTATGTAAAATATTTGAAAAAATACAAATAGTTCATTTTAATTTTGTTTACAACTATAATATTTCTGACATCCAGTCTCCGTCCAGTAAATCGTGCTTTTTTATCGACATCCACTAAAATGTGTGTCCTCGCACTATTGAGACGTCAACACATAATTTTATTTCTCCCGTCATCCGGGCTTTGTTTTTAAGACGATAGTAATGTGATGAAATCATTCGTATGATTGAATACTTTACGAGTAGGAACTTATCGGTTATAGGTATTACTATCGATTATAGTTCTAACCTAATTATGACATACTTTATCTCAGTGCCATCTTACGTGTCTAAAGATACATTAACTGAACATTTGTGTTTAGTCTAACAGCTTACGACACTCAACCTGGTTCGATAAGACTACTAGATGATATATATAATTAGTCACGTCATTAATGGGGGAACACGAAATGGCGATGATGCTATGCAAAAAAACCTGGCTGCGTGCAGGGCGACCTTCAATCGCAGCAGCTGGACCACTTTCTCCACTGTTGCAAAAACTGTTGGAAAATGCAGCAGTAGTGTTCCATACGAACACTACTGCTGCATTGTAGTCTTTCCAACAAGTTTTTTTCTGATTGAATAAGATTCCTACTTTATTTTACATACATTTTTAAAGCAATATCGATTGTTTATTTGTCGTTATCGACGTCGTGAAGTTCACGTTCATCAATTCGATTTTATCGACAAAACTTGGAGCCCGACTCTACGCTATGATACCTCAATAACGGACCATAGATTGTTCGCCGCCGTTTGATTTTTCAGACCGCATGTTACGTCACAGATATGAAAGTCGAGGTAGTGATGCGACCATGTCGGTAATACGACACTACTTACTCGTACTTTCTATAAATAATTATATATGCTATATTTGCAATACCTTACGGTACACAATTTTGATTATAATATATAAATATATTGTTTAAATAGAGTTAAATGCGATACTACTTACAATATCAACAATAAAATTATTTACTTTCGATATATTCCAAATATATTTAATCGCTTCCCTAGTACTGTCAACATTGTCAACAGCTAATAAAGTGAATGAATATTTTTTTCTACGCCAATGTCTTATTCAGTAGACCGCTTCTGACGTCAGAGATATAAAATGTCAAATTATAGTGATGCGACCATGATAAAAATGTGAATTTTGTTTCTTAGATAAATTAATAAGGGAACGTTCTGAATTATAATATGTAGTGTCATTATGTGATAGGGTGGTAAAATAAAACCTTTTACCGACGATGTTTATTTCAAAATAAATTCATTATTTTGTAACATGGATTATTCAAGCCCTACTCTGCGTGGTGCATCTTCGTATCGGTGGCGACAAGAGTATGCTCGCTGAAAAATTGTAAGATGCGTTCAGTTACTACACAACAATTTTTTTTTTCAACGTATTGTTATTCTTGTTGTGTCGTAAAAACGTTATCTGGTATGATTTTAGTACAAACCCTAAAACAACAAATACTAAACAATTGTTAACAAGTGTGGTGTTACTGCGCGGCGGTTCGGTACCCACGGTGCGCGAGACGGACTCGCTATTGACCTGTTTTTAATTAACATTTGTTTAACACACACCAGACAGGTGTTTGTACGGTCACGGACGTTAATATGCTATGGGTATGTCAAAGAAAATCTGCTTGAAGATGTCATTGTCATTAGAGATGCCAAGTCATTTGTAATTGATAGGAAACTCAACCTTATTGCTGTAGAATGTCAGATTGACTTTGGAACTAAGGTGCGTCACAAATTTAATTCGGGTTCGGTCCTGAAAGCCTTACTTGCATTTAGCCTAAAGCAGAGCTCCTTAGTTGTATATTTGCCTGGGCAGCAAAATATCTTGGTCTGTATAACGCCATCATTGCTATAAGCCATAGTAGACGGAATGACTTGGCTGTAAAACGACTTAATGTTCTAATAGGTAAATGGTCTGGATAATGTTCACATATCAAGACAATACAATCAAGACTACATAATTGAGTCATTCTGCCTACTTGTGCATTTCACGACCTCGACGTTTCGCTAACTTACTGAAACTTAGACAATTTTGTAATCATGGCATTAGATAAACAAGTCATTATGCGTACTTGGTCAGTGTACTACTGAGACGTTTTGAATGCCAAGGTTAAATGCCAGTAAGGTCTTCAGGAGCGAACCCTTCAATACCTTGACTGTACCGAATGATTAAGGACGTCGTGCTTTCCGGACGGGAATTGTGTAATTGCCTAAGCAATTACACAATTCTACTAATATTTCTTATACTAATATAAGATGTCATGAAAGAAGGAAAAACCAAACCAAACGAACTCCATCGCTTTTATAATACTAATGTTTTTACATTTATGTAAAAGCCGTATTATTTCCTTGTTTTAAATGAATGTTTCAAAGTAGGTTATGTCTCATGAGATATGAAATGCTGTATTAGATAAAATATTTTATTCCTCGTAGATAACAGGTAAATTAATTAATAAATGTCTGGGCTGGCTGTCGATTATGTAAATCACTAAACACCAATTTGTCAAACTATATAGTGGCCAAAAAGTATAAAAATAGCTTTGATTCGCTTCCATTGCGCGGTAGCCTGCATGCTTTTCGTTATACATTGCAGCGTTGCTCTGAGCTTTAAAGCTGGAAAGCTGCGACCAGATTTTTCTTAGAAATAATTGTACTTTTTGTCAACTTGTACACTTGTTAGGGTTCCGTACCTCAAAAGGAAAAAAACGGCAGCCTTATAGTCTGTCAAGACCCTTTATCTCGGGAACACGTGGAGGTATCGAGTCGAAATTAATAGTACATTGTGCATCAAGGGTAGTATGAAGGGAATTACTAACGAGAGTGTTAGAAGCCCGACGCCGTAGGCGGAGGGCTTTTAATGACTCGAGTTAGTAATCCCCTTACTGCCTGTGATACACACAATGGTTTTCATCACATTTGCGAGGAAAAAAACAAAGAGAAAACACTTTAACTCTGCAAAATATAAAGAAATAACTTTTGACGGACGGGAACGTCAATGGAAACGATTTTTTTTTGTGACCACAGACACTGCGTTTAGTTTTTCGACCTGGATTCGAGCCAGATTTAGCCAATTTGATAAAAATGTATAATTACTAAAATTAATGATAAATGTTGATATAAACTTGAAATAGGTATAAAAATAATGAAGTTTAATGAAGCATATAGGTTTTGTGTAATGTAAGTTAGTCTATAGCTAATTTTTAAAGATGAAATTAGAAACCGATTTAATTTTTGGCTGAAAATTAAACCTCCTTAGTCAGAAATTATGTACGAAAGAGTTGCAAATTTTAAAAAGAAAGTCATTACTCCCTAGGGATGACAAACTCGCCATAATTCCCGCGGGAACAATTTAGGCCATTGTCCTTCTGTATACAGGCATGGAATAACACCATTTACGAGCAAGTGTGATGAAAACCCATATACTCCGGTCTACAGTCCCTTGAAGCTGTGAAAAAAATCTAACTTCTACATTAACGTAAAAATAGATACGGCCGTTTATGCCGCATAAAAACGTGTATTTCGATACTTTCGAGGGAATCAAAATGTATAGGGTATTTCCCGTTGACCTAGAACTATGAAATTTGGCAAGTAACAGCGTCTTTTTCAACATGTATAGGAAAAAAATCGGAATTCTGTACATTTTTAATTCCTTCCCTTTTTTGGGTCTTTATGCAAGGAACGGCGGTGCAAATTTTTAATTGATTTAATCGTGTCGTGCGGTTTTTTTGTGAGATAGTATTATGCATTTTCTATGTTAGAGAGTATGGTAGCTAAAACCTTGACACCACAAATAAAGCCATCTCCCCACAGCAAACGATAGAAGAATTCGCGACCCGCGTCGGGCAGCAAGCCGTCGTCCTGGTGGCCACGCCGGGCAAGCCCAACACCTCGTACCGCGTGTTCGGCGCCAAGCCGCTCGAGGACGTGGTGCGCAACCTGCGCTGCATGATCATGGAGGAGCTCGAGAACGCGCTCGCGCAGCAGGTAACCCGCGGCGCACACCAGCCCCGTCAGGCTAGACAAGATTTTCGGAAACTGACTAAATGTATGGAATTGACTTAGTCTTTCGACACGACCGTCTGACAGCTTACGTCATCCTATACATTTTGGATAACGATAACGAAAGCCGAATGCATCTTGTCTAGGCCCTCTGGGGGTTTACCTTGACATACTATAATAGCCCTCAACCAAAGTGACGACCGGGGCCATAAAACCCTTGAGCTCGCGTTATCAGTTATCCATTGTGTTGCTCGACCCGTGCTCGGGACCGTAAAGCAGGTAGTAAACGCACAAAACGGGATGTCGATAGAATTGAGTGATAATTTAAAACACGATTCTTATGAATTAATTTAATAATATATTATTGAAAGTGGCAATATTTACAACATCATAAAATATTATTACTATTAAACTAACGAATTACTAATATTCCGCATTCGGTGTTTAATCAGTTTGCATAATGATGTGTCATTACACATGATTATGGTCAACACAATTTAGGTAATTGTTGACTAATTATCTCACTAGAAACTAGCTCAAAACATCTTATTTTTAAAAACCATAATAATTAAATAAATAGGCAATAATACAGAAACTCAACAAAATATATTCATTTCATCGACGTTTAAACCTTTTCGTTATCGATACGTTACCCTCACTACGTCCGTCGAGGTTTATGGCCCCGGTCGTCACTTTGGTTGAGGGCTACTATAAAGCGGTCCAGTTTAGGTTGTGGGAAAAGGACAGAGCTTTTGTCTCTAGGCTCTGTCCCTTTCCCTCAACCTAAATTGAACTCCTTTAGTATGTCATGGTAACCCCCCCAGCTGTTTGTATATAGCGACAACATTAGCTAGCCTAGTTGGTAGTGAGCCTACGAAGCTCTCTGGTTCTGGTAAGGGGAACTACACTCAGGAGCAAAAATAACGGGTCAGAGTGCGTTTTTCATACTAAAGACGCTATTTCAAAGCCTTGGTTGCTCGCCAGGGAATGCTTTTAGTGAAGTCTGATGATGAATACCGCGAGCATCGATACAGGACTTCCAGAGTGCCTAGGATACCCAACTGAATGAATCTGCGGTTAACGCCGGAATTGTGCATGTTCAGAAAACCATCTAAAATGGCAATAAAATGTAAGGAAATCCAAGTGCTGACCCAAACTCTCCCGCTGTGGTGTTAATTGATCGTGCGATCAGTTAGGTATCTTAAGAACTTTTGAGCTCCTCTATTGAACCACGCAGTATCCACCATTAAAACTCACTTAAAACAACCCCTGGCAAGGAACCAAGCCTTCGATATAGTCTCGTTTGTATGCAAAACGCACTCTGACCCGGTATTTTTGCTCCTGAGTGGTATTTGTAAGATGAGCGCGCCTGTATTTGCTCCTGAGTGTCGATTTATTAATGTCTGGTGTCTTATACCCACAAAACGGTTTATTCTTACGCTTATGAAACTAAATACGATTAAACGAGGTCACTGTATTACTTAATTTTTATTATACTCGCTTGTCATTTGTGAAATTCAAAAATCGATTGCTTGAGTCTTAGTGAAGGAGCTTTAATGGAAGTTCAATTTGTGTAATAATGTCCCTGATATTTATGAAATAAAATAATTTATTTGGTTTGTATTTGATTCAAGGCCAAACATATGAACAAACTAGTATTATTTCAAATAGCTGAATTAATTAAAAATCAGGCTAGTAAGGCCCATAAATAAACGCTTTACAAACTTCAGTTTCTGAATACCGTTAGGCTCGCTATCTCTACATTGTCAGTGTACTCACTTGCTAGAACAAGATAGCCGATATTAATTAAGGAGCCGTTAGCGCTGTAACGCCGGGTACTCACTAGAGAGCTGTAACTGTCACAGTAGCAGTTACAGTAACTCGCAGTGAACAGGCGCGCAACCGTAACAGTTGCGGCTCGCTAGTGGCTGCCCGGCTATAGCCTGTGTGTTGTAACGCGAGCTGAGCGCAGTTCGGTGTGGGCGCGGGGCAGGCGCCGCCGCCGCCGGTGGAGGACCCGTCGCTGTTCGAGCTGCCGCCGCTCATCATCGACGGGATCCCCACGCCCGTCGAGAAGATGACGCAGGCGCAGCTGCGCGCCTTCATCCCGCTCATGCTCAAGTACTCCATGGGTGAGTGTCTCTGTCTCACTATTAATCATTACACCCAAGCGGGCTACCTAACAATTTTTTTTGTGATAATTGTTCAGTTTCATTGGCTGAGTCGCCAAGCAAAGTTTTAATGTTAGGTAGCCACCAAAATCGCCCGCTTGATAATAGGGTCTACCAATCATTAATCATGTGCTTGGAATATATCTCTAGAATGGCACGAACGTTGTGATAGCATGTGTCCTAGTGGGTTGAATCTTACTCTCTTGAGTGTATGACTCCCGCTATCCACTCTAGTCAGTGTACCTCCCCCCCCTTCGGTTGTGATGCCCCTGTTCATCTTCGTGAGTATATCGCACCTTTTATTCATCCTTGTGAGTATATCGCGTCCCATATTCAACCTCTGAAGTGTATCGCTCCCATACATTCTTGTAAGTGTGTCACTGTCCCTATTAATCCTCATGAGCATATTGGTCCTCTAGTCATCCTCGTAAGTGTATCACTCCCTTTAAAAATGCTTGTGAATGTATCGCTCCCTCTATTGATCCTCGTGAATGTATCGCTTCCCCTATTAATCCTCGTGAATATATCGCTCACCCTATTCATCTCCGTGAATGTATCGCTTCCCCTATTCATCCTAGTAAGTATATCGCTCCGCATTTTCATGCTCATTAATTTATTAAATTGTGTAATTAATCTGATATGCATGTAAATTACAGGTTTTCATGACATCTTCCTCATTCTCCAAAGTACATTACTTCTCCGTTCATCCGCAAGAATTTATCAACTTATCTATTTTTTTATTAACTTTTCTTTTGGTTACAAACAAAGTTTTCGTTTAAAATTATTTTTTTGCGAAGAATACGAGCATTGACGGTTATTTCGGGTATTTTAAATATAATGTAAATCTGGGTTGTCTAACTTTCTTCATCCAATATTTCTAGTGTGATGTAATGTTAGACGATTTATGTTATGATACCTTATTTTAATTTATAACAATACGAGTCGATTAAATTTCCTTTACAAACTTTGTCGATAATCGTTTTTTTAAATTGCGATTTGAATTAAGCCCCAGCCACACTGGATGCGTGCGCTTTCCACTGTGGTGTATACCGTGTATAGTATGAATTCTCATACGACATTTCATTATACAACGCAGTGGAAAACGCACGTGCACGTCACGTCTACGAGCTCGCATCCGGTGTGGCTGAGCCTTTAGCTGCATCACTAAATTGGCGAAACGACATTTCTCAAAGGCACGATAAAATATCAAAAATATATTAGTTATGAAATTCCTTTCAATATAACTACCGATATGTTTGAGAAGGTTCAATGAACAGCTTTCACGCCTTTTATTAGGGTAGAAAGTGCCCGTTTGGTTAGAAAACAGTAGCAGTAAGTGAGTGATACGTGTGTCGTAGTGCGCGGCAAGCCGGGCTGGGGCCGCGACTCCACGCGCCCGCCGTGGTGGCCCAAGGACCTGCCGTGGGCCAACGTGCGCATGGACGCGCGCACCGAGGACGAGAAGCAGAAGGTACCGCCACAAACGTAACAAGGCTCGTAGGTTGACAACCTCACTATAACAGTGTACTTCTCGGCTGTTTTTAGGATTCCGTACAACAAATGATATAACGGAACCCTTAGAGGATTACTCGTGGGTCTGTCTGCCCGTCCGTCTGTCATAGCCAATTTGCTCCGAATCTACTGGATGAAATCATGTGAAATTTGGTAGGATGGTGTAATCCTATGACCCAAACACAGATGTCGCGGTAACATCCTTAGTTGAAACAGTCCGTTTGAAGCTGCGACCAAAGTCCGTTAGGGTCAACTCACACCGAGACGCGACGCGACGCGACGCTGCGCGCGAAATATACACATTTCATTGTGATAATTCAGAATACGTTGCACCACGCATCATGAATTCTTACAATGAAATGTGTACCTTTTCGTATAATAAATAAAGAATATTTTGAGTCGCGTGTGCGCGCAGCGTCGCGTCGCGTCTCGGTGTGAATTGCACCTTAGACGTTCTATGCGAGTGGTAAGTGAACTGCTCGTTTAATACGCAAGCTTTACTAAATCGCGTCGTGTGTACAGATGTCGTGGACGCACGCGCTGCGGCAGATAGTGGTCAACTGCTACAAGTACCACGGCCGCGAGGACTTGCTGCCCGCCTTCACTGATGAGGACGACGGAAAGCTCACGCAGCCTGTACGTATACACATACCCTCGTTAGGCCCACCGTACAACAAACAGATAGTTTTTTGGCAGTGGGACTTTGAATCTACCATTAAGGCAATAAAGTTCAATTACGTTATTTCGAAAATGCCATTTCAATTTATGAAGAAAGGAAAATGAACTTTATTACTATTGCAATACAGTTCGAATTAAATTGCCATGATAATGTAGGTACAACCTATTGCACACTAGGCCTTAACTCTCATACTGTATTTAGTGCTTGTATCCATTGGGCTGAGTTAACACATAAGTTCACATAACCTACAAGAAGGGCACACGGAAAGAACAAGTCTAGTCACTTAAAAAATAGATTTTTATCTCAAAATTTAGTTAGTCATTAACTTATTTATCACTCTGTTGTAGAATAATTCTTTATACAACTTTCGTTTTTTCTCTCAGGAATAAAAATTGCACAATAATTACGTACAGTCAGCGTCATACATATATTAGATAAAATTCAAAGAGCTCAAATAGATCTACACCATACAATTAATATGACCTTGAAAATAAAACAAATGAACAATGTTTATTACATAAAAACTTATAAGTCGAAACAGCGGCTCTGGGGACTGAGCTAGGATACCCTATGATACATGCCCCAGTTTAAAAAAAACAAGAGGATACAATACAAAATAATAATTATGAACAACCAGTATTTAGCTGATTAAACTTATAAATTGCATTATTCTAACTTAAGGTCTAAAAAAACTTAACTATGTTGGGTCTAAAATAACTTAACCATTACGATAACTCAAAAAAAATAAGGTGACTAAACTTGCTCTTTCCTTAACAAAAATCTGCAATCTGATTTGAAGCTGCCCTCTGATTAAGAAGTTATATTTTTTTAATGATTGTATGAATAAAATAAGTGTGGCCGAGTATTTTACCCTGTGAGTGTACTTTTTTTTGTCAAATTCTTACTGCTGTATAAATATATTTTGAAATAAAGAAATAAATTTGCACACGGTGTAATAAAGTAAATAATTTTATAAAATATTTGACTAAACATTTTAATTGTTAATAATTACTTATTTTACCGTTTTTAACCGCAAATTAACCGTTTTCGTATTAAAGCAACCGGTTATTTGCTTTCTCTAATTGTGACTTGTAAAATAACGGTCATTTATTCCAAACTGAAAAAAAAACTATACCGTGTTTATTCTTCCTTGTTTGGTATAGGAAACAACTTTCAAACATCAAAATGAACCTTCGTTGACTGAAACAGCTATTTTGCTCATTTACAATAAAACAGCCAAAAAATGTTCATTTTGAGATGAAAAAGTGGTTTATTATATCAGACAAGAATGAACACGGTATAAGTACAGCACCTCTATTCTCGGCGGTACAAAACAACGTCTTTGACCTGTTATGGTATTGTGACGTCATCCACAATGACTGCCAAGTACATAGGAGCTATCAAAACGGTGACAATACGATAACATATCAAACATCGTTTTTACCGCCTAGAATAGAGGCGCAGTTCAGTTTATTAACACAGCGCGTAGTGTTCACAATGTTTGTCTAACATCCCACTAAAGCCGCAGGGTCATTGCGCGGTAGCCTGCTTTTGGTGATACATTGCGTAGCTGAAATAGCTCTCGGCTCAATTAATGTTGAAACAACCCGTCAATGGATCGCTACAAGCATGCGCTTTCGACCAATGAAACTGAGTCTTTACCATCAGTTATGGGCGGCTGACGGATGCAAATTAATGTCGAACGATATCCGTAATATGGATATGACTACAATTGATTTAAAAAAGTAGCAAACGTTATACAGTTTTATTTTTGAACTATTTTTTTTTAATGTTATGTATTTTCAGTCCATTCTTTGTACGGTTCACTATCCACTTAAATAGGAAGAATGACCTCTCTATATCTACAGACGTAAATTGGTACTTCAATACTTTCTTAATATCCATGTTCTTCTTTTATCGTCATATTGCATCCATCAGCCCCTTTTTAACCATCAGGTGGCCTGCGCGGCCGTTACCCTATGCCCCCCTAACCTGTGTATGTTTCCCCCTTGCCGCACTGGACGCTGCCCGGATCGGTAACGTAGCTCTCGGCGTGCATGCCGTCGGGCTCGCGCTCGCCGCCGGCGCGCGCGCCCGTCATGCAGCAAGTCTGCCTCGACCAGATGACGCTCGCGGACGTTGATGTACAAACCTTACATTACGATTTACTTTGTCGACGCGTCGAGACGCTTATTGTGTTGTGGGGGTCATTTATAGACCACTGATATCGGTTGAAATGCTGACGCTGATGTGACCTCGCGCAGTTGGGCGACTGAAGCCTGTATTAGGGGCTCAGGGCGACTTCGTCCACAGTCCTTCGTCACGTTCTTAACCCGTCCACAATGCCATATGGCCCATTATTTCAATTCGTCGGCATTCGTATATTGTCACCTTCCTATCTCGTCCACATTCCTATATAGTCCACAGTGCTAACTCGTCCACATTTCTATTGTGTGGTCAACTTCTTCAATATTGTGTGGACGAAATAAAAGTGTGATCGAGTTAGGAAGGTGACAATTTAGGAATTGCATGTTGACGACATGGCATTGTGGACGAGCTAGGAAGGTGACGAAATAGGACTGTGGACGAAGTCGCCCTGAGCCGTATTAGGGCCGTATTAATAAACTCACCTTGACTGTGAGGCCCGTCACAAGATACGTCAAAGTCAACGCCAAACCATAGAGCACTGACATTTTTGACGCATCTCGAGACGAGCAATAGAGTTGAGATCAGTTTATTAATACGGGCCTTAATAAACTGATCTCAAAAGTGTTTTTTTTCTATGACCTGACGTTTACTTTGACTTTGTGACAGGCGTCTCGTGCAAGATGAGTTTATTAGTACGGCATTGATTTTTAAGCGACTAGTACAACATTAGATTGACATGGTTACATATATACTGTGCGGCTAGCACAAGTTGCCCGCGACTTGGTTGTCGCTCGGATCTCTCTTTCTATCTAGCCAGTAGCAATAGACACGCACTGACCCACAAGCGAGAAAACAACTTGTACTACCCTTGCTGGACATGACGTGACATTACGCTTTAGTTTGCTACCGCGTCGAGACGATGAGTGTATGATGGAGGTTGTTTACAGGCCATCGAAACTGACGAAATTTGACGCTGACTTTAGACGTCGCGTAGATGGATGACTAAATCCATAACGTCCAGTACACCATTAGGGTGCGGCTCGACTGAGGCGGAGACGAGCAGAGCTGTGCCAATATTAACCAATAGAAGGCGCGTGCTTAGATTCTATTGGTTAATATTGGCACAGCTCCGTTCGTCTCCGCCTCAGTGGAGCCGCACCCTTAGACATGGACACGTATATACTGGGCATTACGCTTTTGTTTATCGCCGTGTCCAAATACTTAGCGTTATGTGGAGGTTGTTTACAGAGCAACGAAACCGATGAATGTTATCGCTAGCTTTAGTAGTAGACTGACATAGGAATCCGGGGCGCAAAATTGTATGACAGGTAGGGAGTTCCTATATGGATGAACTTTATTATCGATGCTTGTTCTATATACTAATGATGAGTCCAAGTTTTGTTTGTAAAAATATTATAACTTAATTCGTTTCTCCTTCTTTTGAAACGATGTTGGAACTTTACTCATCATGATCTACTTTTGTTAAAATAAACGATCAGAATTTGTTCAATATTCTCCGTCATGGGTGATAAATCCATTTTAGGTGGCTAAACGACGTTTCAATTTCTGTGGAGGTAATGGGAGTATAACATTTTATTCAAATATGATTTGCGAACTTCATACTCGTCTTTAGAACAATACATACGATGCTGCGGGCGAAGGACGATCACTAGTATATGGAAAAAACATCAAAAATTTAGTTTATTGTTATAGGAACTCCCTACCTGTCATAAAATGTTGCCCCCTGGATTCCTATGTCTGGAGTAGAGGGTTTCCAATAAGCACGTGTATAAATATACAGTGTGTCCCTCGATAAAGTTGACAAACGAATAATCAGATTAAAATCGCTGAACATACCATAGCGGTTAAATCGATTGCTTTTTAATGAATCCAGGGACTCACTGTATATCGATATAAAATCCCTAGAACGTGCCCCGAGTTACACGTCCGGTTATTGTTACTCGAAAGTTGTAATTTTTTAATTTTGTACTTACCATCTCATATAGTTACAGTATATAAAACTACTCGGTTTCTCTGCTAGAAAGTATTATATAACCTCGTTGAATCGAGT
Organism: Acleris sparsana; assembly: GCA_923062465.1. Taxonomy (NCBI): domain Eukaryota; kingdom Metazoa; phylum Arthropoda; class Insecta; order Lepidoptera; family Tortricidae; genus Acleris; species Acleris sparsana. Next base: position 2,539,152 of record OV281287.1, on the reverse strand, counting down.
GTTAGCGTTGATGTGTGTGTGTCTGATGCAGATGTCGCAGTACGCGCCGGCGGTGCTGCAGACGATCACGAACCCCGACGGGTCGGTGTCGCTCGTGCAGCTCGACCCCTCGCACCCCATCATCACGCTGCCCGACGGGACCACGGCGCAAGTGGTACGGCATGCTCGCTCAACACCCTTAGGGTCCGATCGCACAGACCGACTCGGAGAGGAGAGAACATTTTTACCACGTTGGAAACAGAGTTTTCAGTCATTTTAGTAAGGTTTATTTTTGCATGCGCAATTCTTTTGTCGTTAAGAATTGTCAAAAAAAGTGAACATGCAATGATAAACCTTATTACAATAATTCAAAACTCTTGTTTCCAACGTGACAAAAAATCTGCTCTCCTCGTCGAGCCGGCCGGTCTGTGTCGTTACCATACCTTGGGGTTTTCAGTGCGGGAATGATTTACCAAAGAGTAAAAACCAAAATAATTGACAATAAAGACTCTTTTTAAATGTAGCTTAAATGATGTCTAACTTACAATTTCGTTACAAAAATGTATGTTTGACGTTAATCAACAGTGTTGTTATGGTGACAAAACTCGTTAACTGGATATTTATTTTGGTTTTTACCCAGGTATTAACATATCAAACAGAATGTACTCTAGCAGGTATTTCAGCATTTGTTTACCAAAAATAGTAAATAGAGACAATTCTCTATTATGCACGTCAATTCGGCGAGTTTTGTTCAAAATAATAGTGACAGAATAGTATTTAATTAATCATACAAATTATTATTTCGAAATAAAAACTTTATTTTAATGATTCTGTTATCCGATGATCTCAATATTTGTACCCAATGAACTCTGAAAGTTTAATAACGGTCTCAGCAGAAGGTCTGCTATACCGAATTTCAACCTTTCATTGCTAATCTTTAATTTTAATCATGTGAAATGACGTCATCGGCACTAAAACTTCGGTTATTGGTATTACACTAAGGTATTATAATTTTATAATTAAGATGAAAGAATTTAATTTGCTTATAGCAAACTTTAGTTTGATAAAACTCTTTGTTGTATTAATTTAAAACAACAATATGGTTTTTGTACGCATAATTTATTTATTGCACTGGTATCATTGACACGATGCACCCGTGTCAACAAGTTGAGGGTTGCTTGATTTATGTGAGATTTCACTTCACTCGCTTCGCTTTACAATTCATGCTCCCGCCGTAATCGCTTTTCAGTGACTGATTTGTGCGATTTTTCATGTCATTTATTTCTTAAATTTATGTTTAAAATCATGGTTCGACTGAAATGATAACTTAATATTACATTTCTTTCTGGCTCAAGTGACTCAACTTTTGAGATCCTCTGAAATGTTATTTGGATAGTGATATAAATTTGTTTACAATTTTTCTGTGGCAATAAAAATCCGATCTTATTCATTAGGTTTGTGCATATTAGTAACATAGTTTTAGGGTTTTCTATTCCAAGGGTGCCAACAGGATTCTGTTACTGAGCCTCCGCTGTCCGTCTGTCTGGCGGAAGGCTGTATCTCATGATCGGCGACCGGTAGCAAGTTTCCGATGAAAGTGCAACATGGATATGATTGTAATTAAATTTTCTGCACAATTTAAATATTAAAATTGTATGCAGTCGCATTATCGAGGTTTTAACATGTCTTAAACCACGACGCGGTCGCCCTAGTGACTGACAGCGAAAGTACCAGCAGAGCCTACCTACAGAATACAGATAATTTTCATAAAAGTGTTTGACTAAGTGAGAGTATAGTACCAAGTGGAGGCGGTGGTCCCGCAGATCCACAGCGGCGAGGGCGGCGCCAGCGTGGTGCAGACGCTGGACGGCGAGGCGGTGGCCGTCGACCTCAACGCCGTCGCCGAGGCCACGCTCAACCACGACGGCCAGATCATCCTCACCGGCGAGGACGGCCACGGTACCCACCCCCGACTATCTTGACTACCGCCCGCCGCCATTCACGCACCAACACCTACTTTCATTCGATATCCATTTTATATCATTTAATCAGCAAAGACCGGGAAATGTCCGTCATTTTGAGAACTTCTCCTGTTCCGTACAGCAGAAACTCCCTTGATGTTAAATAAAATTTTTAGATATTGGCAAGGTGGTTGGCTTTGCAATCGATGTAATAAATATATTTCTACACGCCCGTATGCCCCTGACTAAAGATGATGTATTGATATATGATACTGACATATTTGACGCGAAGGACGGATAGATATTAGTACTTTTGACTTTATATTTAACTGCTTGACAGTCCTCTAATAAAATAATACAACCTTTATAGTAAATATTATCTTGATCTCATTTTCTCCCAACAGTAAGCAGCACTGAGATCCTCTAACCTTAAATAAACATATTCACAAAACGTATTACCTTATACAAGACCATATACTCGTATACCGTTGTTATAGTCTAAAGAAAAGGTCAGCAATAAGAGAATGGAGCCTAACAGTAAAGTCTACTATACAATAATATTATCCCCAGGCTACCCAGTGTCTGTATCAGGCGTGATCACAGTTCCGGTGTCGGCGTCCGTGTACCAGAGCATGGTGGCCTCCATGCAGCAGCAGGACGGCGTGTGCGTCACGCCGCTCGTGCAGGTCAGCTTCAAACAGGAACCCTTGTAGCCGGCGCGCTGGCCGCTTCACTCTCCTAACAACACTGTTCCTAGGAGTGAATAGGTACCAATGGTTGGAAGAAAATATCCACTAGCTAACGGGTACTACCAAAACAAAACAAGGTTCTAATATTTTTTGTTTTTAAATCAAGAAAGAAACGACCAAAGCAACCTAGAAATAGGAGCGCGGAGCTACGTTGCCTTCGGTAAGCTTTTCGCCACAATTGACTTCATATAAAAGTCTCCCCACACGTCAATGGCAGCTGAAAACCACAGCTAATTTCCTTGCGTCACAAATACTCAGATCTATTTTGTACTTTAATCCTCGACTTGATATGAAGTCATTGACTGTGGGGCTCTAAATATCATGACTTTATATCAAGTCAATAGCGGCGAATAGGTTAAGGTCTGCTAAAATGCTCAGGTGAACCTACATAAGTGGACCACGGACAAAAAACCCGTCTGCTTCATATAAAAAATATGATTTTGTTGCGTTCGTCTAGTATAGCCGTCTCTAAAGCTTTAATAACCTAGTTTCTGTAATGTAGCGAGGAAACCTCCGCACGTCTGCGGAAAATAAGAACGGCGTTAGCTACTGGATATATCCTCTAATTTTGTATCTGCAAAAAACCAAATGAAACTGCGTCCTTGACATTGTATTTTGATACGTAAGGACCCAGTCAAAGTATTCACTAGTATATAGTTGTCTATTTTATATGATGGGTGGTGAAATGTAGGTAATAATTCATTGATTTATATTCTAATAAAATAACCTATCTTCTGTTGACGGGGGATAGGATTTTTGGTATTGGTGCTTGTAGGCATGGTAAAAGACTTTAATACCAAAATTAATTTTATTTATTTAAATGAATTATACTAAAGGCTGATGCTTTAAAGCGATCTCTGATAAAAAATGTTCATTTAGATTGATGTATCCGCAAAAACTTATTGTTATATAAGTCTAATACGTGAAATCGTGGCAAGCATTTTAAAGAATTTCCAAAATTATTTAAATACATTAGATGTTGATATGCAATTAAGACAGTGTGTGTAAATAAATATATGTTTACATTATAATGAAGTGCGAGTTACTTACTGTTTTCACGTTACATAGCAAAGTATTTTAAAGATCCAAGTATTAAAGTAAGAGATAAATAGTGATTATATTTAAAGAAAAACCACAAATATGTGGGTGCTATATTTATTAAATTACCTTCACGACCTATTTATTGGTGTCCATCGGAATCCTTAACGCATATCGGTTGTCCGAATTAAAATGTCCTGAACTGGTTTTTAGGTGAATCGGGCAACACTAAAAAAACAGGGACCGGTAAACCCCTTTATTTAATTAAGTCTATCCATCGGGTAACTACATCATAAGTCTCCCAACGTTAGGGTATCCCTATCGATAGGGTAACCCTAATGATATAACCGCTTCGAACTAGTTAATTAGTTACTACCGTTGAGGTTACCAGTTTCGTAAGGAGATTTAAACACTTAGCGTTACGTTCGTGTTACCTTATCGATTCTCCCTCTCCGTTGGCACTGTTAAACCGATTCGTGTGATTGGTTGGTTAAAGAGGTTGCGTTGGGGAAATAAAAATATGTTGTTTGTATTGCGCGCAGAGATTAAAATAGCTTGAAGCCTGACAGTAAACACTTCATAGGGAAAGACTAACGTGGCTTTTGCTTTTAAGCAATTGGTAAGTTTGTGCTTAATCGAATTAATTGTATCGTATTTGATAGCTTGTCATCGGGGTAAGTCGATGATATGCTTACCGCATCGTGTACCGCATTTGTAAAAACCAGTTCATCAAATACCCTATCGAAAACCCTTTGAATGGTAAGCGGTTACGGTTCTTAGGCGAAAATGGGTTTTGAATAAACGAAAATTCGGACAAATGATGATTTAGGATTCCGATAAAGACTCCCTATTTATTGCAGTTAGTCCTTAGCCAGTGCAATATTAAAGAGTATGGTGATCACAGTCCAAAGATGCAAGTACAATGATAGTTGATGTGCCATTATACTTATTCTTATTTTAAATATAGAAGGGTTTATTATTTATACATAGGCGGATAGGCGTTGTGATATCCTACCAGTTTGAGATCTCGTGATTTGGTATAAATCTAAAGTCTAAAGACAGTTACGTGATGGTTTATAAAAGCTAGTAATTTGGTCAGGGTCTCTGAAAATTAAAGAGTCGTCTACATTAAGTTTGAAATATTTCGTCCTAATAATAAGTTGAATCCCAACCGAGAGCGAGTCATTCTTTGATTTTCAAAGAATCCGTTCTCGAATACGTCACACCAAGGCAAGTCTTGTTATTTCATAAGTATTATGTTAAAGGTACAATTCAGTGACTTAAACTAGTCAATAACAAAGTTTTAATATTAATTTATTATTTAAAACGTTCGCTTTATTGTGTAATTAACTATTTAGTGTACCATCTTGGCTAAATATTGTGCAATTTCAAAGAGTTTTTAGAATGTAAAGAAAGTCTAGTGTTTTCCGATAATGAAACAAGTGATTAGAGGTAAATATAAACATATTGACCGTCGAGATGATAAGATTTTAGTGGTCTATCAAGAGTCTGATTTTAAAGATCTTTCGCGAGATTCGAATTGAGTTGGAATTTTACAAAGTTCAGGTAGACCAAGTATCATAACAGTTAATCCTACAAGTTCTATGCAGAGAAAGAGAATAAGATATGTAAATGCTACTGCGCTTTCCTTTTCACTGGCGCTAAGAGTCTGCTAGATATGGGAGACAAGGGATTGACTATCGTGCCTATCCTTAGGGTAATACCAGCAGTATTCATCAGAACTTTGGTCTATCTAATCTTTATCCTTCACCATACAACAAAATTGGCCAGTGAATTTATTTGTCGGTCATAAAAACGAAGGAAAATTCGTTTTACCCCCTTTGGAATGGATCTTTATTCCAATGGTCATATTATGTACATTTTTTTGTATGGGGGCTCTTAAGAGGTGAAATTTCCAGCTTATTTTAAACATTTTAAATAGCCATAGTGTTTGTCATAATTTATATACCAGTAGCGAATACTGCATGCATGTCCTAAGTATTATGTTACTTATAATTCTTATAAATTAAGGTGAATTGCACGTAGTGCTCGTTTTTATTTACGCAGTTGTTTTGTTTTATATGTTAAGAGTTTGATTTTAACTTCTATGACGCGTTGATGCTGTTGGACGTGGTACGTTGGCTGATTGTTGTGTTGTGATGTTGGTTTGTAAACTGTTGGTTAACCCAACCAACATCCGTCAAAAACTTGTGTGTAATTTTAAATTATGAATTACTTCTTGAAGTTCAGATAAAGAGTACCAACGACTTCTGTAATGTCACTTATGTGACGATTTAATTTAAATATAGCTTTAAATAGGTTAAAACCTATCTATTTTTGAACGTTTTGACAGAAGGATTATACTAGCAGTCAAGTTTGGGACATCAGAAGTCAAAGACGGACTGACAAACCCATCCACATCCCTCTATTTCAGTTGGAAATTTCAAAAAAAATGTTTTGTAATGGGCATAAGTAAGGAATGATTTCCGTTATAATGCCTGCCTCACTTCCTCTAAGTTTCACTCTGTATATTTTGCAAAGATGGCCGTTATAGGAGTTGACGGTATTTGGGTGTTTAATGTAACAGTATGTTGACTGGGTGGTCTCCGTGTATATGCATAATGTTGTTAAATAATGTATTATATTGATAGGTGCTTGTGTCTCAATTTATGATTCTTGTGTTGGCAGACGTGGAGCATAGAAGGGAGCGGAGATGAGACGACACTAGTCAAACTGAATCAAAACGTATGTAAATTATTCCCGGATTGCGGATTGATCAGTTTTGTATTGGTGGCACTTTATTTTTTGTTTGACACTGATGTAGCAGTGAACCTTACCCGTGATACACTCAGGGGCAATCTAAACTGGTCACTTTCTATGGGCCTAATACAATATAAAGTGACCAGTTTTCATTGCTTTTGATTATATATGTTTTGAATATTAGAGAAATTTTAACCTTTTTATATTACATTATAAGTGTCGAACTATACACTTGCTATAACTCTGGCTAGGCTATACAAGGTAAGCAATGGGCACATTTATTGTCGGTGAAACGCACTCAATGCCACTTTACCGTTTCTATTCGTTTCGTTTTTAAAACAATCGCGTCACTGGTAGATGATGTGATACGAAATGTCAAGTGATCTACCACTGATGTGATTGGTTTAAAAAGGATGGAATAGAAACGCTAGTTAGCGTAGTGGACCTTGGCAGGGCCCTCGCAACATATCTTATCTCTTGCCTACATAGCTAGAGTTCCCGGGTTCGATCCCTGAGTCTTGGATGTTTTCTATGTAAGTATTTATTTGTCCATATTAGGCGCCACTACCCCACGCGAGTGTAACGCGACATACGTGACGCGACTTACGTGACGCGACTTACGTGACGCGACTTACGTGACGCGACGTACGTGACGCGGCTTACGTGACGCGACTTACGTGACGCGACTTACGTGACGCGACTTACGTGACGCGACTTACGTGACGCGACTTACGTGACTCGACTTACGTGACGCGACTTACGTGACGCGACTTACGTGACGCGACTTACGTGACGCGACTTACGTGACTCGACTTACGTGACGCGACTTACGTGACGCGACTTACGTGACGCGACTTACGTGACGCGACTTACGTGACGCGACGTACGTGACGCGGCTTACGTGACGCGACTTACGTGACGCGACTTACGTGACGCGACTTACGTGATGCGACTTACGTGACGCGACTTACGTGACGCGGCTTACGTGACGCGACTTACGTGACGCGACGTACGTGACGCGACGTACGTGACGCGGCTTACGTGACGCGACTTACGTGACGCGACTTACGTGACACTAATATCGTCCTGGCCCTCCATTCCACTAACCGCCTGTTCACAGATAAATTTACTTGTCGATTGTGAAAAAGCCCCTAAATAAAACAATATTGCCTTTGACATGCATCTTTAGAATTATAGTGTCCTAATTCACAAATGTTTGATTTCGAGTTAGGTCTTTATAGTAATAAATATACGTCTCGAAGTCGAAAGCTGAAACGTTGAATTTGGTCACTATAATTCTAAATGTGCGATGGTATAATAAGTAAATGAGAGTTAACGTAACATTGACAATACGATAACATGCAAAGGCGATATCCTTTTACAGAGTTGAATAGATCCCCTGACACAACTCTACGAGCGTGTCTTTGGGTAGAAGTGGCGCCTAAGAGTATAACGGTATCTAGTCTAATTAATAGCTTTAGAGATTAGATTGGGACTAGGATTTGTGTGATGTCAAAGCATAAATAGAGGAGTTCGTCTCCGGCTCTTTAAGACTTTCTGTTACCTATTGCCGCTCGGGCTCGTTGCTTTCGCAACCAAACGCGACAACGGAGCGGCCCCGACTTAAGGTAACACTGCGATTCCGTACTGTCTCTGTATTTTAAGCAGCGGCGGGGTCGCACCTTAAGCCAGCTCGGTCTGTCTTGTTGAGTTTGCTTGTGGTGGCTCGCGGCGCGTACGGTCGAGACACGCACACATGTAAGCCGCGCGTTATACCTTTGAAGATAAACTGTTTATACTGTAATGATGTGTCCCATGATATTTATTTATTTATTTACATGTTTACTTAATATATTGGTTACTTTAAAAAAAATATCTATTTGTGTTTGCTTGAATTTATGATTTCATTTTGCACCTAGATATTATATTGATTTTGCATGAACACGTTTTAGTATACCACGTTTTTCACGTGTAAGGATTTTCCTGCTACATCCAAACAGTACAGACCCACTCTGCTCTTTTCATCCTCATTTTTTACCAAAGTCTTTGCCTGAAATAAGCTTAAAGATCCTACGTGGGTCTTTATTTTATTTTTTTGTTATTAGATGTATTTAAGTGTTAGCATGATGCGGTTTTGAATTAAAAATGTCTACTCGTAACAATTTGTTTATACTTTAGGGGCGTTTTTATTCTAAATCGATTCATTTGTATTTATCCCCTAGAGATGGCAGTTGGAGCAATGTTTGCCTTCCATCTCCAAGGAGCTATGATTGATTTTGATAACGCTGCCTGTCTTTGTCTTGCGTTGTCAGATGTCGGCCTGTTAAAGTATTAATTTGATTTTAATTTGTTTGTTACTTGTTGTAGTTTTTTTATTGTGTTGTAGCTGTAACACTTTGAATGCTGATAGTGAACAGCTATTCGATCATGTGATATTTCAACAATTCAAAAACACCATTTCCTCTTTGGCTAGAGTATTAGGGGTCAATTATGTACCATCACGGAATTCGAATGTTCAAAAGTTTGGCATAATACATAAATTAGCCGTGTTATAAATTTACACATGTGACACGGCTAATGACACGGAAAATGTATAACCCGGCAAATGTAAGTGTCACCCTGCTAAACATTTAAATTCCTCTATATATAGTGGGGCAATCAGCGTTCCGAATTCCAATAATATGTATATATATTACCATAGTCTCCTGCCAATATGTTAAAAAAAAATATGTGGACATGTCCTTGTCCAAAAATAAATAAAGTTCCTTTCAATATGAACTACATATTAAATGAAGCATTCAAAGTGGTACCTCGCTAGCTATGTTGAAGCTCAATAAACGCTGCCCCTGTATCCTTGTGTTTTATTAGCTAGCGTCACTAATATTGACAGTATGCGACCGACGCACCTATACTCCGTTTACTGAGGTATTCCACTAAAGGTAAACAATCAAAACCACGTGACATAGTTGTTCAGCCAATAGGAACAGAGCACTGCTACGTGAATGTTCGACAAGAGTTTTGATTGGTTGTTTGACAGTCACGTGTTTTGGTTTTGGTCCTGTTTGTTTACCTTAATAAATAGAGTATAGTATAGTATGAATACTACCTGGGTACTTTATTCCATATTTGTTAAGTTCACCTTTCTTTGGTATCTCTATAATTGTTGACGATAAAGTAGCTTTAATTGTCAAGGGAATTTGAGCTGTCATAACGTCAGCTATATGGATACGATATCAAAGCAAGGTGGGTTAATAAAATGTCAAAAAGAGGAAGGGTTGAATATTTTTTCATACAACTTGTACAGTCAACTTCTTTAACGTATGTGCCCGGTATTTACTAAGCCTTTTATAGGCTCGTGGCAGTAACACCATAGAATGTGGTGCATTGGGCAATCTGGTATTTCACTACTATGGTGTTACGGCAACGAGTGCTTTTTTGGTATTTGTGGGTTTTCGTTGTTAGATTTCTACAATACCTGTAAAGAACCCTAATATTTGTGACGTCCTCTTGGAAGATGCCCACGTATTTATGGTTAGCATTATAAATAGCTATACACTTGAGTACTTTGTCGCTTTATATACACTCGGGGACAAATTAAGAGGAATGCAAATAAACAAATTAACTGTAATATGTTATAACGGTGTAAATGAGAGTTTAACAACAGCTGGTGCCATAGAAACAGAATGGTTTATTATGTTTTAAAATGGATATGAATTTAATTCTTTTCCGTTATACTTTTTTATTACATGCGTTTTTTTAAATGCTAAACAAACTACTTATTTGTCCCTGAGTATTCATATTCAACGAATTTGTTAAAAGTGACAAGTTGTATATAAGCTATGTATGATGTTGACTGTACGTAAGCTTTGGGCACATAGGCGATGTTTTGGGAGTTGACTGTACTATGTCCGTTGTCATTTGGCAATATCTCTCGCCTTAGGTTTGACATAGTTGCTTATAATCATTTGTCAGTGACAAGTGTCAGTTTTGTACAGCACGCGTCGCTTGAGCACTGCTGTTGCCTGCATGAGGTGTGTATACTTTTTTTTATTTCATTGTTTTTTTTTTTAGTTCATAGTTATCACCAAAGCCGAAAAAGTGGTTTTATACAAGTAATTTATACTGTTTTTTAATACAATCGTGGTCACGCACAAAAATTACAGCTCGAAAGTATCGCGAATTTCAACCTGAACCTGACAAATCTGAACGATTAATCCGTCATATGCAGTGAACTTATAAGCAAATACAAATGTGGTGTATAATTGTTTTCCATCGTATTTTCTCGGAAATGTTCGTATGTGTTATGCATGCTACTTCAATTAACCTCAGTACTTTTTGTACTGCGACCGACTGAGATAGCAAGACACGTTTTACGTTACGGAAACGTACGTTTCCATGAAAATACGATAGAAAACAATTGTGCACTACATCTGTATATGTGAATACCTTCGAAAAGGTTAAAGTACTAAGATTGAATTTAACTTTCATGTAAGGAATTATAACTATTGCAGCCATCCTCCTCGTCTTTGGGACGGAAAATGAAAGATAATAATATCATTAAATTTCCTATACCTGAGACGAAAAAAGTGATTGTCTCCCTACCATACCACGTAAGTTGCCTACCGATACCGATTTTTAACGGATTCACCTCTAACGATGGATTTTTCCGTCGCAGACTAAAAGTAACTTTAATTCTAACAACAGCAGTTAACAGACCGCTCATGAGCTAGAATTGTATGGTGACAAAATTAATGTCAAAAGAGAAAATGGAACTGCCGTTAAAAAAAACAGGTTGTAATTCACGGTGCTATTCAACTGTGTCTTGGAAGCCGAAATTCCACTGCGGCGCACGCTACGCAATGTATATATAGTATTATGGATTGAAAATCTGGAAATTATAATAACCATACGTCGGACTCCAGCGGGCATTTTCGTGGCATGTCAGAATGATAGGTAAGGTTCGCATATCAATCAATTCACTTTCGAGTATTTGTACTTAGTATTTGGTACCTAGTATTTATAATGTGAATTTCCAAATATCATAGCAACTAACTGCGTTATTTATAAACGTACTTGGACTACACATAAGTCAAAATAGCGAAAAAGTTAACAACAACATCAACATTATATTTTTTGGGCTTCATATTAACTTTACATATTAAGCAATATATGTGACCTTTCTGTGACTTAAGTTCGGAGTGCTGTCGTAGTATCGTATCCATTGCAATACATAGATATGCAAATTAACAAATAAAGCAAATCTTTCTATTGATTAGACTGCACTCTACCAACAAATATAAGTATGAACAACAGTCATAATGACGCATGTCAGCTATTTATTTGTTTTTTAAGTGGCCACTTCAGTGGGCTATCAGTCATCACTTCAAAGAGTATTTACACATTAAAGATGAGTAAATGATAACGGGTAACTAATTTAATTAACTATGTTACAAATACTAGGTACACTATAATACTCGTAAGTTAAGATTTTTTTGTAAACCTTACCTTGCCCTCAAACTGCCCCCTATAGTCCGACGTATGATAATAACAAAGAAAAAACAAATGAAAATATCAAAATGATAGACATCAATTTTTTAATACAAATGATATTTTTTTACGTGGGTAATTCAATGGTATTCAGAAACTTGCCTATTAACCCTTCGTATGCTTAGGCACGGATCCGTGCCTACCTAAGAACTGCGTAGGCACGGATCCGTTCCAATTCCCTGCTTGCCTAACTGCATTTTATTTTAAACTTTCTTATATAGAGCCGTAGGTTTAAAATCGATTGCACGTGTAGCCAATAAACTCTTAAAATTTACAAAAAATAGCTCCATACATAAAAATATTCAATATTGTCGCCATTTCTATGGGTTTGATGTCACGTGACTGGTCAAGTCACAAGTCGCCGCAATTGAACGTCAAATTTTGAAACGGTTCCCGCATACGAGGGGTTAAAAATGAATTTGGCAACAACTATGTACTTAAACGCAGTTTTTCACGCCCGAAATTACAAATTAGTTATTTTTACCATAGATTTCCTACATTGTTTACAGACTTGTGACGTCATAGTTCTGTATCAATTTGTATGGGGCGTAGAAATGTCGGACTTTGACTCCCATTTGTAACTTGCAGTGCTCGGATTGCAGTCCCATACATACATTGAATACTTGAAAAATACTGAATCGAATAGCAGCATATTTTTTGTCAAATAGTCTATTGTCTTAGGCGTGTGTATGTCCGTGTGCCGCTGTAAAAGTATTTTTATTACGAATGGAATTTGTACTCGCCTGCGTAGCTCGACCGTGGAATTCCGGCTTGATACGTGATGCTTGCTGTACACACTCGTCGAGACACCCCGAGACGAGCCAAGAGCGATTGTGTACAGCCGGCATAACAGGCGATGTAAAGTGAGTGTCGTGCAGGTGGAGGGCGGCGGCGAGACGCTGGAGGCGCTGGGCATGGGCGGCGGCGTGGCGCAGGTCATGCTGCAGGGCTCCGACCAGGTGCTGCAGGTGCTCAGCCTCAAGGACGCCACCGTGCTCACCAAGGCCATGGTATACCAGCTTCATTACTAATGACCGGCGAACGGACGCAAATTAGGTCAAAATAATCGAACGCTATCCGTAATATGGATATGCCTATAGTATATAAGTATAATTTTTTTCCCTATTAATATTTTCAGTCCGTACCACGATGTAACAGAAAACTTAAAGTCGGTTTCCTATATTCAAACCGCGCACAGATAGGCTTACTTCGGGTTAAAATTTGACATTTAACAATACAAACTGTCAAATATTAATCTGAAGTAAGCTTTATCTATCCGCGGTTTGGGTATACGAACCGAAAATAAGACGCAAGATAGATGTAAACACTTTATTGTCTCAAGAAGTGATAATTTGCAAGTACTTTCTTAATATACAATATTTTCATACATAGTACTCGAAGTTTAATAATAATCTTATCCAACTTATGCTTTCGTCACCATATTGCAACCGTCAGCCGCCCTTAATTGATTATACACGTTATCAGTTCCTGTATGGACCACGGGCATATTCATATACTTCATTTACGACAGGTGATTCGATATAAGTATGTCAGGTACATTGCAAAGTTACCAACTTCCTTTCTAATAGGACTCTTAAATTATTACCTTTCATGTGTTATTGTTAGGGTGGTGATATAGGGGTTTTGGCATTTTGATAAGATTTCTTTGCAAACTTATTTTAAATCGTTAGTTATCTTTTGAGTGATAAGCTGATAAGAGAAACGAGGTTGGACCTCGAACAGTGTAATTTTGTCTGGAATATGTATTTCGTGCTTTAACATATTAGACAATATTGTTTGAAATCGCTGTAGTGTGTATCTACTAATGTTGACTGTACGACTCGTGTGAGCAATTCGCTGCTTAAATACAAAAGCGCCACAAATCAAAAACAAATATAGTTTGATTTCGAACTGAAAGTATATAGCATTCCGATTTCAAATGCAACACAGACACATTTTGTTTTGCGTCGCTTTTGTATTAAAGCAACGAATTGTGAAAGAGCGCGAACATGCGCGTCAAACAATACCTAGGCCCATTGCTAATTTCATTCTTAACATATTTCAGCAACAAGTTAAAGCAGAGCGCGACGCCGTGGCGACGGACTCCTAGCTGCCTCAAGACTAATTCAGGATCTAAGGATACTGAGGTTCCACTCGACCCCTTATTCTAATAAGGGCCAAACCCTAGAACACTTTACTTCCATTAAAACAAGGATAGAGGGACAGATGGTCCCTATAGACGTTAATCTGGTGGTATGGTTGTTTAAATGAAAATAGACAATTAAGTGTTGTATGAACCGTCAGGCTTACTTACGGATCTCGTCATGTAAAAAGGTCAATGAGCAAAAAAAAGTGTTCAGAAGGGGACGTGTTTGCGCATGGCTACAGTCGCCAACCAATAGCGTGCACGCATAAGCATACCGGCGGAGTGTCCCCTCGTCCCGCGCCCTTCACATAACCACGTCCGTCGATAAACGTGCGACTGCTGGCCTTTTTACGTGACGGAAACTATACAGCCGCTTGCACCAAAAAGTTAGATAAATTGAAAGTTCTCGTATATCTGACGTTTTAACTTAGGTTAGGTGAATAAATAGGTTTTCTTTATCGTGCAAGTGGCCGTGATTCACTTTCTCAGCCGTGATGGCAGAAAGTTGTTATATTACAATGGCCGAAATTTTCAAGAAGAAATCACATCATTAATAATTTATTTACTGTATTTAATTTATTAACTAGCGACCCCCGCTTCGCTTTGGTTTATGTGAGTTTTCTGTAACTCGTTCATAAACTAAAATTAAAAATATAAACCTTCTTTAAAAAAATGTCTAACTGATCGTGAAATCGCATGGAGATCCGTTCAGTAGTGTTTGAGATTATCGGTAACATACAGACAGACAGACGCGGCGGGGAATTTGTTTTTTTAATATTTAGTGACTTAGTGATGATAGTGGAAGTGAGTTCTACAGCGAAAATGAAAGTTTCGCCATTTCGGTCGATGTAATCTTTCCCGTGATATATTTCCATGGATCAGAGAGACGTTAAATATGTTATTTATAGAATGGGTATTACTTATTTATTATTTCGTTACCATAATTTATGTATGAGACTTTAATTATTATTTATTTACAAGTAATCACGTGCGGATATTTTCCGGATTACTCAAGCTGAACTCCAACCAATGTTGGTAAGGAACGAATCGGAAGTCTGTCAAAAGACCTTCAATCTGTCAAATGCAAGAGATTCGTGCAATAACTATATTTATAGAAAAACGCTTTTATTTTACTTCGTTAAAAAGAAACGTCTGCCACAGGCGTTCATCGAATAAGAGAAACATTCCTTTTACACTATTTATTTTAAGTTAGGTTGTTACTAACATTGTTGTTCGTTTTATTTTCTATTTATTCGTTATGCCATATTTATTTGATTCTAGTCCACAGCGAGTCAACGTGTAAACCGTTCTAGTCCTACGAGTATATTAAATTAATTATTTTAAACCGGATGTTGAGTCCGTGTAAAGTATATTTAAATGAATGTTTCATGTAAAAAAGTTGTAATATACCTAGGTGAATAATAGACTAAATTGGTAACTTGCACCGCCCGTTGCAGAAATAATAAAAATCCAATTTCACGAATAGGGACTTTCATATTCATGCGTTTACAATTTGTGTATACAAATAGACTTATTTGTACATACGTAAGATGCGACGCTTTTGGATAACTCGGATGTTTCCATTTCATAGTTTTTATAAATAGTAATAGTTTCGAGAATTCGCGTTAAACGTTTAATAAGTATTCTTAATCGGGGTAGCGTAAGGTAGGGCCATAGAAGAGTACAAAAAAGGAAACTCTATCTGCATAATATATCTAATTCTGCGAAAAGACAGGAAACGAATAGTAATAATTGATTAAGGTGTTTTTTTTAGCGTTGTTTATTATATTTTGTTTATTAATTTATACCAAAGAGCATAGATTGTGTTTGGTTCTTACTGATAAAGTTGAAGCACAATTTTGTTATTAAGTACATGGATTCGTAATTGTAAAAAAGGTATGACTGTGTGAATATTAAGATCATTAAAGTATTTACATACACTCTGTGGTTTCATTGAGTTTTAATACTAGTATTGATTCAGAGCCAGCTACTATCTAATTATTTTTTCAATTGTGATGCTATAATGAAAAGTTTCCTATTTGACCAGTAAACGAAACGCCTTGTTACAAATTACTGTGAAACTGACATTATTAACATTTTTGACGCTTTCACTGCTGGCAAAGCATATGCGTTCTCCAGAATTTCAGCCAGTTCGATTAACAATGCCGGCAGTGAATGCGTTTACTCTATATCGAAAATAAGTCATGATTTTTAGCACAACAGCCGAAAAGCATCGCTTATTTAGCCAACCGTGACGGATAAATCCTTCGTTTGCTAGCGATAAACGTGTGGGATGGATATATCCGTAAATGGCGTGGAAAAAAATAGGTGAAGTTTTAAAAAGCCACCACAGGCTATTGTTTGTACTATGCTTTAGCTACAGACACCCACCGCGCAGTCTTTTTAGGGTTTCGTAGTTATTTCGCTGGGATCGAGCATAAAAATAAAAAAAAACCGGCCAAGTGCAAGTGCCAGTCGGGCTCGCGCACGAAGGGTTCCTTACCATTATCTATTAAAAAAAACAAGTTACTTGTATGGGAGCTCCCTTTAAATATTTATTTTATTCTTTTTTAGTATTTGTTGTTATAGCGGCAAGAGAAATGCATCATCTGTGAAAATTTCAATTCTCTAGTTATCACGGTTCATGAGATACAGTACATAACATACAGTACGGAACCCCAAAAACTAACGAATAGAGGCCCGTTTCAAGAAGCTACAAGTTACAAACGGAAGTCTCTTTCTAACTCTTTTTGCTAGAAAGAGACTTTCGCTTGCAATTTATCACGCTTCGTGAAACGGATCTCAGGAGTCAAATTACCAACATTTGAAGGAAGAAGGTTTAATAACCTAAAAAGAGTTTAGACGTTATGACATGACAGGAACTACAGTATTCTCAAGTTCCCACCACATTTATTAAACATCGCAGTAGTTTTTGGGTGGATTCTCGTAACCTTCATGGAAGGAAGAAGGCCGATTGGATAATTTCAGGATAAAAGCCTGACATTTTGGGTGGTGAAATAACTGCAGAACTGCGGTGAACCGCCATAAATAATAAAAGTTTTTGGGTGATAATTGGATCATGTTCCCAATTTCTCTCCTGACCAGTGTCTCATTTAATTACCAAGATGTACGTGTGTTATCTGTATCTTATGGCTCGTACACACCCGCAACTAATCCACGTAAACGTGCACTTACACGACGAAATTTATAGCCGGCAACAATAGCTGTCTGTCTTTCTAATTTTGTGTGATAGAATGAGACGTCCGTACTGAGACCGCTATAGCTCCATCGCTGGCACTCGTCATTCGAGACTATCCTCTTTCTAACTCCTTTTGCTAGAAAGAGAATTCCGTTTGTAATTTGTAACTTGTAGCTTTGTAAAACGGGCCACAGGTAAATAAAAAAATAATAATTAAGAATGATGCAATGAGACGCTGCCCCTCCTTCGACGCAGCATCGCATAAAAGCGTTCTCGTAACTTCTAACCAGTGCCCTCAACGCATAAGTTCGAAAAAGTGTACTGGCAGTGCATGAGTTAAACCGCCCAATATATCTTCATGAAACCTAGCCAAGGACTACTAATAAAAAAAGAAAACCTGCTTTTAAATTTAAAAAAAAGCACCTAGATCGGTTTACCTGTTTAAGAGCTACGGAGCCAAAGACATGCACACACACAAACGCATAGCAATCAAACTTATATTATAATTATTACCCTGTTTTTGCGTCAGATATTAACAAAATTATGTTCAAACTGTTCAAAATCTTACTTTTCAACATAGAAGTTGAAAGATGACCAAGTAGATTTCCATATTTTTGATTTTAAAAAAAAATGGCGCAATTTGGTATGGGATTTTTCTCCCACCTGAACCTCACCACTGAAATTGGTGACAAGTACGAAAACCACAGTACAAAAGTGGAGGTAACAGGTGGTAAAAGCACTTTCAGATTTGGTTTTGAAGATGGATGAATGAATGTCTTCGCACTACACCATAGCATACCATGACTGTAATAGGAACAAGTCAGAAAATAAAGGGTTCTTTGTATTGAAAAGTATGATACTATGCCCACTAGACCATTCTGTCACTGACCAACATTTTAATACTAATTTTCCTTCTAAGCCTGATGCATTCATAGTATGGTCATGGTGTCGTACAGTGTAGTGAGACACCTTAAAATTGGTTGTGAATCACCGTCTACAAACTATGACCTTGATCTTAACAAAGGTTAGGGTGAAATGTGTAGTTATTTCCAGAAGAGCATTTTTAAATTTCTGTGCAAGCATTTCGAAATTCTAAAGGTTAATAGAAAATGATTAATCACATCAGAACAAGTAAAAACAGGAATGTGAATATTGTTTATTTTCAATTTAATTGCTAAGGTGACAATGATTCAATGCAGGACTATAAAAGCATACATATAAAAATGAAACAACAAACATATTCCTCTAATGCTTTTATACATTAGACATAAAGCATGTTGATAAGTTGGATAAACAATACTTGTGCAGAAGACTAGGCTTCTCACATATAATAAAGTAAAATATGTCTGTAAAACTATTATACAAATTTCTCTACTGCTTAATTTGATAAGTTTACATGGCCTTACATTTCATAAACACTTTCTAAAGCTAACTCCGGTTTGTCATAGCCAAGTTCCTCAGGAGTGTCAATTCCCAGCTCTGTAAGCGTAGGTTTGATTTCTTGGATGATGTATGGGTAGATTACGCCTACTTGGACGCCGCACTTGTCTTTGCATGCTTCAATGAACCTGACTGCAAGAGCGTAGTCATTGACTCGCCGACAGGCATGAAGAGCGGCCTTAATAATTCTTGGGTCAGGCACCAGGTCCATGCCGCATAGGTCGTTCATTCCCTTGCGAATTTCCCACCCGTCAATGTCCACCCTGTTGAAAAACGCCTCATATCTGAGGGAAAAATGTGTATATTAATTATAAGACAAGATTTTAATAACAATATTAGGTTAGATAGTAGGGCTACGTTCAATACCACTTATCTGTCCCTTAAATCAGAATCAATTGCTATGTGGAAGAACATTGTATAGGGTGCAACTCTACAATTTCAGTATTTTTCAGTAGTTTCTCATCAAACCTAGTAATGCTTAAATAGATAAAATATTTTAACCCACCCTATATTTTTATCACACATAAAGCATTAGTCACACTTTGTTTGACTGTAATTAATTTTTACTTAAACCCATTTGCCCATTGAACTTGGATAACAATGTTGCTAGGATAATTGACTTGGCACTCAGCTTGGGTGGAAAAGTAATAAAAAAGGCAAGCCACGGCAAATGGCTCAATACCATATTCATATAATTTTGAAGCCAAATCCACACCTTACGAATTGTTGAGAAGGTATTTTACTTATCTACAAGAATAAATAATACTGGACTATGTTTTGAGGCCATTAATTTAGAAAAACTGTAGTTCCAGCTATATCTAGATTACAATAACACATTAACTTTAACCTTAAGACATTACAAACAAGGATAAACTGACATAATATTCATCCTGCAATGGTTCTTACCCTTGTTCAAAGGAACTCGTGGCCAAAACGGAGAAGACACTTTCATTACTAATTACTGATTACTTAAGTTAATAATGTAACAATTATCACACTGAAAACTGGGATATTTCAGGAACATAACATGATTTTCCGAACAGTTACATAACTCAAAATTCACGTCAATGAATAGCTAACCTGCAATCGAATTCCTCATCGGACTCGACAGGGCCGCCGTGCGCCCTACGCACTTGAACTGCTGCACTGACCCTCACAGTAGGGGCTAAGGACCTTTTGAGGACATTAGCCAGATTCCCTGTTACTGATCTCAACATTTTTGATTCGAAGTTTCACGGAAACTTTGGCAACTGGCAGGGATAACAAATGGCTACCGAAAACCATAGACTAAAATTGAACTGCCAGTTTTTAATCTGACGTTTATTAGGGTTGAGCACATGAGTGCCAAAGTCAATAAAGTCGATTATGATTACCAAAAGTTAGTCTTTTTCATACTCATTCATTCCCAAAATATAGATAAAAACGCATACATAATTATCATTAATATGGCAGAAGAATCATTTTTATCTGAGACACTCTCCTTTGGAAACTAGACAATCCACCATGAGACCGGCAAGTTCGTCTAGTACAGGGGTTCACCAATTAGTTTCGCTCGGGGTAAAGAAATTGAATGACCATCGTATTCCGCACATTTTATACAAAAAAATATTTATTAAGTAAACAAATGTAGTTATGGAAATAATAAAGGCATTTTTTTACAAATCGATGAGAATATGTTTTTTTTTGTTGCGGACTATGTCTAAATAAAATTGGTGCAAGATCATCATGCCAGCCGAAAGACGTCCACTGCTGGACATACTTAGGCCTCCCCCAAGGCTTTCCACTCAGACCGGTCTTGTGCTTTTCGCATCCACCGCGGTCCCGCGATCCTGACGAGGTCGTCACTCCATTGCAAGTTATTGTCATTAAATTCTGGAGATGTTCATCAGTAATTTTCGAATTGACGTCAACAAAGATAATTCGGGGGATAGGTACATTTTTATTAAATTACGTACTCTGTAGTGCAAATTGCTGTTCTAGCGGCCCGCACAAAATGGGTCGGCGATCCGGATGCGGACCGCCATTTGTTGACCCCTGCTCTAGTACATCAGAATAGACTGAATTTCATAATTATTTACAGCAGAAATCATGTAAAATACCACTTATTCCATTTTTAAATTTGTTAGCTTTCGAGAAATCCTAGACAGAATCTAGGTTTAAAAAAAAATCTTCACAATTACGGCATTATACTTTATTCGTATAGAATAATATGTCTTGAGTTAACAAAAAGGTATATTGTTCATAATTAAGAAAACATCAAGTTCACATTGTTAGGATATTAGTCCATTACATCTAGTAATACAAAACAAAGGCAGGCTTAAAACTACATTTACGCAATATTGGATGCTCCTGATCTTGGTGCTTGTGTATGGTCAAGGTTCATGATAAGAAGGTTTACATTTTCCTTCTTTTCTTCTTTTTGTGTGCGGAAATGCTCTCCTGGCCACTGTCATCTTCACTGGAGCTATTAGAAGAACTGCTATCACTATCACTACTGGAAGAACTACTGTTAGAAGAGCTGTCAGAAGCCACTCCAGTGCTCTGAGTCATGTCCATGCTACTGGCCACCTTATATAAGTCAGGGTCCTTGGCCTCCAGCACTTTGATCCACTTTTTGGAGAGTTTTGGACGTCCCCTAACAGTCTTGTGCCAGACTACAGGAAAGTTTGTGCGGCTACAAAAGTTCTGTGTTACGGCCACTGTGTCATCCAAATTTAACACCACATGCCACCACCCCCCAGGCACAAATACTGTTTCACCAGGCTTTTGAAGTATTTCAACCTGAAAGTACAGAAAATAAAAATAAATCATATCCTAACTTTTTGCACCTTATACTTTCTTTTACAATATAATGAATATCCATTTAATGAATCAATTAATATGCCATTAATATATTTATTTATGCGTTTATATTTATTTTATAATGTAGAAAAACTAAGTAACCAAGAAAATAATATTACTCTATTAAACGAATAATAACTCAAACATTGTGTACAAAACTGAATTATTGCTGCTTATTATAATGCTCATAATACTTTATATTTAAGGTAAGGACTTACTGGCTTGAATTCCTTTGGCCAACTATCTAGCTGGGTTTTTGGATAAATAAGCTTAAACCAAGTTATGGCTTCATCTCGCTGCTTCCCTCCCATGGCTCCTGTCACCTTAATCAACTCCCTGGGGGTCTGGGTTGGGAACAAACACCATCTCTTGTGTCCAAACACCAAAGCATTCCAAGCACTCGTTCCCAACGGATCAATATGAATACCAGTTCCAGACCTTTGTGGCCCCATCACAAACCAACGGTAAGGCGGTCTTCTTTCTTCGCCACAATATTTAAACAGATCATCCCTAAAATATCTAGGACTTTCATAATCTTCAAGGATCTTTTTCCTCCGCAGATGCTCTCCAAAACTACTATCAAAAATATAAAGCGGACTATCATCAGTCGTTGTCCTTGCATACTCTACATAATACTTCATCTTCATCTTAACACTATAACCCTCATTGTCTTCCCCACACTTGAATTTTTGGTTCCGATACTTTTTGGCTAGTCTTTCTAATGTCCATTTGTGATTCGCCTTCCAGTTTGTTTGGACATTGGTTATCACAACTGGCTTATATATTTTCTCATATTTTTCTATAAATTCTTCTGGTGAGACCACAGTCTCACTTATTCGGTCTACATTATCATTACATTTTAGAAATTCTTCAAAGTTTCCAGCATACTTGCAGGCAGTCCATTGATAGTTATCTGCTAATTCTGTCGGCAAAGAAATTAAGAGAAATTATATGACAGACGAAGATGGGTTAGATAAAGGACAAAATAGACAAAACAAAGAAATAAATTAAATGAAATCAAATTTGGTGAATTCCATCAGTGATTTGATAACCATAACTTGAACTAAAATAGGTGTGATAAATAGGTTAAAATAACATAGGTACTTAAACATTCATAAATATCAGATTGAGCACATTTTTGATAAAAAAATTATGCATTCTTGATCAAGGTCGTAATAATTAAGCTGAAATAGTACGTGTAGTAAGTGTACGTGACCAGACGCACGCCACGCTATCCTGTAGATAATTCTGGAATTTA
Organism: Acleris sparsana; assembly: GCA_923062465.1. Lineage (NCBI taxonomy): Eukaryota > Metazoa > Arthropoda > Insecta > Lepidoptera > Tortricidae > Acleris > Acleris sparsana. Next base: position 2,516,234 of record OV281287.1, on the reverse strand, counting down.
TTCTGCTGTGTAATACAACATTATTTTATTTAATGCACATTTTTTAAGATAAATTGAGTTACAAAGGTAACCTAGTTAATATCTTGAATAATTAGTAATAAAGAAAACCGATAGGTACACATTTAACTTACCAGGTCGAGCTTTTCTTTTCACTTCTTTTATACGTTTCTTCGCTTTATGCGACAGTTTATGCTCAATATCCATTCTTATTCAATATTATCAAATAGTTTTGGAATATAATATATTATATTGCCGCAAAAATCCTTGTTACCTAAATTGTTACCTACATTACAGTGACAGCGTTACTTACTACCTCACCACATACCCCTCGCTATCCCCTTGAGCTTTCTACGATATTGGCTCGACTCCCTAATCGATTAAAATACCGTGGAAATATTATAACAAAATTGCATAAAAGCGAATAAAGGTTTTTGTTTGACCCTTAAAATCTTTTATTTTTAAAGTAATAAAATGTAAATCAGACACTGATAACGTTAAAATGTTAGCAACGCTCGCTTCAAAATAATTTTAAAAAAGTCTTACGAGCGCTAATCGAGTCATTTTCGCATCGGGTTATGTACGATCGATACTCTCTATCTCTACTCTAGACTTGTTTATGCTTATTAGTGTTGTACAAAATGGTGGTTTGTTGATGAGTTTGAGTCGATCGATTAGGATATAACACAAATTTTAAAAGATTTTAACTGAGTTGGAAACTAAAAGTTCTCGAAATATTACTATCAAGAAGTATTATCGAAGATATTTAATAAAAAATAAAAAATATATAATATGTCGAATAAAAATCATATCTAATCAGAATAATAAAATAATGGCAAACTGTCTGTTCCAATACTGGCAACAATTAAGCAATTTTCGACGCATTGGTGTTCTGTGTAATAATTTTGGAATTCTCTGTTATAACCGAAATAATTTAAATAACTATAGTATTTTTCTTTTATAAACCCATTATTTTTCTCAATCTTCATATCAATTACGTAAGCTAGAGGTTAGAAGTAAAGTGATTGATTTGACTGTTGTAGTGAAACAAATTTTAAACGTTCCAGTCTGAAGTGTGTAGCTAACTGCTCAATATAACTGTCAATCTGGGTGTAGAAATTTATTTGTAATTTTCACCGGTTCTCATGTGTAATTCCCTAATGTGTTAGACTATATTTGCATACGGGTTCGTTGCAAAATAATGTTGTATGGTGTACGTGGTGCCTAAACCAGTGCTAAAATGGATGACGGAACTGTGAAGATCCAGTCTGGGATTAACATCAACATCAAAAGAACAGATGGTGAGTGCTGAGGAGCTAAAAATCTCTTTATAGTTCTGTAGAATCTCGTGGCAATTGGTATTATTGGTCATTGTCTCGATACCGGGGTAAAGAAACGCGAGCGTAGTCTTTCTGGTATGAATCACGACCAAACGATGAAGAGCTATGATTCAACTTGACTCCTCGAAAAAGTCTTTTCAGTAGATAAGCATTTCCGGCTATGTATAAATGTATGCTCACGATTTCTTTTTCAGTATGCTTAACTAGTTTTCTTCATATTCAGCTATAAATCCTGGCTTTGAATATAATTATGTGGCAGGCCTAGATGTGGAAGTTACTTAAGTTTAGTACTATATCAGTTAAGTTATCCACGAATCTGTTATTACCCTTTGTCAGATCCGGAACAAAATTAAGCTATTTTTTCTTGTACACTTTTCATTTAGTTTAAATTTGAAAGACATTGAAGAGATTAGAAGTTTGAAATATTTTTTATTCGTCAAACAATAGTTCAAGGTATTTTTACCTATGCTCTCTCTATGCTCCCAATATATTCTGTTTACTATTAATGGATAATTGATGTATTTAATCCCTTAAAAATACCAAAACACAGCTTTTCATGTTCAATATTAATCAATCATTTACCTATTGTAACTGTATCCTTACAATCAACTTAAAATATTTATTTAATCTGACAAACTTCAATGATTTGACTAGAAAGGTTCTAGCTCCTATTTAACAATATAACACATTAAGCTGCTGTCTCTCTGATCTCTAAACAAATTGTGTTACAAGTTCCTAGCAATAAATAAAGTCATTTAAGTATTAAAGAAAATATTAAGCTTGAGTATGTATGGCCCCAAAAAAGGTTACACCAGTATCTCTTTAAAGTTTTACAAAGCTGGTTCATCATCAACAATTTAGAAGAAACACCGCTGCACATTTCCGAGAGATCTCCACTGTTACTGGTCCCATACTCTGAAGTCGCAAGCATGCAGGTATGCATCAAATTAGGAATCTTGTGTTTGGCAACTAAAGTTTGAAATTACTTTTGGTCTTCGGCACAGCTAGTTAATTTAAGTCTTATATTGTTTAATAATATAGACATTGAATTATTTAAAAAGTTTATAAATATAACAATGCTAGTGGTGAATGATGGTTCTTAAAATTGTAAACATGTTATTGGAGAATGAATAGGTCCATTATTACCAGCGGGTTCAATGAATGAAACCTAGCTTGATTGTTCACAAACAATATTCTAGTTGACATCAGATAGCTGGAGACATGCCCGGGTACTGGCGGGTTTAGCTGTGGTTTTTTAAGAATCAGAAGTTGGTAAAATAACCGTATATTAAATGAATTTTAAAGTGTTGTGATACTCTTCTTTAGATACCATTTTTATGTGTAAAGCTATTGGCCATTAAATAAAGATTTCTTAATTTCGTTATGTAGGTACTTGTGCGGTTCTCAAGATCAGCTGTTTTGACTGGACATAGCTCGGTCTGCTGCATTATTTGCAATTGGTGTCTATTTAGGCCTTCGGTTGTCTTTCAGTAGATCATCTATCAAGCTTTTTACCTGTCTTCCCCATCCATTATTACTGTTCCTGGGGTACCAGTCAAAGATAGCTTTCAACCATCTGTCATTGGAGGATCTCTCATAGGAAACAAATACTATGTGTTTGAGATCACAGACATCTTGAAATCATTAATTATATTAGCAGAAAGAAGCCTTAGAAATGATCTACATGAATTTATGCCTTTATGTAAACTCTTTAATGCACAGAAATATAAAAATTAAAACATTTAATCAAATGAATTTACAATGGAGTTCATAAATATGTGTACATCTAGTGCCTTGTCTATTTAACCTTTATCGAATGTGGTATACGTCTCACAGACATTTCATGACTATTATTTTGAACTTTGTTGCCATGATATAAGTGTTACTTTGAAAATGCTCTGAAACCACCTCGGCAACTAAGGGTTAATGTCATGTATATACTGCAATACACAACATGAATCATTGTTATGTCAATTATAGTGACAAGGTACAAAAGTCTACACATATTTATGAACTGGACTACTACTGGGTACTTACTATTTTACTTATTTTCATGTTATGTGAAATATATTCAAATAACTACTAGTATAGTAATTAATGTATTAATACCTAATAGGTATCTGACCAGTTCCTTGGAGTGTCTTTGCATTTTAGATGGTTTTCTATTACAAGAGGTTCCTCCTGCATAGGCACAGGTGGCCAATCTCCTATCGTAGTAATGAAAGTGATTTGAACTGATTTAGTAGTGCGGGATTTGATTCTCGTAATTTCAAGCCAATAGTCTATTTTTTTTCGATGGCGATTCCGTGATGCTACTTCTGGTACTTTGTTGCTTGCGAAACAGGCAGTATCATCCGTATATGTTACTGATCCAGATACTGTTGCAGATCCATGTGGGGAGCAATCGTACTTACTAAAATAAAATAAAAAAAAAAAATATGTGTTTTTAGTATACTGTTAAATTTTAGTTAGTAGTATATTGTTAAATTTTTGTGTAATGTTGATTTGGATTTTAATTGTGATTTTATTTTTTAACTTTAATTTTAATTTTAATACTTAATTATAGTGTGTAATATGGAAATGATTTTATTTCTGAAATAAAAATAATTTGAATTTGAATTTGAAAGCGTTACTGTAAACACCTCGTCAGAGACCGGCTAGTCTGCAGTATAAATTGAGTACAACCACATATAATATACATATAGTATATTAGCTGACTCGTACTAAACCACAGTGCAGTTTTCACTATATATTTTTTACAGAAGGATTTTATGTATTACTAACTTTTGGACGCGACTTCGTCCGCGTACATTTCGATTATCATTATTCCCTCTGGGACTTTTTTCATTTTCCAGGATGAGAAGTGGTCTATGTGTTAATCTAGGGTATAACCTATCTCCATTTAAATTTTAATGTGAATCCGTTCAGCCATTTCAGCGTGAAGGAGTAACAAACTAACAAACAAACTTTTGCATTTATAATATTTGTAGGATAAGTTCTGGTTTATCGTATGGTTGTCACAGAAAACTCACATATACCGCAGCGAAGCAAGTAGAGTAGAACAAAAAATTGCTGGGTTATGAAAAGACTCTTGCCGTTGAAAATTATCACACAGAACAGAATTAATGGAAGTTTATCTACACATCATCATCACTTGTCTACACTAATACTATGAAGTATGAGTAATATAGGCTACTTTTTATCCCGTTAAATTGAATGGTTCCCGTTCGTATGGCAAAAATACGAATTTTGCGCGGACGAAGTCTCTGGCAGAAGCAGCTAGTAATAGATATGAGAGTAGGTTCATAGTTACACAACTGTTAATTGACCTTAGATAAAGTAAGACAAGCCCTCCTTATTGGTATATACCCTTTTCTATCTCTTCTGTCTGGAAGGTTGGAATACGGGGATGTATTGACCCCATAAATATAGAAATTGAACATTCTTATTTTTTATTCAAATTGGAACTTAGTACTGGGTTCCAGCTGTAGCCCTGTGTGGTGTGGCGCGTTTCCAAGTTTAGAAGCGTCCCAAAAGCGTTGTATAGGCGGTTTTAGTATAGGAACGCACCGCCTCCGTTCTCAGTGCGTTTGCGGCTTTATTGCATATAGGTACGACAAGATATCAATTACCTAGTAAAGTTCTGAAAACAAATAAATAAATAATAATCTAGACGTAAGAGGGCTTAAAGAAGTTTAATTTTAACTAATATGACTTTTTAAAATCTTTTGTAAATTACAAACACGTACTTTACTCACAGGGGTCTAGAAGTCATTTAAAATTTGATAAGCATATATATTTATTTAGTTTTGTGAATGGTTTAAATTAAATTACAAACAATTCATACAAAATTTAATAATTTAGCATTGCGACTGTACCCTGCATATCTTTCCGACCGTTTTCCATTGTCCCTACAAATAAAATTTTACATACATCCAAATTTCTGATCGAGCCGGCGTTTATAAATAAAGGCTGGTGGCGAGGACGGGGCCTTGCGGCGCTGCGCCCATATACGGCGCGTGAGTGGATTGTTCGCCTCCGTGCCGGCGAGACTTGCGCGCCATCTAAAAGATAAAAAAAAAGATGTTTTTTCAGTATGCCGCACGGGCACTTTTACACGTCAAAAATCTACGAGCATTATATATAACAATGAAACATAAAATAAAAATATTCATGCGTAGTTGAACAGGAGAATGTGTCAAAACTCAGAATTTTCAAAAAATAAAAATAAAAATATACCTATTTACCTGTGACGGTGCAAGACAACCACATAAAAACCAGCTATACCCTCCGCAGCAACAAGCACCAACACCGGCTCGTCACACCTAAGCACAAATTATCAAAATCCGAGAGGTCCATGTATACTATGGGTCCATCAGTTCTTGATAGGCTGCCAGAAAACATCCGAAATGAAGCTTCCTCCCCCATTTTTAACCTTTTAAACGCCACGGTCGATTGCTATTTTACGTGCCCGTGACGCCACGGACGTCATATGCCGCAACAAAATATATGAAGGTTAGAACAACTCGCTGACAGTCTGGCGTCCACGGCACAAAAATCTGCCGACGTGAATTGCCGTCTTTGGCGTTCAAAAGGTTAAAAGCGGTCTTCGAAAATGGTGACTTGAACAAAGGTACTACAGTATTGACGAATTTCTTAATCTGCCAATACATAGGCACTGTGTTTAATAAATAAATAATATTATGTAATGTTTCATGCAATTAATGATATTTTTTTTGACTATTTATTGTATACTTTGTATTTGTATTGTTCAGTTCCAAGATAGCGCTAAAACAGCTACATATCTCAGTTCCAATAACGGGTTCATGCAGGTTTTTGACACAATGCGGCCTTTGTCCTTTGTCAAGTGGATCATGACGAGAGGTCGAGATGAGAAGACCCAACCGAATCGACTTATTCTAAGATTAAGTTATCGTATTGATATGTCGGGAATAGCAGGACTATCATCGTCATGAAGTGTACCTTCTTCATAGTGAGCTGTGAGGATTTGACATTCAGCCGATAATATTTACCGCGATTTTTAGTTAACCCCTTCTTTTTCCAAAACCAGACAGACATGAGGTGGCTGGCAACGGGCACACACAGGGATGATAGATTGCAATAACTTAACGAGAACGTTTCTTGGTTATTATAATACCTACATACATTTTAAATATTGAAGTGGCGGGCTATTATGAAAGAGGGAATGGAATGTGTTAAGAGCGATATGACAAATAAGGGAGTGAATACTGAGATGATGGGGATGATTAGAAGGAAAAGAAAAGCTACGTTCACCCTAAACGTTTAGGATAAGGGCATGATGAGATTGTTGAGGATGATCCTATTAGATAGATTGGTAGTCAAAAATGTCGGCTCCTATGTCGTTATATCGTAGGGATTTAATGTTAATATTAAAGTAATAACTTAAACTAGGATTCTAGAGGCCGTTCGGTTGCCAGGTTAGAATAGTGCCACTCTATGTCTTCCGTGGATGTCGTAAGAGGTGACTAAGGGAATAAAAGCTTGTGGTACTTACTGTCAGGCGATGGATTTGCCACTAATACACTGGAAAACATCTTAGCCTGATTGTGCAAAATGTGGTTGCAGAAATATCAGCATTTTTTTAGAGTTGTTGGTAGTTTTGTAGCTCTGCATACCGAGTGGGGACTCTGAGAATGAAGGCGTGAGTTTATGTATGTATGGATTCTAGGACATCCGACAGCGTACAATGCATAAGAAGTTCTAATTTTCATTGAGGTGATTTATTCTGTCGCGCATCACTTAAAACCACATTAAGCGCAACCCAAGTTCACCATATCTTGATCTAATACCTAAAACCTTTTTGAAGTTGGAGGTCAGACACAGTGGCCCTGGGCTGGGATGTACGAGTAGTTACTTATTGCAACCACTTCTGCAAAGCCTTTTATTACATCGTTCCTAAAGAAATCCATTGCACATTGTACCTACGTGTTAATATCGTTTGTAACACATCCTACCTAAACTGCAATAGGATCGCTTGATTTATATAAAGGGCCACAGCATATGCAGGAAGCTGTCAATAGAGCCGGCGTAAACGGCAATAGCATACAAGGCCGTTGCGGCTAGTTCAAGGGAATGGCAGGAGATGACATAACTAATTAGTTTTACATATCATTATTCACCCACGAATCGTCTGCACCTTCTCATGTATTACAACTAAAACCGCTTTAAACCTGAAAACTGATTTTTTTTCAACCAGCTCGTTAGTAACGCCGTACATTTCAAATAGAGCATTTTCATTTCGATTCCGCTTGAACAGAATCGATATTATTTCATTTCTGATCACAGAGCAAAATAAAACTGTTCTTACTCGAAATTTACAGTTAATTTCACTCGCGCATTGGTTCCCACCGCCATCGTTTTGTAGTCTTTCCTACCATGATTAGCTAGCTCTTTAGTTGCAGTTTTACTTGCTCAGCTTGGATAAAGCTGCTTAGCTGGTCTTATCATTTTAAGTCCCCACCCCATTCAACTGCAAGAAAAATCAAAATCGAAAAGCCTGGTTAAGAATCATAGGGTGACGGCACCAATTATGGACACTTAGCTGACAGGCACTAGTAATGGACACTTCACTCTTAAGTCAAATTTCATAGGGTTTTAAATTGATTGTTGCAAAACAAATTTTATAGATTTTTTATCTTCTATAAATTAAGAATCAACGCCCATTATTGGTGCCTGGTCCATTACTGGTTCCATCACCCTAATTAACGGGTATTTTTTTTATCCGTTCCCCACCCCTGCCCAAAAAAGGAACTAAAGAGAGACTCATTTTAAACGGTCACATTAAATTGAGGTTTTTCTACTGAACTGTCAAGTCGAAAATTTTCTCAACGCGAGCCTAATTTAGCTCGTCTTGTTTGCAATGGGAAACACGATGTTTTTTTAATTCGAGACTTCCCATTAACCTTCGTACGGCCAAATTGAGTAATACAAGTATATCAGCGACTGACCACCCAATGGAATGAAACCATTTTAAGCCCATCAGACCGGTAGGTTTAAGTGAGATATTGTCACGGTGACCTTAGATTTTCGTGCCAATTATCTCTTGCAACGCTTGATAAGTGCCATAAGTTTATTTGCCTGCAGCATGGATATTATTATTAAACAGCAATCAGTCTAATGCGTTCACTTCCTGCTTGAAACTGCTTTGGTGTGGTATCGCCACCCACTTGCTCGCCAAGGTTGCGTCATCGATCCGTGGGCCTCTGGCTCTAGCCGATGGTTACTCGCCATAGATAGGTTCGGCTCGTTTTGGACGCTCGCTTTTAAACTAATCACTGCTAAGAACCTTGTTTAGACAGTTGTGATGGCTATTAGCTGAGAATGAATCGTCTTAAATTCTCCGAAACAAATTTTGACTCATTTGATTAGTTAGCTTGGTGATGTAAATTTTTGCATTGACTTTTATTGTAATTGTTATGATGTTTTTGTAAGGAAATTCACTGTAATTCATTATGGTCTTGTCGGTTTGTTTCCCCGAGCCAGATAAAGCTTTGCAATACGAAGGCCGCGTGGCGCTGAGTCACCGCGAGCGGCTTCCCTGGCGCGCGTGACGTCACGAGCCGCTGACCGACATACAAACGATTTCGACTATCAGAATAACCGTACACGCTAGCGATGTAAAAGTTGTTGGCTGTCGTTAATGTTGACGTGCCTGTAATGAGGGCTTTGCGGTTTTCGTTATGCTTCTGATGCCGGGTTAGGTGCACCTACAAATGATATTGTTTTTTATCTTGTTAAGTGGTCAGCGTCGCGCGGTTTTGTTGTTTATTGGATATATTGTAAATTCTAATGAGTTTGCCGTGTTTTTTTGCTTCGTCCTGCGAATGAGGACAAATTATGTTAATTAAATACCGAACTTTAAAGAACTAGCTTTAGGCCAGCGACTCCGTTCGCGTAAAAGTGATTTATTTCTCTGTACCAAATTTCACACCGATTGAGTTTAGTTTTTGAATCAAAAAGACTAAGCAAACAAACAAATGAATAAACTTTACATTTTAGGTATAATATTAGTTGCGTATATAATAATATTACTAATTCTAAAATGGTGTTTTTGCGTTGTTCTTGTTCACTTCTTTACGTCGATTCCGTTGAAATTTGTCTTTGACCTGCAAACAACAAATTATACAGAATTGAATTTTATCATCTATAAATACCCTTTTATCTTGTAGGTATTCCCGGTTTTAGAAATACCTCTCTCTTTAGTCTGAGGTCTTAGACATACTTATACCCAAAAAAAACATGACAAAACGCGTAGGACGTGCTTACAGTTGTTCAATATTTGGCAAGCATACCACTCTCCTATTTTAAGTGTCAATCGGCAAGCACTAGTGGTTTCTAACTGGTTTGTCTAGTAACCTTCGCGATACGGCGACCACGTGGGCGACGCCCTAAGGCCAAACATTGCCCAGATTATGACTAGCCACTTACGAATTGGAGGTTTAAATTTGTACCATAGTGTTATCCTAAACTAATGTGAATGTTCCAGAGGCATCTTCATGTAGTTTCTCATTTCATAAGTCCGAATATTCGTTAGATATTATTTTTGTACTGAAACTGTATTATTTTTCAAGAGTTGTATGATATAGACCTAACCTAACCTAGGGGTTCTATAGGTTTATCTCTAAAAGTTAATGGATTCAGAAAATTATGCATTTCTAATCAATATTCGGACAAATGAAACAGATGAGGAACAAAAACTCAATCTTCGATAAGTTGCCCGTTTGTAACATACACACATACATGCATTACTATGCACTCAATGCACTGTTATTGTTAACAACAATATTTCCTGAATAGACATAGTCACTTTCGATTTCTCTTGTGATGTCATCGACTGACGAAGTGGGAGTCGATTCAGTCATGAGACTACTATCTGCTGTATTCTTAGATATAATATCAACATTCTTGTTTACATTAAACGTTTTGTAATCTAGATGCAGTGCAATGTATGCTACTACATGCTTCATAACTTCCTGTGGAGTTCTAGAGTCATAGGATATCCATTCTTTTAGATAATTCCTTATAATACCTGCCATAACATCTGATCTTAAAATTTTACTAATAAACTGATCTTTGGGTAATAAACTTCGATGGTAGTGACATTGGCGATAGAAAAGGTGCCTGGTTAAATCCAATAATATTTCTGGCTGCGGTGCCTTTAGGAAAACAGTTTGCTTCCTTTTTACCCTCACATATTGCACAGTTTGCCGAACGGACCCAAAAATAGAAGGGCAGAGAGTAAGCTACAAGCAACGTCGCACCAAAAATATAGATCGATGTTTTGGTAAAGGTCCCTCCCTCAAATAATTGGTATTCTTTGAATCCTTAGAGCCATACGCAGCAGTGGACGTCTTTCGGCTTACATGATGATGAAGACGATTAACAAGTAATTCTCCAATTGCTGAGTTACAATAGTTTATTGCCGTTGACAATTCTGGGCCCATTATCCGACTGACCGTTGAAAGTTATTATTAGCGTAATGATGTCACTCCGTTTATATGAATTCTTTATTCAATGTTATTAGGGACACACTGACCCTTTAACCCTAAATAACGATAACCTCAATAGGTTCTATTGATTTTATTCTATAGCCGATGACCATCGAATTCGGCCCAATAACAATAGGTTAAAACCTACAATTTAGGCTAATGATAACGGAAAAGTTCCATATCTTGAAAACTGGAAACTAGATTACAGTACTCATGTTTGTTCCGTTTTCCTGTATAGTGTTATTTTATGTATGTCTGGGTGTACACGATTGTGCTTTCTTTGAGTCGTCCTATAACAATGAACAACCAATCGGAACGCTCTTTTCGGCGATCAACTCTAGCGAATGCTCGAGTAATTTCTCAAGTCTTAGCACCTTTATATTATAATATAATAGAGGTAGTTCGCCGTTTAAGAGTTATTGTCTCTGTTTAGTTTATAGCTCGTCGTGAGAAACTGTATTTTCCTATGAATAAGAGAGCAGATTTGCGGTTTAATCCCAAGATGGTTTCACTAAGATGGCAGTAACAAAATCCTATTAACTCGCTTTCTTTAAGCTCGAGGGATTCTTGATTTGTTATTTTCTAATGTTGAAACATGTATTGTATAAACAGTTTTAATATGGTGTTGGTAATAACATTGGATATTCCTAATCTAGAATAATTACCAGGCTGTCGCAAATCCTGTTCTCACAAAGAGCCTTCAACGCCCACTCCTACAGTTAATGGTTTGGCTACTCTCAAGTTCAAATCATCAGATCGTTACAAACCATGTTTAAAGACTCGTGTATTTACATGAAATGTGTACTTGCAACGTACTTGTGTGGTTTATTAAAATTATGGAGAATAATTTATGGTAAGAGCACTCCTAGTTACATTCTGTATGGATTCACGAATCAGTCCTAAAAGTATCATGGTCAAGGTCTTTTCCTATTGAATGTCTTTATAATCTTTTGGTGTATCCGTTTTTTTATGGCATAGAGAAGGCAAACGGGCACACAGGCCACCTGATGGTAAGTGGAAACTGTGCCCCATAGACATTCGCATTCACAAGACTGCAAGCCTAAGACTGCAAATGCGTTGCCAACCCTGAGGACTAAGATGGAATGCCTCTATGCTAGTCATCACACCGGCTGTCTTATCCCCAAACCGGAACCCGACAATGCGAACAATGCTGTTTGGTAGGTTAATGGCTAAGATGGTGGTAGCGATCCGGACGGACCTTGCACAAGGTCCTACCACCCGCAAATATTTTGTTATGTTTTGTCCTCTTCAATTTTGAAGAAAATTATTCAAGTATGCTTATTTAACGCGTTTGTTACTGTCCCTTTGCCCAAGTCTTTGTGCAGTGTTACATCTTTTGGTTTTGAAGCTGTAAATCGCACATACGCGTTTAAGGCACTGGGTGATACTCAAGAAAAACGTTTTGCCGGCAGCGAACGTGTTAAGATTTTATTTTCAAGTCATCGGACGCACTAACCGGCAAGTTCAAGTTGTCCCGTCAGAGCGTACTAATAACATATTAGGCCATTGGCATTGTCAATCATATCACTTGAATGTGCTCCATCGGCAAGAAGCCGTTATAAAAAAAAGAACACTTCTTTACGTCAATATTTTTTCTTCCATTAGCATAGCCTACAAGTTTGTCTGCATTGTGACTAAAGAGAGGTTTAGACTAGCAATAAAAATTGCAGAAGTTCATTGCCGTCTTACTTTAACTTCAGTTCTAAAGCAAGAAGCACAATTTTGCCGTCCTTTTCTAACTTAATAGTTAGAGTAGGACAGCGGTCAACTTCTGCAGTTTTTATTGCTAGTGTAAACTTCGCTTTACTCTAACTTTAAAGTGAGAAAGTTGTGCTTCTTGCTTTAGAACTGAAGTTAAAGTGAGACAGCAGCGAGGAACTTCTGAAATTTTTATTGATAGTCTAAATCTCGCTTAAGAGTAGAGTAACCCCTGTAATCTACTTAGCCACCTATTGTACGGTTCGTCGACACAGTCGTTATCCTCAATTGACTGAAGCCGTTTGCGCGACCAATTATCGAATTGTTCAACTTTGCCGTTCTATTTAGCGACACTGAATCACTCCTTGTCCAGTTAGGATTTTATTATTGGATTTACCAACCGTCTCGTGTTATTTGAATACATAAAATTGTCTTTATTTGGCGACCGATGTTAACCAAGGAACCAATTTTGATCAGTTACCACACACTTACAACACGACACATTTAGTCTAAAGTTGTCGTCAATAGAACTTGCAAAAGATGTAAGCAAACCCAAACGAACCAATTCTCCATGATTACTCGATGATCACGTACTTTTAAAGATCAAGTGAGGTCTTTGCAATGATTTATACACTAGATCATTTTTTTAATAAAATCATGGTAAATATTTGAGGTTATGTGTCAAGTGTCAAACAGTTCTTTTTACATCGTTCACAAGTTGGAATGTTTCTAACTTTAGTTGTGTGGCCCTGCCTACTAAGTTAGCGATCCCGGGTCCGAATCCCGGTAACGGCAAATTTTTGTTTTTTGAGCGCGACTATATACAATGTGTGGCCCAAAACCGGGGCGAAAAATTAAAACGTAGATTCTACTCCTCAAACTACGCAACGTTTGTTTGACGACTTTGAAAAAAAACTTGCGGTTTGAATTTTATTACATTATAAAGTTAATTCGAACACGCAATGTACTATGAAATTGGTTATGTCTGTAGAGTGACTAGACTGACAGGCGATGTCAATTAGACGGAGTTTTAAGTACATTGATTATACTATTTACTTTGTTTGAAAAATGAACAATCTAAAAACTTTATGATTTTAAAAAGTTGCTAAACAAAAGTTGTCTAGTTTGAGGAGTAGAATCTACGTTTTAATTTTTCGCCCCGGTTTTGGGCCACACATTGTATAAGCATGTTAATAGTTACCTAGTACCCATAGTACAGTCGAGTTCATAAATATGTGTACACTTTAGTGCCTAACTACGCAACGTTTGTTTGACGACTTTGAAAAAAAACTTGCGGTTTGAATTTTATTACATTATAAAGTTAATTCGAACACGCAATGTACTATGAAATTGGTTATGTCTGTAGAGTGACTAGACTGACAGGCGATGTCAATTAGACGGAGTTTTAAGTACATTGATTATACTATTTACTTTGTTTGAAAAATGAACAATCTAAAAACTTTATGATTTTAAAAAGTTGCTAAACAAAAGTTGTCTAGTTTGAGGAGTAGAATCTACGTTTTAATTTTTCGCCCCGGTTTTGGGCCACACATTGTATAAGCATGTTAATAGTTACCTAGTACCCATAGTACAGTCGAGTTCATAAATATGTGTACACTTTAGTGCCTTGTCTATTTAATGTCATGTTTAAACTGCCATACATTAATTGTCGCAGCGATTAAAGTGATAAGGTACTAAAGTGTACAAATATTTATGAACTCGAATGTACAAGCCTAGAGCTCAGTTTGGGATAGGTCAATTTGTGTGAGGATGTCCCTTGTTTTTTTTTTTAGTTTTATCGATCTGTGCCGTTCCTTTTTATAACGCTAAATTTTCAGCAGACAATGATCATTTGTTTTTAGTCTGCAGTTTCAAATGTTATGAAATAAATTGGTTCTTATGATTATTTATACTTCGCACCCACGCTACAGCCAGCTGCAGTTACATTCTCTTTGTCAGTTATTTATTTGCTTAGCTTTTTGTTATCAGTGAAATGTTTCTTGGATATTTCATCTTCTTTGCTGTCAATTTCATTTAAGTATAATTCTTATTTTTAAGCCCCCGTCGCCAATGGAGGGGTGTTATAAATTTAACTTGTATAGGTATCTGTGTGTGTGTGTGTGCGTCATTTCGATTTAGTTTATTTAAAAAAAGATAAATGGAGTTTATTCAGTAAGTAGGCCGCACTACTGAGAAGAAACGCCCCAAGAAACTCAACATACAGATTTTTATAAATATTACTTATGAATTGTCATAACATAACTCATAAGTGATATTTTAAAAAATCTGTTAGTCTGTTGTCTGTCTGTCTGTTGTCTGTTTAGATTAGATACTAGACTACAAAATCTAGGAATGAATAAATGTAAAAAAAATAAAAAACTCCGTTAAAATGGCGACCCTTCTGGAGGTGATAACTCTGAAACGACTAAACCGTTTTTCATCATTGGATAATACTTAACCTAGCAGTAAAACCTGTCCAAGCAAACAATTTACACAAAAGCAAATAAATAAAACAAAAAAATGTGCTTATAAATATAAATATGACTTTGCAAGACAATCACAAATAAAGCTTCTATACGTTCTTCTATATGTTCTTCTATATAACGTTCTTTTACATGTTTTAATAACTTAGTTATTATTGAGTAAGTTAATATACAGAAAGATAGTCTAAGTTATTAACTAGGTTCCATAAAAAACGGTTGAGTCGTTTCAGAGTTATCACCTCTAGAAGGGTCGCCATTTTACCTGTTTTATTTTTATTCTTTTAACATTTATTCCTAGACGTTGTTATATCTAATCTTAATGATACAGTATATGGATGATATAACAAGGCGCGTAAACCTCTTGCCTCGCCGCTGCCCTCTCATGTACTCTTGAGAAGGCTTTGCAAGGCTCGCTCAGTGGGCGGTCCGTGGGCGGTCGCTCGGTTCCGTCTACTGATGTCACCCGATCTCCGGCCTCCGAGAGGACCAAAACAAATAACTATTAAAAAGATGAAAAAACCCATAATGGCGGTCCCTCAAATAGATCTAATCCTTGACTGACTAACTGATTGACTGCCAGACAACGTATACCCTGATCCGCTGTACCTAGGGACTTGAATTTGAAAGGAATTTTGCTTGGGCACCTGTGGCGAGAAACGATTTCTCTATCATCACCAACAGAAAGAAATAGAAGCAGGAAAATAATTCGTACGTAGTCGATGGCGTCCTCTGATATTGAAGGCTATACATACACGCATACGGCGTAGCGCAGCGCGTATAATTTTTCACTGCCAAAGCATCATCATCTTTAGATGTGTTGAATCAAGATCAAAATTACTAAACGCCACAAAAACGATACGCTTGCGGAGAATTTGTGGTGTTAATGAATATCGATCTTATTTCAACGGCATCGTATCATAATATATAAAGGTCAAAATATATACATACATACATACCTTCGCGCCTGTAATCCCAGAGTGGGGTAGGAAGGGCTAAAGAACTACCTACAACTGTAAAAACTTGTTGATAATTCTGTAAACATATTTTGCACAAGTAGGCTAAGATTACCAGCGTATTAGTGACAGATTGCAAGTCCATCGCTTAAGACGGTGGTTCTTAACCGGTCCGCTCACCAGTGGTCCTTGGAAGCATCTCAAGTGGTCGG